>OX637588.1:0-2676528 GCA_951800085.1 Comarum palustre | reverse complement strand
GAACGAAGTCAGGGATAGAGGTTAACTACCACCATTGGAACCATCCTGGAACAGTTGAATGGTATCACCAGTTCCACCACGAAGACTTGGTGGACAACTCAAGTCGTTATTGGACTTGGATATTTTCTCTGCTTCCCCAATTTGAAATGTAGCAAGAGCGCCACATCCCCACCATCTCCTGCCAACAAGTCAGTCGATGATTCTGGGCGGTGCTCAGCTGCTGTTTTAGCCGGGGCCTCAGATGATGTTTTAGCCTGACTAGGCTGCACTCGCAAATATCTAATGCTCTCTGAATAAGGATCAAGGCCCTCATGGAAGGTATTTATGTATGCACCTGATTTTATTTATTTATTTTTCATCCTGGCAATTTTAAGTGACCATCGAATTATTATCTGCAACTTGATCAATTAGGCTTTTGCTGGAATTGGCACGAGGAATTTTTCAGTGTTACAGTAGAACTACGTGGTATTGCGTAGTGATGCTACATTCCACTCAAATTTGAACATATGAATTTTCGACATAAAAATACATTTTACCTATTTTGTCAAAGACCATTTTAGGTTTTTTGTTTTTAAAATCCTAAACCCTATCACTCTACCATAAGCCCTAAACCCTAAACCCTAACCTTAAAACCCTAACTTTAAACCCTAGTTTGAATTCATTAAATACCATGAATGTCATTTCATAAAACATTAAAAATATTAGTTTATATTTTAGTTGTAAAAAATCCATATGTCTAATTTTAAGTGAAGTTTAAAATCACGTGACAATGTCTAGTGGTGCTACTGTAGCATCTAAAAATTTCTCGAATCAGAACAATACAATAGTGGCAAATTTTACACGCACACACACTCATCTTACACACACTCAGCTAAGTGGCAAATTTTTATTTGTCGAGTGATCAAAGTAGCCAGAAGCTTATCTCTCCTCACGTGCATACATGGTTTCCTCATTTTAACCTTTCACCTTTGTATCTACTCAACAGTTTCAGACAAATCTTCAACCTTCAGCCAAAACTCCGAAACTCCAACTCGTTTCAGTCAAATCTTCAAATTGCAAGCATTTTTGAACCTAATGTTGCAGAATTAAGTGAAGCTATTTTCATTTGGGCACAATCCATTCACAACCCAATAACATCAAGCATATGCTGATATATTGCCATCTAAATCTAAGTTGGGATTTAACTAGAATATGTAGGAAGCGTAGGATTTCAATGCTACCCAGAAAAATTAAACCCAAAATAATGAAAATCAAATCAAAAACCAAAATTTCCCAAATGATTCCATTATATCAATCATGAATATTACCTGATTGATCCCATTCTTCATGAGAGCAGGGTCGATTCCAATAATCAGAACATCGACGTCGTAGCCTTGTACTGTAGGAGAGAGGGTGGATCTGGGCTTGCCGATTGGGACCGATCCTAACCACTATTTCATCTGCTTGTCTCACAGAGGACAGAGAGATTCTGGTTGCTTTAATCACTTAGCAAATAAGAATAAGGTACCATAGCACTCCCCCACTGCTGATCAAGTTTTGCTGTATGATTATTCAAAGTGGAAAACAAGACCTTGCTTATCCGATGGCTTGCGGCATGTGTGGCAAGGATGGTGTTCACACGACCTATGATTTGCCCAGATAAGGATTCAAAAGAGGCTAAGGAGTTCAGGAAGTGGCCTCAAAGGCATCTACTCTTCTAATCATGAGGCAAAGCCCGAGAACCAGTAATGTACTGCGTGTGTAATTGTCGTGTTTTAACTGTCCTCATTTCCCTATATGAATTAAGTATTTGATTATATTCTTGATTTCAAAGTTACAAGCCTTTTCAATATGGATGGGGTGGATCATATATATGAAATCATCGTTCTCTCTTTCCAGCAAACTGATATTTTTGTTTGGAGTCCTTCCTCTAATAGCTTATTTTCTATTAAATCTGTAACTTGGTTGCAAAGCAATAATTAGAATTCTCATGAACGGTCGAAGTTGCTCCAAAAGGTATAGAAGCTTAATATCTCTCCTCGTGTTAAGGTTTTTAGCTGGTTTCTTCTTAGAGGAAGAATAAAGACTAGAGATAGACTGCACAAGTTTGGGCTCTTGAACTCAAATACTTGTCCTCTTTGTAATAATGCTGAGGAGAGCATGTCTCATCTCTTCTGTAATTGTTCGGTTATGGCTCTGGTTTGGTCTATAACCGACTGTAATGACCTATTGAATGCTAAGGACATGTTGCATACCTTAAATGCTTTGTTCATCAATAATGCTTTTGATGCTAATAGGTTTGCTAAAATCTTGTTGCTCTATGGAAAGCTCGCAACAACGTAATTTTCAGACAAGCTCATTTTTCCCCTCAAGCTATTGTTTTTGCGACTGCTGCTTCTTCAAGACATGATTCCACTCGTATCCAATCCAGGCCCCCTCCGATAACAGACATCAAATGGCAACCACCACCTCCTGATTTTAACAAGATAAATTTCGATGGCTCAGTAAACCAAAACAATAGCAATGTTGCCATCAGATTCATCTTAAGGGATCATACAGGTTCTCCTTTGCTTGCCAGTGCTAAAAGAATTGGTAAAGCTGATGTGCCTATTGCAGAAGCTACTGCTTTGCGAGATAGCCTCCTTCAAGCTCACAACCACAACTATTCTTGTGTTCAAATTGAATGAGACTCTCATTTGATTATTATGTGTGTGCTGGGCAAATTTCGCACTCCTTGGCGCCTCATTCCAATAATTCAAGACATCAAGAATATTGTTGCAAGCTTTACCACAGTCTCCTTCTCTCATGTTTTTAGAGAAGCTAACTTTGTGGCAGATGCGCTCGCTAACTTGGGTCACAGCTTAGATGTTCTAAGTGTTTGGAAAACCGAACTTCCTTCTACTATTGGAGCTGCCATGAATTTTGACCTCTTTTGTGTGGGTTGCACCAGAGGCTCTTCCTTGTAATTTTCCTTTTCGCATAAAAAAACCTTTTTAGGATGACTTTTCCATTTTGGGGGTTTATGCGTTTTAGATGATCCAAAATGCTTAAGCTTAGGATGTAAAGATTCTTTTTTTCTGATCCCATGTTCTTGGTTTAATTTTAAATCATCGAGCATTCCGATCATACTAAAAACGATGTGTTTTTGATCACTTGTTGGTTTCTTTCTCGCTTTTGCTCAGAAAATGTCGGAAACGAAATCCATGTGAAGATTATGACTTATCTTGAATCGTTCTTTTGATGCTGAATGTTAAACTTTGCCTGTTTTTAAATTCAGGTCATTTCAATTAACGAGCTCCCAGACCTTGTATTGGATGAGATTTTCATTCGTGTGCCTTTCCCCGATCTCGATCAATCCAGACTTGTGTGCCAAGGTTGGAATAAGAGAATTACAGAGCATAGATTTATGGAGAGGCTTAAGTGCAAGCACGGGATCAAAGCCAACATATGCGTTAATGAAGAGCGTTTCTATTCTGCTGCAGCTAATGTCATGACCCTGAAATCGGATCCGATCATCATGGAGACGTACGCTCCTTTATCAGGTGTGTGGGAACTTCAAATTCTTAGGTCTGTTAACGATACCGTATTATTTGGGAAAGAGCACCGCAACTATCTATACATGGTTAATCCAATCAATCACACAATGTGGAGAATAGAATATGAGGGTGGCGAGGGAGAAGCTGGCTAGGTCTGAACAAGTAAGAGAAGTTCTATTGATAAGATGCTGTAGTTCTACTCATTTATCAAGTATTTGTCGGCTAATAAAGGGGAGAGAGTAGAAGTAAAAAATACCTGAATATCTTTTTGTTTTTAGTCAAATATACCCGAACATCTTGAAAGAAAAATGTGAGACAAAATTTATCTCGGTATTCATTTTTTATAACCAAAACAACAAAGGCAAAAACATAAAAAGGAATGAACTTAAGGCTTATTGTGACAAGTTGAAATCTACATCTTATATATCTGCTACAGATATACATCTGATTTTTGAACTTAGCATGAACTGAAGGCTTGAAGATGCCAGTCAATCAGAAAGTTTAAAGTGTATCCAATGCTATAACCAATGCTTACTTCTCTGATTATCGAAGGGTAAGCCATTAACTGGTATTGATTTGTAACCAATGCTCTTTAGAACGATTCTACAGAGAGAAGAAATACACAGTTGTCAGTACCACATCACCATTCATCACACACACACCTACCTACCTTTAGGGGTCCAACATATGCAATTAACACACATTACACGTAGGGGATAGGCACAGCTTGAAATTTAGGGAGTATACCCGCATCCAAGATCTTCAAACGGTCCGGTGCCTGCAGCCATTAGTTCTCTAGGGTTCACACCTACAGTTTAAAAGTGAAGGAAGCAGAATTATCTCTATAATTTGGAGTTTTGGATAGCTAATCATAGATCATTTACTAACGTTATTAACAGCTTTCACAGTAACTTGATTGACCTCTTCTGTTATACTACGGTACAATACAAATCTATAGTCCAGACATCCAGTGACCAACTGCTGTGTTCATTGCACTGAAAAATACATAAAAAATTTAACATCAAACATTTACGAAGGATAAATTACCTATGACTTTGTCGTCTCAAGTCTGATACCAGAAACATGGCCACTTCTCTCATCAGAATCCAGAAACACAGTGGATCTGGACTCGGATGCGAAGGTCTCGATGTAGCAGTCTTAGACAGCAACTCATAAACCCTTTTTTTGAATTCGATTATTTTCCATCTCATCCTACCAAATGACAGCAACTAGCCACAAAACACCAATGGAAGGAATATTACTAAAGATAAAAGACTGAGAGAGAAAGATAAGTATACTTCATCTGCTGGGGTTTCAGTAGCTCAGCTTCCTTTATGTGAACGTGCACATCTTCTGTAGCTTAGACACAAATGCTAACACCTGTTGCTCAAATGTATATTACATCCAAAGGAGAACAGTTTATGACTAAATTTCAAATCATAAACTGTAGTTAGCATTAGAATGATGAGAAGTGTAACAATCACCAAAAATTGCACGTAGCTCTATAGCAGTACAAGACTACAAGCTGGTTGTGCCAGACCCCGCCTTCCAACCAAATATACTTTCCTGACATGAAATTGATATCATTAACAATGAAACATAGATAAAATAAAGTCGTGATTGAATGTAACTAATAATTCTCAAAGTATGGGGTACTGTCCGTTGTGGCCAATTCTGTTGTTGGTCGTAAAAGAATGTTGGAATTACACCTGAATATATATGCAGCAACACAAACACAGTAGCACAGTATATTCTAATAGCCAACAAACACAGAACAAGTGACACCAGCAATTTTAACGTGGAAACCCTCCAAAGTGAAGGGAGAAAACCACGGGACAAACTCCGAAAACTTCCACTATGTAAATGGGATTACAATCTGATCTCTCTAGATAACTAGAGGTAAAACCCTCAAGAGAATCACTCTTGGATACACACACAAATTCTGTAAAACGAAGGATTGATGTTCTTGTTCTCTCCTTTTACAATGAACATACACACAGCTTGTTCTCTCAACCACAGCTATGTAAGATAGCTTCTTATTATATCCCAGACCCTTCTAGTCTCCTAGGAAAAATAAGAGATGTACCCATACCTCTTAAATGCAGCAAGCACGCCTCTGCATAGAAAACAGAGTTTTTCCTTCTTTTCTTTTTCTCCTTCTCCAAGACAGATTCCAACTTATTTAAGACTCCTATTAAATAGCTGTCCAACATGAGGAGGGAACTCCAACAATCTCCCCCTTCCCGACTCAAGCTTCATTGTTGTAAACCTGCTAAAGATGAACAGTCTTCAAACTTGCCTTTAGGAAGAGACTTTGTCAACATATCAGCCACATTATCTGAAGTATGAACTTTTTCTATCACCAACATCTTTCTCTCAAATTTTTCTCTAATCCAATGGTATCTCATTTCAATATGCTTGGACTTGGAATGAAAACTTGGATTCTTGCTGAGATGGATAGCACTTTGGTTGTCACAGTATATGACATACTTGCTTTGATACAAACCAAGCTCTTGGAAATACCTCCTCAACCATAACATCTCTTTGCAGCATTCAACAACAGCAATGTATTCTGATTTTGTGGTTGATAGAGCTACACATTTTTGCAATTTGGATTGCCAAGAAATAGCTCCCCCTGCAAAAGTAAATAGATACCCCGAAGTAGACCTCATAGTGTCTCTATCACCGGCCAAGTCCGCATCAGTAAAGCCTCGAAGTATAGGCTTATCAATCCCAAAGCATAAACACAACTTAGATGTACCTCTAAGGTATTTTAAAATCCATTTGACTGCTCTCCAATGTTCTCTACCCGGATTTGAAAGAAATCTGCTCACAACACCTACTGCATAGCCAATATCCGGCCTTGTACAAACCATAGCATGCATTAAACACCCTACAGCAGAAGCATAAGGAACACTCTCCATTTCTTCCCTCTCTTTTTCATTTGAGGGACTTTGTTTCTTACTCAGTTTAAAGTGAGCAGCAAGAGGAACACTTACCAATCTTGCTTTGTCCATGTTGAATCTCTCAAGTACTTTCTCAATGTAACTCTCTTGAGATAACCAAAGCAAACCTTTCTTTCTATCTCGAGTGATTTGCATGCCAAGAATCTTCTTTGCAGCCCCTAAATCCTTCATATCAAAGGATTCATTCAATCTCTTCTTCAGCTCCTCTATTTTCCTTAAACTTGGACCTACAAGCAACATGTCATCGACATACAATAACAAGATAGTAAAATCATGAGCTGAAGATTTTCGAATAAACACACAATGATCAGAGATTGTCCTTTTGAATCCATTATCCATCATGAAGGACTCAAACTTTTTGTACCATTGGCGAGGAGCTTGTTTGAGTCCATAGAGGCTCTTTTTCAACTTACACACCATGTGCTCCTTGCCCTCAACTTCAAATCCCTCCGGCTGTTCCATGAAGATCTCTTCTTCTAAATCGCCATGAAGAAAGGCTGTTTTCACGTCTAGTTGCTCTATTTCTAGGTTCATAGTTGCAGCCAATCCCAACACCACACGAATGGAATTCATCTTCACCACTGGAGAAAATATCTCATCAAAATCGATGCCTTTCTTTTGAGCAAAGCCTTTGACAACCAATCTTGCCTTATACCTTGGTTGTGAATTTTCAGATGTCTTGAGCTTGAAAATCCACTTGTTTTTGAGCACATGTTTTCCTTCAGGCCTTTCCACCAATTCATATGTTTGATTCTTATGCAAAGAACTCATCTCCTCTTGCATAGCTTTCAGCCATTTTTCTTTGTCAACATCATCGTGGACATCTTGGAAACATTCTGGTTCACCTTCATCCAAGAGAAGAACATACTCATTGGCTGGATATTTAGTAGAAGGCTTGTGAGTTCTTGTACTTCTTCTCACTTCAAGTGCTTGCTCAACAATGGGCTGATCAACTATAAGAGGCTGTTCTACTTGACTTTCTTGATCACTCTCATCTTCAACTCCCTGATTATCAGTAGAAATGTCTCCAACTTCTTGCTCAGCTTCCTCACCAATATTTTCAACCATATGAGGAGTAATTTGATCTAAATCAATGAGATTATCGACATATATTTCTGTTGCCTCCACATTCTCACTCTTCTGATCAATATCTTTGATTGTTTGGTCTTCAAAGAATACTACATCTCGGCTACGAACCACCTTCTTGTTAAGAGGATCCCAAAAACGGTAGCCAAATTTTTCATCTGCATACCCCAAGAAAACACATTGCTTGGTCTTATCATCAAGCTTTGATCTCTCTTCTTTAGGAACATGCACAAAGGCTTTACACCCAAATGTCTTCAAGTGATCATAAGAGACATTCTTTGAAAACCACACATGATCTGGAACATCACCATTTAAGGGAGCCGATGGTGACAAATTGATCAAATGACAAGCTGTCCTCATTGCTTCCCCCCAAAACTTTCTTGACAATTTAGAGTGAGACAACATGCATCTAATTCTTTCTATAATGGTGCGGTTCATCCTTTCGGCAACGCCATTATGTTGTGGGGTTCTTGGGACTGATTGCTCATGTCGAATGCCATGGCTTTTACAATATTCATCAAATGGACCAATATATTCTCCACCATTGTCTGTACGAATGCACTTTAGTTGTGTTCCGGTCTCCCTTTCTACCATTGCATGAAAATTTCTAAACACCGGCAACACTTGGTCTTTCGTCTTTAAAGCATATGCCCATACTTTTCTTGAGTGATCATCTATGAAAGTAACAAAATAAGCAGCACCTCCCATTGTTTTAACTTTTAAAGGACCACAAACATCAGAGTAAACCAAGTCCAAAATATTTTGTTTCCTACTGTGAGTTTTATGAAAGGAAACTCTATGTTGTTTGCCGACTAAACAATGAGAACATTTGTTTAAATGTGTACCTTTAATTCCAGAAAGCATCTCCTTTTTGGCAAGAATTTGCAGCCCTTTCTCACTCATGTGGCCAAGTCTTTTATGCCACAATTCTGCTGCATTTTCTTTCTCAACGGTGTTCAGCTCCCCCTTGAACAAATGAGCCTGCATCTTGTATAGTGTGCAGCATTTGCTCCCTCTTGCTATCACCATGGAGCCCTTGGTGAGTTTCCACTTTCCACAGCCATGAAGGTTCATGAAACCATCATCATCTAGCTTCCCAACTGAAATTAAATTCAAACGGAGATCAGGTACATGCCTTACATCCTTGAGAACAAGTTTGCAGCCTACATTTGTCTGCAAAATCACATCACCAATTCCCATTATTTTCGAGACTCCTTTATTTCCCATTCTCACTAGGCCAAGTTCACCTGCTTTGTAATTTGAGAAGAATTCCTTCCGAGGAGTAGCATGAAAGGAGGCACCGCTGTCAACAACCCATGTCATTCCTTCACTTGAAAGGCTCAGACATGCTCTCTCACATTCAGAAATTAGCTCTTCACATTCTAGAGACTCCGATAATATTATAATATCACCATCTGATGAAATTGCAGCAGTGTCTGTCTCATCTTCCTTCTCTTCTTTCTTCTTTTCTCTCTTTAATTTTCTGCATTCTCTTCTATAATGACCTTTCTCATTGCAATGAAAGCATGTGACTTCCTTCCTTGGCCTGGACTTGCTCCTTGATTTTCCACGACCATTAGAATAATGGTATGGCTTCCGACTTTTAGCTCTTCCCCTTCTTTCTACAACCATAGCTTCTGAAAATGAAGAATCAATGGACTTCCTCCTCACTTCTTCATTCAACAAGTTGCTGGTAACTTGACTCAATGAAAGAACACCATCAGAAGCAGAGTCACTAAGTGAAACAACTAGAGTTTCCCAACTGTCCGGAAGTGAACTAAGAAGGAGCAGGGCTTGCAGTTCGTCATCAAGGGCCATATTCATGGAGGAGAGCTGATTCACAATACTTTGCATCTCATTCAAATGTTCATTGATTGAGGTGTCTCCCTTGTACTTCAAATTGACAAGCTTTCGAATCAAAAAAGCTTTGTTGGCTGCTGTCTTCCTCTCATATAAACTTTCAAGCTTTCTCCATAATTCAAGAGCTGTAGTCTCTTTCGAAACATGATGGAAAACATTATCATCAGCCATTGTCGAATAACTCCAATGCATTTCCTATTCAGCTTCTTCCATTCCTCATCAGACATGGCATTTGGTTTGTTGCCTTCGATCGGAGAAGACAAATCTTTGCAGTAAAGTAAATCTTCCATCTTTGCTTTCCAGATTGTATAATTTCTCCCATTCAAGCTGACCATCCGGCTTGTGTTGGCATCCATGATTTAGCCCCTTTCACCAGTGGCTCTGATACCACTTTGTTGGAATTACACCTGAATATATATGCAGCAACACAAACACAGTAGCACAGTATATTCTAATAGCCAGCAAACACAGAACAAGTGACACCAGCAATTTTAACGTGGAAACCCTCCAAAGTGAAGGGAGAAAACCACGGGACAAACTCCGAAAACTTCCACTATGTAAATGGGATTACAATCTGATCTCTCTAGATAACTAGAGGTAAAACCCTCAAGAGAATCACTCTTGGATACACACACAAATTCTGTAAAACGAAGGATTGATGTTCTTGTTCTCTCCTTTTACAATGAACACACACACAGCTTGTTCTCTCAACCACAGCTATGTAAGATAGCTTCTTATTATATCCCAGACCCTTCTAGTCTCCTAGGAAAAATAAGAGATGTACCCATACCTCTTAAATGCAGCAAGCACGCCTCTGCATAGAAAACAGAGTTTTTCCTTCTTTTCTTTTTCTCCTTCTCCAAGACAGATTCCAACTTATTTAAGACTCCTATTAAATAGCTGTCCAACATGAGGAGGGAACTCCAACAAAGAATGTGTGATCCATCAAGACTCTGTAGTGAAAAGCTACACTCATTGAATGTCTTCTGAAGTGTAATAAAATTCACATTTCCTGAGTTCCCCAACACTACTCAAACTACCCAACTTATCCTCGAGCCATGTCAAGTTATGGTTCGCTTTAAGTCATAGTTCACTTTTGTTTCTAAGTTCTAAGTTCTAACTTCTAACTGCATAATAAGCAGGTTTATTTAGGACCATAATTTGTTTTCATTTACAAAACAGTCTCATGTCCCTTGACCCTTGATAAAGCAGTCCTCTAGTTAACACCTTAATTGGCTCCCGTCCCCTGTTCTTTCATGCCCTTACTCAGTACCATGCTCTAATTACAAATTATAGATGATTTGTTTTGTGTTTTTTGACAAAGTAATGTCTTTACAAGAGAATTCTAAAATGCTACATAAACATAACAGATAACCAAAAACTACAGTGCAACATAAACATAACAGATAACCAAAAACTACAGTGCAACATAAACATAATCTTTAGGGTATTTAAATGTTGCAAAGTGATAGCAAACTGGACTGAGCTTCAGATAGTTGCCAGTAACTAATAACACCATCGATCCTATTTCTGACCTCGTCTCTCTAGCTACATTTATTCCACTCAAATCCTAAAGAAACACAAACTGATATCCAACAAGATATCAACACAATATAAGTCAATTTAGAAAGGGTAATCACCAACAGTGGTTTAGTTACTATCAATCCCCCCCTAAAAGAGGAAAATCCCAAATCTTCCTGAACCATAATGAAGGCTTGATCTTATGTCAGCCCTCCTGTACAATAAAAGATACCACCATCTGACACCCTCTATGTTTAGTCTCCACATTCAGTCGGCATTCACACAATCCAGTCTATTGAACAACGAGCAGCAGAATATAAAAGTGAAACAAGCAATACATACCTCTTCTGTGATACCATGAACTCAATCACTTTCAGCACCGTATGCAAGCACAATAAGCAAAATAAAGTTAGCTCGAATGAAGCTTCCTAACACCTATTGAGCTAGAACCTCACCACATCATACAGCTTGAGTAGCTCGGGAAGGGTGACATAGGATCCAAGAGTGACATTTCCAAAGAATGGGCACCCTTCGCGTTTCGCAACTATCATAAACTGATTCACCACAATCAGTTGCAAGTTTTCTGATCACAATAAGCTCAAACGTTGGAGGTACATTCGCAAATTTCATACTTGCACTTTATGTATGAACTCAAAAACCAAAGTGAGAAATAGAAATGAGATTGGGGGAAGGGATATGATCACCTTGGTTTCAGGATGGTCCGGTGCTACGCCGGAGCGGAAAAACCAGATCAATGATGTCAACCTGAGATTCCTGATGCGCCTTCAGCATCTATATATATATCAGTTGATGAATTCAAATCAGAAACCAATTGTATCCATCAAATTCGAAATCGTCATTCAATTTTCAGAAACCAAAAAGTAAAACGAGTCCAAGGCTTTACGGCTGCGGTGGAGAAGGTTCTGGATAGCCGAGTCCTCGCTTGGAAGAACCGCCATTCTTTTCAAAGGCAGTCCAGCTCAGCTTGCTGAAAATAAGGCTGGGAATTGGGCCGGGTCGGCCAAATTTGGAAAGGAATAAGATGGTGAGCCCAGTCTGTTTTAAAACTCAACCCACATGCAGGTCCCAAAAATACAAGTACGAAATTACGAAATTAAGATGAAACCTTGAGAGTTGAGACTCAAGGCAGAGATTATGATGAAGGATTAAGGGCGGAAAATCTTAATAATTCATGAATCCTGCTTTAATCCTTGAAGGATAAAGCTGATGATACCCATGTCTTGAAGAATTGCTATCAGATCGACATCAACATATATTAAGGATAATATTATAGGGATCCAGAAACATTTTGTTCCTTAGAAGTTTTGAATCTAAAAAAAACGATTTTCCTTTGCCTGGATATCCAATATACAAAATCAGTTGCCAAAAAAAATATACAACATGAGCGAAAATCTGATGTGATGGCCCTTTTTGGTTGGTGTGGTTCTAAATGAGGATGATGCATCCGGAGATCATACACAACTAGAGAAGGGTCGACAATGAAAATTGTCAGTAATAACTGTATTCTCGTCGGAAATACTGGTTTGGACGAAATATTCTTCGTTGATCTCATCCCCTTCTTGATTCTCTTAATTACCTGATGAGCAAGTCTTCCTGCAGGAGAAATGTGACAAGACGACGTCGAGGGTTTGATAATAGCTAAGCTTTTGCAGGGATCCACATTTTAGAAATGATCCCAGATGGTCCTCTCTTCAACAATCCACAATACAGTGTACTTCTGCTCGGGTTTCTTCCAAAAACATAGCTAGGTTAGGAAGATTTTCATAAGGGCCAGGTGATAATAGAAGTAAGTATATAAACAGTCTTTGCTTAATTAAGAACATTTTTGTATAACGGTCATGTATATTACCTAATGCAATTATGCATGCACGAGGGATAAGGTTGTAACTAGATATAGTTGGACTAGAAGATGGACTCTTTTCTTGAGGGATAGGGTTTCCTAATCCTACTATGTATTGGACTTCTTTATGTGCCTATATAACATCAGGGAGAACTAGGTTTCCATATATAGTCCATACCAAAAGGAAGAAAATAAAGGAAAAGGCATAGAGATATAAGGATGGTGGATCATGATGATGATATTAGCGTTTCTATGTCCAATGAGGTTTCAATGAGTCTAGAGGACGAAGAAGTAGGAGCAGAAGATCAAGAGAGACGGGTTAAAAGACGACGAAAAACTTGCGAATTAGGATGCGAACAAAGAGAGATGAAACTTCATATTTCATGTCTTCCAGATGAGGTTTTGTATTGTGTTTTTGACAAGTTGTTGGAGCTCGTCGACTATGTTCGTTTCACCGCTGTTTGTAAGCAACTGCAACAACTTGCATTAATCTACAACTGCTCTAGGCAACGTTGGGTGAGTAAGCCCAAGCTTCTTCCGATGCTCATGCTTCCCCCTAATGAATTCGATAATGATACAAAGCAAAGACAACTGTATAGCGTTTCAGAAAGAATAATCTACAAGAACATCAACATTCGTTTAACAATGTCTTACAATGAGAAGCTTTGTGGTTCTAGCCAAGGCTGGTTGGCCTCGGTACTCAAATCAATAACCAAGCAAGGGCAAGAAAAAAGAAAATCGATGCTCGTTCATGAAATAACTCTGCGGAATCCTTTTGGAAAAGCGTCAGATATGATTCATCTTCCTCCCTATATGTGTTGCATCCAAACTGCATTTGATCATTTTAAAGAATGGATCCCGAGAGTTATCTTGTCTGCTAATCCCGCTTTACATCCAGAAAACTATTATGTGCTCTTTGCATTATTTAGGCCATTGGCGACCCGCATAGGATATACGCATGGTTATTCTCCGCCGTTAGCTCTTCTTAAAGGAGGACAAGGATCTTGGTTCCCCATCAAACAAATACTTCCCTCTCTTCCCAAGTTCGATGATGCTATATTTCATAAAAACAAAGTCTGCTTGATTCTTGAACGGGGATATAAGATAATAACCTTGGATGTTGATAGCATTGAGCTTTCACGGCAGAAAATACAGTATATGGGTTTTGAACCAACTGACCCTAGAGATATTTTCCATGCACATTGTAGGGAACGATATCTTGTGGAGTCAACAAATGGAGACTTATGGCTCGTTCAAAGATTTTATACGTTTAAAGAAACCTCCTTCGGCGTTTGCAAGATCGTGTTCAAAGAGGAAGACGAATCCAGAGTTCAGCTAGTTGAGGTGAAATGCATCGGAGATGATGCAATATTCTTAGGTCAATGTCAATCCCAATCTATTTTAGCTTCAAGTGTTCATGGCTGCAAGCCGAATTGCATATACTATGCTACCGAAAGTGTTAAACGGGACGAGATTCCGAGTGAGTCTTGTTACTTAAAAAGTGAAATGGGCATTTTCAATTTAGGGGACAGAACCGGGACTACACTAATCGACTCTCATTTTATAAGTAACTGGAATTGGAACAAGATGAATATGCCATTTTGGGTCCTGCCATCATTGGGGCGTAGATTATAGCACATGTCATCCATGGAAATCTTACGTATGTATCACACCTACTGTTGTTGTTTTTTAAGGGTTTGGAACCTAGTCTAGCTGGTTGTTGTTTTTTTAAGGGTTTGGAATTCAGTGTAGCTGGAAGGCTCACTGAGAAGATACTGTTTATTTTATTGCAAATAGAAAGAAATGTTCAAAATAGTGTGATCACAAGAGATAGCTTGGTGACAAGCGTTCCTAGACACATCCAAGAAGTCAGTATGGTGTGTCATTGGAGTTTTACAATGTTTGGTCATTTGTGTTACTCACGTCACTTTCCCTGCGGTTTACAAAATAGCTTCCAATAATCCAATCCATGACCGATGTTGATGATAATGATAAATATAGTTTCTATCTAGAGTGGAGCCCTATTCTGTAATTAAAGTGAGGTATTTTTAACTTATATTTTCACGACTCCATGTCTTAATATCTAGAACACAATGTTTAGATTATTTCTGTAAAATTTCATTTAATTTAAACATCATTTGGGCTTCCGTAATCTTGATTTATACGGACGGTTTTGTTTGAACTGGTTTTGTTTTATCGACATGTTTCATCTAATTCGGTATCCAAATGATCTTTAGATAAAATTTTGTAAACATGTTATACACACTATAATCAACCTATAGACCTTGGCTTGTGACCTTGTGTACAATGACTAGGATATGCAAAACCCACATGACTTGAGGCACCACATGCAATTTGAATGCAGTTTGTGAAATAGTCGCCCTTTGCAGGCTAGCACACATTAATTATATCGTTCATGGCTGTGGTACAACACGTAAAGATACTAGTTTTTACCTCGCGCGCTGCGGGTAATCTTCGTGTTTGCTTAAAAGAAAACAATCATATTGTAGTACACATTTACGGAGTTTGCACTCAATTGCTACATTTCCCCTTGAACGAAACAAAGGAAAACAGAACTTAATCAAATCAATTCCAGAGTAACCTTTAACTGCACAAAATTGGAAGTACAGAGGTCAAAGTACAAAGAAATTTATATAGAGCAATAGGTACGGTTGAGCAAACAATTTATAGTTTGGATATTTATGTGTGATTATGAGCTTTATTTGTTCTGGGCTTGCAATTTGTGACATAATTCAGAAGCTTTCTTTGAATCAAAAAATGAGTAAAATCTGACTATTAGCAATCATTTCATCCATTTGGTGATGAGACAGTGTCTAGACCTCTCAACTTGGGTGCCTCAGTTTCATCTCATGGAATTCTATCATCTGATTTTCTCAGAGCCAAGAGCGCCTCTCACAAGTCATCTATCTTCCTCTTATTTCCTTTGTTTTCAATCTTTGAGAATCACAGGTTTTATTCATTGTGTATCTGCTTTCTGTGTAAGGCATAGCTTATCAGCCAAAGCAGCTAAACTTTTTCAGCACCATTCTGTTTTCTGTTCCCTCCATTCAGACCTGTAGTTCTCTACTGTCATATATAAGCAACCGAGTTTTGTTTCTGCAGATTGTAGACAGCAGATGCCTTTTAGTGGATGATTCTTGTGGTCAAGGAAGAAGCTGAAGAGAGAAACCCCATAAGGTTTCCGGGTCACGAAGTATTTGGATGGCTTTGCTAACGAGTTTGGGATATGTGAGAGATGGTGACACTGAATTGACGAAAGAAAATGTCAAACCATCAGAGCAAAAAGTTTTGCATAGAGAATTAGAGATGCAGATGCAGGGCTAGAGCATCTTTGATCATAACAATCTGATTCCTGGATACACTATCTATACGCATAAACTGACTACAATACTGGATGGATACGATAATAATGAAAGTAACACAGTGCCAAAGCAATTGATAAAATCATTAAAGACTATGAAAGACAGCCTCTTCCTAGTGACATCTCATGTCCTTACCCTTGATAATAGACACTTCTGGTCTATGTTTCACATTTCAAAATACTTGTAACTCATGCAATTACCTTCAAACTCTTTCAGCCTATAACTACCATATCCCCTCCCTAACCTAAACTCTTCCTTTCCCAGACAATGGATTCCTATTTCCTACTTCCATCTTAGGAATTTAGCAGCACCTCTATACACATGTCCCACCACTCATAAAACTCAAAAGACTCGTGCCAATGAATCTTGGTGTTCAGGTCTGACTGTGCATCATGATATCTCATTAAAGGACAAAACAACCAACCGTTTCAGGGCATGGAAGAGAGTCCGGGTTAGTGTGGTACTGGAAGATGCGAGGAGGCATAAACTGGAGACTGCAGCAATATCTAGCATCCCTATCCAGCTTGGCCATATCAATCTCAAATTCAAATGGTATGACAACTCCATGTGTCTCATGAGTCCCCGGCTCATCCCTGTCTGGTTGGTCTTCTGAATAAGACATGAAATGGGTGATAACAAGGCAGGCTTTGTTACCACCAATGTGGACAATATCACAAGCTCCAGGTTCACCCAACTCCCAAAATGATACTAGCGGCATCTTGTAATCCCCGATTTTCATGACAGACTCTTCATTTCCATCCAACCCTGACAAAAGATAAACTCCAAGCCTATGCCTATCATCAACCCCGAAAAATGTCTTCTTGTCTCCTAGCAGGTCCAGGACTAAAGCTTCCCTGAAAAATGGAAAATGGCTGCCTTCACACATAGTGGGGACTCGTCTCCAATCAGACTCGGAGAGCGAAACATCAAAACAGAACACCGGGCAACTCGCACTGGACACAAAGATCTTGCTCCCAGCAATTACATACGCAACAGCATGACCCAAGTTATATCTAGAGCCACGTTGGAAGAATGGAGGCTGGGGCAATGCAGACCAACTACCAACCTCCGTGTCGAAAACCTCAAATGCTGGAGGATCCGGCTTGCCGTTGTAGCAAAGAGCATACAATTTTCCCCCAATCTCGACCAACAAAGGCCGAAACTTGCCGCCTCCCATTAGAGCATCAACCTCCAATTTCTTGATTTCTTGACTCGTTTCTTGATTCTTCGATGTTTCGAAGGCGTACATTTCCTTGTGCAGCACCGCGCCTTCGTCCCGGACACTCGCGAAAAGCCCGACGGGACTCATGCCGCCGGCGAAGACGATTCGGGAGCCCCCAATCACGCCGCAGCCCACGTGTCCGGGCAGATCTGGACCACCGTTGTAACCGACTTGCCGCAACTGCAGATCAGCGTCGGAGGAGGATGACGACAGAAGGCGGGATAGTTTGATGGAGCGGATGACGTAAGACACCGACAAATCGTCGTGCTCTTCGAGGCTGCATACGTAGAGTGACTTCTTCCTCTCGGTCTTGCTCAGCTTTAGCTTCTTCTTCTTCTTCTTCGCTGTTATCTTCTGGTGCTTCTTAATCGGATTCTTGCTTTTCTTCTTCTTCTTCATCGCCGCCGCAGCGAGGCTGTGAGGGTTTTTGGGGGCCATTTCTTCGCTCTCTCGGTTTCCTTTTAATTTTGGGGGAAATGAGCCGCTCACCACTGCCCTATTTATAGCAATAGGATTTGGGCCACACCAAAATAGCAATTGGATTTTGTATATGTATGGCCGAAGAACAAAACTAAAGTCACAATTACAAGACTCATCCTTCTGAAGAGTATAACAGAGCTCTGAAGCTTCACAAATGGAAACAGAAAATCGATATGTATTCAACTGAAACTTGGCTGTAAATATAGCCTACATTTGTAACTGAAATCCTAAAGACTAGCTCACATTCAAAACCACAAATCAGCTTGAAATGACTTATTCAAAAACACAAACTGACTTGCTAAACAAACTGCATTGGTCTAGGAATGACTGCAGCAACTACTGATTCAAATAGACTTGGTAAACAGTCTGCATTATTCTCGGGCATTCACAACCTCTTCATACTCTCCCTTAAACTGAACATGATGCAACTTTGTTCAGATTACCTCGCTGACTTCACACATTCCCATCATGCTTCTGAGTTTGACAAAAGCCTCTGATTTGAGGGGTTTTGTCATTATGTCTGCAACCTGTTCAGTACTCCCACAATATGAAAGAGCAACAGTGCCTTCCTTAGTTAAATCTCTAAGAAAATGATACCTTACTCGTATATGTCTGCTTCGACCATGTAGAACTGGATTCCTTGACAACTTGATGGTAGAGGTGTTGTCACACATAAGATTAGTGCATTCTTCTTCTTTGTATCCGAGCTGAGCTAGAATACTCTTCAACCACATAGCTTGACATAAGCTAGATGCAGCAGCAACATACTCTGCTTCTGTGGTAGATAATGCAACAATAGGTTGTTTCTTTGAACACCATGAAATGGCACCTGAACTTAGCATAAACACATAGCCACTGGTGCTTCTACTATCCTCTACGTCTCCTGCATAATCACTATCAGTGAATGCTACAAGCTTGTTCTGAGTCTCATGTTGATAGAGTATGCCATAATCCACTGTTCCTCTTAAGTATCTCAGAGCTCTTTTAGCTGCTTGAAAATGAAGTTCTGTAGGACTGCTCATGTATCTACTTAATAAGCCAGTGATGAACATCATATCTGGCCTGGTAGAAGTCAAATAAAAAAGGCTACCAACAATCTGTTTGTACACTGTTGCATCTACTGCATTCCCATATTTGTCTTTGTCTAGCTTCAAACCTGGAACAACTGGAGTACCTACCTTTTTGCTCTCCAACATGCCAAACTTTTTCAATACTTCGAGAGCATATCTCTTCTGACAAATGAAAATGCCTGCCTCCTTTTGCAGTACCTCTATTCCCAAAAAATAACTCATGTTTCCCAAATCAGTCATATCAAATTCTTTCATCATGGATTCTTTGAAATCATGCAGTACTTGTGAGTTATCACCCGTAAAAATCAAGTCATCCACATAAACACTTACGATGATCATATGTCCTCCACTGCTTTGCTTTGTGAATAATGTCTGCTCAGTTGCGCACTTTTGGAAACCCTCCTTCAGAAAGTAAATTTCAATTCGACTGAACCAAGCTCGTGGAGCTTGCTTGAGACCATACAAAGCTTTGTGTAGTAGATACACCATCTGCTCCTTTCCCTTCAGCTCATAACCCTTAGGTTGTTCAACAAACACCTTCTCGTCCAACTTCCCATGCAGAAAAGCTGACTTTACATCTAGCTGGTAAATTTTCCATTTCCGGTGAGCAGCTAGAGCAATGATGGTTCGAACAGTGTCTAACCTTGCAACAGGAGCATATACTTCTGTGTAATCAATTCCTTCCCTCTGAGAATAACCCTTTGCCACAAGACGAGCTTTGTGCTTAACTACTTCTCCATTCTCATCTCGTTTGGTCTTGTAGATCCATTTGACCCCTACTTTCCTGCCTCCACTAGGTAATGCTGTTAGAGACCAAGTCTTGTTCTTTTCAATTGACTGTATCTCTGCATCCATGGCATGCCTCCATTTCTCATCTTTGACTGCGTCTTCAAAGTGGACAGGATCTTCAAATTCTCCTATCACCATGTATGCAGCTTCTTCTCCTTCTTCCTCACTTAAGCCTTCTCCACTTTCATACTCACTCAACCATGCTGGTGCTCTCCTAATTCTTGAACCTGTATCAGTGTTGGTACTATTTGAATTAGCACCATTTTGCTCTGCTCTTTCATTCTCTCCATCATTTTCTTCCCCATTTTCGATCTCCATGTCTTCTTCTACATCACCATTTACACCTGCATCCCCAAGCTCTCCCTCAGTCTCATCATCACTGAGGCTGTCATCACCCCACTGCAACTCTGCTTCTATCTGCTCCTTGAAGTTGTTACCCCATTCCCAGCTTCTTTCTTCTTCAAAAATCACATCTTTGCTTATCACAATTCGCTTTGTTTTTGGATCAAACAGACGATACCCCTTAGATTCATCACTGACTCCAAAGAAGACACATGAAAAACTCTTATCATCGAGCTTGCGTCTCTTTTCTTGTGGTATGTGTACATGAGCAACACATCCCCAGACTTTAAAATGATCTACCGAAGGCTTGACACCACTCCAAGCTTCTTGTGGTGTGATGTTCTTCACTGTTAAAGTTGGACACCTATTCAGAACATAGAATGTCCAATTCACTGCCTCTGTCCAGAAAGTTTTGGGAACCTTTTTGGCTATAAGCATGCATCTTACCATGTTCATAACAGTTCTGTTCTTCCTTTCTGCAACCCCGTTTTGGTGTGGTGTATATGCAGTAGTCAATTGTCTCTTGATGCCTTCCTTTGCACAAAATACTTTGAATTCTGTAGAGGTAAACTCTCCACCTCTATCTGTACGTAAGCATTTGATGAAAGTCTCTGTTTTCTTTTCAACAAAAACTTTGAACTTTTTGAAACATTCTAGAGCCTCAGATTTTTCAGCAATCAAATATGGCCAGGCTTTCCGGCTAAAATCATCGATGAAACTAAGTAGGTACCTTTTTCCTCCATTAGAAGTTGGATCTATTGGACCACAAATGTCTGCATGTATGAGCTCTAACACTTTGTTGGCGCGCCACTTACTGCTTCTTGGAATATTATTCCTGTGTTGCTTGCCAGTGAAGCAATCAGTGCAGGTTATGGTGGTATTCTCCAAGTGAGGCAGTCCATGCACCATCCTTTTGTTTTGTAGTGTCTTCAACCCCTTATAGCTCAAATGGTCATATCTCTGGTGCCACAGGTAGGTGAGATCGGATGTAGTGTGCAGACATTTTTCAACACTGGCAGTTGATTTGTTAGTGCTTTCATTGAACAGGATGAACATTCGATTCAAATTCATTTTGGTGTGAGCAACAAGACCCTTGCTAGGATGATAAATGTTGCATGTACCATTGTGAATGAGAACTGCCTCTTGTAAGACTCTTGTAATTGTCCTACACTGAGAAGGTTGTTTCTCAGTTCAGGAACAAAGTACACATCCTTAACAAGAAAAACAATGCCTCCAAAAACTAGCTTCACACTTCCTTTGCCAGCAACTGTCATTCTAGAATTGTTTCCACATTTCACAAAGTGTTTGTCACCATTAATCATGTCAGTGAACATACCTTTGTCTCCACACATGTGGTTTGAGCATCCTGAATCTATGAACCATGCATCACTCCGTTTGGCTTCATGTTCCTCCATAAGAGCCATTAAGCACAGCTCATCTTCCTCATCCAACTATGCATAATTTGCTTCTCTTCCCCATTTTGGACATTCATATTGAAAATGTCCGAGATTGTGACATTTGAAACATTCCACAGTGGATTTCGTGAATGATTGTCTGCCTCCTCTTCCACGTCCTCGACCACCTCGAAACATTCCTCTGCCTCTGCCTCGACTGTTTTCAACCTTCAGAGCTTGTCCATCATCTTCTGTGACTACTTTCTTGAACTTCTGTTCATGAACCACGAGTGAGCTTTGAAGACTGTCAACAGACATTGTGCTTGTGTCTTTTGACTCTTCGATCGAAACTACCACATAGGTGAACCTATCAGTCAGTGTTCGAAGAATCTTCTGCACTATCTTGTAGTCAGGCATGTTGGCACCATTGCTTCGCATTTTGTTGGCCACTGCCATGACCTTTGCGAAATACTCTGTGATGGTTTCCCCTTCTCTCATTTGCAGAACTTCAAAATCTCGTCTAAGAGCATTGAGCATAGTTCTTTTCACTCGCTCATTTCCTCCAAATTTGTTTTTCAGAGAGTCCCAAACAATTTTGGACGTTCGTCGATCCAAAACTTGTTCGAACACTTCTCTGTCAATAGCTCTGAAAAGGTAATGCTTTACCTTGTGATCCTTCATTCTTGCATTCTGCAACTGCTCCTACTGTGCATCTGTCAATAGCGTCCCCTGTGGAAGCTCCTCAAAACCGTTCTCAATTAAACTCCACAATCCTTTTGCTCTGAGCAAATTCTCCATTAACTCACTCCAATGATCATAATGTTGACCATCAAAATGAGGAATTTTGGCAGCAAGTTTCTCTTCACTCATCTCTGTTTCTAAGCTGCAGCTTAGTTAAAATATCAGGCCCAGTGGGGGCTCTGATACCAGTTTGAAGAGTATAACAGAGCTCTGAAGCTTCACAAATGGAAACAGAAAATCGATATGTATTCAACTGAAACTTGGCTGTAAATATAGCCTACATTTGTAACTGAAATCCTAAAGACTAGCTCACATTCAAAACCACAAATCGGCTTGAAATGACTTATTCAAAAACACAAAGTGACTTGCTAAACAAACTGCATTGTTCTAAGAATGACTGCAGCAACTACTGATTCAAATAGACTTGATAAACAGTCTGCATTATTCTCGGGCATTCACAACCTCTTCACCTTCAACTTAGATCCTTCAGTCCATTGACAACTTTCTCCGGAATAACAAATAGGTCTACAACACCCAAGAATACAAAATTCCAATTAGTGATAACTAACAAAAATACATGCCTTACAAAACTGGTTCCATTAACCAAATGGCCTACACTTCTCCGATGATATCATGTAACGTACGGCTCCTTTCACAAGTTGGGTCCTTAATGATTGGCTTAACACGTGGTTTATCAAGCAAATATCTGCAACCAAATTCCCACCCACAAAGTTCTACACTTCATCACACAAATCACAGCATTGCAGCCAATACAATAGAGAGTTCAGAGTGTCTGAGAAGTACCCATTTAGTATTCGAGTGGCAACCTTGCAGAGCTCACGAGGAATCGGAAGCGCCCACAACTTCAAATGCACGTCAAATTTACTGTCGTCCAACATTTCCAGAAAGCTGATTCTTGGTTCCAATTTTTCATTGGGGCATTTCGTCGAACACCATAAGGGCACACATAAACCCACGAAAATGTCAAAATTGGGAAAACGAGAGATAAAGTTTCGAACTTTGGGTAAGTACTCACTGTGAAATATGATACGAGCCGGAACAGCGATGTGGTTGTGGGAATTGAGAAGAGCCGGAGTCGTCTTTTCCCGATGGGCAGTGATTGATGCACGTTTTGGCACCAAGGACTGCATTACACCTCCTTAATTTTTAAAATTGTCCTGACCTTATGTGGACTATCTTAGATTAACTAATATAGGGATGCTCCACGTTAGTACACTGCACTGGAC
Source organism: Comarum palustre (assembly GCA_951800085.1). Classification (NCBI taxonomy): domain Eukaryota; kingdom Viridiplantae; phylum Streptophyta; class Magnoliopsida; order Rosales; family Rosaceae; genus Comarum; species Comarum palustre. The sequence continues at coordinate 2,653,051 of OX637588.1, read as the reverse complement.
TAATTTTCAACTTCATGATAATTTTTCTTATTCAGAATACAAGTCATACAATCAAGACTACAAGATTCAATCTCTGCACAACATTTACATATGTTTTGTATATAAAAATCTCAAACACAAGCCTATGAGTGCAAAGACATGATATCCAAGATACAATTAAACCAATGACACATGAGATCTCAGACACCAGTCACACATCATTTCATCACCCCCAAGCTACCTTGCTCTCTTCATAGTGCTTGAGGCACTTTTTCAGCAACATGACTACTGCATTTCTGCATGGAGAGGACCACAAACTGTCCCTTACACATTACACAAAAAACTATACAAAGAAAGCTATACCAGTTTAAATAAAACTCCAGATCATTACATATTTACTCATAAAATTAGTGAAAGGAGAAAAAAAACCCATTCCTAAAAATTTCAGTAATTAGATCAAACATAATTTGTAAGAGATGATTAACAAACAAAATCGGATTTTCAAAAGTTGGGGAGAAAAGGAAATTGAAAAGCAATAACTCGGAAGAGTTATTAAGATTGTTTCTCTTCGAGTTGAATGATCATGAATAGGTAAGAGTAAGAATGCAATGTTGCCAAAGAACATATATAACTAGAGTAGTTGGCCCAAACTGTCAGGGCACTGGAATCAAACCACAATTAAGTACTTGGTTTAGCATTTTGATTATTATTTCAGGCATGCCAATAAGAACTTAAGTACGCTTTAGCATTACTCGTTGCATTTGTATTAGACAGCATCATCAACATTTGGAAAAACATGTGAAGTTTTAGATTCATTTTGCAGAGCAGATACACTGCCCTGAGCAAATAAATAATTCGACAAACTAGCATTTGCATATTAACCTAGAATTATTGTTGACTAGAATTCACCACAACACCAATCGTATTTGAGAACAACGAAGCAGAGAAACTCATAAGAAATAAATTGATATGTACAAATAATTGAACGAGTAGTTTGCTTGATTTTAATTTAGAAGCGAAATTGAACAAGAACTCTTTGACCTGTACAAAAGAAAAGAACCCAAACATGAAACAAACTCATCTACAAGACTCCCTTTCAACGTCAGAATCTTTGCAAGCTTACAAAAAAATCACGCAAGCTACAAGGATCTGTAGATCAAGTTCAGGATGATAAATATAATCAAATCACACAATGATCAGGACCTCAAAATGACAGATAACCTGAAGAGTCTAGACGCAAGCTAGAGTCTAGAGAGGTCTTATCAAAGGGAAATATACTCGAGTGCCCACACTAGTACCGGGTAAGGAGGACAAATACAAAATCTGGTTCAAGTTTAGACCATTTATTTTAACACTTATTCACACCAAACATAGTATTAGCCAACTCAGACTTCTTATTTAACACAGTTTTAATCAGTACTGCGAAATAAACATACACATTTCACTCTGAAACTCTGAATAAGTTTATACAATTGAATTATTTATGTAATTTGATTAATTATAATTAATTTTTATTATTTTATTTTGTTAGTATATAAACAATATAATCACCATGATTAAATCTAATGAAAAGTTCCTTTTGCTTCTAGGGAAATGTAGCTCTTGATGGCTCATGCACATTACACTTCTGTTGCATATGATAACAATAAGTTGTGCCATCCCTAATCTCTAGAATTCATTCTTGGAGAAAGATGAAAAAAGTCTAAAGAAAAACACACAATATAGTGATGTTTTTTATTCACAGAAATCCTGAATGAAGGAGAAAAACTGCGTGCTTGTAATACCTTAGAAATTTGACCAGGGTCATTTGGTAAATAGCTTATCGACCTCGATGGTTTTGTTATGGGCTCGAGAAAGACTTAATAAATTTATGCAAAGTGAAATCCTTTATTTAAGAGTTGGATAATAAAGTACATGGTACAACGATTTTGTGTGTATTTTCAAAAAGCTTTTATGACACCCAAGCTAATTTCTATTAATTTCGGAAGATTGAAAATTCTTGGATTATTTATAAAGAAACGAATGGTGAAATCTAGGCCAGCAAAAATTAATAGGCGGTGGAGCTTTTTGTTTAATGAGATTTGGTCAACTTCGTCTAGACTGCCTCTCCACCCTTCTTTTCCTCTCGACTCTTCCCGAACAGAGAAGCAAAACACCAACCTGGAAGTTCTCCGTTCGGCACGAATCGACGGCGGTTTCCTGGCGTTTGAATCATCTCGACGTCGCCTTCACATCTCCGAGCTTGTTTTTGGTCGTTGGCGGGTGTTGGAGGAAGAACCGATGCATGGAGCAAAGTTTGCTCCGATGGTTTCACGGGGTTCTCGACGACGGCGGTGATTGAGCTGCCTATGCGACTCCGGCGATCTTCTCGACTCCTCTTGCTTTGGATTTCTGTGACGGCTGCGTCTGTGTGAGTGGAAGCACATAAAGGAAGTTCAAAAACATATTAGGATTAGGAAACCTAACCCTCAAGAAAAGAGTTCAAGTCCAAGTCGTTTGAAATTACAAAGTGCATGGTAGCTTGCGTGTTACAACCGTATCTGAAACCGTTATACAATGTTAAATGAGTTAGAGCTGTACGCTGAGTGACGTTGCATAATTGTCAAAACAAACCAACCAAATAAATGATGCAACCAAAACCAACCAAATAAATGATGCAACTGATCGACCAAGCATTAGTATAAACAAATGCCGCGCGCAATACTACCAAATGTCTAAAATCTTGGGAGATGTCATCGCATTTGTTCTGTTCTGCAGGAAGACTTGTTCGTCAAGAAAGAGAATCAAGAAGAGGATGAGATCAATGGAGATCGTTGGTAACTTGGTATACTTATATCTGATCTGGATGCTAGGTGTCCGTTACAGCTACAGTACTTAATTAAAACATTTCGATCAATGGCATTAAGGTCATGAAATGTGGGTAGTTTTTCAGATGTTTGGAGTCCTGAAGACATGCATATGTTCCTTTAGAAGTTTTGAATCTCAAAAGAACTATTTACTTTTGACTGATTCCATATACAACACGAGAAACAAAATCTGATCTGATGGCCCTTTTTTGCAGGTGTGGTTCCAAATCTCAGAGGATGAGTTCTAAGTGATACGTCCGGAGATCATACACAACTAGAGAAGGGTTTGTACATGTGTGGATGGTTGAAGAGAGGACCAACTGGGATCATATACTGCTAGCTTCAAATCTCTATTGTGCAGACGGTGGTCTTGTACACTACTTGAAGGAATGATAAGTTGTTAGGATTTGATTTCATTATAGGGTGATTACAATGCAGCTTGAGTCATGATCGACATGGTAGCACCCGTACCTGATTAGAGTTTCAAGAGTTGATGGACTCAGGGCTCCGAACTTTAAGGGCCTAAAATTTTCTTTTCTCATTGTATGAACACATTAGTTTAGTAAAAAACAAACATTATATTACAATGATTAGTTATTATTTATAAAAAAAATAAGTAGTGTAAGTAAGTATAAAAAAATTTCTAATGATTTTTGTCGTTAGATTTTAAGTTTATAGCTTTAGTTCATGATTTTTTTGAAAAGAGAATAAATTTAAATGAATTCTATAGTTTAAGGGCCAATTTTTAAAAGTTCGACTCAGGTCTGAAAATTTCAGATCCGGCGCCTGGACAGCATGCAAGTACAACGGAAGACCTTAAGCAAGGCAGATATAGAGACATTCTCATGTCCTAATTTTACCACAAAACTAAAAAGGTTGAGACAAAAAGAAAAAAAAAATTGATTTCAATAATCCTGCCTTTGTCTTATTTACTTTCAGAAGAATTGTACAATTCAAAAGCTTCACGCTTCTGCATTTGAGGAGATAATCATCCGCCTCCCCCTCGATGATATCAGTCAGTGTAAACTTGTGTGTAAATCCTGGTGTGAGAAGATCAGCGATGAAAAGAATTGTACAATTCATACATCTGTGTGCATGAAACGCACTCACCAGCAGATGTTACATTGAAGGTGGATGATAAGCAGACTACAAGCACTGAGACATATGTTGCTCCTCTGCTAGCAGTGGATTCTCCTCGGATCATAGGTGCCGTGCATGACCTTGTGTTGATTTGTAGTGAAGGTAAGAACCAGGAATACCTTTACATGCTCAATCCGATAAATCAGACCTGCAGGAGGATTGAAGATGAGAGTCCAAAGGTCTATGGAAAGGTGTATGGTAAAGACTCTGGACAGCTGTATGGTTTGGATACGACAGACTAGATTCTGATTATCGCATTGTCAGAGTGGTTCAAAGGGTAGCTGAGAATGAAAATGAACAACAGACGTGTGCTTTCATTTTCTCCCTCAAAAGAGAGACATGGAGAAGAAAAGGACTGAGGGAATTCAAGGTTGGTTTGTCACGATATGTGGGATTTTTTGGAGACAGATTGTATTTCTGTGATTACAAGTGTGAAAATCTTGTGTCATTTGACTTGAGCATGGGTGATATGAGGCTGATTCATCTGCCACATGAATTGGAAAGGCAAGTTCTAACCTTTGGAGTTGCTCGGGAAAAGCTTGGGCTTGTGCAACTGAGAGAATTATTGCTTATATGCTGCTGTGATCGACAGGAAAGTACCTCAGGTCTATGGAGGCTCAAGGAGAATAACAATATGGATGAATTTGAAAAGCTAGCAGTGTGGAATGATCTTAGGATATTGCAGCCACTCTCTTATTTGAGTGGTGATCCTAATAGAGTTCTGCTTCTGAATGACAAAAGAGTCATTCAGCTGTATAATTTGGTTCGAAAATCAATAACAGAAATATACAATGATGGAACTGAGGAAGGAGAATGTTGTTGGATCTCTGCAGCTGGATTGTACATCATCAGTGACTATGGTTCTCAGAGTAAAAGTAGTACTATCCAAGCTGGTGGTAAAAGAAAGAGGAGAGATCATAACGGTTGAGATATCTATCCCACATCGGGAAAATAGGCCTGTGGGTTTATAAGGGTTTGGGCTACTCTATTTATAGCCAATTGGTTTTGGAGTTGAACCCCAGACTAATTTATCATGGTATCAGAGCGGGTTACCCACGTCCACGTGTGTTAGAGTTACCGGCCACACGCACTCCACGTCATCCCTAATGTTGTCCACGTGTTAGGCTTGAGGGGTCGCCACACGTGTGGGGACGTGTTGAGATATCTATCCCAAATTGGAAAAATGGGGTCTTGTCTGTGAGTTTATAAGGGTTTGAGCTACTATCTCTCTATTGCCAATTAGTTTTGAAATTGAACCCAGACTACTTTATCAATAACCAAGATATGCTAGCTTTAGCTGACAGCAGACTGATGACTTGTGCTAGCTGAGCTACAATGTATTCTATTTTTTTCTTTTGTATTGAAGCCAGCTTTAGCTAGCCACAACAAATGTGCCAAACCCAAACACATTTGTTATTGCTAGCTTGTAGCTAGCTTCTTAGTTTACTTCAATGATGGAATTTGTTGAGAAATTTAATACAGCTCTGTGACAAGTTGAAATGTGTGAAAATGCTGGAACTTTGGGAATACATCAAGTATTCTGTTATTTTGTATCGAAGTTTGTAGCTTCTGTTATTCTGTATTGAATTTTTGGATACTATGAGAAGGGCTACATAACCAGTTGAAATCTACATCTTATGTATCTGTTATAAATAGACATCTGATCTTTGTTACTTGTCTCAACTCTGTTGTTTTGTTGTTGACATTTGAGAGGTGTGTTCTATTGGGTATTTTTGTTCATATCCAGTACAATCCGATACAACCTGAAACTTGGAAATGTTTATTTTATAACTGACCAAAGTAGTTAGTCGAAAAGACCAGATACATGCGTGATCCTATTCTTCAAAGAAACAACGTTAATCCAGAAGTTCAAATATTAGTCGACTAGTTATTTTCACTGTGTTTACAAACAATGTACTACTCCAACAAACTCAACCTTTAAGCCTATATGTTCATTTTACTCTGATGCTTGCTCAAGCTCCTCCAATGTGGCAAATTTTTCCCTAGGCTTGTTTTTCGAATGCCCAAGCTCCTTTTCTCGCGAGTCTATCTTCTTCCATCTATTAAATGGTATTCCTCTTATGTTTCGGCTGTCCAGCAATTGGAGGAGACCCTCCCTGCCTGAGTTAGATGATGAGAATGTCAATATGCCTTGCGTAAGGTCCTCAGATATACTTGCAACCTGCCATGTCGATCAGAATTCAAGTGAGGAAACCTGCTATGTAATCACCACAATGAAATCAAATCCTTCTATTCTAGTGTACAATACCACTTACAGTTTCTTCAGCACAATACAGGTTTGTAGCAATGATCCCAGTTGGTCCTCTCTTCAACCATCCACATACATACAAACCCTTCTCTAGCCCCGTATGATCTTGAGATGCATCACTCATAACTCGCCCTCTAACATTTGGAACCACACCTGCAAGAATGGGACATCAGATCAGATTTTTGTTCTCTGATGCATGTCAGATAAAAAAATTCATGTCATCTCATTGCATGTAAAGTTTAATAAGGCAATATCAAAGAGCATAAGTAAATAGTTCTTTTATGATTCAAACTTCTAAGGAACATATCTTTCAGGCCTCCAAACTTTCAAATGAACTGAACAATCCACGATATGTGTATGTCATAATACATGTTAGTGGAATAATCTTCCTCAAATTTTGTATATTAGCACGAACTTAATGCTTGAAGATGCCGTATATCTGAATGTTTAAGTGTATCTGTAAATGACATCTGAGATTCAGATCAGCTATAACCAATGCTTACCCTTCTGATTATCAAAGGGTAAGCCATCAACTGGTACTGATTTGTAACCAATGCTCTTTAGAACAATCCTACGGAGAGAAGAAATACACAGTTGTCAGTAGCACATCACGATTCATCACACACACCTCATTTTACGGCTTCGACACTATTACATATATATTTCACAGGTAGGACATAGACAAAGCTTGTATTTCAGAGAGTACCCGCATCCAAGATCTTCAAACTGTCCAGTACCTACAGCCTTTTGTTCTCCAGGGTTCGAACCTACAATTTACATTGAAGGAAGCAGAATTATTATTATCACTTGGACAGCCAATCATATAGCTCATTTAGTCGCATTATTAACAGCTTTCCCATTAACTCAATGTTGACCTCTTCTGTTTTACTACGGTACAAAACGAATCTATGGTCTAGTGACTAAGTGCAGCGTTCATTGCATTGGATAATACACGACGAATTTTACATCACACATTTATGAAGCATAAACTTACCTACGAGTTTTGTCTTCTCAAGTCTGACACCAGAAACATGGCCAATTCTCTCATCAGATTCTAGAAACTTATCTGGCATCCGAAGGAAAACAAAATGGAGTTCACGTGGATCTGAACTGGAGTGGGAATGTCTAGATGTAGCAGCCTTAGACAGCATCCCATAAACCCTTTTTCGAATTCGATTATTCTTCATCTCTTCCTTACCAAATGACAGCAACAAGCCACAAAACACCAGCAGAAGGGAATATTACTAAAGATAAAAAAATATTAATAAAAAGATAAGGAATTAATGTATCACCAATGGTGACAGAAGAAGAGAAGAAAAAGATAAGTATACTTCATCTGCTGGGGTTTTCAGTAGATCAGCCTCCTTTATGTGAACATGCAGATCTTTTATACCTGGTAAAACGAAAAGATCATTTTCAATATTACTCAAATGTAAATAAATCCAAAAGAGAACAGACAACGAAAAATATACAAATCATGTACTGCAGTTAGCACTAAAAGGATGAGAAGTTTGACAATCACCAAGAATTTCACGCAGCTCTTTAGCTGTACAAGCTGCCTGTGCTGGACCTCGTCTTCCAACCAAGTATACTTTCCTGACGTGATGTCGATATCATCAAACATTTAACTTAGATAAAATAAAGTATCTAGTGAATGTAACTGAATATGGGAAAGAAAACCTTATAGAGCTCTTCTCAAGGGCTGAAAAAGCATGGCTGGCAATATCAGTCTTAGCCAATTCTGTTATTGGTCGTAAAAGAATGCGTGCAACATCAAGAGCTACATTTCCCTGTAAGTAAAACAAATTGTTTGATAAGGATACACCTCTGTAGTAGAAGTGTAATAAATTTCACATTTTCACATTTTCTTCAAAAATACCCTAACTATTTAAAAGCCACATCAAGTTACGGTTCACTTTTGTTTCTCAATAGATCATAAGCCAATGTACTGGCTCCCTTCCCCTGCTCTTTGATGCCGTTAATCAACACCATGCTCTATCTAGTTACAAATTCTACCTCATGTCATTTGCTTTATTTTTTACTAAGTGATGCCTTTGGAAGAGAATTCTTATATACTTCACAACCAAAGAAGAGAAACAAAAACTACAGGATATCATCTGCATTTGTTTTGGTGTATTTTTTTCTAAAAAATAATGAAGTATGCCCAGTGATAGGATGAAATAGCAAGTCTGGACTGAGCTTGAGATAGTTGCAAGTGCTGTGACAAGAATTGTAAAATGTTTGCAGTAACCACCTTACTCGTGCCAGTAACTAATTGCATAATTGTTCTTATATCCGAACTCGTTTCTTAAATGCAGTACGAAGATACCTGATTACCTGGCCAAGAATTACAGCCGTATCCGAACTTGTCAAGTCAGGATTAAGGTATCTGCAATCCGGATGCCCATTATACCACCACACAAATTCCCTAGCTGCATATATGCCACTCAAATCCTAGAAAGAAAGAGAAACATAGCATCCAATAAGATATAAATATAATATAAGTCCATTTACAAATGATATTCACCAACAGTGGTTTAGTTAATCTCAATTCCACCCTAGCCTAAAAAGGAAAATCTCAAATCTTCCTGAACCATATTGAAGGCTTGATCTTATGTCAGCCCTCCTGTACAATAAGACATATTAACATTTGACACCTCTAAGTTTAGTCCCCACACTCATTCGATATTAACACTATCCAGTCCATTGAACAAAGCAATACATACCTCTCCCGGGATACCAAGAACTCTGTCACTCTCAGCACCATACGCAAGCACAACCTGCTCAATTGCACAAATAACTAGTTCAAACACACAACAAGAACAAAATCTGCATTTTCATCACCTATTGAGCTAGAACCTCACCACATCATACAGTTCACGGAGCTCGGGAAGCGTGACAGATGATCCCAGAGTCACATTTCCAAAGAACGAGCAGCGTTCGTGTTGCGCAACTCTCGTAAACTGGTTCACCACAATCTGTTGCAAGTTTTCTGATCACAATAAGCTCAATAATAAGAGGTTCATTTTCGCAAGCCGAAAATCTACTCACATAACTTCAAATTCCAATCACTTAGCTCAACAAAACCTCTAGAAGTTTCCGAAATAGAAATTTATTGGGGGAATGATAAGATCACCTTGGTTTCAGGATGGTCCGGTGCTACGCCGGAGCGGACTAATCCGAACGGCGTGGGCAACCGGTCAATGATGTCAACTTCAGCTTCCTGGTGCGCCTTCAGCATCTAATTCAGTTTTCAAATCAAAACCAATTGAATCCATCACAAAAACACTTCAACCGAAAAAGAAAAAAAACAGAAGCGATGAGAAGCCTTACCTTCTCCGCCGTGTAGAAGCCGGCGGGTCCGCTTCCGACGATGCAGACGCGGAGAGTGTGAGAAGCGGCGGTGGAGAAGGTTCTGGAGAACCAAGTCCTCGCTTGGAAAACCGCCATTTTGATTCAAAGAAGATGATTTTTTTTTGGCGAAAGAGAAGATGAAATTGATCGACGCAGTTGTGTTGAGCTGTTCAGCTGAAGTAGGGGTGGGGAATTGGGCCGGGTCGGGGAAAAGGGATAAAGATGAGCCCAATTTGTTAACAAATCCGGTTGGTGATGAATTAACTTGAGACCAATCACACAATAATCCAAGTTTAATAGTTGATTAACTTGACTCGAATTTTAAGTTGCTTTGCAAATTTCGATTACTAACCCTACATCTCATATCTTCTCAAGTTGTTTAACCGTTTAAATAAAAATGAATTCGAGTTAGATACAAATGTAGTCCAGTTCGGTCGATATATTGTGTTGTCTTGGTAAGACATTTGTGTTGTCTTTGTTCTATTCTTTTATCAGAGTCAAAAGCCTAGCATTAGAACAACAACGAAATCTATCAAATCCACTATCATGGATATTAAGAACTTTTTTAATCCTAATTATAACAAAAATGTCAAGCAACGCGCTCAATTGCAAAAGTAAAATGAAAATATACACATCCGCAATATGTGACAAGCGCTTTTCTTAACAAGATTATCAACAATCATGTTGCTTTCTAAGAATTAAGACCTATGTTATTAGAAAAAAAAATGTTGCTCTTAAGTTTTAAACCTACTTTTGTAGCACCGATGATTAGCGTTCGTAATACTAGCCAAACATCCATAATTATATGTTTGACTCCACCACCAACCTGACGGCCCACCAGAAGAAAACCTCATAGATCGTGCCCCACTGAGTCAACGTGCGTCAAACAATGCCATTTCATCATCTACATATAAGACGTCAGAGTTGACGTACAGCTGACGTCATAAACAAATGCTCCCCGATCATGTCATTTTGACCATAGATTGGAGTTTCCAAACTCTCTTAGTTTCATGGTAGTTCAGCTTGTTTGAGAATACCATCGTAGTAAAATTTACTTAGTGTATGGTATGCCATATGTATAATTTAAACATATAATATTACATGAGTAACAAATATATAATATGTCAGGGTTGGTTTCTGATGTGTGTTTTGTTTCGGTGAGTTTAGTTTGTCATCTCTCCTTATGGGCGATGGTGTTAGTGTTTTGGTGCTGGTGTCGTTTGGTGGTTTTAGTTGGGTTTAGGTTTATAGGTTTTGTTTAGTTGGTTGTTTGTTGTTCCTCCTCTTTGAGCGAGGGTTTAGGTATTTTTTAGTAGTTTGGTGTTGTAGATCACGTTGTGGAGTGTCATGATTATGATGTCGTTTTAGAGACTTTTTTGATGTCGGTTAGTTCTTGTTGTCAATGTAATGAGGAGGTTACCTGTGCATATATGCTGGTAGTTTTGGCATGTAGTGTTTGAAATGGTGGGTTCTTCTTGAGGTTGACTGTAAGGATGTATCGGTACTCATGGTTATGTTAGGTTACGGTTGAACCGAGTTCGGTTCTTATCCACTGTAATCGATCGTAGGGTTTTCGGGTAGGTAGAAGAGAATGGAGAATTTTTTTTCCACCACCGATGTCTCTCATGGTTGTAATTTGTATTCCCGTTAATGAAACTGTCTATTGTTTGCTCATAAAAAATAGACGAAAATTTCTTTAGAAATGAAATGGATAAATGGTATAATTTAGTTAGAAAGTGACACGTTCTTCCTTTCTTTGTGGAATCTCATTTCTCTTAAATTTTTCTTTAACCAGGACCTAATATAGGATTATCTTTTTTTAAGTGAAGAAAATTTATACCATTCGTTATAAAATTTTTATTTTTTGTTGTTGGTTATAAGAAATAAAGGGAAAGGGGGAGTAGTTGAGGTGGGACAGTTTTGGCATTATGAGAAGGGGGACAACGGGCTGTAAGTGGGCCTTTTGTTGGGCCCTCTCCACTGGCAACAATATGGTCCAAAATTGTAAGTCGTTGTCAAGGATAAAAGGTCCGAAGAGGAAGAATGCTACTTGTATACAATTACGGACGGTGGGACAGCTATAAATAAAAAAAAACAGAATAAAGGGATACAAATCGATCATACAGTACTATAAGTTGATCTCCCTATGAACTTTTGTGTTAAAATGTACCTAATTTGATTTGCAATTTTAATAATTAATTGCAAAGGTATGATATACTAAATTCTTAATTATATCTGATTTATCTACCACATTCATAGTGAACAAAACTTCGTAGTGGGAGGAACAATTGTATGAGAACCACCTCCCCTAATACAATTTTGACTCTCCTAAAATGATAAAGTAATTATTGTTTGCCCGTGACGGTCACACTATGATGGTTGTTGATAACACCGTTTTACTCACATGAAAATGTATCTTTCTTACTTCTTCACTTGCAGATGACAAACTAATTTTACAAATGGAAAGGTTTCCTGAAACTAATTTTACAATTGGAAAGTTTAATTTCCAAGTCCAAACATAAAAGGTGCTGATCGAGATCATGAACTCCTAGTTGCCATGTGATTGCCTGAATAATTATTAGACTATTTTCTATCTTTCTCCTATTCCTTTTGGTTCTTCCCTTCACAGGTGTGGCACCATGTGAATCGAACCGCCCCTTGGTCCATCTCTGGCTCACTGGATCATGGGCATAATAGTTTCCAGTTTCGACTGTTTCGTTTGCGGCTGTTTGCAGCATTGGCACGTGAGCTGCTTCCATTTACATGATGATCTAGGGCAGACGTCAGGCTGACGAAGTGCCAGCAGGCTGTAAAGCCTGAGAACTAACTTTGAAACCCCGAACTGGAAGCTAAATACGATTCAGTATGCAAAAGTTTCTGGAGTTTATACTCTATGAAATAAGAGATAAAAGAAAATGATAGCTATTGCAAATCCTTCAAAGCTAGCTAGCTCGATAGTTTGTCCCTTAGATCTAGAGAAACAAAGAAAATGCCGAAATGTCTTCCCATAATTCGTCTCAATAATACTCTAAACTATTGAGACGAATTAAGTACGGTTTGATCTCGAACATATCTTTCTGTAGTAGAAGTCGGGATTATTAGACTTTGGCCTTACCATCCTTGTCCTGGCTTCGAAGAAAAGACTGATTATAACAAACTAAAGCAACTTAATCCTTTGTTTAGTTCTCTTTCGTTTGACATTTTATTCTCTTTAAGCAATAAGCACATTGGCTTTGACACACGCATACAAACTAGCTAAAGCTATCCTTGAAATAATTCTCCCTAAATCAATTAACAGATCGAAAATTATTAAACATATGCAACAAGCATTAGAGTGGGGCAAAAAACCTAGAAAGACAAACGTTTATTGATATTGAATTGCAAAAGGAAGATTATTGGGATCAGTTCTATAGCTATATTAACAAAAGGGCAGGATGAAATCTCAGTATTTATTTCCTACTGAGAATGATTGAAGATTTGTTTATAATCTACTGAGATATGGTCTTTTTGCTTGTCTGCCAAGATTATTCCTTTGTAATTTTTTAAATTAATTCCTACTGACACACTTCTTTTCGAAAACGACTTCGATCTACATATACACACTTGGTTTTCTTGGTTTTCTAGTAAGAAAGTTACATTGCATTATTTGGTCGACAGATACAACTAATTACTTGTTGTAACGGATGGAAGAAAGAACACAGATTTACGTGGTTCACTAACAATATGTTAGCTACGTCCACGGCAGAAGGAGAACAGTTTTATTGATTGAGGAAGAACCCAGAATACAGAGTGCGGAATACAGAGATACAGAGAGTGCGGCGCTAACAACCCACTACTAAGTATATAAGATACAATTAGGTTTAGGACGTTTATATACTAAACGTCCGCGACCGAAACTGACCCCGCGAGCGACTACCCCCACGAGCGAAACTGACCCCGCGAACGAGACTGATGCGCGCGAACGGCTGATGATCCCCGAATAGCTGGTTCAAGGCATATATTAACAACTATGTTCCGATCGGGAAAAAAATCTAATAACTATATTTAATGGAAAGAAATAGAAAAACCTCTATCATATTCGGTTACTTTAAAACATAAAGAAGTTCTATAATTTCTATTTGCGTGTCTTCATTTGTCATTGATAGGGGATTTGCCTACCGAGTAGCATGCCCTTTTGGCTAAAGTTGGCCCTTTAAAGAACTAAACCGGGATTATTTGAGTTATGGATTTACCCTACAAAAGCTTAATTAATATATATGTAAGATGAATAATTAAGCTGTCTAGGGATCGATCTCAAGAATTCTGGATACATTTTAAGGGATAGTTTCAGCAGCATGTGAAATGAGGAATCCGATGATCAAGCATGAGCAAGATGAAACAAAAGAACACACCCTTTAATGAGGTAAATATTCGAAGCTCTAGGAAACGACATTCCAAGTTTCAAAAATGTCGATGATTTCAATTATTTATTAATCTCAATTAACAAATAGGCTAATCTTGATAATGATATAGAGAAACATGCATATATATGCCAAAAATACAAGACAAAAGAACTCGGTGGTGATGGTCATGATGATGGGTATATTCAGAAGCATGTGTTTGCCGTAATGGAGAAATATTGTCCTGTGTGATTGTTTTTGCCAATTTGAAGTCGATGTACGAATTCGTTTCGTGGAACTTTGTATTTAGCAGGTTTCTGAAAAAAAAAGTTTCCAGCAGGTAGTTTACAATTTGAACATTCCAACTGAAATACTGAAAGCCGTATTGTGTCAACAAAATTCATCAGAAGTTTGATAATTGTTATCTCGCTTGCATCAAAACAACACAACAATCGTTCGCATGTAGCCTCAATAAAAATGATCGAGCAGCCTACAATAGCCAGAATGATCAACTTTTGATTCATGTGCATTTAGGCATACGAGTGAATTAATGTTGCCTAAGTTCACCAAACCTGTAGTAATCATGAGGGTTATTATTGATGATGACTAACTAATATACAACTTGTTCATACATCAATCATACAGATGATATCATGAAGCAAATGTTTTGTGCCACAAGTTTTCTACCAACAAAAATTCGAGCCACATATTCAATATTTAAGGCTTCAAACGATCGATCGAGGACTCTTAAACGAGCCAAGACCTCCAACTTTTTGGTTAACAAGCTCAGAAACAGAAGAACCCAAAAGCATAGTGTTAGAGAGAGAGAAGAGAATATATGGGAGGAAAGGTGAGGACAAAAGGGAGGCGTGTTGTTATTCCTTGTTAATTTTATCGTTGGACATGGGAGAGATCAGCCAAAGAAAGAAGCAAATAAAAATGGGGAGCGAGGAAAAGTGTGCGGTGGTGCTGGGAAAAGACACGGCGCTTCCGACAAAGATTCTGGCAGTACGGACCAGACAACACCATAGCTACTGCTATAGTTAGAATTGGGAAGCTCTTGATAATATGCCCCAAAAGAATAAGGGGGTTATGTTCCTAAGGCAAGGCAAATGAGCTCGAGATTTAAGGGGAGTTTTGTTTCTTTGTTTGTTTCTTGCGTTAAAATGCTGTTTAAGGGAATGTATGTCGGGGAATAATAGTCGAGGAGAATAATTTTAACATTCTTGTATGCTTGCTAGATTGTTCTAATCAATATGGAGAATGTTGGAGCTAGGAATATTTATGAAACGGAAGTATGTAGTTGGCGTCGGCCTTGGGATTTTTTATGATCAGTGGCCACCTCCCAACCCTGGAGTTAGAGATATAATGAGTTTCTACCAAGTAGGGTTTCAAGGTTTCACTGACATATTAATGATATTATAGCTAGGACTCATATGAATTAGAACATATTAGCTAGCATAGATAGACTTTAATCACGTTACTTTTATTTGGTTGAAAAATAAACTATGGATAAGAACATAAGAATGAAATATAACACTTACGATTCTTGATTTACTATCATACTTACAAATTTCTTGTTTCATTACTTAAATGATTATATTTTCATACATGTACGTACGTAGACGGTTGATTATGTAATGTAGATTAAAAAAATCAAATTTAACGTCTCAAATATACTTCGTATCAATATATATCACGTTTATCTTGTGCGAGTAGAATATATATCAGGTGCGCTATCACATTTTGAAAATAATAATGAAATGTAATGTGTTTCAAATATGAAATTGACGCTTTTGTTTCATACGAGTATAAGATTGTGAATAAGAACAATTATAAATTTATAATAGGATTAAAGACTTGAACAATTATGCGTCCATTCGAAGTTTAGCTTTAGCTGCATTTGATTTCAAAGATGGCAGTAGCTAGGTAGCTACTAGCTATATTAACAATTAATTAATCATAGTTTCCGACTTTCTGCAAAGTTTTAACCACCGATAGCGAATTTGGTTGCCAATTCATACAGATAGGGTGGCCATTTTATCAGTACGGGAGTGAAACCAACCTTGACTACTGTTGAATCTGGGAAACTGTAATCATTCTCTTGGAGACCTGAGATCAGGGATCTCCAAACCCTAGAAATTGACCTCTCGAAAAGTGTAACACTGTTCAATGTCGGTCACCTCCTCCATTTCTATTCCATGTTCTCTCACGGGTCGTCGTCATCGTCCTCGCATTTACCACATTCTTCTTCTAGCTCCATTTCTTAAACAATTAGAGACAGAAGTCATCAGTTACAGCAAGCTTACAAGCAGATATGGTTACCAAGCACATACATCATCCACTAATAGCCATTGAAGGTGACTACAAATCTAGTAATGCCAATGTTCATATTTTGATGACCTTCACTATCAGTTTCGTAATCGTCATTCTCGATCAAACAAAATTTGTTTAGCTAGGGTTACGTACGTACTAGATTTCAAATTTAATTAGTAATGACAGAATGAACAAGTAACCAAAATCGAACCATATGAATGAGGATCACGAAACATGAAGCTTAAGCTTGCAGTAGCCATGACTCGGAATAAGGTGGCTATATCTCAATTACAAATGACTCAACATGCAATATTAACTAATTAAGTGCTCATCATTTCTCGTAGTTGAGTACGTAGGTCAATTAAGCCACTTAATTATTTGGTTACATCATTAATTTGTGATTTAGACGTTAAATCTTTCCTTATTAGATAGGCGGCAGAGAGCTAGCTAGGGTTTTTTTAAGGGAGGACACTATATATCTTTATTACCATGACAAATTGACATTAAATTTTCAACAAACTTATCTAGGTAAGATTTCTTTTTATAGAATAAACAAGTCAAATAGAAAAATACAACTACAACTATATATTCTATCATGTATGGAACTCAAACCATCTCACTTACGAAGGGCAGATATAAACGACTAGCAATATATTATCCTCAAACTCAAAACATCTCACTTAAACATCAAGACGCAAGTCACGATAATTAGAGTTGTAAAGATAAAATGAAGACAGGAGACCCTTCATTCCTTCCTCTCATTTTCATTTTTAACCCAATCAAATTAAGCTCCGCACCCATAATAAGAGACCTATTATTCGACCATGGGTTCTAACATCGATCCTATATTTTTTGTTAGGTTTCAATTTTGTTAACAACACTGGTATATCCATAATAGTGCTACATGAATGACTGAATTGAATACTACATATTAGTTGTTTGATTTACTCACCTTGCTGTGTATTTTTTTTCTGTTGTATATGTTGTTTTTCGCTATATACGTGTGTAATGCCAGATGGGGTGATAGTATGGAGACACGGTAAACTCAGAGTCACGTTAGTAAGATCCGATATATATTTTTCGTTTACTAAATTAATCGGAATTGATACCACCTTTT
The DNA here is from genome assembly GCA_951800085.1 of Comarum palustre. Lineage (NCBI taxonomy): Eukaryota > Viridiplantae > Streptophyta > Magnoliopsida > Rosales > Rosaceae > Comarum > Comarum palustre. The sequence continues at coordinate 2,635,651 of OX637588.1, read as the reverse complement.
CTGTCCCACTTTGAGATAAAGCAAAAGCAGATGAAAAAGCAAGAAAGAAAAGAAAAACACAAAAGAAAGGGAAGAAGGGAAAAAAGCAGATCAGAGTAAAAAAGAAGAGGGTGTGAGTCTTTGAGAGAGATAGAGAGAGAGTTTCTCAAAACTCCATGATTATTCAAATTCTCTCTCAAAAACAGAACCAGCTGGGTACTTAACCCCAGTGTAGGTAATCTCTCAAAGTTTCTACAAAGACTTATTTTGGGAGCTTCAGCAAAACCAAAAAGAAAACCACACAAAGGAGGAGAGGAAAGCTAAGCCAAGCTCAGAAGACTACCAAGGCATGAATAGAGGTCATGTTTTGCAGAGCTCACCGGTGCAACAAATGATGGCGGCCGGAAATCCTAACTGGTGGAACATCAATAGCATGAGGGCGCCGATAACAACGACCAGCCAACCTTCATCTTCTCCTTTCTTGCCTCCTCCTCATCACCCTAGTTTTTGGATTCCACAGTTTCAATCAACTAATTCCTCATCACTTCCCTTTCTTCCTTCTTGGCATGACAACAACCAGAACCAGAACCAGAACCAGAACCAGGAGCTTCCAGAGTCTTGGAGCCAGCTTATCCTGTAATAACTCTTTAATCCTCAATAGCTAGCTTTTTATCTCTTAACACACACGCGCATGCACGCACCACTGATCTTACATGTATTGTTTTACAAAACTTGATTCCTTGAGAAATCTCATCGCTGCTTCTTGCAGCCTGCATGGATTTCCGTCTTCATTTTCATATTTCTTAGACAATGGAGACTTATTAACGGGTGTGGTTATTCATAAACAGGGGTGGACTGGTCAGTGAAGATGATAAGGCAAATGGTCTGAGACAGTTAATCCATCAAGCTAAGAAACTGGAGGACTGGGAGGAGCATATATTGAGTAGTCAAGCTCATTCGATTGCTCCTGTTAATGTTGATGTGAAGCAAGAAAACTCACCTCCAGGGAATTTTGTGTACGGTCATCATGGGACTGGGAACAATAATGAAGATTTTCACTCTGCAGCTTTGTGCTCTTTGTCTCAAATCATGCCAACCAGTAGTGCTACTGCTGCCTCAGCCTCATCTCCTAAGTCGTCGTGTGTGATGAGTTTCGGCAGCAACATGTTGGATTTCACTAACAAGTCGGAAGGGAGGCATCCGCCACCGAGCCGATCCAGCTCCGAGGTAAGAGAGATTGAGAGAGTCGAGAATAAAAACACAAATATTCTTGAATCTAGATTTCCTAGTTAGGGTTTGGAGAATTCGTTTCTTCCCCTTCTTCTCATATTTAACCTTGTGTCTAAAAATGCATGAATGCTTAAAACAGATCATGAATTTTGAAATGGAATTAATCGAATCAGTACTGTGGATTTGTATTTTCTCTTGGTTTCTTTGTTTTATTTGATTTAAACTTAAATCCGGAATTCTGGAACTGATGATCAGCATGCTAATTTTGAAATGGAATGAATCGAATCAGACTCCTTTTCCCCCTTTCTGATCAATTAGTATGAAGTTAATTGATCGAGTTATATCATGTAAAGCCAATTATGGTCTCTAAATACTATTTATCTTCTTTAGTTACGTCCAAAATATTAATTTTTTGGTTTCTGGTGTTGTGAAGTGTAACAGCAGTGTAACTGGTGGGGCAGTTAAGAAAGCTAGGGTTCAACCTTCTTCTTCAGCACAACCTACCTTCAAGGTAACGCTAAATTACCGGTCATGATGTTCCATCTGCCACATCTCTCTCTCTCTCTCTCTCTCTCTCTCTCTCTCTCCCTGCTTCACACACGAAAACAGACACACACATGCAGCTATCTGTGTAAGCTAGCAAAGGATAATAATACTTGTCTTTCTTGATTGTCCATTTCTGATCAATCATATTGATTCTTTGTCTATCTATGACTACCTATCTTTCTCGCGCCCATCTTTCTTTCGTCTATCTATTAACTTCAAGCTAAGGACCTGCATATGAATCCTGCACCTCTTATTTTATATCTTCATTTGTGTTTCTCGATCGATCAGGTGAGGAAGGAGAAATTAGGTGACAGAATTACAGCTCTTCATCAGCTTGTTTCCCCATTTGGAAAGGTAAAGTAGCCTTCAGAAATTAATCTCAGTAGTTAAAATAAGAACTTTTAAACTTCAATACCCTACTTTCATTTCTCTATCAGAAATCGTAGTTTAAATTAAGTTTTACCTTTAAGCATTTAAAGAAGAATGGAGACATACAGAAAGTGTATAACTTTGGAGGGACGTGGTGTGGCTTTTTTCTCTTTTGCAGACTGACACAGCCTCTGTCTTGTTAGAGGCTATTGGGTATATCAGATTCCTTCAGAATCAAATTGAGGTCACGTCTCTCTCTCCCTCTCCCTCTCTCTTCCCTCCTTTATTTTTGAAGCTAGGACTGGAATAAACCATGACCATGAGGACCATGAGTTGGTACTTGGTAGTCATATATGGCAGCAGCAAGCAGTACGAAAACACCGTTAAAGTTCCATTTCAAATAGGAAATATTACATGTTGCTTTCAGTTTCAAGTTTCAATACTCTCTCTCTAGATTTTTGATGATCGAAGTTCTAAATATGCCCTTGTTTTGTTCTCGATATTTCTCTTTTTCCCCCTCTGATGCTGGTTTTGCAGGCCCTAAGCTTACCTTACTTGGGCAGTGGATCACCAAACATGCGCCTGCAGCAGCAACAGCAGCAGTCTGCAGTAAGTTTAATATATTTGTTACTCACTCCAATGCTTGCTACATACTCTCTCTCTCTCTCGTACGTGTATTAATCAATATTATTAGTTAATGATTTCGATTAATTAACCCTTAATTGGACTTTTCTCTGGTTAATTAGGTTCATGGGGAGAGGAACTGTATGTTTCCCGAAGATCCTGGGCAGGTATGTTTACGTTTCCGAGCTCTTCCCAGAGAGTACTACAAGTTCTTGCTCATCTTAAGCAAGTACACAGATCACTGAGTAGTGCATGTACCTACAGAACTACGATAGTTAAAATTAGAGAAGTTACATGAGCATAATGTTCATGAGTAGAATGAATTGGATCAATGCTAATGCTTCTGTATCATTGTTTTGACTATATATAGCTGCTGAATGACAACTGCATGAAGATGAAAGGAGTTGGATCCGAGCAGGTAAATGAATCTTTGTTTTGTTGTCACTCACGCCACCATTGTTGTTATAAATTATGATGAATAATGCTAAGTGAATCTTTGGGATTCAAACTTTCTCAGGATGCTTATCAAGAGCCAGAGAAGGATCTGAGGAGTAGGGGTTTGTGTTTGGTTCCGGTTTCTTGTACCCTGCAAGTCGGGAACGACAACGGAGCAGATTATTGGGCTCCGGCGGCTCTCGGCGGCGGTTTCCAGTAAAGCAATGTGGAAGGGATGGCATAAGCAGCACACACGCACGTATACATATTGAAGAGATCGATCGAATTTACGGAGCTTCATGGATGTGAATGATATAACATCATGAGCAGTCACTCTGCTAAAACCAAAAAGGCTGATTGCTCATGATGCTATACAATATCTACTAATTTTATGCATATATGCTTGTGTGCTAGCTAGCTAGCTTGGTTTTAATTTGAGACCAGGAAGTTGTTAAACTCCTTGATCAATTAAGTTTTATTTATCTACCTTCCATGTTTGCTTCAATGCTAGCTGTTCCTGTAAATTCAGTATTAACTAGTAGAACGAGTGTGACCGTTATTTCAAATATTGTTGATCACGTACAGAGCAGCATTGATTAATTTGAATCGTGTTGAGCATTAGAAACTCAACCTTACAAATTTGTGTTCTCTTTTACCGAAATTTGTTATTTGCTATAACGTCACGTCATCGACATGTTTTGTTTGTAACAATTAAAATTTTCAGGTATGTGTGACAAAATCACAAAAACAATCCTCATATAGTCTTGATATTTAGAAAACAATAATTAATCATATAATACTAATTTAGCTCTCTTTTTATTCATTTAAATGATTCTAAAAAGAAGTTGTCTGTTTGAATATAAGGTGTTATTACTTATGCCCAAATGAACAAATATTTCTTTAAAGTCTTCACACACATTATTATTTAAGGATTATTTTGCATTCACTCCTTAAACATGCATAGAAAGTGAAAAAGTTGAAGAGAAATGACTTAGCCGGAAACTCATGGACTCCGGTCACCAGCCTTCAGAAAATAGTCAGTGACTGGAAAATTGTCTTTCGCCGAAATCTGAAGTATACTAGGGTTAATAAACTTAAATTTAGAGTATACTGGGTTTAATAAACTTTGATTTGAAATATACTGAGGTTAATAAACTTAGATCTTGAGTATATTAGGGTTAATAAACTTAGATCTAGAGTATACTGGGTTAATAAACTTCGATCTGGAGTATATTGAGGTTAATAAACTTAGATCTAGAGTATATTGAGGTTAATAAACTTGGATCTAAAGTATATTGAGGTTAATAAACTTGGATCTGTAAGAAGTTCAGAGAATTCTATAACAACTGTTAGTAGAGACTTGACCAAAACTAATAAACTCAAAACATTGAAATGAAGATGAGCAACTACTCACCTGTGAAAATAGATCAGATTTCTTCTGAAAGAATATCCCTATTACAGCCTGAATTGGAGGCAAACGGGCACTTCACTTCTTTTGGATTAACTTCCACAGGCTCAGTTGCGTTATGTCCCTCCTTCAGACTCTCTGCACAAGAAACATCTTTTCTTTTGGACAGACGCCATACCTTCCAATATTCTGAACTCCTGGTAGGTTTATGCTGGGTATACTTTGAACAGCTGCACGGAACCACATCCGTGGGACTTCCCATTTCACCTGTTGATAGACCCTCCTTATTTCCAGAAGAATCATTAAAAGAAGGTCTGTAAATTCCAGCTCCAGGCTGCTGTTAGGTTGATCCACATGAACCAAAATCATTTGATCAGCTCAACTCCATAACCATATAAAGATAAATTAAATAAGATACCCAGTGTAAACTTCAAATGGGACTTTCTTCAGATTACTTTGTAATCCAAGTTTGTTAAGCCATTTATAAATACAGTAAGACATATGGAGCTACTCTTTCAAATAATCAAACTGAAGTTAACATGCTAACTAAGTACTTGGCTCCATCATAACACATTCAAGTACGGACCCTAGAACTTAATCAATTGCAACCAAAACCACTAATGCAATGCGTTGACCACAATATGTTGACCAGGGATGGAGTTCCAAGCATGGCAGACACGGCTGGAGCCACTGAGGTCGAAGATCAAGGTCGAGGATGAGATCGAGGAGGTCATTGACGAGGTAGCGCCGCTTCTGCTCTAGATCGGGAAAATCTTATGAAGCCGATGGCTCCACCACGGTTGTTTAAGATTCGACTGCTCATCTGGTCGATCCTCTTGCCGGTCGCGACCGAAGAAGGATCTTCGATGGAGGAGTCCTAGTCAGAGAAGAAGATAGAGAGACATCGGTAGAGAGGGAGATCGGTAGAGATAAGAGTTTTGTGAATGAAATTAAATTAAGGGTAAAAGATCTTTTACATAATTTTTATTGAAATGAACTTTTGACTTTTTTTATTTATTGAATTGAGGCTTGACTTTTCAAATTTTATGAAAATAGACATTATCCTTTCAGAAAATTAATCCAATGTTCTTATATTAGTCATTAGTCAATAGGACTCTTTCTTTTCTTTTCTCAAACCGAAATTACAGCACCAAATGCATAAACTGAGATATGATAATAGACATGACACAAATTCTTGAAAAATATATTGACACAATCTATTCTAGGGTTTGGCCAAGAGCATGCAAAGGCATTCCAAGAATATTTTGTTTTTATACATATAAAAGGTACAGAAAATAACCCCCATATTCGATCAGCAATAATTCTATGGCATCTCCATGATTTGAGTCGTGTCACCCATCAAAAGGTGGTGTGGCAAAATACATGATATGGATTGATGACATGCAAGACTTGTAACTTGTTTGCATTACACACTTTACCAACCAAGTAATTTATAGAACAAAATTAAGTTTACCTGCAGTTGTAGATAGTATTAACTACGCGAGCATGTAACTAGTATTAAAGATTGTAAAAATTATTAATTTTCCCTTCTTCGAATCGATTCTATTGTTCGTCCATCACAAAGTTTCTACTCAATCTAAGACGTGGTGAAAGAAACCGTAACAAATTCATATTTCTCATGTAAAGTAGATTGGGCTGGCTATGGTCAAGATGGGCAGCCCATCCTTTGGATTAATTTTTTCCAAATTCCCAAATGAGCAACTGCCCAACACTCACTCAGAATCAGTTATATATGAACAACCAAGTTGTTTAACTCAAGCAAAAAAAAGTTATAAGCTGACCTGGTTTACTCAATTTTTTTGTTGATAAAATAGATTACTAAACGTGCAAATCTGAACCCCATGAATCGAAACGTAAGTTCTTTCCTACCTCTGCATGGAAGAGAGAACACAAAGAGGTCGTTTTCTTCAAGCAAATAATTTAGCTAGTCTTTAAAAGGAAGATACCATAGTCTTCTTCCAATAATCAAACCAGTTGATTTGTTTGTGATCTGTATAATCTAGTCTTCACAATCTAATGAATCTATACCACCTTGACACCTTGTTCATACTAGGATTGTGAATATCTCTAACTCATAGTCAATGTTCTAAAAGGTGCCGCCTAGCTTTCCTAGGCTGTAGGCAAAGCTCGGGCTCCCTGATTTCTAAAAGGCGTTTCACTTAGGAGGAGCATCGTCTGAAGGCCGCTTAGGCGGTCAAAGCGACGCCTAGACAATCCTGAAAAAGAAAAAAGGACACATTAAAAACGGTCTCTGTCACGGTTTTTTGGCTTTCTGGAGAGAGAGAAAGAGATTAACAAACCAACATTGATCTACCAGATGTTCGACCTCCATCGTATTCTAATCAGGCCTCGTCGGACCAATCTCCGATCGACGACCGTTTGAAGCAGACCTTGTCGGAGCAGTGAGTGGCTGGTTATCATCGAAAGATTTGGAGTTATGGACCACATCTCGTTGGCAGAGAGAGAGAAAGAAAGACGGCGACAAAGAATAAGAGTATTGAGTTTAAGGCTAGTTATTAATGGGCTAGCGATTAATGGGATAGAGGTTGGTTTATTTATTTTAGGCTAGTAATCTTATGTTAAACTTTATTATATTTTCATGTAATATAATACATTATATATATATATATTATTTAAATAATTAAATATAAAAAATTAAATCATCTAGACACTATCTAGGCTGTCAAGGCGTTAGATCTGGGTCGTCGCCCGCTTACCACCTAACGCCTTTTAGACGATTGTTCATAGTCCTATATATATGTAACAGATTAAGGAAAGCTTGACCACTACTAGCCCTAATTTTATTCACTGATTGATATATGACAGCTAGTTAGGCCAATGTAATAGGAGAAATTTTGAAGAATAACCACATTTTGGTCTTCAAATTGATTAACAACCTTAGTTTCTAAAGTAGTTGAAAAACGACCATATGAAGAGATATAATGTCATGATTACCCTTAATGAAAAAAATCAAGACTCTTCTTGTTCTTCTCATTCTCCTTCCTCCCAACACATATTGTATCTCAGGAGTGATAGAGAGCCTACAGGATTTGAGGCATTAATCCTAGGTGTCTTATTATGTCATCAATACACATCATCGATTTAAAATACTATACTACACCATTATTAAGTAAAAAGACAATCATATTCTTTCTAATCAAATGATTCTAAATAATTTTCTATTTTTTGTATTAATCACTATTTTTCAATTTATTAGTGATTAGTTTCTTACCCTTTTAGTTACTAGATTTCATGAAATACTTAATATATCTATTTTCATTTTGTGGATCAAATCGCTTGCCTTATTAGGGGAGGATCAATCATCTTTCATTCTTTCATTGATCAAGTTATTTCCTTAATTATATCAATTACCATATTTTAAGGGTTAGTTTTACGATATTAACAAAATTTTCTTTCATTTTTGTGGCTCTAATTTTGATTTTTGACTCAATTTTCGATTTCTTCTTTAACCAAAGGAAATAATTTTGATTGTTTTTGATGAAATAATTTTCTGACCTTTATATATGTACTAGATTAAAATATCGAATGTTAACAACAAAATAATAATTAGAAAATACCGAAATTATATATATACATATAAATTTTGATCTTGAACCAAAATATAAATATGAGTTCACATTTTCGAACAAGTATAATTTTTTAAAAAGATACTTTTTTCACATTATCTTATGTTTTATGTTTGAATCTAAGAATGAGAGTTGTGAAAAAAAAGTTGTAAAATATTATGTTTTATAGAAGGAAGACAAAAAATATAACCATTAAATTAGAAAGGATAAAATTGTCCTTTTACTTTAAACTAGCTTCACATTATCTTATGTTTTATGTTTGAATCTAAGAATGAGAGTTGTGAAAAAAAAGTTGTAAAAATATTATGTTTTATAGAAGGAAGACAAAAAATAGAACCATTAAATTATAAAGGATAAAATTGTCCTTTTACTTTAAACTTGCTTGGCATTTATTTTTAAATCGATGATGTGTCTATGTGACATGACATGCCATATAAAATTGAGGCCTTAAATCATGTGCCTCATTGAGGCCCCAAATCATTTTTCTATTGTTTCTCTGTACGCATCAATGTTCCCCTTGGTCACTTTTGATGATGATAATTAATTTCTCTTCAGAGTATGAAACCTCATTGGATTAAGAAAAAAACAAGGAAAAATGAAATAATGTTCATTGCATTCATTTCACAATTAAGAGTCATCATCAATACACAACAGATCATGAAAGGATCATAAACAATCCCAAATCTCATGTTAGCTTTTTTGGGTTTGAAATCCTTCTTTCAGATCTACTCACTCAATATATAATAACGGCTTCAAGTTTGATTATTTTTTCTTATTCTCATCTATCGATTTCTTATAGAGGAATTTTAGTTATGCCTCCAAATTTGTTGTATATACCTCTCAAGTTTATTTTTTTCATAAAACTTCCTGTTTTACCCTTACAGTCTGCTTGGGAAATATTTAGCCCTTGTTTCTTGATTTCAAGTTCATCTCATCGTTTGGAATTAGGGTTTTAGGTTGATTTGGAAAGTTGAGGTTTTAGTGTTGGAAAGATTTCGTCGAGAACGGAAGAGTATTAATCGAGAGAATCAAATTGTTTTAGACTCACCTCCACGCATGTTAGTGATCTCCTTGATCTCCATCCATGTATGAGCTATCTTATATCCACTCTAAATTTCAATCTCATGACTGCAACTTTTTAAATTCCTTCCATATACCTTCTCAAATAATAAACCACAGAACAATTTTGATGAAGAAATTATCAATATTCATCTAGATTTAGCAATTGAAGATAAAAGTAAGATTGAATCATGTCATTCAAATTTCTAAATTCTATTGAGCACAGAATAAATCTCTACTTTCTTTTAGGATAATAGAAAAGCAAGAGGGAGGAGAAGAGACTATTCCTCTGCTTTTTGATATAAAAGGTGAAAAAGAGATTAAATTTTTACAAAAATTTTAAGAGGTACATACAACAAATTTGGAGGTGTAACTAGAACTCTCATTTCTTATAAATTAAAAAAGTGATCGAGTTGAAAAAGTATTAAAAAAATAAGAATATCTGATGATTTTCGTTGCATTCGAGATCGAATGCGAAATATAGAAGTGGTGACAGATGTTGAATCAAACATAGAAGTCAGGGCATGGAGACTAACAAGAAATCAAGCCGACATCGTTTTCTAAGAAAATCAGACATGTAAATTCTAAATCTCAGAATAGTCTACCATTCATGAACCAGATTTGCTTTATTATCTGTTTTGAGTACCCAAAGTATCAATTTTTTTTCTTGCGATCAATGGTTTTGTTGATTTGTCATTGTAATGTTTTGTTCTTTTATTATTCTTAATCAGTTGAATTTTCATACTTGACAAGAAACATGGGAGCTCCGGAGATCAAAACTGAAGGAAAAAAATTATACAATCATGTGTGTACTATATATAATGGAAAGAAGAAGGAGAAGAAGAGATGAAGAAAAGTAGAGTTAGGCGGATGCTAATTTTTCACTTAGGGGTAATCTTGACATTTGATCTCTTTATATGTTTATTTTTTTAACTATTTTAGAAACTAAGGTTATTAATCAATTTGAAGACTAAAATGTGGTCATTCTTCAAAATTTCTCATGTAATAGAGTTTCATTTGTCTATGTATTGGTTTGTTGAGTTGTTAGAGTACGTAAATTAAAATTCTATGTACCATATATGTATCAAATTTAAACCAATTTTGTGGCCATCCCTATGTTTTGACTTATTGATTATAACAAGAGTACGGGTGCTGCCTCATTTTGTTTTAACTTATTAGATTACAGATATAACCTCATACAAAATGACAATATTAGACATTGAATTTCACAAAGAAAAGAATTTTTTTCCAGATCAGTGGACAACTACTTAACGATATGGTGAATTCCATTATTATTTCCTTAATTAACGTATAGAGAAATAGTTTATATGCATCATTGTACTTGTGTTGCCTCTGCCTAGTAGTTCTGGTTTGAAGAATCCGGGTCCTCGGATATCATAACCATATCCCCATCTTAGTTCATTTAGGGTTTCCAAGTACTTTCTGTTTTTCTGTAATTGGTCACAACACTAAAACCCTCCTAATCAAAGACATATGATTTAGACCTCTGTATCGTTCATTATATATGTTGTATGCATTCATGTTTTCTGAAATTGTTGTCGTTGAAAAATTGTTCTTACAACTCTTGATGAAATGATAGAGGTTTAGTGGCATTCTATGAAAAAATAAATAAAAAATCAAAGAAGAGGAGGTCTAGAGAGTGAATAGCTATTGATATATATATATATATATATATATATATATATGAATAACAAATGTTATTTTAGAAATTTGAAAAGAGGTGTAGTGAACAAATGTTTGTAATTAAAACTAAAGAGGAGGTATAAAGAGATGGAGAGGTATACCGAGCAAATTTGAAGGTCCTAATAGCCGCACTCTTATAACAAACTACAAACTAGATACCATGAGATTGATTCCTTTGACCCTCTTCAACATAGACAAATTGCTAATTAAGAATCTTCAACCTTGAATCCTTGATACCACACCTTTTCTATTGTCTTTGAGTAATCTAGCTTTCACATATCTGTGGATCTTTATCAAACCATTCTATATAAATGTGGTAGTCTCTGCAAGGTTGATCACCACCTGGCTTTTCGGCATTGATTAGAGAAATCAGAGGGAGATAGAGAGAAAAATGGAGAGCTATTTGAAGATGGTGTGTGGTTTTCTTTGTGTTGCTATTGGGGATTAGCACTAGAACAGTTGATGGTGCAGTTTCTCAAAGTACCATGAGAATGATTGATATGATGAACATGAAAGGCCCATACTTGGGTATTATAGTACCTAATTCCTTTGAGCTCACCCCTCTTCTTGAATCTGCAAGCTTTGTGGCTAATTAGAAGCTTCCCACTTTGGATTTTTCAGGAACTGTGTCCACCATCAAATTTTACAGGTTATGCTGGTATTGACTGGAATTGATAATTGTTTACTGATGGAATTTTACAGGAAGAAGGTTTCGATTTGGGAGATTGGATATCAGAGTGTAGTAGTGATAGCTATGACTGGGTTGAGTATGGTATGTTATGCAGAAACTTAACTAGGGTTTTACCTTAGTTTCTTGGTCAATGCAATATTATACATTGAGAATAACTCGTGCACAATTCTTTGAATAGCTTAATGCAGGTGTAACAACTCAGTTATTGCTAAGCCTATTCAAGGTGAAAGGGGTTGTGCACTATGGAATTGCAGGCAATGCAAATCCTCAACTTCAGATTGGAGATGTCACTATCCCTCAGTATTGGGCTCATACAGGACTTCGGAATTGGCAGGTACAAAATATTTTCATGATTTTGATGAAGGAAGTTTTACATGATCTCACTCAGGTTAATTAACTTTTACATCATCAATATGCTTTTGTCATTTGAATGTATGCAGAGGTTTGGGGATGGTCCTGATGATTTGTTATCCTTGGAGCCATTCCGAGACTACACTACGGATGTTGGTTACATAAACTTTTCCGATTTCAACAACAAAACTGTTGACAATTCTCTGAACAATGCGTGGTACCAACCGGAAGAGATCTTCCCAGTTTAAGGCACTCCTGAAGTTAGGCAGCACGCCTTTTGGGTCCCGTAAACAGAAAGTACTTTGCATTTGCTCAACAACTACTGGTAATTGCTTAGTGGTACAATGTTCTCTTATCTATGTATAATGTTGATGTAATTTTGTTTCTAATTCATTTTGGTATTCGATTTCACAGGATTTGAAGTTAGAGAGTTGTGTGAACATAACTTGTTTACCAAGAACACCAATAGTAATGAGAGTGCAGTCTGCAGACTTTAGCCGAAACATTGCAGTCTGCAGACTGTAGCCGAAGATTGGCCGCGTAATTCTTAGTCACCTGCACACTACTAATCTTATTGAACAACAATGCCATATGGAGGAACAAGATTACAAGGATTACTAATCAAGATCAATATAAGCCATAATAGAATATATTTACCCGCACTTTAGTGGATTGATTGATTGAGATTGAGAATCAACTAAGCAGTCAAGCCGGCCTGGGCGGCCTATAATATCAAAACCATAGACTGAAAGACCTCTTCTTCTTTTGCCCAAAATGGGGTTACATTTGCTGTGATATTTTCACAACCGTTGAATACACATATCGAAATGACCATTATGCCCCTAGACGCCGTCTACTAGATCCTTCCCGCCAGATTTTGTTCTTCCGTTAAAAAGCAGCTAACCCCCAAATTGAAAACCCTCAAAAAAATTGAGATCGATGAGTGATGGCCACTAATACTACTAGTTCGTCTCAGATTCTCTTTCACACGGCGGCTTTCGTCTCCCAAACGCTTTCGCAACCGGAGCTCCGCCGCCACCTCCTCTCCACGCTCCGCCGCCGTCTCCCGCCGTCGCAGTACTCCAACCAACCGAAGCTCACCGAGCCACTCAACCTAGCCGCCGAAACCCTAGAAAACGCCATCGCCGCCGACAGCGCCGCCGTCCGATCCTCCTCCCTCCGCCTCTGCGAGAAGCTCCTCCTCTCCGGTCCGAAAAGCCCCTTCGCCTCCCTCCTCCTCTCCCTCATCTACGGCCTCTGCCGCCGCTCCACCGACGCCGCCGTCTGCCTGCTCGAGATCTTCGCCGCCGAGCCGGCGCTCGCCCGGACGGAAATAGCTCCGGCGCTGTTCGAGGAGCTCTTCCTCGTCCACCTCCTTCCGGTGCTGCAATGGTACAACCGCCGCCGATCGGAGATTGTGCCGGCGATGTCGCCGAACTTGAGCTACGAAAACGACGACGTTTCGATCAACGACATGTCGTCAGCGTTCCCCGGGTCGAATTCGCTGTCGAAGATGAGCGGGGTTCAGACGGCGGGGCTGAAGGAGCTGGAGGGAAGCTACGAGAGGGTTTTGGATGAGAATTGTAGGGTTTTGAGCGAGTATTTCAGGGAGGTTTTGGAGAATAAAGACGGCCGGAGAGTGATAGCGCCGCCGGCTGCGGTGGTGGAATTGAGTAGTGAGGAATTCCGGTATGATGATAGGAGTAGTAGTACCGGTGAAGATGACGCCGGATTTGGAAACGGACGGTACAATGTAAATCAATTCTTACTTTCTTAGTTATTTTATTGAGAGAATGACTGTTAGTGTTGAATGAGCTCAAAGATGATGACTTTTTTCTAATTTCTTGGTCTGAGTTTTGGCCTTTTTCTTTGTCTTGCATATGAACCTTAGAATTTACCATCTTTATTACTCCTCAAGGTGTAATTCTACCTTTTCAAGTTACTGAGGAGCAACTATATGTGGTATTCTACTGCTGTTGTTATTTTGGGTCAAAATCAATCTTTCATTTTTTTGGGTTGAGGTTTGATTCATGTGTTACTTTGGTTTGGCTCTTCCTATGGAAAGCTTAGCCACCTTGAATGGATCCCTTGCATCTGCAATTCATAGGTGATTTCTAACATTACTGATGAAGTTTGTGATCTATGACAAGGATTGAAAGCATTTGAAAATAAATGACTGTGATTTTAACCCTTTCACTGCATAGGTGTTGAGTTTACCTACTGGGGAATTTGTTCCTTGTTTCAGACCTCAGAAAGCAACAAGCACATTGTTGCCATAGTTGTTCAAGACAAAAACAAGATTTGTCTTACCGCATAAGAATTATTAATAATCAAATGATTGTTTTTGTCACGCCCAACTCCCACGGTTGTCCAGTGTCCCACTCCATAATTGTATGCATCTAGGTGCTACGTAGGCTGCTTTAAAAAATAAATCATATAAGATGTTGATGACTGGTTCTTACATAGAAGTTAACCACATAAGGTTATTTAAAATGATTTCTTCTATCTTCTTGTGTGTGTTAGTTGGATCCTTTGAGCCATGAAAGTTGCTCAGGGAAGAACGTCTGGCATAAAAAGTAGCTACATTTTCCTTTAATAATACAACTGGAATCTGATATTTGGGATCCAAGTACGAGAGCTGTACCCATTGGACTCTTGACTTTTTGGAGTCAGGTTGTCATTATCAACGGTTTGACATTTATCTGAATCCCATTAACTTTTTCCTTCTTAAAAATCCGCAGCCAATATGGGCTGAAGCAGAAAATTCAGTTGAATCGTTCAGCAGGGTAAGAAAACCCAGGTCTCCCCCATTTTATCCTCAAAGAGTTGCACTTGATAATATCATCACCGGCCACAAACCTTCATGGATGTTGGGAGGAAGGGCACATGCAAATTCCGATTCTGAGCTGGAAGAGTCTTCATTAGAGGAGCATTATCTTGATTCTTCTTTGGATTCCGAAGCTGAAATTGAGGTGAGTGAATAGATACTAACAAGAAATGAAATGAACTTTAACAGCTGGCCTGGTATATCTATGCAACTTTTTTGGTTTCCAATGCTGTATCTTGAGACTTGTAGGAAAACAACACAAGAACGGAATTGTTTGATTCTGGACAGAACCAAATCCAAAAGCAACCCATTTCCGCAGAATCAAGTCGGTATGTGACAGCCTATCTCATTCTGAGTTTGATTACCCAAAATCACCCATTACTGGTTTTGGCATTAGCTTCTTTATTTCAATTGGTAATATTTGGATTCTTGTTCTATATAGTTCAACTCCAAATCGGCTCATGGCAGATTCTGAAAACCAATCTGGTAGTGGAAAGTTTACACCTCCTAAGGACTTTGTGTGTCCCATAACTAGTACCCTTTTTGATGATCCAGTGACACTTGAGACTGGCCAGACATACGAGCGAAAAGCAATCCAAGAATGGCTTGATAGAGGAAATTCAACCTGCCCAATTACACGCCACAACTTGCAAAGCACCCAACTGCCTGAGACAAACTATGTCCTCAAACGTCTAATTGCAAGTTGGCAAGAACTGCACTCTGGTATAGTCTTCAGCCCATCCGATAATACAAACCCGCAGATTGAGCCAATGGTGAAATCCATAATGCCATCAACTTCTCCTGTCAGTGTCATAAGTCAAGCTGCAATTGATAGTGCAGTTAGTGAGTTAAGAATTGCCATTACCAATCTGTGTATGTCAGAAATTCTTAAGGAGTCTGAAATGGCTGTTCTTCGTATTGAGCGCTTCTGGCTGGAAGCAAATGTGGAATGGGACATTCAGAATATGCTCTCAAAACCACCAGTTATTAATGGTTTTGTGGAGGTTCTTTTTAATTCTGTTGATCCTAGAGTTCTAACAGCTACGGTTTTCCTCTTGTCTGAGCTGGGTTCAAGAGACAATGCTGTGATCCAGACACTAACCCAGGTTGACTCTGATGTGGAATGTATCGTGGCTCTTTTCAAAAAGGGGTTGATGGAGGCTGTTGTCTTGATATATCTGTTAAGGCATTGCATTCTTAATCTAGTAGAAATGGACCTGGTTGACTCTCTCTTATCAGTTATTAGAAAGAGAGATGATGACTTCCCTAGTATGTGTCTAAAGCCAAAATCAGCTGCAGTGGTTTTACTGGGGCATATTATTGGTGTCAGTGAATCAATTGCCAGCTCTTTGACTTCTGAAAAATCACTTGAAAGAATAATCAGCAGTTTGGAATCTGAATCAGCAGAAGAGAAGACTGCAGCGATTAGTATCTTATTAAGATGTATGCAACAGGATGGGCACTGCAGGAACACAATAGCTGATAAAGCTGAGTTGGCTCCTGTTTTGGATAGCTTTACGGATGCAAAGGATGAAGAACGGTTTGAGATAGTTCTCTTTTTGTCTGAGTTAGTAAAATTAAACAGGTAAAAATACATTGAGCTTCTTTTTGTGTATTAAAATCTACTATTACATTTGAAGTAAAGGAAGCACGGCGGATTTTAACTTTGTTGTTAGACAGGAGGACATTCAATGAACAAATCCTGCATATCATAAAGGATGTGGGCCCTTTCAGTACAATGCACACCCTACTTATTTATCTTCAGACTGCTGCTCAAGACCATTGTCCTGTTGTGGCTGGTCTACTACTTCAACTTGATCTTCTGGTTTGAATCTCTTTTTGTTCCATTGTCCAATTTGAATTGATAAAGTCATCTGCTTATTTAATTGCAAGTAGTGATACTGCATTTAACTACCAAAAATGGCTAGTTGGTTGATGATTACTTGTTGGCATGCAGGCAGAGCCAAGAAAGATGAGCATATTCCGTGAAGAAGCAATGGACACTCTCATCTCATGTCTCAGAAATACTGAGTTCCCAACTGCCCAAATCGCTGCTGCTGAAACCATTATGTCACTGCAAGGGAGGTTTACCACATCCGGAAAGCCTCTTGCTAGGGCCTTCCTTCTAAAACGTGCTGGCATTGACAAAATTTATAAACAGCGCGTGCGAATGGATCAACTTAGCAGCTTTTCTGGAGAAGATGAAACTCAAGTGAGCTTCTCTTCTTTTGTTTGGTTTTTATTTTATTAGATTTCTTTATTTTTATTTTTTTATTTTTTTGAAAAATTTTCCGCAACTCACATAGTTCTGAACAACTACTTTCTTTGCTTAATACTGTGCACCTGATTATAATTTATATGACTGATATCCTTATAATGTCATTTTTCTGGCTGACGTCAAAAGGATGAAGAAAAGGCGGCTGATAACTGGGAAAGAAAATTGGCATTTGTTTTAGCAAGCCACGAGTTTGGTCTACTTTTTGAGGCATTGGCAGAAGGATTGAAGAGCAGAATCTCAGAATTATGTTCGGCATGCTTTGTGTCAACCACATGGCTCGTACACATGCTCGATGTCCTTCCAGATACAGGATTACGAGGAGCAGCTCGGCTGTGCTTGATTAAACGTTTCATATCAATATTTAAGTCTGCCAAGGATACTGAAGACAAAGCTCTTGCTTTGCTTGCATTGAGAAGCTTCATCCATGATCCGGGTAAGGCATAGGTCATTTTGATGCTCAAGTTAAAATTGAATCATCCTGGAAAAACTTTATAGTTGGAGAGGAGCTAACAATTCCTAAATTTTCAGAGGGGATGCAAGAATTAAATTCTTGCAGGAGGGATATTGTAAAAGGCCTGAGAGAGCTAAAGAGACACACTCCCTTGGCGTTTCAAATGCTAAAAGTGTTTTCAGAAGGGCAAGACTCTAGTGCCGTAAGTTCATCACTTCATCCCACTGTTGTGTATGATTGTTCTACAAAGAAGGCCCATGAAAATTTTATGTGTATGCTTAACAACAGGAGCTGTGGGATCATAAAGAATTAGTTCAAGTAGATAGCAGTGAGAACGGAGAGGTTCTTTCAGTAGTTTGCTTCAAGGATAAAATATTTTCTGGCCATTCAGATGGAACTATAAAGGTAATTATTTTTATCCATCTATTATATGTTTTATTCTTCTTCAGAAATGTCTGTCCCATGTAATTTTCTTTTCCTGGCATTCTTTTAATTCTGAAGGTCTGGACGGGTAAAGGTAGCATTCTCCATTTAATCCAGGAAACTCGAGAACATACAAAGGCAGTGTCTAGCTTGGCAATTTTGCAATCAAAAGAGATTCTGTACAGTGGATCACTAGATAAAACAACAAGGGGTTGGTCTATAAGCAATGAAGGAATCCAATGTGTAGAAGTTCATGATATGAAGGATCAAGTTCATAATCTGGCCGTCACCAATAGCTTTTCGTGCTTCATTCCACAAAGCAATGGTATCAAGGTACTAAAGGAGATCATGAATTTTCATCTGATTATCATTTTACTTCCCTTTACTTTTTCTGGTATCCATGCAATCATCTCAACCTTGGAAGCAAGAAAAAGCATGCAACAGTTTCTTATGTGCTGCTTGTCACTCTTCCCAGGCTCACTCATGGAATGGTGGATCCAAAATGTTAAATTCGGGCAAATCTGTAAAGTGCTTTGCTCTGGTAAATGGGAAAATATTTTGTGGATGCCATGATAGCACTGTTCAGGTAAGACATCTCTAAAGTCATGGTGGTTTGTAAGTTGCATCTAGTTACAGTTGTTTCTCTGATTGTATTGATAGTCATCACTTGTGTGAAATTTCAGGAGATTGATTTGGTCACAGGAACACTTAGTACCATTCAGACCGGCTCCCGGAAATTACTTGGGAAATCAAATCCTATTCATTGCATTCAGTATCATAGTGGAATGATATACGCAGCAGGTTCTTCATTGGATGGGTCAGCAGTGAAGGTACCCTCCAACAGGATCAAATAGCATGCAGAGTTTGTCTCTTTTATGCATAATAAGAACTGCAAAATTTCAAACATAATTTCCATTTTTTCAATTTAAGTTGGTTAGTGAAGTGCTCATTTTTCATGTGTCCAGATTTGGAGTGCTGCAAACTTCAGTTTGGTTGGGTCTCTGTCAACTACACTAGAAGTGCGGGCTATGACACTAAGCTCGGAACTGATCTATTTGGGTGGTAAAGGAGGATGTGTGGAAATTTGGGATAGGGAGAAGCAGAACAAAATAATAGACACACTACAAACTGGCACAAACTGTAAGGTTCTTTCCTTGGCTCTTGATGCCAATGAGGAAGTTCTGGTCACTGGAACTTCTGATGGCCGAATCCAGGTAACTATGTTTTCCTTTTCATTTCAGTCGTTAAATTTCGAGTTTTGGACTAAAAGTTAGATAATAATGTAGTCTCAGATTGACATTTCATGCATATGACATGGGAAAACAAGCAAACAAGCATTCATGAGTCATGACTATGCATTTCCGAAGGCATATTCCTTTTGTTTTTCCGCAGGCATATTCTAAGCACATCTACATTGGTTTCCTAGTATTTTCCATAAGGAAACCTTGATTACTGATGTGGGTGTGTACTGAAAATGTTATAGAAACTGTAGATTTTCTATCTGAGATGATGGTGTGGAATAGTAACAAGAATGAGAGGGATAATTTATCCTTTACTGGTTTGCAGGCATGGGGATTGAGCTAAGCCGATTTGGTAGATTTGGAACCCAATATAACTGGGAGTGGGAGGAAAACCGCTGAAGATACTAGAATATTAGATGACTTTTCTTTGTTCAAAAAGTCTCGTAGGAAATATATATATATATATATATATATATATATATATATATATATATATATATATACCGCTTCAACCAAAATAAAAACATACCGAGATGTAAACCATTGCATTGTAATTTGGGTTTTTGTAGCTGTGTACAGATACTAATATTAAATGTAAGATATAACATGTTCAATACCAATTCTCAGACCAAAAAAAAAAGTTCAATACCAATTCCCCCAAGTCCTGGAGAAGATTGCAATTCTGGTTCATTTTCACCTACACTGAATTCACAGGATTGAGTTTTTGCTCGTCGGAGATCGGTGAACATAGCGGAGGCCGTGGTTAGCCATACTACTTATTGTCTCGACCATGGAGGGAAATCATCGGCTTCTGTATCATGAACGAACCACTGAGATTTCTGGTACCCAACTATTCAAATCTCTGGGGAGGGAAAATAAATAAATAGACGGGGTTAAGTGGGCTAGGTCATGGCGGACTGGGCTTAAGTGGGCTACGCGGACATGGGTTGTCATGGTGGTTGCCATTTATGTGGGCCTAGCGGGCCGAGAGACCCACAATCTAAAAACAAATATAAAAGACACGACGAACTAGGCCGAAATATCTTCAATACACGGTCGTGTGTGCACGGCAATTTGAACGTTTGATATCATATGATATAATATTGATACATGGATGATCAAATATATAAATTGTTATGAATGACTAAGATTGTGCCGTGTATATACATGACCGTGCATACAAGAATTTTCCGGACTAAGCTTAAATGGTTTTTTGTTGTTGAAAAAATGGGTTTATTAGGGGACTGTTTATTAGTTAAGCATATTCACCTATTGAAGCATTAAAAAGCATTCTATTCAATGTGACACGTGACACGTAACACGTTTGATAAAATCGGTATGTTAATGATTATCTAATTTGTATTGAACTAACCTTCAAAATTCAGTAAGGAGATGTACCTCTAAAAGGAGCATGATCTTTGTCCTATATAAATGTATATAATCAGACCCTTAGGCTATGTTTTTGACATATCAAAAGACTCAGGATTGGAGAATCCTCTAATACACGTGGAATTTGTTATCCGTTACAGTTCCCTTGTAAAGAAAGATGAAGATGGTGACTATGTGTTGAGATATATATCTCACATTAGGAATATAAGACATTGTATGTGGCTTTATAAGAGTTTAAGCTACTCTCTATTGTTAATTGGTTTTGGAGTTGGACCCAGGCTACTTTATCATGGTATCAGAGCGGGTTATCCACGTACACGTGTGAAGCCCAAAGACCACACGAACTCCACGACCACCCAAGTTGTTGTCCACGTGTTAGGCTTAAAGATTCGGCACACGTGCGAGGGCGTGTTGAAATATATATCCCACATTAGAAATATGAAACATTGCATGTGGGTTTATAAGAGTTTGAGACTTTAGGTTACTCTTTCTATTGTCAATTGGTTTTGGAGTTGAAACTATTTTATCACTATAAAGAGTGCCCCTCACTGTTTTGGAGGATTGAGAAGGGTGCTGTTCTTCAAGAAGCTAGGGTGTTCTTTAATGATGCTCAGCTAGACTCAAGAAGATGTTACCAAGTTATCACAACGATTTTGTATCTACTGAACCACTGAACCAGGGCGAAACGTTCACAAAGGTTGAGACTACAAAAGTTTTCTTTGCCGTGACTAAGCTTTTCCAGTCGACAGACAAAAGGTTGAGGAGAATGGTTTATCTTGTGATAAAAGAGCTCTTGCCTTGTGCTGATGAGGTTTTTATTTTGACAAACTCCTTGATGGACATGAATAGCAAAACGAGTGATGATATGTTAGGCAGGGCGAATGCTATTCGTGTGCTTTACGCAGATTGAGAGGTACTTGAAGCAAGCCATTGTTGACAATAATCCAGTTTTTGCATGTGCAGCTCTAGTAAGTGGCATCCATCTGTTCAAGACTAATCCGGAGATTGTTAAAAGGTGGAGTAATGAGGTTCAGCAAGCTGCGCAGTACTCAGGGGCATTCCTTGTGCAGTTCCATGCTGTGGCTTTACTTCATTGTATACGACAACATGGAGCTCTTGCTATTAGCAAGTTGGTTACCAGCTTGATAAGTGCGAGTACTGTCGAACGTTCTCCAATGGCTAAATGCCTGTTGATCCGCTATGCTAGTCAAGTTTTGCGTGATTCCACTGGAACTGGTGGAAGTACTAGACAATAAGTAAGTGATAATTGTAGACCCTTTTATGATTATCTTGAGAGTTGCTTGCGGCACAAAACTGAGACGGTGATCTTTGAGTCTGCCAGAGCAATTACAGAGCTCCCTGGTGTGACCAACGTGCTAATGTCTCAAGCTATCATGGCTCTTCAGAGATTTCTAAGCTCTTCTAAGTGTTAAGATTTGCTGCCATCCGCACTCTGAACAAGGTGGCAATGGCACATCCAATGGCCATGATCTGCAACAGTGATATGGAGAGTTTGGTTTCTGACCAAAACAGAAGCATTGCCACATTTGCAATCACCACAATTCTCAAAACAACAAAAGATCCAGTAACTGCGGATCGTTTGGTGGGGAAGATAACTAATTTCATGTCGGAGATTGCTGATGATGAACTCAAAATAGTCGTTATCGAATCCATTAGATCATTGCGTCTGAAGTTTCCTAGGAACTACGAAGGTGTGTTGAAGTTCCTAAGCAAAATTTTCAGAGAAAAAGGCAGTGTGTTTGAGTACAAAAAAGCAATTCTTGATTCAATTGTTATTCTCATTAGAGATATCCCAGAAGCTAAGAAACTGGCTTGCTTCAACTTTGTGAGTTGATTGACGAAAATTCCAAATTCACCTTCCTCACCACTCAGATACTCCACCTTTTGGGAATTGAAGGGCCAAGAACCTCAGATCCAAGTAGATACATAAGGTACATTAATAATCGAGTGCATCTTGATGCGAATGGCAGTGTCCGGGCCAGTGCAGTGAGCACATTAGCCAAATTTGGTACCATGGTTGATTCACTGAAGCCACAAGTACTTATTCTGTTAAGAAGATGCCTCTTTGACAGTGATGATGAGATCCGTGGTAGGGCGACACTCTATCTCAATACACTTGGAGGACGTCACAACATGAAGGGCTTCCTCTTTGGCTCTCTGGATGTTCCCCTAGTCAATCTCAAAAAGAGTATGAGGACTTACTTGGCATCTGCTTCAGAAGAACCGTTTGACATTACTTCTGTACCTAAGGAGATTGAGACCGATGAGAAGAAAGCACATAGTAAAAAGCCAACATCCACCACAGTCTCGGTTTCCTCTATTCCAGAGTTCTCAAACTTTGGGAATCTTTTCAAATCTTCAGAACCGGTGGAGTTGACAGAGGCAGAAACTTATACAGTTAATGTTGTCAATCACATTTTCGATAGGCATAGTGTTTGAGTATAACTGCAGCAGCACCATCCCGGAGCACTTGCTGGAAAAAGTTGTCGTCGCCGTGGATCCTTACGAAGGAGAGGACTTTACTCAAGCAGGATAAAAACCTATCAAGTCTCTTCCCTATGGTGACACACCTGCACAGGCCTTTTCGGCATTTGAGAAGCCGAGAGGAGTCCTTGCTGCAGTAGGAAAGTTTTCAAACATGTTGAGGTGTAGAGTTAAATGATAGAAAACATGCTGAAAAATAGAGAAAAGAGTTCATATATAAAACTTGTGTATTCTCAACTTGAATCGATGGTTACAATCTATCTTGTTTATATAGCTACAGTTGTTGGATTGATGTGAGATACAAATGCATGGTGATCCATGTGTGAGTACAAGTACTTGAAGGATGAGTGGCTTGATTTGTAGTAGTACTCATGATCCTTGTCTTGATGTATTTGCAGTAGCATGCTTGTGGGCAGAGTTCACATCTTCAGTCTGTTCTCGTAGCACAGAGGTAGTGGTGGAGTGTTTTGTCTCATGGTCCATATCATTGTTTGTATGTATGCTAGCGGAGTTGGTGTGTTGTCATATTTGTCCTGAATTGTTGTTGTCTTTCACTTCCAAATTGGGACTGTGATTGGATTCCAATCCTATAGGTTTAACATCCCCCTACAAGCTGACAATGGGTACACAAGTGGTCAGCTTGGAATTGATAAGTGCAAATCTGGGGTGAGAAAGGTGTTTAGTGAAGATGTTAGCTATTTGGAATTGGGATGGAATGTAGTGAATGGAGATGAGTTTGTGAGCCACAAACTCTCAAATGTAGTGGTGATCCATGTCTATGTGTTTGGTTCTGGAATGGAAAACTGGATTTTTTTGTTAGAGCGAAGGCACTTACATTGTCACAATGGAACTGCGGTGGATGAGGAAGAAATATGTGGAGTTCCTTGAGAAGTGAACACAACCAGACTGTATCAGCAAGGGAATAGGCTAGAGATCGATACTTAGCTTCGGTAGAGGATCGAGAGACAGTGGGTTGTTTCTTTGCACTCCAAGAAATTAAATTATGACCTAAGAAGATGTAGTAACCAGTGGTAGAACATCTATCAATTGGGCAACTGCCCTAATCTGCATGTTGAGAATGGGTTGGCCTTTTTGAATGTGAAGACCAAGATCTGGAGTGCCCTTTAGATATCGTAAGATCCTCTTGACCGCCACTAGATGAGATGTTCTTGGGTTGTGCATAAATTGACAGACCCTGTTAACAGAGAATGCAATGTTTGGTGCCAAGTCAAATATTGTAAAACAATGGATCTATAGGAAGATGGATCGTCAAGGAGAGTCCCGCTAACATGATCAAGTTGAGAGGTAATGGCAGGAGAAGGGAATGGTTTGGCCTCCAGCATAGATACTTTATTCAACAAGTCATGAGTGTATTTGGAATGAGAAAGATAGAGACCTGAGGAGGATCTAGTGACCTCTATGCCAAGGAAGAACCGTAGGGGACCAAGGTTTTTCATCGCAAATTGAGAACTTAGCCGACCGATGAGAGTGTGACAAGAGTCTGGAGAGCTCTATGTGAGAATAATGTCATCGACATAGACGAGTAGAAAACTGATGTGGTGATCAAACTTGATGAATAGAGAGTTATCAGAGATGGAGGCACAAAAACCCAATGAGATAAGAAAATGATGGAGTTCTGCATTCCAAGCTCTTGGGGCTTGCTTTAGGCCATAGAGGGATTTGTGAAGTTTGCAGACATGAGTCGGTTTGAAAGTATCTTGAAAACCAGGAGGTTGAACCATATATACTTCCTCAGAGAGGTGCACAAGAAGGCATTGGAAACATCCAATTGTTGAATATCTTTGGCAATGGGACTGAATGTTTCAAAGAAATCGATGCCTGGCTTTTAATGGAAACCTTTGACAACAAGTCGAGCTTTGTACCTCTCAACAAACCCGTCTTGCTTTTCTTTGATTCAGAACACCCATTTGCACCCAATGAGGTTGTAATGGAGTTGATGAGGCACCAAAGTCCACATCTTTGTATGATGAAGGGCGTCAATTTCATCGTGCATCGCTTGAACCCATCGAGGAACCTTGGCGGCCTGAGCATATGTTTGAGGGATGGTATGGGCCTGACATTCAGAGAGGAGAGCAGAGGTGAAAGGATGCTTAATTGCATAGGCCTTAGGCTTGAAGATGTTGTTTTTCGACCTGGTTGTCATTGGATGAGGTTGAGGAATGGGTTTTGGCTGTTTGGGTGGTGGGGGAGGTGAAGGTGAATTTGGCGTAGGTGGAGGGGAGGGTGAGAGTGGCTCTGGCAGATCAAGAGGAAGTATTGGAGATGGAAGGTCAAATGGTGGTAGTGGTTGGGGGGGAAGACATGGGCAGGGTTAGGGATGGTGGTGGTGCTAGTGAAGTGAATGTGAGAGCTAAAAAGAAAAGTGCTGGAGTTTGGGAGGAATGGGTGAATGGAAAAAATGATTCATCAAAAACAACATGTTGAGATATATAAACACGACCGGTTGTAGGATCAAGGCAACGATAACTCTTATGCTCAGCAGCATAACCAATGAATACACACTGCTTACTTCGAAAGTCAAGCTTGTTGGATGTGTATGGTCTTAGCCAGGAATAACAAGCACAACCATAAGCTTTGAGTAATTTGTAGTCTGGGGTGCAATGAAAGAACTTTTGAAGGGGGTTGGAGTATTGAAATGTTTTTGAAGGCAAACGATTGATCAAGTACAAGGAGGTGTGAACAACTTCAGCCCAATATTCATGAGGAAAACCAGATTGAGAAAAGAGTGCTCTTGTTAATTCAAGGATATGTATGTGCTTTCTTTCAGCCAAACCATTCTGCTCTGGGGTATGTGGGCAAGAGAATTGGTGTTGGATGTCATGGAAAGCAAGAAAATTTTTGAATAGTGTGCTTATATATTCTCCTCCATTGTCACCTCAATGTTTTGATGGAGATGTCGAATTGTTTTTCCACCTGACTTTTGAAAAGTTTGAAAATTGTAAAGACATCAGATTTGAAGTGGATGAGATAAATCCATGTGAAACGAGACCAATCATCAACAAAGATAATATAGTGCTTGAAAATACTTAAGGACATTACAAAAGCTAGCCCCCAAACATCCGAATGGATGAGTTGAAGTGGAGTTGTGCTAGTACACTTAAAGGAAAGGTAGCCTAGAACTCTTAGCTAACTGACAGTGGCTACAGAAAGTAGACTTGGTCTTCTTGATGGATGGGAGTTGAAATGTGAAGAGAATTTGGTGGAGTAGATGTGTGGATGGATGACCAAGACGACGATGTCAAAGGAAAGTCGAGATTGGACTAGTGAACAGAGCAGTGGGTGAGGTATGCGGATGAATGCGAAGATGGATGGGATAGAGAGTGCCATCAGTAGGGCCTTGAAACATAACTTTCCTCGACATAGTATCCTTAACAATGCAAGATGTAGGAGTGAGAATGAAGTGTCAATTGTTATCATGAGAAAATTGACCCGAGGAAAGTAAATTATGAGATGCAGAAGGATCATGAAGAATATTTCAAAGTCTAAGAATTGAACCAGAAGTTGCAGATGAGCCAAGAATAGCTGGAGAGGCATTGGATGAGCCGATGTGAGCTATGTGGAGCTGATCACCATTTGCAGTGGAGACAGTGTCTGAGCCTTGATAATCAAAGTGAATAGAGAGGTTAGAGAGATCATTTGTGATATTGTTTGTTGCCCCTGAATCTGCATACCAAGTAGTGACTGGAGAGGGGAGTAAAGGAGCTTGAATGAAAGCAGGGTTGCTAATAAGGTTTGCCTGAAGACGTGGAGCCGGAGTTTGACCTTGAAAAGCATAGGTCATCCTTTGGAAGCATGTGATGGCAGTATGGTTGTTTCGACCACAGATTTGACACTATGTACGGTTGCTGAAAAAGTGCCCAGGAGCTCATGGAGCTTGAGAAGGAGGTCGAAAGAAGGTGCGAGAGTGGTTGGGCTGCTTCGGTTGAAATGGACAATTAGGATTGAAGTTTGGGTTAGGTCCTCTGGATCGGGTAAGGTGTGGATTAGTGGGCTAGAGCGGCGCGGGTTGAGAGGGTTATTAAAGGCGGCGAAGACTTGAGGAGGTTTAGGATTTAGATGAGGCATGAGCATGTCATTGCGACGCTGAAGTTCAACTTCTTCACTCAACAAGAAGCCATGGAGCTCCTCCAGCAAGATAGGCTCTGTGTGGACCCTGATGGAGGTGGAAAATGAGTCGTACTCTGCTGGAAGGCCATGGAGGGTGTGGGCAACAAGATCAACATATGCTAAAGGCTCACCAGCATGGGCTAAAGAGTCAGCAATTTCTTTGAGTTGTTGAAGGTATGACTGCATCGATTGAGTGCCTTTCTGAAGTGTTTGAAGTAAGCGACGAAGTTGAAGGACATGGCTGCGAGTGGTGGCAGCAAGGTGTCGTTCCAGAGTGATCTAAAAAGAGTGAGCAGTGGTAGACCCAACTTGGAAAGGTAGAACAACATCGGAGAGCGTGGCAATGAGCCAAATTCGACAAGTACGATTACACTTTACCCATTCAGTGCATGCTGGGTTAATGATTGTAGAGTTTGGTAGAAAGGTAGCAGGGCAAGGCTCTTAGCAATTCCAAATATATGATATTGTTGGAGAATAGGAGAAAAGAGCATGTATATAAAACTTGTGTATTCTCAACTTGAATTGATGGTTACAATCTATCTTGTTTATATAGCTACAATTGTTGGATTGATGTGAGATAAAGGTGTATAGTGATCCATGTGTAAGTACAAGTATTTGAAGGATGAGTGGCTTGATTTGTAGTAGTACTCATGATCTTTGTCTTGATGTATTTGCAATAACATGATGGTGGGCAGAGTTCACATCTTCATGCTGCTCTCGTAGCACAAGGGTAGTGGTGGAGTGCTTTGTTTTATGGTTCATATCATTGTTTGTATGTACGCTAGCGGAGCTGGTGTGTTGTCATATTTGTCCTGGTTTGTTGTTGTCTTTCACTTCTAAATCGGGACTGATTGGATACAAATCCTATAGGTTTAACATTAAAGAGGTTAATCCAACCACCGGTGAAGTGGTAGAAGATTATATTGGTGTAGTAGCAGAAGATGAGTACCAGCTAGATGACATTGCGGTGGTTCCTGCTGATTACATGTTGAAGGGTGAGGAGATAGTAGATTTCAGCCATGCGTGGGAAACTATGGGTCCGGACTTTGAGCTGGTAGAGGAATATCGAGTGGACCAAAGGGAGAGCTAGGGTGCAGTGGTTCTGGCCGTCATTAGCCTCCTAGGAATGCAGCCATACGAGGGCACCGAGGTGGTTGCCGGCAACTCAAGGCCACACATGGTTCTACTGTCGGGTGTGTACATAGGCAATGTGGATGTCCTAGTGCGGTTGTCGTTTGGAGTTGATAGTAGTTCAAAGAAGGTTGTGATGAAAGTTGCAGTTAGGTCCGAAGATGGGAGTGTCAGCTGTGCCATCCATGACATGGTGGAGAGCGGCTAGTTGAGGGAAAGAAAGTCGGAATTTTTCATGACACCATTCTTTACTTTGATGTAAAATGTTTTATTAGTGAAATATTGTACGGTTCTTTTTTTTACAAGTAATTAAAGGTTTAATAATCAAGAGAGATATCATCGAAGTGAAACCGGTGAGGTTGGTGATTCTTGTACTAGCATTATGCTACAGGCATAATTCTAGAGGAGAGTATTTCACACACCGTTAAAAAAAAAAAGTGAACAGTATATAAATCTGATGGTGAGGAGATTATCAGATAGTGTGAATTAGGCAGGTCACGGACAGTAACGGTGTACCGGATAATTTTCGTAATCCTAGTGCCTAGGCCACTTCTTCACAATAGTGCCTTTCTAAGTTTCTATATATTTTCCTGGTGATAAATTCTATGTAAGAATGTTGGAATTCCCACAAGCCCCAAAATTTTTTTTGGAGTATTAAGAAAGTTTAAAAATAGATTAACATTGTTAAAAGCTATGAAAGATGCCGTGGCAGGAAAACAAGAATCCTTGTTAAATACTAAATGATGATTGGCATCATGCATGAGTTCATGCTTATCACTCTATTAGCTACATTCTTTGATCATATCACAGAAGACCAATTCGATGGTTGCAGAGGAATTAATGACAGGGGTTTCTTCGGAGGAAGCCAAAACCACCGATGAAGTTACAGGCAGGAAGCTGGGTGGCCTTAGAACCATGCCCTTCATCATATGTAAGAGTTTTTCAAGTGTTTAATGTTTAAGACTTCTGTTTTCCTTTCGAAAAATTGATCAAAGTTTTGTGTGAATATCATATGTGCAGCAAATGAGACGTTTGAAAAGGTTGCAAGCTTTGGTCTGCATGCAAATATGATCTTGTACTTGATGCATGTATATAACATGGAGTTGGCCACCGGAACATGTATCCTGTTATTGTGGTCAGCTGCAACGAACTTTACTCCTATCATGGGGGCTTTTCTCGCCGATTCTCACTACGGCCGGTTTCGTGTTATCGCTTTAGGATCAGTTGTTAGCTTACTTGTAAGCAGATTTAGTTGCTCATAATCAAAACTTCCCATTTATGGGAAACTATGTAATAGACTTTTTATGTTGTTGCAGGGAATGGTGCTGTTATGGTTAACAGCAATTTTTCATCAAGCAAGGCCACCCCATTGTGATGCGAAATCTGGAGAAAAATGTGTTCCACCAAGCTATGCTCAACTCATGCTACTGTTTGCAGCATTTGGTCTCATGTCAATTGGATCCGGCGGCATCAAACCATGTTCTTTGGCCTTTGGTGCAGATCAACTGTACAAACCTGATAACCCAAAGAGTGCAAAGATGTTGCGGAGCTTCTTCAACTGGTATTATGCCTTTGTAGGAATCTCAGTTATGGTTGCAGTGACAGTCATGGTTTACATTCAAGACTCAGCTGGTTGGGTTGTGGGTTTTGGAGTTCCAGCAGGACTCATGTTGTTGTCTACTATTCTCTTCTTGTTTGGATATTTCCTTTATGTTAAAGTGCCTCCAAACAAGAACTTGTCTGCTGGATTTGTGCAAGTGATTGCTGCAGCTTGGAAGAACAGACACTTTGATTTACCCCCAAAGAACTTTGATGGATGGTACAGCCTCAAATGTTCAAAACTTGTTACACCAACCAATAAACTAAGGTATAAATACTCATAATCATGTTACTGAAATCATGGGATGTTACTTAACCAGTTAACTATCATTTTGTTTCTTTGGGGTCAAAATTTTGTATTGAAGTTAGGTTCAAAGTTGATATGCTTGATTTTCATCAGGTATCTAAACAAAGCTTGCATGATTAGAAGTCGTGAGGACATAGGCCCTGATGGGTTAGCCATAGATGAATGGAGTTTGTGCACAGTTAGACAAGTAGAAGAGCTCAAGGTATTGATCAGTGTCCTGCCCATTTGGTCGACCGGCATCATGATTGCGGTGATCATCACCCAACACTCAATTCCTGTAGTACAAGCAACCACCATGGACAGACATCTCTTCCCTCATTTTCAACTGCCAGCAGCTTCCTTCTCCCTCTTTGGAATTCTCACTCTCACAATTTGGGTGGCAATATATGACCGGATTCTAGTCCCATTGATATCAAAGTACAGGAAAAGGCCTGGTGGATTGAGCTTCAAGCAACGAATAGGTGCAGGTCTAGTACTTTCCTGCTTGGCAATGGCTGTGGCATCAGAGGTGGAGCGGCGCAGAAGAAACAGAGCAATCCAAGAAGGGTTTGCAAATAACAAGCGCGGCGTGGTGACGATGTCTGCTTGGTGGTTAGTGCCACAACATTGCTTAATTGGACTTGCTGAGGCGTTCAATGCCATTGGGCAGATAGAGTTCTACTACTCTCAGTTCCCAAAGAGCATGTCTAGCTTTGCTGCGGCTCTTCTGTCACTTGGGTTTGGTATGGGAAGTTTGGTTGGGAGTCTCATAATGATTGTTATGAACAATGTGACCAAGAAAGGGGGAGTGAGTTGGGTTTCAAGTAACCTCAACCAGGGCCACTATGATTACTTCTATTTGGTTGTTACTATCTTTAGTATGGTCAATTTCTTGTATTATTTACAGTGTTGTAGGGCATATGGGTGTTGTGAAGATAAAAAGATTTGGGATGATGAGGGTGATGATGATCAAGACATGAAAGAGGAAGAGATGGCCAAGTCTGGAGATCACTCTGTGTTCTTCTCTGCCTGATTACTATGTCACCCTTGATATGTAATATTGAATTTTGGTAAGATTGGGTATATCACTGAGTTACTGTCATACATTCATAAAAATTAAACTTTAGCATAGAGGAAGGTGTGGATTTATTTCCTTCCAATCCCCCTTCCACAGCAAAAACACAAAATAAGACTCGATAATTAACACAATAGCGCCAGATTAAAGATGATAATTAGTACTATAGTTTTTCTCCCTTTTATTGGCATCTGAGTAAGCAAATATGAATTTAACCACTGCTGAAATAGATCCATATTAAATGATTTTTAAAATGATTATTAATAGATACCTTGACGAACGAGGTAGGTCTTCGTTTCCTTTTGCCGGTTGAGCAAAAACAACTTGTAATCAACCGTTACAACCGGGTCAGTACTTATTGGTTTCTCTCCAGCCATCTCCAAGTACAGAGAAATGTGGTCTTTCACATTGCGCTTCTTATTTCCATTTGGAAAGAGCACTAGTTTCCTGCCGTGAACATTGAAACATTTATATTGGCCTGTTAGTTAACCATTACGAATCCAACAACACGTCCATCAACATGGACTTCATACTAATATACCGCGCTCATAAATCATTTGTATGAATTGGAATAAAAATTAAGAATTCATCTAGAGAAAAGATGGATTAATTACCAACTGTATCCTCCAGCCTCAAAGTCCCCAGATTCAAATCTATCCACAGCTTTCAGAGATGAAAACAACATAATTTTCAGTGTGGTGTTTTGGAGGTTTCTTCGAGATGGTGGTCGAGACCAAGCCACAAAGTTAATAATCAGAACACTTGCAAAGTCAATAAGTCATAATTAGAATATCATGCATATACAAACTAGTTACAATTTGAGAATACTTCATTAGATTATCAAAGGTGCATCGATATATATATATATATATATATATAGGTGACGCATATACAAACTAGTTACAATTTGAGAATATAGTCAATAAGTCATAATTAGAATATCATGCATATACAAACTAGTTACAATTTGAGAATACTTCATTAGATTATCAAAGGTGCATCGATATATATATATATAGGTGATGCATATACAAACTAGTTACAATTTGAGAATATATATATATTCTCAAATTGTAACTAGTTTGTATATGCATCACCTATATATATATAGGTGATGGGCTGTTAAAAATTTGGCTGGTCATAAAAGGTTAGCTAAGAAGCTAATGGGAGTGGCTCCTTAAACTAGAAAAGAATAATTTGATTTGTGTTTCAATATGTTGTGATTCATTCACCCCTCAAGTGGTATTTATAGTGATACAAGAGTTAGAGAGCTATTCTAAACATACAAGGAAAAGAATACCCATAATTACAAGATTTCCTACTAATACTAGTAATCCTAATTTGACAGCTATTCTACACTCCCCCTCAAGTTGGGCGCGTGGATGTCAATCATGCCCAACTTGTCAATTGAGCTGTCAAACAATTTTTTTTGATACTCCTTTAGTAAGAACATCTGTTAACTGTTCCTGCATTGTTCTGAGTTCCAACAAGATTAGTCCCGCCATATACCCCTGGAGTTGGCATTGACAGCGGCACACATCCGTAACCTGACATCTGGTAGTTCCAGGGGAAAGTTTGGACCTGGTACAGCTCCGACATGTAAGTAGTTGTAAACATTTGCTGCTGCGGTTTGGCTTGGGGCTGATGCAAATTGGTTGGGAACACATTTATAGAGAAAACTTGGCTGGATGGATTCCGAGGCTTGAACTTTGGATTAACGGCTTTCACTTGAGAATTTATAAGAGCTGGTGAAGCACAGTAAGACGTCTTCCTCTTATAAACTGGTGGTACACGTTTGACATGAGTAGAATTTTCATCTGTGGTTCCAGCTTTCATGTCCATAGACTTCCAAGAACTATCAACTGTTGCACTTGGGCTTACTGTATCAGCTCTGACTTGATTTCTTTCAAGCATATCCTTGTAGGACACGATCCTGAAATCATCCACTGTGATTAAGCTGTCCTCATCCGGCAGACAGAGTTCAATGGGCAAGGAGTCTTTTTCTTCAGAGAAACAGGCAGGAATCAGTTTTAAATCATTAGTTACTGACTGGCTTTCCCTTCCCTTACTTTGATCAGTAGCACTTGACAACACGATGGCTTCACTGTTGATCACACTGGGTTTGTATTTGCGAGTTGCAGAAGCCAAGCGATTCTTGTTTGCAAAAGATGTGGAGGTCGATACGGTTCTTTGCACTTGTGGAGTAGAGGAGCTATATTTTCCTCAACAATGGGCTGAGAAGTATCAGCAATGTCACCATGGGCTCCCAGTAAAGAACGAGGTCCCAGAAGGCCAACATTCTCAGAGCTAAGCAGACCCTTATGTAGGTTCTCATGACAAATACTAATACTAAATTTGAGTTTTGGTTTTTTGGTGTGGGTTCATGATTTGTTTGTGGATTTGAGCGGATTCATGATTTGTTTGTGGATTTGGGTGGATTCATGATTTGTTTGTGGATTTGGGCGGATTCAGGATTTGGTATGGTATTTGATTCAGTAACAATGCATCGGATTTGTGGTTTTCAGATGCAGGATTGAACCTGCTCTGATACCAACTAGAAAAGAATAATTTGATTTGTGTTTCAATATGTTGTGATTCATTCACCCCTCAAGGGGTATTTATAGTGATACAAGAGTTAGAGAGCTATTCTAAATATACAAGGAAAAGAATACCCATAATTACAAGATTTCCTACTAATACTAGTAATCCTAATTTGACAGCTATTCTACACTTAACAACAGTATCGGCTGTTGGGCGATTGTTATATAGGAAATAAGTTCTAAAATTTTTGTTTTCCTTTGATAGAGTGTGATGTGAACATCATATATGTACGTGCAGCAAATGAGGCACTTGAAAAGGTTGCAACGTATGGTCTTCAAGGAAATATGATCGTGTACTTGATCTATGAATATCACTTGGAGGTAGCCACTGGAGCAAGCATTCTGTTCTTGTGGACATCCCCTTCGTATCTAACGCCTATCATCGGGGCTTTTCTCTCTGATTCTTGGTCGGGTCAGTTTCGTGTGATCAATTTCGCAACAATCATAAGCCTTCTTGTAAGAAAATCTATTGCTCATCATCAACAATTCCCAATAAGTATATATGTGATATGAAGCTATTTGTAAGTGTTCATTTTTGTTATTGCAGGAATGATCATTTTATGGTTCACAGCAATATTCCCAAAAGCAAGGCCAGTCTATTGTGATCTGCTATCTGGAGAAAAATGTGTTTCACCTAAGCCAGCTCAACTCTTGCTTCTGTTGCCCTCATTTGGTCTAATGTCCATCGGATCCGGTGGCATCAAACCTTGCTCGATGGCCTTTGGTGCAGACCAAATGGAAGATCCCGAAAACCCTAAGAACGCAAGCATCATGCAGAGCTTCTTCAATTGGTACTATGCATCAGTTGGAGTCTCAGTTATGGTTGTTGTGACAGTCATGATTTACATTAAAGACCGGTTGGTTGGGTTGTGGGTTATGGAGTACCTGCAGCAGTCATGTTGTTGTCTACTATCTCATTTTTGCTTGGCTCTTCTAGTTATGTCAAGGTGCCTGCAAACAAGAAATTGTCTACTGGATTTCTACAAGTGATTGTTGCAGCTTGGAAAAACAGACACTTGAACTTGCTGCAGCCTAAGAATTTTGATGAATGGTATAGCCTCAAAGGTTCAAAGCTTGTTACCCCAACCACCAAACTAAGGTATATACAATATCTTTGGTATTAATTCTTAAACAAAAATAAATTTGGTGATAATAGGCATTTGCATGATTTATTTTTTAGGTATCTAAACAAAGCTTGCATGATTACAAATGCTGAGGAGTTAAGCCCTGATGGGTTGGCTATAGATCCATGGAGATTGTGCACGGTTAGACAAGTAGAGGAGCTGAAGGCACTTATAAACGTCCTGCCCATTTGGTCCACTTGCATCATGATTGGGGTGATCATGAACCAAAACACATTTCCTGTCGTCCAAGCAGGCACTATGGAGAGGCATATATTCCCCCACATCAAACTCCCAGCAGCCTCCTTCTCCATCTTTGGAATTCTCACCCTCACAATTTGGGTGGTAATTTACGACCGGCTTCTAGTTCAATTGACATCGAAGTATACAAAGAGGCCGCGTGGATTGAGCCGCAAGCAACGAATTGGCGCGGGGCTAGTACTCTCTTGCTTGGCAACTGCAGTGGCAGCAGAGGTGGAGCGGCATAGAAGAAGCACTGCAATCAAAGAAGGATTCACAAACAATGCACACGGCGTGGTGACTATTTCTGCAAGGTGGTTAGTGCCACAACACTGCTTGAATGGACTGGCCGAGGCTTTCAATGCCATCGGGCAGATAGAATTCTAATACTCTCAGTTCCCAAAGAGCATGGCTAGCATTGCTTTGTCTTTTTCACTTGGGTTTGGAATAGGAAGTTTGCTTGGGAGTGTCTCATAGCGACTGTCACGAACGACGTGACCAAGAAATGGGGAGTGAGTTGGGTCTCTAGTAACCTAAACCAAGGTCACTATGATTACTACAATTTGGTTCTTTTTTTTGAAGGGACTACAATTTGGTTCTTACTGTCATGAGTGTGGTTAATTTCTTGTATTATTTACTTTGTAGTTGGGCATACGGGTCCTGTGAGGATAAAACTATTTGGGATGATGAGGGGGGTATTGATGATGAAGACAAGAGAAAGAGATGCACAAGTCAGGAGAGTATGCAGTTGTTCTTGCTCCTTGATTTCACTATTTGTGCTGGAGAGCAGAAAATGGTAATATATAGGCTAGCTAAGTAGCTATTATATATGAAAATTGCAATGTATAATATCAGTGATAAGTGATAACACTATTTAGAATTTAGAAGTTAGAATATAAAGATATACATGTGCATGTCCTATATATAAAACAATTTCGAGGCTCGTTATAATGTTTCAAATAAAGATCATACAAGAAAAATATTGATATGCCAAGAATCATTGAAGCACTTCGATTTTCATGTTTGACATTCTTTTTCTATGATTTTAAGCCAATAAATAAAGAAATACTGTAAATCAGTGACATAAAAAGTAAAAAAATGACAATTTACCATGCAGTCACGTTAGCCTCAATAATATCGGACCCCAAAATAAATATCCAATCCAGCTAAGCAACCCTATTTCAAATCCATCTCTCCGCTCCCATCTATATAAGCCACTCACACTCGGCAGAAACCCTCGTCCTACTCGTAACTACCGCCGTCTCTTAACGCCGTTAATCACCGCCGTCGTCAACCAGAACCTTAACCATGGCCCCGATTGCCGTCGGCGATTCTCTCCCTGACGGAACTCTCGCCTACTTCGACGACCAAGACCAGATGCAGACGGTCAACATTCACTCCCTCGCCGCCGGCAAGAAGATCATCCTCTTCGGCGTCCCCGGCGCCTTCACCCCTACCTGCAGGTACATAGATCTCTCCTTGTTCGGCTCTAGGGTTTCAGAATTCTGTGGTTTGAGGCCGATACGGTGTCGTTTCTGAAGCGATTGAAATTTGGACGGTGTTTCTGATGTTCAATTTTTGCTGTGAATTTTGGTTGTGGTGAAATGTTTTTACTGTTTTACTGAGTTTGGTTGGTTTTTTACAGTCTGAAGCATGTTCCTGGATATATTGAGAAAGCGGACGAGCTTAAATCCAAGGGTGTGGATAGGATTCTGTGCCTCAGTGGTATGAGCTTCACCCTGATGTTTTGTTCTGCTAATTATAATTTACGAGCATTGCGCTTTATTTTCGACAGTTTATGTTTCGTTTAGTAAGAATTTAAGATATATGATGTAAGTAGGATGTGAGAAAATGGTCACATCTGGTTGAAGTATGGAAGGATTAGTGTTTGATGTTTGATTGAGATGTGAATTCATAAACTGACTGAGAATGTGTTTCAATTATGAGGCTGGTGTTTATCTTTTTATGTTGAAGAGTCTCTAGTTGAATAAAGGAAATGTTTAGTTGATAAGTGATTACTGACAGAAACTTGTTAAGTGGTTTGGTTTATGTGATAGATTGATAGATAGTGTGATACGAGTCATGAGAATATAATGGGATTTCATATGTGGTGTGATATATAAGGCGAAAATTCTCGTCTTTTTTGCATGGTTGCTTTATGCATGTGGTGTTTGTGTTGTATGTAATGTGGGTGACTGTTGTAGTAACCAATCACTAAACTTTGAGAAAGTTCGCGTCTTTTTCACTTGGTTGTTTTATGAATGTTGTGTTTATGTTGCTGTATGTAATGTTGGTGCCTGCGTTGTAGTAACCAATCACTAAACTTTGAGTAGGTTTTGAATGTCTTGCTGGTGGGTTGCCTCATGTCTTGACAAAACAGGATTGGTACAAGAACAAGAATTAAAAACTTTGAGCATGTTTTGAATGTCTTGCTGGTGGGTTGCCTCATGTCTTGACAAAACAGGATTGGTAAAAGAACAAGAATTAAACTATACATCTTGATTCAATACGTATGAATGACGGAAAATTTCAATGATTTTAAGCTTGCACAATGGCGTACAATGTGTTATATGTTTGAATTTGTAGTCAGTTTTTTTTATGCATTTAGATATGTATAGCTCAAGGGTATGATTCCTGTTTGCAGTTAATGACCCTTTTGTGATGAAGGCATGGGCCAAAACCTTCCCTGAGAACAAGCATGTCCTGTTCCTTGCTGATGGCTCAGCCAAATACACCCATGACCTTGGTCTCGAGCTTGATCTTTCAGAGAAAGGACTTGGAACTCGTTCCAGGAGGTTTGCTCTCTTGGTTGATGACCTTAAAGTGAAGGCTGCAAATGTTGAATCTGGAGGAGAGTTCACCGTCTCCAGTGCAGATGACATCCTGAAGGCTCTTTGAAGAGCTTAAAATGTCTGACTTTAAGCTTTGCTTAATCCCGTATGTGAGACTTTAAATATGTGTGGATCTTTAAATCTCGGGCTTAGCAGAATGGTTTAATGGAAATAAAAGAGCTTTTGGATTTGCATAAGGTTACTTATTTTGAACGCATTTTCAGGTGTTGACGTGCAAATGAGCACTGGCATAGTTGCAATATATAACATTGGATGTGCAAAGCAGGCTGTTAAGTAATCTATGTTTTCCTTTTGATGATAGCAAAGTAATCTCTTGATTATGAATGCACTATTTTTTTCAACTAATGCGAATATGCTCGTTGATTGTGTGCTTGCATTATGTTCGAGTTCAATTGATTTTCACACAAACATAACGCAAGTATGCTTGTGACTTCATACTCCTAGCTTATTGTGCTTGTGTTTTGACATTGCATGATAACAAGACGCGAGCTCTCAAAACATGACTTTGTATACTCAATTTTGTTTGATTAGGATGAATTTTGGAGTTGGGTGCTCCAAGTGCATGCTGCAAGTTCATTCTAGCTGTAATAGATGTACCAATGCCAGCTACTAGGGTAAGCAAGATTGATCCACTCTCAAACGCCATGAGAATGTCGAGTAAAGCTAAACATTTAAGTCGAGAATATGGCAAGCTGGCATGCAATTTGTTTAAACGCTCGATGCAAGTTCACCTAAGAAACCACAATGCAATTAGTTTAAGACTCTAAAGTTTGAACTTGGAACGAGTCCAAATAATCATTAGAACTAATAAGAGGGCAGTTGGCTGGATTAGTATCATTATCTTAGATTGTATAATCAATTAGCTTGTAACCCAAGTTTCTACAAGACCGATAGTTCGATACAGATAAATCTTGGCTCTTTGGGCAGTCTCCTGCAAACCGAATCTTACTTTTGATCAAAGACGTTATTATTCACATTTCGTATTAAACTGTGGTTCCAGGTGTGGCATGTGAACGAACAGAGCAGTAGCTAAAACCTATATATTAGTATAGTAATTAGTAAATAATACTAGTTTTGTTTGGTCACAAAATCCAAAGTAGTACCCTAATCTTCCCAAAAGTTGGAAGCATTAACAAACCAGAAAGCGTCTGTAAAACTGTAATTTGATAGGTAAAATTAGCATGGATCATTAAAATAAATTATCAAGGTAAAAGACATTTCTCTGTTGTTTGTAGTTGGTTTGTGCCTTTCAAAGCATGTATTGAGCTTGCCTTCTACCTGAAGTTATCACAAAGCGAGGGACTCATCCATGTTCTAGCGTATCGGGGAAAACCCAGAAATAAAATCCACCAGCATTTCATTTTATTTTGTTGTTGAGGTGAAGATTAGGACAAGGAATCTGTCTTACTCTCTACTAAGAATGTACCTAACAAACTAAAATTAGAAAAATGTCTTACTCTACAAAAAATATAACTTTTGCAAGTATAGTCTAGAATGACATTATAATTGCCATTACAACCAACTATCACCAAGAAATTGACTCTCAAAGTATGTCAATTTAATTTTGGTGTGTTAATCCCTTATGTATAGAATTACGTAAAAACCAAGTTTAGAAGATAAAATTATACTAATAAGGTTCTTGTCATTGTGATCGTACTCCTTCCATACATTACATTGAAACAAAACTAGAATCTCTTGTATCACTGTCTTTAAAAACGTAAACTCTAGATAATTAGATTGATCAAACTCAATACATTTTATCTCTTGAACATACATATACTTTCCCCAAAAACCAAAGAGGCAAATATAATGATGAACTTAGCTAGTTCGGAGCAAAGATGGAGAAATTCTAACGTAAAGCAGTCATCTGTGATCCTTCTACAATTCAGGACTTCAACATAAACTGTTGATAATCACTAACCTACCAAAACATCAAAATCCATGAAATTTTTTATCGTAAAGATTCAAACTTTACCCATTTTGCTGAATAATGTGACGGCAAGTTGGAAGCCAGCACTAAAGGGAGCCAAAAAAGGCCTATCAGGCTCATAGGGACCGTTTGAGAAGGGACCCAGTTATATCAAATTTCAAAAAAATATTTTATGTTATGATTTTTGAAATTTATTTAGAGGGACTGCAAAGGTTCAGTTAGGACACTTTGACTAGACACAGGAGAACAACAGCTCTCTCTCATATGCTTCATTTTAAATCGTTCTTCTTGAAAGTAGAGAAGAACTTGGCCTTATATAGTATCCCTCACAGCTCAACATATGACAGACACTGTTGTCTGTCTTAGCTAATACTTCTTCTTCTTCTTCTTCTTCTTCCACAAGCTAATACTTCTGGTTCAGCTTTTTGTTTGAATCTGCAGACCTCTTTTCTGGGTTTTCTTTAAAGTACTTGACTTTTATTGAAGATCATACAAGTCCCATTGCTTTTAGCTAAAGAGCTATTGTTTTGAATTTGTGGGGAGTTGAGAGAATGAGTGCTTCAAAGTTCATTAAATGTGTTACTGTTGGGGATGGAGCTGTGGGGAAGACCTGTATGCTAATTTGCTACACCAGCAACAAGTTTCCTACTGTGAGTCCTTAAATACCCAGCCAAGAAATCTCTTTCTTTAATTCTTGCATTTATGGTTATTTCATGAGATTTCTGTTATGGGTTTGCTTCAAGTCCCAGAGTGGTTTATCCTGGGATTCAAATTTCCTCTCTTTTTTTGGTAATTTGTCCTGTGTACTAAAGTTTTACTGTATACTAAGCTAAAAAAGCACCAAGGTGAGAACTGAGAAGTGAACTTTACTGTATGTCATCAATGTTGAGATTATGACTCTTAGCAATCTCTCTACTTTTTTTGTGTGTGGCAGGATTATATACCCACAGTGTTTGACAATTTCAGTGCAAATGTGGCTGTGGATGGGAATATTGTCAATTTGGGGTTATGGGACACTGCAGGTAATTTGATCTTTGTACTCAGTGAGCTTGTATAATGCTTATTCATTTCTGGGGAGGTGGGTTTTGGACTTTCGGCTAGCTTTTCAGCTTTGACTGATTATATGTGTTTGGTTTTAAGGTCAGGAGGACTACAGCAGGTTGAGGCCACTAAGTTACAGAGGTGCAGACATATTTGTGCTGGCTTTCTCTCTAATTAGTAGGGCAAGCTATGAGAATGTTCTTAAGAAGGTACTGGCTTAACGTCCATTATCTTTATTTTCTATGTACTGCACTTTATTTGATCTAGGATCATGCTCTAAAAAAGTGAAGCCATTTCATTTCAAGTTTTCAACCTACTTTACTTTTGATCTGTTTAGGATTTTCAAATGGGGAAATGCATCTTTTTGAATCAAGTATTGAATTGTATTCTTTTTAGTTTAATGTCACTGACTACACTTTGTCCGTTGTAATGTTTCTCAGTGGATGCCAGAACTTCGGCGATTTGCACCTAATGTTCCAATTGTCCTTGTTGGGACAAAACTTGGTAGGCAACAGTAACATTTGCAATTTTTTTATACTAGCAACGCAGTTAGGAGCACAGATTTTTTGGTACATCACATTCATGCATTTAGAATTCATAATATTACCATGCCATTATCTTCTGTGTATTAGATCTTCGTGATGACATGCGCTATCTAGCTGATCATATGGGATCCAACATCATAACCTCTGCTCAGGTACTGATTTTTGTGTATCGGTTCTTCATATTGTATTGTATCTTCATTAAAAGAAATATGTTATGTATAAGAGACTCATTACGCTTATAATACAGGGAGAGGAGTTGAGAAAACAAATAGGAGCTGCAGCTTATATCGAGTGCAGCTCTAAGACCCAACAGGTAGAGTTAAACCTAAGTTGTCCAATTTTTAAAGGCTATTAGAGCTTCTAAAACAGTTAAATAATGTAAAATTCGTGTTTCGTTAAGACTAATGAGTTGCAACTCTGTTTGATTGATTAGAATGTCAAAGCGGTATTTGATACCGCCATCAAGGCTGTTCTTCAACCTCCAAGAAGGAAGGATATGGTTAAGCAGAAAAGGTACCGAAGATCTGGGTGCTCATTTGTGTAAGTACTTCTTTCATGCCTCTGGTGTTCTGTTGCTCCAATCTGATTACCTATTCTCTAGACAACTATAAGACAAGTATCGCACCAGACTGATTTTTTTCATCAATCAAGTAACAAATTCATGTGAGAATATGGAAGAAAAAGTAAAAATTATTTGATTTACAGCATCAAATATGCCAAAAAAACCTACTAGGACAAAAAGTTGTTAGAAACTGTGTCTTCCATTCCATTAAATGCTTGCTTTGTTCCTACAAAAAAATCCATTAAATGTTTACTTGATTGCTTCTGCTCATTGCACTAGTCTCTCCTGTGGTCCAAGGAACTAATATGAAGGACATCAAGATATCAGGGTTGTCAAATGTATGTGAGTAATGTCGGTACAGTTAAACTTTATATCTTGCAAAACATGCAAATCTTCCTTAATCTAGGTTGAACAATTACTGTTAGAAATGCATCGAGAGGTTATTTAGTTCATACTCATAGTCATAGTAAATCGCTGATGCTTATAAGAAAGTTTGAGTTCTTGAATGATAAGAAAGTTTGAAAGTATGAATGAAGATATACCTCATATATAGTCTACAAAGTCCCCACTGAATGAAAAGTTTTGCTGTTACGAATTGCAGAAGCATTGTCTGTGGAGGATGTGATGCGTAGGACGCAGCAAAGGCAAGGAATTGAATGTTTGTTTTGGATTTCTCTTGGAGGGTTTAGAGACTTATTCCTGAAAGCTATTATATTCTTATGTTTGTAATGTTCTAATTTGAGAATCATTACATAGGACTTCTTATGGTCTAGTTCGCGAACTACTGACTAGTGGGGAAAATGTTTAGGGATTTGTTCATTCCTAAAATGTTGAGGGAATTGTTCATTCTCTCATTCTCATGTATTTTGTGTATGGTTTATTCCTAAAGAATAACTTACTACTCCCTCTTCCAAGATCAAATGGCTCTTTCTACTTTTTTTGTGGTTTTGTTATGGTAGTTTGTTTGGTACTCCTACTGAACTTGTGGCAAAGCCTATCAAAGAAGTGGTACTTTGCATAAGGAATTGGCACATGAAATGCATTCTTGTGTTATTGTCCTGAAGGGAGACCCTAATGAATGAGAGCGGAAGGAATTAGATGGATCAGAATGGCTGGGCCTGGGTGGCATTTTTTCTGGTCTATTCAGAGACCAGGTTCCAGACACTATCAATGTAGCAGTGGTCCAATGATTTACCAGAAACAAGGCAGGTGAGCCTGCATTGACTACGAATCTACCTACAGAGCTTAAGCTTGCCTTGTCGAGTCCAGTGCCAGAGTATGATCATGGCTTCACCAGTAGTGACCATTGAGACTGTGTGTGACCCTGATCATGATTTGAATAATTTCATGATTCA
Source organism: Comarum palustre (assembly GCA_951800085.1). Classification (NCBI taxonomy): domain Eukaryota; kingdom Viridiplantae; phylum Streptophyta; class Magnoliopsida; order Rosales; family Rosaceae; genus Comarum; species Comarum palustre. The sequence continues at coordinate 2,592,068 of OX637588.1, read as the reverse complement.
ATAGACTCCTACATGAGTTCCATATTTCCATACTTCCAACATTACCAAGAATTTTTCACATGGTTGTAAAAATGGACTAATCAAATGGTAAATTTCATCGTAAAAATATGAAGGATCAAGAACCACCTAACTTACAGTTATAATTATACTTAATTTTAGGTCCATCAAATTATATAATCATCAACAAATTACACTGTAAACTAATTCGACCCGTTAATATTTAAACTGTTATCATTACTATCTTTCGATGAGAGCATCTTCAATAGCTCTTGTATTAATTCTTTATTGTAGAGGAGAAAATCACAAAATCTCTATAAGAAAATAAGCTAAACTCTAACAGTTCATCTATTTTATTATACAAAATTAATTGTTTAAGTATAATTTAATGAAAATATAGAAATATATAAATATATTCAAATCAAACCCTAAATATCGGGTTAATTATTTTAACTTTTTAACATTTTGTTCTTGTTTTAGAAAAGAGAATGAATTCAAAAAGGCAAGAAATAAAGTTTACATGAAGATACAAATTTGTAAAAATTCTATAGATTTAGAGGAAATGATTCTCTCTCTTCTCACTTTTTGTATTATAGAGGATCATTTACATGAGCTGTTGGAGCCAAAAAATGATGTTTTTCCTCTAAAATAAAAATTATTCTAGTTTTACATGAGCTTTTAGAGATACTCTGAGTGTTCTATCATTTCTTATTTTAACCAAGGCTCCTTTTGTATAATTGGAAATCATTGTATGGAAATGAAATTAGTTTCATTTTCCATTCTAATGTGTTGGTTGGTTGTAAATAAAGATTGGAAATGAAACAAAAAATGAGTTTTGACTAGAAATTGACTTTCTTAAAAGCCTGAACTGAATTACCTAGTTAGATGATGATATTCTATTTTCATACCTACCGTCAAAACAAATTACATAAATTAGTCTTCTAAAATGTTTATTTTTTTAAATAGATCACATATGCATTAAGAGGGTATTAATGAAAATTATAACTTTAAATTTCATTATTTCATTGTTCTGATTTATATTAATATTATGTAATATAAATAAAAATAAATTATTAATTCAATTACAATATCAACCAAACACCTGCATGAAACTATCAAAACATTTTTCATTTCATATCTGATGAGAAAAGAAAATAAATCATTTTCCTATCCTTACATTTCCGCTAACCAAACTGGCCTAAATCAACAATTACTCCCATGTAAAGATCATTTCCGGGCCGGTAAAAATGTTTTCATTCATTTCCCTCGGAATAAATTACGGCTTAACTATACCTCCACTATCCCTTAAACGCAGCCTTTCATTCATCTAACCAAAATAAACCGCGCACTTTCCCAAAACGCTGCGTTTCATTCTTACGTAACTCTTTTTAAAACCTTTCCGCGTGTGTGTTGAGCACCACACTCAAATTGTGTGATGGATTCTCCACCGGCGAAAAGCTGGAGCATCCACACCCGACCCGAGATCGTCGCCAAATACCAGATCCTCGAGCGCGTCGGATCCGGCGCCTACTCCGACGTCTACCGCGGCCGCCGACTCTCCGACGACCTCACCGTCGCCCTCAAGGAGGTCCACGACTACCAGTCCGCCTTCCGCGAAATCGAGGCCCTCCAGACTCTCCAGGCCTGCCCCAACGTCGTCGTTTTGCACGAGTACTTCTGGCGCGAGGACGAGGATGCCGTGCTCGTCCTCGAGTTCCTCGCCTCCGACTTGGAGACTGTGGTCCGAGCCGCCAACAAGAACGGCGGAGGGATCCGGTGCGGCGAGGTCAAGAGATGGATGCTGCAGATTCTCTCCGGGATAGACGCGTGTCATCGGAATATGATCGTGCATCGGGATTTGAAGCCTGGCAATTTGTTGATTGGGGAGGACGGTGTGCTCAAATTGGCTGATTTCGGACAGGTAAAAATTTCAGTGGTTATTTTATATTTACTGATGAGGTGAATATGATAGAGTAGTTAGATTAAAATATCAGGTAATATTGATGTGTATGTATGTTTGGATCGAAATATTGTTTAGTTAGAGTAGAATCAGAACTAATCGGGATTTGTTAAGGGTTAACTGCATGGAATGCTTACGCAAACACTGGCTAGGAATAAGTGAATATGATAGTGTAGTTTTATATTTACTGATTAAGTGAATATGATAGAGTAGTTTTATATTGGCATTAGTTAAAGGTTAACTGCATCAATCGTTTGTGCAAACATTGGCTAGGATTAGTTTTTGCTTTCGATAATAAAATGTTGGGGCGAAAAAGATCACAGTTGAACTCTTACTGTAATTTGTTGCGGTATAACTGCATCGGAATTGTTTTTGTTTATTTTCTGATTAGTATGTCCCACTTTTTTAGGCAAGGATACTGCTGGAGCCTGGATATGCTCCTGAAGAAGCATATGAGCTAAACGTTCGAAGTCAGGCCAATGCTGTTCAGCAAACGGAAGCAGTTCCGGAAGAAGGGTACAGAGTTGGAGATGGGAGTATGAGCAAAGAGGAGTATTTTAGGGTGTTAGATGAGGTAAAGGCAAAAGAGTTTGACAAGGATGTGAATGTTCCGGATGGAGATACATCTTGTTTAGCTACGTGTACAACAAGTGATGTAGACGATGAGGTTTTCAAGGCTTCTTATTCGCATGAGCCGGAGGATGATGCAGTTAAAGCTGGTATGACATCCTGTGTTGGAACTCGATGGTTCAGAGCCCCTGAACTTCTCTACGGATCAACAGACTATGGTTTAGAGGTTGATTTATGGTCGTTGGGTTGCATTTTCGCTGAGCTTTTTACTCTGCAACCACTGTTTCCCGGGAATTCTGATATTGATCAGCTCAGCAGAATCATCAATGTCCTGGGAAATCTAACTGAGGAGATATGGCCCGAGTGTGATAATCTTCCGGATTACAAGACAATCTCATGTAGTAAAGTAGAAAATCCAACTGGAATAGGGGCATGTCTGCCCAATCGCTCCCCTAGTGAAGTCTCTGTGGTGAGCAGACTTGTTTGCTATGACCCAGCTGGAAGAGCTACGGCAATGGAGCTGCTGCAAGACAAGTATTTCAATGAAGAGCCACTTCCAGTTCCTCTATCTGAGCTGCATGTTCCTCTTGAGAAGAGTGGGCCAGATGAGGTTTCTGGTGGCTGGCGTGATCACAATGATATGGGTTCAGACTCTGATTTTGATGAATTTGCCAATGCGAATTTTACCGCCACCAAAACAGGTTCTTTCATGCAGTTTTCTTGAGTGAAATTCAGTGTTTACTTGTATCTATTGTTCCATTGTTTGAAAGCGTTTTGGAGAATTATTATTTAAGGAATCCCGATATCTACTTCAGTTGTCCAAACGAAAGTAGGGCAGTTGTACAAGTTTTTTGTTGTTTTTTCCACCCTCATCGAGTCCTTTTCTGAACTAAAAGTTGGTTGGTCGAAAATCATAGCCATGGGCAACACAGATAATATACATATTAAAATATATGGGATACATTTAGTCATTTACACCTTACACGAAGAATCCATACGACTCAGTTTTCCCTAGATATCTTGTTTTATAGGAAAATATAACAATACCATGAACAAGTTGGACAGAGTGCTGGGGAGTGGGGATAGCTGTTGCATGGGTTCTTAAATCTTTTCAAAGTTGAAAATTTATGGACTTGGGACTTGTATTCCTTGATCCCCGCGGGATAAGTACTTTAGGAGGATGAGACCCTTGAGGGAAAAGTTTTGGGGGAATTCCTTCAAATTAGTTACTCCTTCCAAATCCAAAACCCTCAAATATTTGCAGTTTTCAAGTACCCATGCAAGTTCAGAATAAGACCAACTACCAAAGACCACTAAGGTATGCAAATGCTTCAAGTTCAAAGAGTGCCGCAGGGTAACACAATCAGCTTTTAACACAGGCATCGAACTCGAATTCTCTTGGGTGCAGGCCCAGTCCTCCTGTCCTGATCAGACTCCAAAACAGTAACAAAATTCTCTTGTTTTGAAAGAATGAAATCACGAACATGGTGCAAAACAACACAACTTTGTACTTGTCCATCGATTTGCCTTTCAGTAACAAGAACCAGATTTCTGGAGATGAGCTGATTCAGGTAATCTTTGGCAACATACTCCACCGGCCACCCGTCTATTCGTTCCACGAGTCCTTCCGCAATCCATAAGTGAATTAGCCTCTCAGGTTGGATGGTATAGTTGGCGGGAAAAATGATCAATTATAGAAAACAATGTTTAAGATGGTATGGTTATCTATAAAACTCGGCTGCTGAATACTACTAACAATTACATGAGTTCCGCATCCAAGCTTGTTATACACATCCTCCCACTCCGCCAGAGTTTGTGGCTTGTTTGCCAGCAAGCTACTGACCGCCGAAATTGCAAGGGGTAGGTTTGCACACCACTTGAAGATTCTATCAGTGCACTCCTGCAGTTCGGGTTGCAACTTGTTTCCGAGAACCTTCATTGTGAACAGATTCCTAGCCGCTTCCGGTGACAGCCCATTACTCAAATCATGGATGTGCTCGAGGTCATGAGATGACGACATCAGAATTACGACTAGTTATAATCACCTTACTCCCAGGAGCACCGTTTAGTAAGCGATTTACAATGAAACCTTGTCTACTCCCAACATCATCTAAGACAACCAGAAACCTCTTTTTCTTTAGAAACTGTCCCAGTGCTTCTAGAGTTTCAAATCCGAATGCGTTGCACGATGCCCTTGCCTTGCGTCACTCGAACCAAAACCCTGCACTCAAACAACTCTGCGCAACTTGAATCGAGTTGAAAACCAAACTTGCCACTGTTGATTTTCCACATCCACCAGAATCGAAGGCACCAATTGTTGAAAGCCTTGGCTCTTCATCCATCAGCTGTTGCAAGAGTTTACCGACAACCACTTTGAAGCCCTCTGCTTGGTTATAGTTTGCAAGTTCCACACATTGCCGTGAACAGGTTCTCGGTTCCCAGCGGTATGGCTGTGAATATAGTTTCCTAAACCCTAAATCAGTGTCTTTGACGACAAATTTAGAGGAGATTCTGTGAATTGTTACCCAAGCTATGACCTGTTTCATCATTTTAAACACGTTATGCATAAACTTTTTATCACCATCATCAACATCAAGTGAGCGAGACCAGCTTAAGCATCAACTTGTCAAGAGTTTCCAGGATATCAGAAGCTGCCTCCTGGATTTTGTGGTGCTTTTGATCCGTGCCACATTTGATCCACAACAAATCTTCCTTTTTTTTTTCTCATGAAGAGAATTAAAAGATTTCTCTCTTCCCTCATGATGACTCGAACTCATAACTTCATCAATAAGTAATAGATACGCTTACCACTGCGCTATAACCACTTCGTCAACAACAAATCTTCCTTCATTGCATCTATATCATCATGGAGGATAAGTTCGACGTTCGACCTTTTGATTAAGGAGTATTTTCACACTGACCCAAGGCTATTGCTTCTTCGACAGTAAATTCAGCCATTTCTTTCAAGGAAAGGAACCTTCAGACCAAAAGAGAGAGACTGATATTTTTTGGTGAGAATCAAACTTTGTATCCAAACCCCAAACCAGAGTAGAATATAGTTTGGTTTATATTTTATACTAGACAAGTTGATGCTTAAGCTGGTCCTATTAGGAATCGTGATTAGTACTAGCCCTATTAGGAAACAGGGGCCAAAACACATCATTTCTTTATAAATGTCATAAACGTTGCCTTTTGCCAAAGCAAAACCAAAATGTTCTAATTAGAAAATTGAAACCGCAAACTTCTAAACATAAATCTTGGTGGCTTCCGAGGGTACCACAGCTCGGAACCTATTTACAGTTATCATGAATTTTGATTATTTGAGTTGCCAACCCAAGTATCTAATAACTTAAGTTACGCCATCCGATTCTGAGGGATTCCCTCAAAAGGTGCTCCGATGCTAAAGATCAAAAGACAGTTTCAAGCGTTACGATATAGATCAGCAGTTCTAGCAGCTTCGGAAAAGATTGAGATGATAAAACAATATATTTCCTTTTTCTTTGAAGTAAATCAAGTATCATGTTGACAGTGAAGTATGCAAAACAAGTTCCCAATATTTATTTTTTGCAGAAAATTAACAAGTACAGAGTTCATATAGAAAAAAAGGTGAAAAAGGAAACAAACCTAACAGTCTATAACTGGCTTATCGCACCGGCTGCTGATTGTAGTGATTCTTCTCTTTTTTCTTTGCTGAAGCTAGCCTAGCATTCCTGGCAGCAGCTTCACTAGCGGCAGCTCGGGCTGCAGCATCCATTTCCTTACTTGATTTCTTCTTCTTCATAGATGCCACTTTCTTTAGCCGCTCTTTAACATCACCAGCTGATGCATCTTCTACAGTTTCACTGGTTCCCTCTGCTGCTGCATTTCCAGTGACATCAGGCTGGTCCTGGGATTCTCTAGACTCCTTTGATGACTTGTCCTTCTTTTTCTTCTTTTTGGCACTTTTGCTCTCCCCAGCGGTTTCCTTCTTGTCTAAGTCACCATTTAGATTCTCTAGTTTCTTCTCTTGGGCAACATCTGCATGTTAAAGTAGGCCAAAACTTAGATCATGGAAGAACCGAACAAAACATGTATATTATCATCTGATGAAAGTTGAAACAAAAGGGTGATTAGTCAGTGGAAGGATCAGCTTTGACAACAGTCCCAAAGTGGAGTTAAAGTACACAGAACAAATATATTTTTTCAACTTAGAACAAATGACAACTCATCAAATTTAAAGGTCGAAATCAGATGGTAACTGTGTGTTCAAGAATTTGTGAAAAAAGAAAAGAAAAAGGAGACATGATACTATGATTGTAATATATGGAACATTCAATTAATTACAAATATTGATGGGAATCGTAAATTATCTTTTAATATAACAGAACTTTAACATGGTAGTGTGATATGAAGTGTTAAATTTTTAGAAAATAGATACTCATGAGTCATTTCTTACTACGAATCCACAGTTACATACCAATAACCAACCAACATGCATAATGTACAAGACTACATACCTCTAGATTCATCGTGGCCACTGGTCTCGTTTTTGCCAAGTCCTAGCTCAGCAAGAACTGCTTCCAGTTCTTCAAGTCCTTTTTTCTTCAGTTCCTTCTTAGAAAGCTGCCTTTCTGTATCCTTAGGAGCTGGAGAAGCTTCAGCTAGCTTCTTACCTGTCTCAGTCTCAACTGGTACTTCAAGTTCATTCTCATGATCCTCGTCAGCATCATCATCATGACCCTCCTCTTCACTATCACTTAACTGGAATTCAAGCTAAAAATTAGAATTAGAGAATCTAACCAGTCTTGAAAGAAATATAATCTGTATTTTGCAATAAAGTTTACTCTGATAACAAAATGGTTGTAAAAATTAACTTTGATCTTCCTTATAAAACAATCTTAACTATTGGCCGAAACAAAACTGAAACACAGGAATTGGGCTGACTTGGCGTTGGCATGACCTAATCAAAAGGTATAACACGTTATAAACTGATTGTCTTCACAATGCATGATTTATGTTATGCAATGCCATCAACCAATAGTCACGCCAGACAAGGATTTGCAGATAACTGGTTCGGGATTGCACAAATCTGTTTGATTTCCAACAGATTAGCACAAAAAGCATATGAAGGTACGAAGACAAGGAAAAAGTAGATTAAGGAACAATCCAACGCAACCATGAAATTGTCTAATGCTTGACCCATTTTGTGCCCAACTCAAGAGAACCTGGAATGTTTCCATGCTTGACCTTTAAGTTATGCGCCATTGTCTACACATCGTGATTCAAAATGCCATTCTGCCATGACGAGCAGTTCTTTTATGTTATTAGCCAGGATGTCACTTTTATCACTTTCAGGTACTGAACTTTACATTTGAGGTTTATCTACTGGAAATAACATTATAATTCAAAGCCCGTCTAAGCTACTCGTGAGAGAGTCCCCTGGTCCAGACTATCAATTTCATTAATCCTACACCAACATTATTACCAACTATATATTCATAAATGAACAGAAACAAAACCTAAACAAGTACAAGGTGAATTATGTTCATGTGATGCAAGAACATGTATCACTGGATCGTTTCTGTCCTTTTGACAAAGGCAGAAGGCACGTGTCACCCAGCCACACTAACTGATTTAAGAAGATGATGTATGCCAGTTTAAATGACATCACAGGTAGAATACTATCGGTCAACTGCCTACTAAGACAATGCAGGTGTGTCGATATGATACCAATTATGGACAATCCATGAATACAGAAAAGATCTAACTATAAGGAAACAAAATTAAGCAAATACAAGGTCGAAATAAAAGCCAAATTAAATGAGGCCCTCAAACAACCTATTCATAGCATCAATGATACGATCTACCACGTGTAGACAATTATATAGCCGATTGTATCCTCTACAGAACATTTGGACTTCCAAAGATTCGTTACTACTACCATAAACTCGCATCTCTAAAATCGTTAAACTTATGCTTTTATTCGACTCTATCTTCAAACCAAATGATGGAAACTAGGCAAGTTTCTAAAAAAATCATCAGATACGATTATTCAATATATTCCATGATCAAACCATCATATTCTCCAGAACAAGAAACAACTACAATCAAGTAGTCTATCATCGAATACCAGTGACAAACATCCAACCTCATCAGATAATCCACACAAATCTCTATAATTCTAGTGTCATCTCAACCAGTAACAAACATCCAACCTCATCTGATAATCCACACAAATCTTTAAAACTCTAGTGAAATCTCAATTTCGCAAATCAAATACCTGACCCAAACACACAAACAGAGCTATACGCAGTGCATCTTTTCCATTACCACTATTCAAATTAACATCATAACAAGCTGAAAGACTGTCATACCATATCGCCGACCTCCACATGCTCAGCCTCCAGCTCACTCTCCTTCTCCTCCTTGGATTCCCCGCCGGCCCAGCCCAATTCCGGCGGCGCAGTAGTAGCGAAATAGTCGTCTTCATCCTCGTCATCCACATCGGCCCACGACTTGACGTTAAGCGGTGCCGGGGCCCAGTAGACCTCCTTCTCCGGCTCGGCCTGACCGCCGCCGCTCTTGCCGCTCTTTGACTTATCGGATTTCTTCTTCTTCTTCAAGCTCCCCAGGGCCGCAAACACGTTGGTGCTGTTCAGAACCACCGACTCGTCCTTCCTGCTCCCGCCGCCTCCCGCCATTTCCGACGTGATGAGGCTCCGCAATCGGAAATGAGAGAGGGAGAGAGTGAAAAAAAACTAGGGTTTTTGGATTGTGAGGATCTGCGAAACGGTGACGTTTTGGGGGAGGACGGGGGTGAAGAGAGACTCGAGAGAGAGATTTTCTCAGTGAGTAGTTGAATCTGTGATGGGCTTTATAACAGGGTCCAGGTGGTCACGGGCGTGTGTGATTGGTGACGTGGGTGAAATGTGGCTGTGGATGGGGTTGAGAGGGACGGCTGTGATGGGGTGGGATTGTGGATTAGAAGATGAGAGGGATTTGACTTGCATGCAGGTGATCAGCACTTGCTTTGCTTTATAAAGATTATATTTTTCCTTTTTTGGATTTTGTTTTTAATGCGTTTATATTGGGTCACGTCTGATGTCAAAGTTTTGGAAAGTGTTTTGTGGTAAGTTCATTTCTAAAACTCATCTATGGATGAGACGTAATTCTTCAGGATTGCGTGATTTGAATATCGAATTTTATTTATTATTAATAGTTATTTATATCATCGGTATAAACATAATCTTTTACTATGATCGGATATAAACATAATCTTCAATTAGAACCCCAATCCAATTTGTTAATTTGTTTTCATTGGTTTGTTTTATGTGATTTTATTTTATTTATTTTTATTTTGTTAAAGGGTAAATCATAAAATAAGTTGTTAATTAAAAAATACGAGGTGTATTAAACAAACTGAGAGATGTAACTAGAATCTTTTTGATGTGATTTACATTGAAAAAACAACATTCTCTTTTAGTGCATACACCTCTTACTCTCCTCAGGTCTTATTTTGAAATCTTATATGGTATACACCGTACGTATGGCTAAATCCATAGCTTTATGGAAAGCTTTTATTATCAAGTATTACTTGCATCTAAAAGTAAACCCAGTCTAGACCTTAGTTACAAGTTAGCAACCTCTAATAAGGCAGGCACTTGTGCACATTCACACTGAAGGGAACTGCTTTGTGTTCTTTGTTTGGTAAAGGTTGTTGATTCTTGTACTTATCTTTTATCCAATTTGAATCGCAATGAGGATCATGGAATATGAAAAGAGGTGATATGAAATCGGTCGTTCTTCACTTTAGTAAATACCATAACTTGAATCAAAATGCTACAACCATATCTTACAATTAGAAGCGGATCAAATTCTACATACTCAGAGTCTAGGAGTTGAAAAAGCATGAATCTATAGCAAAGAGACACAAATCTCTATCCAGAAAAGGCCAAACAAAGCCTAAAACATGAAATCAAGATGAAGCTCGAGGTGAAGGATTGTCAAACGTCGTCCCAACATGTTGAATGACAAAGCCATAGATCTTCCTCTTGAGCCGATCAACCTTTACATACAGTAGATCATCCCTTTTCGACACAACTCGATCCAACCACTCATTAACTCGCTTCAACTGTGACAGGACAGCTGTAATGGAGCCACTATCTGCACCACACTCTCCAAACACCCGAAAACCAGCATCCATGGCTTTCTCAACAAACTGTAGAAACCACATTTGCATCTCCGACTGCAAGTTCTTTGCAAGCTCAACAGTCTCTCTCATTCCATTACCTTTCTTCCACCCCCCAACATGAGCATTGGACTGCGGTGACAAAGAAGAGATCTTCAAATTGGCTTTGGCAGGTGCATTGAGAGATTGTCGTTTCGACAAACTTTTCTGCAGAGTCGGTGGAGACTCGTGATCTTGGGGGCCAAGAAGAGAGACAACTCCAAGATCAGTAGCCAATGCAGCATCAACCCAAAGAGAAACTTTGGATTGCTCAGTTGGAATGCTATCACAAAGTGCATCAGAATTGCGGTTGCTGGCAATTGATTCAAGACTTGTTGTCGATTTAACAACATCATCATAAATCTCAAAGAACTGGTCAATTGCAGGTAAAGGATTCCCAACCTTTGATGTCGAAGACAGTTCTGAAAACATGCTAAGGTAGAAAGGAAAAGGGAAGTCAAACTTTTGTTCACATCAGTCACTAGCCATGATCCAGTAAATGCAATATGTTCAACAAACTCAACAATGCACTACAGAACAATGTGATATAACTATCAATGCGCACATGAATTCATAGATCGGTATACGATTTATACCTTAGATTCCTAACAAGAGATTCTGTAGCAGTGGCCTCCTCTAGTGCTTCAGCTGCAGCTGAGGCCGCAAGTGCCTTCCTTTGCATAGCTTCCTGCAATTTGGTACGATTTAGTTCTTGTCAAACCAATGATTTACACATAAAACTTGACCAATTTGCATTTTTTCCCAAATAAGCAACAAGTTCAAAACTTTATCCATAGTTCCATACCTTTCCAAGCCTTGCAAGGTCAGCAGAGACCCCATCTAATGGAACACTACCATCAGTCCATTTCCTTTCATGCACAGTTATACCAAGAGCTGCATAGCTTGGCTTTACTTGCACCGGGCTATCCTCATGTGAGCTAGCTTTCGATTTCACACTCGAAGAATCATCACTGGTTGTTTTTGCATCACTCAATCGTCTTGAAAGCGCAGCCTGCAAACACAGAATCAGCAATCTTAAGCTTGAGACTAATATCTGCAGGGTAATGAGTCAAATTGCTTACCTGAGTTCTCAAAATTGATTGCACATCTGGTTTGTTCTTCGACACAGGCTTCTCCTTTTTCTCAACGGCAGGCGACTCATCCCATCCCTTCCGACTACTCTTACCAGAACCAGAAATTGTATCAGAAATCTTCGAAATTCCAGCAACAATTGAAGCCATTTTCTTCCTGGCAGCAGAGTCCTTTGCTCCTCCAACAGACAATCTCCTCCCCGGAGAAATCGAAGCCCTTCTCGGATTCGGCGACGCCTGCCTCCTCCCCCCAATTGGCGATGGCTGCCGGTACCTCGACGGCACAATAATCGCAGGCTCCTTGGCCACCTTCCTGTTCTCTTCACGCGCCACCAACAGGCTCGGAACAACACATTTCGACGGTGCCGGAGACGACGATCTCTTCCCTTTCCCGGCCGGCGACGGATCCCTCTCCGCCGGAGCTACCGCCACATTCTTCTTACCGGCTGAAGCGGGCCTCTTCACTGTTGCCGGAGATGAGAATCTCGCCGCCACAGGCCGATCTGAGACCTTCTTCGCCTCGTCAGAGTTCACAATTCCTCCTACATTGTTCTCCCTACTCGCAAACGGCTGCCGCCGCGGCGATTTCCCCTTCTCGATCTTCGCCTCCTTGACCTCTGCCCTCGCCGGAGGCTCTGGCTTTTTGTTGTTCGACAGATAAATCGCCATGAAATCGGCGGACTGATCGGAATCCGATACCGGCTGGATCACGAATTCTCTCTTCGACGCCGAGATCCGCGCCACGAGCGGCTCCGGGGTTCCGACGAAGGCGTGGCGCCCGGCGATGGGGCGGATGCCGGACACGCGCGGGACCGGCGCGTCGAAGTCGAAGCGGTCGACGTAGACGAACTGGCCGAGCTGGAGGCGGTTGGCGAGGATGAGATCGGTGTCTTTTTCGGAGAGGGAGATGTAGGTGGAGTTGAGGGAGTCGGAGAGCTGGACGAAGAAGCCGTGGTTGGGCCAGAGGTCGTCGGAGGCGGTTAGGGCGGGGACGATGCCGATGACTTGGAGGAGGGCTGAGCGGTGGTCGCCGGTGACTTTGGTGGAGGAGTTCATCGACTGGAGGAGACGGAGGAGGATTCCGGGAGTGGGTGACGCCATTTTGAGGGTTTGTGATGGAGAGAGAATCTAGAGAGAGAGAGGATTGGGATTTGTGCTGAAGGAGAAGAAGATTTGTGAGAGAAGAGGATAGATCTTTTGGTTTAGGGCCGTTACGTTTTTTTGAAATTCAAATTCCCTCGCGATCGACTATTATTATTCGTTTATTTCTAGGATTTTGAATTGATGTCATGATACACGTTACCGTTACGCTATCTCCGTGATTGCGAGATGCTAGAATTACTGATGAGAATAGTTTTCACTTTTTACATGCCAATAAACACGGTTAATTCTAGTTTTTTTTGAAATATAACTATAGGTTTTTATTAATAGACAAAAACCAGAATGACATCAAAAAGGACAATCAAGCACCATTACATTGAAACATTACACTCATTCATGATCTGGCATCCCGCAAAGGTCTTCATACCGCCTAACGCGATCTGAAAAAGAAAAACAAAAACAGCCTATGACCTATACAAATATAGAAAATAAGCATTTATTCTGAAAAAAAATTAAAAAAAACCCTAGTGTTTGAGCCCAGGTCAAAGGCCCCCATCAAGATCAAACCGAAGCCCAAAACCAGAGATGCAGACTGAAGCCTGACCTCAACAACACACCCGAACAAAGGAACTCTAGCCATGGTTCACGCCATACTGTCATGGTCGGAAAGCCCAAGCCGAGATTGAACCCTCGCAGTAAAACCATGATCAACGCCGGAATACTCCCGCTCAACGGCCAAAAGCCAGCACAGTCGATGCCTTCCTCGAAAAAGCATCACCGCCTCCATGAAACCAGGTTCACTCCAGATTGCTCGGAGCCACCCCATCTCCGAAGAGAAAAACCAGTCACAAGGTTGGGAAGCCGTCGTCGTCGCCCCGCCATGCCATGGTTCGATGTGCAAGCGCCTGCATCCATCAGGTTCGGCCTGCCCTGCAAATACAGACCTGCATCACCTCTGCCTCCATGAAAACCAGTCCACCAACGTCGCCCTTCAAATCCTCCCAGCCTGTGCCATCCAACGCAAGTCCCGTCCGACCACACCCAGCAAGCATATATCGGCGTGGCCCGGAGGCCAGCGACCGCATTGCTGTGCAGTCGAAGGGAGAGAAGTTCTTCTGAAAACCCTCCGTGCAATCAATGGAGGGATCGATCATATATGCAATCACAACTAGGAGGGATTGAACTCATCCATGGCTAGGGTTTTGATTGCACATATGATCGACAAAGTAAGAAGGGGAGATAGAAGAGTTGATCTTCTCCTTCAATTGGAACAACTTTTTTTCTTCTTTTCTTTTTGTTTGCTAAAAGGTAATTTGGGAAATAATTTTATACAAAAATAAACTGAGGTATACTCATTAAATAAATTGAGAGATGTAACTGAAACCTTTCTTAAATGAAATACGTACATACCAACTAAAAAAACATGACTGGAACTTGTTAAAATTAACTAAAAGCCAGTTGTTTATATATAGAGCTGATTAACTTATATGTTGTAACTATGAGCCAACCAATCATCACCAGTTTAGTTAGATTATTTGATCTAGACAATCAATTATCAAATATTGATTAACTAGAGTATTACGATACACTAAATTACTACAAGTTTTTATTCACATGTGATGTTAACTAAAATTTTTAGTTACTTCCAGCATCTCATATGCACATATCAACCTACGACAATCATTTGCTTTCTCGTATCAAAAAAATCATTTGCTTTTACTTACAATTATCTAGTGGTGCAATGAAAATAAATAGGTGAAAGTCATGCAATAAATTTTGTAAATGAGAAATGTAATTGATGTGATGAAAGCAGTATGCACATGAATAGTGACTTACATGTTTCAATATTTGTTAGCTAAGCTAACGTAGGTTCCATGGTATGTATATGCACAAGAAAGATTGGAGCAAGTAGCAATCAAAAGCATTGATGTGTAACATCATCATGTAGAAACTAGCGTAGCAATCGTAGGACGCAATGCTACAAGGAAATTAAGGGATGTTACTGAGTGGACTCGGACCGTATCTTCCATCTTCACTCCCAGCAATTACGTTGTTCTTGGTTATGAGTACCGAAGGTAGGCTCTCCACATAGATACCAAAGCTAAAGATGGGATTAAATGTTACACATAGAGAGTTTCTGAAAGCCCCTAGTCGAATATCATCAGACAAAGCAGGATATACTTTGCACAAGAACAAGCCGTAGCAGGAAAAAAGGATAAAGGGATCCCGAGAATGAGCTGCACCATTGTAAACATAGTTGAGCGCAGCGGGTGCTGCTGCTACTAAACCATCAACATTATGATCATTTTCATTGAGAAACTGGTCGAGATTCAAAGAGTATAGCCGACGTCGCGAGCAAAAAAAGAGGTGCCTTCTGCTGAAGAAGACATCCTCATTCTCAAAGGCGGCTTTGGAATAGTTTGCGACCAAATCAGGATCGGAGATTAGGGACTGCCATGACTTGGATACAAGCTTGAACCGGCACAAGGGCTTCACTGGTAACCTTGAAACAATGGCGTCTATGATCTCGAGTGGAAGGTCGACGTTTTGGCCACCGTCTTCTGTCTTCTTCTCGTTTTTAGAACCAACTTCCATCTTTATTGTTTGCTTCTTAAGAATTCAGATCAAGGGTTGATGAAGTTGTATATATAAGCCGCGTGTAACTTTTCCCAACGAAATAAGGAAGAGGTGAGGTAGGTAAACAATGGAAATACATATCCAACTATCCAATTCAGAAGCAGGCCATCAAAATCAATTATGTGAACATATTAACATACAAACTCAATTCAACTGTAATATTCTACTGTTTCATTCCTCAGCTTACTCAGTTGATTCAATGAGCTCACAACAAAATGAAGAGATTGCAAATTAAATCCTCAAAACTATGTCAAAAAAGTAGACCTACCAACTAGAATAAGTGAATAACAAAAGTACTGCATGCAGTGGACTCAAACATACAAGAAATTAAATCAGAAGGACCCTTAAATCATGGTTATAGGTTTTTAGTTATCTCGATCCAACATCTTATGCACAAAATCCTCTTACAAATCAGTTGTGTTGACTAAAATTATCATGATCTGTTCTGCAGTGGTTTTATGAAAACACGTATGTAGAGACCCAAAACTCATTGAATGTTTCAGAAGATGATGTGCCTGGTCTTGATGTTATACATAGCCTATTCTGAATGCTCCCAATCCAGAATAAGTAGTAGCAGTGGGCGGTAGTGCAATTTCCCCCGCAACGGCGCCATTTGATTTGGTGCTAAATTGCAACTCACGCACAATAAGAGCACGGTCATCAAAGAAGTGGGAAATATTTAGACCCGAAGTTATCGTACCACGGGGATCACGAGCTAGCTAGCAATCCTATGGTCTAGGTCAACAATCACTTATGCAAATATGTACAAGTTCACACTTAAATGGATTTACAAAAAGATGATAGAGAATGTTTCAAAAATTTTTGGGGTTTTCAACTATTACATGAACTCATTAACTAAGACATAAAAGTAAGATAGATAGAAGGATGAGATGCATCACACTAAGGGTCACCATGGAAATCAAAGTTCTTCACCCAAATAATAGTCATATGGCATAATGATGATCAACTCAAAAGATGCTTCAATGTTTTGTCGGATTTCCATTTAGCATTAAGAGACCAAAAAGAAAACTAAATCGATTGTCACACAATAGGAGGTAAACCATAAGTGAAGACTAGTTGGAGAATGAACACTTTTGTTTCGCCTATTCTATTCTAGCAACCATTACCACAAATAATAAGATCGCAAAGAGTACTTGCGATAATGATTACTCTACTCACAATCCCAAATACTATTCCAACAATCAAGAAAAATAATACTCAAAATTGGATGATTGGAGAACCACAATCTCTAAAATCTAAATGGAAATAGATATATGCAATGGGCAAATTCCACCATACTCATGTCATAATCTAAGTTGAAACATAAATTTTTCCAATTCATACTCCAAATCCAACACGCCAAACATAGATTAAGGAGGGGAAAACCAAAATCATACATCTAGAGTGAGAAAATTTAAGCAAGAGTACACAACATGTGAATAAACATCAATTTTATTAATTCCTCATCAACACCATACAAAATCAAACATGAGTTTCAAATCTCTAAAAACCATAAGAGGTCACCCACAAATACATATCTATACTCATCAACAACACCATAAGAAATAGATAATAATAGAGAGAAAGGGAAGAAAGAAGAGGGAAGAGAGGAGAAGCCCATGAAATCAAGGCAAAGCTTGTTAATAGCAAATATCTAAACTGCATGGCTTCTCTCGGTACCCTTATCAAACCATGGTGGAGAGATGGTGGTCTTAGAACCCGGAGATGTGTGTGCCTCCTTGTGCAAGCCTACCTGTGAAGAATAGGAAGAAGAGGGAAGAGGAGGAGAGGAGGGAGAGAACTCCCAAATTCGGCCAAAATGAGAGAGAGGGTCAAAACTAAGTCTAGAATGTGAGAAAAGAGTGTGACATGGTGTTTAAATACCCTCTAGGGTTTAAGGGTCAAAATTAGACTTTAAGTCTAGATCAAATGACTCAAAAACAAGGGAAAAATTGGTAAAATGAAATGACTAAAACACCTCAATTTAAATGCAACATCATTGGGCTTGGATCTTCACTTGTGGGCTTCTTTGGTCTTGTGTCTTGGACTTTTTTCTCTCAATTAACTCATTTTCATCTCTTGAGCATAATTTCCTACAAATAAAGAAAACAAAGTAAATACTACTAATAATGCTTGAGTATCTCTCTAATTCAAGGTAATTAGGGATAATTACCTATGCAACACCCCTCATCTGCTAAAAGGATAGATATAATAACCAATGATCCATCTGCAACCTTCTCCGCCAACCAATGAACAGCACTATCACCAGGATCCCAGCATCATGTAAAACTCTGTAGGGAAATAAGCTGTCTATCTTTCGCCAAGAACCAGTCTGCAATGTATAGACACTAAACACCCCCATCATCATATCCCTGCCCGTTAATCACCTTGTAGTCATTAGTGGAGTAATCAAATCCAAGTCCATATAAGCATAAAAATAGGATCGTTGTCTCCATATTAGTGGCTGTGGTAGTTTCTATGATTCCTTGGTTACAGGGTTGATCAAATTGTAACTGCCGTCTTCATACCGAGTCAAGAACAAGCCATAGCAGGAATAATGGACAAAGGGAACCCAATCAAGTCCATGTCCTGGAAGATGATTGTAAACAAAGCCTAGCTCAGTGGGTAATGCTACAAGACCATCAACACCAGCATTAGGATTCTCATTGAGTAATTGGTCAAGATCAAGAGAAAATATCCGTTGTTGTGCCTCGCCAATAAGAGTAAAGACGAGGCGTCGTCTTCTGAACAAGACATCCTCATTCTCAATGGCGGCTTTGGAATAGTTTGTGACGAAATCAGGATTGGAGATTAGGGACTACCATGACTTGGATACAAGCTTGAACCGGCACAAGGGCTTCACTGGTAACCTTGAAACAATTTCATGCATGATCTCAGGTGGAAGGTCCACGTTGTGGCCACCCCGGACTTCTGTCTTCGTCTTTTTAATAGGACGATCTTCCATCTTCTTTGTGTGCAGAATGCGTAAGAATACAGATGAAGGGTATATATAAGCCGTGTAACATTTAAGTCCTACCGAAATAGGAAATGTTGTGTGTGGGTTAACAAAGGAAATGCATATCCATCTATCCAATTAAGAAAAGGATTCCTAGCTGTTTCTGGTGTCTGGAAATACTAGTGGCATCAAGTATTAGAACACATGCAGGCTGAAACATCAAAATCAACTATTTTTGCTCAAATATGGATGCAATATTTACCCACGAAGGACGTTTAATATTTCCAACTAATTAGGTCTTGTTTATATTTGAGCCTTCTAAGTTATGTATTGTGTGCTGTTTGATCGATCATGATTTATGACATTGATGAAAGAGTATTCGATGCACCGAATAAAGATAAAAAAAACGTAAACAGTGCATACATCTAATGGTGAGAACGCAATGGCAGGTCACGTGCACCACTGGTGCACCGAATAATTTTTGGACATTGATTTAGATGTGGATTATGGGGAGAGCTTCCAATGAGGACCTTATAATGAGGATCATGTGACTTTTAAATGAACGGTTGGATGATATGCACATGCGAATTAGAAAATATCAATTAAAAGTGAAAACCTTGATCCAACCGTTCATTTGAAAGTCCTCACTTGGTCCTCATTATAAGGCTCTCATTAGAAGCTCTCTCGTGGATTATGTATCTGCCTACCCATTAGTATTTTCAGATGGGAAATACTTGCGTCAATACCGGTATTGACGTGTGCATGCATACTCTCATTTATTTACATACTTCTAACAATGTAAATTATAATCTTAACCGTTCCAAAAGTTTAATTAACCAATCAAGATCATCTCTGCAAAAAATCAATTTAAAAAAAAATCGTTTGCTCAATCAAATACATCAATCAAATGGACGGCAGTTCATGAGGCTGCTAACTTTCACCATAACTGTCCATTTGATTGAAGCATTTGGTTGAGTAAACGATCATTTTCTAAATTGATTTTTTGCATATGTGATCTTGATTGGATAATTAAACTTTTGAACGGCTAAGATTATGATTTACATTGGTAAAAATATGTAAATAAATGAGAGTATGCACGCACGCGTCAATACCGGTATTGATGCAAGTATTTTCCTGATTTGGTCTATAGCTAACTACTTCTGACAGAATCTCAGATAACGAAAAATGTTAATATTTGTAGAGATGTATCATGTCAATTTCTTCACAAGGACAATCTGTGTTGCATCCCACATCAGAGGCCAAAGACAATCTACTCGAATAAAGTCTGCCAGAACAATCTACTAGCGTAATCTAAACCAATATGTGACATGCTACAATCTGTGCTAGCTAAGGTAGATTCCATATGTTGTTTGCCTACCAGCTTTATGCTATAGCAGAATCCAATAGAGCATACACCCTCCAATAATTTTCATCACCATGTGTAGAAGTCCGCTATGCTGCAACATTGAAGAAGCATAAGATATCATCACTGGGAATTGGCAATTTCCGACTGATGGATCTTCATCGGTCTCCACCGCCAAACCAGAGAAGTCACAGGTCCATATTTTCTGGTCATTCACTTGGTAATACATGTTAAAAGCATAAGAAGCATTCCCTTCCAGGCTAAGGTTGTTGCAAGAAGAACCATAACCCAAGGCAGTGCAATCTGAAAGGCTACAAGCATAGTCAATGCTACTTGCCAAACCATACAAATCTTTAGCATCTCGATTCAGCACACACCACCTTTTGGACATATAATCCACACCTTCCACAGCTACAAGTCCCTTATTCTGCAGTGAACCGGACAAGTCCAATTCGTATTTCGGCTTCCCATCAAACTCGAACAGCCCCCAATGCCTCTCAAAGCAGCCAGGAGCAATGCTTTTAGAATTTTCATCAATGAGGCTGAAAAGATAGACATCAATCATGCCTTTCCTAGCTGGAGTTCCATTCCCACTCAGAGCATGTTTAAGCATTCCCTGATTAAACCTTTTAGCATTTGGGATATTAGCATTTACAACCCCATCAGTTGGCCAACCCACCTCTCCAACTATGATCTTCATCTCAGGGAACCCAGCTTTGGTTAGAGACCAAACAAGGGTGTCAAAGTTTGCATCAAACACATTGGTGTAGAGCAGGTCACCATTTCTAACGGGCTTGCTTGTTCCATCAAAGAAAGCAAATTCAAAAGGGAAATAGGCATTTCCATACAGGCTGAGAAAAGGGTAGATGTTGACTGTGAATGGTGCTTCATTGGTGTATAGGTATTGGATTATCTCAATCACATTGTCCTTAAGTTCAGGCAGAAAGTCGCCTGTGGATGGAACTGGGTCTGAGTCAGGGGAGAAGTAGATGTCAGCATTGAAGGGCACAGTGACTTTGACCTGTGAACCAAGCCCGAAGCGGTTGAGAGCTTCCTGGATGTTCTTCAGGGCTGGTAATGTAGTCTTTAAATAGGTGCCATTGTATGCCTTAAGAAAGGGCTCATTGCCTACTGCAACATACCTGCAGAACCAAATTGTCACAATATTAATCTAGAAAGCAAAGATGAACAAAGCTAGCTACCCCCAGTAAATAATTCAAAAACTTGCTTGTATATATGAACTGTATCAATTAAGTACTACTAAGTTGCTTGTATGCCACTCTAAGCTCAACAGTTCATTATCTGAAATTAACAACTTGTATTAGGTTAAACTATGCACTAGTCTCAATAATCCTTCACAGGGTCCTAGAATACAAAGAAGGAAAAAAGTGCTACAAAAGACCATTTCAATAGTGGAATAATGGAATTGACTCATTTGCACATAATTGGAAAGCCAAAACAGTCGGTCACAGATGAAACAACACACAGATATCAACCAAAACAAGGACTATCAGAATCATAAGGCATAACCAACAAAAACGGACCCATGATTTCACCTCAAAATGAACATAATGCCGACATAGAAACATTACTTAATTAAACATAGCAAAACTGATCATAGCTAGTGACCAAAAATGGGCTAAAAATCAAGAAAATGTGAGACTCAACTTGATATTGACTCCACCGTCATAGCAATAACTGCTGACATTGGCATCAACCCAAGAAATTGCAGCAACAGTGTCAATACTCATCTCCTGCAACATGAAATTGGGTATTGCCAACATGACCTCAATTTGAGTCCCAACAAGAGCATCCAAAATCTTATGGTCAGCTTCAAAGAGCTTGAGCTTAGTAAACCCATTATCTTGAAGCATTTGAACCACTTTCTCAGGTGGGAGCTGGTGCGTTGCCATAGTCCCCCAGTTGACTCCAAAGCTCGAACCTTTACGAGCCATGAAAGCAAGAACCAGCAGCATTGTGACCAAGAAAGACTTGGCCTTTGGGATTATTCCATTCTCCATTCTCATTTTGGTTGATGAATCTCCAAAAGGGTCTCTGAGAATCTGATTCTCTTGTTGAATGAAGCAGAATCGAGAAGATTTTGAGGGCTCCAATGGTTCAGGGGAAGCAAAGAGAGAGAGGGAAAGGGAAGTCTTCTGGGTCTAGGGTTAGTATTTATGAGGGTTAAAGGAGTGTGACAAAGTTTATGAGAAATGTTTAGAGGAAAGTAGAAAAGAAATGTAAGATTCGTTGCTTAATTCGGTTAGCCAGCCCATGCTAATTGTTTTCTCAACTGATTAGTGATACTCTATTCTAATCACAAGAGTAATTAAGACTTTAAAATTGTTGATTTGCAAAAATGAATGCTCATGAAGCTAACTGCCAAAATAGACGAGGGAAGGAAGGGAGATTTTTAATGTCAGATATTGGTAGGTTGTTTCACCCTTGTTAGTATCATGTTTATCAAAAGTGTAATTAGTTTTAGAAAGTATTCGGTGCAGCGGATAAAGATAAAAAAGAAGAAAAAAATAAACGTGAACCGTTCATATATCTGAGAACGTAATAGGACGATGTGAGATAAACAAATCATGTGTATCACCGGTGCACCGAATAATTTTTGAATTAGTTTTTCGTTGTAACCCATGATGGGTTCTTTGAGAGATGGCTTTCTTCTATTTATTTTGATGAAGCGATGGTATTTTCTAGTTGATGACATTGCCGTTTCGTTTGAAAAGAAAAAGGGTCGTGAGGGTTTTTTCTTGTTGCGCAAGAAAGTAAATGGGAACATCCTTATCCAAGACCAAAGAGCAAAGACTCAAGAAGAAACCCAATTGACTCCTTTTTGGTCGGTTACTTAATGAGAATCCTTCAAAATGTATACTTTCCAGCAAAAATTTACGTGTTAATTTTTGAAGCAATTTGCAGGCTCTTCTTTTATGTATAGCTTTCTAAAAGATTGAACTTTCTCGTCATAAAAGGATTGCAACAAGAACTGATAGTGCATTCCAAAGAAAAAGGATCATCTTTATCACTTGCTTCTCTTTATTATTTAGACATCTCTCATTTTGGGGGTCATACATATAGGATTTTAGGGCCGGGGGCACCTCAATGGAGAATGACAGGCACACATTTCAGATCAAGATGGTTCATTTGGCAGTGGGAAGCATAAACATATTTCAGATCGATTTGCAGTGCTGGATAGTCTTGTGGCAATAATTACATAGAAGGTGAAAGATTTGCCTGTGGATTATTCAGATTTTGTTGCTTCCCTACAGCTTGAGAGCAATGTAAGTTGTTTCAAACACGAGGACAATGCTTTGCAGTTGCTAGTGTGGAGTAGTTTCATAATGCTCAAATTAATTTTGCTTTTGTTGAGTTCTCTTGGTACTTGATGAGCAGTGAAAATGGTAATAAAACATTACTATCACAGTCAAAAGATAAGTTAATCTGTCAGTCATAGTCAAAAGATAAGTCATTTGATAATGAGATTTCACAGATGATATGCTTGTACTCAGTTGCAGGAATGGCATCAGACCATTGCTAATATGCCTTGACCACAGTACAGGAGTAAGCAAAGACAATATTGAATGATGATAAACTGAAACCTATCTCTTTGTTACAATTTGTACAAGCTTGGTCCATAACTCCATATCATGTGCCTGTGACAGTCACCTTGATCTTGAAGGATACTACTGTTTAACAGGAAGTTCAAGTAACTTGTTTGATCACTTGGTGCAGGGTATTGGCTTTCCTTTTAGTTGGAGCTATTTCTATATTAGTGGTGAACAAAGCAAACCAGCTTCAGTTTGTGTGATTTCTCCATTCGTGAAATCCAAAATGAAGACAATACAAGCCGCTGGAAATATTGCTCATCCATGGTCTTCGGTGTAATCTTACTTAAGGCACGCTTCTGGCAGCCTAAAGCTTAAGCAAAACATTGCCTGAAGACAGAGGAAAAGAATAGAAAGTAGTAGTTATGAACTTATGAAAGGCAGTTCTGGAATACATGCATACAATTTTTGGATATTTGGAGCTAAAAAAGATGTTTCACATAGAAATAATACCTTGTTTGGAGCAACATCCCTCACCCTGTGAAATATTGGATCTTTTATATTGGCCTTCAAAGCAGCCTCTGCCACCTGTATATAGTTGAAAAGCAATTTATATTAGTCCAAAACAGGCCTAACGTACTGAGCTAGGGAAAATAAGAATTTGATCGACTCGAATCAGCTACACCATATACACAAGAAGCATAAGAGTGTATACTACCAGTAGACGTCAAAGACCTTATACTTTAGTTAAGGACTAGCTGCAGTTATCAGCAGAATTTTTTTTGTCAAGGGAAAAGAAAAGAAAACAAAAGAGATTCAAATATGTAGACAAAACTTACTGAGATAATATATTCTTGCGTTTCACTCGCTCGGATGAAACAATAGCAGTGAATCAAAGGACGAGTGTCCCTCCAATATTTCCTCTGGATCACCCCTCCAAATGCATCTGAATTCATTTCTACTACGTGGTAAAATATCATTGGAATAAATTTTTTTGCAGCTTTCTAACCAAATTGACGTGGCAATAGTATCTATAATCTGAAATCCAAGAACACTTACCAAAAGGTATAAACAAACCAATTTAATAAAAAATAAGGCGTACCTACAAATTCAAGAGCAGAAGCCAGCAGATTCATTATCACGTGATCGACATGCTCGCAAGTCTTAACATTGATGATCTCAGAGCCTCTAATTCTCTTATTTTTGCTTCCTTTGCTCCTACCAGTTACAAGACTGTTTGTGTCGTCAACACTTCCATTCTCTGCAAAGAGAAACGAAAAGATAAACAATATGATCATAAAATAAAACTCAGAAAGAAGTAGCCCAGGATCATAAACATTATTCATGCATCTGTTTGTGGTGCCCTTGATACCTGATTGACAAACATTTGCATGTCTTTTAGCTGGAGGTACTGAAGCATCTGTATTCCTACTAGAATCTTGTAGTTCATCCACTTTAGAAGTGACTATTTGGTACCTCTTTTGCCTCAACTGCAAGAAAATTGAGATGAAGTTGCATACTAACAATCACCTGAACTGAATGGACACAATAAGTTATATTTTACCAGTTAGTCCATTGCCTGATGCTGATTCATGACTACCATGATTGGTACATGTCTCGCAAGTCTTGAGCATGAAGGCATTGGAATTCAATTCTTTCCCACCATCAGGCACTGCCATCAATTGAGAAACAAATTCTCTCGCATCAAGATTGTATGCGTGAACATGGTCAACAACCTTGTTAATCTCTGCATTTATCTTCAAATAGTGTACGCTATCCGGATTTAAGTCATTTGCATACACGATGCATCCTTTCTGTGCGGCAGGAATAGCAAAAGGGCCAATACCAGCAAACATGTCACATATGACTTCCCCAGCCCGAAACTGAGAAACCAACCTTATATGTTCATGTTCCAATCTTGAATTCCAATAGACCAAACTGTAATCAAGCTTGAAAGTTGCTCCATATTGTTTCACTTCTGTAACCATATCTTTTTCTCCTGTTAAAACTTTGAATGTTGGCACACGAAATTCATTTGAAATAGATCCAACTTTATTGACTATAGTCTTGATTCTTGGATAATTCTTCTGCTTATACAAAAAGATTGAACAAACAACACATAAGACCAGAAATATATGATACAGAAAAAAAATTGAATCTATATATATATCGAGACCAGAAGCAAATAAAACATACATCATAAATAACTTTGGCAATCACATCCTTGTAGGGAATTAACTCATCATGTATATTCAGATGGGCAACGTGACCTGCATAAGAATGAAGCAGTGACAGTTCAGCATCAAATCATCAATTCAGCAGTCATTCCTTGATCATACACCAAGTAGAACCATGAGTTGAGTACTTAACTATTGTTTCAAAAGATGAAGGAACCTCCACTCCAGGGTGAAGAATCTGCTTCAAAATCTGGTCTGAAATCATAACAATTGATCACACAGTTGAAAATTATCACAACAACACAGTTAAAATTCACTCACAACTTAGCTGTCATCAATGACAAACTTCCATTACCTGCACCCCAATACGAGTACCCTAGAGTCAACGAATATGGAACCACGTCAATCTTGCATAGATCCTTCAGGTCTACCACACACCCAAGAACACAAAACTCCAGTCAGTGATTACTAACAAGTAACAAACTTTGGTAAAAATGGTCCCACATTAATCAAATGGCCAACACAAAATTTCGTAGATCCTTACCGGAATCTTGGACCTTCTCCCATAATATCATGTATCGATTTCTTTCACTGGTAGGATCCTCCGTAATTGGCTTAACGCGTGGTTTATCAAACAAATATCTACAAACCAAATCCCACCACAAAGTTCAACACTTGATTACACAAATCACAACCCTGCAGCCATACAAATAGAGTGAAGAGTGTTCGAGAAGTACCCATTTAGTATCCGAGTGGCGACCTTGCAGAGCTCACGAGGAATCCGAAGCGCCCACAACTTCAAATGCACGTCAAATCTACTCTTGTCCAACATCTCCACACCCCCTAGAGTTAAAACAAGAAAGTTAGAATCTTGGCACCAAAAACGCTGATTCTTGGTTCCAAATTTTCAGTGGGGCATTTGGTCGAACACCATAAGGGCACATACAAATTTTTTCAATTTGGAGAAGAGATAAAGTTTCGAACTTTGGGTAAGTACTCACTGTGAGATCTGATACGAGCTGGAGTAGCGGTGTGGTTGTGGGAATTGAGAAGAGCTGGAGTCGTCTTTTTTCGGATGGGTAGTGATTGAAATGGGAAGTAAAAAAGGGGACAAGGGTTTAAGAAGTTGAGCGGGAGAAGAAGAACGGCGTCGTTTACCAAATACCAGACACATAGGATTAGATACCAACACTACCAAATCCACTAACTTTGTCAATATCCTTGATTGATATGGTCCATATTCCTCATCATCAAAATTGTACATGACTAACAATGGTTTGCCAACCACATCAAATCATAAAATCCATAACGAGTGACCCGCATTTTGGTCCAAGACTTTCCCACTCCGTATTCCTTCATGACCCAAAAACTCGTTAGAAGTTTTACATCCGTCAATACTGATACATAGCCAATCTCTAAAAACCCTAGTTTAATGGATCGAGTATCACCAATCAATGACGGTAATGGAATTCCTCTGAACTTCTCTTCTCCAAGACCATAAAAGAACTGTCCAATCACTACCTTATATTTATCCGAACCCATATAAGAAGGCTTCCATCTCCATGTTGGTTTCTTTGATTCCGTGCTTGGCTACAGGGTTAATCAAATGGTACCCAGAAAACGACTCGGACAACAATAAGCTATTGCAAGAATGGATCGATAAAGGGAAACCAATGGTGTCGTCCCTGTGGAAACTGATTGTAAACGAAGTCGAGCTCGGTGGCTACTGCTACTGGACCATCAACTTTCTCCTTACGATTCTTTACAACTGCGTGGTTCTGGTTGAGGAGTGCATAGCAATGAACTTGGGATTCGATATTAAGGACAGCCATGGCTTTGAAACCAACTTGAAACGACACTTCACTGGTAGCCTCGATAGAATCTCATGCATAATTTCCAATGGAGGATCGTTTTGTTTTCCCGTCAACTGGTCCTCCATCTTTTATGTTCTAAACCCTAAAACAGCTTTTCGACTCTTTTGTTTTTCTATCTGAGAAACCCTAAGAAAAGTGAAAGTTTCAGGAACTTCATTATAAGCTGTCCAATTTTCATGTAGGCTATTGGAAACAGATATCTGATTGCAAGTAAGATAGGGACTCCTAGTCCTGTGTGTACTATTGATGCAAACAGAATTAGTACGTTTAATGGTTGATATATATATACTTGAAATCATCTTCTGCCAAGTAGTATAAAATCAGCCTAGCTATATTTTTTCACTGATCAAGGAACAACGTAATTAAGATGAGTAAAGAAGATGAATCCACTCGGTAACATCTCAGAATACTAATTGTCGATCTTTTAGGATTACCTTTTATAATTTTTATGCCATGGCTCCTATCAAATGAATAGAATGATGTGTTAAGTGAATATTCAATTTTGTCGCTCATGTACACACATCTATCTGTATCTCACCATACTTGCATTATATTTGTACATGCCTTATTGCATGACTTTCAGTTAATTATATGTTCTAATAACACCAAGCATGACACCTGATAATATTAATAATACTTTCTTAGATGATTTTGAATATAAGATGTTGGAGGTAATTAAAAGCCTATCATTGATCTAGTCTTACGTCGGGACGGGAGGCCTCGTTGGAAATAAGCAATGACGGTTTGTGGAGCGGTTTCTGATGATGATGAGGAAGCTCTTTCATGCGCGGGCAAGAGACAATGACGGTGTTGTTCACGCGCCGACCAGAGTCGTGACAGTTCATCTAGCGGCACAACAAGGCGAAGGGTTAGTCGCTGCGGTTGCAGGCAGGGCTATTGGTGAAATATCAAAGGTGAAACTGTGAACAAATGGTGAAATGTAAATTTCAAAAGATGATTGTTTTGAAACTCTACATGCATATATAAGCTGTAGTTAGTGTGTATTAAGTAACCCATACATCTTTTTTCCCAATGAGAAGATCTAACTCCATTCTTCTAGAGGTCTTACCAACTTCAACTTTCTGTCGAATTGTTTCGGGCATGTTTGCATTTTCAGTTTGGAAGCTAGCTGCTCTACCAATCTATATGATATTGACTTGACGCTACCAAACTAGAACTATGCATTTCGGATCAAAGCTGAAGAAAGTAGATGCCCAGATATGCATTCGACCAACACAAATTAATAGTTATTGACGGTCACTGTATCAATCTTTCTCATTAGACTTTTTTAACATGTACATGGATTCGTTTCAGAGCAAATCTCAAACGGGATACGGATATGCTTGGCAAAAGAGGCAAAGTCACAACTACAAATTAGACTCATCCATTAGCTTAATTTCGGTATACAACGCTCCTAAACTGGAAGCAAAACACAAGCCCCTTATGCCTAAACGCCATTTCTTGACCGGCAAACCTTTGCTTTTAACCCAGAACTGATCTCTATCACCAACCTTCTCTAATCTCTATCACCAAATCTGATTCCTGAACAGGAGCTTTTCACGATTTCTAATCTGATATGGAGTGGTCATGCCAGCAGAGGAGCATCGAAACGCAGCGTCCGAGGATGTAGAACCTGGTCTTCTGGTGCTTTGCCATCATCACACATCGCTTTCGGATCCCGATTTCCCGGTGGCTTTTGCGGCGGCTCTGGTGTGACTGTGCTTGAACTAAATAAGAAACTGACGACATAGTTGCAGCCGGCAAAGATCGGTGGGAAACAAAAACAAGGGATTTGATAGTTTAGTGCTGAAGAAACACTAATCCCATAGGCTCTTGTTCTGAACACATTTATAGCCTCATCCGCTTGGACGTTTGTGTCACACCATTTCCCCAACTTTACATTCCTATCCCTCACCCACCCATGCCTACTTGAGGTTGCCGCAATGCAACTGTAAAGGGCAATCACGCCATTGTGCAACAGAACAATATTATGGTCAAAAGGATGGTGGAGGAAGACGAAGCAGAAAGCGAATAGAAGCCGTGTGGGAATGCACAACATAAACAATGGAGGCCAAAAGGGTCCCCAAAAGGCCATGTTCATCTCCCAAAACACACATTACGACTATCCATCGTGGCATATTTTGTCCTTGTTTAACACCACGTTTTCTATTAAGGCTTCTAGAGGCAGAAAAAAGGCAGGCGCCTGCGGCTAGATAGATAAGAGGGAAAGAGGAGCTCTAATGGTTTGCGTTTTAGACAATGACATTCAGGTCGGCCAGCGCAGCATTAGGTATGTCGGATTGAGATGTATACAGAGCAAGTTTTCCCATGGCCGACTTGGGGTTATATTATTTGTCAGGTTCATAACTAAAGAACTAACATACAACTAAAGCTGGACTGTACTGTACTGAATTATAGGCTTTATTATAAACAAATAGCCTGATATTTTTCATTGAGCAAGATATTGAAAGGAGAACTAGCAATCCCAACTGAAACTTAATAATGCAACTGTACATGGTCAGGATGAGTCCTTACTTGGATTACAAGTATTGTGGTGAGGATTCTTCGCTGGTATTTTGCTGAGAGATTAGGTTTTGAGGTGATAATATTTATCGAGGAGCTTCTCTGTGTATTCTCCAAAGGTAAGAGAACCATTTGGTGGTATCAACTGAAAACAGAAGATTTACATAATGAAAGTTAGGAACAGAAGCTGCAATATAGGACTGATTTTAAATGCATATGCCTATCATATTGAACGGATTTAAAAGACATTACCTCTTCATGGATATGAACATCCTCAGGAAAGTTTAGCTTCTCATCCCTACAAAATTAAGTCATGCTTAGCTATCAGTAACCGTGCTTGAGTGTTGAGATATGTCAAGATATCTCATGTGTGACAGTGACTGAACATACCAGTCAGGTTGCATAAAGAAAGCAAATGTTGAACGGTCAAGACCAGAAGCTTCCTCTCCCTTGGGTGCCTAATATACAACACAGTGAATCAAAACTATCACATTTAGTGGGGGTATACATGCAAATGAGAGAATGAGAGAAAAGAGGAACAGAAGACTGGTATTTAGATCAGATAAGGTACCCTGACACAATGAGGTGTTGCACAAAGATAACCTCTGGACATAACTTCTGTGGTTTCACCAATTTGGTATGCTATTTCATCTTCGCCAAAGACAACCTATACATAAAGCCAACCAGTTAAGCTAATAATATCAAAGGCCTAATCATTGGTCATAGTCCTTCAACTTATGTGAGCATTCTGTGACATTGCATTCATCACTAGAAGACGATTCAAGTTGAATCAAGGCAACCTGTTTGGCCAGACGCCCAGATCACATTGTTTTGAGGAATTCACAGGGTGCATATTACTACGTCTTACTCTTCAGACATTTCAAAGAGGAGGTGGGGTGATTCCGTCTTAGTTTTCACTGTTTGGCAAGATCAACTGAATTAAGGGTAAGCTAAAGCGGAGAATTTAAACACCTGATGATTTGTACAATACCCATGCATTAACACAACAACAAATGGAATGAAAATGTCCAATACATGGGCTATAGTGAAGGAAATTCATCAGTATGAACATTGTCATGCAGCAGTGTTTCAGAGCATGAGAAACGTACTTTGACGATCTGATCACTTCTTGTCCTGATATAAAGGCCAGCACCACTATCAGGGCATGGTATTTCAACAGCATCTCTCATGTACATGGCACAGGTGAGGCCTATATATTGAATTGAAGCAGATATTAGACACAATGAAAGAGCCCAACTAGGATCAATATGTTCTACCAAAACTCCAGATGTTGTAGAAAGGATTGTGAGATATTTCTTGCATAAATCACATTTACAAGCAATAAGCTCTTCAGTATAGTTATAAGATGAGTTATAGTTAATCACCTGTAAGTGAACCATGGTCTGTATGCCAACCACACCAAGAAGACATGTTTTTGTTATCTTCAGTAGGAGTGCTGCAAGTCATAATTTACTTGTTCATAAATTACCACTGGAAATGGGAGCCAAAAAGTTGCATAACACCCAGAAACTCATAGCAGAGCTATGCACAGTGCATTCATCTCAACCTTAATATCTAAAACACTCATTCATACTAGTTGTTTACTTCTTACAGAAGATCTCGATTCATTCTCATCAAAAGTAGTTCCATCTCCTACCCTCCATATTCACATGTGCATAATTTTATGAGTTTCTACTTCCGAGAAGAATGGCCAATTATTTTATTTCAAACTAACAAAACAATTGATCAAATGAAGAAGACTTTGAGCTTTATAACTACCAAATTGATCAGCCATGAAATATAAACATACAAATGTACTCACCTCTCTTTTGTGGGAAAATAGTAAAGCAGACGCCCTTTATGACACCGAGAACGAAAAAGTACGAGTTCAAGGCCTTCATCCTCACGCATATTGATTGTCTTTGATACTGTTCAACCACTCATCAGAATTACAATGGTTAAAATAGATCACACAGCTATGTTACAAAAGAACATTTTGAAGCCAAAGAAGTTGGAGCAAAAATCTAGAAAAGAAGAAAAGATCATTTAAGTTGGCTATGGTGTAGACAAAGGCAGTATCATTTAGTTCTGACTTCTGATGTAAAACATCCAGAAATCTTGAATCAAATTCAGTAAAAATAATTTCCCAAAATCATAGTTGTGTAATTTCAAATTGTTATTAACCTGACAAATGCTTATCAAATGTTACTTCCTTTCTTGTTCGAGCAGAAACTGTCTATGCAGAAAAAAGCAGGCAATGGAGTTTAAAATGGGACCTGAAAACAATACAGTTCTGATCTACTGTATTAAAAACCATAAGAAAATGAGACTTTACCATATCTATCACAGTGAAACGCCAGCATAAGTCCAACTTCAAAGATCAGCTTTCCCATAGCTTTGAAGGCTACAAAACAACTTAACATTAATAGAACTTTATACATTAAATAGATCAAGAAAGGCAAATTTTCATAAACCAGTATATGACCCATACGATTATCCACTAATATTTTATTATAAGGCAGGAGGAAACTACCTACCCACTTCAAGTTCTGGCAAGTCATGTCTAGGCCATATATTTGATCCACAATATGATGGGTACCTACAAGGACCATGAATTAACAGCTGAGCAGGATTAGGGTATCATGTTCTATCTCCTGAATCTGAAAGTTCACATTAAGGTTTGACACTGCAAAACAACTTGCAGCATAAAAAACTAATGCAAATATAGCAATATCTTGTCGAACCATATAACATGACACCTCAAAATACAATAGCACTCACTTTATGAGTAAGTTCAAAGAGTATTTTACCTTTGAATAAGAGCCTCATCTGTTGTTGGTGTATCTAATATCGGGTTTGCATAGAAAGAGCCTTTTAACATATCTGCAAAATCAAAACACAAATAACATAAGACTGATATGAGTTACTTGATCAAGTAATTGTCCAAGAGTTTTCAAATGCTAAACAGATAAGTTTACCTGGCTTTCCAGATTCCAACTTTTCCTTTCCATGACTCCATCCAAAATTATACCTGCAAATGGACGTGGGTAAAGAGTACTCAAGTCATAATGTACATATCTGACAAAATAAGATGAAACTTCATTTTGCTTAAAGGAGGTCTTCGAATCTCACTACTATGTGAAGAAGGTAAGAATGAAGGAAAAATCGTGGCACTAACATGCAAGCAAAGCTATTGGCTCTAATATGCATTACCTACTATCAGGATCTTCGAGTTCCTTCTTCACCTCTTCAGGGAGGTTGGCCAGCCTGATCAAATACAAGAAAAACTCCTTATAAGAAATGCCAAACTCTGTTGGGAAAGTAAGGTTAACATAAAATTTCTGTCAGGAGGTTAAACCTTGGTGACAGACGTAGAAGATTTTGTCGCAATGATGAAAATTCAGGAACCTACACAATTCACAGAAAAATGACGCAATTACAAGGATAGCAATGAGGAAAAACCAATCAATACCACATAGTTTTACATCTACAAAGAAATCGTAAAGCAGATGATAATGGCTCCGGAGCTACAACCATCTTCGTATCACACCAACTACATGTCAAATCTATATCATGAACAAAGTACATTCATACGTATGCGTGTATTCAGCCTATAGTGATCCTTTGTTCTTATCAACCTACCCATCCCAACTCACAACTCGATAATGTTATAGCAATTAACCTAGCAGTTGTGAATAAAACGGAACAATTACCGATAATCCAAAACAGCAACCATCATCATCAAAAAGAGAATATAATACAAGGAGTTGATATGCGTGACGCAACCGAGCACTTACATCAGTGACGGATAGAATCCCTAACCCGTTCGGCCCAAATCCTTCCTCAATTTTCCTTGATAAGTCCGTCTCCTTCTCCTGTCAACATCATCATCAAAATCAAATTCTTTCGCATCTGCGATTGAACTAAAACCTAAACACAAAATTGAAGCCATTTCAAGCCAACAAAGTCAAATACCACAACGCCGATAATAATCCGCGAATCAAAAACCCTCGCTGCTCAGGTTTGTCGGAAACCGAGCCAGCTGTAACCGTAAAGAGAGGGAGTTAGAAGATCACCTTGAGCTCGGAGTATGAAATGGAGACCGGAGTGAGAGTGGGAACGGTGGTCTCCGGCATGCTTCGGCGGGATTGGAGCGTGACGGTGAGAGGGAATATGGAGCGAGCAGAGAGAGGTGGGAAGTTTTGGGTGTCAATTTCAAATTTTGTGTGAGAGTGAGTAAAGGAGGAGAGATATATGGGCTTGAAATTTTGATAGGGGAATAAAATATTAGCGTAAAAATGACCCGCCCCTACAGTCCATCCCAAATATTCCCTCCAAATATTGGGTGGGAATAGGTGGCCCTATGAGCCTCCAAATATTGGGTGGGAATAGGGTGCCCTCCAAATATTTAAATGCTCTACACTCAACAACCTAAGGACTCGAACTTGGATGAGAGTTAGGCTGAACCTTGCCATTCCTCCCAACCCTTAGGAATGGGAATCGAATCTCATCTCAACGAACAAAAAATAATAATGCTAAATTAACTTTATGAAACTTTTTATTTTAGCTTTTAGCTATTTTGAATAGCGTGTTTAGTTTTTTTAATATTTTTGAAGCTCTAACAGACTAGTTAAAGTTAAAATATTTTAACTTTCAGCTATCTCGCTAGCTATATTTAGCTAGCGAGATGACTCAAGTAAGGCTAGCTATGATTTAATACATTCATTTTAAGATAGTTTAGTTGATATAAATACATTTAAACTATTTAATATTTATTTAAGGAATAATATTGATGTAATGCTAGCTATTATAGAGAGCACTGATGGGTGCATATTTCTAAACAGACTAGTCAAAATAACATTTTAACTATTTTAAGTTAAATTTGACTTACAAATGGCTAACTCTTGAAGTTGCTCTAAGTCATGTTTTAGTTTCTGATTAAGTCATATTATCTTTTTTTATGCAAGTTTTTTTAAAGAGCAAAATCCTTTCGGTAATAACAAAAAAAATATTATAATTCAAATGAAATTTGATTTCAGTTAAGTTGGTTGATACAGGTGTAAAGCGGGTTACCCGCTCTCTGATATGGCCTTCCTCCACTCCTCTCCTTTTCGCGCTTTCCCCAATCTCAAAACGCCGTCGTTTCTCTCACGCTCCACCGCGGAGTCGTAAGTCTCGCTCCGATTGCTCTATCATTACTTCCGTCGGGCACTTTTCCAAAACCTAATTTGATTTCAGCAAATGCAATCGGAGTTTCGTTCGTTCCTGATTGAGGACCGAATCGTCGGTTACTTTCACAACGAGTGAGTTTGAATTTGATGGATTCATAGTTTCGTACTCTATGGTTTAGATTTGATTAGTGGTGAGTAATTTGCTGAGAATTTACGGAGTTACCGTGACGTTTAGAGGCTTACTAGCATACCAAATGAATGTGCTGGTTTCTTGATGATCAATCTTTGATAAAAGTATTGCAATAAAACGATGCACATACGTTCCCTTCTGCGTTCAGCTTATTCTCTAATCTCTGGTCGAGCTCTACTTTTTGTGATAGATGTAATTCAGTAATTATATACCCAATGTCATTGACTGCAGCTCATGGGGCAGCGGGTGGGGACAATGTTGTGAAGGAATGTGAAGACGAAGCTGGAATACCAAGCTCCATTTCTAGGGGGTAATTTCTTTGTTAACTGTTGAATTGTCAGTTATGATTTCTTGATATTGGACATGTCACCTTTCAGCTAGAAAACTGAACATTGTTTGCTCA
The DNA here is from genome assembly GCA_951800085.1 of Comarum palustre. Taxonomy (NCBI): domain Eukaryota; kingdom Viridiplantae; phylum Streptophyta; class Magnoliopsida; order Rosales; family Rosaceae; genus Comarum; species Comarum palustre. Next base: position 2,556,298 of record OX637588.1, on the reverse strand, counting down.
TCTCTCTATTGGAAATGCTCTTATACATCGCTGTACCAGTTGGTGCTGTTTCATATATGGACATTAATGGGTATAGCTACAAAAGGGATGTCTTGTTTTGCTATGATTTAAAACTCCCTGAGTGTTTCATGCCTGAGAATCAAGGTGAGGCCCTCATTTATTTTAATTGTAGAATATGCTTTCAAGCTTCCTTATTATCTCATCAGTTGAGTATTGCATGCCAGTGAAGAATTTTCTCTCAAAAGAGAGATAAGCTTCACCATGGTGCATGTCATGTAAAATCTACAACTTTTCCTCGAAAGAGAATAACTTCAAATACCATTATTGACATGACAGATGGAGAGGTGGAGAGCTTCAAGTTGATCCCTGTGACTCATGTTGCAAACATCATCCGGAGGACACAGTTTTTCAACTGTTCACTTGTCATCATTGATTTCCTGTCTCGACATGGGTATTTCTCTTTTACTGCTGTCTTGCTTATATTTGAGTCATTGAGTAATTGGCTGAACAACTTTCTTTTTGCACATACTCACTCTTCAGCTTACCTGATTAGTGCTACTGTCCTGATGCCTCAAGGTTTGCCTGTAGTCTATATACTTACAGTTGTTCTATATCTCAGTTACCATAACATCGTTTCCAAGTACAGCCGTAATACTTAAGACAACCTCAGATGCCTTAGTATCTGATTTCCCCTAACAATCTCTTTTTGTTATAATCAATGCAGGTATATTAGTCCTGATTGCTTCGGGTATCTGGATCTATTACGAAGTATGAGAAGCGGGAATTGTTCATAGTATTAATTTTTAGGATTAATTTCAGTTTACCCACATGAGGTTTGGTTAGCAACATTTCACCCTGTATTCTTAATTTTAAAAATTTATTCCCTAAAGTTTCTAATTTTCATCAATCGTGCTCAATTGTTGAAATTATGTGTAATTTTAACGTTAATTATAACTTTATAACTCATTTTAAAGACAAATATAGTCTTCTAACAACAAAAATCGTTTTTAAAACCTTTTTTTTTCTAATATTACATATTAGCATTTAAAGTTCAAATTGGTTGAAATTTCAGCAATTATGCATGATTGATGAAAATTGAAAACTTAATGGGATAAATTTTCAAAATTAAGAGTACGGAGTGAAATGATGTTAGCATCAAACCTTATGTGAGTAAATTAAAATTAATCCTAATTTTTATTGTACTTTACCCTCTTAAAAACTGAATAAGATTTTGCTCGGAAGAACACTAATGTTCAAAAGTTGTTATTCCTGCTTTTCTCATTTTACTGGCTAAGTATCATAAACCGAACACTATTGTCTCCCAAGACTGGAGAAGAGAGACTTTTGTCCACACAAGCTTGATCTTATTTTTGAGAATTTTACTAAGGAATTTGCAAGGCATTTGATAATTAAGACCAGCCAATGTCAATCTTAAACTAGTCTCTGACCTCATCGATGAAAATAGCAGACAGCGCATGAGGTGGTAAATTCAGTTGTCCCTTCACATGTTGCTGCCAGGGTCTTATGCAGCCCCCATGAAGATTGAAGGCCGAGTCCGGACAGATTGTTATGAGGTTTAGAGAACAAAGGTCTCTGCTCTGCGTGTTGGATACCAAGGGGTCGAGTATTGCAAAATGTGCTACCATCTACAGAAACTACGGAAGGTGAAGCTGTTAATGCAAAACAGAGCAATATGGAAGAACCACAACAATATGCAGGGTAGACAGCACCGGGCAAGGCATGGCTTACTGAGTTCCAAAAGTTGTGAAATGGAAACCCGCAGAGGTAGGACTGTAGGAGCATACAAGCTATATGTAGGTGCAGTTTTCTCACCAATTCAAAATCGAGGAGTTGGAGGCGTGATCAGAGACTCGTCTGGTACCTTTGTGGCTGCTTCATGCGCCCTCTAGCCTACATGCAATGCAGTAGCACACCGCCTAGCAACCATGGGTTTTGGGGCCAAAAAATGCAGTTGCTTGGTCTTGAACAAACACCAGATGAGATTCTGGATGCAATTCAACAGGAAGAAAACCAACTCATTTTGAGTTGATCAATTTGTAAAGTTCTTTTGGTTGAGAAAAAGACGACGGAATTATCAGTTGGTAAAATTGGAAAATAGAAAAAAACTTGTGCTGAACAAATAGCGTCTGCAAACATCACCGTTTACTGACAATCTTTCATCTGCAAGTTACATGAAGAACACACTGCTCAAAAGCACATTTAAAGCTATAAAACCAGAAAGGTAGAATATGGAGAAGATGATTCGGCTGAATGCACTGTCTTCTATTCATGGTATTGTATATATACAGAAGCTTACAGTTCTAGTCCACATATTGTGGAAACTAATATGGCAACTAATTCTATACAATTGATGTTGATGGATACTAACTGATATGAAATCAATACTAACAGATATGAAATCAATGTCAGAGATGCTAACAGATGTATTGGAATCTTTCCTTTCTGATACTCCCCCTCAAGTTGGAGAGTGGATGTCCCGCACTCCCAACTTGCGAATCATAGGAAAAAAAGTCTCTTTGCTGAGAGCTTTGGTTAATACATCAGCCAACTGGTTCGCTGAGTTCACAAACTTTGTTTCCACTGAACCATCTTGTATCTTATCTCTTATATAGTGACAATCCATCTCTATATGTCTAGTACGCTCATGAAACACTGGATTGGCGGCAATATGTAAAGCAGCCTTGTTGTCACAATATAATAAAGCAGCCTTATGATGCAAAAGGCCCAGATCTTTAAATAAACTGCGCAGCCAAGTCAATTCACAACATGCTCCTGTCATTGCACGATACTCTGCCTCAGCTGAAGAGAGAGAAACTGTTTTCTGACGTTTTGATCTCCATGAAATCAGAGAAGGCCCCAAAAACACACAGTACCCTGTAATAGACCTTCTTGTAAGCGGACATCCTGCCCAATCCGAATCACTGAAGGCCCTTAATCTTAAATCACTGTTGGAAGAGAAGAATAAGCCTTGACCAGGTGCTGCCTTTAGATATCGCACAACACGCAGCGCTGCCTCCCAATGTGCCTTCCGAGGTTGATGCATGAACCTACTCAATATATGGACTGAGTAAGTGATATCAGGCCTTGACACCGTGAGATATATCAACCTCCCAACTAAGCGCCTATATTTCCCTGGATCTTTAAGCAAATCAGTTTTGTCTGACAACCGTAAACCACGCTCCATAGGTGTGTCAGTTGGAGCAGCCCCTAGCAAACCTGCATCTTTGATGATTTCCAATGCATACTTGCGTTGAGAAATAAAAATTCCTCCCCTAGATGCAGATATCTCGATACCAAGAAAGTACTTCAAACTACCAAGGTCTTTAAGGCGAAACTTCATGTGCAAAAACTTCTTAACATCATCAATTCCCACAGAATCATTACCAGTAAGTAAGATGTCGTCAACATAAATCAATAATGCAATAAAAGACTTGCCTTTCCTTCTAACAAAAAGGGAGTAATCTGCACTGGATTGCACAAAACCAGCAGAACATATAGCAGCTGAGAACTTTGAGAACCATTGACGGGAAGCTTGCTTTAACCCGTATAAAGACTTATGCAAACGACAAACCAACCGTTCCTCCCCCTGTCTCCGAAGCCCTGGCGGTGGAGACATATAGATTTCCTCATTGAGGTCGCCGTGAAGGAATGCATTGTTGACATCTAGCTGGTAAAGTGGCCAACCCTGTGAAGCAGCCAAAGCAATAACACAACGAACCGTAATAATTCTTGCAGTAGGAGAGAATGTATCCTGATAGTCAATACCTTCCAATTGTATATAACCCTTGGCCACCAAGCGTGCTTTACACCGTTCCACAGAACCATCAGACTTAAGCTTGACCTTGTACACCCAACGACAACCAATGGGGACTTTGCCGGCCGGAAGGGATGTAAGGGACCATGTGCCATTAGCCTGTAAAGCATCCAACTCTGATTTCATTGCATCACGCCATTCTGGAATCTCAACTGCCTCTGAATATGAACTAGGTTCTGTTATAGCACTAAGCTGAGCAACATAAGAATGAGAGGCAGGCGTATAACGATGATAGGAGACATAATTGGCCAGAGGATACCGTGTACCTTTGATCGGACCTGGCAAGAGAGAATTCGATTGGGCGGGGTAAACAACATTACAATCGTAGTCCTTGAGTTTCGCTGGTGGAGCTCTCGCACGGTCGGAGCGGCGGAGGTCAGGGATTGGTGCAGGCGCGGCCTCGGGTCCAGGGAAGAAAAGGGGCTCGGGTTCAGGGCCGGGAAGGTTAATGGGATCGGGCTCCGGTTCTGGGAGGAGAATGGGCTCGGTTCTGGCCGGAGGTGTCAGGAGAGGCATCGCCGGCGAAGTTGGAGGAACCGAAGAAAGAGTTGGAGCTGGTGTTTTGGGTCGGCGGGAATAGGTTTTGTAGGAGGCAGGAGGTGGCGGTGGCGTGGGAGGAAGAGCTGAATCTTCGGAAGGAGGAGCAGAATCTTCGGTGGGGAGGTTGGGTTCTCTGGTGCTGGTGATTTCGGTGTGGGAGGAAGGGGAATGTGGCTCTGTTTGGGTAATAGGTGGATGAGAAGAGGAGATGGACGGGTCAAAGCCTGATCCAAAGTCTGGAGGGCCTGTGGGTAATGGGTAGGTGATTGGTAGTGGGCCTGTGGGTCTGGTCAAATGGGAAAAAGATGGATCGGGCTCAGTGGTGGTAGCATAAGGAAAAATGTTTTCAAAAAATTTGACATCCCGACTACTAAACATTTTTTTTTTGACAAATCGTACAATTTAAAAGCTTTTTGACCCAGAGGATAACCGATAAAAATGGATGAGAGTGCACGTTGTTCAAATTTATGGGATGGATGAACATTAGTGGCGTAGGCCAAGCAACCAAAAACCCGAAGATGAGAAAAAGAAGGAGGTTTTGAATAGAGGAGTTCAAATGGAGTTTTGTAATGAAGAAGAGGTGTGGGCAAACGATTTATTATATGGACTGCAGTTAAGGCGCATTCTCCCCAAAATTTTGGAGGGAGATAAGCCTGAAATTTTAAAGCGCGGGCCACTTGGATAATGTGACGGTGTTTTCGCTCCACAACCCCATTTTGTTGGGGCGTGTAGACACAAGAAATTTGAAAAACAACACCATTATCTTGAAAAAACGAACGAAGTGAAATGAATTCACTACCGTTATCACTTCGAAAAGTCTTAATACGAGATTCAAATTGCGTGAGAGCATAATTGAAAAAGCCTTTAATGAGTGATTGTGTTTCATCTTTGTGTCGCATTAAAAAAATCCAAGTGAAACGAGAATAATCATCCACAATAGTGAGAAAATAATGTGCACCAGAAAGAGAAGGATGTCGATAACGACCCCAAATATCACAATGAATAAGTTCAAATGGTCTTGTAGATGAAATTTGACTAACAGGGAAAGAAAAACGACTTTGCTTAGCCAAAGGACACACATGGCAAGCTTTATTTGACTCAACGGACAAATTCAAAAAATTCTTAGCAATATAGCTTAAACAAGGAGGAGAAACATGACCCAAACGAAGGTGCCACAAGTCGGTGGATGAGATGGCTAGGTTACAGGCTGTTATGGCTAGGTTATTGGCGGATTGGTTTGTATGATTTGGTGTATACTTCTCCGATGCCAATGCCACCAAATAGTAAAGCCCGTTGCGTTGTTTACCCAAACCAATCGTCTTCCTCGTAGCCAGATCCTGCAAAATACACCAATAAGGATAAAACGTCACTAAGCAATTCAAGTCTCTTGTCAAACGGCTAACTGACATTAAATCAACCTTGAATCTAGGTACCGACAAGACATCATGGAGATAATAAACCATATTCAAAGGCAATGATCCTTTTGCATGAATTCTAATGCGTGCACCACTAGGCAATAATACGGATGAGCAATTCTCAGTCTTATTCAATAAATGGGATGAAGAAGTGATATGATCTGTTGCACCACTATCAAGAATCCAATTGCGGAAATCAATTTTAAACAAACCTGGTTGGGCCGGTTTTGTTACCATATTGGCCTTAGGACTTGAGGCCCGATTTTGAGATTTCTGTTTGTCAAGGGCAGCCATAAACTTATCAAATTGGGCTTCTGTCATGGTCACACTTAGCCCATTATCATCATCAAGCATTTCTACATGATTGGCTGTAACTTTGTAGTTCCTTGCATTATTCGATCTCCCTCTATTCCCAAAATTCGATCCAGATCCAGTACCAGGTTTCTGTGGGTGCTGCTTTGCCTTCGGATGCCATGATGGGTAACCAGTCAATTTCCAGCATGTTTCGACCCAATGCGTTGTCTCGTCACAATGAGTGCATTTCGGCCTGCCTCTCCCTGAGCCTTGACGGCGTTCTTGAGAGAAAAGATTTGGATTGGGTCTCTCAAAACTGTTTCCTCTTGATGAACTCACATTTGCTTTGCCAGAATTGGAGCTCCTTACTGCCATGGCTGCTGCTCCTATCGAATCGCCGGAATTAGCTCCGGCAGAGATCACACGCTGCTTTTCTTCTTGAGAGACGGCAGCATATGCTTGTCGAACATTGGGCAGAGGATTCATCAACAATATCTGCCCACGGACTGCAGTGTAAGTTTCATTCAAACCCATCAAGAATTGCATAAGCTTCTGTTGGTCGGGAACTACATTTGAATAGGAGGCAGATTCATCCCACAAACCCTTTAGCTTAGTATAATAGGCTGAGATTGACATTTGTTCTTGGCGGAGAGAAGCAATATCACGCTGAATCTCGAAAACCCGTGGTGCGTTTCCCTGTGAAAAACGCTCACTGAGGTCCTCCCAAACCTCATGAGCAGTAGGATAATAGATGATGCTGTCAGCAATTTCTTGACTGACAGTGTTGGCAATCCAAGAGTGCACCATATCGTTGCACCGAGACCACATCGCATAGGCTTCTGGTTGAGTTTCTTTAGGTGGAGCCTGGATGGAACCATCAACAAAACCCAGTTTGTTCTTCGAATTAAGGGCCAATGTCATACCCCTCTTCCAAGCTGTATAATTATCACCATTCAAAGCCTTTGTAACCAAGACTAAGCCGGGGTGATCAGAATGATGTGTAAAATAAGGATTGGATATGTCTGGACGGGCAAAATCAGAAGATGGTTCAGGTTGGGTTGTGTTTTGGGATGGTGGAACTTCATCGTTTGCCATGGTGACAGGTATGATTTGGTGAATGACTACACAAGATGATTAAGGTGTAGCAAGGAGGAAGGAAGAGCCAGGAACTAGTCCTGCTCTGATACCATATAAAACCAGAAAGGTAGAATATGGAGAAGATGATTCGGCTGAATGCACTGTCTTCTATTCATGGTATTGTATATATACAGAAGCTTACAGTTCTAGTCCACATATTGTGGAAACTAATATGGCAACTAATTCTATACAATTGATGTTGATGGATACTAACTGATATGAAATCAATACTAACAGATATGAAATCAATGTCAGAGATGCTAACAGATGTATTGGAATCTTTCCTTTCTGATAAAAGCAAAGCAACGAAGAAAAATGCCATTCTATTTTGTATATTTAACTTATCTGCCTCATGGTTCAATACATACCAATGGCATGAAAAACCACTATTGTTTACACACTCAACTCCTCCACGGTTGGGCTCAATGGTTCAAACAGAGCTTCCACTTCACTCTCATTAACTTCCTCCAAACTTGACAGGTTCCACTTTTGATTCTGAATAAGCAACGATAGAGGTTAATGAACTAGACGACTAGTACTAAGTTCTATCATTCTACATTCTTTGGCCATTACACAAGGGAATCTAGACAAACCTGATCCCTGTCCACTAACAATGCCCGCACACCTTCAGCAAAGTCATTACGCAAGGATGATCTTAGCGCAATGCGATATTCAGTTTTCATGACACCAGTCAGCTGGATTTTGCCAAGTACAGAATCATGATTCGTATTAGTATTACGTTACTTCCAAGAAAAGTGAGCTAGCAGAGCCCTTATGATAAAGGAACCAAAAGTATATAAACCCCATACTCACCGTGGATAATTGATTGTCATTCTTCCCAATGGCAGATGCAACAATACTTCTGTGTCAAGAAAAGTGAAAATGGAGCACCCTTTCCAATACCTTGAAGAGCTTCATTAGCCCACTCCACCACTGTGACAGAAACAATGAATCAGCAAAAAAAAGTAATCCCAGAGTGAAATCCAATAGTTTTAAGGTAAATTCAATCTCTCTAATAGCACAAGTACAGATGATGTTCATTTCATACCAATACACGAGGGGCATTCACAAACTTACCAGTAGCATCTGAACTAGATTGATGCTTTTTAAGTTCTTCAATTGTCTCACTAACCGACTTATTTGCACCAAATAATGAGGTAATTTGAGGTAACAGCCGCTTCAGTTGGGACTCAGAATCAGGGTTACTGCTGAACCTTGTCAAAATCTTTTTGATGTCCTCATGTGGATCCTGGGAACTGTACCAACAATGAAGTTACTTTTATCTAAACAAGCGCATTTGAAAGAGTCATGGTGCCAAGTACATCAACCAACACGTGCATCAGAGGTTTGGGAACCAGAAAAAGTAAAAGAGGATAAGAATGAAAACTTACAATTTAGTTGACAAAAGAGCCTCCTTTACTGAGCCTAGGTTTTGGGATGGCACAAAATGTGTCCCAAGACCTACATATAGTGCATCCGCTGGAGTTGAAATTCTTTTCCCAGTGATTCCAAGGTAAGCACCTAAAAACATATATAATTGTTAATATTTTAAATAAGAAAGAGCTGGTAACTGAAATACTTTGTAAACCTCAATCAAATGGTTTATTATTTTTTCTGCGCTTTCAGTTAAAAACAGCTAAATTTAGATAGAAACAACATCTCTAGATAGAAGTATCATACCAACTGAACCTCCTCCTGGACTCTGTGCCGCTATATATGAAAACCCAACGTCTGGAAATAATCCAATACCATTTTCTGGCATAGCAAGAAGAGTCCTCTGAAATGTACCAGTACAAGCAAAAGAGTATGAATACACAAAATAAATTCATTTAAATGTCATGACAAGATTGACAATCTCTATACGGCAAGGCAATTATACCTCTGTAATGATCCAGTAGCGACCATGAACTAACAGGCCAATTCCAAAGCCCATTGTTACACCATCCATGAAACTTACATATGGCTTCTTGTAGTCAGATATTTTGCATATTAAAGAATACTCAGCAGTGAACACCTGAACAATGAACAGCCATATGAGAAAATATTATTTTGGTGACCTCAGTCTAAAGAGAACTACAAATGGCATTTCAATTGAGTAGCACATAGACACAAGCTTTGCACCATTTGGCTGAAATCGTTACTATTTAGATGAGACTGAAATACCAGATCTTTTATAGCCATGAGAAGAACTCATCCTAGTGAATTTCATTACTTTTAATTTTCTGAAATGCTCAACATTTTAAATTGTAATCAGTAAGAAAACCAAGTTATCAACCAGACACCAAGCCAACCCGAACGTCGCCCAACACCGTACAGAATGCAGCATAAACAGAAACAATAAACAACAGAAAACAAAACAGAATTTAACGACTAAAACCAACACCATATCAAGCAATCACCTATCACAAGGAAAACAAAACATTCTAGTTCCAAAAGCAAGCATTACTGTAAGAAACCTTGGGCACAAGAGGAGTGTTCTTGTCCTTTTGAATTTCAGCAACCCCTTTAATATCCATTCCTGCATTTACCGCGATTTTCGTAACTCTCAAAACATTGCCCAACACTCAAAATACCCCCAATAAACATTTCTAACAAATAACTCCACACCTACTAAAATCAACACAAAAAATTTACAGCAGTAACAAAGTAACTAATCATATATTGTTACCAGCACAAAAGGCACGAGTTGAGCTGCTATCCACCACAACACACTTCACATTCGGGTCGGATTCCCACTGATCCAGATAGCTCTTGTACTTCAAATCCATATGTGCCAATCGAAACAAGTTTCAGTTTTTATTGAACACACATTTTTTACAAAATGAAGTAAAAAGTAACAATCTTTCACCTATGTTCATGGCGTTGAGAGCTTTGGGGCGATCGAGGGTGATCAAAGCGACGCCGTTTGGGTGGACTGAGCCCTTGACGAAGTCGTCGGCAGCGGCCATGGTGGCGACGGTTCGGAGAGATAAGATGTGGGTTTTGGAGAGGGAGAGGTTGGGATTTGTGGGTAGGAAGAAAGATGAGGACTTGCTCACAATTTGGGTCGCTCCATGTCTCATTCTGTGTGTTCTTCTGATGGTGGTTCTGAATGGGAAGGTGTTCTCACGGAAGTTGCGTTTTCCGTTTTGGAGAAGCTCCTGGAACCCCTTGATCATGTTCGTTTCGCTACCGTTTGTAAACGATGGAGTTCAATTGCAAAAGATTACAATCACACAACTAAGCGTTGGCGCAGTAAGCAAGGACTTCCTATGCTCATGATCCCTCCAAGCAGCGATGCATCATTCCAATGAGGAGTACTGTACAGCGTTTTCGAAAGAACGATGTAGGACAACATTCGGTTTCCAGTGCCTGCAAATGAAAAGTATTGTGGGTTTGGGCATGGTTGGTTGGCCTCCGTAGACGAATCTCTGACCAACATAACTCTTAGAAAAGTTCCCTGCTGATGACCGGAACGGCGGACTGAATGTCATTCGTCTTCCTCGTCTCAGATATTACAAAACGAAACCACTCCCAAAGGTTATATTGTCTGCCGATCCCACTTTACATCCGGACAGTTACGTGGTCTTAGCAATTTTCTATCATAGTCACAAAGCAGCTTACATTTCTGGACAACAAGATCAGTGGACCAAACTCGAGCGTACGGGTAACGGTTGTCCCAAGTATGTTCATGCTACATTTTATAGAAACTATGGCTACCTAGTCAATCCCTTGGGAAGCCCTCTGATGAGATTCAATGAGCCGGGTCTTGGCTTTTTAGAAAAAGTGAACACTCAAACTCGAATCAGTGCTAGAAGTTCGTATCTTGTTGAATCAACCAAAGGAAACCTATTGCTTGTTGAAAGAGTCTCGGCGCGTACGGGTGTGTCTGCTACAAGCTTCAAAGTTCCCAAGTGGAAAAGAAAGAATACTCTGAATCCGCCGATGGCATTGATGCACAAGTACATGAGGTGGATAACATTGGAGATGAAGCTCGATGTATGTGAGAGCAACTCGATGTCTGTTTTGGCTTCCAACTTTCGTGGATGCCAGCCGAATTCTATCTACTATGCTTATAATAGTGGCTCAACATGGGAGATGGGTATCTTCAGTTTAGAGAACAAAACCACCACACGAATTTACTCTCTGAATCATTGCGAATCGGACTATATGCCCTTTTGGATCACACCATCGTTTGAAGGACAATGCTGATCATACTCATCATAGTATTTACTATTTAGTTTATTGTGATTTTCAATAGAATGTTTTGTATTCTCCTGGTTCAGCTTGGTTTATCACTTTCATGTAACTGGGGTCACTTGGTGACTTGGTTATAACTGAACATAAATATATTTGAAGGATAGAGTGATTGGAATTCACTTATCGGTTTTTGACCTAAATCCACAAAGTCAGGTTGACTTAAATCCACAAGTCGGTTTTCTCAAATCTACGAGGAATGAGTAAAACTCAAAGTTTATTGATAAAAGGTAATGATCTAATACAACTATTAAAAGGTCCTTATATAGGAGCAAGCAAACCCTAGGGCTACTAAGAACAAAGCCTAAAAACTCATAGATTCAACAAAATCCAAAACAAACTATTAAAAATAATTATCTAAAAATAGAAAAACTACATTTTGAATCTTTAAACAGACTCAGAAGACCAAAAGGCCCATAGGGCGTGACATAGCGACGATTTTGATTTGTAGGGCCGTTCCGCTTTCGGAATAGTCAATCGGACACCGGACGCCAAATCTGCAGTACACCGGGTTTGGATTTACTACGATCAATATGCTCTTCAATCTCCATTGTCATCTGTTCTACATCATTATTGTAAACAGTTTCACAATTTTTTTAAGAAAATGTATGTCTGTATGCAACTTTTGTACATCAATTGAGAAGAACCCAAATGTTAGTTTTCAAGTTGTTCAGGTGAAACCTAATAATACGCAGAGTTTATACACTCAACTACAGTTCTGTGTCTCTTTATATGTAGCCACTCTGAAATTAGAAAAATAAACCAAAGACAATTTTTATTTCATTGAATGATGATTACTTCAATATAACATAGGAAATCGACAAGGCCATCTGAAATATGCATATTTCTGGCCTCCATATTATTCTAAGAACTACAGCTAGCATTCTACTCTTCAAAAGAAAAGCTAATACAAGGAGGACAGGGAGTACACAAAAAATACTCATCTATTAGCTACATAATCAGCATGATACTATTCCCAATCTTGGTTTAAGATCAAGTTCAAGATCAAATTCAACCCCCAAGATCAGTCCTAGCACATCAAGAAGCTCATTGTGTGCAGTTAACTGTGGGAAATGGCCATTAGTATTTATAATCTCCACTTTGGGGTTTCCCCTTATTTTCTTCTGCATGTAAACCGCGACTGATTTTGGAGAGACAATGTCACTGCTGGTGTGGATGATGGTGCATGGAGTTGAGACCTTGTCAAGTGTGTCTCTTTCATCGCTGTAAAAGACGATTTTTCCTATAGCAAGTGCAACTTCAGGTCTCATTTTTCGCAGGCACTTGGTAAACTTGTCAACAGAGACAGAATCCTTTGGGTCCACAACAACGGAAGCAAAGTGAGCAGCCCAGTTATGAAAGTTGGATTCTATGCTTGTGATGATTTGCTTAATGTCTGAACTCCCAAATCCACCTTCATAGTCAGCTGTATTCAAATACCTATACATATGGATGTAGCAGAGAATTTCAGTTCTATATAGCTAATATAACTGTTTTAAACAGTTGTATAATGTATAAATCAAACCATAATTACTCATTAATTTGGAAATTTCATATCAAAAATGATTTCTTGTGATATAAAGTGTGCTGTAACCTCCCAAAACATTTATATGCCTGTCAGATATTCCACTTGACTTCAGCCCCAAAAACAAATTTTCCTTTTTCAGGAATTCCAGTATAAGATGCCAAATATGTATATCTATGAGTGTGCTTGAATAATACTATAGCTCTACGTAAAGCTGATGCATATGCTTGAACAGTAAAGGATTAGCTACAACCGAATAAAAGACTACAAAATCTACCAAGATGACACTAGGTTGAGTTTTCAATTTGCAAGTGGCGAGTTTTGGATGAAAGTATATCTAGAGCAAAGAGTAGTATACCTAGGAGAAGCTCCAATGAGTATGAGGCTGCTAAAGAGGTCAGGTCTCTTGATGGAAGCAATGCATCCAACCATAGCAGACATGGAGTGGCCAACATAGACTAAGGATTTCAAGTTAAGTTCATCCAAAAGAGCAATCAAGTCATGAGCAAAATCATCGTAGCACGAATATTTGGCAGGATCAAAGAGGTTGGAGTCCTTAGCAGCACCCGAAAAGGTCCAGTCGAAAACAAGAACGCTGTAATGTTGAGCCAAGTAAGGAAGGACTTTGTCCCAGACAGACTGGTCTCCTCCATAGCCATGTGCTAGGACTATGGACTCACTCCCTGTGCCCACAATTTTAGCGTTCATGGCTGATGAAAGCCTCTTAGTTTCTAACACCATCGTGCTTAAGTTGGTATGAAACAGATATGGATAGAGAAACAAAGAAAGAAAGAGACAAAGAAAGCTCAAGCTGTGAAGTCCCTTATGATGATCAGAAGCTAGCTACAACTGTGTCTGGTGTTGTTGGCTAGCCGTGTTGCTGGTACTATACTCCTATTTATAGTCTCCATTCCATCTTACAAGAACCAGGAATGGATTAATATGGAATAAATTAAAGATAAAGAAGAAAGTTGAGTGTCATTAGTCATTACTGATAATTTATTCCTACTTTTTATATGGCCACATTTTGTGGCTCAAGAATCACCAGTTTGGTCTTTGGAATAATTCCAAACTAGCTATATGGACTTCTTGACTGTGTTAATTAGATACATAAACTGTATATACAGTATAAATATATATAATTATTTATATACAGTCCTGTATACATACGTGTGTAGAGGAGCTAGTGAATCTCTTATAGCAGAAGAATTAAGTAGTCAATCAAGAAGGTGCAGGTTTGAGTAGACGAAGAACAAGATGATCGAATTTATGGTGGCTGTTGAGGTCATTTAGTACCATTGACTTGTGGTTGCTTGCTAGAAAGGTAGAGAGGATCAGATAATCCTACCAGCACCAGAAACAAGGTTCATTACCAACTCAGTACGCAAATGCTGATGTGGTTCTGGTTTTATTGGATGCTAAAGAGAAAAGAGGAGACGAAGAGGGGAACCATCAAGCAATCTCTGGTGCATGGTTTCATGGTTCAGTTCAGACCAAATTAAAGGGAAAAAGGACTCATCTGTCTTGTTGTGCTGATTTTATGTCTTTGTGACTTGGCATTGCTAATTGCTTAGCTAGAGATCAGATTAGATTTTTTTCCCGCTGATTTTCTGCAGTATGAGTCCAAGGCCTACCTTTTTCTGCAATCAAAGCAGCCACACCCTACCACCATGCATGTGCTTCTTTCATATCACTATTCATTATCAGGGATCACAAACTATTGTAAACCAGAAGATGCTGGATCACAACTATTTTAGACCAGAAGATTCATGATGTTTTGGTTGGTTTTGCATACTGGCCACTTTGCTTCCCCACAATCACATGCACTCTTACCTTATTTTTTGAGTTTCATTTAGTCTTCTTTGTGTATATATGTATTTAATATTGTTCTTGTCAAACAGTGTTGATGATAATTACATTGTTTTCATTGGTCAAATCCCAAAAATTGATGCATTGTATTTGTACTTGGAATCTTGTTGCGTGATCCATCAATTGAAGTGATAGGATCATTAGGATATGTAAAATAGATTCATGCCTCTGTATATCTATACTTATGTTTCTTGGTACATGCCAACTTATCCTCATGAAGCTAAAAGTTGATGGTGATCATCAACTTTCTAAAAGTTAAAAGGTTAGTTTCTTGTGTCCAGAAGCAGAGATAAAAGTCTTATGGAAGACTATAGATGTTTGAAGATTAAAGTATACAAGGCCACTGATAAAAAGATTTGCATAAGATTCGTTTGGTGTTAAATTATTTGTAAAAAGAATTATAAGAATGGAAGGGCCAAAAGGAGAGGGACAAAATAGAAATCTAATAATGGAGCTGTTCATTTGTTCATATGTGAATGTGAGGTGGTAGCTGTAGGCTGGTTTGTTTATGGATGTATTACATACAATGATGAACAAACAAAGCCTCACAACTTAGACACAGAACCATCAATCCTGTCTTAAAGTGAAAAATCATCAAGTAAAACCAAAGAAGAGTTGTCACTATAGGTGCAGATTAGTATTCAAGCGGCGGGGCGTCTAGACGGTCTAATTAGTTTTTTTTAATTATGAAATATATAAAAATGTATTTAAAAATGAGTAAAATCAAACACAAAAACACAATATTATACTCTGAAGTCTAAACAAATGATACATTATTGTATTTTTATTATTTCTAAGAATATTTTTTATTTTATTATGTATATTTTTGAAGTATTTTTGCTATTTTGGAACATAAAGTATTTTTTATAAATTTTATTTATATAATTATATTTCTTAAATAAATAATAATAGATAAAATATAAAACCGCTTAAACGTTAGACACTTACTGTCCGTTTTAATAGCGCCTAACGTTTTTTAAAACATTAGGTATAACACATGTGAAGTATGGCCTAGCGTGCGAAACATGATATCAAGCAATTTAATGAAAACTGAAAAAATTTCTCAAAATTAACAAGATTTTGTTGACTATTCATCAATCAAAATTGGCATGCCACTTGAACTTGGAATCTGAGAATAAGGCCAAAGCTTCCCTTTTCTCAATGAATTTTTATCAAATCTACTGCTACTCATTCAGTCATTTCCAAGCAAAAAGTTGGTGAAAAGCCACCTAGCTAGACCTGTCTAGACTCCTAAACTGTCCTAGACCTGTCTAAAAGCTTGAAGGTCTACTGCCGCCTAGGGTCTAGGCGCGCTGGACGGCCGAGCAGTCAAAATAATAAATCCATGGGTGGTGAAGCAATGATGTGAAGCAGTAAAAAAAATCTGTTGTTTAATTCATTCAAGTCTTACCGGTTATATACGACTGTCTACTATTCTCATCACTCTACCTATAATGTGACGATATCAAGACAAAGAAGTAACATTTGTATTCAACCATATTGATAGATACAACTGTCTTTTTTTCTTTCTTTCTAATCACACGATCTAGCAAGTAATGACATCATAATTAATCACTAATTAGTATAAATAGCGTAGGATTGTATGTAACCAGGTGATAAGAAAGAGAACTGAATACTGTCACAGGCTTAAGCATGGATGCATCAACTTACATGTCATCTGCATTTCCACAGATACAAAAAAGCCAAAAGTTGCAACTCTCATTCGAGGAACATTGACTCTTCCAAAGGGACAAAAAGGTTGTTTGAAAATTAAAGGCTTGGTAAAAAAAGAGAGCATGATAGTGAGTGAATGGTGGTAGCAGCAAATGCAAAAGGGTCCCATTTTGAATGCAGTTGAGGAAGACATTGCAGTTGCATGTGGTATTCAAAGTTTCAAACACTATCTGTATCTGAAAAATATCTTGAAGCAGATAGCCTTATTAATTGGGCGGTTCCTAAGTTGTTTAATCTTTTAGTGCAGAAGGGAACCCATTAAACCCTTTAGACAATAATGTGTTCGTCAGCTGCCTTTGTATTAAATTTTGAGCCTGGTAGGAGATGGAGATGGAATAACCTGTGGTCCTTATGTGAATTTTAACATCTGTTTCATTTGGTGTTTCAGAGGTCCATTTTGGTCTGTGAATGGCTTTGAATAAACATAAAAGATTTCAATTCTGAAGGGCAGTGTGAATGACCTAGATTACAAAACTGAAATGATTTCATGAGCGACTTGTGGATACTAACGATTACGATTTGTTCAGAATTGTACAGATCAGATTATGTGAACATGAGAAGTGCAAATAGAAACTTGTTGATATAGTGACACGTACGTATGTCTTTGAGGATGAGGGGAGTTCAGAATCCTTACTATGAACTTAAACAAGCCAAACTGGGGTGACATTTTGAATCATGAAGGCTACGTGCACTAGTAAAACTTCTAATGGAATGGTCTTATACAAATATGCCGCGAATCAGGAGTATTAGAACTGCAGTCTAAATTTACAGAGAAAGCTATCTGTTTGTTTAAGGATTTGACACCCTATTATCTTATCATTTGATGCTATCATACCTGCACGACGATAGAAAGAACCAAAAAGGTAAGTATATTACCATTGAAGGCAGCTGATGCAGTTAAGAAGAAAAATAGGGAGAAGGTTATCATTCCTGGGAAGGAATTGATTAAATTCATCAACTAACCGCTCCATTGTCTGCAGCAGATCATACGGTGCAATCTGCACCATAATACAGAAATTCAAATTGACCATCAATTTCTGCCTATACAACACATTAGGCCAAGTAGTAGCAAATGGATATATTGGTATGTCATGCATGACTCCTTTTATCTTATTCAAGTAGGAGATTGTTCATACTTGATCAAAGAAAAGAATACAATACACAAATACAGCAGCCATATGAATTCTTTGTAGCTGCACTGGTCCAAATATGCATGTGTGCTAAAATCACCTGTCATAATCAGCCAATTCAAAATATCTACTTTGACAACTAAAATAGTCCAAAATCAGCCAATTCAATTATTCAAAAGAGCCCTTCAAACTTGACTGGTATATGCAAATATGATGAAAGTTCACAAGCATTACTGGTATGGATTCAGCGTGCTTTACACTAATAGTCAAAAGGAGTTAGATTTTCATGATGGTTGACACAATACCGTTGTCTTGTCACTTTGTCTAATGACCCCTGATTCCATTTTCTTTTAGTAATTCTTATATGACTGAAATCAAACAGAACATGTTTTACCTGACTAAATCCGTCTGGCCATGTTATTGACACGGCATAGTTTCCCATAGGCCGAATTTCCTCAGGTTCAATATCTTCTGGGACATCATTATACTGCAACTTTTGCTCCCCTGTCCACTCATCCTGATTTTGAAAAAAAAACTAGCCACTCAAAAGTTCAAGGATTATAAATGTAGATCAATGAGAACTTCAGACAAAGACTAAATTTCTATAGCAAAGGAGGATAAAGTTTCAATCTAGAAAGTAACATTTTGTTTGCTCTGAATCTTTACTATATTTCCCCATCAACTGGTATGTCTTGAAAGTCTTCTTTGACATGGACAATAATCCCAACTCTAGATTAATCTTTAAAAGTAAAGGGCTTAGCAAGATATGTCAAAATTCAACAGCTGGATTCTTATTTTTCTCTGCTTTAAAATAAGTTATGCAGTGGTGTAGTTCTGATGGAAAATGACAGAACTTATAGAAGCAAATTCTTGAAGGATCAGTATCATTATTCTAAAAATATATACATGTCATCTTGCAGCATTTGTGTGCTACTCTTTAAAATATAATCACTCTATACTTGGTGCTTCAAAATATATCTAGTCATACCACACTTTGGGCAGAGCGGTCATTCCGTCTCACAGTTGCAGGATGGAGAAGAAATTCATCATCTGAATCTGGTACCTTCACTCTTATTGCCTTGATAGAATTATCGTAGGTCACCGCTGTTGAGACTACAAAAGAAAAACATAACATTTCATCAGAAAGAGGCCATTTCAGTAAAAATTCCCTGCAAGGATTTTGAGTTTGGGAAAAACACAATTTTAAAGCTACAACTTTATTTCAAAGCTTTGGAGATACTGATACCTTGTATACACAGTTGCTCTTCTACTTTTACAAGGAAAATTTACCATAAAACTTTGTTAACCTGAATAGGTACTGCAGGTCTATGATAGCATACCTTGTTGGCGAATCTTAGCACACTGTTGCACAACACATATTCCGAGTTCCTGAAATGTCTTGGAAACTTCACCTAGAGGATCATCTACCACTTCGGGTACTCCACTATCTCCAGAAGCAGATAGCTGCCAGATTAATGTAATCAAAATGTTACAGTTTCTGCCTGTAGCAAATATTCCATTTTACAACTTGATATGATAATTGAAACAAATCATGATTTGTACTTTGAAACAAAAAATTGAACTGTATAACATATGTTTGGCCTTGTTGGCAAACAAGCTAGTCTCAGTCATGCACTAGAGCAAATTCAAATAATAAGTGAGCAGAAAACACATAGGACTTACAGTTGGTCGGATGGGAAGATCAAATAGATTCGGGATACCAAACTGCTTTACAACCTGAAAACATATGAATCATACTATATCAAATACATGGTAATGCATGAACTGCAATACTTAGATTATTTAAGATATTCTATGAAGCAAGGAAGTAAGTTATATATGCACATACCTCTGAGCCTGAGCCTTTACCAAATGGGTAATGACGCTTCCCATCGGCATCAAAATGGCTCATATTCTCAACTACAGCAACACATGGCACCTAAATAGATGAAAATGACAATATGAATGTGTTAGATGAGAAACCTTAAATAAAATAACCATATACATAACCGAGTAAACTTTCCATTACTGGTAAAGAAATAATCACAAGTTTGTCAGTCTTGAACAACGTTAATGACCGGTTAGTTTATAGTGGAATGGATGCTTGTGTGGTGAATATACACTTACCTTCAACTTTGAAAACATGCGAGCTCCTTTTGCTACATCAATAAACGCTAGCTTTTGAGGGGTGGTAACAATAACAGCAGCGGTCAATGGAACTACCTAAAAATCCAGAATTTTGTCGTAGAAATATTGAATAGAGAAAATATTTTGGTAGAATATCCACATATAATATGCTAGATATAAGATCATAGTTAATCACATAAATACAAAGGAGAACGCATAGACTAATCGACGGAGTTCTCATAATCTGGACCCCCTAAAAACAGTGAATATGGAAAGAAAGCAGGACCTGGCACAAAGTAAGCTGAATATCACCGGTTCCAGGAGGCATATCAACAACAAGGTAATCCAGTTCTCCCCTACATAATGAAACAGACACAATTAGACAGTGAACATCACCAGTACCATCTCTTAGCACTGAATTCTGTGATTCAGTGTTCAAGGTTTAAACTTAAATGTGATTCATCAGAAGAAATTGATTGAGATGGAAGCTTCATAAACATAAGCTTCAAAAGCATTTCATTGGTGATAACTGGCACTAGACCAACGGTTTTCATTGGTGATAACTGACACTACACCAACTGTAAGATATGACTTGTTCCATTGGTTATAATCTTGAAATGCTAAAAATATAAATAATGCGCCTTTTGTAAAAGTTACATTCTATCATAACAAATCAAAGAATGTGAATTATGCAATTTAGGAAACTGGGTTTAATCCAGAAGCATCTAAAAGCTGTTGGGTTTGCTCAAACGTATAGAGAAAGGTTTACCTTCCAAAGAAGCAGCTTTAGTTGTGAAGGAGCCCAACACAGAGCCTCTACGTGGTACCCATTTAGACCTTTCAACTCTTTCTTGCTGAAGAGAACAAAATATAGAAGGCGATGATGATGATGATGATGATGATGATACAAGAGGTTTCTCATATAAAGCTAGTCCTACAAGTAGAAGAAGCAAAACAGAGTCACCGGGAGTTGAACTGAAACAGGAGCAGAATTAACACATTAGATAGAGATAAACATCGATCACCTGCAGCTTCTGCATGTGTTTTAGGGGTTTGAAATGAGAGATATGGTGAAGAAGGAACGTGCAGAAGTTGCATTTTATTTTTGAGAGGGAAAAGATAGTGTGAGAAAATGGGTGACAAAAGAAGCAGGGTGACCAGTGGCTTCTGTCAAGCTTGAACCTCATGTTACTAGTTTTGTTGCGTCATGTCATGCTTGCCTATGATATTGTAATCTCATTCAGATTTCAGAATCCAATCCTTTTACGACGACGTCATCTAAACGACCGTCGATTATTCATGTTCTAACTTCAGCAGGAATAGTCATTATTGCCCCCATGTATCCTATTATATATGGATACGTATTACGAGAGTATAAAATCGTTTCACATAATGGTGTACTGCTAGGCGTATAAAACAGTTGTAGTGATTTTACTTGAGCAACCTCTTCATCACTCCCAAGTGTGTTATATAGCCCTTAGCAGTTTAGCAGCCTCTACATTATTAATAAGTGAACCCAGGAAGCATATGTAAGTGACTCCAGTCATTTTGGAATTCAGGACACGTTTTATAGGCTATCAAATTCAAGAACTTCAGCCCCATGGAGTCGTATACTACTATTGATGGAAACTTTAGGAACCCTAAGAGCACCTGCATCTGTGCAAAAAATATCACGAGCAAAGAGAAGGAGAGACGGGCCTGTGACCGCTCATTAACCGAGCTAAACTGCTCTTACACGAGCAAAAATTACTCACCGCTGCAGATGCTCTAATAGTCTAGAGAAGTAAAAGATATGTCTCTTGCTCTTTGTCACTTTTGCTCATCAGCAGCTTGAGGACTTTTTTTGGTAATGAGGACTGGGTAAGAAAAAAACCTGTCGCGTACCTTTGCATCTTTGGTTTCGAATATTGAAACTGAGGTAGCCTCACTTCTGCTTCCTCTATGTTTCTGAACAACTCTTTCTGAGATAACTTGTGATGCTCCATCCTGGAGCTTTCATTCATGGAAGCCATGTATTCGTTTCGTGACATTTTCACATGCTAGTCTAACCAAGGCAACCCTGGCTTTTTCAGCATACTGGTTTTGGTGTTGACAAGCCACAAACTTGTGGTTTAAGAAAACATGTAGGGTTGGTGTTGACATTTTCACAGTGCTAGTCTAACCAAGGCAACCCTGGCTTTTTCAGCATACTGGTTTTGGTGTTGACAAGCCACATAAACTTGAGGTTTAAGAAAACATGTAGGGTTGGAATATGTACATTGCTTAGGATCTGCGCATCAAATAACAAATGTAGTGTCTTTATTCCCCATTTTCCCTATCCAGCAGCCAGCATCTTTGGTAAGAACTCGATCTACACTCTCCCTGATGATTCGATTCACTTCAAACCCCACAAATCAACTTACTATGTAATATCAAAAGTTGAAGAAATGACTACTGTGGAAAGAAACTATGAAAATTATGAACATTTCATGATAAATATCAGGTACCATCTTTGAATTTATGCAGGCAATGTTAGCACGAATATGAAAATATCTCCAATGATTAAACTCTACAGCTTGAATAACTAGGAATCACCGGGAATGACGAATGCGTCCTATGGCCAGAAACCTTGCCTCCGAAGGCCTTCTTCCCGGGACAAATCAGTCTTCTCAATCAGTGACCGAAGTCTTATAGCCGGACGAATCTTGTCCGTGAGATAATTATATCACTTGTGACAGTGATTACGAAAAAATGCCTGTACCAAGACGCAAAATTAATCAGAGGCCATTTATCGAATCTGGAGATATGTAAATGCAATGGGAGGCATATACCGAGTCATATCAGCATGCCTCCCCATTATTTAATGCCAGAGCTTACTACAGAATCCATTCCGTTGCCTCTTGCGGGATATGATGTCTGAAAAGGAGTCAACTAACTGTCCTGCCAAGCTACTTGGATCATCAATCATAGTTTGAATAAAGGTGTTCACCACCCTACGCTCTTGCTCAGTTGATCTCAAACTGAACCATGTTAGCAACTTTAATCTGAATTCCTCTGTAAGGTGACCCTCACATTCCAGCCACCTGATAATTTTCACACAGTACTCAAAGTTCTCGTCCAAGCAACAAGAACCATTTTGCAATGGAGGCCCATTTATCAGTGTGCTGTCACAATCATGGGTCTCTTCATTTGTGTTTCCTTTCCTCTTCCTGGCAATTTCTGCCCGGGAATCAACAGCAGGGACATCTCCAGTAATCCCATGAGTCCAGGTCTGTGAATCACCACTACCATGTGATCTTGCCAGGCCATTTGTCACCATGTCATGCGAGGCAGCATCATCTGCCTCCACGGTCTGCTGCAGAGTGCATCCATTATCTTCATCTCTGGATGACTCAAAGGGAGGGGTTAGCTCTTCATTCAGATCGGGCATTGAAAGAACATTCAAGTCAAGCCCACGTGAAACAGAAGGCAACTCTTCTTGTAAAGTTTCAGTTTTTATCGAGTTGTTTGGTCCACAACATTTTTCTTTGTTGACACTACAAAATCCCTCTAAAGAGCCTTTTTGTTGAGCCTGAGCCAGACGAAGTATCTTTCCAAGATCACGAACTTTAAATTCGGAAGAAGGTACAACTGCTGTTGTAATTTCAGACTCTCTCATGGGACTAGCATTTGCCTCGATGACGGGATTCTCTTTCTTATGATTCCTGCAGACAGGTGAACCCAGATTTTTATGAATTATCTCAACACTCTTGGTGAAACACTTTGCCTCAGAGTGACCCAAGTCACCAGTCTCAGAATAAGATATTATCCTAAAAGTATACTCTGTGCAAGGCTGCAGATTGGAGATCAAAATTCGTCTCTGAGATCTTGAAAAGGTACAAGTAGGCTCCTTTGTTGGTGATTCTCCTCTGCTCTTGTAGTACCAGAGCTTGTAGCCCTTGATGTCATCAGCTGATGAATTAGACAGTTCAATCAATATGATCACAACAGATGAAGGTGTTACTTCCTCAAAGAGAAACTTGCAGGCAGCTGGTAGTGAACCCTCTGCAATGGAATGAAAAGAAACAGAAGCAACATTCAGGTTTCTTATGCATGATGATGATCAAAGAGAAGTAAAAAGGAGAACAGGTTTCCTACCTCTGTTTGGATCTGCACTAGAAACATTAGCCAACCATTCATCGGCTTTCTCAATTGCAAGAGAACAGAGTTTGAGCACATCACCAGCGATAGATAACCTGCTGACTATCCCACGTACCATTGTTCCAGACTCTCCATTAATTGGACCCAGTTCTTTCTTGAGTTTAGTCTTGGCTTCCTTCACAATATCATGAAGTTCCTTGAACCTTGAAGTCCCATCCAGAAGCTTATAACTCAGGCATATCCTGTCCCAAAGCACATCAACACGACGAGCATCCTTTGCTACAAGTAGCTGCTTCTTCCAAATTCTGTCAGTATAGATAGAATCACATCAGTTCATCAGCAAAGTATTAGACAACACAATTTTATATGCTATAGCTGCTTGCTTTCTCTTGTTATCTTTGGTATGATGGTAACTATGTTTGCAAAAGATATCTCTTTTAAAGAGATACAATAAAATCTCCTTTCTGAAATAAATATAAAAAATTCCAAATTGACATGACTAACAGATACACTACAAACATGCGCAAAGTGTAACTTGAAAAAAGAAAAAAAAAATTGTAATTCGAAATGAAAAAAGAAAACATGATCTTTCAATTTGGAAGTTATTTATGAGATGCCTGACTATAGCACAACTCTGTGCTTCAACTAACTAGTCAAAGTCATAGCTTATCATAGTAAGGATTCCTGCTTCAACCTACAATAACTTATGCAAGGGAATTACTTACCCCAGTATCCCAGAAACTTTACCACATGAAGCACAACAATAACTACCATCTAGCTGCATCAATTGCCCAAGATCGACAACTCCCACCTTTTCACGTCGAAGTGCGCAGTCAATGTGACAAGATAACCCACAGGAGTCACCCTCACCAGATTCTGATGTACATACCAACCAAAGACTTGGGTCCTTGTTGTCATCAAATAAATGACAAATACAGCAGGAGCATCTCTTGCAGAATGTGTTGTCTATGGATATAACAGCTCTACAAGCAGAATTTTTACAGATCCATGAGTTCGAATTTCCAAAATCTGGAGACTGCTCAGAAGCCGGTGAGACTCGGATGGGATTATCCCCCTTTCTGGATTGCTTTTTAGGAACATGATTGTTTGGACTAGAAGAAGCTTTTTTTGACTCTTGCTTCTTATTAGTCTTGTTAGTAGTCTTCAAAAGTTCAGCCATCTTGTTTCTTGAGGAAGTCAAGTTTTTCTTGTCCTTGTCAATGCATGTCCGAAGAAGTTCCTTCTTGTGACCAGATATCAGAAAATGTTGGAGCTCTGGACTTCTTGAAGCATCATCTGAATGCCATTTTTCTCAGGAGTGCTTTGCACACTGGAAGAGAGGCTTTGAACTCCAGAAACTGGAAAGAGGAAAAGATATTACAAAGTGAAGTGACAGATATTAAAGCACCATTATAATAACAGTCTAATCAGTAATTAGAAAGGCAGAAAAAAAAAGAACAGTCCTTATAAGAAACTCAAATAGGTTTTATGATAAGACAGATGAAAGGGGAAATTCAGTTCAATGGTGCAGCGTAACCCAATCAAATTCTGCTTTATCTTTCTTTCTACTTTCCATGCCAACATTATTTATTTGCAGATAAACCATATACTTTTTGACTGAACATTCCAATGGTCTAAACTAGAGCGTGCTCATATGTCTATTTCTAACAAGATCTAACATCCAACAACTAATGGATTGCCATATTCCTTACTTCCTAATCAGTTTACTCAACAACCTATCACCAGCACTTCCATAATTCGTTTTTCCAATTATATAAGTCAAATATCATCTAAATCTTTTCTGAACATCTAGTCCCACTTCATAGCAGTAGAGCTCTATATGCTTCTATCTGAAAAGTCCAACCTGAACATGCTTCTATCTGAAAGGATAATGATGGAAAATTTTATCTCAAAAATAGAAAGGCACTTCAAGATTTACAGATGCAATCCTACAAGAGTTCAAAAAACATACAACTTTTGCATCTGACTAGATAAACAAAAGAAGAGTCCAAGTGTATAGCCACACAAGGATACTTGACACAGCGACGGTTCTAACAACAACAGAACACATCACTCGACTACCACAGAATAGGTACCGATCACTCCAGTAACAATGTTAACACTCTCCTACTTTCTACTAATGAAATCTCAGCGATAGATACTATCGAACATCCAGCAACAAACTCATCTCATGAGCAAAACAACCTCATACCAAAAGAAAGAAAACGCATATGAAAGATAAAACAAGATCAAGCCTTTAGCTCTTCCAAATCCATACAATGCAAATAGCTAAACCTCACCCTGAAACAATCAATCCTTATCATAAACCCTTTGTACAATCAAAATCGCACTACTACTTCAGTCGGCATAATGTACTTCATAACCTCAGCTAAATAAGCCAAAATCAGCTCAAATCACACCAAATCTTTCGATTTTCTGATACTAAACACAAAGCTCCTTCCCTATCTAACATGCAGCTAACAATCTAAGCCTATTCACAGAAACCGAAAATCTCCGAAACATAATACAAAAAATTAACTATACCAAGCTGACCGCATTGTTAACAAATCCACCGGGGAACGAATCATAACCTTTTTCAGGCCAATTTAGACAGCGATGATTTCCGAGACGAATTTCGCAGCAAAAAAATTGCGGAGAAGGAAAAAACAGCGGAGGCTAAGAAAAACGGATCTGCGGTGAAACCAGACTTCGATAAAGATAAGGAGGAAGACGACGAGGAAGAGATCAGAAGGAGACGTACTGTGCCTGCTAAAGCAATGAGGACGAGAGAGGAGCAGAGCGCCTTAGGGTTTTGGTTTCGCGCGCCGAAGAAGACGAGGACTTCGGCCTCTCACAGCAGCTCAGAATCTGAGAGAGAAACAGAGGAGTCTCTTTTTTAGTTGGTTTTTGTGAAGAGAGAGACGGTTGTACGAGTCGTTCACGTTTTTGGGGAAGAGCGCTGAAAGGGGCTGGAGGAGGCTGGCGCGCGGGTGAGGCGCGTGGGGTGTGCGTCCAGTTGGGAAAAAAACAGTTGGGGCTGTGCCGCGCACGAAAAAGTACAAGGAGGACCTGCCCCGCGATGTGATTGGTCTGTGGCGTTTGTACGCGATTTGGCGGTGCGTGTAACAGACTTATCCTTTTTTTCTGTCGACGTTAAGTTCGGGAAGAAGTTTTGTAATTTTTTTCTTTGAAATCTAAACCTATGATATCGAAAATTAGTCTGAACCATGATACATGCAGTGATTGGAGTTAATGTTATTAGTTCATTTTTCTTTTTACTTCACTCTTACAGTGGTTGTCACTAGATTAGGTGATTAGTTGTATGAACTACCAAATGACGATAGTGTTCACCTGATCTGATTTGATTAAATAAACTTTAATTTATTTTTTAAAAAAATGCATATATTATAGAGTTAAACAAGAAATAATTCTACTCATAGCTATCTTAATCATCTCTCAAGTTGTGATCAATAAAAAATAAAATAGACTAACGTTATTTGTTTAAGAAAAAAATTATCTTCAATATATGATTTAGAGTCAAAATGGTTAAACATAAATTTCTTAGTCAGTCGAAAATCAAAATAATCATCCAAAAAATATATATGAGTCAAGCTACAAAATTCTAAGAAATTGAACCATTGAATCATATTAATGTATAGATCGACACGTTTTGGGCCGTTGATGGGGAATTTTATTCGGTTCCTTAATTGCAGAGTATCTTTTATACACGGCCATATATGTACACGGCTATATATGAACGGTTGAGATTAGAAGATATAATATTGATGCATGAGTGGTCAAATATATAAATTGTTATGAATAGCTAAAATTATGTGATGTATATACACGACAATGCATACAAGAATCTTATCGTTAATCGAGACTAACCAAAATGATTAACACGTGTCGGAAGAATCTTAGGTTAGTGAAAAAGAAAACGCACACGTCAACACATGGTTTTGGTACTTTTTATGACTTCTTCAGTGACTTTATGATCTTTTGTGCTTTTTACAAGTGTACAAACAGATTCCCCAAACCGTCCACGAGTCTCATTGGTTGTGTGAGTGATGGGGGGTGGGGTGGTGAGGTGACAAGTCTGTGAGTGGAGATCAGGGTCTGTTTAGATTGGTTGTGACAAGAATGGCGGAGAGATGTAATGTGGGATGTGATGAGGCTCCATATCTCTCTGTCTCTCTTCTTCTGTTCATGGCATGTACCCTCCATTACTAGCGATGAAAATTTGATCCTCGAGCCTTCGAGACTTTCAAGGTTACGGTAAGGAAGCCGGGGAAGAAAAAGTCATGATTAGGTCATAGTCTCCAATGCCTAACTTGTTGCAATGACAGAGAAGTGATTGCATTGCATATGCTAGAGTCCGAGTGCCTGACCAATCAATGGCAAAGAAGATAAGACCGTTCAATTCATGGGCACAAGCATCTTTTTGGTCAGAAATAGGTACAAGCATCTAAAATCCCCGTAAAACAAAAGCTAGCTACCCATGGACCAGGAACATTATTTGAAGCAGGGACGACGACTGGATCGTATTGATCTAGGCCAGACCCAGAGTGGGCCAAAAGTCATAACTTGGCATATGGAAAACCCTAAAAAAAACTTGAGGGGAATACTACTATGTTGGGAGCTTCTGCAACCATGGCGGTTGATAACATTTCAAAACAGTGAAAGTAGTAACTACTAACATGGAGTCGAGCAAGGACAAAAGCCTACCCCCCACCAAACCCTTATAAAAGGTGACCCGAAACTCTCTGAGCTAATAGCTTTGCAGTTGGCTAATCACTGTCAGTGTACCTCTTCAGGATAACATACTAACCGGTAACTGTACTGGGTGTGGAGATCACGGTATCTGAATTCATTATCACAACGGCCTCAGAGTATACGATAACAACCAGAAATATTTGGAAACGGCAATGAACAGATACAGCAAATTTGAGCATGAACAATCTCCTAATAAGATTGATAATGCATAAGATTGATATTTCAAATGGTTTCATTGTGAACTGTTAATCACCAAGGTACACTAAGAGTTGGGGAAACATGTACATATAAGAAAGGACAGAAGATTATCGGGATTGACAACTGGACATCCTACAGTATCTAATTGACGGAGACTCAAGCAAAGTAGAACCCTGCAAAGTGGGAATAGCCAAAACGAAGTAAAAGTCAATTTTATTGATAAATTCGAAACACATGGTTAATAATCATACGAAGTTTAGAATCTACGTCTGACTTTGTCAATTCTTAGAAGGATACTTCGCCGTGACCATGCCGACCTCAACACGTGGCGAGGTAGTTGTCCGGCGGGAGTGTGATCTTGCACGCGTCGCCGAGGTCGACGACGAAGTCGCTGGTGAGGGGGTTGACGGTATAATTCTTCACCGGGGAAGGGAGGAGTCCGATTGGGAAGCCGTAGCGGGTGTTCGGTGTGGGCCGGCGATGGGCCTCGGGTCGGGTTTGGGGTTTTCGGGTGAGCAGTTTGGGAGGAGAGAGAGAAATGAGGAGGATAAGGGAGGACAAGAAGAGGAGAGGTTTCGTAATTTTTTTTTGAAAATGTTTGGAGAAGATGAAGTCAGAAGATCGGTGTGGTTTTGATATGAGCGGCGAACGACGCGTCGTTGACTACGTCCGCGCTGGCAGGTAAAATGGTCGTGGAAAGTTGAATAGGAGTTCGTTAAGACATATGAGGAGTTTCTTATTTGCTAATTAGGATTAGATTAAATAATTGTAATTAAGAATCTGATTGGGACTATTGTGAGGCTGTGGGTGTGGTTCTGCGTTGTGACTTCTGCGGATGTTGTTATGCCTAATGACATGACATTAATATGTTATGAACATTTGAAAAGTTAGTAGCAAAGATTAATGTCATGAACACTGAAAAGTGGAAGCAAATTTGGTGAATGTTCAGGAAGTAAAGTTTTGTGAACGTGTTCCCTTGATCTTCGATGAATGAAGAGAAAGGAGTATTACTGGAAAGAAGAAGATGATGACCTCGACTTCATCAGGGTTGATACCTTCTATTGTATGTGCCAAAACTCAAGTGATGATTGTGCCAAAGATTTGTTTATTACTGTTATAACCCAATATCTGGTTCTTCTACAATCCATCGCTCGGACACAAGCAAACCCTTCTCCATTCGAGTCACCAAAACCCTCATCGAACAATCCATCACAAACATCTCATGGTGCCTTGACAGCTACCAATCACATGGTGCAGAAAATTCACCCGCAAATGTATCCATGCAACAACTAGCCCTTTCTGGTGTTGAGGCTGATCGAAGAGATTCCCAGAGTTCTGTCCAGCTTAATGGTGTTGTGAGAAACAAAAATTAAAATTAAAATAAAAGCATTATTTACTGACTGTTTTATATTTGTTAATCATGGTTTACTAGAGTTAAGAAAAAAGACAGATGGCAATTAGATAGAGTGGTGGGGATGAGGGTGGGGAAATAAAGGTGGGAGCAAAAAAGTTTGTAGCAACGAAAAAGAGTAAACATTACCCGAAATTTATTGATATGATCAATCATTCTTAAATTTACATTTAATGGGTTAAAAACAAAATAATCTATATTAAAAAATAATTATTTTCACTATTAAATATACATTAATTCAATAGTAACTGACCGTAAGTCGGTAATTCTCTTGATCAATCATGACCGGAGGTGCTCATGACTGGCATATTACTTGACGTATGAAGCCATAATCACACAGTACTTTCATACAGTTTTAGGTAAGAGACGCTTAATTAGTATGAACACTAGTGACTTAGTGAGGGACTGAGGGTGTGACACTAGTAAGAATATTAAATTGTGCAACCTTCACCAACTGTTTACAAAACTTGACTTAGAGAGATAAAGAATGGGGGATAGAAGGAATTTGGGTGATTAGTAGTCATTTTTTACACCTTTACTTGGTGAGGGAATGAGAAATAATGAATCATGATAGAAATGAAGTTGTTTACAAAACAACCTTTTTAGTATGTAGAAATGTCATAAAGCTTTTGTTTGGTAGTTTAGAGTTCACTAAACTACGAGATTAGTTTTGGAAAAAAAATAGTTGTTTTACTCATGAATGAATTTTAATACCAATCCCTCCCCCTTAACGAATGAAAATGAGAGAATCTTTCAGATTTCGTTGTGGAGCCCTTAAAAAATTTGTCAAAACTCATCTCAAATTAACTCTTTTACTCGAAGTAAATTCTACAGGGTACATCTCAAGTGAAATTCTAACTGAAACTCTTTTGAAACAGACAACCTTACCCGCAAACCAACTAACCACTTTCATGAATAATTTAAAACAACCCCTAACTCCTAGAGCCAACATATTTCCCAAATTACATCTACGCTTCACCAACTTATTCAATTATCTAAGTTGGGTAATCAGAACAATATACATTAAGTAATACCTACATATACATACTAGTGATAGTGGATTAGTTGACTATGTCCAGTCATCTGTACGTATGACCTCCTCTCAGCAACTCTGCAACACTGGGCATATGAAAAAAGACAAAAATAATAATCAAGGCTGAGAAAATAGTCGATTATCATGTTCTCCTCTTATTGTTCTGAAAATCGTTCATACATGCCTCATAGGGAAAGAATTCGTAATAATCATTTCTAAAATCAAAACAAAACATGTCAATCTCATTGGCTTAAAAATCAATATTAAAAATAGAGAAAGAGGTTTCACCATGAAAATGAGTCTTCAAAGCTAGGATCGGAGTCTCCAAAGGCTTATAAGTGCCTCACGTCATTTCCTTAAATGAGGGCCCACCCCGCTCCACATTATCTAGTTAATAAGGTGAGAGGTCATTAATCTAAATGCACCCCGCTTCACTTCCTTAAGTGAGGGTCCACCCCGCTCTACCCTAATTAGGTGGGGGTCATCACTGCACATGCACCCCACGTTACTTCCTTAAGTGGGGGGTCGATCCCGCACCACCCTATAAGGTGGGATGTCTTCAACCTATCCACCCTGTGTCACTTTCTAAGTGGGGATCCACCATGTGCCACCCTAATTAGGTGGGGGTCATCACTCCACACGCACCCCGCGTCATCCTAAATAGGTGAGGGTCATCTCTCTCAACGCACCCCGCGTCACTTCCTTAAGCGGGGATCCACCCCGCGCCACCCTATAAGATGGGGTCATATATATTAACAACCTTTCATGGTGAAGAAAAATAACACAAAAAATCCGAAAAGTCATAAAAGACTCTACATCGTAAATTAAAATATGCATTAACGGTTCTCTGGCCGTCTTCATGATAATGATCATAAATCCGAGAATTCCCCAATAAAATAAACATAACTCATAATTCTACCGATTTAAACAAATGGCTTACGGAAGGGGGCAACTCACATTCCATTCATGTTGTTTATAATTAAATAAAAACATTAGTGCATGCATATCATTAAAATCGAAAGTCCACTCATAGACTTAGACATTAGCTTGACGGAATATTTTATAAACCTTAATCAGCTTTAATCAATGGCCGGAATAATATTTTATTATCCGCCAATAATATTAAACTTGAAAATTTCTGAAACCTAACCCAAACTCCTCCAAAAATTACCAAATTTAAACCATAGACT
The DNA here is from genome assembly GCA_951800085.1 of Comarum palustre. Lineage (NCBI taxonomy): Eukaryota > Viridiplantae > Streptophyta > Magnoliopsida > Rosales > Rosaceae > Comarum > Comarum palustre. The sequence goes on along the minus strand of OX637588.1, from coordinate 2,523,732 downwards.
CTTTTCATTTTATACCATATAATTGATATGAAAAACTGTCCAAAAATGGCAACGCCGTCGGAAGAAATTTCAGCCAAAACTCTGGTCACCTCCAATCACCACTAAATATTAATAATAGCTTCGTCTCATCATTTTGAACAACTTTGTAGTTCAGCTTGAAGGACAATTCTAACTTTAACTAGGTCAATCGAAATCAAACACAAAAATTATCAAATTTTAAACCTAAAAACTTCAAATCTTCGATTCACCCTCCACACTCCAAATCGAGCTACCAACTTCTAAGAGATTATAGTACTCAAGAAGCCCAACAAAACCATATAAAGAATTCACCAAGTGGTGGTCTGAGGAGGAAGAAATCCGGCCACTATGAACTGTAACACCCCGTCCCGAAATTAACATTTTTACCGGGATTAGACGAGTTACAGAGAATGGTAACCGCACTGTTAATTTTTCCCCGTATTAATATCGAGATATTCTGAGTTTTGGGGAAAATAGAATTAATGTCCCGAGGGGTAGATTATGTTATTACGGGATCCCCGGTATGTCCGGAAGATTTTCCGGAGCTACGAGTTGTTAGTTACGAATTTATCGAATTTACGGAAGTAACAAATGATAAGTTACTTTATCATAGAAAAAGAGGACTTTGCGTTAAGTCGAGAATTTGAGGGAGTTTCCTTCGGGAAAGATGTGGAGGACGTTAATACGAACTCGTGGGTATGTCCTATGAATTAATCGGAGAACGTATGCGGAGGTTATGAGGGATAAAGTGTTGTTACCGTGCGGTAAAAGTAATTAGGAAAAAATATCTTTTTACTATTCATGGTAACTATTCATTGGCAGATCTGGACCGTTGGATTTGTGAGATCAAATCTGGGCCGTTGATTATATATATATATATGTGAGATCGGATGAGGGGGAAAAAAAAACACTCTCTTTTTCTCTCTCACTCTGGTTTTTCTTCCTCCCTCCCCAGATCGCTCCTCTACCTCTCTGAAGCCCTGGATCTCGACGCCATCACTGAGGGAGCACCGCCACCATCAGTTCCAGGCTCGTCTCAGCCTCCCCCACTCCTCTACCCTCTGTGCACCACACGACTGACAAGGCAGCGCGACCCCGGAGTTTGTTCCTTCGTCGAGCCATTGCAGGGTTCATGGAGGTGCGGCAGAACGTGGGGGCAACGAGATGTGGTGGCTCTCCCATGGAGGACGGCAGAGATCGAGTTACAGTTGGGAGGTTCTTACCGGAAGCTCGAGGGTTTTAGGACGGGATCCGTTGGTAATCCATTCCTCTCCTCCATGTTTTTCTCTGTGGTATTGTTAGGATGTAATTGTGATGTTTGGCCGATTAGGATAGATAGGTGGCCGGAAAAATGGGTAGGAACAGGTCGGTAGGCCGACCGGAACAGTTTTGGTGAGGAAGGGTGAGTTTTTGGATTTTTACCACGGTAGATCTGGGTTTTTACCGAATTACCATGAATAGGAAATGCCAGAACTGCCCTTGGCAGTTTAGAGTAATTACAGGGGTGCCATTGTGGTTAAATCCCAGAAATACCCCTGGTAGTATGAGTTTATTACTGGACTGCCATTAGAGCTGGAATTCCCAGAATACCCCTGCCATATTTGTTTATTTACAGGGCTGCCCTTGGGACAGAAATCCTAGAAATAACCCTGACTGATGTGTATAATTACGAAACTGCCATTAAGGCTAGATTGTCCATATTGCCCTAACAGTTTTGGGCTAATTACAGGAATGCCATTGAGATGGTAATTCCATAACTACCCCTGGTAATTATAGTTATGTTCAGGGATGCCAAGTAGGAGGAAATATCTTAGATGCCGTGGTTTGGTTTATTTACGTGGTTGCCACTATGTCTTATTATATATTTATGTGTGCATGTTGTTATTTCTTTACGGTTGCTGTGAAATCCTGTTGTATAATTGTATGGTGGATTGTTTGGGATAGTCCCGACAGATAGATGGTCGGTGGATACCTTAGCGGAGAGGTTAAACTCCGGATACGCGTTAGATGTTTGTTATCCATACTAATAAATCGACCGATAATTAGGAAAGCGGGATTCTGCCCGGCTAGGGTGAACCTTACACAAGAGCTACGTGTGGCTTGATCCCTGAAAAGACAGGGTACGTAGGCAGCCTGACCAGGAATCAGGTGCAGCCACAACTATTATTAGAACCCCTAGGTTCTTAAATTGGCATATTTGAGATTTCATGTAGGAATCAGAATAACCTCCGGTTTGAGGTTTATTCCGGTGTCGTTTGGTCTGTTTGAATAGGGTTATCCTGGCTTAAGGGGGGGATTTCGAGTAAATCTCTCTTGAGTTGGGTCCCGCACGTCTTAACTCAGGGTTAGGGAGGTAATCTTGGGTTGGGGCGTGACATGAACAGTGTCAAGAGCGCATCTTCTCGTCGTTATTTCTCCTTATCGATGATGAGATAGCTCCAACTAACACCACATACTTGTGGACAGTACTACATGCTTCAATTACACACCAAGCACGCGCTCTAACTTCACCTGACGGAGGAGAAATCTGGTGACGAAATCTGATGAAAAACTTGGTTTCTGCGTGCTACAGTAACTTTTCTGATTTACTATTTCACCTTTGGTAAACCCTATATATAGACTTTTACTGCACAATAATTTTTGTTTTTTTTGTCTATAACTTCTTCATATGAACTCCGATTTGAGCGTGCTACATGTCCACGAACTCGTATCGACATCCTCTACGACTTTCATGAAGAAACTTTTTCCAAATAACAATCCTAGAAAAAAGTCAACTTTATGCCCCTTACGGTAAAATAGTTACTAAAAATGGTAAAAGACAAAAGTAACCAACCGTAAGATAATTCTAGGATCGGGATGTGACAAAATTGATTCCCTCATGGTGTAAGTAAATACACATTTAGAGAAGCATATGAATAACTCCCTAAATATTCATTTCATTTCACGTTAAACTCACCTTATTGATTTCTTATTTCTTTAAGATGAACAGTTACTATTGTCCCCATAGTCTAATTTATTCACATAGACAATTCTGGCATTTCCGAACATACTAGAGCGTATACAGCTTTGTAGGTTCAGATACTACTCTCGAAAATGTTAGAAACACAACGAAAACGATCGAAAACGCTTCGGGAACGTATCCTTATATAAATGGGATTGGAAAGGAATGAGAGAGAAAAAGAATGAGGGATAGAAGGAATGACGGAGAGAAATAGTCATTCCCTTTGCACGTTTACTTGTTGAAGTTGTTGAAGGAATGAGAAATAAATAATCAACATAGGAATGAAGTTGTTAAATAAAAAGCTTTTAGTATTGTAGAAATGTCATAGAGATTTTGTATTTGGTAGTTTAGAGTTTTCATATAACTATGAGATTAGTTTTAGAAAAAAAAAGTTGATTCACCTATAAATGAATTTCAATACCAACTCCCCTTTAATGAATGAAACTGGAGGAATCATTCCAGATATTGTCATAGGCCCGCACAAAATTGATTCTTTCATGGTGTAAGTAAACACACATTTAGAGAAGAATAATAACTCCTTAAGGATCCATTCACTTTCCCGTTTACCCCATTGATTTGTTATTTCTTAAGACGAACAATCGTTATTTCTCTCGTAGTCTAATTTATTCACAGAGACGATTCTGGTGTTTCCAGACATATTTGAGGGTGTAAGTTCAGAATTAGTTTTCGAAAACGCCAGAAACACATCGAAAACGTCCGGAAACATATGCTTAAATAAACAGGATTGGGAAGGAATGAGATAGATAAAGAAAGTGAGAGATAATGAATCATTTTATCATTAATTAATTTGTTTTTATTTTAAATATTAGAGCCTCAAAGACTTCATCTTTTCGTTTCAAAACTTTCAAATCTTGAGGCTTTGACTCATTGCCTCGTCTCACACAATCGTCTTTTTAAACATAAAAAATTAGTTTTGAAAAATAGTTGATTCACCCATAAATGAATTTCAATACCAATTTGGCAGTCTTAAGTTCCTGAACAAATTGTTTAGCTCAGTGGTAGTCCAGATTTGCGTAGCTCAATTTTATTTGAGATTTATGCATCTTTTGATTCCTTTTTTTACTGCCACCAATGTTTTGGGTTCTGCATTGATGTTCAGTAAAAAAACATCAACTCTACTACGCATTGTAAGTCATGGAATTATGGAAGCCTGGAAGATTGACTGGAAAGAAAACCTTTTGCTTTCGTAGAAGAAAAAAATGTTCAGTCAGCTGCCAGTGGATACAAATTAAGTTTTATTTTTACTTGTTCAAAAAAAACTTAATTTGTATCCACTGTGCAGCTGATTTTTATATATAGTGCCACATTGTGAGATGATCATCGGATACAAATTGGCCTTCAGATCTTCTAAAACATATAATACACATGAGCTTACAATCAAGATGTGAATGACATGCAATAGCTATACACATATATGGAGCCATTTTTTCCCTCTGATTGACAAACGAGAACTTTTACATCATTCCTTTGAGGATTGACTATGCATTAGGCAGTACTGCTTTTAGGTGAGTGAAAGACATGTATTGTTGATAATGGTCATCACGGCGAGTTCCAGATCTCGGCATTTTTTACCTTAGACACACTCTGCACCACTTCATAAGGCAGAACATCTCCGATCACAACCACCATCTTGCTTTCCAGGTCTACTTTGTAGGATGTCACTCCTATTTTGGTTCATGGCAAAACACAGAAAATAAGCAAGAGTTTGTAAGAGGCTACAGTACAACCATTGAGAACATGAGCACAAATTCGGTTTCTAATTGTAACGAAAATCATGTATGTATGCATAAGAGATTTCGGCATACCTTCCATCTTTGAGATATGTTTTTCGACTTTCCTGGCACATCCATTGCAGTGCATGGAGACCTTTAACATCACCATCTGCATCATTCATCAAATTAGCAATCTGTTTTGTCAAACATACATGTACTTGAAACTTAAAAGAGAAAAAAGGAAGGGGTATTCACCTTGGGTTTCAGTTGAAATGCCAGAGTTTGTTTTCCTGCAACGACATCCTTGAGTCTCATAAACTGATCCTTTTCACCAGGAATCAATTGGCTTTTCTCAAACTCATCTTGGTTTTCCTCCGAGTAGTTAATGCAGAAACAAGAACTTGAGTCAGAAGAAAGACACAGAGAGTCTAGCATCCTCCCAAGACTAAGCTTCCCCATTTCAACCAAAGAAACAAATCTGAAGTGTGACAGAACCAAACAGCGTATTTAAGCAATCCAAACACGCCCTGATCTGTCCTTCCAACTCGGTCAGAGTGATGCAAATCCCAGACAAAATAGTGTGAACTAATATATGCTGCACTAGACAAACCAAGTTTTCATTGGGGAAGACAAAAGCTGAACACAACCCAATGAAGCCTATGAAGGAGGAAAGGGAACAAGGCTCAATAATTTATACTCAAAATAACTCAGATGGTCAAGAAAACTTAGAAGGAGACCAGGAACCCAAAAAACCACTACTTATATATACTGTGACCTCTTCTAAGACCAAGAATGCAAACCCAACTAGATCATGTGATGGTGAACTCCTAAAAGATAAAACGCACCCACAACCAATATTCTATATAAGAATTACCTAAATGAGAGAAAGTTCCTGTGATTGTTCAACTAAAGAAAGAAACCCAAATCTGTAATGAGGCTTTTCGATCAGGAACCCTGTTTCATATGATTGAGAAGGGAAAAGGGAAAGAAAGGAAATTATCACAGTGACACACAACATGATCGAACCCTTTTCTTGTTTTGATGAATCTTTTCACGAAAAATCAAAACTTCTCCGAGCTTATAACTTTAACATGACTGGCATGGTGTGCAAGTGAAGACAAACTTGATGAAGTAGAATCTGAAGTCACTGAAAACAATTAGGTCCTGTAACATAGATTAGTGGAGTAAAGTAGAGTGTGATCACCCACCTAATACGCTATAGATTAGAGAACTCCCAAAGCAACCCAAAGGTGCTTGTGATGGATAGTATAATAGCTCAGAAACCACCACAGGAAGCTTGAATTGGTGACAGTTTTGTCTTGGCCTTCGATATGAAAAATCAAAATGGGACAGGAGGCCTCCCAACCCATGAGCTCACTAAGTTCCTTAATCATTATACGATAGACTAAATTTCAAAACAAAATGAATGGCTCTATTCTCGACACAGGTTGCTCCATGTGGGTGGGATGATTCTTTGTAACAAAAACCAGAGAAAGGGTTTCAAAAAAAGTATTTGATGTTATATCTAATTTATTATATTTATTTTAAATTACATTCATATTTAAGATTGTTGTAACGGATGGAAGAAAGAACACAGATTTACGTGGTTCACTAACGATATGTTAGCTACGTCCACGGCCAAGGAGAACAGTTTTATTATCTTGAGGAAACACAACCACCGAGTCCTTAATACAATTAGGTTTAGGACGTTTATATACTAAACTCTAAACCCTATATACTAAACCCAATAGGAAACCATAACCCAGCATAACAGAGACTCTAAACCCTATATACTAAACCCAATAGGAAACCATAACCCAACATAACAGTGACTCGTGGGCCTTGGGGGCGTTGCCCCCCATGACACTGGTTGACCAATCTCACTCCCGCAACTGTCGCTCGCGGGGGCAGTTTCGGTCGCGGGAGAAAGATCCTTCGCGCGACTTTCGCTCGCGGGAATAATTTCGCTCGCGCCCCCGAACCCCCAAACCAGGGCGCGTTGCCCCTGGACCCCAAACTCGCTGACCGGGCAGCGAGATCTCCGAATAGCTGGTACCTCCAGATGGCTGGTTCAAGGCATATATTAACAAAGATTGTTTTAAAATACATTCAAATTTATTAATTAAGTTTGTTTAAACAAAATAAACTTATTATTTAGGATGAAAAATAAAACATATTTTTTTAGAATTACAGAAATCATCATTACCTCTAGGCGTTAATGAACTGGTATCCCATGAAGATATGAATCATAAACCCTAACCCCTAAACCCTACCCCTAAAACCTAACCCCTAACCTAAAACCCTATACCAAAAACTCAAATCTTCTATTTGTAACATAACTTAAAGGTTACAAACAAAATGCATGGTTAATATCTACACCATAACACACAAATTAAAATGTAGAAAACATAATTAAAATCAGAATGACAAAATCGTTAGGAGAAAAATAGTGACAAATTTTAGTTTTAAAAATAAATCCTATAAGACATGTTAAATAATTTGAATTGAGTGTAAATTAAAATGAAATATGTGAATGAGTTTATCTTAAAAGAGACTCCATTTTTTTGGATACAAGGTCATGTTTAAGCACGTGTGGGACACATGACAAGCAGAGTTGGGGGTGACAAGTCTCATGCGTACGCTGAATAATTATATAGAGAAACAAGCCAAAATTGAAGGGATGTGTTCTTATAATGGATTAGTACTGAAAAGAAGCAAGCAGCACCCTCGAGCAGCACCTATGGACATGGAGTGATGGAGCACTGCACTGATATGACAGAATTGAGATATACACAGCTGTTATATGATTGGATGGCTAAAATGCTCCCAAAGTTCTATAGTGCTCCGGCCAGTATTGGAAGTCCGAAGATAAATTTCATATCTATTAAAATGACTGAACTATCTCAACCAAGAATGGAATTAACCATTTTAAATGACTCGTTTGTATTTAGGCTTTTCAAGATAAGAAATTGATTTGCAACAGAAAGCAACAGACAAGAGCATTCTATACCAGGCAATGGAAGTGCAGATCTGACTCTCTACTGCATCGATCAAAGAGGTCGAGTGCTGCAGATGGAATTGTTTAGAGGGAAAACTATATATGCAAAAGCATCTGAATTCACATGGCATAGAATGGAATGGAATGGAATAGTATAAGGTTTAATCAAAACATAAGCCTTTAAATCAGTGTCGGCCTAGCTACTCCATAGTCCATACAATGGGACAATGGCAATAGTACGTTTTTTTACCTCCAAATCCTATCAGTATTAAGTTTTTCATCAACACTGAACCAACAAGTTCTACAAGTTACAACAAGTTTAATCTTGCAATATCAGGATGCTCTATTCAGCATATTGTAAGTAGGCATCCAATCTGTCATATCTAGCTATCTGAGTTTCAATTTCTTAAAACTATAGGAGAGGCGGCTTGAGACAAAAACTGAGCATAAATTTAGTTTGAGGCAAAAGGTGAGTCGAAGTGTTTAACAGGTAAGAGCTGTATTACTTTGTAGCAAGCAAAAGAATCCTACAATAACTAGCTTCTCGCAAATGTTTTGCCGCATACAATAGTAATAGCTGACGATCATTAGCTGCGGACAAAAAAGAAGAAAATAACTTTAGGGGTGTGGTTTTCAAATCATTTACTGTCGTTTTAAGTTCATATCAGTAATAATAATCAATCATAATCACTATTTCCACTTAATCAAGTTTATAATTCCATCCGCATGCCTATTTCATAAAGTAAACATATCATAATACTCTAGTCATGAAGAATCTAATCAATCCAGTTATACATTTAGATGATAGCAACCACTTGATAATTTGATCCAGAAGGCTTTCATTCTTCATCTTAAAGAATAACCAAAGCAAAATTAAACATGTTCAAAACAACTAATTCAATATATAAAACCTCTTTGACATTTACCAAATTCCATGTGGTTTTTAAATCACAACTTCTTATTCTGTCGGTTTTAAACTATTTGCTTCATACATCACAGCGATTATAATATATGTCTATTGTCACCTCCACCGTCACAGTCAGCTTGACAGTAACAGATCGACACTGATCCATGTTTGCAGCCACTGTAGGAATTGTTCCACACGAATAAAACCCTAGAAAACACAGCTACATCAAAGTTAAAGGTTAGGTAGTACCTACCTTATTCCCCAGCTTCATTTTCATAAACATTCGCATCTTAAGCTTCACCACCCTTAGCTTATTCCCCATGCCTCGAGTTCTTTTCTTCTTCTTTTTATGACACTCCGTCATTAATCTCCGGTGACGTCGTCTACGTAAAATGCTCCCCGTCTCTGAAAATTTGAGACAAATGGAGCGCCGTTCTGGTTCTTTCGTCTCTTGGCCAGGGTTGTTCAAGTTTCCAAAGGTCAATTCAATCGAAGAATCGAAAATGTCAGACTCCAAGCCCAAGTTTAGACCTGGCTCTGTGCATGACCCAAAACTCCAAAAGGTTGAAGCCGTCCCGGAACTTTGAGATACTTTTCAAATCATGTGATAATGAACTTGTAGACTTAATTTTCCTCATAAGGGCATGATTCATTCTCCTTCTCTTGTCGTGATGGATTTTGCTTATATTTGTCTATTTAGAATCTATGAACATGATAAAAGACTTCACATTATCTTAGTTAAATACCTCTAAGCTTAAAAGAAGAAACGAGTAAGAAATCAAACATAAAACACAAAGATAATCATACATGACGTGGCTAAAACCACCGTGTCACTTGCAACAAGTTCATATTTGAGCACTACAGAACAACTACTTTAGCCGACGAAATTTTTTCATCGGCTAAATCCTAAAATTTGTCTGCTAAAGTCTTAGCCGCAAAACGTCTTCAGTTAAGAAGTCGTCAGGAAAAAGCCTTCGGCCAAGACTTTAGCAGACGAAATTACTGTTCATCGTCGGCTAAAGTCATTTATTTAGCCGACGAAGAAATTTTTCTTCGCTTAATTTCTGGGATAAAATTTCGTCGGCTATAGCTATTATTTTTATTTATTTAACTTTAGCCGACGAATTACCCTAAAATTCGTCGGCTATAGTTATTATTATTTTTTAAACTTTAGCCGACGAATTTTAATAAAATTTGTCGGCTATAGTTATTTTATTTTTTGCATATTTTTTTTCTTTTTTTCCTTGTATTTTTGATTAAATTTTTTTGCTTCTTTTTAAAATTCGTCAGCTAAAGTTATTTTATTTTTTGTATATATATTTTTTTTATTAAATTTTTTTTGCTTCTTTTTCGTTTCTACACCGGTGGTGGAGAATGAGGAGAAAATGAGGATCATAGGAGAAGTAAGGCTAGGAGGAGGAGAGAGGAGTTAGGGGAGGAGGAGAAGGCTAGGAGAGGAGAAGAAGGATTTAGAGGAGGGGAAAGGAGGAGAAGAAGGATTTAGAGGAGGAAGGAGGAGGAGAGGAGGTAGAATGAGGAGTACGTTGTTGCCGCCGGAGTAGGAGGAGGAAGGAAGATGAAGAGAAGGAGGAGAAAAATGAAATATATATATATATATAAAATTTTAAACTTTAGCCGACGAAATACCCTAATTTCGTCTGCTAAAGTTCAAAATTTTAGTCGGAAAAATTTCAAAATTTTTAAAATCCTCGCCAAAAAATTTGAATTTTTAATTAACTTTAGCCGACGAATTTTAATAAATTTCGTCGGCTATAGTTATTTATTTAACTTTAGCCGACGAAATTAGGGTAATTCGTCGGCTGTAGTTATTTATTTTTTTATTTAACCTTAGCCGACGAAATACCTATCTTTTGTCGGCTAAACTTTTTAAATTTCGTCGGCTAAAATTTTTAAATTTCGTCGGCTAAAATTCAAAGACTATAGCCGACAAAAAATCACTTTAACCGACGAAAAAAAATTTCTTCGGCTAAAATTTCACTATAGCCGACAAAAAAAATAATTTAACCGACGAAAAAATATTTCGTCAGTCTGTTTTTGGTTATTTCATCGACTAAAGTTTTTTGCTAACAGTGAATACTCTCGGGTCAAGTTATCACATTGTCCATTATAGTCGGTTGTTTTATTCGAGATTAGTGCGTACGTTAAGAGTATATCTTAACATCATTACTGCTACATTTATCCCAAAAAATTAGCAAAAGAAACAGCTATTAATGATTTCGAGTCGCCTTGTATGACCAAAGGTGGACCTCACCGTCGGGACAGGACACCCCAGCGTAACGCCCTTGTGTCCGATACCACTCCATAATATCCTTTTCAACTCTCTCTCAGTTTTCTTCTTCCAAGTTCCAACTCCTCAGAGCTCCCCACCGATCCGCAACTCTATGCAGACTCCGTTAGATCTCCCCTAAACGACGTCGTTTGCTGGACGACTACTGAAAACGGGCGCACCAGAACTTCTTCTTCGAATTGAGGTCAGTCCGGTCGATTTCTTCGTTGCTTGTTTTTCTTTACGTTAAGGTTTGCTCCGGCGAGTGTGATTTTCCAGATCCGTTTGAAGTTTGCTTCGTTTTCTGTGCTCTTGTGAATTTTGGATCGTGTGAGGATTAGAGAGGAGAGTTTGGATTTGATTAGGCTTGGATTCGTTGAAGATTTTCGCTTCTCTGTGTTTGATTTAGTTCAGTTTATTCAGCATTTTGTGGATATGAATTTGATTTAGGACTTGAAATCGGTGATTACGCTACTGTTAGTGATGTATGAATTTCGGTGTGATTTGGTGTCATTTCTTGTGGATAACTTGTGATGCGACTTGATTGATTCTGTATAGTGGCTTGAAATGTGTTAGGGAAGGCGAAATGGCGAGTCGAAAGGAGGATGAGAAGAACGAACGGATTATTCGTGGCCTTCTTAAACTTCCGGAGAATCGGAGGTGCATTAACTGCAATAGTCTGGTAAGTAATGCATTGCTTTCTTGTTTGTTCACTATTTGTTGCACTGGTTCATCTGCCACTTGTACATTTGGTGATTATATTGGTTTAAATAGTAAATTTGATTTGAATATATTTAGAAAAGAATTATCCTTGTTCGTATTAGGCTTAGAAATGATGCTGGTGACAGTGGCACTTCCAAAGTTAATATTTATTTTGTTCCTACACGAGTTATAGTAAAGTATATGAGCAGCTTTATCTACACTTTCTGTAAAGGTCTTGAATGCACAAGGTTGCCGTAATAGTACATTTGCTAGAATGCAAAAGTTAAGATTTTCAGTAGAAGTGTGGAATTTGCATGTATTATACCTCACAAGTTATTTTTTGCTAAGCAGGGACCGCAGTATGTTTGCACGAATTTCTGGACGTTTGTTTGTACCAACTGCAGTGGTATACAGTAAGTTCTGCCCACCTGCTCTGCTGCATTATTTTTCTTACGAAGTATTTTTTTATTCTTTGTATGAGTTTGTTAATTACATCAATTATATTTCCAGTCGGGAGTTCACTCACCGAGTAAAATCAGTGTCGATGGCTAAGTTTACGTCGCAAGAAGTTAATTCCCTTCAAGAAGGGGGAAACCAGGCATGCATGCATTTTTCAGTTCTCACACAACTATTTGGTATTGTCTTGTCCATTGATAATTTTCTCATTTGTCCAATTGTACTCGTCTCTGTTTTCCAATGACAGCGTGCAAAGGAAATTTATCAAAAAGAGTTAGATCCACAACGTAATTCCTTCCCTGATAGCAGGTTAACACTTCTTTGTTCTTTCTCTTTTTCCTGCTTTGATTGGTTTATGTAAAAAGTGGGTTTCTGATTCAAGTGTTTGCTACCAGTAATGTTGAGAGACTTCGAGACTTTATTAAGCATGTGTACGTGGATAGAAGATATACTGGTGAAAGAAACCTTGGCAAGCCACTGAGGGTGAAAATGGTAAATTATATCTTCCCATATATTTAATTGATTATAAGGTGTTACTTGGGCCAAAACAAAAGGCGTATATCACATCGAAAAGAAAAAAACGTATGTGCTGGTACCTATAAACCTAAATTGAGCTAACTGGTTCCATGTTCTGATTTATTGTCATACAGGGGGACAAGGAGGACTCGTATGAAAATAGAAGGCTAGATTCTTATCAGGGTTCTCGAAGCCCACCATATGATGATGACCGTCGTAGTGAAAGGTCCAGTCCTGGTGGTAGAAGTTATGAGGAGCAACGAAGTCCTGGATATGATCAAGAAAGTCGAAAATATGGTGATTCTAAGAGAAGTCCTTCTCGCCCTGAAATTGTGAATGATTGGCGTCGAGAAGATAGATCTGGAAATGGTAGGCGATATGATGATCATAGAGTATCCGATGGAGATTTTAAACTTGATGCAAAATCTCCTGATCGGTCAAGAGATATAGATTCGTCCAGTCTGCCTATGGTACGGCCTGTTAGAGATATTTTGGGTGATAAGACAATACCTCTTCGTATTATTGAACCTCCTAAAGCCAACAGTGTTAGGGCTACTGAAGGTCCTGTGCTTACACAGGTGATGAGTCTCCCCTTACCGGACAATAAAATATCTTACTGTATATGATTGTAGTTACTCAGAGTTTATTTTTTCTCTTTTACTGTCTTGTGGTTGTAACGTTGTATTAGTGCATATCATGCTCCCTCTCTCTCTCCCCATAATTGTATAGCCATCTATATATGTCTGGATACTGGCCCCAGCTTTATTATTTACTTTGTTCCTAATATTTTCAGGCAGCTTACACAGCTTCACACTTTCCTTAAAATGATATTTGCTTCAATACTGATATATATATAACAGGCTTGTGCTGCTGTAGTTTGAAATAATTGTTTGATTTCTTTTAACTTTTCCAAACTACTTCCTATGTATTTCTCATATTGTTTAAATTGCAGAGAACTGCATCTTCCAGTAAATTGGGTTCCACCAACGGGAACCCAGTTGAAGTGAAACCGGAGACTTCTGTAAGTTTAATTGATTTTGATGCTGATATTGTACCTGCTCCAACTCCAGCAGTTCCTCAAGCACAAGCACAACAAACTTCTGTAGCTCAATCATATTCACAGCCAGAAATTTCACAGAGTGACAACAACTGGGCTTCTTTTGATGTTGCCCCACAAGTGAAAGCAACCCAAGCTCCTCCAAGTGCAAATTCGTTGGAATCTCTGCTATCACAGTTGTCTGTTTCGGCACCTGTCCCTAGTTATTCTGGCACTTCAGATAATACTGGGGGTTTTACAGCTGCAGGCAACATGACTACACCATTTGGTGGTAATTCAGTCATCACTCCTGCAGGACACATGATGTTACCCACTGCTACTCATACAGTTGCACCAGTTACTAGGTCGTCAACATTTCCCCCTGTTGGTGCTCCAGTTGCGACCCCTGGATTGGCTCAAGTATTCCCAACCAATGCTAGTAATGTCTCTGCTACCGGTTCTGGTCAATGGCCTAGTGTGCAGCATCAGCAACCTTCTTTATTCCCTTCTAATGGTATTCAGTCTGCCTCTCAGCAATACATAACATCAGCTGGTGGAGCTTCAAGCAATCAAGTGAGCTTATGTGACATTCTTGTCAATTTATGCTTTTAGCATTTTGTTACTATTTCACATTCATTCTTGATTTATCATATGCTTTTTTCCGCAGCCATGGAATTCAGCTCAGGGTCAACCACAAGCGCCACAAGATGTTTCAAGATCCAACCACAATGGTAATACTGTTGCATCACAACATTCAGCTGGGGATGTAAAATCAATTGGAAGAAGTGCTCTTCCTGAGGTAATTATGTTTCTCTTTGGCTTTCTTGACAACAGTATACAAGGGAAGATTACACTTATTTTCCTCTGTAGCTCTATTTTCAACTACTTTACCCTTGTAGTTGCTAGCGTCTCAATATGGCCTGAATTTAGTTGGTCCATATGTTGACCAAGAATGTGGATTTAGAGTTTGGACAATTAAGGGAATTAGTTGAAGTTGGAACTGTGTCAACTAAATTAATTTCGGGTATAAGCAGTAGAGACCTTAAGTCTGATAAGCTCACATATTTGTGTGCAACTGCATACTGAAAAAGAAAACTGAATGCTTGTAGGATCTTTTTGCTATGAACTATTCATCCTTCCCTGCACCAGTTCCTGGATGGCAGACTGGTCCTCCTCATGGTATGGGATTTGCTATGCCGTACAATACTGCAATGGTATTTTCTCAACCAATTTTTTATTTATAATGAATTAACTCTGTTCCACATCATTGGATGTGTAAATCCTTTTTTAATTTAGTATATTTGAATATCTATGTTTATTTGCAGCCCATGCCCAGTTTTCAGCAGCCTCTAAAATCAGCAAACCCGTTTGATGTCCATAGTGGTCCTCCAGTTCAAGCCTCAACAGTATGTAATTTCAGTTCATGTTATAGTGATATCTTAGTCATTGGGTCCTCACTTTCAGGCATATCTCTAAAGATAAGAATCAGACTATAATGACATGGGCCTTGTGCATGCTTGCCAGGCTATCAATTTTGAATGAGTTTTCTGGGCTGGAAAAGGGAAGTTGGGAAAGCAATCTTTTTTTAGATAGGAAGTTCAGATCTTCTACTGTCTAGAAGGATAGTTTAGCCCAATGAAACTTGGCTGCAGTGCTTGTTATTGTCACATATCCATTTTTTAAGGTTCTGATATCGTGTGATTGTTCGTGGTATCAGAATTAGGTTGTAGTACCCCTTTTGTAGTACTATGTCAATTTGCAACATGCAGAGTGGGTTTGCTCTTATATGCTTCTTTTCTTATGTTTTTGTCTTCCTCATCACTTATTAAGTGGGAGCGTACTTTAGGCATTGTGTTAACTTATTACTACGTAGTTGGTCCTGCACTCCTACTTAACAAATTGGATGTCTGAAACAAGTTTCAATTTTTTGTTTTTGCACTTATCAAAAAGTCATCAGAAGTTTCTGTTTCAGCTGTTATCTTTTGATGCACAAAGTACTAACTTTTGACGAATTTTGCACGCACTGTAGTTTCATTCCATGGCACCCTCACAAGGACCAGTACCAATGCAGCCTCCATCTGACTTATTGCGTACATCTAGCCTTGGGGCACTGCCATCAGCTTGGGGGCCTTCATATTCAACTGGATTGCCTCTCCAAGCACCACCATATGCGTCACAAATGCCTCCAAGTAAGCTGTTTTTCTTCCTTTTTCTTTGACTATAAGCATTCATTTTTTACAATTTGGAATTGTTGCTGAATTTTGGATTTGAAATCTCAGGTGCCTATGCTGGGCAACAAATTCTGAGAAGCTTGCCACCTCCAGGGTAACTATAATCGTTTAGCTTTCATTTAAGAGTATTTTGTCCATTTTTTGGAATGAAAAAAGAGTATTTTGATCAATACATGTCTGTTGACCATACATGTATCCACTTCAACAAATAATTAGGAAAAAATGGGGTTACTATCATTAGTGTTGTCAGTTTCTCTTTTGTTTCACACACTTCAATTGTTTTTTAAGTCTGGACTTGAAGATTATTTTTACAGCAACTAATTTGCAGGTATGTTGTTATGCTTATAGGTATCAAGGAGCAGGCGGCTTTGGTGCTGAGGGAGCTGCCTTTGGTTCGTTAAATATGGAACAGCCGGTTGGTAGATTCTCAGCACCTGCTACCCCAAATCCTTTCCCGTCTGCCGGAGGAAACCCATTTGGATAGATGTGAAGAACAAAGTGTGCCTTATCCCACTCAGGGTAAGCATAATCTTGCCCCTTTCAAATTGCCGGGTGGAAAGTTTTGGCTGTTACGTTACTAGATTTTAAGTTATCTGATGCCGTCTAGTGAGAGAATTTTTTATTTTTTATTGGATCAGCCCCCTGGGTTTGGGTCAAAGAAAAGGAAAGAGTATATATTAGAAAAGGGGGATAATGCCATAAAGGGGTACTGACTAAAGAGGAACCTAGGTATCCATTGCCAGCCAAGGCATTCAGTGGTAGTTTGCAGCATTCTTTGAGTGATCAGGAGTTCAATTGCTTCCTGGGCTTCCCTTAGTTCCCCCCCTCGTGATTCTTCGTTGCTACGTTGTATGATTTTGCGATCTCTTCATTGTGTTGTGAGCTCATTGAATATGTGTAAGCTAATGAATGTTACAGTGGATGTGAGTTGGTATGTTAATATGATCTGAAGTTGTGTTTTGTCGTTTGTGGAATTTTTGATTAAAACTTCGCTTTCAACAGTCGATCAACAGTCGATCCCTATGTTATGCTCCGATGAGCATGGTTTAGTGGTGTTTGTTTCTGATTGATTGGTGAATCATCTAGACCCAAATTCACTTTGTTTTACCAAGGGATGAAGAGAAGAAGATAATATATTTTGATGTCTGAGCTTGTGTTCCTTATTCGTAGTACCCGGTAGAATTTCCAGATAGAATTACCAAGTGAACACGGAATATGAATCTTTTTTTACTTGGATATGTACTTAAGTAGTTCCAAGTAAACCCTTAACCCTTTGTTTGACCCCTAATGTTTACACACGGCTTGTATATAAATGGATTTTCCTCACCCTTCATCTGTATTCTTAAGCATTCTTCAAAGTACAAACAAAGGACGATTGTCGCAAGACAACGAAGATGCAAGATGGTGGCCGGAACGTGGACCTCCTGCCGGAGATCATGCATGACATTTTCTCAAGGCTACCAGTGAAGGCGCTGTGCCGTTTCAAGCGTGTATCACAGCCATAGCTGTCCCTAATCTCTGATCCTGATTTCGTAGCGAAGGATGCATCACATGCCCCACAATTCCTGTTTGCTTCTGGACCCCAAAATCATTGGCTACGCTCTTTGGTTCTTAACCAATTTCTCAATGAGAATCATGATCATGTTGGTGGTTTAGTATCCGCACCCTCTGAGCTCGACTTTGTTTACAATCATCTTCCTCATGGGGGACTTGATTGGGTTCCCTTTGCCCATTATTCCTGCCATGACTTGTTCTTGTTCCAGTTATGTTCTGGTGATTACAGCTTCAGTTTGATCAACCCTGTAACCAAGAAATCAAAGAAATTACCAAATGCACCATTCTGGAGACTACCACGGGAGCCCTCTAATTTTATGTTATTTGGATTTGGATTTAATTATTCCACTAATGACTACAAGGTGATTAATGGGCAGCAAAATGCTGACGGAGTTGTGTTTAGTGTGTATACATTGCAGACTGATTCTTGGCGACAGGTTGACTTATTTCCCTACATAGTTTTAGATTATGATGGGATCATGGTTAATGGTGGTGTTCTTTGGTTGGTGAGGAAGGTTGCAGATGGATCATTGGCGATTATATCTTTCCATTTAGCAGAGGAGAAGGTTAGAGAAATTGCAGTGCCGCCCACTGCTACTACTTGTTCGAGACTAGGAGCATTCAGAAATTGTCTATGTATAACATCAATATCTGTATCAGAAACATTTAATGAGTTCTGGGTCATGAACAAGTATGGAGCGAGCGATTCTTGGACTGAAATGCGGCTCTCCAAACCATACCAAGAGCTATCACATTCCGGTTTCTGGACAGAAACTCATGATCTGATGATGTTTAATTTTTCATCATTAGTCATGTACAATTTTAATGACGACACATTTTGGACTTTATCAATTGGCAAAGTTGGTAGGATTACCAGTATCGGTATCTATGTGGAGAACCTGCCTACCTTAACTCATCAAAAGATCTTCCAAGATGACAGTGACATTATTAGTTCTTTGTTTTAGCACTACTTCTGGAATTTGTTATGCGATGAGGCTCTTTTATGAACTTCTAACCATTCATGTTGGTCTCAATCAGATGTATATAGCTCTCTGTACGTATCTCATGTACCTTAGTTGCATTATCTATGTGCTTTACCTTGTTGAAAAGCGCACATGTTTACATAAAACCACTGCAGCACAGGTCATAATTTTGTTAAAAACAACTCATTTGTAAGAGATGTTGGAGATAGCTAAAAACCTAAAACCAATTCCCTTACCTCAAACTTATTAAAGACCCTCGTGATCCGGGTCCTTAACGGGTCGGATCAATCAAGATCCTAATCCAATCCGTTTAGTAAATGAGTTAACGGATCTAGGTCCTTAACGAATCAAATTTTCGATCTAAACCCTTTTCAAAATCACAGATCCAAAACGGGTCTGGATAAGATCCGGTCCATTTATAGCTCTAGTTGACAAGGAGTGTTGGAAATCAAAGAATGGTGATTATATCTTATCTTTAGCGGAGGAGAGGGCTACAGAAATTGAACTACCGCTCAATCCTAGGTATCCACTTCAACTGGGGGCATTCAGAGATTGGATATGTATAACATCATTCTCAGTATTCACCATTTAATAAGTTTTGGGTCATCAAGAAGTATGGAGTGAGAGATTCTTGGTCTGAAATGCGGGTCTCTAAACCATACAAGACGCTATCACATTCTGGTTTTTGGACAGAAACTCATGATCTTATGGTGTTTGACAAATCATTCGATAGATCATTGTTCGTTATGTACAATGTCAATGACGACACACAATTTCATGGTTCGTTATGTACAATTTCAATGACAGAAACTCATAAATCAATTGGCAAAGTCGGTACTATTAATTAGAAGTTTGTGGCATCTATGTGGAGACCCTGCCTACCTTAACTCATCGATCAAGAACAAGTTCCAGCATGGAAGAAAAAATCCTCTCAATAGCGAATATGAGAATGAAATCTCAAGTAGAATAAGCAGATAGTCAGTTGAATCAGTTCACCTAGTGCCCTTTATTGTTCATGTTAAGAGTTATAGCTCTTACACTCCTCAATTTGGGACAATGCTATATAGAATTGATTTCTTTAGAGCAATATGCCACAATTGGTAAGGAGAGTTATGGAATAAAGCAAACTAAGGACATTTCAGTCCAACCATCACATGTGGTCGAGTTGGTCTTGTCTGGGTGTGGAACTTCCATACCCAGGTTTGAATCCTGCCGACTCTAATTAGAGTTAAATCTCAATTTATTCTTGGTGATCAGAGGGGAGGAGCGTTATGACATGATCTATCAACGCAGATTAGTCTCTAAATCCAGAAAGCCTTTGAGGATACCGTTGTTGATACTCTTAAAAAAAAGGGACATTTCAATCCCAATTGGATCGGGCATCATTATACAGAATAACAAGTGTGTAATGGAGTGTCTGCATGAAATTACTGGATACAAAATATTGTATAATTGTTATGATCTTGATATGATATGTCATTATGTGTATGCTTTTCAGGTATTGTAACAAATAAGGAGAAGCTAAAGTATAGGGCAACTTGTATATGTGCTCTTTTGCCTTCTTAAACCCTCTCAGAGAAGCTTGAATTGCTGTAGGAATTGGTAAGTCCCAATCAGTTCATCATTCTAGTGCTGGCAGGGGTGGCTCATGGCCTGAACAGCTCTTCTTGAACTTGCAAATAGTCCTTCCTCTCTTGCCAAGACTCGAATCGAATATGTACAACCATATAGTTTCTTCGAATTTATACGACGGATTCAGCTGTTTGTCTACTCTTCCATATGATTGGAGCAACCAGCATCCACACTGCAAAACAGAAATTGCACTGCCTAAGTTTCAAGCAACAACTACAATAAAATACTCCATCTAAAACAGAGTTGCTTTTTCTTTGTTTTACTTACAATACACACAGACAGCGATCCACTCGTTCACTATTCTGACCCAAGTGCTAGTCCATCCCACATCAATTGTCCACCTGTAGAAGTGAGTGACTTGTTGAGGATCCAAGAAAGTAAAATCATTCAGGTAGAAACATTAGAGTCTACTTTGGTGCATTTGTGAATTTACATTCATCTACGGACATACTTTTTCATGGAGTGATTAGTATTCCAACCGATCAACAGCATTGCAAAGTACATTGCTCCTGTCGCGAAAACGAAATGGAAGAAGCCGTAGCCGTATGGAACATCATCCTCGGATTCAGTCTCGTCCTTCTTGAACTGCAGTTTCTGTCACTCTCAGGGTTACATTTCAAAGGGGAAGTATATATGCCACTAAAAGTTATTCAGACAGTAGAGCAAACCTGAAAGCATTTGGAGTCTATACCCGTTGAGAATGTTGCAATAACTATTGCCAGTACACCAATAACAAAGCTCTGTAAACAAACCAGTTGTTACATTTTTTAGTGAGATGAAATATAAGCTAAAAATTGTAACACAAGAACCATACTTTGCCAAAAAAAATTGAACATTATACATAAACATAAACAAGTGTTTATAATCTATAATATTCTTTGTTTTAGGTGAAGATGTAATATCAGTATTGTCACTATTGTGGACAAGAATATTTGTGAGCTTTCTTATGTCACTAGACTATTTAAAGGAATTGGAGTATTACTATGATGGTGAGCCAATCCCTATGCTGTGAAGCTTCTGCCTTCCTGTTGCAAAAGTTCCCTGCTACTGGCTCACTGCATATTAACACACTCAACATGTTAAAACTAAACTCACAGATGTAATCATATACACAATCTGTGAAGGCACAGTTTGCCCAGGTTTTTGACACACCCTTTTGATTGGAGGCTTAGAACTACGAAAGGGAAGTAATGCCATAACATCACGATCCAACTTTGAGCACAGTGGGAAGAGATTGTCACCTTACCTTCTAATGGCAAACCAGCAGATAAACACTATGTAGAGCCCCATGAGCCCAGGAGTCAAGATACCAGCATTCACCTGTTTCAGGTGGGAAATTAGCAAGCAGATTTCAGTAAGCGCAATCGCAAATGAACAGAAAGGAAAGTTGTAAAGAGAAAATTACTTTCGGGTGGAGAGAGACACTCGTCATGAGTTGCAGTAGTACTAATGTCCAGGTAATGAAGAAAATGTTGATGAAGCAAGATGGTTCTGGTGAATACCATATGTACATCAGTATGATCCCCACTAAGCTTACAACATATGCTGCTGTTGCAATTAGCATTGAATGAATTTGGCTGCAGTGAAAACCAAATTAGCCGAAAATACAAGTGATGGAATATGACTACAGTAGCTACATTACATTTGTTTCAGTGTCTCAAATCCGAAGTAAAGAGTGCAGATAAAACGTTTCCATTGATACCTCTCAATCTATACTAATTTTAAACAAATACATTATACATTTACAACTTCGCCTAGTTCATCAGGAAGTACATACTAAACATGAAACTTATTGTCTTTGTATAGAAAGAGGGCTGAGTTGGTGGTTTGAAGAAATTCTTACCATCTCTCTGATTTCGAAGACTGACAGCAATCGTTCACCCATGTAATGAAACTAATTACGCTTATTAGTTGAATCAGAAGAAATACCCTGAAAAAATATCAGCACTTGAACTTGTTAATTCATAATTCAACAAATGATAGTGTCTGGCATAACATGTACTGATGTATAATCTACGATAATGAAGACAACATTGAATATAACAAGGTAGAAAGGTACCCGGCGCCAAAATGTGCAAGTACACCTGCCAAAAGATTTGTATCAGAGGCATGAAATGATACAAATTCAAGAACATCAGTGCAGGGTTTGTTGTAAAATGGCACTAACCATAGAGCTTTATAATAGCCGAAGGAAGCAAAAAGGGGATAATAATGAAAGTGATCCAGAGGACAATCTTAGCAGACCACCATCCAGATTGCCATGTATCTCTGGACTCGTTCAACTTCGAAGCACCCGAGGTTGAAAGAAACATAGAGAAATAAAACAGCTGATCACCATGTATTATTAAGGCTTTAACATCTGAATTTTTGACAGACAAAACAAATAGATGATAAGAGGTTTTAACTTAGACTCATTCTTGTAAGGACAGTAAATTAAGATATAGAACCAAGAGAAGGATACAAAACATCCCATGCTCACACGAAGAACACCTTCTGTAGCCAAGCAGTCATGTGCACCTTCACATCCTTTCAACCCTGCAGTCCCAACCAAGCAAACGTTTAACATTGATCATACACTACCCATGCTTTCATTGACATAGAACTTAGTATAAAAGCCGTTCGCATACTGTTCATCTCAATCAAGACGCTGTTTCCGTAATCCCTTACAGCCCATGCTAGAAGATTTGCTAGCAGAAACATAAAACCATAGACATATCTTGCCATCCATGGATTGGAGCCATTCCGGAATTGACTAAACCACGTATCAACTTTGAAGGTGTTGCTCCTCTCGTAGTTGAATGTTGGAGCAGGACTCTCCATTTTCTCTACTCATTCATCAATTTATCAGGCTCTCTTCTTCATCAGAATAGTAACAACCACTTCCCTTCTGTTTCTGTCAATTTCTCTTCTCCCCCTGCAATGTTACAGTTAGTTATTCTAGCGTCAAAACTACAAAACTGAACAATATAGTAGCCCAAAATGTAACTCAGTTTAAATACCCTTTCCATGATGATCAAACTTGGGAACAAGATATTTACATGAACACACTCCATTGAACTTGGTGAATGGTGTGTGGCATTATGCTTCTTTTTTGAGTTGGGTGGGAAAAACACAAACACAATCGTGCATGCCACGATAATAGTTGATGATGGATAGGCAAGCATAAATATTCTGATGCCAATATAATGAATATTTGTCTAAATTTAATTGCTAGTATCAGAGCCGTTAATAGGAGCATAAGCATAGTTTCTACTTGAGAGGTTGACGAGGAGCCTCTGGAGTCTGGAGCCTTTTGTTTCTTCTTTCCGAGTTTGTTGTGGATATTTTGACCACTTTGTACCCACTAAGCAATTCTGTATGCTTTTGAATTTTTATGAAGCTCAAAGGAATCCAAAACTTCCTTGAATTGTTAGACTTATTTACTTTTCATTTTTTTCAATAATATTGAGTTGAAGATCCTTTCTTCTAATGCAAGCCTGATATCTTCCACTGAACAACTCAATTTCAGGACGATGTTGCCCTCAAATGCTATGCTATTCAAATGGGGGTAGCAGTTACAGTTTTGTAATTGACTAGCGTACTTGGTATCTAATTGACTCTATCACACTCAACCTGGGTTAGACAAGAGAATAGCTCGACTCTTTGCTTGATCGTTAAAATCTCCGAATTCTCAACAACTAAAGGGATCAGTTGTGGAAAACTTCGCATTTTACAGTCATGTAATCTTCTATAGAATGTGAAATATGGTTTCTAATATGCTATAGGAAATGCGCAAGCAAGACACCAATCAAAACAGACCAGATTTGACATCACCAACGTTCACAAAGAGATTGATTAGAAGCTGAAGCAATCACAATATAGCTGAGAAAGAAACAAAAGCAGCTTAGAAAATATATATAGCACAAACTAAAGCTATTCGAGACTCGAAGATTTCGAACAGGGTAGCATGTACCTGATCGAGAATGAAGGTGTAGAGGAATCGAATACGACAATGTAGATACACAGGTGTAGTGATCCCGGATCAGTTGCTAGCTTGGAGAGGCTCCGAGACTCGATCTCTCTCTCGAAGTGTCACTGTGACAGAAAACGAAGAGAGATAGATTCGCTTCTGGTTTTATCTAGAGAGAGAGATTGCTTTGATTGCTTTGTAGAGGAGGCCAGGTTCTGATTGCTTTAGCTTGTCTACTTTTTCTTTCTTTTTCCCGCCGTAAGGCTCACTGTCTTGGCTTCTCGTCGTATCTTTCAAGGTACTTGCAGCATTTGCGTACTCTTTATCGAACTTTGGTTACGCACTACAAAACTGAAACGTAACAATAAATGTAAATTTTCTTTTCTTATTTTTGATATCTTGAGTTGAAATCTCTTTCTTTCAAAATTTGTCAAAAGTTAAACTCTTAACATCATTCACGAGTACAAATGCTGTTAAAGAAAGATAGTCTATCAAAAATGGACACTAATATCGTGTTAGATATTGACTCGTTATATTCCGTTCATCAAAATGAACCTCTAACATAATCAAGTAATGAACCAAACTGATACACATGGTGTGTTTGGGAAAAAAAAAGATTAAAAAGTTGGTAAAATTGGTGCTAGCTAAGTGCACTCAATGATCATCATCAATTATATGTTGCCTCACGCGAGAGGTTTCATGCGTTAGCATGATGATGCTTTTACCTAAACCCTTCCTTGTCTTATGCATCCCTCTAATCATGCCTCTGATCTACCTTTTGTAGCTAAACAGTAAACCATCAGCTTATTTTACTCATAGATTTCCGACATTTTAACCAACACCACCAACAAAACTACATGACGGCTGACGGGCATATTCCAAATCCGACGGTCGATAATACCTAACGGAATTTATGAACATTCCCTTTCCCAAGTTCGGCGGAGCTCCATATACAAAGTACTAGAAAATAGAAATACCTCACGTCTTTTTTTACTTTATTTGGGAAAAAGAAAAAAGAAATGAAAAAAGGAGAATGAAAAAAGAAAAGAGAGAAACAAATTAGGGGAAGGAATCTTTTGAAACAGTATTTGACTGTGACGTGTTCTTTTCTCATTTTGTCTAATAATAAAAATTATTTAGATCCGTGTAGGCACGTGACAGCGTCACAAATTTCTCCATCGTTGAAAATCTATTTAGATTTTTTATTCAAATTTCACTTTTTTCCTTTTTCATTTCACCCGAGAAATGATGTAAATTTTGATAAGGTTTTTCGGGGCCATCCAGCGTTAATCAAGGAGGTATGATTAGTGTGTTAATGGAAAACAACAGTGATCACTGATACTGAGTGACAAATCAAAAGGCCTAAATAATATTGGACTTGCCGGTGTAGAGCTTAAGGCCCAAACAGAACACCTAAAACCTAGACTATTTGGGAGCCCAAAACTTGCCATCATCAGAAGGATTGGCTTCAGTTTAACTTCTCAACGTTTCCCTCCTTCCGACTAAATATACGAAACTTAACTTGGGACTTCTGATACAATTAGTTACATCATTCAACCACGTTTAATGTAAAAAATTGTATATTCTTTTATGTAACTTTGTAAGTTCGAATAGGGTCGACTCTTTGTCGTTTCGACACATTAGTGTGTCGATTGTCGAGACAATTGAGTCGATGAAAGAAGAGTTAGAGCCATGTTATACAAACGTTGTACATAAGACTAGAAGCCAGCTCTGTAGCAAGTAAATATTGGGTAAGCAAAGCATGGTGGCACTGGTAGAGTGGTAGCATGAGCCTGTGAAATAATGGAAGGCCATTTTTCAAATGTATATAGCAAAAGCATATATAATGTCTGAAACTTTAAACCATCTGCCTGGAAAAAGGCATATGATACCTGCAACACACAATTATTGAATCCATTCTTGTATACTAAGATACATTAATAACCCTAAGGCCTGCACTCCAAAAACAATTGTATAATCTGATTCCGTGGACATTTTTATATGGGGGTCTTCTTCGTGGTTCCAAACTAATCAAGTATTCCCGTTATTATTAAGCAAATAAAACCATCATGAACTGGTTAAGAACTGCCGGCCATTTCTTCATAGCTTGCCAGATGCCCTCTCCCAAAAGCAAATTGAATCTTTTATTTAGGAGGACAAAATCCAATATCATTTTCTACATGGGGCAATTCATGGCTTCCATGTTGCTCTTTTACTTTTTCTTTGGTAACCCTTTCCCCCTTATTCTATTAATGAAAACCAGAAAGGGCTTAGAGCATGGAGCACATTGTGGAGGCAAGGTCTAAAATCTTTAGGGGTTTGGTTTGGTGGGCAAGTTTTTTATTTTTCTATCTCCACAATATACATAAACGATTAGTCAACATTTGCAGTGTCATTAGATCGAATGGTATTATGGATCATTTTTTGGACCTATAATTAGTTATAGTTAGGGTTGTTAATGTGTGATTGATCAAAAATACATGTGTAATGAGCATAAATTTGATGAGAGATGGGCCATTTAAATGTTGACCTAATCACAGGCTGTCCATATTAAATGGGAGTTATGTTCTAATTCAGGTAATGAAAACAAGTCAACCAACTAGTTAAATTAAAATTGGTACCTTTGCCAATTGTTGATGTGGAAAAGCGCTAACATACCATGTGGGAGTTTTATCTTCACAGGCCCCATTTCCATTTAAAACCCTTCACTTCCCTTCCTTGATGGGTTTCTCTTGTTTTGCACAATAGAAAATGACTTTTTTTTTGTACATACAAATTTAGGTTAGTGGGAGTCTTCCCTACACAATCAAGGTCAGGAAAAACTGTGCGATCTAGGCCCCTTTCAGATTTTTGATTGGGAGAAATTTTACCCACGTTTGAAGAGATGTGACACCCTCCTTAAAGGTCCGGAGACATGTTCCTAGGAGACCACACATTCACCCAGCGACCCATCAAGAGGTACATCCAAAAACATTTTACAGATTACCCATCAATGAGGGATTGTTTGTAACGAAGATCGAACCTGTATGAGTTTACACTTCAAGTACGCTCTTTGCCACCTGAACAAACCCACATTGGTAGTAGAAAATGACACTTTCAACAAGTAGAAACTAATAATTTTTGACATTATAATTTCAGCATAATAGGAACTTTCTTTTGTTTTTGTAAAAAAACAAAAAAGAAAGAAAACATATACAAATCAATGACGGATCTAGAGTTTGAAAATTAGGTGAGCAGAAAAAAAATTCATCAACAAGTAGGAAGAAAGGGAGCAGAGCTTGCAGAATTTTTTCTTTTAACTGTGATTGCAGAATTTTTACCTAACGGGAGCTAAGTTTGCTTCCACTAGATCCGCCCCTGACACAAGTGAGTACAATTTAAAGCGAATTGTATGAAGTTGAAGATGTGGATGAATAGAGACGCAACATTTGTTCTCGAGTTTTGGCTCTTCGGGAGACTGTGTGTTTGGTTGCTTGCGGAGATTAGGGCGATTCCGTTGGAAATAATTTGGACCTAAATATCGAAATTAGAAACCGACGTATGAATAGATATAAGAGAAATCTGTAAAGAAGATTGTGGTTACGCTCTAGCAACTTTCCCAAAAATGTACAAACGAATCGGAAAAGGACTTGACGATTGTCTAGTGTTTGGCTGTCATTCTCACCAACAATGGCAGAATGTGCATGGAAGGCAGTTCGCAGTAGCTGAAGTTGAGTGCCCTTCATTAGAGGTGGGTGGGTACTTTATGTAAGCGTAATGAGCTTCACTTGATTTGGGTATGCATGGTCTTAAAAGTTTTAGGGCACAGCAATGAAAGCCAGTAGGTTGTGGAAGAGATTGGAGCAGCACAACAAATTTGGAAAAAACAGGGTCATCATCTCAATCATGTACCAATTACATGTGTTCGACTTGAAAGGAACGGATGGTGGAAATGCAGCACTGGCCTAATGGTGAATCTGCCCACAGTAAAAAGTAAGAAGATTTGAAGCGTTTATGGTGGACGATGATGCAGAAAAGCTCAATGATGTTGGGAGGCATGAAGTTCTATGGCTTCACCTAAACCCTGTGACTCTGCGACCCACCAAGAGAAGCAGAGAGACAAGAACTTTTCAGAAGGTAATTGCTTCAAGTCGACAATCTAGAGATGAAGAACAATCCATTCTTCGAAGAATCTGAACCCGGAAAAGGGTTCGTTCTGCATTTTAGTAAAGAAAAAATTAAGGTGGAATGACAAGAGTCAACAACAAACGCCCTTCATGATGACTCGTATGAAGCTTTTCATGAGGGTTATGGGGGATTTCAAATTCCAACAGGGAAAGAGTGAGGGTGAAGCAAGGAGGTTTGAATTTGAAACTACAAATCCATACATTTGATATATTAGAGGGGATGCACATGAATCATGATGATGATACTAATCCCAAACAAAACTAATCTAATTCAAAGAGGCTCAGATCAGAAATTGAAGGTAGCACCAGTCACCTGCAACTTCATTTCACTATTCAGAATTTCAGGTCCTACCCCAATGGCGATGACCGATTGGGACCTGGAGTCTGGATCCAAAATCAGGGACCCAATCAACCTAATGACTTATCTATCTATCACCTAGACAACATCAACAATATGATAAACAAAAAGGAGCTTAGCTGTGTCTTGATAGACAAAATCACCATCTCTGATGAACAATACAATCTAGCATAGCTGTCCATGACACGAATCACTCTTGGAGTCGTTTTCTCAAACTCCATAGCTGCAATGAACATGGATTCCTAATCAATCCAACAATTCCAATCCAGGAACACAGAAAATTCTTGTGATTGATCAAAACAAGACACCAATCCAAGGTTCCTGAAACTCAAACTATTTCTGGCGAATCTAACAAGGAAATGGAGACTGGGCGAAAAACAAGAACATTGAACAAAGGATGGACAAATGCAAACACAAACTTATATCATGAAATAGGAAATGATATTATGTGAACTCTGATACTCTGAAACTAAATACAAGTAAAGTGCTCATGATTATACTATAGAATTTGGAAATGTGAAGAAATAAAAGTATGATTATAAATGAGACAATAACAATAAAACCCTAAAACTACAAATCAGCAGCCTGAAGCAGCTAGCAGAAGGCGGTGCCGCGGTGTTTGTAGCCTGAATTCATTCATCCCTATACATACAACATTCTCTGCAACCTACTGTTTCTCTGCCATTCTTATTTCGCAACCTCAAAATATCCATAACAATTCAAATCAATATGGGAGAGAATTTCCCCCTTGTCTCTCTCAATCTATAGTGATATTCATGTCTAT
The DNA here is from genome assembly GCA_951800085.1 of Comarum palustre. Taxonomy (NCBI): domain Eukaryota; kingdom Viridiplantae; phylum Streptophyta; class Magnoliopsida; order Rosales; family Rosaceae; genus Comarum; species Comarum palustre. Next base: position 2,494,421 of record OX637588.1, on the reverse strand, counting down.
GCTTTCACCCTCTTCTTTTTGTTCCGAGACATTTGCTGTCGCCGTTGATGATGACTCCAGGAATCGCATACAATCTCAATTACAATGTTTTTTACTGCTTTCCCACTGAGCGATGAGAATTGCCCAAAAGAGAAAAGATGCCAATGACTCTGAGTTTGTTGGTGCTACAGGAAAGGTTACAGGAGGAAAATTCTCAAAAGAATTAATAGAAGGGTGGTGGCGGAGGAGAGGCGTATGAAACTCCAAAGATTGGTGGCAATGGGCCCTCATATACAGGAGTGGGAGGCGGCGGGCTTGCATAAATATATGGAGGAGGTGAATTTGGTGGGGGTGGAGAACTGTATTGAACAACCGGTGGTGAATGGTGGTGGACTGGAGGTGGAGGGGACTCATACACCGGTGATGGTGGTGGTGATGGAGATGGTGGTGTTTTGTGATGGTAGGGAGGTGGTGGTGAAGCCTCGGGACATGGTGGAGGTGATGGTGGCGGTGGTAATTCAATGCAAGGAGGTGGTGGTGGAGGAGGCGGTTCTATACAAGGAGGAGGTGGGGAATGGACAGGGGGTGGAGGTGGAGGTGATGAGTAAGGGTAAATTGGTGGCGGTGGTGAATGTGGAGGAGGCGGTGGTGGTGAATGTGGAGGAGGTGGCGGTGAATGAGCAGGCGGCGGGGGTGAGTAGTACGTGTAAGGAACTGGTGGAGGCGGAGAACTCAATGGAGCAGGCGGTGGAGGTGAATTTGGTGGAGGTGGTGGTGGGGAGCGGACACAATAGGGAGGGGAGACGGGCGGGGGAGGTGATGGGGTTGGTGGTGGTGGAGGTGGAGGAGGCAAGTAAACTGGCGGTGGAGGCGGAGATGAAGGTGGTGGTGGTGGGGAGTAAACTGGCGGTGGAGGTGGTGAGTATACTGGGGGAGGAGGCGAGGGTGGTGGAGGTGGTGGTGAGTAAAGTGGGGGAGGTGGTGGTGGAGGTGAGTAGACCGGTGGCGGTGGTGAGTAAAGTGGGGGAGGTGGTGGTGGAGGTGAGTAGACTGGTGGCGGTGGTGAGTAAACTGGGGGAGGTGGTGGTGGAGGTGAGTAGACTGGTGGCGGTGGTGAGAAAACTGGGGGTGGAGGTGGTGGCGGTGGCGATGGTAGAGGAGGTGAAAGTGATAGAGGAGGGGGAGGCCGTGGCGAAGGAGTTACAATCGGAGGCGAAGGAACTTGGGGTGTAGGTGCAGGAGTGAAAGGCTTACAGCCAAACGATTGGCAATTGACAGGCTTAGACAAGAAGGACTTACATTGGGCCGCAGGCCTCTGTAACGGCCTTTTCGGCAAGCAATTCCTCTTGTCATCGAAACCCGGCAAGGCCAGACACACCGGAGGCTCGCCAGTGAAGAAGTTATTAGAGTAAGTGAAGTTCTCCAATCTCGGCAACGAGCAAATAGCCGGTGGAATCGACCCAGACAGCAAGTTATGAGCCACATTGAGCTGCTCAAGGCTCACCATCCCTCCAATTGTGTCCGGCAGTGGACCCAAGAACTGATTGTAGCTCACATCAAACACCGTCAAGTTCTTCAGCATCCCTATCTCCTCCGGCAAGCATGACCTGAACCGATTATTCATCATAATTATCTCATCCAAGCCCGACATGTTGCCCAAGCTCGACGGAACGCAGCCATGGAATTTGTTGTTGGCGAGAACAATAACGGACACCGGCGAGTTCCCGAAATTCTCAGGCAAATTGAACCTGAACCGATTGTGGTTGATGAAAATAGCATCCAAGTCCTTGTCAAACAGCTCCTTGGGCACAGTCCCCTCAAACTCATTGAACCTCAGATCCAAGAACTTGAGCTCCGGGAGATGAAGCACGACATGCGGGAACTTCCCGGCGAAGCGGTTGTTACTGATGTCAAGCTCGTAAAGCAGCTTCAGGTTCCGGAATTTATGCGGCACAGACCCACAGAACCTGTTGGAGTTGATGTGGAACAATGCAAGATCTGTAAGCAGCCCAAGCTCCTCCGGCAAGTACCCGGCAATATCGCCGTGGTTGAGGTCAATGCCGGCGACGGTTCGGATCGAGCTGTTGTCGAGAGCAGGAGCACAGAACACTCCGGTGTAGCTGCACACACCAGATCCGACCCAGTCACCAGTGAGATTGAAAGGATCGGAGAGAATAGCCTTCTTCCAAGCTTGTAATGCTATGTAAGCATTTCGGAGTCTCGGGTTCTCGAAAACCAGAGAAGGGTCGACTTTCACGAGCTCACCGCGGTCGCCGAACTCGTCGCGGTAGTAGAGCAGCTGGCGCTGCTTGATGTAGTGAGCTTCGGCGTCGGTGAGACTTCCATGGGTGATAATGTGGCTGGAAGAGAGTGTGGAAGCAAAGAAGAAAGCAGTAGTGAGAAGAAGAAGAGAAAGATCAAAGAGAGTGGTCTTCTTCTTCATCTCACATCAGACATCTGACTCCCAAAATGCTCACTTCGTTTTGCTTCTCTTGGTCTTTAAAACCCTACACAAAGAAAAATGAAATTAAACCCCTTTTTTGTTGAGCTGAGATTGCAAATGGGTACTTGCAGAAATGGGGATTGAACTCACCTTGAGATCTGAAGAAGAAGAAGAAGAAGAAGAAGAAGAAGAAAGGGGTTTGGAGGAATGGGAATGTGGAATGGGTTTGGGGAGGAGGAGAGAGTAGTGGGGACTGTTTTCTAGGGATTTTGGAGACGTGTGTTTTGACAGAAAGAGAGAAAGAGAGTTGATTATACACAACAATAGACAGCTAAATCACAGCTCAAAGCCCACTAGATTCTCACCTTCTAATTTTTTCCCTCTCCTCAATCTACTCTTTCCTTTCCTTTCCTTTCCTTTCCTTTCCTTTTTATTCTATTTATCACAATCCCATTCACATTAATAGAGTTTTGGAAACCCATATCCAAAAATCCCCATTTTAGTTTTTTTTGTTCCTAACAAAATTATACCAGTGTGCTGCAATACTCAAATAACTACATATTTCTATAATTAGTTCGATACAGAGATAACCGAACACCTAATTCTAGGCTAAACGAATAATTCAAAGCTATAATTCTATCCAAAAAATAATAATTCATAGCTATAACGTTCCGGTCGTCATTTCGTTTTAAGAAATCTCTAGATTTTAAGTATTAATTAGCTGGGATATTTAGCAATTATTGTGATTAATTTTTATGGTTATTCAAGTTGTAAAGAGTGGAGTTGGTAAGCTAAGTGAATGTGAGATGTTAGCAATTTCTCGCGAGATGTTGAGAATTGGAGGAGCTATTGGTGGGTTTGAATTGTGAGAGTCTAACTTTATGAATGTGGATGTGGGGGAATGGGTGTTTTTGTCAAATCGGACAAGTCTGGGGACCAGTAAAGTTGGCTGAAATTACGGAAACGACCTCGATGCGTTTTCTTTTATTGAAGCCTCACGGGAAACACTGTTCGGGAGCGTCCCCGATTTCTTTGGGTAAAAAGATCTGAAAAGCTACTCTATGCTTAAAAAGTCTAAACCTAAGTCAATTTACTGTATAAGCAATACCAAACGGTAACTCTTCTTTACTTGATCATGAAAATATCAGCAGAAAACAAGTCAATGATTTGAAAATTGTACCGGATTACGCTAGTCCCTTGTTGAATGTATTATTTTATAAAGGTTTTGGCGTGGTGCATATTTATTTTAAACTGGGTGGTAAGGTCTGTTCAAAAAAAACTGGGTGGTAAGGAGATTTTATGTCTCTCTTATCTCTTATTTTGATAAAAAAAAATAATAATGCTTTTGATAATAAGCACGTAAATATACACATTAATTATATTCTTCAACATAAAAGATATCATTGGATAGTATTTTACTATACTTTTGTATCTTCTAGAAATTTACCCCACAATAAGTGTTACATAACCCAATTTTCATTTCATTTAAATACATCAATAGGTTAGGTGTCATTGTCTCGTAGGATTTCTATGTTTTGTAGCTCAAGGTTAGACCTGTTAATGGACCGCATCTTATCCAGACCCGTTCCGGATCTGTGGTTTTTAAACGGGTTTAGATTGAAAATTTGACCCGTTGATCCGTTAAGGACCCAGATCCGTTAACCCGTTTACTAAATGAATGTGATCCGGATCTTGGTTGATCCGATCCGTTAAGGACCCGGATCCGTTTAAAATTAATTAAATAATATTTATATAAATATAATATTATTAATAAATATTAAATAATATTATAATTTTCTAGATAATATAAACATTCATATCTAAATTATCTCAAAAATATGATTTGATGAAGTTGAAGGTTGTTAATGCCTATATATCTATACTAAAAAACATTGGAGGTCAAATATTTTAATTATATTAGTGTGCAGTTAAGGAGTATTTTAGGCATGTAATTCAACTTTTGATGTAAACCTTTATTTTCTTATAAAATTTCATCAATATTTTTATAATAAAAGTATGAAATTATTATTAAAATTTGAAATATTTATTATTATAAACGGATATGATTAACGGATCAGGTATCCATTAACCCGCCTGATGCGGATTTGGATCGAGTTATTAAAGATCCGACGGGTAACGGCTCAGATCCGGATCTAAAGTTTCTATTACCAATCCAGATCTAAGTCGATACGGTCAAGATCCGATCTATTTACAGGTCTGCATCAAGTACCTCTTATTTAACTTTGTTTTACCCACTAATCAACATCATCAAAGCACTACCATGATCGGCTAAAGTACTCTCAAATTTCGTCGGTTAAAGTACCCTCAAAATTTTCAAAATTTCCGCCAAAAAAATTAAATTTTTTCTATATCTTTCTCTTTCTCCATCATCTTCTTCATCTCTCTACCTTCTCCTCATTCTCCTCCTCCAACGGCAACTCCTCCACCACCACAGCTCCTCCTCCTCTTTCTCCTCCTCCACCGCGGCTCCTCCTCCTTCTCATTTTCCTTCTACTTCTCCTTCCTTCTCCTCCTTCACCGCGGATAAAATTTAAACTTTAGGTGGAAAAACGAAAAAGAAAAAAAAAACAATCGAAATAAAAAAAATTCAAAATAAACATTTTTTTAACTTTAGCCAACGAAATCAAACTTTAAGCAACGAAATTTCGTCGCATACAGTTTATTCGGCCAACCATTTTGACAAATGGTGGAAGTTTCTGGTGACGAAATTTCGTCGTCTAAAGTCTAAAAATTCGTTGGCTAAAGTCTAAACTTAAGGAGACGAAAAATTTGTTCGTCGGCTAAAATCCACACTTTAGCCGACGACTGTCAACATTTTCGCCGGCTACTTTAGCCGACGACCTTTTCCTGATGATACTTTAGCCGACGAAAAAGTTTAACATGCAGACAAATTTTTTTTATTGGTTAAAGTATTTTTTTCAGTAGTGATGTAAGTAAAATGATAAAAATAAATTATCATAATTACTCAAATTACTTTAAGTAAAAACTTCACACACATGATGATACTAGTGCAAATAAAAAAGAGGCTTCTGTTACGTTACGTTTTCCAATGAACAACGGTAACAACAACCTCATCAACGGTAACAAAGGTGAGCCGTTATACACGGTAATCACTGATGCAGCCTTCGATCACCATATCTGTAAAAAGCCTTAATCCGGGTGATGCTCGCCGCATGGCCTTTTTCGGGATGTGGGTCCCGGGTGGGCATCCGGGTCAAGGCTCGGACACGGTCACAGCTCGCCTCATGCAAAGTTTCTGAGAGGGCCCCACACGTCACGTCGTGCTCGGCTGGACCATCGGCGTTGAGACGGAAGGGGGCCCCACGTTCGTGTAATGCACCGCATCAGCGCTTCCCAGTTGGGACGATCCGAATAAAAAGACCATTTTACCCCATTCCCAACATCCTTTTGAATTTGGAAACGTGAAAAGGTCATCACAAGCGCCCCTAACCACACATCCACCGTTTTAAAAACGCGTTTTTACTCTGTGTTTACCTGGTCAGTGATCAAGAGATTTATGATCAATTATCTTTAGATTTGGATTCAATGATGGAGAGTATTATTTAAAAGTTAAGTTGTTTTATTCTCCACCTTTAGATCTAGATCTAAAGATGATTGACCATAAATCTCTAGGTCACTAGCTAACCAGATGAACACTACTGTTTACTCTCCACCGCCATTTTGAGTGTTCTTTCTGCTCTGTAATATAGCATTCATGATTTTCGTTACCAAATTCTCTGAAATATTACATGTTTTGAAAAATTAAAAAAAAAAAAACAAGTCGTTAAAAGAAATTTTGTTTATTCAAGTCCTAATGTTAGAAATAGGAAAAATGAGTTTGTATCGGTCAGTCATTGTGGAGAGAAATATCGTAATTTGAAATGTTATGAAGTATTAGTAGTTTTGATTTTGATGGTTGGAGTAACTGGAGATCTAGCGCGGCTTCAAATAGTGTGAGAACATGATGAGTTGTGTGATGTGATACGATGAAAATAATTCGGGTTCCAGTTGTCTGAAAATCTTGTGCATATCATTATGAAATATTGTTAACTTGAGACTTATGATTAATGTTTTGAAGAGGCCACCGATCCGACTCACATGATGTGATATGAGATATCCACCGTGGTTTTTACTCATTTCAATTCTTATTACTGGGGTTTTTTTTGAAAAGATTCTTATTACTGGGTTGTTGTATTACTTGTGTTGAAAGTAAGTCTGAAACCCTAAAATAAAAGAGAAGGAACCATTCAAACTGTGGACTTTGAATTTCTGGGTATTGGAAAGTGAAAACGCATATCGATCATAAGGATTTGTTGAGCAGCTAGCTTCATTGTTTATGTTTCTGTGGCATTGTCAACCTCGATACACTGTTGCGAAACGTTGCTTTGGTTTTTCTTCCTCATTTTTTATATGAAATGAGGCATCAGCTAGTCCAGATCAACAGTCAACATTATAAGCAAACAATTCACTTGAATTTCAGAGCAATATACCAATATCATTACGTCATATATCGAAAAGTTAGACTTTGAATGAGCAAATGCATGTTGCTTATATACAGTCAGCTAGCATTGTTATCAGGCTTTCTATATATAAGCAACAAATGCTGGCTTATCTAGCTTGGGTCATTTTTACAATTAGGGTTTTCGAGTGCGCTCATTTCTGAAACCCTAACCCTGAATAGTCTGATGCCCCCGATCGGATATAGCATTAGACTTCGGGTATTAGCTAGCACTTGAAAATGATATATACGACAAAGCATGTATGTTCTAAGGTCACGTTTACTAAACCGTAATGGAATTAAGAAGAAATGAGAGAGATGGAGAATGAGAGAGATAAGAAATAGGAGTAAGAAAATGAGAAACAAGAAATGAAAATATAAATAAAAATGATTACAAAAATATTCTTGTGTTACTAAGGTCATAGAGTTTTTGTATTTGATATTCTTGGATTTTCATAAAACCATAAGATCATTGGTAGAAGTGTATTGATTTATGAAGGAATATGATTCAACACCGTGGATTCATTCAAGTTTCGAACAATATGTACACGTCATCAAATTAATTTACATGTATTACAAACCGTATATATTCGACGTAAGATACTTGAGCCATCCAATAGAATAAGGACACACAAATTTGCCAACCGGCAAATCCAGCTGCCCATCACACTTGTCAGTTTCTCTCTATCATCTCATGCAAGTCATTTTCATTTCATTTGTTTTCTTTTTCTGTGTTAGGGATATTCTCTTTTTCTAATTTGTTATATGTTTGATCAGTTCTATTTGTATCCAAATTCATACAAATGTCTCGATTTTACAGCTATACGTTATCTGTAATGCAATGCATTTTAAGTTTTGGACGCCAATGTGTACGCTATATGTTTATATTGTCGACGACGTTTTCCAACCATTATATGAATCAGTCAAATTATAGAGATTAATTAGATTTTATATCTAAGTTTGGCTAGATAATGAAGCCAAGATGCTGTAAATTGGAACAGTCGAATTTGATTTATATATTTTTCAGGGTTAACGTTTCTGCTGGCCTGGACTTGAAGCAGCTTTGCTTTTTTGTGATCGATGTAATTTGTAGAAAATTGATGCAGTTTGTTGTAGAAGCATTATATATGGAGGTTCAAACAAACATGTCATTTATATATTTCCCTTTGACTATGTTATTCATCTAATTCGTTATTCTTTTTTGGTTGCTAGCTTCTCTGGTTTTAGGTCATCATGATCATCTCTACTTTGAGCACATCGAATGGATTAAAAATACTGAAAACCATTTGCTTCTTTGCTTCTGTAACTCTCACATATATATTATTATCATGACCAACTTTGCCTATTTAACATTCATGGGAGAACTACTTGCGAGTTAGAAATGTAGAAGGTAATTAAGAAATTAAATCTATATATAATGGTGGGGGTGCTAGGTTATAAACTGATCAAAAGGGATGGGGATTTAACTGTTCACATGAATAGTGACGTGACAGTTTTGTCGCAGTTTCTTTTGCATTTTTACAAGGCACCGTCTACAATTAAATTGACATTTTTATCCTTAATTTTAATATAATTACAGTTCTGTCACTGATTTGTTTTTTAATAAGTGATTTAAAAAAAAAGAATTGCATTTTTAAAAACAATAATATTAATGATAATGTTAATATTCATAATACTAATAATAATGAAAAAGAAATTGAGTCGCTCAAAGCTTAAATAATTGTGTTGAGAGTATTTTAATCGACTAATAATTGTATGACCGGATTGTTCAAGGTTTATATTCATTTCTATCACTTTTTTTAAATAGTAGTTTTAGCGTTGCATATGAGTGTTGGTATGTGGATTTAGGATTTAGGATATCAATTAATTTCCCTATTAATTCAATTTATCAATTTAACTTATGACATTGATGTGAATGATTGCGATCCAATTTGAAACTATGATCCATTCAATTTGTTATTGCCTCAATTTTCAAACTTCATCAAAACTGTATATCTTCAGTAATTAGAACACGATTATACACAAATGAGGAATACAATAATTTCATTGACTATTTATTATAGCATGAGTACTACACCTCAGGTAAGGACTGAAACAACTTCTTTGTATTATATTTTACTCTTAAATCATTTATTTTTCTGCTTAATCGGATTTTTGTATCCCTCCTTTTTTCAAGAAGATTATGTTCTTTATAAAGTTATAAAGATAATTTGATATGAGAAATAATGATATCATCAATTCAGTTCTAATTCATATTTTAAGTCTTTCATTATATATCGATACATGTTAATTTTTATCAGTAAGGATGAAGATGTTTTAGAATATCATATTATTTCACGTATATAAAGAACAATTGAAAAACTCTTCTGCATGCGCGAAGCGTGTGTGGAAAGGCTAGTAAGTCATAACACACATGATCCTCATCGGTATACAAAGTAATCAAACTTCATATACCGAAAAGTTAACTCGTCCATTATATTATAAAATTTGTAAGTAACTTCTCTCACAAGAGACATTCTAGATTAATTTTTCTAACAAGAAAACGTGAAAATAAAAAAGGTTAAGATTGAAACCTCTAGGGCATAATTCTAAACAATAAACTTGGACGACAAATCAACAAGCAGAGAAAAATATCCATATTAATCTGAAATCCCCAGATCCAAGCATCATGATTCCTAATCACACCATCTGGACCAATTTTCCCAAAAGCAACAGACCTTGTACCATCAATGTTTAACTTGCAAAAAATTCAAAGGAGTCACATTCCAAGCAAACATAGAATAATTGTACATAGCATCTGCATTAGCTTTATTTTGGCCTTTCTTCCATTCCAAGGCATACTCCCAAATCAGTTTATTAAAACAAGTAGGCATGGCAAAGGTTGGGTCAAAAACTTGCTTGTTTCTCCACTTCCAAATGTACCAACAAATGAAGACAAACAAATTACACCATTTGATACCATTCCCAACAACAGTATGACAATTGAGTTGAGCATTAATCCAACCAGTCCAATCTAAGAAAAAGGAACTAGAAATATTACATGGTTTAGCAAAGGAATTCTAGATGATAGAGGATCTCGAACAGTCTCACAAGAGATGAAGCAAAGATTCATCAGAATAAAGACAAACTGGACATGAGGCATTACCTATAAATCCACGAGTAACCCTTTGCACATTGGTAAGGATTTTTTTATGAAGAACAGTCTAAAGAAAAGTCTTTAATTTTGGAGGGATGTTAAGTTTCTAAACTACCTTTTAACAAGGAGTCTCAGGAATGTCATTCTCAAACAAGGAATTATAAGCAGACTTGATAGAGAAAATTCCATTATAGCACTAGCACCCCAGATTAGAGAATCAGAACCAGAATCACCAAAACCGGTAGGAACATTTATAATTTCTTGAACAATATCCAAAGGCAAGACTAAGGTAAGTAAAGTAATATTTCAACCCTCACTGTTCCAAAAATCACAAACAGTGGCATTTTCATCAAGTGGCTAAGGGGAAGGCATCATGAATGAGAGAATCATGTTTGAACCAATGATCAAACCAGAATTTAATTAACTGACCATTTCCAACTCTCTATTTTAAATTTTTCCTAACAAGCTCAGCTCCAAACAAAACTCCTCTCCAAGTACTGGAACAATCAGAAGCTGGTTTATATCTGTCGTCAAATAAATTTCCATGCTTCAGTTTTTTTTCTGAAAAAAAAACTTAAGTCCAGAAACCTTTATCCTCAGTTTTTTTTCCATGCTGATTTATGTCAACAGTTTTATAATTCCTAAACCACCAAAGTATTTAGGCAGATAAACAGTCTCCCAATTCACCAAGTGCACCTTCTTTTTGTTATCACAGTCACCTCATAAAAAATCCCTACTTAATTTGTCAGGCTTGTCGCAAAGACTGATAGGGAATTTTGCAGTCTGCATCACATAGTTAGGGATGAAAGAGGTAACAGATTGAATAAGAGTGAGCCTCCTAGCCATACTCAAAGTTTTGCTTTTTCAGCTAAATAACTTACATTGCACTTTATCAAAAATGGCATTAAATGTATTTTTATTCACCCTAGAATGATTTTGAGGCATGCCAAGGTATTTCTCAAGATCATTAGTCAGCTTAGAACCACAAGTATTGCTGATAGCATTAGCAATGCTTGGACAAGTATTAGGAGAACAAAAAAATCAGAGATTTTTCAAAACTAACTGCTTGATCAGAAAGATTGCAGAAGGTATTGAGACAACTCTTAATTATAGAGGCTTGATGGATAAAAGCTTTAGTAAAAAACATGAGATCATCAGCAAAAAAGGGAAATTGGAGGACCAGAAATAGAGGCCTTCACATGCTTCCAAAACCCATAATTCAGTAAAATAAATAAGACGAGAAAACTTCTCCAATCATAGGACAAAAATATAAGGAGAAATAGGATATCCTCTCCTGATTACTCTCTCAGCTTTAAAAGAGCTAGTAAATTCCCCATTTAAACATATTTGGAAACCGGTAGTGATGATACACTGCATAATCAGTTTGACAAGATATATAGGGAGTTGAGATTCATATAGAACCATCTGAATAAAGCTCCAACTCAATCTATCATAAGCAAAAAAACCTTTTTTGCCACCAGATTTCTTAAATTTGAACAACTTCTTGAGCAATCATCACATTATCAGCAATATTTCTTCCTAGAACATAGCTTACCTGATTGGGACTAACCAGATCTTGCATGAGAGGTCTAATGCCATTTTAGTAGTGTAATTATAATGAAGAAAGCAGAAAAAGAATTTGAGTAAACAAATATAAGGTAAAATACGAAGGCTGCGCAAATTACGGACACAATTCGAGAACGGAATTGAAGCCCAGGAATTATTTTTGTCGGTACCTCTCAATCATTTTATTACGAAGCTTAAAATCGTCGGCAGCCATTTTAGTGATTTTGTTTTGTTTTTATGGTGAAATCTGGGTTTGTCTGGGCAGCAGAACCTGCATTCATATTCGACCCTACAAACTGTGTAGTGTCTTCTTCTTCGGTTGGGCCATAACGTTTACGGTAAAATGGTAAAGCCACCACATGATTATATGCCCCCTTTTCTCTCTCGTTTGTTTTGTCCAACCAATTTCCATCGAGTCTTCCTCTTCCCAACATTGGTTTTGATCATGTATGTGTAGCAAAAGTCAAATTGGTTTTGGTGTGGGTTACTTGGATTGAGGTTGAAGATGAAGACTTGTAAATTCTGAATCGAAATAACATGAAACAAGGTACGTTGAATCAAACACATACAACAGACAAATGTAACCTAGTTTTATAGATGTTAATAGTCATCAATTGTCAAACCACAATAAAAACCAGTTGGTTGGATGAGTATATATTTGATTATATATAGAACAAACTAATGATTTCAAGAACAACAAAGATATGTCAAATGTTAGCTAGCTGCTAACAATTTCTAGTAAGGAATCCATGAGAAGAGGAAGAAGGAGAAACGAGACGAGATGGAAATGAAGACGAAGAAAGGGTAATGGTCCCTAAATAAGGCCAATACTACAAGTGTCCCCATTGTAGTGCCAACTGATGGACTCTCGTCTTATCAACAAGGAACCTTCGCAAATTACAAAGAAAATAAATCTACCTGCCTTCCCTTGGTGTAAAGGACAGGTCCCATTACAAGTTCCTCTTCTCTATGGGACTGTCCCATCAAATAGAAGACCGTTCATAGCTGGATCTCTTGTGATTGGTTCTTTGCTTCACTTTACATCAAGTTAAAAATGGGGCAAAAAAATTGAAGAAAAAAACAAAAAAGTTGGTTATTCTTCCGGAGAAAGATGAAGGTGTGCATCTTGTTTGCCCTAGTAGGAAGGACAAAATATAAAGCGAATAGAACAGGTTCTTCAAAACTATTTCCACCACTAAAAACTTTCATCTTAAAAGTAGAGCATAATTGGCTTTCCATGAACTGCCATGAAGGTTCTGTAAAGCACAAGTGGTTGCATGCATCAATGGCACTGCGATGGAAGATCGATGGAACCAACCACCACACACAATCCCAGTTTTTTACCTATCGATTTTATGAGCCACCTGCTTTTCTCGTGTAAGATTTATGAAAAAGTTGCTCAAAACCATTTCATATTTTCATCTGCTTCAACCATATGTCAGCAGCTATTTGGTGTAGTAACTTAAGTCTCTTTTGGTTCGATTCTTCGAGTTGTTGTATAATCTCAGTTGTTAAGATCAATAATGCAAGTACTTACAATCTCTTGCATGATTCTAATCCCAAAACCTAACCGTGACACAGTTTGATTCGATACAGTTGCACATATATAGACCAAGTTCAATAATGCCAGCCAGACACGAATACAATTATTCAGAATAAATTTAAGTACGAGGCCCATCCATAGTTCCATATTATTACAAGCTTTGAACTTCCGACCACCTTTGTTCTTGGCAGCTAATATAACTCTTATTAGAAGCAAAACCAAATGATTGGCTATGATTTGGACATTGTTTAAGAATGATTAACCAACTTTAGGAAGACCGAAGAACAAATCAAGCTAATCACACAAAGACAAAGGAACAAAATTATACATCAAATGGGATGATTAACATTGTCATTAACAAACAGTTTATTTCCACCGAAAACAAAAAAGAAACTCTCTGTTTCCCTTTTCTAATGCCGAACAACACATCATTGTATATGTTCATGAGATCAAGATAGAGATTTCATTCAGCTACAAAATCAAAGGCCACCCGCAGCTGGGGGCCCCTGGTTGGGTCTCTTTCTGGTGGCCTAATATAAGGAGTATCACAAGAATATAACTATCCTAATGGAAACTACAAGCACCTTTCCAGGTTTGTACATTGGCAAAGTTTTACAAGTCATCCTGCAGAAGAAGAGAGAGGAAACAAACGTAAGTCATATATCTAGAATGAGAAATACAGTGGCTTATGGGAGGAAACAGGTTAAGTTAAATATGAGAGAATATGACATAAGATGGATCCCACATGATTCAAGGTGCTACAAATTTCAGAAAAGACCATATGCCCTACTCCCAACCGATTTATTAACTTATGAGAATGATCAGATCAAGGAACCAGCAAGTACTTGAAAATAAACACCCAGAGATATGGACAAGGTATCATCCGACTCCACGGTTCTTTCAATTGAAGATGAACCACATATAATGAGTGACTATGAATGAATACTTTACTGAAATACGAAGACATCATGCGACGAGATGAACCATTCATGAGTAAGTGAGCAAACAGACTAATGAAAACTTTAAACAAAATATTTTATACAGGAAAGCATTCATCTTTCATGAAGATTGATTTTATGTTTGACGAACTTCTCTCAGCATTTGTAGGCTACTCTTCCTCCTGGGTGACATTCACAAGAACAACACCATTCATGGAGTCTGAATCCTCCTCAATGGTATGTTCTTCACCTGGATCTTCTCCATTCTCCTCTACCTCCTGTAACATAGAAAAATTGATGTAAAACCTTAAAGTACCCCATCATGAAAAAAAACATCAATCAAAACGAACAGAATGCTGAAACAAAAGTTTTAATACATGTTTATTTCAACGACTCAAAACATATTATGTGCACATGCAAAGTACGTTGCAGATTTGCAAGTTCTATTTCTTTGCTATTTTAGTTGTCTCTAGAGTATTAATTTGTGTACCTCATGATCCAGATCTCCATTTTCAACTGGGACAGCTTCCTCTTCATCAACGTGCATGCTTTTGAATAATTGCACAAGGCTGATAGTAGGCTTCTCAGAAGCATAGACTGGGTACTGCGCAGCTGGTTGATAATTGCCACTGGCAAAGACGTAGCCAAAGCAATCCAGTCAATTTATATGCACAGGGCACAAAATAATTATCCAGTAACTTCAGTAAGATTCTCAAAATTCCTCACCACCAATCAGTAATTATGGTACTGGAGCACAATAAACATGGACAACGTTCCAAAGTCATTCATGAATCATGACCATAACATTGAACAGGAAAGTGAATCGTAGATACCTGGTTTCAGTGCGGTTAGACTCAAGGGAAAGAGCAATCTCCCAGTCCTCAAACAAATTAGAGTATTCATTGGGATCTGCCAAAGCTTCCGCAGCTCTTTTATTAACCTGTCATATGCATAGTTGACATATTTTCAAATGCTTCATTTGGTGACTAAGCTAAAACCACAATGCCCAGCTATTTTAGTAGAACAGAGGGTCATTACTTCAACGTGTCTGATGATGCATTTTCCAAAATAAAGGATCATATCATAAACTGAAAAAAAGGGACTAAAATTTAAACCTTGTTCAGGTCATTTCTCCAAATCGAAACTATCTCTGACACCTTGCTGGGTAGGTAAGATCGGGCCATCAATGCTGCTTCAGGTATCCGCCCACTGTAAGGAGAGATGCCAATACTTCAACAAACAAACATCACAATACATGGAGAAGTTGAGGGATTATCATTTTGTTACATAAGAAATTACCTATCTAGCAACAACTGGATGCATTCTTCCAATTTACCCAGCATGAACAAACAAAGGAACACAACATTATTCTTTCCTTGCTCCTTAGCAAGTGAAGCAAGTCTTGATATTCCTTGAGCATCTCCAAGAGAAGAATACAGAAGTAACAAGCCAGAAAAGTCCAGTCCGTGCAATAAGCAATCTTCAGCAAGTTCTAACTACATAATCCATTCAAGGGTATGGATACGATTTGGATGTACAATATAAAATGCAAGGCATAAGTGCATAAATAATGTATGCCGGATAGTTTAACTGATAGTAAGAGTATACAGTAATATCAAACAGAAAGTATATTCAATTGGAAGAGAATTTCTGATCACGATGGATAGATGGACTCTTTACGTGCAAGGGTACATGAGGCTTTAAATATATTCAATAGGAATTCATCAGAAGACACATGTAAAGATATACCTTCCCAGAGGACATTGCTAAATCTCCCAGCTGTTTCCATTTGGATTCACTCTGTGCTTTAGTAGCAATTTCCTATCAGCAAAAGAAGAAAAACTCAAAATTTTGCAAACAAGAAGATAAAACTAAACATGTGTTTTGTGTACAAATGAATTGACCATCAGTGTAGAAGTAAGCTCGGGAGCAAAGCTTTCTACAACCTCAGCAATAAAGAGTAAACAATTCTTACCTTTGCAATCTCTAGATTACCCAGCTGTATAGCAAGATCAAATTTGTAGTCAGGATCTGTAGCCACTTCCAGTGCATCCTCCAGCATCCCACGAGATTCCAAAAATCGAGCCACACTAAAGGCAAAACAAGACTTAATAACCATATGTAGCATGCTTGTACCAATCTAACAATAATTAGTACCTACATCTAACATTTTTTGATGCACAACGATTTGCGATTGCAAAATCTTCCTACCTGTTATGTTGCTCTTGGGGAATTGTAGGAAAAACTTGTTTGGCACGCTCTAAATCTCCACGCATAACAAGTGTTTTGTACTCAATCAAGCTGAGAAGCAAGGAGTATCCCATGACACTGCATAAACAACAACATAAAGAAACAGAGATCAAGACCTAAAATAACTAATACACAACTCATTAAGAACTGCAGTTTGCAAGAAAAAAACTCACTTGAACCCTTTATCAATAAGAAAAAGACGACTTTGATTGGCAAGATATCCCAACAAGTACATGGGCCGGTCCAGATGAAACATTGTGGTCACCTGAAGAATTTGCACCGAGTCAAAATACCTTCCTTATCTCGAATAATTATAGAGCAAACACTTTCTAATATGTTCTGGAAACTAAAGCAGAAGTAATAGGGGGGAGGGGGACATGAGAGATTCAAATATTCGGCTCGGGTGGGTTAAAAGTGGCAACAATATTTTCACACGTCATATATCAATTTTATTAGAATATATTGATTCAATAATTCTCCAGTAGGTCCTATACCTCTCCACCAACACAGTAATTGAGGCGCCAGGAGGAGTTATTATACACGAAACAGTCGCCAACCCATAATCCAGTTCGGACACGCTCATTTATCTCAAAGAGGAGCTCAAAAGCATCCTCAACACCTAGTTCATCAACTGGCCTTCCACTCTCAAAATAAGAAGAAACCATATCCCTCTGCAATTAACCAAACTAAGTCAGCCATGTGAACTAGTTTCAGCAAACATGCGTAGAATAAAGGATACGAAAGCTTGAAAAGGAAGGGTCTTACATCGTATTTCAGAATGTAAAATGATGAATCACTAGATATTGCCACCAAATCACCACTATCAGCCCAATAAACATTCTAGAACGATCAAATAAAACAAAGGAAAACATAAGATTACTATCAGCATGGCCAGAATCAGAAGCATGATAGGGATATTGTTCCAAGTGGTGTTAGTGGATACCTTCACATTGACATCAATTCGTCTAATCAATCTGCAGTCCACCCAGTCATAGAAACATACAAAGTCATTTGAACACATTGCCAATAGTGTCCCCCCATAAATGTGTTCGACAGAAAATGTTGGTCGGATATTCTTCTTTTCCTGCACAGTAACTACCAGTTTAACTCCAAACCTATCCACCCAGCAAATTTTTTATTATTGAAAAACAATTATATGTTTTATGCAAGAGCTAAATCTGCCATCAGTGAATGCAGCCCTGCTGAGAATTATTCACTCTTCTGAATTCCAAATTTGCATCATTCATGAATCATAGCTCAAAGTTTATGATATCTTCTCTAATAGGTGGTAAATTTTCAGTGCACATGTTGCCAAGCAAAAAGAGGCAAAACAATAAGAATTGTTTACATGAAAGAGACATTTACCAATCACTTGCAAATATACTATAATAGAGTCAAGGATATATTTATTCTATAAGCGTCAATACCTGGAACGTTTTGCTGAAGATTTTGATCTTCGATGTCGTTTCCCTAACAGCATATTCTCCGTCTGACGACCAGACAAACTCCAAAGCTGAGCCAAATGATCTATTTCTCCATGCTAGAGCCGTGTAAATTATGTACTCTCCATCCCCACAAACAACAACAAACCTTCCATTGGGGTTATGCTTCAAATTCTGAAATTAAAGACAACATGAGACTCAACAACACATTTAATACTCATTCTCAGCTTAAGATTTGAAATGGCACTGGTTACGGGGAGATGAAGGTTTCCTATTGGGTGTTCCGATTAAATTGATACAGATATAGTATAGATTCAGAGATCAACTTTGGTTTAAAGATTCCTGAAACAGAGAAACTTACTTGAGGATAAAGATCACAGGTTCCCAACTCCTTCACAGCCAATGGTAACCTTTCCCCATCTGTAATCTGAATTTTACAACAATAGAATAACATTCAATTTAACTAATACAAATAATCCTAGGGCCATCACAAAGAAACAAGGAAGTTTGAGAAGGTAGGGAGCTTGAACCTCAAAATCTGCTCCCACACTTTTGATATTCACAGTTTGGATTTCATTATGCTTGGCCCAGATTATTTTCCCACTACTATCCATGCTAGCAACTGGCACTTCTCTACCAATCTTTACCAAAATGGTTCCTTCATCATAACCAATAGCAATCCTGCATGCACAGAAGACATGAATAATATCAACATTTCAAAACAATAACTGTGAACATAATTTCAACATGCTAAGGGTATCATAACAGAGATGTCTTGGTTTTACTCAATAATCTACCCAAGGCATTACACACATACAAACATAGATAATTAAAAATGAAAAAAAGGGCTTACCGACGTGATCCTTTCATATACCCAAAAGCCCAAACACGTTCAAGCCCATAATTCAATGTGTTTTCAAGCCTGCAAAGTAATTATTCATCTCAGATAACTTTTTTTTCTTTTAAACTTTTCTGTGGGACAAGTAATGATCAGTCCATAGACAACAGAAAATTGAAAACTATGCAGAGATCTAAAGAACAGAGCAATAGTCTATCTATAAAAGGCAAAGTTAATCTAATTTGCTAATTGCTACTATATGACTGTTCACTACAGAGCTAACAAGAGTTCAAAACAGATGATACAATAGGCTGAGCCGCATGGTCTGACCATATGTCCAGAAGAGCAGTGACAAAGACACCCAAAAAGATAGAAGACAAAAAAGAATGCAAGACCCTACAATTCAATTTCATATCCCTTTAAAAGATGTATGACGGTTGCTACCTTCAAAGTTTTAACCAAAATTGATAGGTAAATTCAGTCCAGGTAAGACTTGGTATTTTGGTAAGACTACTTTAAGTCCCTACAATTCAATAAAAAAACAAACTGACTCTTGGAAAATAAACTGAAGGTTTGACAGAACAAACACATTTAGTTGCAATAGCTGAAACGTACAGTCTGTATTTGTACTTCAAAATTACCTGTAAGTGGTCGAATGCCAAATTCGAACAGTTCCATCCTCAGAACCAGTAATTATAACCGGAAGTTCAGGGTGGAAGCATACTGCAGATACATTATGAGTGTGTCCTTCAAGTGTTTGAACACAACTTTTGGTTTGATAGTCCCATACCTGATTACATAAACTCAAATTATTGAATATACATGAAATTCAACAACTGAAGTGTTCGGATGATACCGCATACCTTTGCAGTATGATCATCAGATCCTGTGATTAAGTACGGCTTATCACCACCAGTGAAGTAATCAACGCAATTCACCCCTTTCAGATGGGCGTCCAATGTAAAGTTTGGGTCAGGCGACCCAAGATTCCAAATCTGGTAACAGGAAGGTGACAAGCAATTAATATCACGCACAGATGGTTTTCCAGAACATAACGTACAAACTGTAAAGGTTATTAAGGAGAAAAATGGCACCTTTACAGTGTGATCGAGGGAAGCACTTGCAAATGTGTTGGTGTCTTTGGGATTAAATGTCACTTGCATAACATAGTGAGAATGCCCTTCAAATATCTGGGTACACATCCACCCTTTTTCCCAATCCCACAGCTTGATGAGCATGTCATCGGAAGATGATAAAACATATGGAAGTGTCTGATGGACAGCCACACATCTGATGTAGTCTGTGTGCGCCTCGAACACTTTAGCCTTATCCATGGTGTTGTAATTGTATACTCGTATACACATGTCATCAGCTGCAGCAACTACCCATTGCTTTCGTGTTACAAATTTTGCTGACCGAACTGCAAAAAAAATTAAGGCATCAATCAGTTTTTATCTTAAGAACATTCAAGCAAATAAAAAATAAATAAATAAAACCCAATGTCAGTAGTACCTGGCAATTCAGAGACTTCAAATGACTTAGCCATGGTCTGTAATACAAAACTCACATTTCAGTCAGAACTACTCTGATCCTCAGAACATTTTACAGTCAATAACACAGTTTTCATATATAAAATCAAGTTTCACTTTTCTGCAGATGCCAAAGCCTGCCTAATAAACTGATAACAAGTACAGCCGAGTAAACTATTTCCAAACTCGTTTTGAACACACATGCTTTGAATTCTAGCACAAGCAAGGACCATGTAAATTCTTACCGACAAAAATGTAAGAGAAGGGATAGCACATTAAGGCCGTAAGAAAACTATAACTGGAATAATGGATAAAGGGCACAAACCTGTGACTGGTAGTTCAAGATATACACTGTCCCTGAGTACAGACTTGCAAGGATCCTACACCATACAAACAGATCATCGAAAAAGATAAGCATTACAATGTGCCACATAGCATTTCCAAAACTACATTCGCATGCATCAGAAATATCAAAATAGAACAATCTAAAGAGCAAAGCGAGAGCGTAAGATTACCATGGTTCAGTTGGATGTAGATCCAAAGACTTGACTCTCTCGGATCTTTGCGCAAACTTACGCTGCAAGATCAGTACATTATGCCAGCACACTACCAAAATCGCAAGCTCTCGAAAACAGAATACACAAAAACTCAAAACAAGCTGAAGCAAAAGCTATACCTTAATGTCAAGCCTGAGAGGCTGCGAAGATTTCCAAGTTTCCGGCACCAATCGCACACATTGCACCAAACAGAATCAGTTAAAAACTCCATGAAATCAAATCGCGGAAGCTTAAAACTAAGTCGGCACAGTCAGTCAATGATATAGAACAACAGAAATTTAGGCTCGGTTTTGCAATCCACGTTTTCGTAATTCGAAAGCATCAATTGAAACTCGAGAGCGTGTGAAAATTCGCAAGGCATTTTCAGATCTAAAGCAGAATATCGAAATCGAGAGAGGTTTTACCATTGTTATGCGCGGCGGAGACGACGAGCTTGGAGCGGAGGAGTTGATGCAGAGCGAGGTGGAGACCGGAGGGACTGAGATCGAAGCTGAAAGAGTGATAGGGCCTCTCTCTGGATCAGAGAGAGAAACAGAGTGGTCGATTAGTTTTCGTTTGCGACTGAAACCGGAGCGAGCGAGATCGGTAGTGGGCTTGATACGCGCTACCAAAAAAATAGAATTAGGCCTTGGGCTTAATTGAGTCCAGTTTTTTCCTCTGTGCTTAACGTAAATCTCTTTTCTTTTGTTCTGTCCCTCAATATTCACGAGGGTTTTTCGGAGTGTGCTCTAGGAGTCTAGTGTGCTTTATTGAATTGTTTTCTCGGTTGTGGAGGGGGAGTGGTGGTGTGTCGATTAGTGATGAAGAGGGTAATTGCTTTGTGGCGAGTTTTAATTCAGAGAAGGATATGAAGAGTCCTTGACCGTGAGCCTTGGGAGTTTGACAGATCCTTGGTGATGCTGAGAGTAATTCAAGGGGATGAACCTTTCTCTACGATTCGGTTGAGTCATGCTAGTTTCTGGGTTCAAATCCATGATGTTCTGAGGAGCTATCATAATCTTGAAGTAGCAGAGGATATTGGTGTGGAGGTTGGTCTAGTTGAGGAACAAAGGATGAATAAGGAAGCTGTGTAGGTAGGTTCTTACGTGCAAAGGTCAGGGTGGATGTGACTCTGTCTTTGATGTGGAAGTCGAAGGTTGAGTTTCCTGGAGTTGGGTCCAAAAAAGTGCCTTTCCGTTATGAATGGCTCCCGGAGTTCTGTCAAGAGTGTGGGCTCATTGGACTTCTGTCTCGGGTTTGTGATGAGAAGGCTGGGTGTAGAAGGAAACGTGATGAGGAGAGGAATTTTAAGCTGTTCTTAAGGGCTGAGTTTGACTTACAAGGGAGGAAAATTAGGGAGAGGGGCCACAAGAGTAGGCAGAGTGAGTGGGCTAGTGGGAGTGATCATAGTGATACTGGTAGTGGTTCACGATCAAGAGGATGGGAGTCCGATGAAGCTCCAACAAAGTCCTGAAGGAAGGATGGGGCTGGGGGTTTCGACAGGAGTCTGTTTGTGAAGAGTCATCTAGAGAGAATGCAAATAGGAGGCAGAGAAAGCAACATTGGAGCCAATAACTAAGTCTTGTCCTTTTCTTTTGGAGGGACCATGTCAGGATACTGCTTCATCACCCATAAAGAAGGGTATGGTCTGTAGTTTTTCAAATGGTACAAAGGAGACATATATGTCTCTTGACGATATGAGGAGTGGGGGTGATGTTGAAGTAATCAATATTGGGTCAGGTCCAGAGAGCAGGTGTTTAGAAGGTGTAAGTGAGGACTCGGGGGGAAGGGCCTACTTGGAGATTGTTATCAGCAAGACAAGCAAATTGTTCAGTTGCAGGTTCAATCGGCTGGGAAGAATGTAAGCAGTGATGCCGTTCGACAGTTGGGGTGATTCTTAAACAGGTTTTTGCTGCTCAGCGTGGGGATATGAGGGAGAGTTTTAGGGTGCTTACTCGATTTGCTGGTTTAGGGGCAGGGTGTGATGATGGGTCTCTTTATGTGGGGGGGACTCTGCGTCTGGTAGGGATGTGGCTCACACTGGAAGTGTGCAGGGGGAAAAGAAGAAACCTTTACTGTCTCGAAGAAAACTAGTGCTTGAGGAGATTCAGGAGTCGGCTATGGTAGAAAAGGAGGTTGGAAAGAGGAAATTTGTAGTGGAGGGGGTGGAGGAAAGTGATGGACTGTTGTCGAAGAAGGTGATGCTGGGAAATGGTGTCCTTGAAGTGGTGGGAGCAGCGCAGCTGCCCCACCACGAGCAATGAGGATCTTAAGCTGAAACGCCCGAGGGATGAAGGGATCCCGAACGTATAGAGACCTGAAGGACCTTATTTCTGTTCATAAACCGGACATCATTTCCTGTTGGAGACTAAGATGACAGCTTGTCAGATAGGAAAATTGAAGTCGAGGTTGAAAATGGATTATGTCCTTTGTCTCGAGGGTGGAAGATAATGGTGGTTATAAAGGTGGTTTGTGTATGTTGTGGAAGAATTCTGTTTCTATGAGGTATTTATCTTCTTGTTCTGAATTTATAGATGTAGTAGTTACTTTGGCGGATGGTTATCAGTTCAGACTTACTGGTTTCTATGGAGATTTGATGGCTAGTCGGCGTCATTTATCATGGGAGACTCTTCGGGCCTTGAGAGGTGTTTGAGTGGGCCTTTGGTTAGGTTGTGGGGATTTTAATGAGATTCTAACGCTTCATGAGAAGTTGGGTGGTAATATGCTGACTCAAAGGCTAATTGATAATTTTCAAAGTGCGATGTCTGACTATAGTCTGTTTGATTTTTCATGTACTGGTTTTGAGTATACTTGGGATAATCGGAGAGAGGGAATGGATAATGTGAAGGAGAGGATTGACTGTGGTATGGGAAATTTGGCTTTAATTCGTAGATGGGGTGGTTTCTTGTGTCATCATTTAGTGTCGATGTCGTCAGATCACTGCCTAGTTTTAATTGAGAATGTAGCTCCACCTACAGTTGATGGTGATATTAGGTGGATTCCTCGAAGGTTTTTGTTTGAAGAAATGTGGATTAAGGAGAATGATTGTGAGACTATTATTGGGAGTAGTTGGCTTCAGGGTGTCTCACAGAGTATTTTTGATAGATTAGGGTTAGTAGCAACTCATCTGAAGTCCTGGGAGAAAGAGAAATTTGGTAGTGTCTGGAAGCAGGTGAAGGAGCTAAGGGAAAAGATTAGTGCTTTACAGAGACTATCCTTCTGCAAATGTCATTCAGAAGCGCAAAGAAGTGGAGGCTAAGTTGGATGGAGTGCTTGAAAATGAGGAAATCATGTGAAGTCAGTGGTCACGAGTTAATTGGCTAAAATATGGTGATCGAAATACAAGTTTTTCCATGGTTGTGCTCGGCAGAGGGGTAGCGGCAATAGAATTTTGGGGGTACTGGATGAACATAATCTATGGAGAGCAGGGTATGTAGATGTTGGGTGTGTGTTTGTGGAGTATTATAGGAAACTCTTTACATCTGAAGGGTCTGTTGTTGTTTATATGTGGAACCTAATATTTCTCCTTTACCGGGTTACAATTCAAGAAATAACACCAAGTGTGGTCAATTATTAAATATGCATCCTTTATTATGCTTGAAGTACTGTTTACAGGGCCAAAGGCCAGTCAGACTTGAGAAGCCACACTGGGTCCTTTGTCAGGGCCCAGTTCATTGTAAGTTTGAGGCAAAGCAAGGGAGTTCATTCCCACATTGGAAAAAGACAAAGTGCAGCCTTTAATGCTACTATAAATACCGGTGAGGACCTCCCGGTAAGGGGACGGATAATTCCTTAACTACTCTTGAGTTTTCTGCTTATCTGACAGTGTCTGACTTAAGCATCGGAGTGGCTTCCCTCGGTAAACCCGGGGACGCCCTTTGACGTGTTTGCTCTTTACACAGGAAAACTCGGGAGTACAAGGAAGTTCGCTATTTCTGGAACCGTGCAACCCGCTAAAGGGGCCACGAGCATCCCCGGAAACAATTGGTGCTCTCGTTGAGAGTCGAACTCAAGACCTCCCAAATACGTATTTCGAAGAACGATGGAAATGGCAGGAGAACAAGATCCAACTAGAAGGCTTAATTTCTCAGGGGATGATAACCCAGGGACCTCCGGGACCCAGTTTGGCCAAACAGATTTAGCAGCAGCATTCGAGCTCTTGAAAAAGGACTTTCTCGCTCAAAAGGAGCAATCTACTCGAGAACATGCCGAGTTAATAACGGTAAGGGAGCAGTTAGCGACTATCCAGGCCGAGCATGGGCTTCTTCAAGCAACCTTAACTCAAAGAGCGAATGCCATGGGGGCGTCAGCCAGACTTGCTGATATCATCACCCCAGAAGGGAATCCTCCGGGTTGTGGAAACCCGTGAACTTTTGACGGTGCATACATACCACCCGCTATTCTCCCAAACACTGCCCACCCTAACCCAAATCCACAAATGATCCATCTCTCAAATCCTTTATTTAATCACAATCTTACAGGACCTCCTCCACCCCCAGAGCCGTTGTTAAATCAACCACTTCCCCCAGCAGATGCCCAGACCCAGCTGCTGTTACAGTTGACACAAACTGTGACCCAACTTGAGCAGCGGCTAAACTCGGGTACGGGACCACAACAATATCAACCCTTTATTACCCGTGCAAGCCCATTCTCCGCACGGGTTCAAGCAGACAAAAAGCCACCAGAAGCAAAGCCATTTAAGATTAAGAGATATGCCGGAATGGGGTGCCCGTATGCACACCTTGAGTTGTTCCAGTCTCAGTTGGATTCAACCCGGTTCACGGACGCCCAAGCATGCCATGCTTTCCAGGAAACACTCAGTGAGGAGGCATTGAGTTGGTTCCTCAAGTTACCGGCTTTGTCAATAGAGACCTATGGTCAGTTGACACAGAGGTTCCTGTCCCGGTTTATCCTGCTGTCAAGTGCCAACCGAAGCACCACTTCGTTATTCAAAGTCCAGCAAAGGGATGATGAAAGCCTGAAAATTTTTGTAACCCGTTGGCTGTCCACGACTTCCAAGTGTGGGCACTTGGACGAGTCAGTAGCATCAGAGGCGTTCTTACAGGCGCTCAAACCAACCCGCTTTGTGGTGGAGCTCAGGAAGCAGCGGTTCAGGTGCTACGACGATCTAATTAATGAAGTAACTCGGCAAGCTCAAGCCGAGTACGACACCTTCGGGGAACGACGGTCGAACACCGGGTTCACAAGCCAGCGAGCTGATGGATGGAAAAAGGAAGGGCAGCATAAGAGTGGCCAGGGATACTACGGCAAAAGTTCAAACAGACCAAGGGAGAAACCAAGAGAGGCTCCATACCTTCGTCATCCAACCCGGGAGGAAAAGAACACTTACATCCCTCGATATGAAGTGTTAACCAACTTGACTGCCTCCTATGAAGAAATTTGGAACCGCCATAGGAATGAAGTTCCCCCGGCTCCAAAAAGAAAGTTTCCCAAAAGGACAGGGCCGGACAACGGGCAACATTGTGCCTATCACAACGAGTCTGGCCACACAACCGACCGGTGCTTTTCTCTTCGGAACACCATTGAGTACATGATCCAGAACGGCAAGTTACAGCAGTATAAGTCACCCGCCACAGGTGTCAACCTCATTGAAGTATATGGGGAGATAATGACGATTCACGGGGGTGGCACCCAAGGGGTGTCCGGTCACCGGGCCAAAAGACTCTGCCCAAGAGGCCCGGAGTTTGAGATAATGCAGCTTCGTCAGGAATGCCGCAAGGAGCTGGTTCCTTGGGATACCGTGTCATTTTCTCAGTCTGAAGACACGCTGAAAGTGCATCACAATGATCCTTTCATTATCACTCTTCAGATTGACCACTGGAGAACTTGGAGGGTTCTAATAGACACGGGAGCCGCTGTCAGCGTCATGTTCAGCAGTTGCTATAAGGGGTTTAAACGAGGACGAGATAAGCTCTATAGGAACCACGAGCCATTGATCAGTTTTTCAGGAGAGACGACTCAACCGTTGGGGTCTGATCAACTAACGGTTACAGTTGGAACTGGCCACCAGTCCACAAGAATTGTAGTTCCCTTCATAATTGTGGACTGCCCATCCTCCTACAATGCCATACTCGGGAGAGATGCACTCTGGGGCCTACAAAGTTTTATAGCGGGTCACATGCTGCTTATGAAGGTGCCTACACCCGGGGGTTGGGTTACAATTCGCGGAGACCAAGAAGCCGCTGTCAGATGCAACGCGATAGCAACTCAGTCCCAGCACGAGATGTTTTCGGCCGGTTTTTCCTTGTCTCCATTTGACAAACCCGATGACCCCAGGGATGACCCGGATTCTTTGCCCATCAGCAAGACGGCACAAAAGAAGAGCCAGAAGTATCCTGCCAAGTTCCCCCGGCCAGCCCCAATTGAAGCAACAGAATGGATTCATATTTCGGAAGAATACCCGGAGAGGAAGATTTGCATCGGCACAGGCCTTGACCCCGAGGTCAGAAACCGAATGGTTGAGCTGCTAACCCGGAAACAGAAGGTGTTCGCATGGTCATATGCAGACATGCCCGGGATTTCTCCAGACGTTATGACACATTCCCTCAATATTATCCCGGGTGTTAAACCGGTAAGACAGAAGCGTCGTGCATTTTGCGCAGAGAAGTACAAGGCCATTCAAGCAGAAGTTAAACGTCTTAAAGACATCGGGTTCATTGGAGATGCAACATACCCGGATTGGTTGGCCAATGTGGTGATGGTCAAGAAGGCAAACGGAAAGTGGAGGATGTGCGTCGATTACACAGATCTGAATAAGGCTTGCCCGAAGGATAGTTTTCCCCTTCCAAAGATTGATCAACTGGTGGATTCAACCGCGGGCCACCCCCAGTTGAGCTTTATAGATGCATACTCGGGATTTAACCAAGTTCCGATGAATCCCGCGGATCAACAGCACACATCTTTTACAACAGACAAGGGGATGTATTATTACAGAGTGATGCCTTTTGGACTCCGGAATGCAGGAGCCACGTTCCAGCGCCTCGTAGTGGGCATGTTTGCAAACCAACTCGGGGATACTATGGAGGTTTATATAGACGATATGTTGGTCAAAAGTCGGGAAACAAGCAAACACCCGGATGACTTGGAAACCGTCATCGACATTGCCTTGAGCAAGGGTATGAGGTTAAACCCGGAGAAGTGTGTGTTCGGTGTTTCAGGAGGAAAGTTTCTCGGGTTCATGGTCAGCGCTCGGGGAATTGAGGCAAACCCCGACAAAATTCAAGCCGTCTTGGCCATGCAACCGCCGAAAACCAGGAATGAAGTTCAGCAACTTACTGGCAGGCTGGTAGCCTTATCCCGGTTTATATCCAGGTTAACAGATAAATATGCCCCCTTCTTCAAAATTCTCAAGAGTCAACACCGCGAGCGGATTACATGGCAGGAAGAGCACAATCAAGCTTTTGAAAGGTTGAAGGAATACTTGGCTTCAGTCCCTTCTTTATCCAGACCAAACCCTGGGGAAATACTCTATCTGTACCTGGCGGTGTCTCAAACAGCTGTCAGTTGTGCCTTGATAAGAAAGCCAGACTCTGAAGAACTGCCGGTCTACTATACTGGGAAAGGATTCAATGATCCTGAAACTCGTTATCCAGATATTGAAAAACTGGCCCTGGCCTTGGTTGTAGCAGCAAGGAAGTTAAGACCCTATTTTCAAGCACATTCCATCCATGTACTCACCAACCAACCGCTACGGCAGGTTCTGCAAAACCCGGCGACTTCGGGCAGACT
Organism: Comarum palustre; assembly: GCA_951800085.1. NCBI lineage: Eukaryota > Viridiplantae > Streptophyta > Magnoliopsida > Rosales > Rosaceae > Comarum > Comarum palustre. The sequence goes on along the minus strand of OX637588.1, from coordinate 2,465,953 downwards.
GGTCAAATGGGCAATTGAGTTGGGGGAGCATGATTTGCACTTTAAACCGCGAACGGCAATCAAAGGGCAAGCAGCAGCAGACTTCATTGCCGAGTTAATCCCAGCAGATTCAACAGTTGCTGAAACTCTTCCTACACAAGCTGAACCGGAGAGTTGGCAAATATTTGTAGATGGATCAGTCAATCAGAGGCAATGTGGAGCAGGCATTACGTTGGTAGACCCGGAGGGTAATATGTTTGACTATGCCTTACGCTTTAACTTCAAAGCATCAAACAACACGGCTGAGTACGAAGCTCTAATCAAAGGGCTCCAACTCGCTAAAGATATGGGCGCCCGGCATCTCCGCATACTAAGTGATTCACAGCTGGTAGTGCAGCAGGTTAACGGCGAATTTCAGGCAAAGGAAGCACATCTTTCGTCCTATCAAAAGTTAGCGGCTTTCTTGCTGGAGAAATTTGATAGCTTTGAGGTTACTCAGATACCGAGGCAGCAGAATGTGAGAGCAGATACCCTGGCTAGGATTGCAACAGGGGACGATTCCAATACCGAGTTTAAAAGCTTACTGGTCGAGACATTGGAGAAACCAAGCATCTCACTCTCCTTTTCTGAGATTTTCGCGGTAGAGGCAAACCCGCCACCGTCTTGGATGGATGAGTTCATCAACTTCATCCAACATGGAACCCTACCTGAGGACCCGGTAGCGGCCAAACGACTACGGGTTCGAGCGGCTCGGTATAGTATCCGTGATGGGAAACTGTACAGACGAGGACAAACTTTTCCTGATTTGAAGTGTATTACACCCGAGGAAGGAGACCGGGTTTTGCAGTCGCTTCATAGCGGGGTATGTGGAAATCACTTTGGAGCCCGTAACCTGGCTTTCAAAACCCTAAGAATGGGATATTACTGGCCTTCTTTGGAACACGATGCCAGAATTGTCGTAGATTCCTGTCTTCAATGTCACCGATTTGCAAGCTTTCCACGTGCACCATCAGTCCCACTATCAGTAATAATTTCTCCATATCCATTTTGCATGTGGGGGATCGATTTCATCGGGCCGCTACCCACAGCTCCGGGACAGCTCAAACATGCCATTGTCTCAGTGGACTATAATTCCAAGTGGATAGAAGCTCAACCCCTAGCACGGATCACGACCGCAAATGTTAAGAAATTCCTTTGGAACAATGTCTTTTGCCGGTTTGGAATCCCGGAGACGTTTATCACAGATAACGGGACGCAGTTTGACAACGATGAGTTTCGGGAATTCTTACACTCTAATGGGACAAAGGTCCTATATGCCTCCCCTGCACACCCGCAGACTAATGGACAAACTGAAGCCGTTAACAAGCTCATCAAGCAAGTTCTGAAAAAGAAGCTGGAGGACGCAAAGGGTTTATGGGCTGAGAAACTTCCAGAGGTTTTGTGGGCACTAAGGACAACTCCAACAGAAGCCAATGGGGAGAGCCCATTTCTTATGACTTTTGGATCTGAAGCAGTGATCCCGGTAGAGATGGAAGTCCCGAGTGACCGGGTACAACTGTTTGACAGAGAAACCAACGATGAAGGCATCCGCCTTAACATGGACCTCCTGGAGGAACGCCGGGAGCGTGCACATCTCCGAAATATCAACAAGAAGCAAAAGGTGGCTAAACACTACAATTCCCGGGTTATCAACCGCCCACTCAAACTCGGGGATTGGGTAATGAAGGAGGTTATCCCTAAGCCAACGGGGTTTAAAGCTCCATGGGAGGGTCCATATGAAATCGTTGAAGTCGTGGGCCCGGCAACGTTTTACATCCGGGGCACAGATGGAGTTACGCTTCCACGACCATGGAACGCCCAACATCTGCATCTCTTCCCCAAATAGGTACCGAGTTATCTATGAATGTCCAATTTTATTGTTTATGATGTATATAAAGCCTTTCAGGCCCACAATGCATGAATTCCCCTACCGGGTTATGTTTTATTAAAGAGTTTGTTGAAGTGAATGCAGCCTTTAGCGGCCCTACTTGTATGCCTTAATCGCCAAGCTCCGATATCTCCGATAATCTCCATGACATGAAATATTGCAAGCCTTTCACGGCCTTATTTCATGGTCAAAACTCGCCAAGCTCCGATATCTCCGATAATCTCCATGACATGAAATATTGCAAGCCTTTCACGGCCTTATTTCATGGTCAAAACTCGCCAAGCTCCGATAATCTCCGATAATCTCCATGACATGAAATATTGCAAGCCTTTCACGGCCTTATTTCATGGTCAAAACTCGCCAAGCTCCGATATCTCCGATAATCTCCATGACATGAAATATTGCAAGCCTTTCACGGCCTTATTTCATGGTCAAAATTCGCCAAGCTCCGATAATCTCCGATAATCTCCATGACATGAAATATTGCAAGCCTTTCACGGCCTTATTTCATGGTCTAAACTCGCCAAGCTCCGATAATCTCCGATAATCTCCATGACTTGAAATATTGCAAGCCTATCACGGCCTTGTTTCAGTCTTTAAAAGTCTTAACGAACCCATACAGCCCTAGCGGCATTATTTTTACTTACATGCTAAACCGGCATTATATATGTAAATTATCACACTTGCATATTTTGCATCAGCTTATCGTGTTGTTTGGCAAAGACGCCCTTGGAAGTCCTGACGGACCCGTAAAGCCTTACTGGCCCTATTTTCGCTTTATAAATGTTAATGTGCCAACCCGGCACTATGTGTGAGTTGTCAACACTTGCAGGTTATGCATCGGGTTGAAAGTCCTTATGAACCCGTAAAGCCCTAGCGGGACTATTTTTATTTCCCATAAACCGGCATTATATGTGTGAATTTTCTCAACACTTGCAGGTTAAGCATCGGGTTGGAATTCCTAACGGATCCATAAAGCCCTAGAGACCTTTAAAGCCTTAGCGACACTATCTTTATTCACATAGAAAACCGGCGTTATATGTACATTTTTTTGTACTTATCAGGTTACCGTGTTTTGGCACAGGAAGGATTGCGAGAAGGAAAAATTTTATTACTTCAAAAAATATCGATTACAAAAAAGTAGCAAACCGCTACAGGTAGACTAATCTTACAGAAATGAAAAACATCCTAAGGCTCCGTTGACGACCCCCTACCCCGGCCAGTGCTAGAACCGCCACGACCTCCCCGGGGCTGTATGATGAACTGACCCCTACGCAGAGGTGGCCGGTTCCTAGGACCACCCACAATCCCACCACGGGAAGCACCTCTCCCGGCTGCTGAAGAACGAACTGGGGGACTCCGAGCCGGGTTCGCAGGAGCCCTAGGGTTCGCAGCCACGGCAGGAGTCGACCGGGAGGTGCCTGCAGCCTCGTCGGGTCTAACATGACCTTGATGACCGTCATAACCCGCATTGTCCAGCCACCCTTGGCGAATACCAGCGCTAACTATTTCGGCACGAGCCTCGGCCCTGGCCGACCGCAGCTTCAGGTCAAACTCCGCGCTCGCCAGAAACTCGGAGACCGCTAAGTCCTTGGCCCGGGAAACTGCCTGGAGCAAGTCTCCTTTTTGTTGCTCCAGGGAGGTGACCTGTTGCTGCAGCCCCTGGTTTTGCTCGGTCAGCTGGGCTATCGCGGCGTCTTGAGCACACCGGTCCTCCCGGTGACCTTCGATAACATTCTCCAGTTCAGAGTTCTTGGCCACCAGGTCTGTTATGTGTTCTTCCGCCTCGGCCAATTTCGCACTCGACGCGATCGCTGATGCGCTTGCGAATTCCCGGACCCGAGCCAGGTTTTCTTCGCTTGCCGTCACCTGGTCCCGGGCGGCCCGGAGATCATCCCTGAGGACTCTCTCTCGCTCGGGGATGCCTTCGGTTGTGAGCCGGTCAGTCGCCAAGTACGACAACCTGACAGCCTACACAAATAAAACAACGGGTTAGTACAAGGAACCAAAAACAAAAAGATAACGAGTTACAGCAGAAGACTAACTTACCCGCATCAGCTTCTCCTGCGCCCTCCGGGCTACAGTCAACGGGTCCTCGTGCTCCAGGACATAGGAGTCAGCGGCGCAATTCTTCAAATCCGCCACCATCCTTTGGATGGCCGCGTCCGCCATTCCTGCACTCGCCAACTCCTCCATTATTTCAGTGGTGTCCCGCTGCTGCTTTCTCTCCCTCCTCTCCTTCCTCTCCTTCCTTCTCTTCCTCCTCTCGGACCTCCCCGAGCTGGATGCCTCCCGGGTACGCTTGCGAGAAGGCACGGGCTCCACTTCAAGAACCTCGTCACTCCCCTCACTCCCCTCCGGGTTCTCACTACCTATTTCCCTTTCCAACCCTCCAACCTCTTCACCCCCTTCGTCATCCTCCTCGGTAAATTCCTCCTCGCCCGGGAACACAGACGAGGGAACCACGCTCATCACCGGTTCTTCAGTCTCATTGGCAAACGGTTCTGCAAATACCGGGTTGTCGTCCGCCTCCGAGGGACTCCCTTCAACCTCCTCTCCTTCTGGATAGATTTCCGGCCCAAGAATCTCAGCCAAGTACGCGGGAACCTCGTTGTAGTAAGAGACGTCAACGTGGAACTGCCGAGTTTCCCCTTGCTCGGCGTCTGGGCGCAGAAAAGCCGCCTTCGATGTCAGGTCGATATCGTACGCCAGCCCCTCCGTGCCTTGCGCCCGGATCCCGGCCCATACAGCCTTGTCCTCGAACCCGTCGTATATTCCCGGGTTCTTTCGCTTCGTGAACTCCATCGGGAGAAGAGCTGCAACAAAAGATAACCTGTTAGACCGGGACATGTAAACAAAAATTGTAAAGGAAACGAGACAAACCTGGAAGCTCCATCAATCGGCAACGGCTGTACACATACAGCCTGCAAAGCCGGTACGAGCTCCGGTCATCTTGACCTCTGAAGGCCCATAGCATCCTCCGGATCCTCTTCTCCATCACCGGCTCCAGAGGAATGTCGGGAACATCTGCAAAACATACAATATAATTATAACCCGGGAAAGATAGAAGAAAGAAAAATACGGGGAGAAAGGACTTACTCATCAGTGGCTGGAAGTCACCCGGTACTTGAAACGCATGTCCCGGGTCTTGAAAGTTTCTTATCAAGAAACTTTTTTCCCTCCAGGTCCGGCTCACGGAGGTAGGCAGGTCCTCAACGATCTTCTTGAAGACCCCTTTGGACTTCAGTTGGATGGTCCCACTAAAACCCGCCTTCCGCGAGTACTCGGCCCGGTACATGGCGTGTAACTCGTGGTAACTCGGCATCTGCTGCTTCAACACCTTGTACATCACGCACAATCCCAGCAGCTGCCTCCACATATTCGGGCCAACTTGCCCGATGGCGAAGTTGCTCGCAGCCAGGAGATACTGCACCTCCACCTTTAGCGGGAGTGACAGACCGCAACGTAGCTGGTACTCGTGGCACAGCGTCCACCCATCCCCGGGAGCGAAGAACTGATCCTCGGGTTCTAAAGTCCGAATTTCAACAGACTCGGGAATCTTCAAATTGCTCCTTAGCTCCACAATCTCCTCCGCGGTCAGCGAGTACCCGGGAGGGTCAAGAGCGGTACCATCAGTGAAGGTAACTGAGGCAAACTCGGGGACATGAGCATCCATTGCGGGGTTTGTCATCTGCAAAACAAGAAACACGGGGACATCGTCAAAAACCCAGATAAACCCGGCGACCACAACGATAAACGCACACACTAACGCAGCAACCCAGTTTGGATCCCAGAAAACAGTACACAATATCGACCCAAAACATTCAAAAAGATCGGAACAGAGAACAGTACCTTACTTGTAAGGGTTTCAAAGGATGTGGGTGTCGATTTGCGTTTGGAAATCCAACAAGCACAGCGACAACAGAGGACGAGAGCAAAAGCACAAAAAAGTTTTCGATTTCGAAGGTACGACAAAACTGTCACCCTCAACCCCTATTTATACAGTTAAGAGACGTACACTGAAGGGACGTTTGAGAGACGTACACAGAAAGGACGTTTCGGTTTTTCGAGAAAATCGACACGTGTCGCGCATGCCGCGTCCCAAAACCGAAAAACTTTTCTGTTTCCCCCACTTTAAAACTGAAAACTTTTCATATTCCCCCACTACAATACTGAGACGTCATTTTTAGTTCCCATAGTCAACGTGTCTGCGGGGCACCCTTGCGTACGGACTTGGGGGACTGGGTACACCGGGTCTGGATGATACCCTTGTAACCCAGTAAAGAAATGGTTTCAAGTCCCCACCCAAGCGTACCCCTTGACTGAGGACTTGGGGGACTTGTTTATATGTGGAACCTAATATTTCTCCTTTACCGGGTTACAATTCAAGAAATAACACCAAGTGTGGTCAATTATTAAATATGCATCCTTTATTATGCTTGAAGTACTGTTTACAGGGCCAAAGGCCAGTCAGACTTGAGAAGCCACACTGGGTCCTTTGTCAGGGCCCAGTTCATTGTAAGTTTGAGGCAAAGCAAGGGAGTTCATTCCCACATTGGAAAAAGACAAAGTGCAGCCTTTAATGCTACTATAAATACCGGTGAGGACCTCCCGGTAAGGGGACGGACAATTCCTTAACTACTCTTGAGTTTTCTGCTTATCTGACAGTGTCTGACTTAAGCATCGGAGTGGCTTCCCTCGGTAAACCCGGGGACGCCCTTTGACGTGTTTGCTCTTTACACAGGAAAACTCGGGAGTACAAGGAAGTTCGCTATTTCTGGAACCGTGCAACCCGCTAAAGGGGCCACGAGCATCCCCGGAAACAGTTGTGCATGAGGGGATTCTACAAGAAGTGGCAGGTCGAGTTACAGTAACGCATGCAACAAGTTTAAGTCGTCTGTTCACAAGAGGGGAAATTGAGGTGGCATTGAAGGAAATGGGACCAACTAAGTCTCCGGGACCAGATGGTATGCCCCCATATTTTATCAGAAGTACTGAACGATTGTTGGTGATGATATTGTAGCTCGGTGTCTTAATTTCCTGAATGGTCAAGGTTCAGTGGTTGACCTTAACCATACTTTAATTGCTTTGATCCTGAAGGTTCATAACCCAAAGCAAGTAACTGAGTATCGTCTAATAAGCTTGTGTAATGTGGTTTATAAGCTTATGTCTAAGGCTTTGGCGAATCGTCTGAAGGTTGTGCTTCCTAGTTTGATTGGGGATTGTCAAAGTGCTTTTGTTCCAGGTCGGTTGATTCATGATAATATCATTGCTGCTTTTGAGACGATGCATAACCTGAAGAGGAGAGTTAAGAAGAGTCGTCAGAAGACAGTAGTGAAGCTGGATATGGCTAAGGCATATGATAGGGTGGAATGGGACTTTTTGAGGAGTATGCTGATTGCTATGGGTTTTTCTCAGCGGTTTACGTATTTAATTATGTCTTGTGTTCAGTCAGTCTCTTATTCTATTTTGATCCACGGGCGTCCTTTTGGGAGAATTGTGCCTTCTCGAGGGTTGAGGTAAGGAGATCCAATTTCTCCATACATTTTTCTGTTGGTGACAGAGGGTTTCTCTTATTTGTTAAGGATAGCAGAGCGTGAAAGAGTGTTGAATGGGGTAGCTATTGCACGAGGAGCTCTGGTTGTCACTCATCTATTCTTTGCAGATGATAGTCTTTTATTTTGTGATACCTCAACTTAAGAGTGCATGAAGCTAAAGGAAATTTTTGGGTTGTGAAAAATCATCGGGTTAGAAGATCAATGTAGACAAATCAGCTGTTTGTTTTAGCCCTCGGACTCCAATGACAGTGAAAGAAGCGTGCAGTGCGACACTAGACATGAAAATTGTACCCTGTCATGAGCGTTATTTGGGTTTACCAACGGTGATCGGAAGGAGTAAAAAGAAGGCTTTCAAGGGTCTGGCAGATAGAGTTTGGCAGAGAGTTCAGGGATGGGAAGGAAGACTTTTGTCCAAGAGAAGTAAGGAAGTTCTTATTAAAGCAGTTGCACAATCACTTCCGACTTATACTATGAGTGTATTTAGGCTTCCGGTGGGCATTTGTGAAGACATTAATAAACATCTTGCCAAGTTTTGGTGGAAGAATTCCAATGGTAAGGGTATTCATTGGAGGAAATGGAGTGATCTTTGTGTCCCGAAGAATGAGGGAGGGTTGGGGTTTCGCGAGTTTCAAAGGTTTAATCAGGCTCTGCTTGCTAAAATAGGATGGAGATTGGTGCAGGATGAGTATTCTATGGTTGGAAAAATGTTCAAAGCTAAATATTTTCACGATAAGTCCTTTCTTGAAGTTGAGGTGGGGAGAGGTTCCTCTTGTATCTAGCAGGCTGTCATTTAGGGAAAGGAGCTGCTGAAGAAGGGTTTGAGGTGGAGGGTGAGTAATGGAACTGCAATCCAGGTTTTTCAGGATCCCTGGGTGCCTATTATACCTGACTTGAAGATTGCTTAGAAGGCAGGGTTGGATTGGAACTTACTAGTTTCAGATTTGGTGACAGTATCTGGGGGGTGGGATGTGGGGAAGTTGGAACAGATATGTGCGGCACAAGAGCTTGAAGCTATTCTTAGTATTCCTCTGACTCATTCTAATTGCAGGGATAAACTGACGTGGGATTATAACCGAAATCGTAAATTTTCAATAAAAAGTGCATATTGGTTGGCTTCAGGAGAGCGAAGAAATCCACCTCAGGGGTAGATGACCATTGGAAACATCTTTGGAAGTTGAAAATACCTCCAAAAATGTCTCATTTCATTTGGAGGTGTTTGAAGGGTTTTTGCCTTGTCAATGGGCTTTGTATCAGAGGTATGTGTCTGATTCTCCGATTTGTTCTAGGTGTCAGCTATTCGATGAGACGCCTTTGCACACAACATGGTCGTGTAGTTCTAGTGTTGCGGTGTTAGAAAGGGCAGATTTTTACTCAAAGTTGGGACCGGACGTGTGGGGTAATTTTCCAGATTTCTTTAATTATGCTTTGAAAGTTCTTTCGGTTGATGAGATGAAATTATTAGTGGTATTATTGTGGGGTAACTGGTATGAGAGGAATAAGGTGGTTCATGGGGAGCAGTCTAGGCCACCACAGGTGTTGTTTGAACAGGGGGTGTTATGGTGGAAACAGATGTTGGAAGTGCAACTCCAAGATTCAACAAGTAATGGCAGTAACAGGCGAGTGGTTGCCGAGCGGTGGAAAGCTCCATGCCCAGGTACTTTTAAGCTTAATTGTGATGCTTCTGTGAGTGATGATAATAGAAAGGTGGGCTTAGGGGCTGTGTTAAAGGATAGTGGTGGTGCAATGTTACTAGCAGTAGGTGAAAGAATGCAAGGACGACTTTTTCCTTGTGTTGCGAAGTTGACTACATTAATTATGGGGCTATAATCGGTAAGGAGGAGAAATGGTATTTTGGAGGGTGTGGAGAGTGATTGTTTAGGTGTAATGAATATGATTAATGCAGTTGGAGAGTGCTTGAGTGCCGAAGGGGTTCTAGTCCATAAAGTCAGGTCTTTGTTGAATGAGGTTGGTGTTCCAAGGCTTACTTATATTCCTAGGAGTGCAAATGGTGTAGCTGATGTGATTGCTAAACGTGTAGCTCATTTGGAGGGGCGTTATTCTTGGCTAGGGGTTGGGCCCGTTTGACTCATGGATGTTGTCTATGATGATAGACCCGTAGCTAGTTCGAGTAGTGGAGAAGAGGGTGGGGAGCTGATGTCCACTACAGAAAATTCTCAAAATTTGTAATTCTTCCATTCTTCTAATAAAATTTCTGAGATACTTTTCTAAAAATTTCTTTTCTTTTAAACACGTTTAGCGACGATTTTTAGTGACCTAAGTTTTTTTGTACAGGACAAACTTTAGGTTTGGTTTGTGGTTTTGACTATCCTCTACTTATGCCTATGTAATTCTCATCTTGTTACGTAAATGACATATTATAATGGTTGTCTAATATATTTGACGTTGATGTATCTATCTAATCAATCATCAATGAAAGTTTTTATTCTACAAAAATAAAAAAATTTGTACACTCGTGAAGTCTCAACTTACGTCGGACTACCATTCACTATACAATCCAACAAAAATAAGATATGTCATTAGAATTTTGTGTAACTATTTTAGAGTGATGTAAATTAGGCATTGTAGTCCTAATGAGTTTGTATGAAAATGTAAACTATGTTACTCTCTTTGTCTCTTAGAACGTTAGAATCAATAGATGTGATCTAGTCTTAATATTGTAAATGATATTTGAAGAAAATCGTTGTGTGATTCGTGTGAAACATGTTAAACCAAAGAAAAAAGACCTTGAATCAATTTACGTATAGCTATCATATGATGATTTTTACTTATCCTCTTCAAAAAATTCAAGAAATGAGACAAAACAACAACATGATTACTTCATTTCATCCACAAGAGCTCTCGCAAACAAGTTGTTAACGGCTCAAATAAATTTTGATTTTACCTATCTTTTATAAGAAAGAAAAATTGAAATTGAAAATTTATAAATTATAGACCGAAAGAGTTGAAATTTGAAAAACAAAACGAGCTAGCTGGATTAAATTTAATCTGAGATTGCCATAAGAAAGAGAACAAACCAGCAAAGTATCTGATTTGAAAACTAAAAAAACAAATTACACGAATTTAATTTTACTTTGAAACTGGAAAAACCCTAGCTAGGCGCTAGCTACCTCTGTAATTCTTTATTCCCACTAAACACAAATCATACTTGACTGAAAGAAAAAGGGAGACACTAGCTAGCTTAGCTAACTGCAGCCAAATTTATGTTCATCTTCTTCAATCCTAAACATCATCAGAAAGATGAGGTGATGAACCACTGTCTTCAGTCGACCTGTCAAGTGCGAATCTGCAGGATTCGACTGCATCCTCCACGGTCAAGTACACATTTTCCTTCCCGATCTTGTCTAGCGTATTTGATAATATCAACTTCTCCATTACCTTGACTCTCGGGTTAATTAGTCCCATCTGAAAAACAGAAACAAAATGTATGTATTAGGGTTCTGGTGTATCTGTAATTGAGTTGATGAAGTATTTAAGAAGATCTACCCTAACCTTAATGCCCTTTACAGCTAGGGTTTTACGTATCTCGTCCAGTGTTACAAGGCTAGGTTGGTCAATGGTGATGACTCCTGAAAAAATAAAATGAAACTCGATCGATATAAGAAAGATACATAATAGCTATAGAAACAGAATTAGCCTAATGAATCGTGCGAACCGGATAACTCGAGCAAGACGTGCTCAATAACATCTCTAGTACTGTTCTGCTCATCACGAACCCATCTCAAAATCCTGCAAGAAAATTAACCGTCCATGCAGTTGAGGACTAGTACTACTGCAAATATATACGTATCTATTTGAAGTTTTGAACTGAATGTAGGAATATTACAAATGCATACCTCTCTCGAATATAGTTGCCGTTTGCACAGTAAATGGGAGAGCCAATTTGGAGGACAAGGATGCCTTTATGTCTTGTTCCTTCTGGATACTGGGCGGCGTCACGATACAAAGACATGTCTGATAGGTTGACTTTGCCAAGCTTACAAGTGCCAGGCCTAGCCACATAGAGCAGTGATCTCAGGAGACCAAGTCCCACCTGAAAATTCACCACCAAAATGACAGACTTAACATTCTAAAGTTGATAATATAAGTGATTTGCAAACCGTTTTTGTTTAGGGTTAATTCATATTATGGTAATTGAGGTATAGTACTTGAACAATTTGGTATCTCATGTATAAAAGATAATAGTTTGATATCTCAAGTACTAAGTTTTCTCATATAGTACTTTCGTCAATTTTTAGTTAAATATGAACATGTGACGAAAATAATTTTTTTTAAAAGTAACCACATTTACATGTCACATGTCCATATATATTTGATAAAAAAGTTGTCAGAAGTATTATATGGAAACACGAAGTAATACTTGAGATACTAAACTGTCATCTTTTATATATGAAGTACCAAGTTGTTCAAATAATTATACCTGACATATATAAGAGGAATTTACCTTTTTGTTTAATATTGCAGGAATGTCGAGAGAGAGAAAATACGATCGATTAGTCGTTTGGATGCTGTGAAGAATGCTTACCGAGAAAAGTAGACCAAAGAGCATGCTTCGGAAGACCACGGCAAGGAAGCAAGACACACAGATTAGACAGTCGAACTTGTCAACCTTCCACAGTGAAGTAACTTTATTGTAATCTAAGATATGAATCATGGCGCATATGATGATGGAAGATAGTGCAACAAGAGGGGTGTAACCAAATATAGGAGCCAAGACCAAAATCACCATCAGCATACACATCGACTGGACGGCATTCGACATTTGCGTCTTGCATCCGGCGTTGTAATTCACCGCAGTCTTTGAAAATGGTCCTGCAACATTGATATGATATCTAGATATCAATATAAAGGGAATATATTATTTAAGAAACCAAGATAGAGCATCGGCTAAAAATGTAAGTACCTGTAGACAAGTGACAAGAAGTCATAGATCCTATTGTGTTCATGAATCCCAAAGCTAACATTTCCCTATTCCCATCAATATTTTCATTCTTCTCCATGCCAAAGCTCCTTCCAATGGCTATTGCTTCCTGTATGGTTATTAATCAAAGTTAGTTTCTATATTAATTTATTGATATAAATATGGTTGAATTAATTCATTAAAATCTTACAGCCAGGGCAATAATGCCAGTAACAGTCCCAGCTTTGAAAGCATAGGGAAAATATTTCATGTCAAAGATCAAATGTTGGGCGGTAATAGGATTGAGTCCTCTCTTCAACTCTCCAACCTAACAAAGATTTAAAACAAACTTCAGAAGTTATCTTGAATTTGTATGTATTTGCCTACAGAAATATATCTCTTTGAAATTAACATTAAAGAGCATATGCAGAGTCACTTACAATGGCTATATTATGTTTCTTATCAATCTCGAAAAAATAAGCAAGACAGCAGCCAACTAGAACCACCACCAGCGGACCGACGGCTTGTACCAAAAATAGCTTCCTGGGGTTGATCTCCTTCTGCAATTTTACATATTATTCATATGATCATTATTAGAAACTGTGCTTGTTTATTCAAAAAAGAAGAAGAGAAAACTATGCTTGTATAGATATGATTGATAAACTACATACAGGGTTTTGGTACTGATTATCATGTTAATATTCGTGTAGTAAAGCACTTACAATTTTTTTTGTTATTTCAAGGAAAACGATGAAGCAGGCACCAAGAACTGCAGGCTCCCAACACCACTGGCAAAGAAAAATATGTGTTTCGATAGTTGGTAGCAAACAAAATATCAGATAGTTTATTTCTGAAAACAAATAAACGAACCTCTTTTCTTAAATCGATAAGTGTTTTCACAACAGAAAAGATGTCGGTTTTGCCTGTAAACCTCTTCAATCCTAATATTCCCTTGAACTGTTGCAAGCAAACAATTGTTGCACTCCCAGCCATAAAACCAGTTATGGTGGACTGTGATAGGAAATCTACCAAAATTCCCAGTCTGCAAAATTCATGCACAACAACGCAGTCATCTATTAATTCAAGTACTGAAAAACATAAGATAGTAATCCTATATTATTTCAACCTAGCTTTGGACATAAATTGTGCGTATATATTTGTAATCTATCTCTCTCTCACACTCTCACACACACACACACACATATATATATATGTGTGTGTGTGTGCCCATAATAAATAAACTGTTTCAGTTTAGATTGCATAATAATGAAACCCTAGGCCTGCACTAATTTGATGTGCAAGTACCTTAGGAAACCCATTATTAGCTGCATGATGCCTGTGACAAAAGTTGTTGTGAAAACCAGATGAACAAACTTAGTGTACTCTGTATCAAAGTCCACTACTTGAGTGAGAATATCTTTGATAAGTAGATTGGCCGACGCCACATTTCCCACGGCAAGGTACTTGGAGTCCCCCATAACTGCATAAATCAGAGGCGGAACAAAGCTCGTATCTGCAGCGCAACCAAAACTAGTATATCAGTAATCAGTTTTATATATCCGATTTGTAGCCAACAGTTTCATTAATACTTTTTTGGACGATGGACTTACATAGGCCAACGAGGGGTGGCACCCCGGCGAGTCCAGCGTAACTGATTCCTTGGGGGATAGCAAGGCTGGTAATGGTGATTCCGGAGACGAGATCGGATACGAACGTTTTGAGATTATACGTAGGGAGCCACCCAAAGATAGGAATGAAGTACTGCAAGCCTCTCTTGATTTTCCCACATGCGCTCTCCTCCGCGAAACCATGGAAGGGATCGTCGGGGAAGAGTGCTTCCATCATATCAGCTTTGAGTTGGGAGCTAAAGGGTCTCGGTTCTGCGAAGCTCACCTTCGGCTGGTTTGTTGAGGCCATCTCGGTAGCCATGATGTTGTTCAGAGTGATCGACTGAAGAGAGAGGTTAGGTCAGAGTGTGAAGTAATATTCCACTCTGGAGGATCTTATATATAGGAATAATAGGAGTGAAGTGAGTAGTAAGGCTGGCATGGGGATCTCTAACGGCTTTACCTAGGTTAACTCGACCTGGATAGGAATGGAAGACCATATCTCATTTTTAACGTACTACGCCTACTAATTCTCTCTCGACAGACAAGATCAAGAGTCAAAGACCCGTATTGTTCTCTTACTTATCTTAATCATTTTTACCATATCCTACTCCTACTGCATGGATCTACCTAACAGAATTCACTAAAGACCTAGTCCTCAAACTACAATTGCTTTCGAACATATTCAAAAATTTAAATTTACCATACAAATGGAAAATAAAACAAAAGAGATTTAACAAGAAAGTAAAAAAATGTAAAGAAGTTGCAATTCTCTCCACATTTTGAGGAATAACTTCCCAGTAATTCTCACCTCAATCCACACCCACAGATGTGTTTCTACTTTCAATTACTAGAGCATGTGAGTTACCGTTCTTTTTTGTTTTTTGTTTTTGAATTGGACCTTTCTTTTTTGCGTGTTGTAAGATCGATCATGAGAATTTTGTTGCATTTTTCTACATATTGAAAGAGTGGTCAATGCTAGGTCATATAATATCTGGTTGCATTCCTTTACATATTCAAAGAGTCGTCAATGCTAGCTAGCTCATATACTACATTTAGTTTTTTGATGCTAAAAACTAAATTACAAAGAGAACTCTCTGGAGCAACCTGCTGCAAAGAGGTCAAAATTCAGCACATATATAGCTCACAACAACAGTTATAAAGTCTATAGTTTAAAGATATTGAAAGAAATTAACCTGATCGAAAGTGTAGTGATCGACTAAGTTGTTATTAGTTCACTGCCAAGAGTACTGCTTATATATGAATAATGGGAGTTAATGGGGAGCGATGCTCTCATCGATCTCAACTCATATCCACTCGTACATTGTATCTAGCATGTGTCCCTAGTTACTAAAACATATTTCATCATCTTTGTGTACATTTAAAGATTATGAGTATTTCGTTTTATTTTTATACATATTGAAACAATGATCGTTTTTTTATTTTAAAGGTTAATTATTTACCGTTAGAGATCTTCTATTCATACCTCAAAAATGGTTACTTGGATCTCTCATGTTTTCTAAATAACAATTGACTTTGTCAACTCATTTTAAATTACAAATAAAGACACAAATGAAGGGAAAATAATTCTTGTACCTTCAAAAACAATACGAAGACTTCCATAACATTTTTCTCCATCAAACACCAAAATCCCAATTTTTTTTTTTCAATTTCAATAAGACCGTGAGAAATATGTTAAAGATTTTGCATTAAATTTGAATTGATGCATCACTATTACATTTATTCATGGGTGAACTGTTTATATTTTTAGCAACTGATATAGTTTTTGCCTCAACATAATAATAATTTAAAGATTAGAAAAAGAAAGGGTTATCGGTTTGTCATCTACACCAAAATAAAAATGTCAATATATATAATGAACCTGATCGGGGACAAGTGTTAGAATTTAAACATGGGCTTTTGATTAAGAAGATTTTAGAGAAGAGAAAGTATATAGTTAATTGCAAAACTCAAACATCTAGTGTATTAGGCACTATGTTTCATTAGTTTATTAGAAACTTTGGAAAATTATCTTGATCAAGGTTTATTTAATTTTAGGAAAAAAAACTCAGTTTTTATTGATTATATATATTGAATGAGAGGTATTATGGAAAATTAGGGAGATATATACATAGTAAATTTGTGATTTGCAAAAGTAAAATTGAGGTCTATTAAGTAAAGACCAAATAACAATTTTAAAGACATGAATAGAAACTCTCTTACC
Organism: Comarum palustre; assembly: GCA_951800085.1. Classification (NCBI taxonomy): domain Eukaryota; kingdom Viridiplantae; phylum Streptophyta; class Magnoliopsida; order Rosales; family Rosaceae; genus Comarum; species Comarum palustre. The sequence goes on along the minus strand of OX637588.1, from coordinate 2,449,740 downwards.
GTTAATCAACAGCGAAAAACCATAGCTCGCAAAACTTAAATAAGATTGACCGACAATAAAATTGGGGAAAGCCTATTATCAATTAAAACACATCGAGACGCTCACACTTAAGCGAGACCATACAAGCACGTTATTTTCAACTAGTCATTCACTTGCGCCTAACACAAATTTGTGATACAAGCAATAGAACTATAAAGTGTATGCAGTTTTTATTTTGCTTCGTGGCTACCTAGCTAGCTACCGTTTAAAGTTAAACGATCATCTCGATTTCAACAGTATCAGAATGCATGTTTTCCACTATGCTTCGTCGTACTACACACATCCTTAGCTAGCTCGATCGACAGATAGAACATTGCATCTACATAGCAAAAAGGGTACAATACTGTTCTTTCACTGTTATATATACTTCTAGACTTCTAGTATGAAAAAGAATTTAACCAATAAACAAATCTAATTAAAGAGTCAGATTTTTTTAGGTAAAATGGAGTATTTCCATGATCATTGATCATAAACGACCGTAAAAGGTCAATACAAGAGGATCTGAAGACTACTTAAGTGAACAAGTTCAAACTTGAATCAAAACTACAGCTATGAATTAAAAATAACAGTCTCAAAACTATGTCTAAAAAAGTGGACCTGATAACTAGAAAGCAAATGAATTCGAACCTAATGAACCCTAGAGTCAAACTCGCATTCTCCAATTAGAGGCCTCAGACCCCAATTGGTGTACCTTTCATCGATTCGAGAATTCGAGGAGAAACTCTGAACTCCACCAGGAATCTTGTATAGGAAGGGATGAAGAAAAACCCTAAGCTCAGCTCTTTAAGCCAAAAGGCCCAAGGAACTAAACCCTATGCCCACCTCCTTCCGCTTCCCTCTATGAACGCAACTGTCGCTACCCATCACCGCTCTGGTGGGCGGCCCCGACCTTCATCCATTCCTAAACAAAATTCGATTTGGAGGTGCTACTGAGACGACGGTCTACCCTTGAGGGATTTGTCTCCGATCTGCACAGCCTGGTATAGTTCAAAGGCTCCCCGTCGTCGAATCAATTACAAAGTCAGATTGATCGATTGGTTTCGGTATAAATCGTTCTATCTTATAACCTAAATTGTGTTAAACGGTGGCAAACGTGGCTCGTGGATCATCCGTGTACTGATACTGTCCCAACTTAACCACCTTTAAGGTGTTGGGTTTTAACCACAAAATGTCTCGGTACAATTAGGAATGATTCACCCACTTATTAGTTATATTTTGTCACTTTTCTGATGTGGAATCTATTACTATCCAATACTCTCAACACGCTCCCTCACGTACAATCTGACTCAAGACTTGCACGTGATGAAATGGGACGGAACAAACCAAGGGACACTTGATGACAATACAATCGGAACTTTCCGATGGCGACATAAGCTCATACAGGGCGAAGAGAAGGAACTCACATCGGGCATATAATAGAATTAGGTGAGACATATAGCCTAGGAGAATCAGAGAAGTAATTAGAGAGGGACCCGCTCTGATACCATGTTAAGAGTGAGTGACAAGCGTGGCTCGTGGATCATCCGTGTACCGATACTGTCCCAACTTAACCACCTTTAAGGTATTGAGTTTTAACCACAACAAGTCTCGGTACAATTAGGAATGATCCACTCACTTATTAGTTATATTTTATTTGTCACTTTTCTGATGTGAGATCTATTATTCTCTAATACTCTCAACAAATTGGATGAAGCATATATGTATCTTATATTGAGCTATGGATGTACTACCTAGCTAGCCAATATCGCTCGGAAAATTATAGAAACATCAAACAATGACGAAGAAGGAAAATAGGATGTTAATTTTAACAACTTACTAAAATATAAAATAAATAAGTTCATTTTTCAAAAAAATCAAGTGTGTGGACACACGAGATCAAATTACAATACTACCTAAGGGTTAAAATTCAAATCCAAAAACTCCCAATAAGGGGGCACTTTTTACAAATAAACCAAAATGAGGGCTTCCTTCACTTTCAAAATTTCATATTCGTACGAGGACATATCTTGTAATAAGTCCATTTGTAAAGGGGGAATTCGTAAAAGTAGCGAGAGATCATGAAAATGGTCTCCAGCTCCTCTTATTGAAATGGGTGTGGAGTTGGGCCGACTCATGATCAGATTAGGCCCAGTTGCGATCCTAATTCGAACCAGAGTAGTAGTAGTCCAATACCCAGCGAGAGTGGGAGAAGGCTTCCTCTGCTTATATATAGTCAAAAGAAAGAGCCAACAACACCGAAAGCAAACCGTCTGTTGTTCAATGTCTCCCAAAAACAAAAACACTCTTCACTTAAAAGCCCCCACCGATGATGGTGGTCACCGCCTTCGACGCGGCCGTCAACCACCACCGCCTAAGTCTGAAAAGAAGAAGACGAAGAAGAAGGACAAGAAGAAGAGGCGGAGGAGTAAGAAGTTGAAGTTGAAGCTGAATGAATCGGATAAGACCCTGTACATATGTTTCAGGGAAGAACACGACCGCCATACAGAGGGAGACCGGGGCACTTATGTTATCCGTTCCATCAAATTGTGGTCGGATTCGGTTGATCATTTGCAATTACGGCAGGTCGCTTATAAAACCGGAATTGAACTCCCCGGTTTTATGGGTTGCCGTGTGTTGGGCTCCCAAATCGTTTACGCCGGCGGCAGGAAACCCGCCCTCACCCTAATTATCATAAAGATGTTTACGTCTTCGAAACCAAGCAGCCTGATGGTGAAATCCGGAGGATGGATGCCCAATTGCTCCATGCCAAGTATTTTCCGGTGATGACAGAGGTGGGAGGCAAGCTGTACGCACTTTCGTATCATTTGAGGTATTCGATCCCGAAATGGGGACTTGGTCTGCTCTGCCGCAGCCTCCATTCTTCCAACCATCTGGTCCGTATCACCGCGGTGGCCACTTGTCTTATGCAATCACTGGCACCAAGATGTTTGTGTCTCAGCAATATTGTCCTGTATTCTGCTTCGATGTAGCTCACCCACATAGAAAATGGAGGATAGTCCGTTCCATGTGCCAATGCCGCCCTTTTCCTTTTGTTAACAGAGCTCTGGTGCTGGACCTCCCTTGTGACCATAACAATAACAAGAAGATAGTGTTTGGTTACATGGATTCGCGTTGGTATCTAGGAGTTTATATTATGTCCTTGAATGAAAATCAAGAATCTCTCACAAGAATTGCTGATTTGAAGCTGCCAGTGTTGCCTGAGGAATTTGATTCTGCACAAAGATGTTACATCGTCCACATAGGAGGTCAGAAAGCCTGCTTTATTGCCCCTCAAATGACTCTCCCAGAGGAACGAAGATCTGACAATGTAGAAGAAATTGGGAGTCATAAGACGCGGGGTGTTGTCATCCACTTATCTTTGTGCTGTAATTTGTTTGTTGCATTAATGTGTTGATTGACTTGTATCTTCGAATTCTATACCAACCCATCCATTTCAATTGCCTTGTGCTATAACTAGTTTGGTGCATTCTGCATAGCCGATGATCATTTTCATAATGTGTTGATTGACTAGTCTTTCGGATACAGCGTTGGTTGTATTCATATTCCTGATCAACAAAATGGAGCAGACTGACTAGCAGAAACAGTCCATAGTGAGGGTTCAATGTACTCAACTTGTAATGTAAACATCTTGAATCGTTGCAGTGCGAGATGAGGCTCGTGACGTAATAAGATTGATTGAACCGTTTAGTTTTTGATCCGCTCTTGTGGAGTATTGCAAAATTCGACCATGTATTCATCCCTATGGTATTAAAATCTCACTTCGCTCTCCATATCTTAAAGACTTAACAAATGTGATGTAGGATGTTATGGAATGTAAATCAAACTTCATTCTGTATGGTTGAAATTGTTTCACATTTTCTTGGTTATTGAAAATGAAGGATAGTTGAGGTTTGGCTATATATATGACATATATCAAGTCGTAAACCCTAAACCGTCTGATCGAATTTAAAAAGATGATCAGACGGTTTACAGTTTGATGTATGTCATACATATATGTATACTAGAATTTTTCAGCTATTATGTGGTAGTTGGACATAATAATTCATAAACAAACTAAATTACACATTCAGATTAACGGATTGATTTCAGTTTGAATCATTCAACTTATAACCAAAATAAGAAAAATCATATATAAGCTAGCTATCCAGTATCACCTGGCAAAGTAGATTAATTACGCCAACGAGGTTTGACTCAGTTGACAAGGGCGGACTTGTGGTGGAGACCCCATCCGAGTTCGATCCCCTCTACCAACAGGCCTCGTTGGTTCGCGATCTATAAATTCTCCTGTAAAAATCCATATTTGGAGGCTAGTGTGACAAGTACGTGTCCACTGTAAGTCCTTCAGGGTTAAGGTTGCAGGTTTGCCCTGACGATGGTGGTAGAGCGTAACCAAGCTCTTCCCTAAACTTTTTGTGATAAAAAATAGTACAGATTAATTACAAGGGTTCAAACTTCGAAGTATACAGGTGTCTTCCAAATAAATAAATAAATCAAAGGGGTCAAAGTACAATAATTCCTAACTAGCGGTTTAAAATTCAAATCCAAAAACTCCTATAAGGGGTACACTTTTCATAAATAAACCAAAATCAGGCTCCCTTCATTTCTTCAGAATCTCATATTCCCTTCCAATCTCAAATTTCCGGGTTCGGATCACCCGAAATCACAACCCCAATTAGGGTTTCTGAAAGTCTCGACCTTTTCATCTGAAATGGACGACATGGAAGACGACGAAAGGTACCACCCCAAACCCTACTCCTTAAACCACCACCACACCTCCTCCAATCGCCGAACCCCCCACATCCGCACCACCCCCTATTCCTGGCCGCCGCCTCCCAATCGTTACCCAGACGACGACGACGCCATGGACGACGACGACGATCTGGACGAGGAAAGCTTCGGCCAACAAAACGACGCCGTCGCGGAGGAGCAGTACCCGCACCACCGCGGCTTCGACGCCGAGAACGGCTGGGAATGGCACCCGAAGAAGCGGAAGCTGAAGAATTTGGATCCGGGCAAGGGCTACGAGTTCGCGCCCCGGGTCAAAATGCCGGGTCGGGTCGGGCAGGAGGAGTGTACGGAGCACGCGGTGTTTGTGTTGCTGGAGGTCTGGGGGGACAGGTTCTTGCAGCTGGGGAGGAAGAGCTTGAGATCGGAGGACTGGGGTGACGTGGCGGCGAAGGTATCGGAGGGGTGTAAGGTGGAGAGGAGTGAGAAGCAATGTAGGAGTATGTTGGATATGTTGAAGAGGAAGTATAAGAAGGAGAAGGCGAAAATCGAACAAGGAGGGGGTTCGAGTAAGTGGGGGTATTATAAGAAGATGGAAATGCTGATGGCGAATTCGATGAGGCAGGAATGTGGGTTGGCTTGTGGGGTGGATAATGGGGAGTATGTGTTTATGAACACGAGGGTGTATTTGGAGAAGTCAAATGGGTTTGATGAGATGATGGATAGTCCCGGGGAGTCGGATGAGGAGGACGATGAGAATGAGGATGAGAATGTGGGTGATCAGAATGGGTTTGGGTTTTTTCCAAGACAGGGAGGGGTGGGGGGAGGGTTAGGAGGGTTGGGAGGGTCTTCGTATAGAGTGTTGGTGGATTCTATTCAGAAGTTCGGGGAGATTTATGAGAATCTTGAGAGTAGTAAGAGGCAGCAGATGATGGAGTTGGAGAAGATGAGGAGGGAGTATAATAAGGAAATGGAGGCGCAGAAGAAGCAGATTCTTGAGAGGGCGCAGGCGGAGATTGCAAAGATTCAGGAGGCGGCTGATGATGATGATGATGATGGTGAAGACTCGGATGCTTCTGCCGAAGATCTTACCGAATGATGGAGGTGGGATATGTTAAGTATGTCTTTTGCTTGCACTTGGTCAGCATGTTAAGCTGCTTTCCCATAAACTTTGTTTATCTTAATTGCATGATGTTGAATTGCTAGCTAAGAACAAACTATTGCAGTTGTTTGTCCATTGCTAAGAACACTGACTGTCATTTGTTAACCTAGGTGAATGTATGTTTATGGTATTTCACCATTGATCGGGTAACTATGTTTTTGAAACACATTTGATGTACTTTAGGGTCTAGTGTTGTTAAGATCTCTCTCTCCCTTCCAGAACCTAATACCTATACGGCTATACTATATACCATGACATGTGAGTAACTCTGTAGAGACCACTACCATTTGAATGCTGAATGCTGAATGCAGAACAGAATTGGATGCAAGTACAACATACTATTGGGTAATAAGGTTGTGACATACGTAGAGGTACGGCATTAGGCTCTAAACAACAGAATATGGAACTTGCTAACCTTATTATATAGATAAGTGGAGAATGTCCAGTTTTGTTGAAGAACTTACAAACTTTTGAGTCTTGAGTAACCCCTTGAATTTGGTCATAATCATTATAAATCTTGCCAGTGGAGAAAAACTTGAGCGTAGGGTTCCAATTTGTCTGCCATAGCGAGACACCCTCACCCCTGGGTCTTAAGTTTTGCTCGCAAGTACCATCTTTGCTGCATTTCTTTGCTGTTCTTTTTGTATTTGAAGATAATCTTAGTAAACCCTTTCCATGTATCCTTCTTTGCATATAATGCCATAAGCAAGCATGTTTGCTTGTTTCGTTTTCAGTGGGTAGGTCTCCCAAAACGTCCCGTCTCCAGGAAACTGGTTTTTCTTGAATGATTGGAGTGGAAAAGTCGCTTTCTGTTTCATTGATAGCAGAAGAGTCTTACTCTATAGGGACGTGAGCGCTACACTAACATTAAAGTAAAAGAGTGTACTGAATGATCGACCAAGTATGAATTCATTCACAGAGGAGAAAACGAAGGCAAATGACAGTGAAAGTAAATCAAAACTCAGGGTAAATTTGCGCTGAAACATGAATTAAACCAAACTGTACGTATATATGCTAGAATAGATAGATAGTTCAGAGAAAACAGATGATACAAATTCAAGTACAACAACTGAAACCATGCGATATCAAACTGTCAAAGACTACAACAATATATAAAGTTAGAAACAATCCACGGAGACTGGCTTCGTCCTGTGTGCGACCCATATTATTACCAGTCATCCTCATCGATCGGAAGATCACCCTCAAGATCATCAGAATAAAGATGGCAATTTTCACCCAAATGACCAAACTCACTACAAATATCACAAATATTGGGTATTCTAACTCCGTAGTCTACAAATCCATTTTCTCTGGCAATCAAATGTGCCATGATCAGTGTTCCTATTGCATATCCTGCAAAAACGAAGTTTCTTCAACAGATCTTCAGTTGCTCTGGGGCAATCGGAAGTGTCATGATCTGTTCTCTTATTGCATATACGGCAAGAGGGAACCATCATCTTTAATAAACTTTCCATGGCAGGGCATTCAGAAGAGCCATGACCTACCCCATTGCAGCGAGAGCAACGAGAAAGCGGCTTTTTGTCATTTTCGAGTGGAAAGTTCTCGGCTGCCTCTGGTTTTTCTGGGATGAATTGAGTAAAATCGTTTCCAGCAACCTTTGAATCCTTGTCTGCAGAAACATGAATGGCAGGGAGTGGTTCCTCTTTGAGGATTTCAGGCTGTGGTTTCTGTAAAGTGGTCCCCAACTTGAGATGAGCCTTTTATCATTGATCGTCTTGTTGGTAAAGGTGCTTATGCTAATCCTATTAATGGTCGTCATTTGAAGAAATATCTCCCTAGTATCTAAGAGTATGAGGATCCTTCTTTAGTCGTTCAACCTCCAGACATGACTTTGTTCTTTCTCTAAAACATTTCTGACCTGGGGGGCATGGTGCAAATAACAAGTTTGTTTGGTTTAGCTTTCTCTGGAACCCGTTCGCGACAACCAGATCAAACGGGGGGGCAACACTATACCATCTGAGAAGTTTTGATACCCCACTTTTTCAAAAAAAATTCGCCATTTTTGAAATTTTAGAGTTTCATTCGATTTGTAACTATTTGAATTGCAATTTCATTTATATCCGTTGAACCAACACCTGTGGTTTAAAGTTGGGAAACCAATTTTTGTTATTATATCGACATAGATATAAGAAACAGTCAAATTTTTTATTCATAATTGGCTTTGTGGCCAAGAACATTTACAATATAAAGAAGCCAGAAAGTGGCTAATACCATAATACATGTCTTACTGCTATTTGCTATTCAGCATAAGAGGTACAAGATAGTAGAAGCAGCTGGAGAATTAGAGACTCATATATACCATCTGGCAGAACATGTGTGATAAGAGCATAAAATGCGACATTCTTAATATGTTATTACCTCTATTTGTACTTTGTTTATCTCTTATTGTCGTAGAATAGAGTCATATTGTTGAGTCAAGAGTATTTGGTTGTATAAGGATGATAACATGCTAAACATAAATTGTCCAGGCATAAATTGACAACTATAAATTGTCCAGGCATGAGTCTTTATTGTTTTCAACAAAGTGCTTATTTGAATCTACATTCATCGATTTACAGAAGGGAAAATCACTATGAGTGAGCTGGAAGAGGGAGCTCTTGGCTGAGGTGACGTGTATGCTTCTGTGATTGTTATTGCGTAATTGGGTAGTAGGAAAACTAGGATCGAGAAAAATGATTTTTTTTAATTGAGAAAGATTACATTACAACGAGGAACCTCTAGCACAAGGACGTCTGACAAATCAAACAAAAATGCAGATTGTGGTTGAGGAAGCAACTGAAACAACTTATAGAAGCTAGCTTATTAGCCAAGAAATTGATTTCCCTCCAAAAATGCTTAAAGATGACCGAATCAGACCAAGCAGCAAAGCTAATGAATGTCATGGACTAACACCTTAATTCTCCAAGGGCATTCTAATTTGGCAGTAAGGACATCAATCAAATTTTTTGAATCACTACGACTATGAGAGGTTAAGCCTGAAGTTTAGATAAACCTTCTTGAAGAGTTCATAGAGCCTAATTAAGGTGCTTTTCTGGTTTGGTCGGATCGGACCGGTTGCTTTTCTTGATCTATCGTCTTTGGTCAGTACGTTAATCGAAAGAGAATAACTCATATCATGTGGTGAACAAATTTAGTGGTCCGCTAAGTGGTGTGCAAGAAACACCTCCACTGTTTCAAATATGGGTGGAGTGCAGTGAGGACCCAAAGAAGAGTAATGAGGATTTAAAGAAGAAGAGTGAGGTGGAGGGTGTATGTGAACTGGAGATTTTTGATGGTGATGAGAAGCAGAAGAGAAGGCCCCGGTGAAGAAATTGAAGGTGAGGAGCACCGACGTGGTGACTGGGAGGGATTACATCTGGAAGTCTTTCGACTTGGGTGGTGAGTGTGGAGATGGGAATGGTAAGAGGGATGGTGATGAAGGTGATGAAGGTGAAGAATGTGTGGGGGCAGTCCATGATACGAGGGTTTGGAAGGTTTTTAGGGAAATTAATAGACAGTTTTGTGGTGCTGTAAGTAGTGCAGTGGCCAAGGTACTAGTGAAGTAGTGACTGACCATTGCGTATATATGTATATGCTTAATGCTTGCTCTGTGGTCTGTTTTGTCGTCCACAGAGCAAGCATTAACCATATACATGACCTGGAATTGTGCTTTTGAAAATCATGTGTTCCTTTATATTGTATACACATAGTCCTCTTGATTGAATAGTGCTTGATGTGAATTTCTTTTTTACTTCCTGCTCTCAGGAGAAATTGCTTTACTGGCTAAATTCAACTTGAATCCTTACACAACTGCAGGTGTTTTCATTTGCTTCTGAGTGTCTTGTTCATCTATTCTCGTCTACTGTTATTGTGGGTTTACCACTAATTAAGTAGTAACAAGGTAGTTAACCCTCAATCTTCCAACCGCAAACCAAAATCAATATGCGGAAAACTTACGAAAAGAGAAGAAAATGAAAAGTAACAAGATCAAAATTATCTCCCAGTTTATTTTCTAGAGCTATAGATGTGATACTCATGAGGACTGTTCATAAGTTTTCTTCTGGAAAAGGTCATCCTTGATTGCAGGAGCTATCCACTGTATCTGAATATGTGTTATTTCCCAAAGGTTATCATCTTCCTTTTGCACTAAAATATCTCTTTCTTTCATCATTGTAATCATCTCTCTCAACAAATCTGGAACTAGTTCTTGCAGTACTGTTGATTCACCATATCCACCTAAGTCAGCCTTCATACAAGTGTCCATTCCTCTCAACACTCCTAACCAAAATGTTCGAAACCCGGGGCTCTGTGATATCTGTATCAAGAATTGTAAGTAAACTTAGGTCAAGAGCTTCAGTGCGATCTTTAAGGTCGCTTCCATGCCTCTCATCTCCCTCTCTGCGTGTTCCCTACCCGAGTACTCCAACATCTTTTTATGCAGGTCATCAACCATTGCGAAAACAACAAGGTTGAAACAGTTAATGCAATTGACTGGAGTGAAGTCCAATGTCTCAGCAATTCTGAAACTCTTTTTCAGAGATAGAACTGCTGAGCTAAGCTGGACTTTCTAAGTACTTCTCCTAGTTTGACAAACAAATTCATGGCAAAGCTGCAAGAGAGCCTATACCTTTTGCCTCATCTAAAGAGGAGTTGCTATAGGCGCCGTTGCTGTTTGCTGGATCTGAGTAGTAGTTTCTATACCATTCGACCAACAAATTTACAGACTCTGCTAACAGGTCCAGAATCTTTATGTTCTTCTCCAATGGACTGTTCTTAAGTGCAATAAAACTCAAGGCACAATCAAGGCAGTATGCGTAGTTTGTCCGCGAAACATGAGTTCCATCAACTCCTAGTTCAGTGTGTCTCCCTGAGACTTGTAATAAGTGGAGAACTGACTTCCAACCAAGTTGGGTTTGCAAATTGGCAGGATACTCGGACAGAATCTTGTTTAGTGATTGAGTTATGAAGTCACAGCAACTGTCTAAAATCTCTTTCTCCAGCTTCCACATTCAAGGATCTTGAAACATATTTTGAAGAGGCCTGTAATGGCCTTTTCAGCGAATGGAATGGGGGAGAACATGGGAAACTGAGCAACCACAATCAGATAATCATGAAAATTAGGCCAAAATGTCTGGAACCTCTGACTGTTGGCCAAAGTGATTGCAACTACTACATCCCAGCAGAAACCAACAGATTCTTCTTCTTCAACTGCTGTACTAAACTTCTGTCCTTTTCCAGCAGCTGCATATATCAAAGACCGCCCGAGATTGAGCAAAGCATTCTCAGGAAATTTTGAACTATCGCTGAAGATGTTCCCAATTCGGCATTGTTTGATAACCTTGAGATTTTGTTCAAATTCACTAATGCCAAGGGATACAGCATCTTCTGCACTCTAGTGACATAAAATGTGAGAACCGATTAATCATGCCAGATGGCTGGCGGCCTCCAAACTTGGCATCTTGAGCTGGGAAGATTAAACCAGATTCAGATGTGAAGTTTTCTGATGAGGTGGAAGCAGCATCAAATTCAATGGCAGACTGTGGAAGCAGCTTTAGCCTCTTAAGTTTTAACAAGCAGTCAACAATGTTCCTCCAGCTCCCTCTAATTGACTCTCCAAAATTGTTTGCAATGGTGAAAACAGCCAGTGTAGCCATTCTTGGCTTCAAGTCTTTGCTAAAAGCAAAGAGGGTTTCTTCAGCAGAGGCATATGGATTCAACATTGTAGTGAATTTGGAGAATGTGGCGAGAATTTGATCAAGAGTGTCTTCTAGTCCATACTGAGCTATCCTCTCCACCGAGAACAAGCCTTCAATGCATTCATGGAGCAATTCTTCTTCTTCAGCATGCTCAAACACTGCAAAAGAGCATCCACTGATGGACCAGCAATGCAAGCAAACATATCTCTGCCTAGACGGCGATCAAAATCACATACAAAGAAAGGTTGCACAGTTATTGTTTGGTTCATCAACTCTATCCATCTGTTTGGGTTCATTTCTAGCTGAAGACCAGATTGTCCAAACACGGCTATGGCAGTGTTTGAGATGGAATGGAACAGGTCAGATAGATAATCTCTAGGAAGATCCTTTCCACCATTGATTGCTCTATTGTTCCTGATGAACTCGTCTTCTGTCATTTTATTCTTCACTTGTGGATTTTGTTGATCAGTATTGAGCATAATGAGAGAGTAGCAAAGAATCATCACCGTGTCCTTGTTTGCAAAAATATCTGTTGGTTGTTGTTCATAAAAATTCTTTGAAAATACCTCAAGAATCCGTTCAATCTTCTGGGACTCTCCTGGTAACCTGAAAGTCTCAAGATAAGTCCGGAGACCACTGTCAAGATTCATGCCTGCAAATCCAAACGTTTCAGTATATTCTATCAGAACCTGAATGTGAAACTCAGTAGGATCACCAAGATAATCCCCTATCAACATCTTGTCCAGACCAGGAGTATACCGGAAGAAGTATGCCACAGCCTTTGGATCCGGAGGATCAGAGACTAATTTGGTAAGTCTCAAGTACTCCATTCCCTTTTTTCATCTCGATTATGATGGTGTCCAGCAATCATGATTTTCTTCTTCTGTGCTTTCCTGAGTCTTACAAACGCCACCCAAGTTTCCAAGTACTCTTTAACCTGATCTTCCTGAAGGGCTTGTATCATTTTCTTTGTCAATATTATCAGCAATGTTGTGGATCATGATTACTAACCCTTCAAAGGCTTGTATCTGTAAACTTGACAAAGGGGCACCCACCGGAAAGCACTGCCTGCAAAGCAACTTCCCAATCTCCTCGAACACATTAAAGCATAGGGGATCACAGTCATAGTTCACATAAACTTCGATTACAAATGTTGCCTGCCTGCAGAAGTTTATGATTCCTTCCAGTGCAACTTCTTGAAGTTGGGTTGTTGCTCCTGGAGCTGATGCAACTCTAAAAATCACAAATGTGAAGAACGATTCTAGTTGGAGTCGAATGTGCCTGCAAACAAAAAGGCCAAAACTGATCATCATTCAAGCTAGTGTGACAAAGAAACTCAAACTCAAGCATTTTCATGTCAAAATTAACCTGCGAAGAAAATGATACATATTCAAAACCGTACTGCAAATCATGGAAAACACAACCGGGCTTGAAAAAGTTCCATAGTGCACTAAATGGTGCGACAGATCATCTTTCATCATCCTCAACAGCCCCTTGCTGTCAGGGATCGCAGACTGGTCAAGCGTGCAGATGCAGCAGCCACACAATGGCTTATTCACTGGAAGGGAACTGCTCCAGAGGAGTCTACATGGGAATTTGCTGATGACATTCAACGTAGGTTTCCAGAGTTCGAAACTTGAGGCCAAGTTTCATTTGGAGAGGGTAGCAATGTTAGGGATATCAGTTCTTCTCAGGTCTTCCTAGCTGGAGCAGGATAGACTATGTCCGAAGTGCATCACGTGCGGGGCATGGGGGAGTTAAGTAGTTAATAATTATTCAAGTAGCCGTTAGGCTAGTTAATTGGTTAGGGTTGATTGTAGGTGTTCATCGGATTCTCGCCAAGTGGCAGGATCTTCATGGTCAATATGAGCTATATAGGGTGTACCACAGCTGCTGTAGCAGCCATGAATGAAAAACAAGTTATTTCCCTTCAATTTTCCAGTTTATTTCCTTCTTGTTCTTAGATAGGCTAAGGGTCTAGATCCCTAATAGAATGGGAGGCTATCAAAGAATTTGACGGTGGGTGACTTAGAGAGACAGGTCGGGTCTGAGAATGTGTTTTGTAAGAAGAGAGGAAGAAAGGTGTGTGTATCATCTCGGCAAAATGGAAACACGGTGTGAGCGAACCTAGTGCGTACGATAACATGATGGCTGACGTGGGGGTTCAGCATTGGTTGGCTAGGGGACTTATGGTGGGTATGGTAGGGGATCTTGGCTGCTGAGATTGGGCCATTTGTTTCAGGTGCTGAAGACCAAGGTCAACTCAGCTAGTGGAACTTATGTTTGTGGGATAATCCATGTTTGCGTTTGCTCCTTCCTAATAGTGACACTTGGAATCCAAGAGAAAAGGCCCCAACTCTAACTGGAGAAAGAAAAATCAAGCCCACTACCTTTTTTTACCATATTTGCTTTAGTTCCGAAGAACTTAGTTTAAATCTCATTGCCATGAAAATTGTATTGCATTATAACAATGTCTCATATGATTGATATTTCGAGTAGGAATCACCATGAATGATTTCTGAAAGCATCTACATTGTGTTCTTGTGACCATCTTGTGACTCCATATATCAGTGGATATGTCATAGGTTAAGTAGAAGTGTCATTTGTATCATTTTAATTTCAACCGGTTCTCTTTTTGAGAAGTGCCATAGCAATATCATTAAGATATTGGAAGAAACTACATCTTATTAAAACACAATTTGTGATTCACAGTCTTGGAATAAAACAAAATCTTATTAAAACATAATTTCAAATTCACAATTTTGGTTCTACATTTACTACATGTACGTATCCAATCGATTGATCTCACATTTAATATTTGAGATAATTGTATATCAGTTTTCACGAAACGATTGTGCCTACGTATCGAATCGATTGGGATAAGGTTACGTGAACCATAACTACTACATCTACGTATCCAATCGATTGATCTAACATTTAAGACTTGAAATAATTGTATATCAGTTTCACGAAACGATTGTAACAAATTAGACATTAGTAACGATTCGACCAAGTTAGGCACCAGTAATGAGAATAGAATAGTGCAAAAAAAGTTAGGCAGATGATGTATTGCTGCATGTATTGGTCCAACATTCTATTTATATTGAAATACCGAGAGAGTATTTTTCAATAAGAAAAATCCGAACCCAAAATTTGTTTGACATTGCCAGTTACTCGAACTATAATGAAAAATGTCTAAAGTCTCAGTTTCAATTGTCACGGGCAGGCCTTAAATTATCCCTGATCTTCACACTAACGACCATGAATTTCAATTCCACACGATGATCAAATTGCAAAACCTCATAAATCCCAACCAATATCGATATATAAACCAGCCGTGCAATTTTCTCCAATTGAATATTAAGTAGAAAAATTACATATAAGAATTATGAATCAAATCTTTTGCTACATATAGTAGCACAACAAGAACAAGCTCATCAATCAAGTCTCGCTGCTACTCCCTAACCCTAAAACTCCTCCAAGATCAGATCAATGCAACAGGTAAGTCATCGCCAAAGCCAGCACCAAAAGGATGTACGCAATCCCTTGATCTATAGCCGCACCTAAACACAACACAAATCAATACCCATGTCAGCAAATCCACAACACTAGAAAACCCATGTCACCAAATCCCCAATACTACCAAAAAAACTGGGTCTGAAAAAGAACTCACCATCGCTGGTCGGAGAAGGAGCCGGGGTTTCCTGACCGTAGCTGAGGCTGAAGAGGGCCATGAAGATGAACCCAATAATGGGAAGAGCGCAGTAAGATCTGAATGAGTTCATCCTCGATTCAAGAAGAACAGATGAGGGAGATTGATCGATCGAGGAAGAAGATGAGGTTCGGGTTTGAGAAATTAGGGTTGGAGGGTTGGGAAGGGTGGTTGGTGTTTATATATTGGGGGGAGTGGGGTTTGGGGGAAGGTGGGTGACAGTGTGTGAGAGCATATGCAGCGGCAAACATGGCTTGCTCCTCATATTTGAGAAGATGCAGGTATTGTTTGAAGAGGTGCAAGTGTACTTCCTGTTTTTCGTGCAGCGGTGTTTGATCTCGTCTCCATCCTACACCACCTATTACCCCGCTCCCAATCCAACACCACAGTCTCCATCTCGTCTCTGCCTCGAACCAAGACCCCAAGCCTCAGCTCCATGCTCACCAACTCCTTCCAGCTCCATCTAGAAGCCCAACACACTCGTTGCAAGGGCAGGAGAT
Source organism: Comarum palustre (assembly GCA_951800085.1). NCBI lineage: Eukaryota > Viridiplantae > Streptophyta > Magnoliopsida > Rosales > Rosaceae > Comarum > Comarum palustre. Next base: position 2,433,906 of record OX637588.1, on the reverse strand, counting down.
TGAAGCAAAAGGATGGAGGAATAAAACGCTACCTCCGATTAGGTGAACGGCGGCCTGGATCGTCGAACGCGGGCGGAGACCGCTGCGCGTCCTCTAAATCGATCTATCTCAGTCAAGCTTGCATGCGAGATTGGAGAACGGGGATGGGTAGAAGGGAAATAGAGGAGTAGATTGGTGGTAGCGCGCCGGTGAGGACTTGCCTGGAACGGCACTGGCACCGACGTGTTCAGTCAAGAACGAGCGGAGAAGAGAGAAGGAAAGTCGGGAAACAGAGAGGAGGTACACGCGTCGGACACGTGTGTGAGTCTGTTTTTTGAAAATATCAAAATTCAATTGGCGTGCTTACATTATTGCAGATCACAAAAGAAGAATTCAAATGAGTATAATATTTTGTAATCTTAACCAGAAGAGTGAGAATTCTACAAGTAGCTAGGAAGCATCTGAAAACCCCATGAATACCCTATATGTTCGGAGACAAAAAAAACATTAATATAATTTTTAGCTCAAGATTAAACAAGTTCCTTATGTTGTGTTCAACATTGTCAAAGGTAGGACAGTAAGAGATTAATAACTGATCATCCTCATCTATCATGATTCTTGTTATGTCCGATCCAGTAAGGCATCATGAAATGAACACAGACTTGTTACGTTTAACGAGTACTGGTCGCAAGTAATCGACCATCCGTCCATCAACGTGAGACACTCAGGCGACAATACCCTCCTTGAGAGATTATCCTCATCATGTATGGGAGAGCCAAGTACAATGTGACAAAAGTGTCCTGGTAAAGACATACCAGCCTATCATGGATTCACAGGCAGTCCTTTCACAAATTTATGTTGCCAGTAACTTTAGAAAAGAAATTAGCTGATTACAAACAATTGGGAGAGTAAAAGAGACTCATATGAATATCCCAGCAATCTTAGAGACGATTGCACCATAGCATCAAAAAAAATCAAAAGTATTAAAAAGATAAAAAGGATGGCCACTTATTGCAATGCCATGCATGTCTGTCACTAACTTGTGGCTTTGGCCTAGAAATGACTATGAATCTCGTATGAAGAACAGGACACCACACAAAATGTTTGCTATAATATAATCCAACACAAAGTAGTTAAAAGCTGTATGCTTATGCTAATATGCTTAATTAGGTCCACGATCTGACTAGGAACAACATTAACGACACAGAAAGCCTAAGCCTAACCGAGTATCGACAATTTCATTTCCTTTTTGGGTTCAACATTTCGCTCAAACCCAATCGGTTAGGTCTTTCTTTCCCATCGAATGTTGCATTTCTAGTCTATTCTATACACACGATAAGTCCAATATATGACTAGTGACATGCATATGGATCCATCACACTGGGCGGTAAGTCATCAAACTAACTAGATATTAAGTTATTAACTATCGATCAAAGGTCGAAAACTCGATAGAGGCTCACTACTACAATTGTAAACAATAGCAACACACTAGCAATCCTTTTATATGTGATAATTTCCTCTCATACCCCATTAATACCTACTAAAATCCTCATGTGTCACACTTAAAGGGAATTACAACACCCTTTATTGGCTACATTTAAATGATTTGATGTATGGCTAGTGTGTTGTTATTGCTCAAAATTAGAGTAGTGACAAATAGAGTATCATACTAACTTAAAATTTTTAGAAACCGCCGAAACGAAATAGACGATCTTTGTTTTAAAACACCATCGATACTAGCTTCTTACTATCGGCGCATACGATATTTGATAAAAAGGAAAAGATAAATTTGTGATTTGTGAAGCTAACGGTGAGAGATGAAGATAGGAGCAAATGGTGGTCGTTGCGAAATAGACAAGTGAGCTCTCTTTCGAGTCAGAATCGTCTCCAACTGGCAGAACCAAAGGCAGGTGGCAAAACACAAGTAGCATCTAATCCTCATTGGGAATGCTTGGTGGGGTCGAAATCCCAATTCCCAAATGAAAATTTGACTATGAAACAGCGTCGTTATTCGATTTTTTCTTAGGCTACAAGTGCAGCTAAAGCTTCGGTATATGGACAAGTGTAGCTCAAGATAAACTAAACTGGCCTCATCAGTCTGAGGATGAGCACCATTGTATTGCATCGGCATCTTTCACATCGAACCTAAAAGCAAACGAAACCTTTCCCCGGAGGAATCAATCTTAACCTCAAAGAAACTTCTTTATATATATGCCAATTCCATAGCTAAGCTTTACTTGCCCACCTCTCCAATATATTCCTCTTCTCTCTATATATGTAATGCTGTAGCCTACAGATTCTTTTCTTTTCAAGCCATTCCTCACATCTCAGGCAAACGAGAACTGAGATTGAGCAAGATCATTGTTATGTGTCACCCGGCGGGAGTGTCTTCGGTTGCACACAGAGACTTGGCGGTGCAAAATCGCCGGTGGCTGATTCGTCTTATGCAGGCGCGGTTCGACGGTTCAAGGAACTTGCATGCATCTGCAGAGAGAGGAGTTAGAGAGGCTGCTGCTTCAGGTGGAGGTGGCAGCGGTGGTGGTGGTGGAGCGAGGCTGTGCTTGTGCTCTCCGACCAGGCATCCGGGGTCGTTCCGGTGCAGGCAACACCATGCTGATCGGTATGTCTGGGGTGGTCGAACTGTGACAAGAATCAGGTCCAGTAGTGGTACTAGTACTAGCTGATTAGAATAGGTATAAGCATATCATGCCAACACTACAAGATATATAATGAAGGAGAAAGATGAAGAATATCATCTGTGTGTCAGCTCAAGTTTAATTGATTTGCAGGACTATTTAATGTTTCAAGAGGCCCTCATCATATTGGCGCATTTCTTATGTGTCAGGAAACAAAGACTGTCATAACTCATAACCAAATCACTTATATACGCTTGTTACAGTTTAACAAGACTTGAGAAAGGTTTAGTGCTGTGAAATTTTTATGAGGTATTTGATAATACACCTAATTATCAATATATGCTCTCCAAAAATAAAAATGGAAGTCATTCTTGATTTTTTTTGTGAGCCCCACATGTTTTTGATTTCTCATGGTTCCCTTTTATTTACTCATTTGTCCCATAACTTTTTTTAGGAAATAATATATCCAGACTATAATAACTCTCTAATGTGTTTTAAACTGATATATATCTAAAACTCTCTAATGAATGCGTTTTAGACTAATATATATCTAAAACTCTCTAATGCGTTTTTGATTTCTCATGGTTCCCTTTTCGTAAACGCACCCATAGACTCATTCTTCCAATGTGGAAGATGTAACGTTTTTTTACGAAGTGATATATCCAGGCTATAATAACTCTCTAATGTGTTTTAGACTGATATATGTCTTTGAAATTGAAATCCACTTTTTAAATTGAAATTGGCACTCTTACTTTTCACTTTTAGCTATCATTCTAATAATAATACAAAATTTGAGTCACTAAAGACAAAATTTAAATTATCAAAAACAGCAAGCGAGAATGAGATTTCAATTTGCAGAACCTGAATTTCAGTTCCATATATCTATCATCAATAAAGTTGCTCTTCTCTAAATGATAATAATAATAAAATAAAAAAGCTCCATCATTAGAAAGGGGTCATCAAAATCCGGCCCGGCCCAACTCTATCCAAGTCCTATGGGCTCGGGCCCGTCATTAACCATATTTTATAAATTTTACCCTAGCTTTTTTGGTTCTGTTCAAATGGACCAAGTCTATCACCCATGGAGGTTTAGAATGTAATTTTCCGTATTGATAACAGATTTGTGATGGGCTTTCTTTCTGTATTGAAAGTTTATAGAGATCTCTCCCAAAACCTGGATGTAACTAGCTTCATTTTACAGTGAAATTTCGAATATATTACGAGTCTCTAGGATTAGGTAAAAACAGGTGATGTATTACGTTATTTGCGTATTTGTTTATTACCATGCCGAGAGATTTGTTTCTAATACCGAGAGTTTCTTGTCTTAGTTGTCTGCAGACAAATTCCATCCACGCAATTCTAATATCAACTATGAAATAAGTGATTGACACACAGTGATGGTGAATGATGGTGTTTGTTTCACAGTTATTTTGTGTGATGCTCATGAATGTCAAGTCCACAACCTTGCCTGCATCAATAAAATTCTGCTATCATGCTCACGATGAGTGTTTGATGATGATGTTTGAACACGAATTATAAGAGAAGCTGATACGTAATAGCAAAGACAGGGTCATTGACAATTGCAATCGTTGTACAATATGCTATTATGATTTGCATTACAGACACTGAGACTATATACAAGATGAATCAATTTATGATTTTTTTTTTTGATACAGAAATGCGTTAAATTTAAAGCCAAAAATGTATCGCAACAAACAAATTATTTCCATCATAATTACAATAAAATTAGTAGCACAAGAGGAACAACCGAACCCTTTTTAGCTACAGCAGCATTGGTATAAGATGTAGTCTAAATAGGGGTTAATTCATTTAACCTATTTGGAATTTGAAGAATGTGTTGGGAGGCTTAATATGGTGTAATGTCGGGGTCAGAAAGTGATATTCTAGAGGATTGTATTAGGAGACAAAATGTGGTTTAAAAAGGTATTAGCATTTGCTAGGTTGAATTGTATGGTTAGCTCTTTAAATATGAGCACAAATGTATGATGTATTTAGATTTGGTGTATGAATATTTCTAGGGTAAACAATTTGGAGTGAGACAAGGATTGACTTAATCCTTTCCGCAGCATCTGTTGCAAGTTGAATGGTTCTCAGCATCTTCCTCTAGACATATGTGCCACTGTGCAAGGCTGCAAACATATCTTCATAGGCTGCTCAAATGTACTGAAGCAAGTTTATGTGTTTGCGTGTCTTTTTGTGTTTTTGTTTCCATACATTGAGATTGTTTTGCTTCTTGGGTATGTTTTACCACATTTTCTCTTATAAAGGAGGTGATATGAATGATCCTGGTTGTAAAGTTTGAGGCTATAATATAGAGGAACAATGATATCTCTTTCCCAGTTTAGTTTGAAGTTTGTGTGGCTGGCTGTGTAATGTCAAAGATTATGTTGGAAGTCAAGCTTGCAGGTAAGGTGATTTGTTCCTCTGTTTCATCCGAAACTCTTTCATTCCCAAATCAGTAGGCATTCCAACACCAAAGGTATGCACATGAAATAAAAGTTGTCACGCTGCTGATTGAAGTTCTATACCAAAAAGTTCATAATCACAGCCAACTCTGGTGGCACAGGTTGAAGTTTTTGACTCTTGGAACAAAAAGTGACTAACACGGTCACAATCTAAACTGAGGCTCTATCCATTCAGAGCAGACACATAACACATTGATACACACACAGTGTCTTCTTGGCTGACTATCTCAAAGCAATACAGCAAACATGTTAGAGCAGATAGTAACCAACCGTTTCAGGGTCAGGAAGAGTGGATGGAGTGGTATGAAATTAGAAGCGAATAGGCACGAATTGGTCGGTGAAGCAATATTTCTTGTCATTATCCAGCTTATTCATATCAAATACCCCAATCTCAACATCATAGGGCTCAGCTTGGCACCTTGTAAAGTGGCATCAAGCTTCCTGATCGTAGCATCAGGAGGGCGACATTGCTGTTGGGGTCAGTTTCGACTTTCAAAGTCATAAACATCATTATGCCAATGCCTTGTGGCTAATGATCATCCCTACTGAATATCAAGGCTTTATATCATTATAAGATATATGCTCTATGGCCCTATAAAACTGATCCCAAATACTCCACTATGGTCCGGAAAAGGAAGACAGAAGGCAATACTTGTCCCTAAGTATTCATTCGCTTACAGAACACATTGCTCATAGAGGAGATCGAAGAGCTAATAGTTATAGAAGTGATAACTGGTTTACATTATTCATGAAACTGAATACATTGTTCGTGAGCTATATAGCCTGTACATATATCCAACACACATAAAACTGCTTAACTGAACAAACCGAAAAACTCCCCTTATCTATATCTACTTGACTTGTACAATTTAGTATAGATGGGTGCTAATGATGGAGGAATAGCAAGTAATCAACCACAACTTTGTTGCAATCAAAGTACTTCAACCTGTTGATCTTAATTGTTTTAAGTAGAGTGATCAAGTACTGATACGGGAGAGAGAAGTCTGCGAGTTATCGGCTGCAGGCATGGATTTTGAGAGCTTCATCCAAGCGGATGATGAGTGGGAACGATGAAACCGGCACCGGAATGAGCCTTGATGTGTTGTTGGTCAGGACAAGCACTCTGGCCTCCTGATGATCCATTAGGTGATGGTGCTTCTGCTGTGTTGCCGCTTTTCGGAGAACTTGTCGACACACTCATTTTATCGTTACCATGCCCGTGTGACGCCATGTTCTCTAATGAATTAAGAAGAGAAGTATAAGCTAAGAGAGGCTCTACCGTGTTGCAAGTACTATTGGCAAGACTAGCTGAAGTTTTGGCAAGCCAGCTGAAACCAAGTTCATTGAATACATAGATTTTGTGTTTGTCATGCTCAACACTAGATTTTGGGAAGTAATCTCAGTATTGCAATACTGGCTATACTACATATAGAGATTTTATTGAATACCAACTATCCAACAAAACGAGTACAAATCTTAAAACTTGGAAAAAATTGTTATTGAAGGTGAAGAACAGAACAAAAATCAACTTTACTCGTTTCGTCATGGTCATGAAATTAATACATGAGGCCATATAACTAACATTATAAACTAAATAAGTAACTAGTGCTCCGGTATGTAATGAAGTTATGGCAAAACAGCTGAAGTCTTGACATCTCCTTTTGCCTACAGCATCAAAATTGTAGAACGACAATCATAGATCACTCCAACTGGAAAGTTGGAAACCCTGAAAGAGATGTCGACAAATAACTATGGATCCGGGTAACCAAGCTGAGTATGCTACTCAAAAATAACAACTCCGGAAAGAAATGTCGAAAAAAGTCAGTAACCAAAAAAAAGTCCTGAAAGGAAATGCCCGAAAACATATAAAAACTTGCCTTTCATTGCTAGAATGTGTTCGCCTCCTTTTCGATCCTTTGTCTTCTTCACTTCCAAAACAGCGAACACCTCCTTGACCTGATTGTCCTCCAACTCTGGCGCTCTTGAACTCGACCTCGGCAATCTGATTCTTCTCCTTCACCGACTGCAGCAGTCAGGCGATCCGACGAAGAGCCAGACTGAAGAGCCTGTAGTTTGAGTTTGAGGTCGGTGGTATGGCGTAGTAGGCATAAGTACATTCATTACATTAGAATCCAAGTTTACTGTACTTTATTGGCTATGCATATTCCCTTAACTTGTCCATATATCTAAGCAGCATAACAGATGATAATCAATATCTAGTCATATGATGCAATTTTTTTATTGTTCTTAATTCTACAAGGCTAGAACTGTGTAACATAATGGAGGTTTCTAGGACTGCACTGCTCACCAGATGGCCTCAATCTAGGTGACTCACTATGGACTGCTTCTGCTACTAGTCCCTCTTCTTTAAGTCAGTCTGCTTCATTTTGCTGAGCAGGAATATGAATACAACCAACAGTGTATAAGAAAGCCTTCAAAGTTCAAGTGAAATCACAAACCGAACACAGCCCAAAATCAAAATTATAACATCACTGTTGCTGTAAACTATCCCTTTCTTTGTGCTTGAAACTGAATTATTCAGTTGGCATACTCAACAGCGCAGAAGATACTTGAAAACTAATACAGAACAATCAGGCAAGGGAAATAACATTATCATTGACTGAAACATGTATCTATTAAGGAGTACAAACAATACAAATACTGAATATAAAAACAGAAAAGAAAGAAAGAAAACAAAAACAGTTTCCAGGATGCATGATATGTCATCCTCCTAGTCAATCAAGATAATTATGAAAATGATCATCAGCAATGCAACAAACTAATTATAGCACAAAGCAACCATCAGCTCGAGGAGCAGGTAAAGTGGATGGGTGGGTATAGAATTCGAAGATACGAGTAGGCATGAACCGGAGGGTCAGACAGTTCTTGGCGTCCTTGTCCATCTTGCTGGTATCAACTTCAAATTGAAACGGCATGGCAACACCCCTTGTCTTATGACTCCCAACCTCATTCTGTTTAGGTATGAGATCCTCTCGGGGAGACATTGAGGGGGCAACAAGGCAGGCTTTCTGACCTCCTATATGCAGCAGGAAACATCTTTTTGCAAACTCAAACTCGTCAGGCCACATTGGCAGCTTCAAATCAGCAACTTGTGTCAGATACTCTCGATTTTTATCCAAGAACATAATATAAACTACCAGATGCCAACGACCATTATCGTACCCGAACATTAACTTCTTGTTATTGTCACCTGGGAGGTCCAGGACCAGAGCTCTTTGAAAAAAAGGAAAAGGGCCGCCTTGGCACATAGAATCGACTAACCTCCATTCCCTGCGAGGGTGAGCCACATCGAAGCAGAAGACAGGACATCTACTCCGAGACACAAACATCCTGGTGCCAGTAACTGCATAAGACAAGGTGCCACCGCAGTTATAGCGACCCATTCTTTGGTAGAATGGAGGCTGCGGTAGAGCAGACCAGGTCCCCATTTCGGGATCGAATACCTCAAATGAGGGATCACCAGAGACCGGCTCATTCGTAAGGGCATACAGTTTGCCCCGGACCTCCTCCATCAGAGGAATAAACTTGGCTTGAACCAATTTGGCATCCATCTTGCGAATTACAGGGTTAGGCTGCTTGTTGAGGTCAGTTTCGTAGACATACATGTCTCTATGCCAAACACGGTTGGGGAATGTTGCGAAAAGGCGGGACGCGGGTGTCAAGCCGGCGGCGAAGACAATTTGGGAGCCCAACAGACCGCAACCCACACAGGAGGGGAGTTCTTCTTCATCTCCGTGACCGGGTTTGTAAGCGACCTGGTGTAACTGCAAACCATCAACCGAATCTGACGACAACAAATCCGACAATTTGATGGTACGAACGACGTAAGAGACCCGCTCTCCCGGGTGGTATTCGAAGTGACATATGTACAAAGACTTACTAGCCTCCGACTCATTCAGCTTCAACTTCTTCTTCGTCTTGTCAGACTTATGCGGTGGTTCACGGCAGCGACGAAGGCTGTGACCACCATCGCTGGCTTTGTTGGTTTGGCTGACACTGTTTTTGGGAGACATTTGGTTTTGTCTATGGCTCGGGCCCTTCCTTTTGTATAGGGACGAACCCAATCTCCCTCGGTTTTGGAATCCACCTCCTAATAGAATTCATTACTGGGCCTAATCTGATGATGACCTGCCCGGCCCAAAGCATTTTTTTCACTAATTTAGAAAGATTTTTGTTGTTTTCAATTTCAACTGCATGACCAGCTCTATATTCACAAGTTCTTTCAAAGCCACGAGGACATAATCCAAAAATGAAAACCTATACAGGATCTTAACCAAGTCATTGACTACCTGTATTTGCTGGTCACTTGATCAGGATAATTTCTAATGAAGAAAGCAAACATCGCGTGGAGGTGACGGCTCTGTTGTCCTAATGGTTTCACTTGTCAGTTTTTAGATCAATTGGCTTGCATGCTTTGCTAACTACATACTTCATGCTTTGAAAGGTAAACCATTTCAACCATATGAAACCAAGTTTGATTATATATACTGGGAATTTGTTTCAATCATCTCTTAAAGTATTGGATTGCAAGGATCTGATTGGATTCTAGAGCCAGCCAAAGATTCTGAGATAGCCTTCCAATCCACAAATCCAAATCAACCATTTAGTCACTACACTCAAAAGCCATTGTCAAGCTGATTAACATTTTGAACTTAAACTGCAGCACAATATTTTTGTTACCTAATCTCAGTACACAATAATAACATCGAATTTAGCCACCAAGTGCCAAGCTTTTATTTAGGTCAGGATTCATGCCGATAAGCCTTATCAAGCAATATCATCGTTTTCTTGGCAAACAATAAGTGCATACAGATGGGAAAATTGTTCAGAGAATAACTATTTACATAAAGTTTCAAACATTTTCATCCTTCATAGAACAAATCTTTGAATTTAAAAAGCTGCAGACTTAGTGAGTTTGAGAATTGTTTGAACTCTTAAGCAAGTTGACTGAATAAGTCTTACTTTTTTACTCGTCTCTTACGGTTCTTACAGCATCAGACATTAAATGCCTGGCAATTACAGTGAAAAAAACAGCCATTTAGCAGTGCCGGAGAAAGAATTTACCTGCAAGTCGAGCTGACAGAACCTATGATGTCCCTGCACTTGAATTGGGACAAGCGTGGCACGTGGATCACCATTGTATCGATCAGACCCGTACCTGAATAGAGTCTCAAGAGTCGATGGACTCAGGGCTCCGAACCTTTAAGGGTCCAAATTTTTTTTTTCTCTTAGTGTGATCTTAGTTTAGTAAAAAACAAACATTATATTACAATCATAGTTACTATTTTAGAAAAAATGAGTAGTGTAAGTAAGTATAAAAAAGATTTCGAATGTTTTATGTCGTTAGATTTTGAGTTTATAGCTTTAGTTCATGAGTTTTTTGAAAAGAGAAAATAAATTTGAATTAACACTATAGTTTAAGGGCTCATTTTTAAAAGTTCGACTCAGGTCTGAAAATCTCAAGTCCGGGCCTGGTACCGATACTGTCTCAACTTAACCACTTTTAAAGCGTTGAGTTTTAATCACAAAAGGCCTCAGTGCAATTGGATAAAAATCCATCCACTTATAAGTTATATTTTTTTGTCTCTTTTCTGATATGGGATATTTCCTCTCCAACACTCCCCCTCACGTGCAACCTAACTTTTTAGGTTGACACGTGAAATTCATTCAGTCCAATTCCCACATCAGAAATCGGCACATTCATGCGGTCCAATTCCCATTTCGAAAATTGGTGTATGTGGTCCAAGACCCCCTATAGGCACTTGGTATGGTATGAGCCAATCAGAATTTTTTTGACGACAAATCGATTTGATGAACCCAAATTTGGGCTCATTATGATGGGAGACTTTCTCCTGTTACGTTGGGAGAAGTAATTGAAGAGGGCACCGCTCTGATACCAACTTGAACTGGGACAAGTGTGGCCTGTGGATCAACATTGTACCGATACTGTCCCAACTTAACTACCTTTAAGGTGTTGGGTTTTAATTATAAAAAGTCTCGGTACAATTGGATACAATTCATCCACTTATAAGTTATATTTTATTTGTCTATTTTTTGATATGAGATCTTTCCTCTCCAACACCTGCAAGTAGAAACAACAGGACATTCAAATCAATCAACTATTGCATTAAGCAATGCATATTCCAACATCAGAAATGAATCAAAATGATCTGAAACACTACAAGTGGATGAGTAGACAGAAAATAAATTCAAACTGCTAAAACGCAGACAATCCGTGGAAACAAAAAAGGCATACATATATGTGCTCAATAAAACAAAGAAATGCATGAGCAGTGTGCTAGAAGGAAGTCACTGTTAAGCCAACATTGCACATCATCCATTTTCTCAATATATGAAGCAATATAATTACATACTGATAACATAACAATAGCAACATGGGTAATTTCAACACATGCATATATGCTATCAGGAGGTTCAATGAAAGCCTGAACCTTTGAAATGTCATTAGTCGCAGAGATCATAAACTCTACCTTTATTGGGGCCAGCTCAGGTACGGACAAGAACTCGTCGGCTGTGATGAAACCTCCACCGCTGCAATTGAGCTAACAGAACTTCTGAATTTTAATACAGAATAGGCAACAAATCACAGTTCATCTGGTGGCACTTGGGACATAAAATGACCAAAACGGTCATAATCTCAACTGAGGCACACACACACACATTGTGTTCTTGGCTGAATACATCAAACATGTTACAGCAGATAGGTACCAACCGTGACAGGGTTAGGAAGAGTGGATGGAGTGGTATGAAATTCGAAGGTGTGAATAGGTATGAAATGGAGGGTGAGGCAATTTTTCTTGTCCTTGTCCAGCTTAGTGATATCAACTTCAAACTGGAATGGTATTGTTAATATATGCCTTGAATCAGCCATCTGGGGGTACCAGCTATTCGGGGATCTCGCTCGCGCGACCGTCGCTCGCGGGGCAGTTTCAGTCGCGCACGACTTTCGCTCCTGAAACCCTAGACGTTTAGTATATAAACGTTCTAAACCTAATTGTATACTGTACTCTGTATTCTTCCTCAAGATAATAAAACTGTTCTCTTCTGCCGTGGACGTAGCTAACATATCGTTAGTGAACCACGTAAATCTGTGTTCTTTCTTGCATCCGTTACAACAGGTATGGCAACCCCCAATTTCTTATGAGACCCGAGCTTGAATTCGTATTCTCCTTCATTACAAGGAACCTCCAATTCAGGGACAACAATGCAGGCTTTCAGACCTATGTCACAGCATGTTGCTTCACCCAATTCATAAGGCAACCACGGTAGCTTCAAGTCACCAATCCGTGTGATAGACTCTCGGTTTTCACACAATGACATAACATAAACTCCTAGACACCAACGTTCGTCACTATAGGCAAACAAAATCTTCTTGTCAGGCAATTCCGGCAGGTCTAGGACCAAAGACTTGCGAGCAAATGGAAAAGAGTCGCCTTCGCACATAGTAGGGACTAGTCTCCACTCTATCAGGGTGAGCAACGTCAAAACATTACACATGACATTGTTCATAAACTCTACTGTTTACTGTTTACACAGGACATAGTATTGAGATATATATCCCACATAGGGAATATGAGACCTTGCCTGTGGGTTTATAAGGGTTTGGGCTACTCTCTTCATTGTCAATTGGTTTTGGAGTTGAACCCCAGACTACTTTATCATGGTATCAGAGTGGGTTGCCCACGTACACGTGTGAAGCTTAAAGGCCACACGAACTCCACGACCACCCAAGTTGTTGTCCACGTGTTAGGCTTAAAGATTCGCCACACGTGCGGGGGCGTGTTGAGATATATATATCTCACATCGGGAATATGGGACCTTACCTGTGGGTTTATAAGGGTTTGGGCTACTCTCTCTATTGCCAATTGGTTTTAAAGTTGAACCCAGACTACTTTATCACATAGTAGGAACACTTTACTGTTTGCTTTGGGTATTGGATTTGAGACTTCTGGCCCTTTCTTTGTGTATTTATAAAGAGAGCGGAAGATTCCTCTTTGAAATAAGAATTCACAACTGGACATGATTATGAGCCTAACTGTTACTAACGTAACACCAACCCACGCATTATATAATTAGGGAGTTTTGGGTTTTCTAAGTCATTCCTCCTCCTAGTCATCAATCAACAGCAATGCAACAAACAAATTACAGCACAAAGCAACCATCAGCGTCAGGACTTGGATAAGTGGATGGGCTGGAATAGAACTCGATGATACGAGTAGGCATGATGAACTGGAGAGTCAAACAACTCTTGGCGTCCTTGTCAATCTTGGTGATATCTTCAAACTGAAATGGAATGGCAACACCCCTTGTCTTATGACTCCCTAGCTCACTATAATCAAGCATATAGTGAGCTTGGAAACACATTACAACGCAGGCTTTCTGACCTCCTATATGGAGGATGTAACACCTGTGCAGAAAGAAATTCCTTCTGTCTATTGGACTCCGTTTTGTTTTTCGGAAAGGGTCTATTGGACTGGTTCAATATAGGATCCACAACTGGGCCTAATCTGATCATGAGCCGGCCCAACTGCTCCTCATCACAAACCCACATTATTTACTAATTTTGATTTGAGTTTTGTGTTTCCAAATTCAACAACACATTCAAATTCATTAACAAATTCAATCTGTGAACTGTGAAGTAAATGGGGTCATTGAAATAGTATGGTATCACATAACACCTCGGGTCCTGACACGGTTAATTTTGATTAGGAACTGAGATTCATGACCAAGTATGACCAACCAAAACAGGTAGCCAAACTTTAAATCACATTGACATACAATCATAAATGTTCAGCTAGCCACCCTTCATTTTCAATACCCAAAACAATTTCAACCATACAAAATGAAGTTTGATCCATATACCATGATTGTTTGAATACATAAAGTACACGCCATTCTCTACAAGTTGTTTAAACTCTAATTCAGCTTTTACCACTCTTGATTTCAACCTCTTCACTGCGAGAAGTACAAAAAACCAAACCATGTGTTAGTCATCACAATGTACACAGACTATTTCTTTAATGTAAATAGAAAATGTCACGATTCAAGGACTTGTGGCAAACAATGTCGTACTGATTAAAATTGATAGCACACAGCTCAACTCATAGTTCAGAGTACTGCCCCTGTCTTCATACTTATTCTTTAATGCCGTCCTGGAGACCAGATGAATTGACACATCACTACGGGAAACTGGTGCAATCCCGGCTCCCTTAGGCTGACAGCTTACCCTATCCCGTAATGGGGTAAAAGTATAATCTAAATTTCAACCAGCCCTAGGACCATACTAAACTTGAGACTATTCACAGTTAAAAGATGAAAAGTAAACTATCGATCATTCATGCTCAGGACCGACTACAGAAGAGAAAAGAGCTCTCCCTATAGACCTATAGATGCAAAAGGACAGAAGAAAGGATATAGAGTAGAAATCAACATCTCATGCGAAATATACAGAGAATTTATTGAATTTCAGATTACCCACAAGAAAAGAAAGTAAAGACAATCCTCACCTCAGGGTAACAATTTTGACGAACAACTGTCTGATTGTTTGTATTCACATACACCTCACACGAAGCTCTTCCCTGATCAACAGTAATGACCACAGTTAGATAATATCAAAATGAAGGAGCAAACCACACCACAAAACAATCACATCACACAATAACTCATCTCACCCTTACATTTCACATGCAATGCTACTTTCTCTAATGTTATTCGATACACATCTTATTTCCAAAGCCACGACAATACATTCATACATGGCAAACATATTGAGTAGCACATTACTTTTCCACTTTTTCGGATTAGCTTAGAAATACAATAGAATCACCAATAAGGCAAAAAACTAATCACCAACTCGAAATGCAGCAAAGCAAACAAATATCATCACAACCAAAGTTCACACATTGCGAAAATGCCGAAAATCAATCCAAAGCATCACAAACCAAAACAGTACCGAAATTCAACAAGATCAAAATCGAAAGCTTATTATTAAATTGAACTATGAGTAGGTTCACCTTGATCGGAATTCTGAAGAAGAATAGCCCAACGGTTCCATCCACCTCCGAATCAGTATCAAACGGAATCTCACCCCTCGCCAAATCCTCAAGCAAGTAAAACACGTCGTGAATCACCTCCATTCCATCCACCACGAGCGTGGAGTTCACGTACGAAGAGCCTCTCGCCCTCACGCGCCCGCCGTCGGAGCTCACAAACCCTAGCTCTCTCCCCCGGTACCCGATTTTGACCACCAGCGAGTCATAGTCAAGCGAGAAGAAGTCGCGGTTACGCACCTTGATCGTCAGCGAGAACGACGCGTCGAGAGTGAGCGAGTGGACCCCGACGTGGTTGAGATGGATCCGGGCGAGGCTGAGGGCCGGGTCGGAAGGGAAGAGGAAGAACACGGCGGCGGAGATGAAGAGGAACGCGGCGGTGGTGGAGACGCAGAGGCGGAAACGACGTCGTTCGAGAGAAGGGTAGTAACGAGTCAAAACGACGACGTGTGGTTGGGGTTGGCCAAAATCGGGGTTGGCTGGAATCGGCGCGTAGAAAACAGACTCGCACTTCGAGCTCTTCATGTTTTTATTTCTCGGCGAGTCGTTTAAACGATTTTGTCCAAAAGCTACGGCGTTTTATACGTCCTGGACTTTCGTCTAACGCGTGTGACGTGGCGATATCTTGGGCTGGTTCAATTGGGCCCAAAACATGAGAAATGATCCAACTTTATATTGCAATAGTCTGAATTACCCCATGTATTATTTCATGTACGGATATGTATCCGACTGTATCGGACCGTATCAAGCCTTATAACGCCGTATATGAGAGCATATTCTGAATGCACAAGACGTCTTGGATGCTCTGGTATGGCCGGAAGTTACCTTATTGTGCCGTAAATGGGCCGATACGGTCCGATTCGGTCGGATACGTATACGGCAATAATATAATAGGTGGGGTAATTCAGACTATTCATCTTGCCATGGAGGTGATTCACCCGCCACTGATATAAAAGGCCTTCAAAAATCCCCAAATGCGAAACCCTAGCTATTCAGTGTTGAAGGTCTGGAAATTTGAGTGTAGTGCGGCGATGGAGATAGGCGGAGAGGAGGAGAAGAGGCCGATTTTCAGAGATATACGGCGTTATTATTGCGAGTATTGTGGGATTTGTAGATCCAAGAAGACTCTGATTGCTTCTCATATCTTAGCTCAGCATAAGGTTTGTGTTATAGAGCTGATTAAAGTTTTGATTTTTATGAAATGGGTGTTTGATTTTGAAGGATATTGGGTTATGGGTCTGGATTAGATTTTGAAATTGAGGTGTTTGTGGATTTGTATCTGTGAATTGGGATTTAAAGTTGTGTTCTTTGTAGGATGAGATGGAATTGAAAAAGGGTGATGAAGTGGAAGTGGATAAGTCTAATACATGTGAAGAATGCGGTGCTAGTTTCAAGAAGCCTGCGTATCTGAAACAACATATGCTCAGCCATTCACTTGAGGTATTGTGTTGAATTTTGATTGTGTATATAGGTTTCATGAGAATTGGGTGCTATTGTTTTTTGTGTGAAAGTATCGAATTGGCAGTGAAATCAGTGACATTTTGTATGCGAGTTTGATGATCCTGCTGATGATTGGTTTCGAAAGAGATGAGATTTTTGTAGTGTTTATGTTAAAGTTTTGGTTTGTTTTGCATCGATTGAAGATTGAGATTTTGCAGGAGTCAACTTGTATAAGAACTATACCGTTTGGATCGCGTGAAGCATTGGATCCCACCAAAGAACTCCAAAATGCGAGAGGGTATGGACTTGAATGGACCAGTACCAGGGGGGAGACCTCCTGTGAAGCTCCGTCAAGTGATCCTCAATCACGCAGTGTTATTATTAAGGTTTGAACGCTTGTTTTCATGTTTACTTAGTAAACTGTGGTTGACTGTTTGTGATTTTGTATTGTCTGTTTACTTTTCGGATGCGATTTCTGTATTGGTTGCAACAATTTAAGATGTAAATTTTGCAGGAATTAGAACTTCTGAGAAGTATTGTTTTGAAAGCGTGAAGCATTGGATCCCAAACAAAGAACTCCAAAATGCGAGTGGGTTCAGCTTGAGTGGACTAGTACCAGGGGGGAGACCTCCTGTGAAGCTCCATCAAGTGACCCTCAATCACACTGTACAGCTCCAGATTTAAATGTTTTGTCATGTGAACTTTTAAGTTATGGTTATTCATTCATGAATTTACTTCAACTTGTTCTTTACAGAGGTCATATGTTTGCACAATCGATGATTGTCGTTCTTCTTATAGAAGAAAGGACCATTTGAACCGTCATCTTCTTCAGCACCAAGGAAAACTCTTTAAGTGTCCAATTGAGAACTGTAAGATTGAATTTGCTTTTCAAGGTAACGTGAAGAAGCATGTTGTGGAATTTCATAGTGAGGATTGCCCTCCTACTAGCGCTGAAGGTCAGAAGCAGCATGTCTGCCAGGAACCTGGTTGTGGAAAGGTTTTCCAATTCGCTTCAAAGCTGCGGAAACACGAGGATTCTCATGGTAGGTTTTATTTCTGAATTCTATCTCTCTTAGCTTCCATTGTCTATGCATTCTCTTTTTCTGCGGTTGTTGAATATGGTAAAGACCTATCTAATAAACTCATATTCCTAAATGAAATGTGGTGTTGAGTGGTCTGTATGTTAATGCTAACGCTTTCCTCTATTTCTGCAGTTATGCTGGATTCAGTGGAGGCATTCTGCTCTGAACCGGATTGTATGAAATATTTTTCTAATAAGCAATGTCTTCAGGAGCATATCCAGTCCTGTCACACTCATGTCACTTGCGAGATATGTGGGAAGAAGGTGTGGAAAAAGAATATCAGAAGCCATCTCCGTACTCATGAAGAGGGAGCCCCTTCATTGGAAATTAAATGTGAATACGAGGGTTGTCTTCACACATTTACTAAAGTGAGTAGCTAAGAAGACCTCGAAACTATGGACAAATGTTGATATGCTTGATTGGACAAACCTTGTTAAGTTTCTTATGTTTTGTTGTTATTTGCAGAAATCAAATCTTCTCCAGCATGTGAAGGCTGTACACCTCCAACAGAAACCTTACGCTTGCAGCTTCTCAGGCTGTGGCAAGACATTCTCATACAAACACGTGAGAGATAAGCACGAGAAGTCTGGATGTCATGTATACGCCTATGTGAGTGCCATGATTTCTGGAGCATTCAATACCCCTTCTGCTGGATTTTACATATTCTTTATGTATATTTCAGTTGCAGGCCATCCCCCATTATGAATCTCATGTATGGCATCTGATGGTTATTGCTTTGAATTGCAGGGGGATTTTGAAGAGGCTGATGAACAATTCCGGTCAAGGCCAAGGGGTGGGCGTAAGAGGATATGTCCTACAGTGGAAATGTTTGTGCGTAAAAGGGTTACTCCACCAGATCAATTTGGCCCAGAGACGGAGTTCCTCTCCCAGTTCTTCTCACAAGAAGAAGATGAGCACTGAGTTGCGCTCTAGTAGTTAATGTGATTGCCTTTCCCCACGGTAATCCATGGAAGTCGAGTATTTTGTATCTCTCAAATAGATATTGTATAGCTGCCTTTTGTAATCTTCTGAAAATCTATGGTTGGTTAGGCCAATTCATAATACAAGTCAGCCAAGTTTTGACACATCTCCTTTTGCCTACCTTATCAAGTTATTCTCATATCTTCAACCTAATTCCAGGGAGAAATAGCAAGTCCTCTTTGCTGTCCTCAACCTTGTATTGAGACAAATAACAGTCCGTTGTCAATTACAGCCTAGTCATCAAACCTTGCCAAGTAGTAGGCAATGCTCAAGAATAACTATAAGAATATCAAATGTAAAAAGAACAGGGGCTTAGCAGAAACAGAAGAGAGATACACTGATGATTATATTGGGCAGTCAAACACTGATTTAAAGGAAGTAAATCAAAGTGAGCTTAAATGTTCTAGATATTATGTGAAATGCAAGTGAGCCTACCATCAACCTAGATAGATGGTCCATAAGTGGACCAAGAGCTGGTAAAGTGATGTCATGGTGTAAACCATCAAGTCCATGAATTAGAAGACCCTTTGAAGTATGCTTCAGTTTACAAACTTCAGAAGCATCTACAAAATCATTGACCGGCTGCACTGGAGTTAATTGCAGTGCAGAACCTGCAAGATAAACAAAAACAGTCAGAGTAACATCTCTCTCTATCTATCTCACTTTCAATTAGGAAAAAGGAAAAGATGTCTTCAAACCTGTTGAGTACTTTTTGAGCTTCTTTTGACAACCCTGAAAGGAGTTGAACATTGAAGTTTCAATATATGATATATTTCAAAAAAAACTTCAAGGTGGAACTCGCAAAACAAGAGGACATGCAGAAAAGAAAATTTGTCTTACCTCTATTCTCATATATAACTTCTTTAGGTGACACCTAACATCCCATAAAGAAATTAGAATACAAGTTCTCAAGCCTTCAAGAATTACAAGATGAGATGAAGAAGAAACAACATGCTTGCATCAGTAAAGCCCCCAAAGCAGCACACGAAGCATCATCACTAATAGCACCAATCCAGAACTTTAAAGCAGAACAATCAACAAAAGCAAACCCATATACAACTGAACCATCATCAACCCCAGAGTTCCCCTAAAACAGAAGAGCATTGTAAGTACAGTAATTCTGGAAACATGTTCTGGTAGCCAAAAGATAGGTACGTCAAGAAGCATGACAAACTAATCAGAAAAGGCAGATGCAATGAAGATTATTAATATAAATACTGAGAAACAGTAAGGAAATACATTTAAAAACAGAAAAGAGCCTGTTCTGGTGCTTTCTCTTAACATCTGAGTTGAGCATCTACTGTATTCACCATTCAGTGACTTTAGGACGTAAACATCTTTAAACTGCAGTACCACTGTGATCAGACTGAGCTTACTAATACCACAATCAGGATATGAAAAGCATGGCAAATGACATAGCAAGTGGCGAAGAACTAAATATGCAACTAAACTTAAGAAAGTAAAAAAATTCAGCACATCACTAACCTCTTTTATTGCAAGAAGATGGACAGCATCAGGTCCAATATTTCCATCAGTTGTGGTTGATGGTGTGACTACCTGAACCAATTTTCTTGGAATTACCTGTAATCAGAAATTCAAAATTCAGACATTCAATTCATAGTTACTTAACAATCACTGAAGACAGAGGCTTAAACAAGACTATACTTTTACTGACCCAGGTAAAGAAATAAAGTAATTTTATTAAGTTTGCATTGTCAACTTACAGCTTTGGCACCTCTAGCTTTTGCTTGCTCAGAAGCTTTCAGCTGCTCTATCCGTCCAACTTTATACCTTAACAGCAGATGTAACAAAGAACAAGTCAATTATGATGTACTAAACAAGGGAGTGAAACTCATCCTACCACACAGGATGCAGATGATGATCAATTTAATAAGGCCACTCAATCACATACCCACGGACAACCAACTTTTGAACAGCATCGTCAATCCCACTTTCAGAGATGCCAACCTGACCACAGAGAAAATCAATACATGTAATTTATTCCGATCAACAGATAAACATATACTTTGTTGGAAGAACAAGTATACAAATAAAAACAAACGGTGATTCAAGTCACCTGGCGACATTTTCCAACCCCACTCAAGGTCATTTTCCAATCAAGCTCCTTGTGGCCAATTTCAGCATTTATTTCATATAGTTCATAAAACTTTCCCTGTTTTTGATCACAAGTCATCATATTAGATCACAGTGATATAGTGCAAACAACAAGATTAAGCTTATACATTCTGCCAAATAGAAACCAAGTTTGTTCTACATCATTCTCTTTAAAAGAGGGCAAGCAAAGTCCATGACATCAATCATAATGTAAAACACAGCGTGCTTGAAGGTTTCCTAGAGTCATTAGGAGAACCCGCTTTATTTTCTGCTATTTTCAAATAATGTAAAACACAGCGTTTTGATTAGGTTCTGTCACTGCAAGCTCAATCGAGTACGAGTTGTTATCAGTGTTCTAAAAAAAGGCGCCCATGGCCACCTAAGCGGCGCCTAGGCGCTGGGCGGCAGGGCACCGTTCCGATTTTTTTCGAATCGGTCAAACTGGGCACTGACGCGAAAATCGGCAGCCTAGGCGGGCTGGGCGGCGCCTAGGCGGCCCGATTAGTTTTTTTTAATTATAGAATACATAAAAGCCTATCTAAAAATGAGTAAAATCAAACACAAAAACATAATATTATACTCTAAAGTCTAAACACAGGATACGTTATTGTATTTTTATTATTTCTAAAAACATTGTTGTTTTATAATGTATATTTTTGAAGTATTTTTGCTATTTTGGAACATAAAAATGTTTTTTTTTTCTATAAATTTTATCTATATAATTATATTTATTAAATAAATAATAATATGTAAAATATAAAACAGTCTAGGCTGGCATCTAGATGCTGGCTGTCCACCATTATAGCGCTTAGCGTTTTTTAGAACTTGGTTGTTATTGTCCAGTGTCGAGGTGACACATGTCCATGACAACGCGAGAATATGGAATGAATTGAATGAAGTTATTTGATTTTCATCTTTCATTTTCTTCCCTTTAATTTTTCTACCTGCAAATTGCCTGATCCGGAGAGTTAGGGTTCAAGCTCTAACAGCTCGCCGGTCCAGACGATCAAGAAGTCTGACGCCGACCACAACAAGAAGGCGACGCCGGCGGTGAACGCAAAGAAGCTTGACGAGGTGGCCGAGCCGGCTGCGCTGGACCGGGTCTCTGCGGATGTGAGGCATGCGATTCAAAAGGCACGACTGGAGAAGAAGATGAGTCGGGATGACCTGACTAAGAGGATCAACGAGCTCCATAAGGTGGTTCTGGAGTATGAGAATGGGAAGGCCGTGCCGAACCAGGCGGTGCTGGTAGGGGCGTAGCTACATGGTGACTAGAGGGGTCAAATGACCCTTCTCACTATCTTTCTATGTGTGTTGTGCTTCAGATTTTTACTTGTATATAAGAGTAATGTAAGCTATTTGGCTTATTTTGTCCCTTGACAAAGTAAAATTTTCTCCCTACATAATTAGTCTAAATTGACCCTCTTCGTATACTTTCTGGCTACGTCACTAGGTGCTGGCGAAGATGGAGAGGGTTCTTAAGGTGAAGCTCAGGGCAAAGACAGTAAATAAGATCTGAAAGTTTTCAAAACGGCTGCGTTTTGAGGTGGTTATGGTTTCTGTGATGAACATAATGTGAGGTGTCTGTTTCAACAGCTATGATCCGAGTATGATGTTTTAAGGTGTAAAAAGAAAAGAAAAGAAAAGAAAAGAAAAAAGTAAGAAATTAATGAACTCTAAGGTTGTTATTGAAATCAATTTCTGAATTTCGTTACTCTTTTGTATCTGATCAATTTGGCTCCAATTTGATTCCGCATACAATTTATGCCTATTACATGTTTGATGAAATGCCTCTGCTAACCCATCTACGATGATAGGGCTAGACTTATTTTACAACACATAAAACAGAAACAAAGTAAAATTTAGAGCCAGGGAGAGTTATAGATTGGAGTGACTACAGCTTTGGTATGCATATATTTGTGGAGGCCTTCCATGCCCCAGTCTTTGCCAAAGCCGCTCATCTTGAATCCACCAAAAGGGACATCGTTGTCGACGGCAAGGTAGCAGTTGATCCATATGCTACCTGCCCGGATTGACCTTGAGACGGTGTTGGCAATGTCGATGTTCTTGGTTATAATGCCTGCTGCTAGGCCATATTTGGTGTTGTTGGCTCTCTGTATTGCCTCCTCTATGGTCCTACAAAATAAGGCTCACTGTTAGGGGACGTTTTCGCGTTCATATGAAGAGAGAAATGGGAGAGGGAGAGGGTTTTACTTGAACTTCATCACAGACATTACAGGTCCGAATATTTCATCCTTGGCTATCATCATGTCATCCTGAGGGAATTGTGGAATGATAATCAGATGAAAATATAAGAAATAGATCAAGCATTTGTCATATCTATCTGAAGTAGCTGAGAGTATGTACCTTGACATCGGTGAACACTGTTGGCTCAATGTAGTATCCCTTGTTGCCCACAGGCTTGCCCCCTGTTAGCAAAGTGGCTCCTTCTCTTTTCCCATGCTCAATGTAGCTTAAGACTTTCTCAAACTGCTGCTTACAAACCTGCGATAGTTGTCGAGACTGACATGTTAGATTCTAGAGGAATTACATTGTATAACCTTGAACAAGCGTAGTACATGGCATAGATCAATCGGAAAACTACATGGCATTGTTGATGGCTATGAATACTGATCGAAAGGAGTGACTGAACATTCACTGTTTTCAGGATTCGCTTGTGTTACCTGGGGTCCTTGACGAACATTAGGATCGAAAGGATCACCAACTATCCAGTATTTTGCCTTCTCTTTCAGCTTCTTCACTAGTTCATCATGAATCCCTTCTTGAACTAAAACACGAGAACTTGCCACACAAGCTTCTCCCTGGATACACGAATGACAGAGTTATTTGACACTGCTGTAAATCCCTTTGGAGTTAAAATTGAAGTGCAGATTTGAAAATGGATGAAACAAATTTATGAACCTGACCTTGTTGAAGAAGATCCCCAAAAGAGCAAGGTCAGCAGCCTTATCTAGATCAGCATCATCAAAGATCACAAGAGGTGACTTGCCCCCTAGTTCAAGTGAAACTTGTTTTAAGTTGCTCTTTGCTGCAGCCTGCATCACTAGTCGGCCTACGTCTGTAGAACCAGTAAAACTGACCTGAAATGTCAAGAAATCGAACCAAGTATCAGTATGGGTTACGTTACACCATCGGTAATGACCAAGTTGGAAGTAGAAGAGCTGAAACTTACTTTGTCAATGTCCATATGATGGCTTACGGCAGCACCAGCAGTCTCTCCAAATCCGTTTACGACATTGATCACTCCATCAGGAACACCAGCCTTCATATAGAAACCAAAAGCCAAAGTCACCATTACAACTAATCTACATTAGCAAATGTCGCGAAATAGCATTGCAGCACGTCACTAACTGATCATCTGACTATACTGTCTATACAACAAGCATGTAAAAGAAACTATGCAGGATTAGAACAATGGGACTTTTTTTCTAAGCTTACCAGCTGAGCCAGATGAGCGAAATAGAGAGCCGAAAGAGGTGTCTGCTCAGCAGGTTTGATGACCATGGTGCAACCAGCAGCTAAGGCAGGAGCGACCTTAGCAGATAACATGCCGCACGGAAAATTCCATGGAATGATGTGTCCTACAACACCAACTGGTTCGAGTAAAGTATAAGCTTGAAGCTCAGTCGACATTTTGAGCACCTCTCCATGGATTTTATCAGCTGCACCTGCATAATAACGCATAGTCTGTGCTGCCATGGGTACGTCAAAGGCTATGCCCATATTGAACAACTTCCCAGCATCAACTGTATCCAACTTGGCTAGTTCTTCTGCATGTTCATCAATCAAGTCTGCAAACTTCATAATGATCTTTCTCCTCGCCTGAACATTGTTCAATAAAATACATCAACAATCGTTAGCGAGAATAAGAAAGCCTGATTCGAAATTCCGAACAAATTAATTAGGTAAAAACAATAGTAACATCTCTACGAGGACCAAAAATGGCAAATTAGTCAAGAGTAGAGTATGTAAGCACGTACAACGCCGGGCAAGCGAGGCCAGGTGCCATGGTCAAAGGCGGCTCTTGCAGCTTTGACTGCCAAATCCACGTCTTCCTTATCTCCCTCTGCAACTCTGGTCGTCACCTCCCCTGTTCTTGGATCAATCGTCTCAAATGTTTTACCTTCATTAACAAACAGAAAACCAATATGGATCACAATCTCGTGATAGCTAATGTTGCCCCCTATGAACGTGTGATGAAATCGGAACGATATTAACAGGGATTATATGATGACACACAGAACATAAGCCGAGAAATGATAGCTATAGCATGTATATGTTTGAGACAAGTGCATGAGGATACAGACCTGAAATTGAATCGACGAACTCTCCATTGATGAAGAGCTTGGTGAACTTTATAGTAGGCAACTTCACAAAGGACTCCTCGGAGCATGCAGAGCTTCCGTTACTATTGTCACCCATTTCTGTCTCCGTTTTGGTTGTTCTTAGTGTTGATATCGTTTATGATGAAGCTTGGAGTGTTTATATAACCAAAAGTACAGACTATAGAGGAGGCAAAAAGTCTTAGTTGTAGACTAGTTGTGACTGTTGAATGTTCTCAGACTGCCTTATTTGAATTTGGTACAAAAACAGTGCTAAAATATTGAGAATCTAATACAAATCGGTTTAGTAGCTCCAACAGATTTCTATGACTTCCATTTATTTATAGCTCTATACTCTTTCAGCAATATTTTTTTAAGAGAAGGATGATAAGCTTTGATTTATGATATAAATCATACATAAACAGTAACTATGTCACTTAAATAGCGAGACAACAATAAAGTAAATCATGATGCACATGCGCATCTAAAATAATGAAGCAATAAAAGAGAACAGTACACGAAAAAAGACCGACTCATAAATTTGGTACATCATCTTTCAAAACAATCAAAACAGTACATGAACTTGAATCTTTATCAAAAATATGTACATATCGTTATCTAAACCGTTATTTGATGTTACCTCCGTCAAATTTAAGGGGCAAACAAACCACTCTTTAATTTTATATTAATAAATGATTAATGATAGTAATTAATAAGGAAAAAAAGATGTGTTTCTATCTCTCTCTCATCTCCGTTTAATCGGTTAATCCTAGTAAAACTTGATCAAGTTCTCTCTCTCGGCCCCATTGAAACCAATTCAAAACCCAACCAAGGAGTAAATGTACACCTTCTCTGTCTCTCTCTCTCATCTTCATTTAATCCCAATAAATATGTTATGTGTGTTGTTTGAATCGCAGAGCTTTGTGGTGATTGTTGTGAATGAGAGAGACTGATGACAATTAAACAGGAGAGAATAAAAAACCAAGCTAGCGGGGTTCATAAGATGATGATCAATCATGAAGAGAAATTTTGAATCATACATGCAACCAAAGAAAACAAATGGGGATAAAAATCAAGAGCCAAAATCCAGATGAGAGGGAAGGGGAATTTAATACACAACTAAGAGAAGAGAAAAAGATAGAGAAAATAGTTAAAGAAAGGTACAAGACTATGAATGATTCAATTAATGGGAAAAAACTTGCTTGCTCGTAATGTTTAGATTGTTGTGGGTTCTTTCACTAAAATGAGACTATGAGAGGACACGATGATGTGAGAGAGACGGTAAATGTAGTTTGGATGTAGACTTTAGAGTACAGAAAGCATGTTAAGGTTGGGTGTGGTGGAGGAGAGACTTAAAAGATGAAAATACTAAGGTAGCCTTCAACTAATGAGTAACACAAAAAGTTAACAGTTTCATTAACGGTATGTACTAAAAATGTATCAGGTTTTTAAGTTCATATACCGTTTTGATTTTTCTAAAAAATGATGTACCAAACTTATGAGTCGACTATTTTCCAGGTACTGTTTTTAGAATTTGTCATGACCAAAAGTATAGAGACTATAGAGGAGGCAAAAGTCTTAGTCGTGACTGTTGAATGTTCTCATACTGCCTTATTTGAATTTGGTACAAAAACAACGGTAAAATATTGAGAATCTAATACAAATAGTCATAGTAACTCCAACAAATTTCTATGACTTGCATTTATTTATAGCTCTATATTCTTTCAGCAATATCTTTTCTTCTTCTTTTTTTTAACAGAATGATGATAAGCTTTAATTTATGATAGAAATCATATAGAAACAGTAACTATGTCATTTAAATAGCGGGACAACAATAAAACAAACCATGATGCACATGCGCATCTAAAATAAAGAAGCAATAAAAGAGAACAAGATGCACAAAGACATCTAAAATGAGTCATGACTTGATGTTGCAAGACACCTTGCACTGCTGTCATGAAAAGCAGTGTAAAAATGATAGTAACTGCAACCAGGACCATGATTGTAGGTGTAACAATGGAGATACACCCTACTAGGAGAGCAGAATGTAACTTCTGAGAAATCAAAATTCACCAAGGGTGTCAGAAACTTGGAAGGAAATCCTACCCTTAAGAACATGAACCATACATTTAGGCCTCCAACCCAACAAAGAATCAGAGCCCACATAATTCATAGTCACCCACCTTCGTCCTAGATATGGTCCCAACAGTGGAAAGGCCTGAAGAAAGCCCAATCCACCCTTACCAGGCCCATGTCAGCCCAAGCCCACCAAGGGTAATCCAATTCTGGTTTGGACACCCACCTGGACCCCATCCACTTTCGCCTCTGTTGCCAAATCGCCGTCGTCTGTGAAGCTAGCACCAGTCTCGATCGTCTTCTTGGATGTCGCCATCGACTGGACATTCTCACCAGCAAAAACCCAACCTTGCTTTCAATATGACGTTTACTCTCTCTGAAACCAACACACCGATCTAATAGGAATCTGGAAAACCCTAAAACTATGAAACTAAGAAAACAAAAGCTAATTAATTTCAATTATTATATTATTTTTACAGAGTAGTTGCACAGCGGCTAAATAGTTAGAGGAAAACCACCAAACGACATAATTAGGCCTAACTTGAGTTTCTACAGCTAAAATATTATTCTGGGCCTTGATAACTTGGTTGCTCATAGACTTGGTCATATTTAGATTCATAACATTTCTTCCCTCTTCTATAGAAACTTATCCTCAAGTTTCACTTCCAAAATCAATGTCTTTACAGATTGAGGCTTTCCCACAAAGTCAAATGCACATTGCAAGAACAGTACCAATCTACACCAAGCATTCAACATAAGGAGGTGAATCTTATCCTCCAAGGTGATCAACAATTCTTGTTAGAAAATATGTCCAATATTGCAAATATATAATAACATAAATTCATTATAATTAAATAAATAATTATAACTAAAAACTCATAATACAAACATGATGATGAACACCAATGTTACCAACTCGGATTCAAGGATAGGAGGATGTTGAAAGAAGTCGAGTCGGGTGTCTCACACACTTTCCTTAAGACAAATTATGCCTCCTCTTTGATGCAAAGGTTTGATGACATTTGTCTCCCAAGATACAACGACTGCTTGTCCCTTGAAGCTGCACTACTACTAAGGACACTGAACGAACTTGAAGTACCTTCGTCTATCACCAGAACACAACTTAGAGAGGGAGAGAGAGAACTCAAATGGAGAGATGCTTTTAGTTGGTGTCTTTAGAATGAGGGATGAAGTCACCTATTTATATTGATGGAATTAGAGGAAAACGTGAATGCCATGAATAAGGTTACAACCTTTCATTAGTCCATTACCATGTCATTGATTCATGTTGTTACAAAATCAAAAGACAAGAAAGTTGAAAGATCAACCATTACATGCATTACTTTGATGACTATTTTCATTCTATCAAAATGATTACAAAAAGCCTTTTATTTCTATCATTTTTTCAACAATTCTATCTGTTCAATAGCAGCAACGTACACACTTCCATCGGTTATGCAGTTACCTTTCACATTTGGTGTCCAATTAACCTTAATGCACTGGAAATTGACATTCAAAAACACAAACTGTTCACTTTCTTCTAATGCCAAATCTGCCTCTCCAATTACACAATCATCATCACCAACTGCATGAAATACTACAAGAATCGTTGAAAGAAGACGTACTGTAAGAGGAAAGACCATGGGCACAACTTTACTATTCAAAGAGCGAAGATTGGCGTGTGGCTCATTTGAACTCTTTCCAACTGGACAAGGTTCATCTTCAAGACTACCTCTCCTGAATGAGCGTCTGCCAACACGTAAAGAAAGCACCAATGTGGATGTAGCATCTAGCCACTCTACCATCAAGCCTTCAACGTCATCATAATTAATTCGACGTTCAACAACAAGCTTTTGGATTTAAATGGACATGAATCTAGGTCCCATACCCATTATTCTTGCTTCTGAGAATAAAAACTCCTTTTTCACCAAGGACCAGATATCTGGAGCTTATCACAAGCATCCTTGACATATCTACCTGCCAACTTTCTTTCATTGCAATTAGTAGCAACATTGACAAGCAACTTCATGCTAGAAACACTATGCTTCATCGCTGCAGCTGATAAGGCTTCCTGACTTTCCCTAGATTCAGCAACATCCTTATCAAAATCAACACCAGTGAAACACCTCATCTTAAATTTGTCTCCCTTGTTCATATTATTCAGCACTCTCTGATGTTCCAAATATAACTCCTCAGCCTCTATAGTGGCAGCTAGTGTGTGATGCACTATTATATTAGGATACCAGCGTAGTTACGAAGTGAAATGAGTACAGATTTTCGATTGTATGACCTTGAGAGCAAAAGATTTTTTACTTCCCGTGATGTCGTGTTCCATAAAAATATATTGTCTCTAACCACAACCACGTGAGGATCAAGAAGACCATCATCCTTCCTGCCCCCATCGATCCAGCCCAAATGTCGCAGCCCACCATTTGCTAACCCTTCTCAACCCAACCCATCACAACCTTCTCAACCCAACCCACCACAACCCTTTCCTCGCTAAACCAAAACGCGCCTCAGCGTGATTCCAATTCATCATCATCATCACCACATTGACCCCAAAATCCCCAAATCCCGACCCCCACATTGGCGCCATCATTCCAGCCATCCCCGTCCTTTAGGAAACCAGTAACCTCTTCTACCCCTCCCATCCATTCAGATACTCTTCTGCTCAGTCCCAGTCACAATCATAACCACCTCCCAACCTCCAATCGGTGGCGTTGCACCCGCCACCACTGCTAGAATCACGCCTACCGACACAGACATCATCGCACCCGTCTGCTTCTGACTAACTCTCACCACACCTGACCTCATCTCTCTCATCCCTTGGTACATCGATACAACCTTTGCCAGCTCCAAGACGCTCAAGCCATATCTCTCAACCCCCACACTACAAAACAAAGTAACAAACCATGCTGCCATGCTTGACCCTGCTGCTGCTTCTTCATCCACATTCGACACTCGATATCCACTTCAACGGTATGTCTTCGACACTGGGTTATCTCCTGCTTATTAATCTTTTGTGTGTATAATGTCTCTCAATTGGTTGAACTAGCAAACTATGAGCAGGCTCACCATGATCCTAAATGGATTGAGGTGATTAATTCTGATATTCGGGCACTTAAGGATAATGTCACATGGTCTATGGTTCCTCTACCTTCTGGTCATCGTCCAATTAGCTGCAAATGGGTCTTCAAGATCAAATATCATGTTGACGGCACCATCGAGCGTTACAAAGCTCGTCTCGTCGCCAACAAATTTACACAACGAGAAGGTATTGATTACAAAGACACATTCGCACCGGTTGCAAAGTTAATCACAGTCCGTTGTCTATTGATTGTTGTTGTTGTCAGGGATTGGCCGTTGTACTAAATGTATGTCCAAATTCCAAAATGCTTTTCCTACATGGTGAGCTCATTGAGGAGGTCTATATGCAGCCTCCTCCCGGTTATAGTCAACAGAGGGAGAACATGGTTTGTCATCTTTATAAATAACTCTATGGCCTTAAACAAGTCTCTCATAGTTGGTGTTTGCACCCAGTAATTAATAATTTATTAGACATTAATTGTTTAAGTGAATATTAGTTAATTCATAGTCCATGTCACACTAACGAGCCCAAATAGTAATGAATTTATAAGTGATAACCTACAAAGTCGTGCGAGCTAAGAAACCTGCATGTAAAGAGAGATGCTTGCACGCGAAGAGCTATAGAGCCCTAGATGTTGAGTGTTATTTGCATGCATGAGAATGGATGTAAAGTAGTTGCATGCGAAATAGATGGAGAATCTCGCGAAGAGCAAGGACCAAGAGATGTGAGCTGTGCATTTAGGCTTGGTTAATTATATTTATTTACATGGTAGAGAACCATTTGGAGTTTATCATTATATACGTGCGAAGAGCCTAACGCGGGGTGGATTAGTTTGCATACAAAGTAGGAGGCGGACTCCGCCATATGCTCAATTGGAGAATATAGGTCAATTATCCTTATTTGACTATTTAAGGAGATCTACATGTGCATATGTAGAAGCACAATTAAATAAGGAGTTTTCTCCTTGATTTTTGATTGGCTCCGTGGGAAAAGACATATCAGACGAGACACTACTTTCTCTAAAAGGTGTACTACCAAGTCTTCAAGGAGTAGTCAAACCTACTCTCCTTCTTAAAAGAGCGACAAACAACAAGGTAATTAATATTGCTTATGACATTAATGTAAATTGAAGACTTCTACAAGTCTTTGACTTGATTAGGACCAATTACGTGTTTTCCATGGAGAACGAAACTTTGTGTAACTTAACCGACTAGCAGAAAAAATTGTATCCTTATCTACTATATGAACTACTATAAAAGAAAGGTTTGAGGATCAATAGATAACACACGTACAACTTTTACAAACAACAACAATACAATACAAACCTCGACCTAGTCAAATCCGACGCTAAAGCCTTACGCTTTAGCACTTTTTTCTTCCGAGCTTCCCGAAGCGTTACTCTCCTTGCCCTTTTCTTTTGGTTACTTTTCTCGTCTCTACACGAATATCGATATTGGTGGTGAAAAAGCTACTGTAAATTTTCCTTCTGAGATGACACTGACGACCTACGATCTTTTGACACAAAGCCAGGTGGTGAGCATACGTATTCTATTCCGCATCTGTGTGGTGGCCCTGCAAACCTCTTTCACTTTTTCTTGTAATTTACTTTTTACCCCGCTGTCATCTGTAAGTAATTGTACTACCTTCCACCTGACTGGAAGCGAGGCCAAAATATTGGCACGCATAGTGAGACCGGAGTGGTCTCATTCATCACCCGTCAGTGGAAAAGCAGGTGATCATACGTATTGCATACACCAAGGTAGGCGCTGACATTACCTTCATTGTTGTCGAAGATTGAAAACCAAAAAGAAAAAGACTGAACAAACCACATAACAGTTCAATTCGTCACAGTCTCAAATGAGCTAACGTTCGCGAAAAGTGACAACTCATATTTGCGCACGACAACCATGGCCAATTCAATGGTCGGAAACCAAGATGTCATGGGATGGACTGAAGAGTTCGATGAAAAAAGAAAAAGATGAGGCCAAACGAGAGGCTGCCCTAAAAAAGGAAAGGTCGAATGAGTGGCCAGTTGGAAGGCCCTTATAGAGGAGTCTCAACAATGTCAGGATGCCTTCAAGAACTGGTCGGCAAAACCAAGAATAAAGAAAGTGTTGCTCCTCGTAAAACAATATAAGGAAGAGATTTTACAACACCAAAAAGTAAGGCCTATAGTTGACAAACACGTCCTAACCAAAAAGATTGAACTGTCCAGCAGCGGGTCTTATAGCAAAGACTCATCTTTGGGTGAACTAATGTCTATAAAAGAAATTACTTGGCCAATCAACGGCGAAATTTCACTTCCAACAGAGGATCACCAAGGAGACAGTGAACAACAAGATTTCTATGTTGATAGTAAAGTGGCGTCTAGAGTAGAAGCCATATCCATGGGTGGAGATACGTGGGTAGACAATGGTCAAACGCATGGGGGCAAGACGTAACTCGTCTTCTTACTCTTAGCTACCAGGAGCAGGTCCATGATCTATCTCATACTAGACTATTGGAAGTCTTGGTGAAGGAGTGGGTGTAAGCCTACTTTGTCAATTTGCTTCTCGACGTTCACTTGAGTGTGACCAAAATGGTTGGCAGCTTAATTGTCAACCAACATATGTTCTTGCAAGGCCAATATGTGGCCTTACATTCCAATATAGTGGGAATTTTTGCATGCAAGTTCAAATGCCAAATTATGGCTTTAGTATTGTACGTGAGAAACTTTTTTACATCCAGATTTGCAAGTTTATTATACAGGGGTGTAGAGTCGAGTATCATCGGTGTCATCTCACTCTAATTTACAACACTCAATTTAGGTTCGACCGCAACGAAGCTACAAGGAGATCAACAACATCAAAACATGGTGCGCATGGCTTCCATATGCCTGCGGTTGAGGCTGAGACAGATTTGATGGTCATACTATACGGAATTACAGACACAAGAGTTCAATCCCCTTGAAGCTCTTGATATGATGAATAGAGACCAGCAAATGGTCTTTTTCCCTAACCAATGGATGTCTACTCCTGATGACGCCATGCGTTACGACATGATAGTTGGTGACAAAGCAGGTCTTCGTACCATACTATCAATAAAAATGCAGTTAAAGATCATGCTCGATCAAACGATAAAGATACGTGGGGGAAACAAGATGTACCTTACGACTTGCCTTGTCCAAATTTTCAAGTTGTTGATGCAAAACATCTTTTTTCAGCACTTGGAAGTTCTCGACAACAAGAGTCTCATGTCGGGTACATAGCAGCGTCGAGACTTGGAGTGAAGCATCGGTGACCTCCACTGTAGCCTATAAAGAAACAAATGATTTTGCCTAGTAAAGGCTTGACCTTTCTCCCCAGCCTATTCTTGAGGCTTGAAGACTGTAAGCATCCTAATTGCCTATGAGTTTACTGCCAGCGAAGCAAAATTTAACGCAAAATTGCAATGCTGAAATTTCCTATAACCACTACTAGACAACCAACTTCGCGGATTAAACTGGAACGATTCAAGACGAACCACCAGGGGGCCTTATATCACCGGAAAAACTCTGAATGTCTATTTTACAGAGAATTTTATAGTTCGACGTTCCTTAAAATGATATTTTCTATGTGCTTCGTGGTCTCGCAACATGTTTTTCAATCACTAGAGGGTATCCATAACAGCTGTGTGTACCTTCATCTATGCACTAGGTGTCTACACTTCGAATGATGCATGGGACTATAACAACATCTCGCCTCTTTCATTGGGGGACACACTAAAATTTTATTGGGGGACACACTAAAATTTTGATGTCCTTCAATCTTTCATAGTATCGGTGAAACAAACATCAAAAGTAGGGGCATATAATGGATAGAGAGGTGTTCCAACAATTCAAAAGCTCTAGACCTTCTTGAAATGGTCATTATTTATGTCAATCTCTGTGGCCTTAATTTTTTCAAAAATTCTGAAGCCAATAACATTGGCAATGGCTTCATCCTCAGTTGCAGTTTATGGGCTCTTATTCGGTATTAGACTCTCTTGCTCTTTGTATTTTATTGCTTTCATGAAGTTGGATGTAGAAGTAGGGAGAGTGATTTGATGGAGAAAGATGGATATTATTTGTGCATATCTGGGCTTCTATTCTAATAGTCATTTGAGGTTATATCTCACTGAATTGCTTCCGATTTGTGCTATGGGTTATCAATTCCTCATAATCCTCTCAGCCAGCATCATATTTGTGCTATGTGATTAGGTGAATATTTACGGGTTATGAATATTTAGAGATGGATCTGGATGAAAAATATGACTGTTCTGAGGGAGAATATTGTTGGTTTTGATTTAATGGTGATATGAAGGTGAATGGGAGATGATGATTGTGATGGTTAATATTCTTGGGCTTTTATATTGATTTTATACTATGATGTATTGGGCAAATATGAGTGTTATTCTGAGTCTTTATGCTGCTGGTGAATTCTTTTCCTTGCTTAATTTGCTCCAATTTCAGAGGCGTTGGTGATCTCTTTTCAGATCACTTGAATAATGAATTCTCTGTGTTCTGCGTTGTTATGCTATGATATCAGTTTTTCAGTTTTATTTTCAATTTCAAAGTTTGTTTTCTGCTGTCAACCAAAAGAGAAGGTGATGAAGCAGTCTGCCGTCAACCCAAAGAAAAAGGGGGTGAAGCAGTTTATTTTGCTTGTTGTTTTGGACCGGTGAGTGTGGCTTGATGATTTGGAATATCGATTGGGTCTGTGTATGTTTGAATTTGTTGAAGACGTTTTTTGATTTCTCAGTCTTCTAGTGTCACTTGCATTTAATTGAAGTCTGCATAGTGGAGTTTTGCTGTAGTCTGTTTAGTGCAGCAATGACCTCTGAGTTTACATCAATGTTATGATTCTGATTGTGCAAGTTGAAAAGAGTTAGGATGTTGGATTGTTGGTGAACTTGATTGTTTCTCAGAAGTGTACATGGATTCATATATCCAGAGAATATGCATAAGAATGACTGAGAGTTTGCAGTAGGTTGAAATGAATTTGCAGTGTGCTGAGCAATACGCTTCTAGATTTTCAGATTTAATAATTTTCAGAAGATTCAGTTTGTTTTTCAGAAATTAAAGATTTAGAATTTTCAGAATATGCAAAATTGCAGATTGATTGTCAACCAAAGTCAGAGATTTAAGAATTTTCAGTTTTTCACTATTGGATTGCTTACTGCCGTGTTACTGCCATGTTGGTCCTTCTTTGCTGCCATGTTGTCAACCAACAACTTACTAAGAGATGCACTCAGTTTGGTTCTAGGATATTGGGTTATGGGTTTTTTGGGATGTTATCTTAATTTGCTCTACATCATGCAATCTGCTATTGTCACCAAGCATATGGTTGAGGGAGGGTGTTAGCTGTAAAACGATAGTTATGTCATTGTACTAGAAGCCCTACCCTATAAATAGCTCTCGATTTACTGTTATCATTAATCAAGAAATACACGATGTAGTCGTTTAGAGCTCTCTTTGTTTTTCCTTTACTGTTTTCTTCTCTATTTCTGCATTTAGGTTTTTTTTGAACAGGCATTTAGGTTAATAAATCATGATTTCTATCAGATATGAGCAGAGCCGGCCTTGCCTATGGGTAGCAAAGGCGACTGCACAGGGCACCAGAAGATTAGGGGCACAAATTTTTTTGGTAGTTTTTCATTACAAAAAATTTATGTAATAAAAAAGTATTTATATATGTATAGGGTATGAATAAAGTGTGATTTAGGGGCTAGCACTGACAAAGTTGTTTTTCAAGTGTTTGGGTCTGATTTTTAGTTCGTACTTAATACAATATAGGATTTGCTTCCATTTATACATGTAAGAAAAAAAATGTCTTCATTGATTTGTTCGTAACTAATTCACGTCAATATCGCGAATGTTTGTTCTGTTTAACACAAACTGTGTCCTCCCCTATGGTCCTGCAAAAGAATAGCCTCATATTTGGGGGACAATTTCGAGCTGTTGTGAAGCGCGAAAGGGGGGAAGGGTTTTACTTGAACTTCATCACAGACATTACAGGTCCGAATATTTCATCTTTGGCTATCATCATGTCATCCTGAGCAAATTTAGAACAATAATCAGATGAAACAGAACAAACATTCGCGATATTGACGTGAATTAGCTGAGTGTGTACCTTGACATCGGTGAACACTGTTGGTTCAATGTAGTAACCCATGTTGCCCACAGGCTTGCCCCCTGTTTGCAAAGTGGCTCCTTCTCTTTTCCCATGCTCAATGTAGCTCAAGACTTTCTCAAACTGCTCCTTACAAACCTGCGATTGTTGTCGCGACTCACGGGTTAGAATCTATAGGAATTACATTGTATAACCTTGAACAAGCATAGTACATGGCATAGATCAATCGTAAAACTACATGGCATGGTTGATGGCTATGAATACGGATCAAAAGGAGTGACTGAACATTCACTATTTTCAGGATTCGCTTGTGTTACCTGGGGTCCTTGACGAACATTAGGGTCGAAAGGATCACCAACAGTCCAGTATTTTGCCTTCTCTTTCAGCTTCTTCACTAGTTCATCATGAATCCCTTGAACTAAAACACGAGAACTTGCCACGCAAATTTCTCCCTGGATACATGAATGACAGAGTTATCAGACACTGCTGTAAATTCCTTTCGAGTTAAAATTTAAATGCAGGTTTGTAAATGGATGAAACAAATTGATGAACCTGACCTTGTTGAAGAAGGTCCCCAAGAGAGCAAGGTCAACAGCCTTATCTAGATCAGCATCATCAAAGATCACAAGGGGTGACTTGCCCCTAGTTCAAGTGAAACTGATTTTAAATTGCTCTTTGCTGCAGCCTGCATCACTAGTCGGCCTACGTCTGTAGAACCAGTAAAACTGACCTGAAATGTCAAGAAATCAAACCAACTCTCAGTAGGTGTTACATTAGACCATCGGTAATGACCAAGTTGGAATCGGAAGAGCTGGAACTTACTTTGTCAATGTCCATATGATGACTGACGGCCGCACCAGCAGTCTCTCCAAATCCGGTTACGACATTGACCACTCCATCAGGATCACCAGCCTTCATAAAGAAAACCAAAAACCAAAGTCACCACTACAACTAAGCTACATTGGCAAATGTCGCGACATAGCATGTCACTAATTGATCATCTGACTACACAACAAGCATGTCAAAGCAAATACGCAGGAGCAGAACCATGAGATTGTTTTATCCAAATTCCAAGCTTACCAGTTGAGCCAGATGAGCGAAATAGAGAGCCGAAAGAGGTGTCTGCTCAGCTGGTTTGATGACCATGGTGCAACCAGCAGCTAAAGCAGGAGCGACCTTAGCAGATAACATGCCGCACGGAAAATTCCATGGAACGATGTGTCCTACAACACCAACTGGTTCGAGTAAAGTATAAGCTTGAAGCTCAGTCGACGTTTTAAGCACCGCTCCATGGATTTTATCAGCTGCACCCGCATAGTAACGCATAGTCTCTGCTGCCAGAGGTACGTCTACGGCTATGCTCACACTGAACAACTTCCCAGCATCAACTGTATCCAACTTGGCTAGCTCTTCTGCATGTTCATCAATCAAGTCTGCAAACTTCATCATGATCTTTCTCCTAGCCTGAACATTGTTCAAGACATTACATCAACAATCGTTGGCGAGAATAAGAAAGGCTGATTCGAAATTCCGAACAAATTAATTAGGTCAAAACAATAGTGACATCTCTTCTAGGAACAAAATGGCAAATTAGTCAAGAGTGGAGAACGTAATACGTACAACGCCGGGTAAACGAGGCCAGTCTCCATGGTCAAAGGCTGCTCGTGCAGCTTTGACTGCCAAATCCACGTCTTCCTTATCTCCCTCTGCAACTCTAGTTGTCACCTCTCCTGTTCTTGGATCAATCGTCTCAAATGTTTTACCTTCATTAACAACACAAATCATGTTAGCTAGTGTTGCCCCATATGATGGTGACAAAATCGGAACGATACAGAGAAGATTAACATGAACCTTATATGATGACACACATATATCGAGAAATGATGGCTATAGCATAAATGTGTTTGAGACAAAGCCATGATGAATAATTAAGTACCTGAAATAGAATCGACAAACTCTCCATTGATGAAGAGCTTGGTGAACTTTATAGTAGGCAACTTCACAAAGGACTCCTCGGAGCATGCAGAGCTTCCATTACTATTGCCACCCATTTCTCTCTGCTTTTGATGTTCTTGCTAGTGTTGGCTCGTTTATGATGAAGCTTGGAGTGTTTATATAAGAAGGTATATAGACTATAGAGGAGGCAAAAGTCTTAGTTGTAGACTAGTTGTGAGTTGCGACTGTTGAATGTTCTCAGACTGCCTTATTTGAATATTGAGAATCTAATACAAATCCTCATAGTAACTCCAACAATTTTTTTTATAACTTGCATGTATTTGTTGCTCTATACTCTTTCAGCAATATCTTGAAAGTGGCCAATACCTAAATATTCTTTCAGGCTCTCAATTTAAACAGTGGAAAATCAAATACATAGTTATACACAAAACACATGCACATGTACATATTTTTTGACATATCCCACAAAAAAGTATACAACTTTATCTAGATAACTTTTTGTGCACTGAAACTGCATGCTGCTAACATTATTTTGGTACAGTATTTTTAGAGCCAAGGAGAGTTATAAATGGGAGTGACCACAGATTTAGTATGCAGATACTTGTTCAGGGCCTGCAGACCAAAGTCTTTTCCAAAGCCACTCATCTTGTATCCTCCAAAAGGGGCATCATCACCGAAGGCGAAGTAGCAGTTGATCCATATAGTGCCTGCACGGATAGATCTTGAGACGGTGTTGGCCACATCGATGTTGTTGGTCACAATGCCGGCTGCTAGGCCATACTTGGTGTTGTTAGCTCTCTCTATTCCCTCCTCAATGGTCCTGCACAATTGCTCATAGTTGTAAGTAAACTTATATATTCAGAAGAGCTGAAAAAGGAATCAGGTTTGTGCTTACTTGAACTTCATTAGTGACATGACAGGTCCGAATATTTCATCCGTGGCTATAAGCATGTCATCCTAAGGAGTTTGTTATAAATCAGTGAGATGAACATGGAAGATTAAACAAAATTAACATTACATCACATATCTGAAGGTGAAACATGAAAGCGATTACCTTGACATCAGTGAATACTGTTGGCTCAATGTAGTAACCCTTCTTTCCCACAGGATTACCCCCTGTCAACAAAGTTGCTCCTTCTCTTTTGCCATGATCTATGTAGGTCAAGATTTTTTCATACTGTGTTTTATCAACCTGTAAATTTAAATGAATGTCAAGAATCTGAAATCATAGGATACATTGTATCTTCTGTATATATAACATTAGTACATCAATATATCAAAATCTGCCATGTTGATGGCTATAAATATCGAAAGTCGTCCAAAAGGCAGTATGATCATCATCATATACCTGGGGTCCTTGACGAACATTAGGATCAAAAGGATCCCCAACAGGCCAATCTTTTGCCTTCTCTTTCAACTTCTTCACAAGTTCATCATAAATTCCTTCTTGAACAAACACACGAGAACTTGCCACGCAAACTTCTCCCTGTAAAATGTGAATGGTACAAAGTTAATCAACCCTGCCACATGCATATAGAGCTATGAATGGAACTCCTGAATAAAAAAAATAGGGAAACTAAAACTATAAAAACTGACCTTGTTGAAGAGGATCCCCAATAGAGCAAGGTCAGCAGCCTTGTCTACATCAGCATCATCAAAAATTATTAGGGGTGACTTGCCCCCTAGTTCA
This sequence comes from Comarum palustre, assembly GCA_951800085.1. Classification (NCBI taxonomy): domain Eukaryota; kingdom Viridiplantae; phylum Streptophyta; class Magnoliopsida; order Rosales; family Rosaceae; genus Comarum; species Comarum palustre. The sequence goes on along the minus strand of OX637588.1, from coordinate 2,393,815 downwards.
AGTGATACTGCTTTTAAATTGCTCTTTGCTGCAGCCTGCATCACTTGACGTCCGACCTCCGTTGAACCAGTGAAACTGACCTAAATTATTACGAAATTATATTAGTATAAATTTGTATTATATCAAAGCTATTAAACTGTGCTGAAAGTTGAGTAACCAAAGATTCCAAGAGAAAGAGCTAGAGTTTACTTTGTCAATGTCCATATGATGGCTTACGGCAGCACCAGCAGTTTCTCCATATCCAGTAATGACATTAAGAACTCCATCAGGAACACCAGCCTTCATAAACAACTCACAAACCAAAGTCACCACTGGCAATACTAATGTACATCATAAGCTTGATAATATAAGAAATCAACTTAATTCATAGGCAACATAACATGTTGATCAGGGAACAGTGCAGGAATACCATGAAATTTTTTTCCAAGCTTACCAACTTAGCAAGATGAGCATAATAAAGCGCCGATAGGGGTGTTTGCTCCGCAGGTTTGATGACCATTGTGCAACCAGCTGCCAAAGAAGGCGCAACTTTAGCGAACAACAGTGTGCTGGGAAAGTTCCATGGAATGATGTGTCCAACAACTCCAAAGGGTTCGAGTAATGTATAAGCTTGAAGCTCGCGCGACATTTTGAGCACCTCTCCATGAATTTTATCAGCTGCACCAGCATAGTAACGTAGAGTCTGTGCTACTAGAGGTATGTCTACACCCTTGCCAAAACTGAACAACTTCCCAGCATCAACTGTATCCAACTTGGCTAGCTCTTCGCAATGTTCATCAATCAAGTCTGCAAACTTCAACATAATCGCTCCCCTTTTCTGAACAATATTACATCAAGATCATCAATTTCAGATCACTGTTGTGTGTTTACACTATAGTAAAGTAATTAATATATTCCAAGTTTTACTAGCTATAGAAGCTAAACTTAATTAGATGACGGTTTAATGTTAAATATACATGATTTTCATTCATTGATTAATTGTCTAAAATTTGCTCAAACTTCACTAGAGAAAATCAGAAATGATCAAGGACTTTTCCCATGGTAAAATTTGAATACTCAGATAGTTGACCAGAATCTTTAACAAATTATAAAACAAACGAGATAAGATTTTCTTTGGTCAGCAAAGATAAAAATATGTCTTTTTCTACAGTAATTAACTATATATGTATATATATATATTACGTCAGACACAAGCGACTAACTAAAAATACGAAGTTTTACTGAAAATTTCAGATGTCGACTTCATTATAGTTTTATTTTGTTGGGACCTCAAGAAATGAGATGGTAACAGATTTGATAGGCCAACTTCATGAATATCTATTCGACGCAAAAAAAAAACTTCAGTGACATATGAGCTTACATCATGCCATTGACTAGATAATGGAAGGTGCTGCGTGTTTAATAAAAATCATGTTTACGAATCATAATGCCAGCCACATGATACGTGTTATATCTCACTGTTATATGAAACACAGCTGAAAGACTCGTAGATAGGCTTTTTTTTTTTCTTAATCGAAATCACAAGTATTCTTCAAAAACTTTCTAGAGCTCAAAAAATCATGCTAGAATAAATTAGAATTTAACTTGCATTACCGTAGATAGTTTTTTTGGCTGGAATTACCGTAGATAGGTTTGGAACCTAGGGTTTCAAAAATAGATAGCCAGACTCGGCCCTTACCCGACCGCGTATGGTGGTTACTTTTTTTTTGAATTAACAAGATCTAGTGATGGTTTGCTGTTGCCACATGCCTAATTAATATAACTGTCATCAAATCCGTTATAGGGATCGCCGGAAAAGACGTGCAACTTCCAACCTCCTCTGTCTGGATAGAAGCAATTAATATCGAGATGGACGATGACGAAGAAGCCAGAAACACCTCGCTCTCGATCACTAATCCTTCAGAGATAGAGTGTGGTTCATTTTTGTATTCGAAATGATATAACAAACACATGAAGTAAGGAAGGTCAAGATTCAAGAAAGCATTTCAGAATTAAAAGAGATTAGCTTAGCTAGCTATATAGAGGCCGCAGTAAGGAACAGAATTGTGATTACGTACAGAGCCGGGAAAGCGAGGCCAGGGGCCGTGGTCAAAGGCTGCGCGTGCAGCTTTCACGGCCAAATCCACGTCTTCCTTATCTCCTTCCGCCACTCTTGTTATCACCTCGCCTGTTCTTGGATCTATAGTCTCAAATGTTTTACCTTGCAAAACCAAAACATCAGTATGAATCACAATGTACGTGTACGTGTTGTGCTTTCTGAAACCTTCGTTGATGAAACGTATAATGATAACATGCATAAGTCGAGAAATGGTTGCTGGCTAGAATATGTGTTTGGATCTTTGAACAATACAGAAACTAAACATCATCAACAAGCTAGCTAGCTCGCAGTAGTTTGTGACTTGTGAGATATGCTAATGATCGAGGGAGAAGGTATGTACCTGAAACGGAGTCGACGAATTCGCCATTGATGAAGAGCTTGGTGAACTTAATCGTTGGCATCTTCACGAAGGAGTCCTCGGAGCATGCAGAGCTTCCATTACTTTGGCCACCCATTATACCTGCTTCTATATATGTCAAGAGACTTGTTCTTGCTTGGTTTCGTATAGCATCACATGTTTATATAGACGAGCCAAGAGGCAAGACGAAAGAAGCAAGAAGGCAACGTAATTTTTTTTGTTTTCATTTGAACTGTGGATACGTACTTGTTTTGTAAATAGGTAACTTCGGGTGGACTCACTCGTAGAGAAATATAGAAAATAAAAATAAAATTCAACTGAGTTCCCAAATTGAGTCTAAGATCATTAACAAAAGAGATGTCAGACATCAAAGCGGTGGGTTGGTGCACCCCACGTACCCAGATGACCATTTAATTTCTTTTAAGACCATTGACTCGATTAGCTTTCATAATTTTGTTCATATATAAAAGCATCATGACCGGTGCAAATTAGCTTTCCTAATCTTTTATTTGCTTATTTTTGTGTTCACTTATTTAGATTTATGGTCATGTGTCTTTTTTTAACAACCTTCAAATCATGGTTAACTATATATTTTTACAATAATAAAAAAATTAAGTCTCTAAAATTTCATTTATGAACAACTAATTAAAATCAGTTTTATTTTTCTTTTTTATCGAGAAGTATATTCTGGATATTTAAAACCCTATCTCTTCAATAACATCACTACAAAAACACTTATGAGATACATGAATTTACATATGGTATATAGGACTAAAACAATTATGCTAAACCAAAACAAATACTAAATTAACCAATACCACTATGAGACAAAAAAATCATGTTCCATTCTCAAACTATGAAAAATAATAAGAGAAAAAAAAAGAATATAAAGTTATTCATGTGATAAAAGAATGAGGAAGAACATAATTAAGCAGTCTCATTACGAGACAAACATATTTTCAATTATAACAAAAACCATTTCATACCCCAAAGAACATAGATGTATCAAAATAGGGAGATCGGTATATGAGAAGTAGAAGAAACTCAGACCTTAGAATACGACGAGTCTGATTACGTCATAAAGAGTTCATGCTTGACTTTTTTTAATATAAGTTGATCATAAAAAAATGAAACTAAATGAAAATGGAATTATAGAGAATTATTGTAATTATATATACTTAACCATGGTTGAAGATGGTTAACAAAAAAAATACAAGGCATAAATTTAGGTGGGCGGGCACAAAGAAAAGCAAATCAGGGTGATCGGCAAATTTAGACTCGATTTATCACTGTCACCTGTAGTAGTCTACAATAAAATTGCTCAACTATGCATGAATGAACTCGCAAGATTATATAAATGATGTGGCGTCTATTGGTATTGTGTAACACAAATTTGGAAAACAAATGAGGAGGTTAATTGGCAAGCCTAATTGAGGTTAATTAATTGGCATCCCCTCTTTCTAGGTGGATTAAAATTCACTATATGATATCGATGGTGCTTAGTACGTAGCAATGGTAGCATATATCTAATGATATTGCACATAGAGAGGAAATTTACTATGATATTGCAAGTTTGCAACAAGAGAAGAAATTAACACATGCCTATAGATGATATGCATATACAGTGCTTTTGACATTTCCCACATAAATGAAGAACTTCAACTCAATAATTTATTCTGCATTTCTGCACATTTCTGCACTGGAATTTCGACTATTAACATTCTTCTGGTATAGGATTCAAAGCCAGGGGGAGTTATAAAGGGGAGTGACAACAGATTTGGTATGAAGGTACTTGTGGAGGCCCTGCATACCAAAGTCTCTTCCAAAGCCACTCATCTTGTATCCTCCATAAGGGCAATCGCGGTCGAAGGCAAAGTAGCAGTTGATCCATATAATGCCTGCACGGATTGATCTTGACACGGTGTTGATCACATCGATGTTCTTGGATACAATGCCTGCAGCTAGGCCATACTTGGTGTTGTTGGCTCTCTCTATTCCTTCCTCAATGGTCCTGCAATATTGCTCAAATTAATAAGCAAAACTTACAGCATATCAGAGAGACTAAATGGAACAAAAGGAATCAGGTTTATATGCTTACTTGAACTTCATTAGCGACATTACAGGTCCGAATATTTCATCCTTGGCAATAAGCATGTCATCCTGAGCAGATTGTTATAACATCAATGAGTTAAACATAACAGAAACATAATCAACATTCTATTGGAGATATTTGGAGATATTTTTGTGGTATGGATGTGTTGCTTATTGTGCTGCCATAGATCCTTTAGTTAAGGGCTAGGCATGAGCTTGTAAGAGAGGTATGTACAGTGGCGAATCCATGATTCAATATTAGGATGGGCTCGAATTATTATTTTTTTGATCGATTGATACAATAAGAAAACTTAATGGCAGTCGCACCAGTCATTTTTTCAAAAGGAAAAAAACGTAACAGCAATCTAAAATATTTAACAAAAAAATATTAGATATACAATTTTTTTTATTGAAACACAATAACAACATAAGAACCCATCCAAACTACCATTTAACCAATTGCTAGAAAGATTTAAAAAAATAGATACTATGAACTCCATTGTTCAATTTAAGCAATATGAAAACAACAGAAAAATAGTACAAAGATTGATGGGACTGAGAATCAAACCTTAAAGGGCTTGTTATTAGAATTTGCAGTGAACCAATCCTACTGAAACATGAAAGATGCATCTCATGCACACGTTAAAATACCATCTCAAAATCTTGGTTGGGCTTGAGCCCTATCAAGGGAAGCCTAGATCCGCGTCTGGGTACGGGTGATAAAGTGTGTTTCTCAGTCAACTCCTCTATATATAGTTTAGGCTTGTAAGAAATATCAGAAAAGCTTCCGCAAGTTTGTGTTTGGTTTTTTCCACACATTTGCTATATCAGATTTTATATTGAAGTGTTATATATTGTTTAGGCTTGTAAGAAATATTAGAAAAGCTTCCGCAAGTTTGTGTTTGGTTTTTTCCACACATTCGCTATATCAGATTTTATATTGAAGTGTTAACAAGTACCTTGACATCAGTGAATACTGTTGGCTCAATGTAATATCCCTTGTTCCCCACAGGCTTTCCTCCTGTTAACAATGTTGCTCCTTCTCTTTTACCATGCTCAATGTAAGTCAAGATTTTCTCAAACTGTTTTTTATCGACCTGCAATTCATATATATAGGTAAGGTTTTGTATAATTATAGGAATTCACAAGCTTAGACAGGCATATACATAAGTGCATTTGATTGTTATAGACGCTGGCAGACACTAGTTAGTTAAGATCATAGACTATCTTGAGATTTTCGCCTGCGTTACCTGGGGTCCTTGACGAACTTTAGGATCAAAAGGATCCCCAACAATCCATTCCTTTGCCTTAACTTGCAACTTTTTGACAAGTTCATCATAGATCCCTTCTTGAACAAACACACGAGAACTGGCCACACAAATTTCTCCCTGAAATGATGAGTAACAAAACAGTTAGTTCCGCAACATCATATTATGGTTACGAAAATATGGAACAAAGTTATGAAGCAGACCTTGTTGTAGAGGATTCCCAAAAGAGCAAGGTCAGCAGCGTTGTCGACATCAGCATCATCAAATATCAAAAGGGGCGACTTGCCCCCTAGCTCAAGTGAAACTGCTTTTAAGTTGCTCTTTGCTGCAGCCTGCATCACTTCACGACCTACCTCTGTGGAACCAGTAAAACTGACCTGAAATATCAAGAAGTTGACAGAAAACATCAATATCCCAGTAAGCCATTAAACTATACTGGAAGTTTGTAAGGGTAGTCACATAAACGACAAGAAAGTTGAAGGAAAAGAGCTAGAGCTTACTTTGTCAATATCCATATGATGACTGACGGCAGCACCAGCAGTCTTTCCAAATCCAGTTATAACATTGAGCACTCCATCAGGAACACCAGCCTTCATCATAAAGTCACAAACCAATGTCACCACTAAATTTAAGCTACATTGGCAATATGTTCATACATTCATATACATTTCTTAAACTGTTCTCATGTTATATCCTTACACAATCTGGATCGACCAAAGACATGCGCAATCTGACATAACCGATAATCTAAAATGACAATTTGATATAGCATACCAACTTAGCAAGATGCGCATAATAAAGCGCCGATAGGGGTGTTTGCTCTGCAGGTTTGATGACCATTGTGCAACCAGCAGCCATGGAAGGAGCAACCTTAGCGAATAACAGCGTGCTGGGAAAATTCCATGGAATGATGTGTCCAACAACTCCAAAGGGTTCAAGTAGTGTATAAGCTTGAAGCTCCCGCGACATTTTGAGCACCTCCCCATGAATTTTATCAGCTGCACCAGCATAGTACCGTAGCATGTGTGCTACCTGAGGTATGTCTACAGATTTGCCTAAACCAAACAACTTCCCAGCATCAATTGTATCCAATTTGGCCAGTTCTTCTGCGTGCTCATCAACCAAGTCTGCAAACTTCAACATAATCCTTCCTCTTTCCTGAACAATATCAAGCATTTACATCAATTTTCAATCTCTTAATTATGAGTTAATTCAGAATTATTATTATTACTAAATAACATATCTTTAAACCAAGGATATAATAATTTGGCTTCATAGTACTATGTGTCTTCATATAGGTTTTTCTGTACTTGTATTAACTGCGGTCCACGAACAGTCAAGGACTTGCCAATATTCCAATCAAGAATGATATTTGATGAAAAATACAAACAGATATGAGTAGGTCAGAAAAGAAGAAAAAGAAATTCATGGAAAGGTTTTCTTGAGGTTTATCTTGGAAAGTTGCCACAAAATTTTCCATAGAACCTTCCCTATTTCCTGAAAAACTTGCAGCTTAAGTTTGATGATGTAAGATTAGCTAGATTTGAATATTTATTCAAAGATTGAGACTACAAATATGGTTAATTTTTGAAATACAAGTGTTATAGCATCTCCAGCAGCTTTCCCAAAAAAATTCAAAATGGGAAAGCAAAAACCAAATTCTTCAAAAATATTATGCTTCAATTCCAACAGCTTCTCTATTTTGAATATTTGATATTTATTAGAACAACAAAATATGGTACATCATAATTAATTATGCCCAAAAGAGATTATATATTTTATTTTAATAACAAAATAATTAATAAAATATTTTATTTTTGTAAAAAATTTGTTGGAACCCGTGAAGAATTAAATTTTGGGAAATGAAAGTTTTGCTGCAAATTTAGAAAATCAATGCTTATTTTTCTTCTCTAACCTCATTTTAGGGAATGTAATGGGAAAGCTGTTGGACCTAAAAAATACTCAATATTCTCCAAATTTAAAAAAATTGAAAAAATGGGGAAGCTGCTGGAGATGCTCTTACATTAAGAAAATGATAACTTCTCAACGCCAACCAGTCAAATTGTGTATAAGTTCACACAATTAGTGGATGCCAACTATGTTACACATGAAAAATCCTAATAGAGAGGCTGAATCCTATTATAAACTCTTATAACGAGGCATTTTGATTAAACTACTTGTAGTGTCAATCACACGATCACATCGCGACCCCTTACTATAAATTATCATATTGTACAACTAATTAAGCTTTTTAGCCAATTTGTTACCCTAGCTTTTATTATATTGTCAATTTGCTACCATGCATTTTTCTGTCATTTTGCTACCCTAACTTTCATAAATTTGCCAAATTGCTACCCAACTGTCATATATGTCTTTTCTGTTAGGTGTTCCATCATTTTTTTCCTGTTAGATGTGTCTTTCACATGAGAGAATTTTCATAATTTTGAATTCAAATTGAGTTTTTTTTAACAATTGAATTTGTCTCTTTAAATTCTGAACTTCATTCAGGAAAAATAAAATAATACATAGATTCCGATCAAAAAAAGAAAAATATATCCATGAGACGAGAAAAAAACAAAGAATTGGGTATCAATTCAATCCCATGGATGTGTTTTTCTCGTCCCATGGATGTGTTTTTCTTTTTTGATCGGAATTCATATATTATTTTATTTTTCCTGAATGAAGTTCAGAATTTAAAGAGACAAATTCAATTGTTAAAAAACCCCAATTTGAATTTAAAATTATGAAAATCCCCTCACGTGAAAGACACACCTAACAAAAAAATTTTGAATTCATGGATGTGTTTTTCTGTTTTAATCGGAATCCATGTATTGTTTTATTTTATTTTTCCTGAATGAAGTTCAGAATTTAAAGAGACAAATTTAATTGTTAAAAAACTAATTTGAATTCAAAATTATGAAAAAAATTTCTCACATGAAATGCACACCTAACAGGAAAAAAAATTGACATAACACCTAACAGAAAAAATGTATATATGACGGTTGGGTATCAATTTGACAAATTTATGAAAGTTAGGGTAACAAAATGACAGAAAAAAGAATAAGGTAGCAAATTGACAATAAAATAAAAGCTAAGATAAAAAATTGGTTAAAAAGCTAACTAATTAATTACCGTCTTAATCTAATGTGTAATGCTAATCACTTGTCATATTCTATGTTGAGTAATCTCATTGTCAATCACATTACATATCCCTACAATCAAGGCTCATTAAGTCATTGTAAATTTAACGAACACCTTGACTTACCCACTTAAGTGTCTACCATCATACTCTGTTGACACATGTACCTTCAAATAATTAAGCTTTATTCTTAAAAATCAAATAAACACATATAAAAAAATAGGATGATAAATATTTGGAAGGGCAGATAAAAGTAATGGACAAATTTGTATTCAAGAATTAAAGTCAGCTGAATCCGGCTCTAGTAATATCCGTGCAATCTTATTGGAAATCTCAGGGGACCAGATGTCAATCTCCTCTGACGAAACAAGAAGCTGGAGCAGCCTCAATATATAATTCTATTTATATAAAAGAATATTGGTTTAATTTGTCTTCTTGGAATTATCAACAATAATATTCGAATAATGCTGTCTTGAAAAGACGTTGGCAGAAAACAAAAGATGCCGATCGAACAAAGACAGATAAGGAAACTGGGGACTGACAAGGACGAAATAGCTTAATTAGCTACGGAAGCGGTAAAAGCGAAGAATAAATAAATAAATAAAGAGTTGCCAGATTAATACGTACAGCGCCGGGCATACGAGGCCAAGGTCCATGGTCAAAGGCGGCGCGTGCAGCTTTCACCGCCACGTCCACGTCTTCCTTATCTCCCTCTGCAACTCTGGTTATCACCTCCCCGGTTCGTGGATCTATAGTCTCGAATGTTTTGCCTTAACAAACAAAAAAACCAACACGAATCATAAATGTACGTACGTAGATATTGTTGCCCTAAAAGATCGTAACGAGATAGAGAGAAAATTAACATGATCCTTACGACGGAATGGTAGTAAAGTATGTTCATGAGGAGAGTTAATATAAAAGTACCTGAAATGGCGTCGACGAATTCTCCATTGATGAAGAGCTTGGTGAACTTTATGGTTGGCATCATCTTCACGGACTCGCAGGGTGCAGAGGTGTCATTACTATCACCACCCATATCTCCTCTGCTTCTCTCTGTGTTTCTTGGTTCTCTCTCACTCGATGGAGCTTGTGTATTGTTAATCTGCTTCGTCTAGAATGAAGCACGTTATGCAGTATTTATATAGTGAAAATAGGAGGAGGCAGAAGGCTAACCTAATGGGATGTTAGGAACGTGGGGTCAATTATGATACATGTAATATATATATATATATATATATATATATATATATATATATATATATATATATATAAGGTAATGCCATCTACACCAATCTCTGGACTGATGGTCCATGGTAAATAAGTGAATCTTCTAAGAGATGTAACGTGCAGAAATTTGACGTAAAAAATGTAAACAGCTTTTTTTACTCTCCAATTTCAGGGGAAGTAGGTATATTTTCTCTTTCTTCCGCAGAAAATACACCAGTAACCAATGTTCTTCTTTCCAGTATTGTATTATCATGCAAAGAGATCCCCCGTGTTAAAAGCACAACATAAGTTGAAGCAAACAACCACTCTCACCTCTTTTGCATGTGAATGTGGTATCTCCCAGTTCATTTTGGTTCCTCTAAGAACCTAGAAATGTATTAAAATTTGCACAAGAACAAAAAATAGTTCATTGTCAATCGTCACTTTCTTTGTACAGCATTAGAAAACTAGGGCGCTCTGTTCTTCCATTTGACAATGTTGTTTTCAATTTGATGGTGCTTTCAACAAGTCAATACTCAACAGAGAATACAAGAACTACGTACAAACATAATTGGATCATGACTCATTGCATACTACATATTAGCACAACCAAAAGAGATGTTTGATTTATGGGGTAATCGAAATGAAATGGTCCAGTTTGGCCTGTAGAAGAATATAGAGGAAACTATGACAATTTTATTTTTCTTCTTTTATGTATCACACTTTTAGAGCTGGTTGGTCCATGGGACTAGTTTATTTAATTTTGCCAACAATCCGAAAGGGAAAATTCTAGCGTGCACCGCATATTATATGCAGATTAAAACTTGTAGTTATGATTTATTGTTGAATTTAAAAAGAGACTGTAATTATCAATTACCTCTTTGAAGTGTGCTTCATATGCAATGATAAGCCAATTTCTAAATCTGTATGTTATACATATCTATACAACAACCGGACACATCCAATAGAGCCACCCGACCAGAAAGAAGCAAAAGAAATTAATATCAATGAAAGCCAAGAGACAAAAAAGATTAAAGGCGATGGTGGACTAATGTTCATGGAGAACATCCCTCCACGGCTCCACCCAGGTTCATGTATGAAAGGCCTACAAAATTGAAAGTTCTTGAACATTTGTTACGTGTAGAATTTGCTTTTGATTTACCTATTCGCTGTAAAAAAATTTATTCCGCAAACATAAGAAAGCTTGGTTTCACACCATGTAGATGACTAAAAACTCAAACTGGCGAAACATTAATAGTTTAATACGGCTACAAGTCTCGTGCTCCATATTAGATGAATATAGTAACCAAGCTGCATAATTGTTCTTGCTGAAATGCACCGGATAGAGAAGCATTGTATGATAAGGGACCCTAGTTACCAATTGAAGATTAGGAACCATGTGGCGGTTGGTAAGACGGTGGTGTAGCATTTGCATAATCGTATGATCCTCCATAGCTGGTCTGGCCGCCATATGAGCCGCCACTTCGGAATACAGAACTTGCAGCCATGCTGCTGTCCCCAGACAGGGTGTAGATATGTTGTGGCGGAAGAGCAACAGGGCTTTGAGCACGGGCTACTCCATATGATGTTCCGTAAGAGACTGATGTTGCGCCGTCATACACGGTTGGGCTTGGGTAATTGTACGCCCCAGGATATCTTGTTACTGGGCTGTGCTGTGCAGGAGGATTTACGGTTGAGCTTGGGTAGTTGTACGGCCCAGGATATCTTGTTACTGGACTGTGCTGTGGAGGATTTGGGATTCTCCGGTTAAAAGATGACGGGTATGCATTGGAATACTTGGCAGCTTTGGCTGGGCGGGAAGATGATGATCCAACCCGTCCACGGCCACCACCACCACCGCCATGGGAGCGCTTGTAATTAGACTTATTGGATGCTGCAGCTGAATTCTTCTTTCTATCTGCTTTGGCTTTCTCTAAAGCAGTGACTCGTTTCCTTAGCGAGTCAAGTGTAAACTCTGATTCAAGCTTGTGGTCCTCTACACATTTGATAACTGCTCTGACAGAATTCAACTCGAAAGTGCTAGACTCCTCCTGTAAGATGGACCTCAGTTAGGAAATCTCAAAATGAGTCTAAGAAAACATCAATTGAAGACCCAATTCATCTGATTAGATAACAGAGATATAGATGGAGTTAGACATACAGATGCAGCCACATTATTGTTGCTATTTTTCATTATGGTTGAAGCATTCTTCTTGGAGTACTTCAAATAGGACTTGAGAAGGGAAACAGGAGGAAACCTCTCGGTCAAACCAGACTCAAAAGCAAAATAGATTGCCTCTATCTCCTTTCCATTCTTCACTAACTCGTCAATAACATCTGTACATGTCACACAGCACTTCAATCAAAACATACACAACTTAGATGACAATCTATGTCAAAATCTGGGCAGCAAACAATGACTTTGAAGTTTGAACACAATCAGACGAGCAAGTTGTAACAGTGAATCATCAAGCAATGCATATCCAGGGTGTAACCGACACAAATCCACCTTCTAAGAGTAGAAGGAAGGACATGCATTTCCTGGCATTTGGATCATATAAATTTATCATTATGGAGAGACAAACTAAGGTGTCCATAACAATAAGTATGCAAACACAGATAAAGCTTATCAAATAGCGATTGAAAAACTTAGCCTACTCAACCTAATTTACAGCAATTCTATCCCATTCCCACCAAAATGCCTAGACAAGGATTAGGCAAATTGATCAAAGATTAAATGACAGATTTTTTCACTTTATGTACTTTCAAGTCTCTTCCCTATTCAAAACATATTCAAGATTAGAATTTGAATTATGTCACGCCACCATGCTCCATCAAGAAAACATCCAAGCTTCAGCTCTAAGTAATACGCAACAATGCCTATAAGATGTAAACTTCTTCACTATAAACAAATGCCTAAGTTCATTAATAATACGCTTCAAAGAAAACATCCAAGCTACAGCTCCATCAAGAAAACATCAAGCTTCAGCTCTAAGTATTATGCAACAATGCCTATAAGATGTAAACTTCTTCACTATAAACAAATGCCTAAGTTCGTTAATAATACGCTTCAAAGAAATTAGCATACTTCAAATGTTGATAAATCTACATTACAACTTCAAATAAGCAAAGCCCTGAGCCTTAGCACACAAACAACTTACATTATATTCTAACATATGCACACATTCAAGAACCAATAATCCGAAACAAAAACATTGCTAAAATCTGTCTCTGATCGCACAAATATGTACCTCCAATATCTCCGAATTGCAATGCCCCGGCAAGCTTAGCCATATCTCTCCTAGCAGCATGTTCCATCACCAACTTCTTATAAAACTCCTCACTATACTTATCCTTCAACTGAAACCCAATCACCATCTGCACAAACATCACCGCCTCCGCCGCCCCCAACGTCCCTCCTCCGCTCCTACTCAGCTCATCCATCTGCCCCTTCCACCTATCCGCAATCCCCACCGCTCTCTCCACCAAACTCCTACCAAATGCCGGTCCTTTCAAACCGGAATTAGACCTCACCTCAGGAAACAGAGCCTGAATCAACAACCCGCAGGCCCACCGCTTATCGGTGACCCCAACTTTCTTGGCCTTAGTCTCCAGAAACCCCTCCAACGCATCCAACACCAGCCGCGGCGCGTCCACCGCCTCCGCCAATGCCGGAGAAATCTCGGCCCTCAGCGCCACCGACTCCTTCCTCTTCGTCACTATAAACCTCAGCAGCCCCTCCGAGTCCATTTTTCTACACAGAGACTTCAGCGTCACGCCGACGTCCAAATTCCCCGGAAAAATTCTTCCGAACTCGTCCAAGGCGGCGCGTTTCTGCTCCGAGACGCGTGCAGCGGCGGAGGCCTCGCGCTCCTGAAGCGAGATCTCGCGGAGGTCGAGGGACTCTAGGGTTTGGCGGGAACGAGACTCGAGGGATTCGATTTTGGCTTCGAAGGATTTGGATTTCTCGGCGAGCGATTTCTGGAGGGAATTGAAGTGATCGGAGAGGGTGGAGTAGAGCTTCGTGGAGGTGGAGAGAATGACCTTCTGCGCCTCTAGGTCGTCGAAGAATTTCTGGACTCGGTGCGTCGCCACCACCAGTTCGGTCCCCATTGTTCTTTAATTCCAAAACGACGGCGTTTTGAATTCGCGAAATTAAAGGAAACCCTAATTTGGAGGAGGAAGAAGATCACTCACTGGTGGAATGTGAATTGTTTTCTATCCCTTTCAGTACGTTAGTTTGAAACGCTGTCGTTTCGATTTTATATTTAATTACTAAAATTTAATAAAAATGACATAAGCCGGTGTTACTAATTACCTTCTGTGTGACTTGGTAGAATTGTATTGTTCACCTAATCAATTAGGGTCGGACTTTTAGCGGAATATGTGCAAAAAAACCGACGGAGCCAAACTAAAAATATGGTATGATAACTGAACCAAAATATTTGGGTCAAAATAAGTAGTGAATCAATTTGAATCGGTTTAAATCGGATTGAATGTGGTTCAATCTCTTAAACAAACCGAAATAACCAAATCGACTTGAATTATATAATGTATATATAAATATATAATTTATATACGTAAAACGCTATTATTATGAGTAAATTTCATCTCAATTTACAGTGTACTCTCCCAAACTTAAATAAAAAACAAAGATCCTAACTTTTACACAATCTCTCATTTAACTCATTTCTTGGAGAAAACCGTTGGTGTAGAAAAGATTGAGTGTGTTGGATTGCTTCTTGCACTTTGAGTTTATAATAAGATATGTTAATCAAGTCAAAAACTTGAAGTTCAATTTACAGTGAGATACTAAATGAGCCAAAATCAAAACCGACCCGAACCGATTTGAAAATTTAAATGAGCCGAATATTTGGATCAAAGGTTTTAAAATCCAGATTCGGTTGAAAAAAAACCTTAAACCAAATAATTCTTATTGGTTTTGGTTTCACCCTAAAACCGACCTGATCAAAGATGTCCAGCCCTCTAATCAGTTGTTGTGTATTATTAGCTAAGATGATATTATCTAAGTCAGAACATCAATGTGTCGATTAATTATAAAAGTTACAACATGATTTACTTAGACGTATATTTGTTTTGTTATAAACAAGACAAGAGTAAAAGAAAATAGTAATCGAAAATTGAAATCTACACACCTTAAATTGTAATCCACACACCAATTTTCTATTTTTAATAACTTAAATTGTCGTTAGTAACTTAAATTTTGTCTTCATATGAAAGTGTTTGCTAAATATGGAAAGTGAGTGTGTGGATTACAATTTATAGTGTGTGAATTTCGCATCCCTAAAAAACAAAAGTAAAAGAAAATGGATGGGAGGTGTTCTATTTAGGATCTTCTTGTTGAGGACTAGTTGAAGACTTTTTCGTTTCATCTTATTTTCGATCGTATATTCACATCTCGACCGTCTAGTTTGTAGATATATATAAGTAGATCATTTCTACAAATTAAAAATCTTTAAGGTATTCATAAATGTGATTAACTGATTATAAACTTGAACGACTCATGTTTGACATATTTGGACCATCTATTAATTTGATCTATTTCGATCTCTTAACGATCACCAATTTGGCTGAAAATTTGTAAGTGGTCTACTTATATAGACCTATAAACTGAATAGTTGAAATGGAAAAATATGATTGAAAAATGAGTGTAATAAACCATTAAGGAGAAAATTTTCAACTAATCATCAACAAGAAGATCCTTAATAGATCCCACCGAAAAGGGATAGGATGCTTCTTGCATATGAAATTGTGTTGTGGGGATTTTAGCTAAACAAAATCCAACTTGAAATTGTGTTCTTGTTATATTTTCTAAAGGTGATTGCGCATTGCCTTGCGTATGTTAAGCATGTGCAAATAATATAATGTAATGACTAGTGCTTTTTAAGTAGACCTTGGACCTGATTGCCTTTAATTTAAGAGTTACATATCATATTCCTCTTGAAGATCTGACTTTAATTCTGATCCTTCACACCTGCTACATTGTCGAACATGGCATTTCAAGGCTATATGACAGAAGGGATGAGAAGCTACATCTCTATGACTCCACCTGTTAGTTGCTGTTAAGTTTCTAATGTCTTCGGATGCGAATAATTGAGGGAAATGTCAACTATAATATGCATCAAAACAGCATTTTTAATCGAATAGTCAATGAATTGTGGATTCATCTATCTCAGTTGAATGTGTGTTGTTTAGTACATGAGGATTCATGCACAATGCTAGAACTGATAAACTGCCAATGAAGCATCTCAGACTTCGTCCAGCGATTTCTGCAGGATTAATTCCTTGTGTTAGTATGGCACACTGGTTAACAGTAAGGGTTACCTAAGCTGCTAAAGCGTGAGAATCATCTATACTTATAAGAAGGTTGTAAAAACCGCTAGGCATTCCTAGAGACCATCTAGACCCGCCTAGAGGCCGCGACAGCCTAGACCTGTATAAGCCCGCCTAGACCCGCCCAGAGGCTGTCTAGGAGTGCCGATTTGTTGTTCCTCTCGCAAGGTCTAGGCGCAGGGCGGCCGATTTTTAGAACACCGCTTATAAGCAATCCTTGAGATTTGAGAGCTATGTAGATGTTCACAAAGCTACATTGTTCAACCATTACACCCTTTAAGCTTATAAGAACAGAAATAACATGGCTCTGTGTAAGTTCATTTGGTTTTGAGGGAATTCTGGCAATCTGTTCCTCTTGTTCTGGTATATTACTGTATCAAAAGATAAGAGACTTGGTCTAAAATTGACTACAAATCGTGACAAATATACAACTAGATTAAGGAAGGAAGAACAATCGGAAGACAGAAAATGGCATGTAACAAATATCTACACAGTGATTCATAGCTCTGAACTACACTAATACAAGTTCACTCCTCCCAGGGAAGCAACTCTCCCTTTTGAAAGATGTTCGAAGGAACTGCAAAACGCATGGAGAAAGAGCGCGACGAGAGGTCATGATCATCATGTTGGTCCCAAGAACATCCTTGATCAAAATTCTGAGAGTAAGAGGAAGGATCATATTGGAGCTTCACAGAGCGAGAGCTTGCTGGAGAATCAAAAATCCTCTTCTTCTCTCTCTTCAACTTCATCCACAATGTGCTCCACCGTGACTTGTTTGATCTAGCTGAATGTGAGCTCGCATGACGGTCAGCCTCATGGTATTGCCGCCCCAACCAGATACTTCTGCTGCTTGAGCTGCACCAGTGTTTTCTATCCATTGCAGCACAACACCAAATTGTAATCTACTTGCAAGTTAGAGCCGAGCATCAGTCGGATAGATATAGCACGAAGTAGTTTTCTGTATTATAAGTATTAAGGCTGCAGGCAGTTAGCTCTCTTTAGACCAAAATAGTCTAATTGGAGTAGCTAATAGAAAAGCTCGTAGTTTTCAGTTGACTAAGCTCGATTATTCTCCAACTGGCTAGAAGGTGCTACACTAAACATCATCCAGAAACCGACTCATGTGTCTAGGATTTTTTGCCGGAATATATGGATCTTCTCCACAATGGAGCAAAAAATCAACGTGGACCGGACATGCAATATCATATGTGACAGTAGTAACAAGGCAGATTTCAATAGCTGAACAATGGTTGGTTCAATCACATTTTCATCACCTTTAATCGTAGGATAATATTGCAATAAACAATGGTACAATCCGTTTGAATTACAAACACATCAATTTGGGAACACACTCCTGTACCCAAGAATGATTGAAAACGTGAACTCTCTACAAGAGGTTATGTTTTTCTTGAATTGGAGAATGCATCCCTCAAACCCTTACAAGATAGGAAGAGGGCAGGCTTCTCCGTTTTGAATATCTATTATCAGCACGAATACTGGTACATTTTAGCTCCTCTGTTTATATGTTCTTACAGAAAGCATCTATACACAAAAGCAACTGCCTTCTCTTGACATGTTACAGACTTTGCTGTATTGTCTTAAGGCCGGAAAAGGGTGCAGTCAGCAATCCACCGAACTGAATTTGTTAGGATATTGTCACGTAACCAAACATACAACCCCCGCATTTAACATCACTTTTGCAGTTTTCCAATGGTTTGGTGATCCTCAAGATACAGTTCTCCCAAAGCAGATGGATGCAATATATAGATTCTTCAACCATTTTTCCTGCCAAAGACAGATGATAGAAAATATATATGTAACTTATTTCTTCACCAAGAAGTCTACAAATAGTATCGAATTTACCAAACCTATACATGTGCATATGACCAATGTCTTCAACAATTACTTTCCTACTGAAATGCAATTATTTTACCAAAATAATTTTAAAGCCAATGTGCATTAAATTTGTGTACATGTGTACATATATATATATATATATATCGGAACCACGTTACTTTCCTCCAAGTCTCGTCTCATATCCAATAAACTCATTTCCTTTAGAGATTTGAATAATATAAGCATTGATATTGATAATTTTATATCTGAACCACGTTGTCAGAGAATGATCTTCCAAATGATGATTTGGACATTTCAACTTTTCACTCCCATTTCAAAACTCTACAGAGGTTAAAGCGAAGATGACACTTACCTTAACATGCGTAGTTGGAAAAACAGATGTCCGGAGAGTTTCTTGAGCCACATCTTGTGATTTCTTCTTGGGTGAACTAAGTATGAATGCAGCTTGGTCCTCTGTCGCAGCTGTTGAGGTAATACGATATCCATTCTCCCATCTTCTATGGATGCCTTCGCTCGGATATAGGAAATCAATCTCAACAACCTACCGATACAGCACATGAAACAATTATTTTCTGCAGTGTTCAAATCAAAGAGGACGTAACAAAAGGAGGTCAAAGCCGATATACCTGATTAGAATAACCTGCATTTCTGGACATAACAATGCCCCATCTGCTACCTGCAGTAGTCATGGAGGTAACAGAGAAACCTTCCTTCCATTTCTTATTAATCCATTTGAAAGGGAATACATCACTGACTTTGTATGACTGCTGAGTATATGGTACGCCTACAATGGGTGACAGACAGAAGATTAACAATAAGAAAGAGTAGCTCACAGTTAACAGAAAAGGTGCTAGACGGATCCCTATGAAAATATATATATGTATTAAGACAAGTACTATCATCAAGGACCAACTAGATTCCAGAAGCAAAACTGAAATAGACAACAGGAAGCTCTGTTAATAAGTTTGACATACCTTGAGACATTACCACTAGGGCACTGCCGTTGCCTGCGCCAGCAAGTGAAGTGATATAGTAGTTCTTGTCCCACTGTTCCATTATCCACTCCTGGAAAATAATGAAAAACAATTAACTTGCTAGAACACTTATTAATTAAATGCCAAGTGAAAGATTATGAGAGGGTATTTTCAAGAAAAACTACCTTGTGCAAGAAAGCACGTGATAGTTCATAAATTTGGGATGTGAAACCAGTCCCTGCATCCATGACTATAGCCCACATATTCGCAGATGAAGCGACACAGCTAATATACAAACCATCTTCCTTTCCTTTGTCAATGTGCTGCTCCACTCTCACATCCATAACATTGTAATGATACCTGCAGACATTTCTTCATGTAACTTCTTGATACAGGACAGGAATGTATAACCAACAATCCAGTAAAAATATAAACTCCAGTAAATCAGATTCATACTCCATTTAAGAGTCCCACTAAGGTAATACACAATAGTTTTCTTATTTAGGACTAAAGCCTTGTGCTATAGGCTAAATTAGAACTACTTCCTACGGCTAATATTCATAAAAATAGTCACATAAGTTTGTACTGAAAAGTATTACATAATCACGATTTTTCCTCATTACAACTTGAAAAATAAAAAGATGGATGTGCTATGCTTCTATAACTCTAAATCCTGTGATTTAAAGCCACTTCTATACACCATATCAGAAAACAGAATAGCTAAGAAAACCAGGAAATTGGATGAATGAGTGATTGGTGAGCTATCACTGGGCTTTTGTCCCTTGAATATTTAGATATAAAAGATATAATCTGAAAAGGGGAATATGCTCCCTGGTATTACATCACCTACCTTTGCTTCATCGATGGTCTGGTATTATAGACTGAGATCCACTGATTAGCTGGGCAACCAAGTCTAATCTTTTTCCTGGGTTGCTCGCTATCCTCTGATTCAAGACACAATCTTCCCCTTTTTTGGCCAACCTACATTACAAAAAGCATTCCATAAACAATTGCAGCAACCACAACCTTCAAAAAATATATAACAAAAAGTTTGAGCACGAGAAAACCACCTTTGTAGCTCCATCAGTTCTTATAGGTCGAAGGGCAGCATTCACATTAATGTTCTTATCAAACAGGGAAATGAGTTTTAAGTAATTTGGTTCTTCATCGAATTTCATATTGGTCACCAATTCAAGAAACTGTTGAAAAGGAGGAGGGCATGAGACACATAGCATCTCAGGAGAAGTTGCCATCTTCTTCTTGCAAACAAGAAATCCTTTGTTTTCCCCCTACAGCCCAAGATCCATGTCAAGTGCTTATAAAATAAGAAGGAAAAATATAACTGTTTAAATTGACTAGGAATACAGTGGAACACCCAAGTAAACTTACATTGTAACCTTGCCAGGGAAGTTTGCCTCTAAGGAGAAATATAAGGGTATAAGCTAATGACTCAAGGTCATCCCTTCGGCTCCCTGTCCTGCCTAAATGAGCATGTACACTTGCATAACGAACAGTTCCCCTATCAAAAGATCAGATACATCAGAGAACAACAATTAGATCGTATAATCATTGTCCTCATATTGAACTAGTTATTACTTATTAGTACAAGGATGATATGCACATTTGATATATACTTTCTAAGATTAATTGATAGACTGCATATCATTTGTTTCTCACAATACTTGTGAGACCAAAGTAACTTTCCTCTCCCTCTCCCACTCAAACCATCTTGATCATCCAGTGTGTAATATTGAAGGTTGTAAATACCTGAAAACATCAGGTTTTTGATCATAATTGACATGACGTCCAGATGTTTCCCTCCATTTTGAAGCTGACAGAAAGCATAATAAACCAGTCACAAGTCTGTCCAACATTTGTATGGAATGAAATACAGAAGCATGTTCAATTAAAGTTTAATCTTTTATCCTTGCTCCTAAATTTAGTAAACAGAGAACTCATACCCAAACCAAGATCAACAAGATATAACTTCTTATCATTGACTGTTCCAGGTTGACCAAGCAAAAAGTTTTCTGGCTTCACGTCTCCATGCACAAAACTACAGACGAAATTACTTATCATGAGCCACAATAATGTAGAACAAAAACTAATAACAAAGCAGAAAAGAACTAGTTGAAAATACCCTTTGATATGAAGCTGCTCTAAAATTGAGATTGCCTCCACCGCTATACAAGCAACCATCTCTTCAGACAGCCTTAGTACCGACAAACACAAGAGGATATAACAATGATATAATAAATGCATAAACTTGGAATGTAAATTACTTTAAGAAGATAGAAAACATAAGTTACTTACAACTGATTCTGGTTCCAAACATCCCATAAACTGAGGCCTAGCATATCCATGACCTATTGCAACATTTAAGGGTTATTTTTCATAAAAAGAAATATATGACACTATTTTCAACATATGAAACACATGCCTCAGACGGTGAGTACTGATAGAAAAGTAACTCACCAGGATATAATAATCTCCCTGTTGACCTTTGTAATGAACGTGGGGAACTCCGTAACATCCATTAAGAGAGCTTCAGGATCATGAAAGACTGATTAGGAAACAAAGATTAGAGTGTTTACCAAATAAAAGGATGAAACATTTCTTACCTGTATACTTGCCACTCATAAGGAGGACCATGACTGCACCCCTTACTGTTTCGACCCTCAAGCTTTAAAGCAACCTACAATCGAATACAGATATACGATTAGTGCCAGAATCAAATAAATCTGAGATTTTACCGAGATAAAACAGAGATGCAGTACAAAAATGAGACCTCAAATGCCTCAGGTCCAGAGCACCCATATCCACCGGTCACCCTTCTTCCCACATACACTTGTCCAAATCCCCCTTTCCCCAGCTTTCTATCTAGCTTGTACAAGGGGGAGTTTCCAATCTGTACCTGGAGATGAAAAATATGGAATCATGTTCAGTAACCAGTTCTGGTTATAATACTAGATAGATTCAAGCAGACAGTTGACAAGAATTACTCTTTCGGGAAGTGGACTACTGCTCCCTTCATCCTCAATAGCAGTCAATTTTTGTGCACCTTTATGATCTACCATTTCATCATGAACAGCCACCAGATCTCCTTTTGGCAAATCCAAACCTGCACGCCCTTGGCCACCAACTCCAGCCCCAAGCAGCTTGGAATTTTTACCTTGATTCATGGCTCTAGGCCCTCTACCCCTACCTCTACCGGTCAACCCTGCATTGGGACACAAAATTATTGAGGTAAATGCATTGTTCATAGGATACTACAAGAATACAATGTGGGAGATATTACCTTTTCCTGGACCAGCCAGTGCAGCTGGAACTAAAACTGCAGGAGTATCCTGGACATTATTGATCCTCTTTGACCGGCGAACTCCACTCCTTAAATCTGGCATTCTATTTCATGCAAATAAAATCTACCTCCCTTCTCCAGTCCCAAACAATGTTGAAAAATTATAGGCTACGACTTCAACCTGAGAAATTGACAAAACAAAAAAGTTAACTTCTGATCAGTATTCAGTCTGTTATTAACTTTAGATGCTCAGCCCAAAATATTTACTTGAGCATCCATATGTAAGAGATAATGTCCCCAGTGGAACAAAAAGTCTTGCCGTCTGCAGTAAGCATAAACAGAGTTGATTGCAAATCTCCAAGAAAAAAAGACAGACGGACAAAAGCAACAGCCATTTCTAACCTATAAATCAAAACCTTTAAGCATACTCATTATCAATGCATAACACCTCCATACCAGCATTACAATACAGACGACATATTTCATCCGATTCACGAGTGCTGCATTGCAAGTTGATTCCCACATACACACAATATACATTCAAAACTAGACTCAATCCAACTGTAGCTACCCTAGCATCAATGTACGAATCCCTTCATATCCAAAAGCAGCAACATTACGATTATGAGTTGTTGCAAAAACCCGATTACCCATCAGTTCAAAGCTAAATCAAACACTCTCAAATCCTCAAATTCCAAACATACATCCAAAGACAACAAACTAAAACTCACCACTGAATACCAACACACAATCATCAGCCCAAAAAACATAATTTTAACCCGGAAATCACCTCAAACATAAACATTTAGCTCATTCAATCCAACCCATCATTCAGATGATCCCAAAAACCATGCAAACCACACCAAACCAAAACTGAGCCAATAAAAAATAAAAACACCCACAAAAAGATTCAAACAACCCGATTGAGCAGAGCAATCACATACCCATAAAAGCCACAGGAAAAAAACAATTTTGATGGTAATGGTTTTACAGATGATAACAGGAACAAAGAGATGAGCGTTGCATCAGTAACATACCCGATGATGAAAAAGGCGATGAATTTGAGGACCCAAAAGGATGAAGATCAAAGAGAGAATGAGGATGAAAGTGAATGGGAGGCTATCAAAGAATTTGACGGTGTGTGACTTAGACAGACGGGTTGGGTCTGAGAATGTGTTTTGTAAGAAGAGAAGAAGAAAGGTGTGTGTATCATCTCGGCAAAATGGAATGACGTGAGCGAACCTAGTGCGTACGATAACATGAATGCTGACGTGGTGGTCGGGCATTGGTTGGGTAGGGGATTTATGGTGGAGGTGTGGTATGTGATCTTGGCTGTTGTGTTTGGGCTCCAGGTGCTAAAGACCAAGGTCAACACAGCTAGTTGAAACTTCTGTTTGTGGGATATCCATATTTGTGTTGGTTCTAAGAGAATTCAGAAACGAAGAGAATAGGCCACAACTTAACTGAAGAAAGAAAAATCAAGCCCACGACGGCACGACCAATACACTTTTATTATTATTATTATTATTAGCTTTAATTTTGGGTGCTAACCAGAGGCGGTCCTAGGTTAAAGCCAATAAAGCACAAGTTTAGTCTCAACTGTTAGGGCCTCTAAAAAAATCATAGAAGTTTTTATATATAAATGTAGGAAAACAAATAAAAATAAAAGTCATGATAAAACATGAAATGATAGAAATTTTATAATTCTCTATTGCTTCAATCTGATAGTAGGATTATTGCAATTTTATGATTGAGACTGTAGAAATTGTTATTATTAAAAATAAGTTACTTAGTTTGAATATTTGATGTATTGATAAATGGTATTCGTATGTCATTATGTAAAATATTAGGGCCCTAATTTTTTTTCCCGCTTAAGGCCCTCGAAATCTCAAGGCCGGCCATGGTGCTATCTTAACTAGGTTCAAATCGCTTATTGCCACAAAAATTGTATTTTGCATGATAACAAATGTCTCATGTTTTTAGTTTCTTTTTCACTTGCTTTAGTTTGTAATTTTTATTGTATTTAGATGATCCCATCCTGTAACAAATGTACAATTAGGGGGAAGTGCATGAGTGAATGTCAGTATGATTTGATATTTTGAGTAGAGTTTAGGGTATGATCTCCAAAAGCATGTACATTGTATGCTTGCGAGCATCTTGTGACTCGTTCATTTATTAGTGGGTAGGTCATATGTTAAATAGGAGTATAATTATCATTTTAATTTCAACCGGTTTTCTGTTAAGACGTGTTAAGAAGTGTTATAGTGATATCATTAAGATATTCAAAGAAACTAAATCTTATAGGACAAAACAAATATCATCCCTTGTGTTTTGATGCCTTTTATTAAGAACTCAGTTTCTTACATATAGAAGTAAATATGCTTCAGAACTCAGGCGGTATCAAACCAGCCCAGTTACAGGGTAGTCAGGTAATGTCCAAACTCCCATTTCACATTTTTCTCCCATTTTCTCTCCTTTGAAAAACCCAAAATCCCTCTCTTTAGTTATCCTCTCTCTCCTCTTTGCAGATCTGGATCTCATTTCATCTGATTTTTGATTGAGAGATGGGGGAGGACAACATCTTTTCATTTTGCTTTTCTCTAACCTTGATTTTATAGATCCTCTGTTTGGCAGTGACAAAGTTCTGTTTCCTTCAACCTCCGATTCGGTCGTTTTTCTTCACCCTTCAACCAAATCCTCTACCAAAATCAACTGTTTATTTCACTCTCATATTACCTAATCAAGATCTCCTCTTCCTTGAGATGTTTCACAATCAAGGTGCACATTTATTGTTGTCATCAGTGTTTTCAACGAAAGTTCGTCGAATCAGTTATTTAAGATCAACGTCGAATCGTATGTCAAAATAGGCATGTTGCTGTTTTCACTCTCACTTATACCGAATCTCCCTTCTTTTTTTCTTTGTATTGGTTATCCCCCCAGCCTAGCAATCTTTTGCCTAGTCTTGCGCTGATGAGGTGTGTCATGTGTGAATGTTTTCTATGGGTTATGTGTTTTGGATTATAGTGTTTTCTATGGGTTATGTGTTGGTATTCATGCGCATAGTTGATTTGGTGGTTGTCTCGTCCATTGGTAGAAGCTCTGGTAACGGTCCCATATCACAAGGTAGTGACGGTCCTATGTCACAAGATGGCTAATTTGTTGGTAATATCGACAACGTCGAGTTTCTCTTCCGTTGAGTTTGTTTTTGGACTGAATCCATGTTGGATTGGCATGATGTTTGGTTGGTTGTTTGTTCTAGTTTGTTTTCTTAATATTTTTTGTTGATTACAACATGGATCTATGTAATCCAACTATGGATGTATGTAATAGTGTGGAGTATGGAACTTTGTGTAAGCTTTTCTTTATAAATAAAAGTTTGTTTACACTGACAAAAACAGCCTAGTTACAGGAAAAGCCAAAAATAAGGGAAAACACAATTTTGATGTCTTAAACTAGATAGTTTGTGGAAGTAAACAAAGTTTTTGTGTTCTACAATTGCTACATGTAAGTATCTAATAGATTGGGTCGAGACCTTGGGTATATGCGGGACCATAATATGACTAATTTACACATTTAAGACTTGAAGAAAATGTATTGGTTTTACGATTCTCTGACTACCAGTCATAATGTATGAGTTACAAGATGCAGCGATTCTAATACATTTCAAACAAAATGTATTAAACTTGTCTTTCATGTTGATAGTTGGGGAGGGGTTTTATTAAGCATTTTCTTATTGAGGACTAGTGGAAGACTTTTTCATTTCACCTTATTTCCAATCGCATATTCAAATCTCGACTGTCTAGTTTGTAGATATATATAAGTAGATCATCTCTACAAATTTTCATACAAATTGAAAATCGTTAAGGCATTAATAAATGTGATTCACCGATTATAAACATGAACGATTTTTAACATATTTGGATCATCCATCGATTTGATCTATTTCGATGTCTTAACGATCACTAATTTGACTGAAAAATTGTAGAAGTGATATGCTCATATAGTCCTATAAACTAAACGATTCAGATAGAAAAATGTGATTGAAAAGTGAGTGTAATAAACCATTAAGGAGAAAGTCATCAACTATTCCTTAACAAGAAAGTCTTCAATGGATTCCCTTCTTTGATAGTTGTTAGGCATTGTAGTGAGGATGAAAATTAGGATGACAACTATCAATATCAAAGACAAGTTTAACATGTCGAAACAAAATCTTAATATATTTACTAATACTAATCATTGTTACGTTTTTATTTTTACCCATGTAAGTGCATTACTTCTTCCATTTTGGCTTTTGCTTGTTAACAACAACTTTTAGGAAATGTATGATAGATTCCCATCTAGAAGACTTAAATCCATAAAGCTCTTATGTGAGAAATATTTTTTAATGTTACTGTAACATTACGGATGTGTAGTGATGTTACATTCTAATTAGATTTAGACATATAATTTTATTACAATTAAAATATAAATTAATATTTTTTATGAAATGAGTGTATGGTATTTAAAGTTTAATGTATGAGAAATATGGTATATGATTTTAGGTATTAAAAATAGGGTTTAGAGTTTAAGATCTAATTAGAATATAAAACCACCATGGATCCAAGCTTCCATCGAACACCCGCCTTTGGTATGCTAACGTTGACCCGAGACATCGATATATTTATACCGATTCATGTTACGATGAGACAAATGGATTGTATTTTTCAAAGAGAAGAAACCTAACCCAGAATTTGTTCGATATTGCCAGTTCATCTCAAAACCTGAACTGTATTGAAAATGTCTAAGTCTCAAGTCTATGCTCCCAGCAGGCCCTAAATTATCCCTCATTTTCACACTAACGACCATGAATTTCAATTCCACACGATGATCAAAGAAAATAGCATAAAAGAATTATGAATCAAATATTGATATAAAAACCAGCCGCTGCAATTTCTCCGAGTGAATATAAGTAGAAAAATTACATAAAAGAATTATGAATCAAATCTTATGCTACATATAGTACACAACAAGAACAAGCTCATCAATCAAGTCTCGCTGCTACTGCCTAACACTAAAAATCCCAAGATCCGATCAATGCAACAGGTAAGTCATCGCCAAAGCCAGCACCAAAAGGATGTAAGCAATTCCTTGATCAATAGCCGCACCTAAACAAAAACCAAATCAAAATCCATTTTAGTAAATCCTCAACACTACAAAACCCATGTCACCAAATCCCCAATACTACAAAACCCACAACACAAACCGGATCTGAAAAAAAACTCACCATCGCTGGTCGGAGAAGGAGCCGGGGCTTCCTGACCGTAGCTGAGGCTAAACATGGCCATGAAGATGAACCCAATAATGGGAAGAGCGCAGCAAGATCTGAATGAGTTCATCCTCGAATCAAGAATAAGAGATGAGGGAGTTTGATCGAGGAAGTAGATGAGGTTTGGGTTTGAGAAATTGGGTTGGAGGGTTGGGAAGGGTGTTTGGTGTTTATATATTGGGGAAGTGGGGTTTGGAGAACGTGGAGGGCATCAGTGTGGCATGTGATGGTTCGAGGAAGGTGGGTGACAGAGTGTGATAGAGAGAATCACAGAATAGTTTCAGTTTGGTTTCTTTCTTTGTGAACAACATGTACGCGGTCTTGACGCGAGCTTTTTTGACTCCGGGTCGGCGGCTAATGGATTCGGACTCGGATTCGGATTCGGACTCGGACTCGGATTCGGATTCGGATTCGGATTCGGACTCGGACTCGGATTCGGATTCGGATTCGGATTCGGACTCGGACTCGGACTCGGATTCGGCAGTAGATGGAGCGGCCATGGTTCATAGCCCGCCACACGGGGCTCAATGGAAGGATGTAGACATTGGACCCAATATGTTGAAAATAATACATTATGACCTTGATAATTCTCGTCGAATTTTCATAAAATACAATAGGACAACGGAGTCGAGCTCCATTTAAGGTATAAACCAGCCTTTGTGCACGCGCGGTGCTGAAGTGTGTTTTTACATGTTCGATTAATTATTGTAATTTTTTTATAGTTCGGTTAATATTGTAACAACAGTTTTCTAAAACTCTAATAAAAATTACACAATTAAAATGAAGTTAACACATAAATTATATTAACAGCTAAGATGTTTAGAATTGCAAGTAAGGAACACACATCAATATATATGTGTGTGTGTGTCATGAGCTGAACTGAAAACTTAGGGAAATAAATGGATCTCTTAAACCCTAAACCCATATGTCATACTCATATGAATCGCCAAACACAATATTTTAAAAAAGTGGTAGAAATGAATATAAATTATGAACAATGATACAACTATAAATAAGTTAAAATACCCTCAACACAATTATTTAGGTTTAGAACGGATTCAATTTAGTTTTATTGTTATTATTATTATGAATATTTTTATTAATATTGTTGCCCAAAATATAAGTAATTTTTTATGCAATTCAATTGAACTTTTTTTAACAAATTCTTTATGTCACATCCCGGTCCTTAAATTATTTTACGGTTGGTTACTTTTACCTTTTTACCATTTAAAGTAACTGTTTGACCGTATAATGACCGTAAAGTTGACTTTTCGTAAAGTCAAGAATTTGAGAAAACTTTCTTCATGAAAGTTGTAGAGGACATCGATATGAGTTCGTGGACATGTAGCATGCTCAAATCGGAGTTCGTTTGAAGAATTTATAAAGGTCTGAAGTCATGGCATATGAGTAATTTCGTAAAAATTGCTATAAATAGCCCAAAATCAGAAATTCGGGCAGAAAATCTGCCGGAGCATCTCGGCGTCGCCGCAGCCGATTCAGGCCATCTCAGGCCGCCGCACCGGTCCTAAAGGAGCGCCTCTGAGTCTACTTCAATTCTAGGTAAGCTTTTCGACCTATCTTCTCTTGGTTTAAGATAAATTTCAATTTGATTACCGAGTGTACAGTAGGAGATCTAGATCGGATTTCTCCCTCCTCAAGTCACCAATTTGTGAGTTCTATATATGGTTAGAATGAGTTTTAGGAGTAATACTCACCCCTAAAGTTTAGTGAATTGTTTTGGAGTGTGGAGGGAGAATCGAATTTTTGAAGTTTTTAAAAATATTTCTTGTTTTTACTTTTCCTTCGATTGACCTAGTTAGAGGCCGAATTAGTCTTCGAGTTGAACTAGAAAGTTGTTTCAAATGATGAGGCGAAGCTACTGTTAAAATTTGGTGGCGATCGGAGGTCGCTTGAATTTTTGTTGGAATTTCTGCCGACGGCCGCCGTCAGCGGCGATGCTGGCTGCAGTACCGCCACTTTTTGGGTATTTTTTCATGCCCATTAAATAGTATAAATTGAGAAGAGTTTATGGTTTAAATTTGGTAATTTTTGGAGGAGTTTTGGTTAGGTTTTGGAAATTTTCAAGTTTAATATTATCGGCGGATAATAAAATATTATTCCGGCCATCGATTATTGCCGATTAAGGTTTGAGAAATATTTTAAGGACTCCTAAGCAATTGTTGAAGATCGGGGATTTTTGTTGATTAAATTTGAGAGTTTTGGTCAAGGGTAACGTTATTGCCAATTTTAAATAATTATTCGTTTGGAAAATTAAGATTTACTATTATTTGTTGAACAAGAGATGATGAGTTCTCGCTTGAGAAGCGATCCAGATTTCGTCAGGCTACGACCTAAGTCTGTGAGTGGACATTTTTTTTAAAACCGTGCATGCTCAAATATTTATGAAAATTTATAAACAACATGATTTTTTTGTTGATTTAATGAGCCGGTGGGGTCAGAAAGGTGAGTTGCTCTCCTCCCATAAACTCCTGTGTTATGTCGGTTGAAAATTTATGTTATGTCGATTATATTTGGAAATGCATTGTTTTGTGGCCATAGTTTTGAGGACAGTCAGGGAACCGTGCCTCATGTATGAGATGCATGTTTTAATTTACGGGGGGAAGTCATATAATAATGACTTTTCGTATTTATTTATTTTTATCACCATGAAGGGTCGTTATATATATAAAGATGTTAGCTAGCCATACGGCCCCCATCACTTTGGAAGTGGAGCGGGGCAATAGTAGCCCTAGAGAGTTCCGACTCTAGCCTGAGAGACTCATTGTCATGGTGGAATCTCTCCGCCATGAAGAGTCGTCATATTACTTAGTTGCCTTAAAGGTTCCGACTCTAGTCTGGGAGACTCTTCTTCATGGTGAAACCTATTCCCCTATTTTTAATGTTGATTTTTAAGCCAATTAGATTGACAAGTGATGATTTGTTTTTGAAATGATTATTTGAGATTCTTTCCTAACGAGCCGTGCACATGGATTTTCTAGAAAATCAAAGGGAGAGCATAAATCGATAATTTTCTCGTGCTTGGATATTATTTTTGTCCACTCACTCTAACGTCCTGTTTTTAAATGTTTTCTCCTGGGCTCTTCGTTTTCAAATGCCCAGTGTTGCAGGAATGCTAAGAGGAGGTCGTGCGTACAGAAGACGAGACATAGCCAACTAATCTGCTGACGCTAGCAATTTTACTTAGATATCTCATCTTTGTAGATTTGCTCTGATTACCCCAACTTAGTTTAGTTTAATTTTTTTTGTGAAGTGTAGTTGTGGTTTAGGGAGCAGAATGACTCCAGGAGTTGGGGGTTGATTTAAATTATGCATGAAAGTGCTGAGTTTGTTTATAGGAAGGGTTGTCCATTTCAAGGGGGTTTCGGTAAGAAGTTCTCATGAGATGGTCCCTGCAGGATTTACCTCAGATTAAAGGGGTTAACCCGAGATGGGTCCTGACACTTTAATTGGCAGTAAAAACATAATGAGTAACAAAACTGAAATAATATAAAAATTAAAAGCAAAACTGTCAATTTGTTTATAGACAGGTGAGAATGTCAAAATGTAAAGAAATGAGAGGCAAATGGGGCACGATATTGTTCACATAAACAGTAATATACACAGCTTCGCTTAATATATAAAGATAAAGATGACGTTACCGTTTCAAGGTAGTTTATATTATAGCACGGGTAAAATAATTTCATTCGAGCGTTAAATTTTGATTACATTTCTTAATACGATACGATTTTAATAATCGCTATATCAATATCGACCAAACTTTTTTTTTCTTCATAAACCAATAATAGAATTGTATTATGACTTTACTTTCAAACAGATATATCGTTAACAAATCAAAAACATGTAACTAATTAAATACTATGATCCGATGACGATGTGACGGGTTCAAAGCAACATGGGTTACATGGGTCATTGAGACCATTAATTTTACACGTTTTCTTTTATCTAGATATTGAAGTTTCTTATAGTTTAAGTGTCTCATTTGTACTCAAAGTTTGAAGACTTTGTCATTAATTTATCCAAAATCAACATCCCTATGCTTCATAAGCGAGTGGGACACGATGGCTTCCGTAGTTCCATACAATCTAAGGCAACAGTGGGAGAAGAAGTAGTAGGAATTATGTGTGATCAAGAAAGCGCGGGTGCTCAAATGTAGCAACCTGTGCCAAATTAGGTCAAACAGAAGCTGGCGTTGTATTAGATTAGTCTTAATTCACAGATGGAAGCCAGTAGGATTGAGCTATAAGAAGCCGATATTCAAGTCCAAATTGTATACATTAACGTTGTATAATTGTAAGGGAAAAGTCGGTTGTGGTCGATCTTTGATCAGTTGACCGTTACTGTTGGTTTATATATAACACGTTGAATGCCACCTCCCACTTCAGCAGTAAAAACTTAATTGTTATGTTGATTTTGCTTAGAGTTGTATAACTTTCTTTAGGATCTAAGACAAGGTTTGAGAATGTTAGAATCCAATGATTAAAGCTATAATAGCTGTGGTGTAAGTTTTTTTTAAATATTCACATGACTACAACTTTTAGTAACAAGGACGTCAATATTTGAAAACGTGAAAATTCTACTAGCTAGTAACAACTAACAAGTTGAATGTTCGTACATAGGAATCGATATCACAGATTAGATAAAGGAAAAAAAATAAGTGGGCAATATAATTGAGTTCATGCTTCATGATTCTAATTATCTCCAATCCATTAAGTCATCCAGAAACGAAGTGATGCTTGTTATGTTGAATGAGTGCTAGTCACGAGTAATCGTCCATAAATGTAATCAAAGACAAAGGCATTCGTTGATTCACAGTCATAAGCAACAACCTCTTTGAGGGACTAATCCCCATCATGTATGGAAAAGCATGCACACAGTGACAAAAGTCCTAGGAGAAGTTATCAGTCTCACCCGAAAGTGTGCAGTCCCAAACTATATAGGTCGAAACCGAACATTTTACCATATACTATTTTTTTCTCCGAAAATATTTTTTTCTCCGAAAATTTCAAAGTATTAAGAAAAAAGGATGACCAAGCCATGCATGTCTGTCACTACTTGTGGCTTTGGCCCAGTAATGACTACGAATCACTTATGGAAACCAGGCACCACACAAAATGTTTGCTATAATATAATCCAACACAAAGTAGTTAAAAGCTGTTTGCTTATGCTAATGTAATGTGCTTGATTAGGTCCTGATCTGACTAGGAACAACATTAACGACACTGAAAGCCTGAGCCTAACCATCGACAACTCCATTTCCTTTTTGGGTTCAACATTTCGCTCAACCCGATCAATTAGGTCTTTCCTATCAAATGTTGTATTTCTAGTCACATCTGTACACATCAAACCCCAGTCCCCCTCTATATGCCTAATGACATGTATATGAATCGGTGTTGCATCAAACTGGGCAGTAAGCCATCCAACTTAATTAGATATTAACTATTGATCAAAGCAGGTTTGGAGCGTCTAGGAAACGGGTTGGACGACCTTGTTTTAGGAAACGGGTTTGTCTATTGTATTCTAAGGATGACGTACATGACACTAATATGTGGTTGCATGTGCTTGCAGGGGAATGGTGAGGTAAGAATTTGAAGAAATTTTACCTTTGATTTTATAAGGTATACGGTATACCAGTTATTAGAGCATAAACACCAGATTACAAAAATCTAAAATAATATTAGAAATTTTTACAAACATGTACTCAACTAGGCACCAACTAGTGAAGAGTACTGCTCTAATGACGATTATATTTGTTTTCATACAACAGTGACATACTGGAAAGAATGCTAAATATGTAACACGTTTACACATCCTAATGTCTAATAATTCAGTTTTCCAACTGTTGCTGTCAGAGAAAAGATCTGACGGCACTCGGTCTCTCCCTACCGCTAAGTGACAATGACCATTTGACGAAGAAAGAAACTCGCCACACACCTACAGTAGACAAGGTACGAAAAGTGCAAACTCCAGCACGAAGCCTAACTAATCATACAAAATACTTGCAGGAACTTATTGGATGCAAAATGCGGAAAACAACTAAATACCATAGAATAGTAAAAACAGTAACAAAAAAACAGTCAGACCCAACAAGTGGGCCCAAACCCCACCACCGCCCCAGATCAGGCCCAAATGATTTACCCAAGTCCAAAAGCCTAAATCCTCGAGGCACCTATTTTTCTCAGCCCAAAGGAGTTGTTGTGTCGCCCCACCACCATCGCCGCCTTTTGACCAGCTTTTATTCACCCTTGCGCCACCGTCGCTGTCTACGCAACGTCGAGAGACCTCAGGCCACCCAACTCCAATCGAAACCCAGAACTGACTCAATTAGATTCGAACCTGTCGTCTTCACATGCCGTCAGACCCAACATGCCTTCGATCTGCACCTTCCGACCATCGATACCGGTAAGCCAACCCAGCAGACAATGTTCTGATCCAAAAACCAGATCCACTTTCGATTCTAACCCGCCACCACGATCTAGCCTTCCTGTTGGATCCAAGGCAACACGGATCCCCCTTCGATCTAAACCTTCGAGCTTTAGATAATGCACTCACACCAATTACCCGTCCAGACTCACCCGACACGCGCCGGCTAGGCGAGAGGCCATCGTCGGCGACAAAGCTGAACCGGACAGGCACACAACTCGAATTCGGCATCCTCTAGATTTTCTCGAGCGATTGGACGGCTTTTTATACCATACCTTAATATATAATAGGGTTTTCCTTAAAAAACTGCATATAACAAGTTTTTGGTAGAGAAAAAAAAATTACAGCACAGCCTCTTTGGGTTAGGAAACCAGTTAAACGAGTCTAAATGAAAGACATAATAACACACGCTTGGAAGCGTATTCAACCATAACTTCGGTAAGGGAAGATAATGGCCACACGAATCTACAATATCAGCTAAGAAGTTGGTGATGCAGCGGAAAATAAAGGGATATGAGATTGTAATCCATAAATCTGTTTTTGATCTCAAATCCACAAGAGGTTCTGGAATCCACCAGGAATTGAGATAAACTCAAAGGTTTTTTTTTTTATAAAATCAAGGTTATCAAATACAACTGATAGATGCTCTTTATATAGGAGCAAACAAACCTTAGAGCAACTAACAATGAAACTTAAAAGCTCATGGATTAAAATAAAATAAAGTCCAAAAAATTAATTAAAATAAAAAAACAAAATCATAAAAATAAAACTCAAAAATAATTAAAAACAGTCTTCTAGAAGCCCAACGAACTTAGATGTCCGTAAATAATTTGCCACGATCAAACGGTTCTCCAATCTTTATTTTTTGTCGGAAAGCGACCCCCCTTCGTTCTACATCAGTTGGCCTCTGTGAGAATGTGGGCAAAAGAAATGCTATGAAATCTCTCCACCATGTGAGCAATCTCTCTGATAACTAATCTAATGCGCCAAGGAACATCACTTTTCCCACGCACACAATCTATAATAAGCGCAACATCACCCACTAGTAGAAGATCTAGATGATTGAAGCGTAAAACAACCTGTAACCCAACCTTGAGGGCAGCCGATTCAACAATAGGAACAGAAGCGTTACCAAGACTTCTAGCACCAACGATGAGAGAGATACCATTGTGGTCCTTGATAACAAATCCAGCAGCAACTCTATGATTAGGAACAACATAACCATCAAAATTAAGCTTAACCACCCTAATAGGAGGAGGATGCCACTTGATCAAGTCTGGATAGGTCCTTTTACTCCTAGCAGGGGTAAGATTGGCAGCTTTGTAGGAAGTGCTTACCGTAGCAGAGGCGTGAACAATATTCGTATGAGAAAAGTTAACAAATCAGAAAATGACATTGTTTTGAGCTTTCCAAATCTGTCAACAAATAATCATGCAATTCACAATAGTATTAGAAGATTCATTAGAGAAAATGTACAAAAATCAATCGTTAAAGTTTTGAAAATTAGCTGGAACAAAAATAGACCCAACCAAATTACATCAGCAAAGAAGAGCAATCCCGAAATAGATGATCAACATCTATAAAAATATAACAAAAGTTTAAAAACTCTCTAGACACTAAAAATATCAAACTAACTTAAAATGCCTAGACACCGTCTAGGCGAAATGGACAACCTTTCTAGGCGAAATGGACAACCTTGTTTTGAAACACCATCGATACTTCTTACTATGGGCATACAATATTCAATAAAAAGGAAAAGATAATTTTTGATTTGTGAAGCTAACGGTGAGAGATGAAGATAGGAGCAATGATGGTCATTGCTGGTGAGAAATGGACAAGTGAGTTCTCTTTTGAGTCAATCGTCCCCAACTGGCAGAACCAAAGGCAGGTGGCAGAACCAAGTAGCATCCAATCCTCATTGGGAAAAGTTGCCAAAAAAATCCTCATTGGGAATGCTTGGTGGGGTCGAAATTCCAATTCCCAAATGAAAATTTGTGACTATGAACAGCGTCGTTATTCGATTTAGTTTCTTAGGCTACAGTACAGCTAAAGCTTTGGTATATGGACAAGTGTAGCTCAAGATAAAGTGATAAACTAAACTGGTCTCATCATTCTGAGGATGAGCACCATTGTATTACATCGGCATCTTTCACATCGAACTTAAAAGCAAAGGAAACCTTTCCCTGGAGGAATCAATCTTAACCCCAAAGAAACTTCTTTATATGTGTGCCAATTCCATAGACAAGCTTTACTTGCCCACCTCTCCTACATATTCCTCTTCTCTCTATATGTAATGTTGTGCCTACAGATTCTTTTCTTTTCAGCCATTCCTCATAGATCAGGTTAACGAGAACTAAGATTGAGCAAGATCATTGTTATGTGTCACCCGGCGGGAGTGTCTTCGGTTGCACACAGAGACTTGGCGGTGCAAAATCGCCGGTGGCTGCTTCTTCTTCAGCAGGCACGGTTCGACGGTCCAAGGAACTTGCATGCAGCTGCAGAGAGAAGAGTTAGAGAGGATGCTGCTTCTGGTGGAGGTGGCAGCGGTGGTGGTGGAGCAAGGCTGTGCTTGTGCTCGCCGACCAGGCATCCGGGGTCGTTCCGGTGCAGGCAACACCATGCTGATCAGTATGTCTGGGGTGGTCGAACCCTGACAAGAATCAGGTCCAGTACTAGTTGATTAGTAATAGGTAAGCAAATGTACAAGATAATGAAGGAGAAAGTGGAAGAATATATATAACGATGTGTGTTAGCTCAAGTTTAATTGATTTGCAGGACTATTTGGTGTTTCAAGCTGCCCTCATCATATTTGGCGAATGTCTTAAGGGTGTTAGGAAACAAGAAGATTTTCATGAACCAAATCATATACGGTTGCCGCAGTTTAGACTTTGTTTTTTGGCAACGCTGCAGTTGACTTTAGAGCCAACAAAAGTTTAATATACGTTGTGAGATTCTGTTGTTATTTGTTAAAACTGAGAAGTGAGTGAATGTAATTACGGATTATAATCTAACAGGGTTGATATAATTGCTACAGACTCATCCCATTAGCATATGCTCGGGGTGATATGAACGTAAGGGAGTAACCAAATCGTAGGTGTTCCTAGCCTTTTAAGTTCTGTTGTTTGTGTTCTCTGCAGCTATCTTTTTGTGCTAAACTGCTAACAATTGAAGGTGATAAACAGTTAACTTAATTGCATGTCGGAAATAATCTTCTGTCAAATCTCATCTCTGATTTAAATAAAATTTCATTATAATACTTAACTAAGGGTTATAATAAAATTTATAAACAACGTCAGGACATACTTCGATTTTAAGTATTATAAATAAAATTACAATATCTTAACTAAAAAGGAGTACTGGTCTTTGTGTTCGACAATTCCTATCCACCTAAATAAACAAAATTGTTTAATAACAATACTAACAAACTGAGACACTTTCATGCTTCGATTTTAAGTATTATAAATAAAATTATAATATCTTAACTAAAAAGGAGTACTCGTCTTTGTGTTCGACAATTCCTATCACCTAAATAAACAAAATTGTTTAATAACAATAGTTACAATACTAACAAACTGAGACACCCACAAATTGTAGGTCGGTAGCTCCTTCACAGTTTACAGTTTCACTGTACCACTTGAGAAAAATATCATAAAACCCGTCTCCTCCCTTTTTCTCACAACAGCAGCAGTCAACATTCTTAAAATTCAACGGCAATTTTAAATTCAACGGCAATTTTAAATTCAACGGTTTCTTCATCTTCCCACTCTCATATATTGCAGCGCCTATTCCACTCTTGACTCTTGACTCTTGACTCTTTTACCATGAGTGAGGCACAGTCTCCATGGCTATTGTTCCATTCCAGGAACACAGCCATCTACAGATCACCCCTCAAGGTCCCATCTTTTCTCTTTGTTTCTCTTCTAAATGATAATATGCTTATACCAATGTGAGTTTTCCAATTCATCAGCTCTATTTTTTTACTGATCTCATGCCCAAAAGTTTGAAAATTTATGAAGGTTGATGTTAATCTTTCAAATCGTTTAATATCTGAAATGGGTTCTTAGAAAAAGTTTGAAACTTTTGGTATTGATTTAGAAAAAATTTGACACCCTGAAGATATCCAGCCTTGGTGTGACATTTGACCTTGATATACAGTGTGGATTCATTTGTGACCATGTTTGATGATTACTTGGTGTGTATTTGAATTTGAGTCATGTTTTGGGTATAAATTGATTTTTTCGCTAATAAGACAGATGATATGAAATAGTTTCTGATTGTCTCTGTAGTTTAAGGTTTTTTTCGCTTTATTTTCTCTTTGTTCTGTGTTCCCAAGAATGTGATGCTTCCTTAACTTTGGTGTTTATAGTTATTTCTCTTGCTTCTAAATCTTTCTGCTTCTGTTTATGTAGTTGGTATTGATTATGCTTGTATCCTAGAAATTGTATATGGTGGTACATGTTATAAATTGCTGAGAGAGCTAACATGAAAGATAAAACTAAGAGGTCAGCCAAATTTCTTTTGGACTTTGAGACTGAGAGCCTGAGTGCTACGCACACATCAATACATAGATTCTCGACGTTTGAGGGTTCATTACAATTCCAATTTTATTAATATTAACATATATCAGTACATAGATTCACAACATTTGAGGGTTCACTGCAATGCTAATTTTATTAATATTTACCCACATCAGACATGATTCACAACGAAAAAGTTTGTGGAATTTAGTGTATTAGGGAGAAGGTCTATAAAGTTTGAATATTTGTTGCTTCCTAGATGTCTCTTTAGTATAAAGCTGACTTTTTTTTTATAGTTTGACTAATTTCAACTTAAATTTCTATCGTTCTCTCTCCTTGCTTCATGTAACTGATCTTTCTCTCTCCCTCATCTTAGATCTGATATG
This sequence comes from Comarum palustre, assembly GCA_951800085.1. NCBI lineage: Eukaryota > Viridiplantae > Streptophyta > Magnoliopsida > Rosales > Rosaceae > Comarum > Comarum palustre. The sequence goes on along the minus strand of OX637588.1, from coordinate 2,354,523 downwards.
TCTCTCTCGCCTGCCCTGTAACCCAGCGCGGGGCTCATCCTCCATCTCCAGCACTCTCTACAACCCAGGAAAGCTAGTGTTGCTTTGAATATCAACTCAGTTCTTTCTCCCGCCCATGTGGAGGCGTTGGCTGGTTTGGAAGCATGTAAAGTGATCTTGGTTTCTCTCCTGTTCGGTTTGAAACAGTTTGCTTACAATTGATCAAGGCACTATCAGATAATAGAAGTGTTAACCCCTAACTGAACTTGGTTTATGGTGACATTTCTGATCTACCAGCTTCACATTTCAAACATATTTACAGGGAGAGCAATGCTGTAGCACATCACCTAGCAAAATGGGTTTAGGGCCTTCCTACACGCGCCATGCGCGTGCAAAAGGGCCGCGCTTAGTGCGTTTAATATTTTTTTTACGCTAGAAGCATTAGTTTAATATTTTTTAATCAATACATGTAGTGTATGTCTTTATTGTATCATTTGACACAATAACAATTTTGTTTATTAATAGTATTGAAAGTCGAAAGAGAATTGAAATTATCAATTGATAAAAATTATAGAACGATGTTGAAGTTGAAAGGAGTCCGTTTTTAAAAAAAAGATATAGCAAATAAAACAACGTTTACTACTTAAAATTTTGATGACTTGAAACCCAGTATGAGGCTAGAGCATCATACGTACCTTTAAGTCTACTTATTCAAGTTTTTAATAACAAAATTTTTAAAAATGATTTTGAAAACGAATTTAAAAGAAAGTCTAATCAAATCTACATGTTCTGAAAAGAAAAGGAACCTGAAAAGGAATATGTACCTTGATTTATGATCGTCTTCCTCAGATCGAACCCAATAAACTGATATTAGTCCGTACAGACTTGAAGGAGTGTGTTTCAGTTTTTCCAAGAGAGGAAGAGAAATTAATGGTTGAATAAAAATATCCTCCGTTACCAAAATCGCTTTCGCATGCACGGTCTGTTGCTTTGTTTGTAACTTAGTTGTTTATGGTTGAATCTATTACTAAAAAAATGAGACGCGAAACGACAAAATATAGTGCTTACGTTCAAAGCAGCTAGTTTAAATACCTAGATGACATTACAGTTGCTAGTTCCTCACGGAGACACATTGAGGGGGCAACAATTTCTCACCCCTCCCCTTTATGCGAGGGTGTAACACATACATGCGAAATGACAGTCCTCAAGCAACATTGGCAGCTTCAAATAAGCAATATGAACATGATTTCGATCGGGTAATGTCGAGTGCATATTGTAACTCTCGATCCCTGTGGGATTTCTGCCTTCATAGTTTACCTTGGTGACTTGGTCGTGCCATTTTTTTCTAGGGCCAATTACATGGAAATCTATTTTGAACATTTTCTCTTTTATAAGTCTATTCCAACATTTTTGTCTATGTAAGTCCATTCAAGCTTAAATAGAGTTTGAAGTATTGAAGTTTAACAAAATTACAGACTGTCATCCAATCCAAAAATTAGATTTTTTCTCTTGTATTTACAGAAACTACCACTAAATAAAAGGTCAACAACAACTCTTCCCTCCGGTGAGGTCTCCCGCTAAGTCCAGCGGGTCATCGGCCGACCTCCGACTATACCTCCAGCCACATTCCAGTGATGTCTCTGATTGACCTCTAGCAATGTTTCCGGTGATGAAAAAAGCTATTGTTACTAATAGGAAAAACTACTACCACTAGCTATAAAATCTACTATAGTGAGATTTCCGGTGACCTCCGACAAGGTTACAAAAGTTACTATTGCAAGCAATAAAAGCTACTACCGTCATCAACAAAAAATACAACTTTCACCAAAAATGCTACTACCATCAGCAACACAAGCTACTATCGCCGCCAACAGAATCTACTACTACCAGCAACAAAAGTTACTATTATCAACAAAAAACCTACTAAAATAAATCTTCTGTGGCGAGTCACAAAAGCTATTGTAGCTAGCATCAAAAGTTACTACCAAGCTATACAAAAGTAACTACCAAGCTATACAAAAGATACTTGATTAGAAACTTACCTACTTGCAGAGATGCAGCCGAGGTCGAGCAAGAGGCCATTGACAGATTCAGAGATATAATCAAGGTCGTCATCGAAGAAATCATAGATCCAATCGAGGTTTGCATCGACCGAATTGGAGATCCAGTCGAGGAAGGAATCAAAGATCTAATCAAGGTTGTCCACGGCAGAATCGAAGATCCAATCAAGGTCGAAGTTAAAAAAATTGTAGATTCAATCCATGCAGAGCCAGACGTCGTCAATGGAATTGTCGTTGTCGGAGGTAAGCGCAGTCGAGGTCGAGCCGACATTGCAGAGAGAGAGGGAGCAGGCAAAATCAGATCGAGAGAAGCCTTCGTCATCGACCAAATCTGGTTCTTCTCGACCACCAGTAACGAAATTGAAGGTAAGTTGGAACGAGTTGGCAGCCAAATCGGCATTGGCTTTGAGTTGTATGAGAGAGAATCGGCGTCGAGCTGAGAGAGAGAGATGAGTTATGAGAGAAAACGGATGGATTTAGGTTAATATTAAAGGAAGGGTAATTTAGATATGATATTAAAGTACACTGATAGATTTGGTTTATAAAGTGGACTTGCATAAACAAAAATGTTTAGATTGATTTTTGAATGAAAGAATGCTAGGAATTTATGTGGTATTTTCTATTTCTCCTAACATATGTGTACCTCATAATTAAACTCAAGCAAAATACTATAATTTTTCTCTAGCAGATATATGGTTATTATGTGTTTACCAAATGAGTCGCTTGTTGGCAAAATTTCAAGGCTAGTTTAAACACCTAGATGAGACATGAATACGAAAACGGAAATGTGGTAATTTAAGGCAATATCTGGGAATCGAACGTTGGTGGTTGCTGGCAAACAAAAACAAAGAGTTCCACTGGATCACCAAGCTCAAATATGAAAGTTAAGTGAAAAGAACTTTAATATAATAGGGACCCTGCTTTACCAACCAAAAATCGTCGAAAGAACTCAAAGAAGTCGGTGAATATTTAAAAGCCCAGATATAACAGCCCAACCAAGCATAATTTGGTCGATTGCAGAAGACCGTTGGAGAAAGGCAACGTGTATATAATTCGAAATCGCAGATCTCCGAAAACCCTCACACTTTTTAGGCAAATCAAATTTCTCAAAATTTTCTCTCTGTGAGAAAACTCAATTCCTTTTCTTGGCAATCCCAATTCCTGAGAAAAAGCCCCAATTTGTTTCCAGTGGGTTAACCCAGATTTCCCCAAATCTTGCCGCATATTTTGAATCGGAATCAAATCATGGAGAAAAAAAGAAGGATTGAGAGCCAAGATCCTTCTTCTGCCACAGAAGCTTCGTCAAGCCGTTCAGATCTGAGAAAAAAGTATAAGTGGGCAAAGAAAGAGATAAGGTGTTTGAAGGAGAAGTTGAAGTCGGTGGAGGACGTATGCGGCGATTCAAGTTTGCTAGAGTTCATCTATGATCTTCCCTACATATTTCGGGAGGTGCAGGACAAACATTTCTTGGTGTCCTTGTCGATCTTGGTGGTATCAACTTCAAACTGAAATGGAATGACTACACCCCGCGTCTTATGACTCCCAATTTCACTAGGATAATTAGATCTTCGTTCCGCTGAGAGATTCATTCGAGGGGCAACAAGGCAGGCTTTCTGACCTCCTATATGGAGGATGTAATATCTTGTTGCAGAAGCAAATTCCTCAGGCAACATTGGCAGCTTCAAATCAGCAATTCGAGTGATAGACTCTTGATTTTCATTCAAGAACATAATATAAACTCCTAGATACCTACGCGAAGGCAAGTAACCAAACACGATCTTCTTGTTATTGTTATGGTCACCAGGGAGGTCCAGCACCAGAGCTCTGTTAACAAAAGGAAAAGGGTGGCCTTGGCACATGGAACGGACTAACCTCCATTCTCTATCAGGGTGAGCTACATCGAAGCAGAATACAGGACATCTTTCCAGAGACACAAACATCTTGGTGCCAGTTATTGCATAAGACAAGGAGCCACCGCAGTTATACCGACTATATGGTATGAAGAATGGAGGCTGTGGCAGAGCAGACCAAGCCCCCATTTCGGGATCGAATACCTCAAACGAAGGAGGATCCGAGATCAGCTTATACGAAAGTGCATACAGTTTGCCTCCCACCTCTGTCATCACAGGACAATACTTGGCCTGAAGCAATTGCGCATCCATCTTCCGGATTTCTCCAGGAGGCTGCTGCTTGTCAGTTTCCAAGACGTAAACATCTCTATGCCAAGTAGGGTCTGGATCGTTCCGGAGGGCGGGTTTCCTGCCGCCGGCGAAAACTATTTGGGAGCCCCACACGCCGCAACCCATATAACCGGGGAGTTCAATCCCGGTTTTAAAAGCGACCTGCCGTAATTGCAAATGATCAACCGAATCGGAGGACAACAGATCGGACAATTTGATGGAACGGACAACATAAGTGACCCGGTCTCCGTCTGTGTAGCGGTCGTGTTCTTCCATGAAACATATGTACAGTGTCTTCTCATTCAGCTTCAACTTCTTACTCTTCTTCTTCTTCTTCTTCTTCTTCTTTTCAGACTTAGGCGGTGGTGGTTGACGGCAGCGTCGAAGGAGGAGACCACCATCATCGGTGGCTTTGTTGGCCTTTAGGTTAAGAGTGTTTTTGGGAGACATGGAGCACCGAACAGTTTGCTTTCGGTGTTGTTGTTGGCCCTTTCCTTGTCCATATATAGGAGAGGAAGCCTAATCCTCTCGCAAGGTGGTATTGGACCTCCTTCTCTTGTTCGAATTAGGATCTACAAATGGGCCTAATCTGATCATGAGCCGGCCCAACTACACGCTCATTACAGACCAAATTGTTATGATACAAGTCGTTTCGAGTACACGAAATCTAATGCACCCACCATTATGCATACATGACGTCATTAACCACCGTTTACACTCATGTCATTTCTCATCTGTCAAAGGGTAATTTAGTACTTACACTTTAACTCTATCCACAACTGAGATCTTCTCTTCGACTCTCTGATCTGCAAACTATCATTTGTAATCATTTTCATTGATTCATCAAATTGGACGGGAGCCATTGTATTCACCCACATTAATTCTTCCTCCCTTCTCTTCCACCTGTCTCATCGTTGCTTGCTGCCGCCCACCTCTGCGTCGCCAGCGGTTGCCGATGGTTATTGTGAGTCTGAAGTTTAACTGTAAAATTAATTGGTAATAGAGAGAGTAACTCAAACCCTTATAAGTCCATAGGCAATATCTCATTTTTCTAATGTAGGATATATATCTCAACACGCCTCCATATTTGTGTCGAATCTTCTAGTCTAACACGTGGATAACATATGAGGTGAATTAAAGTTCGTGTGACGTGAAGTTCTTGTGACATTTAAGGAAGATGGACAACTACCAGCACAGAAAAAACAATGCAGATCACATACTCGACAACACATAAGATACTTGAAAACTAATACAGAACAATAAGGCAAGGGAAATAACATTATCATTGACTGAAACATGAATCTGTTAAGGAGTCAAACAATACAAATAGTGAATATAATAGCCCCGTTCACTTGGTTAGTTACTGATCAGAGAGGGTTTGGTCAGTCACTATCAAATTTGACTTCATTTAAATATAAGGGTTGAATATGTTTTAACTCAATTAATCTTAACCTTCAGATTTAAATAAAGCCAGATCCAAATTTATTATATAGGTCTTTACCATATTCAACAACAGCGGAAAACTCCACGTTCATGGAAAAGAGCTAGAGTTTCAAACAAAATCTAAAGTCAAATCAACTTAAATTGCCCCAAAACCATTGATCTTCTTCAATAAATGAAAAAGGACGCAGTTCAAACGAATTATAGTACTTGATTCTAAGGGGTAGTCACAATTAATAACAATCGTTTCATCAACAATATGCCGATGACTAATATGCAAATGACCAATTACTGAATTTGAGGAAGCAATCATTGATGACTTATGCTCACCATTGATGCAGAAACCATTGTTGAAGTTGCTGAAGCATACCTTTTATCAATGCTTCTTCTTTCCATGCGCATTTAGGTTGACGTTAAATTCAACAAAGCAAGAAGGCTCCTGTGTTTAGAGTTCAAAAATTCCCATGAAGAAAATAAAAGTTAGATGTACAATCACATTGAGGAACATGAGGTGCATATATATTGATTATATTCTGACCCTTACAATATCACCAGAAACTTCCTCTGTCAGTTTGAACCTCACAAAATGGCTGAAATTCTTCAACTTGTTCACCCTACGAAAATCAGAAAACCAATATAGCCTCAAACAATATGTAAACTAATTCAGACATGTACTATATGATCGAGGAATCCAAAAGTAGCTGAAGCACTGACCTCGAAAAGAAAAGGAACCTGAAATCGAATATGTACCTTGATTTATGATCGTCTTCCTCAGATCGAACCCAATAAACTGATATTAGTCCGTACAGACTTGGAGTGTGTGTTTCAGTTTTTCCAAGAGAGGAAGAGAAATTAATGGTTGAATAAAAATATCCTCCATTACCAAAATCACTTTCGTATGCACGGTCTGTTGCTTTGTTTGTAACTTAGTTGTTTATGGTTGAATAAAAATATCCTCTATTACTAAAAAAATGAGACGCGAAACGACAAAATATAGTGCTTACGTTCAAAGCAGCTAGTTTAAATACCTAGATGACATTACAGGTGCTAGTTCCTCTCGGAGACACATTGAGGGGGCAACAATTTCTCACCCCCTTTATGCGAGGGTGTAACACATACATGCGAAATGACAGTCCTCAAGCAACATTGGCAGCTTCAAATCAGCAATATGAACATGATTTCGATCGGGTAATGTCGAGTGCATATTGTAACTCTCGATCCCTGTGGGATTTCTGCCTTCATAGTTTACCTTGGTGACTTGGTCGTGCCATTTTTTTTTTCTAGAGCCAATTACATGGAAATCTATTTTGAACATTTTCTCTTTTATAAGTCTATTCCAACATTTTTGTCTATGCAAGTCCATTCAAGCTTAAATAGAGTTTGAAGTATTGAAGTTTAACAAAATTACAGACTGTCATCCAATCCAAAAATTAGATTTTTCTCTTGTATTTACCGAAACTACCACTAAATAAAAGGTCAACAACTCTTCCCTCCGGTGAGGTCTCTCGCTAAGTCCAGCGGGTCATCGGCCGACCTCCGACTATACCTCCAGCCAAATTCCAGTGATGTCTCCGATTGAACTCTAGCAATGTTTCCGGTGATGAAAAAAACTACTGTTACTAATAGGAAAAACTACTACTACTACTACTACTAGCTATAAAATCTACTATAGTGAGATTTCCGGTGACCTCCGACAAGGTTACAAAAGTTACTATTGCAAGCAATAAAAGCTACTACCGTCATCAACAAAAAATACAACTTTCACCAAAAATGCTACTACCATCAGCAACACAAGCTACTATCGCCACCAACAGAATCTACTACTACCAACAACAAAAGTTACTATCATCAACAAAAAACCTACTAAAATAAATCTTCTGTGGCGAGTCACAAAAGCTATTGTAGCTAGCATCAAAAGTTACTACCAAGCTATACAAAAGATACTACCAAGCTATACAAAACTACTACCAAACTACTTCTGTCGTTGTAAAAAACTAATATTGTCATTATAGAAAGCTATTGTTATAGTTACAGAAATCTACTACAACAGTAATATAATTGTACAAAACTACTTCTGTCATTGTAAAAAACTACTACTGTATTGAAAAGATAGGGATGTTCAAATGGACCCTAACTGACCAGATTTCATTTGGTCAGTTATCGTCTAATCTGTATCCTAGAGTTAAGATTTGTTCCATCTCGATTTGGGCACCAATCTTAAGTCTTATGATATAAATCAGACGGTTATTGACCAAATTTCATTTGGTCAGTTATGATCCATTTAAATGAGATCGATTGAAAAGAAACTAAGAAAGACATAAAGATACTATCATAATATGAAAAAGATACTACCACAAACATAAACAAAATTACTATCATTATATTGAAAATATACTATTCGATATTACAAAAGATACGACAAAAATTATAGATAACTATTGTAGGTCACATGAACTCTCTATTTGTGCCTCTTCCTTTAGGACGACCGCCTACCTTTTATTTTCCAAAATCCCTTTGTTTTACTTGGTTATTGCTCTACTCTGCCTTCACATTGAAGCTTTGGTGCTTCTCCTTCATCCTAAACACCATCACCATCACACAAAAAAATATAAGCAAAACACATAGTTGAGGATTCTGATGAGATTAGAAACTTACCTACTTGCAGAGATGCAGCCGAGGTCGAGCAAGAGGCCATTGACAGATTCAGAGATATAATCAAGGTCGTCATCGAAGAAATCATAGATCCAATCGAGGTTTGCATCGACCGAATTGGAGATCCAGTCGAGGAAGGAATCAAAGATCTAATCAAGGTTGTCCACGGCAGAATCGAAGATCCAATCAAGGTCGAAGTTAAAAAAATTGTAGATTCAATCCATGCAGAGCCAGACGTCGTCAATGGAATTGTCGTTGTCGGAGGTAAGCGCAGTCGAGGTCGAGCCGACATTGCAGAGAGAGAGGGAGCAGGCAAAATCAGATCGAGAGAAGCCTTCGTCATCGACCAAATCTGGTTCTTCTCGACCACCAGTAACGAAATTGAAGGTAAGTTGGAACGAGTTGGCAGCCAAATCGGCATTGGCTTTGAGTTGTATGAGAGAGAATCGGCGTCGAGCTGAGAGAGAGAGATGAGTTATGAGAGAAAACGGATGGATTTAGGTTAATATTAAAGGAAGGGTAATTTAGATATGATATTAAAGTACACTGATAGATTTGGTTTATAAAGTGGACTTGCATAAACAAAAATGTTTAGATTGATTTTTGAATGAAAGAATGCTAGGAATTTATGTGGTATTTTCTATTTCTCCTAACATATGTGTACCTCATAATTAAACTCAAGCAAAATACTATAATTTTTCTCTAGCAGATATATGGTTATTATGTGTTTACCAAATGAGTCGCTTGTTGGCAAAATTTCAAGGCTAGTTTAAACACCTAGATGAGACATGAATACGAAAACGGAAATGTGGTAATTTAAGGCAATATCTGGGAATCGAACGTTGGTGGTTGCTGGCAAACAAAAACAAAGAGTTCCACTGGATCACCAAGCTCAAATATGAAAGTTAAGTGAAAAGAACTTTAATATAATAGGGACCCTGCTTTACCAACCAAAAATCGTCGAAAGAACTCAAAGAAGTCGGTGAATATTTAAAAGCCCAGATATAACAGCCCAACCAAGCATAATTTGGTCGATTGCAGAAGACCGTTGGAGAAAGGCAACGTGTATATAATTCGAAATCGCAGATCTCCGAAAACCCTCACACTTTTTAGGCAAATCAAATTTCTCAAAATTTTCTCTCTGTGAGAAAACTCAATTCCTTTTCTTGGCAATCCCAATTCCTGAGAAAAAGCCCCAATTTGTTTCCAGTGGGTTAACCCAGATTTCCCCAAATCTTGCCGCATATTTTGAATCGGAATCAAATCATGGAGAAAAAAAGAAGGATTGAGAGCCAAGATCCTTCTTCTGCCACAGAAGCTTCGTCAAGCCGTTCAGATCTGAGAAAAAAGTATAAGTGGGCAAAGAAAGAGATAAGGTGTTTGAAGGAGAAGTTGAAGTCGGTGGAGGACGTATGCGGCGATTCAAGTTTGCTAGAGTTCATCTATGATCTTCCCTACATATTTCGGGAGGTGCAGGACAAATGGGAGACACAAATTCTTTGGCATCAAGTCAATCCCAAAGTGCAGCGAATGCTGAGGTATAAAGTTCATTTCTTTTATTTAAATTTGGTTTCTTGAAATGTTGATTCATTTATTTCTTGGAAATTTGTCATGGTTTCTGGTTCTCTCTGCAGGCAACTCCTCGACGAATTTGCTAAAAGGTGGTCGGAAAATCTCCAGATTCCTATTCTCGACCTTGACCGTGTCAAAGTCCGGGACGATAAACCTCTCCTACCTAATCCAATAATTGATTCTGGCACTGAACCAACAAATTACGCTCTGCGTTATCGTGATTTGGTGCTTCTCGTGTTCCATGGTCACGGTGCTGCTAAGGACAACAAGATCCTAGCCGATTTCATCCAGAAGCTATCTGATCCGGATATCACTATGTAAGCCACTCCTTTCCTTTTTTAACGTAATTTGTAATTTGTGAGATGGTTGAAATGATGTGAATTAGAAATTTGTGAATTGCAATTGTCTAGATTCTGATCAGGTAGTTTTGAGGTCTGCTTGTGTTTGTGTATTTCTATTGTCCTCATGGAGTTGTCTTTTGTGCACGTAATTTGTAACGTGTGAGATTATAATGATGTGAAATAGAAATTTGTCAATTGTTATTGTATAGATTCTGATCAGGTGGTTTTGAGGTCTAGATTCTGCTTGTGTTACATGTGATTATCCTTATGTTGTTCTTTTATTTTGACAGCCTGAAGTTCCAAAATCTATATTTTCATAAACTGCTACAGACCGTGGAAGAGATAGCCTTGTTTCCCGCAGATGTGGTTTCGAGGCTTCGGATTTTAAGGGAGGTAGAATATAAAGGTGAATCTCGGCCTTGGGAAACAGGGTACTGGAACTGGATCAATGACACCTACGGAAGAGTGAAAATCGACTTGGCACAGAAATGCATAAAGAATGACTATGTTAGGAATGCATTTAAGTACAGAGAAACTAAGGGTACCCCATACCAGGACACTCTCGTTGATGAGGCCGACCTTGTGAGGAATATAACGAGACACTTCGATGAGATCAGGCATCGAGTGGAATTTGGTCCTCTCAACACTCTCCAAAGCGAGGAGGTGGCAGTAGAACTCTTTAGTGCTTTCCCTTATATGGGAGATGATTTGTATAACTTTGGCTATGAGAGCAAAGTTGATTTTGATTTTTACCAAGTTCGTACTCAGTACGAGGAGACTATAGGGGATCGTTGGATTCCTTCACCATCATCTGATTGAGGAATTTGAAGGCAGTAGGACTTGGCCAATCCAAATGCGTCAGTATTCTGGATTCTGCAGTTTCAATACAGATGAAGGGTAGGCATCTTCTACTAGGGATCTGATTGAGGAATTTGAAGGCAGTAGGACTTGGCCAATCCAAATGCGTCAGTATTCTGGATTCTGCAGTTTCAATACAGATGAAGGGTAGGCATCTTCTGCTAGTCATAATGTCATTGATTTAGTATATTCTCTTCTTCTCCTTGCTCTTGTCCTACATAGAAACTAATGCAGTTGCATCTACATTTACTTGTACATGTCACTTAGACATCCAAGCTTCTATTAGTCATAATCTCATTGATTTAGTATATTCTCTTCTTCTCCTTGCTCTTGTCCTACATAGAAACTAATGCAGTTGCATCTACATTTACTTGTACATGTAACTCACGCATTAACACCAATGAACCAACACATTATGGTTTTATACTTACCGGTTTGTTCCATGAGTTCATCTTCTCTTACATATGTGCAACAACTAACATAATACTGCCACAGCAAATTGTGAATATATCCACCATTTTTTCAGTGTATTTCTACCATTACTGCACTGGGAGGGCCTCGATCTCCTCAATGCAGACGGCAACAGATACTAGAGGTCAAAACTAGTACCATTTAGGCTCAAGATGGACTGCAAGATTTGGCCCCAGGGGTTCACCTCCCCACCTGTAAAGAGTACGAGCATTTTTAACAGCTAGCCTTGCTTGAAACAAAGTTGAACTCGAACAAATCAAACCTTGTAGTGAGTAGTTCTGGTTCCAATTGAAAGCTTCCATTTTCCCACACCCCACTACTAGTCCAGTACATAAAACTCTCGTCGCCAGATGATCAATTGGTTGAAGCCACTCTGATCCATGCCAAGCTTGAAAGCACCCTGTGTAGGGAGTTGTTTGCTGAACCATGAAGACAGTGTCCAATTCTGTCCTGTCTTCGGGTTGACGCCTAATTTCATTCCAGGCAACAATGTGTTTGATGGATAGTTAAAGCTTTCCCATAAACCCTCCCTCACTCAAGACAAGGTTTCCAGCGTCGAGTAATGTGGCAGTCACGTTTCTTGAAACTGATCGATTACTTGGATGTGACACATGTACACACTGTCTTCAAGTATTGAAGTGTCTGGACTGAAAAAGCCTGAAGTGTACATGCCATTTTGAGAAATGAGATTTTCAGTTTCTCGTTCTAGCAGCTCTTGTCCTTGTTCCAGTGAAGGTTCTAATGCTAGTGCGTGACAAGAGTAGAAAGATTGCAATGACAAAACAAGAAGCACAATCACGTTTCCCCTCAGTTTAGTCCACACTCTTGGGGCAATTTGCACGTCACATTACTAGCGTCCCCTTCAATTTGCACATTAGTGAGCCAACAAGTCACGCAGAAATGGAGACCATTTACTAGTGGAGAGACCAAATTTAACCACACGTGATTGCACGCGCAGTTTGTGCAATTTGGCTTGTGTTTGGTTGTTGCACATCTTTCTCTCCCGGTCATACCCGTTCGTCCGTTCGTGGATGGCGACCATTGCGCATATGCAATGGGTGCCCATGCATAGGAAATTTCTGGGTTTGATGAACGTCTATTTGCAGCGATAGAAGAAGCTTCGATCGACGCCGAAATCTGGATTGGGACGTTTCTAGCTGAGCAAACTAAGTCGGAGACAGAGATAGAAAAGGGAAGCCCGGGTTCCTACAAAGAGCATGTGGAGGTGGAGCTGCTTCAGCTTCGATGATCGAGGGTGGAGGCGACGATTCAGTACTCCTCTTCTGGCCTCATCTAGTAACCTCAATACTCGCCTGAGCTAAAGAAAAACGCATAGAACACATAGATCTCGGAGAACACACTCGCAGGCACGCTTCGGTCGCCGTTAGAACTCGCCAGAATACGGCGAACACCGCAGCCCTTCCACTCGAGCGATCTCCCTACATGTTGGATTCTTGAAGAATTTTCTTTGGGGGTTTTGTAGAGAAGGAAAGGGACATTTTGATGGTAGTTTGGTGGTGAGTGGTGACCGAACGGCCAAGAAATCGATCGGAGACGGCAGAGGGCGATGCTGTGTCGCAAGAGAGGAGAAGAACTCAGTTGACCCGAATTTGCGTCTTTAACCGGGTTTGTTGACCCAACTTCTATTTAAACCAAAATGAACGCCCGTGAGATCTGACAGCCCAGCTTAAAAGAGGTAAAACTTATTTACAGTAATAGAAGAAATTGTTTACCGAAATGGTAATTATAAATTACCAGAATAGTAATAAAGACTTAAACTTTGAAAATTCGTAGTAGATAGCTCGTTGCTTTGAAAAATAATCTGTAGATACCGGTGAGCTCGTCCCAATGCATACTACGACTTTGATAGTTTAAATCATGTAATTCAGGTAAATTCTCAGTGCCAATAGTCGGTCAACTATATTTACCATTATTTATCCCTATGGGTAGTCATATTTTTTAGGGTTATTTTTCTGTAAATTTTTATACCACTGGTTGCGTCTCATTGATTTGAAACTATTTTGTGTTGAAGGTTCGATCAAAATAAGTAATTTAGACGGTCAAATAACCGTTTTCGTGCATTTAGGGGTTTGACTTACAGGATTGACCGTCTGATTGATCCCTTAACGTTATCGGATCAAGATGAATTTTTCTCATACATGTATTTTATCATGATGCTCATGTCTGACGGTCGGATTTTCATTTGTGAATTTTGATTATTGGAATCACAACATACTTACTAATGTTGCATTACTTGATTACCAAGTTTCAAATAAATGTTCCGTTTGAAAAACAAACTCTACATAGATCATTCAAACGTAAAAAAGTCGTGAAATAAAATATGATCGAAATGGTGAACTACGGCTACGGTTGAAAAATCACGTAATTCTGGTAAAGTTTCAGTGCCGATAGTAACGGTCAACTCTATTTACCATTATTTATCCCTATGCATAGCCCTATATTCGGGGTTATTTAAAAGTAAAATTTTATACCACTGGTTGCGTCTCATCGATTTGAAACTATTTTTTATTGAAGGTCCGGCCAAAATACTTAATTTAGATGGTCAAATAACCGTTTCTGTGCGTTTAGGGGTTTGACTTACGGGATTGACCGTCCGGATCGAGCCCTTAACGTTATCAGATCAAGTTGAATTTTATCCCATACATGTATTTTATCATGATGCTCAAATCAGACGGTCGGATTTTCATTTGTGAATTTTAATCATATGAATTACAACATACCTAGTAATGTTGTATAACTTGTTTACTAAGTTTTCAGTAAATATTCCGTTTGAAAACAAACTCTACGTAGATCCTTCAAACGGAAAAAAGTCGTGAAAATAGATATGACCGGAATGGTGAACTACGTATACGGTTGAAAAATCAAGTAATTCTGGTAAAGTCTCAGTGCCGATAGTAGCGGTCAACCCTATTTACCATTATTTATCCATATGGGTAGCCCTATCTTCGAGGTTATTTTAAGTAAACTTTTATATACCGGTTGCGTCTCATTTATTTGAAATTATTTTAGGTTAAAGGTCCGGACAAAATATGTAATTTAGACGGTCAAATAATCGTTTTCGTGCGTTTAGAGGTTTGACTTACGGGATTGACTGTCAGATCAAGTCCTTAACGTTATCAAATGAAGTTGAATTTTTTTTCTCATACATGTATTTCATCATGATACTCATATCAGACGGTCGGATTTTAGTTTTTGAAGTTTGATCATCGGAGTCACGATGTGGCCACTAATGTTGTATAACTTAGTTACTAAGTTTTAAATAAATGTTTCATTTCAAAAACATACTCTACGTACAACTTTCAAACTCAAAAAAGTCGTGAAATAAGATATGACCGGAATGGTGAAATACGTCTACGGTTGAAAAACCACGTAATTCTGGTAAAGTCTCGGTGCCGATTGTTGCGGTTAACGCAATTTACCAATCTTTTTTTCTACGGGTAGACCTATATTCAGGGGTTACTTTTCAGTAAATTTTTATACCACTTGTTGCGTCTCATCTATTTTGTGTTGAAAGTCTAGCCAACATACGTAACCGCCAATATAAAAATTATGATACATTTATCTCCTAACGACAGGGCCCCCATATGGAATAATAAGGATAAATATAGTTGACCTATATTATCGGGACTGAGACTTTGTAACATCCTAAACCAACAATTTACCCATTTACCGAGTTACTATGAGTTACGGAAATTTTAACAGAATCAGGTAACTCAGTAAATGATCATTTAAGGTAAATTTTGAGTTTGGTTTGAATGTCAAAATTATTCTTGTGAAGCCTCAATGTCATAATGCATGTCGGTACGAGCTTACCGCTATATCCAGATTATTTTTCTGAGCAACGAGCAATTTTCTGTGAATTTTTGAAGTTTATAATAATTTTCAGTTACTATTTTGGTTACTGTTTTAGTAAATTATAATTATCATTCTGGTAAATAATTTTTACTATTTTTAATTTAGACCGTTAGATCGATTTGGTTTCGATCTAGACCGTCCAATCCCATTTAAATAATGAAGAGGAGGCTGACCCCGGTCAAACCTCCCCTCCTCTCTCAAATCGATCGTAGATTCCTCTCTCGACGGTTGCGGCAGGGTCGTTGCCTGCGGCCTTGCCAAGCTGAACTGTGGCCATCAAGCTACTCTCGTCTCCTCTGTCTGCTTAGCCCGGGCCACCGAGATATCGATTTTCATCACGAGGGAGAGATCGAGGACGACACAGTTCGACTGCGGAGGTTGAACTTTGACAATCTCCAGCAAGACAATGACAACGATGACGACCTCGACTCCGATCAGGTATGGTTCACCTCCTTTCACTCTCCTCTACCTTCAACTTCTCTTTTATCCCTCAAGTCTGTCTAATAAGGAAAATCCTTTTTCTGGTACGTTCCTATTATCCATGGAGGTGCTCTGGGAAGGTAGATGCAGACCCTTTCGATGGTGTTGGGAGAAACCCAAAAATCATGATCCTTTCTTCTTCGGATGGGTGCATCAAGTAAGTTGGCGAAGGAAATTGACATAAGGGAGTGCATAAGATGGTTAATTGAATTATGTGGGATGATTGATGCAAGGAGCATGACTGCAGGAAGTTGGCAGACCCCTTCTCTCTCCTCTCTGCCACTCGCCTACTAACGGAGGCCAAACGGCAAATTAACGCCTTGATCTACAAACTAATCCACGTAGCAAAATCGACGGTGGAGGATGGATAGGTCACCAGCATCAGAGGTGCATTGAATAATTTTCGTTACTAGTGCTATACTTTGCAAGTCTGTGAGTTAAAAAACCCCAAACCTTGAGCAGCCAACACACCAATACACTTCCCTCATTCATCTCGTACAACAGCTCCCGTACCAAATCGCCCCTTAATCAAATCCAATGCTCCATCCACATTAAGCTTCACCCACCTTCTTTCTGGCTTATGCCAATGACTCCATTCTCTAGTTACCCTATAGCTTTGTGTCACCAATACCTCACTCTCCAAACTCATACTCTTTAAGAATCCTTCCCACCATACTCCTATTTTTTCAAACAACACATTAGCCTCCTAATCCTTTAAACCATGAATTCTAGAATTTCAGTTGCTAAATTTGCCACGCTAAAACCCCAAACCATTCCAATTCTTTTTTCTTAGCAACCATAGCCACATGTAGAAACAAATCAAAGAAATTTCTCTCCTTCCACACTGAGCATACATCCACCTGAAAAGTGAGTTTCCACACTCGTTTGACCCACTTTCAATCCCATAGAGCATGCATTAAAAATTCATATCTACCACCACACCCCATATAGCTCCCATCCTTGCACACCCGTCTCGCCTTTAGAGCCGAAACACACGACAGAAACCCCCTACAAGCCCTCTAAAGAAAAACCTTTATTTTATTATGCAACATAAGCCCCCAGAGACGCTTCCAACCCAATTGTGTTCCTGATTGTCCTCTTACCATACTGCCATAAGCCTCTATCCCTTTTATGCTTCTTTCTTGGACTGCAACCCAATAACCGGACTTAACATAATATTTCTCATTCTTGTTGTAGTGCCATATTTGCTTGTCAATATCCTCATTTCTAGGTATAGGGATTGAGAGAATACACCTAACTTCAAATTCAAGAAACTCTAAAAGTATCATATCCATATTCCACTCACCATCTGACCGTATTAACTGTGCTACTGTAGCTTGTGTTGAGAATGAGACATGGGAAACCACTCTGAAAGTATACGGCCACGGTAACCACTTATCTGACTGTAATTGGATCAACTGTCCATCACTAACGCATCCCTGCTACAAGTATCTCTTTGCCCCACACAAGACTTCGCCAAATAAGAGAATCTTCTTTCTGCACCCTCGTCGTCAACCATTCCGTGTTTGTCAAATACTTGACACTAACAATCTCCCTATAAGGGAGTAAGGAGCATGCATAATCCTTCAAAATATTTTAGATAACAATTAATGCTTGGTTCAAAAGCTCAAGGTCCTTGAAACCCAACCCACCATCATTCTTGCTACAACACAGGTTTTCTCATTTACACCAATGCAGACCTTTCTTGCCTCCTCCTTTCCCCCACTAGAATCTAGTAATTTTTGATTGAAATGACTTATGCACACCCTTCAGAAGCTTAAAAACACTCATAATATAACTACGAATAGCTTGAGCCACTGATTTGATAAGAATCATCTTCCCACAAAAACTTGTTGTGCCACCCAATCAAGTGATAGTCCAGCATTTCATTAAATTTTTGTGAACATTTCCTTTTTGTGTTTGCCCACCAAAGTTGGAAGCCCCAGATAACAATTATGAAACGACACCGCCTCTACACTTAATAATTGTTGAATTTCTCCTTTCTGAGCTTGACTCACGTCTGGACCAAAAGAAACTGCTGATTTATCAAAATTAATCTTCTGACCCGCTGCTGTCTCATATAATGGTAGGACTTGCTTTAAATTCAACACTTCTTATGTTTCTGCTCTTGCAAAGACTAAGCTATCATCTGAGATAACAAAGATGTCATATGACTCGTCTGCACTCAATGGATAAATCTCATCGTATTAGCATGAGAAAGTAAGCTTGATAATCCCTCATAGCACAGAAGGAAGAGGTAAGAGGATAAAAGATGCCACCTGCAAATTTGATTTTAAATTATGATGTGCAATTAAGTATTTGATAAGTATTTATTCACGAAAAAAGTATCTAATAAGTATTTGATTTTCATAAGCATTAGTTTAATGCTTCTCTGTCAAGTTTTTAAACCACAATGATCCCTATTAAAAATTGTTTGAATAAAAATTGGTCGTGGTTCCATAAGTGAAAGGTGAAAGCATGGAGTAAAAATAATTCCAATTTCATTGTAATCACCATCGACGAGAAGTCAGTATCGTTCTCTCCCAAATTCAATTCCTCTCTCAATTCAAATCCAGATGATCCAACCGCCTCTCACTTAGGGCTCTCCGATCGAATCACGAAGTGGGATTTCGATTCCCGATCATCGGCCGCGACGTGAGTTCAATTGGAGTGTTCGGACTGACGGCGGAGGGAATTTGCAGTGCTTCGTCTCCGGCGCCGGAATGCCAAGTGGGTTGCTTCTGGCAATTTTTACTGTGAGATTGGTACTGTTAAGGTGGACTGCTCTTGCTTTTGGCAATTTTTACTGTGCAATTTTGGTACTGGTAAACTTGGTGGTTGTAGTAGTAGAAGATATGCAGTGACTAATAATTTGATAGATACAGTTAGTCTTTGCTCAATGGATACATAGATTGCCAATTTAGAGATTGGAGCTATAGAACAAATGGGGATGTGTGTTTCTTGACTATTACGTTGATATGATAGATAAGGAGATGGGGTTGGGGTTGCTTGGAGATGGACCCTTTTCCGAATTCTAAAGGGACATACGTGTGTGTTCTTTTACTAGTTGACAGCTTACGGATCATGTTAGTTTTTGTATGAAATTCGAAACAGCAAAGAGCAGAAGTATTGTTTTCTGGGTCATCAAGTGTGAGATTGTTCTTCAGATAGTAGGAGGCTGTTTCAAACAAAAGCGAACCAGAACAGATCATCCCTTTTTTGTCAATTCAGGGGCCTCTAGAAGATTTCATTTACCCAGTCTCCACTGCTCCAGTACACCTTCTATCCCATATAGATATTGTAGTTTTCTTTTTTCTTCCAGAATAGTGTTGATTGGGTACAATTTTTAATTGCTCATGAATCTGGTTTGTTTTATGTTTCTCATTTCGTATTATCAGGCATATATGTAACCTTTGCAGTGCTCTACTTAATGAGAACATTTACCTACTTTGAACGATTTAAAGCCTGGTGGCTTTTTCGAGCTTAATGCATTATCAAGTTTACAAACCTGCTAAATCAGTGCTAATACTATTTATTTGACTGGTTTATGTTTATTTCATGCTTGCAACTATGAAAACGATTATAATCAACAATTCATTTCTGTGCAGGAACTAAAAATTACTTATGTTGGGGTTGAATTTGTTGATTTAAAATGCGGAGACCTTCGCTGGTGCTTTGATTTTAGAGATTCTGATTCCCCTAACATTATTTCTCTTTCTGACGTGTATGGGAAGAAAGGCATTGAAGGAGGTTTTATTCTATGTCCATATGGAAGAAACTCAAAAGCTTTTCAAGCTGCTTCTGGAACGACAAGTTCTGCTATCATTTCTAATTTGGTATGATTGACTTTAGAAATGTTAAATTTATGACTTTGTTACAGGTTTATGTAAATGCTCACTTTCTTACGAGTGATTTTTATGTATGGATTTCCATCAACTTCTACCAGCACTTATGCTATAATACATTCATTTTGTGCAGACTAAAACGGCAAAATCTATGTTCTGGTTGTGTCTAAGTGTGGAAACTTCTCAGTCTCTGACTATAGCAGAATATATATAAAGCGAAGGGGTAGCAATCTAAATACTTCTTTTTGCTCTTGTAAAGTGGTCTATTTTGCTATTCATTAATAATTTTATATGGATAATGCAGCAAAAGAAATCCGTTGAAGCAGCCGAAACTGTGGTGGTTGGTCTGTGACAAGATTGTGCTCTGCTGCTTTTGGGACTTTAAACGTTCTAGGATTGAAGGTGGTTCCGTTCCGGGATGCTCTGATGCAGTTGCTGATGGTGGTTCCGTTCCGGGATCAATGTGATGAATAAGAGAATTCAATGCATGTATACTGTATATATAATGGTGTCCCTCCTAACATATAAGTACCTGAGGTGACGTTGATGGCTTTAATTACAATGCTTCTGGCTACGCCAAATCTTCCTCCAGAGTCCCCTCCTTTGCCACCCCTTTCCCCTAAATCAGCTGGAACAGTCATGGGCTTTATTGCTGGCTTACGTAGATTATTAGTTTGTCTACCTGCCACTGCTCAGGTTGTTGTGGAAAACACTCCTGTCGGATCTGACAGGTTTCTGTGTAATTAGCCTGAATTCTGGTGATCATTAACCTTGATCATAATCGTCTAGAATGAGCGTACCAAGTAAGAGTTAAGGGAAGCCTTGCAGGCTGAGGTTCATAAGTTAGATTTTGAGGAGGGCACAGAAGATTTTGTACCTAGTCGTTTGACAGTAGATATGACTGGACAAGATAGTGTGCCACATATATCTTGGAACTACTCTGAGTCCTCTGTCAGATATCCTAGTGTGTCGAAAGAAGCTTGTCTGGGTCAGCATCATCTGCGCTTGCTGCTTGAGCAGTAGTGGCAGCAGGGCACAAGAATTGCCACTGGGCGATCCTGTTGCCCTCTTTAGAGTACTCTATCAACATTTCCTATACGATGCAGACATTGGGCTTACAGTGGTTGGTGGTCGATGAAATGGGTGCATCTGATGATTGTTGCAACATGGGAAGACTAGATGGTTTTGGTGATGGAGGGGATTTTCAGTTAGGGAACTTTGTGCGAGAGCAATGACAAATGTATATGAACAGCATTACAAAGCATAGGTCCCTTTGAGGGTACAGCTCACATCACAGTTCTGTTGGACAGGACAGATGATAGGGTTGAGGCACCACCTTCTATTACTCTTGAAGGTACACTGTTTTATTATCTTGACACAAGTTCCCTTGATGGTACTTTTCTGATCATATGGAGCGCATCTATTTGCATTGTGTACCCAAGTATAACTTGAAAAATACATGGGTTCTATCTTATTTTTGGCTCGCAAATGTATTTTATTTTTATATGTTCAGCTTTTTAGTATTTTTAGTGACTAACTGCTTTTGAATTTACTGGAAAGCCTTCTACATTCAGTCTCCTTTTCTCTTTTGAAAAAAATATGAAGTTCCTTTTAGTAAATCAGCACAAGAAATTCTGTCACCATATATTATTGTTTTTTTATATGTTCACCTTTAAGCTGACTGATAGAGCCTATTTATAATTTAATAGTTGAGTGTTTCATTAAATGAAGCTGATTGTCAGTACAATGGCCTTTCAATCGTAACTTATGTACATTTTACCATTTGTGAAGGCGTTAATGAAGGTGTTATCAAGGGTGGAGTCTCGTGTCTTGGTTGGAGGATGTGTGCTAGGTGTTGATATGCTGACAGCTGTTCATGAAGCTTCTGACAGCTTTCCTTTGCAATCCAATTTGATTGCTGCTACTGCCTTCAAGGAATCACTCAAGGAATGGATGTTTTTTTACAAGGAGCACAGGTTGGTCCTGTTGAAAAGGATGCCATAAGAAGATTTTGGTCCAAGAAGCAAATTGATTGGACAACAAGGTGCTGGGCTTCTGGGATGCTAGACTGGAAGAGATCACATCGATATTCATGAACTTTGTTAGGCCCTAGCTGTTTGAGTTCCTGTTCTAACGTCAGCTCTGGTCAGTTATAACATATGTGGAACTTAAATCTCATCTACTATGTATATCACTTTTCATTTGCTGTTGTTTTTCTCTGCAGATGGTTTTGCTGTGGTTTTTCTCTTCATTGTGAGAATTATGGAAATATAGCTATTTTATGAATGTGTAAATTGCCAGTGTCTTGACTCGTAGTTCAGTTGGAAGATTTTCATTGATTCTATTAGCCCATTTATATTTGAGTTTTAGATCAGTTTGATTGAAAGAACTGGCATGCTATCTAATTTGGGGTCAATTGATTCCTTTTTTCTTTGAAGAACACTCTTTTATTCTCGTCTTTTCTAAGTCCGCGTTGTCTTCGGCATATCGCTAAGGTGATTATAGTTTGGGTAGATATACAAACTACAAGTACAGAAAAAACGATGCAGTTTAGATCAGATGAAAATAATACAACGAGACGAAAGAAATAACATTATCATTGACTGAAATACAAACACAGAAAAGAAAAAGGAAAACAAAAACAGTTTCCAGGATGCACCATAGGTCCTCCTAGTCAATCAACAGATTATGAAAATGATCATCAGCAATGCAACAAATCAATTACAGCACAAGGCAGCCATCAGCTCGAGGATCAGGAAAAGTGGATGGGAGGTTTTTGAATTCGAAGATACGAGTAGGCATGAACTGGAGAGTCAAACATTTCTTGGTGTCCTTGTCGATCTTGG
The DNA here is from genome assembly GCA_951800085.1 of Comarum palustre. Lineage (NCBI taxonomy): Eukaryota > Viridiplantae > Streptophyta > Magnoliopsida > Rosales > Rosaceae > Comarum > Comarum palustre. The sequence goes on along the minus strand of OX637588.1, from coordinate 2,331,923 downwards.
TGGTATCAACTTCAAACTGAAATGGAATGACTACACCCCGCGTCTTATGACTCCCAATTTCACTAGGATAATTAGATCTTCGTTCCGCTGAGAGATTCATTCGAGGGGCAACAAGGCAGGCTTTCTGACCTCCTATATGGAGGATGTAATATCTTGTTGCAGAAGCAAATTCCTCAGGCAACATTGGCAGCTTCAAATCAGCAATTCGAGTGATAGACTCTTGATTTTCATTCAAGAACATAATATAAACTCCTAGATACCTACGCGAAGGCAAGTAACCAAACACGATCTTCTTGTTATTGTTATGGTCACCAGGGAGGTCCAGCACCAGAGCTCTGTTAACAAAAGGAAAAGGGTGGCCTTGGCACATGGAACGGACTAACCTCCATTCTCTATCAGGGTGAGCTACATCGAAGCAGAATACAGGACATCTTTCCAGAGACACAAACATCTTGGTGCCAGTTATTGCATAAGACAAGGAGCCACCGCAGTTATACCGACTATATGGTATGAAGAATGGAGGCTGTGGCAGAGCAGACCAAGCCCCCATTTCGGGATCGAATACCTCAAACGAAGGAGGATCCGAGATCAGCTTATACGAAAGTGCATACAGTTTGCCTCCCACCTCTGTCATCACAGGACAATACTTGGCCTGAAGCAATTGCGCATCCATCTTCCGGATTTCTCCAGGAGGCTGCTGCTTGTCAGTTTCCAAGACGTAAACATCTCTATGCCAAGTAGGGTCTGGATCGTTCCGGAGGGCGGGTTTCCTGCCGCCGGCGAAAACTATTTGGGAGCCCCACACGCCGCAACCCATATAACCGGGGAGTTCAATCCCGGTTTTAAAAGCGACCTGCCGTAATTGCAAATGATCAACCGAATCGGAGGACAACAGATCGGACAATTTGATGGAACGGACAACATAAGTGACCCGGTCTCCGTCTGTGTAGCGGTCGTGTTCTTCCATGAAACATATGTACAGTGTCTTCTCATTCAGCTTCAACTTCTTACTCTTCTTCTTCTTCTTCTTCTTCTTCTTCTTTTCAGACTTAGGCGGTGGTGGTTGACGGCAGCGTCGAAGGAGGAGACCACCATCATCGGTGGCTTTGTTGGCCTTTAGGTTAAGAGTGTTTTTGGGAGACATGGAGCACCGAACAGTTTGCTTTCGGTGTTGTTGTTGGCCCTTTCCTTGTCCATATATAGGAGAGGAAGCCTAATCCTCTCGCAAGGTGGTATTGGACCTCCTTCTCTTGTTCGAATTAGGATCTACAAATGGGCCTAATCTGATCATGAGCCGGCCCAACTACACGCTCATTACAGACCAAATTGTTATGATACAAGTCGTTTCGAGTACACGAAATCTAATGCACCCACCATTATGCATACATGACGTCATTAACCACCGTTTACACTCATGTCATTTCTCATCTGTCAAAGGGTAATTTAGTACTTACACTTTAACTCTATCCACAACTGAGATCTTCTCTTCGACTCTCTGATCTGCAAACTATCATTTGTAATCATTTTCATTGATTCATCAAATTGGACGGGAGCCATTGTATTCACCCACATTAATTCTTCCTCCCTTCTCTTCCACCTGTCTCATCGTTGCTTGCTGCCGCCCACCTCTGCGTCGCCAGCGGTTGCCGATGGTTATTGTGAGTCTGAAGTTTAACTGTAAAATTAATTGGTAATAGAGAGAGTAACTCAAACCCTTATAAGTCCATAGGCAATATCTCATTTTTCTAATGTAGGATATATATCTCAACACGCCTCCATATTTGTGTCGAATCTTCTAGTCTAACACGTGGATAACATATGAGGTGAATTAAAGTTCGTGTGACGTGAAGTTCTTGTGACATTTAAGGAAGATGGACAACTACCAGCACAGAAAAAACAATGCAGATCACATACTCGACAACACATAAGATACTTGAAAACTAATACAGAACAATAAGGCAAGGGAAATAACATTATCATTGACTGAAACATGAATCTGTTAAGGAGTCAAACAATACAAATAGTGAATATAATAGCCCCGTTCACTTGGTTAGTTACTGATCAGAGAGGGTTTGGTCAGTCACTATCAAATTTGACTTCATTTAAATATAAGGGTTGAATATGTTTTAACTCAATTAATCTTAACCTTCAGATTTAAATAAAGCCAGATCCAAATTTATTATATAGGTCTTTACCATATTCAACAACAGCGGAAAACTCCACGTTCATGGAAAAGAGCTAGAGTTTCAAACAAAATCTAAAGTCAAATCAACTTAAATTGCCCCAAAACCATTGATCTTCTTCAATAAATGAAAAAGGACGCAGTTCAAACGAATTATAGTACTTGATTCTAAGGGGTAGTCACAATTAATAACAATCGTTTCATCAACAATATGCCGATGACTAATATGCAAATGACCAATTACTGAATTTGAGGAAGCAATCATTGATGACTTATGCTCACCATTGATGCAGAAACCATTGTTGAAGTTGCTGAAGCATACCTTTTATCAATGCTTCTTCTTTCCATGCGCATTTAGGTTGACGTTAAATTCAACAAAGCAAGAAGGCTCCTGTGTTTAGAGTTCAAAAATTCCCATGAAGAAAATAAAAGTTAGATGTACAATCACATTGAGGAACATGAGGTGCATATATATTGATTATATTCTGACCCTTACAATATCACCAGAAACTTCCTCTGTCAGTTTGAACCTCACAAAATGGCTGAAATTCTTCAACTTGTTCACCCTACGAAAATCAGAAAACCAATATAGCCTCAAACAATATGTAAACTAATTCAGACATGTACTATATGATCGAGGAATCCAAAAGTAGCTGAAGCACTGACCTCGAAAAGAAAAGGAACCTGAAATCGAATATGTACCTTGATTTATGATCGTCTTCCTCAGATCGAACCCAATAAACTGATATTAGTCCGTACAGACTTGGAGTGTGTGTTTCAGTTTTTCCAAGAGAGGAAGAGAAATTAATGGTTGAATAAAAATATCCTCCATTACCAAAATCACTTTCGTATGCACGGTCTGTTGCTTTGTTTGTAACTTAGTTGTTTATGGTTGAATAAAAATATCCTCTATTACTAAAAAAATGAGACGCGAAACGACAAAATATAGTGCTTACGTTCAAAGCAGCTAGTTTAAATACCTAGATGACATTACAGGTGCTAGTTCCTCTCGGAGACACATTGAGGGGGCAACAATTTCTCACCCCCTTTATGCGAGGGTGTAACACATACATGCGAAATGACAGTCCTCAAGCAACATTGGCAGCTTCAAATCAGCAATATGAACATGATTTCGATCGGGTAATGTCGAGTGCATATTGTAACTCTCGATCCCTGTGGGATTTCTGCCTTCATAGTTTACCTTGGTGACTTGGTCGTGCCATTTTTTTTTTCTAGAGCCAATTACATGGAAATCTATTTTGAACATTTTCTCTTTTATAAGTCTATTCCAACATTTTTGTCTATGCAAGTCCATTCAAGCTTAAATAGAGTTTGAAGTATTGAAGTTTAACAAAATTACAGACTGTCATCCAATCCAAAAATTAGATTTTTCTCTTGTATTTACCGAAACTACCACTAAATAAAAGGTCAACAACTCTTCCCTCCGGTGAGGTCTCTCGCTAAGTCCAGCGGGTCATCGGCCGACCTCCGACTATACCTCCAGCCAAATTCCAGTGATGTCTCCGATTGAACTCTAGCAATGTTTCCGGTGATGAAAAAAACTACTGTTACTAATAGGAAAAACTACTACTACTACTACTACTAGCTATAAAATCTACTATAGTGAGATTTCCGGTGACCTCCGACAAGGTTACAAAAGTTACTATTGCAAGCAATAAAAGCTACTACCGTCATCAACAAAAAATACAACTTTCACCAAAAATGCTACTACCATCAGCAACACAAGCTACTATCGCCACCAACAGAATCTACTACTACCAACAACAAAAGTTACTATCATCAACAAAAAACCTACTAAAATAAATCTTCTGTGGCGAGTCACAAAAGCTATTGTAGCTAGCATCAAAAGTTACTACCAAGCTATACAAAAGATACTACCAAGCTATACAAAACTACTACCAAACTACTTCTGTCGTTGTAAAAAACTAATATTGTCATTATAGAAAGCTATTGTTATAGTTACAGAAATCTACTACAACAGTAATATAATTGTACAAAACTACTTCTGTCATTGTAAAAAACTACTACTGTATTGAAAAGATAGGGATGTTCAAATGGACCCTAACTGACCAGATTTCATTTGGTCAGTTATCGTCTAATCTGTATCCTAGAGTTAAGATTTGTTCCATCTCGATTTGGGCACCAATCTTAAGTCTTATGATATAAATCAGACGGTTATTGACCAAATTTCATTTGGTCAGTTATGATCCATTTAAATGAGATCGATTGAAAAGAAACTAAGAAAGACATAAAGATACTATCATAATATGAAAAAGATACTACCACAAACATAAACAAAATTACTATCATTATATTGAAAATATACTATTCGATATTACAAAAGATACGACAAAAATTATAGATAACTATTGTAGGTCACATGAACTCTCTATTTGTGCCTCTTCCTTTAGGACGACCGCCTACCTTTTATTTTCCAAAATCCCTTTGTTTTACTTGGTTATTGCTCTACTCTGCCTTCACATTGAAGCTTTGGTGCTTCTCCTTCATCCTAAACACCATCACCATCACACAAAAAAATATAAGCAAAACACATAGTTGAGGATTCTGATGAGATTAGAAACTTACCTACTTGCAGAGATGCAGCCGAGGTCGAGCAAGAGGCCATTGACAGATTCAGAGATATAATCAAGGTCGTCATCGAAGAAATCATAGATCCAATCGAGGTTTGCATCGACCGAATTGGAGATCCAGTCGAGGAAGGAATCAAAGATCTAATCAAGGTTGTCCACGGCAGAATCGAAGATCCAATCAAGGTCGAAGTTAAAAAAATTGTAGATTCAATCCATGCAGAGCCAGACGTCGTCAATGGAATTGTCGTTGTCGGAGGTAAGCGCAGTCGAGGTCGAGCCGACATTGCAGAGAGAGAGGGAGCAGGCAAAATCAGATCGAGAGAAGCCTTCGTCATCGACCAAATCTGGTTCTTCTCGACCACCAGTAACGAAATTGAAGGTAAGTTGGAACGAGTTGGCAGCCAAATCGGCATTGGCTTTGAGTTGTATGAGAGAGAATCGGCGTCGAGCTGAGAGAGAGAGATGAGTTATGAGAGAAAACGGATGGATTTAGGTTAATATTAAAGGAAGGGTAATTTAGATATGATATTAAAGTACACTGATAGATTTGGTTTATAAAGTGGACTTGCATAAACAAAAATGTTTAGATTGATTTTTGAATGAAAGAATGCTAGGAATTTATGTGGTATTTTCTATTTCTCCTAACATATGTGTACCTCATAATTAAACTCAAGCAAAATACTATAATTTTTCTCTAGCAGATATATGGTTATTATGTGTTTACCAAATGAGTCGCTTGTTGGCAAAATTTCAAGGCTAGTTTAAACACCTAGATGAGACATGAATACGAAAACGGAAATGTGGTAATTTAAGGCAATATCTGGGAATCGAACGTTGGTGGTTGCTGGCAAACAAAAACAAAGAGTTCCACTGGATCACCAAGCTCAAATATGAAAGTTAAGTGAAAAGAACTTTAATATAATAGGGACCCTGCTTTACCAACCAAAAATCGTCGAAAGAACTCAAAGAAGTCGGTGAATATTTAAAAGCCCAGATATAACAGCCCAACCAAGCATAATTTGGTCGATTGCAGAAGACCGTTGGAGAAAGGCAACGTGTATATAATTCGAAATCGCAGATCTCCGAAAACCCTCACACTTTTTAGGCAAATCAAATTTCTCAAAATTTTCTCTCTGTGAGAAAACTCAATTCCTTTTCTTGGCAATCCCAATTCCTGAGAAAAAGCCCCAATTTGTTTCCAGTGGGTTAACCCAGATTTCCCCAAATCTTGCCGCATATTTTGAATCGGAATCAAATCATGGAGAAAAAAAGAAGGATTGAGAGCCAAGATCCTTCTTCTGCCACAGAAGCTTCGTCAAGCCGTTCAGATCTGAGAAAAAAGTATAAGTGGGCAAAGAAAGAGATAAGGTGTTTGAAGGAGAAGTTGAAGTCGGTGGAGGACGTATGCGGCGATTCAAGTTTGCTAGAGTTCATCTATGATCTTCCCTACATATTTCGGGAGGTGCAGGACAAATGGGAGACACAAATTCTTTGGCATCAAGTCAATCCCAAAGTGCAGCGAATGCTGAGGTATAAAGTTCATTTCTTTTATTTAAATTTGGTTTCTTGAAATGTTGATTCATTTATTTCTTGGAAATTTGTCATGGTTTCTGGTTCTCTCTGCAGGCAACTCCTCGACGAATTTGCTAAAAGGTGGTCGGAAAATCTCCAGATTCCTATTCTCGACCTTGACCGTGTCAAAGTCCGGGACGATAAACCTCTCCTACCTAATCCAATAATTGATTCTGGCACTGAACCAACAAATTACGCTCTGCGTTATCGTGATTTGGTGCTTCTCGTGTTCCATGGTCACGGTGCTGCTAAGGACAACAAGATCCTAGCCGATTTCATCCAGAAGCTATCTGATCCGGATATCACTATGTAAGCCACTCCTTTCCTTTTTTAACGTAATTTGTAATTTGTGAGATGGTTGAAATGATGTGAATTAGAAATTTGTGAATTGCAATTGTCTAGATTCTGATCAGGTAGTTTTGAGGTCTGCTTGTGTTTGTGTATTTCTATTGTCCTCATGGAGTTGTCTTTTGTGCACGTAATTTGTAACGTGTGAGATTATAATGATGTGAAATAGAAATTTGTCAATTGTTATTGTATAGATTCTGATCAGGTGGTTTTGAGGTCTAGATTCTGCTTGTGTTACATGTGATTATCCTTATGTTGTTCTTTTATTTTGACAGCCTGAAGTTCCAAAATCTATATTTTCATAAACTGCTACAGACCGTGGAAGAGATAGCCTTGTTTCCCGCAGATGTGGTTTCGAGGCTTCGGATTTTAAGGGAGGTAGAATATAAAGGTGAATCTCGGCCTTGGGAAACAGGGTACTGGAACTGGATCAATGACACCTACGGAAGAGTGAAAATCGACTTGGCACAGAAATGCATAAAGAATGACTATGTTAGGAATGCATTTAAGTACAGAGAAACTAAGGGTACCCCATACCAGGACACTCTCGTTGATGAGGCCGACCTTGTGAGGAATATAACGAGACACTTCGATGAGATCAGGCATCGAGTGGAATTTGGTCCTCTCAACACTCTCCAAAGCGAGGAGGTGGCAGTAGAACTCTTTAGTGCTTTCCCTTATATGGGAGATGATTTGTATAACTTTGGCTATGAGAGCAAAGTTGATTTTGATTTTTACCAAGTTCGTACTCAGTACGAGGAGACTATAGGGGATCGTTGGATTCCTTCACCATCATCTGATTGAGGAATTTGAAGGCAGTAGGACTTGGCCAATCCAAATGCGTCAGTATTCTGGATTCTGCAGTTTCAATACAGATGAAGGGTAGGCATCTTCTGCTAGTCATAATGTCATTGATTTAGTATATTCTCTTCTTCTCCTTGCTCTTGTCCTACATAGAAACCAATGCAGTTGCATCTACATTTACTTGTACATGTCACTTAGACATCCAAGCTTCTATTAGTCATAATCTCATTGATTTAGTATATTCTCTTCTTCTCCTTGCTCTTGTCCTACATAGAAACTAATGCAGTTGCATCTACATTTACTTGTACATGTAACTCAGGCATTAACACCAATGAACCAACACATTATGGTTTTATACTTACCGGTTTGTTCCATGAGTTCATCTTCCCTTACATATGTGCAACAACTAACATAATACTGCCACAGCAAATTGTGAATATATCCACCATTTTTTCAGTGTATTTCTACCATTACTGCACTGGGAGGGCCTCGATCTCCTCAATGCAGACGGCAACAGGATAGTAGAGGTCAAAACTAGTACCATTTAGGCTCAAGATGGACTACAAGATTTGGCCCCAGGGGTTCACCTCCCACCTGTAAAGAGTACGAGCATTTTTAACAGCTAGCCTTGCTTGAAACAAAGTTGAACAAATCAAACCTTGTAGTGAGTAGTTCTGGTTCCAATTGAAAGCTTCCATTTTCCCACACCCCACTACTAGTCCAGTACATAAAACTCTCGTCGCCAGATGATCAATTGGTTGAAGCCACTCTGATCCATGCCAAGCTTGAAAGCACCCTGTGTAGGGAGTTGTTTGCTGAACCATGAAGACAGTGTCCAATTCTGTCCTGTCTTCGGGTTGACGCCTAATTTCATTCCAGGCAACAATGTGTTTGATGGATAGTTAAAGCTTTCCCATAAACCCTCCCTCACTCAAGACAAGGTTTCCAGCGTCGAGTAATGTGGCAGTCACGTTTCTTGAAACTGATCGATTACTTGGATGTGACACATGTACACACTGTCTTCAAGTATTGAAGTGTTTGGACTGAAAAAGCCTGAAGTGTACATGCCATTTTGAGAAATGAGATTTTCAGTTTCTCGTTCTAGCTGCTCTTGTCCTTGTTCCAGTGAAGGTTCTAATGCTAGTGCGTGACAAGAGTAGAAAGATTGCAATGACAAAACAAGAAGCACAATCACGTTTCCCCTCAGTTTAGTCCACACTCTTGGACAAGAGTAGAAAGATTGCAAGCACAAAACAAGAAGCTCTTGTCCTTTAGAGCCGAAGCACACGACAGAAACCCCCTACAAGCCCTCTAAAGAAAAACCTTTATTTTATTATGCAACATAAGCCCCAGAGACGCTTCCAACTCAATTGTGTTCCTGACTGTCCTCTTACCATACTGCCATAAGCCTCTATCCCTTTTATGCTTCTTTCTTGGACTGCAACCCAATAACCGGACTTAACATAATATTTCTCATTCTTGTTGTAGTGCCATATTTGCTTGTCAATATCCCCATTTCTAGGTATAGGGATTGAGAGAATACACCTAACTTCAAATTCCAGAAACTCTAAAAGTATCATATCCATATTCCACTCACCATCTGACTGTATTAACTGTGCTACTGTAGCTTGTGTTGAGAATGAGACATGGGAAACCACTCTGAAAGTATACGGCCACGGTAACCACTTATCTGACTGTAATTGGATCAACTGTCCATCACCAACGCATCCCTGTTACAAGTATCTCTTTGCCCCACACAAGACTCCGCCAAATAAGAGAATCCTCTTTATGCACACTCGTCGTTAACCATTCCGTGTTTGTCAAATACTTGACACTAACAATCTCCCTATAAGGGAGTAAGGAGCATGCATAATCCTTCAAAAGGTTTTAGATAACAATTAATGCTTGGTTCAAAAGCTCAAGGTCCTTGAAACCCAACCCACCATCATTCTTGCTACAACACAGGTTTTCTCATTTACACCAATGCAGACCTTTCTTGCCTCCTCTTTTTCCCCACTAGAATCTAGTAATTTTTGATTGAAATGACTTATGCACACCCTTCAGAAGCTTAAAAACACTCATAATATAACTACGAATAGCTTGAGCCACTGATTTGATAAGAATCATCTTCCCACAAAAACTTGTTGTGCCACCCAATCAAGTGATAGTCCAACATTTCATTAAATTTTTGTGAACATTTCCTTTTTGTGTTTGCCCACCAAAGTTGGAAGCCCCAGATAACAATCATGAAACGACACCGCCTCTACACCTAATAATTGTTGAATTTCTCCTTTCCGAGCTTGACTCACGTCTGGACCAAAAGAAACTGCCGATTTATCAAAATTAAACTTCTGACCCGCTGCTGTCTCATATAATGGTAGGACTTGCTTTAAATTCAACACTTCTAATGTTTCTGCTCTTGCAAAGACTAAGCTATCATATGAGATAACAAAGATGTCATATGACTCGTCTGCACTCAATGGATAAATCTCATCGTATTAGCATGGGAAAGTAAGCTTGATAATCCCTCATAGCACAGAAGGAAGAGGTAAGAGGACAAAAGATGCCACGTGCAAATTTGATTTTAAATTATGATGTGCAATTAAGTATTTGATAAGTATTTATTCACGAAAAAAGTATCTAATAAGTATTTGATTTTCATAAGCATTAGTTTAATGCTTCTCTGTCAAGTTTTTAAACCACAATGATCCCTATTAAAAATTGTTTGAATAAAAATTGGTCGTGGTTCCATAAGTGAAAGGTGAAAGCATGGAGTAAAAATAATTCCAATTTCATTGTAATCACCATCGACGAGAAGTCAGTATCGTTCTCTCCCAAATTCAATTCCTCTCTCAATTCAAATCCAGATGATCCAACCGCCTCTCACTTAGGGCTCTCCGATCGAATCACGAAGCGGGATTTCGATTCCCGATCATCGGCCGCGACGTGAGTTCAATTGGAGTGTTCGGACTGACGGCGGAGGGAATTTCCAGTGCTTCGTCTCCGGCGCCGGAATGCCAAGTGGGTTGCTTCTGGCAATTTTTACTGTGAAATTGGTACTGTTAAGGTGGACTGCTCTTGCTTTTGGCAATTTTTACTGTGCAATTTTGGTACTGGTAAACTTGGTGGTTGTAGTAGTAGATAATAATTTGATAGATACAGTTAGTCTTTGCTCAATGGATACATAGATTGCCAATTTAGAGATTGGAGCTATAGAACAAATGGGGATGTGTGTTTCTTGACTATTACGTTGATATGATAGATAAGGAGATGGGGTTGGGGTTGCTTGGAGATGGACCCTTTTCCGAATTCTAAAGGGACATACGTGTGTGTTCTTTTACTAGTTTAAGTAGTTGACAGCTTACGGATCATGTTAGTTTTTGTATGAAATTCGAAACAGCAAAGAGCAGAAGTATTGTTTTCTGGGTCATCAAGTGTGAGATTGTTCTTCAGATAGTAGGAGGCTGTTTCAAACAAAAGCGAACCAGAACAGATCATCCCTTTTTTGTCAATTCAGGGGCCTCTAGAAGATTTCCATTTACCCAGTCTCCACTGCTCCAGTACACCTTCTATCCCATATAGATATTGTAGTTTTCTTTTTTCTTCAGAATAGTGTTGATTGGGTACAATTTTTTAATTGATCATGAATCTGGTTTGTTTTATGTTTCTCATTTCGTATTATCAGGCATATATGTAACCTTTGCAGTGCTCTACTTAATGAGAACATTTACCTACTTTGAACGATTTAAAGCCTGGTGGCTTTTTCGAGCTTAATGCATTATCAAGTTTACAAACCTGCTAAATCAGTGCTAATACTATTTATTTGACTGGTTTATGTTTATTTCACGCTTGCAACTATGAAAACGATTATAATCAACAATTCATTTCTGTGCAGGAACTAAAAATTACTTATGTTGGGGTTGAACTTGTTGATTTAAAATACGGAGACCTTCGCTGGTGCTTTGATTTTAGAGATTCTGATTCCCCTGACATTATTTCTCTTTCTGACGTGTATGGGAAGAAAGGCATTGAAGGAGGTTTTATTCTATGTCCATATGGAAGAAACTCAAAAGCTTTTCAAGCTGCTTCTGGAACGACAAGTTCCGCTATCATTTCTAATTTGGTATGATTGACTTTAGAAATGTTAAATTTATGACTTTGTTACAGGTTTATGTAAATGCTCACTTTCTTACGAGTGATTTTAATGTATGGATTGCCATCAACTTCTACCAGCACTTATGCTATAATACATTCATTTTGTGCAGACTAAAACGGCAAAATCTATGTTCTGGTTGTGTCTAAGTGTGGAAACTTCTCAGTCTCTGACTATAGCAGAATATATATAAAGCGAAGGGGTAGCAATCTAAATACTTATTTTTGCTCTTGTAAAGTGGTCTATTTTGCTATTCATTAATAATTTTATATGGATAATGCAGCAAAAGAAATCCGTTGAAGCAGCCGAAACTGTGGTGGTTGGTCTGTGACAAGATTGTGCTCTGCTGATTTTGGGACTTTAAACGTTCTAGGATTGAAGGTGGTTCCGTTCCGGGATGCTCTGATGCAGTTGCTGATGGTGGTTCTGTTCCGGGATCAATGTGATGAATAAGAGAATTCAATGCATGTATACTGTATATATAATTGGTGTCCCTCCTAACATATAAGTACCTGAGGTGACGTTGATGGCTTTAATTACAATGCTTCTGGCTACGCCAAATCTTCCTCCAGAGTCCCCTCCTTTGCCACCCCTTTCCCCTAAATCAGCTGGAACAGTCATGGGCTTTATTGCTGGCTTACATAGATTATTAGTTTGTCTACATGCCACTGCTCAGGTTGTTGTGGAAAACACTCCTGTCGGATCTGACAGGTTTCTGTGTAATTAGCCTGAATTCTGGTGATCATTAACCTTGATCATAATCGTCTAGAATGAGCGTACCAAGTAAGAGTTAAGGGAAGCCTTGCAGGCTGAGGTTCATAAGTTAGATTTTGAGGAGGGCACAGAAGATTTTGTACCTAGTCGTTTGACAGTAGATATGACTGGACAAGATAGTGTGCCACATATATCTTGGAACTACTCTGAGTCCTGTCAGATATCCTAGTGTGTCGAAAGAAGCTTGTCTGGGTCAGCATCATCTGCGCTTGCTGCTTGAGCAGTAGTGGCAGCAGGGCATAAGAATTGCCACTGGGCGATCCTGTTGCCCTCTTTAGAGTACTCTATCAACATTTCCTATATGATGCAGACATTGGGCTTACAGTGGTTGGTGGTCGATGAAATGGGTGCATCTGATGATTGTTGCAACATGGGAAGACTAGATGGTTTTGGTGATGGAGGGGATTTTCAGTTAGGGAACTTTGTGCGAGAGCAATGACAAATGTATATGAACAGCATTACAAAGCATAGGTCCCTTTGAGGGTACAGCTCACATCACAGTTCTGTTGGACAGGACAGATGATAGGGTTAAGGCGCCACCTTCTATTACTCTTGAAGGTACACTGTTTTATTATCTTGACACAAGTCCCCTTGATGGTACTTTTCTGATCATATGGAGCGCATCTATTTGCATTGTGTACCCAAGTATAACATGAAAAATACATGGGTTCTATCTTATTTTTGGCTCCCAAGTGTATTTTATTTTTATATGCTCAGCTTTTTAGTATTTTTAGTGACTAACTGCTTTTGAATTTACTGGAAAGCCTTCTACATTCAGTCTCCTTTTCTCTTTTGAAAAAATATGAAGTTCCTTTTAGTAAATCAGCACAAGAAATTCTGTCACCATATATTATTGTTTTTTATATGTTCACCTTTAAGCTGACTGATAGAGCCTATTTATAATGTAATAGTTGAGTGTTTCATTAAATGAAGCAGATTGTCAGTACAATGGCCTTTCAATCGTAACTTATGTACATTTTACCATTTGTTAAGGCGTTAATGAAGGTGTTATCAAGGGTGGAGTTTCGTGTCTTGGTTGGAGGATGTGTGCTAGGTGTTGATATGCTGACAGCTGTTCATGAAGCTTCTGACAGCTTTCCTTTGCAATCCAATTTGATTGCTGCTACTGCCTTCAAGGAATCACTCAAGGAATGGATGTTTTTTTACAAGGAGCACAGGTTGGTCCTGTTGAAAAGGATGCCATAAGAAGATTTTGGTCCAAGAAGCAAATTGATTGGACAACAAGGTGCTGGGCTTCTGGGATGCTAGACTGGAAGAGATCACATCGATATTCATGAACTTCGTTAGGCGCTAGCTGTTCGAGTTCCTGTTCTAACGCCAGCTCTGGTCAGTTATAACATACGTGGAACTTAAATCTCATCTACTATGTATATCACTTTTCATTTGCTGTTGTTTTTCTCTGCAGATGGTTTTGCTGTGGTTTTTCTCTTCATTGTGAGAATTTTGGAAATATAGCTATTTTATGAATGTGTAAATTGCCAGTGTCTTGACTCGTAGTTCAGTTGGAAGATTTTCATTGATTCTATTAGCCCATTTATATTTGAGTTTTAGATCAGTTTGATTGAAAGAACTGGCATGCTATCTAATTTGGGGTCAATTGATTCCTTTTTTCTTGGAAGAACACTCTTTTATTCTCGTCTTTTCTAAGTCCGCGTTGTCTTCGGCATATCGCTAAGGTGATTATAGTTTGGGTAGATATACAAACTGCAAGTACAGAAAAAACGATGCAGATTAGATCAGATGAAAAATAATACAACCAGACGAAAGAAATAACATTATCATTGACTGAAATACAAACACAGAAAAGAAAAAGGAAAACAAACAGTTTCCAGGATGCACCATAGGTCCTCCTAGTCAATCAACAGATTATGAAAATGATCATCAGCAATGCAACAAATCAATTACAGCACAAGGCAGCCATCAGCTCGAGGATCAGGAAAAGTGGATGGGAGGTTTTTGAATTCGAAGATACGAGTAGGCATGAACTGGAGAGTCAAACATTTCTTGGTGTCCTTGTCGATCTTGGTGGTATCAACTTCAAACTGAAATGGAATGACTACACCCCACGTCTTATGACTCCCAATTTCACTAGGATAATTAGATCTTCGTTCCGCTGAGAGATTCATTCGAGGGGCAACAAGGCAGGCTTTCTGACCTCCTATATGGAGGATGTAATATCTTGTTGCAGAAGCAAATTCCTCAGGCAACATTGGCAGCTTCAAATCAGCAATTCGAGTGATAGACTCTTGATTTTCATTCAAGAACATAATATAAACTCCTAGATACCTACGCGAAGGCAAGTAACCAAACACGATCTTCTTGTTATTGTAATGGTCACCAGGGAGGTCCAGCACCAGAGCTCTGTCATCACAGGACAATACTTGCCTCCCACCTCTGTCATCACAGGACAATACTTGGCCTGAAGCAATTGCGCATCCATCTTCCGGATTTCTCCAGGAGGCTGCTGCTTGTCAGTTTCCAAGACGTAAACATCTCTATGCCAAGTAGGGTCTGGATCGTTCCGGAGGGCGGGTTTCCTGCCGCCGGCGAAAACAATTTGGGAGCCCCACACGCCGCAACCCATATAACCGGGGAGTTCAATCCCGGTTTTAAAAGCGACCTGCCGTAATTGCAAATGATCAACCGAATCGGAGGACAACAGATCGGACAATTTGATGGAACGGACAACATAAGTGACCCGGTCTCCGTCTGTATAGCGGTCGTGTTCTTCCATGAAACATATGTACAGTGTCTTCTCATTCAGCTTCAACTTCTTCTTCTTCTTCTTCTTCTTCTTCTTCTTCTTCTTTGCACCCACAATTATGCATACATGACGCCATTAACCACCGTTTACACTCAGCCGCCCTCTAGTAGTTAATGTGATTGCCTGTCTTCCCCACCCATGGAAATCGGGTATTTTGTATATCTAAAATAGATATGTATAGCAGCTGCCTTTTGTAATTATAGAGTGGATCACAAGACTTATCCTGGGTTCTGTAATCTTATGAAAGTCTGTTGCTGGTTCCGCCAATGCATAATACAAGCCAGCAAAGTTTTGACACATCTCCTTTTGCCTACCGTATCAAGTTATTCTCATATCTTCAACCTAATTCCAGTGAAAAATAAAGATGCACAATTCCAAATGAGTAGCAAATCCTCTTTGCTGTCCTCAACCACGTATTTAGAGGTTGAGACAAAATAAAAGTCTCTTATCAACTGCAGCCTACTTGATCAAAGTCATCAACCTTCCAAAGTAGTAGGCAATACTCAAGAATAACTCGTGACGGTTCCACCATCACCGTTGTAGAAGAAGGGATCTCATCACCAAAGCTACTCATAACAGCTCCAAGCAAAAAGAATACCAGATGTAAAAAGAACAGGAACTAAGCGAAAACAGAAGAGATACACTAGTGATTCTATTAGGCAGTTCTTGAAACACTGATTTGAAGAAAGAAAAAGAAAATTTAACAAACTATCCTAGAAGTGGACAATACAGTGCACAAAAATTCAACCGTCATATAAATCCAAGGAAGCATGACTATGGATGGACTGTGACACAAATGGAAGCTGTATGTATCAGCACGTAACTATGGATCCTACCATGGAATAGTAAGAAAGGATCGTTTCTAATATTTCTTCTAGGGCCAATGCCTTTGTGGCTGCTGATCATCCCCACTAAATACCAGTGTTTTCTATCATTATGCTTTCTATCATTATGCTATATTCCCTTTGGCCTTACAAAACTCATCCCAAATACTCCATTATGGTCCAGAGAAAATTGGAGTGCAAGAAAAAAGGAAAGACAGTAGGCCACATTTGTCTTTGAGGTTATTAATACAGATCGAAGAGCTAATAGTAATAGAACATTTGTTTATAAGAATAGTAATAGAACACGATAACACTGTTTTACATTATTCATGAAACTGAATACAATGCTCATGAGCTATAGCCTGTATATATATCCAACACACATAAAGCAGCTTAACTGATGAACAAACACAGAAACTCTCTATATCTATATCTAAATGGCTTATGCAATTTATATAGGAGGGTGCTAATGAATAGTAATGATGGAGAGGAATAGCAAGTAATCAACACCAACTTTCTTGCAATCAAAGTACTTCAACCCTTCGTTCTTCATTGTTTAACTAGTGATCAAGTACTGATGTGGGAGAGAAAGAAGTCTGCGAGTTATTGGCTGCAGGCATGGACTTAGAGCGCTTCATCCAATCCGATGTTGAGCGGGAACGATGAAACCGGCACCGGAATGAACCTTGATGTGTTGTTGGTGAGCACAAGCATTGGCCTCCTCCTTTAGGTGATGGTGCTTCTGCAGTGTTGCTGCTTTTCGGAGAGCTCGTCGATACGCTCATTTTATTGTTACCATGCCCGTGTGACGCCATGTTTATCTGTAATGAATTAAGAAGAGAAGTATGAGTTGCAAGAAGCTCTACTGTGGTGCAAGAACTTATTGGCGAAGGCCAGCTTAGTGTGAATGAATGTATATATAGGAGAATATATCTATAATTTGACAAAGAAAAAAAAAGTTAGATCTCCAAAGTTTGTGAGGCCAGAACAAGTTAAAGCCAATCAGTTGTGTTCTTTGATTGCTAGCTAGCCTCTCTTAATTTGTCATTTTGTCCTTGATTTCAATGTTTAGCGTAACTTGGTTTTACACCCCAATTAGCATTTGGGTTAAGAAAGCAATTCATGGCTATCAATCAAAGAGTTTCACTTTGAACAACCTTATCAGATTGAAATATACCAATAGAGAATTGGATCTAAAAGGAATTCCCGTGGATAAGATTTTGTAAAAATGCTCGAAAATTGCTAAATGAACGATTATTCTGAAAGAGACGCTCACAAAGTATTGGACAAATTGTCTGAAATAGAGATCAAAACAATGACAAGGGCAACTTGAGGCGTGGGCTTGTAGATGAGGTTTCCATGTGGAATGAGGTAAGCTTTATACATCAGATAGTTCATATCATATTTGAGAGAGTATTCCATGCACCGTTAAAAGACAAAAACAGAAAAAACAAAAGTGAACAGTGCATACATCTGATGGTGAGAAGATGATCGGACGGTGTAAACTGAATGGGTCACGGACGGTGACGGTGCACCGAATAATTTTCGATCATATTCATGCATATGCTGTGACTCAATAGGTTTTACTCCCAATGTGGTTAAGAGTGTTTTGTTGCCTTCTACTCAACTCACAATGCAATATGAGCACATATCCAATATGTGATTTGACTGCCACTATCATGAACATTCATGTAAGCCATAATAAGCCCATCACTGTGAAAATGAACTTTCAGGTTCTCTGGCCAGATGGATCTTACAAAAGAGCTCCCATTCTTTGCTTAATTGGTTAGTCTCCAAGAAACAGCTAGCAGCTGTGCTCTATCATGTTGAATAAATTGAGTCTCATCTATATCCAATAATGGATGAATTGTCAAACAATGTTAACTCGTGACTATATATAGCTAAGTACATATTAACATTGCTGGCTGCGCACCATTCTTGCTTATTTGGCATGAGGAAGTTGCACAAAGCTAGAGCCAACCCCACTTTGATGCAGCCCTCTAAGCACATATTCCATGCTGATATATCTTCAAATTTAGAGAAACCATTTTTCAATTTGCAATACTAAATTCATTTTGCTCCAATGTCTGCTTCTGATATAGAATTATTGAACTAGCACCGAAACATCCCTTCTAACATTGGATAACATCATCCAAGTCCAACCTAATATTCTAAAGTTAGGAGAGCTGTGATGCATTCTATATGTTTCTAAACCTTTCTTCAAGAAATCTAACCCCACAAGTTTCCTGCTTGTTAACTGATGTGGCAAGACAATTATGAGTATTTGGTTAAATTAATTCATAGTACCCAAAAAATCCTCAAATAAAAATAACTATGGAGTAAAACCAATAATGAGTGGATACAAGTGAAATATACGAATCCGCAAGTTAATCGTGTGTTGAATCCTATCTAGGTTAAGTAACCTCATTTGGAAGAGGCACACCAAAACTCTATCTTCTGCACCAAGCACCAGTGTTCATCATTCTGGACAAGGACTTGATCCACTGTCATGAAAATTATTTGGTGCAATGTCACTAGCAGTGACATGTTTAATCCACACCGTCCGATCATCTCTTCACCGTCAAATGTATGCACTGTTCATTTTTGTTTTTTTGTTTTTTTTTTGTTTTTTTGTCTTCTACCGGTGTACAGAATACTCTCTCAAAAATTATTCAGTGCACCGGTGATACATGTAACTCGTCAATCTCACACCGTCCGTTTACATTTTCACCTTCTATTGAACGTAACGAAACAAGAGGGAAAACGGAAAGGAATCAGTGAATAATTTACAAATAAAAAGATGGAGAAAACAAAGGAGACAATATGAGAGGCAGGTACGAAATCAACTGCCAGTCAAAGAACAAACTACCAGTCAGTTTGAGATGCTACTGCCACTCCATATTTTGCTTCTTCCAGAATCCAATCCCTTGTAGTCAAAGCCTCAAAGGGTGATCTAAGTCATTCACATTGCCTGGAAACATCAAAACGGATAACCAAATAGCAAGTCCCGTATATAACTTTTGTCTCTGATTGATTCTCATTACAGTGTACCTTTGCTTGGTTTTCACTTTGTTTCAATCTGATAAAAGTCTCACCTTCATCACATCCTGTGTTTGAGAAGTTTTGATCGATTATGGCAAGAACAGGCAATAAGAACATACAAGCCAAGCTGGTGGGTATGTCTTCCTTTTTTACTTTCATTCATCTGTATGCATGACTTGGCCTAAATATGATTAGCAAGTTCAATTCTTGTTTATAGAATATAGATACATGATATGTTTGTTTGGGTAAATGAATTGAGTTGTGTGAGGTTTTATGATCAGTCATGACCAAAAGGTTGTTTCTTGTGGAAAAGCAATTCCCTTTATGATGTTACATTTTGTACTTAAAAATTTTAGTATAGAACATTAGCAAGGGGAATATATGTTGGTTGATTTACTCTATTATGGATTTTCCCAGGTGCTTCTTGGGGACATGGGAGCTGGGAAAACAAGTTTGGTATTGAGATTTGTCACAGGAAAATTTTTGGAGTACCAGGTTAGTTTGAACATCAGAATCTTTGTTACCATATAATGTTTCATTATTCCATCATGTTCTTACAGCATCAGCATTATAGTATTAGTTTGTTGCTTCTAACATTTGTAAGCGGCAGGAATCAACAATTGGAGCAGCTTTCTTCACTCAGGTTCTGTCATTGAATGAAGCTACCATAAAATTTGATATATGGGACACAGCAGGTCAGGAACGTTACCATAGCCTGGCTCCTATGTATTACCGCGGCGCAGCTGCAGCTGTTGTGGTCTATGATATCACAAGCATGGTAATCAATCAAGTTCCCAATTTAGGTTCAAATGTCCTTGTGTGTAGCTGATTTATCATGGAACATTATACTTTCAAGTTTCAACATCATACAGTCCTTTCAATGGTTCCATTATAAGTAATCTGTAGACCATATGCAATCGAAGTGAAGTGTTATTCTGTTTTCAAACTCTTCAATCGAAATGATAGAAGACTATGTCATCATTTGCAATGAGTTGCTTAGACTTTGTCTGTCAAATAATACAAGACTCATTAGTGATCTGCAATATGAGTTATATATCTTTCAGGTGTGATTAGTTCATTCACTTCAATGCATATTATTGTTGACTGCAGGAGTCATTTGTCCGAGCAAAGAAGTGGGTTTTTGAATTGCAAAGACAAGGTACATTTGGAATGACCACCTTATTGGATTCATGTAATTTCGGTAACCAATATTCTTTAAGATCATTATCTCACTTGAGTTGATGTTACTACTTGTTTGATATCAGCAAATCCAACTTTGATTATGTTCTTGGCTGGAAACAAGGCTGACTTGGAAGATAAGAGAAAAGTAGGGTCTGAGGTAGGTGAAAACTGTAAATTTTCATCTTAATTGAGTTTTGCGGATGAGTATTCTGCTTGATGCTGTTGTTAATCAAGCAAATTGACCTTTGACACATTTTGCTGCAGGAAGGTGAACAATATGCTAAAGAAAATGGGTTGGTGTTTCTTGAGACATCTGCAAAAACTTCACAGAATGTCAATGAGCTCTTTTATGAAATAGGTACTTCCACCTCACCTTCTAATCATCTAGATGTTTTTACTGTGACACTATCTCCTGGTATCTGAGGCAGAGCTACAGCTACGACTGAAATATTAAGGAAAAAAATTGAAAGATTTACCATGAAAATGTTTCTTTTATAGCAAAAAAAGTGGCTAAAGCTACACCTTCTCGTCAGACTGGGATAAAATTGCACAGCAGATCACAAGAAAGCAGCAGGAGATATTGTTGCTCTTAATGATGCCCTCCCTACAAGGTACTGTGTCAATGGCATCAAATTGGTCACTTGGTAGAAGTCTTCAACATATCAAATGTTAACAAGTCTTTCATATCGGTATCCTTTGATTAACAGGTTTGTGATCCATTTCAAGGACCCTGGTTCAACAAGTTGGAAACTGAACTGATTGCGGCGCATTGATGCATCGGTATGATGATGAGGACCCCATCTGCAAACTTGTTACGTATTTGAATCTATCTCGTTTCTGTACATTATAACAATATTATCTCACTACCAATGTTGCCTTTGTTACACACTCAAGTGATGTTCATTGATTCAAGAGTGATTCTGCTGCCTAATAATGAGGACAGAATGTCGCAAACAAAATGTGTCACAGACCAAAACTATTCTCCAGTACTAAATACTTGTTATGCGCTACATTATTTCTGTGATTACGATTATGATACCACCAATTCTAAACTGATGGTTATGGCTAGACTTTGTTTTGCTTCTATTTCCCCCGGCCAACTTTCTCAGTTTCTTTCCCCTTGTGTTTGGTGACCTATTAATGGTCATGTGGTTCACTCAAAGCTGTTTCTGTTAGGGAGAGCTTCATCGAATAAAAACCTGTTGGGGAGAGTTTGGGACCTCATGAATGGCATCCAAAGACAAATAGAGCCAAGAAAGAAATTCAAGTTCAGGTATAGCGAGGACAAGCAAAGGTCCCAGGATATCTGTGGAGTTCTAGTCTTGTCACACATACTTGGCACTCCCATTAAAAGGCCCTTTCGTTTTGCTTTTAAGCGTCTGAAAAATCCATTTTAGGTTGCAAAAAGCCTTTAAATGGCAGTTCACCAAAGTCATTAAAAGCACTTTTGATGGTATTTCTAACAAATCAGTAACATTCATCAAATTCCCGAAATGAATTTACCTATATTGTCCAATAACTCTCGACTTTAGAGTTTCAATACTTTGGTGCACTCTGCTTGAGAGTTTCAGTACTTCGGAAGACATGAAATGTGTCGAGTGCGCGGCCATGCACTCTTTTGGCCACATTCCTTATTCTATCACTATTACACTAGCAAATGCAGAATGAGTGCACAGAAGTGAAGCTTCTTGCCGAACTGGTGCTCTCAACTCATCTCATGGAAACCCAAGAGGTCTCGTCCATATCAAACTGGACAAACACCTCGCAGTGCCACCCCCACAGGTTACAGTTTCTGTTTAATTTAGGATTCACTTGCACACAGATCACAACTCGAGGTCCCTCAAAAACAGAGAGACATAATTTTCCTTCAATTTTTTCCCCAATTTGTTTGTTTCTTATATTTTTTTTTGCTTTTGCCCTCTAGTGTACTCCCTTCATGGCTCAGACTTCACGTGCATTTCTCACCAATTCACAATCCCAAAAACAAAGGCTCATAATTTATGTGCTCTACTGCTGCCATAATAAGACTGCTTCCCAACAATAACCATTACAAAAAAGCAAGTGAAAAACAAAGAAAAAAAGAAAGAGTTAGAAGCAGAGCTCTGTTTCTGGCACCATGGCTTTTCACACATGCGGTGAAAAAAGTTCATCTGGGTGCACTTTCTCTATCTCTCTTTCCAGCTCATTTTACTATTTCCCAGTACAACAACACAGACATGGTGAACTACCTAAAACAACCTTACCTTCAATCACCATGAAGGAGAAGTACAAGGAGAACCTGAGGATGAGGATGAGTTACCATTGTTAGTGTTGGAATCACTGCCTGAAGTTCCTAAAGACCTTGCATCTCTGAGAGAAACAGAGCAGGCCTCTTTCGGTAGCTTCTTCATTGGAGTTAGAGGAGGTGTGGTTGGGCTGGAAGGTCCAGAGCCTGAAGGGGTAGGTTGAGCTACCTCACCATCTTCACCGGAGCTACAAGAACCCCCCATTTCTAGTCTTGAAGGTGAAGTATCCGGTGTTTCGAAGGGAGTGTTTGCTCCTGTAGTGCTACTGCTGGCTCTATTTGCTTCGTTTTCGTAAATCGGATTGGAAATGTACACCAAATGATCTTCTGAGGCAGTGTTGGGGATAGTACCAGCTTGAATTGGGTCTTGTTGGTTTGGCTGTGGTGAATTTGCTAAGGAAATCGATGGGGTTTCGTTTGATGTTTCTTGGGTTGGGATGTCGAGGACATGGTGGTTGTGGTGACATTGTTGATGCTTCTTTGGTTCTGCATTGTACTCTTCTTTGCAAGATGGGAAGAGGAAGCTTCTGGGAGCTCGAAGAACACCTAAGAAGCTGCCTAGAGGAGGGCCTTGGGGTTGTGATGAAGGCTCGGTAGAGGCGGTGGTGGCCTCCATGGCGGTGGCTGCGGTGGTGGACAGGTCAGTGTTGACAATGGAGTTGGTGATGTCGGTTTTGTGCTGACGCCGGCGGCGGAGCAAGAGTGAGCAGTAGAGCTCAGCTAGGAGAACCAAGATTAAGCCCAAGACTATGGCGAGGCTCACCACCATTACCAGTGTTGCCCCCATTATCACTTTGGATGTGCCCTTCATCTCTCTCTCTCTCTGGGAATGTGCGGCAGTGAAAAGGAGGGTACTGGGTTATATTGGAGGATGGGAAGCTTTTGTTTTGGCGGGAAACAGTACCAGAGCCTTTGATAAGGAAAGAGCATAGGAAGGGGAATCTTGAAAGGGCAAAAATACCTGGGGAATGCAGAAGCTTTTTACCTTCCGTGCTCCTGACATTCAATGTCAATTAAGTCATTTCGACTTCACTGTACTGCAAATGGCAAAAGATTAAAAAAATTACAATTTAACCTTTCCTTCTTCCTGGTTCAGAGGTAAATATATGACACTGAAACTCTGATAGTCATACAACAAGCATTCTCAATCTCAACCTCCTCTCAAATTATGGTATCTCTATGACTATCAATCAAAGCTGCACACTATTAGATCTGTTACAACGAAAAATGACGATGATATGAAACTCAGTATATAACCTATTATACATGTGAATCGTACGAGATAAGAGCCTTCTCTTGTTGCTAGGATCTATGTGAAGTAAAGAGGCCAACCATGTGGTGCCATGGTGCCTGTGCCTTTTAATTCGGTAGTAATGAGAGGATGGACTTTGGTAAGTTTCGTGAAAAATGAACAGGACAGAAATAGCAATGGTTTCCAATCCTGCTTGTAAAATTCAGCTTCTGATTGCTTAAATCTTTACCTTCCTCTTAAGGCTGCAAACTTGGCAGCTAAATCCTCATAGTCAGGTAATTTCGGATGCACGTGCCGAGCGTTGGACCCATCTGGTTGGAAGGAAGATGCACGAGCAAATACTTTTGGGGTCTCTGACGGACCTGAATGTTCATGAGGAAGGGAATTTGATCTTACATGAGTTGGTTCAGACACCCGCTCAGCACGCTCATCTCTGCTTGCATGATGACTTTTTGATTTTCTTCTTGATTGTCCTGGCTCTAAGTTAGAAGGCTTTTTGCTGTAATGAAGTAGCAGTTCATCAATTCTTCTCTCTTCGTCATCTTTCCTGTGGTGGTGGTCATCATCAAACAACAGCTGCAGGCCTCTTCTTGAGTCATCCCTTCTCCTACTCCTGCTTCTTGTTTTGCTCATCGCGACCCCTGTATCTTCATTGTAGCCAGCATCATTGGTAGAGGAGCGTGATCTTGAGGGCCTCCTTCTAGATGATCTTGGTTTTGGTACATTGTTGGTAACTATATCATCCTGATGAATGTGCTCCTTCTCAAGATCACAACTGCCAACTTTTGCAGTGGCACGCCTGTCATGATCACAACCTAGTTGTACCCTTTCCAACACATGTTCAGCTAAGTCTCTCTTATATGCTGCAGGATCAGTAGAGATGTCTGTACCTTGAGAATTATCTTGACCCAAACTAGCTTCATGTTTTCTGCCTTTTTCTCTGACATTAGATTTCACATAAGGAGGAGGAAGGACATGGTTGGAGAAGGGCTTCAATTTAGGTGTTCCTTCTTTACCATCACTTCTCACAGGTGGTCCGTCAACATTTGGCTTTACATGAGGTGGAATGTCAGGGCTGTCTCTTTTAGGAACAAAATTTTCCGCTTCATAATGCCTTTCCAGTCCTTTTCCCCGAGAAGAACTGCCTAATCTAACTGGT
Organism: Comarum palustre; assembly: GCA_951800085.1. NCBI lineage: Eukaryota > Viridiplantae > Streptophyta > Magnoliopsida > Rosales > Rosaceae > Comarum > Comarum palustre. The sequence goes on along the minus strand of OX637588.1, from coordinate 2,306,950 downwards.
TTTAGGGGAGCATCCTCTCTTGTTTCATACTTGTGCGCTACTTCTTGCCTTTCCTGGAACAAGATGTCATGGCCCTCTTTTTCCTTGAGACTACCTTCACAGCCTTTAAGAGACTTGGATTCTCTACCTAAATGTATATGCTTAGTCTGACCATCAAGCTCATCCTTATTCAAAGCAATAACTTCCTTGGGGTTCTGTGATTTGTGGCCACCATTACGATCAAGTCGCCTTTCGGTTGCCAGATGTTCATGCCTATCTCCTTTTGGTATTGCACCTTTTCCATTAGACAATTTGCTTTTATCATCAGTAACAGGGAAAGACCCATAAGTTTTTGGCTTGTCCTGCAAAATTGCAACAGCCTTAGAATTCCAGATAAGAATTCCACCTAAATTTGACATTCCATGACAGGTAGAAAGAATATCTGATACAGGCAATTATTACAGCAACAAAGTAGGGAATATACCAGTATAAATGCAGGAGGTTTAGACATCCTTTGTTCAAAGGCCCAGGAGTCCCACTTTATTGAAAATTCTAAAGCAATGTCTTTCATCAACTGAACCTTCTTCTCCAATGTGGGAGGCTTTGAAGCTATGTTCTCAACAAACTATAAATTACAAATTCAGTTAGCTTACAACAGTAAGTGATTCATAAAATTCCATCAAGAGCAGGTCCATAAATACTTACCTTTTGATCCACACAGTAATCCAGAGAATTTGCGTATCTCTCTTGAAATAGTTGCCTGATGTCACGCAACTCTGGTAAATCAGAAAATCTTGCTGCAGCAACCATCAGTGATGCAACAGCCTCCTTACATTCCTCAGGGCATTCCCTGCAATGATAATAATGGAGCAAAGTTATACTGAGTTAACCTGTCATCCCTTCAGATTACTAATGAAAACTATCTTCCTTTAGCAGGAACTCAAACTATCTGTATGATGTACGCTAGAAGTCTATAACATGAATCAATAAGATCAATAAATAACCTGTAGTAATGGCGGGATGAGTTAAAGTTTCATATTCTTAACATGTTTCTCCCCAAAAGGGACAGCAGAAATGTCTATCAAATTTGCATCCCTATTATCAATTTCTATCCCCGGCACCAATATTTCGCATACAATAAATTAATCAACCAAGCGTATTTAGAGAACTTAGTATACTGAAGTAATGCTATTCTACACCAGCAGCATAATGTGATAATGACACTAAGATTAGCACCCCATAAAATCAAACTCTATGCCAATGTAAGGGCGGTATCATCGCTTTTGTCTTTCTCCTCTATACACCAACATTTATATGGACATAAGCGAACATAGATTGGCTAATAGCACTTCAATCTGAAATCAGTATCACAGCAGCATACCTCTGTTTCTGCATTACTGAAAGATGCTTCAACACCAAATCACAGCATCTCTCAACGAAATCGTAACACGACGAAAGTATCACCTCCACTGTAAGTCCCTCAGCCTGAATTGTTCAGAATCCAACAAACCGCAAAAACACCGTGTCATTTTTATGTTACAGCGATTCAATAATCCTCTCCAATAATAATCCAAAAAATTATAATAATATGCCAAAATCCTATTTTCTCGGCAACCTAACAGATTACAGCAGCTTCAAAATCGTTCCTAAAATCACACAAAAAAATGAAATGAACTAAGCAATACAAAAGAGCCGGAAGAATTTTGAAACGAAGAGAGTGATCTCACCCTTCCGTAAGCATTAATATCGAGGCCATTGGCGAGTAGATCAGCTATGTCTTTCTTCAGAAACTTCTGCGTTGCGTTCCTCTTCCTCCGAATCACGTCGATCCGACTCTTCGTCAATTTAATCAGCGATTTACTGACACATGCACCAAATTCAAAAAAAGCTTCAATTCTATGAACTATAAACAGAGAATGAGATATGAATCAAAAACAGAGAGAGAGAGAGAGAGAGATCTAAGAGCTCACCACTTGGCGCCGAATCCACGGCCGAGCAGTCCGTCGAGCATTTTCTCCGACTCGGTTTACCGGAAAACGATTCGACTCAGCGACTCGAACCGGAGAGAAGCATGAACTGTAATAGAGAGCTTTAACAATAATAAGAAGAAAATCTCAGACCGCAGATTAATATATGATGAAGTCTTTGTCTCCGCGACTCTTTTTCAGTTTTCTCTTTCCTTTTCTTTCAAAACGAGAGCTTGAAAGCCACTAAACTGACGGGGACGGAGGAGTTTTTTCCTGACGGTTATGCCCTCGGCGGCTTGTGGGAGCTGGCCCCAGTCGTTTTAACGTTAGGGAGGGTGTTTTGGGAAGGTGGGGGTGTGTTCGGCGCTGTGGGGACGCCGTTGGATTTAAATACTAATTGGGAGTAGTGGAGGGAGTGGGCGTCGGGTAGTAAAGTCAAGGAGGTTGATGGAATTTGCTGAGCTGCACCCAGATGGAATCATTTTTGTCTTTTTTATTTGGGGAATTTTTCTTTTTGTGGGATTTTTGTTTCTTTCGTTTTTTTGTATTATTTTGCAGAGGACGTTGGTAACGGCCATTCTAACAGTATTTGCAGAGGATGTTCATCAGGAAAAATAAAAAATAATTTCTTATAATGGCACAGAAGATGTTCGTCAGGTAATTCTGATTAGGGTTAATTAATCAGATTTATTTTCTAATTCATTCTAAAAAAAGATTTATTTTCTAATTAATCTGACTGGTGTTGATTAATCAGATCATGGATCCCTGTTATCATCCCTTAATCACAGTCAATGAAATGAATTGGGAGTGATCAAGGAAATGGCATATATAATTGCTTGTTTAAATACATATATATTATGCGATGTTTTTGGTCATCAATATATGATCGTGATCGTCGCTCATATATGTTTTATGATCTTGTAATTGGCATTCAATAGTGAGCATACACTCATATATGCCACCTGCTGATCATTTTATTTTGTTGGAGATATTTAGTATGAGGTGTTGGAGGCAATTAAAAACCTATCATCCTTTAACATTGAAAACATATGTGCAAATTTTGACTTACCTAGACCCAAATAAGCCTTAAACCTATGCACCTTAAATAGGAATTCAAAGAGATAGCATCCAAGTTTTGGGAATAACTAGTCGATTATTTTTCTGATTTCATAAGAACGTGGTTTATTGTCTATGATTATGTGGTCATTCATCTTAGTTTTAAAAATTGAAACAAAAAAGAATATAAAAGAAGACTCATGGGCATAGAAACAACTATATATTACACTTGAAACCTTTAAAATGAAAAATGTTCATGCATGCACGTAATATAATCTTAACTTGCTTTATACGAATCAATAACAAAATAAGCTAAAACTATGATTCTTCTTAAGATGTATTATAATATATGTTAGATTAGGTTGATGCAGGTTCAGACATTAGCATAATCTGCTTAAGGCATCCCACTGTGGATGTGGATTAGACAAATGCATTGACCTCAACCTAACCAAAGCCCCCTCTAATTGTCCTCTTTGGATAACAAAAGGGTCACAAATGGCTTTCCCATTTCATTGCTTCTTGTTTAAGTCATGGTTCAAGAACTCAATCTTGCATTCTGAAAAATATGGTGTCTATCTTTTTCAGTCTGTTGAGGTCATAAAGATTAGAGACCACATCACAAACCCGATCTATACCAACCTGTTGCATTTTCATTCTAACGAGATCCCAGCTGGAGTTATTACCAGCTAATGCAAGAGGCACTAATTAAGTCACTTGTAGTTGTCAAGTTTCGTTACTAAAAAGATAAGATTGATTACAACCTTGTATTTTGAATAAATGAAAGAATCATATAAATTGTATGCAAGTGATACATATGTGACCTTTGCTATTACACACTCACTTTAGTGCATCGCTGCTTTCTATTATGAACTTAAATAATAATAACAAAAGTATTTTCTTATTTAGTTTCTTCAATCTATACCCCTAAGCCTCCATATAGTAGACCTTTTTCGTTCAGTTCTCCCCAATGCATCGACTCCTCCGATGAAGCCAAGAACGTCAGACCGTAATTTCTACCCTTCATTTTAGCAAAGTCGGCAGACAAGTTGTTGATAGGAGAGAGGAAGAGCAGGCACCATGATTACACCTTTTCTTGGTTGAATCTTTGAACCCAGAATTTTAAGGCAATAGAAATTGGGCAAAATCAAAGAACGGAGGAGAGTGCTTACAAACTAGAAACTGGGAAAATTGAAGAGAGGCAAAGTTGGAGTATGGGCTAATCTATTTGCATAATAAAATAAAAGTCAAATCTCATTTCAATGAAAATAAGACTTTGAAACCTAATTAAATAAAAAATACACTTATTTGTGCTCAAACACACAAATCTTTATTAAAACCATATTAAAATAATAATTTTCAATACAGTTTTACCCTAATCTCTTACTAAAGAGAGAAGACTTTGTCGGAGCACCGCCAGACTCCGGTCACCGGTCGACGGACTGCGGTAGTTAGCGTCCGACTCCGGTGATCAGATTTTTTCGGTCACAGGTAAATCGGGTACTGACACCCAGTAACAAATATATTCTAGTTACTGACCTCCAATAACTGAGTTCCAGACCTCCAATAATCATAACTAAATCTGTTACTGACACCTAGTAACTCGGATATTCCAGTTACTGACCCCCAGTAACTGAGTTTCAGACCTCCAATAATCACAACTAAATCGGTTACTGATACCCAGCAACTCGGATATTCCAATTACTGACCCCTAGTAACTGAGTTTTTAACCCTGAATAACCGTTGATAACTTGGTTACTGACACCTAGTAACTCAAATATTTTAATTACTGACACACAATATCTCAGTTTCTAACCCTCAGTAGCTCAAGTTTTATTCTCACTAGTAACAAAATTATTACCCTCAATGCTGCATTTAAGACTTTGATAATAAACTTTTCACCACTGTAGAACTTATCAATCCTCAATAAATGTAAGTATTTCAAAAAAAATTAAAAAAAAACTCTAACTCAGCATAGCATAAATAGAACGCAATCTTGCAATTTCCGGCTTGGAGAAGAAGTGAGGTGGGAGAAGAACTAGATGGCCTTGGATGAAGAGCACGACGCCTCGTTACGGCCTCCCCGATCATGATTATTCTTAGGGGCCTCGTTACGGTCACGTCCACCATGGTCGTTTCAGAGAAGCAAGTTCATGCCGAAGGCGAGGTAAACCGGCTGGATCTGGCCGTTAAAAATAAATGTTCATTTGTTTGATGGATTTGACTAAGCAAACAATCTCTTTTTACATTGATTTTTTTTGTAGAGATGATCTTTATTGGTTAATTAAACTATTAAACGATTAAGATTACGATTGACATTGTTTATTTTATTGGTTAATAAAAATAGATACACCATATTAACTAAATGTATAGTTGGACAAATCTGTAAATAATTATTTAATAAGGTAAATGTACAAAATAGAAATAGATACACCATATTAACTTTTTTAACCATGTCTAATAGAAATAGAAACATTATTTGTCTGCATGTATTATGAAACCTTCATAATCTCAAAGAATTTATCTACCACATCTAGCCAATCTAGAAAATTCTCCTCGTACATGTAACCAGAAAATAAGGAATATCTGCCATGTTTTTAAAATTTTGATTTGCAACCTGATTCATCATGCTCTTGGATTTTTCTTGCCTACCTCTTTTGCAGTTGATTTTATTCTTTCTTTCCAAGATCCCATGAAAATCTTCCCTATGAGCAGTCATCTGATTCAGAACTTGAGTACTCAAAGCAGTCAGGGTTGTGGTTAAAGCCGCAGTAATGAGTTCTTCACCCATTGATCATCAAAGATAAAATAGACGGGAAAATCTTTCTCTGATCCCACTTGACATGACGGGAGTATGGAGGGCTAACCAGCGTTACACCATAATTAGATGTAGAGTTTTCAAGCGAAGAACCCTATAAAATAAATCTTGAATAACACCCGAGAATAAGAGAAAACTCTTAATTTTGATTGATAATAATATAACAGAATACGACTACAACTGTTTAACATTGCTTATATAATGACAAACAAACCCTAAGGCAACTAACATCAAACCTAAATGTCCAAAACATAAAATAAAACCAAATTCAAAAAACATAAAAGAAAACCAAATTCAAAATAAACTATAAAACTTAAAAACACTAAATCCCGAATAAGATTATTAAAATGATATTATTTGGCCTAAATTTGACAGGGATCACTTAAGTGAGTCTTGTAGATCTCGTTGTTCCCATTTTAAAAGGGTATTATGCGTCACAAACAGACATTCTGTTCAAAACTACTCCAATTCCGATCAGTGGTGTAGCCAGAAATTCTAGACGAGTAGGGCACATAAGTAATAATTTAAAAAAATAAAAAAATAAAAAAAATATTAATAATATTTAAATTTCTATCTATTAGAACGGTAATTGTCCTTGCTTATCTTTCATATTTTAAAATGGTTGCATAATAGTTTCATCTTTTATACTAGTAAAATGGATTTCTCAATATATGGAATCAAACGATCATTCATGAACTGGTCACTAATTCAACTCCGCAGCCGAGTCTTCACATTGTTCATAGCAGAAAATACCCTCCCCACACTTCTTTTAAGGTATTTTTAAATATTTGTAAAAGAAAAAGTTGATAAAGAATACAATTCTTCATTGCAATTGATGGTATATATAGATATTTTTCTTAATGTTTTTGTATTGGATTTAGAATTCTATTGCCAAGAGGAATATTAAAAGTATGGATAAAACTTAAATTCAATAAATATAGGAATTCTATTATTAAAATGAATGAGGAAAAATAATATTAAATTGTATTAATTAATTAAAAAAATCGAAGGAAAAATCAAAAACAAAAGCTGAAATTGAAGACACTGAAAGATCTCACGTTGACGTACTAATGCACCAATAAAAAATAAATAAATGCAAGACATGAAGTGCAAGTGCAAGTGATAGTAAACTATCTTTAGTTTGTAAGAAAAATCTGTTTCTCTATATAATATATATATATATATAAGTATTAATATATTTTATTTTATGGGGCACTGGTCTATGTCAGCTTTTGTCCTATCAGTGAGGCACCGCCCTCATGGTGCCTTATTGTGTCTCCGCCTCTGATTCCGATCACGGTTAAAATCTGACTTTTTCGCATGGACAAAATACCAATTTCTTATATATTTCAGTAGCTAGCAACATTTTTATATGAGAATTACCAATCCTCAAATCATTCTTCTTGGTTCTATGACGATTCTTTATTTTTACTTTATTCTTATTAATTTGAGTTTGTTTCTTTCCTACATCAGTCTTTATTTTTATCTTATTCCCGCTAATTTCAACTTGTTTCCTTCCTACATCATGCAGTAAGCTGACTCATTTGATGTGTTCCAGTTGGAAGTGTAAAATCATCCATTGTCCCAGATAAGTGAAATCATCCAAATTGGGCCGGTTCATGTTTCTTTTCTCAGACTACCCCGTATCAAACAGAAATAAAGCCCAATTATAAATTGTTCGATCCGCATTTTGTCTTTTCTTACTGTATAAACCCTGAACCCTCTCCATCTCACATCCAGTTGCTCAAAATAGATGGGTAGGTCAGAAACCTGACCATTACCCATTGTGATTTCCATAAGCTTCGTCTTAATCCTGACTCAACGGCGCAGCTCTATTCTCTTTACCTGCCAAACAACATAGCGAGTTAACCATGCACACCAAGTGTTCACGAAATGCCCAACTTTGATCTCCCAGAACCCAACTACCAAACATGTCCATCTCATCTGACCTAGCCACCATGTAAGTCCAAGAGGAGAAGCTGCAACCCCCGCTCCGGCGCAAGGCTCATAAGCACACGCGTGATGGTAAGAAGAAGAATAATGATGGGAAGAAGAAGAAGAAGAAGAAGGACAAGGCCAAGGATTTGAAGTGGAAGTTGGATTCAGAGGCTAACAAGTCACTCTACATGTGTGTTCTAGAGCACAGGAGTAACTAGTTGGCTTATGTTATCCAGACCATCAAGCTTTCGGAGCACTTCTCGCCGGTCGAACATCCATTGACATTACGACAAGTGGCTTACGAGGCCGGTTCGCATCTTCCCGGGTCTGTTGGTTGCGGAGTCTGAGGGTCCCAAATTGTTTTCACCGGCGGTGTGAAACCCAGCTGCCGTTACGGCATTGGTTCAATGCTCCCTGACTCTGTTTGGCATACCAATGTTTACGCATTCGAAACACAGGCAAAGAAAAGTGAGATCACAAAGCTTGATGCTAATCTCCAAGGAGCAAAATTGAACCCTCTGGCGGTGGAGCTGGGAAGGTCCCTCATTTGGAGGTGTTTGACCCTGAAATAGGCGAGTGGGAAGGTCTGCCCCAGCCTCCATTTTTCCAAGTTAACTCTCCATATTATGGACATGGCAGCTTCTCTTATGCAATCACCGGCACGAAGATGCTTGCCTCCCATGATAAGCAATGTCCTGTGTTCTGCTTCGACGTGGCTCACCCGGACAGAGAATGAAGACAAGTCCCTAGTATGTGCGAGGGTGTATCTTTCCCGTTTGATAACCATCTTTAGTGCTGGACCTGCCGGGGGATGATGACAAGAAAATAATGTTTGCCTACAGTCATGAGCCTTGGCGTCTATGGAGGCCACAATCCTGTCATTTTGTGCACATTGGAGGTCAGAAAGCCTGCCTTGTTGTCACCGAAATGGACCCCGATGAGTATGAGCCCGTCACTCGTAAGGAACACGGTGCAGTCATACCATTTCAATTTGAAATTGATATGACCAGGGTGGACAAGCACAAGAAGAATTGTTCAACACTGCAATTCATGCCTCTTGGCAGCTTCATATACCACACCAACCCATCCACCACTCTTCCACTTCCCGAACCTGAAACGGTTGGTTGCTTTCTGCTCTGAGGAAGAGGAAGATCTTGTAGGCAGCTTGTAGCAACCTTAACTGTGTTGTTTTTCTTGTTAGAATGAATTAAGTCTGCATCTGCATTACTGTTTTTCTTGTTGGAGTTTGTTTCAATCATTGACAACATCATTTCCAGTATTTCCGTAGAAAATCCAATTGGACCTGAAGTTGCAATGCCAACAACAAAAAGGTTGGGATATCCGGCCAATACGGCCGGCCATTTACTCCGATTTGTTTGCAAATTACACAAGAATTGTCCAAAAAGAGCTTATCTCACCAACATTACAACAGTGAGAACGCATTTGATTTGATATGTTGAGGTCAGTAACAGTACTCGAAGCTAATTTAAACAACATACTCTCAGAACTAACCAATGTCTAATGGTATGCAATTACAATAAAAATGTCAGCTCCTGTACTGGAATTACCGAGTCATCTATAGCTGCTATTCTTACCAAAAACATCTCAGAAAGTTGACCAGGAAGTGGAACAAATAGTTTTCTTGGTCAAGCAATTCGTGCCGAACTAATCTCTCTAGCACGACGTTCTGAGGTAGAAGCTGACTGTAGTAGAGGAGGGTTGTGACTGAAGCCGCCGGATCACGAACCAGTGATGTTAGTAGCCTCACCAGTGACCTAAGCATCAATGGGCTAAGAGACTGCATACAAAGGAAGATGACATGTTAGGAAACAAATTGACAAGACTCAGAGACCCAAAAAGAGATATGATCATGAAAAAAGAATCCGAGTTTTCGGTTTCGATCATATATACCATTGTTTCTTGGAGAGGAAGGAGAGCGAGGAGGAATTGTTTGAAAGTTGGAATATGAATATAGACATTGCGGAGGTTGAGGTTTTGGGCTGGGATATGACCTTTTGTGTGTACCTGTCAATCTTCAGCGGACATTCCGACCTACCTGTCTATATATTTTGTGTTTGACAAGAGCAAAATATTGGGTGGTGCTTCACTTAGAATATAGGTGGCCTGTTCAATTAGGTTCACCATTGGCCAAAACCCCAACTCCCTCGAGAGTTTTGTCTCTTAAATAAATTATTAAGAAACTTTCGATGAAATTGAGTCACTCTATGTTTCTCATTGTGTCACTTGTTTCTCATTGTCTCACTCTTCACTCTTCAACATTTTTACCTGATCCAAAGCAACCTGCATACTCTTATTTCAAGAAACGAAGTTGGTTCTTCCCGCCGGGATGGAAGGCCCTATGTCGGTTTAGGGAACAAAATACCCATTTCTGTGATGGAGGCTAGATAAAAATAGTGCCGCAGCACCACAACTACAGCCAAAAGAATATGTCACACCTCACGAATGTGGTATTATTGATGATGTATGGTTAGAGGAAACTCCGTGAACATGTTCAAGATGCATGTTGTTGCACCGATTTCAGGTTACCCGATGCAAGGTACTTCCTTTTCATAAATAATAGGGACCAGCTGAGTTCTGGACCTTCCAAAAAATAGGAATATGTCTGCCACACATAGAAAGATTGAGCCGAGACACAGACATTTCATGTGATAGACTAATAGTCAGAACTCACGTAGATGAAACTGCCCGCCTGTTCTGTATACGTAAAAGAAATCTCACACACACACATACTGTAAACGAGGAGCATGAAATTCATTTCTTGTCTGCTAGAGGTTCTCTATTTCTTAGTGTGAAATTAAACCAGAAAGTTCAACAAGTGTGACATAAAGGATTACCAAAAAAGAGAAATTTTGGACATTACTTGCAAGTTGAAGCATTACATCCCCATCTCATAGTATCACTTTGCATAGGTCAAAGGCAAGTGATTATCAGAAGCAATCATGCTGGTATACATTTCAAAGTTCAAACTGTGAGCTCAAGCTACAACGACTTTGACGCTGTCCGTGTGGGAAATAAACAAACACTTGCGTTAGTGTTTATATTGGAAAAGAAGACCGATAGCGTATTCCTTTTCATATGTAAATTGTAACTCGTTGAAATTTAGGATTTTGCAGTAGTAAAATATAGTGGAAATGCGAAACAGGATGTTATGTTAGGCTTACAAAATGATGCAGCGTTGACTTACATAGCTCTATCCCAACAGAACCTTCGGAAATGCCTATGCAGCAGTAGCCGACTAGCCGTCTGTTCAATTTTCAAAGAAATCAAAGAATCATTCAACATTGTCAGTCTAATTTTGGTAACTAGTCCCCCTGCACTATCTAAACTGTGCAAGTAATTTCAAACCATTGTGGTATTAAACACAGAAAAGGTATTCAAGTTGTAAGAGTTCTGTGAGACCATGGCTAAACTGAGAAGCTTCCTGCTTCTCTTTTTCTCATGTTTTGGTCTGCAATCTTTGTTTTCTTGTTATGCAGATACACTCATATCTACGATAAAGCAAGGCCAACAGCTGAGTGATCTGGCTTCTGATCATCTGGTTTCGGATAACGGGTTCTACAAGCTGGGATTCTTCAGTCCTGGCTCTTCTAGTGACCTTGGTGCTACGACTAACCGTTTCTTGGGGATATGGTACAGCAAACTACCAAATCATCCTGACGCAATCTGGGTGGGAAACCCGGAATCCCCGATCAACGATTCATCTGCCGTGTTTATGTTGGACAGTGATGGGAAGCTTAAGATTGCATATGATGGAGGCCTCATATATGTGTCAGAAGTCAATAAAACAGGTTCTGGTAATGTCACTCTCTCTTTACTTGGTACTGGAAATCTTGTGTTGAGAGAAGTAGATTCTAATGGAGCAGCCGGAAATGTTTTATGGGAAAGTTTTAGCAATGCATCAAACACATTGTTGCCTGGAATGAAGTTAGGAAGGAACCTCAAGACTGGAGAGAATTGGACTATTTCTTCATGGTTGAGTGATCAGTCCCCTGTACCAGGTGTTTTCAAGCTCGGTGTCGATCCCAGTGGTGCTGACCAGTTGATCGTCTGGCGGCGAGAGGAGGTATACTGGAGCAGTGGTGTCTGGGAAAATGGAAATTTTCTAGACTCCCCTGAATTGACGAAAAGGGATGATTTGTTCTGGTTCACTTTTGTTTCAAACAGTGAGGAAAAGTATTTCTCCTATTATCTGAAGAACAATCTCACACTTGATGATCCAGAAAACAATACTACTAAATCAAGGTGGGAACTGAATTCCTGGGGGCAAATTTTGGAGTCAATTCTATCTGCAAACGGTAGTATATGGGAAACAACAACTATCAGTCCTTGCACATTCAACCCTAAGTATCCTGATGCAGTTTGCATAGAGGAGAAGATTTCAGAATGCAGGAATGGTTCTGAGCTATTTGTTCCAACAAATGGCTTTCTGAATGGAACTGAATTCACTTACAGTGATAACAGTACTAACTTGGCTCTGAGTGATTGTCATGCTACTTGCTGGAGCGATTGCACCTGTATCGGCTATGAACCAAGATACACCAATGGGTCTGGATGTCTGTTTTTGAAAGAAGGAGCAAAGTTTGTTCAGAATGATTACTTTGATGAAGTCGCTTATATCCTAACGATAGCGACAAAAGGTATACCTGCCTGAACATAGACCTATGATTATTGCTCTTTGCTGTTTCGAATTCTTACGAAAACTAACATGATCTATCAGCTGTCATTTACTTAAACTACTAAATGCTAATACTGTGGTTGGGTTTAGATGGAAGTACAAAGAAAAAATGGTGGATATGGTGTATTATAGGCATTTTGGTTGGGTTGGCACTGCTACTTGCAAGCTACTTGTGCTACTGCTACACAAGGAAAAGAAAACTTAGACTTGAGCAACAAACTGGTAAGCAGAAACCAGATAGGATTTCCTTTCTCTTTATATCAGAATTGTTTTCTGGACAAGTTATTTAACCATTGGATTCATCAGATACCGCAAAAGTGGAAACAAGTCAAGAGCACAGATTACTTGAGTTGAGGTCTCAACCATCCGAGATTGAGGAAATATACAGGCTCAAAATATGCAAAAGAAGAGGACAAGAGTTTAAGATGTACAGTTTTTCAGAAATAGTGGCTGCAACAGATGAGTTTTCGTTTGCCAGAAAACTAGGAGAGGGTGGTTTTGGACCAGTTTACAAGGTAAAATCTAGGATTTTATCAGCAATTAACTATCTGGGGAATGAGTACCTGACTTTGAAAGCTAATGCAGGGGGTGCTACCAAATGGGCAACAGGTAGCAGTAAAGAGACTTGCACGACAGTCAGGACAGGGACTAGAAGAATTTATGAACGAGATTACACTTATTGCTGAACTTCAACATAGTAATCTTGTTCAGCTTTTAGGTTGTTGCATTCAAGGAGAAGAGAAGATTCTGATCTACGAATTCATGACAAATACAAGTCTGGATGTGTTCCTCTTCGGTAAACCCTAAATCCTCTTAGTGAAAAACTCAGTCTTCTACATTGTTATTTGCTCAATCTAGCATATAGCGTATAATAACTACGCCTAAGCATACTATGGATTCAACTGATTGCAGATTCCATTAGAAGGAAGCTTTTAGATTGGCAAACTCGCGTCAACATTATTGAAGGGATTGCACAAGGACTTCTTTATCTTCACAAGTATTCTAGAGTTAGAGTCATACACAGAGATCTCAAACCTAGTAACATTTTACTAGACGAAAACATGAACCCTAAGATATCAGATTTTGGAATGGCCAGAATTTTCACACAGAATGAATCTAGAGCAAATACTAACAGAGTTGTTGGAACATAGTAAGTTCAAAGCAGTTTTTCAGTAACTTGGAACTGTAAAATTTATAGACTTGCTTTTCTAATATGAACATTCTCTGATTTTATGCAGTGGTTATATGTCTCCAGAATATGCCATGAATGGCATCTTCTCTGAGAGGTCGGATGTTTATAGCTTTGGAGTTTTACTGTTGGAGATCGTGAGTGGACAGAAGAACACTATGTTTGTTTCATCTACTGCTCTTAGCCTTATTGAACTTGTAAGTTCTAAAGACACGTATATATTGGCATTAAATTTCAACTACAAAGCCGAAATACTCACTTCATATACTTCTAAAATACAGGCCTGGAATTTGTGGAAACAAGGTGATACTCCAAACCTGGCAGACACATCATTGCACTCAAGCCCAAAGGACCAAGTTTCAAAAATTGTTCACGTTGGGCTCTTATGTGTTCAAGAACATACAATGGACAGACCTACAATGTCAGAAGTGATATCCATGCTTACAAGCGACATCATGTTTTTGCCTGATCCTAAACAACCAGCCTATGGTATCTCAAGAAGTGAAGCTGGGTCATCACTCCCTGATGGAAGATCGGATCTTGATTCCATAAATGGTGTATCCATAACCGTGATGGATGCTAGATAAAGATACTACTTTCATGTACCCTAGGATATAGCATTCGTTATCAAAACAGATTTCACTAAAAGAGAAGCACTGTAAATCTGGAGTCAGTTCTGATAAATGAATGTAAATTGATGATGCCATTTTTTGCAAGTAAAGTCAGGAAATTTCATCCAAAAGCAATCGAGATTATCATAACATATCATAAACAGTCATTCAAACTCATACAAAAGTAGTCTCATTATTAACAACAGCAGACACTACAAGTAACTAACAAACGCAACTCAGCAAAAAACAAAAAGGGAAGCAAAGTCATGGTACTACAAATTAGTATTCTTATCTGGTTCAATCTTTTCTGGATCCTCCTCTTCTTGCTCTTGCTCCTCTTTCTTCTCCTCCTCCTCCTCATCTTCCTCCGGCGGGTCACACGGCATAGGCGGCGGTAACGGCGTCTTCATAGGACTAAACTGTGGGAAAATATCCGGTCTCCGCCCCGGCTTAGGCCTCTCCCACTCCTACAATTCCAAAACACAATCATTGCCACCATAACAAATCCTTCAATTTCAAAGCAATTGAATCTAACATTAGATAAACTTACAATTGGGAAATCGAGAGGGTTGCGCCGAGTGAGCTTCTCCTCCTCCGGGGCCATACGGACCACGTGGCTGCGGCGTCGGCGAGAAGCGAAAGATGCGGATGAAGATACTGAAACAGCAGTAGTAGTACTAGGTGAAGCTGAAGGAGGTTTTCTCCGACTCCAAGTGGGAGTTACACTCAGCGTTGAGAGACTATGAGAAGCCATCATTTCTATCTGAGTGAGTTTTGAGTTTGAGGTTGGCTGTTTCGGCCGCCCACAGAGGACACGAAAACTATGAAAGGCCAAGGCCAACCGCCTCACCCACAACGCTCTCCTACCTCTCTCTCTACCTGTGACAGCCTAATTTCATTTCAATATAATTTCTGTGGCCCAATTTGATATTCTCCAGGCCCATAATCCCTCGACCAAGCATTCACTAAGAAACAGCTGCTATAAAAGTATACAATGAAAATATTCACAGTACCACAGAATGGAAAATAGACTCCAAACTCAATAGATATACAACAATGTTCTTTGTCAAGCATACTGAGAATCATTGGCACAAAGTTATTGAAGGACAGGCTAACACTTTTTACACCATATAAGCTTAATTCGGACTGGAGTCTTTTGGTTTTCATGTGCTTACTCTCCACCTTCCCAGGCGCTTTCGAGCTAGCACTGGTTTGGATTTCACAAGAACGGTCTTTTCTTCCTCGCTGTCCTCACTGTCCAACACAATTACCGACTCTGACTCAAGTATTGATGGTTCTTCGGCTTTCTTTTGCTCAGTTGTTGCGGTAGTGTCAGTGTAGTCTTGATGCTGCTTCTCAGCTGCCCTTAGGTCCGGGTGTTGCTTAGGAAGGGACTTGGATGGATTTGAAGAGAGACGCATATTGCTGTTCTCTTCCAACTGTGCAATCCCAAGTTTCTTATGGGTGGCATTTTCACCACCATTCTTTGATCCAATGCCATTAAACTTGCGCATATGGGGCACGACATTCTCCTTGTTATCCTTTCCCTGTGCCTGGAATGAACCTCTAAATCCAAGTGAAAGCTTCTTGCCAGTTAAACAAAGCCTCTTGCAACTAGCGTCGCTAGAGGCATTTCCCATTCCATCAATCGTATGTGTATTTGGTTGCCATTTGACTCTGTCAAGAGCTGGGGCTGCTGGCAAAGGCTCAGATAACACATTGGTATGGGGTTGAGTAGGCGGCAGTTGAGGGGTAACAATCATTTCATCTGTCTTTTCACTAATCATTTGATTTGTGCTCAATGAACCCAATGATTGCCTGTTCCCAAACCTCGGCCTCTTTGATCCCATGTTTATGTTGTCGTCTACCAATTTACTATCTTGGCTCGGATGAAGCCCTCGCTTATATGCGTTTCCTGATAGTGGCAGATATGTTCCGGAAGATGGCATATGAACGTTTTGTTGTTCAACAGATGAACAGTAATCCCCCTTCTCAATGCCATGTTCACTTTTCTCCTGGGACTGGCTGAAAGATCCTAATGATAACTTCCTTCTGCTCCCACATAGCTCCTCCTGACTTAGATTGCACTTACTAGGATTATTCTCAATGCCACGGTCACTTCTCTCCTGGGATTGGCTAGAAGATCCTAGTGACAACTTCCGTTTGCTCCCACATAGCTCCTCCTGACTTAGATTGCACTTACTAGGATTATTCTCAATGCCATGGTCACTTTTCTCCCTGGATTGGCTAGAAGATCCTAGTGACAACCTCCGTCTGCTCCCAAATAGCTCCTCCTGACTTAGATTGCACTTACTAGGATGGTCACTTTTCTCCTGGGATTGGCTAAAAGATCCTAGTGACAACTTCCGTCTGCTCCCACATAGCTTCTCCTGACTTAAATTGCACTTATTAGGATAATCTTTCAGCAACTTATTTTCTGATCCTTCAACTTCCATCTGGTCTTTAGGCACTTCCTTATGAGCATCTCCTTCGCAAGCTGGGAATGAAGACTCCAGCGACAGCTTCCTACTCATCCCAATTAACTTCTTGTGACTTGTAACAGACAGATTTGCATCATGTTTTAAGACGTGGCTAGATGTTTTAACCTCCATCTGCACCTGGCAGACAAATAGCTGAATAACACAACAGTTCTGAATCTCTTACAATCCACAAAGGTTAACTTTTTATCCTCATATAAGCTAAGACTGAAACTGACAGACACAAAGACTAATGAACTTCTTATGACTTACAACAGACTCATTTGCATGACGTTTCGACTCATGCCCTGTCGTATCCACCTCCAGCTGCACCTCAGACCAAAGAACATGAAAAAATTAACGCATTTCACAGTTTCACATCCACAAACATAAACTTCTTGACAAAAAATAAGCTCATACTGTGTTTGCACTTTCAAGGCTTTTAAATTGGCCGTCACAGACACTACTCCCACTAGCTGCAGCTTGCGCATACTTCTCAGTCATGCACCGAGCTTTCTGATCAAATGCTTGTCTATTGTATTTGAACTCCCTACTCTACACATCCATAAACACAGAACACAAACTCATCAACACTAACCGACACACCAAAATCATAGTCCCAAAACTCCAAACCATACATGATCAGATAAAAACACTCACCGCCTCACACATAAGCCCATCATCAGGATTCGGCTCACTCAACAACAAACCAATGCTAGTAAGCACAGTCGAAATGTTCAAGGACGGCTGCCACGCTCCCTAATTGAACAAAAATCAATACGCCTAAGCCTCATTGTAAATCGACACACAAACCAAACATTGCATACAATAATACCACATCTAATAAATTCACTAACTTTTGGAGGGAGATTGAGAATGTCAAGGCAAATCCTTCCACCGGTGTCGATATTCGGATGGTAAATTGGCGTCGCAAATGTCACACTTGGAGGCTGAAACGGATACCTGCAAAAAGACAAAAAGTCAAAATTGAGAAAATCCCCAAATTCAGATAAACCCTAACTGAAAAACACAATTAGCTTTTACCGACCTATCCGGTATCTCGATCTTGATGCTGAAGAGCCCACCGGCGTAGACGGTTCCTTCCGGGCCTTGAATCTCTGAAACAGATCCAAAAACAGCTTAATTGAAATTGTGAATATAAAAAGAAAGAAAATTGAAAGGGGGATGAGTTGGTTACGGGCGAGGATGGTGGATAAGGAGGAGGAGGATGAGAGTTGAGGGAAGGAGGCGCCGGGAGGAGGGTCGGTGAGGAGGAGCTTGAGCTCTTTCTGCAATCGGAGGCTCAGCCTCGCCGCTTGGGCCATTTTTGGCGCTCTGTGAATTTTGGAGGGTTTTTGATTATGGAAAAGCGCGCGCTTGGTCAAACCCAGAGGTGGTATTGAAATAGAGGAAAGAAATGGAAAAAGAGAAGGGAAAGAAAAAAAGAAATGTTGACAGTGGGATTTGAACCCACGCCCTTTCGGACCAGAACCTTAATCTGGCGCCTTAGACCAACTCGGCCATATCAACACAGTTGTGATGTGAATCACACAGTTATTATTTGAATTTTAATACATTGCTATTCAAGGAAAATTACATATTTTATGCTCGATTTGTACTCATCAATACATTACACCTCGGTTGGAAAAATGAGGGCTTCACTTGTTGGGATCGAGTACTTCAAATGAGGGAAGCCCCCATTTTTCCAACCGAGCTCGGAATATTTCAAACATTCTCCCTTCTCTTATGCAATTACCGACACTAAGATGTTTGTGTCCCATGAAGAATGTCCCGTGATCCTTGTTGGGATCGAATACCTCAAATGAGGGAGGATTGTCGGCCAGCCTACTAGAAAGAGCATACAATTTGCCCCCAATCTCCACCATCATAGGGCCCAACTTGGCACCTTGTAGAGTGGCATCAAGCTTCCTGATTGAAGGCCGAGGTTGCTTATTGGGGTCAGTTTCAATGGCATAAACAATACTATGCCAAACAACTGAGGGATGCGTACATGCTCCTCCAATCCCATGAGGGATGTTGGGTGTCAACCCACCGGCTAGAAGATTTTAGGAGCCCACAACACTGGAACCAACTCTTGCAGGAAGACAATCGCCGACCTTAAAACCCACTTGGTGTAATCTCGATCGGTTCTTCGACAACAACAAATTAGACAGCCTGATAGTTCGGATGACATAAGAAACCCAATCAAGAGTGTGTTGCTTTGTCAACTACAGAAGCTGAGTTCATAACAGCTACAGAAGTCTGCAAAGAAATTTTGTGGATGAAGAAATTCCTACAGGAATTGGGCCGTAAACAACAAAAATATATCATGCATTGTGATAGTCAAGGTGCAAGTCATCTGAATAAGAATTCGAGTTTTCACTCGAATTCAAAACATATTGATGTGAGGTATCATTGGATACGTGATGTGTTGGAAGCCAAGCAACTACAGCTTGAGAAGATTCACACAGATGACAACAGTTCAGATATGATGATTAAGTCATTATCGAAAGAGAAATTTGAGTTTTGCAGAAGTGCCTCAGGAATGTCGCATCCTTCCAACTGAGTCGGGAGGGGGAGATTGATGGGTCAGTCCCTCCTTAATTGGAGGTTGAAACTCATGTGGTGGCTCACTGCATGAAGAACGCATTTTTTGTGGTAGCCTTGGTGACCCATTCAATGAAAACAAGGCTGGTTGCTGTAGCCTACAGGAATAGCAAAGTGGATCCAATGATCTTTGAAAGGTAAGAAACAAAGCTATAAGTTTAGGGTGGTGGTGGCACCAATTTTTGAAGATGATGAAGACATTGATGAGCCTACAAGCATTGAACCATGAAATGAGAAGAAAAATTGACTGGTTTCCATTGAATGTTAGTCGTGCATGTATTGCGTGGAATTGTAAGGAGTTCATCTGCCTATAACATGAAGGATTGCAACAAAAACTAACCCAAGGCATAAACACAAACTAGCTAGACAGAGTTTGTGAGATAGTAGTAGTGTGATCCTCACTTATAGTTTAGTGAGAAGAAAATTTCTCTTTAAGAGAAAGAGATGTGTGTTACCACTTTAGTTAGTCTAAAGTGAGTCTTTCTTGTAATCCAATTATTTAGTATAGTGAAAAAAGTACTACTGCTGCCTCGAGGATGTAGGCATTTGCCGAACCTCGTTAAATATTGTGTCTTCTTTTTTGTTACTATTTCCGCAATTCACACGAGGTGTGGGAAAGTGAGATCCTAGGATAACCAATTATCCGCCGGCATTGTATTGGGAAGCCACTTCTTTTCCAACATATATTATGTTCTTGGATGAGCATCGAGAATCTATCACACGAATTGCTGATTTAAAACTGCCAATGTTTCCTCAGGAGTTTGATTTAGCATGTAAATGTTACATCCTCCATATCGGAGGTCAGAAAGCCTGCCTTGTTGCCCCCCAAATGAGTCGCCCAGATGGGCAACCACCTGGATTTAATGATGTTGGGAGTCCTGACAAGGTCAGCTTCGTCTATGGGGTCATCCTGGTAGAACCTGTAGTTGAAGGCTGCCCAGGCAGTGCCATCCTCAATACAAGTTGTTGCCAGATCAATTGCTGCCTGAGGATAGCGGTTTTGTACCCAGGTTTTGTATGCTTGTGTCCATTTGCACATGTCCTACCCAAAAGAGACATACTGACACCGACGGAGGGACTCAACAGCAAGCACGGGAAAGTAGGTGATCTCCTCCCTGTTTTGGAGGAACTTGTGAAAGAACAAGTTTTGAAACTGGGCCCTGTACATATATCAAAACAAACAAACACAAAAGCGATCCGATAGTTAATATGAATGGAATATGCAAATTTGAATCGATCATCATCAGGGTTTATACAACATTCAATAGTTGGGAATATAAAAAGGCAAGGCTTCATATTTCCGGATCAGACAGTTTCCGGATGAAGTCTTTCAAAACCCAGTTTCGACCCGCCGGACCAAAAACAGAATTGCTGAACTCCAAGAAGCGCTGCGTGTAGTTGGTGTGATGACAATTGCTCTTGGGGATGATCGGTTTGTCGTCTCTGACTTTCACCGTATCCCGACTGAGTATAGGGATGGGGGTTCATTCTTGCTCCAACGACAGGCAACCTCATCCGTAACTACCCTATACAACAGTAACAACAACAAAAAATTAGCAGACAAGGCCACCCCCACAATCAATCAAAACATGAGACAAACATCAACCTCGATCCTTTTACAATAGACTAAATAATTAAAGAGACAAGGATATAATCAAATTTATTTCTCTCCACTCCAAATTGATTTGATTTGATCTGCGAGAACGAGTTGAAGGGTTTTCGGAGGTTGGAAAAAATTCAAATTATATTACCGTTTCTCCAACGGTCATCCCGACCACCGACTTCAGCATGCTTGTGGTTTTATTTATTTAGGCTTTCGCCCGGTTCGTTTACGAAATGTAATCTTGACCCGACCATTTTTCGTCTGAAAAGCCTATGGACCCACAAGTGTATGTGTCGACGATTTCACGCAGCCACATTTTGGAAACTTCCTATTGAACTTTGACTTGGATTTGATGATGTCACTAAGTGATAAACGCATGATGCATGTTAATTGTTGGGTATGATTCTAGCATTTTGTTTTGAATGTTTAAAATTACCAGAGGGATATAGTTTTGTAACGTCACATACATGTATGAGAGTAAAAATTGCTGTGACTTGGATTAATGTACCCTTTCTTCTCAAAGCGTGACATATTTCCAGTTATAGACAACCCCCAACATTTTTAATAATCAACCATATGTGACTCGTACCCTAACTTTAACGGGCTCCACGTCGTAAAAGTCCCCATAATCTACGCCGCAGAATCCACATTCCACCGCTAACCACACACCCGCGCCACACTTAATCCCCACCCACCAAACGACGTGTACGCCATGAAACCCCTCCCGAGACATTCAACCACACACAGAAAAGTAACACGCGTCCCCCGCCACTCGTCGTCGTCGCCTGGTCCACACACGCCGGTATTTTTCTACTCCCCCAACGCTACTGTACTCTACTACTTTGCCATTCTCAGTACCTGAAAGCCTCTCTCTCTCTCGTCAAAAGTTTCAAAATCCTCTCAAAGTTTTCAAAAATAGAAAGAAGAAAAAATCTCCAACCACCGCAAAGCTTATCACAAAAGCTATCTGCGGTACTCCGGTGAGAGACACTATAAGACTGTGAGCTGAGAAATCGGAGATGAATGCGGTGGGGAGACAGATGGCGCGATCCAATTCGGCGATGCAGCACCAGCGCCAGTACTCGGAGGCCTTCTTCGCCGACGCGTCGTCCAAGTGGCTCCAGTCCTCCGGCTTCTCTCAGGTGACGTTTTACGATTGTCGTTTTTGTTTCTGTGGCGAGGATTTTGGAACCGGTTGTGTCGATTTTTGGTTTGATTTTGCAGGATTTTGAGTTGTACGGTTCGAGATTGAGCCGGAATAGTCAAAGAGGCGGGAATGATCGGTCGCCAGAGGCGTTGGCCGCTGTGTCGCGGTCGTCGAGTATGAGAAGGCTTGGGGATGATCCGGTTGAGTATAGCCCTGGCTTGCTTGATCTGCATTCTTTTGATACGGAGCTGTTACCTCAGGTTTGAATTTCTATCACTGTTTTATCTGATCAGTAATTAATTTGTTTTAAAAAAAAGATATAGGCTTAGCATTGCTTATGTGAAAGCATCAGGGTGATATTAGATTTGATAGAGATGTGGAACTCTTGCAGTTTTCGATTTGCTGATGTTGTGTGTTTGGTAAAGAGAGAATAGAATTTGTTACCATTTGCTCATGTTTGTGTGTTCTATGTATGTCATTGCTAGATGCATGTTCGAGGCAAAAGTTTCGACGACTCTGAGCCTTTTGTATCCAGCAATAAACTGACTGGCAGATCACGAGGTTTGCCTGAGAATAATCTTCTCAAGAGTGTGTCAGTAGATAAAGAGAGGGCCAACAATGTTGCCAAGATTAAAGTCGTGGTATGTATCACTCTCACTCTCTGGTACATTTTAAATGGCACGCTTTTTCGGTATTGGTATTGTGTGGCAAATGCAAGGTTTTGAGTATGTGTTGTTGAATATTGGAATGAAGTGGTGGGAATGATTTCTTATGCAGGTGCGCAAGAGGCCACTGAATAAAAAGGAAATTGCAAAGAAAGAGGAAGATATCATTACAATAGAACCACATTCTAATGCTCTCACGGTTCATGAAACAAAACTCAAGGTGAGGCTCTCCTGCTGGACTGAGTCTGTAGATGTGATTGTTTTCTGCAGTCCTGTTATGTGTGCATGCTTGCAAGCATTCATCTGTTGTGGTGTGTCAGAGGTGAGATACTGAACACCTTGACTCCTCCCACAGGCCTTGTGCTGGTGTCTAGAAACAAAAATTGAAGCCGTGTGCCGAAAGTTTGGCAATTCTAGCTGATCTTGTCTTAGTAAACTGTTAATGTTATTTTGAATGCCCATCCTATCATAAATATACTTTCATATTGTAGCATAGTACTTGTGTATCTCTGAAAAAATAAAAATCCATTGTTTCTGTGAACTTAGGAAGTTAGGAGTCCTATGAGTCTAATTCACAATCCTCTGCAGGTTGACTTAACAGCATATGAGGAGAAGCATGAATTTGTTTTTGATGCTGTTCTGGATGAAGATGTTACAAATGATGAAGTGAGTTTCTCAGATACTTAATTTGATTTCACTTTACTGTTTTGTTTGATTGGTTTACCATATCATTAACTATTGCTGGTTAGGTATACTTTGAAAGTTTGGAACCCATTGTTCCGCTGATCTTTCAACGAACAAAAGCAACTTGCTTTGCATATGGGCAAACAGGCAAGTATTATCTCCCTACCAAAACCTAGTAATTATCACTTGCTTAAAATTTTGCATCGCATATGTTGGGGCTCATGTAAGTTGCCCTTTTTATTTCTTTCTTTTGAAGTTGTTCGTACTTGGTGCTATTATATAAGAAGGTTATTGGTTGAACCCAGTTCATCAAGGACGTTCCTTTAGGTTTTAATCAGTGTGTTCTTGTCGTATATTTTAAGAAATCAGTATACTAAGTTCCTTTGATTAGTTCAGGTTTTGAACTCATCATTCAAACTTTATCTCTATTGGCTTTAGTCAGCAAAGACATTTTCTTCTTCTCGTGAAAGCATTCCAAATATTAATGGTTTATGTTTTTCTCTTCCAACTGTTATTTATAGTTGTACACATAAAACCTGGTTTCATCCTGTTTTGCTCTGTCAGGTAGTGGGAAGACTTATACCATGCAGCCACTACCCCTTAAAGCATCCCAAGATATCTTAAGGCTAATGCTTAATTCCTACAAAAACCAAGGCTTTCTGTTATTTGTGAGTTTCTTCGAGATATACGGAGGAAAACTTTTTGATCTCCTAAATGATCGGAAGTAAGTTGTTTATTCCTCATAAACAATAAGTGAATCAGCGTCAGGCTGATATCCTGAAAGATTTCTACTCTTGCAGGAAACTTTTCATAAGGGAGGATGGTAAACAGCAAGTATGTATTGTTGGCTTGCAAGAGTACAGGGTATCAGATGTTGAGACAGTCAAGGAGTTGATTGAGAAAGGAAGTTCCACAAGAAGTACAGGCACAACAGGTGCAAATGAAGAATCTTCTCGATCACATGCAATACTTCAGCTTTGTATCAAGAGATTAGCTAATGGAAATGAATCAAAGCCTGCCAGACTTGTAGGAAAGCTATCTTTCATAGACCTTGCTGGAAGTGAACGGGGTGCAGATACTACAGATAATGATAAACAAACAAGGTTTGGATTCTGGTTGTAATTCTAAACGATAAGAATAGTGTTATAGCAAATAATAGCATCCCTTGCATTGTCAAGGTTAACGAGTCAGTTGGTTCTACTTGGAGATGTCTCCAGGGTTCTTGAGACTTTAACCTTCTACATTTCACATTCATATTCACTCCCTGTGTTTTGTAGGAGTTGATAATTTACTTTTGTGATTGCAGAATGGAAGGTGCTGAAATTAATAAAAGCTTACTTGCTTTAAAAGAATGCATCAGAGCTCTTGACAATGACCAAGGCCACATTCCTTTCAGAGGGAGTAAACTGACCGAAGTTCTTAGAGATTCATTCGTAGGCAACTCACGCACAGTTATGATATCATGCATTTCACCAAGCTCAGGATCATGTGAACACACTCTTAACACACTAAGATATGCTGACAGGTATTCTCTTTCAACATCAATAAGTGGTGAAGTGCATTCTATCATAGTCAAAGATTGTATAGTTTATTACATCATGAACTTGCCAATTTCAGGGTGAAGAGCTTGTCGAAAGGGAGCAGCTCCAGAAAACAACAACTACCTTCATCTTCAAACCTTAGAGAGTCAACAACATTGCCTTTGTCTTCTTTAACTGACACAACCTATGAGGATAACATGCCTTCTGTTCCCCAAGAAAAGAGCAGCTTTGGTTGGTCCAAACAGATTGACCGAGAACCATCCCCCCAGTACAATGTGAATCGCGTACCCAGTGGGAGGGCAGAAGGACACTTGCCTGCATCTGTATATTCAGATTACTACAACGATCAGGTAGGTGGTCAAAGTACCATAGGCGTAGATGATTTTGACTACTCTGATCAGACTTATGAGAAAGAGAAAGCATCATGGGTGAGTAGTAAGAAGGTAGAAAGCTCTCAGACATCAGCTGTGGAGGAAAAAAGAACGACTGGCAGTCAGGTGAAATTGAGGGATCAGCCTGATTCTGAGGCTATCAGCTCTAATTCCGATGATGATCTTATTGCCATGTTGCAGGTAAAAACATAAGATTTCAAACATCAAGTTTGGTACAAATTATTGAACTACCAAGTATGTTGTGATTACTAAGTCTGTTACAATGACTTTTAGGAAGAGGATGACCTTGTGACTGCACACCGAAGACAAGTAGAGCAGACGATAGATATTGTTAGGGAGGTCAGCAAAAATCTCTTTTCTGCTTAGTTTTATTTAGTGCTATGGTAAATATGGTATAACTGGGTTTAGTTTTGCAGGAGATGAAGTTGCTTGTTGAAGCTGATCAACCAGACAATCGACTCGATGATTATATCTTCAAATTGGATGCCATACTTTCTCAGAAGGCGGATGGCATTCTACAACTGCAGACTCAGCTGGCTCAGTTCCAGAAGCATCTAAACGAGCACAATGTCTTAGTATCATCTACAAGTAAGTGACATAATCCGGGAGAAAGAAGTCGGTATTGGCATGAGGATTTCCTAAAGAGGTTGATATGATGTTTCACCGTTTTCCTTGACAGGTATGCTTCCACTTATACAGTAACTCCATTTATCTGCTGTCACTATCTAGTAGTTCCAGAAATCCTGTAAATATTAACTTGCTATCTGCTCTGCTGCAGTATGCTTGGGCCGAAAACTCCTCTGCTGCAGTGTGCTTGGGCAGAAAACTCCTCCTTTCGAGTTACTAGATTTCTATACATCATGGAAACCACCTATCAAAAAGCTTGTTTCAGGTAGAGGGGCTAAATCTTGTTTCTTTGTTAAATATATTTCAAGTCTTTTGAAGGCAACCTATGAGCTATGAGAATGATATGTTCGCGTTTTCTCGTGTCCATATTTTGTAAAGCTGTGTATCAGCGTAATTTTATCAAGTTGTATGTGCAACAATTGTTTGGGTTTCTTTATGGTATTTATTTGTTCTACTATCAAATTTCTACATCTTTCCTTGCTGCAAAACTGGCACCAGTACAGTAGTTGCTGTCGAAATCGCCAAATCGATGTCTCTTGCATCTTCTTGTGAGGCGGCATAGATACTGTGCTGTTCTACCTTCTCCAGATTTGAGATTGTAATCTGTGTTCAAATCAAATACCTAATGTCACTGTCTGAAGATCTTGGATCCTTTTAGAACATTTTGACATTTCCATTATGTTCTTATTTAGTGAGATTAGATACCTCGATTTTGAAAGAACCAGATAACTTAGCTTATAAGTAAGGAAACAGACAAATATGGATTATGAAATCAATTACAAGTATATCATGATCAAGGCGGTTGTGTTTACAAGTGAATCATTTTTCAAATTGCACGACAAATTGGTTTGTAAGGCGATATTGGTGTCTAGTTTATTTTGTGGTTGTCATGGAGCTGTTTGACAATTTGTGTGAAATTGATATGCAAAGCCGACCGACTTTTTGGAGCCAATATACAAAAACCCTACCGATCAAAATTATCAGAAACCATAATTGATCACAGTAACAAATAATTGATTACAGTAACCAATAATTGATCATACAGTAAAGGTCTCAATCAGGTAAACATTGCCCTGGGCTCTAGGTTAGTTGAGGGTGCCCGATTAGACACTTCATGGAGATATAATTTTCATAGAACAGTTTGAAGCCTCTCCAGCTTGTTACCCACTTCTATCGGGCAATCACCAAACCAAGTTGGGAAAAGACGGTTTGAATGTCTATGAAGAAACAATCAAATGATTAATACAGATTTTATCAAATGAAAACACATTTAACCACTCATTTTATGAAATGAAACTAAGTAAATCATCAAATCGTGTATTACTCGTATTCTTTGATTCCTCCGAACAAGTCTGTGCAGCTTATTCATACTCTATTTCTCATTACGTATCAAATCAAATATTTAAAATGCACTATCACTTGATACGAAACAGAATAAACATCGTTATAAATCAAAATCCATTCTTTCCTAAATCACGTAAATACGGATCCAATCACAAAATGTATTTAGCCGACAAAGTCCAATAAGAGAGCAACGAACATAGATTTGGAGCAACCAAATATGCTCCCCGTGGCCCTAACACCACTCCAAAAAGAACCAAAAACTGTAGATGAGACGTGGACGAATCAAAACCAGACACACAACCCCCAATTGCTTTATGCGCTGCTCCAAGCTTGAGTTACTTATATTTAACCTTAAATATTTCCCCAAATGAAAAAGCAAAATCGAATTCCGAATCTAAGGCCCCCTCACCATTATTAGTAAGTATCTTTAGTCATTTTTTAATTATTAAACACCCTCCCATTTTCCATCCTCTCCTCTGATTGGCCCTCTTTTCCATTCCTGAACTTCCCAACCTCCCCAAACCACACACGCTCCTCCCCTGCGCGTGTTTAGAACGCTTGCTTTATCCGCAATACTTGGGTTGTGCTTGGTTGTGATGGGTGGGAAAGATTTTGCGGGAGATTTGATTAGCCATAATTTTAATGTTTGTTTTTAAGCACACTTAGATTGGAGCACTTGTTCCAATCAAAACGAGAGATTTGCTATAATAGTAGTATAGTGTTGGTTTAGATGAAACTTTGATGCATTCACGTGGAGCTTTGACCTTTAATTCGTAAATAAATTTATGTGACAATACAACGTGTCTAACTGGATTACGTAAGATGAAATATCGTCTAAATCTTTCTCTTTTTTGATATGTTCACATTTCTTTTTCTTACATTGTCCACTGTAACATTTTAAATAGAGATATGATTTTAATAAAATACAGTATAAAATTTATGGGTATCAATCTACATCAGTTAAACTAAAAAGATATTAATATATCCTTGAATGAATGAACAAGAAGTTAGAATTATGTATTGTTACGTCGACCTCTAAATGACAAGTTCAAGAGATTTGCGTCAATATCTTTTATATTTTTTTTAAAATGTAATTTTATATTCAACGTATCTGAGTCTACGGTCTATTCACTTACCACCTAAGTTATATTTTATATTTTTTAACATAACAGCTGGTGTGGTCCTCGAATTGACACTAAATGGGCAGGACTGCCTTGTTACAATTCCACTTAACAAATGAGCAATTATAAAGTTAAATAGTACTAATCTTGATTATCGCTTAATTTTATTATTATTAATTTATTAGTAAACCCACCCTGGTCTCACTACAGTTGTCTGCGTATGATACGACGGGGACCGCCCCACTTTGATACCCACCTGCCGAACCCCGCGCGTGAGTAACCCACAAAAATATCTTGCCCTGACGTGTGATAAAGCGGGGGCCTTGTGGGCCCCGTTATCCTCAGCCAATGAAATATCAAATAACCTCATCGCCGTATCGAGGTTTGCCACGTTAGCTAGAGATACTGTACGTGCGTCTGTATATATTACGGTGGTCAGTTCGGGGAGAAGATAGAGAAAAAAAAGAAAAAAAAAGTGGATGATGATAACTAACACCTCACAGAATCAGAGAGGTTCTTCTTCTTCTTCCTCTGAAGCAAAGCCGCAGAGTACTAGTCTGACGATGAGCATGGAGGACACCGGCAAGGTCATCGCGCCGTTCGTTATGAAGACTTATCAGATGGTCAACGATCCCACAACCGACAGGCTAATCGCTTGGGGGAGAGCCAACAACAGCTTCATCGTCCTCGAGCCGCTCGAGTTCTCACAGCGGCTGTTGCCGGCTTATTTCAAGCACAACAACTTCTCAAGCTTCGTCCGACAGCTCAACACTTATGTAAGTGCGTGTAATTGAGAAATGGAGAACTAGAGTTTTATAATTGTCATCAGTTTCGTCACTTAAAATCGTTAATTGATTGCGCAGGGATTCCGTAAGGTCGACCCGGACAAGTGGGAGTTTGCGAACGAGTGGTTTTTGAGGGGGCAGACGCATTTGTTGCAGAACGTGGTGAGGAGAAAACACAGCAGCCATAACAACCACAATACGAGGGCGTTTGGAAAGACGGAGGAGCTTGACGACGAGGAGATAGTGACGGAGATAGCGAGGCTGAGGCAGGAGCAGAGGAGCTTAGAGGAGGAGATGGAGAGCATGAGCAAGAGACTTGAAGCGACGGAGAGAAGACCGCAACAAATGATGGCTTTTCTTCACAGAGTGGCGGAGGACCCGGAGATTCTGCCACGTATGATGCTGGAGAAAGACTGGAGGCTACCGGAGGCGGACAAGAAGCGGCGGCTGATGATTGCCTCGACGTCGACGGAGGAGGTAGTTGACGGGGCGACGGGGGTGTTTTCGTCCCCGGAGCCGGGTTTTGAGGTGCGGAGTTTTTGTCGGGGGTCGACGTCTGCGCAGGGGACGGTTGTGGGTCGGAATAGGAGTGATCAGGAGTTGTATGGTAGTTCTATGGGGTTAAGCACGCAGTCGGGTCATGGAAATGGGAATAGTGGTAATTTCGGATTCGGGTTCGGGTATAGTGGGAACAGGAGTGGTAGTGGAGAAGTGGGTTATTTTGCGGAGGTGGAAGAGAGTCCGCCACCGCCTTATCCATTCTCCCTGTTAGAAGGTGGGTTTTAATTTTATTTAGTGTTGTTTTTATTTTGGGGGGGGTTAAATGTGTTACTCTTCTTTCTTTTTCTTTTTAATCTTTATCCTGTAAACTAATAATAATAATTCTTTGTTCTGCCCCATAATAGCAGGAAAATTATTGTTTGTACGGAAAAATAAATAAAATTAGAAACTACAATACCCAACCTCACCTAGCTACTAAATTTGTACTTCAGGGTTCTGTACCAAATGTAAGCAAACTGAAATTGCTATCAAATAGGTTCTATGATACATGAAGTATTTATGAATTAAATTGAAAATTGGGACCAATACGTTGTAAAGTAAATTTATGAACGATGAAAAATAAATACACAAAACTACAAATCATAATTCGATATAGTTATTTGTAGCGTTTTGTTTATAAAAAATTAACTAACATCTACCAAATATGTTTGTTGAACATAAACATTAAGCATATGGGCATTTGTTGTATCAATTCTACCAAAAAAGTAGAAATGTGTAATAAGTCGCAAATGTGTAACACTTTATCAAATTTAATATAATTACAATCACTTTCTCATGAACAAAAATTGATTGCAAAGCGGTGTAGTCACTCTTGTTCAACTTTCATTTGATTTTTAAGGACACTTCACTATAACATTTTGTAAAAAGAATTAAATTCACGTGATTTACAAGATATATTTAAAACGGGTTACTATTTTGCAGTCATTTACTGCTTCCTTATTGGAGCCTTACTTCTGTACCAACTATAATGTGTGTGGTGTGGCCTGCTTTCGACCCGAGTCAAGATTATCCGAGTACGGCCTTTCCCGGTGCCAAGAGTCAAGACGGGATACCCTTCATCCATATGGTAGGACTACCCCTCGCTGTGCCCTCGCCCTACTTGACTACTACACGCCGCAACTTGCACGCTTCAGACCCATGCCTCCGTGTCATCTGCCACGTGTGATATTAAAGAAAAAGATTAGAATTAAAAAGTAATTAAGAGGATTAATTATGATTAAGCATAAAAAAGTCAAAAACGTCCGCCAATCATAAGAGAGAGCGTTGTCAATGTCAGAGGATCGATTAAGTGGGTCAGGCCCAGATGCCCAAAACCATTCATTTGCCCCTTTCTTATTGACAATTGGGCGATCTCACCACGTCACTTGGCAATAATGGAAAGGTTAACAGGGCCCCGGGGCCTCATGTGTAGAACGAAAACTTTTGGGGGTGCCCAATCCCTCGACTCGTGCGAGCACGTGTGGAAATATAAAAGACCAAAAGTGGTAGGACACGTGTTTGCTACCAGTTCATCACTTTTGGGTTTCTTTCCTAACGTCGCATTACAAGCACTATACGGTGCCTGTTCAAACAAACATACAAACACTATACCGCGATGCTCTGGCGCACCATTTCACGGTGAACATTCAGCACAGGACGGGAAGAGATGGGAATCGGCTATTTTAGAATTGATCCCGAATGATCCTGATCCGAACGGGATCGGTACAGGTCCGGGCCCAAATCGGGATTCAACCTCGTTTCAAACAGAAAAAAAATCTAGACAAGTTCATTGACGGCATATAACATTTGCAGAGACTGACTTCTTACCTTTACAAAACTTAAGCAAAGCCAACATAATCAAATCCAAGATCAATAGCACTCAGGAAATATCAAAGAGGAG
Source organism: Comarum palustre (assembly GCA_951800085.1). Taxonomy (NCBI): domain Eukaryota; kingdom Viridiplantae; phylum Streptophyta; class Magnoliopsida; order Rosales; family Rosaceae; genus Comarum; species Comarum palustre. Next base: position 2,275,266 of record OX637588.1, on the reverse strand, counting down.
TTTCCCCTTTTCATTCTACATTTTACAGTTTACAAACCCAGATTTGTAGATTCGAAAAAAAAAAAGAACTGAAAAATTTATAGTTACCCTGAAATTCAAAGAGACAATCAAAATCAAAGCATAGATCTGGATCGACGTTCCTTTTTCGTGGTGCGACGATCGTGGCTGTCTTGGTCGACTGAAATTGATGGTGCATAGATTCGCATGCTTACAGGAATTTGAGTGTGGATTGAAGATTGATGAATTGGAGAAATAGGGATGAATCCATAAAGAGAGTTTCAGTGGGAAGATGATAGATACGATGACAAAATCTAAATATAAAGGTGAAGTAGATTTTTACTGTGAAGGTTTGAAGAGGATGTGATATGGTATATGAGTGATATGTGAACTCATCTACAACCAATAACAGCCGTACACATCATACAAATAATAGAAAATTTAATTAACTTATAAAACGGGACGGTACGGGCCGAGACGGGCCTTGTATTTCTAAAATCTAATCCCCCGTCTCATCTCGCTAATTTTAGGAACCGAATCGGGACGGGTTCTCGGGATCGGTTTTGGATGCCCAACCCTAGCTTGTCCACATATAAGCAAATTAAAAATGTGATTTAGAAAAAAAGATGTGGTTAATGATGATCCACGCATTAGTAATCCCTAATCATAAAATTATTATAAATTCTTGGCTCTAATTATGAGTTTATGACGTGAATTCACTGATTTGTTAAACATCACATTTGTAATGAAATTGCAAAAGGAAATATTACCAACAAATTTAACCCTGCAAAGGCAACCAAATTATTATAGATTTGGATGCGGCCCAATCCATTAGAACCAAATAGTGTAATGGGCCAATCTGCCAATAACATTTATAAACCTATTCCCCATCAGCCCATAAATGCAAAATCATATTGGACAGTTTCATCCGATAGGTACATTCTGTATATCAGTTTGAAGCCGAAATAGAGGACGCAGGTTCTTCCATCTGGTACATGTCTGATATATCTAACATCAGTAATGGAAATTCCGGTGTATGATTACTAGCTTATACAAGATTTTCTGGGAAGTTAGGGTTCTAAAGCGTCTCAATCGCCGATCATGAAAAAGAGAACAGCAGCTGCCTAACAAATATACGATTCAATACCATCTTGCTGCCTGACTAGTCCAGCAATACCCGTTCCACACTTCAATCCCACTTGATGACTTCAAATAACCGAGACCCGACATATATATAATATGACATAAAGGGTACATTTGATGGAACTGAGCAAAGCTCCCATCATTACTCCACATGTATGCTTAATCACATAGTAAAAGCTAGACATGATTAGCATCTTAATGCCATAGAGATATCTAATAAGTGTGTCAAATCCAATTACGTTATGCTGCATTTGCTTCCACAGTCCAACCTCCATACATCGATTCTATATGTGCACGCAAGCGTGTCAAATATGTCATGGTATGATTTCGTATTACAACAGAGGAAAATTAAAGCAAAAGGCGATGGAGTTAGATGCTCCCAGAAAATTAAAACCATAGATTAGTATCCTGGTTGACATTAGTTATTGTTTAAGATTAATTGAGAATAAAGAACTATATGTGATACAATTTGCTCAATTTGATGTCTCATTCATTCTCCATTCGGTAAAAGCTAAATTTAAGACCTATTACATTAGAAGTGACCCTTGCAAATTGCAAAGATTCATCACCCAAATTTATTAGCAATATATTAAGTTTCAAAGAAGCAAAAAGATCATACATGCATGCACGATCAATCTTTAGACACCCCACAAGTTTTTCAATATTCCTATCATAAGCTTCAACATAATTAACCAGTAAGGGCTACTTTGCTAGAGCCAATTGAGATCAAGGTAACATACACATATATATATATATATATATATATATATATATATATATATATATATGTATATGTATACATATATGTATATGTATATGTATACATATATGTATATGTATATATATATATATATGTATATGTATATGTATATATTGTAAGGTTTAATTAAACATAATTTATCAGTGTGATGGGTTATATATGAGCTTACATTTTTTACTAGGAATGCAAGGGAAATTTGGGCATGGAAGTGACAAGTAAACCATTTCTATAAATATATATACTACATAAGGAATAATCAAATAAACGCACTATATAGTTTCTTTAGTAAATGCAATTCTAATTAGATGGTATATCTGCAGATATACACTGCATAAAGATTGAAAATTGATAATGATGCAGACTTAAAAGAGACAAATAAGACAATACATGTCACATTATAAATTTCTATAATTAGTTACAACCATATATTTTTCATCTATATAATATGTAGATCTGCCTAATAAAATTTCTGCTAATTAATGCTTCAACCAGATATGTGGTCGCGCTTATCGTTTGTGCATGATTAATCAAATTGGAAGCTGTTTAAATATAATTGTTTGTGAGATTCTGAAGTTCGTTTAAAAGGAAGCACTTTTCTTAATTCAGAAAAGCAATACAATTTATACCTGACTAAAGGAAAGCTTTTCATGATTCTAAGAAAACCAATAATAACTCAGTCGTATGATTTGATTGGTCAAACTAATCAGTAATTAGCGAAGGTAAGGACATTCCACGTTGACTCTTGGAGTATTGGACGTGATCAAGTAGACCTAATTTAGAAATAGAAAGTTTAATAACACTGGCTAGCAGTAGTTCATGGGAATTAGTGCCACGCACTATCGAATTTGTGCAACAAGAACTGGTGTTGATTATAACCTCTAATAAGAGCTATAGATTCATGAACGAACTTATATGATGTGTATATATTAACCGGAAATATGATGCAAGCTAGCTGGTGAACGCCGGTACGTAGACTCTGTTTCGTAATTGCGTACATAACATAATCTGATCAGCATGAATGTTACTGAATCGTTCATTATTTCTCATATTCCTAACGAAATGAACAAGTCTGAGGTTCAAGGATGAATGATGATGATGGCCACGAATGATGGTCTGGTTGCTTCTTTTGAGTTCTGCACGAGACTGATCGATGGAATTCGATATCATGAGTGTACTGGCTTTGCTACAGATGATCGAGATTGAGAGATTGACAAATCGATGTTCTCCATTAAGCCCTAAAAGAATTGACAATTCACTGCGAAGCAGTACTAGTTCTGATATATGGAAATTGACCCATGCCAGTGACATTCCCTTTTCTGAGTCCTTGAAACTGAGACATCTAATCACATGCACGATAACATCTATGTCATTTCTACCAGCAGTGACCTTCGCAAGTCCTCGTTCCTGTCATACTGTGAAAAGAGATCGCGATGGAATATAATGTTTGAGAGTATACGTTCCTCGATCGAGCTCATTGTGTATCTTGAGCAATTAATTGGGTCGTTTTTCATAATAACGTAAGGTTTAATTATTTAAATTCAAGGAAGAACATTTCATAATTTTATTTCTGGATCGTATTCCTTTATTGTTTTCGTACTAAAAAGACATTTCGAGTTCTAAAATGACCTAACATTAACTGTTTCCATTAATATGAAACGGATTGTTTAATTGCTCCCAAGAAAATAAAAACTATAGTATAAGAGATTAAGAGCATGTCTAAAGCTTTACATCTGGTTTTGCAGTTGCCAGTAGTAGTTTTGCAATGGGTGTTTTGAACTCTGATGCCCTAAGCGTGGCTCGAGCAAACAACTATGTTTTCGTACTACATCGTGAAAATTGCAGTCACCAACAAGTAACTGAGAAAGATAAAAAGGGGAAGCTAGCGACGAACGCAGCAAAAACATATTCAAGGGATCGAATAAAGGAATCTGGCCGGGGAGGGAGGAATATTGAAGATTCCATGGCATGGGCTAATGGACCAATTACAGCAGTAGGATCTTCGAATACTCCTACCTGGGACAGGACTGCAGAAGAAGGGTCTCCGGATATTCCTACCTGGGATAGGACTGCAGCAGAAGGGCCTCCGGATATTCCTAGCTTGGATAGGACTCCTCCGGTGGATGGATAACTCTCCACTGTTGGATTCTATCCTTCTGGTATAACAACATTATAGGAGATAGATGTTGTGTAAAGAAACAATGTCTTCGAAAGAGATTCTCCAAAAGCCATGGGGAGCGAGTTAGGGATCGATCAAAAGTGAGCATTGCATGCATTTGTGACGAGGAAATCACAACTTCACTCTTGAAATAGGCTGTTTTGATTCTCACATGTCCTCCCACAATGAAATCTCTCCCAATTACCTATGCCTGTGAATCCTCGAGTCCCCAATATGCTTTTTTCCCTTTTGTTGAGGAAATAGACTCTATCATGACAATTTAGGAAGCCATTGAAAAAGAAAAGGAAATGATCGAAAAATAGGTAGACGAGCGAGCATAAATTCAAGGTCAATTTTTTCACCAGTTTTAGCATGATCACGGTAGTTTAATACATACAATAATGATGTTTTTGCGATGATGTTTCAAATAAAGTGCAATAGAATGTCAAACTAGGAAATAGATCGGTCAATAATTCTGAACGCAGTTGTGTATTTTCTTTTTGTAAATGATTATAACGACCTAATAGCTAGCTTAGATGTTACTTTGTTAGTCCCTAATTTCTCCATCATCAACCATCTCAATCTCTACGTTGGTCAAAAGAGCTTCACGAATATATAGCATCTAAACTTAGGGTAAAGAAAGCTAGCAATCAGACGGCTAGGTGGAAATACCAAAATATCAGTAGGGTCAATATGATTTCCTTAAAAGGATATAATATATAGGAAGAGACTGATTGAGAATCTTTTTGTGATGACTTTCTTTTTAATGGTTTATTACACCCACTTTTCGATCACATTTTTTTCATCTCAACCGTTCAGTTTATTGTTCTATATAAGTAGATCACTTCTACAAATTTTCAGTTAAATTGGAGATCGTCAAGACATCAAAATAGACCAATCAATGGATAGTCTAAATATGTCAAACATGAATCGTTTAAGTTTATAATCGGTGAATCACAATTATGAATGCCTTAACGATTTTCAATTTGTATGAAAATTTGTAGAGATTATCTATTCATATATATCTACAAACTAGACGGTCGAGATGTGAATATATGATCGAAAATAAGGAGAAACAAAAAAATCATAAACTAATACTTAACAAAAAGGTTTTTAATAGAACACCTCATAATGTATATATTCCCTTCATCTTAGCCTGTGTGGTACTCCAATGTGCAAACCACAGTCTTTTTTTTAAATGTGCAAACCACACTTAGTCACTCCAAAATATCCACCCATATTGGTTGACCATGTATAATTCATATCATCACCACCTCCACTGTGTTTGATTGTGTAACTTAATTATTACTTCTACTACAATTGTGAAAAGTTCTCTCTCGTAGGTGAAGAAGTTGGGTGTTAGTTAACGGTAGTTATTATGCATCATCTTATATATAAATGTCAAACTTAAATTACAACCATGACCACCGTGCCTGCAAGCTTGTATATATAGAGGTGAGGTGTGTTTTTGACCCCACTTCCTCAGTTTTCTAGCTCTCCCCCTCCCTATAATACTACTGCCTTTGTTAGCAAAACTCTTCTGTCCAACTCATTTGCTCTCCATACTCTTTTGCCTTTTCTCCGTTTGAATCAAAACAAAAACTACCAAACCCTCGTTACACTTTACACCTATTGATATTTGATACATCTCTCTTCCCATCCCATTGCCATTCCAAAGGTCTAAAGCATCGATAGTCCACGTTTTCATGACTACTCAAAACCCTGCAGAGAGCTAAACCCTGATTCCATGTTAAGCAGCGATTGATTTAGAACTCCGCTTAAGTTTGTGTTCGATCATAGATGGGCTTTCTGAAGGAGCTAGAAGGCAAACGAGTACATGATCCTTTGATCCATTTCCAATCCAAACCAGACATGGCAGATGCTAAAACGACGAGGCGTATATGGGTTCCGGGGCCGGTGATAGTCGGAGCAGGTCCTTCCGGCCTAGCCGCCGCTGCTTGTCTCAAGGAAAAAGGTATTCCGAGCTTAATACTTGAAAGGGAAAACTGCATAGCTTCGTTGTGGCAGCTCAAGACCTACGACCGTCTCCGTCTTCATCTCCCAAAGCAGTTCTGCGAGCTCATTCTCATGCCATTCCCTGCAGATTACCCAACCTACCCAACCAAGCAGCAGTTCCTCGGTTACTTAAAATCTTATGCCGAGCGTTTTGATCTGAAGCCGGCTTTTAACACGACGGTGGTGAGTGCCAAGTACGACACTCGTTCCGGCCTTTGGCTTGTCAAGACGACTGTGGGGTTGAAAAACGAGGAGGAGATTGAGTACGTTTGTCAGTGGCTGATCGTCGCCACCGGAGAAAATGCCGAGGAAGTTGTGCCGGAGTTTGAAGGAACGAAGGACTTTGGCGGGCCCATTTTTCATACCAGCTCTTACAAGAGCGGCGAGATGTTCCGGGAGAAGAAGGTTCTAGTTGTCGGATGTGGGAATTCAGGCATGGAGGTCTGCTTGGATCTCTGCAACTATAATGCAAAGCCTTCACTTGTCGTTAAAGATTCGGTAAGCTCACTACTCTGACTTGAATTTAGGTTCAAAACTGGTTCTTATTCATATTCATCAACTAATCTTTGATCGCATAGCTCCAGGCCACTTAATCAAACAGCTTAAGACTCTGTTTGAAGTGTAGAGCGTAATATCAGATGATTAGATTCAAACCTAGTCTAGTACCATATTTAAGTTTGTTTGCTTTTCCATAACAACAAAATCTTATACTTGATTTAGACATAGACCACACTTTTTTATTAAAAGAGGTCATTGGTAAATTAATTAACTAATTAAGACACTCACCAGTGACCTACTCATGACAGGTAAAAAGCTTCTTGCTTAAATTTTGGCATGCATGTTGTTGTTGACCTAGTTTACTAGACCAAGTAAGTGAGTGAGTATGTAAATTATAATGGAGTCTCTGTCTCTCTATGGCTGCTTTCTTGGAATTCGTTTGCATGCGCAAGATTTATAGGTCAGTTTCAGAAAAGAAAACAGAGAGAAAATCTTAAATCTCAGCTATATATATGCTATTTGCAGAGACTCAGTCAGTGCTTCAGACTCTAGCTAATTAAAGAACATTGAAAACCCACACACAACAAAGCATGACCTCGACTGAGCTCATCTTCATATATTTTGTTTTTGGAAAATTAAATTTTCTTGGCGTTTTTGCAGGTGCACATCTTACCGCAAGAGATACTGGGAATATCGACTTTTGGGCTGTCGATGTGGTTGCTCAAGTGGTTTCCCATGCGCCTTGTAGATCGCTTCTTGCTTCTTGTCTCGCGCTTTCTGCTCGGCGACACGTCTCGCTTTGGAATCAACCGCCCTCGCCGTGGCCCTCTAGAGCTCAAATCCGTCACTGGCAAGACACCTGTGCTTGATATTGGAACCCTTGCTAAGATCCGAAATGGTCACATCAAGGTGAGACCACGTTACAGTGGGTTTAGACGATATTAGCTCATCAGTGCTCGCTATCGTACGTGATTAGTGGTTATTCTGGACTAATCAAATCTTCATTTTCTAAATAGGTGTGCAAGGCGATAAAGCAAGTAAAACATCAATCCGTAGAGTTCATAGACGGGAAAGTTGAGAGTTTCGACGCCATCATTTTGGCAACCGGTTACAGAAGTAATGTGATGTCTTGGTTGAAGGTATATATTGATCACTTGCTTTGTTTAACCTAATTGGTGTGAAATTATTAGGGTTTTTGGTCATCCGTGATCGTGGTTACGAAAATGATGAACTGTTTGATGTAGTTTTGAATCTCTTGGTTTCAGGAAACGAGCATGTTTAGTGAGAAAGATGGATTGCCGAGGAAGGCATTTCCGAACGGATGGAAAGGGGAGAGCGGGTTGTATTCAGTGGGGTTTACACAGCGTGGCCTGCTAGGAGCTTCAATGGATGCAAAGAGAATAGCAGAAGATATCGAGCATCGCTGGAAAGCTGAGAAGGCCACCCATATCATGCCCCGCTTGGTTACTTGTGCTTGTGCTTCTCCACTAGCACAACCCTAGCTAGCTAGCACTCCTCCAAAACACTTACGGATATTTTCGATGTGCTAAATGAAGATTAAAGAAACATGTTTCATCAAGGTCCCTGTAAAGCAGAAGAGGATGGAGAAAACAAAGAAGAATAAAAGTTTCCGGGCCATTTCTAATCATTCAAGTGATGAAGTGCTTAGGAAGGTCGGATTTAGAAAAGTTTAGTACTTCTTTTTGGGGAAGGAGGTAGTTCTCAATGGGTATATCTTGTAAATTGCTACTCTTTTACTTAATTTAGCTAGCTGGTTAGGATCGATGAACATTTTAGCTTGCGGGTGTTAAGATTTGGTTGCTTAATTTTGTTTTTGGTTTAAGACGGTGGTGTATGATATGAAGTATATATATATATATATATATATATATATATATATATATATATATATATATATATATATATATACTTCATATCATACACCACCGTCTTAAACCAAAAACAAAATTAAGCAACCAAATCTTAACACCCGCAAGCTAAAATGTTCTGCATTTTCATATTCAAATTGTGATGTTTTGGTGTATATATGGAGAATATATGTTATCGATTTATCACCAATGTTTTACCTGTTAATTCGGTTGTCTGCTGTCTATTAATACCGTACCATGTAATGTGAGTTTATGCGATATTATATTAGCTCATCGGATATAAACGATGTATTGTGAGCTTATATTCTATAATAAAGTTCAAGTTGTTAAGTCGGTAATTGTTTTACAAAAGAGATAGAGCAATCAGCAATGGATCGGATCCGAAGAGATATTTAAGAAGAATAACCATGCAAAACAAAGGACATATATATACAATATTTCATGGAGAACATTCAACTGCATGCTGATTTCTGAACTAAGACCTTGCTAGGGACCATTTTGCATCTGATTCCGGGGCCAAGAAATCAGAAAGCAAAAACGTGATTCAAAACAGGAAAAAGGAAACTGAAGCCCTTTATGCCAAAGGAAAATTTCACAATCTATGAAGAGGATCGATCAAGTGGTGCCATTCATCAGGTTCTCATCGATTTCGATCCGTCTGTGTCGAATTTGTGGAGATGAAGCTAGATTAGGTACGTTTGATGATCCAAAATTGATGCCTTAACTATTATCCTTATTGTCTTATCAGGACTCTCCCAAGTTAGCCTCCCCTTCCTTTATATCATCATCCACCGATCAATTACTCGGACCACCATTAAGTTATTTTCTAGTTCTTCATGAACTGTTGAACATAGATCCACCACAACTTGATCGATTATTGTCAAGAGCTATGGGTCGTCTAATATTTATGGCAATTATTGGGCGATAGATATCCGAAAGTCTCTGTGTCATGAATGAATGTTGAAAATTAATTTAGATGAACAACGACAAGCTGAGAATATCGACTAATTCTCAATGATCGTGACTAACTCTGAATTATTAGTGTTTGTTCAAAATTGACAGTGCCATTTAACTAATTTTTTATCCTTTCTTACTTTATTTGAAGCTAGAGCCATTTGTTGGAATGAGTCACTCTGTGTGTTATTAGGATTGTGAATATTATTAGAATTATTGTAATATTCTCTACTAATTAGTTTCCTATTAGGAATATATGTATCTTGTATAAATATCCCATTGTTGGAGGAGTTTAATACACAACACACAATTCATAGCCTCTGTTTCTTTTGACTTGGTATCAGAGCCGAGATCCATTCGGGACTCGGTTGTTTGTTTTTCCGCTGCAAAAAATTTGTTTGTTTGGTTGGTTCTTTGGTAATTGGGATTTGTTTGATCCGTTGAAGTTCTTGTTGTTGTTTGGGGTTTGCTATATTCTTTGGTGTTTTGTAGTGTATGTGAAGGAGCCTTGATCTTGATTATATTGATCAAGGTTGTGTGGAGCCGTGTATTGCCTCAAGAAGGTTGCTGCTTGTTTTTTGTAGTTTGAATATTTGAAGGAAGGAAAAAAAAAAGGAGAAAAGATGGTCGAAGGTAAAGAAATTCGAGGTAAAATTGGTATTGCTTTACATGTTTCTGACTTTATGGGTAGTGATACATGGATAATTGATTCTGGAGCATCCGACCATATGACCTATGATAAATCATTTTTTGTGTCTATGTCTTCCCCTCGGATATCCCATGTTTCTAATGCTAATGGTGCGTCGTTCCCAGTCTTAGGTATTGGGTCTGTTCAAGTTACATCGTCCATTGTTTTGCATGATGTGCTTTATGTGCCTTCCTTATCTCATCATCTTTTGTCTGTATCACAGTTATGTGCTCAAAATAAGTGTTCTGTCACCTTTTAACCAATGTATGTTGTTTTCCAGAATCTGTGCACCAGGGTAATCATTGGCAAGGGAGACCTGAGGAGGAGACTGTTTCACTTGGATTGCATGTACACAGAACCAACACAAGCACCAACACAGCCTTTAGCCCTAACATTGAATTCTGACCGCTTAAGTGAATTATGGTTGTGGCACAGACGTTTGGGTCACCCGTCTTTTGGAGGTATGAAGAAGTCTATGCCATCTTTGTTTCTTGGAATCCGTGAGTCTAGCTTGCATTGTGAGACTTGTGCTTTGGCTAAGAGTCATAGGTCTAGTTATCCTTTGAGTTTTCATTCTAGTACTATGCCATTTGAGTTAATTCATTCGGATGTATGGGGTCTTTCCAAATACTCTACTCTTTCTGGAATGCGATACTTTGTGTTATTCATTGATGATTTTACTCGATTAACTTGGGTTGTGCTACTTAAATCCAAAGATTGTGTTTTTTCAGCCTTTACAGCATTTCATAATCTTATACGTACTCAGTATGAAGCCCGTGTCAAAATCTTTCGTTCTGATAATGAGGGGGAGTTTGTCAATCATCGTTTTCATGAGTATTTCCAAAATCATGGCATAGTTCATCAGACTTCATGTCCACAAACCCCTGAACAAAATGGGGTGTCTGAACGGAAAAATCGGCATCTCTTGGACATTGCTCGGTCTCTCCTCTTAAGTGCTAACATGCCTAAGTATCTTTGGGGAGAGGCAGTGTTGTGTGCGTCACATCTAATTAATCGTCTTCCATCCGTTCCTCTTCAAGATCGTGTTCCGTTTGATGTTTTGTCTGAATATGTCTCCATTCCATCATCAAATACTCTCTCAGCTCGTGTCTTTGGTTGTGTGGCTTATGTTCATCTATATAAGAATCAGACGACAAAGTTAGATGCTAGAGCTCTTAAGTGTGTCTTTGTCGGGTATGGCTCTCAACAGAAAGGTTACAAATGTTACCACCCTCCATCTCAAAGGTTCTATACTACCATGGATGTCACGTTTAGCGAAGATACATGTTATTTTCTACCTCCCGCAACTCCTTGTCAGGGGGAGAAAACATGCTATTACGAAGATTTGTTCAGTGGCCCTCTGAAAAGCCCACGGTCGAGGAAACAAGGTCAGAATTGGTAAACACTGAGTTAAACAAAGACACTGAGTTGAACACGACTGACTCTGCCTCTATGGACTGGTCAGCATCTGCACCCGCCCGTCCACGACAGACAGGCCGATCCCCTTCCGATGACGCGTCCGTCGATGCACCGACGTCCGGCGACCCGAGAGAAAGCAGCAGACCCGTAGCCGCGCAGTTGGATCTTGACCCGAGACGACTGACCCATAGACCCGCGGCTGAGCAGCTAGATCGGGCAGAGATTCCGGCGACCCATAGACGCACGGCCGAGCAATTGGATCGGGTAGAAACTCAGGGGACCGGACGCCCTCGTCTCGGCAACTGTTTGACCCACAACGACCGGTCAAAGAGCACGGATTCCGGTGAAGGTAGCGAACTGGGCACCGATTTGTCTCATTCTGGTGAAGGTAGAGCAAGGGGAGTCACTGGTGAGAGCATAAATCCGGTTTCTAGTCAAGAACAGTTTGAGGTTGATCTGTTGGGCAATTCCCAGAGCTTCCATCCAGATCGACCGTTGTTTGATCAAGGACACATTGTGAACAGTTTCCCCACTCCCTCACAGGTCTCTCCAGCTCGTGAATTGCCCGAGGTAATTTCGGAATCTTCTTCGTTGTCTAGTCCTGTATCTACTAAACAGTTACCCACTCGTACAACTCGTGGTCAGCCTCCCAAACATTATAAACCTACACTAAATGCAAAAGCCAAGTATCCTGTTGCTAATTATGTGTCCACTCATAGATTGTCTAAACCATATGCTGCATTTGTGAATCAATTATCTTCTGTATCACTTCCTAGTAAAGTACAGGATGCAATACGCGATGAGAGGTGGACGCAAGCAATGAAAGTTGAGATGGATGCACTCGAGAAAAATTGTACATGGGAGCTGGTACCGTTACCGTTTGGAAAGAAAACAGTTGGTTGTAGATGGGTGTACACTGTGAAACATAACTTGGATGGGTCGGTAGACAGGTATAAAGCAAGGTTAGTAGCTAAAGGCTACACTCAGAAGTATGAGGTGGATTATGATGAGACGTTTGCGCCGGTAGCCAAGATTAACACCATTCGGGTACTTCTTTCGTTAGCCGCTAACCTTGATTGACCTTTGCAACAATTTGATGTTAAGAATGCATTCTTGTATGGTGATTTGAATGAAGAAGTTTATATGGATTTGCCTCCAGGATATGTAACATCTACAGGAGAGCAGGGGGTCTGTAAATTGAAGAAGAGTCTCTACGGCTTGAAACAGTCTCCGAGAGCGTGGTTTGGTCGATTCACCAAGTTTATGAAGGAAATTGGTTACCGGTAGAGTAATTCTGATCATACTTTGTTTCTGAAACATCGGTGTGGCAAGGTGACTGCTTTGATCATTTATGTAGATGACATGGTTGTGAAAGGTGATGACCTTGAGGAGATTAAAAGGTTGCAAGGTCAGTTGTCTTCTGAATTTGAGATGAAAGATTTGGGTAACTTGAAATATTTTTTGGGAATCGAAGTTGCTCGTGGGAAAGATTGTATTGTGTTAAGTCAGAGAAAGTATGTTTTAGACTTGTTAGCAGAAACATGTATGCTTGATTGTAAACCTGCTGATACTCCTATTGAGCAAAATCATCGGTTGGTGGAGTATTTGGATCAGGTACCCACAAATAAAGCGAGATATCAAAGGTTGGTTGGGCGGTTAATTTATTTGTCACACACTAGACCTGATTTGGCATATGCAGTTAGTGTGGTGAGTCAATTTATGCATAATCCCAGTGAAGCTCATATGGAGGCTGTGTTTCGTATTCTACGATATTTGAAGTCGGCTCCTGGTAAGGGATTGGTTTTCTCCAGACATTGGCATTTAGATGTTTCCGGATACACAGATGCAGACTGGGCTGGTAATATTACAGACCGCAGGTCTACTTCAGATTACTTCACTTTTGTCGGTGGTAACTTAGTTACTTGGAAAAGTAAAAAGCAGAATGTGGTTGCTCGGTCTAGCGCAGAAGCAGAGTATAGAGGCATGGCTCGAGGACTTTGTGAAATGTTATGGTTGAGACACCTGTTGAGGGATTTGGGGTTTCGGCAAAAAGAAGGCTATACCGCTTTATTGTGATAATAAGGCTGCCATTGAGATTGCTCATAATCCTGTTCAACATGATCGCACGAAGCACGTTGAAGTAGATCGGCATTTCATTAAAGAGAAGTTGGATGGTCAGATTATTTACTTTCCCTTTGTCCCTACTGAGGAGCAGTTGGCTGATATCCTTACAAAAGCTCTCTCAAGTAAAGCTTTTCATGACTCACTTAGCAAGTTGGGCATTTGTGATCTGTATGCACCAACTTGAGGGGGAGTGTTGGAATGAGTCACTCTGTGTGTTATTAGGATTGTGAATATTATTATGATTATTGTAATATTCTCTACTAATTAGTTTCCTATTAGGAATATATGTATCTTGTATAAATACCCCATTGTTGGAGAAGTTTAATACACAACACACAATTCATAGCCTCTGTTTCTTTTGACTCCATTTTTCTAATATTTGAATATATACGATTGGTTTTTCGTCGTAAGTCATGACTTGGTTGATTAAGATTTTTAACTAACAAGTTTTAGATCACAGATTTAAACCTCACAGACATATATAGGATGTATAAGTACGTCGATTACTTGATTTTGTTATCATATATGTAACGCGTAATGAAAGAATGTACTAGTGCACTTTAATGAAATGAGTTGAAGTGGACATATTACCGTTTTCGCTTGTTAAGGCTCATAGCTAAGTTGGAGTATGTGAATATTCTAGTAAGTTCGATTAAGTACGTTGTACATATCAAACGTATCTTGAATAGGTAACTAGCATGAAGGTTAAAGTGATAAAGAAGAAAATGATGGCATATAGCATAGTATTGTTTTTTTTTGGTCAGAATAGAATTGTATATGTGTGTATATATATGGACAATGACTATTATATGATCGAGCTCGGGCGGGGGTACGTATTAGTTAGGGTTTTAAAGATTTGTTGTTGGCGGGTTTTATTCCGACCGATTGGAATTGATGAAGCAGAAGCAGCAAGATAGTCTACAAAATCGAATCTTCATCACCCTTCGCAAATGAGTGTGAGTCGAGGGACACACTTGGATAGAGAATGAGGTCACATCTTAGGAAGAGGCTTGGGAAAAATCCCAATCATTCAGGACCAGCAACTCAGCCCTACTAATTATTGCCTGGCGGCTATGGACCATGAAGGAGAGGTCCCATAATGCCAAATCTTTAGTCGACCCACTGATGATTAAGCACTTCTCCTACTTCATGCTGCCGACTATTTTCCCATCTATCAAGCTCTTGTTTCATCCTTCCTTCGCAAGCTAACAATTCCAAGCTAGGTTCAGCTACTAAGGTTAAGGAAACAAAAGTTTCATATACATCAAAGTAAATCCTAAAAGTCTAAACTCGATAGAACAAAGATAAACTCAATAGCAGTTACATGGACCATGCAATGATAAGTCGCGAGAATTATTGTTCGAAAGCTGGATCGAGCAGGGAGATTTCGGGGAGATAGCTCAACCACCTTAAGTACGTACTTGCCTTGGAAATTAGGACATGAAAAATGGTCCAGATCACACGTGATATCCAGGCGTACACTATATGGGGCAACCTTCCGGGCACAGCTTTCCCTCAGTGTACCTACGCATGCTGCACATGCCTGCCTCAGCTCCATCTCTTCTTCCTCGTCCTTCGACTGCTTCCACCATCTATTCCATCCATTCCATCTAATTTCTCCACTCATTTCTTCGATTTACTCTTCTCTAATTTATGATTCGTGGTCCATTTCTATTTATTTTGGTAACTGTCTGATTGAGTGTTCCAAATTTCTGCAGGACCATATTTCCCATCTCATTAGTTAAAAACATATATCTCCCCATCACCAAATTTCTTAATTATTGAACGGATCATCTACAGTATCTTGATGTATTGAAAGAGAATAAGAACCCTAAATTGGAAATTTTGTAAATATGTGATGAGATCAAGAGGGAGTGCTTTATTACGTAGAGTGAAAAGGGCAAGACATGCAGGCGCAGAGGGCGTGAGAGAGTGAGTAGGGAAGTAGGAACAAAGACGAGTCGTCAGAGAGGGGGCACGAGTACTACTGCTCGATGCATGACTACTACTGCTCATCACTTTGGGACACTTAAATTTATATTCCATTTCCATCTTATACCTTCTTCTCGAACTACCTAGCTAGCTCTTACCTATTAAGAGCATTATAATATGGACCACAAACTTCAACTTGTCTTGTTCAATCATTTTTATCATCCTTCCACATGTTGAGGATCGATATGAGATATTCCCAAAGCAGGAGATCGATCAAGGATTCTTGCAATACCAACCTTAGCTAAGTACGTAGCTTACTCAACTTTCAATCGTTTAAGGAGCAGAGCTTGTAAGAATGTCATTATATGTCGGTGGCCATGGATAGATTTTACTTTCTTGATTGCATAAGGGATTTTTATCTTAACATAGAAGTGACAACAATACTTTGAAATGAAGAACAATAGTCGTTCGAGCTAAGCTAGACGTCTGTTTATTTACGGAACATCGGTCTCAAGTAAAATCAATCATTTTCACTACACATTAAGTAGAACTAGAAGAACTAGCTTGCTAGCTAGCTATTCTGTGTGCTTGTCAATTCATGCATGATGTGAATCAATGAATCATGTATACACATATAAACCATACATTAACCCACCACTGAAATGCATCCGGGTATACAATTGCTAAAGTGATACACAACATGCTTCGTTTCATGAACGGTCAATTTAAACAGTGCTAGGAGATGCACTTTGACACAGACACAAGTGAAAAGATGGCTTCTTTAACCCTTATTATACTGTGGAGATTTTAGTTGCGAGAGAGAAGCTAGCTAAGCATGCGCATGTTTAATTAAAGAGAGCTGCAGACTTGCTCAAAGTACCCATGCCACTTTGGTCGTGGCTTTTTTCTGGCCCTAGCTAGTGGCATGTAATTGGCCCCCATCTTCTTGGAATCTAAATGGAACTAGGCGAATCTTCTCCAAACCCTAGCAATGAAACTAGGAAAGAATTCCATGTTGCCTGGGTTCCAATTAGGAAAGAATTCGATTTGGAATATAAGGGGTTCCACCACCATCGACCAGAGTTAAAGTGGGGAGCTGGGGAGTTCCTAGATTCTATAATCACTGTGTGCACCATTTTAATGATCCAACCGCGTATAGCTGTGCGGGACGAAACGGCGACATCCGTTCGATCTTTAATGAATTGATCAAACGGACTCAAACAGACATGATCAATTCATTAAATATTAGATTTTTGTCGTCGTTTCATGTTGTTTTATCCTGTTTAATGATCTCCTTATTGGTACTTTTTCATCATTATATAGCTGCATTTTCAGGATAATTCTATCCTACAGGTGGGCAGACCAGTTTTTCCCGTTTTGTTTTCCCTCTCCCCTGTGCAACCCACGTGCTCTCTCTCCCCAGCCATGCGCATGGTACACCAGCCATGCCCCGCAAACCCAGACTTCAAAATTCCTTGCAAAAGCCATTATAACTGGAAATGCATCGTGCTAGTGGGAACATTCCCCTTCTTCCTTTCTTTGACTACAAAAGACGATTACAAGGAAAACCCTCTCCAACACCCAATATACCAAAGCATTCCGCGACACCCAATTCCCCTCTTTGAATACGATTTCTTACAAGGATACGTGCTCGTACGAATATGAAATGAAGATCAAAGCTGGTTTTAAAATGGTTGGATCCTCATGCATTTTGCACACATTTTATTGCATATAAGTGCTGGGAGAGGGTCTTAAAACCTAATTAACTGAAGTAATTTCCAAAAATCAAAATTCGCTTTAATACACAACGTGTTCAGCCCATCAATTATATTAGAATTTTTTCTTTCCAAAGGTTGGGCCCTTAGCCCGTGTAGGCCCGCTAATGTGGAAACCGCCATAACTCGTCTCGGGTCCGTCAAGCCCAGAGTGCGGCCAGGCTGAGTAGGCCACATCACCTATGACCGCCGAGCCCGCTTTGGCCCACTGCCTCTTTCTTATTTTTTCTCGCTATGAAAGTAGGTAGACCGGAGAAACTGAAGTTCGCTTTCTCGACGGTAAGGACGACCGGAGATGTTAGGCTGACGTCATAAACAACAGCAGTGGGAAGCGGTGAGGGAGAGAGAAGACGAATAGCTTAAAACACTGAACAATGTAGAATTTGGTAGCATATTGTTTACAGATGAATCAAATTCTCTAGAGCAATGTAACGTAGTGTTGCAAGTTCAGTTTACTGATGAATTGAATCAAAGATGAATGATTTAACAGATCAAATCAATAACTTCACACAAAAACAAATAAGTCTCAACAACAAGAACTAAGAGGTTCGTATAAAAAAAAGAACTAAGAGGTTCCGAACCATAAACAAGTGCAATCTCGCTGGAATTTACAAACCAAAAACTCACTAAATATAACTTATTCACTTTGTTTGATTATGCGCCCTTAAGGGAGTCCTTGGTCTCAGCCTTGATTTCTTGCTTCTTCCTGGGGTTGATGCAGGAACGAAAAATTCAGTACACATTTCCATGAAGAACCTGTCCACGATTTCAAGATAGGCAGGGCAAGTGAGACGAGAGTAGTAATGAAATACTTCTTGTACATCCAGAACATGATCCACATTGCTTATATCCAACATCTCCAACTCCTTCAGCTTCTCAGCCACCAAAGAACCCCTTTTTGGCTCCTTCATTTCATTCGAAAACGTAGTTCTACTTTCCTCCACTCTCCTTATCATCACCTTGTTATTTAGATCACACGCCTCATGCTCTTTCCTTCTAACCACTTTATGATCTTGCTGCGCGGGCGGTGATATAACTAGTTTCTTGCTGTTGCTTTGTCTCTTGCAATCCCATTGATCTGTGAAGTCGTTGTACAACTTGTCCAAATCTTTGTAACTGCTTGTGTTGTGGATGTTCATATCATGAACATGAGCAGTAGTAGTACTAGCAGACATAGAATTACTATAAGCATTATAGATGGCAGGGGATTTGGGTAGCTTCTGGTAGCTACCACTAGAGAAAATGTTCTTCAGGTTGCCAATGGTTTTGTTGAAAAACCTCTTGGTGCTGGAAATGGAATTTCTGAGCAGCATTGGTGGAAACTTTTGGTTGAACAAAGTTGGATTTGTCGGTGTTGAGTGTCGGTATGGTTTTGGATTGTTGCAGGTGAACAACTATGTTTTCTTTATACTAGAAGAACAGGAGGAGCCATGAGAAGGCTGTTTAACTTTCTATGGAGAAGGGGGAAGAGAGAAAGGGATTTGATTGATTTCTTCTGCTTTTGTTATTGGTACCTTTGTTTTTCTCTTTATGTTTCTTTGTCTGTACACACGCTCCTCTCCAAAATGAGTCACTGTGATGAATGATTTGGATTGAAAATGATATGGAAGCTTAGGCAGTGATTGTTCTGGTATAGAGTGTGATTGTGTCAGATAGTTTTCTTTGCTTTTACTTTAGAAAATGGAGTTGGTGCGTAGCCTCTTTTTTGGACAATGATAACGGAACTGGAGCCTTTGGTTGTTAGACTGACTCACTCAGATATCAAATTTCTGTCTTTTCTTTTCTTTTTGAGTAACATAGATTTTAGGTTGATTGAGATTGGCTTTAACATGTAACTTGCTCATATAGGTATAGGTATTAGAATGTTATATTCATAATTATATTCTGATGGTAGAGTACAAACTATCACTGCCTAATTTGATCTGATTGTAGAGTAAAGTGTGATGATGAAATTTCAGCTCCCTTGTTTTCTTTTAGCTAACCTCACCAACTTCTCTTTTGCTTCTTTGACTGCATTGGCTCCTTTCATATGGAAGCCCCCAAATTTATTAAAAATCTTGATTCTCAAATTGGGTATGATAATGGCATTATGTGGCTCTTTTAGAAATAATAATGATCAGAGACCAGATGACTAAGCTTCCACTCACTTGTTCAAGTATCACGATGCGCCAACCCAACTACTCAAAGCCTTGTGAAGAAATGAAAATAATGCTCATTGTTTGAGCCCTCGATAGGGCGTACCAAAGCCATTGTTAATTCTAGCTGAGTATTACAGGAGCCAAAGAACAATACACAAGAGAGATCACTAGTATAGTGCAGAGTAGGAAGAACAAAGTGATCATATAGATGACTGAGAATGACCAGAGAACGACTAGGTCTAACAGATAGAGACAGTTGTACGCCATGCCACCTCTTCTAGGGTTGGAAGTTGGAACCAGTCTCATTCTTGTGACTCTGTATCCTTGTTGCCCAAGACTAACTCACAAATTAACCACAGGCATTCTTTTTCACTGACATTTTCACAATTCAACTAGCAGCTTCTTATCATCGGTACTATCATTCACCTCTTCTTGCTCTTGTGAGAAACGCAGACACCAAAGGTGGAAGTGTGGAACAATACAAATTTGAGTTTATTTCTACATAGTATCATTGGCCAAATTTCAATATACAAAAAACTCACTTTTGATATATTTTATACAAATTAAGACAACAGCCCACGACATAACACTAATAATAGCCGGCCTAACTTGAATTGGACTGAAAAGACCGAAATATCTAGTTTTTGCAAATATAATTACAAATATGTCACCAATCTCCCTACTCTCTCACTCATAATCACTAATGACAAAAGACGCCGCCCATGAAGCCTCGATGCTGAAGACTTGACGATGACAACGCTGTCTCGATGATGATGTTGAAGCCCCGACCACAACTCTAACGCCCCGACGACAAAGATGACGGTGACGCCAAGCGGCGACTACGACGAGCACGCCTCTTTGTTATTGATATATGAATTTGATGAATTAGACCGAGTTATGTAGTTGAATTTGGAAATACAAAACTCAAATCTAAATGTACTGTCTAAAATAATGCTTGGGTTTGTGTGAAATTAGGAACAGTTGGGCGGGCTCATCATCAGATTGGGCCCAGTTGTGGATCCTATTTCGAACCAGAGAAATAGTCCAATAGACCTTTCCAAAAACAAGCACAGAAGAAGGGGGGCAAGCAGCCCGCCAACACCAATAGGAAACCCGTTTGGTCATGTCTCCCACTCTTGACCTACTCAACACCAGCGAAGGTGGTCACCGCCTTCGACGCCGTTGTGAACCACCGATTGACAAGAAAAAGAGGAAGGACAAGTCTAAGTCTGACAAGAAGAAGAAGACAATATCAAAGACAAATGAGGAGTCATAAGAGGCGGGGTGTTGTCATTCCGTTTCAGTTTGATGTTGATATCACCAAGATCGGTAGCTCCTCAAATGAGTCTCCCAGAGGAACGAGCACCTGAATATCAAAGAAAAATGGGGAGTCATACGAGGCGGGGTGTTGTCATTCCGTTTCAGTTTGATGTTGATATCACCAAGATCGACAAGGACGCCAAGAGTTGTTTGACTCTCCAGTTCATGCCTACTCGAATCT
This sequence comes from Comarum palustre, assembly GCA_951800085.1. NCBI lineage: Eukaryota > Viridiplantae > Streptophyta > Magnoliopsida > Rosales > Rosaceae > Comarum > Comarum palustre. Next base: position 2,254,277 of record OX637588.1, on the reverse strand, counting down.
TCGAATTCTATACAAGCCCATCCACTTATCCAAGACCTCGAGCTGATGGTTGCTTTGTGCTGTAATTTTGATGATGATCATTTTGATTGACTAAGAGGAGGACCTATGGTGCATCCTGGAAACTGTTTTTGTTGTCTCTCTATCTTTTCTGTGAAGTCCTACGTTGCACGGAAATAGAAATGAAAATAGAAAAGCGTTCAGAAGCGCGTAAGCATTTTTTTTCTTTAAAATTCAATGGAAACGAAACGTTTAGAAGCATGAGAATAAAATAAGGACTAATGTCCATTTAATACTAATTATCAAGATTTATAGCACATTACAATAAAAATTATTTCACACTGCCCATTTGCACAAAGCTTAATCAAAATATCATATTACCCTTCATTAAATAAAACCTAACTTATCTCTCCTGATAACACTTCTCTCATCCTCGCATCTCTCTGTTTCTCTATCATCCTCGCCTCTCCCTTTTTCTATCTCATCCTCGCGTCAATTTGTCATCGTCATCCTCAGGCCGATGACCTCACCTCGCCTCCACAATCTCTGACAATGTGAATACGCCTCGACGCCGACGAGGCTATATCTCTCTCTCATCCCTGATCTGGAAACTTCTCTCTCCTCTATCTCTATTTCTCTCGAGATCGGATATGAGGATCAAACTCATCCCAAGGCGGAGCTAACCCACTGGCGCCTCGCTTCTGAACCTCGATCTCGCCGACGATGTCAACGAAGAATCCAGTCTTCATTTTCGAGGTCACTAGGTGTCGTCGTTGTCGATTCTAGTCTCCGCTGAGTCCGTCACCATCAAGATCTAGTCGAAATCCGACATCACATTCATTCAGACTCCGAGCATTGATCATTAGTACAGTCGTCGGTGTGGAAGTTTCGATGGAGACTCCGATGGGTGTTGATCTGAACTTGGATCTGATCTCTCTCGGCATTGATGTCCATCATCGATGCGATGAGCGTCTCTCACTAGATTTGGTGCTTAGGCACTTCGTTCAGATCCAGCTTCATCAACTTTGCCGCCTCTGTCTTCGTCCACATGGATGAAGGTTCGAGAAAGACTGGGTTTGATGCAAGTGAGTTGGTGAAGGTGAATAGGGTTTAGTGTGGTGAATTGGTGCAGGTGAGATCGGAGAGGAGGCCACCAGAGTTGTCCAAACCTCTACCTTTAGACGATCCTTTCTCTCTGTCTCCTTAATTGCATTTTCTTTGAACTTGTCTTCTTGTACAGAAATGTTGTAAAAGTAATTATTAGGGTTAGTAACCCGATTAATAAGGGTTGGTAATAAATTATTACAGGTTAGTATCAATGAGTTAGTGATTATTGGAGGTCTGGAACTCAGTTACTGGGGGTCAGTAATTAGAATATCCGAATTGCTGGATGTTAGTAACCAAATTATTGATGGTTATTGGGGGTTAGGAACTGAGTTACTAAGAGTTAGTAACTAAAATATCTGAATTACTAGGTATCAGTAACTTATTTATTAGTGGTTATTGGAGGTCTGGAACTCAATTACTGGTGGTTAGTAACTGAATATCTGAGTTACTCGGTGTCAGTAACCGATTTAACGGTTACCGGAATCCCGCGACCAAATCTGATCACCGGAGTCTGTCACCGGCAACCGGCGACCGCAGTCCGGCGGTGCTAAGACTAAGTCTTCTTTCTTTAGTAAGAGACAAGGGTAAAAATGTCTTGAAAATAATTATTTTAATAAAGATTTGTGTTTTGGACACAAATAAGTGTATATTTCATTCAATTGGGTTTCAAAGTCTTATTTTCATTAGAATGAGGTTTGACTTTTATTTTTTGTGCAAAAGAGCATTACCCCATAAAATAATTATTTATATATTATATATAGCCCTTTTATATATTAATAAGTAAATATCACCAAATTTCTAACATCCTAATGTATTTTAAATACCAAAACTATCATACTATAATTATTATTTAGAAAATTATGATTATTATTGATAACTCTTTGATTATTGTGCTAACAAAGGATAATGTTGTGAACAACACTACATATCGATACCACTAATCTACAACCAACCTTTTCCCATCCTCCATCCACAACTTTCGTCACTGACCCTGAAGTTGGGGGTTCCCACTTCTTCTCTGCTTCAACTTTTTAGCTCTGTCAAAATCCACATTTTCAGCACTTGGTAGTTTACATTTGAGGTGAAAGGGTAAAATATCGAGATTTTACCAAATGGTCAAATGTGTGACCTTAGATGCCGATGTCAAAGAGCACATCGACACGAGTCTCTCAATATTTTCAGAATATTTTTCGGAGCTTCCATCTATTTTTTACGAATTTCTGAAGTTTCTGGTAATTTTTAATTACCACTCTGATAAATAAGTTTTACCATTTAACCATTTATTTTTTACCCTCCACTTAATCTGGACCGTTGGATCTTTTTCAGATCAAATCATGGCCGTCAATTTCCTTATAAAAGGAGTTTAGACCTTTGACTCGGTCAAATCCTCCCAACTCGGTCAACCTGGTTCTCCCGAGCTCTCTCGAGCTCCAATGACTTTCACCTGACGCCGAAGATTCCCGCCACCACTCAACGGCGCACCATCACCAATCTCTTCCTCTTCTTCCATTCTACCTAGCCGAGCCTGAAATTCCACCATGCTCCCACCATAGAGGCAGATCTGAGGAGGAAAAAACTAAGTTGTTTTCTGGCGAGAGCTCGCCGTTCAGGCGATGAGGTGACGCGTGACTGGTATATTTCTTCTTCTCCCTTCTTCTTTTTCCTTTTCATGCCTTTAATCTCTTCAATCGAGACCAAATTTACCCGCGCTTCCTCTAGAGCTTCCGGTTCATCATCTTCTTCTTGAATTAAAAAGAAAAACCCCAACTTTGAAATCTCTTTGTAATTTGATTATGTTTATTAATGTGGACATTGATGATGAGGAAGAGAGGAGAAGAGTGGAGAGGAGGAAGGTAAAACTTTGTAATCGAATGCTTGCTGAGAATGAATGAAAAAATCTAGAATTTGAATTATGAAGCAGAGGCTTAGTGGTGCTTCCAAAGTTAAAGCGCACGCTTCCATGAGTTTCCAGCAAGCTTCCAAAATACCCTTCTCCAGAATCGTGTTTCCTAGCGCTTCCAACACGCTTCTGCTTCAGAAGCGCGAAGCGTGCCTTCTAGCAAGTTTCCGTGCAACGTAGTTCACTACCAACGAAAAGTCCAAGACTTATTTTCGTTACGACGCCGTCTATTTACTGACGTATGAAGGGTAAAAATGTCTTTTCTCCCTCATACATTTTTTTGTCAAATCTCTCTCTCACACACATGCATTCTCTCTTTTTCTTCTTCCCACCACACCTCCTCCAATCACCGAAACCCCCACATCCGCACCACCCCTATTCCCCACAGTGCCTGAAGAAGTTAGGTGTTGCAAACTTGCAATCAGCTCTTAAGAATATCAGTCCATTCGGTTTCTAGTCGTGTCGAAACAAGTCCTTCATGCAAGGAGAATGGGGCGTATTAAACAAGGTCTAGCTCTTCCTGATCGGTAGTCCTTCAACCCCAAGACGGCTAATCCAGAGGAATGCCAAGAACTTTAACAAAAACTAATGCATATTTTCTCTGATGTTACTTCTATATTAGTCTGATTTGAATCTTATGATTCGGGAAATCGTCAAGACAGACTTTCATTCCAATTCTGTTGCCAAGGGCATTTTGTATTCAAAACGGTTTGATGCAGCCCATAAGAGATTTATGTATTGTTGTGCAACTATTGCTTTAAAGGAATTATTTTCATCTGGTATGCCACTTCAAATGATAATAAAAATTCAAACTCCATATAGATTATAGAACATTCATTGATGCATACATGAAGAATACTGCTCCAGAGTCCAGCAAGTTGAGGGAGGGGTCTCAAAAGAAGAAAATCATCTTATTTATTAAAACAATGAATAATATTGTCTGTGAACAAGAATGAGGTAATCATGACTCATTCTTATACAAGATTGAGCTAGCTCTTCAACGATTCATTACCATACGAAAACATACAACCTAAGATTGATACAGTAGGGAAAAAATTAATATTTCCACAACAGTTTTAACAGTCCTACCACTAATGAAGAAACCAGTGAAATACAGACTCATGGTGTGCATAACGCTGTCTTAATGTCTTGCCAAGTTTCAGAGAGCAACACATCAATTTCATTTTGTAGGCCATGTTGCTTGAGCTGACATGATTCCAACAATTACTCCAAATAATCCAATAGCGCTGCCAAAGATCTCAATCATAAGGATCTTCACCAAAAGTGTTGAGTTTTGGGCATCAGACAATGCACAACTGCTTCTAATGATTCCCACACATAACCTATCAACAAATGAGAAACCAGGAAAAACATTCGTACTGTAAGATCCGATGAATTCTCAATAAAACTCCATAAAAAGTGACAAGGAAGGTTAAGGTACCGACCCACAGACAAGGTTCGCAAATGCTACTATGATCCAGAAGCTCCAGCTCTAAGAGATTTAGGTTCATATATCTTTAAAGCATGAACACTTTCTAACTTCATTTGTAGAATGATTGCAAAAATAACACCATATATAGCAACAACTTCATAAAAGATCACACTGACACAATAAAAGTATCCCTTCAAGTTAGTTTCCAAATGCAGCTTCATAAGGTCATACTTTTATTTTTGAAAGCATAAATATGAATATGAAATTGTGAACATAAATATGAATATGTTATGTTACATATTCATAACAACCGGGGCAACGAGAAAGCGGAAGAAGAAGAGAGGAAGCTCGATCGGGAAAGAGAGACAGAAGAGTTTATTTTTGTTATTTTGCTTTTTTTAGTTGGGTCCTATCACAGCCACATCAGCAAACAGACATCATTGTGACGAAAATTGGTCTCAGACCCTTCGTTGGTAACGAAAATAGAGTTCAAGTACCACATTGATAGTTTTTAAAGTCTAGATACCACTTTGGCTGTGTCATACAAGTTTGGATACCGGCCATGTAATTTACTATATTATATATAAGGTAACGTTTAGATTAGTATAATTGTTCAAGGGGATATAGAAAACTAGAGAACATTTCTATTCCGAAGAAAGGTTCAAGCAATCGTTAGTACAACATGATGGAGTTGCAATCTCGTAGCAAAGCTGAAGAACAATCAAAGATTGTTGAAGACTACTACTCGACTCAAATCATCATCCAAGAGAAACCACGGCCAGCAGTATACTCTTTGATTGATATTGCCAACAAAAAATCTTCAACTGAAAACAGGATCTGCCATAAGACTAGTACTCTTATGGCATTTGTACAACATGATGGAGTTTATGAACTAATTTTTTGTGGAATTTGTAATAAGATGGGTCACCTGGAATCCTGGATAAGCTGTACCCTCTAAGTCGATTACTATATTAAACAGTAGCCTAGTTTCCATGGATCGTTTCTAATTTCTTATGCGTTGTATAGGAGTACCAGTTTGATCATTATAGTTTCAAAATTGTGTATTTACATGTTTTAATTTTCTTGTTTAGTTTTACAGTTTGGGCCAAGCCCTTGTGGTCCTTGCAAAACTCAAATGAGTAAAATCATCCAATTGCTTCATCCTCTTGTCATTTTGCTGGGCACAGAAATGGTCCAACCTCTTTAATCTCTGCATAATCCTCCCATAACTTCATAAAGAGCCCAAATCACTTGGAAATATGTGACATGAAAAAAGAGATAGCTGTAGCACAGCCACCCAGAAAATGCCCAATAGAGAAGGGTTACAGCATACGAGTATGAAGCTCACCACCCCAAAAAAATGCGACCATTAATGAAAATGTAGCCAAAACCATATCATATGTAACATCATTGCCCTAATATGAGTCAGACATTCTTCGTCTTCAAATTGCTTCCCCAGTTGGCTAAAACTGTAAACACTAGCTCCTCTCTGCACACCCCATTCATTGGTGTTCCACCAAACCCAGTTTGCATCTCATTGAACAAAGAGAACCCAAATCTCTCTTTCTCATGTGGGTTTGTAATTTTGCATTGAAGCATTGCTATCATAGTATCAGAGACACAGATACAAAGGTCACTATTTCTCATTCCATTGTGTATTCTCTTTCAATTTAGTTTTGATTTTGAGCAAATCCCTTTGTTGAAATGGACGTATCAGTTTTCGTGGAGAGCTCCCATTGCAGAACTGATGGTTAAGTTTCATGAGCTTTTTGGAATTACTCCCCACTTCTTTTGAATAACTGAACAAACAGACCATTGTTTTGTCACTGCTAGGTTTTTAGGAGCTCAATTCAACCCAAATCATCATTTTTATCAATACTTGTTATCTACATTGTTAACCCAAGTTTATATATAGTTTAGATTTCATTATCCGTTAGTCGAGTGACACAATACTCGCTCAAATGTCTAGACGTTACGATACATGAGTGAATGTTATGTAAAAATAATATGTCTATGTGTTACGGATATATACTTCAAAGGGGCGAAAACAAACCCAACATGAGAATGAATCTTGTTTTTTTGATGGACACAAAACTCCAATCTGCCTCCACTCTTAGGCCTCGTTTGTTTGATGAAAAAGAAATTGGTTCTTTGGTCTTTCCTATGTACATGGAAAAATAAATTTCCTACTATCTTCCATACAAGGTGTTTGGAAATGTCAGAAAAGTAACTAGGTAATCGATTTTACTTTTCTTTTAAATGTTTGGTCTATACATGGATAGAAAAACAAGTAACACTGATTTAGCAATTATATCCTTAATATTAAAATATAAAATATTTAAGTTTAAAAGTTTTGTGGATAATTTTGTAATAACATTCATTATATTAATATTCAAATGATGCAATTATTGTGCAATTGATGTTGGGAGAGTATAAAGGAAATTGAATCTCATGGTTTGTAGGAGGATCCAATTTCCCATCTATTTTTCCTTGTTGTAGTAAAGTATTTTCTTTCCTTAGATGTGTCAAACAAAAGAAAGGAACAACTTTTCATTCACAACCTTTCCACTTCATGAATGAAACGAGGCCTTAAGAATCACTAATTGGTAATCACTGATAAGGAAAATGTTTTGGGGCCTTATTAAGGCCTATGATTTTTGATCTTAATCCTATATGACATGTCATATCATCAAGACACATCATCAATTTTAAAAACCTTGTTATGTCATATTTAGGTTAAAATACAATCTTATCATTTCAAATCCAATAATTCTAGATTGCTTTGACTTTATTCAAAAATGAAAATAGTTTTTTAAGGCAAGAAAAATATTTTTGAAGCCATTTTTTATTACACTCTTTTTTAAATTTAAACACCAAATATAATGAGATTTTAAAAAAATTATAATTGTTCGAAAATATATCTAAGTGAATATATATATACATATGCACATATACTATTTAAAAAATATAATTTATCTGAATATATATATATATATATATCAATATATATTATTTACATAGGTTCGTCCAAAAAAAATTGAGAATGACTCTAAATCTATCATATATTTTCTTTCCAATTCAATTTAAGTTTTTATTTTTCTGATTATTACCTTAGTAAGGTAAATTAGTTTTGTAGATGGCAATACATTAATTACTAATTTGGTATGATTGCATATTCGGTGTAGTTATTACGGACATGCCATATACATAGGTCTTTTATAACAAATGTAAATTTAATAATAATCTAATTATTAATCACACCAAATTAGGCAATAATTACGCCGATATGTTTCTATTTAATTAGATGATTTTGTTTAACTATATTAATTTATTTCTTAATAGAGTCCACACTATAATTAACCATTTACATAATTACAATATTAGCAATTTTCTTTTCGACTCTTAGCTTATTCAAAATTTAGATATAGAATTATATATATATATATATATATATATATCCATCTAATTTTTAAAAAAAAAAGTAGAAAAAAGTAAATTTCTATCGAATTTGTTTTGGATAAATTATATTATATAAAGTTTATTTGGATAAAAATATTTGTGTATTTTCCTTTAAAATAGTAATATTTTTTTAAATAGTATATATATATATATGCATATATATGTATATTCACTTAGATATATATTTTCGAACAATTATATATATATATATATATATATATATATATATATATATTTAAATCTCATTATATTTGGTGTTTAAATTTAAAAACGAGTGTAATAAAAAAATGGCTTCGAAACTATTTTTCTTGTCTTAAAACAATTTTCATTTTTGAATAAAGACAAAGCAATCTATACCATTAGATTTGAAAGAATAAGATTGTATTTTAACCCAAATATGACATAACAAGGTTTCTAAAATTGATGATGTGTATTGATAAAATGGCATGCCACAAAAAATTAAGCCCAAAAATCCTAGGCCTTAAAAATGAAGGCTGTTAGAGAGATTGTTAGAGCTGGTAGAGCAGAGAGACTGTTAGAGCTGTTAGAGCAGAGACTGTTAGAGGTAGGCGAGTTTGTTAGAAAAGTTGTTAGTGATTGTACACGTGTTAAATGAATGGCTGACAGCTATATTAGAGGTAGGCGAGTTTGTTAGAAAAGTTGTTAGTGATTGTACACGTGTCAAATGAATGGCTGACAGCTGTAGACAGCTGTCAGTTTATGTTAGTATTAGATCTGCGTCTCTTGGAATTTCTTCTTTTCTAAATTGTATAAATAGCTAGAGAATGATGAGATGTTGTAATTTGTTTTTACTGATCAATGCAAGTGTTCTCTGAAAAATTTCTTCACTCTTCTCTAAAAAATCTCTCTCTGTCTTTCTTGAAAAACTTTCTTTCTTTTCTGGAAAATCTTTCCTTTGCTTAGAGACTGATGCCATGTCTATCATGGTATCAGAGCTCCAATAGATCTAGGACCTGTGTTAATTGCTTCCGCACTCGCCTTTGATCATTGTGTTGTTCAATGTACAGATCCAGTAGTTGATGCAGTTGTGAATTTGTTGTAGCTTATCACAGTCTCACTTGAAGCTTATCAGAAGTTTACTAAGTTCGTTATTTCTTCCAGGTGATTCTTTTTTGTTGAAGTATTTGTGAGAAAATAGAAGAAGTTTGAAGTATACAAATTTGAATTCTTGAGCAGTAGAATCTATAGCTGAGACAAGATTTGCAGTAGAAATTGTACTAGAGCTTTGAGTAGTTTGTTGAAGTTCTTTTCAAGAAAATCGAGCAATAGAATCTATAACTGAGACAAGATTTGCAGTAGAAATTGTGCTAGAGCCTTGAGTAGTTTGTTGAAGTTCTTTTGAAGAAAATTGAGAGTAGAATCTATAACTAAGACAAAATTTGCAGTAGAAATTGTACTAGAGCCCTGAGTAGTTTGTTGAAGTTCTTCTGAAGAAAATCTAGAAGTAGAATCTGATTGTTGCATCATTCAAAGTTGTATTTCTGATATTGAGCACAGTAAGATTGCGGTAATTGTGTTGTGACTCTTTGTGAGTGAATTTTGTTTTTAGTATGGCATCTCAGAATGTTTCAGACAATATTCTTACTCCTTCTCATAGAGATGTTCAGTCTCTATTGAGTATTATAACAATAAGACTTGGAGAAAGAAATTTCATCAAGTGGAGTTTTCAGTTTCAGTCTACTCTTGCTGGAAATTGATTGTTTGGCTTTTATGATGACACAGAAGTTCCACCGCCTAGATATGTTCTTTCATCTGAAGGTGAAAGTACAAGTGTAGAGCCTGCTGCATATAGAGTTTGGAAACAAACTGATCTGGCTTTGCTAAGTCTGTTGATGGCTACTCTTGATGAAGATGTAGTAGATATAATAATAGGATGCAAGACTTACGGACAAGCTTGGCTTGCTCTGCAAAAGAGATTTTCTATTGCCTTTAGAATCAATATCATGCAGCTTAAAACTGAACTACAAGCAATGCACAAAGGTGCTGAGAGCATTGAAAAGTATCTCCAAAGGATCAAAAATGTCAGAGATCAATTTCTTTCTATTGGTGTGTCTATTCCTGATGAGGATATAATCATAGTTATATTGAATGGTCTTCCTGATGAGTATGTAACAGTAAGAACAGTATAGAAGGAAGAGAAAATCCTATTTCTCTCAGAGATATGATGTCTAAGTTACTAGCTGCAGAAAGAAAAATTGAAGGAAGTTTCTCTCTAAACTCAACCTTAACTGGTATGGTTGCAAAAGGAGATGGTTTGAGATTTCCTAACATGAGTGCAATTAATAGAGGATGGGATAATAAAACATGAGATTCTAAGGGTGATAGTGTAGTAGGAAGGAAGAATAGTAATTCTTCAAAATGTCAAGCTTGTGGAAAGAAATGGCACACTGTGGACACTTGCTTCAGAATTCATAAGTGTGAAATCTGTGGAAAGTATGGTCATCTTGCTAATACTTGTTATCAGAACTCAAAGTCTCAGTCTAGTGTAGTTGATAAGTTCTCATATACTGGACCTTCTCCTGAGTGTCAAATCTGTATGAAGAAAGGACATACAGCAGTAAACTGCTTTTACAGATCTGATGTTCCTAATGGACACTTATCTCTGACTACTTGACAGATTTGTGGGATGAAAGGTCATCTAGCATTGAATTGTACTCACCGAAAAAATTTGCATATTAAGGGACTGAACCTCCATCATCTATATATGCTCTAGCTGCAACTCAGTCTTCTAGACATTCTAATCATAGTTTTTCTCAGTTTAGTGGTTATTCACTATCTCATGGTACTTTTGGTTCTGCTTTTTCAGGGGGATTGAATCCTATTAATGGAGCTTCTTCTCATACTTCACAGTTCTCTGATGTTTGGATAGGAGATTCTGGTGCTACTCATTATATTTCCTTTTTTGGAAAATATTTCCTTTGCTCTTTGCTTAGAGACTGATGCTATGTCTATCAAAAAAGACCCCTGACACTACCTCACTGATAACTAAGCATCTTAATGATGTCATTCTTGTCTGTGTTTTTCATGTTCATCAACAAAGAAAGCCTAACGAAGGTCCGTCATGCCGCTATGAATGTCTGTTGGTGCAGGACAACGTTTTACAATGCAAAAAAAAACTATTTCACAGCTTTGCTAGAATGGTAGGAGGAGGAGGGTGTGTTTGAATTTGTCTTGCCTCTGTTTTCGATAGAATGGAATCAAACTGCTTTGCTTATGATTCCAATTGATTAGTGAAAACTTTGAAACAGATGTTGACAACACATCAAAACATAGATTATGCACCTAATCTTGTCTCATTTGCTTACAAAAACAACAAATTGTCACAAAGATTAACAATCTGGTTGTTCTTGTCCGCAGGCATTATGTCAATAATTATAAGTTTTAAAACTATGATAGAACCTGATGGCATTTAGTTTTGGGTAAATTTTAAGAAACTTACATGATAAATGGTCTACTAACAACTTTAGTGTTTTAAGTTTTAAAACAATCAAAATGGTACATGAACTAATAGTTTCAACCGAAAATATGTACATACCGTTAAATTCTCCGTTATCTATGTGTTTTCTGTTAAACTTTTAGGGGCAAATCTGTCACTTTTTAATTTAGCAATAATAAATTATTAAAATTAATAATTAATAAAGAGAGATAATAAGAAAAAGGAAAAAGTATTATTGTCTTTTTTTTCATCCTCTTTCAAACCTAGTATACACAAAAATAATGATCGAGGTATAGAACTGTAGAAAAAATACAAAAACCCGGTAACCTACAAAAAAAACGAATAGTAAAGAAAGAAACCAGATTATGTGAAACAACAAAGTTTTTGAGAATATGATCTCATTGGTCTGAGTTTATAAGATTAAAAAGGTATATACAGAGACAAAATAAATAAATAAAAAATATACAGAAATAAAAATGGAGAAAACCTGAAATGGTCCTTTAAAAAATGAGATATTAAATAAAGTTAACGGCATATACTAAAAGTGTGTCCACTTTTAAACGTCATGTACCATTTTGATTGTTTTAAAACTTGAAACACCAAAATTGTTAATGGATAATTTGTTATGTACCTTTCTTAAAAGTAACCCTTTAATTTTTAAACCCTCAAACTTGCAAGAGTAACAACGGGTGGTTACTTTTCTATTTCTTTTAGGGGACAAAAGCATATTTCAAGCTATACAAGTTCTTTAATCTAGTACACTTTTGTCATTTTAGTTAATAGGATTACGAAATTCAATTTCTTTGTAATTTTCTGATCAGCTAGTGTGGTACTGGATGCTATTGATATTCTTATTTCTTTGACCAAATACTTCATCAAGATATATATATATATATATATATATATATATATATACACACACACACACACACTAGCCTTCGCGCACACGTGTGTTTTTGTTAGACAAATTTATTATTATGCAATTTTCGGTAGTTCAATCAATATTGTGTAACAACTCTATAAAAACTCAAATAAAAATAAACGCATTTAATTGAGATGAAGTTAGTCATGATATCGGTTGTCTCTCCAAAGTGCGTTTTTGCTGGTTCGGTTAATATTGTACAACAACTTTCTGAAAACCAAATAAAATAACACAACTCTTAAACCTTAAATCCGAACTCCTAACCCTAAACCCTAAATTCATAATCCTAAACCTTATATTCAATGTGTTTAAGATTTAGTTATATATTTGTTAATATGCATAAACCTTAAATTCAAACTCCTAAATCCCTAACTCTTAAAATCTTAAATTTAATGTGTTTGAGATTTGATCATATATTTGTTAATATGACTTTGAAACCTATTAGATTTAATTACAAATTAAATTGAGGGGCAAACTGAATCCATATATATAAAGGGAAAAACTGAAGATCAAATTTAAAAGAAAGAAAGAAAAAAACTGAATCTACATTCTAAAAAAATGACCCTTCACTCTTAGTCCGAAAAAAAACTGAATAGAAAAAAAATGACAATAAGAGTAATATTCTTATAAACAGTAAAATCACATCCTTTTATAGAGTAATATTCTTATAAACAGTAAAATCACATCCTTTTATATATAAAGATATATATATATATATATATATATATATTTCTATGCTAGAGATCCAGCTAAGCATAATTTATATTTATCATAAAGATTTGAAGTTGAAAGCTTCCCAAACGGATCAAATTTAGCTTATGAAATTGCTTGCTTAGTTTATAGTTATTGCATTGTCAACAACATTGAGCCTTTTAGGTAGAGGGAGAAGTTGCTCTCAATGCTAGAACAGAGATAATGCTGAATCAGGGTGATTTTTCTTGTTTTTTTTGGAATTCGGATTCACCTTTTTGTATGCTTTTGGTGCAAATTTCTCATGGAAATTTCAAAAAAGCGTCAACTACACAAAAAAATATATCAACTTTATGTGATCTTCAACACTTAACTTTCCCCATCTTCCAGGTTTCCAAGTTGAAAAAAGGTCCATCCCAATCTCTCAAAATAATGGAAACAAGCATATTAAGTTGAGAAAAAAGGTCCATCCCAAGCTTTTCCCCTCGCACCCAATCTAATCCAAAAGTAGGGAGAGAACTGCCACCAGTATATTTTCATGTCAAGCTCAACAGTCATTGATATGGTACCTCTGATTTTCTAGCGTCATCTTTTCAAACTCAATAGTGTTTTGTCATATCATGAAAAGAAGAAGAAACAAAACAAAACCCAGAAAAAGGCCAGGCTCTTAGTCCATTCAACTCAACTCAACTCAACTCAACAAGATTCACAATTTCTAAAGAATACAATACACAGAGGTCATAGAAGCTAAAGTGAAAAGTAGAAGATAAACCCAGTACTAATTCGTTAACCAAAGTTAGAATCCTAACTAATTCGTCTTCTTCCTCAGAAATTAAACCTAAGCACAGATTACAGAGGAAATTAAAAACAGAGTGTTCTGTTTTCTCAATTTCAAGTCCCCAAGTTGGAGAACAGAGCTTCCCAAATCTCAGTGAACACCTCAATAATAACTCTGTGATGATGAGGCGAGTTCAGCTTCAGAAAACACTGCAAAAGATGCTCGAGATCTTTGCCTGAAAATATCTGCTTCTCCACGATCATTTCCACCATTGATGTTCTGAAATCATTGTAAGGATCACTAGATTTCTTCACCACAGCAAAGCTGTCCTTCACTTTTCCTTGCAATGGCATCAGACCCAACTCAGAGCAGACATAGCTTCCTCTTCTCCGGCTAAAGCTCTGAGCTTTTCCCCGAGAACTCGAACGCAGTCGCGGGCGTGAGCCTGACGAGTCTGAAGTGTGAGTATTGGAAGAAAACAGAGTATCAGTCTCGTCTTCTTTGTCTTCGCCTTCACTACTGGACCACCACCCATTGAAGTAGTAGTGATTACTATCCAAAGAAGAAGAAATATCACTCTTCTGAGTCGCCCTCTTCTTCTTTTTCTTGCTCCCTCTCTTCTTCTTGCTCTGTCGAAAGCTGTGGCTTTCATGGACTTCGTAAAACGGATTCGAGTTTGAGAACAGAGGATTTGGAGGGATTTCAGACTTCACAAACGGGGAGCGACGTTCGAAAATCTTCTTTCTGGGGAGCATGAGGTCAGTGTTGGATCTGGAAATGACACAGCGGTGGTTGATGGGTTGCTGCTTCGGGTCGTCGGAGCATTTAGGTCGGCAAATGGCCGGAAAAGGCTTAGGAGGAGGAGCTGGTTTTGGAGGAGTGTCCGTGTAATTCTGAGGCAAGAACACAGCTTTTTCTATCACGTCGGAGAGGCTACGTGAGCGGCAGGCACCGAGGGAGGCCTTGTGGAACATGCGCGAGAGCTTTCCCTTGAAGCGGTTTTCCATTTTACTGATTTTAGAGAGAACTATTACAGAGTTTAGAGAAGCAGAGGAGTTTTAGAGAGAGAAGCAGAGGAGGGTTGGGAGGGGTGTATATATGCATGGGAAAAATGAAAGTGAGAGTTGGTTTAAATGATAATTTTGTGAAAGTATGGGGTCTGAGGCTGGTTTTGTCGGTTTCTTTGTCCTCAACAACAAATATTGGCTTTGGTGTGTTATAATACTGGCCTCTTGTTGACCCTGTAACACCCACATTCTTTTCTGTTCATCTTCATTTTGGGTCTTTCCCGTGGAGGGTTCCTTAATCCTAAAATCTTAAGTCCTAAATTACTAATGTAGTTGTTTTTTGCCTTGAAATGTATGAAGTCGTCAGAATAAGTTAAGACAAAATGTTCAATGAATTATTTCTAACAAGATAAAACGATCAATCAGATGAGATTTAAAGCAAATTATTTTCTTCAATAATTTGCCGATCATTAGTCTAAAGGTATAGTCATTCATTTATAACACATCCTAGTGTAATAATTCTCCTACAGTCATAACCTAATCAGTCTAATCAATTTCTTTCTGATTGGACCTAGGCTCTTTGTTCTCTCTTGCAACTTTTCCCAAATCAGGGTTTGAGATCTTTTTTTGAACAAGCAGGGTTTTTTTGGCAAATGAACAAGCAGGGTTTTAGATCTTAATAATGAACTTATCATAGGGAAGCAAATGACTCAAGGTGGCAAAGTCGGTTTAGGGTATGCTTCATTTATTTCAGCTCACAAATCACTGATAGGCATTTACTAAGAACAAAGAAAGCTTTGTAGAGACTAAATGATGAATGGGTATAGCTAGAAGAAATGTGTAGAATGCCTTCTATACGTATACCCCCAAGTAAATGCCACCCACAGTAGAGAGAGTTGAAGGAAAAGGACCAGAAAATTAAGAAGTGATCTTATTTAGGGTTCATGGTAGGCACGTATATATTTGGCACACATATTTGAAATTCAAATCATATAACTGTGATGCAGGTACTTGCACAGAAAAGGGTCACCGGCAATTAGGGTAATGCATAAATCTACCTTCATAGAAAAGCTATGATGTTTATTACCTCACCCATTTACTTGGTTTTATGATAACCTATTGTCTAAAAAGGGCTCTATGTGCCAACGATGTTTGACTCAGTTGGCAAGGACGGGCTTGTGGTGGAGACCTCATTTAAGTTCGATTCTGCTATCAACATGTCTTGTTGGTTCGCGATCTATAAATTCTCTTGTGGAAATCTATATCTAGAGGCTGGTGTGACAGACACATGTCCACTGTAAGTCTTTTAGGATTAAGGTTGCAAGTTTGGGCTGACGATGGTAATATAACGTAACCAAGTTAAAATATCAAGATTTCATGAGTCATGACAGTAGAGAGACTAAACTATTGGCGCCAAATATATATAGATCCGGACCTCAAGTTGCTTCATTGTTTCGTCTGTGAATTAGAAGTCGCCTTCACTCCGTCCTCAGATCTGTAAGTCTGTGACCCTCCATATATATTAATCCAATTGGCATTATCACAATGGATTGGATTACCTTAGAAATCTATACGAGTAGCCAAAATGTTTCGGATTTAATCCTCATCCTCAAAGTGCTGGAGAATAACATAGAATGTTGTAGTTAAGTAATATCGTAATGTTATCTTAGCCCTGTTGATTAAGACTACCAATTTTGATATAAACATAGAATTAAAACACCGTGAGAATGATATAAATTTTCATTTAACCCGTTTGTTTTCATTTGCAAATCTCATGTTATTCTCATGAAACTTGACCCTGGCTATGTCTGACTCCTCCTGGGGAACCTTTTGTTCTGATTGCTTTATATTTCACTGTTTATGAAACAGGGTCTGCAGAATAAGAGAGATTTGGCCATTTTCTTATGGTAGGGGTCTGAGTATTGCAGTTGGATATAAGCAAACCAGCACACAGATGCTTGAAGCATGAAAATAGGGAGGGTGTCATTGGGAAGCACTGCAATGCCTCATTCTGTAGGCGCAGTCTAGCTTTGCTTCGCTCCAGTATAACCACTGTGTGTGCTCGTGAACTCCAATTCAAATTGTACTTGCGAATCTGATACGTTGTGCTAATGTCCTACCCCTATATGATTAATACAACTTACTTTGAAAATAATATATATAAAATATCGTAGGAGAGACATATCGAAAAATGTTATTTTGTTGTAGATGATCAAATGAGTGCTAATTAAAACTTACAATTAAACTAAGAAAATTGTTAGCTAAATATACATTATCATTACACAACGGGTCTTTTCTTCCTTCCGAGCAGTGGTTTCTCATCTAACTCTTGAATGGGAAGAGTTTGTGTGTTTGAAATATTGAAAATGGAATTGCATGAAAAGGGGTGCTCTAGAAGTCTCCCTTAAACAAGTATGCTTGCAACCCACCATAGATGTTACAGGGAGAGTCATAGAGATTTGAAATGTGAGATTCAGAGTGGAAGACAAAGGTAATATTGTCACCTTTTCCATGTTCTATATGCAAAGAAACCATATATTATCATCGCCCTTTTTGATTTCTTCAATCTGCAGCTTTGAATCTCCATATCTTTGTCAGCATGTTCATGTATGCTTCCAATTCGTCCACTGGTTAGAAGACAAACTTCAAAAGGACCTAAACTCTTGGCAAAACTATAAGGACCTGAATCTTAGTAGATGCATCATCTCAGATTTTCAAATTTCCCCATTAAAACAATTTGGGTAGGGGTCTATGAAAACACTTGCAATATGAATCAAGGTCTAGCTATGAGAGCATCTCAAAGTCTTGGAAGGTTCCAAGATAGCAAATACAAATGAGGCAGCAGTGCAATCCTTAAGGCTTTACAACCAAATCCCCAAGGAAACCAAGAGCTAACAAACAGTTTAGTGCAGTTGGGAAGTGGAAAACTTGGCCCTGTGACAAGAAGAAAACCATTGCTATGGACATGGATTTCCTCATCCACCATCACTTTCTTTCATGCTAGCTCTGGGTGTTAGGAGATTGTAAAGGCTCTGAAAATTTCAAAACGGAGTTTTGAACTTTCAAAAGGGGCTACTGTTTGACGTTGTTGAGCATGACTTTTGGGTAAAATGGTTGTTAGCTTGTGTCACTTTTCTATGTGATCATGAAGTTGTGTTTTTACTGAAGAGATTTCTATATGAATCCCAGAAAGGAATAGACTAGCAGACAAGGGCAATCAACCAAATTACCATGATCGAAGCTTGCAGAACCCTGCTCACCCTTGCAAGCTCTACAACATTTTCTGTGCAATCTGTTGTTGTTTTGTTAACTTGTATCACCTACTTAGACTCGTGGAGTAGCAAATTACCTTAATACGCGAAAACAAAGATAACCGTTGGTTTTATGCAAGTTAAGTGTGATAAATTGTGTCAAATACGTCAACACATAAATAACAAAGTACGCGGTCAACTCAAACATGAATTTTAGTGTGAATCTTAAATGAAAAAGTGTTTCAAACAATTCGAGATATGTTTCCGGGTAAACTCGCGGTCCTTTTAGCGGGCTGCACGGTTCCAGAAATAGCGAACTCCTTCGTAATCCGAGTTTTCCTGTGTAAAGAATAAACACGTCAAAGAGGCGTCCCCGGGTTTACCAAGGGAAGCCACTCCGATGCTTAAGTTAGACACTGTCAATTAAGCAGAAAGATCAAGAATAGTTCAGAAGTCCTTTTCTACCGGGATGCATGTGTCGGTATTTATAGTAGCATTGAAGGCAGCATTCCTGTCCCTTTCCAATGTGGGAGTAGTTTCCCTTGCTTTACTTAGCTTTATGGCGAATTGGGCCCAGACAAAGGGCCCAGAGTGGCTTCACATTTAATTGTAACCCGGTAAAGGTGAAATATTAGGTTCCACCTATAAACAAGTCCCCCAAGTCCTCAGTCAAGGGGTACGCTTGGGTGGGGACTTGAAATCTTTTCTTTACCGGGTTACAAAGTTAGCAGCCAAACCCGGGGTATCCAGTCCCCCAAGTCCGTACGCAAGCGTAACCCGCAGATCTTTTCCACCTTCAGTACTTAAAACGACGTCTCCGTGTTTTCTGGCTGTTTTGCAGATGGCCAACGAAGGAATGAACACTTATCTCCACGAGTCCAACTTTG
The DNA here is from genome assembly GCA_951800085.1 of Comarum palustre. NCBI lineage: Eukaryota > Viridiplantae > Streptophyta > Magnoliopsida > Rosales > Rosaceae > Comarum > Comarum palustre. The sequence continues at coordinate 2,235,390 of OX637588.1, read as the reverse complement.
TAAACTTCACTGATAGGACCGCTCTCGACCCTCCCGGGTATTCACTGATGGCGGAGGAGATTGTGGAGTTGAGGAGCAACTAGAAGATCCCCGAGTCCGTGGAGATACGGCCTTTAGAACCCGATGACCAATTCTTAGCTCCCGGGAGGAAGATCCTTCGCTTGACTTTCGCTCGCGAGGGTAATTTCGCTCGCGGGAGGGAGATCACTCGCGCGAGCATCAGTCACTATAAGTTGTGGCGAACAGGAAGCTTTCTCGCAGGGGATTGTCTCGCTTGCAGCAAGTCGGTTGACTTCCAACGATTGATGAGCAAGTCCTTCTTTCTCGCCGGGTTTTTCTTCCTGGTCTCAACGAGAGCACCAATTGTTTCCGGGTAAACTCACGGTCCCTTTAGCGGGCTGCACTGTTCCAGAAATAGCGAACTCCTTCGTACTCCGAGTTTTCCTGTGTAAAGAACAAACACGTCAAAGAGGCATCCCCGGGTTTACCGAGGGAAGCCACTCCGATGCTTAAGTTAGACACTGTCAATTAAGCAGAAAGATCAAGAATAGTTCAGAAGTCCTTTTCTACCGGGATGCATGTGCCGGTATTTATAATAGCATTGAAGGCAGCATTCCTGTCCCTTTCCAATGTGGGAGTAGTTTCCCTTGCTTTACTTAGTTTTATGGCGAATTGGGCCCAGAGAAAGGGCCCAGAGTGGCTTCACATTTAATTGTAACCCGATAAAGGTAAAATATTAGGTTCCACCTATAAACAAGATAAAAGCCACCAAGCAAAATATGTGGATCGTTTGTTGTAGTCTAAACGGCTAAAATCATCACAGAGCTACAGAACTAGTGTTGTATGCAATATCCGTATGGTTATGGCATATCTTCTGTGTGATTGAGGGAGCAGAGGAGTAGTACGTAGTACAAGTTCAGTGTTCTGCAAATTCAAGAAATTGAAAAGATGGGTATGCAATTTCAGGACCTACACCATGGATAAAAGTAAACAGAGTCATGAAAGGTGGTCGGACTATTACAATCTCTATCACTCTTATGAATCCAGAAAATCCGTCAGTGAATTTCTAATGTGCGTGTGCAAGCACGGGCCTCATTCACCCGTGAACACAAACTGTTTTTGTCCTAATTACTTGTCATCTTCTTGTCTTGTCTAAGCTTTCCCCCCTAAGTTCATCTCCTTATATTTCAGTTCTTCTATTCACTTATGATCATCAAGTTGCCTCTACCAATCAATCTTGAATATATCTGTTTAGTTTGTCATCTCACGATAGAGTTTATATAACTTGTGAATGTAGAACATGTGAATGGTTACATTATAGATCAAGCACACACTCTTTGCATACATTATATATTACCATGCATTTTAATGATGAGAAAAATACAAGTATTTCGTCAAACACTGACATCTCTCTTATTTCGCTCATCCTATTGACCTTTGTTGTATCTTTATCTTCAAAAATAGTCTCCATGTCTTCCAAGGTCCTGCCTTTAGTCTCCGATAAGAAGAAGTAAAAGAAAACATTACCGGTTAGCATTATCCCCGCAAACACGAAAAATATGCCTCCGAATGTGATCATGTGAGAAATTCTTAGAAATGTCATTGACACTACCTCGCTCACTAACCGGTTCACTGAAATGGCTAGGCTCGAGGCTTGGGCCTGTAGTTTCATCGGGAAGATTTCTGAAGAATACCCATGTTATGGGCCCAAGCCCAATTGAAAAACGAAACATCGGCACAAACTGCCACGATACACAATGCAATGGCCCAGGTCGGTTTTTCGGTTGAATGCTCGAGAAACTTGGACCCGAGGCCCTTTGGAAAGTGAGACTGAATGAGAGTTGCTTTGAGAGAAGCAGATACTCAGAAAGAGTGAATGAGAATGAGAAAAGGGGTGACATGATTTGATGAATGAAGAACACGTTCAGCAACAGAAGCAGGATCACAATATCAAGGTGGCGTAAGTGTTTAGGTCATTCTTTGTCAACCTTTGCTGTCGTTTATTCCAGACTAGCTAGGAACCCCGCGCTGCTGCGGGGTGATAGGAAGGTGAATTGTGTAAAGGAGTGAGAATGAAAGAAGGGTAACAAGGCAGATGAGCGGTCATAAATCTGTATTTATATATGTACACCGAATTTTTTTTATAGTGATTACAACATAACCAGAGTTTGTAGTAATACACATCAAAAACGGCTTATCTTCAAAAGCCATTTTTCAGTAGCGGTTACATCGTTATAGATCTAGTTATAATATACATACACACTCCGAAGCAACTGTAGAGTTTGCAGTAGTACACAGATCAAAATCGGCTTTGCATCAAAAACCATTTTTCTATAGCGGTTAGATTGCTATAGATCTGGTTGTGATATACATACACAACCTGAAAACTACATGCGATATTGGATTCATTGCTAGCTAACATATCATATGAGCAGAGGACGATGTGATTCTGGTCCCATCATCGTTGCAAAAGTTAGCAGCCAAAAAGCATAGATAGATAATTACTTTGGAGTCACCATGTTTCTCTTAGTCAAGATCTGATTTGTCCTTGCTACTGCTTTTTGTTTCTCTATCAAGCATAAAATAAAGTAATTAGATATATATATATAGATATATATAAAATAAAGTAATTAGATATATATATATATATATATATATATATATATATATCTAATTACTTTATTTTATGCTTGATAGAGAAACAAAAAGCAGTAGCAAGGACAAATCAGATCTTAAATTGTGGATTACTCTTTAACAAATAACTTCAATCAATATTACAAAGCAACGGGTCAAAGAAGAATGAAGGAATAAACATTCTTAAACCGGGTTATTATGCAAGGATAGATGTAAATGCAAGTATCCAAATAAATTATTTCCAAATTATCCGTAACACAATATTAAGCACATACCAATCCAAATAAATTGAAGACGAAGCGACTTGCTGAACATTGGTCTCGCCATGCAGTGGCTTTTCTCCAGATCCATTTCTAGGATTGACAACTCGGGATTTAGGGTTTTTCTGATATTTATAATTCACTCTTTACCCATAACCATTTGGATTCCTCTGTATGGGCTCGGTCTCGGGTCACAAACTAAATCAGGGGTCAGATTACAATACTCCCTAACTAGCGGGGTTGAAATTCAAATCCGAAAACTCCCATAAATAAACAGGGTTTCCTTCCGCTTGAGAATCATTAGTATAGTAATGTAATGTTCAATAATATATGTAATGGAATTTAAACCTAGATTTTTGTTTAAATTGCTGCCTGATTCTTCTGTAATGGGATACATTCTTTCACTTCTGTTTCATTATTTCACGGCAGCCTACCCTGACTTCCTCATTGAACCCCATTTATCTGTCAGCTAGGGTTTGTTGGTAAATGAATGGAAGCTCCTCCCCCCTCAATCATGTACGCAATGTCACTAAGACATAGGTCACAATTCAGACTTGCATTGCTTATTCATTCTCAAAAGTTCAAAAGTGATTTGTACCAAGAGGTATGTTTCAAGGCATGTTCGAAGTCCAATCGTTCCATACTGTTGGTCTGGCCAGAATTTACACCAGTTCAATGAGATGTCTACATAAAGAATTACTTGTAGCAACGGTTTAGGGTTTGGGAGACTTATATTAACATATTATCAACATACTGCGAAACCTGTGAACCAATTTGGGACAAAAAGTCGACAGCAGTGCCAAAAAAGAGTTCCCAGAACCAGAGATCTATTGCGAGCACTGATGAAAATAAAAGCAATGCCAAAGTCTGGTAGCGATTCAAAGGCCAACCAGAAACTTCAGCCATTGTCTTCAGAAATGGAAAGGAATTGTTGTTCAAGTTCCCCTTCTCTATGGACCACGCCGTCACCCACTGTGCCCGAGAAGGGAACAGATCCAACTCTTGTAACCTCCTTCCTAGATCAGGCATGTGACCACCTCCATATAGTATTGCAATCCTATTGTGCCCGTCATCAATTGCTCTTGTGAGAGCTTCCATGCAGGCTCTGTTTCTTTCACCAATGATAACAGAACTCTCCTCTACATCAGCTGTCGCCAGCGTGAATCTTTAACAAGCAATACGCTCAAGTCAGTTCTGAGTTTTCAATTTGTTACAGACCTTTGAACAAACCCACAATGCTAAGCTCAACCCATTAAGATTAGTTATCAAAAACTCGAATGATACTTACTCAGATGTTAGTCTTTTGGCCAAGAAGACCTTCATTGCACCACCAAAATCAAGCCTGGATAAGGCTTCTAATTCGGGGAATTTTGATGGCTGACTGCCTGTGTCTGCACAAACACCTCCAATAATGAGGAGGCCAACAAGTGGCATAGGAAGCACACGCGAGGCCCATAAAAGCTTAGATCTCCATGGATCAAGATCTTCTGAAATTTCAGGTTTCATCATAGCTTTTGTAGATCTTATTGTCATATCCCTTGCAAAGGTGAAGAAACTTTCACCCTTCTCATCCTGAAAGAAACAATATGGTATCAGATACAAAGTTAAAACAATCAAAAGATACAGATGTTCATCGTATTACTTGTATGTATCAACAAGACAGGAAAGATAATAATCAAACCTGAAGTTCCTTGAAAGTCTCAAAGTCGAGATCTGCATGGTACCATTTCTCAGACTCATAGTCCATACAGTCTAGCTGGAAATCAAGTGTCATAAAACGAGCCATCTGCCGCTGAATGCATCCCAGAATGTTAAAGCCTCTTGAGCGTGAACTTTTGACTTTGAGTCTTTTCGTGGCAACAAGGTTTCTTCTATTCTCTAAACTCTCTTTGCTAGTCACCATCTCAAAAAGAACAGCATCATACGACTCGAGCTCCTTTTGGAGGGTTGAAAAGTACCTGAACATGGTATTTAGGACCATTAATGTTTTTGTATCTGGCACAATCCAATCCCCACTCAATCACTCAGATTGTTAAAACACATCAAGTTTCCCTAATATGATACAAGGCCATTATGTATAGGATATATTCATGTAATCTTCAGATATTTATGATCTAGTTATGAGTACTGCCGATTAATAACAGTAACAAAAACCTCAAAGCGAGCACCAGAAGAAATTGCTCAATTTCCCCTAAAATGAACTAAATCAGTCATTTATCTTAACTTAATTAGGCCTTTAGGAGCTTAGGATCAAATCTACCCTTTAGGACTTTAGGAGCTTAGGATCAAATCTATCCTTATGTTTTACCCCAGTTGTGTTCTTGTCATTTCAATAGCCCTGATTTTTCAGACCTCATCTCTCATAAACTCGCTGACACTGCATTTACCTAGCTCACTATATCACTCCTTTTGTCACTAAACACCTTAAACTTCAGCTGTGGGATTTCCACATATAATGCTCTCAAGTCTCAACAAACACTTACAATCACAAGTAAATAATATCCAAATCACTAAAAAGAACGAGCAATTCAGTCAGTAACTTACTTTTTATCCGCTATATGAATCGTCGAAACCAAATCAACCTACAAAACCAACACAAAAACCAAAAACCAGTATCAGAACCAAAAACCCAACACCAAAACCCACCAAAGACTCCACCTTTATCCAATACCTGTAGAAAAGGCTTCAAAAGAGACCAAGGGAACTTCTTCTTGTAGCTCACAACAGCAGTCTGCAACTCCCCAGTACCTCCATCAGCCCCAGTCTTGAACCTCATGAAGTCCCCAATTGAATTGTTCTGCAGAAACTGCTCAGCTGAGCCATCCTCAATTGGAACAACAGAGCTGAAGACCCTGAAAGGAACAAGCTTGAGGGATTTGGGGAAGTTAAGAAGGGTGGGTCTTCTGGAAAGTTCCAAGAGTGATCTGGATTTGGTGAAGCTGGTGGAGGTGGGAGAGGCATCAGAGTAAGGGTTGGGATTGGAGGGAAATGAGGATGTGGTTGATGACAGAATTGTTGACATCATTTCTTTCTCTCCACAAAGAGAGAGAGCGAGAGAGTCTGGGGGGTTTGGATAGACAAATGAAATGAAGCCTTAAATGAAGAGTGATCTTAAAGTTATTTGAGTGAACCCGGTTTGGTTTGTTTGTTTTTTTCGTTTGTTAAATTATAATATCTAGAAAATTGTATTCTTGGAAGATATTTTTGAATTTGTTCCATGGTTCTATGTTTTACTCCATTTTAGGTTATATTTCAATGACCAAATAAATTTACGATTTGAAAATTTGACAAAATATATAAAACGACATGCATATTCCTTGTTAGTATGAAGCGTTGATTATCAAAAGGACTTGCGAGTTTGCACCAAAAATATTTTTGGTTCAAAAATGATACAATTTCATACTAACAGTCTTGGCATCTATCCATCACATCCGAGCAATGCTTGTTGTCAAGTGTTATAGAAAGAACACGCAAAGAAATGCTTATAGAAACACAGAGGAGTCAAGAGTCTAGAATTGACATTAGAGCTTGAATGGTCTTCAATTTGAGAACCACACTCATATGGTCCTTGGTATAAAGTATAGAACTATAAGCTACACTGACAAAATTCCTGGTGAGTGCTGGTTTGGGGTTAGTATCAGAAGTAAAGATATGAAAGATATTTTGTCCTGTTGCAATCATAAACAAAAATGGAATGCCAAGAAATTCATCCTTCAAAAATCATCACGCAACAGGAAAAATGGAATGCCAAGAAATCTGTACAGGTAATCTCCCCATGTATATATCCATTGTACAAGACTCAAACCTGCACTGAAGTTTGAACCCTATCTTCAGAAACACAACTATTGATAACTCCATTTTGACATGGGGAGTACTTATACCTTGTCACAAACATGATAAACATCATTGGGATTCCCAAGGGCATTAATGTACTTTCATAGAAAGACAAATTATAGGGGAAGCGGGACGGAACGGCGACAGCCGTTCGATTTTTAATGAATTGAGCTAATGATAAATTCATTAAAATCGGACTGCTGTCGTCGTTTCGTCATGTTCCGTCTCGCACGTCACTTCCGCACCTGAGCAATGCTGGTAGGGGAAGAGGCAGATACTAGCACTCTCTTTGGGTTTTCCCAAGGGCATCAATAATATGGTGAAAGATTAAAAAGAACAAATTGTAGGGGAAAGAGGCTAATAAAAGCAGTCTTTCAGTTTATCGCACTAATACTAGCAGGCTTCATAGCACTAAACTAGTCCACAGATTTTGAGAATCCTATCATTAATCCAACTAGTTTCTTACATTGTATCCGTAAAAGCTTGCATGTCCATGTAAGCTTCCAAAAACATGCAGTTGCATAGAACAAAATGGCACTTCAAAATGTATGTATGCATCACTCACGAGTTATCACCGGACAAACTTATTAGGATTCGGGAGCAGGCCCACAATTTTTTTCCAGCATCAACACCACTAATGTTTGTGCTCCCCATCTCCACTTCTTTGCTGGTCTGTGTCAGTCCTGGCATTATGACCACCTCATCATTTTTCTCTTTCCCTCTGCCTCTTCTTATTCTCCACTTCTCCAACCGCCATTGTTAGTCCATGCATCGCGAGCAGCTTAGCTACTTCACTATTGTTTTCCACACCAACACAAACTGTCACCGACTGCTTCCACCTGCACTGGCTTTTGGAGCAGCTCCATCAGCTTCTGCTTCTTCTTTACCGGCCCATTTTGCTTGTTGATTTTCGGTTGGCCATTTTTCTCCACGTCAACACACTCTATTGCCAATGTATTATGCATCTCCACTTCCCCGACCGTCTGTGCTAGCTGTGGCATTGTGAGTACATCCCGTCCATTTATTTTCCCTTCAACATTGTCTACTCCGCTCCCTTCATCTCTGTTACTACTGCCCCTGCCTCTCGCATTGCCTCATCCACTTTCGCCTTGTCATTTTTTCTCCAAATCATCAACACAAGCTGTGACAGTGCCCTGCATCTCCATTAGCTCCCTCAACTTCTGCTTTTTGTTCTTCTTCCTCTTTTTCGGTGGCGCATCTTCTTCGATACTTTTCACCTCGCAATTTCTTTCCACATCATCACCAAATTGTGTTGTCACTGCGCTCCGCATCTCCATTTGCGTTTCTTCCCATTTTTGGTCTGAAAATTGCTGCTGACGGAGTTGCAGAGAGATGGGGTGCAGCCACTGAACCCGGATCCGGTCTCTAATGGGCCTGCGCCAGACCCAATGTTACAGGTCCTACGTTAGGCCCAATGAAAAATTTACCTACGACGGACAACAATATTCAATTTCTTGAATATACCATTATCATTTCACTCGAATATCGTGATTTCTCTCCAACATGTTGACAACGTTAAAACACAAAGCGAGAATACAAGTTTTACAGTTCATAGATCAGGATGAGGTTGAAATCAGAGTTTCCTTAGGTTGCCATTAAACCTCATCGATGTACTGGATATATGAAATAATTACTTTTTTTTAAGGAATGAGATAATTGCTTGTTATAATGTATCTTAGAAGAAGAGTAATTTACATTGTGATGAACAATATACTGAATTATTGGTATGAAAAGGTTCAGAGTTGCAGGAACCGATTCATAAATGGAGAAGAATTGGTGATACAAAAGCAAGAATAATACAGTACAAAGAATACCAATTACATCAATAACTGCCCAGAAGTGAATCATCAATCACAAGAATAGAATAGGCTCTGCAATAGTCCAAAGCACTGCTCAAGAGTTTATATAGATACCTCCAGCAGTGAAGTGACGCAGAATCCCGTGTAGGAATGGATAGGGGAGCTGGAGAAACAAATACTTCGAATCAATCTGAGCAAAACTAGTAAAGCTCATCTGGCGTAAAGATCTTACGACCTTTTCCATGATGTTTTAATAAAATTATCCCGAACCTGCAATCTCATTGTGACAATATCTGAAGGCCTGAATGTAAATCCTCTAAGGTGATTGTTCTAAGTTCTTCTGTGTCTATACAATCAAAACTGAGCCTAAGGTCCAAATTCTCTCTAGCATTAACTAACATTGTATCCACTAAACCTCCATTCATCTCCTTACACTGCTTTTCTGTTGCTCCTCTTCGTATCAGTTCTGCAATAGTTTCTAGACTGCAAGAAGAATGTAGCTTGAATCCATACAACATGCTCTCCTCTGTTTGATTATTTATCTTGAGATGAAGAATCTTAGCTAGATCTTCAGGACTGAAGTCACTAAAGTTGAAAAACTTGGTCACTCGTCGGCAAAAACCTTCATTGGAAGCAATTACACGTTTCATTGGTTCACTATATCCAGCAAAAATCACTACAATCTTTCCACTATCCATGACAGACATGATCTCTTCCAATGCTTCCAACCCATAGTCTTTATCATCTGCCTTCTGCATAGGTATCAGTCGATAAGCTTCATCTACAAAAAGAATTCCTCCCTCTGCATCCTTAATCTGTGAAGCACTTTCATAATTAGTTGAGCTCAGTATAAAGTTATGCAGCAAATAGTTTCGTAAAGCTTAACTTTTACCTTTCTTCTAGTTTTCGGTCCCGTATGACCAACAAATTCCCCAACCAAATCTGTCCGCTGTACTTCAGTTACTTTGTCAGTGGGTAGAATTCCCACCGTATAGAGTAATCTTCCAAGAATACGAGCTACCATGGTCTTACCTGTTGATAACAACTATTTACATAATGCTGACCGAAGCAGATGTAATGTCATTTAAGAACCAATAGAGCAAAACACAGTTATGGCACTGCTTACCTGATCCAGGATTTCCAAGGAAGGCCATGTGAGGTGGTCTCCTTACACCAACTTTGAGACCAAGGGCCTTACGCCTCTCATCCAAAAGCATCCCTTTGGCCCACTTCCGTAGTTGTACTTTGAGATCTTGCAAACCAACGATATTTGATAATTCATTTTCTAGTTCATCCATCTTAGCTTTAGTTTCACTGCAAGCTTGTATTGCCCTTCTTTTTGTCTGCTCTTCAACATGCCACTGTAATAGTTCCCGCAACTTTTCAGTTTCACGGCCTTTCGGAATGTGATTTAGAGGAGTGATACCTTCCTACAATTTCATGATAATATCAGCGCATTACTTTAGGTGTTAATTAGAATAAACCAAAACTTTAAGTAAATGCAATGAACAATACATCGTCCTTGGCGCTGCAATCAGCATTGTTCTCAAGTAATGTTTTAACAGTTGAGAAATCTTCAGCTCGAAGTGAATGCCAAACAGCAAGGTGTAACGGTGTCATTCCATTCTGCATGGACAAATGAGAATGAACTATTAAAATGAGACTAACACATTGGCATAATAGTCTCACGCTTGATTATAAATTCAGGTGAAAAGAGAACTCACATTTTCTTTGGCTTCAATGGAAGCACCATGGACAAGAAGCAACCGTGCAGTATCGTTGCACCCATTCTTTGTGGCCATGTGTAATGGTGTTTCACCATACTGCAAAGCTCAACATGTTGGTGAAACCCAGAAATAAAATAAAATCTATTAAATAAGCATATAACTTTACTATCACTTTCAGAATGATCTATGTCATATAAATTCTGCTGAAAGAAAACACCTGCGTACCATGTTTCTGGCTTCCAGCTCAACTTTTTCCAGCCCTTGCCAATCAAGAAGATATTTAACTATCTCAGACCTATTATTACCAGCAGAAACATGAAGCGGAGTTTGTACCATCTGCATTTAGGGAACAGCAGATGCTGTCAGAGAATAACGACACCTCACCATATTATTCATATTCAAGTGTGACCACACTATTAAACATTAGCATTCTACTTTCTTTTTGACAGATCACAAAAACAACTCATCCACCTCTCTCACTGCTCATCAATCAATACCAACTTTAATATTTCACAAAGTCGTACTTCAGTGAATCCTGTACCTCTGCTATGCAATAAGCAATCTATGAAAAAAATAAGCAAATTGGCATTGTTGTGATTTTGGGGTATAGTGTCATCAAATAATCTATTTCAACTGCCCCTAATGTGTCCTAATCTCATTTCCTTACTACATTCTACGCTAACATTTCTCGTATCCAGAAACTTAACTTCATGAATTGGCAGAAGATAAAGGTTCATGCTTTGAACTATGGATCTCATGTTTAGCAGCAGATCCAGCCCAATTTCTGCTCAGAACATAAAAGGGTACTTATAATTCACTACATTCCCACTACATTACATTTTCACCAAACAAAAAGATCAATGCTTTGCTTCCTTAATGCAATAAAGATCCTAACTTTCCTAAACTAATCATCAAAACCATCATTGTAAAGCTTAAAGAACCCAAATCCCACATGAGAACATGATCAAAAGCATTCAATTCACCAAATTAAACAGACAGAAAAAAACAAAATGCACCCAGAATGAGATCTTACAATGGCGTTTCTTTCATTAAGCAGAGCTGGGTTTCCCCGGAGCAGCTTCTGAAACCCAGAAAGGTCGCCGGAGTGAGCGTAGCCGTGGATGGTGGTGGGCTTGGCGGATCTCGACCGTTGATCTTGTTTTCTCTGCATGTTGGGGTCTTTCCTCAGAAACCAACAAAGGAAAGATGGTTGAAAATGAAGAGAAGAAACAGCAGAGATTTTAGAGGGGGAGAGGATTCGGAGGTGTGTCTAAAACTATTGTGTGTCACCGCGGCAATCATTATTTTAGCCAAAGCTTTATACATAGCTGCAGTTGCCAGTTGTCATTTCCCAACAATAATGGAAATTTAGATCGAAATTTAATTTAAATTGGCTATATACCATATAAGATTTCTTATTCGTTTTGTGGGACATCTTTTATCTTTTATTAATTCATCGTATATTATTAATTATAAGGATTGATTGCTCATTCTAGTGAAAATAAATTTGACCTGTCCAATTAATCATATTAAGATTATATTTTTGTTCTTAATTTATTATATCTGTTACTCGCTCCTCTATCACCAATTTCAAATATTTTTTCTCTCTCTGATCTATCTATTTTCTCTCTCTCTCTATTCTCTCTCTCCTCTAGATCAGAGTCCGAGCCAGTTCCAGATTAGAGCTTGACGCTGGTGACCATGTCATTTCACCGGTTGGTGTTCTCCATGGAGATCTAGAAGAGGATCATGGAGATCTGGACGATGGACGACGACCATGGAGATCTAGACGATGGACGACGACCACAACGGTATCAACTTAACCATGAAGATCTCTGCCTCTGCCTTTGGATTCCGACGTCGTGGCTTGAGTTTATTCATCTGCTCGAGTTTACTGCCCATGTAAAAATTTACTAAGGGTAGTAAACTTTATTTTTTTCACATATAAGTTGATTTTTCACTGTTTTTAATGTGTATAACGGGTCTTTGAGATACTGTTTTGCAAGTTTACTATCTCTGGTAAAGTTTACTACGTCTGGTACAAGTTTATTAGGGATGGAAAGTTTATGATTTACTACCAATGCTTCGTTTATTCATTTGCTCGAGTTTACTACCCCAGTAAAAGTTTACTAAGGGTAATAAACTTTAGTTTTTTGCATCTAAGTTGATTTTTCACTGTTTTTAATGTGTATAATGGGTTTTGGAGATACTGTTTTGCAAGTTTACTACATCTGATACAAGTTTATTGGGGATAGTAAACTTATGATTTATTACCAATGTCTCTAGTTTGTTCATCCGCTTGAGTTTACTACCCTAGTAAAAGTTTACTAAGGGTAGTAAACTTTAGATTTTGCATATAAGTTGTTTTTTCTTTTCTGATCTTCTCTATCTAACTGTCACTCACAGTGCATTCTCCTCCACCATCTCCTACGACCTCATCCTCGCCTCTACCATCTCTGACGATCTCATCCTCCCCTCCACCTAACCTCTACTTCGTCCTCGCCGGTCGCTGCAACACTGAGTCCGAAGAGCAATTTCAAATCCAGATCTGGTCATATCGACTACACGCCAGCGCTAGGAAAACGTCTATACTGGGGTTAGTAGACTTGGTTTTGAAGTATATTTGGGTTAGTAAACTTGGTTTTGATGTATACAGTGTGTTATTAGACTTGGTTTGGAGTATATTGGGGTTAGTAGATTTGGTTTTGTAGTATACTAGGGTTATTAGACTTAAATTTGGAGTTTACTGGGTTCGTAAACTTGGATTTTTATGTAGATGTTGTCTCAGTAAACTTTCTGTAAAAGTTTATTGCCCCTAGTAGAAACAAAAAAATCGGGCGAAATTCTGGTTATCAGTAATTTTCCGACGTCCGGTGACCGGAGTACGGTGGTTGGTTACCGGAGACCGGAGACATGCAACTGGAGATGCTCTGACAAAATATTCTCTCTCCTTTTTTCTCCAAGTGTATAAGGAACAAGGGTAAAATTGTCTCAAAAAAATATTATTTTATTATGAATTTAAATAAAAATTTGTGTATTTGAGCATTAGTAAATACACCTTGTATTGGATTGGGCATTTGACTTTTTAATTTATTGGTTTGGAGTTTGACTTTTATTATTTTGTGTAAATGATCATTCTTCCTTGAGCCATTTTCGGTTTAATTCATACTCATTGTGAATAAACACTATGCAATCGGTCACTTTGATAATAAGGAGTGTTTATTTGGATACTCTTATTGAAACATAAAGATCAAAAAACAACATCTAAACTCCCATTATAACATACTATAGAATGAAACAAGAGTATTGTGATTTCATGAATTTATAAGTCAAACTTAATGAGAGGTGATTGTCTCTAGACGATCTATATGATTTATGCTTATATCTCTAAAATCGCATTTGTTCTTTTGTAAGATTTTCAATTAAAAGAGCAAACGATAAAATTGAATTGTAAGATTATAAATGTATATTTCATTCTTATTTTTTATATTAAAATGGATGTTTCTAACGGTTAAAAAGAGCACGTGAGACTCAATTTTTATGCAAAACCTGTCCGAAAGAAGTAGCCGGATAAACTATCAAACCAGATCCGAAGCCGGACCCTACAAAACTTGAACCTCTGATGGGTCGGTCTTCCACTCTTCCTAAACCAATTCCATTACTCAAAGTCTCAAACCAAATCAGTGTTTAAGGAGTACAAGCCTCATCCAAAATCCAACCATCACAGAAACGACCACGATGACACAGACCCACCCCGACACGTGTCACCCAATCACAAGCAAAGATTAGATTGCGTAACGTGTGGTCATCACACACCTTCTTGTCCCCAAGCTCCCCACTAGTCTCCGGCCAAACCAAAGAAATGTTTTTATAGTTTAGAAATCCACAAAGTTGGGAGCTTTCTTTTTTGTTGATGAACTTTCAGATTCTGAACTGTCTCCAATGGCCATGGTTGCAAGGCTTCACATATGTCCACAAAGCCTAGACAGCTTCAACTTCCAGAGACCAACTGTCGTTTTCGGGTCGGGTTTTCGGCCATCTGGTTTGGGTCGTAATGGGTTGTGCTCCAAACAGCTTTGCAGGGCTTTCAGGGCTGAAGATTCTAGGGAAGATGGGGAGGTGAAGTTGAAGAAGGGGAGTGGGGTTTGGAAGTCTTTGAGGTCTACGCTTTTGGGTGGTGTGGGTTTGAAGTCTAGGCAGAGTGAAGAGTACAAGAAGGCTGTGGCTAAAGTTGAGGAGGTTTGCTCCTCGGTAAGTACTCTTTTTACTGTCACTGGTTTTCATTCAGTTGGTAATTTTCCGAGTTAATTATCGGTTTGGGAGAAGAAACTACTTTAAAGTTTGAATCTTTGTGATGAATGTTTAGGAAAGATGAGCATAAAGCTCAAGATTTTGTAGCATTGGAGTTTTTTACTGGTCATACATGAAATTTTTATTGAAATGGATTTTTGAAATTTTAACAGTGTCTTTTGACCTTTCTGAAACAATCAGGCTGCTGTTCAGATTGGAAGGTATATTGTGACCATGATGAGCACGGGAGTTATACTAACAATTGGGTTTCAGTTGTCAGGTTAGAAGCTATAAAGTTTGTTACTTGTTTAGAAATCAAGTATTCTTGCTTTATCTAATGTTTCCGTTGGTGACTGGCTTTTCTAACTGTTGGCGATTTGTTTTTCTGAAGGTGGAGACAGTCAGTTGAATACGCTAGTTTGGTATAGCTGGCTTGGTGGAATCATTATTGGGACAATGATAGGATCTAACTTGGTTTTAGAGGAGCACTGTCGCGCTGGTCCGCGTAATGTTGTCATTAGTGGAAGGTAGATTCATTCTTCTCGTACTCGTCTCCCTGCCTGCTGTGAAACAATTTTGTGATTCTGATGTTGTTATTTGTATGTTTTGATTGGCTGGTACAGTACGAGGGGACTTGGAAAAGCACTCGCTCGTGAATTTCTTCTCTCTGGTGATCGTGTGGTTGTTGCTTCTCGAAGGTGGCGTTTAGATTTGGATCATTAGTTATTCATAAACTTATCAAAATGCATAGACTATGGTGGTTGAAATATTACTAATGCCATCTCAGTTGCTCGTTTTTGTTAGGGCAGCCTTGAGTCTGTACAAGCAACTGTCAGAGAGCTTGAGGAAAACCTAAAGGATGGTATAGCCAGTGCAGGTGGCTCTTCTAGAAACAACTTGGCGCATGCAAAAGTGGTTGGAATAGCCTGTGATGTTTGTGAAGGTGATGATGTGCAGAAACTAGCAGCTTTTGCTATTAGTGAACTCGGTTCCATTGACATTTGGGTGAGTTTTGAAAAATTATTGTTTGAATCTTCGTTCTTGAAATTTCACTTATTGAATGCAGATTGCATATAGTTAGCAGTATCAAATGTTTTACCATCTCACTTGAACGCAATTTTGACAGATAAACAATGCTGGTGCAAATAAAGGATTTAGACCCTTGCTTCAGTTTAGTGATGAAGACATTAAGCAGGTATAAACACATATTACAGAAATGCAACCTGATGTATGGTCTGGTTGCTTGATATGATGATGCATTTGGATGTGGTTATATGTTCTTAGTCAGCTGTCAAGACACTATGCTGATAATATACTACCATTTGAAATGTTCAGCTAATTTCGTCTGACATTATTTTGTTAGATTGTCTCAACAAACCTGGTGGGGTCTATACTCTGCACTAGAGAAGCCATGTGTATTATGAGAAATCAGCCTAAGGGTGGGCACATATTCAATATGGATGGGGCGGGCTCTGGGGGATCAAGTACTCCTTTGACAGCTGTGTGAGTGCCTTTGCATTGTAACTGTAAAATTGCTTATTCTGGGTGAAACTAGTGCTTATGGTGTCTTATCTTAACCTTTAGCTATGGGTCAACCAAGTGTGGTCTGAGACAGCTCCAATCATCACTTTTAGAGGAGTGCAGGCGGTCTAAAGTAGGAGTGCACACAGCATCGCCAGGCATGGTGCTCACTGATCTGCTTCTGAGGTACACTGGAATATTCACTTATGTCAGATGATGTTGGACTACTCATCCCCTCAGAAAATAATTTACCAAGCACTGGCTCATCATTCTATGAGTTTGCAGATCAAATTGCTTCCTGAATTAATGAGTTTTTATTCGTGCTATGTTCTGATGTATTTTCTATGGATTGTTTGTAGTGGATCCAGTTTGAAAAATAAACAGATGTTTAACTTCATATGCGAGCTTCCGGAAACAGTAGCCAGAACTTTAGTTCCACGAATGCGTGTTGTAAAGGGAACAGGGAAGTCCATCAATTATTTGACGCCACCTAGAATCTTACTTGCTCTAGTAACTGCATGGCTGCGACGAGGTCGCTGGTTTGATGAACAGGTAAATTTCACTGACTGCTGAGATAGATGAACTCTGACTAATAATTACTGTCATACCATCTGAAGTGGTGCACACGTGAGTTCAGTCAAACAAATTCCTGAACTTCATCCCACTGAGTATTTCATTCCTAATATGAACTTGGACCTTGATTAAAAGTTGATTCTTATCAATCTCAGTTTAGTGCTCGTTATCTATGTTTTGAGTCTCGCTGCCCTTTAGATGAGTGTACTGGCCAGGGTTAAAAAGTGCTTTGCATGAGTGATTCTTTAGGCTGAGACTGCATATTTCATTCATAACATGGCTGCTTTGCAATATAATGATTTATGATTGCTATATGTGCATAGTTGGAAAGAAGCAAAAACTGGTTTGTGGTATGACTTGCAGGGAAAGGCTTTATATGCTGCAGAAGCAGACAGAATCCGTAACTGGGCAGAAAACCGTACTCGATTTTACTTCACTGATGCAATGGAGATGTACACAGAGAACACTTGGGTGTCTGTCTTCTCACTCTCCGTTGTCTGTGCCTTCATCATTCTTTCTAGCACAAGCAGCAGTTTTCCTGGTACCTAAGGCTTCCCCGTAGGAGCAAAAACTAAAAACCGATACCACTATGAAGTACATCATGCAGATGCTATATGTGAAGAACCAGCTGCAAAACAGCACTAGGTAAAACTTAGACCGCAGAAAGTTACCGCACAAATGTGGGGTATCATTTTTTTACCCTGCGTCCATTCGGACCCTAATCTTCTGTAAATCATCCATTCGTCTTATATCATATCAAGAGCCTACCTGCATATCATTCACAAATCCAACCTCTGGGCAGAAAATATGTAAATACTTAAGGTCATAATAGTATTTGGTTCCACTTTTTAGACTGTATATCCTGCATCTTAGAAGTAACCGTGTTTATATCAAGTAAAATTATCACCTTCGTCGTGTGTGCATCTCTCTGCTATTCCTTATACTATTAGGAAGAAGTCGAAGCCTTACAGAGCAGTTGGGTTGGAATCTTTGGATAAACTGTCAAAAGGCATCAGTCTCTACAGAAACAACAAATATGACCATGTAGAAGTCAGCTGGATGAGTTTATTATATTCATTTGCTTAAAAGATAATGAGATTCTTAAAAAAATTAAAAAAATAGATAATGAGGATAGTTGTATTGAACTATGGGGTCTCTTGAACTATATGCCTTTTCTCTCATACTATTGTCAAATGAAAAAAGCCAATGTCATGGCCACTAATTATGAGAAGCTAATACAACAAGGTACCATCCCATGTGAACTCTTGCCAATTGGACCTCCTCTCAGTCGCACAATCCAATTTCAAACCCAGGAAGGATAATCTTTTAGTTTTCCTCAAATATACTAGTTTAGATTTGTTTTCTATTTTCAGACGACAGTCAGGTAAAATGTCCCAGGTGACAACTGTGCACTGTATGCAGCATTACATGTTTGAACATATATAACTTCCACCAGCTCACCTCATCTTGAACCATCTGCTGGAAATCCTACTTTTCTTCTCACTCAATTTCCATATACCCTCATTTTATCATTTTTCATCGTCATTCTTTTATGCATAGAGTTTATATTTCTGTAATTAACAATTACTCGTCATGTTAACTCATCTTTTTATGAATACACACTAGCATACAAGCAAGATTCACATGTCAACCGAGATTTAAAACGGTTGAATCTTTTTATGAATACTCATCTTTTTTTTCATAATTTAAAAATACGGAGACACAGGTTTTTACTAAAAACGCGGAGCTAGGGTTTCAGAAAAATTTGGTTTCTCTCTTGTCCGGTTGCGCCGCAGCGCTGTGCAGGCCTACGGCCGTGCCGACGCTCAGTGGCGTAACCAAGAATTTAAATTTAGTGGGGGCACAACAAAATAGAAAAAATTACAACTAATTAGATATAAATTTTATAAATTTATTACATTAATGTGTCGATGAGATTGCATTGTTGTATCACAATGTTTATATCAGAAAATACTTTCATCATGTGTGACACCGCTTCTAAATTTGCAGTCGTAACTCATAAATGGTAAAATCATTGATAATTAATACTAAAAGAAATCATAATACTTAATAATTTTTTTTCTTTCGTGTAAAGTACCTCGAGCATTTGAATGAAGATTTATGTATTAGATTACGATCTAATATTAAGAGTTGAAAAAACACTTACTAAATAAAACATTAGTAATCGTTAGAAATTCCCACCATGTTAGGAAACAAGAAAGACACTAATGTGCCTTCCCTTTAGTGAAAAAATAATTTGTGGATTTGAATGACCTACTGATAAGGATATCTCTAACTAATTAGTAAAAAAATGATTTTATCCAAACTAATATATATATATATATATATATATATGTGTGTGTGTGTGTGTGTTACATGTTCATCAAACTCAGCAAGCACATATAATAATATAATAGATTGGTGCCCCATTGTTTTTTCATGTAAAATGGTGAATAGGGCACATGCTCCATAAGCTCTCTACATCCCTCCGTCTCTGCCGACGCTTGTTTTGATGTGGCCGGACGGGACTTTTTGATGGAGAATGTTCACTGTGCTCGGTGTATCGGATTGGAGGGCAGATTCCAGCTCTCTCGGTTTTGGTGAGTCGAATCAATTCGAGTTTGTGGAGTGGTCATGGATTGGGATTGGACTGAGAACGATGTCTTGGTGAGTTTTAAGCAGTGGTCGAAGAGCCGGTTGTGTTTTGATGGGCAAGAGGAGTGCTGGTTTGAAGGATGAATGCAGAATTGAGGCTTTTGGTCTATGTTCAGTGTAGACCTCATCATTTGGCCATTCGGTCCTAGCCCGCCCTAAAACCCGCCCCTACCCTCTAGGGCCGAAGCCTTACGCAACCCTCATTAGGGCGAGCCGGCCCTAAACCATCTTAAATAGGGTAGGATTAGGGTTGAGCAAATGAAACCTGACCCTACCCTACGGTCCTATCCTATTGAGCCCTTAAGAGCCAAGCCCTACCCGGCCCTATAAGGCCCGCCCTTTCGGCCTTAATAATTACATATTTTTTCTATTTATTTCTATTTCTTCTTTCATTAATTAGTTTAGTAAGCTTTATTTCCTATTACTCTGTTAATTAACGACTGTATTTTGATGATTTAGAGAGATTATTCATGAGATATATAAATATAACTACGAAAGTTAATATTTATAGATAGATATATGTCATGAGTTAAGTATAATATATATGCATATATGTTAAATATAACTAAAAAATAGAGTGTATTACATATAAGTGATTTAATTGTCCATATAAATTTTGAGATAAAAAATGAAAACTAACTCATTCCGGCCCTATTGAGTCATATTTGAAAGGCCGGCCCTACCCTGCCCTTTAAGCCCTAACGAAATGGGCTTTTAGGGCGGTAAGGGTTTACATATTCAAGCCCCGATCCTACTCTACCCGGAGCTAAGTTTTGTTGACCAAGTCAAAGCCCTACCCGACCCTATCCTGATTCCTAAAATTTAGGATCGGGCCGGCCTAGCCAGGCCCATGATGAGGCCTAGTTCAGTGTATATGGTTTTGATGACTCTTTGATGGGCGACAGATGAGCGGAGGTGGATTGAGATTGGGCTGAGAACGGTGCCTTGTTAGGTTTGAAGCGGCGGTCTGTGGCGATCGAAGAGCCGGTTGTGTTTGATAGATAGAGGAGTGTTGGTTTGAAGGATGAATGCAGAATTGAGGCTTTTGGTCTTTGTTCAGTGTATACTGTTTTGATGGCTCTTCGACGAGCAGAAGACATGCGGAGGTGGCACATCGAGACCTGACGAAGGTGGTGCAGTGGTGGCAGAGGGGATACAGCAGTGGTGCAGCGACAGCGTCAGATCGGGAAGGTGGGTGGCCCTATAGTACCTGGTGGGATGGTTGGGCTCAGTCCTTTTTAGGCCTAGGTCTTTGATTTGTTTTTAGGTCTTTTTCTTTATTTGGTTTTGTTGTCCTTCCTCTTAGAGCGAGGGTTTAGGGTTTTTAGGTAGGTTGGTGTTGGGGTCGTGTCACAGGATGAGCCATGATTATGGTGTCATGTTCAGGGACTACTTAATGTCGGTTAGTTCTTGTTGTCAATGTAATGAGGAGGTTACCTGTGCATATATGCTGGTAAGTTTGACATGTAGTGTTTGAAAGATTTGTTTCTTCTTGAGGTTGACTGGAAGGATGAATCGAGACTTCTGGACTAGCTTAGGTTACAGTTGAACCCTTTCGATATCGGTTCTTGTCCACTGTAATTGTTGTTTTTCGGGTAGGTAGGGAGAAGAGTGAGGAAGTTATTTCCACCACTGATATCCTTTATGGTTGTAATTTGCATCTCCGTTAATGAAATTCTAGATATTTTCCTAAAAACGGAGTTTTTTCTCTTTATTTTTGCTAGTTTTCACAAAATCGCAACCAACACATTATCTCCATTCTAATTTAGAACAACATTAGATACCAGGTATGAGTTTCTCCAAGACATCCAAGCTGGCAAAGCATTATAGTACAGAAATGAATGAATGTTATATACGCATGCTTGAGAGGCATTGAGAGGACCTTCCAATTCATGAGACAAAAGAATGAAGAATGAGTAAAAGGAACATGAAATTAAATCCACCCAACAAAACAAACATGCAAATAATCGCCGGCAAATCTATTGCAGACCTTTTCTGAATTATTATGAGGCTCTTGACCAAGCTTCTCATACCTACAAATGGCTCTTCTTATTCCAGCCGTTCCAATCATTCTATTATTCTCAAAACATTACAATTCTCACAGAAAAACCAAAATCAAATCCTACTCTAATCATGGTAATTAGTCTTCTCTGCAGTTTGGTTGACGCGGGATTAATTAGAATCTGATTTATCTCCTAAAGACGATTATTGTCAAAGCATCAAATATGATTTATATAACTGAATTGGTTGGCATGTCTATATTTAGGTCATGTCCAGCTGCACTGCCATGGCTTTTACTTGGAGTAACAGCCACTGCTCTACTCACATAAAAAATGGCTTAACCAGAATTAATCACACCAGTTAAAGAAGATATTAGATTTATTCGTTTTTAATTATCATAAATATTTTTCTTTTCTTTGATGCAGCTTTCTGGGTTTACCTTGTGGATGTGTGTTTCTGTTTGTACAACTCACTTTCATAATGCAAAATTTACGCGTATTTGCATTGTATTATAGTTATAATGGAGTTAATCATGGAAGCTAAATACCAATAGAGTAGGAAATAATTAGTGGAGACTCCAAGTGAGTGTGAACATGATCACGATTTTATGGAATTTTTCACCTTCTTGTGTTTTGGTCTGATATGCATACACATCACTTTCCCATTACAGCAAAATAGTGATTTGGCATGGGGTATTTCTAGAGTGTTGACATTATAACTAGGATGAATGATCCGTTTTTGATCCGATGTTTTAGAATATTATACTACCGTTTCTTGTTTGCCTTGTATTTTGGTGTCGTGTAACTCTTATCTGTTGTGCTCGTTATTTTGGTGTTGAGTGACTTTTTGTTATCGTATTCATTATGTAGGTTAGAGTGAGAGTGAGAGTGTTCTTCCTCATATTAGGTTAGATTGACATAACCTATAACCACTCCTTTATTAATTTGACAGATTTTGATTAGGTCCTTTAACAAAGTTGAAAATTAGGAGAAGCAACAGTTAAGCAGCAATTTGGTTTGTGAATAGTGCATGGATTCTGGAATACCAACAAGTTTGTCCCATGGCATACATGTTTAGTTTCTTTTTCACTTGGAATTTGGAACTTAATCTGGAGTCTCTGCCTGGAAAATTAAATCCAAGTGATCTAATGGGGGAGGAAATGGAGCATTAGGAATGTGATTGGATAGGTAAACCAAACAGAATCAATTCTAGTACTATAACATATGATTAAAATTATCAACTGCTATCATGCTTTCCCTGTCATAAAAAAAGATCAGAATTTTGTTTGTCTTGGATTCCCATATGTGACCTTTCCTGGGGAAATAGATATCATGAGCATCACCCCTTAATTGTCAATTCGTCATCCCTCAAAGTCCATGCTAATCAAACCAATTGACCTTTAAAACAAATTAATTTTCATAGAAAAGGAAAAGAAGGGAAAAACAAGTGACAACAAAAGGCCGTCCGATTTCACCAACCAAAAAAAGGGGAATAATAAAAAGTCTCAATTAACGAGTGAGTAAATGACGGAGCAACGAGCGCGGACCAATCGTGTAGACCCCACCACCCTCAACAGAACAAGAGCTCGCCAACACCAAAGCAAAGTACCACCCACTTCTTCTTCTTCTTCTTCTTCTTCACTCTCAGACTCCCAGCTGGTCTCTCTCTCGCTGTGAAACCACACAGCACATCAGAGCAGAACAAAAGAAAAGCAGACCACCCCGTGAACAAGAATTAGAGAACTAAAAAGCCCCAACCCAAAAAGCTATCTCACTCTCTCTTTTGCCATTAAAACATTATCTCTCTCTCTACTCCACAAAGATTTGACCTTTCCCTCATTTTCGGACACCCAATTGCCCATTCTCATTAGCAATGTCCACAGCTCCGTCGCCGGCGACACCGCCGACGACCAACACAACCTCCCCTCCGCCACCCACCCCCGCCGCTCCGGCACCCACCACCCCCGCCTCTCCACCTCCCACCTCACCCGCCGCGCCGCCCCCCACAACTCCGGCGTCGTCGCCACCGCCCACAACTCCGGCGTCGTCGCCACCGCCCACAAATCCGGCGTCGTCGCCACCGCCCACCACTCCGGCGTCGTCGCCACCGCCGCCGTCAAAGATTCCACCTTCGCCTTCACCCCCAGCGCCAACCACTCCAGCTCCGACCTCACCGGGATCCTCTTCCCCGCCGCCGCCAACTACCCCGACCGTCTCCTCTCCGCCACCGCCTAAAACGCCGTCGACGCCAACCACTACCAGTAGCCCCCCGCCGCCGCCTAAATCGCCGTCATCCACCACACCTTCGACGCCGTCGTCTTCGTCATTGGACACCGGGGTCATTGTCGGAATCGCTATCGGGGCGGTGGCGATTCTAGTGGTGCTCAGTCTCTGCTGCATTTTCTGCTCTAAGAAGAAGAGAAGGAGAGAGGAGCCTGTGTACTATGTGCCTCCGCCGCCGCCACCAACCGACCCTAAAGGTATTACCTTTGCTTCAATTTTCAGATTTTCTGATCTGGGATTTGCTTAGTTTTTCGAGTTTAAAGATGTGGATTCAATGCATGTGTTCACCAGTTTGATTACTAGAAATGTGTTTTCGAGGTTATGAGGTTTCGACCTGGCCATTGTTTCCGTCACAATCCTGCAGTAATTTGATTTGTAGGGATTAGTGAGAATCTGTTAGTCTATTGTTGAGTTGCTGTAATACTCATTTCTTACTGTTTGATTGTATTTTGCAGGTGAAATTTACTATGGTCCACCGCGTCCGTATCAAGGTGCTCCTCCACCACCTCCAGATCATGTAATCACAATGCCGAAGCCGCCTCCTGCACACGCTGTATCATCCAGGCCACCACCGCACTCGCCAGGACGATATACACCGCCACCACAGCCTTACAGCAGTGGAGGTTCTGGTTCTAATTATTCAGGGTCTGAAACTCCGCTTCCACCACCTCCACCGCCAGGGTATTCGTTGGGATTCTCTAAGAGCACGTTTACTTATGAGGAACTAGCTTTGGCAACTGAAGGGTTTTCGGATTCTAATTTACTTGGACAAGGTGGGTTTGGGTATGTACACAAGGGAGTTCTTCCTAATGGGAAGGAAGTAGCGGTCAAGCAGCTGAAGGCTGGAAGTGGGCAAGGGGAGCGTGAATTCCAGGCGGAAGTTGAAATTATTAGCCGTGTGCATCACAGACATCTTGTTTCACTGGTCGGATACTGTATGACTGGATCAGAAAGACTACTTGTCTATGAGTTTGTTCCAAATAACACTATGGAGTTCCACTTACATGGTATGCATTTTTCCTGAAATATTCAAGTAAAAGAGCTGTGCTTAGGAAATGTTTACCATTGTCCATAGTTCAGATTGCAATGATTTGATCAAATATTCATTTTGTAGGAAAAGGGAGACCTACCATGGATTGGCCCACAAGATTGAAAATTGCATTAGGATCTGCAAAAGGGCTGGCATATCTTCATGAGGATTGTAAGTCCCTTGTTTGATGCACAGCCTGCATTTAATTGTCATTGTCATTGGTACTTCAGGTTTTACATCAAAGTAATGTGGACATGCAGGTCATCCTAAAATCATTCATCGTGATATCAAAGCAGCTAATATACTTTTGGATTTCAAGTTTGAATGCAAGGTATGAACTGTGCAACAATTAATAACAGCATTACATAATTTATATTTACATTTCTTGAAGAAAAAAGGTTACTGTTTAGTTTCTGAACTCTAAGCATCCCTTACAAAATTGGTACTTGGGCTGTTCTGACCAATATATACTATATATAATGCTTTTGTCTGATCAGTTCTGTGTGCAAGGAGTGTTTATGATTAAATAACTATATTTGGTGCAGGTTGCAGATTTTGGTCTTGCCAAGCTTTCTTCTGATCTTAACACTCATGTTTCCACCCGAGTGATGGGGACTTTTGGGTAAGATTCATGAGACCCATTCCCTTGTTATTAAACAATCTCCAGTGGGACTAGTTATCATAATTGACTTTACCCAAAGTATGAACAATATTTAACTTTTGTTTCTTACTCTTCCCAAATGGGCATTTCTTTACTAGAGCTGATTCTATTCATTGTTAATCGTAGAACTAATGGTTTTGTTGTTTGGTTTAACAAATAACACTCGTGGCCAACTGCTTCCTATAATGTAGAGGTTTCAGTTTCTCAAAATTGTTTGTCAAAGATTAGGTGACTGGTGTCATGACCAGTTCTTTCATCTTATTTCTAGTTTAGAATGGCTTGCATTTGTGTACTGTTAAATCCACATGGCTGCAATAGACATATGATTCATTTCTTTTTTTATTCATTTTGATTTTAGGTATCTAGCTCCAGAATATGCATCTAGCGGAAAACTCACAGACAAGTCAGATGTATTCTCCTATGGGGTTATGCTTTTAGAGTTGATTACTGGACGCCGACCTGTTGACGCATCTCAAACTTACGTGGAGGATAGTTTAGTAGAGTGGGTGAGTTTGCATTCATGCTGTTGAATGTTGAGAACTTTTTGTTTGTTTTGGTTTTGTTTTTTGTTTGTTTTGTTTTGTCTCTCTCATAAGGAACCTTGCTGATTACATATTGGTATTGCAGGCAAGGCCAGTTCTGACTCGAGCTTTGGAATCAGATGACTTTGATGAACTGGTTGATCCTAGACTGCAGAATAGTTATGACCACAACGAGATGGCTTGCATGGTTGCTTGTGCTGCAGCTTGTGTACGGCATTCTGCAAGGCGTCGACCACGAATGAGTCAGGTAAATTTCCTTCAACAACAGCTTTTAGCATTGGGTTTGTGAAGTGTCTTTCTGACCAATATTACGGGATACAACGAACAGGTCGTCCGTGCTTTAGAGGGAGATGTGTCTCTGTCCGATCTGAATGAAGGAATCAAGCCTGGGCACAGTAGTCTCTACAGTTCTCATGGAAGTTCAGACTTTGACTCAAGACCCTATGACACAAAGCAACGCAACCTCGACTTGATAAACCACAGGAAGATGGCATTGGAAAGCCGGGAGTATGGTGCTAGTAGCGAATACAGTGGTGGTCGCACCACCAGCGAGTATGGTTTGAACCCATCTGGTTCAAGCAATGAAGGCCAACGAACCCGGGAAACCACCCAAGAAATGGAATTGGGAAAGATGAATAAGAACAATCGAGGTTACAGTGGAAGCTCCGAGTATTAACACAGCCAATGCACCAATTTTCTTGTAAAAAGCTACCAACCCCCGGCCCCAATATCTTGACAATTCTAAATCGCCATCATTTTTATCGACAGATTTATTTGCACAAGTCTTATTGATTATTTTTTCTTCTCATCTTCGTAGTTAGCCAGTGTTTACAATTGCTTTCACTAGAGTCGTATAACTGAAATTGTTCAATTCTTTGATTCTTTGTTTAAATTACGGTTGTATTCAAGCTGTTTAGAATTACATTATTTCCATTGGATGCTGTTTCCCACCCATAATGGTCTGGACTTCTGAACCATTTGCATAACACATGCGTGCACGCTTTGAATGGTGCTTATGTCCGTTTTCCTCTTCTAGGACCAAGTCTGCTAAATGCTACTCTCTTTTTCAACACAAAAGCTGATCACATGAATACCCCCTGACAGAGTAAAAGAAACTTTTGCGTTGAATAAGATGACTACCCACTCGCCCATGTTTCTCGAAAAGGCTGCAACATTCATGTTAATTTTGCTTTTATCTGTATCATTCCTTGCAAAACTTGGTGAAGTTCCGATACCAAATCCCTGGCCTCGTGTTTTAGTATTGGAGATTAGTTTCAAGCTCGAAAGAGGTATACAAACTAGATAACCCGCTTAGACTACAAACTCATTTCCTGTGAAGCTGACATTAACACTCGAATTACTGATGTTACAAGAAAATTTGTGGTAATGTAACAGTATGAGAAGAGCAGCGCTATTACAAATATGAGGCCTCCAGAACTACAAATTAGAATATCGACCAGAGCTAGGTCCTTTCCTTCGTCGTCGTCGCTTCTGCCTAACTCTCCAGAAGCTCACAAAAACCACCAACCCTTTAAATAGCAGCCATATAAATCAAGGTTAGCAGAACATCTAAATATATGTATATCCTTGTTTCAGAAACCAGAAAGTCTATGATCACTCACCAGTTACAGCAAGTATTGCAGGAATAAGACAATGGCTGGCAACTAACACGGGCATATCAAGCTGCAAGAGAATCAACTTCAAGGTTAGACAATATAAAAAATTGTTAATTGAGTATGAAACTACAATAACCCTTGTAGCCAGATATTTTGTTTGCTTACCTCATCTCCATAGAACAGGCCCAAGTATCTATTTCCTACATAATCACTTCTATTTGCCAGCGTCAACTCGATACGCCTCAAACGGGAAGCTTCGACAGTAGAATTCGAACCTCCATCTGGACTAGTCACAGAAGAGCCTGGTAATCTTCTGTTTGTTCCCCTGACCTGTAAACTGTAACCTTTAGTCCCCCATATCTCAAATACAGAGTCACTCCCACAGATCAAGTCCTTCCCCACTACAGCGGAATATGTAGAAAAATTAATGTCTGTTCTACGAGAAGGTAATTGGTTGTCTTCTATATGTAAAGGTGAATTTTGTTTGACCGAGCTTGAAAAGAGCACAGGATCTCTGATATTTCGACCAGTGAAATCTAACATTTTCCTCAAGAGCCAATAACAATTAGTTACCATATGACTGCTGTCCAGACAGTTAGAATCTCCATAGACTACAACACGACCTTCACCCACCTGTACAAGACCAAGAATGGGAGAATCTGCCTGCATTAACCAATTGGCACATCAGTCAATACCAAATTTGAACAAGTTCAGTTAAAACTCAACTTAGTTTAGTGAATTGCAAAAACTTCTAATGGAAATAATTCAGTGCCCAGTCATAATAACAAAGTTACTACAGATGACTGCCAACACCCTTCTATGGCTCATGATTAACAAATAATAACAAAGAAAGTGAATAAGTAGCTTATTTGCTCACCATGGTCATCTCAGGATCCCGAAGTAAATTCTGAGTGGCCCCACTTTCAGAGCTATCCAGGAAAGGGAACTTGTGTACATAACCCCCTTTTGGAAACCTCACAATATCTGTTCCAGATGCATACCGACTTTGCTCTCCATTGATGGAAAAATCACCATTCAGAATCTTATCTCCAAATGCAATCCCAAATGGAGCCAGCAGGTCGTTTAAAGCTGGAACATTTGCACCTCCAGTGACTGGAGTCCACCAGCTCCGAGTATTATCATCAAAGAATCTCATCTTCACCATTGTGTCCACATTATACCACTCAGAAAACACAACCAATCCCAGTCCAGAATTAAGAACATCATGTCGCAGCTTCTCAATCTCCTCCTGGAAGTACTCTTCTTCAAGATCTACCAGAAGAAGTGTCCCATATCGAAGAGCATCAAAGCAAGTAAGAGGTGAACCAAGTGTTTCTACATAGTACCCAGCATCTCGTAACATGTTGAACATAATGTGAAAATTTGTATGCAGGTGATCTCCATGCCAGTCAAGAATGTCATTACGAATATCCAAAGAGTCTCTAGGGATATAACCTGGAGGGTATTTAATACTGTGAAACTGGTCCCACAAAATTCTTTTTGATCTTGGTGGAGTTGGGACAATTTTCAATTTCAACTGAAGCACACAAGTGCTACTCCGAAGATTTTTTTCTCCCGGTGCTGGAGGACTGTATACCCTGAGACTAACATTGCCATTAATCTCTCCTGAAAATTGTGCACCTTCTTCCTTGATTTGCATGTGAAGCGCTAAATAACCAGTCCAAGGCCAGATAACCTTAGAATACGTAAAGTGAATGCTCAAAAGATTCCCTACTTCATCTGAAGGCTGCCAGGTTGGTGGACTTTCAACATAGCCAATTACACCCATTCCATTTAGAATGGTAGCATTGAAGATAACAGGCATGGCACCTGCATAAAGTGGCTGACGACAGAAGGGCCAAGAGTAGGGGCAGTCTGTATAATCAAGAATATTAGGGAAGATGCTGGCACGAGGTTGGTAATTCTTCAGGATTTCATATGATTCTAACCTGACCAAAATGTTCAAAATTAGGACTAAACCCTGCAAATGCGGATATAACAAAGCAGTAAAGAAAATCTGTAAAAAAGGATCGTAGGAGTCATAAATCACAAAAACTTACAGATCAACCCTCCCTGCACCCTGTTCATACATATTTGGACCAACAAGTTTTGCAGCACCCTCAACCAATGCTTGTTTCATGCTTGCTGGATTTAAAATATCTTTCCTACTGCTTTCAGGGATAACACTCACAAGCAGACAAACCATACCAGCAACCACGGGACTTGCCACACTAGTGCCAGATAAGCTTTTACAGCCTGTACTAATCTTGGAGCCCATAATTTCCCGTCCATATGCAACCACATCCGGTTTAACACGACCGTAACTGTGAATGAAAAAGTTACATAGTTAACGGTTTGCACACTTACTAGAAGCCTAGAATACAAAAACTGCTCATAGGACAAAATCTTACAATTTACTGAATATGTTAAGAATCTAAGATCAGGGGGGAAAGAGGGAAATAACAATAAGTAAACAAATTTCGACTATAAGACTTTGTATGTATGAAGACATAAAACACCAGAAAGCATACATCAGTATTGAAGTAACCATAAAAAAATTACCCATGCGGCATCTCCCAAGTACTCATGCCTCGTGAGGAAAAAGAAGCAATGTGATCACTGTAGTCGATGCCACCAACACCAATGACATCACTTTGGTCTGCTGGATTATTTAGAGTCCCATAAAGCGGTCCATCATTTCCAATTGCTGAAACCATAATTATGTTACTTGCTGTTATTTCCCAGACCTGGTGAAAAAAATAGTAACAAGTGTCGAGCAAATAAGTTTCACATAATATATGCAGAAGTGTTTGAGTAGACTGTTAGTTCACGAAGGTCCAAACAACCACAGTAAAATGTTCTTTATGAAATTTGGAAAGTTAATTAATAATAAAAAGCTTACCTTCTCGACAAATGGGAGGTCCAAGTAATCAGGTCCACCAATGCTCAAGTTCAGTACATCCATATTGGTCGCAATGGCATAGTTGAATGCATCAAGAAACCATGATGTGTATGATACCTGCAATAAGCTGAATACAAACTTCTCATAATCTTGCTAAATTTCGTTTACTAAATGACCCAATATAATCAAAATTAGAACTTGACTGCAATTGGCAACTGCATACGGATACAAGGACAAATTTATATGCAACTTTGTGATTTACTCCTTGATGGGTTTATGCATTCAAGTAGGAATGCCGTGCTAAAAAAAGTCTCCCAATGTCCGAAGTCATTACCTGTGCATCTGTAAACACACGAAAGGCATATATCTCTGTATCAGGAGCAAATCCTAGACACTCTGCATCTACACCAGCAATAACACCAGCAACAAATGTCCCATGTCCAAGATTGTCATTTAATGTATCCTCATTTGTCCAGTTTGTCCGCTCCTACATACTCCTTTAAAAGTCAAGACCAATAAATGCCGAAATTGCAAAACCCACAGTGACAAGACTGAAGACATCTCTTTTCAGTACCTTAATATTCCGAAAGTGCGGGTGATTAGCTCGAATACCAGTGTCAAATATGGCCATTTTGACTTTTTTACCCGTATACCCTTTAGTCCAGAGAAAATCCGCTCCAAACAATGAAGTTATTTGAGATCTCTGCAAAAGTAACACAGTACTCAGGAAAAAGTGAACTAGGCATAAACACCAACAGCCTGTACAAAAGGATCATGACAGAAAATGAAATTCCCCAAGTGGACTTCTCCACATATGTTTTCCCATTATCAAGTCACCAATCGAAAACCATAATCACAATGCAACCAATCAAAAACTAAAACTCCCCTTCACTAAAATCACAACCAAGATAACCCCTTTTCAACTTCACATGATAAACAACTATAAACCAAAAACATAAAGATCAAACCTTTCAAATCATTTCTTTCTCCCCAAGTTTTCCTAGTACCCAATAACACAATAACCACACAAAAGCATAAAAACGACATGTCACCTCAGCCAAGAGCTCCCTCTTCCAGCTCACAGAGCCATTACTTCCTCCTCCGTCTTCGTTAAACGACATCGCCGTTACAATCTTCCCCGGCCGCTTCTCCCCATCCCTAAAGGCCCCAACTTTCTCCTCACTTAGCAAACCCCTGCCATACCTGACGTCAGCATTGACGTCCTTCACCATCCCCAATTTCCCAATCTCCCCAATCACCAACTCGCTCACTCCTTCCTCAATCCACACCACTCCGAAGTCCGTCGGATAATCCTTCGCCGGATTGTTCCTCTCGATCCAGCCCCATCCCTCCGCCGCCGCGACGCTCGATTTGAGATACTCCCGGTGGTCCTCCCACCTCCTGTACTCCACGAATCGGACGACGTAGTTTTCGCCGGGGCGATCTAGGGTTTCGTTGGGGTCTATGGTTTGGGGATTGAAACGGAGGAGAGTGACGGAGAGGGAGACGATGATGACGAGGAGGGAAAGTGATGACGTGGAGGTAAGAGGAGTGGTCATGGTGGCGGTGGCGGATTATGAAGATGATCGGCGGCGGGGCTTCATTGATTTGGCGGGAAAATTGGCATCGGAGAAAAAAAAGGCGAGTCTTTCCGGTGAAAATGAAGCTAATCTTCAGTTTAAAGTCCTCTTTTCTTTAGTGTTGTTCACTTCGATTGGTTCAAAAGAAATACTCGGCTTTCTTTCGTCGGGTTCTGCAACGGCCCAGTACGCAAAGGCCCAACTTTCTTTTTGGTATTTGGTTTCGTTGTTTTAGCCGCGCGTATGCCCCTTCGAGTTCGGATCTGATAGCCATACCAAATGAAAACGAAAAAAATACATCCCACGAAGACAAACTTCCATCAGTTGTCTTCTACTCTTTATATCCAAACCCTTCTTGATCCTATGTTACTGTATGATCTACCAAACCTTTGAGCTTGGAGCTAGCTTCCTTCACTTGTTCAACCTTCGTGCCAGTAGAAAGTCCCATGTACGTGAAAAGTACCAAAAACTTAAAGGGACCACATTGCCACTAGCGCCAACAAACCGGACTGAGGTAGGCGATAGGCGAAGCTTGAAGAATTTGGTACTTTAAAAAGAGTTGCTCGTGTTCTGGGTTACCACTAACAAGACCAACCCCATTGGGTTTGAGGCCCAATCCTTTTGCTATTTGGATTTGGCCCAAATCAAATTGCTATAAATAGGGCACAGGGGAGTGAGTGGGACTCATTTCCCCCAAATGAAAAGGAAACCGGGAGAGAGCGAAGAAATGGCGCCAAAAAACCCTCACAACCTCGCTTCGGCGGCGATGAAGAAGAAGAGCAAGAACCCGATTGAGAAGGCCAAAAAGTACAAGAAGATAACAGCGAAGCAGAAGCAGAAGCTGAAGCTGAGTGAGATTGAGAGGAACAAATCACTCTACATATGCAGCCTCGAGCAGCACGAGGGTTCGTCGGTGTCTTACGTCATCCGCTCCATCAAACTGTCCCGTCTGCTGTCGTCATCCTCCTCCAACGGCGTCGATCTTCAATTGCGGCAAGTCGGACACGTGGGATGCGGCTTGATGCAGGGCTCCCGAATCGTCTTCGCCGGCGGCATGAGGCCCACCGGACTTTTCGCGAGCGTCCGGGAAGCGGGCTCGGTGTTGCATAAGGAAATTTACGCCTTGGAAACATCCAAGAATCATGAAATGCGTCAAGAAATCAAGAAAGTGGAGGTTGCTGTTCTAATTGCTGGCACCAAGATCTTTGTGTCCGGTGAGAGTTGCCCGGTGTTCTGTTTTGATGTCTCGCTCCCTGAGTCTAAGCGGAGACGAGTCCCCACTATGTGTGAAGGCAGCCATTTTCCTTTTTTCAGGGAAGCTTTAGTCCTGGACCTGCTAGGACTCCTAGGAGCTTTAAGAAATAAATTTGATATAATTTATGTAAGTTAATTAAATCAAACGTAACGAAAAATATAACTAAATCAGGTAGATGAAATAATAATTTAATATAATTATTGTCTAATTTAAATTTTAAAAATATATGATTGTATTTTTACATATATACATGATTTTTAAAATTATTGATGTGTCTATACGACATGACATACCCTGTCTACTAATTAGTTATGTTATTTATAAGATTTATCTCTTACAAATATTTTATTTTGCATCCCAAAATTTATCGCTTCTTATAAACATATCTCTAGAATATAGAGCAGGAATATCAAGATGATACGTGAGTATCAATGAAGTAATGCAGTTCCTGTACATACGTACAAGAGAGTCCTCGGATAACAATTACAGAGGTAATTTCATCAAAAAAACAATTACAGAGGTAAGGAATAAAACTGAGTGGATTCATCTTCTATACTCCTCTTAGATCTTCTTGATCGGTGAGTGAAAGGTAGGCTCTCCACATAGGTACCAACGCTAAAAAAAGGTACCAACCAAGCCGACATCAAGCGTCCAAAATCTGTCATTACTAAAATTATACATGACCAACGATGATCTATCGAACACCAGCAGATCATGTGATTCTCTCCAAAAACCAGAATGTGATAACGTCTTATATGATTTGGAGACGTGCATCTTAGTCCAAGACTCCCTCACTCCATATTTCTTCATGACCCAAAACTCATTATATGTTGCTTCTTCAGTATCTTTTTTCTTCGATGCGGTTTTAGTCCGTTTTGATACTGATGTTAACACAGACAATCTCTGAATGCCCCTAGTTTAATTGAAAGAGTACTTGGAACGGGAGGTAGTGCAATTTCATTGAACTCCTTTGCTAAACTGAAAGATATAATCATTAACCAATGAACAGATCCATTTACCATGATTCCATCATAACCGAGAGCTTTGTAGGGAAATAAGCAGTCGATCTTTCGCCAATAATCATTCTGCAATGTATAGACACTAAACACAATTCCATCACCATAATCCTGCCCGTTAATCACCTTGTATGCATTGGAGGAGTGATCAAATCCAAGTCCATATAGTTGCAAAGAGAAGGGCTTCATTGGCTGTCTCCATATTGGTATGTTTGGTAGTTTCTTTGATTCCTTGGTTGCAGGGTTAACCAAACTGTAACCGAAGTCGCCAAAATATAACTGGGACAAGAACAAGCCATTGCAGGGACCATGGACAAGGGGAAACCAATAGCGTGCAAGGTGCCGAAGATGATCGCAAACAAAGCGCAGCTCAGTGGGTGCTGCTGCTACTAAACCACCAGCATTAACATTAGGATTCTCATTGAGAAGTTGGTCGAGATTCAATGTGTATATCCCTGGTCTCGAGTCACTAAGAACAGTAAAGAGGATGAGCCTTCTTTGGAAGAAGGCATCGTTATTGTACTTTGCAACAAAATCTGGACCGGAGAGTAGGGATCGACATGCCCTTGATAAACACTTAAACTGGCACAAGTGATTCACTGGCAGCCTTGAAATAATGTCAAGCATGATCTTTGGTGGCAAGTTGACACGGTCTTCCTTTTTCACATTAATGTTCATACTCTACTCTACAGAATGAACTTTCGACAAGAGCTTCAGAATCTGTAGATTTGATGTGTGAATATTTATATAGGAAAAGTGGGGTGTTTTTCAAACGAAAGGGGAAAGAGAAAATATATATCCGAGTAAGAAAAGGATTCCTGTTCCTACATGGTTTTAATTATTGACAAAAATTCCATGTAACGACGGGGAGGAAATCCAAGTATTTTAGAATGAGTTATCTATAGAATTTTTAAATTTAATTATGAGAAAATCTCTTAGCGTGCTTGTCATTCTTATTCTTTATAAGATAATTTCCTTGATATTGGCTGTATAGATTTTGTGCTTTGTACCGAATAAATTCTCTATGAGCTTGTATTGGAGTTTATCTCCTAATTGACTTCACATAATTTAGTTATGACACTCCATAAGAAATGTTTTTCAGAACCAAAGAACAATGATTTTCATAACTAGATAATCTAGAAATTCTTGTATGCACGGTTGTGTATGTACAAGACACAATCTTAGTTATTTATAACAATTCATATGTTTGATCACCCATGTATCAATATTATATCATCTAATCTTAACCGTTCACATGTGTCATGTATAGGGACGGAGCTAGGATTTCGAAACTACATGGGCTAAATTTTTCTTTGGAAAGTAGTTCAAAAAAAAACTCAAAACGACTCATTAGAACCTATAAGAACATTCATGAAAAGAAAAATAAATAAGGAAAAATGAGATTTAACAAGAAATATGGAGATTTAACTTGTTTACGATCAGGTAGACTTCATATCGATCTTCATTTAGTTGAACACAATCTTACACAATTAAAAATATATCAAGTAATATATGGAGAAAATATACATATGTGTATATATAAATAGGTTTTATTTGTATTTGAGACTGTAACTTCTGAAACTTCCTTTTACATATTAATATGAGCACTATCTCACTTCTCTTTCAAAATTTGTCAGGGCCATATATACATAACCAAGTAAAGTAAGTGGTTATATCGCAGTGGTAAGTGCATCCATTACCTATTAACGAAGTCATGGGTTCAAGTAACCATGAGGGTAGGAATGAAATCCTTTGATCCTCTTTTAAAAAAAGAAAAAAAACCTATTTAATTAAAAAAAGATGGGAGTCTCATGGGCTGGGCTATAGCCCGGGTGACCTTACAAGGTTACTCCATCCTCCGTTCTTGGTGGTGTACATACATTGAAAATACTCATTTAGATAATCACTTGCATAAAGCAAAGGGGTAATGTTGGAATTTTCTATCCATCGTCGTATGAATACTCCAACGCTCAAACGCTTGGGCAATCTGCAAACATAGAGCGTACTCCATCATTGAGAATGCTCTCTCTACACTACTTTCCTCCATTACCTTCCCTCCAAAACCATAATTCCGACCACACCCACCTCTCCATTCCCTTCAAAACCCCCAATTTCTCCTCCAATCTCCACCCACTTCCCAAAACCCACAATTTCAAGCTCTCAATCAAAACCCACTTCAGAAAACTCGTCTGCAGAGCTTTAAAGGACTCCGGCGAAGAAAAGAAGGTGTCTTTGGATAGTGGCGGAGGCGGAGACGACGGAGGAGGCGGTGGTGGTGACGGTGGCGACGATGAGCAGGGGGAGAAGAAAAGTTGGCCCCTGCCGGAGTGGTTGAACATAACAACCGATGATGCCAAGACAGTGTTTGCGGCAATTGCGGTGTCGCTTGCGTTTCGGTCTTTCATAGCTGAGCCGAGGTTTATTCCTTCCTTGTCAATGTACCCTACTTTGGATGTTGGAGATAGAATTGTTGCTGAAAAGGTTCGATTTTTGTTTTGTTTTTCAGTTATTGTGGTTTGTGAGTTCTGTTTGCTGATGTTTGATGCTAGTGTTCGGTTTTGAAATTGAAAGTTTGTAATGGCTGATGTTGTCATTGATGCACATAGGACTTGTTCAGTTGTTCTTGAATGATAACAATGTGGATAACATTGTCAGGGGCAATGTGGGTACTTTTGCTTGATAGGGAATACTTGAGAGTTAGGTACTAAGGATAGAAGAATGATAAGGAATATAGGATGTATGAAGGTTAAGCTTTCAGGGGATAAGCTTAAGCAAGAAAAGTATTTTGGGGCAGGTAATTAGACTTGGTAGACATGATCAAGGTGATAGTCGAAAGCAATATATAATGAGTCAGTCGCACTGACTCAGATTTTGCATAAGTTGAGAGATTAAATCAGATATGTTTACGACTGCCTTGGCTGATAAGTTACGAACTTGGGTCTGATTGAGTAGATTATAACCTACTGTGCTTCTCGTAACTTTAGACAATCAAACTCTGTGGGTGATAGCCTTAAAGAGTTTAATGTTGTTGGAATACTCCTCCCCCTGTCCCTGGACTATTTCTTGAAGCTGATACTTTTGGGAATGTTCATTTTCATGATATTGTAAATTGGTTTTCTTGTTTTGGGCCTAAGCCATAGCTTGGCGAAATATGTCTGAATTTTTTGATATAGTTCCGTTTATTGTGTGTTCTCTTCACTTAAGGT
This sequence comes from Comarum palustre, assembly GCA_951800085.1. Taxonomy (NCBI): domain Eukaryota; kingdom Viridiplantae; phylum Streptophyta; class Magnoliopsida; order Rosales; family Rosaceae; genus Comarum; species Comarum palustre. Next base: position 2,197,985 of record OX637588.1, on the reverse strand, counting down.
GTACCTGTTTAGATGAGAATATGATCAAATACATACATAACATGTCTTTCTCTTAACATTGCCAGGTTTCATATTACTTCAGAAAACCATGTGCCAATGATGTTGTTATCTTTAAAAGTCCACCGGTCCTTCAGGAAGTAGGATATACCGACCTTGACGTATTCATTAAAAGAATAGTGGCCAAGGAAGGTGATACTGTGGAGGTTAGATTACTGAGCTGCGTCCTGTTATGGTGATGTTGCTTTTTTCTAATGCATAATTCTACTCTACTTCTATTCAATACACTAAACCACAGTACTCTTCTCTTAGGTAAGAAATGAGAAATCTTCCTAGTATGGCATTCCTACTTGTCTGGCCACATTCACCCATGAAACCATGGTGATTCTATCTGGAAATCTCGATGTCACTTAAAACTCACAGAACTAACCATTGTCCTTTAACTTCCAGACTTGCAGATAACTCCGACATGCATCTAGAACTAACATATATCAATAGTCCAAGTCCTTTCTGTGTTGCTAAGTAGAGCATTTCTTTGTCAGTATCTAAATAGTGGAATTAACTGCTAAGGGTTAACTGATTGCAGGTTCGCAATGGGAAGCTCATTGTTAATGGAGTCGAGAGAAATGAAAAGTTCATCTTGGAACCACCTTCTTATACTATGACACCTATAGTAAGAACCACTTTAATAGTTTACCTTCTTTTTCTTCTCTTAAATCCTTATTTTCTTTACTATTATCATGAAACTTAATAAGGTTGTAACTTTAAAAGAATGTCACAAGTAGTTAACTCTGCATCTTTCTGTTTATGTTTGCAGACTGTGCCAGAGAACTCAGTTTTTGTAATGGGTGACAATAGAAATAACAGCTATGATTCACACGTATGGTAAGCAATTCTAAACAAGTTGTGAGACCATTTGAATTATTCATTATGCTGAGGTTCCGCTTGTTGAGTTGTTGATTGATTGTTTAAGTTGTGTCTATGTTTAGGGGTCCACTGCCAGTCAAGAACATTTTGGGAAGATCCATCTTTCGGTATTGGCCCCTGAAAAGGACCGGCGCCACTGTTCTTGAGACTGGATGTGCTGTAGACAAGCAGGTGAGTATTCCAGCATCTCAACCAAAAGGTACAGCACTGAATTGAAAAGGAAGACTGCTTGACCCTTTTTTCTTTCAAATTTTGTGTAACATATCTCTCTCGGTGGCTAATTTTTTCCGAAAAGCCCTATTTATTGTTGTAGATCGAATATCTGAACCTCAGGTTGAGTAACTTATTAGACACATCAAAATTTACTCTTACTGTATCTTGTTTTAGACTTAGTTTAATGTTTCACCAAGTAAAGCCTGCAGCAGTGCTTCGATATGGAAATGGACATTGAAAGAAACACTTATTATAACTATATAATAACTATTCAATCCCGACTAGTATAATACCCTCCATGCAGAGGTCTGCAATGTGGATTACAAGATAAGAGTGAAAATTACTTCATGCCAAGCAGACGGCACAAAATATGATTCACTATCACAAGCTGAATTGTGACTATTGTAGAATTGTGCCTATAGTTCCATCAAGGCATTGCATAAACAAGGTAGAGGAATCTGCTGGGCAGTGCTCACTTGTATGCACACGAACTTGCTTTTAAAGTGATCTGTTTGGTCTTATGAGAGCCTACAACCATGGAGCAATTTACGTGCCTCCAGTGCTTTGTTCTCACCAACTTTCCCACAACATTTCCTCGTGACCTAACATCAAACACGAGTGTCATTGGAACTCCTCCATTGGTATCGTCGACTGCTAAGCTTGCTCCAGCCCCATATAAAGGTACCTTCACTCCTTGGAGGTTCACTATCACATTCCGGTTACTCTTTCTTGGTTGATAGTATTTCTTCAACTGCATCATTTGCCAGCAAAATTACATAAAATTGTACAACACATATATGGAAGCTAAACTACAAATTGAAAGAACACTTCAAACAAAACCCCAATCTCTGGATTGTTTCTAGATATTCAAGATCAAATTGATTACTTTCCTAGCTTATGAAATCCGATCTCATTATCATCATGTAAACAATAGTCAAAGCCAGAAATCTAACCTGACCAGTTGCAACTGTAATCTCTGAATACATAAGGTTAACTGTGTCCGAGCTGACATGAATTCCAAAAAACGTAGCAGGGTTGTACACACTCATCCTCACTGAACAATTCATTGTCACCATCTTTGTAGGTACACCAGTCATGTCCGATCCTTCTCCAAAATAAAAATTATGAACAGCTAAGCTCTGAATGAAAACAACCAGTCCATAAAATCAAGATCAGTACACACAAATGCAACAAGATATTTTGACCTACAATGCCAAATTCCAAACTTAAAAAATCTCAGACAAAATGTGACTTAAGAAACATGTTATCATCAACATTATAAAATTCATTTCTCAATACAATAGTAATGGAAAATCAAAACAGAACAAGCACATTGTGACAGACCCAATTTAGGAGCGACATCATTATAATCTATTATCAATGGATATACCTTAACAGTAACCCGAGCTTTATAAGGTCTACTAGCACCCCAAAGAATCAAGCAGAAAATGGAAAAGATGGCAATGAACCCAAACAAAGCCAACAAAATCTGGCACCTTCTGGAAAAGCCCTTCTCCCCATAGAGCCCATCATAGTCACCTTCTTCTTCAATCACTTTGCATTCCGGCCAGCCTTTCTCATTGCCGCGTTTCCGGCTCCCGGAGACGCGGCTGGCGGAGGAGGCCCGCGAATGGCGGCCATAGGAAGGGTGTGATGGGCTTTCCATTGGGCTGTTTAAGGCCGGAGTGGCGTGCATGGTGGAGGATTTGTCGCCATCGTTTGAATCTCTAGATGGGCTTTGGACATAGTACACTGGCCGCTTCGGCGATCGCGGCGACGACGGCGCTAAGCTGGTGACGTCGGAATCGGACTTGGCGTGCATCATGAGACAACGGGACTTTTAACTGATCAGATAAACAGACCCAGATAGAGAATTTGAAGAATTGAGCCACACACAGAAAAGTTTGAGTCTTTAGAGCAAACTGATCAAACGCAGATGAAGATTATGAAGCTTTGGACAGAAAATTGAGTCAATCGACCACAAAACTTGAAGTTTACAGAGCAAATTGGGTAGTGATCATAAAACTGACGCCTTAGACCAACTTGGGAGTGATCAGACAAAGATAGAAACTAGAGACTGAATGTCTGAAACTTAATCAAATGATAGGAAGCACATGAAGTGTGAGCGTTTTGGAACAGAAACAGAATAGGGGGAGAGGCACTCAAAGTGAAGGAAAAGTGAGAGAGGGACGTTTCGTGAAAGGAAACTAGGAGTGGGAAATTGGTAGTTGAAGACATTAAGGCAGTGATTGAGTGTGCTAGTTACAGTTAACTGCGTCAGTCAGGGGGTGATGAGTTGGAGTGAGACGAAGCTCTAGGAGTGTCGCCAGATTTTTACTGTCGTTTTGGTTCTCTCTGGTTTTTACCCGCGCGTAAAGTGCCTTTGACGTGGTACTGGGGCAATGTTTAACCGAGTTTAGTTGGCGGGTACGACGTCGTTTGGAGCAGTAGTTGTAGTCAGAAAACTGAATTTCGAGCATTCTATAACAGTATAACACACGAATTTGGTCAAAAATTTCAAGTTTTTTATTTTCTTCGCCAAAATATTCCTACTCTTGGGTAATGATATTTAAGCATTTTTTAACTGACCGAATCGTAACTTATGATTTTTTAAACTTGTAAAGCAATACCATATGTATAAAAAGATTAATTTGGGGTTTGATTTTTTTTAATTGAAACACATTCTTCAACATCATAACATATAAGTCTAGTTGGTAAAATACGGTACTCAAATTATACGTTAAAAATTTAAACTTGTATAATTTTAGAATTACAAAGAAAAAATACATTTAAAATTCAACCAAAAAATACAGATACGGTAAATTTAAAAATACGATACGTGGGTGTTTAATTCAGGATGTAATGAAAAATACAAACAAAAAATACGGATATATATTTGTCATTTATAGTAGTTATACATATTTTTATGACATCAAAAATATAAATAGTCATGATTTTATATACAAAATATCAATACATGTAAATTCTATTTTCTTTATTGAATTCTTCATATTTTAATTTGTTTTTTTTTCTTTTCCAGATTTTATTTTGTTAATATTGAGTTTCTCTTTGTTTTCTAAATTTACATTATGATTCTTAATTACATCATATGGTATTCATTGGTATTAATATTTTATCAACATCAAAATGGTTTCAAAAAGTATATTGATGCACTTGTCAAATTTGATTGGTATGCTTATTCAAAATAGTTGGTTTGCTATTGAAAATTGCACTATGTAATATGATATGTATATACTATTTTGTTTCCTCTTACTCCAATTTTTCACAAAATAAAATATCACAGCAACGCGTGAATTTTAAAAATTTTGAGGGTACTTTAGCCGACGAAATGTCACATGTCGTCGATTAGGGTTCAAAATTTTTGCCGGGATTTTTATAAATTTTAAGGGTACTTTAGCTGATGAATTTTAAATGTTTTCGTCAGCTATAGTTATTTATTTTATTATATTTATTAATTTCACTTTAACCAACGAATTTTAAATATTTTAACCCGCTAAAATTATTTATTTAACTTCAGCCGGCAAATTTTAATTATTTTTGTCTGTTAAAGTTATTTATTGTTTTTTATTTATTTAACTTTAGCCGACGAATTTTAATTATTTTTGTCGGCTAAAGTTTTTTATTTTATTATTTCACAGAAACCGGTTATTTGACCGTCTAAATTACATATTTTGGCTAGACCTTCAACACAAAATAATTTCAAATCGATGAAACGCAACCAATGGTATAAAAATTTACTAAAAAATAACTCTTGAAGATAGGTCTAGCCATAAAGAAAAAGAAAGGTAAATTAAAAAAACCGCAACTATCGGCACCGAGACTTTACCTGAATCACGTGATTTTCAACAGCAGACGTATTTCATAATTTCGGCCATATCTTTTTTCACTACTTTTTTGAGTTTAAAGGGTCTACGTAGAGTTTGTTTTTGAAACGGAACATTTATTTAAAACTTAGTAACTAAGTTATACAATATTAGTAGGTATGTAGAGATTTTGATGATCAAAATTCACAAACGAAAATCTGACCGTCTGATATGACCATCATGATGAAATACATGTATGGAAAAAAAATTCAACTTGATCTGACAACGTTAATGCCTCGATCCGGACGGTCGATCATGTAAGTCAAACCCTTAAACGCTCGAAAAACAGTAATTTGACTATCTAAATTACGTATTTTAGCCGGACCTTCAACACATAATTTTTTTCGTCTGCTAAAGTTCACTTTAGCCAACGAAGTCTTTAGCCAACGAAAAAAACCTTTGTCCACCTGTTTTTTTTTTCAACAGCTAAAGTGAAATTTTAATTATTTTCATCGACTATAGTTATTTATTTTATTTATTTATTTAACTTTTACCGACAAATTTTAATTATTTTCTTCGGCTATAATTGTTTATTTTATTTATTTAACTTTAGTCAACGAAAGTTTTTGTCTTTGTCGACCTGTTTTTTTTCGTCGGCTAAAGTACTTACTCTTGTAGTGCTCAGATGCGATGTGCAAGATGCGATGTAAACATCGACGGAGGTAGAGCATCTTGTTCAATAATGGGTCGTGTTAGGCAGTGGCGGAGCCTAAAGCTTGTCTTTGAGGGGGCCAAAGATAGCAGGATAAAACGATAAATTTTTTATTTTAGTTTTTACAATAAAAATAAATTACAACTATTAAATGGTATACAAAATGAAATATGTATTGTTTTTATGTTTGAAACTAAGAAAATTCTTCTTTAAATGCTTTATTAATATTTTATAGTATGTTACAACATTTTGATAAATTTTAGTCTAATGATAAATTCAGAAATAAATTTAAAGGGACAATTATCATCAATTGTAATCCAAATAGCAAGACCAATAACAAATTACCTTAACATTTTAACATTTTTCAAAATTGTTAAGAGGGCAACAACCCCTTCCGACTCTCGAGCTCCGCTCCTGGCGTTAGGTCTCCGCATCAAATGAGATGTATTCCCATTTTATTAATTTTAAAAAATGATAACCGACTAAACTACCACTCTGAATTATAAATACGTGAAGAATATAACATTCGTCTAACATTCGTGTAAAATTTTTACACAAACATTTGAACTCATTACTACCAAGAATATAACATTCGTCTAACAGACCTAACCTCTTCTCATTTTTTAGACCATTCTTCAGAATTTCTAACGAATTTGAGATGCGGAGAAGTCAAGTCCTGCAATGTAACCTTATCATATGAGTTGGTTTCTTCACGATTTCTATCATATCTCATGCAACACTAGGAACAATCCACTTTTATGCGTTAGTATGAGAAAATCTCTACTCGTACTATTAGGAGAATCACAGTTGTGGTTCATGAGTTATTCAGATCATTATATAGCAAAGAATGATACCATTGGGAAATTTCAAATTGCTATGTTCAGTTCGAGATTAATTAAGTATGATAATCCAGCTGAAATCGTTCAAACATAACCCACACAATTCTTCACCTTACTTCAACAATTGAAACTACGCGAAATCAATAAAAGTTGGGGAAAAAAGCGATTCCCAGATGTTGATCTCAAAGGACTCAGACTATGGGTGGTGATATATCACGATAGTCGGCAAGTCCGAGAAGAGACATTACGACGAACGAGACCTAACACACAATCATCATTGTCCATTCTCCCATTAAAAAGAGCAGAATTAAGATTGCAAGATCTTAACCTACAAATACCAATTTAAATTTACATTTTTGATATTAGAAAACCGAGTAAATGTTCAACAAAGGCCTCATAAACAATAAAAAATTTCGACACATAGTTTCGGACATATGCTTGTCAAGATCAAAATTTCAATCCTCGGCCAAATGCTAAAAAACAAAGACAAGTTTTAAAACAGAGCAACAAAAATGATATGAATAACAAAAAATGGGTCATCAGATAGGAGCGAAAGACTAAAATGATGTTTAATCACAGATAAACTCATGTGAACTATGCATCAATCATCATACGATCCATTAGATCAAACTTCATACATTTCAAAAAAAACTTGAACAAATTTAAGAAAACAAATCCAGGATAGAGAAACAACAAAAGAAGCCTCAGAAGGAAGGCAGTATAGGTATGTGTGTAATCACGGTTAGTCATAAATTACACGAAATCCATATAATCATCATAGGCAGAGCAACCAGAAACATTTTCAAAAATTTACAAAAAATAAAAAGAAGAAAGAAAAATAGGCCTCATAGAGAAGATTAGTTTGAGTTCAACATACAAAATTCAGACATATGCTTGTCATTGATTATTTTTAATCATCGGCCGAGAAGAAAACAAACCCGAATTTAAAAACCCAGATCGGAAAAGATGCAGAGAGAAACAAAAGAAGGGACTCAGATAATGGGTGGTGATATAACAGAATGGTCGGCAAGGCCTTCCGGCCAGTTACGACGAACGAGACCTTATCAATTGAATCGTCACGGTCCCAAATCACAAAACAGAAAAACCAAACAAACAGAGATTGAAAATGGAGACAAGTATTGAAGATACAGTAGCAGCTGGGCAAAAGGACTCGGTTGTATCTCTTCTGCTTCGATGCCTTATATAGAGGTGTGGGTGCCTTCGAGCTAGGGTTTTTGATTGGGCTTATGAGCAATTTGGGTTGGGCTTTCTTTTGGACAGTGGTAAATCCGGTAAGTAACGATTTACCATTTTGAAAAGTGACATGTAATAACAACACTGGCAGCTCTCCCAATTCTGACTTTTTGAAATCTTGTACCATTCACTTTTTGGATGACTAATATGTTAAGCTTTAGGTTTGCTAGGACTGTCTTCAGATTTCATGAACTTGTCTATCACTAGTCTCAAGTCAGAACGGTTCATCTAGATCGGGTATGTATTCGGAGAGAAAGGATTGGTTACTTCACAATCGGAGGATCAGCTGGATCCTCATACCTACGAAATCGATGTGTACACAAATCAACAGCAAAAGAATCTCGCATAGTATTAAGCAGACACAACTCTACACATAGGGGAATCTTAAATCAAACCGCTTAACAGCCTGTGTTCATTAATCCAACAAAACTATATCTTCCAAGCCAACACTACAATTTCTACATTCTAACATGACAAATCATGTTACAAATGTCACCAGAATCTTGGGTAATCTAATAAGAATCCCTGTATGCATAACATTGGGTGCACGGCCAATCTGACAACACTAGGGAAACCAAAGAAGCGACCAAGCTAACATCTAAGACCTTCAATCAGCTCACCACTGGCATACTCCGGGAATCAACCGTTGACAGGATCTGTGGCATCGACATGCCTCCAGACACAACAATTTCTGCATTAAAAGAATATAGAATTAGAGCACTGATATCTGCAAACTGTTTCCACCATTTATTGCTACAATGCAGTCATTGTATTTTGATTTTAAATAAGTTCCCCTTTCATGACACCTCATCATTTTCATATTTGTATATTTAGGCACAACCAATAGGACCCCTACAATATACGCCCACTGTAGGGTGGTTCAAAAATTCCAAGTTAATAGGTCAATTCTGAGCTAAGAGCTAAAACAAGTACTTTTAACCCAGCCATGATATGTCTACATAAACTGCCAAATAGATGACTCACCAATTCCTTCCCGTACGGATAAATTTGGCCTGATCACATCCTTGGTGCTGACCAGAAAGATATCACCAATATACAGATGGTTCGTGGGAACGTAAACACAACACAATTCCTCATCCCCATCATAGTTCTGCATGTTAAAAAAGTATATTATTGACCTAGAATACCAGTATTGCATTCTATTAGTGTATCATTATGCTAGTTGTCATACCACTATTGTATTCTAATATGGTGTATTATTCTGCTAGTTGTCAGTATAAAATATTTGTAGTAGAGAAGACAATGGATCATATAACCTATAAACTAAAACATTGATCATAAGAAAACAGGACATAATAATGATAGTAACCAAGACAAATTATTAAGAAGGATCATACAGTAAGCACCATTATATTTAAAATGCTTCCAGTCTTACACTAATCCACAATCATTTGTTAGACCGAGAAATAACCAAATCTGCCAACTAGTCTGATGAACCAAGTCTATAGAATCAAAGTGATAGAAAAAAGAACAATAACAGGAGAAATACTAAAGAAATCAAAGTAAATGTAGATAGGCACCATTTACCAAATGAAGGCCGTGCTTTAAAGAGTTGTGAGTTAAACAAAACATGCATGGTGGGGAAATGAGACTGAGTATCAATTACAAACACAAACAGTATAGAAGATTGGTAATCCAAAACAACAAATGAAAAGAAGTATATGACCAGTGTATCAGTAAAGGTAGCTTCAGAATGTAAAAAATAGCAGACCTGAAGGGTAAGTGATGAAGTAATGAACCCAAATGCATATTCTCCAATACGTGGATGCCTTATGATGGCCACTTCCTTGAAGGCTTGCGTGTTTTGATCTAGAATACCGAGTAAAGATTATTAATTTCCCTCCTCTATATCTCTATTTGGCCAAACAAGGGAAAGCTATTGTAAAGGGTACCTGGGGATATGGCAGAACTGATCTGCTTCGAAGCATTGTAGATATGGCGAACAAATGGCATTCTTTTGATAAACCACTCACCAAGACCCAGGACAGATGCACCCAGCCATGATGACATGAACACCCCAACCAAAAATATGAAAGTAATGGAAGTTACAAATCCAAGACCTAAAATGTGCACAAAAGTTCAAAGATCAAATCAACATTGTGAAAAAAACACAAAAACTTCTAATTCATTGATTATACAGTCAATATATAACTTGATAAAGATTCTGGTCAGGAGTGACTTGTACCATCACAAGCCTGATTTGCCTCTCCCAAAGGGGTGCGGCATGTTGTTCAATGAGAACAAAGAATATAGGTGAAGACATGATATGTAAACTTTTGGACAGAACTTTGTGTCGATGAGGTTTTCTTGAAGAGAGATAACGGACTAGAACTTTGTATTTATAAGGCTTTTTAGTCAGAACGCAAGTGTCTGTGCAGCCAAAGGGCATGTATTGCTGACTAAAATGTACTTACCGAATATGTTGATTCCTAGCTGAGCATATATTGGAGAGAAGAAGCCATCCACAAAGTGAATAAACCACCAAGTTATGTAGAAAGTGATGGCTATTGGAAATAGGATCACACTGTAAGAGAGCATGAGAGTTAGCAGCTACTAAGCACTCCAAAAGAAAGAAAATGTTAAATTTAAAGCTTTATCTTATCTATCTACCACATCAGATGATGAAGTACAAAGAGAAACAAAACAAGTGGTACGAGCCTAAGATGTGAATTTCTTGAGATTACCTACCAACAGGGTAGGACATACAGTGTACAGCTATTTTGGCTTAAATAGAATCCAAAAGTTCAAAGAAATATGTCGTCCTCAACCTAATAACTTTAACAAGTTCTATCACTTGAATTTTTCGAGAATAATCATGAGTTCATGGCTGCTTAGCTCCAAGAAAGAACCCATACATTTCCACTTTCAATCAGATTTTACCCTCCCCAGGAACAGAATTTTGATCATCTACACAAAAATACACATATGCACAGGAACTAGTACTGCATAATGATTTGAGCACAAGTAAGCATGAGAAGGAAGAAACTCATACCATCCAGTCATGAACTTCTTTGAAGCCCAACTTCTGAAAACTTTGTAGAAAGTCTGCAAGAGAGACGATAAAAAGACAGAATGAACATGACAATCAGTTCAAAAGCAAATACACGCACACGCACACTCAAAGGTGTATATCAACTTCGCCACAAAGTGAACCATAATGTCCTGAACAAACAATTCCACAAAAGAAAGAAAATCTTTGCCCATGCAAAACTCTAAACCCTGAACTATTCAACAAGCAACAAACTAAGATAACATCCTAATCGTCAGTCCATACAATAACCAAAAATCAATTCTAAATTCTTATCATGATTAATGATAATGCAGGCAAAACACCCTAGTCTAACAAACTAAAATCCAGTAGCCCAACTGCACCCAAATCAAATCATCTGAGGTTGTACAATACTTAGCTCTAGCTGGAACATATTCAATGAATCAAACACATCAAAATTCAAAGCAATTTATGCTTTTATCTGATTCTTTTAAGGTCAAACAACATCAACCCACAAACCTCCAAACCCAAATTCACAATCAAAGCATGAAACTTTCATGTTCACTTATAATTTTCCGAGCAAATTAAACAGAAATGAAAGAAATCGATTAGCCCTAATCCAAAATTGAGTTGGGGAAATTGAAATTTGAAAACTACCTCGCGGCCAGTGAGGTGGTGAGAGGAAGACGAAGAAGACGAAGGCTTGGAAGAAAGTTCTTCATCGCCGGAGTCGGCGACCGGAATGAGAAGCTCTCGATCTCGCGGCTCTCTGTCTCTGTTTGCCATTACAATTGACGACGACTTCTCATCGCCCATCACGCAATAAGACCCAGAGATTAAAGCGACGCCGTTTCAAAACGTCGCGTAACGCCAGGTCACCAGGTGGTGGTGGTTGGAATTTCCAGACTGAGCTGCTGCTGCTTCTTTCTCCCTGATCTTGGTTTTCTCCTTTGTATTTTTTTCAAATTTTCGGTTTTGTTTATAATTTTATCAAAAATAGTTAAATATTTATTATTTTAGTTTATCTATATTTTCTTGATTGTGTTGGGTTGTACAACTAGTATAAGCAGGGCGGACTAATCAATTTTACTGTGTATTGAGCTGTCTCTAATGATTGGATGCCAGCCGCTCCTTGTTCTTTTTTGATACATGAATTAATTAAGGTGTGTTTTGATGGATTAGAAGGGATGCTTTAAGTCAATGTCGAGGGTTTGGACGTGTCCTAAATTTTTAAGTTGAGCCGAACTCAAATCAAGATATTTGTGATTTGTATTTTTGTTTGTCGAACCTTACAAAGATTGTGACATAATATAATCAAAGATAACATTGGAGTGATCGATTATCTAAATTTGTCGGACAGTATATCGCGATGTTGATTTGTGGTTTGATTCAATAAGTATGTAAACCCACTCTTGGTTGATGGAATGAGTAGAAAGACAAAAAAAACTCTGAACTCTTGAAGATTAGCTAATCCAAGCTCGTTAATCCGGAGAAAAACCTTATAAGATGTTTGTTTAGCTGCTTTGAAGGTTGATGGATGAGGGGAATGAAGATGACAAGAATCACGAGATGTTCTTTAACTTTTTAGACTTTTTCGGTTCATAAAAAGTTTAAGTAAGAGGAAGACATACACTATCACGGTCAGGACAAAACTGCGACATTGGTCTGAAGGTTGTTGGATTTACAACTGAGGGGAAATTTCACCCACATTTGAAAAGATCAGTGGCATCCTTCGATGAAGGCCCGAAGGCATGCTCCAAGAAGATCACATCCTCACCCAGCGGCCCGAAAGCCCAAGACATTTTACAGATTACCAAAACTGAATAAGATATTTAGAGACCAAAAACAAGAAAAATAAACCATAGCGTGAAGCGTTAGTCGAGCTTCTTGCAACGACTCATCATATGCCATGGCATCCCCTAGCCATAAATATTGAACGGAAATTGGAGATTAAAAAGTTAGGGATGTGAATCCAGCAATGTCTAGCAACAAGAGTAAAGATCTTCTGCAGCTTCAAAGGCAGCTGTTGATGAAACGTGGGATGGATTAATATTACACCGCAGTGTTGGAGAAGTCTGGCATGGCATGACTGATGAAGTGCGAATGTCGCTATCTTGGTCTTTTGTAGAGTCATTTAGAACATTATGGCATTTCAGGCACATTGGATATATAGGATTCTTCACACTTTGACATTTTCAACTACCAGAGTGACCAGATGTTACAGACACATTGGACTAGGGCTGCATTTAGATCGGATCCGTTTTTAAAAAATAGGATCCGTGATCCGATCCGTTTAATTATTTCAGATCGGATTTGCATTTTCAAATACGTGATCCAAACGGATTCGGATCCAAAAAAATTGGATCGGATCTCGATTTTTTGATCGGATCCGTAAAACTTGGAACTTGGAATGAGACATTTTTACATGAAAAACACCGTAATGTTTCCAAGTTTCTAACTTTTCAAAGCAACATATGAGAATGTTCAAACTTTAAGGAATAAATGGAGTTCTAATGCGAATTAAAACATTCACTACAAGTCCACAATAAAAAATACAAGTCTGTGAAATTAACTAGCAAGAAAACCAAAAATAGCAAAAGCTTAAAACAAGTTTCATGACGCTTCAGTACTCATTCTCATCTTGTGAGGCAACCACCTCTACGGATAAAGGATGGAATGTTAACAACCTGCCTTCTGGAAAATGACAAAGTCTATGTGCTTAGCTGATGGTGAATGATGAAGATGATCATAATCGAAACAAAGTCCAACAAAATAATTAAGCATATCACTAACCAGTATATTATAAAATCAAGCATTGATACATATAAATCACATATCAAGAAGACAAGAACTAGACCACCACTGATGAAAACATGATTCTAAGATCTACAAAACTGTCTCTGACTATCAGCTTCTCCCAACACATATATACATAAAATATAGAGACCACTTCTATATCTACTTCTATAATTACATGGATAGATGTGTGTGAGTCAGATTTCACAAAATGGATGAACAAACTATAAAAGTTAAAAACAAAATTCACTAAGGATGTAAAACAAAAAACAAGACTCTGACTAGCTAGTTAACCAAGAACCACCTAGCACACGAATTAAAATTGAAAACATGAAGATCCAAAGAACATAAATCCATAGCATACGAATTAAACCAGGGTTAAAGTCTTGCTAAACTTACCTCTTGGAGATTGGAGATGAGAGAAGAACGAATCTGACGAGGGTTGTGTGACTTGGGCGACGAGTATCTGATTAATTTGTGGGATTGATGATTTCGATTGATATGTGGGATTGACTATTTCGATTGATTTGTGGGCGAAGGAGGACTAGAGGATACTCGAGAGAAAGAGAGGCGAGAGCCTGTTTAAAACTTTATGATTGCAGCCTCTAAGTGTTGTCTTTTATACCTTTCCTTAAACAAAGAATTCAACGGTCTACAATAGATGTGGTTTAATTCTATAATTATTCAGATTTTTACATTATTTTTTTAGGATCCGATCAGTTACTTTGTTAAACGGATCGGCCCATTCAAAGCTGTTTTTTTTATAATCCGATCCGATCCATCTTATCCAAATCGGATCGGATTGGATCGACTTGAATTTGAACCAAATATGCAGCCCTACATTAGACAGTTTTGAGAAGGAGCTTGCTAAGAAATAAGCAACGATTGAAGCACATGCAACTCAGAAGAAACTTGGAGGATTAATTGTTGATGTGTGATATGTATACTGGCAAAATAAGCAGTGTTATGTTTGTTTTTATTGAACTTGTATATAGAAGAAGCAGGGTTATTTTAGAAATCAACCTGACAAATGAGCGGGTCAGGTGGTTAACAGGTTCAACCCGTTATAACCCGTTAAGCGATAGAAGAAAAGGAAAATGGCAAGGTGGAATAGTTTGCTATGCAAGTTATGAGTAATATTTCTATCGAGAACGTTTCCTTATATTGCATGTATCATTATATAACTATACATGTGTTTTAGAACCTAAAGCAGTCATTGATGTATAATCATGTATGATTATATATATGTTTGAAAAACTTGCAGGGGTCCTAACCCCCTCAAACCCAAACGTAGCTCTGCCACTGTATGTGGGGGAGCTACTCACTACGAAGGAGTTATATGCTCAGAATATGAAAAGCAAGGGAACCGGCCTAGTCACACTAGATGCTGGTTGGGGCTCTGAGCAGGATTTGAGGGATGAGGATGCCCTTTGTTTGGACCTTACATTTCATGGAAATGTTGCGAGGTTTATCGATCATAGGTAATTTTTTTAATAAATGTTTATTTACTACCAAATGTGACATCTTACTTCCTATTCTAACATTTTTTTTTATAAAAAAAACATTGATTATTTGAACTTTCAAAAGAAAATTTGTGCCCATTAGGTCTAAAGTCTTAAGACACTCCGGACTTCGGTGCCGGCAGCCGGAATCTCGTCGGACTTGTTAAAACACCACTGGACCTTGCCGGCACCAAATCAAACATTCTTTGAAAGTTCTACAGGGGGCAGTATACTTTATAGGGAAATTTATCAAGAGTAGTAACTTTTATTAGGAAACATTACTGGAAGTAGTAAACTTGTATAAATCAACACACGTAGCTGTTTTTCAAGTTTAGGGTGTAGTAATGTTGAAAAATGGTTTATTGGAGGCAGTCAAACTTTATAAGGAAACTTTACTAGGGGCAATAAACTTTATAAGGACTTGATTGGGGGTAGTAAACTTGAATAAATCAACACATATAGCTACTATTTCGAGTTTAGGGTGCAGTAATGTGGAAAAATAATTTACTAACCATCAATAGTAACCGCAAATAATACATTACTAACCCCAATAAACATGTTTTTAACCTCAATAATAAATTACTAACCTCAGTAATAAATCAATTAACTAGTAAAACATCAATTTTAACCAACACAATTAATCTGGACACCCAACACAATTTATCTGGGCACCTAGAGACAGACCAGACCTCTCTGCCAGAGTTGAGACGATTCAGATCTGGTGAGAGAGAGAGAAAGAGAGAGAGAGAGAGAGTATATTGGAGGCAGTGGCCAGTCGTAAGTTTTGGCTTCGTCGTAAAAGATGCGACGAAGATGTTGTGCATGGAAGAAGCGGTGGAGGCTGAAGTTGTAACACCCCGTCCCGAAATTTACTTTTTTACCGGGGATCAGGCAGGTTACACAGGGTTGTAACCACGCTGTTAGTTTTCCCCGAACTATTATTCGAGTTTAATATCGAGATATTCTTGATTCTGGCGGAAGATAGAATTAGTGTCCCGAGATGGTAGATTATGTTAATACGAGTCCACCGGTATGTCCGGAATATTTTCCGGAGCTACGGGCTGTTTAACATGGATTTATTTAGTTTACGGAAGTAATAAAAGTTATTTACCTTATCGTAAAAAGGTGACTTTACGATAAGTCGAGAATTTGAGGAAACTTCCTTCGGGAAAGTTGTAGAAGACGTTAATACGAACTTGTGGGTATGTCCTACGCTTTAATCAGAGTTCATATGCGAAAGTTATTCAGGATAATGTGTAGTTACTGTGTGGTAAATAGTAAATTGCAAAAATATCTATTTACTGTTCATGGTAATTTTCTGTGATTCAATCTGGGCAGTCGATTTTTGTGGAGATCAAATCTGGGCCGTTAGATTTGTTTATATTTAGGGGGAGGGGTTGACCGGGGAACTCTCTCTCTCTCTCTCCTCCCTCGATTTCTCACTCTCTCTCCTCGACGGAGATCGAGTGTGCAGCGCTTCCCCGGCGCGCGTCCAGCCTCACTGCCACCACCAGTGGTTTCACCTGGCTCCGGCGACCGAGCCTCGACCTCTAAACACGTCAGTGCCGCCGTGCCAGCCGCCTAGCAGAGAGGAACAGAGGTCCAAGCACTGGTCAGGTAGGGTGGACATTGAGCCATGGTCGGAGGCAGGTCGAGGGGCTTCTAGGAACTTCCAGAAGCTACCTGGAGCGAGGAGGAGCGCAGCGGAGCTCCGCCGAAGGAGAACCACCATCACTGCCATTGGAGCTCGACTGGGTAATCCCTCAACCCATTTTTCTCTTCTGTTTTGGCATTTCTAGGGTGTTAGGATTGTGTAGGGGCTAGGCCTGCAGGTGGAGAAGTGAAATCCGGTCGAGAAAGCTTGATTTTCTGTCGGAACAGTCGATCGAAGAAGAAAGGGTGAAAACCCTGGTTTTTACCGTGTTTGATTTACCCTTTTACTTTATGAAATGTCAGAATTACCCCTGGCAGTTTGGAGTAATTACAGGGGTACCACTAGGGCTGAAATTGCAAAAATACCCCTAGTAGTTTTGTATAATTACAGAAGTGCCACTAGGATGAAATCCCAGAAATACCCCTGGTAGTTTTGTATAATTACAAGGCTACCACTGAGTTGGAAATTCTATAAATACCCCTGACTGTTTTATATAATTACAAGGATGTCATTAAGGCTGAAATCTCATAAATGCCCTTGGCAGATTTGTATATTTACAAGACTGCCATTGAGGTTAAAAAGACCATACTGTCCCTGACTGTCTTGTCTATTTACAGGGGCTGTCATTAGGACTGAAATTTCTAAAATACTCCTAGCAGCTTAGCATATTTACCAAGCTACCATTTAGACTGATTTTACAATATTGCCCTGGCAGTACTAGGTATTTACAAGAATGTCATTGGGGATAAATTGACAATATTACTCTTAGAGGATTTGTTATTTACGTAGATGCTTTTATGTTATATTTTTATGTAGATATGTTGTATATAATTGTGGTGGAAGGTTCGGGATAATCCCGATAGATAGTGGGTCGATGAATACCTCAGCGAAGAGGCTAAACTCTAGATATACAATAGGTGTTTGTTATCCATAATAATAAATCGACCGATATGTAGTAAATCGGGATTTTCCCAGTTAGGGCGTTAATTAAAATAAGAGCTACGTGTGGCTTGATCCCTTAGGACAAGGTACGTAGGCAGTCTGACCGGGATTCGGGCGCAGTCACAAATATTATTAGAACCCTAGGTCCTCTAAATGATTGGTTTGAGATCCAAATAACTTCCAACTGTGAGGTTTATTCCGGTAACGTGTGGACTGTCTGAAAATGGTTTGGTAAAAGGGTTATCCCTTTTTAAGGAGGAATTACGAGTAAATCTCTCTTAGAATGTGTCCCGCATGTCCTAACCCGAGTTTAGGAAAGTAAACTTGGGCTGGGGCGTGACAGAAGGTGTGATGCACGGAGGCGGAGCGACCGACGAGCTCGCTAGGAGAGAGAGAGATTAGATCTGGCCTTAACTGACCGAAGAACGAGGCTGGGACTTCGACGTCAACTTTGATGTTGAGGCTGGAACTTCGCCGTCGTTGCGAGGCTGGAACTCCGCCATTGTTGTCGAGGCTGGGTCTTGCTTCCTCGTCGAGGCCACAGAGGCTGGATCTGGCTTCGTCGTTGAGGCTAAGTTTGGCTTCGTCGTCGAGTAGAGTGGGGAGCAAGGAGGATGGTGGTGAGGAGGAGGAGGAGGGCGGTGTGAGGTTCTGGCCGCCGGAGATGGTGGTGAGTGAGGTTGTCATCGAGCATAGTGAGAGAGAGAGAAAAGAGAGTAGAACGGAGATGATAGTTGAGGAGAATGGAAGAGAGGAATGAGTGGTTTGAAATAAATATGTATAAATGTATTATTGACGTGAAAAGTTGGAACGGTCAATATTAAATTTTTTAAGACTTAGTGGCCATTTTTTGTTATCAAACCTATTTGCACTCATTCAAATGAGTGTAATGAGTGTGTCTATATATAGTAGTACAATGTTTAATTTGTTTAAGATATTTGAGAAAATTAAATAACATATTTGATAAATGTGAAATAATATTGTGGTGTCCCATCGGAAAACCAACGCAGCTGGAGACTAAGCATAAAAAGGGGGCAGTGGACTTGCTCTAAGCAAACAAACAGAATAGAGTTTTTCACGTCAAAATCACTATTTTTAGGTTTGATAAGAGTTTGTTATGATCATTATAACTGCATGCATGTTTAACCGATCATATATAGTTTAGTTAAATATCACGTATTTAGCTTATAGACTTGGGACTAGTATTTAAAGGACTCATTACTCTAGCAAAAACTGTTGTAATCTTAATTTCACAATTGATTTGGTGGTTTTTGTTTGGGTTCGCGACTGCTTATTTCACTCTTAACAGTCTATCAATGGTAGATTGGAGGGTGACACCGCTGGTAGAATTTCTTGGGAGGGATTGGAACTTGGTTGATATAGTAACTTCTATCATTGTTATATCTATCCACTGCCTTGCTCTTTTAGCACCATTTCAGTTCACCTGGGATGCATTTTGGCTGTTCGTGGTACTCTATTTTCTTACAGGTCTAGGTATTACTCTAGGTTACCATAGGAATCTTGCTCACCGGAGCTTAAAGCTTCGAAAAGAGCTTGAATATTTTTTCGCCTATTGCGGTGTTCTCACACTTCAGGTGCGCGCATTAAACGATTAATCAGATACTGGTTACTAGTATTTATGTATGCTTTTCACAAACTTTGATATCTTGTTTGCAGGGAAGTCCGGTTGAATGGGTTAGCACACACAGGTACCATCACCAATACACAGATACAGAGAAGGATCCTCATAGCCCCATTAAGGGACTGTGGTTTAGTCATATTGGTTGGATCTTCAATCATCGTTTGAGGTTTGAAAGAGTACGTAATGTACACAAACAATTACACATTGTCTCGATCTGTTTCATTTTATGGCCTTCAAAGTAACAAAATGACATTGTGCAGTATGAAAGTAGACTAAAGAATGCTGATGATTTGAAAAGGAAGCCGTATTATAGATTCATCCATCGTACTTACGTTCTTCACCCAGTTGGTTTTGGAGTTCTGTTGTATGCTTTAGGAGGACTACCCTATTTGGTTTGGGGAACGGTAATACTATTTCTACCATTGTATGAAATTGAAGGGATGAGAGTTTTCTATCATTGCAGTGTTTTTTCCTACCATTCTACCCTTTTTATTTTTATTTGGTGAATATAATTTTCGGATCGATTGGTTTCCTTTGTAGGGTGTGAGGACAGTAGTTGGTTTCCATGTGACTTTTTCTGTAAATTCGGTTGGTCACATATGGGGTAAGCGAGTATGGGACACCGGAGATATGTCTAGGAACAACTGGTATATATGCAAACAATCCCAAGGGAAATAGCCAGAATTTTATGTTATTGCAAGAGAAAATTGTAATCTGATTTCTGTAATTAGGTTGTTGGCATTGCCTACACTTGGAGAAGGGTGGCATAATAACCACCACGCCTTTGATTACTCAGCTCGACAAGGCCTCGAATGGTGGGAGATTGATTTGACCTGGTACTTCATCCGATTTCTGGAAGCTGCTGGTTTGGCAACCGATGTGAAAACCCCAACTGAAACACAGAAGAAACGAAAACCTCTATATAACAAAACCATAGAGCAAAAATCTGAATAAAAAAAGTCTATCCCTAGCCTCTTGAGATGTATAGCTTTGCTTTCATTACGGATAGAAATTTTCACAACTCAATCATGTATGATGAAATGATCAAAGATTTATGTACTTGTATTTAATTAAAGAATTTTAGAGAAAAAATTTGGGGAAGTTGCTAGAGATGTTCTAACTTTTAAGAGGATCAGGAACATGGCCAACAACACACACTTGCAGGAAAGGCTTGTGAACGCTGAGTTTTGGTTACAGGAGGTGGAAGCTCATGTGAGTTGTGTTAATTAGTAGCCGTTAGTTAAGTTAATTAAGGTTTCCTCCGTGAGTCTTGGATGAGTGATGAGTGATGAGTGACCAGATCTGGATCGTCTGTAATGACCCTTGTGTTGTGTTGAGGCGGCAAAACCCTTTCTGTTCTCTTAGTTCAGTATCCAGAACCCCATTTCAAACAACGAAGGATCAAGGCCTCTCAGAATGTCTGATCAAGAAAAGTCTCTCTCCTATGCATCCACATCTATGGTTGCTTCCCTCGTCCCCGATTATATCGTAACCCAAATCCTAATGACACTACCCATCAAATCCCTCATCATATTCTCCTCTGTCTCTAAAAACTGGGAGTCCAACATCAAACACCCACCGCGCCCTTGCTCGCAGATCCAATCAACTAGCAGGCACCCAACTCTTTCTCGTCCACAGAGTTCACAATGATGATTTCTTACACTGGTGCGAAAACTCTCCCTCTCTGAATTATGATAACACTGGTGTTACTGAGTATTGCACGCTTGAGAATGACCTCATTAATCGGGATTTTCGTGTTGTGGGTACTTGTAATGGGGTGGTTTTGCTGGCTGATGATGATTTATTGGAAGTAAAAGGTCTATGGAATCCTAGAGTAAGAAAGTATCTCACCCCTTCCGATCCCTTTGCCGACTATTTTTCTGATTGTTATAGCTGTTGATCTGGGTTATTATGTTAGGAGGGATCAGCATGGTACGAAAATCCGAGAACTTATGATATCATCACTCAATGTAAGCTTTATTCACTCAGGGAGGGTTATTGGATGTAGAGAATGTATTATTTTCGATGAGTCCACTTGTCTCATTTCCGAGGCACTTCATTGGCTCGCTTATGATCGGATATTCACAGGAGTCCTTTGATGTGGCTTCAGAATCATTTGGACGGTTGATGTTGCCCGAGGGCTTTAGAGTGCAGGAGACACCGTATTGTGGAGATGGCAATTCTATTGCTCTGTTTGTGGCGATTGATGTTTCGGGCCAGTCTGCTTAACTATTGGGTAATGACTGAGTATGGTGATGCAAGATCATGGACAAGTTTTAGGGTTTTCGACATTTTCTATATAATTTATGTTTTTCTTTGGTTTTTGACCTTTTTCATATTGCTAATTTTCTACATAATTTGTTACTAATCTAAATCTATTGTTCTTTTGTCATGTTTATATATTCTGTTTATATTCCTTAAAGTTTTTCAAGACAAAATTTTCTAAAACAACTGTAACATTTTTTGTGTCATCTTTTTTTTTTAAATATTTAACGACCAAAATTTACATACAAACATCTCGTTTTTGTGAGTGTTTAGAGTTATAATTGTGTGTTTATTAATTTTCTAATTAACTATTATTTCTCACAGTTTCATACATTTAGCCCATGTGAAGGGCACTGAATACAACAAAATACAAATTAGAAACAATCCACGTACGGCTGCTGGCTTCATAAACAGCATTGAGAATCCTTCCTCCCGTGCATATATGCGACCCATATTATTAACTGTCCTCCTCACCATCCTCAATCGGAAGATCATACTCAAGATCGCTGTCAGAGTCAAGAGTGCATTCTTCACCCACATGACCAAACTTATTGCAGAGATCACATACATTGGGAAGAAGGACTCCGTCGTGCACAACCCATCCATTTTGCTTCCGGCAATCGAAAGTGTCATGATCGGTATTCTTACGGCAAATCATGCAATATGCAAGCTTGTTTAAGACATCTTCGTTTGCCTCTGGGCAGTCGGAAAAGTCATGACCAGCCTTGTTGCATACCTTGCAATAAGCAAACATCTTTGTGACCTTTCCTTTGTCGGGGCAATCAAAGAAGAGATGATCCGTCATCTTACGGCACAACCTGCAACGAGAAAGCGGCGGCTTCTCGTCATCTTCAGTCCCAAAGTCTCCGGCAAACTCTGGTTTGATGTGGGTCGAATCGTCTCCAGCAACCGCAGAAATAGGGACAGCAGGGAGTGGTTCCTCTGAGGATTTCAAGCTGTGGTTTCTGCAGTTTCATTTTAACCTATGTGTTTGTACAGATCGAAGGAATGAAAGAGTCCTTTCGATCAATTGTGGTTTGGTCATAGCTCTCAAGCCTTTATATAGTTTTCAAGAAACCATAATCCGAATACAACTAGGATTTATTCCAAACGCGTGAAACCTTGTCCTAAGAAGGAAATCCAAATGCCGGAAGGATTTTAGGTCTACATGTGGGCCTTTTGGGCCTTGTTTTTTGATTCTTCTAGGCCCCCAGACCCAATCAAATGAGTGAATAAAGCAAGTCGTCAGATTTGTATACAACTACGACCAGTCTTCGCTGATGCGTTGGAAACCACCCTTTATACAAGTGCCAGGTAGATAGAGGCGCTAAATGGATCAAACGATGACTCACCTCAATGAAAATATGGAAAGCCACAGATTTTACCACCTGTCCACTTACCACTTCAATCATAGAGTTCTTCAAAGATTTACATGCAGTAACTACTCCGCTGTATTTCTTCTATTGGATAGAACTTTCCCATTTAGAGAGAAAAAAAACAACCATTCAAGAAATATCAGAATCTGGATTGGAAAGAAGTGCATGTAGACAAAACAGTGATCAGAAAAGTTGAGCTTACACACATTACGTGCCACCTCGAAAGTTCTCTAATCAAAATCCACTTACTTATTTCAGTCTCTTTGTTTTGTGAGTCCATAACATTTGGGAAATTGAAGTTCTGGTTCTGTTTTGGATTTTGAAGAGAGAGATAGGGAAGTGAGAGAGATCAAAGGAAGAAAGATGTTGGAGGGAAAAGGAATGATTAAGGAGACAGATATGGTAGATAAGAAGATGCAGATGCAAGCCATGGCTTTTGCTTCTGAAGCTCTTGATCTCCATGATGTTATTGATTGCATCTCTATTGCTGCCCACATCAAAAAGGTACTTCCTTTCTTGCTATTTTGTTGTAAACTTTGGATCTTTAATTCACTTTAGCAATGAAGTTATTTGAGTTTTTGTTTGATGGGCTTTTGATGTGTTTTATTTTCAGGAGTTTGATAAGATGTATGGGAGCGGGTGGCAATGTGTTGTGGGATCCAACTTTGGTTGCTTCTTCACACACACACCAGGGACTTTCATATATTTCTCTTTGGAGACCCTTAATTTCCTTATTTTCAAGGGAGCTTCTTCTTGAATTTAGCTCAGGGAGAAGAGATCAGAGATCCGATCCTAGCTTGTCTAGAGGCACCCTCATCATCATAAGGGCAGCATCATTGGAATATTCATATTTCTGTAACGAGTGTCCATGATCCTGGTAAGAACTAAGAATGATGGAGTTCTGTGTAAAGGGTAGAAGTGATAGTCTAGTAGATGAAGTGTCCTTGTCTTCTGAATTGGTGGAGCCTCAGAGTGGCCTCCATATGCCTCTTTGTAATCCATCTGCATTATATCAGTGCTTAATCATTAGTCCCCTTTTTTGACTTGATTAGTTGTTTCAATTAATTCTTCACAATTTTGGGTCTTGTTTTGCTCTGTGAATTTGTGGTTATTGTGATGCTGTTCTTATTTGGTTGCCAATCCAGACCCATAACTAGGCATATAATTGAAGAAAATAGCTATCACAGCCAAGTCATTGCAACCAGTCTAAGTCATCTAAAAAAGACACTGCTAGAGTACTAACTGGGTTCCGTGACCTTTTTAACAACTTGATTATGCATATGATTTGGATGTATTAAGGCTCATTTGCCTGCTTGGGTGATTTAAAAGAGTAACTACTCTGGCTTGTTCTTTTGTTATAGTGTTATATCCATTTCATCCATATGGAATCTGTTGACATATCTATCCCACATCCGGAATAAGGAACATTGTCTGTGGGCTTATAAGAGTTTGAGATACTCTCTCCATTGTCAATTGGTTTTGGAGTTGAACCTCAGACTACTTTATTATGATATCACCATGATATCAAAAGGGGTTATTCATGTTCACGTGTTAGGCTTGAAGATTTGTCACACGTGCGGGAGCGTGTTGAGATATCTATCTCACATCGGGAATAGAAGACCTTGTCTGTGGGCTTATAAGGGTTTGAGCTACTCTCTCCATTACCAATTGATTTTGAAGTTGAACCTAGACTACTTTATCAGAATCTTTTTATGCAGAATTGAACAAATAGACTTTTTGATATGGTTTTTGAAATGTAATGTATGAGGTAGTATGACCGTGTAGGATTTCTTGTTTATCTGCTTTCAGATAACACAATAATTCATAGTATCATACACTAAGCAGGTGATACAACCAAGTCATGTCCTGCAAGGACTGGTTTTGGATTCTTATGAAGTACTAAACTTTTCAAGAAAAATAACATATGGAAAACAATTGAACTTTTGAACTGACAATAGCACAAGAATTATGACCCTAATTTGCAGAACTTTCCCTTTCTCTTGCCTAGGGTTAGAACATGTCATCTAACTGTTAGAAGCATATGTAAAATCAGTTTTTGATGATAGCCTCCACTCTCCAGATGCCAATCAAGGGGTAGAGTTTCTAGTACTCGCTATAGCGCTGAATATATGTACAGAAAAGAACAGGGTGCTATGGATACCTTAATACCTGTATCAATTATGTATGATTATGCAAATACCTCCTCAATCAGTCCATTGAAAATCAGTCTCTCTATGTCACTTGCTACTTGCTCGGCTTCATGGCCAGAAAATCCATTCCTCCAACCCAAATCCCATGTTCCTTTTCCGATTCCTTTGCACATTACATCTCTCTCCAGCATTGAGTACAGGCTGTCTGCAATAAGGTTCTCACCACCAAGCTTGCTGTAACTGATCAGATTTTCGATCCCATTACAAACATCCTCCACCAACTTGTCCAACGATATGCCAACTCTTGACTTGCCTTGTAATGTTAGTGACAGAGGGTTAACTGTTTGTGAAAGCTGATAACTTTTGCACTCGACTAGTTCACTTGCACAATCTGAAACTAGTCTTGTGCTGCACATTCCAGAACTGGAGATCGAAGGTGTTTGGAAGATTGTAGAGCCATTCACGTCAAGATCAAAATAATCTTCGGCATGATTCAGAAATGATGCACTGCTCGAAAGAAATTCTCTGAGATTATCTCCACTTCCAACTGTTTTTTCATTCTTTCCACTCTGACCGATGTCTTCAGAATATTCTTCTGCAGTTTCAGAATTTGTTTCTTGCATGGAGCTCAGTGATGTTGCTTCAGAAAGAGAACTGAGGAGACTATTGCAGTACCCTAAGGTTAAAAAGGAAAAACAACACATTACAACCTACATTTTTAATAATGCAAATCTTCCCATATACAGAGGTCAAAAATGCCACACTGAGAAGCATTTACAAGATATACTTACTAAATGAAACTTTAGGTATCTTATATTGAAGTTAAGACTTGAGAGTGCCATACCTTCACTCTGAGATCCATAGGTTTTCTTTTCCTCTTCTTTAATGAGATGAACTGCATGATCAGTGTTGGAGCTGATCAGAGAATACTCACTTTTATCTCTGATATCAGTTCTCCCTACAATTTCTTCACTCACAACATTTTTGGTCTGCAGAAGAAAGTGTACTGCATTAGTCCTTTCTTATTTTCCTAAGCTAACCTGTATGGTAAAGTGTGGTTTTGAAACTTCAGTTTCCACTGAAAAGAGAGATACACATACACATAATTTTAAACAAAGTAATACAGAATGAAATAAAATTTGTTTGGAGCAGTAAAGGTAATTTTATGAGGAACACTTACAACTAGTTTAACTCCTGTTGGCTCCTTGACTGGCTGTTCCTTCCTCAACTGATTCCTTCTGCGTTCGGTAGAAATAGACTCTGCATTTTGTGCTGTTGAACGTTTTGAACTTGTGCTTGTCACAGTACTTGGTTGTCTAGAAACTCGAGTTTTTGTAGCGTTTGATCCAGATTCTGGCTTTCTTGCCTTGGCCGATGTCACATTTTCTTGATCTTCAGACTTTGTCCTTGACACAGTTTTAGCTTTCACTATATCCTTCGAGTTCCTGTTAACAGCAGCCACCTTTTGAATCTTATCAACCCTCTTGTCAATTGCCTCCTGTGGCTTGTGAAGTGCAGGCTGAGAAGCTTTCAACTTCCTTGCAGCCATTTCTTTCATCTTGGCTTCTTTTTCTCCATATTTTTCCACTGCTCCTCTATGATTTCTAGCTTCTTCTTTGCTAGTCTTTCTATTTGGTGTATCTTCCGCTTCAAGTTTTTCTTTCACTTTGTCAGACTTCAAAACTCCCTCTTTACCACTTACTGTTTTCGGAGAAACCACCTCTTGTGATCTCAATTTCTTAAGCATCCTTCTGTTGTAGAAAGCTTCCTCTCCCCGAACAATTGGAGTCTTTGCTTCCATTTCCGGGGACTCAACAGAAATAGGCTGGATCAGCACAATAGGTGGACCAACACCAGTGAACCTTTTCTCCAATTCTAAATGACTAGAATGATAAATGTCAAACGTAAGCTCTTCAAACGAATTGTTTCTCAGAAGCCCTTTAAACCGCATCGTGTCAAGAACTTCCTTTAAGGTCCTCTTTTCTGGATCAACACTTTGAGATGCAGTCTGGGGCTTCCTCACCATTGGCCTATCAATTTCAAAAGCAGGTCTCTGCGGATTTGAAACCTTCTCAACCTCCTGCACAGATTTTAGAGGGTACTCTTCTATTCCCATGAGCTTGGCAATCAGACTTGGACCTTTTGCATTTTGTGATGAAACACTGGAATACTCACTAGAATTATGAAACATAGAAGACTGGCTTGAACTTAAGGAAGGAGTACTTTCTGAATATGAGTCCCTATATCTTTGAGGAGAACGAGCAGAACCCTTTTCAGCAGTGCTTGTATTTTCGAACAATTTCTGTCTCACAAGGCTGTCTCTGATCACCTTCTTGAGTTCCTCATTACTATTCCTTGAAGAGTATCCCTCAGAGGAAAGCCTTGCCTTCACATAATCTTGATCTGCATAGCGATTCGAATAAGCTATTTGGGGCTTTTCCATGTGCTTATTATTCAAGGAGCTCATGTACTGTGAAGCTTCTTGCAATTTCCCAAGCATAACAAGACTCTCCTGCAAATCAAGCGCACCTTTTAGCAAATCTTTTGCAATGTCCTTGGACTGGCCATGACCAAATCTGTTCTTCTCATGCGACCAAGAATCTATCATGTGGTTCAGCCTCTGAGCTCCTCTAGAAACTTCCATTAGCTGAAAAGTGGATGATGATGATGATGAACTCTGAAATTGATCTTCTTGAGAAATCAACTCCAATGAGGGTGATCTACTAGTTGAATTCTTTGAATTTCTTCGGATTTCGATCTTCTTCTGCTTATCCATTATCTGTAAACCACCACCGCTTTTGGATCTCCTCATTATCATCCCACAATCCACAACTCCTTTAGGATCCTCACATGTTATGAATGATCTGTATACAGCTGATTTTAGACCGTCCTGAGGCATATTCTAAGTAATACAAAATTACAATCAGAAAAAGTCAGAATGCCAAATTCCACTACATATATTAGTTTTTACTAATAAAACACAAATTCAAATTCAAGGGAAAAATTAAAACTGGCAAATCATCAGAATTAAAACTTACTTGGTCTTGGATATTCTAGCTAATCTTCTGGAAGATTGTCTTTGGCAGTAGACATGAATAATGCTAATTTGGTTCTGCTTTAGAGTGAGACACAGAAGAAACAAATCATTAGTTCCCGCCAACATAATCTATAATTAAAGTTCAATCACACGAAAAGAAAGAAGATTATGCTTTTGAAAGTTTCAAAAAGAGGAAGCTGACGAATGCAAAGACATAGAGAGAAACTGTTCCGGGAAAAGAAGTGAAATTTGAAACAGAAGAAAAGCCAAAGAAAAAGAAAATGATATCTGCCCATTAATTTATCTTGAATAAAGATTCAAATAATACTATAAAGATTACAAATTTACATGCATAGATTCAAAATTACCAGAAAGAAACTGAGACCCTTTTGAGTTTATTACCTGAACTGTGAGGTGGTTCTCTCTCAGCATTGATCAAGTCTCAAACCAAGTACCTACTCCTGAAAACGAAGACAAAGTTGAGAACAAAGACACTAACAAGCTTGAAGATCAAGCGCAAAGCTTCATTAATCATAACAAAAGAGAAGCAATGAGTTCCATGAAGAACTCACTAGCAAAGTTGAAACTGAGTGTACCCAGATGGGAGTGACTCAGATCCAGAGAACACGAGTGGGGGCATGCCAGAGCAAACAGTCTAATATTTGGTGCCATTGCTTTTCTTTGTTTATTAGACAAGAAAATCAATGCAGGATTTTGGGCACTAATAATGGGGTTTCCCGTACATAAACACCAAATCATGGAACCAAACACTAGCAAAATAACTACCATCGATCGTGCAATAACTATGTTCTTTCATCAAATAACCTTTGATTTCTTGTTTGGAAGGCTATCCAAAAGTTGAAAATAGAATACAAATGACAAAAAACTAGTTGAGTTTTAACTATCGTATTCATAAGAGACGTAAATTATCGACGTTTTCATTAGATTACGGTTTTTGCTAAATTTCATACTTCTGATATTTTATAGCATACATCCATGACTTCATTTTAAAAGGAGAATGCTTTTTCTTGTTCTTGTCTTTGTGTGAATGGAAATTGAGTAGATTTTGTTTGTAAGGATTTGTATAGTATCTCACTTGTTTCCTACTTGCTTCGCATGGATTGTGGACAATAATAGAGGAGCATCAAATAACTTGTTGGCTGTTGCGTATGGTTTGAGGTATTGTCATGTTCAACACATACTCTATTAATTGTCTCAACTCTCTCATCTATATTGAGTTAATTGACTGCCATGGCCGGCTGTGACAAATACTGCAGCTCTTATCACAAGCATTTGCAGCCACCGGATATAGAATACTGTTCCAAATACACAATTCTCTGTTGAAACTTTCAACAAAACGTTCACTTAATTAGAAAACGCATAGCATAAATTAACTATATCAAGATAAAGAAACTCGTATATGTGGTAACCTGTTTGTTATTGTGAATTATATGTTTATAAGTCAAGACATTTTGTCCAGCATTTAGTTTCAAGACTATCTTGTGCATGTTAGAAAAGATGGTGATTATATTGTTTATAAACTAACAAAATAAAATAAGAAAAATTAATTCTAATTAATCAAATTACAAGAACATAAACAAAACCATAAAATGACAAATTGAGAAGAAGAATTCAACCAATAGAAGTTTGTCGAGTTCTGGTGTCTTTAAGATAAATTACGATGTCCCGATGCAAGGACCTCAATGAAGGATTGGTGACATGGGCTCTCGTGTCACAAATTTGAGCTGCATTCGTGTCCGCAGGTTGCGCGGGTCCAAGTGAAGAAATTAGGCTTCCAACCTAGGATTTGCACCTCCTCCTGCGAGCGAGAGAGAGCATGAGTGTTTGTCATGGTTACATCTTCAAGATGTGAGATTCTATTTAAAGCCTTATTCCTCTTTCATTTTTTTCAATGTGAGACAATTTATTTTCTCATTTGAACTAGCCATCTTTGGGTGACAATTTCTTATTCACCCCACAACCAAATTATGCATATGAATACATGATTTTATAGCCCTCATTACAAGTATTGCAAATTCATGCATGTAATCATTTAATTAAAAGTACAAATCACTTTAATTATTTAGTTTAATCAATGATCTTTTAGACCATTTTTCCAACATTGCATTGAACAATTTCGACCATCATCATCATGCGCATCCTAAAGTATCCCACTTTGACGTTGCTGCAGATTCTATAGAAATCTAGTTTAGAATCATAACAGGTAGAAAAATACAGCAAGATAAATAAAGACAATCACAGATGTTGAGAACAACTTCTAAGGTTTGGCCTGTCATACAAAGCCATCCAGATTTTTGCTTAAGTCTGTGATTAACATAAAGTAGTTAAACTATAAATGAGACATTTGAATACAGTCATAGGACTCTTGCATGGTAATTGATGGGGTACGTAGCAATGTTTTCATTCATTTCTTTTGGTGCTTGTGATCTTGTCATAAATAAGGTTAAACATCTTCACCAATCTCATTTCCTCTTTTGGTTGATACTTAAATACTGTTTGGTCCATACCATATGTTTATGGGTTTGAAATTTGAATTCTAACCATTACTCAGATTTGTTAGCTAACAAGAGTCAAGAACAACAACAGTCATATCTTTAAGTTGAACTAACAAGAACATGAATAAGTGCTTCTGGGTTTTAAGTAGTAGCTACGACAATTTATATTGAAATGGGTATAGTTTGCTAGATTCACTTGAGTGACTTGACCAGAAAATAGTACAATATTAATGAGGTTTTTGCATTTTTAAGAGACATAGATTATTGAGTGACCCTGTCATAACAGTATTGGACCCTCATGTTTTGATGGAGGGAAAGGATTTCAATTTCCTAGTATCCCAATTTGGTGTAATGCACCCCTCAACAAATTTTTTGCAAGTTTGTAACTACTTATTAAATTAAAGATTAAACACGCTTCAACTACGTAACGGTTAGAAAGAGACACTCCATTTCGACAGCTCTAATTACTGACTTTGGACTGAGTTTTTTTATCAATCGGAATTTCAGTTTTGAAATATAACTTTTACATGGTATTTCTATTTTAATTATTGTTCTCACTGATTTGGGCCTAGTAGACGACCCAGGTTCTAAGTTCCCTATTGGGCCTTATGCCCTTTATAAACTGCATGGGGCCCTCGATTTGCGATTGGGCTTGACTTACAGCGACCCAACGGACAGTTGAATCGATTTTTTGGTCTGGTCGGTTTGTCGGCAATATTTCTTTTTTTGTCAACGATATAGTTTGACTTTTATTTTTTGATCGGGCAACAATGCAACATGTCTAGTACGTGAAGCTATTTTTCAAATAATGGAAAGAAGTAAAAGAAAAAAAATAATGGAAAGAAGTAAAGAAACAAAGATAGTGAGCATCACGTCGTCTCCAAATATACGAGAGGGAAGTGGCAGCAACTCAAACTATGCAAGCTGTTAAAAACAAAGGGAAATTCCCTTTAAGAGAAAAAACAAAGGGGAAACATTAAGAAAAGGTAAGACAATCTGGTTAAAGAAAATGGAAGATATGATTGAGGCTGTGATGGATAAGATTAAGCCATGTAATTACAGAGGAGGGTAAATGTTGATGGAGGTAATCAAGGTATAATGGAGATGATTAAGGCTACAAAATGGATGGAATGAACTGTAATATTCAATGAAATGCTGCCAACGAGTAAGTGGCTATAGGAATGAAGCAAGGGGTGAAAATGAAGGGGAATAAGAGCAAATTACAACAGCTCATGCGTTCTAGTTCTGAGAAGAGAAGCCTTTCTGCTTGGTTCAAGGAGTCGTTATTAGGGTTTCTTTCTCGAGCCAACATAGTCGGATTTACTCTCTTTGGGAAAGAAAGAAATAGAGTGTTGATCTTTGATTCGTATTGATACATTCTTCAACCGGTGGATCTCAAAGTGTTATGGTCTTGAGCATAAGGTGCGTATGTTGTTGATACATTTTCTAATTTCGTTTAGATGATTCTACGTGTAATTTTTTTTATTAGATCGTTTGTTTCTTTTATATATAATGTGTGTATCGAGATACTAATATTGAAAATTACTATTATCATTGATCTAGTTTCTAGATGCTTACTACCCCACGACCCTTGCATGTCAAAAATAGTGATCAAAGAACCACCGGTAGCCCGCCGTTGACGGTAAGCGGCAGATTGAGTGTTTCAGGAAAAATGACTGCCATTTTGGTGTACCGGAATTTTACATAAGAACAAGTTCGGCCATTCATGAAACAATAAACTAAAACCCCCCTCAATAAGTTACTACCAGAATTAGTTAAGTTTGTTCAGAATTCACTTCTTTTTCTACTTGTTACAAATATATGCACCCCACGTTCCCCACAGCTATACAAACAGAAAATCAAAACTGCTTTCTTCTCTGCACAGTTGCTAAACCATATTCATCATCCAAACACTGTAAATTAACCCCAAACCAAGACATTTTTTTTATCATTCCCCATTCTCTCTAGATTGGGAGAAGCATTGCTCTATCTCTCCCGACTTCTTTCTTCTTCTTTCTCCCACACAACAGCATATAGATATTGTTGTTTGTATCCCAAGAAAGAGGATTTAACCAAGTGTTCGATTAGGTTTTGTGTTTCTCCTTAATTTCCTTGTTTCTGATACACAATGGTCCGAGCTTTTGCTACCCAAAAAACAATGCAGAAGATGAAATCGTTCCAGTTGAAACGGATGTTCGAGTTCCAAGCTGGGAGACATATACCGGATTTGGTATTCGACCACGATGCCAATGAGGATGAAGAACTATTAGCTGCTGCAGAAGAGCTCCCATCACCTCAAGCCGAAAAGCCAGCAACTCCTAAATGCAACGGGCCTTCAGGTCATATAAATAAGACAACCTCAAGGTATATAACATCTTTAAGCATTTTTGTGACGCTGACTTCCTTGTATATGATTCTCAGATATGGAACTGATGAAGGAAAGGTTTTCGAAGCTGCTTTTGGGTGAAGACATGTC
The DNA here is from genome assembly GCA_951800085.1 of Comarum palustre. Classification (NCBI taxonomy): domain Eukaryota; kingdom Viridiplantae; phylum Streptophyta; class Magnoliopsida; order Rosales; family Rosaceae; genus Comarum; species Comarum palustre. The sequence goes on along the minus strand of OX637588.1, from coordinate 2,164,853 downwards.
AGGTGGTGGAAAGGGTGTCTCTTCAGCCTTGGCTTTATCAAATGCCATAACAAATCTAGCAGGTATATACACCTGGTTTTAGTTTTTTCATTACAGAAAAAGCTTAGGAAATCTCTGAATTATGTTTCTTATATTTGTGTCTATGACAATGCAGCATCTGTTTTTGGAGAAACAAGGAAACTAGAACCCATGTCCCCGGATAGGAAAGCGAGATGGGTGAAAGAAATTGGCTGGCTTCTATCTGTGACTGATCACATTGTTGAATTTGTCCCTTCTCAACAAAATGGGACAAACATGGAGGTTCATATAGTTTTATCTGTTTTAAAATACATAATGCAAAGTCTCAAAGCATTAGTCTACCTATTTATTTGTTTCGTTCTAACTAAACATCCTTCTTTTTTATCAATGAAAATAGATAATGGTGACTCAACAAAGGAAGGATTTGCACATGGACATCCCTGCCTTACGCAAGCTCGACGCCATGCTCCTTGTAAGTAAACCTTGGTGTTCCTCGTTTCATGTTAGAATTGGATTGTATACCTTTTTCTAAAGACTGGGCTATATGTGGATAAACAGGGTCACCTGGAGAGTTTTGGAAATCCAAGTGAGTTCTGGTATGTGAAAAGAGATGCCCAAGATGATGAGAAAAGTACCAAAACAAATAGAAATGATGAAAAATGGTGGTTACCAACGGTCAAAGTACCATCAGAAGGTTTATCGGATGAGTGCCGAAAATGGCTGCAATTTCAGAAGGAGTCTGTCAACCAGGTACTCAAAGCAGCAATGGCCATCAATGCTCAAGTACTATCAGAAATGGAGGTACCTGAAAACTACATTGAATCCCTTCCCAAGGTACATATCACTCTACACTTAAACCTGAAATAGCATATCTTGATCAAACTAGAGCTTCGCTAACTAATTCACTTCCTCTATCTTAATTTTTGTTATAGAATGGTAGAGCTAGCTTGGGTGATACAATCTACAAGAGCATAACTGAGGAACAGTTTGACCCTCTAGAATTCCTAATGAGCATGGACTTGTCCTCAGAGCACAAAGTGCTCGACCTCAAAGACAGGATTGAGGCCTCCATTGTGATTTGGAAGAGGAAGATGAACCACAAGGATGGCAAGTCTTCATGGAGTTCTGGGGTGAGTTTTGAGAAGAGGGAACGTTTCGAAGAGAGAGCAGAGACAGTCTTACTCATAATCAAACAGAAGTTCCCAGGAATTCCCCAATCTGCACTTGACATAAGCAAAATCCAATACAATAAGGTACAAAGAAAATATCTACTCTTTATGATCATATACATATTCATAGGATGAATTAAACTAATTACCATACATGCTTATTGTACATATCAATAGGATGTAGGGTATGCTATCCTGGAGAGCTATTCAAGGGTGATAGAAAGCTTGGCTTTTAATGTCATGTCGATGATAGATGATGTCCTTTATGTTGACAAGAAGATGCGAGCAGAGAAAGCAAACAGGAGGCTTTCAGTGGATTCATTTGCCTCAGAAGATCCTGACAGGCTGAGTTGCACAGGGACACCGAGTTCAAAGACATTGTTTGAGTTCATGGGATGGAATCAAGACCTAGACACGGAGAACTTTGCGGAGAAGCAGAATAACAAGGAGAGTTGCAATAAAGAAGACAGTGACAAGATCATGAGCAAACCACCACCTGCTGTAAGCACCAAGAGGTTTTCATATTTAGAGAAGCTCGAGAAGTTGAGTGGACTAAGAAGTCCAACAGCTCGACATTGATTTGAGGAAAAACGAAGAGTTGAGCAATAGAGAGAGGACAAGAAGTGAGAGGGCAGATAGACATAGAGAAAGACACAATATTCTTGGTTATTACTAGGATAATACTTGTATTTCTATGTATAGTTCTCTTCCTTCCAACTGAGGATAGTGAAGTCGGAGTGTGAAACATGACTTGGGTGAAGTTGGAGTGAAATTTGACTCGTGCATTCGTTTGATTATTGTTTCTAGATGGATATCAGTTGATCGGCTTGTTGAAATTTACAGTAACGCATTTGTTCAAGTTTTCTCAAAGCATATGGTCTTTTCATACTACCTGAGGCCGTTACGTTATACTTGCTTAATTCAATGGTTATAAGATATCGATCCGATCCAAACATAGAATTCAGATTCAAAACGAATCCTAATCCGAGCCAAATTCTTAATATTAGTTAGTCCCAAGTTCCTAACAACATTCGCAATAGTCCAATCTGTTTGTTTGTCGATTTAGGTTTCAGACGCATCATACTATAAATACACGTATATACCACAACATGTCATTCAGTATATCATGCCCCCCGAAAGATCCCTTGACGTCTCCGGAGACACCGTTGGCGAGAAAAAAGGCAGCGTCCGACGTCGGAGAAGCAGCTGCTGGACTTGCAAGCCTTGCCGGAAGGATGCATATTCCACGTGATCTCGTTCACAAGTCCTCCAGACGCATGCAGGCTCTCCTTGCTTTCGAAGGTCATCAAGTCCGCCGCGGAATCCGATGCCGTTTGGGACAAGTTCATCCCGAAGGATACACACACGCCATCCTCAAGTCCAACTCTCTTCCCTCTTGTTCCTCCAAGAAGGAGCTTTACATGACTCTCTGCAACAACCCTGTCCTCGTCGAAGACGGAAACATGAGCTTTTCGTTGGACAAATGGAACGCCAATAAGTGTTACATGATAGCTGCAAAGCGCCTCAGGATTGATACTTACGCTCCGTATTGGAGACAGAAATCCCTAACTCGTCATCAGTCAGGGTTTAAGGAGGCATCAGAGCTTTATGGTTGGGTTCATTGGTTTGAAATCCGTGGGAGAATTGAAACGAGTATGTTGTCCCCATCCACGACGTATGAAGCTTACTTAGTGTACGAGTTGAGGAAAAACTGTAGTGCAAAACGATGGCATGTCAAGGTCACAGTTGGTGCGAGAGCTTATGGCTTTGATTATGAATGTCCTGGTTTGGAGGAGCAAACAGCACAAATTATGCCTACAACAGAGTAAATGATTCGACGGTTGAGATGTATAAGAAGAAGAAGAAGAAGAAGAAGAAGAAGAAGAAGAAGAAGAAGAAGAAGAAGAAGAAGAAGAAGAAGAAGGATGGGTGGCTGTATCTCCAAATGGAGGGCGGATGGGTGGCTGAAGATGGAGCTGAGTTTCACTGTCGAGGAGACGAAGATGAAGAGTTGGAAATCATATGTTGCGAGACATGTAATGGTATGCAAGGTCTTCTTCATGGGATTGAGGTCAGACCAGAGGGCTAGGAACTAGCTAGCATATGTAATTGTCCATCATGATTCGTTTCATATGAACCAAATCTCCTGATGTTGTATCAAGTAAAAAAACACATACATTTCCTAGGGAGACAAATAAATCTTAGTTTGGTACTTGTGCGTTACAAATAAGATAAGACATAGTTTCTTGCCATACTCAAAACCCCAACCACAAGCTCCTCTAGTCCTCTTCTAAGTGGATCTGCAATTTGACAACTAACAATGTGTCAACATACAACTTGAGCAAAATGAGATTCAAATAAAAATTGTTTGTCATAATCGATTGCAACCCCTCCTGTGCTAGATGTCGTAGACCTCACTCATCCCAGTCCAATCGCATAAAATCCCCTTGTTTTCGTCTCTTAGATGTTCCACCTCTTCTGCGTAAAATGGCTTTCTTCTTCATTTTTGTACCACAAATGGTTGTGGTATAGTTATGCAAATTCTTCCCTGAACAGATGAAACAAAAATTTTAGAGGACTAACAGTGGCAATATTAAGCGAGAATAAATGCTAAATATGATCGCATACTTGGAGAGATTTGGTTTGGACAACTTAGAACGAAAATCATCTCTCTCTGGATGTACTCCACTTGTTCCAAACAATGCCTCATGGAATGACAAGAAGTTTTGCTGGTAGTTTTTGTGCTCTCCACTTTGTCAAGCAAAAGTGGAGCACAAGGCTTGTTTTCTCTCCATCTGGTCCACAATGCACTGTGAACATTCCTATACACAAACATTTAACAGAAGTCAGAATAACATTTCATGCTCTATTCAGCAGGGACTGAGCCAGAACACACACCTATATCGTCTACCCAGCATGAGACTTCATTTTCGATAAATTAGGCATCTAAATTATGAATTACACAACCATTTCTAACAATATTTCAGTAAACCCTCAACTTAATGCAGTAGAAACATACTGAACAGGGGACTCTGTCTCTGAGTGTCATGAGAGGCCAAACAGTGAGACGAACATACCAAATATGAAAACTAAAACGCAAACAATAAAGTCAAAATTTGCAAACTTTCAAGGTCTGTGAAGTGAACTATCAGTTCCATTTCTCTACAAATTACTGTTAGCATTATAAGGATAGTTAAGTCATTGTACTACAAACCCTACCCTATAAATAGCTCTGTGTACAGTTATCCTCAGTGTAGTTTCAAGCCTTTCTCCCGTTTTTCCTTTCTGCCTTGTTCTTTCAATTTCAATAAACCATGTTTCTATCAATTACCAACAACAATGCCAAAGCATACCAAGCAGGCAAACATGGAAACAAACAAGCGAACAATAAGGACCCAATTTGCAAACTGTCACAATTCCATTACAGAACAATAAGCATGATGAAACTATCTTCCAAACCAAGCAAGCACAAAGACTAAGGAAACAAATCAACATGGGTAAAGGCTAAAAAGCATTATTACAAGATTACAGGACCAAGATTAGAGTACATACTTGTCGAGACGTTGTAGGATTCTATGATGCACGGACACAGATAGGTGATATGGGTGCGGGTACAATACGATACGAGATACGAGTTTTTTTTTTTAAAAAGTAGGATACGGGTACGTTTTTATATATTATAATAAAAAATTAATATATGAATAAATCTATTTAACTAAAAAAATGTAACAAATCAGAAATTCAAACTTCAAAAACACTGTCTCAAGCAAATAAATAGCAAAGTTGTAGCAAAATAAACAACAAAGTTCAAGTAAAAGAAACAACAATAAGTCCAACTCAAGCATCATCAAATATCACACCCTCAAAGTCTGGTTTATCAAGAGAGAGGCTGGCCACCTCAAGCATGCCACCATTAACCAAATTCATTGAATCAAAGTTATCTCCTCCGATATCCCATATGTCTCCACGCTTATATTCTGGAGTTTTTCTAGAAAGAAGACGAAGATTATTATGCACAAACACTAGATCTTCAGCTCTTTGTGGAGTGATTCTGTTCCTTCTAAAAGAGTGTATAAAGTTGTAGGTGCTCCAATTTCTTTCACAACAAGAGGAAGAACAAGGTTGCCCTAGTAGCTTTAAACCTAACCTCTGGAGATTTGGTGTGCTAGACCTATGGACAACCCACCATTTCACCGGTGCAATCTTACCTCTATCATTGATAGAATCAGGGTTTGAAAAATCATCCAAGCATGCCGAAAAAGAGGCAAACTCCTCATTCACACTTCGCCTTTGTTCTTCATTAGCATAGTACTTCTTGAGACATTCTTTTCGTTCTTTTGAAATCTCATCATCTTAAATGTGGAGGGACACGATTAAGGGCTCCACTTAGATATTCCATGCTATAATATCTGCAAATTCAATATAACAAAAAATTATTGATTCATAGTTACATTTAAAGTAATAAAAGTGTAAAACTAAATCTCAAATAAGTATATCTAATTTACCTCGGGTTCAATGAATGTGCCATGCAATGAAGAGGTGATGAACTCTTTGTCCATCTTGATATTAAAATGTTGTACACCACATCATAAAATTCTGAAGGCTCGTCAAGTTCTTTACCTTCTTCTTTATAGATAGCGGCCTTTACTTTCTCAATTATATTGTCCTACCACTCATATACCTTGTGAAGACATGGCTCATCTGTGTCACTCCACCGAAGCATCTCATATATAAGCAATGTAAAGGCAAGTATGTAATCGATCTTCCTCCAAGTATCATCATTCAATATCACATCTTTCACAGCTCTTGCTTTACCCACATCATCATCTCTATAAACGTCCCACTGATCACTTATCACCATCCTTTCTAACCCTTGTTTTATCTTCCTAAATCTCTTAAGCATCACCACAACGGAAGCAAAACGAGTATCGGCAATAGACAACATCTTCAAGTTTGAATGCTCATTAAACATAGCTAACCTCATACCATGACTCATAATAAAATTCTTTATAAACCACACATCATCCGCAACATTAGTAATCCAATTGCATGTATCATAAACATCCTTATTTCCAGGAGCTGAAGAAGGTGTGCATATGTTCTTCAAAGCAAGATTAAGTGTGTGCACAACACATGGAGTCCAAAAGATATGCGGAAATCTAGCATTAACTATGGCTCCGGCGGCTTTACAACTACTAGCATTATCAGTGATTACTTGGACAACATGTTGTGGACCAATATCCAAAATACTCTCAATGAGCAAGTCAGCAATGAAGTGTTTGTCTTTGGATTCACCCTCACAATTCACTGCTTTCAGAAACATAGCTCCGGATTCACAAGCTGCCATAATATTGATGAGTGGTCTTCTTTGAGAATCTGACCACCCATCACTACACACACTAACACCCTTTTGTTGCTATGAATGCTTAATCGGTTCCAACTGGCAATCAACATGAACTCTTTCTTTATGTAGAAGAGTGGTTCTCAAAGCATTATAACCAGGTGGACGGTAACCTGCAATAGGACAACCACATGCCATATTAAAAGCACGAATATAGTGTGGATTCTTGGTAAAGTTGAATGACAGTCCACCGATAAAAAACATTCTTGCTATTTCGCTATCCAATGCTTCTTTAACATTATTATTAAATGCTCTGTCAAGTGGTCCAGTCACTCCCTTTCTCTTCTTTGAAACTTCCACAACCTCTTCCATTAAATCTAGCCCATATGTACTTCCATTTGAAGTACCATCAACAACTGAAGAGGATGAAGGAAGAGGAACAAGTCTAGGCTATGATTTTTTTTGACGGGTGTCGGCCTCTTCTATCAATCTTTGAACCTCTCTTTTCTTGTCATTTGGGATTGATTTACAAATTCGAATCCCCTTTCCTTTAATCTTGAGGAGATGCAACTTCACTCTATAATGTGATCCAGTAAACTCACCGTTACAAAAATGACACTTAAATGCATAATTACCTCCATCACCTTTCTTTGCTGGAGTAGTTATAGTGACAAACTTCCATAAAGGATACGCACTGACATTGTATCCTTCCCCACCATCACCTATGGTACCTGGATCAGTAGTTGCATTACTCATCCTCCGAGGCTCCAACACCTGTCAACAAAGTCAAGCAAACAATATTAAATTCAAAGTAATATTTAATTTCAAAGTTCAAATCGTTTCTGACCACAAACATATCAATAAAAGTCAGGTCATGTGGAAGTGGAAACTGACAAAGGAGGTGTTAGAATCATCACCACAAACATATCAATAATATCTATTCGAGAGACCCCAAGACAGACCACAAACATATCAATAATATCTCTCCACTGTCTGCAGTCTCCACTCTCCACTCTCCACCAGACAGACCCTAAGACAGAATTGATCTATTCGAGAGGATAACAGAGTAAACAGACCAGACCACAAACAGAGTTCTTCAGTCCAAAGAAAAGTTCACTCCTTTGATCTACCTGTGAATCTGTGATTGGATGATGAGAAGCCGATGTGGGTGTCTCTGGGAGAGATGAGAGCAGAAGTTGGAAGAGATGAATCCAGAGAAGCCGATGTGGGTGTCTCTGGGAATCTGGGATCTTGCAGGAGTTGCAGGCTTGCAGCGGCTCCGTCGACAGAGGATGAGAGCAGAAGTTGTAGATCCAGTCGAATCCAGAGAAGCCGATGTGGGTGACTTTGGGAGTCTGGGTCTTGCAGGAGTTGCAGGCTTGTAGCGGCTCCGTCGACAGAGGATGAGAGCAAGATGAGAGAAGATGATGGTGGGCGCCGGAGGGTTCAAGAGAGAAGAATACAGTATTAGGTTAGTAAACCGTATTCATTCCTGTATTTTGTTTAATTAGCTGTATCCAAACCGTATCCAAAAGTATCCAAACCGTATCCAAAAGTCAAACTATACTAAATAGTCTTCGATACGTATTTTTGTCTCCGGATACGTATCTGAACCGTATCCAGAGCGTATCGATATCAGATACGGATACGATACAGCATTCTATACTTTTAGCCGTATCCATGCATCACAGATAGGATTCTTTGAGGAAAAAGAGTGGTGGTGTTCACTTGTAACCGGATAAAGGGTCTGCCTGTTAAACAAACTTAAGAACTTAACTTTTGGATGAATCAATGATTACATTCATACAAAATTAACAGAGACTGAGGCTATATATAGCCTTACACCGAAAATTGAAAGCAACGAAACAGAGTGCAGAGGAATAGCTCTCGTCTTCAACAAGCCTGAAGATCATGAGCTAATTGCACAAGACTAGGACTAACTCTAACAAATCCTAACAGCAAGACTCTAACAAATAGGATAGTTATTAACCGAAATAAACACCAAACCCAGGTTTGCAGAACCCTAATCTTGAAGCCTTACGTCATCATCCAACGGTCAAACACTGCCCTCCTAAATGGTTGAGGTAGTCCTGCACAACTGCTTTATCTGGTATCGCCGGCCGCGAGCTCATCTTTGCCTACTCTCTCTCTCTGAAAACGCAAGTAATGAAGGGATATTTGGGCCTTTTCTTCTTTTAAACCCCTATAAAATGAATAAATTATTTTGTGATTTAATTTATTCTCAAATATTTTAACTTTAGGGCTATTTCTTTTTAATTTCTTCACCAACACTAGTCACGTTTGGAGCGCATAAACAAATTGGACGGTCTTGTTGGTTTAGAACACATCACTTGGAAGACACTATTAAGACAGATTATTGATTTGGAGCTACACCTGTAAATATATCGGATTTGGACCGGATTGACCTAGATCTGGATCCGACGGGTTAACGGATACCCGACCCGTTAATCCAATCAGTTTATAATAATAAATATTTTAATTTTTAATAATAATTTCATAGTTTTATCATAAAACAATAATGAAATTTTATAAGAAAATAAAGTTTACATCAAAAGTTGAATTACATGTCTAAAATTTCTTAACGATACACTAATATAATTAAAATACTTGATCTCCAATATTTTTTAACATAGATATATAAGCATTAACAACATTCAACTTCATCAAATCATACTTTAGAGGCAATTTAGATATGAATGTTTAGATTATCTAGATAATTATCATATTATTTAATATTTATTAATTATTTTATAATTATAACAATATTATTTAATTATTTTTAATGGATCCGGACCCTTAACGGATCGGATCAACAAAGATCCGGATCCGATCCATTTAGTAAACGGGTTAACGGATCAATTGTTCAAATTTTTAATCCAAACCCGTTTAAAACTACGGATCCAGAACGGGTCTGGATAATATCCGGTCCATTTACAGATTGGACTAACACAAGTTACAAAAGCATATTCAGATGCTCTACCCCTTTTTTCACATATATTAACAACCATTGGGAAAATGTTGGCATCCACTACTCGACGTACTCGTATGATGAGCATCAACAGAAGTAGTTAGCTACCACTGGAATACATATATATGGAACGTCTTAACTAGTTTTCACATTGCTCGTCTAGCTCGTCTCATGAATGAAAAAATGTCACCACCACTACCCTGCCCAGATTTCCTGATACTGTGTCGACCCTTCTTCCGAGTCTCCTGCTGTAAGATCAAGATCACCAACACACGGTGGTTGAAATGGAGATCAAAGACATGAAATGATCGAGATGAAATCAAGGACTTGAAAAATAAAATGCTGTGTACTATTCTGCAATTCAGCTCACCTGGAAATAAAATGTAGGATTATGTGGACCTCTGGAAAGGATTGATAGACCATCACGAACAGGCACTACATGGAAAATGTAGTCCATGTTAATCACAGACAGTTGTTCATCATAGAAAACATATAAACTGTACATTATGAAAACACAAGGGAAGGTAACAGCCTTAATTATATATACACCTAAAGCTGAAGTAGCATTATCCTTGGGGAAAGACGGTTTGTGTGAGCAAGTGTACAAGAAAAGCGGCATTGCTTCCTCTTTCTCAAATTCATGCTTGTCAATAGTTTTCCGAAAGGCCGGCTTTCCAGAATCCCTGCATAAATGGATCAAATTCATCGATTTGATTAAAAGAAAGGACTGAAGGACCATACATTTCAACAATTAATATCAAGACAATGACAAGCCTACCTCACATCTTCATTTGATTTCTCAGTATCTCTGATAGCTGATCACAAAACCAAAGAAAAGGGGAAAAATGTTGGTGACAGAGTTTCAATATTAGTAAAGAGGGGAGTGAAATGTTTGTGGAAGATTACGTGCAAATAGAAAACGTGCGCTATGCCTTGGCAAAGTCTGATGCCATCTCGTTCTTGTGAGAGCAACCTTGTGGGTGAATTGTTCACATAGGAGAATTCTCTGTCAAATTCAAAAGCAATCAAGTTCATTCTTTAGTTACTGTTATGATGCAACAAGTACATAAGCTTTGAACAAAACTAGCTGATGATAATGAGTGTAATTACTTGTTTGAGGCAATCTATTCGCAACTCGGCGTCCGAAAATTCATTAGTCTCGGAAATGAGGCCATTGAGGTTATCAGAAACGCATCCGAGATGATCAACAACAGTAATCACAGCTCTGCATACATACTCTTTTGTGTTTTCCACCACACTGCCAAAATATAACCATTCCTAGTCATTCACTAAAACTACTTGATTTAAGACAAATATTTAGTTAGTTATCTTCAATCCTTTCAATGAAAATGAAAGTGAAAAAAATCTTAGCAAACAAGACTCACGCTCTCTTTTCTTGGGCAGCCAAGAAGGTTGATTCACAGTACTCAGCAGCATAATGAAGTTGGAAGCTCAAGTCTTTCAGTTCCTTCAAACTCAAACTCAAAAATTTAACATTTCAAACGACAAAGTACACAAATCAATATTGGGGTTTTGGAAATCATGTACCTGGAGAGACTTGTCAAATCTCACAACCTCCTTGGACTCTCCTTCTGAATCTCCTTGCTTCCCTGAACAGGGTATACAGTCCTCCATCTTCTCCATGTTTGAACTTCTTCTGAGGTTTTGGAAAGCTTGCAAGAATTGAAAGTGGGAGGATAAGCTTTGTTTTTGAGCTAAGAGAAACTGAGAAGAAACAAAAACTCCTTAAAAAGGAGATTGATTCTCTCCCATGCTATGGATACATCAGTGATCCCCAGCATGTTCAAGAAAGGAGGAAGATGACAAAGTGCAACTGCAGCCCGTGATTTTTTGTTCGTTACTTTTCAGTTTATAGGAGAAAAGGCTAAAAAACCATGCAGTGAGTCAGTAGTCTCAGTACCTAACTGACAACTCCATCAAACAAAATATCCACAGCATATCTACAGTGACTTGAGAATGAGAGCTCTGTAACTATTCCTTTACTAGCATTATGACAAAATTATGAGATTTCCTGGTTCAAATCGAACCCTTCTGTTTGGTAATTAACTATTTAGCTTTAACTGATAGAGATTGTTTGTAGTTACAGATTGGCTGGATCAAACCTGAAATATGCATGTGAGGAGAATTTATATATCATTATTTTTTTGTTTTTATTTATAGATTTGTAGTTACAGATTTGTTTTTATTTACTTGATGCATTTCCTGATTCTTCCAGGAGATTCATGGCTGAGCTGCAGTGCACAATGTGATTATATTCTATTTGGATTTTCTTAATCTGTATTCTCATTCAGAATGTCAGATTATCAAATCATAGATCATATGTTATCATATGTCACCCCAAGAAAAAATTGCAATTATGTACAGAGCACTATGACTATGAAATCAGATGCAACAGAAATGGTCCATACAAGGACCATCGTATCCTATCATTCTTTCAATAATTCAACTTTGCACCAACAGGCGTGCAAAAGGAGAAGAACAAAATCTAGCTCTGAGCTACAAAAATCTGATAGCAGAAAGTAGTTTCTGCAGTGGAAAATCTACATGCTTCTCCAGCAAGAAAATCAGCTTCCAGCTATAGAAAAAATAAACGTTGGGAGTTTAATTATGACCTATGTGCCTTGTTGAAAGTCCTCAGCAATATATAGCCATTACCTTCATATTTGAAAGTCGATGGTACATCCACCAATCTTCTCTGCAGTCTCAATTTCTGGTAGTATTGAATGATGATTTGCCATAGTGGATCCTGATAGAATAGCTTTCAGACTCTTGAGAATTTCCTGAGGTCGGTCTTTAGTGTATTTGTGGTTTGTAGTTTTCAACGGTTCTGACTGAGTACCAGTCCTCAAAGCTGCCTTATGATGGTGTGGAGGCTCCTCAACTACCTCATACAAAGAAATTCAGTCAATGTATAAATACAAAAGTGATTGCACAATAATGAAAAGCAACCTGATATAGATAATGTAATTCATAGACAGTTCAAGCACCAAAGTATTCACACGATACACACTTGATGTATGACTTTAGAATCAATAACTCATAAAGATGCAGAGAATATCATGATCTACAAACCTATGAAATGTTTAAGGACTATGTTAATCATATCATTTCACATCTTTAGACCTTCAGGACTTTAATTTGACCTATCTTATCTTGCCAACCCAATTTGTAGATAAGACCATTAATTTGTTACACACAAATTACCTTTAAGTCTGGTTGCAGAATCCTTCCTTGCCTCACGTGATTTAGCTCGCATGATGCATAACCACATTCTTTCGGCTTCATAACCATGTTCTGATACAACTGGAATATGCCAGTGCCCTTCGTCTGATTCCTGTAAACATATATCACCAAGGAAAATCAATATCAACAATCGTCTAAAGTTCTAATCAAAATTTAGTTAACATACAGTTGCAGAGTTGATTGGTTTTTACCTGAATTACAACAGAACAAGGAGGAGGCATATGAAACACTGGACCACCTTCAGAAAAACTGAAGTGCACCTACAATTAAAGATGATAAATGAGTTGTTAGATAAACGGGATCAGAAATAATACAGAGAATCAAGTATTGCAGACTGAAAAAGTACAAGCACTTTGGACTGAGTAATCTAGTGTAGTGTTGACTAAAGATAATTCTTATTATCCTAGACAGCCCCACTCACTTGATGCCTTTCTTTCCATCTTGGAAAGAAATCATTCCCAAGAAGTTGAAATGTATGGTCTCTCATCTCATCATTTGTCACAAGTAAGCACTTGAACTTAATTGCAGCATACAACCAGTACCTGAAAACGACAGCACTTCAAATTAGTATATGCATTATCCAAGTGATAATCTGAGATCAAGTACAAACTATGCACGTATCACTCGTTTACCAATCATCATTTGACCCGGTAGGTGTTGCATAGAGAGCATCAGCATTTTTCCACTTCTCAATCAACGCCTTATTCACCCGTTCATCCATTCGGCCTCCAGTGATACGCCTATTATGAAGAACAATGAGTGGCCATCTCTTTGAGGGAAGCTTCTGGCGTATTCCATTAACGACAGCATTGACCTAAACAATTCACCATGCTAATGTGAACCAATGATAAATAAGAACACATTGTTAATTTCTGTTTTATGTGCTTAAGCATCAAGCTACTTGCCTTGGATGGGATGAATATCTTCTGGCTGAAAAGACCTACATTAGCTCCATCCACCACTGCTTCAAAAGGTCCATAATAATCGAGCCATTTCTGCACAATACAATTTTGGCCTTTTTAAGTCAAACCATACAACATTAAAAGCAATAAGAATTGTCGGAGATTTTCGTACTTGAAATTTCTGAAAGCTTGAATTTTTCTCTCTCTTTATAGCTATAGATGCAACTGATTTAGCAAAGTTTTCTGTTTCTACAGGATCAAGATCAATTGTGGCCAATTTCCCCCCACAACATTTGCACAAGCCATCGGATCCAATAGTTGTACGCAGAACTGACCACTTTCCTTTCCCTAACCAACCGTGCCCATGCCACCCTCCACCTCCATTTTCAATGCCCTGCCTTATCAATCTTTCATCCCATTTTTTCTTTCCCACTCTCGACGCTTCCTTGCTCTCAAACCAGTTTACAATTAGGTCTGCAGTAGAAGGTGAGACCCTCCTTACACTTGTTCTTAGTTTGTGCAACATATAGTACACCTTGTCACCCTTTCTAGCTTCAACACTTGCTCTTAAGAGGGCCTCCAGTTCAGGCTCTTCTGGATAGACACCGTGCTCCAACATGTGTTTCTCAACTGCAAATGCTTTGTCAATATCACCACTACTGCAAAAAGCAGATAATGCAGGACCATAGGAACGCAGTCTAGGATTTATTCCCATGGACTTCATTTGCTTCACCATGCCAAATGCCATATCCCCATCCCCCATTGACATTGCCATTCTAGCCACAGATGTCAATGCTGCTTCATTCATGGCGACACCATCCGAACGCATCTTCTCATAAATCTCAAATCCCCTTTGTAAAGCATACTTCTTCACATCCTCACTGACCCAAATCTCATTGCTTTCTTGCTTCACATTTCCATCTTCTAGACCTGTACCATCATCTCCAACTTTGGTAGGATTGTTCAGTCCATCTAAGAGGCGAGAATTTCGCTTCACAAATCCATTAGAAAACCACGCTAGGTTCCTCCTTTCATTAGAATCACCATCCACATCATCATCAAACCTGTTCCCTGAACTCAACTCCATTTTTTCAGCACTCTCATCACTTCCACTGCTATCATCCCAATTCCCACTCTCCAAGTCTCTCATGTTACTCAACTCTACTGTTTCTTCACCAGATGAATCCATGGTATCCAAAGTTCTTGTCCCAGAACCACTCTTAGCAGGACGAACAACACCAACAGCTGCAGAAGAGCACAAATACAACAGAACAGTGTAATGGTACTGAGCCAACTTAATGTCCTCAGTTTGAGCCAAGTCATAGTACTTGATTGCACCCATTACATCCCCTCTCTTTGAGCACATATCCAATCCAACTCTCATCTTACCTTCAGGCAAGTCCACATTAACCTTAACCTTGTTTTTCTTAGACCCTCTCCCCTTTTTCTCTTCCCCCACCTGATCACCATCACTACCACCTCTCTTCTTTCTTTCCTTACTCTCACCTTTATACCACACACCCTCCCTCCTTGTACTTTTCTGTCTAGTGAACCTAGTTTCACTCTTTTTCTCCAAAACTGAACTGCCATTGTTCTTTACAGGTTTTTCAGTTGCTGAGTGCTTCAGGGTCTTTTTGTGTGGTTCATGGTATGTGGTGGTGGTGGAGAACTGTGCAACTATGTGGTTGATGTTTTCTCTAGCTAGTGGAAGTGGATAGAGTTTTAGTGTGTGTTTGAGTTGAAGTGTTTGCTTGGGAGGTGAGAAAGTGAAGACGTGAGACGGGCAGTGATATTCGAAAACGTTGAGAGGAGATGGGTACTTACAGAGGGTGGTGATGGAGTGAAGAAGGTGGTGGTGCTTTTGCTGCAGTGAGTTGGAGGTGATGGAGGAGGCCATGTGTGGCCGTTGGAGCCTTGGAGGATTTTGCTGGGCCGATACCGATATGGATTAGCTAGTAACGAAGGTGTAAGCGGAAGTTACGTAATTGCCCCTGTTGTTTAAAGAGGATAATGACGTCATTATAGACGATAAATCCACCCTTTAGCCATTTCTTTATCGAACGTCTTTCAAGACACTCTTCGAGAATACCAAGGCATTGCATAAAGCAATTTCATTTGAAAAGGAAAACAGAGAGCGGCTATATATGAATTCAACGATAGCTATCACCCTGCTACCCTCAGAAGATTATGCCAAAAGTATTGCAATAAGAGTTCTGAAATAATCAACTGTCCAGCAGTCTTCAGATGGTACTTGAATCATCTTACAATGCCAGTGCCGAGACACAACTTTGAAAATTGACTCAGGGCCGGTTGATATTGCGCAAACTAGACACACATTATTGGGCACCCCCTGTAAATAACAAGTTAATTGTCCCCAACGTTGGTTCAGCAGGAGCAGATTTAGCCTCCTTCAGAGGCATTCAGGACAAAAGGATGAAATTTGACAAGCACTGATGCCCAACTGAACTGTTTAACACATCATGCTACTAAAATCCATAAATAAAACTGTGTCAACATGAGCCCTACATTGCCGTCAAACAAAATCTCTGCGAGACAACTTGATAGAGAGAGTGTGGTCATAAAGGCATTGAAATTCCTGAAATGAGAAAGGAAGTATTAGGGTCCATTTGGGGGTGTGAATGATCAAGTAAGGATTTGCATTGGACGAATTCAACTTAACAGAACCATACGAACACTATAGGAACCTCCATATATGATAACACCTTAACACACTAGATTAAGAAACTCTCCTCCCAAATAAACCCAAGGTGCATTCTTTGATCCCATGAACAACTTGGCTGAGTGATAGACCGCCCACTACTAACTTATCAACGTTATCCGCTGTAAATTTTATTTGTTCATTGCAGTTCAGTAGAGTGTGGATTGTGTTTTAGTACAAGTATAGTTTAGTCAATTGTGTTCATTCTATAAAGGATGATCCTGTAGTAGATTTTATCTTCTTTTACCTTTCAACCTGAGAATTTTAAATGCCACCGTGGCAAGAACAATCGTAGCTCGTCTAGCTATCTCCTAACACATGAAGCAACTAGAAACTCGATCAATCCACACAAAGCACCAAAGATCATACACACACACAACAACCACAGCGCATCACATTCCGCTAAGCTACCGAAAACTCAAATTATCGAAACTTCAATAGTTTTGTGACTCCACTAAGCAACAAAACCAAATCTAAACCGTAATTTCATAGCTCATAACTAACCACAACACCTTATTAAAGCACTGAAAGCTTAAATTAGAGGGAAAAGGCTGACCTTGAGGAACTAATCCCCAGCACTGAGACTGAATCGGCAAGCTCGATATTAACCGCGCCGAAGCGATTGCACTGTGCAGCGGCATCATCGACTCCACGCAGCTCAACTCCAATGGTAACCTAAAATTCAAGCGCACACAATCTTTCTGAGATTCCAGATTTGGACGACTCAATTCCAATTGGAAAAACCTAATGGAAGTGAAAAGTAACCTGGAAATGCGAATGGTGCGTCGGACGGGAGCGGGCGCCGGAAAGTGGAGGCTCGATTTGAGTGAGGAGAGTCCGGACGGCGGCGAAGAAGTCGTTTTCGTTAGGTGGTTGAGAGTGAAGGAGGGGTTTAATCTGGTGGATAACCTAGAGACGACGACTTTGGAGTAGGCCATTTTTTGAGTCACTCTCTCTACCACTACTGTGTTTTGGGTTTTGGCCGCTCAGCATTTCACCATGGAAAAAGGTTTTGTTGGCTTCGATTCGTGGAAACAAAACGGCATGTCGTTGTACGGTTTCGATCCTAACGGATTGGGCTTGACCCTGTCCGGCCCGGCCCGACCCGACCCGACCCGAACTAGATAATTCTGAGCAGTATATTCAGATTACTCAACTTCTACATTCTGTTTGTTCTCTGATTCACATACTTCGGTAGTCTATTTTTGCTTAAAGATAAACTAATTATGCGATGACTTGCTCTTATTGGAGCTACAAGCTATAGATCCTTTGATTGTATGTACATGATAAGCTAGTGTCTTCTTTGGCATGGTAGCTTCAGGCCTTCAGCTATACATGATTTGTGTGGGAAGCTATGCTTGTGAATTCAGCTTTCAAATTTACAATGTGTGCAAGTGGGTAAGGAAAAGGAAAATGAGATGTATGGCTACATAAACAGCTTTGAGATTGCAGAGGAATAAGTAAAATAGATAAATTACAATTCATGGGGTAAACACAAAACACAGTTTCAAGAGTTACAAGGGAAACCATGCCTTATCAACCTGGTAAAGTCTAATACATAAAATGAATAAGAAACAATCCTCTTGCGTACTGACTATGTAGAAGGTTTGAGAAAACTGATACTACCAGTCATCCATAGACGAGTCAAGACCATACTCAAGATCGTGGTCGAGTCTATTGGGCAATCTTGACCCCTAAGACCAACCTCTGCAAAGATCACATACATTCGGATGCTTAACTCCTTTGATCCATACAAATGCATTTTCTTGCTTGCAATCGAAAGTGTCATGGTCAGTGTTCTTGTCGCATATCCAGCAAAAAGCAAGGTTCTTCAGAACATCTTCAGTTGCTTTTGAGCAGTCTGCAGTCGGCAACGTTATGACCAGCCTCATTGCATACGATGCAATAAGAAAGCTCCTTCCAGACTCTTTCTCTGTCAGGACACTCTCCGGCCTCTGGTTTTAAGCAAAGACAGTCTCATGGTGTAAAATTGGTATTAAGCGTTTACACCCACTAGAACAAGGTTAGATTTTGATCCTTTGGAAAACTTCGATAACATTAGTGTATATCAGTCAGAAAATTTCAAGCTTGCTTCTTCAGCTAATGTGTCATGCGCTTGGTAGGCAAAATTCGACCTCAAACCAAGGTTCTAAAAAACGCTAAGTGCTCGTCGGGTGGATAGCCCTTAAAGATTAATCGGCGACTAATCGAGGATTAATCGGTTTTCTATTTTTTGTATTTATTTTATTTTTTAGTAACAAATAAATATATAAATACATTTGAAATAAGTATTATAATGTCAAAAAAATAAAATATATATATAAGGGTTGAAAAAAATAAAAACAAATAGCATATGTCCTTAAAAGTTAAAACTTTAATAACAACAATATTAAAGCAATTGGATTCTGACACAAAATGACATTTGCAATTGGAAAAAGCAACAGAGATTTTATCTGCCCAGGCTAACATAACTTCAAGCTCAAAAGATTGCACCATATAATCAACCAGAACATCTGATAGTAACAGTTTGATGAACACCAAGCAAAACAATGCTTACCCTAAAAAACTTGAACATTAAAAGAATCAATGAGAACTCAAATTAGATATATGGAACAAAGCAATCGAACTCTTGTCTTTTATTTTATTTCTTCTGATAAAAATAAAAGAAAATAAAAAACATTCCCAGCCGATTAGTCTCCGCCCAGGAGGCCAAAAATCGACCGGCTGCATACACCCGTCGATTAGCCAAAAATAGCCACAACTTGGGGTCTCCGGGCGCCTAGACCGATTTTTAGAACCTTGCCTCAAACAGGGTCTTAACTCTTGAATATTAACCAAACATTCAAAAAAAGGTTAAAATTTTAATTACAAAAACTTCATGTGTACAAGAAATATGAAGATACTCCCAATAGGGTCATAACTCTTGTGTTATTGTCAGTTCAAATGTTCAACTGTTTTCCATATGTTTTCCTGGTTGTATCACTTGCATAGTGTATGATACTATGAATTTTCGTGTTATCTGAATTATGGAGATGATCGGCGAGAAATTTAGAAGACTGACCAACTTTGAGGAATCAATGATTTTTAACGTTGTTTTTGTATTTAGTTGAAAAATGACCATTTTATGTGGTATGCCCTTATCAAATCACAACAACAAAACATGAGAACTTTTGAGGAAAAACAACAAGGCCGTTCCAGCTCATCAAAAAAAGGCGGTAAGTATGAGTTCAAGACCTGAGGAACAAGAACCCAATTGCTTTAGTCCAACCCAGCTCACAAGAAGATCTGAATGGCTAGATGTCAATCTGAAGTTCTGAATAATATGCACGGTATATTTGATTTTTAAATCTTTTCAAACGCAATATCAGAAAAAGAAGTCTCAAGTAAAACAAAGATTCAATCTAAGATGGAATATATATATATATATATATATATACACACACACGGTGCGGATCAGGAGCGGAGGTCCGTTCCTAAGCTTAGGAACGGATTTCATCATTTGACCCATTTCCCGATCGAATTTCCTCAAACTTCCTTCTAGACATATCTATATCATCTTGTGTAGATCATCTCTACAAAATTTCAGCCAATTTGGTGATTATAAAGGCCTTCAAACTTGCGTTACAAAACTGACGGACAGAATTCTGTCCAGTTTGTCCATCTTTTTTGTAACATAAGTTTGAAGGTCTTCCTGATCACCAAATTGGCTGAAATTTTACAGAAATGATCTACACAAGCTGATATAGATATGTCTAGAAGGAAGTTTGAGGAAATTCGATCGGGAAGTGGGTCAAAATGATGAAATCTGTTCCTAAGCTTAGGAACGGACCTCCGCTCCTGATCCGGACTATATATATATATGTATATATTCCATCATCTTTTTTTGGATAGATCTTAGACTGAATATTTGTTTTACTTGAAACTCTTCTTTTTATGATATTACGTTTGAAACGATTTAAAAATCAGGTATACCATATGCGTTCAGAACTTCAGATTAATATCTAGTCTTCTGAGAACACTCATCACTTGGGAGTTTTCTTCCTTGTTGATCGGCTGTCTGAAACACATCTGCTAGTGCTAGGTTGTCATTGCTTCATCCACCTTCTCACCAACATGAGTGAAATGCTGGATTCTTTCCCAAGTGCAAAGCGCCGACTCACAAAACATGTCTACATACAGCAGCAGAATAATGAAATCACCATGACCAAATCTCTTGTAATTTGGTTGTGCTTTGTCCTGGAGGTCGGCATTGGTTAGACAACACGTACCTTTCACAAGTTCGGTATTATATGATTTATATCCAGTTTGTTATGATACTTGCTGGACTTTTTTTTGAAACCATTATGCTTACCACCTGCCTATCATTAGACCAATCACAAAGAGAGGGAAGAAAGGGAGGTGAAAGCCAATGGCGAATTATTCAAGGTAACATTACAATACTAAAGGGTGGCATTCACAAAATTTATTTTCCTGAATGACTGTAGATGCCGGCTTACAGGCGGGACCTTGAGGATGATGCAGGTGCACTCTGTAGGACAGGAAACAAATATTAGTCAAATCGATACACAAAAACTTGCTTCATTCATTGAAAATCAATCAAGTTGTATAAGAGTTGGTTTTATTACCAGAGGCAGCCCTCTCATTGCTCTTTCTTCCAAAAACCTTGATGGTTTGAAGAAATCGCCGTATACTCCTGACCATTTCTTGAGAGTAGCATATATATGCTGAGGCCCAACCAAATCTGCCCAGAAGACAATGCCACCCCTGCCACACAGAAAAATAGTTGATATGAACACACCCAAGAACCAAGGAATCTGATGAAGTTTTACTAACAAAAGAATGGTTGCAAGTTTGCCACTTGCAACTCAACATCTTAAGCGCAACCAAAAAGTTGGATAAAAGGGAGGAAACAGAACTCACCGGTAAGATGGGAAACTCATGCCAAGAACAGATGCAATGTCAAGGTCTGCTGCTCGAATAACTACTCCTTCATCCAAAATACGACATGCCTCATTCACCACAGGGAAGAGTATTATCTCCAGAATTTCTTGGTCTGTAACAGCTAGTGGCTGCAAACGATAGCCCAGAAAATTCAATGAGCATGGTTGTCTCAATAGTGGTTAGATGAAAGCAACTGCTTTGCCCGTAACAGACTACAGTAGTTTCAATTATAATACTAATTTGTGTGAAAAGGAGAACACCTTTCGACCAGGCATCATATTGGTAATTCGTCTAGACTCCTCAATAATTGGTAGCACAGACAAATCAGGCTTGGGCTTGCTTCCCTTTTCATAAGTGTAATAACCTTTTCCATTGTTTTTACCTGAGATACCATAAGCACAAAGAAAATCAAACAAAGAACATGTAAAAACATTCCAAACTCCTTCAAAAAAACACAGGAAGATGATGATGTTTGGTGAAGTTAATATTACCATTTCGCCCATTTTTGACTAAGAGTTCGACCAATGGTGATTTAAATGTGCGATCAGGGAAAGAAGTAGCAAATTCCTTACTAACAGCAAGAGCTACTCCATAGCCTGCCAAATCCTGAAGTCTGCAAGTTAAGAGAGCTAGACACAATCAACAATACAGTTCTGAAGTCCAAACATGTAAGAAGCATAATCCCAAAAAATTCAACTCAATTCACATAATTATCTGGAAGGAAAAACAGCCAGGAGGAATAGTGAAAGGGGAAAGAAATTACTGGAATGGACCCATAGGAAGGCCAAAATTGCTGATGATCCTGTCAATCCTGAACACATCAACACCTGAATTGACCAATATATGTGCGCCTTGGGTATAAGGAAAGAAGGCCCGATTGACTGCAAATCCCGTACAGTTACCAACAACAACAGGCACCTTCTTTATTACTTTCCCAACTGTCAAAAGGTCAAGAATAACTTGTGCCGAAGTCTTCTCTGTCCGCACTATTTCAAGAAGAGGCATCACATGAGCAGGACTGTCCATCAAAGTAACATGTCAAACAAACTAGAAATTTCATTCAACAAGCATTCCATGGTAACCGGATAAAAGAATTGATTATACTATAAAATGCTAGTGACATTTCTAAAAGCACATTATTTAATAGTCAAAACAAGTGTGTTTTCACCAAGTGGTATAGATGCATATTTTCAGGTAATTTACCTGAAAAAGTGTGCCCCAACGATGCGATCCTGAGAGCTCGTCTTTTCTCCAATTACATTGAGGTCAATAGTGGATGTGTTTGAAGCCAAAATGCAGTGAGAAGGGCAAACTTTCTCAAGTTCACCAAAAATCTTTTGTTTGAGAGGGACACTCTCAATGACAGCCTGCAAACAAGACATAACTGCATCAAGTGACTTTTCAAAAATGTCTGAAGAAAAAGATGGATAATTCAATATCACCAAAAACAGATTTTAGAGAGAGATTAACACTTAGACAGTTGGACCACAAACAGTATACATAAGTTATATGTCTGAATAATGATTGAAAATATGCAACAAAGTTCCCATTTAAAATCCAAGATCACACATTCACACTAAACCAGTGCCTACCTCTATGACCATATCCACATCCTTGAAGTCTGAGTAGTCCAGACTACCCTTAAGCAATGATAGAGCTTTGTCTGCCTTATCCCGTGTCAGCTTACCTCTAGCTACCAAGCCTTTAACATTTCCTGTCACATAAAAAAAACTATGAACAGGTATCCAACTAGGGTACAGTATCAATGATTTTCAAACAAATGGTTGGAATGTACTGTTAACACCGAGGGTGAATCACCTTCTATTGTTCGTATGCCCTTCTGAAGATATTCTGAATTGATTTCTTTGAGAACAACAGATATATTGCTCAGAACAAGGGCTGTAGCTATGCCAGAACCCATCAGACCTCCCCCAATAATAGCAACCTTCTTTATATGCCTTGGTTTCAGCCCAACATCAGTAACCTTGGGCACCTGCATAAGTCATAATTCAGAAGATGAGAATGTAAAAGGAGGCTTAAGAAATAGCTTGTTAAAGAAGATAACAACACACCCTTTACAAATCAATTTAAAATGATTGAATAAAGTAGGACTTATAGAGCCAAGAACAAATATATGGTTGAAGTATTGAGAATATAAGGTACAACAGAACCAATTAAAAAATAGACCAACCAAAGAATTGACGCGGAAGGAGATCAGTTTTTATGTACAAACAGAAAGAATGCACCCATTCACTAAATTTCACATTTATCAACCCTGGGAAGTTACTTGCAAAAGAAAAATAAAAAAAATTGTACCTTTGATGTTGCACGTTGGGCAAAAAAAACATGTACAAGTCCTTTTGAAGTGTCTGATACAACTAACTCCTTAAAAACCTTAGCTTCCTGTATGAAACTTCATTTGTTAGAATATATGTGAAAGGTGGCATGCAAGCTGTTTTTTCACAGTTGATAAAAAGATACTAGTAACCTAATTATGACATCATTAACAATAAATTTTCATTAAGATTATATCCAAATTTTGATAAGGAAAAAAAATCATCTCAACAATACCAACTTTACCTTCAGAACTCCACTATATCCTCCATGAATGATGCCCTCCTCAATTGCATCAAGGCACACTTGGTGCTGAGGCATATTTGGAGCAGTCTTTCTGGCCTGTTGTCTAGCAACTTTTATTATTTCGCGTGCCTCGGACAGGGAGCAAAGCTTGTCTGTCCTGTGAAGAGACCGTACCCATGGTTTTCGCGCCTCTGCAATGTCCAAAGCCCATAGTCGAGATGCTTTCAGCAACTCTTGAGAAGGCACAATAGCATCGATAAGACCAAGCTTTGCTCCTTCTTCAGACATGATCGACTTGGATAACTGAAAATTGATGTACGCCATAGTTAAAAAGGAAGGCTAAATTGGGATGGACTTAAAACAAAATAACAATTTGAGCAGGAAGTCTAGGCCCAAAATTTTATAGTTTCAAAACCAAGTATGAGTAGATGAACCAATTACCAGCATCATCTCAATTGCCTTCTGAAGCCCTGCAAGCCTTGGAAGACGCTGTGTGCCTTAAAAAACAACATTATTTTCACACATCAGTCAACAATATTATGATGCCATATTACAGCTTACTTTGAATGAAGTTATACCTCCGAATCCTGGAATAACACCGAGTGTCAACTCCGGCAGGCCGAGTTGAGTTCTTGGAGCAGCGATGCGCGCATGGCATCCCTGCATAGAATTTACTAGTTAGATCTAATTGCAAAAAGATTCAAACAACCAACCAACCAATATCTTAAGAAAAAAGAACTAAAAAAATGTCTGCCTAGGAGCAATAGCGCTCACCAATGCCAACTCCAAGCCACCTCCGAGTGCAAGTCCTTCCACGGCAGCAACAACAGGCTTCTTCGAATCTATCACACAAACATCAAGATATTAACCGAAAATAGTAACCGGTGTGGCAAAACAGACCCCAGCACTTTATGTAGAGTATCTAAGTACCTTCAACAGTGTTGACCATCAAGTCAACAGACACATCCGGCATGAGTGATACATCCCCTGCCAAATAAAATAAAAATCAGAATGACAAATTCTCAGTTTCTCACCATCCAACAATGACTCGAAGCTAAAAAATCAGCAAAGAAAAGCTCATTCGAATCATACCGGTAGCGTGAACCTTCTCGAAAACATTGATATCAAAACCTCCAGAAAATCTCCCTCCATTGCCTTCAACAAACACAGAATCAAACGCATTCAAAAAACACATCCAATTTTGCAAAATACGACACTGGAAACCACGCAATTCCAGCTAAACAGTAAATTCAAAGCTGAAAATTAGTAGAATTATTACCAGTAACGACAATAGCCTTGACGTCGTTTCTCCTCGCCGCCTCGTCGAACTTCTCCTTCAGCCCCGCCAGAACTGAAATCACACACAGAAACACTCAGCACAGTCAAATCAAAACAACAGTAAAAAAGATAACGGAAAAGGTGAAGAGGCAGCTCGGAGTTAACTGGGAATGGCCAAGGCGTTGACGGGAGGATTGAACATGGTGATGACGGCGACGCCGTCGCTCCCGACCTCCATGGTGACCTTCACCTTCGCCATGGATCAACGAAGCAAGTAAGCCTAGGGTTTCGTGATGAGGATAAGAGAGATGAAAACGAAGATGATTGAGAATGAGAATATATGAGATCAGTATGGGTGTGTGAATTATGGAGGTTTGATAATGCTATGGGTTTCGGGAGTCGGAAAGAAATTGACCAGCCAGTCGTTACTTTTACGTTTAGAATTGGTGCGCCACGTGGTAGAGGTGGCGTTTACACGTGGGGAGGGATCGGGTGCGGGTGAGGAACATGGAGGTGGAAGGTTTCTTGGATTTGATTGGGTGGTGGAGTCGTTGCTGGTTGTTGAAAGTCTTTCTTTTTTCTTAATGGCTTTTTAAGGGGACAGAAATTCAGGAAGATTGATGGAAACTAAGCTTTAGGGTTGTTAAAAGTTGTTAGACAAGAAGAAGGCGTAATTTATCGTAGCACAACCAAAGAAATATGAAAAGAATTAAAAGATACTATTTGATTTTACTTCAGATTTCCTTGCAACAATACATTGATAAAAGGAAACACTGAAGGGGCAAACAGGACTAACAATTGACACAGCACAAGAAACTGCAGAAAGAGTGGTTGATTTACTTCTTGCAAGAAAAATTAAGTTAAATATTCCAGTATTCCACCATAAGTGGAGGAATGCTCGCTGTTTCTTCAGAAATTGTGAAATATATAGATAAGACCAAAAATAGTAGAAAACTAAATGTAAACAAAATCCTACCTTGTAGCTATGATGTTAATTTGTATGTAGTCTAAAATGATAGCATGTCTAAAATGATAGCATGGCCCTGCATTTTACACCACTTGGATCAAACTATGGTTGACGCTAAGAATTCTAATCTACAATATATTAATAACCTTAGAAAGCAAAAACTAAAGTTAGATCCTTCTAAGAGTGGTTCCTAGTACTGCCTTGCCAGTTGACACTGACAAGTCGACTGAATTTACCTTGGGTAAATCTTGTGTGCTGAATTCTTTTTACAGTTCTTTAAGCTTTTGGTTTATTTCCCCCATTTCCAGGAACAGATGGAGGTCTTGGAGGCACAGTACTAGGAGTTGAAACTGTTGCAGTAACCATCTGGGATGTCCTGGCTGTAGGTGGAACAGATGCCGTAACCATCTGGGATGTCCTGGCTGTAGGTGGATCAGCTGCAGGAACCATCTGCGATGTCCTGGCTGTAGGTGGTGGAGCAGCTGCCGTAACCATCTGCGATGTCCTGGCTGTAGGTGGTGGAACAGCTGCAGGAACCATCTGCGATGTCCTGGCTGCAGCTGTAGGTGGAACAGCTGCAGTAACCATCTGCGATGTCCTGGCTGTAGGTGGTGGAACAGCTGTAACCATCTGCGATGTCCTGACTGTAGGTGGTGTAACAGCTGCAGGAACCATCTGCGATGTCCTGGCTGCAGCTGTAGGTGGAACAGCTGCAGGAACCGTCTGCGATGTCCTGGCTGTAGCTGTAGGTGGAACAGCGGCAGGAACCGTCTGCGATGTCCTGGCTGTAGCTGTAGGTGGAACAGATGCCGGAACCGTCTGCGATGTTCTGGCTGTAGGTGGAGGAACAGTTGCAGAAACCATATGTGATGTCCTGGCTGTAGGTGGTGGAACAGCTGCAGGAACCATATGCGGTGTCCTGGATGTAGGTGGTGGAACAGCTGCAGGAACCATCTGCGATGTCCTGGCTGCAGGTGGTGGAACAGCTGCAGGAACCATCTGCGATGTCCTGGCTGTAGGTGGTGGAACAGCTGCAGGAACCATCTGTGACGTCCTGGCTGTAGGTGGAACAGCAGCTTTTGCTACACCATTGCTAATTGGTCCCTGACGACTGCCGGTTTCCATTCTTGGATTTGTAGTTCCATTGCTGATTTGCTCTCTTTGAGCCTCGGCTTCACTTCTGGCGAAAGATGAGAACTCTGCTTCTGCAACAAAAAATTAAGAGGTCCATTCATTTCCAATGTCGAAGTGCTGAAAGAATAAAGCATCACTCTTTCTGGACTTGAAACCAAAAGGAATCTCAACTTAACCTAAAAACATCCATTTGCCATCCTAATGGGATTAGGTAAAGCATACAGACCAAGAAACTATATTCCCCTACAATTATAATTATGAATTTATGATTGAATTTATTTTCACTTCTTAATCCAGGTAAGAAAAAGGGTAGACTTGCCTTTAAGTTCCCCTCGAGTGATGAGCATATTAAGACAACCACGAAACTTTGCTAACACAATCCTTTCTTGTTCTGCATAGACTTCTGTCATTCCATGTCCATTAGGCATCTGCGAAGATGAATTGCATCCTTCCCCCATTAACCCATTAGGAGAAGCAGCTGACATGAATATTGTATCTTGTTCATCACACATCAAGGCCAAAGTTCCAGGAGACATTGGCCTCTCTTTTGGCCCATCAACACCATCGGAATTAGAATCTTCAGGGCTGTTTTTGTCAGCTTGGTTTGCTGTATCGTCAGTCACAGCTTTCTGCGTATCAGAATCCTTTTGGCTTTGCAACCTGTCTTCTGCGGTTGTAACTAGGGAAGCTTCTGTCTGCTTCTCTGCAGCATTTCTTTGGTCTTCATAGATTGGACAGATATTAATGTGCAGACAACGAAAACAACACTTTTTGGTCAAGCTGAAGCAACATTTTCATGGCTATCGAAACTACTTGAAAGGTGATTACTTGAAGCATCCCCACAACAAATGATTTGCTACTAATATATTTGATCATATAGTATTAAAACTGATGTCATCCTTTTTCTGTATCTCATCTTTTAGAATTATTAAGAGAAGATTTTAAGTGCGGAGCCTTATGAAAAGTGAAAAACAATGAAACTTCAATCACTGATTTGTCATCTTATGAACCAGTAAACTACCTGCAAGTGTCTTTGCTGCTTCTTCTGCTACCACGACCAAAACTGAGCAAAGCTCCTTCAAGTCCTGTGGTTGGATGATGTCTGCTAGGAGAGACCTTCAAAGATCATACACAACTTAGTTTTGAATCATGTACATTAACAGTAGCTTATGAAAACACCGATGGTACCTATATGTGAACTTTGAAGGCCCTAATCCTGCAGTACTGTGATGAGCAACAGGGACAGAAGAGGAAGACGGTGTAGGCGGCCTGAAATGGTTTGCCTGACAATAACAGCATGCGAATTAATGACAGTATTCCAAACTAGAAAACTGCCAAGATGAAGTTAACAAATTATATGCAAATATCATTGATAATTATAGCTAAATCCTGGCCTGTTAAAAATTGAGATTGGGGGTCATCATAATAGGATATTTTGTTTCCATTGATTGACACCACTAATTTATAGAAGTTATTATTTATACCACAAAACTAAATTTACCTGTGGATACTGTCCTATCCTATGAGTTGACGGATCCTTAGCTGTCTGTCCAAAAAAGAGTTCCTGACCTTTTCTTTTCTTGGATACCAATGGGGATGATAAATATCCAGAGGATCCAACAGCTCCAGTAATGGCAGCATTTGCTGCATGCTGAATATATGCGATGTTGTTGGTATGATCACCATGAAATAGAGCTTGTCTCTCTTCACTTCCTTCAAAATTTTTGCAGTCTATGCACTTACAGTTCTCAGAGCATAGAATGTTGGCTTGGAAGCATTCACAATATTTCTTGAGGCACCCTGATTTCTTGCAGTGGCATCCTTTGTTGTGCTTTGCCAAGATCACAAGCTCACCTGCTTCCTCCTATAAATTTCCAAATTGGTCCATTTTCTTATCATTCAGATAGGTATACGAACGACACGGAACATAAATTATAACAATATATGACTATAAGCTATAAAATTCAATTTCAGGAGTGAAACGCCATAGTTCTTTTCCACAAAGGCAATTTTTATCATGGTATAAGACAGTGCAAAACAATTCATCAAAAAGAACCAAGGGCATGTGCTCCGCAGACTCCCTAAGGATACTTCATTTATTTCAAATATTTTAGCAAAAATAAGTAAAACTAAATAGAGCATGCAATGATTTTCTCATAGACTCTTAAGGTCTTGATTGATTTCAGAGGAATGTTGTGACCTCAACTTCTTACCAAAGCCAGTGGTGCACAAAGGGTGGGATCAAAACTGCGTCCTACTAAATAAGTTGGTTCTCTCATGTACAAGCCAGAAAAACAAAAACATTGTCCTAGAACTTTGATAAGCACCCTAAATCCTAGTTTTTAACCTGTTAATACATGACTCCACATGAGATGAAGTGAAAAAAAGAACGAAGTTAGAAAAGAATATCAGTGATGTTCTGACTCTAGAACCATAATACTAAAAGCAAAAAACCACAGTGCATACTTGTTAGCTAAATAGTAACATGTTAGCTCAATAGTCATACTCCACTTTATTGACTCAAAATCATGTGCATAACCAAAGATGTGGCCTCGCAATCCGGTAATCGCAATTTCAAAGTGGATCATTGAAAGAAGTCCGAACATTAAGTATACATACCCAACTATCCCTTGGTCCATGTGGGCTACTTGCAATTTTTGGCCTAAAGGCATTTGGATTACGCTCCAAAGTAGCTTCTACTGCATCTCGCCTGGCACCTTCATTTTCAACATTGTTGCAACAGTTTACACAGTTGCAACCGTCACAATAAATGCCAGATGCAAAACACTCGCAATACCTGGTCACCAAATATATATCAGGGTTTGTATTTGTGTGCTATAGTTATTTGATACACAATATTGATGTAAACTAAACCTTTTTGTTTGAACAACAAAGAATTATGAAAAACTAAAAGAAAAAAGAGTCAGTGTGGTCTCCAAAACTGTAGCATAATGGAAAGCGCAAACAAGTTTTGGACTTACAGCTTTAAGCAGCGAGAGTGTTTACAATTACACTGTTTTTGCTTCTTAGGAGTGCCATCTTTACCATCAATATTTGGTCTTGGTCTTGATTTTGGGGAGTCTGGTTTCCTATGAAACAACAAAAAAACTGTTTATAAGACCAATAAACCAATTTGAGATTGCAATAAGGGTTTTCACTCAATTGCAAACATATGTATCTTTAGATGTGTCAATATACACAATAATTACTATAAAATTCAATCTTGTCTGTACATCAATAAATGAACATCATATGTACACAGATTGATCAGCAATCATAGAAACTTAGTATCGACACTCAAATGACAACTCACTTACCAAAAACTGAAATGCAATTGAACAATGAAGGAAAGAAAGTCAATCACCCAAAAGCCATGTGGTAAGGCATTTTATTCAAAGAGGAAGCAGAAGGGGCAATAACATCAGTCAACAATGCTCACAGCCTCACATCTCTTAGGGAAGTATGTTATTAAATTATAGAAATTGTTTAGAAAAGAATTTAGAAACTCCTAAACTAAACCGTCACAAAGAAAAGTCCAACACAGAGCACACAAATGCACCCTCGTACATATATATCAAATGCAATTACTTCAGAAACGCAGATTCAATACTCCCATTCATTTACTAATTGAGTTGCTAAAGGCCAATATCAAGAAACCCCCATCAAACAATTTCAAAATCCAACAACATAAAAAAATTCACCCTCCAGAATCAAACGTTCAACACATATTTCTAACATTGTCACTAAACTCCAGAATATACAAGCTCACAGACTACACAACAGCTCTCAAATCACCTCAAATTTTGAGCTCAATTCACATCTCAAAATCCGAAAATTCAAACTTCTCAATCAAATTGAACTATTAAGCAATAACCAGACCACAAATTCATCAAGCACCAAACTTTTCCAAACAAAATTCAAAAAAGCAAGAAACTTACACAGGCCTAACTGAAGGCACAGGCGGCTGCGGCTGCGGCGGCGCCGGAACCGGCAGCCCCATCACCTGCGGCCTCGGCTGACTCTGCGGCACAGTCACACCCGGCACTTGCGGCCTCGGCGGCACCGGAAATCCCACACTCCCCGAGGTGGAGCCAAACCCCGTGAAATCGAGCTGCCTCGCAAGCTTCTTCGCCGGAACCTCCCCGCTCGACGACGTCGTTGCAACCACCGGCGTCGCATCCGATTGCGGCTTCTTCTGAGCCGAATCGGCCCCGTCGCCTTCCCCCATGGAAATCCAAAACCTCACCGCAAATTAAAAAAATTCAAAATTTTCGCCCAAAAAAATCCCCCGATTTTCTCTTAAACTCAAATCCACTGATTACTGCCCAAATTCGCCAAATTCAGATCCGGATAGTGATCCGAATCTTTATAAAATTCCACCACTCGGAATTGCGCAGCTCGAAACCCGCGGAGGACCTCGTCCGCGAGTCGCCGCAATCAAAACGGCGTCGAATAGTAAAAAACAGAGTGATAGGGTTTAAATGTGGGGATAGGAAAGAGAGAGGTTTGGGATGATGATTAGAGAAAGAGGAGGGGCAGCAGCGAAGGCGCCTGTTTTTTGGTTCTGGTTCTTCTTCTTCCTCGTCTCTCCTCCCTCTCTCTTCCCAGGCTTTTGAATTTCAATTTTGGGAATATTGTACGGTGGATGTGTGATTAGGGGTTGATCAGACGGTGGAGGGGAGAGTGGGTGTGGACGGTGAGTATTCATAGGAAGGTGAGTATTCATAGTGATTGACCGTCGATTAGAATACTTTGTGTAATTACATAACTCGGAGAGAATTTTTCACCTGCGTTGTTACCGCGGTAATTATTTGTCGACATCCGGTCTTACTACCTTATTTTACCACATGTTTGGTAAATTCGATCTAAAATGTTTAAAATTGATAAGTTGGTGATAAACTTGTGTATTATATAATATTTTATATATTGTCTTACTCTCATGCAATGCCTAAATATGCATACGAAAGCGGATAAATTTATACTATTACTTTTATAAAAGTCAGAAAACAGAGAAGTACAACACACATCTTGCACTACTGACTACACCAATCATAGAATTTTTAACCTTTAACCCACCATTCTACTTTCAACAACTCAATTAAGGGAATAAAATTGAGCTACATATGTTAGAAATAAATTGAACTATGTAACATTTAAAAAAAACATGTACATATATACTGGGAAGCTGATTTAGAATTGGATATTATGATGTATAATCGTGTTATATAATGTCACCGTAATTTTAAAGCAAATAGAGTCGTCATTAGAACAGTACTCTTTGTTATTTGGTGTTTGTTTGAGTACATAAATATTGTAAAAGTTTTTGATATTATTTCAAATCTTTATAATTTAAGGTTTATACTCCATATCTCTTTTTATGTATCTAACAGTTTTATTAATCAAAATTTAAAGACAGGTGCACAAACTTTTATTCAAAAAACAATGTGTACAAGTGGATAGTGAAGTTGGCGCAAAGAGGACCCACAGTCGGACTTCGACGTTGAAATTTTCGGTGGTAAGGTGAGGCCAAGCACCCTTACGTGTCTGCCAACTTGTTCGAAATGTTTTCAAGAAGCATCGTATCAAAATATACATGGTGTCATAGATCATGCTCAGGTTTCAATTTCAAACTTTTCAACCTTCGCTAACACTCGGCCACTCGAGTCTATTTTTATGGCGGTAAGAATAAACTTTATTTAAAAATAGAACACTTAATACAAACTGATATGATTTATATATGAACAGCTATTACAACAACAAAAAAACAAAACAAAAGAGCCAAGAAACAAGCTAAATAACCAGATAGCAAACCCCTCTAAAATGGAAGAGACTAAAAGCATCATGTTGACAGCGACACCGGCCGAACCACCACGAACAAAGGTCGTTGAGTTTGCAGCAATATAGAAAATCCAACATACCATGACATCAAGAACATAATCGACCCCCATGAATCCAACCTTATAGTCATTAATATATTCAGCCTCCACAACCAGGCAAGAAAACAATACCAAAGAAAGGAAAAAAGAGCTAGGGGAGAGGAAAGCCAGAACCGCAAGCAATGAACAGACCCAAATAGCTAGCGAGCAAGCGCTTAAAACCCTGTCTCGGATGAGATCCACAACCAGGGAAACATAACCAAAAGAAAAAACAAAAAGAAGAAGAGGGTTGAAGGGCGGCCAAAATCAACCACGCAGGCTTTTACATGACCCGAGAGATTAATGCAAGCAAAGACATAACCTGAGAGAGCAAGTGATACCATGACTGAAGGGAGGAAAAACCGTTTCAAAGGAACAAGATTGAGGATTTGGAGAAATGGAAGAGTGATGAGAAAGTTTATGGTATGTTGAAATTTTGGGATGTTGATGGAGGAAGAACAAAGAGGAAAAAAAGAAAAAAACTGCTAGATTTGCCACCACGGGACAGAGGAGTTATCACAAAAGTAGAGAAGGATATCCCCTACTCACCGGTCGAATTCTAGCTCAAAAATCCAGTTAGAGAGGGGAGGAATAACGGATTGAATCCGGGAAGGTTGTAGAGAGAAGGAAGTTCTCTCTACAAAAGGAGAAAACGCGTTTTAGCAGTGAGTCACGTTGGCCACTCGAGTCAAACAGCACCAGAGAAACTCAAACGGCAACCTCAACTTGTGTAGATAGAAATGCATACAATTCTTAAGACTATTCATGACTCGGTGCAAGTATTCCTTTCCAGAGGCACTATTAAGTAAGAAATCGACACAATGAGAATAGTACTTAATACTCCATATCGACAACATCCCGCACTACGTTGAGTCACAAGAGATGTAAACGGTTTAGAGTCAGTGAATAAGCAACAGAATACTAAAACTATACTAAGCTACGCGCAACCTCCCTCACTCTCTCAGAGACAACATTACACAGAAATTGAGCTGGTGAGGACAAAATCACGACTGCAAAACGTGTCCCACGCACATTTTTAATATGCACCTCCGATTCGGTCTCGCCCCATGCCACCACGATTGTCTCCTACCCGATCCATATACATAGGCCGGTTATCCTTTGATGGCAGGCCACCTCTTAAGGGTGAACGGCTTCTCTGTCTAGCATCATGTGCCCATCGGCCACGGTAAGGAGGAAGTGGCGGTGGTGGTGAAGGGGGAGAAAGTCCCCTTTCAAATACTTTTCTTTCAAAGAAACTATCCCTCCCACGATCTCTATTGCCCCTATCCATGGGCATTGGCCTGTCGAACTTGGTTCTTCCTCTATATTTGTCCGAGTAATCCAACCAATCTCTTCGCATTTGGTGGTCAGGAAACCTGTCTTCGTGCCTTGGAGGAGGCGGCCCAGCACCAAACTCTCTGGGACCATCTCTAGCCCAGCCACGAGGAGGATACCTATATCCATTCAAGGGTCTTCCATGGGGAGGATCAATTGCAGGACCAGGGAAGCGTCTAGGTGGAGAATTTAGAGGTGGAGGGCCAGGATATCCCCTTCGAGGACTTCCCCTAGGTCCATCACGGAACTTGTGGCAGTTGTTACAGTGGTCCCGCCTTGCAAAGTTCAAGTTGCCACATCTGCACATGGTTGATTACTTGATTATATGCATTAAACTCCAGGGAAACTTAAAAGCAAACACAAGTGACCAGAATAAGAAAGCAAAACTATTAGAACAGCAACCACTTCTTTTAACAGGTTGTACATTGTTGCTACTAAAATACAAAATCATTTGCTTACTGAAATATGGTTACCAGAAAACTTATTAATGTAAGGAACAGTTTTCAACTGGGGTATACAGCTTAGTTGCATAAATCTAACACTTCAAAACTCGTGTGAATCATAATGATTCAGAACCATCACATACAACGTTATAGTATTGACAACTTCAAAAAAACCTCAAAGATAGATGGAAAGGAAAAAGAACTAAAAGACAAGCAAGGTAAGTAACTTACAAAGGATCAGAGCAAAACCAGTCTCCTTCCCTTGGGAGCACATTTGGATTATTCCTACTCCCTTCACCTCTAAATGTCCCAGGAACAACCCGTGTCCCATCTAGACCTCTACCAAATGGTCTGCCAGCACCCCCTCCTCCTCGAGCATAAGGTGAGTTGTCTCGATGTCGACCAAGATCCCTTGCACTGCCAAACCCACGCCTGCGTTGTGGACCACCTGAATGACCGTACTCAGGACTGTAATGATCTGTATCCCTACGACGTACAGGAGAAGCAGAACCAACACGTATTTTATATCCTGGAATAAGGTAGCGAATGCTAGATGAGAACCACCGAATTACACAAAGAAACAGATAATGGGAGTAGAATATATTTGCAGTAGCCAAGGATTTAGGAGTTGCAATGACTGTTTCCATCATTCAGGGCCTCTCTTGTGTAGGTAAAAGAAACATATTATCAGTGTGGAAGACAGTAAGTTCAAATCCTTGCCCTCAAACAACTGACGCATATTACCACTAAAATACAGCAATAAGCAAGTCAACTTCACAGTCCATGGCACACAGAGTAGAAGGCACCGTTGAGACGATATAATTATAGAATTCATATATTTCCAAAAACCAAATCCAATCTACCATATGAGCCACTACAAGCCATATCCAATACCACATCTATTTAACCCACAGAATTGGAAAAACCCAGAATCATTATAACGGAGCAACCACATCTCTATGCACCATTTGCAGTCACAAGGAGGAAAACTTTAACCATATCCGAATCCTACAATTGGAAGATGCATATGCACCTATCTGATACTCAGCACACAGTGCGATAATCCGAAAGCGAATTTGACCCATGACCCTCAGTTGAAATTTGCCAGCATGAAGAAGCAGTGAAACCAATTTTTACATGCCTATGGGAAAATAACTTCTAGAAAATAATACCACGGAGCTTCAACCCTCCAGATAATTCGGTTAACCCACTCCAGGTTTGAGTGTTGGTATATCAGACCAACTTGGCTCCTTTTTCCTCATCAAATTCAACTATGAACCCCCAGATTTTACTAAGCGATAAGTTTTGTAAGTTCTCCCCCAGGAACTTTAATGCATAACCATTCTGAACAGTGGATGTATGACGCAATCAACGCATAGCCAACCCGAATAAGTAACTCCTTGTTATTATGTTGCCAGTGCCACTATCCTTCCCCAAGATCTAGTGGACATGCTAAACAAACTTCCCCAAGGTGACCGAGTCTACACCCAATTTAACACTGCAGATTAGCATAAATTCATACTAGTCATTCTATCCAACTCGCCTATCAGAATGGAAGAATAAAAAAATGAAAAATGAGATCCAAACAAACAACTTCCCAACCACAAATAAAGGAACTAGAGAAGCTTCATATTCCTTATTGGCACTCACATCCAAACCCAGGAAATCTCAGGACCACTGAACCAAACTGAATATTCCATCATCTTGCAGTTTTCCTAATTTTTCATCTTCCCGTAGCATCCCCAAGTAGACCGGCCTTACCCTTAATTTGAATGAACCAACATTAATCATATATCCCTCTGTCACTTCCAATGTTGGTAGGCAGCAAACAAAACTCTTGCTGGATATGAACCAGACACTATAATCATCGATCCCTTAAACTGATGAAAACCGGAAAATATATATATATATATATATATAAATATATATATATATATATACCCAAAACACCACAACCATAGGCAACACAACAGAAATGAGACCCATCGATGCAGCAACAGTCAATTGCAGACATCATGTCCAATTCCCATAACTTATATCTCCCACAAACAAAAATACCCAGAATATGAAACTATAATCCCCAAGCCCATGATCCATGATTGCACTCACACCCACACATGCCTTCCCTCAAGATTCAAGTTCTTGCAGGCAACATTCCGAGCTGTAAGACACAACAGCAGAATTTATTCACAGTTTAAAACTGTACAAGTGGTCAATCATAGAACCACACGTTTGGACATGCAGAGTTTAAGCAACAAACAATAGGTTCTGAACACCCAACTTTTACCACTAACACGAATTCATAATCATAACCAGTTTTTCGACTGCTCAAGGCTAACCTCACATATAAATCAAATCAGATTCTAAACACACAAAAATTATATAGATCTAGTAGCATATCAATTCCAAAAAAAATCTAATCACAACTTTTTCTAAACCAAAGCATTTCAAACAAGACAAGCTCTACACAGAAATCGAAACGCAGCAAAACTTACACACAATAAGCCTGAGCATGTATACGGCTCTGGATACCAAACCGATTTGAGCATAAACCAAATCAACGATAAAAAACGATTGAGATAGAGATAATCAGAGGACACGAACCAGGGTTATCGGCGTAACGATCAGGACGAGTGTACTGATGTGGAGGAGGAAGGTCGAGGCGGACCTCGCCGGGATCGTAATCGCCTCCGCCGCCGTCGCTGGTGGAGGGGCGAACGACGAGGCTGCTGAGAAGAGGCTGATGGTGCGGTGGGCTTTGCTCGTCGTTTCTCGAGACCATTCTTTCCGTTTTGGCGATGAGCGGCCGAGCTGGTTGCGGGTAATGTAGAGAGCCCTAATGAAGGCTGAAATTACAAAAGAGGGCGACGGTTTTTTCGTGGTTATAGAGGTGTCAGATGTTATGAGAGGGGTAATTTGGGGAATTCGAATAAGTGCCTGGTATTTTTCACTTACATGGGCCAGTCCTTATATTGGAGGGTGGTGTGTGGCCAATTGTTCAAGTTGCAACAAAACCAAGGTCTGGGAAAGAGATTTTAGTGCCCACCATAGACTACAACCCGCATTCTTTTGCAATCTTTTCAAGTTCCAACGAGTAATGAGAGAGGCTAATGATGCCAAAAGAATTAGGGCTCGTTACCCATTCAGTTTGCTTGATTGGAAAGCATATACTAACATATAGATCACCACAATATAGGGGTTGAGTTGACAAGCAAAGCATTTAGCACAAGAAAACCTACTCTGCTAATTGAAACACAATCTTAAGGCAATCCAAATAAACAAAATTGTGAGAGCAAACAGGTCGTGCGTAATGGGTAGATCAGGTAACCTAAAGCTACAGTGGCTAGACAAATGAACTATGGGTCTCCCCCAAGCGGTACTTTCGGCTTGAATGTTGCAGATATCATTAGGCTCTGTTTGGTTCATGGAATGGATGGGAAGGGAAACTCATTCTTGGAATTTTCTTTCAGCATGGGAAATTGGAACTCCCACTAACTTTCCCTGTCATGTGTTTGGAACAGCTGGGAATGTATTCAGAATTTTCAGCTGCTTTCCAGTGATGTGTTTGGTTCCGTAAGGAAAGGAAGAAGAATTCTGTTTAGTTTTCCATTTATAACCTCATACATATTCAAGAAGATATTCCCTAATAACAGTACCTAGATATTGCTATTTCCAGGATTTGATCGATCAAATTCCAGATTTGCTCTATATGCAGTTACCATACCAAAATTTGTTACAGAATTAAGTTGAAAGCTGAGAACTGCATATTCCACTATCATATCAACATAATCCTGTTTCCAGATTTGCTTTATATGCAATTCTCAACTTTCAACATAATCCTGTAACAACAAATTTTGTGAATTCCACTATCATAACAATGCATTCTAACACTTTGTTCCAAATTCTGTTTCCAAACATTCATTATAGCAACAACAATAAACCAGCAGTAATCTAATTTCCAATCATTCACCATCAGATCAAACAAATTTAATGATCTCTATATATCAGAC
Source organism: Comarum palustre (assembly GCA_951800085.1). Taxonomy (NCBI): domain Eukaryota; kingdom Viridiplantae; phylum Streptophyta; class Magnoliopsida; order Rosales; family Rosaceae; genus Comarum; species Comarum palustre. The sequence goes on along the minus strand of OX637588.1, from coordinate 2,125,848 downwards.
CAAAATATATAAAGAAATGACAAAGTAAACATTTGAAGAAGAAAAAATTCAGAGATCACAAAACAATAATAGATAGCAAGATCTGGTATCTCACATAATTAAAAAAAGATTACATAGTAGCTTCTGAAGAAGTTTGATCAAAATATACATTAGGTTGGCCATACTTGCACTACAAAATAAATACATGATCTTGGTAACCTTCATAGATCTTTCCTGATTCATGATCTTGGTAACCATCGGACACATCCTAATCACAAGGACTAATAGAGATAGCAAAGTGTGCTTGTGATAAACACAGTCTTAAAACTGGATCTTAAACAAATAAGAACATCTAGACGATTATAATACGACCAAATATCTTATTCACAATTTCCATATGTAACTAATCCATATTCACATCTGCCAAAATTATTCCAAGACTATACACAATAATCAAATCAATATTACAAGAAAGAAAATTTCCTAAATGTCAGAAGCCAAACACATAAGAAAAACTAACATCATCATATATAAAACACAATGAGAAGAGCATGAAAAACAACAATCTAAACAAAATACCCATACAACAAAGAGTGATTAAAACTCAAACAATACCCACAGAGTTATATACAGATTTTCGTAAACAAGAAACTAAGAAAGAGATTGATCAACAGTAACTCATATGTACTAAACTCTGAACTGAGAAGAAGAAATCGTATATAAAAGGTTCATACCTTGCAGTTGCTATGCAAGGGAATTCCAGATGGGAAGACTTTTTTGATTCTTCACGGCGGGGTGGCGGGAGTTGGAGTCAGAAGAAAATGGAGTGGGTTTAGGTTGAAGAGTTATAAAGGCTCATGGTTAAAATTGGAAAACAAAATTTTGAGCATGGACAATTTAGTAATAGCCAAGTGCAATAATTGCAGGATTTTGAGAGGGAAAGTGGATCCCGGGGTGGGGTGAAGGGAAAGATTTTCCGCCAAATTTTCCAATCACTTTGGAACCAATTTCCCTTCCCTCCTTTTTTCTTGGGCTTACCAAACAAAGGAAAGGAAAAACTTTCCCTTCCCATCCGCTTGAATCCTCGAAACAAACAGAGCCTTAAGCATGAACAGCCTTGGAAGTCGATGCTCTGAAAAGTACAAAAAGTTTAGAGGTTCGATTAATGAAACGGTATGGAGTAAACATACTGGTATGCCGAACACAAGTCCTTGACTATTGACTAGCACAGGCAGGCCCCTTCTTGCAGCAGCAGGGATAGATTTCAGGGTTTGAAGAGCTCTTTGTGCTGAAATTCTTGCATAGTCTATACATGTGTCTGTCTCCTTTTTTCGTTGTTCTACCTTCCTATCCAAAGAGTTGCCTTGTTCTTGAAGGTTCCCTAAAGTCCAAGACTTTGACAAGTCGGAAAAATACAGCCAATCCTGTTCACTTGTGTTATGCACCTCAACACCGTGTCATGGCCAACTATACAAGATTTGCAGCCATGCCGACTTTGCCCCTCCACAGCTTCCTTGAAAACTTCACAGTTTCCATGCCGACAAACATATCAATGTATACGCACATTTCCCGACAAGCAGTTATTTCTGCTTGTAGTTCATTACTGAATGCACCTGGGAGGAAAAGAATAAGAGCTGGTATTCTGAAAATTCCAAGCATGTGTATGCAAACTAGTATGACATCGCATTGGGGGTTAATGTGAAGCTAACCAAACATGCAAGAGACAATTTATGCATTGCTTCCTCAGAACTCACATGATGCATCCCTTAAGGACTTCGAATGTTATTACGAGCATATAACAGGCTTTAATTTGTTGGGTCTACAACCATTCCTGATCACTCCCTAGGCATATCTACAGAAATTATAAAGAGAACTCATAATGGTGCCAACCAAAAATTCAAGAGAAACTGAGCTCTATTGCACTAACATTGTACATTTCTTCCTTTGAAAAATCAAGGAGTGGTCTCACAAGAAGAATCCCATAGTTTCTAGAAACTTCAGTATGAGAATGGGTGTGCGCAGAGAAAATTTGAGGTGTGAGAAGCATACCAGCAAGTCCAAGAATACCACTATAGCGAGATAGTCTGATAACAAATAACTCAGCATCTGGAATATTGAAATAAATACAGAAACCTATATCATAAATATAATGTAATACTGTTTTTCATTTTAAGATTGCAACTTGCAAACATATCAACACAAACAAATACACAGCTGCAGAATGAAAGTTGAACTAAATGGCTGTTGCACAGACCTGGTCATCAGCATGATGTGGTGTTAATAACACACCAATATGGTTCTTGACACAAACATTCTGAAATATCGGGTACCTGCATTCAAATCCATCATCAAGAAAGCTGCTAACTGAACACTATCCAATGCTCTAATTAATCCACCAATGCAATGCATCCATTCATTCCCAGTAAAACACACCTCATTCGCGAGCTGCTTCTTGCACATGACCTTGTTTTGGCTTGCTATCTTACCAATCACAACAGGCAACATTGCTTTTCCTACACAAACTCCGCATTAGCTTTCACTTGTACCAAATCCTCAAACTAAATTCACTATCATCACAGACGAAAAGTACCCATTTTTGCGACACAATTGGAAACAATGCTGGCCTCTTCATGCAGCCCATGGTCCTCGATGATGGCCAGAACCCCATCAATGAACCCCTCACCATCACTATGGGTGATAAGTAGTAGAAATCATCTATCAAACATGAAATATAAATGCAACGAAGATGATTTTTAAGAATCATTATTACTTGTATGAGCTGCTGATGTGAAAATCAGGATTCCACATCTTGAACATTCTCGTGACGGAACCTGATCTATCTACTTAATCACTCGTCGCAGTTAACAAATTAATACCATTATATATTATTCATAGAGCATGCTTTCAGACCATCAATGTGGACAATACTGAATGCGGACAAGTGACCAAATTCATAGAGCCACAAAGGAACTTGGCCTAGAACTACCATATATTATTCAAAAAACGCTTGTAATTCATGCAAATACCCTTAAACTCTTTCAGCCTAGAACTACCATATCCCCTCCTTAAGCTAACGAATGGGGGGGAAGGAAAACTCGAAGGATCACAATAATCCTTGTACAAAACTAAAGCACAAAACACCCTAATACCTCTGGGTAGTTACTAGAATCCCCTCTGGTATAGTACTCTAATACCTGAAAAGGCATAAATTTGAACCGGAACTGCCAATACCATTCAACCCAGTAATCGAAAGCCAAGGGGACCAAAACTAAATTGTACTCTATTCTGCAAATGAGACCAACTTTGCGATCCCCCAAGCTGCACAAAGTTGTACTCTATGGGTTTTCTGAACTCAACGGGCAAGTGAAACTCCAAACAACAAAGTAGCATTGCTCTCTCTTCTCAAGAGCCACAATGTGTAATCTGTCGCTCAATTTGATGGCGCTGATTGTGTAAGAAGGGTAGGTAACCCCCTGTTCAGACGTGCATACATACAGAGACTTGTGCACAATATAAATAGGATGTGTCAATAACAAAAAGAGTGTGCTAATAACATCACCTTAAAGTTTGTACCAATGTAAAAAGACCTTTGGATATGAATATGCATAACAATGCAAAACTGAAACGATTTCATTCAAAAAACTTTAGTATACAGCTGAAAGCATGAACTTAATTCGATCAAATGCCAGTTCCACCTGCTCACAAATTGTTCAAACTTAAACCGAAACGAATCCAAATGAAAGTTCTGGTCATCTGAAATCATGTACTTCATATAACTCCGAAGAGTAACTAGCGCCTTTTCGAGCCTTTTTCCTTTCCCTTTCTCTTATCTCTTTTCTTTTGCATCTTTGGCCCTGATCTGCGTTTTCCAACTTTTTTGAAAGGTTTCTTATTGCTAACAGGAACATTTTCCTTTTTATTAGCAACAACTGTTTCTGGCACTACAGCCTCTGTCTTCTTAACCGGATAGATTTTCTCTTCTTGAGAAATCTCACTTGTCGCTGTGACTTGTATGCCACCATTATCATAAGTTGTTCTACCTTCAAAGTTTGAACACATGAAATAGGTCAACTCCAATGCATATTGAGTGTAAAATGAAGCACCAAAATCCTCATCTATCCATGTCAAACCACAAAGGCACAACATTTAAGTTCATGTCACACATGCAAAAGGCCATTGTTATGACTCCTATATTATGTTTGTACACTAGATCATTTCGAGGGAATTAAGCCATTTTGTCATCAGTACTACAGAATTTTTTTTCAACTTTCCCAACTATGGAAAGAAATCTATTACTTTATTAATGTTGTATATAAAAGCAAACATGACTCATATCTAGCATGATATACTATATGATCAGATATTCTCCCTCATCATTCTCATCAGCTTTTCCCTCAGCAGCAGGGGGAGCTCCACCAAAGAGAGCCAATTCCTTTTCTAGTCTCCTCTGCCATGAAAAGTTGGCAATCAGAGATATATACATAAATCACACAGACAAATAAAAAATAAAAAATTACAAGAACAGTGAGATAATATAATATGATTTCAAGGTTAAAAATTTCTAACAAATAAAAGTTGGCCGATGAAGATGAATGGCTGAACAGAAGATCTAGAAAACTCCGGGTTGGAGCGTGATAGAAGTGAGCAAGGTCATGTATAGTTTTGTAGCCGGTGATAAATCAAATAAGATAACAGAAGATGCCTATGAGAAGTTGAGGGAGATAATGTTGAAACATCGTGTTGGTGGAGGTTGTTATTAGCTGGAGGTTGAGAGTGTTTTGCATGATAAAGAAATGAAGGACAGAGAAGCTTCAGTGTTCATGCATAGTGAAAAACTTGCAGTAGCTTTTGGATTGGCAAGGTTACCTGAGGGAAAGATGATAAGGATCATGAAGAATTTGTGGGTTTGTAGAGACTGTCACACAGTGATTAAGCTGATATCTAAGGCGGAGATAGTGGTGAGAGATAGAAGCCACTTTCACTCCTTCAAAGATGGCTCTTGTTCATGCAATGACTACTAGCGACTAGGGCTAACAAATCACTTGAATTAGTATAGCTTCTGTAACTTAAGAGAGCACAAAAGTCATAGCAGGAATATACTGGTCCACAAATCCAAGAGAACAAAGATACCAACAACTTGGCCAATTGGGTTAAATGTCATATTGTCATTTATCCAAAAACAAATTCTAAGGAAGCCGTTGAATCTCTGGATGGAATGAGCAAAACTCAAAAGGGAACAAACTTCAAGCTTCTCGCTTTTCCATTTTACCATTGCCAGTTCACCATTCACCAAATCCAAAAGTTCGCATAGCCCAAAGACATGATATGGAAAAGTCAACAAACTATGAGCTTTTGGTTTGACTGATAATGCTGGAACTATTGCCAGAAGTTTAATCTTCTTAACTATCACCCAGGGTGATTCACCCTATCATACAAACATAAACATAACATCTAGATAAGCAAATTTCAGAGTCCAGTATGAAGTTACGTGGCACCTGATACTTTTCTCGTTGAAGGTGACAGCGACGGCCTTGTTCTTAAGAGCCCTCTTGTTGACGTAACGGCCACGCGGAGCCGCCGCCGGAATCGCCACGTCTTCAGCCTTCTCCGCTGCCATTGCGGCGTCCCCAACTTGTGAGAGAACACGCAGGTCGTTGCGCGCCTTTCATGTTAACACCAGAGTGAAAAGTCATTATTGCCCCAGCATATTCTATTATGTACGAATACGTACCAGGCGTATCGGAGATTTTCTGGCAGTTTTCCGCCAATTACGGCCATGCCAGTGCTTAGTCGGTCTCTCGTAGGTTAAGAATATGTACGCTGATACTGCCAGATACGGCTGGAAGTTCTCCGATACGCCCGGTACGTTTTTGTACATAATAGAATATTCGGGGGTAATACTGACATTTTATTTTCAAGAAAAGATAAAAAAAAATTAAACAAAAGTAAAAGATGGTGTAAAAGTAAGAATTTCAAGTAACAAACAAATTTTCACTACTCTAAGGCAAATTACTATGCACGAGTGCATGTGCGCACCGCGCAAGTCCCGCCTCCCTAGCAAATACAAAACTATAGGGACTAAAGTACAAAATTTAGATAATACATGTCGACGAGCTCAGTACACGCGTTAAATTTCCAGAGGTTTCGGGCCCACCTTCCAGCCCCACCACGACGCCTTTCTAGCAAATTAAGCGAACTTCAGGGGTTGAAATAAAAAAAATAAGATCTAATAAGCCGTGATTGACGTGTCCTTTACATCACAGCGACTAACCACCAATAATTCCACACCTGGACGTAAAACTATCTTCCTCTGCGGCCAGATTCACTCCAATCTCTGCAGTTCGACACCTGTGGAAATCTGAACCAATTGAATGTCGAAATGACAATAAAGCCCCGACTATGTACCAACCGGCAGTGACGTCTCTCATCTTTACAAAAATCTCACCGCACTGGATCCATATTAATTAATTTTAAGTTTCCGAAAAAAATAAAAATAAAAAAGGAAAAAAGAGCAGTACTGGGTTGCTTAGTTCATAATTAACCGAGAAACTTCATCTCTCTCTCACTGGTCATTTTCATTACCAGAACCACCGCACCAGACCTTCAATTCTACGCGGCCAACCTCACTCTCCGGTCAGAGTTTTGTTCGCGAAGTTCGGTGGAGCTCAGAGACGTGAAGAACTTGGAGACTGTGAGTGCGAGACTCACCGACTTTAAATTTCTCAAGAGGCTTCCGATTGTTCACCGCACTTGTTTCAGATCCATTGGATGATCGCAACGTAGATAAGGTATTAAGATTGCTGTGCAATTTAAATTTCTGTTGAATCGCAGCTTCGAGGTTTACGTTTCGTTTGGATTGATCGTTTTTGATTTTGTAAGCTCAGTGCGTTTTTTATGAATCTGAATTTCTTTTTTCTTTGGTTTGAATTTGTGTTTGTGCTTGTTTTGTAATGAAAATGATGTATTGATGATCAAGCTTGGAATCAGTGATCTCTGTTCTTCAGTGAGCAGTTTCGATTTGTAATTGATTAAGGATAATTTCGATCAGATGTGTCACTTTTGTTAGTGTAATTAACCTCCGAACTGATAAATGCATCAGAAATGATATTGATGAATTAATCACTAAAAAACACTTGGAATGTTAGACAAAAATGCATTTTGTATTTTTCTCTGGCGTCGATGGGCACGGAAGTTACATTCTAGTTTCATCTAACTTGTGAAAATGGGTGGTTGCAGCTTGGTTATGTGGGTCCGCCAACGTGAAGCATACTCGATGTACAAGCGGTTGCCGTCGAGAGATTACGTGAATGCAACTGATATGGAATCGAAAGAGTTTGAAGATACTTTAGACGTGGAAGACAACTCAGGTAATGCTATTGATTGATCGTCTGTATGTGCCATTTCACTATTTGTAGTGATGCTCCAATTTTGTTGTACTTATATGAGATCAAGACTGCTGTACCATGGTTAGAGTCCTTCCATTTGTTAGAGTATTTTTCTAACTTTTTGAAAATTGTTTTTTTGTTGTCTATGTGTTTAATATTAATAAAATTCCCACATTTGCAACTGATCATTGGAGATGAGAGTGAATGAAAAGGGGATATCATGAGTGGAGTAAACTTAAGTTATCTTGATCAAAAATATATTTGAGGGACTAAAAATGTGTATAATTCAGTGAAAGTATCTTAGTTCTGGTTTGCATCTTAGCTCTTTTGCAGAAAAGTATGGTGCCAGAAGTTTCAAACCCCTCATGGAAGCTTTCCTTACCCCATGTACTAGTGGCAACTATATCTTCATTCTTGTTTGGGTACCATCTCGGGTTAGTTCTGACACTTCCTTTCTCTCCCACCCCCTCTCTCTCTATCTCTCATATTACGCAATGAACTGATTACACTGTACTTTTGGATCTTTCTTTGAACAGAGTAGTCAATGAACCACTTGAAAGCATTTCTGCAGATCTTGGTTTCAAGGGTAACGCCTTGGCTGAAGGTGACATGAATTGAATATTGGTTTATCTGTTTGTAATGTGTTCCTATCTAATTTCTAATTTTAGAATCCCGCTATTCCTTCTCATGGGTTTTATAATCTCTTAATGAAGGTCTGGTGGTGAGTACATGCTTGGGAGGTGCCTTTATTGGATCTTTATTTAGTGGATGGATAGCTGATGGAGTTGGACGCCGTAGGGCTTTTCAACTGTGTGCATTGCCCATGATTATTGGTGCTGTTATGAGGTGAGATGTATACTCTGAATATCAGTATTCTCACAATCCTTATCATTATAATTGAGAACTACATGGAGCTTTATTTGGCTAGATTGGTCGTATCTTCATATAATGTATCTTTGGAAGTTAGATTCATGGTATCTCCTGTGAGTGGTGATATATTTTTGAGTCGGAATCTTTTTCCATATATGCTATTGATTTTGTGGATCTGCATGTCCTTGCAATTCTGTAGCTAAATTGGTGTTTACTTCCCCAAAGAATGGTCTGTTGGTATCCGTGTTTGCTTTATTACTCTACTATAATTTAAGCTTCTCCACAAAACTCGTCTGCACCAATCTGCATGTTTTCAAATAATACATGTTGAAAGATTTGAGATTAAAGTTTGTACCTGCATTTTCAGTGCAACAGCCAAAACTCTTGCTGGTATGCTTATAGGAAGGTTATTTGTTGGGACTGGTATGGGTCTAGGGCCCCCTGTTGCTTCTCTTTATGTTACTGAGGTAATCAGCAGAAGCTTTTCTTAGTTTCTGTTGCACCATGTATGTCTTGTCATATCTAATGTTTCCTCATTGTCTGAGCAGGTTTCTCCTTCTTTTGTGAGGGGTACATACGGTAGTTTCATCCAGATTGCAACATGCCTTGGCCTTATGGGGGCTCTTCTTGTTGGAATCCCTGTGAAAGAAATTGCAGGCTGGTAAAAAAACATGATAAGCTTCACTACATCTCTAATTCAAAATTAACATTTCAAATTTACTTACTAAATTTATGTGTCAGGTGGCGTGTTTGCTTTTGGTTATCTACAATTCCAGCTGCAATACTTGCCCTAGCCATGGTATTCTGTGCAGAGAGTCCACATTGGCTACATAAGGTCTCTCTATACACCATTACCTCTTAGTTCTCAGAAGACTTAAGTCCTTTGGAAACTCATGTTCAAATCATACCAATAATGATACAACAAACATTTCTGGATATTTTTTATGGGTTCTATATTGTCCTTTTCTTAATCTTATACTAGTTAGAACAAATTGATGGTGAGGGAAGAAGACACGTTTCTTTGGAACATAAGCATTATGTTCTGTTGCTTTATGTGAAATATATGTATAGCCTAGCCTGCTGTGCTGTGTCAGTTGTTTGAAACAAGCTTTTTGAGGATTGTTCCCCATCATTACAGTTCAGGAATACAATAAGTCTCTAAATTTTTGAACTGTGACAGTTTTGAACTTTTCTGAATACAAATCTGAACCAAATATAATATATCATGTGAAATAGCAAGGAAGAACTTATGAGGCAGAAGCTGCATTTGAGAAACTCCTTGGTGGATCACATGTCAAAACAGCAATGGTACAATTAGCCAAGTCGGACAGTGGAGATGAGACAGATGTTGTAAGCCTTTCAGAGTTGTTCTATGGCCGCCATTTCAGAGGTAGAGATAACACTATCTGGCATTTCCTATAGTTACGCTTATAGTCGGGCCCATCAATGGTGTATTCCTTCCCTCTTTCTTGGTATCTTTCAGATTTCCACAAGTTCTGTGGTATTTACATGTTCCTTTTGCAGTTGTTTTTATTGGGTCAACCCTGTTTGCTTTACAACAGCTATCTGGTATAAATGCTGTCTTTTATTTCTCCTCAACTGTATTCAAAAGTGCCGGAGTACCATCAGGCCTTGCAAATGCCTTCATAGGAATTGTAAATTTATCAGGTAACTCTGATTTTCAGTAGCATATTCTCCTATCTAATTTATTGTGTGCTTTTCTCTTGACTTGATGGCCTCTTAAAATTTGCAGGGTCTGTTGTCGCAATGGCTTTGATGGATAAAGTAGGAAGGAAGGTGTTACTGTTGTGGAGCTTCTTTGGCATGGTAAATATCATACCATAACTGCTAATTTATATATATATATATATATATATATATTCTGTGTTGCTTTCGAACAAAAATATATAGGGCTCATGTTCTTGCTGATCATGTTGTAATACATTTTATCCGCTCAGGCAATGGCAATGGCTGTTCAAGTTGTTGCAGCGAGTTCTTATTCATCAGGCCCTGGGTCGCTGTACCTATCTGTTGGTGGAATGCTGATGTGAGTATCTTGAATTTTAATCTTTTGCTAAATGCTAGATGACATGTACATGGCTAGACTACGAGATAAGTTGGGTATTTAAAACTCAATTAGTACTTTCCAGAGAAGCAGTCTAAAATTATGTACAACTATTTGTGCAGGTTTGTCTTAACATTTGCCCTAGGAGCAGGTCCAGTTCCAGGTCTCCTTTTACCAGAAATATTTCCTGGCCGCATCAGGGCAAAAGCAATGGCTGTCTGTATGTCGGTGCATTGGGTAACTATCTTTCTTCTTTCGGAATATTCTTCATCTTGTTTTTGCATGACTTTTGCTTTGAAAGGATTTAGTGTTGCGTTGACTGCACCACCATATCACTATGTCAATATGCTGCTTCAGCAGGCAATCAGAATTCTGATTTGGTATAGGATTTAAAGATATTGTGATTGGTGTATTCAGGTGATAAATTTCTTCGTGGGTTTGCTCTTCTTGCAACTACTTGAAAAACTTGGCCCACAGCTTCTGTATTCTATGTTTGGTACCGTTTGCATGATGGCCGTGGTTTTTGTGAAGCGAAATGTGGTGGAAACTAAAGGAAAATCACTCCAAGAAATTGAGATAGCGCTCCTTCCACAAGAATAGAGGTGCCTTTCAATGTTAAAAAAGCGTTTCGCTGCTGGAAGTGGAAGCATACTGGGTTTTATGTGGACCAGAAATGGTAGGCAGTATGGTGAAGAAAAATTCAAGCTAGCAAGTTTATTTAAGATTGTGTGGCAAAAATTTTGGACTTCTAGATTTTATGCAGGTATGTCACAAATAGTATATATCCATGAGTTTAGCTCAAACACAACCGAGGCTTTAGGTGCCCATGAATGTGTAATTATGTAACTGTACGTTTAAACTTCCAACTCACTATGAAATATTGTAATATGTATGATAAAGTTGGGGTTTAAACCCTTTGAGCCATTTTATGGTGTACATCACCAAACGGAGTATAACTTCTGGAGCGATTTTTTTCAGACAAATCCATTCATGTAGAAACTAGAAAGAAAAGTTATAACCAGGATTACAATACATAGCATGAGCAACTTGGGTTTTGGTCGATAGACTTTTGACGAATATCACATCATGCATTCCCCATTCGTCGTTCTTTTGCCTGATGAATTTGTCCAAGAAGAGAAGAGATTCTCATGCCGACGAATTCAATCAAGACAAATATTCTTTTTGGATCATGAATGGTATCACCGCCAACTATACCATACCTGCAACTTTAAAATCCTCATCTATTTAGCTCAATCTTTGCATGTGGAAGACAAAAGTTACCTTCTACAAATGCAACTACTCTGCCTTCATGGCTTGAACCTCCAGCAATAACTCTCATGGCTCCTCCGTGGGTTCAAGAGCTCCATTTTCCTCACCTGCACATCCCCATCACCATCGATCACATGACCCCGGTGATGCCCTCGGGGCCTATTCCTGCAGCTCTTGGCCAAACTCTCTACCTTTCAAACCTTGATGACATGGTTGGAGCTCGTGTTTTCACTCCAACCGTGTATTTCTACTCATCACATTGCCAAAGACCTGTTACGAAAACACTGCATGATGCTTTCGCAAGTGTGTTAGTTCCTTACTACCCTTTATCGGGTAGGCTAAGGGAGGCCAGAAATGGGAAACTAGAAGTGTTTTTCGGGGAAGAACAAGGAGCACTGTTGGTGGAGGCACACTCTGAACTTGCCCTGGCTGATCTAGGAGACCTCAAAGTCCCAAACCCAGCATGGACACCACTGATCTTTAGGTTCCCAAATGAAGAACCATACAAGGTCCTTGACATGCCATTGGTGATAGCTCAAGTCACTAACTTCAGCTGTGGTGGGTTTGGCATTGGCTTAAGAATCTGCCATTGCATCTGTGATGGTCTTGGTGCTATGCAATTCCTTAACTCATGGGCTGCAACAGCAAGAACAGGCACATTGATCACTAACCCCAAGCCATGTTGGGACAGAGTTTTTCAAACCTCGCAAGCCACCACTTGTGCAATTTCCACACATTGAATTCATGAGAATCGAAGATGGCTCAAGCCTCACAATGAGTCTGGCAGACCAAACCTGTTCAAAAGTGCTACCGGGTGAGCCGCGAGTTCCAAACCTTGCTGAAAGCTCTGGCTCAACCCAAAGATAACATGTCTAACGTCGCATGTAGCGTATTCGATGCCATGGCAGGTCATGTGTGGAGATCATGAGTGAAAGCACTTGATGTAAAACCATTGAACAATGAGCTTAGTGTCACGTCCCGTTTTCAAGAGTGTCTACTGTGGGCGATGCTGGTGGGATTGCGCTCCCAGATTACGGAGTGTAGCAGCATATGTGCTGTCCTTTCGGAGTTCAGGCAGACCGACCCGGTTGAGTTTGAGGAGCTTGTCGCTAGTCGAGGACTTGACGCTGAAGAGGGGATTAGGTCATCCCTACACAAACTGGTCGGGGTCTGGAGCCGATCCCATGATGAGCCCAAGGCAGGGCGAAACTAGTATGTTGCCCTGATGGATAAGACTGGCTCCTAGCTGGGAGAGCGCCGCATGGACCAAATGTGGTGGCCGAATGGCTAGGTCCGTGACATTAGGCTAACATTCTCAGCCAATGCTCGTAGTAAGCTCAAAAATCCGCCTCTAAAAGATGGATTCTATGGCAATGCAGTGTGTCTAGCTTGTGTCACAAGCACTGTGACAAAGCTAGTTCATGGAAGGCTCTCCGAGATCACTCACTTGGTTCGCGAAGCCCGGCTTGGTATCTCCGAAGAGTACTTGAGATCAACGGTGGATTATGTTGAAGTAGACAGACCAAGAAAGCTGGAATTTGGAGGCAAATTGACCATAACTCAATGGACTAGATTTGCAATGTATGATTCTGCAGATTTTGGATGGGGGAGGCCTATATATGCTGGTCCAATAGATCTCACTCCTACACCACAAGTCTGTGTCTTTCTGCCGGAAGCTGAGGCTGATCATCCTTGTGGAACAATGCTCGTTTGCATTTGCTTGCCGGAATCTGCTACTCATAAGTTCACACAACTATTGTCTCAAAAACACATTCCGGTGATCCAAATCATGTTGATGCTAATATGTAGAAGTTGAAAACTTGTCGATCGTTGCGTACTGAGAACTCGCAGTGTTACTGTTAACTAGAGAACCATGAATTCTTCGATCAATAATAAAATTCACCTTTTATTTGTACTTACACCTGTAAATAGATCGGATCTGGACCAGATCGATATAGATTCGGATCCGGATCCGTAATAAAAACTTTAGATCCGGATCTGACTCGTTACCCGTCAGATATTTAATAGTTCGATCTAAATCCGGATCCGGCGGGTTAACGGATACCCGACTCGTTAATGCGGTCCATTTATAATAATAAATATTTCAAATTTTAATAATAATTTCATAGTTTTATCATAAAATATTGATGAAAATTTATAAGAAAATAAGTGTTTATATCAAAAGTTGAATTACAGGTCTAATATAATTAAAATATTTGATCTTTAATGTTTTTAGCATAAATAACATAGGCATTAACAACTTTTAATTTCATCAAATCATACTTTAGAAGCAATTTAGATATGAACGTTTAGATTATCTAGATAATTATCATATTATTTAATATATATTAATAATATTATTTTTATAAAAATATTATTTAATTATTAGTAAATGGGTCCGGGTCCTTAACGGATCGGATCAACAAGATCCGGATCCGATCCATTTAGTAAACGGGTTAATGGATCCAGGTCATTCATGGATCAACGAGTCAAATTTTCGATCCAAACCCGTTTAAAAACCACGGATTCGGAGCGGGCCCAGATAAAATCCGATCCATTTACAAGTTTATTGGTACTACGGTTAGGATACCTGATTTCCAAGACACCAACTATACATGTGCTATATTGGCTCTAAATGAATGAACTTCCTATTTTAGATAGGAGAAAATGGAAGTAGAAAGGAAAATTCAAGTACATGTAGGGTATTGTTCTAGTCACACCAAGGTCAGAATATATAATACAATTAAGTGACACAACAAAAGTTTCACGTTACATTAATGTATCGATACATCGAGTAAAACAAATTTGTTTCACACTAGTCTTCATGTTTCTGTAGTCAGTCAACCTTCACTTCAAACTGATGTATCGACACATTATCAAATTATCAAACCGTTAATAAACTCTTGACGACGCCAAATTCGTCAAAAATAAGAATTTGGGTGCCCAAAATCGGGAAAAAATGAAAACTACGGGGACCTGAAGTTTAAAATAACTCCAAGAGTTTTGCCACCTGCCACGTCATCGACGAGAACTCACCGTGTGACTGTAAACATGTTAATAGCTTAACCGGTGGTTTGTGGTCTTGACAGTAGGGTAAAAGGCCAAAACAGCGAAGCACGACTCAGCTTTCTCCTCCCAGCTGTCTTTCTTTCTTTCTTTCTTCTCTCCCAAATTCAATCCCTCTCTCAATTTTTATATATCCCCAAATTCTTCTTCTTCTTCGATCCAAATCCAGATGATCCAACCGCCTCTCACTTAGCCTCTCCGATTCCGATCACCAGTGGCACATCCCGTAAATATCCATCAGAGCTGGGGGCGAATCAGTCTCGTTCTCAGGCTCCGGCCTCTCCTTGGCTCTTATTCCTCCGCCGCCACAATGCGCCTCCCTCTCACACCCTCCGCTACCTCCCGCACCTAGAATCCGTCTCCCGCCACCGCGTCTCCGATCACCGACCTCCGCCGCCGCAGTCACACATGGACCAACCTAACGCCTCTTCTTCTCCTTCTCCTTCTCCTTCTTTTTCTTCTTCCCGTTCTGCCCCTGTGGAGGAGCCGGAGTACCTCGCGCGCTACTTAGTCATGAAGCATTCGTGGCGCGGCCGCTACAAGCGGATTCTCTGCCTCTCGAGCGCCGCGATCGTCACCTTGGACCCGTCCACGCTCACCGTCACGAACTCGTACGACGTGTCGTCGGATTTCGACGCCGCGGTGCCGATCATCGGCCGCGACGAGAGCTCCTGCGAGTTCAGCTTGAGTGTGAGGACTGACGGCAGAGGGAAGTTTAAGTCGGTGAAGTTCTCGTCGAGGTATAGGGCGAGCATACTGACGGAGCTGCATAGGATTAGGGGCAGTCGGCTGGGGGTAGTTGCGGAATTTCCAGTGCTTCATCTCCGGCGCCGGAATGCCGAGTGGGTTGCTTATGTAAGATGACTCTCCTCTTGCTAGTTTAGTTACTTTACTTTTGTAGTGGCACTGGTAAACTTGGTGGTAGTAGTACAGTGACTAATAATTTGAGACTGCGGAGTTAGGGATTAGAGCTATAGAATGAAGATTTGTGTGTTTCTTTACTTATTAGTTTTGTATAGGATTATTGCTAGGATAAAAAAACAGGTGGAATTGAGCACTGTTTTCCGAATTCTAAAGGGACATACGGATGGTTTTATGTATAAAATATTGAACATATGCTTATGTATCCATAAAATCCATACAACCAGCATTAGGAAACAATTATGAGATGTCAGGAAAGTTTATTAGAACAGCTTAGAGGTAGAATGTAGTGCTCTTTACGCTGGCATTTGCATTTTGTCTATGAAGTGTTTACATGCTATATATTTGAAAGAAATATTGCTCTCGATGTCATAGAGGTGTTGTAGCTTTCTTTTTTCTTCCAGATTAGTGTTGATTGGGCACAATTTGTTAATTGATCATGAAATCTTGTTTGTTTTCTGCTTTTGATTTCGTTTTATCAGGCATATACTTAATGGGAACATTTACCTACTTTACTTACTCTGGACAATTTAAAGCCTGGTGAAAATATAATAAACTAATGTGCTAATAGTCTTTTTTCGAGCTTACTCGTTATTGAATTTATAAACCTGCTAAATCAATGCGAATACTATTTATCTGACTGGTTTATGTTCATTTCATGTTTTGGAACTATGAAAATGATTTTTTTTAACAATTGATTTCTGTGCAGAAACTAAAAATTACTTATGTTGGGGTTGAACTTGTTGATTTAAGAAGCGGAGACCTTCGCTGGTGCTTGGATTTTAGAGAATTTGATTCCCCTGCCATTATTTCTCTTTCTGACGCTTATGGGAAGAAAGGCATTGAAGGAGGTTTTATTCTTTGTCCTTCATATGGAAGAAAATCAAAAGCTTTTCAAGCTGCTTCTGGAACGACAAATTCTGCCATCATTGCTAATTTGGTATGGCCGACTTTGGAATGTTGAATTTATGACTTTGTTACACGTTTACGTAAATGCTCATTTTCTTAGGAGTAATTTTTATGTATGGAAGTGCCATCAGGCCAAAACGCTTTGCACTATGCCTATTCAATCAGCACTTATGATATTATGCATTAATTTATGCAGACTAAAACAGCAAAATCTATGGTCGGGTTGTCACTAACTGTGGAAACTTCTCAGTCTCTCACTATAGCAGAGTATATAAAGCGAAGGGGTAGCAATCTAAACACTTCCTTTAGTTCTTGTAATGTGGTCTATTTTGCTATTCATTAATTAATTTATACGGATAATGCAGCAAAAGAAGCAGTTGGAGCAGCTGAAACTCCATGTGGTGGTTGGTCTGTGACAAGATTGCGCTCTGCTGCTCATGGGACTCTAAATGTTCCAGGATTGAATTTGACTGTTGGCCCAAAAGGTGGACTTGGGGAGCATGGTGATGCTGTATCTCGTCAACTGATTCTTACAAAAGTTTCACTGGTTGAAAGACGGCCAGAGAACTATGAAGTAAGCTGATGAACTTACTAAAACATTATTATTGCTTGTCTTAAGCATGCACCATAGGTTACACATTGATCAGTAATCTCGGAATTGGATTATGTTTTGTGATTGTTGTTGTTGCTGCTGTTTTTTTGTTTTTTGTTTTGTTCTTGATTATTAAAAAAAACAGCCTTTTAAAACAAAATGGCAAAGTTAAGGAGGCGGACTAGTTGTCCGCTTTAAATAGCAGCTAGGACTAAAAGGCTTAGCTGCTCATCTGTTAATGCTATATCTAGTTAAGAATAATGGAAGAAAACTATAATCCTTAAGTTCCTTACTCCTTAGAAGTAGGAACCGTTAGGAGGCTCAGAACTTGACTCTCTCCCAGGGTTCTTCCCTCTCCAACCCCCATATGTTTCAAATAAATTTCTTTTCATCCAAACCACCCAAACTACAGCTAGCACCCCAAAATCCTACAGAATTATGGCCTTCCCCCTTTACCAAAAGCTGATAGATTTTCTTTGAATGCTGTTTATTTTATAAATTTAGTTCTGTATGCGTGTTTAGATGTGTAATGACTTTATCAAAGGAAAGGAGCAAAGTTTAAATCTTTCTTAAAGTCCCTTGTGGTTTTACTTGTGCATAAATCTGAGTGATGTTTTGTGGAATTTTATCAAATGTTGAGAATAGTCACTAGATGTTTGCAGGCTGTTATAGTTCGACCCTTAACTGCAGTAAATGCCCTTGTTCGATTTACTGAGGAGCCCCAGATGTTTGCAATTGAGTTCAATGATGGATGCCCCATCCATGTGAGCACTCGGTTCTCTTAACTTTAAGTTTTGTTTTTTTTCCAGGATCATGCTTCTGATGTTTGTGATGTATCTTACAGGTATATGCAAGCACCTCTCGTGATAGCTTACTTGCGGCAGTTCGTGATTTGTTGCAAACAGAAGTAGGTAGATGTGTTCTCTTGTGGGTATTGAAAGGGTTTACCCAGCACTTTTTCCCATAACTTCCCACCCTATGCTGTTTGGCTGACATCTGGCTATAAATTGTGCAGGGTCAATGTGCTGTAACTGTGTTACCAAGACTGACAATGCCTGGTCATCGCATTGATCCACCTTGTGGGAGGGTTAATTTACAATTTGGAATTCAACGGCCTATTGCAGATATGGAGAGTGCATCCATGCATTTGAAGCACTTAGCAGCTGCTGCGAAAGATGCAGTTGCTGAAGGTGGCTCTATTCCGGGATCAAGAGCTAAGCTCTGGCGAAGAATAAGAGAGTTCAATGCCTGTATACCATATACTGGGGTCCCTCCTAATATAGAAGTACCTGAGGTGACGTTGATGGCTTTAATAACAATGCTTCCAGCTACACCAAATCTTCCTCCAGAGTCCCCTCCCTTGCCACCCCCTTCCCCTAAAGCAGCAGCAACAGTCATGGGCTTTATTGCTTGTCTACATAGACTATTAGCTTCAAGAACTGCTGCTTCACATGTCATGTCTTTTCCTGCTGCTGTTGGAAGAATAATGGGCTTACTCCGAAATGGTTCAGAGGGTGTAGCCGCTGAAGCTGCAGGCCTTATTGCAGTTCTTATTGGTGGTGGCCCTGGGGATACAGATATGTTGACAAATTCTAAAGGTGAGCAGCATGCCACAATCATGCACACAAAGTCAGTGTTGTTTGCTCAACAAGGTTATGTCATTATACTTGCCAATAGACTGAAACCTATGTCTGTATCACCGCTATTATCAATGGCTGTTGTTGAGGTTCTTGAGGCAATGATTTGTGATCCACATGGTGAGACAACACAGTACCCAGTGTTTGTTGAACTATTACGCCAAGTAGCTGGTTTGAAGCGTCGTCTGTTTGCGTTGTTTGGACATCCTGCTGAGAGTGTTCGAGAAACAGTGGCTGTGATTATGCGTACAATTGCTGAAGAAGATGAAATTGCAGCAGAGTCCATGCGTGATGCTGCATTGCGTGATGGTGCTTTGTTGAGACATTTATTGCATGCGTTCTTCCTTCCAGTTGGTGAGCGACGTGAGGTTAGTCGACAGCTTGTTGCTCTTTGGGCAGATTCTTATCAGCCTGCTCTAGATGTATTGTCTAGAGTTCTGCCTCCTGGACTTGTTGCTTATTTGCACACAAAATCTGATGGAGTTCTATCAGAAGACTCTAATCAAGAAGTTTCCTTGACCAGTAGAAGACAGAGACGCTTACTTCAACAGAGGAGACGTCGTACAGGAAGAGCAATGTCCCAGGAACATTCCTTGCCTTCTGCAAACAATTATGATGTGAATGACCCCATGATGCAGACTAGTGATGTCCCGAAAGTATCTGACAACAATCAAAGATCTGCAATGGATCCAAATTCTGGACAGGCTTCAACCATACAATCTTCTGGTGCTCAGACTGGTGAAAACTTGACAGTATCTTCTACTGGGGCTCCACAAAGCAATTATACATCTTCTGTGGCTTCAGTTGATGCTCAGTCAACAGGTGGTCATACTTCATTTGCAGCAAATTCTGCAATCTCAACAGATTCTGACTCCAATGTTGCTGGTTCACAGAATTTGGGTCTCCCTGCCCCTGCTCAGGTTGTAGTGGAAAACACTCCTGTGGGATCTGGCAGGCTTCTGTGTAATTGGCCTGAATTCTGGCGAGCATTTAGCCTTGATCATAATCGCGCAGATTTGATCTGGAATGAGCGTACCAGGCAAGAGCTAAGGGAGGCTTTGCAGGCTGAGGTTCATAAGTTAGATGTTGAGAAGGAGCGCACAGAAGATATTGTACCTAGTGCTTCGACAGTAGATATGACTGGCCAAGATAGTGTGCCACATATATCTTGGAACTACTCTGAGTTCTCCGTCAGATATCCTAGTTTGTCTAAAGAAGTTTGTGTGGGTCAGTATTATCTGCGCTTGCTGCTTGAGAGTGGCAGTAGTGGCAGGGCGCAAGAATTTCCACTGCGCGATCCTGTTGCCTTCTTTAGGGCACTCTATCATCGTTTCCTATGTGATGCAGACATTGGGCTTACAGTGGATGGTGCTGTTCCAGATGAAATGGGTGCATCTGATGATTGGTGTGACATGGGAAGACTAGATGGTTTTGGTGGTGGAGGTGGATTTTCAGTCAGGGAGCTTTGTGCAAGAGCAATGACAATTGTATATGAACAGCATCACAAAACAGTAGGTCCCTTCGAGGGTACTGCTCACATAACAGTTCTGTTGGACAGGACAGATGATAGGGCTTTGAGGCACCGCCTTCTATTACTCTTGAAGGTACACAATTGTTTATTATCTTGACATAAGTCCTGTTGATGGAACTTTTTTCTTCTTTTATGGGAGCCGATCATGTGGAGCACATCTATTTGTTAGACTTTTGGGGCCCTTCTAATCATCTTTGCATTGTG
This sequence comes from Comarum palustre, assembly GCA_951800085.1. Taxonomy (NCBI): domain Eukaryota; kingdom Viridiplantae; phylum Streptophyta; class Magnoliopsida; order Rosales; family Rosaceae; genus Comarum; species Comarum palustre. The sequence goes on along the minus strand of OX637588.1, from coordinate 2,105,420 downwards.
TACCCAAGAATAACATGAAACAATACATGGGTTCTACCTTATTTTTGGCCTAAACTTGCATTTTATTTTTATAAGCTCAGCATTTTACTATTTTTAGTGTACCCATGTGACTAACTGCTTTAGAATTTACTGGAAAGCCTCTATATTTACAATTTTGTTTTTTCACTTTTGAAAAAAAATATGAAGTTCCTTTTAGTATATCTACAAGAAATTCTGCCACCATATGGTATTGTTTTACATGTTCACCTTTAAGCTGATTGATAGAGCCTTATTGTAGTGTGATAGTTGAGTGTTTCATTAAATGAAGCAGATAGTCAGTTTTATCTTAAGCTGGCAATGGCCTTTCACTCGTAACTCATGTACATTTTACCCTTTGTGAAGGCGTTAATGAAGGTGTTATCAAACGTGGAGGCTTGTGTCTTGGTTGGAGGATGTGTGCTAGGTGTTGACATGCTGACAGCTGTTCATGAAGCTTCTGAAAGGACTGCTATTCCTTTGCAATCCAATTTGATTGCTGCTACTGCCTTCATGGAACCACTCAAGGAATGGATGTTTTTTGACAAGGAAGGAGCACAGGTTGGTCCTGTTGAAAAGGACGCCATAAGAAGATTTTGGTCCAAGAAAGCAATTGATTGGACAACAAGGTGCTGGGCTTCTGGGATGCTAGATTGGAAGAGACTACGTGATATTCGTGAACTTCGTTGGGCGCTAGCTGTTCGAGTTCCTGTTCTAACGCCAGCTCAGGTCAGTTATAACATACATGGAACTTAAATCTCATCTACTATGAGTTTCATTTTTCATTTTCTGTGGTCTTTCTTTGCAGATGGTGTTGAATAATTAGACATTGTGAAAATTTTGGAAATATGGCTATTGTGTGTATATGTATATGCCGAGTCGCTTGACTTGTAGTTCAGTTGAAAGATTTTCAATGATATTATTAGCCCATTTATATTGGAATTTTAGATCAGTTTGATTGAAGAATATAAAGTGTTATCGGCATATGCTTTCTAATTTTGAGTGAATTGATTCCTTTTTTCTTTGGGAGAACTATTTTATTCTCGTCTTTTCTGTTTTCATTCTTTTTCTTGACTTCGCTCTTGTATCCAGGTCGGGGAGGCAGCATTGTCCATATTGCACAGCATGGTATCTGCACATTCTGATTTAGATGATGCTGGAGAAATAGTTACCCCAACTCCTAGGGTAAAAAGGATACTGTCAAGTCCGCGTTGTATTCCACATATTGCTCAGGTGATTCTAGCTTGTTCGTTTTTTATTTGCTTATGTTGGTGTTTTGAAGAATAATGCCAGATAGATTATTTGATATCACTCTTTATCGTCCAACTTAATATAGACCATGCTTTCTGGTGAACCAAGTATTGTAGAGAGTGCGGCTGCATTACTGAAGGCTGTTGTTACCAGAAATCCGAAGGCCATGATTCGTCTATACAGTACAGGCGCATTTTATTTTTCCCTGGCATATCCGGGATCAAATCTCCTTTCAATTGCCCAACTTTTTTCGGTGACTCATGTTCACCAAGCATTTCATGGTGGTGAAGATGCTGCAGTTTCCTCGTCCTTACCTCTGGCAAAACGCAGTGTATTGGGTGGGCTTCTCCCTGAATCTTTGCTGTATGTATTAGAGCGTAGTGGTCCAGGTGCATTTGCAGCTGCAATGGTATCTGATTCCGATACCCCAGAGATTATATGGACTCACAAAATGCGAGCAGAAAATCTGATACGTCAGGTAATTGAAACATTTCATGTGGAAAATGTCATGTGTTTTGTTTGCTTAATATACCTGAAGAGGATGTTAATGAACTCAGAATATATTTCTTTCCACCAGGTTTTGCAGCATCTTGGTGACTTTCCCCAGAAATTGTCACAGCACTGCCATTGTCTGTATGAGTATGCTCCTATGCCGCCAGTGACATACCCAGAGCTAAGAGATGAAATGTGGTGTCACCGTTATTACCTCCGGAACTTATGTGATGAGATTAGATTTCCAAATTGGCCAATTGTTGAACATGTTGAGTTTCTACAATCCTTACTGGTAATGTGGCGTGAGGAGCTTACAAGAAGACCGATGGACCTATCTGAGGAAGAAGCTTGCAAAATACTAGAGATTTCCTTGGAAGACGTGTCAAGTGACGATGCCAATATCAAGAATTCTGTTGAGATGGGTGAGGATACTTCTAGCATAACCAAGCAGATTGAGAATATCGATGAAGAAAAGCTTAAGCGACAATATAGAAAACTTGCCATGAGATACCATCCAGACAAAAATCCTGAAGGAAGGGATAAGTTTCTTGCTGTGCAGAAAGCTTACGAGCGCTTGCAGGTAAACATCTGCCTACAGAACTGTTTCTTTGGTAATCGTCTATATTACCATGCTTAAAACTATAGTTATAATCAGAAGTCTAAAATGTTTTCATCCATCTGTTTTGAGTTTGCTAAAAATGCCGACAATGTTTGTAGGCCACTATGCAAGGCTTGCAAGGCCCTCAAGCTTGGCGGTTGTTGCTTTTATTGAAAGGACAATGCATCTTGTACAGAAGATATGGAGATATATTGGAACCATTTAAATATGCTGGTTATCCAATGTTGTTTAATGCAGTTACTGTGGACAAGGATGATAACAATTTTCTTTCCTTAGAGAGAGCACCTCTCCTTGTTGCAGCATCAGAACTTATTTGGCTGACGTAAGTACCAAGTACCCCTGGTTCCAGATTTCCCTTATTGGAATTCAATTATTTGATAAATAGTGGTGATATAAAATCTTTTCTTAAAATGTTTAGGTGTGCATCTTCTTCATTGAATGGTGAAGAGCTAGTGAGGGATGGTGGTATAAAACTTCTTGCAAATCTCCTTTCCCGTTGCATGTGTGTAGTTCAGCCAACAACTTCTGCAAATGAACCGTCAGCCATAATTGTTACTAATGTTATGCGCACCTTCTGTGTTTTGAGTCAATTTGAGAGTGCCTGGGCTGAGATACTTGAATACTCTGGATTAGTTGATGATATTGTTCACTGCACTGAGCTTGAGCTTGTACCTGCTGCTGTAGATGCTGCTCTCCAAACTATCGCCCATGTTTCTGTGTCTACAGACCTACAAGATGCCCTGCTTAAAGCTGGTGTCTTATGGTAAGCCAGTTCATCAACTTAATTACCGTTTCGTTTTTTATTTTTGCAAGATTGTTCATTGTTTAATCGATTTGTAGTCTGGCCTCTACACTTGTAATTTTTTTCTACATTCAGTTCCATTATATATCTAAATATTTTGGAGAAAAAGAGACACGTAAATATATAATTGGAAAGAAGACTTTATCCATATCCTGGATGAAGATCCAACAATTAAGGCAATGATATGCCTGGTTGATAGAGATGACTATCTCATGGCTAGAGGATTGTTTGAAACATAATTTTCAACCAGTCAACTGTTGCCTCAACAAATGGAATGTGAGTTTATGCTAGTGGTAGATTGAAACTAGTTGTAATATTTCTTTACAAGAACCCTACTCCCAACATCAGGCTTTCGGTGAGGATCATTTGTCCATGTTCATTAGAAAAAAGTTTGGCCTCACACTTGTTTTAGTCGCGGACCTTCCTACAAGTCAAAACCCTCAACATATGCTTGATATTTCTTGGTGCCAATGTATATGGTGCTTGTTTGTTAGTTATTATTGAACTTGATTGCGAGTCTGTTTATTTATCAATGATTAGTTAACTTCTGTAAATTGATTGTCCTAGGTACCTTTTGCCCGTGCTGCTTCTGTATGACTCGACTGCAGATGAATCTGATACAACAGAATCGCATGGTGTTGGTGCTAGTGTACAGATTGCAAAAAATATGCATGCTGTACATGCATCACAGGCGCTGTCAAGGCTTAGTGGTTTGTGTAGTAATGAAAGTTCAACACCATATAATCAGACTGCAGCTGATGCCCTTAGAGCTTTGTTGACTCCAAAACTTGCAAGTATGCTAAAAGATCAAGTTCCTAAGGACCTACTGTCGAAATTAAACAATAACTTGGAGTCCCCAGAGGTACTACCTTTTCTGCCTTTCTTTTAAATAAACAGTATATGGTCACTGTATGCTATGGTGCTATGTAGCTCATCTGGTTTTGTTTGTGTTATCCTTAAGGTTAATTTTAAAATCTTTCTGTCTGTAGATTATCTGGAACTCTTCTACCCGGGCAGAACTACTGAAGTTTGTGGATGAGCAACGTGCAAATCAGGGTCCAGACGGCTCATATGACCTGAAAGATTCACAAACCTTTGTGTACAAGGCATTATCAAAAGAACTGTATGTTGGCAATGTTTACTTGAGGGTGTATAACGATCAGCCGGATTTTGAAATCAGTGAACCAGAGGCTTTATGTTTTGCCTTAATTGATTTTATATCATATCGAGTACACAATCAATGTGCTCTAGACTCGGAAGTTCAGAATGAGCAAAAGCAGGATGGCTCATCCCTTGAAACATCTGAGCATCCTAGTGATATAGCTATTGGATCAGTGGATGAACATAGTCCCGCAGTTGAAGAGTTGGCTGTATCCAACGGCAAAGTGGCAGAGACAGAAGAGTTTAAAATGGTCAAGAACCTCAAGTTTGCATTAAATTCACTGAAGGTATCTTTACTCACTTGTCTACGCTGATTCACAAACAGACTATTTAACCCATGTGTATCTGACCTTATTTTTTTGGCGATCCTTTTTTTTGTAGAACATACTGACAAGCAGTCCGAATTTGGCATCAATTTTTTCTACTAAAGACAAGCTGTTGCCTCTTTTTGAATGCTTCTCTGTGCCTGTTGCATCAGAAAGCATCATACCTCAACTTTGCCTGAGTGTGTTATCACTCTTGACTACGTATGCTCCCTGCTTGGAAGCTATGGTTGCAGATGGATCTAGTCTTCTCCTTTTATTGCAAATGCTTCACTCAGCCCCAAGTTGTCGTGAGGGGATTCTGCATGTTCTATATGCTCTGGCAAGCACACCAGAGCTTGCTTGGGCAGCTGCCAAGCATGGGGGAGTGGTCTACATTCTTGAGCTTCTTTTGCCTTTGCAAGGTATATTTACTTATCTGTCTTGTTGCTTTAAGTTTGAATTGGAAATATTAAAGTTTTGATGATATAATTCGTTATTTGCAGAAGAAATTTCCTTGCAGCAAAGAGCAGCTGCAGCCTCTTTGTTGGGAAAGCTTGTTGGGCAGCCAATGCATGGGCCAAGAGTTGCTATAACGCTAGCAAGGTTTCTTCCTGATGGCTTGGTATCAGTTATTAGGGATGGACCTGGTGAAGCTGTTGTAGTTGCCCTTGAACATACTACTGAGACTCCAGAACTTGTATGGACACCAGCGATGGCAACTTCTCTGTCCGCACAAATCGCAACGATGGCAGCAGATCTATACCAAGAACAAATGAAAGGCCGTGTTGTTGACTGGGACGTACCTGAGCAGGCATCTGGGCAGCAAGAAATGAGAGATGAGCCACAGGTAGTGCATGATTATGCATATGTACAATTAATCATGTCTTAGATTTTGGAAAACTCACACATCCAATCACATGCAGGTTGGTGGAATCTACATTAGGTTATTCTTAAAAGATCCCAAGTTCCCTCTCAGAAATCCGAAGAGGTTCTTGGAAGGATTGCTAGACCAGTATTTGACATCCATTGCCGCCACACATTATGAATCACAAGCAGTCGACCCTGAACTTCCTTTGCTTCTGTCTGCTGCTTTGGTTTCATTGCTGCGAGTACATCCTGCCCTTGCAGATCACGTTGGATATCTTGGTTATGTGCCCAAACTTGTGGCTGCTGTGGCTTATGAAGGAAGACGAGAAACAATGGCATCAGGGGAGGTGAGCAATGGAAACTATGTAGATAGATCAGAAGAGTCTGATGATGGATCCACACAGCCTACCCAAACTCCCCAAGAACGTGTGCGCCTCAGTTGTCTGCGTGTTCTACATCAACTAGCAGCTAGCACCATATGTGCTGAAGCTATGGCAGCAACTAGTGTAGGAACACCTCAGGTGCGTAACTTATTTTGTTCCCATATACATATTCACTCGGGTATCTAATAATTGCATGCGCTGATTTAAAAGGTTATTTAAAATATGAAGTTTTGCATAAACGATTCAGAATTGTATCAATTGGATAGTTATCTTTTGCTTTTTCTTAATGGATTCAAAGTTCTTACTTGAGTTAGCGCGTCATTGGTGTCCTTTATGGTGCTTTCGAGTCATTTTTCAATTTTATGTTACGCAGGTCGTTCCTCTTCTAATGAAAGCTATAGGATGGCAAGGTGGAAGCATACTAGCTCTGGAGACTCTAAAGCGTGTTGTTGTTGCTGGAAATCGAGCTAGGGATGCACTCGTTGCACAAGGACTTAAGTAAGTGGAAATAGTTCTTAATGATCATATTTTGGATGCATTGGATACTTTATCTTTCCATGATATGGCTGCATGTTCTGCACCCTACAAACCTGATGATTTTCAATGCCAACCTAAGTGGAAATGTACTTATTGATCATATTATAGATGTATTGTATATTTTTATCTTTCCATGATATGGTTACATGTTCTGCACCTTACAAACCTGATAACTTTCTAAATGTGCAACTTAAGCTAACCATGCACAAGCATACACACACTTGATGACAACGATATATTTTGTAGGCTAAGCTCAAGTATAGAAGAGTTGATTTAATTGGGGTGTAAGGCACACCTACTCCTGTCATTTCTTGTATTAATGAGTTGCATTTCTGCTTCTTACAAACCTAATGACTTTCTGATGCCACCTTTAGCTAACCATGCACAAGCATAACACCCAAATGACAATGATGTGTTCTGTTGGTTAGGCTCCAATTTTGACGAGTTGAGTAACTGATTTCGTGGCAATTGCATGTCTGTCAATTCTTGTATTAATATGAGCTGTAATAATGTAGGGTTGGCCTTGTTGAAGTACTTCTTGGCCTTCTTGATTGGAGAGCTGGGGGAAGGAATGGACTTTGCTCTCAAATGAAGTGGAATGAGTCTGAAGCATCTATTGGCAGAGTGCTAGCAATTGAGGTTAGAACATTTGCATAAAATGCTGTACATTATCTTGTTTGTCTGTGCCTTCATACTTATATTTTGATGCCGTTAAGAATTAAGATACCATATTTCAATTCACTTCACCACTTGGGGTATTGCAAAGAATTGGCATTTGAGTTCCTTTCATTGAAGATTTGCTCAAAATTGGATGACACCTTGTCCTAGACAAGTAGAGTGCCTTGAATATGATATTAAGAATACGTATGATATAAATGTTGACTGGTTGTGTTCATAATGAAATCACAGAACTATTTTGTTTTCAGGGTTGAATTAGCATGTTTATATTCTTACTTGACTTGTCTGAATTTCTTTTTCACTGAGCGTATTCGAATTGTGGTTTATCTTTCAATCCAGGTTTTGCATGCATTCGCAACGGAGGGAGCCCACTGTGCTAAAGTACGGGACTTGTTGAATTCCTCAGATGTAAGTCTATATGTATTATAATTTTCATCAATGCACTTTGTTGCTGTTTTCTACTATAGAGAACACAATCACCTTGTCCATTGACCTGAACTGGATGGGTTATGTGTGGTCTTGTTACTAAAATTGGATTGATTATTAAACCTGTCCAATCTGATAATTATCAATTTGGTAACAACCTTCATTGACGAACTAATCTGAAATGTTATTCATCTTAGCTATAGTATCAGTTCCTTGAAATATTAAAAATTCTAAAGATCTTGGATTGTGAATAATTGCCAACCTCTTTCTTGTACACGGGGTATACTATGTGTTTTTTCTGGTGTTTAAAACTGAATCAAGATCCTTCACTGGAAAATGCTCATTCTTCAGGTCTGGAGTGCTTATAAAGATCAGAAACATGATCTTTTCCTTCCTTCAAGTGCTCAATCTGCTGCTGCTGGAGTTGCTGGGTTAATCGAAAGTTCATCATCAAGACTCACTTATGCCATTACAGCTCCTCCACAACAACCTTCTACATCGAGACCTCCTGCTTCAACTATATATGAATCAAATGGAAAACAAGGTCAGCTATCATAGTGTTTTCAAGATATACTCAAAAGGACTCGTACATTTCAGTATAGCACTGTACAGTTTCAGTTTTTCCGTGTATACTGAAACTCTACCGAGTGTTGAGGGACAAAGAATTATGCCTTTTTCCCTGTAAGAGGGGTTTCCCCACTTGTATATCCAGTCAGTTAGTTCCTGATTTTCTTTCATAGTAGTTTGGTGTAATCTACTGTCAGATTGTAATCTGTTACTATATTCGTTAATTTTTCTCACTTTTTTTCACTACTAATTTCTTGGGTTTTGATTTGCATAAACCTAAGCAAATAGGATTATGAACACACTGAGCCTTTGCTCTCATCAGCACATAAGCATGTCATCTGATCTATCTAGTTTCATCTTCCATGATTCCAAAATCTTATGTTCCTTTTTTTCCGTTCCACTCGATTCATATGTTCTACCAAATGGTTTAAACCTACAGTTGTCTTTGCAGCAGTCCAAGCATCTTATGTATTTGATCCCCCTGAAGCATTTACAAGCAATTGATGATTTGTATATCACTGCCATTGCATTACCTATTTCTTTTACAGCTCTAAACATGATGCAAACTTCAATTAATTCGATCAGTTCATTATCACCATCTTTCTGCTGGAGATTGAGATGAGTTGGAATGAACAGGGAAAAAACGAACAAAACCTAAGAGATGATGAGTTGAAACTCCTAGAACAAAACCTAAGAGATGATGAGTTGATTGGGTGGATCGTGTGTTGGTACAGCATGAAGGCCACAACATTGAGCGATTCTGGGCTTTCTTCCTTCTAAACAGCATGTTTAGGAATTCCATTGATAAGTGGATTGAGTTTGCAATGCAAAAGAGAGTTCAAGTACTGGACCTGCAGTTTCTAGCTAGTAGGTTGAAGTTAATCTAGTAAGTCTCTTACATGCATGATGCAAACCTTAACCCTTGCTGATGTTCTAAGATTATTCACTAGATATTTTACTACTTACTGCAATAAACATGTCAGCAATAGGAAAAATCAAACACTTATTTATGCAGATTTTGTAGAATTAAGTCCTATGCGGGAAATATAAAGTATGCAGTATAAAGAAAAGGCTAACCATGTCTTGGCTGATTCAGATGTTGGGGATGAAATAACTGCGATCAGATTTTGATTGATATTGGAATTTTCTCTCTTATTGTTCTGAAGAGGAAGATCTCCCAGAGATATGTTTCTGATGCATGATCGGCTTGAACAAAGTGGTTTGTAGGAGAGCCAAAATTTGTATTTGGTTTACATGAAGTTTTAAAGGAATTTAAACGTGTCACGAAATTGTAACGGAAATAATGGTATTTGAAATGTGGACTCATTTCTAGTCGTTACTCCATTCTTTAATCTTAATCATTGTCAATGACTCAATCCTTTTGGTATTTGATTTCCAATCCAAATTTACTGCATTTATTGTATTTTTTTATTGAAGCATTTATATGCATCAGAAACATATCTTTGAGGAGATCCTCTTCAGAATAATAAGATAGAAAATTCCAATCAACCAAAATCAAATCGCAGTTATTTTCCCAACATCCCAATCAGCCAAGTCATGGTTAGTCTTTTCTTATACTAAATACTTCAACAATCACTCATAGGATAAATTCTACAAAATCTGCAAAAGTAATTGTTTGATTTTTGTATCACTGTCATGTTATTGCTGTAAAATATCTAGTGAGTAGTCTTACAACATCAGCAAATGTTAGTGTACATCATGTAAGAGACTTGCTACATCATCTTCAGCGTACTAGATCTGGTATCTGTATAGTAGCTAGGGCTCATGACATTTTAATGAAATTTTTCAATGGTCATGAAATTAAATAAATCATCGATTACCCAGAGTACTATATTGTCTCTATTTGGTTCTTATTCTTAATATATTTTTCGAGTGTTTTAGGGCATCTCAAAACAGACTAGCCATCTTAACAAAAAGTTAAAAATTTTGCTAGTTTTGTAATAATTTACTACTCCAACAGAATAGTTATATAAAAGTCGAATTTAGTTTTTGCTAAATTTTCTAGCTAAATTTAACTAGAATGAAGAGAGAAAATAGCTACAAAGTTAAAACATCTAACATCTGTTGTTTCAATAATTTAGCTATACTGCTGAAGTGAAAATTCATATTTTGATATTTAAATTTATCTTTTAACAAATTTAGTTAAAATAATATTTAAGACTGTTAGAGATGCTCAAACACGATACATTTTGAGAAAGAGGGGAAATTGTGGGCAAGCATAACTGCTTGGTTGACAGAATCAGTTTATTGCCCGACGAAGTTCTGGCAAGTGTTGTGTCTCTTTTATCACTAAAGGAAGTAGCAGCTACTAGTGGTCTTTCTAGGCGATGGGAGAATCTGTGGAAGGACACCAAGACTCAACTTTCAAGATGTAGACTTCTCTGTTGGTGATCATTTTCACTGCTACAGAGTCCTAAAACAAGAACTAAGAGATCAGAAAAGCCGTGAATATGTCAATTGGATGGATCGTGAGTTGGAACAACATGAAAGTCACAACATTGAACGATTAAGGGATTACTTCTTTCTACATAGCATGTTTAAGAATTCCATTGATAAGTGGATTGAGTTTGCGATGGAAAAGAGAGTGCAACTACTTGAGTTGCAGTTTCTTATACCAGACTGATTATTCCAGAGATAACTATGCATTGCCTCAAAACTTATTAGGTCTCGGTGGAGAATGAGGATCTTCCAACTCTACAGTCATGCGGATACAACAATGTTGGATTCAAATTCCTCAAACTTCTTCGTTTGCAGCACATTGGTGTGACATGAAATTCTTGACAAATTAATTGCGACTGATGCAAGAGGTCTGGTTCGCTTAAGAGTTGCTACTTGCTGGTGCGTCAATGTCATTCAAAATTTTGACAGTAATTAATTGTCCTAACCTCAAAAGGATTTTCATTTGTCAGTTTGGATAGATTTGCTTATTAGTAACGTGCCCTTGCTGATTGAGGTCCATATATCGGAGAGCTCTTGATAATGTTGATCTTACAACACTTGCCTTCACCAGACTTTCATCTTGTCTTTCTTACTTGAATGTTACAGATATGGTTCGAAGAATGGAGGCTGTGGCGGAGCAGACCAAGTCCCTATTTCGGGATCGAAAACCTCAAACAAGGGAGGATCCGACACCAGCTCATTATACGAAAGTGCATACAGTTTGCCTCCCACCTCTTTCACAACAGGAAATTCCTTGGCTTGAAGCAATTTGGCATCCATCTTCCGGGTTACACCAGGAGGCTGCTTTTCGGGGCCAGTTTCGAAGACAAACATCTCTATGCCGCCGACAAACACCAGGGTTCAGGGTTTGGGTCTGGATTGGGTATCATGCCGCCGACGAAAAAAAACTGGGAAACATTGCGGTGTATAAATAATTGGTCCTTACATAATATTATTTTTTATTAAAAATTTTTTAATTAGACAACAAAATTTCATATATTACTTTTATATTAAATTTCATTTATCATTTTCATATATATCAATTTTATATATATGAGATGCCCGCATAGTTTTAAAATGAAAAGAAAATAAAAAAAGAAATGGAATAAACCTTTACAACATTTCAAATGGCAAAATAAGAATAAAATGAGAGAGCAATCTTCCATGAAAAATTAGATTGTGAGAGAAGTGAGAAACAAAGAGATAACAAGAAATATCGAAGGATTTTGAGCAATTTATAGAGAACAAAACAATATTTTCGGTTGTGGAGGACAACGATCACTATCCTCTTTGTTGCTGTAACATTTTTTTTCATAACTGATACGATGAATACATAAATTTAGGCTCATGTGTCATTTTATGAAGATTGTTTTTTTTTCTAAAAAAAAAAGAGATTGAAGTTGGGAAACATTTGATAAAGGATATAAAAGTGACAATATATTGAAATTAGGAAGACATCTCAATAGGAAAATAAATTTATTAGAAAAGATAATAAATGACGTAAACAAAGGTTTTCTTATTCAAGAAAAGAAAAGTTTTCTAAAAAAATAATGTAAATAAAGATAATTAAAATATATTAAGTGAAGAGAAATGAACTCATAATTTTTTCAGTATTTTTTATTATATACAATGTAATTATTTATAGATTTTAAGAAAAAAAATAGACCGCCTTAACCGTGGGCCCCATGCAAGGGCACTGGCAGCCCTGCCCTAAGGCCGGCCTTGCCTATATGACTGGAGAGATCCCCAGCCATATAACCCACCTGCCGCAAATGCAAATTATCAATTGAATCCGACGACAACAGATTGGACAATTTGATGGAACGGACAACGTAAGTGCCCCGGTGTTCGTCGTCTCCTTCAACGAAACATATGTAGTGTCTTATTAGCCTTTGATTCATTCAGCTTCAACTTCATACTCCTCTTCTTGTCCATCTTAATGGACTCCGATTCATTTAGCCTCCTCTTCTTCTTGTCCGTCTCCGATTCATTCAGCCTCCTATTCTTCTTGTCAGACTTATTAGACTCCAATTCATTCAGCTTCAACTTCATACTCCTCTTTTTCTTGTCCTTCTTTTTGTCAGACTTACTAGGTTCCTGACGGCAGCATCGAAGGCGGTGACCACCATCATCGGTGGCGGCTTTTAGGTTAAGAGTGTTTTTGGGAGACATGGAAACAACAAACGGATGGCTTTCGGTGATGGTTGCCCTTTCTTTGTCTATTTATAGGGAGGAAGCCTGTTCTCGCAAGGTATCAGACTCTACTCCCTCTCTGGTTCGAAATACGATCCACAAAAGGGCCTAATCTGATCATGAGCCGGCCCAACTCCACATACTCATTCACCCTATATAACAATTGTGCTCCAACCTTTTCACTATTGCGAAGCCACAACCTTCTGGTCCCGTGCTGCACCCATGTCGAGTTCCTGTTGCACCCTAGATCTAAACGGATTATAATTCTTGTTTTTAATTAAAGCTTTCATGTGGTTCGAGTTTTTTCAAAACTTTTGTCATTGTTTTATGGTGAATTTGATTAACCATATAATTTGATTGTTTCATGATATGACCGCTCGGTGAATTACAATGGAATTATGCGATCAATTTCGCCGCACACACGTGGCTTTGAGCATAGAACTTGCAAAACAGCTCTTATAAACGCAGTCTATTCGGCAAACTAGTAAGTAAGTTTTATGTTTTTCTGCTTTCAAGTTCAATAACCTCAGGGAGGATAAAATCGATCTGTTCCTCCCTTTCTCCAATCTTCTTTCATGTTTGGTATTTGATGAGTGTAGGTTAAATCCCGACACTAATCGTGTTATGGGTCCAAATCGTTTGGTATCCAACATTGAGATGATTAGATTAAAGTGGTAGCTTAGAGCACATGCGTTGTTGGACAAAGTTCTACATTTTCGATTAAAGTTGTAGCCTAGAGCACCCGCGTTGTTAGACAACGTTCAATATTTTGATTAAAGTGGTCGCTTAGAGCATCCGCGTTGTTAGACAACGTTCAAGGACAAACTAATAAAGTATTGTTTTGTGACCTCTATCGAGTCTCATAACAGTTTGGTTTTGTATGGAATAACAAAATAACATTCTGCAAATTCGAGTTTTGACATACTTGATGTCGAGGTTTCACATCTCGTGTGCTCTCAATTGAGGTTTGAAGTGCCATTGAAATGCGTACACGGGTATAAAGTCTTATTGCGTTATTAGTCTCGTGGCTTGATTACCACTACTTTGACTATGATGTCAATGATACTTTGTGGCCTATGTCTAGGTAAGAGGGAGAGGCACAACCAGCCATAGTGACGGTACCCCCGACCTAGAGTCGTAGATATGAAACTTGTCAAAACAAATCACGCCAGCTCCGAAAAAAAAATTTGTGGATCTTTAGATTGCCGAATACAAGAATTGTTGAGCTGATTATTAAGTCGTGATATCATACTAAGAATGTACAAAGACTGTATGGAAAATCAAATTGAAAACAAAAATGACATCCTCATGATCATGACTTCACAGTTTTCTGATCTAACTTTGGATACCTCAGACTTTAACGTCATTGAGGAATTGAATTTGATTTTCTTTCCATGTTATATGAAATTAGACGTCATATCGATGTCTTTAACATTTACAATTTGAGACCTCGATGAAATTGTTGGCGTAATGTCGAAGATTTTTTTATGTCGGATTGAAAATATTCTTTCATTGCCTGTTATGGTTCGATAAGTGTATTCTCACAATCCTTAGTATGATGACATGATAACGTCATTCTAACGTCTCTCCAATGGAGATTAGACTGCATGCATGGTGGTCTAGGTCTGCCTTATGACACCACTTGAGGTTTTGAAGCCTCTCATGTACAAATTATACAAAAACAATACCTTCAATAAATCTGCACTTACTGGACAATAACTTTGTCTGAGCACTGTGATCAGCTTCGGATGAATTAGAACTCGAACCTTATATCGCTGGAAAGCTCTCTGAGTCTAGTTTCAAACGGTTTTAGCAGTTCGTTCATAACTGTCCTAACAAGAGAGTTATAGGTCATATTGTCCGAGAAATTGTTGTACTTAGGATTGCATTGTTTGATTGGGATCCTTTAAGCATAGTTCTTGTGTGACGTTTGCTTTTATTTCTACCTTATTTAATAGGTATTGAGCTCAAATGTCTTGCATATAAAAGAATTATTAATGAGATAAAAAACTGTCAATAGTTACTATCATTGTGAAAATGGTAAAAACTTTTATGTATAAGAATCAATACACAATCATATTCTAACCGCATTAGTTCAAGAGTCCAGGACACAAAATAGCTAAGATCCACTAAACGCGGTCGTATCACCCTGAAAGTATAAAATTAGTCAAGGCTCAGGCTCTCCTTAAACCCTCCCAAAGTCTCCCCTTTTCTCCTCCCCGCCCGGTTCTACTCAACCGACGCAGCTCCGCCGTACTTCCCGAACTCACCGCTCGGAATAAGGTGCCATTATAGTCTTGAATCAGACACTCCTTCTTTATCTATCTGTTCATTTGACTCAATCGAATTGTTATTTTGTTCTGTGTTTAATTTTGAGTCTTAGATTGTTGAATGGGTTAACGGGTTTGTTTCCGATTGGGATAAGAATTGGATATTTATGGGTTTGAAATATTGGAATGAGTTATTGGGTATGTTTCTCTACTGGCATATATAGTTTATATGAAACGTAGGTTTGTTTGAGAGTGAACTTTGCATAAAGTCAGAAACTTTGGTGCAAGATGGAGTAATGCAAGTAGTTTTCACAAACTAATAGTAAATTGGGCTGTTCTTGCAGTAATAAAGCCTGTTTGGGCATAAACCCCGAACAAAGCCATTGTGGTTTAATTATCAAAGATTGCAGTTTGATTTTCTGGTGTTAAAATGTTAGATGATGATTGTGTTTTATAGTATCATCCTTTGTGAGTTTGAATTTTGTAATTTGATTGTTATGATATTGCAACAGATGGAGTTTGTCAGCCCTGAAGGTCTTCGCTTAGATGGCCGTCGTCCCATGGAAGTATTTTTCTATCCTTTGATTTTCTTTTGTGTTGAATTGTATCTGTGATGAGTTGGTTAATCTTCTTTTTTAATTTGATCCCAGATGAGGAAAATTCAAGCAGAGATTGGTGTTGTTTCCAAAGCCGATGGGTGCTAACACTAAACCTTTCTTCTTGTTTTTGTAACTTCTTTTTATTTTATGTTGTTACTAATTCATCTTGCATATCAAATTTCAGTTCTGCTATGTTCGAGATGGGTAACACCAAAGTTATTGCTGCTGTGTATGGCCCTAGAGAGGTCAGTCACTTTTTCTTGTGGGTTTCAAATGCTGGTTAGTTACGGGCTAAAGTTATAGCTAACATGCACAGTCATTATATATTCAGACTCCTATCCGTTCAAGCTATTTATAAATATTAATTTGTTTTTCAGGTTCAAAATAGGAGCCAACAACTGGATGCCAATGCATTGGTAATATAATTTTTCTAGGCCTCTGTCTTTTAAGCGAAACTAAACTAAACTAAACTAAACTTATGTATCTGATGCTGAAGATGTTAACTTAAGAGGTATTATCTCTCTAAGTATGCCGGCTGTCTGTAATTGCTGATATATGTAGGTGCGATGTGAATACACCATGGCAAATTTCTCTACCGGAGATCGGATGAGAAAACCGAAGGGTGATAGGTTATATGTTCTTCCCTTTTCGGTCTCTAGGCATAAGTACATTAGATGATCTTGTATTTAAGTTTAGCATGGCAGTTTTGTATCCTTTACTTGATTAATATTGATAATTTAATATGTCTGTCCTTGATGCTCTCAGGAGATCCACCGAGATATCTCTAGTTATTCGCCAAACCATGGAAGAATGCATTTTGACAAACTTAATGCGTCGGTCTCAGGTTTGTCTCAGCTTCAAATGTATTATATTGTGAACTTTTCCTGCTTGAGTTTGTTGTTTTTCCTGTCTGAAGCCTTGAACCTTGTATATGTTTTGCAGATAGACATTTTTGTGCAAGTTCTCCAAGCAGATGGAGGTAAATATCAATGCCTCTATGCAGTCCTATTAATAAAATGTACTTTCAGATTATGTAATGTCTAGGCTGCTCTCTTTTGTTTTCAATTCTTTTTTTGTATGAACCTCCAGAAGTCCACATGCCTGATCCTCTGTTATCCAATATTTAGTAGATTCAGGCTTATTTGTTGATAAAAAGAGGCCTTCTTAATTCATTGCATATTGTCAACTAGTCTGCATTGTGGTACTTCTGCTCAAGGCCAGTCTCATTAAGGGTCAAAGTATGCTGAAAGTTGACCATTTGCTATTGTTGTGTTTGCATTGTATTCAAGTGGGACTGTTCCCAAAGCACTTGTGTATCATTTTTAGTTTGTTAGGCTGCCTCACCAGTTTAATTAAGAATGAGAAGATCTATTTGTGAGTTTAATTATCTAATATGTTTGTGCATTTTGTTGTTGTTGCAGGAACGAGATCTGCATGTATCAATGCTGCAACCCTGGCTCTTGCAGACGCTGGAATTCCAATGCGAGATCTTGTTACTTCTTGCAGTGCTGGGTACCTTAATAACACACCTCTACTTGGTAATATTCACTTAAATTTCAATTTTACAGAGAGTACTTTTTTTGGGTCCCTATAATGTCTTCATAACAGTAGGACACAACAAATTATTAAGACCTTACTTTTATTGGCTAGACAGATTTAAACTATATAGAAGACAGTGCTGGAGGCGCTGATGTCACTTTAGGAATTATGCCGAAGTTGGATAAAGTGACTCTTCTTCAGGTTTTTAAAAGCAAAATCTGTGATCTAATCTTATCTTCCCAATTTTAAGTTACGATAACTCTGTAGTTACCCTTGGGCATATATCAATCAGTGCCTTATGCTGTAAACTGCTCATTTGTGATATATTTCAATGCAGATGGATGCTAAGTTGTCGTTGGATACTTTTGAAACTGTAATGCAACTTGCAATAGAAGGGTGCAAGGCAGTTGCAGATTACATTAGAGAAGTAAGCTCTTTTTACTTACTTTTTTCTTACGTTTAATTTTCCAAATGAAAACTTATCTGTTGTCGTGTGGATGAGCAATGCTTAATGTGTTCTTATGATAGGTATTACTAGCAAATACAAAGCAATTGGAGTATCTTCGAGGAACATAGTTTCATAGCATGTTAAGGTGATGAACTTTCTTTGGTAATTGTTAAGGAAACTTGAACTGATGACAACATTATCAAGTTCTAACAGTCAATTGTGCGCCCAATTGCCACTTTTTTTTATAATTTCTCAGAGATGTTTCTGATGCATGTTCCGCTTGAACAAAGTGTTTTGTAGGAATTCTAACATTTAACGTGTTTACTGGGAAAATTTAAGCCGAAAGTTGTATAACAAAGTACTTCACACATTTATATCCTCAAATCTTCGGACTTTTTGTTTTTGATGAATATATGGATGATCATATTTTCTTATAATGAAATTAAAGAGAGAATCGTAACGGTCATAAAGCATTTCAAACTTGAATTTTAATAAAATTCGTCGGCTACAGTTATTTTATTTTTTTTCTTTTTTAACTTTAGCACACAAATTTTAATGCTATAGTTATTTTATTTTATTTTTTTCTTTTTTATTTCTTATATTTTTGATTAATTTTTTTTTCATCTTTTTCGTTTTTACACCGGTGGAGGAGAAGAAGAAGAAGAAGAAGAAGAAGAAGAGGAGAGAGATAGGAGGAGAGGAGGATGAGGATGAGGAGTTGTTGTCGGAGAAGGAGTAGGAGGAGGAAGGAAGATGAAGAGAGGAGAAAAATGAAAGATATAAAAATTTTTGAACTTTAGCCGATGAAATACTCTAATTTCGTCGGCTAAAGTTCAAAATTTTAGTCGGAAAAAGTTCTAAATTTTCAAAATCTCCGCTCAAAATTTTAAATTTTTAATTAACTTTAGTTGACGAATTTTAATATATTTCGTTGGCAATAGTTATTTATTTAACTTTAGCTGACGAATTACCATAATTTCGTCGGCTATAGTTATTTTATTTATTTATTTAACTTTAGCCGACGAATTACCCTAATTTTGTCGGCTAAAACCTTAAACCATATACGTAGAAGCTTCAAAGGAAAAAAAATCGTGAAATAAGATATGACCGGAATGGTGAAATATGTATACGGTTGAAAAATCACGTAATTCTGGTAAAGTCTCGGTGCCGATAGTTGCGGTTAACGCAATTTTCCATTCTTTCTCCCTAGATGTAGCTCTATCTTTGGTGGTTATTTTTCATAAAATTGTTATATAACTGGTTGCCTCATCGATTTGAAACTATTTTCAGTTGAAGGTCCAGGAAAAATACGTAATTTAGACGGTCAAATGACAGTTTCCGTGCGTTAAGGGGTTTGACTTATGAGATTGACCATAAGGATCGAGCCCTTAACGTTGTAGGATCAAGTTGAATTTTTTCCTATAAACATATTTCGATATAATGATCATATCAGACGAATAGATTTTTTTTTTCAACTTTGATCATCGGAATCACAACATGCTTATTAATGTTTAACTTGTTTACTAAGTTTTAAGTAAATGTTCCGTTTCAAAAACAAACTCTACGTAGAAACTTCAAACGCAAAAAAGTCGTGAAATAAGATACGACCGGAATGGTGAAATACGTATACGGTCGAAAAATAAAGTAATTTCGGTAAAAGTCTCGGTGCCGATAGTTGCGGTCAATACAATTTAGGGGTTTGACTTACAGAATTAACCGTCCAGATGAAGCCTTTAAATTTATTGGATCAAGTTAAATTTTGTACCATAGACATATTTCAATATATTGATGATATCTGACGGTTGTATTTTGTTTGTGAATCTTGATGACCGGAATCATAACATGTCTACTATTTACCATTATTTATCCATATGGGAGCCCTATCATCGAGGGGTAAATGTCTCAAAATTTTTAGATAGACAGCTGCGTCTCATCATGTTGAGAGTTTGTTGTGTTGAAGGTTCGACCAAAATACCTCATATAGATGTATATATGGGCGTTTTCGTGTGTTACGTGTTTAGAAAAACTTCATTTTGAAGCGTTAAACGAACTCGGATGGCCAAAAAAACCCATATATCATATCATTAGCAATGAGTTTTACTCGTACGCTCGTTCTGCTTTCAGATTGGTATCACAATAGTCAATCGGACACCGAAATATCTGTAGTGCAATTTTGTAACTAAAGGAGACTTTAGCCGACGAAATTAAGGTATTTCGTCAGCTAAACTTTTCAAATTTCGTCGGCTAAAATTCCATTATAACTTACGAAAAAATTAATTTAACCGACAAAAATAATTTCGTCAGCTAAAGTCTTTTTTCTGGTAGTGCACATAGGTACTCTATCTAGGGTTTTGTTGGTTCAACAACTCTAACCTAACAACTGCAAACCCTTTAGCAAGGGATCGATCCTCCAACACGTTTGGAGTTCCTTTTCCTTCTTCAAAAATTGAATTGATTTCCTAGCTCAATTCACGTATTATATGTATCAAAATATACATGAAATTGGATCGTTACCTGTGAAACTCTCAACTGTATTTTGGCACCCATAAATTAATATTGCAACCATAGTCATCAATCAATTTCTTTCTCTTTGCTGGGTCAAGTTAGTGCTCCAACATGCATCGTGCACGTTCCATCGAGATATATCATGTCTTTCATCAATTTAAATATTTATGGAGCTTGCTAGCTATATATATATATATATATATATATATATATATATATATATATATATATATATATATGGCTTTCCAAATATACAATAGATTTTGCTAAAAAGAATCGATCAAAGGCAAACCAAGGCCAAACCAGCCTAGCCAGATTAAGACCCGAAAGTTTGTACGTGTTTTCGTAGATTGTACTACGTACGTATTCAACATGTATTGCAACATAATCCAAACATAATTAGTTAATCTAATCTTTGAAACTAGTTGTTAATCAACAAATTAAACATCCCTGTCTAACACAGGAACACGTTTGACAAATCTTTTTCATTCTTATTTATTTCTAGAGATCTTTTTATTTTTTATTTCGTCTTTTTTCTGTTGCAGTCATGTAATATGATGCGCTGTGACTAATGCTGTCACATTATAATTTGCACTTTTATTTAAAGTCATTGCATTAAAAGAAAGCCATGCACCAATTCAAAAGGGAATAACTTTGAATTAATTTAAAATACTTTTTCATATCTAAAATGAACCGGTCGGAGCTTTTGAATCAAATTAGAGCCATATGTATACAATATAATGGTCGCCTAATTCCAAACCTTGGGCAAAACAAAAGTCGACTGTTCATTGATTAATAAGTAGCTACATCAAAGGAAGGTTAAGCTAATCCGATACCATTTAGAATATAAAAATCCAAAAACTTACTATGAGGTAAAGTTGTAATTGAGCGTAAAGCAAGCATATGATCGAAGAACACTGCCTGATCCTGTAAAATTATCGGGGAATGCATAAAATTGAACTAACAATCGAAATCAATCACTCGATCGAATTTAACCATCTCTGATTAACCTTTCGCACGCGAGCGCGGCCCTTTCGCGGCTGTTTCATACACTGTTCATGGACAAACGTACGAAAAGAAATACCTATATGTTAATATATCTACCAAGCTTGAATCCTTTGATGGGTTCGGGTGAAGGAGGATCCAATAGCGCCCATAGAAGCAAGAAGCTAGCTACCGGTTAATAAAGACACAACTGAATTATTAGAAAAATAATAGAAATACAAGATTTTTTGTAATCATTTTGATAATTAAAGGTAAATGAAAATGGGGAGTGAAATTTGCACTCCAAAAATTACAAACTACACTCCAACCTATTATTTTATTAATACTTTATCTTACAACTACTTTCTCTACCTAAACTGCCCTCAGTCATTCTCTACCTATCCTTCCATGCCTTGAGGCAGCCCTCTTTCTCTTTATCTCGGTTTTTGATCTGCCAACAATTCGTAGAAATTGGTGACCTTTCGATTGAACTTTTTAGCTTTTCATTTCATCTGTATCAAAAATTAAAATCAGAGAATCCTAGAAATAAAAGTTCTCATCTCTAAATCATTAAATTTCATCCTTACATTCATAATCTCATTACAAAACAGATAGCTCAACTCCTCTGATTCTATGTCGTTTACAAAACTCTCCTATATTATGAGAGATAAAAAGGAACATAGTCCTAGTTAGGAAGAGGTGCTCTGCCAGTTTCCAAATGAACAGTCTTGATCATGCTGCACAAAATCCCCTCATATGCACTGCTAACTTTCTGCAAAATCAATTAAATCTCATATTGTAGTTGAATGAGCAAAACACAATAGATCAACAGACATATTCTATCAAACCATTCACAAGAGTACTTTTCCATATTGCAAAAATTATACAAAGAATGAAAGGTCTAATAAGATTATGAGAGGCTGCCAAACCAGGCAAGTGTTGTACTCTGTATACCAATAATCACACAGTAGCACTCAACAAATAGAAACAAAATGCAACTAACAAAAACAAAGGCTAGAAACCAAAAGAATTCAGAACAAATGGAAACAAAATGCATGCAACCAACAAAATGAACGAAACAAAGCAAAAAAATTGAACTAACCCAAAAGACGCTTGGAGCTTTATCTCACTGTGTTCCTGGTGCAGTAGAGTTATTAATGGATGGACATTTGTTTCGATAGTGGCCAATATTACCACAACCACTACATTTTCGAGGTGCCTTCTCCACTACCTCAAAATATGAAGAATCTCGTCTTGTAGAGCTAGTTTCTTTTCTTTTCTTTGATCCTACCGGACGACCTTTGTGAGGTTGAAGAGTAGGTTCAAATATTAAAGGACCAGATGTGCCGATAATATGAGAAAGCTGCCTTATGGTGTTTTCCTTTTGCATAAGCGGCATTTTCATACTTCGCTTTAATCTCAGATAAGACACTAACAAATGGATCTTCTTGAACCATGCTTCCATGATGATTATTAGTGAAATATCTAGTATCTATCCTCCACTGCTTATGAATTTGAATTAGAGGCAGCACTTCAAAATTCATCTCCTTGATCATGTGAACACATGGAAGACCCATGGTTCTAAAAAACTGCCTCTTGCATTGAGATGAATAACCTTGGTATTGGCCAGCACATACTGCTTATGCAACTCATACAAAGCATAGAAAGATACCTTGTTGATCACCTCTTTAAAGAAAGGGATGTTGCAAAGCTTTTGAGGAACACGGATCTTTTCACTTGCAAGTTGAGTTCTAATTTCTTGAAACTGATTTCGAATAGCAAGACAAATATTGTCCTTCACTTCACGAAGACCACCAGTAGAAACTTGAAGATATGTCTTTAAGGTTCCATGTGCTCCTTCTGCTCTAGAAGTAACATTAGTACCAAAGTGTGAAATCTGTCCCGTCCAAGCAAATACAAACCTTTCTTTCCATGGAAGCCAGGTATTGCTAATGTAAGTGAGAACGGAAGGATAGTCTTTATATTCAATTTGAAAATGACTCCAAGCTTCATTAAACGTCGGCACGTCCCAAGACTTTATAACAGTATTCCAAGAAGATATAAAAGCTACCCAATCTGCATCCTCCTTAAACTTACCCTTACAATGTGCACAAATATTTTTTTCAATATGCCATATGCATAAAAGATTAGGAGTCATAGGAAACACAACTTGAATTGCTTTCATCAATGCCAACTCCCTATCTGTTACCATCGCCAATGGACAGTTATCATTACCTAACAAATTACTGAATTGTTCAAGAGCCCACTGATAATCTTGTTGTTCCTCTTTTTGCATGAAAACAAAACACGAATAGAACGAAGTGTTGAAGCTGGTCACTCCTATAATCTCAAGTAGTGGCATCTTGTACTTATTTGTCTTGTAAGTACAATCCATCACAAAAACATTAGAGTAGCTTCTTGTCAACTCAATGGAAGTGGGATGAGCAAAGAATAGATGAGTCAAATGACCAGAGTCATCATACTTGACATTATGAGAGAAACCAGCATCACCAAGCTCATCTAATAATGCTTGAATAATTGAGCGTCCATCTAGACTCTCCCTCCTAAATTGAGCTGTCTTGCTATAAATGTTTCTGGAAACTGCAAGAAGATCAGGATTACTTTGTCGAAGTGAAGAGAGAATTTGGCGTGGTTTTATACCAGCCTGATACATTTGCTTAACTTGTAAGTCCTCCTCTTTCGTAAATCGACGACAATATGGATGTCCAGCCATGTCCATGGAAGGTTCATGGTTATGTGACAAGCTAGTTATCTCGACCTTCCAAAACCCTGTAGCTTTCCTTCTTCCCACAATTTTAAAAGGACAGTCTATCCTACGGGTAGCTGAATTCTTTTTCTTCTCCTCAAGTGCGGAGTAAGTTCGGTAAGGACCACCTCTATCACAACCCATAATCACATAATAATTATCCTTGGATTTTTTGATTACCAAAACATATCCTTGCATCAACCCTATCTTACGAACAACATTGATAAGGTCTTCTCGATTTTCAAAATTTTTGTTCGGTAGTGAGAGGAACTCATCAGAAACACCAATCATACAAGGGCCTTCAAGTAATCAAAGAAAAACAATAGTAACTAAAGGGAAACCTAACTAATAGTTCTAAACATTATAAAGGTACTGAACGTATAAAACTTACCACTAACAATAAGCCCTTCATTGATATTGGAAGAATGATTCGATTGTAAGTCTTGTTCAATATCATATGAAGACGAAAAATTTTGCAGCCCAACATCCGTATGCTCTTCTTCCATTGTACTGAGCTCCTCCACTTCTGATTTTGGGAATGAGATGAAATTTGTCAACATTAAGCTACTAGCAAAAATTTCAGAAATTATAAAGACTATAAAGAGAGAAAAGATTGCAATTTTGGGTCCAGATCGACCAAAAGGTAAGGAACAATACAAACAATTGAAAAACAAGTGACATATGGGTACCTTCAAAACATCATCAAAATCAAAACATGAAGTCAAAACCATCAAATGTCGCACAGACAAACCTAGATCCCAAAACCCAGATGCCCCAAGAACCCAAAATACATGAAGAAAACGATGAGTGAGTGAAAAACCATACAGGGTTCTCTGGGAACCTTCAGGGTTGCACAGTACGCTTGGAATGGCTTGGTTTGACCATTAACTGCGAAGGAAGCAAATTACCGCAATCGGAAAGCAAAATTGGGAAGCGGAGATCGGAGAGAGATGTTGCGGGGACTTACGTTAAATTTTGGCAAAGGATATTAGAGCTCGGTGGGTTTCGCCTAGCCGAAGACGGAGATCTTCGTTCAGTTCTGAATCGCATTTGGGACTAAAAGTATCTACGACGTCGGGCTTAGAGAAGGACAAAAGAAAATTGGAAATATCAAAGTTAGATCTAGTTTAACCGAAAGGTCACCAATTTCTACGAATTGTTGGCAGATCAAAAACCGAGATAAAGAGAAAGAGGGCTGCCTCAAGGCATGGAAGAATAGGTAGAGAATGACTGAGGGCAGTTTAGGTAGAGAAAGTAGTTGTAAGATAAAATATTAATAAAATAATAGGTTGGAGTGTAGTTTGTAATTTTTGGAGTGCAAATTTCACTCCCCATGAAAATAGTTACAAAAGTAATACATGTAATGGTTGATCTTTCAACTTCATTGTCTTTTAGTTTTTGTAACAACATGAATCAATGGCGTGGTAGTGAGGCTAATGAAAGGTTGTAACCTTATTCATGACATTCAAGTTTTCCTCCAATCTCACAAATATAAATAGGTGACTCCATCCCTCATTCTAAATACACCAACTCAAAACATCTCTCCTTACTTGAGTTGTCTCTCTCTTCCTCTCTAAGTTGTGTTATTGTTTAATTTCGACAGTAGGTCCTTAGAAACTTGATCTTTTAGACAAATGTGGGGAAGAGGCAGAATGACTACACCAATTTATAGAGGATATTCCAGACAAAACTTGTGTCTGCAATATGCATATATTGTGATAGTCAATCTGCAATTGGCGAGGCATAGAGCATGATGTACAATGGTAAGACAAGACATATTCGTCGAAGACATAATACCATTAAACAACTACTTTTTACTGGAGTTATCTCTATTGACTATGTGAGGTCAAAGGATAATATTACGGATCCGCTAACCAAAGGGTTAAACAGAGAGCTCGTTGATAAATCATCGAGAGGAATGAGACTAAAGCCCATGAATTAAAAATCTTTGCAGTGGATACCCAACCTAGCTGATTAGAGATCCTAAGATCTAGATTCAAAAGGGACAACCAAACTGTAGAGTCCATGTTGGATCACTATGAGGATTTTCCTCATGTCCATTCCTATGATGAAAACAGTGATGCCCGTAAGGAATGAAGTTAAGCGAAAGTTTTTAATGATTCTTATGAGTCGGAGATCCGAACGGAGTAATGCGGGTTACTCTTAAGAAATCACTTATGTAAGAGAGAAGTGGGGCCACTTCTAAGGGAATTGTTTAAGGGCTCAATTCCTATCAAACTCTTACAGAACCAGGCGTGTGTCTAGGGCCAAAATGGACACAAAAGTGAGAACTGTAAGTACCAGGAAGATTCATGTGTGAAGTATGTTATCATTTACACAAATGTCGAACAATTCAAAGACATCGCATCTACTGTCTAGTTAGTAAAATCAGCATACTTTCACAAGGGAAGGTTCAAATGGTAAAACCTACCTATCCTAAGCATGTTTCAACCGTAGATATCTATTACCAAGTCTATCGAGTATTTGGTCGCCTATTTCATTCATGTGGGGAATTGTTGAAAAAATGATAGAAATAAAAGATTTTTTGTAATCATTTTGATAGTTAAAGGTGAATGAAAATAGTCACCAAAGTAATGCATGTAATGGTTGATCTTTCAACTTCCTTGTCTTTTGGTTTTTGTAACAACATGAATCAATGACTTAATAGTGGGGCTGATGAAAGGTAGTAACCTTATTCATGAAATTCAAGTTTTCCTCCAATCTCACCAATATAAATAGGTGACTCCATCCCTCATTTTAAATACACCAACTCAAAGCATCTCTCCTTACTTAAGTTTTCTCTCTCCATCTCAAAGTTGTGTTCTGGTGATAGACGAAGATACTTCAAGTTTGTTCAGTGTCCTTAGTAGCAATGCAGTTTCAAGGGACAAGCAGTCGTTGTATCCTGGGAGACAAGTGTCATCAAACCTTTGCACCGAAGATGAGATATAATTTGTCTTAAGGAAAGTGTGTGAGACACACGATTCGACTTCCTTCACATCCTCCTATCCTTGAATCCAAGTTGATAATATTGGTGTTCATCATCATATTTGTATTATGAGTTTTTAGTTATAATTATTTATTTAATTATAATAAATTTATGTTATTATATATTTACAATATTTGACATGCTTTCTAAGATGAATTAAGTAGTGAATCCACTCCCTAGTCTCTGCTACTCGATCGTCCTCACTGGTCGATCAGAGCTAGATAGCTGCTAGCTAGTCTCGTATTGCATGCGTGTAGTTTAGCACTTTGAGTCTTTAGATCAATCAGACATACATATCTGTGAGCTAGTTTGTCTTTCACCTTCGGCTACAGCTAGCTGGACTCGAATGCTTCATTTTAGATGAAAAGGAAAGGATGTTGAATTGTCGATCCAATTCCTAGTGTAGGGGCAGACCTTTAATTTATGCATGCCAACATTGAATTCAAAGAGCAATAACAAAACTAATTTCCTGATCACTCGAAAATGAGATCGAGTGTCCACCTATAGGTAGCTGGAGGTGTAGCTTAACTCTACAATTCTACAAAGCTTGTGTGCTTGATTATGTTTCCTT
The DNA here is from genome assembly GCA_951800085.1 of Comarum palustre. Taxonomy (NCBI): domain Eukaryota; kingdom Viridiplantae; phylum Streptophyta; class Magnoliopsida; order Rosales; family Rosaceae; genus Comarum; species Comarum palustre. Next base: position 2,077,992 of record OX637588.1, on the reverse strand, counting down.
AATCTTCTGAAAGTAAGAGTCATTATGGCTTAAGGACCCCCTAATCAAACACACGAGGTTTTTACATTAAGGAAACTCTTAAAAAAAACAGCGAGTATTAAATTTATTAGCTCTCCATCTTTAGCTTCTTGACGTCTTAGCATTGAGTGGATGAATTGCATGCACCGTATATCTCAAATACAATTTCATTCATCTTATATTTCTTCTTGAAGGCAACCAAGTTACAGATGCTTTGGCTAATCATAGCATCAATTTGACAGGTTTGAATTGGTGGGATATACCACCTCCATTTATTGCGTCATTGTGTAATCGTGATTGGTTCAGTCTCCCTAGTTTTTATTTTTGTTAAAGCTTTTGTTTGTTTGTCATGATCAGATAAGAGTTTTTCTCATATCTCTTATTTTTATTCCGGTCAGGTTCTTGTCCTCCCGATGTAATTCTTTTTTTTTTTTAATAAATTTCCTCAAGCTTCAAGGTTAAAAAAAGAATAACGTCCAAAAAGAATAACGTCCTAACTTTTATTATGAAATCGATGTGTATTAATGAATGACGGCAAAAATTTTATTATGAAAATCGGTATATATAGCATATATTCAACGCACTCGCATACATTAATCGATCGCATGAAATGCGTGTTACATTCACCAAGTCTGTTAATTATTATAAGATTATAGTAATGAGGAATAATTAGATGGAAAAACCTTATCCAATCTCACATGGCTCCTGCTCTTTCCATCACTCTCTTTGTAACGCTAATGAAAACTAAATATTAAAAATAATTTTCATACAAACACCAGCATTATTATGTTACTAAAAAGCCCATTCCTAAATGATTATGATTTTCGGTCAAAATCAAATACCATTATATTAATTAATTTGGGGAAAAATATAAATATTTAATTTTGTGAATTTCCAGGTTGTATCCCTCCGAAATTGATGGTTGCCTCGTTGAGAAAGTGAACCTTTTGGGGGCCCACATCCAATTTAAGGGGTCTGGTTATTAGTTAACGGATATTCAAACTGCTTTGTGGTATTACCGTGATGCCCTTCCGAGGACTCATAATAACGAGGCTGCCACATCGTCGTCAAAGAAACGTCTGGAATCTGGGTTTTACTTAGCAAAGCTTCGCGAGGAAACGTAACAATGTGAATCACATAACTTTGGAACAAATTTAGCTTGCCTACTTATATTTTTGTTCCTTGGTTTCCTGATTAGCTACATGAAATACAAGCACGTTCACATGCATGTTCTTTAGTTACTTGCTGTGTGATTTGTGGCAATGTCCAGCTAGTTTGCTATTTCTGTGTAAAGAATTGACTTGGAAACTTGCTTTATGTTTGAGGGGATAATTGGCTGATAATGAAACTTGCAAAACTAATAACACAATACAAGCTAATTATTGTCAACGTACTTAGATGCGAGCCATCATTATCGCTCGTAAATTGAATGTGTGCATAGTTAGGAATGGAAGGTCGTTGTGATCAAAGTTGAAATTGACTTGTTGTAAACAAGAAGATGCTCGATGAATGGAAGCACTGAGGCAACAAAAATTGAAGAGTCAAAACTGGCCGGGGGAGCCAGCAGATTCGTCAAAATGAGCATACCTTTCTTCGTCACCAAACACCAACAGAAGATTAACAACCTCAAAGTACCAGATAGATTCATCTAAATGTTTTTTTAAAACCCAAAAAGAAGGTTTTGTGGATATTGTGATGACATGTTGCAGGAGTTGGGTGAGGGGATGGCAGATTGGAGAATTGAATGGTGTTTTCAAAGACCAGATTAAATTAGATTTAATTGTGTGATGGCTAAAGAAAACAACAGATCACAAGTGCTAAAAATCGATGATTATTATAGGAACTATATATCGTGTACTTCATATGCATGAGTGTGTGCATGGAAGCTTTTTTGAGCTTAAGTGCGAATATGGTTGAGCTACATGCCCATCTTTATTTGGAGATGATCAATAATCATGCATGATTCAAAGTTCAAATACTTTGCCACCCAACCTGTAATACGTAGGTCAACCAATACTACGTATATTTCTTGGTATTTTTAGGGTTCTTATGAGATGGTTACAAAATTCTTGTTAACGTTTGGGAGCTACAAGATTGATGGAGACAACAAGTTTAATCTGTGTTTTTGTTTTCCATAGATTGATGGAGCAACACAATTTTTGTTTTTGTCTTCCACACCATTGTTTTGTTGAATACTATATTCAACATGTGTACTTCTCCTAAAATTCGTTACTCTTTAGGTACTATCATACTTTGTCAATCGCAAATCAATACATATCGCTGCGACACTGGCATTTCGTGCACGACCAATAGAAAATTGTATTCATGTTAGCATTAGCCAGCGCATATTCAATAAAACAAATAACTCGTTTACCATATATGTTATCTCATTTTGGAAGTGAAATACAAATTTTATCCATATATTGAAAAGATAACAAAATATATATGTATAACTTTAATTAATTAATTTCATATATAAAATTTCAAATCATTTAGTATTCTACAATAATTAATTAATAATTAACACACACATATTACATATATATATATATGTTTTACATATATATACTAATTATATAACAATATTATATATCAACATCCATCGATCATCACAAAATCATAATCAACATATAATCAACAACTTAATTAATTCATACCATGCATCAATACAATATTATAATTAAATAACATATATATACTTAATCAAAATCGACAACTTATTAACAATAACTTCATATATATTATCAAATCAAAATCGATCAACTCAATCACACTCAAAATTAATTAATTCAACTCAAATAAAACTCTTAAATCAACTCAAAATCAAGATATATACACATATACGTACATATATATATAGCTCTACAAACTAATTTTAGACAGATTTCGATGACATCCAATAATTTCGACAACACCCAAATTTTTTTCCCGTTTTTTAAATGAGCTGTTGCCTAGATTTGTAAATATAAAGACTTTTAGCAGACGAAATATTTATTTCGGATAATTTTGTCGACTAAAATTTCACTTTAGCTGAAGAAAATTTAACTTAACCGACGAAATACTTTTAGCCAACGAAAATTTAACTTACTGTTAGCCTGTTTTTTGGTTCGTTGGCTTTGGTGTTTATGGTGGTAGTGTTATAGCTAGTTTTATGTTTTAAACGAGAAAAAACTCGGGAAACTTGGTTCCTTCTTACATGAAGACTCCATGACTCATTAATTGAAGTGAGATTAATACACATTATAAATTATTTTCCTAAAAGAAAAAAAGTTTGTTAAACAACGCATTATATTTGGTTTTTTTGGCAACCATTATATTTGGTTTCTAGAGTTAAAAAATGTCGGTCCCCCAACAATAATAGTTGGCAAATAAATGAAGAAAATTAGGAAAGAAGAAAGGGCAGAAGCGTAAACTAGGCAGGGGCATTGGAAGTTGAACATGAGGCGGGATTAAGAGGTGGCCAGGTGGATAGTATATATTAAGTCGCTGGACGCCATTTCCCCACCACCCGCAGAACCGCTGGCCCTAAATCCCCTTCGTCTTCTCTCTCAATTTTTCTCTTTTTGAAAAAGGAAAAACTCGAACCCTAGAATCTTCCGCCGCAGAAAAAGCTACCAGTTCGCCGATCCGGAATGACGCAATAGCCCCTTCCCCCGCCGCACTCTCTCCTACCTCCCCGGAGCTCGTTAAACTGGTAAGCTCCGACTCCGACGACGTCATACGCGTCCTCGTATTTCATTGCTTTCGCTCGCTGATCTGAACGGTGCCGTTTCGCTTTTGCGTTTGAGCAATCGGAATGAGAATGCGTCGGTTTCGAAGCTTTTTGAAAAACGGAGATCTGTTTTTTGTTTTTTGAAAATTTGAATTTGCTGTGGTTTGGCTCTGCATTCTGTACGTAATTAGAAGCAGTGGAGATTTCTGGTGTTGATTTTTTGGTTTTGTAGCATGGAATTTATGTGATTTTGTTGTCACTTGCTATGTGTGAGAGCTCAGATCTGCTTTGATTTTCTATGCGTATGTGATTTTCGGTGTTTGGATAGAGCGAGTAATGATTGCGTGACTGTAGTTTAGAGCGGAATTAGCAATTGTTATTATTATTTTTTTTCCGATGATTTTGGGTTTTGGATGATACTTTACGTTTTGGGGTTCAGTTTGGGTAGTTAACAATGATTGAAGCTGGAATTTATATGACAAAATTTGAAGCCTGTTTCGGACTCTATTTGTTCTCATTGGGCTCATTTATGCGATTATTGGAGAAATTTAGATGTAATTTTTTTGAAGTTTGCTGTATTCTACAGATGAGTTTTTCCCAAACAAACAAAATACACGCGCTAACTGCAGAAAACAATATATTTTGGCCTTTTCGATGGCTTTTAGAATAGAGACCTGTATTGTTCCTGTGTCAATTGCAAGGAAGAAGATTCAGTTTTTGTTGGAGAGGTTTTGGTGTAAATTTTTAGACTTGCTTATTGGTGTTGTGGATGGTGTTTCGATAGATTTAATTAACTATGGATCCTGTTATTTGAAAGTATATTGACGAGGTGTGCTGTTTATTTTTACAGTGATTGGATTGGTGACTCTTGACTTTGATTAAATTGACATTATGGTTGCTACTGCTGCTACTTCGTTGTTCTTTCCGACTCCTTCTCCCGACTCTGGTGCCAAGAATTCCAAGAATGGAAACTGGAATTCCAGGTTAGGACTCAAATCAAAATCTGCTGCGGCTGGTTTGCAGGTAAAGGCCAATGCTCAAGCCCCTCCAAAAATAAATGGCACTAGTGTTGGTTTGGCCACTGTTGAAAGTGGAAAGCATGGGGATGACATGCACGGACTTACTCAATCCCCTCCTGCACGGACTTTCATTAACCAATTACCTGATTGGAGTATGCTCCTTGCTGCTATAACCACAATCTTCTTGGCAGCTGAAAAACAATGGATGATGCTTGATTGGAAACCCAAGCGGCCTGATATGCTAATTGACCCATTTGGTTTGGGAAGAATTGTTCAGGATGGTCTTGTATTCCGCCAGAACTTCTCCATTAGATCGTATGAAATAGGTGCTGACAGAACGGCTTCAATAGAGACGTTAATGAATCATTTACAGGTACTTAACATTTTCCATTTTATTTTCCACAGTTTTGAAGATGTATTTGTTTGATAAGGTTGTGGTCAGAAAACACTTTTCACATTATTGTACTTGATTGCATTTTCCTCGCCTACAAGGTTATCATTTATTTTCTGTATTCAGGAAACAGCGCTTAATCATGTTAAAACTGCTGGCCTCTTAGGGGATGGCTTTGGTTCAACTCCGGAGATGTCCATAAGAAACCTTATATGGGTGGTAACCAAAATGCAGGTTAAGGTAGACCGCTATCCTACTTGGTAAGTAAAAACTGCATGCATTCATTTCACTCTGCCACCAGTAAAGCCTAGTTTATATTTGTATGATCACTCGTTTATTTTTGGACTCGCTTTGTAGTTTTTGCAATCTTTTGGAATCTATGGTGTTTTTTGTGTCTTCTGCTCATGCTGTGGTCATTTGCTATCTGAGTTTGAATTTAAAGTTTGGGAAATTGGGAATATGTCTTGGGCATCATTTAAAAAGCTAAATAATTTCTTGAGGAGCTAGGGGATGCTGTAAAATGTAATATTTGAATTTGGTACTTACAAATAAAGATAACTACAGCGCTTTAACGAGTCATGATTTGTTGGTTGCTCGCTCCACGTTTTATTTATATGTATTAGCATTCTGGCTCTATTGAATTGTTTTTTGCATGATGCAGAAGCCAACTATCAAAAATTTAAATCCCTTGGTAAAAGAATAACTGTTCAAGTTTAAACTATGTTTGGACCATATCTAACTTACAACTTCTGCTGCCAACTAGATACCACTGTAGATGAGTTTTATAGCAGATGCTGCCAACTAGATACCACTGTAGATGAGTTTTATAGCAGATGTTCTAGTCTATGAATTTGTATAACCAATAAGAAATTGCTATTGTTAGTTTCAATGGCTCTTATCCTGATTGACTTTTGTAAAATCTATGTTACAGGGGTGATGTTGTTCAAGTTGACACTTGGGTTAGTGCCTCTGGGAAGAATGGTATGCGGCGTGATTGGATTATCCAGGATTGCAAAACAGGACAGATATTAACAAGAGCCTCCAGGTAATAACTTTCTCCATTTTTCTCCGCTAAAAAAAGTTTAAGAAATGGTTGTCACACGATGCCAGATGCGACACAGTTTTTGACGATTCAGTATGGTCAAAAGTTAAATGGTCTTTTACATACATATTGATTAGTGTTATGATGTCTTTGCAGTGTGTGGGTGATGATGAATAAACTGACTAGGAGGTTATCCAAAATACCCGATGAGGTTCGGGGTGAAATAGAGCCTTACTTTGTGAATAATCCTCCTGTGGTGGAGGAGGATGGCAGGAAACTGCAGAAACTTGACGACAATACTGCGGACTTTGTCCACACTGGTTTAACTGTAAGCCAATTATCTTTTCTCTTAGTTCTTGTTCTCTCCCTTTAGCCGCTTTCTCATCTGGAACTGTATTCTTGTTATATGCAGCCTAGGTGGAGTGATCTGGATATCAACCAGCATGTTAACAATGTCAAGTACATTGGCTGGATCCTTGAGGTAGGTGTCTGATTCTGAAAACCATCTGTCTTTTGCTTCTAAACGCTCTAATTGAAAGACTTGTTGCTGCAGAGTGCTCCCTTGCCAATCTTGGAGAGCCATGAGCTTTCTTCAATGACTCTGGAGTATAGGAGGGAGTGTGGTAGGGACAGTGTGCTTCAGTCCCTGACTCAAGTGTCTGCTGACATCAGGCATTTGGCAAGTAGTGGCAATGTTGAGTGCCAGCACTTGCTTCGACTCGAGGGTGGGTCTGAGATTGTGAGGGGAAGGACTGGTTGGAGACCCAAAAAACCCAACAATATCGGGATTATGGGCTTTCCAGCTGAAAGCCCATAGCCCTCAAATTAAAGCTGGAATGAATGACACAGTAGTCTCTTCTTCCCGCGTGCCGTCTGCCTTGCCGATTGCTAGTGTAGAGTTTTGCTCATGTTTCTTGGATTCATATATGTTTTTTTTCTATATATATATATATATATATATATATTCCGATCTGCCATCTATATATGCTGAAAAAGGATCAAATGTAGCCCCTATATATATATATTCTTCCGATCTGTCATCTATATATGCAGAAAAGGGATCAAATGTAGCCCCATTGTAATTAGTCCTTGTTCACTCTTCGCTCTCTAAATCTCCCTCCATCCTCCCTGTTCGAAATAGTCTGTCATTTATGCCTTGCAGCTTGGCCTAGTTGGTTGGGGCCTTCCAGAAATTCAAAATGTAGAGCTTTTAATAAAGACCTTATAATGATGATCAAGTAAGAATTTTTAAATGAACGGTTGGATGAATGTTTTCACTTTTAATTGATATTTTTAATTCTCATGTGTACCATTCATGTGCCTCTTGGAACCAACTAGTAGGTTAATGTGTCATTGGTTAACTGGGAAGACATGTATATTTTTTTTTGGAATTTTTTCTAGTTAGATGTGGAAAAATTAATTCATTGGTTCAAATTCGTATCTTTTTATATTGAAAGTTAGCCCCATCTCCAAGTCACCACCCTTTTTATATTGGAATGATCACCAATAAATCATTTTCACATCTTTGCACATGAATTGGTAGAATTAGTTGCAACCCCCCAGAGAGCATATGACCTCACATGGTGAGGCGGCAATCCCTGAGCAAAGAATCGGAAATAATTGGTGTATACTACTTTGTTCCATAAATTCAATTTTGAAGTATATGCCATATTATGAAATGACATTACCATAGAATTTTTGTTCAAGGGCACCAAATATATTGCCTTTTGAATCCATGCTCGCTTTTGTGTTGCAGGGGAAGTGTAGTGATGGTGCAATGTCTCCGTGAAAAAGGAAAAATAAGATGACAAGGGATAGTTTTGTGTTATGCTTCAGGTCATGTGTTCAACCCTCACTGACATATGGAACCTTGAATATTACTTCAAAATGTGTTAGGGCTAAACAGCGCAAAGCAAATAAGAATCTTAGTTTAGATTCATATCAATCCAGCTAACTAATCTAAACTTGCTCTAGATTAAAGTTTCGGGATATATATGATTGTTAATCGATAGATGTCTAATCCAATGAACCTAACCATTCTCTTGCCCCTAGGCCAAGTTAGGTCATGGTGTGTTTAACAAAAACATGTATAATCAACAATCCAATTGGTCTAATAAAGTAGTTAAAAACCGTTACAAGAAAATGCCAAAGCTGTGTGCCGCTTTGCTAGTTTAACTGTGATCGATCACAAGTATCTTCACCCTATTCACAGTACTCACATGAGAACCTTTAATTTAACTGTCAATTTGCTTTTGTTGCCTGGGAATCTTCATCACTATGCAATAGTTGGAACAGATATGATGCAAGCTTAAAAGATAGAATATCCTTGGCTACATGCATTTGATTCAAATGCATGCATATATAGATGTACCGGCTCATGTGGAAATACCTTATATGACTAAACAAAGAAAAATTCCAGCCTCAGTAGTATGACTGTTTATATATATATTGGCCGAGAGTGACTGCAACTGATACCGATTGAATGTACCGGCAGACAGCACAAACTTCTAATCCGCTGCTGCCACAAAGATTCAAAGCAACCGTAAGTAGTGGTTCCTCACATTGGCTATCTTCCTTGGAGGTGATTGCATCTTGTACGTAGCTAGCTAATGCTCTATTTATGTCTAAGATGTGCAGGTAGGTACTGCAAACTATCTATCGAAGTAGCAGACTACTGACTCGCCGGAAAGCTGATGTGAGCTGTGGAAGATGGCGATGAGTTATACTGATACTGAGCTGACCTTGGGATTACCTGGTGGCGGAAGCCGTGGTTATTCCACAGGTGTAGTAGTCTTCGGAGAGTTGATGGAGACCCTTGATGATCCTAACGACCTAGAAAGCTCTACCGGAGGCCAAGTTAAAGTGAAGGATGAGCAGTCGGAAGCAGCTTACTACTCTTCCAGTAGAACCAGTACTACTGCCGTGAAAAAGTAAGTACGTATTGACTTATGTATGTGTTGTATGTATATGTGTGTTATATATTATTAGTTCTTAGCCATGGTGTGTGCACTGTACATGCATGTTTGTAACTGTATATGTTGGTGTTTGGGGGATTGAACATTGAAGGGATCAAGTAGTTGGGTGGCCGCCGGTGAGATCGACGAGAAATAAGGCTTCGGATTCCAACAACTTGAAGAACATTAGCAGCAATAATAGCAAATATGTGAAAGTGGGAGCTGATGGAGCTCCTTACCTGAGGAAAGTAGATTTAGAGATGTATACAAGTTATGAGGAGCTATTAACAGCCTTGCAGAAAGTTTTCCCTTTCTTCACCATAAACGGTAAGCTTGATCTACTACTACACAAGCTTATTGCAGCCAGCTTACCGCTTATTGCTTATAGTGAATTAGTGGTACTGATGATGCGTAATTTCTACAGGCAAGTACATGGAGGATGATAGGAAGCAACAGGTGCTTCTTATGAAACATGCAGTAGTGAATGGAATAGTGGAATATAATCTATATGTGCTGACATATGAAGATAACGATAACGACTGGATGTTAGTTGGAGATGTTCCTTGGAAGTAAGCTATAGCATTTCATATGTTTCTTGTATGAATAGCATAGTTGATGATTAAGACTTGGTTTTCGAAAACTGAATTATAATGCATATTGGGTGCAGAATGTTTAAAGAATCTTGCAAGCGTATCCGGTTGATGAAAAGTTCAGAATTTGTAGTCAGAATTTGATATGATCGATCAATCAGAGGATCCATTATATATATCTGTTTGTGGATATATAAGAGATAGACCAAAGAATATGATCATTAATTCAACACACTGTATATTCTGATTTGCAGTAGTGCATCTCGATCTACATTGTAAATATGATTTGCTTTAAGACCCCGGTTTCGAAGACTGGTTTGTCTAAAAGTGAAATCAAATTCACTAAAGGAGTGAGCCTCATTTGAGAACGAATCAAGTTAATTTGCCAAAGATTGTTGCTGTTGTTGCCATTTTATGTCTGGTGTCTATCTAAAAGTTCAATATACTAAATGAACGTAAAGCTACATCACTGAGGATTCGTATTCACATGATTTTACTGTGTTTTTGGCCTTTATTTACTGTAACAAACTCATAGCAGCAGATAAATGAATTCATATAGCAATTATTGCATATATAGTCCAAACCCTTGCCTACCAGCTTTATTATTATTTTTTCCCCGATGAAGATGAGAAAGTTTAGTTACCCCGGCCTGCCAGTCAAGGGTTAAATCCAAATTAGCCAATGCATTTTTTCAAGAATTGACAAGGAAATCATTTTATCTTTCTCTTCTCTTGATTATGTGCTTCCTGGAAGCAGGACGTAGCTACATGATGACTAGAGTAATGTAAGATATTTGACTTATTTCTATGTGTGTTGTGTTTCAGATTTTTATTTGTATATAAGAGTAATGTAAGATATTTGGTTTATTTTGTTTCTTGACAAAGTAAAATTTTCTCCCTACATAATTAGCTTGTCTAAATTACTTGTCTAAATTAACTCATCTTCATATACTTTCTGACTACGGTCACTGGTTGGAAGCCAATAATAATCTTGGTCGACTCTTTTTTGAGTACATAATCAATTTGATCTATGCTTTGTATATTCAATTATGTTTTTTTTCTTCTTCTTTACCAACTTATTAAGGGACACCCTGTTCCTGTGGGTCTAGGCACAACAAGTAGGGGACTCACTGCAGGCTCTTTGTTTTTGTCATTTAGCTATCATGTTGATCCCATCATTAATTCAGTGTTTTTCTGAACATGTTAACCTTTGATTAACACTTTACTTCAATTTTCTCAACCTAAAGTCCCAGCACCATGGATTGCACATAATGATATACCAAGTCTTTTCCTTAGTTTCGAATTGAAGACTAAACAAAATCTACCCCATCCGATAATGGCGCAATAACTTAAGATTAGTGCAATGTGCGATATACCAAAATAGTGTAATGATTTTTTTCCTAGGATGGTATGATTGTATTCAACACAAGAATAAAACTACAACCAGCCGAACAAATAAATACAACAAACTCAGACAACCCTTTAAATGTCAACCATGATGCAGATTTATTAGAAGAAAGATGTTGTAGCGACGATTTCCCAACCGGCCGGCCAAATATAACGATTTACATCTTCATGAGTTTCAATGTAGCTCACTAAACTACTTATCTAAATCTAACCCTTTCTAAATGGCTAAATGTCTAAATCAAATACCAACATTTTTGAGAATAATGAAAAGATGAGTAAACACAGAGATAAGAAACAGAGTTGGTGCAACCTGGTACATGTAATGCTGCATTGGGTACCCCACTCAAGGTGAAATAATTGCAAAATCTTTACCAAATGAAAATCCATTTCAGATATTATTCATCTCAGCCAAACATAGCTTGAGAATATCGTCAATTTCTTTTTCCTCTTCCTACCAACTGAAACACCCCCCAAGTTTCAAGCTTTCCATATTTTATACTCTCATTTGTGCAACACCCCCATTCAACTATTTTCTTTACCTCTTTTGTGTTGGTGGAGACTGGTGCCTGCAATTTTCTCAGAAAATGCCACACCGTCTCTTCTCTTCAATCGAGGACCTCTTATTCATCTTCCATGGAGGTCAGAGTTGAGAGAGCTCCATTAGCTTAGTGTGTCCAACTTCCAAAAGGGTATCATTTCATATAGATCGATAATATCATTTCAAAAGGTGAAAGCTTTCACATCCAAACACGCCCTTTCTCCTGCTGCCTTGTGTGTATGTTTTGGTTTTAAAGTAAAGTTATTTGCTTTCTCATCCCAAGATTACATTTTGGGTAGTTTTGAGGCCTATCATGAGCTCCTCCTCTGCTTCTCTGCTTTGCTGAAAAAGGGTCCCTCTTTCTCTCTCTGCTGTTTCTTCATTCAAACGTTCATACCCAGAAGCTCAAATTACAGGTTTCTTCCTTTTCTTGATGTTCATTGTAGCTAACTCCATAGACCCAAGTTCATATTTTTCTGTTAAAAACATGAACTTTAGTGTATGCATTTTATAGATCAAGGTCAGATATTGGTTTTTAAGGTGAGTATGATCTGGGGTTAGTGCTTAGCTTGTGACATGTACTGTGGTGTAGATCCATTTTGTAGTTCACTGTGTTTATGGGTTCTCATGTTCTTGTTTCAGATCTGGATTTCAGTTGTTGCTGTACCAAAGTCTAAAATGCATTTGTAAAGAAAGTTTACTGCTAAAATGAGTCTTGCATTTGTAGCTTGTTATTTCTAGTAAGTGTGTGTTAGGATTTTATTGGCTAAAGATGATTCGTGGTTTGAAGTTTGCTTTGACTTTGATTTGAATTTAGCATTGGTGGAAAATGTTCATTACTTGGTTTTACTTAAGATAAATTTACTTGGTCATTCAGATAGATCATGTTCCGACTCTGGTTTGAAGATTTCTTTAGATAAATTTACAGTCCATGAGCTCACTGAACGTTGTTTAATCAAATGAATATGGGAAATTTGGATGCTAACTTTGTGTTACCATCTAGGTAGAAGAAAGTGTCGTGTGTGGGTCTGTATCACACTGGTGTTCTGCCGTTAGCTTCATAAGTCATAATGACCTATAATTCTACTGATGTTTAGTGGTGTTCTTCTTGCTCCTTGACTACTTCTGGGGTTGACATAGGCTAATGTTATGGAAAGCTATAGATAGCCTAGAATAGCTTGAAATCCTGTTGTAGTTAGCAATTTTTAAGCTGACCATTTCTCTTCATCTCATTAATTGATCAACTTGATTGTGCCATAACATTACTGTTTGCTGATTGTATAGGACTCCACCATGCTCAAGCAAATTCTGAGCAAGTTCCCTCGCAAGCCAAAATCAGAGTCGATAGATTCCACTGGGAATGATTCTGGCAACAATAGTCCAATTTTGGGCAGTGGTTTCCAATGTACAATTGGTGGGAGTTCTCTTACAAGCAAATTAAATGTCGTCAAACGGGTGTCTTCAGTTGTTTTCCCAGCCAGCATTGCAGCTGGATCAGAGGTAGTGGAGCCTCATCTGTCTTTCAAAGAGGTTTCAAATCCACAGAAGCAGAATCTGTTTATCAGGAAGTTGAACGTTTGCTGCGAGATCATTGATTCTAGTGATCCAGTTAAGCAAGATCTTAAGCGTGAAACATTGATTGAACTAGTTGATTTTGTTTCTTCTGGATCTGCAAAGTTTACTGAACCAGCAATATCTGCCATGTGTAAAATGTGTGCAACCAACCTTTTTAGAGTTTTCCCACCCAAGTACCGATCTAATTTTACTGGTGGTGAAACTGAAGATGAAGAACCAATGTTTGATCCTGCTTGGTCACATCTGCAAATTGTGTATGATCTACTGGTTCGGTTTATCAGTCACAGTTCACTTGACATAAAGGTGGCGAAAAAGCATGTGGATCATTCTTTTATCGTGCGATTACTTGACCTCTTTGATTCTGAGGACCCAAGAGAAAGAGACTGCTTGAAAACTATTCTGCATAGGATCTATGGAAAATTCATGGTGCACAGACCTTTTATAAGAAAAGCTGTCAGCAATATCATATATCGTTTTGTCTTTGAAACTGAAAGGCATAATGGTATGTCTGAGCTGCTGGAGATTTTTGGGAGTGTAATTAGTGGGTTTGCTTTGCCATTGAAGGAAGAGCACAAGATATTTTTGTGGAGGGCTCTGATTCCTCTACACAAACCAAAATCAGTGGGTATTTATCACCAGCAATTGACATATTGCGTTGTACAGTTTATAGAGAAAGACCCAAAGTTGGCTAGTACTGTAATAAAGGGGTTGTTGAAGTATTGGCCAGTAACAAATAGCCAGAAGGAGTTGATGTTTCTAAGTGAGTTAGAAGAGGTTTTGGAAATGACTAGCATGGACGAATTCCAAAAGATCATGGTCCCTCTGTTCCGAAGAATCAGATGCTGCCTCAATAGTTCCCATTACCAGGTAACTTCTACAAACTTGATTCCTGTATTGCTATCATAGCACTTCGGTTTCTTAATCTTTCTCCATAATTTGTAGATATAGCATCACATTTTAGGTATTCGATTGATGTAGCTTTTACTTGTGCCATCTGTCATCCCTTTCCTTTGTTTTCTTGCTAAATGACACATTTTCTTTCAGGTGGCTGAGCGAGCACACATGTTATGGAACAATGAACACATCCTTAACCTTATTGGGCACAACCGACAGGTGATTTTGCCACTTGTCTTCCCAGCTATTGAGCGAAATACCCAAAACCACTGGAATCAAGCAGTACTCAACCTGACAATGAATGTGAGGAAGATGTTTTGCGAGATGGATGAAGAGCTGGTACTTGCCTGCCAATGTAAATTGGAGGAGGAACATATTAAGTCAAATTCTGCTGCTGAGAAGAGAAGGTTAACATGGGAACGCTTAGAAACTGCTGCTGGCGTCCAACCTGTTGTGGCTTATAACTTTTTAGCTCCCATCAAGCCTTCTACTTGTCCTGTTGTCTGCTAGTTTCCTAAGTAACAGGACTGTGACAGCTCTGATCGACTACTAGGAATAGGTGAGTCGGACAGACAAAGTTTGGGATAACAGGGAGTTGCATTAGTATTAGTGCCTGGATGTTGTTTTGAATTTTGTTGATGGTGTTCCTGCTGTGCTGAAGCTCGTAACAGACCGACCCTTTTGCTTGCCGTCATGTTTATTGACACCTCCGTCGTAAGTTGTATTGTCTTTTTCATTTCAAGTAGATGCCGATCATGCTTATGAATATTAAGCCATTGGCTGTCGAATGCCAATAGACGATCGATGTATAGCCAAAATTATTGTTTCTTTTCCCATTTGGACACGTTTTTCTGATAAATTTATTTACTGTATTTTTTAGCTGGTTGCGAGGTTGAGATTAGGACATAAATCCGAATGTTGTTACCATGAAATGATGGCTTGCGCAAATCTGAATGTACATTTGATCTGTGTTTTTTAATCTGGTTTTGCTTGCTGTTCTGTTCTGTTCTATTATGAACTAAATGCTGCATCATATGATAATTCAATTCATGTTCATCTACGGTCCGTGTTGAAATAGAATCATACAGCTGTATGAAAAATAATAAAAGAGTAGGTTTGTTGCTGCTATTGTCTTGTGTCTTGGTTTGGAGGGTACTGAGGATTAGAATCCAAAGAGCATCATAGGGTCTCATGCATGACGTGAGTCTCACCTGAAGCTCATGAGAAAGGAATCATTTAAGCAATGAGAGGGAGCCGTATAATGTTGACGATGCGTTACAAAAAAAATGGTGCGTTATGAAAAGTTGGATGGCTGCTTCTCATGTCCATACCTAAAAGATTTTATGGTAGAAGAGGACAAGCTAATGCAGTTTAGTTTGTTTGACTGCTAACTTCCTGCACAACCTCAAGAGTAATAGGGGGTCATTTTACAAGCTTCGGAACTCGGAAGTGTCTTGCGTGGTTTTCTCTAGCATAACCACATTGAAGAGAAGTACTCAGTGTAGTCAGTTATACTAGAAACAAGGTGGTTATCAAGCTCAATTTTCCAAAAACATGGGCATCTTTAGCCTCTCTTACATAGGCAAGAACATGCTCATCATTTGCCTCACGTGCCATGACCGTTAGCCTGACTCGCCTTGCCACTGCAAGGTCAAGCACACCAGGCATTGTCAATCATAAGCAAAAGTGTCGGCAATTTCAATCAAAAGACCAAGTGTGAGAGCAGTTCTTCCAAAACACTAATGATCAAAAGATCAAGCAAACACAAAGCACTGAGTAACGTCTTCAAAATACTAGTAATTCCAAAGGTCTATGACTTATGCAGCATTTCATTCAAGTATTTTACTTCACTCTCAGTAACAAGATGCATGATGGAAAGTGGAAACGAAGAAAATAAACCACAGTTTGTGTATTCTAAATATTGGACTGAGGTAGGTAACCACCATTATCTGATAGCTCATGCTTAACAAAGATTGTCCCAGTAAATTACGTCTAGTCATGATTCTCATAATATCAGCTTGCAGAACACTGTAAAGCCCAGTTTACATTACTTACGGTTTTGGGTTAGCATTGAGAAACTCTTCTTCCCATCGCAAGGGTACACAGTACACACTGCACCGCTAGTACATGGATCAGTTATGCAGCGCATCAACACTGTCTGAACAACTCTTAACAGTACGTTGAAGCAGTTTGTCTCAAAAGACGTAAATGCACGCAATGGAAGTGAGGATTGTTGTTATCAGGATTGACACAACATTCACACCATTGTTGTCAAGAAAATTGTGGCCTGATATCTTCTTGACAGTAGGTCCTGGTTTGCCAACAACCTACAAAAAATAGTTGGAAAGAGTATACTTCAGCATCATATTTGAATAAGAAAATCAATGAAAAATAAACTGTGCTACGCAGATGCAACTCTGGTCTTAATAACAACCAAATCATATTTGTCTTCACATACCTTGTTACGAACAGTACAAAATCCACTGAATTGCAGTGTTGCTCCCAGAAGAGAATCAATGACACTACCACAAAGTCCAGCAAGGGTAGAAAGAGGTATCACAAACAGTTGCTTCAGTGCTACATCAAATGTACATTTTGTAGTCAGAAGGCCAACGAGCACAAACGTCAGTCCGATAACAGACCCTGCCACAGCAGCTGCCAGTAATCCTGCTCTAGTAACTCCGCCATTGGTACCTTTCCGCACATGCTGCCACCAACGTATAGCAACATTAGCATCTTTAGTCAACTACACTTCCAAGTGGCCAACAAATCCGTTTCCTTCTAGCCTTCCAACTATTTTCTTATAAATCTGTAATTCATAATCCCAGCCATGATTGAATTAACTCACATCTGAACTCTAAAAGTAAGGCAGGTCCCCACTACACTAGTATATCACTGATCATCTAGTAACAGATAACGATTACGAGAGTACAAAATCGCCAGCCATAAGCTAGCTGCATTGCAAAGTAGGCTTCTACAAGAATATATGACACAAAGGGGTGTACAGGCATTGCAGCCATACGCAAATGCCAATAACACAACCACTGAGTTAAAATGGAAAAGCTGCTAGGTGATGAATGGGATATGCTTATGCATACTTATGCAGCAAGACAGAACAACATGATCAATTCACTCACAAATGAAAATGATGAACCAAATCAAAAGATGAAGTCCAGCCAAAATCACAAAGCTAGAACAACAAAAACTAAGTTTATCACAAAACATGACGAATACAAGGAAATGAACCTTGAAAGTAGTGATCAACCGAGGCAGATCATCACTAAGAATCCCAAGCTCAGAAGACCAAGTATCCCCATTGCAGCAAGAGTAGTGTCCTATAACCCCTCCCATCAGTGCCGTAACCAAAACCGACTCCTTCGAGCCCAAGCATCTCTCCTCCAACCCCGTCAGCCTCCACAGCACCACAACCAACACCGATGAAATCCCCGCATTTGATAACACCTGTATCCTAAACAAAATAAAAAAAAATCAAAAATAATTTTTTTTACCATAACAGAATTTGACAAGCCCGGAGCCAGTAAGGAAGGAAGGAGAGGATGCTTGGGATGCTCAAGCATCCCCAAGCCAAAAGACCAAAAATTATATATTATGTATATGTCAATTAACTTGGCGGTGCGTTATTCTTCTCAACCAAATTAAGCAACCTCAAAGACCCTAATCCTCGATCTTACTCATCAGCCCCCCTTCCCAATGCCAAATTTACTCAGCTTCCTCTCTATTTTAGTTTGTATTCATATCACTCACTTCACCGTAGCTTCTCGACATTCATATTTAGAGGGAACAATTCTTAATTTCTCACAACCTTTCTTCCCTCGTTGATATATCAAAGCTAGTCTTTATTCTTCATTTTAGCTGCTCCGCTAAACTCATCTTTATAATTTTCTCTTGTTTATTGGTTTCGAGTGTTATACATTTTACAAAAAGGATCGACTAATTTGATGATATGATTAGAGACTGAGTGACAAATTTCTATATTCATTTGACTACTATCTTTTTTCTTTTCTTTTTGAAATGCACTATGTTTTTATCTAAACTTATTTGTCTATTCCTTTATAGGTTTCTTCTATTGGACTACATGTCAAATCTTGAGCCAAAACCGAGACGTACAAAAATGTTGGGAATAAAAGTTCAAGTCTGAATTCTAATAATTCTTTCATATCTTCTTCAAACTTTGATGATGATCAACCACAACCTTTAATTTGTCTACACCTTCAATTTTTTTAGTAATTAAGAAGTCTAGCATCCCTAGTTGAAATCCTAAATCCGCCACTAGAATTTCATCATATAGAAAACACAAAGATAGTAGCAGTACCAATTGCGTTGACCGCCTTCTTTGAATTCCGGGTCAACCCGACGCTTCTTCTCTTCGCCAACCTTGGTGAGCTTCGACGACGAGAAGAAGAAGACCAGCAACACAGCTCCGTATCTATACAGATAGCAAACAAAGATGAAGACTTCGCGTTTTTGGATTGATGGAAATGAGCGGAGGAGAATCGGTACCTGTAACTGACGGCAATGTGGAGAGTCATGACGGCGAAGCCGGCGACTGCGCCGGAAAAGTCGAGTGATTTCCGGCGGTAGGATCGGGCGGCGATGAAGGCTGAGATTAGGAAGGCGATCAGGGGCTGGATTTGATGCGAATCCATGGTTTTCGGAGAAGGTTGGATACGCTTCACGACAAGGGTGTGTGATAAGTGTAGGAAGAAGAAGAAGACGGCTGAGTGTGTTATTAATAAGTGCAAGTGTGAGTAATAGTAGCTGGGTACAATTTTGTATGCTTTGATTAATTGAGACTTGGGTTAGGTTAGACCGTTGGACAACTATAGTAGCTAGTCCATGGTCCAATACAATTCAGTACGAGCTGAAATTCAAGAACAAAAAAACTGATACAAGACAAAAAGGATTGGATTATAACATTGGAGGTGAAAAAAGCTCAAGCAAAATGCTTCAGTTCATCTCCCTCTACTCCCCCATCCCCTTCCTCTTCCGCTCCTTCCGTGTTCTGTTCCATAGCCCCCGCCATCATCTTCCCTTCTTCCCCATCCTCTCCCACTTCCGCCCCTTCTGTGTTCTGTTCCGTAACCCCTGTTATCGTCTTCCCTTGCTCTTCCCCATCCACTCCCTCTTCCACCTCTTCCGTGTTCCATTCCATTAGCGTCACTGTCTTCCCTTGCTCTTCCCCATCCGCTCCCACTTCCGCCTCTTCCATGTTCCATTCCATTAGCGTCTTCCCTTCCTCTTCCACTCCTTTCGTGTTCCATTTCATAACCGCTGTCTTCATCTTCCCATCCTCTCCTTATTCCTCTTCCTCTCCCTTTCCCTCTCCCTCTCATCTCATTTCCCATTCCATTACCCCAGTCGTCATTCTTCTCATACTTGAACATGCTTAATTTGATATCCTCTGCCCCCAAAGTTTGAGGATCCGTCTGTACCTGAAATAATCACCGCATAATGACATCAAAATTTGCACGACAAAAAAGAAAAATGATAACAAAAATGAGACTCAATGATGAGAGAAAACTAACATGAGAATCTTCTAAATCAAATTGATTTTGAAGCTGCCAAGCAAGTTCCTCATCACGACGAACATTTGCAGAAGGGGCGGTTAGGGAAGGCTTTGCACCAGCTTTCATCTTTTCCCATTCTTCCAAAGTGAATACCTCTGCCTCCTCTTCCCTCCCCTTGCCTCTAAATTTTCTACCTCTTGGATACCTACTATCCTGGTTTTGATGACTCATTTTCTGGAGGAGTTTCTGTGCTGCTGCTTGGTTTTGGACAGGGACAGCTTCAACAACTGTAGAGGCAATGGATACATTAGAATGACATGACACTGTTGCAATAAGTAAATGACTGCATGCAGTTATTTTTTGATACGTAATGAAACTAGTGAGGACATATTCATAAGAAAAGAGTCGTAGGCTGGACTTAAATGAAGCTCCACCTTCTTTTGGCCTTGGTGCAGAGCTACTAGGTTTCTCTTCAGTTCTTTCATCTATAGAATCCGTCTTTAGATTGCCACCGACGTCATTTTTCTTATTAGGAATATCAGTATCATTTGACTTTGAAGGAAGGTTCTGCTGCTGCTTTCCAGTTGGTCTTATCTCAGAAAATCTAGAAGTAGCATCGTTGCTCTTGGTGTTGACATCATACTGAGGATCTGCAAATTATCACATGTTGCCCAAGAGTTACACATGCATTGCTATTGATGATCGGCTGAACAAAACTTTGAAAGATAAATAAACTTATAAGATCTTCTAGAATTAGAAGTTGAAGTACTGACAAGGCTTGTCTTGCCGAGGAAATTGGGTTTTGGGTGCTCCAACTTGCAACTTCTCAAATGGAGGAGGGCCACTACCATCACTTTCCTTTGCAAGCCTTAAAGTCGAACGTGAAAACCCTGAGTATTTTTTATTCATCTGCCATTCTTCATTAAGGGACTGAACAACACCCCCCAACACAGTCAAGCCTTTTGGTGTCAAACATACTATCCCATTTCGTATAACAGCTTTATTTTCCAGGCGCACCTGCAAATCAAAAGGCAGTAACACATAACAATTGCTAAAAAATGACTTCAGATATTAGGTTCAGACAACTAAAAACATTCACATGATCACATCGAGGTTATATATAATCACCAGCAACATACAATAAACACGGTGAGTAGCAACAATGAAGTAGAGCCGCAAGTTCTCCATATATACCTACGAACAAGCTTTCTATGAGTTGCAAATTATGTTATTCCAGCTTAAGCATGTTTTTATCAAAATTTCTAAAATAAACAAAGCAAGACAAAAACTACTCAATTTTTAAATAAATTTCGAAAATTTCGAATAAAATTCTCAGCTGCATCAGCTTGATCTTCACAATTCCTACCTCAACATAAGAATTGAATCAAAGTCTTGTCCGAGTATTTTCGACAGTACCTTAGTGCCTGGTACGACGTCGTCAGAGAATGAAGGTATATGCGAGTACTCTACAGCAGCTACCTCACTATGTCCATCACTGAGACCAAGTTTCAAGAGCCGCCGACTCGAATTTCTCGCAAAATCGTCCACATTGCTACTCGTAATATCCCTAACCCTAGCTATCTGATCAAATCAAACCAAAAAAACTCATCAATTTCAAACCAGCCAAGCATAGCCTAAGCTAAAAAGTTCGATGAAGGCGTATCTACCTGGAGGACTTTGGGACCGAGAAGATGAGACGACTTGCAAATAGTGACCGGGTCGGATAACGACTTGGCTCCGAAGGATTTCAGATCCATGTTGAGAAGCTCCGATTCGACTGAGTTCACCACCGTGCGCGCGTCGTCGGCCAGAGCGGAGTGGATGAGAATCATCGCTTGGAGTTGCTCCAGGTCGCCGAAGCACCAACCGCGGCTTCTTAGGGTTTCGATTGCGGCGTCGGAGAGATCGCCGGAGCTTTCCTCCATTTTTTTACCGCCCTGTTTTCTTCGTTCTGATTGTTCTACGATGAGCATCCGTAATATTGGCAGAATGAAACGACGGCGTTTAGGAGGAGTGCCTAAACAGCACACGCGTGGCGCGGCCCAATTTAGGCCCGACGCGCAGAAATAAGGTGTAAATTGGGCCGGACCGCACGTCATATTGAAATTGTAAGATTAATGTTTTTCTCAATTAAAGCAAGGGTCAAGGCACCAAATGCTGTGTTCTAAATTAACTTCTATCCAACACATTTGGACAGTCCTCAAATGAAAACTAAATATTTCTCCACATCTTCGTTTTTCATTCAAATTTGTGGGTTACAGTACACGGTTTTTTTTGTCAAAATTACATTCTTAATTCTTCATCAAAACTTTTTCATGTTCGTCATGATTTTAAAAGTATTGTTAGAGCCGACAAAACTTAAAAATCATGACCAAATTTTTTAAAATGATTTTCCGAAGTCATACCAGAAGAGAATCCATTATAAATTTAGCTGAAATTGAAAGTAGATGGAGGCAGATATGTTGTGGATGACCGAAATTTTGTACCTCCAGTAAAATTCAAAGTATTCTCTTGTATAGATCACTGATCACATGTAAAAATGGTGTTGCTATTATATGGTAGCTAGTTAAGTGTACCCGTACAGTTCATGGTATACGAGTGAACGACAAGTGTGATTTTGTGAACAACTCTCACCAACCAGTAGACTTTTCTTTTGTTCAATTGCTTCACTACATGTTTTGCTAGAGCAGCCGACAATGGTTAAGATTGATCTTAAGGTAAAAGGTCTTTTTCTGCTTTATGTATTGTCGATCATGAATAGGAAAAATAGGACAGAGATAGAGCTAGAATGGTGTTGTTATATATAGTGTTGTGCAAATCAAAGCTAAGACATGCATTTATCAATATAACAACAAATTTGTTATCATTTTGATAAATGTAGTTATTATTTAGGTAATATTTGTTCTATTAGAGGTAATTACTCAACTTAAGACAATTTACAAGTTTATATACAATTTGTTGTCATTGTAGTAACTTGGTACAATTATATGTAAATGTATAAAATAAATGTAGTAATCTTGTTGTGAATGTTGTAAATTTTGTTGTGAATATTGTAAATTTTGTTCAATTAATGGTAAATGAATGTATGATATACATTACAGTACCGTAGACAATCCCAGCTAGCTATAGTCTAACTCACAGTAGTGTTTGCAGCAATGGTCTAACCAGCAGGGACATGAAAAATGAAAGACGATTAATCGGATCCGCCTTCTCTAAAGTTACATCCGAGAAGTAAACACATACGTATATATACATGTGCCATGAAAGCATCGATTGATTACTTTCGTTGGATCATATATCTTTCTGTCGGAATTGGCCGAGAAAATACGTAACCAAACTAAAGCCATGTACCTACAAATTCGATTGGATCAAAATATCCAATGTGCTTCTGAACCCTAACTTCACTTCATCCATCTGTTGCCAAAACACAGCAGACTTGCAGATGGCCAAGGCTAGTCAATAACTCTTTCGTAACTGTAATCAATACTACTTCGATTTGTGATCTCGGAGTCCATCATAGTCAACTAATGAAATTTCAGACCAAATTTTCTGCACACCGATTATGAACTGGGAAAACTTAGCAATAAATTCCACCACCAGAAGTTGGATATCACATGCTTACTGGATTTTCTTCATCCAATCTTGAAAACCACATATTCACATGCGGTTTTTCCTCTATTTTCTTCCACTGACTCAAACACACATGAATAAATAATTGATCATCTACCTTGCTGCATAAATTTTATGCAGTATTATTATTTCATTTGTACATATTTCAATGCAGGCGGGTCCTCATGCATTTAGTTACCATTAATCTTTTCCAACTACAAGTAGCTCGAAGCATGCCAAGGAATAATATGCAGATCGAATGCAGTTGGCATGAAGCAAAACCCTTTTGTTCATCGACCAGTTACTAATCCAGATAGATGATATCGATCCATGGATGACCCTCTCTTCTCTATATACCTATCTCCATCTCTTACTTCCCATATTGAATTCGTTTACATACAGTATTTATATATGTGTGGACCCTTTCATTAAATGATCTCTATTTTTAGTTTGTCGAAAATACATCCTTATAAATAAATTAAAAATAAAGATCCGTTCGTGAAAGGGTCTTCTATATATATATATGACCGAAAAGGGAAGTTAAGCTAACTTAGAGGCTTGGAGCAACACCGGACTTAATTTCTTGAATGAGTAAGCCAGCAACCACATTGCCTCATTATATTTTGTAAATAGATCGACAACCTTGTATACCGGATCAGTGTTTGTGTAATATATATAAAGGCCATGAATATCATTGAATTTGACTTGTTTTAATATGTGGAATTAATGAATATTATTTGGTTAGAAGTAGTTAGAATATGTATTTGTTTATGATCATAGTAGGAATGACTGAGATCACACAGTTGGCTGGGGTTATTGGAGTTTCACCTACAATATACGCGAGAGACAAATACCAGAATACAATTATACAAAAGTTACCTTTCTCTGTGGGTAATACAACAAATGTACTTTTGTCTTCTGGTAAGAGCTAGCTGCCATACCATAATGGTGAAAATGAAGCTGTGAAAGGAAATATCATGGAAGTACTCCTTATCTCTGTTTACTATCCTTCATTGATTCACCGGCAACTTCAATGATTAGAATGTCATATGGAAGCATGATAGTTCATAAACAGAAATTAAAAGAATAAATTCACTTCACAGTCAATATCGTTACTTCGTTAGGCCCTAAATATTAAAATGAACATAGTTTCCTAGTCGGCGTACTATATAACATGCAATAATCAAGCAAAATTCTTATATGTAGGACGTGTATATACATGATGCAATCTTAGTCATTATAATAAGTCATATGTTTAACCATTTATGTATCAATATTATATGCTCTAATTTTATCCGTCCATATGTCATGTACATACACGGTTTGACCATCCATGTATCAATATTATATCCTCTAATTTCATCAATTCATATGTCATGTACATAAAATTAGAAGATATAATATTGATACATAAATGACCAAACATATGATTTATTATAAATGACTGAGATCGTTTCGTGTACAAACACAGTCGTACATACAAGAATTTTTCAATAATCAAACATTTATATCACGTTGAGAAAGTTTAGTAGATGCGTTAGGCGAGAAAAAGAATCATACTTTCTTCCATACTCTAGCAAGAAAAATTGTCCCATTTTACTGGTTAAAGGTGCAATTGTGTAACATCAAACTTAATAAACGGCCAACACCCTCCTACCCGCCGTTTTTTAACTCACCGTTAAAAAAACCAGCAAAACCCCACCTTCCCCGCCGTTCCATTCAAACTCCCACCTCAAAACCCCACGACACTTTCCGGCGACGCCAACTCACGCGCCACTCCCAGCCATCTGATGAAAAAGACTTTCCATTTCCAAAGCAAATGGATCAACTGGAGAAGACAGAGGCGAGTGGGAGGTGTCAAAGACGACGTACTTGTGCCTTCTTGTATCTTCCGCGCGGCTAATAAATGAGAGACCTCTCAGTTTTTCATGTCCCTGCAAAAAACACTTTAACGTGCTACACACCTCTCTCTCTGGTTTTAGTTAGAGAGAGACTATTTAATGCAGTCTCCAACACCATTTCCAGCAATCAGAGACGAGGACATTCGTCTATCTCTCCTCATTCAAACCCTACCCTCTTCTTTCTTCTCTCTTGTTTCAGATCAGATGAGATTGTAAGTGTTTTCTGATATACCATAATGTGGAACTCGGCGGAGAATGCGTTTGCGAGGTCGGCGTCGTTTAGGGAGGAGGGGGAGGACGAGGAGGCTTTACGGTGGGCGGCGCTGGAGAGACTGCCGACATACTCCCGAGTCCGACGTGGCATTTTCAAGAACATTGTGGGAGATACTAAGGAGGTTGACGTCAGCGAGCTAGAGGCTCAGGAGCAGAAGCTTTTACTTGATCGGCTTGTTAACTTGGCCGAAGATGACCCCGATCAGTTCTTTGAGAAAATGCGACTCCGCTTCAATGCGTAAGTCATTGTTTTCGAGCAACTAAACAGATTTTAGTTTCTAAAATTACGTGCCTTTGTTGTTAAGTATGAAATTTGGATCCAATTACAGAGTTGATTTGGATTTTCCAAAGATCGAGGTGAGGTTTCAGGATTTGAAGGTGGAAGCTTTTGTGCATGTGGGAAGTAGAGCACTGCCGACTATTCCGAATTTCGTTTTCAATATGACCGAGGTTAGATTTGTTCTTCTGTAATTCTAGTTCAATGTTATTGTTACATATGTGAGATTGGGTTAATTTTTATTTGTATTTTTGTGAATGTGATTTTAGGCGCTTCTGAGGCAATTAAGGCTATTAAGGAGCAAGAGAAGTAAATTAACGATATTAGATAACATTAGTGGGATTATAAGACCTTCAAGGTACATAAGTCAGCTTGAATAAGTTGTTTATTACTGAAGTGCTGAATTTTCAGTGTAGTAAGTTTTGTGGTGTAATGAGTTGTTGATGTTGTGTTTTAGATTGACGTTGCTATTGGGCCCACCGAGCTCCGGCAAGACTACGCTGCTATTGGCACTCGCCGGACGCCTTGGAACTGGTCTTCAGGTAGTGCTTTAACTTTTTGTATCTTGCATAGTCAAGAATGTTATGATAGTTGCTGATTTAGTAACTTCGGCTTCAATTAAATTAGTACTCATTTGGTGTTTGATCACTTTCTGAAGATGTCAGGTAAAACCACATACAATGGCCATGGCTTGAATGAGTTTGTGCCGCAGAGGACTGCGGCCTATGTAAGCCAACATGACTGGTTTGCTGCCGAGATGACTGTAAGGGAGACTCTTGACTTTGCAGGACGGTGTCAAGGTGTTGGATTCAAATATGGTAAGGTTTAGGAAAATGTCCACTTATTAGTGCATGTTTTGTGTTTGATGAAATGCTGACATGAATGTTTGGTGACAGATATGCTGGTAGAACTTGCACGAAGAGAAAAGATTGCGGGGATAAAACCCAACGGTGATCTTGATATATTCATGAAGGTACTTGTTTCTAGAGAAATGTGTGATTCCTTTGATATGCAGCGATTACTGACATAATGTTGTTTTACAGTCACTAGCTCTTGGAGAGCAAGAGACTAGCCTTGTGGTGGAGTACATCATGAAGGTATTTTCAGGAGATTCATGTTATTGAAGTTATTCCTACTATGTTGTATCAATATTTCTTCTTTGATTCTCTTTCCGAGTACTAACATATTTCTGTCAAAGATTTTAGGGTTGGACATATGCGCTGATACATTGGTAGGAGATGAAATGCTCAAGGGTATCTCAGGGGGGCAAAAGAAGCGGCTTACTTCAGGTGCATCGTTGGTGGTTCAATTTCAGTTGCTATTTCTTTTCTGCTAGTAAGATAAAGCTGTTTGCTGATAAAGCAACTATGTAATCAGGTGAATTATTAGTAGGTCCAGCAAGAGTGTTGTTCATGGATGAAATATCAACTGGGCTCGACAGTTCTACTACTTATCAAATCATCAAGTATCTTTGGCATTCAACTCATGCACTTGATTCCACCACTATTATATCTCTACTTCAACCTGCTCCAGAGACCTACGAGTTGTTTGATGATGTTATAATTCTGTGTGAGGGCCAGATTGTGTATCAGGGACCCCGGCAAGCTGCTCTTGATTTCTTTTCATACATGGGGTTTAGTTGTCCCCAGCGAAAGAATGTGGCAGACTTCTTGCAAGAAGTAAGCTGTGAATAGCTATTTGGACTTTTAATTATTATCTTTTAGAAGTCTTTGATATATTGTTCTTTCCATTGTACACAGGTTATATCAAAGAAGGATCAAGAGCAGTACTGGTCCAATCCTGATCTTCCATACCGTTACATACCGCCAGCCAAGTTTGTTGAAGCTTTTCCTTTGTTTCAAGATGGGAAGAATTTGTCTGAAGAGTTGAAAGTTCCTTTTGATAAACGCTATAACCACCCTGCAGCTTTGGCAACTTCTCTCTATGGCATGAAGAGGATAGAACTTCTCAAGATAAGCTTTAACTGGCAAGTGCTACTGATGAAGCGAAATGCATTTATTTATATATTTAAATTCGTTCAGGTAATTCAGTTATTTGTTTCTTCAAAGGCAATAATATTTTACCAGCTTAATCATCTTATAGGTTAGATGTTATCTGTTGCTGACTTTGCAAGCATTATGTTCTGTCTTCCAGCTCCTTTTTGTTGCTTTGGTCACAATGAGTGTCTTCTGCCGGACAAAAATGCACCATGATACCATTGATGATGCAGCCTTATATCTCGGGGCACTGTACTTTTCCATGGTTATCATTCTTTTTAATGGCTTTATGGAGGTGCCAATGTTAGTAGCCAAGCTTCCGGTGCTTTACAAGCATAGGGATTTGCACTTCTATCCGAGTTGGGCCTATACTCTTCCTTCCTGGCTCTTGAGTATTCCAATTTCACTGGTTGAGTCTGGATTCTGGGTGGCAATCACATACTATGTCATTGGATATGATCCTGCAATTTCTAGGTTAATTGATCACATCTTTCCTTGGTTCTTGGCATCAATTGTGAAAGTTAACAATGTGATGAGATTCTTAGGTTACTTGTTGAAACTGCAGATTTTTTGGGCAGTTCTTGGTATATTTTCTTCTGCACCAGATGTCGACTGCTCTCTTCCGTCTTATGGGATCCTTGGGTCGAAATATGATAGTTGCCAACACTTTTGGATCTTTTGCCATGTTGATTGTAATGGCTCTTGGAGGATACATCATCTCTAGAGGTAAACTAACATTTTTACAAATTCTGTGTCCTTCCAGTGTGATGTACTTTTATTTATTTCTCTATTTAATTGTGACAGATCGTATACCAAAATGGTGGATTTGGGGTTTCTGGTTTTCTCCTTTGATGTATGCTCAAAATGCAGCTTCTGTAAATGAATTCCTTGGACACTCCTGGAGTAAGGTAACTTCCCCATTTCATTTATTTGGACTACAGGCGAGGCCTGTAGTCATAATAGGAAGGCTTTGTACTGGCGGAAGAAATACCACCACAGGCGAGGCCTTCATTTCACTTCAATTAATTGTTTTTAAAAGTCTATTCAGATTTATTTTTAATCTATCGTGTTATTTATGTAGAAACATGGGTACGAGACCGGTCTTTCATTAGGTCAGTCATTACTAAAAGCACGCAGTTTGTTTCTGGAGAGATACTGGTTTTGGATTGGTGTTGGTGCTTTGCTTGGATATACAGTTTTATTCAATTTTCTATTCACATTCTTCCTTGCTTACCTCAACCGTAAGTTACTTCTGCTCAATTCTACTTGATCTTCATTTTACTTCTGCTGTGGATATAGCCGAACAATTTTAATAAGCCCAATGAAACTGATATTCAACATATACTACAGCCTTGGGAAAGCAACAAGTTGTAGTGTCGAAGGAAGAGCTAGAAGAGAGAGAAAGGAGAAGAACAGGAGAAAGTGTTGTTATTGAGCTGAGACAGTACTTGAAGCATTCAGAGTCACTTAATGGTATGTATAATAATTTGAAGATTTGAACTTTTTCTATATGGTATATAGTCCTTTTCAGTTAAACACACATAGGTCTTAATTAGTTTCTCGTTTTTGGCCATCTTCTAAACAGGAAAATACTTTAAGCAGAGAGGAATGGTGCTCCCATTTCAACCACTTTCCATGTCTTTCAGAAATATCAATTACTATGTCGATATCCCTCTGGTGAGTGTTTAACACAATTCGTTTGCATCGTCTGTTCTCGGAAACATGTTAACTATATCTTTTCTGATCCAAGTACAACCACAGGAATTGAAGCAAGAGGGAATACAAGAAGAGAGATTGCAGCTGTTGGTTGATGTAACTGGAGCATTTAGGCCCGGGGTGCTTACAGCATTGGTTGGAGTAAGTGGTGCTGGCAAAACCACCCTCATGGACGTGTTAGCTGGCCGAAAAACTGGTGGGATCATAGAAGGGATCATTAATATATCTGGTTATCCAAAAAAGCAAGAGACTTTCGCTAGAATTTCCGGTTACTGTGAGCAATCTGATATTCATTCCCCCTGCGTGACTGTCGTTGAATCACTTATGTTCTCTAGTTGGCTTCGCTTGCCATCAGAAGTTGACTTGGATACGCAGAAGGTATTCATATTTTGTTCTCAATATTTTTTGAGTCGTAATACTCGCTTCTTCTTTTTTTTGTGTCTTCATCATAAGATCATTCCAGCTTCTAAAATATTGAGAAAAAAATATTTCAGGCTTTTGTAGAGGAGGTGATGGAACTTGTGGAGCTCACTCCATTAAGAGGGGCACTGGTTGGTTTACCTGGGGTGAATGGGTTGTCAACAGAACAACGGAAACGGCTAACTATAGCTGTGGAGCTGGTCGCTAATCCATCTATAGTATTTATGGATGAACCCACATCTGGGCTAGATGCAAGGTCTGCAGCCATTGTGATGAGGACTGTGAGGAATATAGTCAATACTGGACGTACTATAGTGTGCACAATCCACCAGCCTAGCATAGACATTTTTGAATCTTTTGATGAGGTATTCTCTCATGATCTATGGATTTTTTGGTATTATGTTTCCTATTTGTTGGTACTATGTTTCCTATTTCTGTTATGGCTAGGACACCTTCATTTCTGAAAATATCACCTTGTAACTGAGTGCATATTTCAAATCAGTTCCATATTGCATTTATATCTGATTAATCCTCCATATCATCTGCAAATGCAGCTTCTGTTTTTGAAGCGCGGAGGTCAGCTCATATATGCTGGTCCACTTGGACCCAAGTCTTGTGAACTCATCAAGTACTTTGAGGTCAGATCATGCCTGCTAGGATGTATGTTAGAATATATGCTATCAGGTGTATAAGGGTCATACAAGTGACATATGCATATCTATATCTGCAGGCAATTGAAGGAGTCCAAAAGATCAGGCCTGGATATAATCCTGCTGCATGGATGCTTGATGTCACTTCTCCAACTGAAGAAAGCCGTCTGGGGGTGGATTTCGCAGAAATTTACAGAAGATCAAACTTGTTTCAGTATGAACCCTTCTCATGAATTTTAGCTGGGTAGCAAGCTTTTATTTTCTTCTCCATCTAATAATACCTCCTTTCCTTGTTTCAGACATAACATAGACTTGGTTGAACAACTAAGCAAGCCAAGTGCTAATTCCAAAGAATTAAACTTTCCAACCAAGTACTCTCAGACATCATTTGAACAATTTCTCACTTGTCTATGGAAGCAAAATCTGTCTTATTGGCGGAACCCTCAGTACACTGCAGTTCGGTTCTTTTACACAGTCATCATCTCCTTGATGCTAGGAACAATTTGTTGGAGATTTGGGGCAAAGAGGTTTCTGTCTTTCTGTGCCTATCTTTCGACTTAAAGTAACTTCACAATGGAATCAAGCTACCATATTCTCCTAATCTCCTTCATTGTACACAGGGAGACACAGCAGGACTTACTAAATGCCATGGGATCCCTATATGCAGCAATCCTCTTCAGTGGAGTCACCAATGCTACTGCTGTTCAACCAGTTGTTTCTATAGAAAGATTTGTCTCATACCGCGAGAGAGCTGCTGGGATGTACTCGGCATTACCATTTGCATTTGCTCAGGTTAACCTTCATCCACTTTGTTCAGACATAACACCTGGTACTCCAAAAGGTTAATGTTAATCATGTATCGATCTTCTGTTCAGGTTGCAATAGAGGTCCCTTATGTGTTTGCGCAAGCAGTCATCTACTGTACAATTTTCTACTCCACGGCTGCATTTGACTGGACTCTCTTGAAGTTTGTTTGGTACTTATTCTTCATGTATTTCTCAATGCTATACTTCACCTTATACGGAATGATGACAACAGCGGTTACACCAAATCATAACGTAGCTTCCATAATATCTGCTCCATTTTACATGCTATGGAATCTTTTCAGTGGCTTCATGATTCCTCACAAGGTAACAGAATTCACTGCCCTGATTTCTTTCTTTAAACTTAGCTTTAAATTGGACATAATTGAGCTAGTCCCTCTAACACAATTAACTCTTGGTATACATAATGCGTAATTCAGAGAATCCCAATGTGGTGGAGATGGTATTACTGGGCAAACCCTATAGCCTGGAGTTTGTATGGCCTGATAGTTTCGCAGTACGGTGACGATGACACTCTTGTGAAGCTAGCAGATGGAGAAACAACAGTTCCGTTAAGGCTGGTACTCAAAGTTGGTCTCGGATACAGACATGATTTCCTGGGAGTAGCCGGAATTATGGTCGTCGGTTTCTGCATTCTTTTCGCTATAGTTTTTGCCTATGCCATAAAAGCATTTAACTTCCAGAGGAGATGATGACAAGTAACTATACATCATCCATATTATAGGTATGATCAGTTCATTTCATAGTATGAAAAAACAGCATGAAGTTTTTATGAAGTGTGTATAGCTACAGGAAGAGAACTCATTATTTGTTGTTTTTAGAGTACTATGAATTCGAAAATAACAGCTACTGGCCGGGGCTGGAAATTCTTATGTGTAAACGGTATTCAAGATTTTGATCTGTTGTTTTGTGTTACAGAATATAATTTTTTTGTAAAGTTTGGATACTTAGAATGTGAACATTTCTTCGAGTCAATTCTATTCAGTAATGATGGGTGGCCGGTTAATGGTGCTCGATCACACATATATGATGTCCTACGGAAATGAGGCTAATGGTGTTTATGCAAGTGAGACCAAGCGCACTAACGATGTTATATGGTTCTCTATCTCATTGGATTAAATCCTGAAATTTTCTGCAAAAAAAAGAATAAAATCATACAATATCATCATTTTAAATTACTTGAAATCGTGTACGACTATAGCACATGATTTTTTTAGACAAAATCCAAAGTCGACTCTTCGGTCATAACTTTTAAGCATTTCTAAAACTGACAAAACTCAAAAATATTGAACTCTCGATTGTTTATAATTTTTCAAAGTTGATGATCTAGAAAAGTCGTAAAGATTAAAAAACTTAATATTTTACAAACTCTCCCTTGCAATACATCTCCAAAATCATAATATCATAAAGATAACTTTATTATATATAGATTGGTATCAACAAAATTTGACATTTTAACAATGCATATATACGTTGTCACAATGAGCTATATACTTATTTCTCTATCGATGCTTTTATATTTCTTGACTTTTTTCATTTAGAATAATTAATTTCTTATATAATCTTTGTGAACAACCGTTTTGCCGGTGCATTAGTATCTCACATCATGTTGTGACCTTATGGAGAGTTTCATAATCTACAAGTCATCTCCTTTGTCTTTCATTTCAGTATGGGAATCATTCCCTTTAAGAGAAAATGTTGAAGTATGAACAGATTGCGGATGGTGTCTAGAGTGTACCAAATCGAGCAATTTAAGTATAAATTGACAGGCATGTAGAGCATAAAAGACCATAACTAGGTACAGTTACTCTATATAAACATTGGAGGCTATAAACTCTCCATCCCGATCGTTTTCCCCACTTTCTCTAAAGAGGAAATAACCCATGGAAATAAACGATCTATATCGAAAGAAGGCCGGTGACTGGCCGGTAAAAGAACTCGTTTTTCCAGTTTCACAAGACACCGGCCTCATTAACATCGAGCACCGACCTTCATGGTGCAGCTAAGTTTAGCTAGTACGTACCAAGGTAACGAATGCTAAGCTAGAAGTACTAATAACTACCCAATTAGCAAAGCAGTTATATAAATAAGAACCAACATAATCCCTTAGCTGCAACATTGTTACTCATCAGCATTGTAGCTAAAAATCTCAGATTCAAGTCATGAGTTCAACTTCAACCTCTACTCGAAACCTCTCCCATATCATCCCACTCGACTTCAACTCTGTCGACACATTACCCGACTCCCACATTTGGGACTCCTCCCCGGACCACCACCTTTTCACAGAATTCGTACCCGTTATAGACCTACACAACCCAAACGCCGCCACGCTCATACGGCATGCCTCCGAGCAATGGGGCGTGTTCCAAGTCACCAACCACGGCATTCCAATGAACTTGGTACAAGAAGCGGAGGTACAAGCCCGTGGGTTGTTCGAGCTGCCCAGAGACCAAAAACTCAGTGCACTCCGATCACCGGAGAGCTTCAGCGGATATGGGAGCGCCGGAAATTCCTCTAACTTCTCAAAACTGGTGTGGTCGGAGGGTTTCACGATCATGGGGTCACCGGCTGAACATGCTGCTCAACTTTGGCCAGATGACCTCTCGGTCCAAACTCACTTCTGGTACGTACTCGCAGCATGAAATGCATGACCTGCCTGTCACACTATCCCTATTTTGACCAGTCCAATTTTGACTAGTCAGATATTTTTACTGCGTGACTATTTTAACCCTGAAGGTGGCTATTCTTGCAGTGATGTAATCGAGGAGTACCAAAAGAAGATGAAGGGCCTATCTGGAAAACTGATGCAGCTGATGCTTGCATCATTGGGCTTGGACAGTGAAGATGTTAAATGGCTGAAAAGGCTGAATAGGCCCAAAGAGAGTAGCTTTCAAGTCCTCCAATTGAACTCGTATCCGGTTTGTCCAGACCCGACCCGAGCCATGGGGTTAGCTCCTCATACAGACACATCAATCTTCACTGTGCTAAACCAGAGTGACATAAGTGGTCTTCAAGTATTCCAGGAGGGGATCGGCTGGGTGCCGGTTACGCCGATCCCGGGTGCACTTGTAGTCAATGTAGGGGATTTGATGCACATACTATCCAACGGACGGTTCAAGACTACGATGCACCGTGCGGTTGTCAATGAGGAACATCACCGCATCTCCATTGCCTACTTCTTTGGGCCACCCTACGACGTGAAGATATCGCCGCTGATGAAATTGATCGACGAAGATCATCCTCCCCTATATCGGCCGGTAACTTGGAAGGAGTATCTTGGTGTCAAGGGAAGTCATTTCAACAGGGCGCTTGAGTCGATCAGGAATGACACAAACCATGCACCATTCATATAAAAATAGAAAGCCTAGCTACCTATTGAGTTATTGTACAAACAATATATACCTTTTTTTAATTAATCTAATCCCATTATTCCCATATTCTTTGATCACTTGTATATTGGAAACTTGAAATCCGAAATGACTAGTTAGTCGGATAATGAATACTAGCTAGTTACGTACGTTTTCACTATATATTAGGATTGTAGTTAGGATTGTAGTTTTCTCTAGATTAAAGGCTTTCCTTGTCCTAGCCTGTATAAGATTTATTCCTATTCTGATGACTATATAAGTCTACTAATCTCAGAGGAACCACGTACAGATCGAAATCTTCAAAGAGGAACCGTTATTCCGTCATTCTTCTACTCTAAAATGAGCGAAAAGAAAGCACAGCCAATCTTTGAAGAGGAACAACAACCTGATGCTGAACAGTCCTTGATTCATATTGCTGATCACGAGGATTCACGGGCTGCTGGAGACTATTCTACTCAAATCATGCAAGAAAAAACAGAGCCTGCCGGAGACTTTCCGACTGAAAATGACAAAAAGCCGCTTTTTGAATGCATGTTATGCGGTAAGGTAACTGAGCATGGCTTTTTCGATTGCCCCAACAGAGAGCGAATCAGGAAGTTGTATTCTTACTGCATGGTATGCAATAAGAAAACTGATCATGGCACTCTTGAATGCCCCAGCGCAACCGAAGATGTCCTTATTTGCTCGATATGCGACAAGAATACTGACCATGACACTTTCGATGTTACGAAAGAAAATGGATCTGTATTGTACGATGGAGCTAAAGTACCCAATGTTTGTGATCTTTGTAGAGAGGTTGGTCATATGGATGAAGAATGCCCTTACGGCACTGACTCTTATCTTGAGTGTGGTCTTGACTTGTGTGAGGATGAGTGGTTATATGATCAGAGGATTCATAGAGCTGTTGCGTAGCCAGCTTATTGCTTTGAACTCATCATGTCCTTTTACCCACTTGTACACAATGTAAATTTGAAAACTGAAGCGTTTAGTTAGTCGGATAATGATAACTAATGATTAATAACAGCTTAAGTTACCATGCCAGGAGAACTTGATGATGCAAAGTACACACTACCTTGTCTTGTAAACTTAACGGTTGAAATGGAGAGAGTATTCGGTACACCGGATAAAGATAAAAAACAAATGTAAACAGTGCATACATCAAGGTAAGAACGCAATCAAACGGTGTGAGATAAACAGGTCACGTGCACCGAATAATTTTTAACCGAAATGAGTAGTTAGCCCGAAAATGATGTATAGTTATGCATTTTCACTTTATATTGTGTTTTGAAAAATTTTCTGTTGAGCATGTCTACCATAACCATACTTGCTTCAGTATTCTAAAAATTGGTGTGCACCCCAGCTAGGCGCTAGGCGGCAGTAAACATTGGAGAGGAATCGGCACTTCTAGGTGGAATTAGGCGGCTTCTCAGCGGACTGGACGGGCTAGGTGGCCTCTGGACGGTTTACGCGGCATCTGGGCGGGTTTACGTGGCCTAGGCGGCATCTAGACAGTCTCGGCGACCTCTAGGTGGATCTAAGCGGGTCTAGGCAGCCTCTGAGCAAGTCTAGGCGGGTCTAGCATCTTCTAGGGGGACGCTAAACATGTCTAGGCGGTCTCTTGGCGGGCCTAAAAGACATCTGGGTAGGCCTAGGCGACATCTGGGTGGGCATAGGCGGCATCTGAGTGGTCTAGGTGACCTCTAGAAAGGTCTAGGTGGCCTATGGGCGTGTTCATGTTGTTTGCAAGAGAGAGATGTGTGCTGTGCGCAGGATTCCTTTCATTATTTGGATTCCATATCTCATTAGGAATCTACCTTAATTTCTCTAGTGTTATTCCGAGTGACCTATTCTAAATAGGGTTTTAAACAGGTGAGTAAGGTGACTATACAATGTCTAGTATAGAATCTGGAAGGTAACGGTGTAAGAGCAATCACATATCGATATCTTCAAAGTGAAACCAGTATTCTTATACTCTAAAATGAGCAAAGAGAAACCAGAGCCTGAAATCATCAAAGACACATCCTGCTGAATACTCTTTGATTCATATTGCTGACAAAGATTCACAGGTTGCTTCAAATCATCCAAGAAAGACCAGAGGGCGTTGTTGAGGACATAGATGCTTGCTTATTGCTTTATATGCAAGAAGGATGCCTATCATATTTCTGCGATGTGCCCCAGCCGTGCAAAATATCCTAACTATTGCATGGTGTGCAATAAGAAAAGTAATCATTTAACCTCTTATTGCCCCAACGCAACTGTAGATCAACTAAAGAATCTTGCTTATTGCATGTTAGAACATTGATCATGACACTTTCAATTGCCCCGACAAAGAAACTGGATTTGTATGGTACCAAGGAGCTTATCTGCCCAATGTCTGACATTTGTAATAAGCTAGGTCACTTGGGTGAAGAATGCCCTCTCGACTCTGACTGATTCCTACTACGATCCTCCTGGTGTTGATGACTGATGAGGACTGGCAATAATATTGGTCGCTCATTAGAGGATTCTCAAAGCTGTTATGTAGCCTGTAGATTGTTTCTGAGTTTATAATTTTATATGATGTATTAAACTTTGATAATGCATGGTTTCCGTCCGTGAACTTTTATGTTTCGTATACCCTTCAGTTGTACTTTATCTATTTACTTATTCTGCAAAACTAGAACATTGTTTAATTGCTTTGCTAGGATGGTAAGAGCTGCGTATTTAAATTTGTCCTGCCTTTGCTTGGGATTCCAGTTAACACATCAAAACATAGATCATGCACGTAATCTTTCAAGAACCCTATGATTGAGGTGGTTGCTGAATTTTTGTGGCTTGACAGACTACATGGGCGGTTACCAATCAAATCAGCAGACTGGCCACCGTTCATATTGTTGGTCTACACCCTAATACTCCAAAATGTACATTGTAAACTTGAAAGTTGAAAGCCTGAAATGACTAGCCAGTCAGATAAATGATAACTAATAAGCTTTGATTTCCAAAAGTAGCATAAACCATATTGCTTGAGGTTGTCAAAAGATAAATATCCTTTACTTTGTTTCTGACATCGCAGTGAACACTCCTATTAGATCTAAACAGGGACTGTTTAGATCTAAAACCCGTCTTATGTACTTGCTATAACATAGTAACTTGACACGGACAACTCACAAAAGCAACTCCTAGCCAACTATTTCAGGATGCATGATGGTTATGGTAGAAGAAGCCTAGATCACTTCCATAGCTTCACACACTTATCATGGCTAGCTGAAGCTACCATGCCAGCAGAACTTGATGCTGCCAAAGAAGACACTAGCTTGTCATGCACATGCATCGTCATTGTCTTGCTCTCCGTCATGTTCCAAAGCTCCAATGTCTGGATAAACACAATCACAATAAGCACAAAAGAATTTAAAGGCATTCCTGTGGGATAGATAAGCAAGACGCACCTCATAACAGCCAATCACCAACAATGATGGATAAGTGGGATGGAAGACGCATGTCCGAAATTTGTTGCCAGAACAGCTTAATTCGTAAAGGCATTCACCTTTGCTACTGGAGCCAACAGTCCACACCCTAACCAAGTCATCACTCACTGAAGCTAGGTACTCACCAGAAGAATCCCAGCACACAGAATTGACAAGATTCTTATGACCCTATATGACGACACCACAAGATAGAAATCAGAAAGCATTCATTGGACATTTTCTTAAGAAGTCAACTAAAAACAGAAGACAT
This sequence comes from Comarum palustre, assembly GCA_951800085.1. Classification (NCBI taxonomy): domain Eukaryota; kingdom Viridiplantae; phylum Streptophyta; class Magnoliopsida; order Rosales; family Rosaceae; genus Comarum; species Comarum palustre. Next base: position 2,039,576 of record OX637588.1, on the reverse strand, counting down.
AAGAGTGGCAGGTACAGCTTTGTGAATTGCATGAATTACTTAAGTTTGTCAAATAAAAAAGTAGCAAATAACTGCCGTGTGCCGACATACATCTCATTCAAGCAAGAATGTGGATAATACAACTGCATATTTGTGATCAAATTAAAACTCGATACCAATATCATATAGTATTCGGTAGCTCACAACAAACCTGTAATTTAAGCGTACACGCTTGGGTCTCTACATCAAGTATGGAGACAAGAGTATCGCCTGCAGCAGCAAGCATCCTTCCAAGACGAGGTTGAAACCTCATCTGAGTTGCACCACCCTGATAAAACAGAAAAGGTATATTAAAAGTTGTCTAAATAAAGTACCAAACCATTAAACATACCAACACCATATGCTATACCTTGAAAACTCCAACACAACTACCATTCTTGATACTCCAGTATCTTATCACACTATTGTTATCACAGGAGCACAGAAGATCCTCTTTGGTAGGGTGGAAGTCAAGTGACATAACAGTTGTAGAATGTCCCATAAAAGTACGAAGTGAATAGCCAGGCTGCACAGTTTAGTAAGCAATCAATACATTAGATAGAAGCACAATGTTAGCAAAGCAATCACAAAAGCCTATCGACCTAATAAGTGAAAATACAGTCACGTTCAAAATCAATATTTGACTGAGTCGGAGATAAATAAAACTAACTATTGTCATGACCATGAAAACAGGAGAGTATAATTACTAACATTATCAACATCCCAAACCCTGACAGTTTTGTCAGCGGAGGATGTAGCTAGTCTTGACATACTAGGACTAAATCTAACATCTGTTATCCACTGAGTATGCTCTTCGAGCGTAGACTTTACGTTGAAAGATTCTGTACACCACAATACAGCCTGCCCAATAAAACCAACAAGATATAATGAATATAATTTATGAACTGGAACAGCATTTCAAATTTACCATTCATAAAATGGCAACATAGTTTGTCTTTAATAAGGAACTAAAAATACGAGGCAAATTTATCTAAGTGTTCATGCCCAGCCCTACATAAATACTTCAATTTAACTAGTACTCACCTTTCGGTCATGCCCACCAGTTGCAAGTGTTTTCCCATCTGCTGAGAAGTGACAACACTCGACTTTACTTGCACTTGCAGGAATAACCCCGACTTCCGAAAAGGTGAAGCCTAGTTTCATCAAGAAAATGTGTTAAAGCATTCTACTATGTGTCTAGTATAAGACAAGCAAAACTATACATATTGTGACAGATCAATAAAAAAAGTCAGAATTGATCATACCTTTGCTGACATCTGAACACCGAGCAACTCTGTCCCGAGGGTCAGCATCATCATGTGATAAGAATGATTCAACATTATCCTCCAAAGATCCATCATCCACAAAACGGTCCATATCATTCTGCAATATACAGCCCTAGTTACTGACAGTCAGATGAACTGCTAAGAACAAAATGATGCAATGAACTAGTCTGAACTTTCTCAAAGGGCATTAACAGGTGATAAGAGGCAAGCCTAGCATGTTACATCTAGCACAAGTGACTTGGCGGGATAAAACTCAAGATCAAGCAATAGGGAGAAAAATAGAAATGGCATTGACATTCCTCCATCCAATGTATAAACCAGACTCGGACCCAATTGTTCATGCCAATAATTGCTAATGAGCAGAGAAAGGAGATAATAGGCACTCCAAATGCAATCAAAGCAAATAAGTTGATGAAACAATGACTAGCTTCATACCAATTTATTTGGTGCTGAGGCAACTGAGCCCAGACCATCAGAAGCAAACATAAGCAAAGACTTTGAGGAACCACCATTATGGGCCAAAGTTGGCATTGATATCGCATCTCCTGCTGTGTGAGTAGAAGGAGTTGAAGGTGAACTGGGGGATGGTCCAGTGGTATTAGCAGTCCCAGAACTATTGGCAGGACCTGAAGATGACACTGGCTGTTTCCTCTTTCGCCCCATTTGATTCTTCGGAACCTTAAACAAACATGGAAATAAATGAGAAAATCAGCCCCAATAGATCTACTTAAGCTCTAATCACCAAATACAGATATATATATATAGACGAAAAACACTTAAGGAATCGGTAGTTTAAAATTTACAAAAAAAAACTGCTGCATGTTTAGATAATTTGCACAACATTTTCTTTCTGAAACGGTCAAGTTGAAGAAAAGGAAGACATAATTGAAAGCATATATATTTATATAAACAAACCTGATCATTGCCTTGAAAGGAGTTAGACATACTACCACCAGCTGTAATGCTGCCAGCACCAATGATCTTGTCTTGCTGCTGGAGGTGTTGGTTTGAACTCTGAGGGTGTTGATTTGGAAACGGATGCTGTGAATATTGTTGTTGCTGGTGTTGATTGTTGTTTTGCATCTGTTGTTGCTGTAACTGATAAGTTGGTTATTCACACAAGCCGATATGTTTCAGGAAGCTTAAAGTTCAGAAGGTCAAATGACTATAACTAAATCATGAGGTTTTCAAAATTCAGACCCATAAATACCTTCATAAGCATATCTGCATCTGCACCAGGCAATACAGGGCAACCAACTTGAACAGGCGATCCGGCGTTAGGTACATCAATGTTAGATATATTCCTATTGAGAAGCATTGCCAGCCTTCTAGTTTCCAAGTCACTGGCAGATGGGGAGGCTAAATTTTGTTGGGCCTGAAGTAGAAGTTGCTGCTGGAGCTGAAACTGATTATAGGGCTGAGGAGACTGCATCATGGAATTTTGCTGCTGGAGGATTCCAGGTCGAAGCTAAAAAGAAAAATAAATGTTAAATCTTTTTAGAAAAGAAAACATGAACAGACAAAACAGCAAATAAAGATCAGACAATCCAGTTCATGATAGTTATCAATAACTGATCTGCATTTTAATAACAAACGAGGAATCAAAATTGAGAGAAATGCAAAAGATAGTATCATGAACCCTACCGTTAAAGGCCAACCCTTCAGAGTCAAATTGCTACTGCCTTCATTTGATCCTAACATGAACAAACGAATCACTCATCGGTAAAGCGAAGAATTATAATCTCATAATAAAACTCCAAAAAGAATTCAAAACTAATTGATGATTACATGCCATGTGAATGAACGACAATATATCTCCACTAAGAATTAGGGAATTTCAAGAGAGCTATCTACGTATCAAGCAAAAGAACTTTTACTAGTTTATTATACTACTCTAGTTTCATATCCAAATCAAATCCAGTTGTTCCTACTTCCTAGCTCAAAAACAAATAAATCAATACCATGGAGACCCATCAATGATCCTTCTGGACCAGCAGCTCTTGGGTTCATCATCTCAGGCTTTATGTCCTGTATCACCATGCATAAAGGTCCCAAATAAGAAAACATGACTTGTGCAGATAAAATTTAGTAAGAAATAGGCTCAAAACTGATAATTACCTGCATCAATCCAGGAAGTTGCTGACTCCGATTGTGAGCTTGTTGAAGATTCCCCAACATACCTCCAGGTGTACCATGCAGCATTTGACTGTGAGGAAGGTGTTCAAAAGCATTCAATTCGTGTTAAACATAAGTTCCGTGTGTAGGATGTTTACGGTATACAACTAGGCCATGATAAATATAAAATCTTCAAGAAAAATACCCAGGAGACTGGCCACCTGCTGTGGCTACTTTCACCAATGATGCACGACTTGAATCCATAAGCTGACTCGTATTGTCACCCAACCTTTGCTGCAAGGTGAATATTGTCAATAGATGAAAGGAATCTATGAAAGTCTGAATTTAGGTACAACTAATTACCTTTATAGCCACATCATCCAAAGCATCCCTCTGTATGGGAGGCTTCAATCTGTCCTCATACATTTTTGTTGTTATGGCATTTGCAGTTGCAGAGTTCTGCCTCAGAAGAGGATCCGTGCCAACAAGCCCATTGGAAGCTCCATTAAGAAGTTGGGTCCCATCACGTCTTTGTTGTTGTTGTTGCTGCTGTTGTTGCTGCTGTTGTTGTTGGTGTTGCTGCTGCTGCTGCTGTTGTTGTTGTTGTTGTTGCTGCTGTTGTTGTTGTTGTTGCTGCTGTTGTTGTTGTTGTTGTTGTTGCTGCTGCTGATACTGTTGTTGTTGCTGCTGAGCAGCATGCCTTTGCAAAAGATGTTGCATTTGCATTTGAGGATTCTGCTGAGGCTTCTGTTGCAGCTCCCGAGCCTTGCTCACTTGAGTCTAATACAGCAAACAAAAATTGGTGTTAGATCACCATATTTGTGTCATACATTCATGAATCCCATCATGTTCATTCTTTTATAATCCTTCAAGAGAGTTCTCCCAAAGAGTTCAACATTCCTTTTTCACCAAATAAAAGATGCAACAGTTATGCACTCAATCTCCCAAAAACAAAAGTAAAGGGTACACCCACAAACATATGAGATACAAATAAGAACTCTTAGAAACCAAATAATCACCTCAATATAAGATGCAGCTGCTTCGGAGTGCTTTTCATTTGTCCTAGCGATAAATATGTCCCAAAAGACAGACCACCATTCGAAAAGAAAGCCACCGGGTGCATCAATGGCTGGTATGAGTGTACAATCCAAGAAGAAGACGAAAATCAATTTGGATATGAACTTGCAATGTGCATTAAATCTCTTCACTTTAGCATTATAATCATGTTCTTACCTACAGGATCCGTAGAAACTTTTCCTTCAGCTTGAAATGCCTTTGCAGAAGCATGTAAATTTCTCTTCAAAAGGTAATCATAAATATAAACATCCAACCTATGATCCAAACAATTTATACCCACAAGTCAGAACTCAAAACCTCAATGCATCTGAGAAACACAGATGGATTAAAATGCAAAACTTGATATCTAAACAGATGCTTAAACAACGAACTCAATCCAAAGACAGTTGGTTTTTGAAATCTGAATCAAATCCTTTAATTAACCCTTACACCTAAACTAGTAAATTTGGCCTAAACCCATACGAAATATCAGAGGACTTTAGGGCATATTTCCTGGTAGAAAGAAAGAAACAAATTTCTGGAGATTCGATTTCCATATGATCTGGGCACCACTTGACAAGCTTTTTCTTCTTTTTGGAAAAGAAAAGAACTAAGCTCAGTGTTCTTAGTCGAGGAAATTCTTAACTTTCACTAAAAGATATACAAAAAATAGAAACTGAAAGTTGAACTTCTCTCCTCTATAAGCTTACGTTCTGGAGACGATGACAGATATGAGATAACTGCAAATACAAAGAATCTCCAAAACCCAACCCTCAAATCAATAAAACAGAACCCAAAGTCAGAACTGAAGAAAATTAACACAACACCCCATTGAATTACATATATCAAATGTGGGAACAAATACCAACTAGATCACCAAAAATGTAAAAATCTGCATACCCTCTACAGAATAAGATCATAAACCAAAAACCTTCAGGTCCAAACAGGCAACAGATTATAAAATCAAGATCCTTTAATCAAATTACAACAACCAACAGGACTGAAGAATCTAAATGCACCAAAAAGAAAAAGAAAAAACCATTTGGGAATTGAGAAACAAATGGAACCCCCAAACTGAAGAACCCTAGAATCAAAAACCCTATAGAAGTGAGACAATAACAACAAGAAAATGAAAAAAGAGAAGCAGAAATTTCAGAGCCTAATGAGAATCAAGTGCTTACATTTTATCAGCTTCCCAATTGGCCTGAGCAGCCATGATGGGTAGTGATATCGAATCCTCACAAAAGATGAAGACTTTTTCTAGAAATGTTCTTCAAGTTTGTTTCCTTTTGCTTTTCTCTGGGTTTTGTTTTCTTCTTACTGCTTCTGCTCCTTCTGGCTTCTTCACTCTGTTCTATTACAAAGTTGAACAAGTACATAACCTCCTTGTTGAGTCAATATTATACTATTATTTCCTTTTTTAATTTATTTCTTTATAGGCTTTAATTCCACGCAAGCGGTGTGGAGAAGTTCAAGACTTGCGCATCCTCTTCTGTTTTTCTATTCCTTGTTTTGATCAAAACATCCAAAACTTAATTTCTTCTATGGATTATGGCCATGGAGACCAAAGCCTTGTTCTTTTGACAAATTTGTATACCTGACTAATTCTAAGTTTTTAGTTTTAACAACAAAGAGATGTTCGAAAATTACTTTATAATTTAATGAGTACTCATAAAATATTATAGACAATCACAAAATATAGACTTGTTTGATATCAATTTATATTATTGGATTGTCAAAAAAACTTATATAATTGGATCAACATCTTTAATTTTGTTAAATTATTAGTGAAACCAACGTGCTTCTTTTTAAGGAATTGTCAAGACTAATTTATCGATTCATGTTTCATCCTGGTTTCGTAAAAATACAAATTTCTTGATCAGTAAAATTCTTCCAATATAAATTGAAATAACTCAAGATTAGTAACTTCCAATTTCCATAGTATAGCACATGGTTTTAACAATCTTGGGGCTGAGTGACAAACAAAGGAATAGGTTAAATGAATGAGCACATTTTCACTTCTTTTTCCTTTTTTTGTTGTGCTGGTAAAAGATGGCAGATTCTATTCAAAGATTTTTTTTTGTTCACCAAAAAAAAAGATTCTTCAAAGATTGACAGTGTCAGAATGGAGGTCTCTATGGTTTACCTCTGTAATGTCCTTTTTTGTTCGTTTGTCTGTAATGTTTTTATTTACCTATCCCAGAAAAAGAGGAGAAAAAAAAAGTTTAACTGGCCAAAAGTATACAAAAAAGCAAGGATAAAGTAGTTGAGAGTATCATAATTCTTTTATTTATTTATTTATTTATTGATCTAGAAATCCCGATGCTCTGCTTTCTAAGGTGATTACTGCTTAAATAATCAATGATTTAGTGCCAATTAAGCATCTAAACCAAACCATACCAGAAACATTGACACAGGTCACAACTCACTTAATCTAATCATCTATTAGCTGCTAGTACTGTAAGAGATAGAGATGGTCACAACCTGAACCTGAATTATTATGGCACAATATTTGCCACACTAAAATAAAAAATAAGCCTTCAATTATTTCCAAAATCTAGAACAGAGAAATTCCTTCCCGACCTTCCCATGATTTGAGTTCTAATGACCTCATAATGAAAGACAACCTTCTCTAACTAGCAAAAGATGAGGGTATTTCTCAATTCTCATTCCTTGAAGTCATCTTTGTCATCAACAGGAAGGCCTTTGTTTCTCCAGAACACGGCAAGACCACTGCCACCAAGCTGTAAGTTGGACGATTATGAGAATAAAAACTTACTAGTTCGGAGAACCTTCATAATTTAACTCAAAACACTTTAACGAGAAACGTACCGCCATACAAACAACGCTAACAGCAGAAGGGACAGCAACCAAGGGGTTTGTGAAATGCTTTTGAGCTAGTAAAAACCCAAGTGCCGAGCTCTGCAAAAGAAATTACCACAAACATACATTAGGGGGTAGTTCCATCTGAGAAATTACCAAACTGGAATTTCATAGATTTGCAAGGATGTCAGACAACAATGATCTTGTTGGTAGTACAGAGGGAAGCAGTACGGAAGTATGTTTACCTGCATCCCACACTCTATGGATATGGTACGAGAAGTGGATTCACCAAAAGATATCCTTGAAACCCAATAGCCAATGGCAAATGCAGCAGCATGTAGAGCAGCCACCGGGAGTATTAATTGCGGTCCTTGTGCTTTCAACACTTCAGAAACTTGTCCAATCTATAAAACGATAAGAATTAACATTATCTCATTAGACTGATAAGCACTGCAACTTTCATTGTGAATTACTATATTTTGTGAACTTACCGGGCTTGCACAGAGAAGAGTGGTGAGAATCACTCCAATCAAAGGTGTTAGTGAGCTTATTTTCGAAGTGAACTTCGGGAAGAACTCATTAGCCAGTACTGTTACATGAAGCAGGTACTCCAGTGAAGATTACATCATGAATGTCCAGACGCATTTTCATATTCTGATGATAAATAAACACATTTTAGTTACCTCCAATAATTGTTGGCACTAAAACAACCTGGAAAGTGCTGAATGCTAGGCCCTGCAAGGATGATAATATAAGATATCAAAGTCAATACTTCTGTATAGGTAGTACAGAGAATCTTTAATCCTACTGCAAGGTAGTGAAACGAGCCTTCATAAAGACAATGTCAAAATTTTATAATTTTGGTTTGGACTGTTTTGAATGTGTTTCATTTTGTTACTAATATAGTTGAAATTCTGTTCACCATACAGCACCCCCATAACTGTTAAAGTTTGAATCCTATAGGATGGGGTTAAGAGAAGTGCGTAAACAACTTTCATTCATTATTGGTTCAGAAATAACACAGTAGACAAGACAGCTAAACACAACAGATGGAATGACTACATTTGTTTATCATCAGTATCGCATTGAATATCCATCATGTTTGAACTTACCACAGCATCAACTGGAACAAGCTGGCCAGCAAGCAGCTTGGTAAGGAGCGGTGTCATAATAATAGCTCCTATTGTTGAACACCTACATAAAGTCCACAAGATGATCAATAGTTTAATACATGTTATTCAGATACCACAAGCTCCATTTGTGTTTCATAGACAGTTATATGGCATAGAACTTACGTTGTCATGAGAACAGATAGTGCAACATTCCCCTTTGAGATATATGTTGCAACATTTGATGCCTGACCCCCAGGACAGCAGGAAACCAGAATAAGACCAGTAGCAATAGGTGCAGAAAGCTTTAGCATCTGAAAAGAGAGAAACGTTTTTAATACACTAGAATGTCGTGTAGCATCCATAATAACAGGCACCTCTCCTCCTTTTTGTATGGGAAGAGAGGATCTTAAAAAAAGGGAGGTAGAATGAGCTGTAGAGCTATGCTACGTTGTACTAGCAGAAGTTTTATATATAATTGCAGAACATACCCATACTAATATATGAAGCTTCATAGGACAAACATACATTTCAAGAGTAAATTACACAAAAGCCATAAATATTTACCAGGGCAATGGAAAATCCTAGTAAGGGTTTGATTATGTACTGAGCAAGAAATCCTACACCAACCTGCAGCATAAAATTTCATAATTCATCACAACTAGCTATTTCTATCTATCAAAGTTCAGCGGCTCAATTGAAGCAGATGATACTCACAGTCCAAGGATTACGCAAGCATCGTCTAAAATCTTCAAAGGTTAACGTCAAACCCATAGAAAGCATGAGGAAACCAAGGCCAAGGGTGAAAAGATCTGTCTCCAACCAAGTTACCTGTAGGAACCCCAACATTACATTAGGTATACACTAGTTGGTATGTTGTATTTTTTTATTTTTGCAAAACTGTAGTTACAGTATGTCGTATATCAAATAGAAGGCAAAGAGATCTTACAGCAGATGGTTTGTAGATCCCGACAATGGTGCCAATTATGACCTATTTCATGGAAGTAGGAGTCATATTTTGCAGTTATTTCCAGATAAATTGTTTAGAAGAGATGTATGCTTAAGAAAGCCTCAATAGGGAGGAGATGATCATAGTAACTTTGTACATTAGTGTAATGTGATACCTACCCATAGAGGAAATAGAGTTGTCAAAGTTTCAATTATTCTCTCATACTGGCTCATGCCACTAGGAGTGGGAAGATCTCCGGATGCATTTGCCACAGCCTTGCACAAAACTTTGGAGTTCCTACACATACAAGTAACATAGAAATTAACCAGGAAGCTCATATTACTAACTGATTCAAAGAAGTCCTCAAAAAACATGAAAAGATCAGCCTATGTAATTACTTGCTTAAACTGAGAAATTATTATAGTTTTGGAAGGATTACTGGTAGCTTCGTAAGTGGAAAGTACTATCCGGTGGGTTGGGTCAGAAAGACTGAAGATTGAGCTACACATTAGTTAACTTGGATTTGACTACAAATAACATATTAATCTGAGAGCAACTAAGAGCTATAAGGCTATAGAAATTGCTTAAGACAAGTTCTCTAAACAAGAGTTATATCTTCTCCTTTTGGCTTATACAACATCTCCAAGGACCATAAATTCAAGAACAGCATTCTAGCTTATTCAGATCTGCTTAAAAAGTTAACTACGTTTCTCTATTGTTCCCACAAAGTAGCATAGTGATCAATAAGGTCTGTGTTTGATCATACATACAATTCACATAAAAGTTGTTCCATCAAGCACTATCAAAACAACACTAAATCAATGAAGTATGTAATTGATCAAATCGACAATTCACACAAATGCTCAGTTTATCAAGCTCTATCAAAAGTTGAAAACAACACTAAAGCACACACCTTGAAGTTTGAACTATAGAAGAACTGGCAGCAACAATCGGACACCATGTCTTGCTTTGAATTGCACAACTTCTTCCCTTCTCCGGCACAGAAATTTCACCTCTTACATCTGAAAACCAATCAATTTTCGATTAATATAACACATGAAACAGAGGTAAACAATGAAAACTGTCACAATCCCCACAAAGTGGGAACACCAAAAAGAAGCAAACTTGGGGTCCCAAATCACCACACAAGCTGAACCGAATTCCCAGAAGGCACAGAAATTACAAACCCAGAAAAGAAAAGCATACAAACCAACATACCAAGATGGGTTGGGAGCCTCCTTGAAGATAAACAAGGACTCTGCCTAGAGTAAGCTTCACAAGAATTAAACTTGATATCTTTGAGAGCAAATCTAGACAAGGAAGACATTTGGTCAATTCAGCAAACAGGAAAAGATCAAAGGGGTGATGGTGTTTGAATTTAAACTTGGGATAGTGAAGTGGGGGATTGGAGTGTGTTTGCATTTGGAGCTTGGCTCCAAACTGGTTAATGTGTGTGTTGTTGGCGGTCGTGGAAACCGATGAGCCACACATCTATAATCTATCTAAGGAAATCTAGCCTCATCCGAAACTGGATTGGTTTGTTTCCAAATTAAGTGACAGATATTTTTATGTAGACCTGGAGTCCCACAACTAAGATGTGTAACTTTCCAGCAGAAAGTGCAAGCGTTCGGGCTTTTTTTTCTTTAGAATCAAAATTTATTTATTTAGACAGGAAATACAAATTACAATTAGGGATGGGTAAAAATTCAGTTTTAAATCGAAAATCGAAAAAATCATTCAAAAAATAGATCGGATAATCGATCTATTTAAAACGGGTCAAAAAATAGCTTAAACCGATCTGATCTGGTTTGAACCGGGTTGGTTTCGGTTTAGCCTAAAAACCGATCCGAAAAAAACCAAATTTTTTTAATATATATTTTTTTAACAAGTGTCACCATTTTATTAGCTCCCACACTTGATCACATACCACTATATATAGGAAAAAACTCTAATCCTATTACTTTGTGTCTCTCTCTCGTCTCTCACTCTCTCAGCCTCTCTGAGCCTCTCTCTCTCGCCTCTCACTCTCACTCTCAGTCTCTCAAACCCTAATCCTAAGCACCACGTCGTCGACATGGAGGATCTCGACGACTTCGACTCCGATCTAATCTAGTGGAATTAGATTTTTCGATTTTGTTAATTTGTTGATTTTGATGAATTTTTGGTTTGAATTTGTAGTTTGAGAACGTCGTCGGGCAGGTTTTGGCGTATTTGAAGACGAAAGTGACCGGAAGCGAAGGTCAGTTGGAGGAGCCGGTACCAGAGGATTTCCAAATTCGGGTGAAATCCGAAACCGATCCGATCCGGTTTACAGATTATCTGAATAATTGGTTAACCGGATTTCGGGTTCGGATTCTGATGGAGATTTTATAAATCTGAATGATTCGGATTGAATACGGTTTGGGCTCAAAACCGGTCCAGTCCGAATATGCCCAACCCTAATTACAACCATGAGACTCTCCTTTACCTACCTGAAAATTCAACGATTATAGTGAACAAGAACCGAAAATGGTTCAACCGTAACCTAACCTAATCCATAAGTACCGATACATCCTCACAATCAACCTCAAGATGAAACAACTCTTTCAAACACTAAATGCCAAAACTACCAGCATATATGCACAGGTAACCTCTCCATTACATTAACAACAACAACTGACCTGTCACACCCCGATCCTAGAATTATTTTACGGTTGGTTACTTTGGTCTTTTACCATTTAAAGTGACCGTTTAACCGTACAATGATGGTAAAGTTGACTTTTTGGTAAGTCAAGAATTTGAGAAAACTTCCTTCTTGAAAGTTGTAGAGGGCGTCGTTACGAGTTCGTGGACACATAGCACGCTCAAATCGGAGTTCGTATGAGAAAGTTATGAACAAAAGTATAAAGTTACTATGCGGTAAAACGGCTATATATAGGAGTTACCGGGGTGAAAAATCAGATTTTCACCCGGCTCTCTCTCCTCTCCCCCGACGGGAAATGCTGCCGGATTTTGCGCGCGCCACAGCGCCGCCGTCCGGCCACCAACCGCCGGCGCACCGGTCCCAAAAGTTCGGCCTCCGAGTCTACTTCAATCCTAGGTAAGCTTTCCGACCTAACTCGCCGTAAATCGGGAGAAATTCCGATTTGTTCTTGGTGTGTACAGTAGATTTTCGGGATTGAATTTCTCCCTCCCTAGATCACCAATTGTTGAGTTCTTTATATGTTTAGGATGGGTTTTAGGTGTACTACAATCCCCTAGAATTTGGTAGCTTGATTTGAAGTGTGTAGGGAGAATTGAGGATTTGAAGTTTGGTAGTGTAATTTTTCGGGGTCTACTGTTCATCGAGTTTTTGACCTAGTTAGAGGCCGAATTGGCCTTCGAGTTGAACTAGAAAGTTGTCCCAATTGACGAGACGAAGCTACTGGTAAAATTTGGTGGCGATCCGAGATCGCCGGAATTCTGGCCGGAATTTCTGCCGGCGGTGCCGCCACTTTTTGGGCAGTTTTTCATGTCCATTAATTAGTACATATTGTGAGGAGTCTATGGTTAAAATTTGGTAATTTTTGGAGGTGTTTTGGTTAGGTTTTGGAATTGTTCTAGTTTAGTATTATTGGCGGATAATTAAATATTATTCCGACCATCGATTATTGCCGGTTAAGGTTTAAGGATTATTTTTAAGGACTCCTAAGGTATTGGTGAAATGGTTGAATGGGTGTCCATAGTAATTCAACGACTTATTACGTGACACCCTAACGTCAAGTTAAAGTAATAAAGAAAAGTTCGGAAGCTGAGTTGGACTTCCGGTAAATTGAGTTAAGAGTCGATAACCGGGAAAGAAAGTTATAAAGGTTAAAGTGCTATAAGAAAGGAACTTGGTCAACATGTGGTCAAATAGGATTTCCTGGTCAAACTAGGAAAAGACCAAGTCAACTGTGGTATGACTAATGTGATGATTTGTTGTACAGTTTCTGGTCGGACGTGAGACGGGCTCGACTACGCGGGTAGTTCGAGAGTTTCGCTCGAGGAGCTTTCCGAGCGGGAAGAAGGTCGAAATAGTACTGTGAGTGGACATATTATTTTAAATAAATGCATGCCTTAATTATTGAGTTAATTGCATGGTGTTTATGATTGTTTCCGAAAATTATATCCATCTCGGGTTCTTGAACGTATTTACATTATTACTCAATTTTCTATTTCTTCCGAAAATGGTTATAGACGGTGAGGGCCGTCCTTCGAATGGAATTGAACCCGAGACTTCGTTGGAAATTGGTTTTATGCATATATGACAAGGAATTGTTTTAATTAATTGTTTTGGGAAGAGAATTTGATTAATGTATTGTTATGAATGTTTATTTTAAGGGTTGACCAATAAATATGCTAGTTAGAGTAGCGTGAGGGCGCTACTAGAGCTCTTAGCTCCGACCCTAGCCTGAGAGGTCAGGCAAACTACGTAGTGCACTATGAGGGTTGACCGTATCACTTTATTTAGAGCTCTTAGCTCCGACCCTGGTCTGAGTGGACAGGCAAGCCTGAGAGGTCAGGTTGATATTATAAGGGTTGACCGTTATCACATATTCTAGAGCTCTTAGCTCCGACCCTGGTCTGAGAGGAGAGACAAGCCTGAGAGGTCAGGTTGATATTATAAGGGTTGACCGTATTATTTTATTTAGCTAGCATAGCGTAGCGTGAGGGCGCTACTAGAGCTCTTAGCTCCGACCCTAGTCTGAGAGGTCAGACTTATTATGTTTGGTGAACATTTCTCTTCCCATATTCCTTGCTGGTTTATCTTATCATGCATTTGCGGAAATTTGGTAACTGTGGGCATGCATAAATGATTTTTAAATTGATGTACTTTTGGGAGAGCATTACAGGAAATGGAGCGTTTATATTTGATTTTCGTCCACTCACTCTAACAGTTTTTAAATGTTTCTCCCCTGGGCCTTTCGTTTTTAAATGCCCAGTGATGCAGGGTTCGTGAGAGGAGGTCGAGCGCGTACGAGAGTCGAGGCATAGTCGATCATTCCGTTGCTGCTTGAAATTCTTTGGGGTAATCCTCTCTGTAGACTGCTCTGACTAACCCGGTTTAGTTAGTTTAGTAGGAAGGGTTGGCCATTTCAAGGGGGTTTCGGTAAGAAGTTCCCTTGAGGTGGTCCCCGCAGGATTTACTTCGGGTAAAAGGGGTTTAACCCGGGGTGGGTAAAAGGACATTAAATAGTCCTTGGACATGACACCATAATTTTGGCTCACCCCACGACATGACCCAAACCTATCAAAACCATAAACCCTCACTTATAGAGAAGGGACGACCAACAACACCACCTTAACAAAACCCTAAACCCTCGCTCATAGAGGAGGGACGACCACCAACACCCAAACAATACCAAAAGAAAACCTAAATAACAACCAAAACAAAAAAAGAAATAAAGAGCAAGCCTAGATCTAGGCCCAATGACCATAGCCGAATCCCCAAGTTTGGATCAGAAGAGACTCAGACCAGCATCTCTTGAATCAGCCGCCAAAGCATCTCCGCCCGTCGACCATAGCCACCGCCTCTGCTATCTTTCCCGACAACCCATTGATCCGATCCAAGAACCCATCATCTTCGACCATCCTCCGACCGTCACCGTTAACCATGGCGCAGGAAAGATTCCACCATGGCGATGCACAACCACACCATAGCCGTCCCTTGATGAGAGCAGAAACGATCGTCGACAATCCAGATGCTGAGAAAAGCTTCTCCCTTTCCTTCCTCTGAGTCCGGACCAAAGTCATCTATCAATAAATCATGCCCGACCACACCTGTCAAGCGTCGGCTTGGCCGGAGGCCAGCACCAACGCCGCGGTGCAGTCAGACGAGGGGAGAAGAGCTCTTTGGTGAAACCCTAGCTTTGCTGTTTTTACGGAGAGGGGTAAGGGCACGAGGGCGTTCCATGTTGGGTTTAAGTTAAGCGTTCGGGGTTTTAGTGTTGTGTTCTTGTATCAAAAGAATATGCATTTTCGGTCTGAAGAACATAATCAAATGAAAAGGGAAAAGAACACACGCAAACAACACAAGTAACGCTGACAGAAAGAAACGCACATTATGAACAGATATTTGCAAATTGCAATGCCGGGTTTTGGTTATCTCTGACCTCCAAAATATTGCGGGGGTGAATTTTTCCTAGAAACTTTGAAGCCCATTGGGTTATGTTGAGCATGTTGGTATTGACGTACTACTCTTCGTCTCTATAGTTCCTGCTGTTTGGCATTGATTTTTAAAGCAACTACGTGTAAATTAATGGAGATATATACAAACCACAGACTAGCTAGCTCCAAGTCTCTACTCTCTACCAACTCGATCACACCAATGCTTGTACTTACTAGCTACCTACCATTATACATATATATATATATACACATATTATGATCATGTATATTGATCTGACATAATTAAACAATACGTACGTACTACGATCCAGACAATATAATGTGGAAGGATATCAATTAAACTCAGAGAGGTGGTTCAGTTAATCGATTACACATCCAGAATCCAGACAATGTGACAAACAACACGCATGTACAATTAGTCTCAATCAGTTCATCAACTGCTAGCGTATTTGTTAGCACTAATTAACAATATTCATGTCTTCATCCACTGATCTGAAGTTCTGAACTTCATAATTGACATTTACATGTACGTTGGCTAATCTCAAAATCTTTATCTTCTGAGCACATGTAGTTCAGTTGATCTGTTACCTGTACTGTATCAATAATTCTCAGTGTGTTTTTCTTGTTTATAATCAGAGAGTGAGAATGGGGAGTGAAAGAAAACACATGGCCACATGATGTCTTTGGACTCTGGCTTCGCCATTTGGTCTGTAGTAAACAATCGACATCCAGCCTGTCTTTGTTTGAGATTTTTATTTATACATCAGTTTTGCTGGATGTGTGATATGGGTGAGGGGGCCGGGACCAATTCCAATCCAAAAGAAACATCAATTCTGACGCTTATGATTTGAAGCAGAGGTTTTGAAATATTATAACTTAGGTAAGTTTCTGGTCGTTTTCACTTAGGTTTATCTCAATAACGCTCCTTGCATTGATAGATCATCATACCCAGTTAGCCGTGGGAAACTGTATCATTCATGCCATATGGCTTTAACATTATGAGGATCAATCCTTGCCGGTTGCTTATTGCTAGACTTGGTCCTCATGGATCATGCACCAATATTATCATCATCATCATATTATGATATCATTGTTGGCCCAAACCGTTATTGGTTTAGGTCGATAATACCTCATCAAACATTCGCTAGTAATTTACAAATTCGACCCCAAACACGACCATCAGACATCTGAAGCCTGTAGAACCTTATCTGAAGGACCCGTATGTATGGTTTTGAGGTAGTTTACCCTATTGGAAACATGTCTCTTATGCATTAGCCCTGCCTAGCCCTAGCTCCAAAATGCAGCTTGCTCCATATAAGCACATGCAGCAAGCAAGCTCTACCTACTTTCAAGTATATTACATCCCAGCTTTTGGAAACTTGCTGCATCACACCGTGGCTGTTTTGGCCGGTTAGGGTTCGGTCGAGACCTTGTCCACATCGATGGCTGTTTTCGATTCACACTGTGATGATGATGAACTGAAGACGATGAAGTGTTTACTTTACTACTTCTCACTTTGTCTTTTACACAAAACGAATCGAAAGTTTCATGACCACCTTTGTTTGTCTTTGCTTAAGAAAGCCAATAATTCCATCGATCATACACAGTGAAAGGGTATTACGTTTGGTTACCCACCCATTTCAGATATTTTAAAGCAAACTACTACATAATTAGGTGTTGTAAAAGCACAAATAATCATACTTGGAGATTAATTGAAGGGAAAATTATTGATACTTAATTTGCATAAATTATCGAGTTGGTGAGACTTGACAGTTGAGATCAATTATTTACTTACTGGATCATACCAAACATACGTGAAAGAAATTGACAGATACTACAAATTATATTGATGAATAACAGTTCAAATTAAAGGAAGAACAAGATGATACCATATGAACTTAATAAATTAGGAGCTAATTTTGAGCTGGTGAGTTTCTTGTTTTGTCAAATGGACGTTGCCGTCTAGTGGCATGGTGAAAAGTTATTCGTAATTATGCTTCGCGGTAGTCGGGTTATCTTTCTGTTATGTCACCGCAATATCAAAGCAAATAAAGTAGTCAATAAAGCACTTTTTGCTAGTTGGTGCCTCATTGAGTACTTGTTTGTATAGATCTCTGATATTATTTCAGGTCTTTGTAATCAGAGGTTTAGGTTTTATGTCCCCCCTTGTATTCGTCAGTTTCATTAATTAAAGCTTGAGAGTAACCGCACCAACCTTTCATTCAAAAAAATATTTTGTTAGATAGATATCAAGAGAGATTAACCTGGATATTTATGAGGTGAAATGGTATTTTTGCTCGTATATTCAAACTTAAGTCTAGCTTAACTCCACATTAGTCAAATGCTGATTTTGACAACCTTCATTGTCGGGTTGAGTCGTTACATCTTTACTTTAATTTAACCTCAGCACAAGCCAAAGTAAAAGAAGTCTTCACAATTTCTATTGTTTAAGACGGTAAAAAGATCATCTATTATCGTCTTAACACATCAATTTTGCATCCTAATATTTCTCTCGTTTTACCTTTTCAGCGACTTATATAGTCCACAAAAGTAGTGCGTGTTCACTTTTTAAACACTGTTAAAAAGAGTCAAAAAAGTAACAAGTCACCTCAATTACATTATTAAGTTTAGTAACACATTGATATAATCGATATCTGAATCGAGATATATAAGTATCACAACAAAGGCGTTTACCGTTGTCCAAGCACAGGAACCTAAAGATCACTCAAGGCTATTGGTTGTAAACCGATGAAAGTGGACTTGTGGAGAGTTCAACTCTATACATTGAATTTTCTAGTGAGAGTGTCTAATGAGGATCAAGTGATGATATTTAAATAAAATATTAGATCAAAATTTTAATTTTTAATTAATATTTTTTAATTTTCATATATATATATATTATCTAACTATTCATTGAAGAGGTCTCAATTGATTCTCATATCTTCCTGAGTTTCCATAAGCTGATATAGTTTTATACAACCGTATTAGTATTTAGAAAGTTTTTTGTTTAAACTTTATTTTAATTATTTAATCTTGTTAAAATTAAATAAAAAGTTTGGCTGCTTTGATATATAAATGTTTGAGCTGTTTTCCGCAAGGCAAAGTCCACCACAACCCACGCGCCTAAACGGGGTTGCGTTGTAGAAAAAATCAAAAAGTCCGTTTTTTATACGATTAAAAAATAAAAACACGTTATTTCCTTAATTTCTTAAATACGATATTTAATTAGTATTAAAACGTTTTCCTACTACTTTGCCAGTCTCAGCTTTATTGTTTTCACTTTTCTTTCCTTTCTCCTCGTGATACCTCCAAACCTTGTCTCTTACAAAACCTCTCTCTTCCTCACAAGTCACCACTCACTCTACTCCTATGGAATTTCGCCGGAAAATCTGTTCCTTCCTAAACAACCGCCGTGACAAACCCACCGCTATATAGCCCCACATTAGAACAATTTAACCCGCAACATTTTTTTTTCTTCTGTTTTGTTTTGAAGGTAGCGAACAATGAGTGTGAGATTTAGATGCGTGGTTGTGTTTCTAGCTACATTTTTGCTACTGGGTTACGGCCGCCGGGTCAATTCCGAGCCGACTCAGGACAAGCAAGCCCTACTCGCCTTCATAACCCAGATGCCCCACGCGAACCGCCTCCAGTGGAACAATTCCGTCTCGGCCTGCAGCTGGGTGGGAGTGAAGTGCGGCGAGA
The DNA here is from genome assembly GCA_951800085.1 of Comarum palustre. NCBI lineage: Eukaryota > Viridiplantae > Streptophyta > Magnoliopsida > Rosales > Rosaceae > Comarum > Comarum palustre. The sequence continues at coordinate 2,020,389 of OX637588.1, read as the reverse complement.
ACCAGTCATTTGTCTACTCGGTTCGACTGCCGGGCGTTGGTCTTGTGGGCCCGATTCCACCCAACACGCTCGGCCGGCTGGGTCAGCTCCGCGTGTTGAGTCTTCGCTCGAATCGACTCAGCGGCTCAATCCCCTCGGATTTTAGTAACTTGACACTTCTGCGGAATCTCTACCTCCAAGGGAACGAGCTATCCGGGGAGTTTCCGCCCGGATTGACAAGATTGGAGAGACTGGTTCGCCTCGATCTCAGCCTCAACAACTTCACAGGGTCAGTCCCGTTTGCGGTGAACAACCTCACGCAGCTGACCGGACTGTTTCTCCAGAACAATGCGTTTTCCGGCAGCTTGCCAAGCATCTCAACTAAGCTGGACGGCTTCAACGTCTCCAACAACAAACTCAACGGCTCGATCCCAACCGGCCTAGCCAAGTTCCCAGCCTCCGCATTCGCCGGAAACCTAGATTTATGCGGCGGTCCGTTACGGTCTTGTACCCCTTTTTTCCCGGGACCCGCACCGGCACCGGTGACTCCGCCGTTTATCCCTGTCCACAAGAAGTCCAAGAAGCTCTCCACCGCCGCCATAGTCGCTATCGTAATCGGTTCCATTTTGGGCCTCTGCCTTCTACTTTTGATTCTCCTCCTCTGCCTCCGAAGACGACGCCGTAGCCACTCTCCTAAGTCCCCCAAACCCCCCGTCGCCACGGCGCGCTCCGTCGCGGCGGAGGCTGGGACGTCATCCTCTAAGGACGACATCACCGGCGCGTCGACCGAGGCGGAGAGGAACAAGCTAGTGTTCTTCGACGGCGGAATTTACAGCTTTGACTTGGAGGACTTGCTGAGGGCCTCGGCGGAGGTGTTGGGTAAAGGAAGCGTCGGGACGTCGTACAAGGCGGTGCTGGAAGAGGGCACCACTGTGGTTGTGAAGCGGCTGAAAGACGTGGTGGTGACCAAGAAAGAGTTCGATATGACAATGGAGGTTCTCGGAAAAATTAAGCACGATAATGTAGTTCCGTTGAGGGCTTTCTACTTCTCCAAGGATGAGAAACTCCTCGTCTACGATTACTTAACCGCCGGCAGCTTATCTGCTCTTCTTCACGGTATCGTATTTTTTCCATTTTTTTTTAAATTAAAGTATTGAAAGTTTGAAATGCATTGGTGGGTTGAATTCTGGGTTTGATTTTATGTTATTATTCTTCAAGATTGAACGTTGTCATCAGGGTTTGGTCATTGATTGTGAATTATGGGTAGCTTAATTTTCTGGGATAATATTCTTTGATGGTGGGAGGTTGAGCTGTTTCAGCCTTTAATTATGGTTTTTATTTAATATACGATCCGGTACTTGTATTCCTTCTGAACTTTCAGAAATACCATTATTTTTTTTGTTTAATTTCCATTGCCTTTTCTGGGCAAACATTCTGTGTGGCAGCAACTGTTTCGGTTTAATTGTTTTCTTTTTATTTTATTTAAATAAATCTGGTGGGCGTCATCATTCACCATGGTGGTCACCGGTGACCGACATCATTTTAACTTTGGCTCTAAGCTTTTTTATTTTCCTTCTTTTTATAGTGTAGCATCTTAGGACATGAGAGGAAGGTGAAGTTACGAAAACACCCACGGTGGGCTGAACTGTGTTTTGTTTTGCAGGGAGTAGAGGCTCAGGCCGCACCCCACTGAACTGGGACAACCGGATGAGAATCGCGCTAAGTGCCGCGAAAGGTTTAGCGCACATCCACGTGGCGGGTAAAGTGGTCCACGGCAACATCAAGTCCTCCAATGTTTTGCTACGACTGGACCACGACGCAACGATTTCGGACTTCGGGTTGAACCCGCTGTTTGGGACCTCCACACCACCTAACCGGGTTGCGGGATACCGCGCGCCGGAGGTGGTGGAGACCCGAAAGGTCACGTTTAAGTCAGACGTGTACAGCTTTGGGGTGTTGTTGTTAGAGCTGTTAACGGGGAAAGCACCCAACCAGGCTTCCTTGGGAGAGGAGGGAATAGACCTACCGAGGTGGGTCCAGTCTGTGGTCCGTGAGGAATGGACCGCTGAGGTGTTCGACGTGGAGCTAATGAGGTACCAAAACATTGAGGAGGAGATGGTTCAGCTCTTGCAAATAGCCATGGCTTGTGTGTCCACTGTCCCCGATCAACGACCGGCAATGCAGGAGGTTGTTCGTATGATCGAGGACATGAACCGGGCAGAAACCGACGACGGATTACGACAATCGTCTGATGACCCGTCAAAGGGATCAGACGGCCATACACCTCCACAAGGGACGAGGACCCCGCCGAGTGTCACAACCACACCTTAAGTGAGTCTTAAAAAAGAAGGGACAAATGTAAAGGGATTGGAAATGGAAGGTGGTGGGTATGGGTGTGGTTGGTGTCAAAATCTGTTTTTTCTCTTTATAGTTTTAATTTTGTTTTTAATTTTTGCAATGATTTTTATAGGTGGGAGGGTTTTTTTAATTTGTTGATGATGTTGGGAGGTTGTGGGAGTTCCATGGTCTGATTGGAATTTGACAATATTTGATGGAATTGTTTTTTTTAGTTCTTTCTGTTTTATAAATTCTCACAATCTCTGTCTCATACACATGGCTTTTCTTGTGAGTTTCCTTATTTTAATTTGCTGTTTTGGTTTGTTTACTCCCAAATGGGTCTTGAACAATGAGATTCTTCTTGGGACAATTCTTAGGTTCAAAACGCTCTGGTGAACTTTGCACGTTCATCTTAATAACTTTGCACGATCATCTTAATTGCATTAAACAAACGAACGGTATTTGAAAATCTTAAAATTGATTTCGGTAGCATTTTCTGTTGACAAATTGTTGCCCTAAAAGGTGAGGCTTAAGGAAATACTCGGCTACAGGGTTATGATTGTGGTTTCAGCATTATAAGTAGGTCCTCTGAGTACACATGATTGGGAAGCACCACCGGGACCGGCGGTGTATACGGTGGTTTTGGGTCTACCTGTCGGTATGGGTAACCAATTGCAAAAGGCCGCCATGTGGCGGTGAATTTGTCCGACTTGCGTTATTGGGGCAAGTGCTGGAATAATAGGGTGAGGTGGCGAACAGCCTGGCTTGCCTGGCCGGCTTTTCAAAAGGAAAGAACGAGAGGGAGAGCCTTTGTCACAGCTTTGATGTCAGCCGTTGATCTACACGACCTTCTACCCCACTCTTTATTCTTTTGATATCTCTCTTTTTCTTTTTTTAGTCTTTCTGACGAGCTGTTATTTTTTTTAAAGTCGACTGTAGCGATTGAAGTCTAGGCTTCGAGGGGCATCCAGTTGTCGATTTCAATCCCTATTTTTCACTATAGCGATTAGAGTCTACCATTCACTAAGCTTAGTCAATCCATATTTTTCATTATTAAGGCTAATTCGTATTCATTTTTGAATCATGCAGGCACATTGTAGTTGGGAATTAGTGCCAAAAATCTAGTCAAATTGTGAAGATTTTAGAAGGGGGATGTTTAATTTTGTATAGGACTAGTGTCTGCAGGTAGATTTGGGGTTACAAACATAGCACATTGATGGTGTGTATGAATGTGGACCATGACATTGACTTTACATCACTAAATTAATCACTTTTTTTTGTTGAGACTTTTGATGTTGATGCTTCCTGATTTATGTGCTTGTGTAGTTGTGTTGGTATGGAATCTGTAGATAATTTATGTAACATCATGCACTAGATCAATAGACATGCAAAATTTTAGTTTTGTCGATGTTTGTTTTTCTGATATTGTTGTTGCGTTTCTGTCTAATTATATCAAAATATTAAGTTCATTTTTCCGAAACTTTTGTGTAGCACTAACAATTTGACATCATCAAAACTAATATGGAATGAGATGAGTGTAATGTGATGAACCCTATTTGAAGTCCTGAGGAAGATTCATTTCACAAAAGAAAAGAAATGATTGTTGAAACTTGAAAAACCAATGACACTGAAAAAGCTTGGTTCCATGGCCCTCTTGGATAAACATTATGCTGTGGTCCATCCAGTTTTGATAAAGCTGTCTCTCTTTGTAATCAAGCAATTGCCTCTTTTCTGGGTTTCCTTAGCCTGATTACCCAAGTTTTCAGTGTATTGTAATCACACAACAAAATGTTATAATACTTCAGTTAAGTACTGCATTTCTTTCCAACTCTTGACCTAATAGTTACTTGTTAGGAGTGAACTCTACCATATAAGAGTGATACTTCTTCTATACACCAACAGGTAACTCAGTTCATAACTCAATTGCTCTGCCCCGAGAAGAAGAAGAAGAAGTGGGGGTTGGATGATGAAGTATGTATGATTGACCAGTAGTACCTCCTGTATATTCAGGTCTGTTCAGTTTCTTGTCTTTTTTTGAAATTTTGAATTTGGTAGTACTACTGGAGGCTCCAAGTCAAGGAAGACTTCAGCTCGTTTCATATAGAATGAGGTCAGCTCTATTATTTAGAAACTGTACTAATCTATAGGTATGGACTGAACTGACAAACTAATTCATAGCTGTAGGGAAGATATTCAAATCGATAATCATTATATTTAGAGTTGAATTTGAGCACACTTAATGTCAATCTCATTAATCGGATGACAAGACGGTTTTTTCAATTGTCAATTCAGAAATATATCCCACATCAGGAATATGAGACCTTACGTGTGAGTTTATAAAAATTTGGGCTACTCATTCTATTGCCAATTGGTTTTGGAGTTAAACCCCAGACTACTTTATCATGATATCAGAGCGGGTTGCCCACGTACACGTGTGAAGCCCAAAGGCCACACGAACTCCACGACCACCCAAGTTGTTGTCCACGTGTTAGGCTTAAAGATTCGCCACATCTGCGGGGGCGTGTTGAGAAATATATCCCACATCGGGAATATGAGACCTTGTCTGTGGGTTTATAAGGATTTGGACTACTCTCTCTATTACCAATTGGTTTTAAAGTTAAACCCCAGACTATTTTATCATATATATATATATATATATATATATGTATATGACAATTTAAAAGAACTGTCTGTGCCATCCGATTAATGAGATTGACATTAAGTGTGCTCAAATTCAACTCTAAATATAATGATTATCGATTTGAATATCTTCCCTACAGCTATAAGTTTTGCTAATTGTTGGTTTACATATGATCAGGGATTTATTTCCCTTCTTGGTAACACAATCATCCATGTCTAGCATTGTGGTTACCAAATACCAATTGAAACTCGAAAGCTAAACACTAAATTCATGGCTTTAGACTACATATTACACGTCTATGTCGTTTTAAACCTTTCCATATGTTAAGCAACAATTCGTGAAATACAAAGAACGGAAAAGAATTCAGTTAAGAATTCCTTTTTGCAAAACAAGTATGAACAATAATACAAACGATCGAGAAAACAAACACACAATGTTTAACGAGGTTCAGCAAATAAGTATGCTTACGTCCTCCGGTTGCTCGGTTTCACTATAAAAGAAGAACAAGAATATAAGATCTCACACAAGACGTTCTCACCAACTCTCTAGATTTCACTTGCTCTCAATCACACCCACCACGGGTGATTTGCTCTCTGCAATAACCCTTAACCATGGGTGATTGCTACCCGCAACCACACCAACTACTGTACCCTATGCTCATATTTATAGATATGTAAACCTAAACTATAACACATTGAAACCTATTACCAATAAACATAAGAAATCATACCCAAGTAAGATTAGCTTATGACACAATCCTCATCCTAGGTGGAATCAGATCCACAAACCTAACCATCTTCCACTTGGAACCGATTACGCCAGTAGTCACCATTCTTCAATACTCTTCAAGCATAGCAACACAAAACCCACCATCACAACCAACGAATATGCACTTTCGAGACTTGGGATCTAACTTGCTTATTACACTAGACTCAATGTGAACGTATGCCACGCAACCAAAAACTCTCAAATGTGACAGGTATGTTTCCCTTCCGCTAAGGATGGGAAAACGGGGAATTTTCCCCACCCCAACCTCGTGTCCCCATCCCCTCCCCCGCGCCCCAGTTCTCCCGAGCCCCTGTGCCCCATATGAGGATATTCCCTAACGGGGGAATCCCCGTCAAGTCCCCGAAGGGATTGGGTTCCCCACCCCGCCCCCATCTCTTTTATAGACATTAATTTTTTTAAAATTTGTTTGATTACATGGTTTTTTCTACATTTTATGTTTTTTACTAATTTTCAACCAAATGGGGACCCCGTCTGGAAAATGGGGAAACCTCGCCCCCGCGGGGAAAATAATTCATCCCGCTCCTCCCTCGTGTCCTTAACGGGGAATTTCAACCCCGCCCCGTGTTCCAAATGGAAAAATCCCCGCGGAGTCCCCACCCCGTCCCTAGATGCCCATTCTTACTTTCCGTTCCATTTTTCCTCAGGTAGCAGATGATTTAATGGTACTGACTGTCCACGGTTAATTAAATAAGCAACAGTATTAACTGTATCAGCCCAAAATGTTTCTGGAAATCCTACGTGTATCCGCATACTCCTTGCGTGCTCATTCAGAGTCATATTCATGTGTTCAGCCACTCCATTCTGTTGTGAATTTCCAAGAATTGTCTTCTCCATCATGATCTTATTCTCTAAACAATATGCTTTGAAGACATTACTACAGTATTCACCTCTATTATCCGACCTTAGACACTTGATCTTTAACCCGACCTCATTCTCTACGAGTGCCTTCCACTTCTTGAAAGTACTGAAAACTTCCCATCTATTTTCAATGAAGTAAACCCATACTTTCCTTGTGGAGTTATCAATGTATGTCACATAGTACTTTGAGCCACCCAACGAAGGCTCAAGCGCAGGCCCCCACACATCAGTAAAAACCAACTCCAGCTTTGAATCTTTTCGCGCTTTGTCATCCTTTGAGAAACTAACAACCTTCTGTTTCCCAAATATGCAGTCTTCGTAAAACCCAATCTTTACTGAGTTCACACTATGTAGTTTCCCCTTTGCCTAAAGTACACTCATACCTTTCTCGTTGATGTGTCCAAGCCTACAATGCCAAAAATTAGCATCAACATTTTCCTCAACAATCGTAGCACATTCATTGTTCTCAACAATAGCAATGACGTTCAAAGTCGTATAGAGTGATCCTGTCTTGATTTCCCAAGCTAATACCATAGCTCCCTTACATACCTTCCACTTACCATTCTCAAAGATGGTACGACATCCTTCATCTCCCAACTGACCCACAAACATCAGATTTCTATTCAACCGCGGTATGTGCCTAACATTAGTCAAGGTCCATGTTCCTCCATTCCCGAACGAGATGTTCACATCACCCCTTCCCACAATTTCCAAAGGTGCACCATCAATAAGAAACACTTTGCCAAAATTACCAGGTTTGTAATTTATCATGGCCCCTTCTTGCGAAGTCGAGTGAAAAGACGCTCCAGAGTCTACAATCCACGACTCCAATGATGCTTTAGTAACACTCAGTAGCAGTGCATTTGAGTCAAACTCAGTTGTGTTCGCCATATTCGTCTCATTCTTCCACTGGTTACAATACTTCTTGATGTGTCTAGGCTTCCCACAGTGTCAACATCCATCAGACCACTTTGCTGATTTGGACACACCGCGACATTTACCAGGTGCACTAGATTTGGACCTTCCACGATTGTTGTTTGGGTTCTTGTTGAACGTCCTACTTCTATTCTCTATAGACAATGTAGAACTTGAAGGATCTTCATGGTTGTTTTGTCTTCGCGTCTTTTCATTTAGAAGAACATCACACACATCATCGAATTTCAGCTTCTTTATAGTTCCAGCTCCGCTACAAATTGAGTTCACGGTCACATCCCAATCTGGAGGCATAGAAGTCAACAACACCAACACCTTGATGTGTTCGTCGAATTTATCATCCACCAAAGCTAGTTGCTCAATAATATCACCTACTATCCCAACTTGCTGGCGAATAAATATACCCTTACCCATCTTCAGAGTGAACAACATTCTCATCAAGTACAACTGTTGAATAGCATTAGGCTTCTCGTACATGTTGGACAAACTATCCATCATTCTCTTCAACGTTGTCTCCTTGATAACGAATCGCCGTACTTCATTTGAAAGCGATAGTCGTACTGTTTCAAGGGTCATCATATCCATCTCGATAAAATCTTCTTGCTCCATGCCTTTCAAGATCTTGTCGTCCAGTCTTTCCAAGCCTCTTCATATTCAGGTAGTCCACGATCTTTGACCTCCATAAGCTAAAGTCATGCCCATTGAACTTATCAACTCTCTTCTCAACGTCTTTTATATTCATTGTTCGTACTCAGTATCCTAGCTCTAGATACCAATTTGATAGGAATTCAGCCCAGAATTTCCCTTTGCGGAAGCGAACAAGTATGCTTAACGAGATTCAGCAAATAAGTATGCTTACGTCCTCCGACTGTTGGGTTTCACTATAGAAGAAGAACAAGAGTACAAGATCTCACACAAGACGTTTTCACCAACTTTCTAGATCTCACTTGCTCTCAATCACAACCACCAAGGGTGATTTGCTCTCTGCAATCACCCTCAATCATGGGTGATTGCTACCCGCAACCACACCAACTATTGTACCCTATGCCCCTATTTATAGATATCTAAACCTGAAACCTATAACACATTGGAAACATATTCTCAATAGACATAAGAAACCATACCCAAGATTAGCTTATGACACAATCCTCATCCTAGGTGGAATCGGATCCACAAACCTAACAGCAATGAGTATAGTGAAGGACAACATTTCTATTCCAACAATTCCAATGTCATGTAGATTTTCTCAGCTTCAGAATGTGATTTGTTACCAGCAACAAATGCATGAATTTCTTCTCCAATTTGAATCCAGCTGCATCCAGGAATCTTTCTCAGGCCCTTTTCTTTCATTAACTGCCTCACTTTCTTTACCGCATCCCATCTTCCTGCAACTGCATACGCATTTGAAATTGCTACATAATTTCCTGAATTCTCTAGTTCTAATTTCATTAATTGATCGGACAAATACTCCTCTAGTTCTATGTTATTCTGTTCTCTACAAGCTGCAAGTAATGATCCCAATATCTTTGCATCAGGCTCATAAGGCATTGTGGCAATCAGCCGAAATGCCTCATCCACATTTCCACACCGAGAAAGAAGGTTTACCACACAGCCATAGTGCTCAATACTAGGATTTACAGTTAGATTGGATAGCAAGTCATCCAAAAGCTCTAAACCTTCAGTCACCAGACTGGCATGGCTGCATGCATACAAGGCATTAGCAAAGGTTACACTGTCTGGTTGTAAGCCTTCTTCCTTTAAACGTCTGTATAGGGCAAGAGCTTCTACAGCTTGACCATGTAACGCATAACTGGAGATCATTGCATTATAGATAGGTAACTCCTTGTCAGAAACCATATCAAACACTCTCTTTGCTTCTTGTACATTACCACATTTAGCATACATATCTACTAAAGAGGTTGCAACTGGGGTTGAAAAGTAGAGGAAATGCCTAATCAAATACCCATGTATAACTCTTCCATTCTGTAATGAGGCTATAACTATGCAAGCCTCAAGTACACAAATGATGCTCACAACATTGGGTTTGATTCCTGCTTCTTGCATCCGATGGAAGGCCTGAATTGCTTCATTTCCAAAACCATTCTCCGCCAAACCAGAGATCATAGTAGTCCAAGTGACCAGGTTTGGCTCAACACCAAGGGACTGCATCTGCAAGAATATATCTTGAGCCTCATTGACCTGGCCATTTTTCAAAAAACCAAATATCAGAGTTCCAAGTTATCACATTTGGAGGGACACTTTCCAGTTGCATCTGATAGAACAATTTCAATGCCTCACCGCTATGTCCCAATCCTGCATAAGCCGTCAACAGTGTTCCACAGAACAAGATCCCCAGTTGTTGCAGATTCGAAAGCGTGTCTTGCATTATCAATTTTCTCACATTTGGCATACAAGTCTACAATGCCAAACTTCAAATTTCTAGTATCTGCAAAAGCAGACATTAGGGATGCAAGGGTCACCGAATCAAACCTCAAGTTTTCTAGTCTCATTAAGCGGCAAATCTCAAGAGCTTTGTCAACCTCCCCAATTTGCACATACCCTGATATAAGCAAATTCCATGTAACCACATCTTTCTCATTCATCCTATTAAAAACTATTTCAGCATCCTCAATCAAACCAACCTTGGAATAAAATTTATAATAGAACTCCCCAAAATAGTATTCAGTTCAAGTCCACTAACAACTTCCAATGCATGACCTTGCTTACCTTCCTCCACCGCACCTAAATTAGCCGAAGCTAGACACAGTCACATGAGTAGGCTCAACACCTTCCTCCCTCAGCACAAAATACCCTAATAGCTTCCTCATTCAATCCATTATGCACATAACTCACAATCATCGAATTCCATGTGATCACATTTCGTTCAGCCATTTCATCAAACACCTTCCTCGCTTCATCCACAACCCCACATTTCCCATACATATCCACAAGACTACCAGCAACACAAACACACTCATTACAACCCATCTTAAGCACAAATCCATGAACAGCTCTCCCAACCCCAATCCACACTATTGCGCCGCAAGCCTTGAACACATTGGGAACCACTAAATTATCCGGCAACAACCCATCTTCTTGCATCTCCATAAACCCTAGCAATGCCTCTTTGTAAAACCTAATCTACAGTTCAGTCCAATCACTGCAGCCCAAGAAAACTTTCACTCTCACTCTCTGAAACAAACGATTTGAATCTTTCTCGGCGTCACATTTTGTGTAGAAGATGACTAGTTTGGTTTCAATGTATTCATTTCTTGAGAAATTCTCACCTTTCTTGATAATCCGGGCGTGGATTTGAGAGCTCGTTCATATACACAAGCCTGGAGAAGCTCGCTGTAGATTTCAGGGCCAATTCGGAGGCTTTTGAGGTCAATTTGGATGAGCAAGTCTACTGCTTCTTGAATTTTGCTCTGTTTGGAGAGAGTGGACATTTGAGTGAAGTAAGATTTTGACAGGGGTTGGTTCTCGGTTGCATTTTCTTGATGATTTGGGAAATGGGCTTGTGATTTTTTGTGGGTTTCCATGGGAATGGAGTGTTTGGATGAAGAAGGGTGTGGGTTTGGGATGGTTCTGTAAGGTAAAGAAGCCATGAGTGAAACAGAGCAAGCTAGACGAAGATACGGTTGACTGGTTTGGTTGGTTGGTTGGTCGTTAATCCTAGATAAAACGGGAAGGGCATTATTGTCAACCCAACCGTTTTCCGTATTGGGCTAGAATCATATGGGCTGCATCAAATTGGGCTTTACTTGGGTCCATTTCTGTAAGAATGACTTGCTTTCTATAACAAAATATATAAAAAAATAATATTGTAGTTCACTCCAAGTTCTTGTACAAAAGGATCTAGCCTAATGCAGTGAGTTGCAGAAAGGTGTTGAACTGTTATAGCTAGAGAAATTCTTGATTGTAATTCCCGGTATGAGTTCTACATCAGATGCGGAAACTTGGGATTGGTAGTCACACACCGATTCCGAATTTCCGATGGAGAGATCAAGTTTGATGTTCATAGACAGATAATTAAAAAGTTTTGACACACACACAGACTTTCTTATACAATGTTCAAGTCTTCTTTGACACTCTAGCTTAAATGTGCCTTTTCATTTTGTGATAATAACTTAGTAGTTGATATCTTTTCCTAAGAGGCCGACCAAAGTGATTCTAATTCCATACCAGTCCACCCTCTCCTGTTTCAGATGCTACATGCACTCATTATTCTTGAAATCTCTTTGGTCAAGACCTAAACTCTATTATAGAATGTATTGGCATTCAACTATAGTATTTTGAATCATAAGAATATATATAAATACCAATTTGATAACACACATCTTTTTAAGGAAAAATTTAGAAATTCTCCAAGTACTCCTCTCATTGTACAATATTCAAGAAACTGATTTTCCACGCAGCACAACTTTTAGTTAAGATAAGTATGAATTATACATCCAAATAATACAGGATGATCGATCTCAGTACAGCTTGCAGTCATTGATCCCTAAAAATAATGAAATTCTGATGCCAAAGTGAGGAATATATCCTAAGTGAATAGAGAATTTAGAAGAACAATCGTTTGCGTTCATGCATAATTTTTTTTAGTTCATCGTGATTCTTATTTGACAAACCTTACAGCCCCTAGATGTAGCTTTCCTTGGCTTTCCGCAAAGTTGATCAAGAATATTTCATATAATGCTTCACAAAGCTCATTCGTTTCTTAATGATTTTAGCCTCCAATTTGAAACAAGTTGATGCAACTTTGAATTTTCATATACTATCACTTCCTGGTGAAAGTGGATTTTGATAAATTCGATCTTTGATAAATTGATAGAATAGTCTAGAATCTAATATTATTTTCGTATCCATATTCAAAACTTTGTTATTGGTCATACCAATAAGGATTGAACGTCTTGATCTTGATTGATGTTTATCACATTTCCTGCATATTGGAACTTCAAAAAATCTCTCATAAAAAGAGAACTGAATGGAAGAAACATACATCTACCGACGAATCTCGATCGACAATAGTAAAAATTGTGGCAGGAGTGATTTAACAGAGTAATTTTTCATACGGTGCAGTCAATAATTCCATATTTACTCTTTAAAAGGTTGCATCAAGAGTTTTTCATTTGTAATTACATTAACCAACAATTATATGAGGTTATGTATTATTTTTTCCTTCTTATTATTTATTAAGCTAGGGAGGAGGAAAAGGGTTATGAACTTTGACGTGAGGGTCTATATTTGAGAAAAGTTAAACGTTGGAGGGAAAATATTGTGTGGAAAGAACAGTGGTCCTTAATTAAATGGGGCAAGCTAAGGCTTTACATAAAAGTAGTTGTCCATAGGTTTGTGAAAAGAAATATACGATATACGCTATTTGGGAATTCATACTTTTTTCCATGTGAGCTAAAACTAATTGAAAGAAGTTGTTAAAGCCCTTATTAGAGCAAGAAGGGTGAAAACAGGCTAGGGTTCCTACTCACAGAGTTAGAAGGTGATGAGTACAGTAGTCTTCCAAAGATCCTGTTGTTTCGTAAAGTAGGGGATCCATGATCGATGAGCTTGGTTCGGCATGCATGATCAATATGAATTTCAGCAACAAGCTAGCAGCTAAGCTGTTTATGTTACATGGTTTACAGTCTTCTTCACCTCGGTTTCTGTTTTCAACATAGATTGAATACGATCATCGTAGAACGGGAAAGCTAAAGGAGGAGGAGGAGGAAGTGGGTTGTGGGAATATTCCTTTATTTTTGTGCCCAGACAAAAGGGATATTCAGATGAACAAGATATGGGGGAATATAACGACACGTGTCACGGGAGAATCTCTTTCCCGGCCTTTCTCTTTGCTTTGGTTTGCTTTCCCTCTGGAAACAGCAGAAACATAAACAAATGAAATAGAGACAGATAGAGGGATAGAGAGAATCTGGAGAAAAGGTGTGGGTTGGAAGGTAGAGCTTGTACGAGAAGACTGGTTTCGTTTCAGAAAGTGACCAACCATCATTATATAGCACTCTCTCGACTCTTTCTCTCTTTGAAAAAGGATATATTGAGCTAGAGAATTCGATGCAAACTGCAATCTCGATCTTCATATGCATATATACATGGTGATCGTTTTCACCACAAAAGGGTATCTATTAATCTATACATACAGCTCGTCAAGACATTTGGCTGCAAAGATAACTCGAATATATTGACCAGTATTCATGATCATGAATTCCATAGTATCATGTAGAATGAACCCAATTCATCATGTCCTGCAAGCCATGCATTAGCAGATGCATTAGATTAGTTAACAAGGCTATAGTATATCTACATACGAACATACGTACAGTTGAAAGGGAACGTATACTAGTTGCAGAATTCTAAAACTACACTGCTAGAGTGCTAGTAGAGGCATCTGTTTATGAAAATTGGTACCGAAGTCGACGAGTACTGAAGTGTAGAGATTACATAATCGCATAGATTATGTTCATCAAACTTTTTTTTATGACTTTTGTGAAGTTAGCAAGTTCTATTGGTCGTATGTTTTCACCATTAATCTTGTGAAAGAAATTAAGTGGGTATACATCTCTCTCTCTCTCTTTTTCATTTGTACTTGAAAGTTAGATTAACTTTTTCCAGTTGATAACCATTAGCAGTTAAGTATAGTTAGAAAAAAAATCCTTGGACTCAATTCAAGCACCATAAACACAATATGGAGAATCCGGATAAATTGTTATGTTGGTTCAGAACCCCATACAAATTCCTCCAATTTTTTTCAGAGAATCTTACCTTCCTACCCACTTCATCAAAGGTGAGTAGCAGAAGAATCTTCTCTTTAAATTCTTTTTTGGGGTTGTTAGTGGTCTTTAAATTCCCTGTAAGCTTTGTGGGTTTTGTTCCCTTAATTTAGATTCGTAGAATTGGAAGGAAGATATTCCTTTCCTTGGAGGCTTAATATATATTTTCATTCGTAAACATGAATGTTTCATCTTTTAATTATTTAGATATTCCCTCATCTCTAAAATTTTCTTCACCTTCTCTCTGAATGCACTCAATTTCACAGCAATTATGCAACTTTTGAAACCAAAAAGAAAGTTGCATGCTGCATACATATGGAGGAATATATATTATCTTCGATATATTACAAAGATACTAATCTCATTTTGAATATGTCCTCTTTTTTGCTCACTTTCTTTTCATCTCTCTCTCAAATTTGGTGGTGAAAAACTAGCATGCATGGGATGATTTTCAGTATATGCTTAGCTAGCTGCCTAGCTTCTCTATTTCCAAGGCCCTTTTTCATGTTAATGTGTAATCATCGTAGAATCATTTATACATATTATTATGTGAGTGATAAGATGCTTAACACTTTGGTAAGGACAACCCAACGTACCACGTGTCCAATTTTTGCTGCTAAAGATTTCGACTTTGGAGCTAGGGTTTTGGAGTTGGACTTTCGATGTGATGCGTAAGATCACAACCATGGGAATCAACCAAACCTTTATACCCTTTCTTCTGTAGACTGCATGCTTGTACATCTTTTAAACACTGGTAATACGCGTAAACTAAAGCTTTTATACCTTTTAAGCATAAGTGAATCACAAGAGGTATGAACAATAGGTTTTGTAGGAATGTGGGTTACTAACTTACTAATATCGGTCGAATTTTACTAAGCTATGAAAGACTAGTCGAACTTAAGATTCAAGCGTTATATATATGACAAATACAACGGAATAGAAGTTCAAAGCTAGCTGTAATAGTACAACTCTAACTCTAACATTTTGTATTACTTTTTTAGAAAGAATATCAAAAATTTCATTAGTCGGGAATTTAATATTATAACAATGAGGAATACCGGTGGTGAAAATAAATTCTCTACTCTCCATCCTACCTACCCGAAACACCAGCGGTTACAGTGGGCAAGAATCGATAAGGGTTCAACTGTACCTAAACCTAATCCAGAAGTATCAATACATCTTTACAGCCAACCTCAAGAAGAAACAACCATTTCAAACACTACATGTCAAAACTACCAGCATATATGCACATACAATTAACTTCTTCATTACATTGACAACAAGATCTAATCTACATTAAAATAGAACCTGGAAACGACACCAAAACATGGCTCACCCCACGACACAACAACACCACCCTATCAAAACTCTAACCCTTGCCCAAAAGAGAAGGGACGACTAACACCACCCTAGCTACCAAAACCCTAAACCCTCCCTCAAAAGAGGAGGGGCGACCCAAAACAAAACAATCTAATTAACAACCAAAATAAGGAATAGGTCCAGCCTAAGGTCCAATAGAGAAGACCCAAGATCCGTTTCCTCCATCACTACTTGCCTTCGTCGTTGTCGACTTGCAGACAACCACTGCGACAATTTTTGAGCCGGCTCAAAGCGGTACAGACACTTGCATCTCAACACAGTCCAGCACACCTCGACGACCCTCGCCGCTGCAACGATTGAAATAGATAACAACGCCCATCCCAACAACCTGCACAAAGCCAAAAAGAAATCTCGAATCGAACCCTCCATCCTCGAGCCAATACCTTCCAAGAGACTAAATAGGATGTAGGAATTCCCGTCTGGCTGTAAATCCCGATGTCGGCAAAGCCCTAAAGCCAGCCAAGACGAGACTGCTGCCGGAGAAGGACGAGGGAGGCTCGTTGGTGTGCTAGAGAGAGAAGAGGGAGGCTAGGGTTTTTTTCTAGAGAGAAGAGGGAGCTGACATTTTGTATTACTGATAGTATATTTGATGCGGATATACGGGGTGGCTACTTAATCATTCCATGTGAGCCATTTTTATTTCTCTAAACCATATATCCTAAGGAATCTCCATTTCCTACACTCACTAAATCAAACTAATGCTATTGTAATTTGGAAGTAGAGTCCACTTATGGTACTGACCAGAATTTGTAGGGTATAAACTTAATACTAAATTATAAATGCGAATAATAGGTTCATAGTAGCTCAGTATGATTCGAAAGGCTTAAAAAAGTTTAAGGACATAATTAAAAAATAAAGCTTGCTAGGAGATAAAAGTACTAACACAGTGAGAAGAAGAATCATCTTTAAAATTTGGTGAATTTTGAATTCTTCGTAGACAGAAACAAAGAGATACAGAGAAGACGACTATGCATCTCTAATAAACAAGTAAAGCTCAAAGCCAAGCAAAGCTCAAAGCACATGACCCTCTACTGTCAGACACACCGTGATTCCTTCTCTTCTCTCTCTCATTTTGAGCTTTTCCTCCTCCTATTTTTGCCTTTGTTCTTTTGCAAGAAGTTACCATCCTTCTTTATCCCCTTGCTTTGTTCTAGCTTTCTTTTATTCACTCTCTCTCTATCTATCTATCTATCTATCTATCTCTCTAAATTTGATCCTCCGTCTGTCTCAGCCATGGCCACTTTATTCCCTTGAACTCACCCTAAAAAGAAGACGATCTTACCTCGATCCTCCTTGTGTTCAGAAGCAACCACTTCCTACTTTTCTCCCTCTTTATCTTCTCTCCCAACCTCCTCTAGCTTTTGCTAGAAATTTAGAAAGAGCCAAACAGCTTCTTTTGCTCTTGTTTGTTCCCACATACCCTGTTGTTGTTCTTCTAAAAACCACTGTTTTTGTTTTCTCATAGCTAGCTTACCTAACGCGAGATCTTGTTAGTTATTCCTATATCGAAACACTTTCATTGACTAATTGGAAAATGGGCGCAGCATCACCTTCTGAACTAAGCCTTGAGTTCAAGCCTCACAGCAATTCCATGCTCCTCAAATCATTTGGTGAGCATCATCACCAGGCCGCCACAATTACACAGTCTCATGATCTGAAGCAGCTGGAAGAGATCCTCTCTCGTCTCGAAGAAGAGCGTCTCAAGATCGACGCCTTCAAGCGCGAGCTTCCTCTCTCCATGCAGCTCCTCACTACTGGTACGTATAATTCAAAGTTTATGTTCATGTTATGAAGTCACCAATTAATGGATATTCATTTGTTTTGCCTTGAAATTAGTTTCAGAAACCCTTTTTCTTTTATCTCTTTTTCATTTATAGAAGTTAGAGCTTGCTCAACATATTTTCCAAAGAGTGCTTAAAGCCAGCAAAAGAAGCATAAACAAACATAAAGATAAAGACTTGAACATAAAATAGCATTGTAAATAATAAGATGATTGATTTTGTTATAGCTGTGGAGACATCAAGGCAGCAGTTACAAGTTTACAGATCATCGTCGGTAAATAACCAAGGGCCGATTAGGCCGGTTCTTGAAGAATTCATCCCTCTCAAACATTCAAACTCTGAAGGCTCAGAGAAACAAACAAACAGTTCTGATAAGGCAAACTGGATGACCTCTGTCCAACTATGGAGCCAAGCTGATGCAACCAAACCAAAAGAACATGGTGATATAGGGTTCAATGTGAGTCCCAAGCTAGCCCTAGACACCAGGCAGCAAAGGTCTTATGGAGGAGGAGCCTTCCATCCTTTTTCGAAAGATATTCGCAACTCCGGTCCATCCCAACCTCTTCCGGAGTTGGTTCTCGGCTCTCCGGAGAACAAATCCGGCGAGAATATGGATCAGGACAACAAGTGCTCCGAGTTAGGTGAGAATACTGGTATTATTAGTACTACTCACGAGCAGCAAGGAAAGGCTGAGGGCCAAACAAGTACTATCACCACCACCAACACCGACACAAGTACTCAAAACAGTAGTCACCGGAAGGCAAGGCGGTGCTGGTCGCCGGATTTGCACCGGAGATTCGTTAGTGCGCTTCAAATGCTTGGTGGTTCTCAAGGTAATCATATAATTATGAGAAACCTAACACGTACAATCATTATAGGATCATTATGATAATATTGGTCAAATATCTTTGTGCTTTTTCTATCAGTGGCCACACCAAAACAAATCAGGGAGCTCATGAAGGTTGATGGTTTGACCAATGATGAAGTTAAAAGTCATCTGCAGGTACTCATTTGACCATATATAACAGGATCAGACTCTGTCCAGTCTTTTCTCTGCTGCTATGATCCAAAACAATGCAGGCTAACATGAACCTCATGACTTTGAACCTCTGACACAACCCTAGTACTAACCCTGCATAATATGCACTGTATATTCTGAATTTTTCAAAATAAATTAAATGAAATGCTAAAATTATTTCAAAATAATAAATAAAACATGTAACCAAAATAAGATTCAAAATAAATTAAATGAAATAAATACTAATGTTTTTACCCCGTTTATTTACAGAAGTACAGGCTCCACACTAGACGGCCCAGCCCAAGCCCACAGGCAGCCGGAGGCCCAACTCCCCAGCTGGTGGTTCTAGGTGGCATCTGGGTTCCACCGGAGTATGCCACGGGAGGTCACAATGGGCCCACGGCCCTATACAACCCTGCCTCCCACGCGCCAACACACTACTGTGCAACCCCAATGCCACAAGACTTCTACACCACGGCACAGCAGCCACCACAGTCAGGTCACCACCAGCTGCATCATCACACGCTCCACCACCAGCTCCACGTGTACAGAGCCGGTACAACATCCCGGACCCAATGCTCCCCGGAGTCGGATCTGAGAGGAAATGGTGACCGGTCCGAGAGCATCGAAGATGGAAAGTCTGAGAGTGGGAGCTGGAAGGCTGGGACTGAGAGTGGTGACAAAGGCATGCCAGCCCGGAGATCGGAAGACCGTGAGGAAAGCAATGGAAGTCAGATCACTCTCAAGTTCTGATTAAGATTAGGGTTAGGGTTTAGGAGCTGCTAGTATGGTTAGGGTTACCATTTTGTATGGTTCCACAGTGAGGACCAAGTCATTAAGATGTTTTAACTCTAAATTTATCATTATTTAATGTGAAATATATCGGGAGAGTGAGTGTTACTTAATGACTGTAAAAACGTCATACAGGAAGTGAGTGTTTGTTTTGTTTTCCTTGCTGAGATTCTATTTAACCGAATAATGCACGCTGCTGTTTCTGATTACTGTGGTGCTTTAGCATGTATTAAACAACATTTTGTTTCTCTTTATCTGAGGCCAAACCCATATCAAGCTGTTAACTTCTTAGCTGCCTGGAGATATTCTCATATGGCTTTGAATCACCCTGAAAGCAGAAGATTAGGGTTCGACCCCGCGAGAAAGAAGCATAATGCTCAGCCACTTTGCTTTCCGGCCACCCTAGTGGCATATTCCCCAGAACGACCACATGAGTCTCATGTGTACTACACCTTTTCAAACACGCATTCTAATTCGAAAGAGTTACGGCAGGAAATGAGTGTATAGAAGACGGTATTTCGTTAATCCATCTACGAGTTGTATTGTATGGCAACAGGACGGAAACTACTGATGTATAAGAGAGGGTGATACATGATACACATCTCGGATATAATATGCTGATTCTTCACTGACTTTGGGTGTACAAATATACAAAAGCTTCATACACAATCAAGAGGATGGCTTGCTACCCTACCCTCACCACCCAACTACCACGTGTGTTGCAGATTCAGTTTTCTTCCGTAGCTTAACATGACTTCATGCATTGGCAATAGTCAGGATTGTATCCGTCGAGCCAACATCGTCAATGTCATCTTCCCCTGTTGCTGTTTCAACCAGCATCTGCAAGCAACATGGTTGGGAATTAACTCTAATAGATCAAGGTTTGGCACTTGTTACAGCATACTAGAAGACACTAAGGGAAAAACACGATTTAAGTTCTCCCAAAACCTAAAATTAGCATCAATATACCAAACTCAAACTGGTATTTGATAGCTCCTTATCACAGAATGTGTATTTAAACCAGTTCAAAAGAAGTTGCCTAAATATCTAGATAGTGTTTACTTCAGTTCATGGATATAGCATCAATAAACTATTGTTCTTTATATTACTGTTCTTCACCATTACATTTTCTAGAACGATACCTTTTTCTCCCTCAAACCGATCATTTCCTGTACATTAAGCTCAAGATGAACAAAATCACTAACCTGAAGTTCATCTTCACTGCTTTTAAGTTTTTCTCTGTAATGTTTTACTTGCATAAAGCAATCATGTAGCTGCAGAACATGGAACAACATATATTAACTTTAGGTAATGTTTCAGAGTTTACTAACCAGCAATCATACTAAAAATACCTCGGTCAACTGGATCTTCTGGTGTAAAGTATTCTTCTTTGCATTTGCCAATGCATCCTCCAGCTTCTGTCTCAGTGAGACCAGAACGAAGTTTAGTATGTGAAAGACTTAATTGAGCAAACAAAGCAAAGTGCATGAGCTTAGACGTGACTTTTAAGTAATCAAACTCTTGAGAGTACCTTAGATTGCTTCTATAGATCCAAAACCAGTTTTCCATCATCTTTTAACTTCTCTTCCATCTCAGAAGTCTGACAACATAATATAATTCAGTTACTGCCATGTTACAGATAGGTTTTGGAGCTTTCATACTGGCAATAGTTTCCGATGAACAAGTCAAGATCATTTGTAAAAAGTACTCAACTACAAAATTTGGCTATTGCCAACCCCTATTGGATGCACAAGGTTTAGCCTTTTTTATTGTTAGTTTTTTCTGCAACTGAGAAAATCTAGGTAAAAAAATAGTACGTTTAAGGACAAGATTTGGAGGTCCCAAATGAATTAATTTATGCCAATCTACCAAAATTCTAGCTTTTTCTTAATTGATATGACACCTATCTAATGCATTATTTTCGACTTGATAAAAAAGGGTGACCGCTAAGGTATAAGCAGCATTACTTAAACTACTAGTGTTCTCAGGGGAAAACAAACCTCCTTTTTCAATAGTTCAAGCCTCTGAGTGGATCTTTCAAGCTGTTCTTTTACCTGAGATATTCAAGGGAACAAAAAGAAAGCAAAACTCTAAATAAGAGAACAGAAAAAACAAAGCATGAACTCCGCAGCAAGAAATGCTAAAATTGCTTGTACTTGCCTGATCAGTGAAATCACCACTTGAATGGGATAAAAGCTCCGTGCTGTTTCGGTCGACTGAGTTGGAACTGCAGCAAAAAGACCATATCATGGTGAAACTAAGCTCTAAACAAATGCCAACTTATGTGAATTATCATAATTTTATCTCTAGTGGTCATTTCAAGAAACAGGATTACTGCACAACTGATGACAATGTACAATAAGGGGAAGGTGGCTGCAATGCTCATAAAGAAGACATATACATCCTAAAAGCATTCAGGACTACTATCTGGTCATGAAGATAGGAAACATTTTCTAAGAGTAAACATCAGCCAATTTCAAACGCCAACGGATTCTCAATTGTTTTTGTAATGGAAGGCTAACCACAATACTAAGCAACAGTAAGTAGAAAAGTTGAAGTGCTTAAGTTGAATTTTGGAAATATAACCTATATATGCAATACTTTAAAGATTAAATTCAAAATAAAAAAAAACTCCACATTCATGTGACAATAGTTAAAACAATCTGCCTAACAAAGCTATCACATTCAGCTTTAATTGCCCTATTTATGCAATCCAAATTTGAAGCTAAGTTGCTCTCCTAGACTCTGACTGGTGTTTACAACAATCAAAAATTAAGAAACAAGAAGGCGTATCTTACCCGTTCCACCTCCTCGACTACTGATCTCTATCCTTTTCAACAATAGCACTCCGAACCTCCGTTCTGTCCATCTCCTCCTCTCTAGCAGATTCCACAGTACCATTTCTCTTCCCCAACCCTGCTCATGGCTCCTACGGCTTCCTTGCTCAACATCATCCAAATCCCTCCCCCTCCCACGATCTCTATCCGAGAAATGCTCACTCATAATCTCATGATCACCACCTCCACGCCTGTATCCCCCATCTCTCTCCTCCTCATACTCAACAGACCGCCGCTCCCTCGACCTCACAATGTACCTATCACTATACCTCTCCCCCCTATACCTCTCCCTAACATCATCATACTCCATCTCATGCTCCCTACCTCTAGTCCCCCAGCTCCTCCCCCTCCCTCTCCCTCCTCTACTCCTCACTTCATTCACTCTCACCACTCTCCCATCCACAGTCTGATCCAAAGTCAAAACCTCCACAATGTCAACAAATTTCACAACACAAAACTAAATCGCAAACTCAATTTCATGAAAACAGAATCAGAAAATGAGAATCAATCACCCCGCCGTCCATGTCGTTGATGGCGTCGATCGCCGACCGTGGATTCCGAAACGTAACGAAGCCGTAGCATTTTCCTCTGCTCGTATTATCATTTACAATCTGCAAACCAATCGAAAAAGCTTTGATCGGATCAAAAATCCCCAAATCCAAACCCTAGGAAGCTCAAAATCAACGAAGGAGACGAAATTGAAAATTAACAGTGACGGATTGAGAGTTAGTTAGTTGAGTGGACCTTAACGGCGACGACGGCACCGTAGATATCGAAGACTCGGCGAACACTGTCCTCCGTGGCGTCGTGGGGAGGCCGCCGACGTAGACGGAGCTGTCGTCGTCGATCGTCATCTCTATTTCTATCTGGGCTCCGTTTTATTTTTCGGTCTTTGTCCTTTTCTTTTTTAGGTTTCTTAATTTACTATATACTATGGGGTGAGTTTAAAAACAGTAACTAACAGGGTTGTATACTTATATCAGCTGCAGTATTGTGCAGGTTAAGAGATGATTAGAATTTGTGGTGGTAGTCTCTATACAGGAATTTGTGAGTAAGAAGATAACTGATCTAATATATTATATCCTGTCAATCTGCTGAAGTTACCGTCATCACAAGGTTTTTCTGTTAATAACTACAATTATATTTCAAATATGAAATTACTTGGCTTCACTCACTTTATTTCTGTATGTTTTTTGCAGCATTATAATCTTTTCATGGTAAAGATTTTATCTCTGGCTTATTTTCTTAAAGAAAATTATGTGTTAGAGTTTTACCTCTGACTCATTTTCTTAAAGAAAAGTTTATCAGGAGTGTTCAATGAACATTAGAATCTTTTACCAGTAAGGATTTTATCTCTGACTCATTTTCTTAAATCCTAACAAGGACTCCAAACATTTTGATGTCTGAAAAGTAGAAGCATATGAGGCGCAATGATGCTTTCTCATGTCATGTACAAATGATAAATGTATGCTTACTGTTTAATTTGAGGGTATAAATTCTGACAAAATAGAAACTAATAGACCATAGTATTTTCTTAGTTTCTTTGATAGTTTTGAATGAACATGAAGATATATTTTTTAAATATTTTTTATTGCATCATGTATCTTGAGTAAGCTACAATTGCTTGAAAATTCTCAAATATTCCCATAAATGATAGGTTGTGATGTCCTTTGAATGATTAAGGTAAGCTAAAAGGCCTAACACCATTGTAAATTTTGGCTCATCAAAATTGAATAATTATCTAGGCATATTAATCATTATGGCTTTCTAATCGGGGCTTGGCTGATGAGATTTGATCAGTACATTTCCAAGTTGTATGTACTTATAAAAATGCAAATGTAGCATGTGATTTTAAAATCCTATTACATTTACCAAATTTCAAAGAAAGTCATCTATGTTTTAAAGCATTATTATGCTCAATGGGACAATATTTGGTGGACGAGATACAAAGACTCTGTGTAATGTTCCCTGAATTTGGTGAATTACAATGCACATATCTACTACGGTGTCTCACACACTAACTTTGCAGCTGATCCATGCTTTTGAAAGACATACCAGTTGCAGTCATGTATTTAGTTGTTAATATACTTGAATTAGCAAATGGGGAAACATGCGCCTTTAAGGTGGCATGCCATGATCTTTTGTCTTTATGAATGTAAGTAATTTGGAAACTTCTCTTATATTTAGATGCTCTAAAGACTTGCTATTTATTTTATTTATGTTTATTATGGTAGTCTTGCAGTGACCTACTTTTTTATTGGAGCACAAGGTTTCCCTAGCTGGTAATTTTTCTTCATTAATAATCTTTGTGTTGATCCGTTAGTTATTCATGCTTGAAAATTCATGTATATTCTCAGGCATGCATGATTATGAGTCTGCAGCAAGTTAGTTATAAATCATTGCCCTAAATAATAGTTGGAAACGGTTGAAAGCTATTTTAAGACTGGCAATAGTTTTATGGGTAGTCTGTTGAGACTCCATCAGTCTTGATTTTACAGAATTGTTTTTACTTTTTTATAATTAATTATTTATTAATGTCTTTTTGAAGTAAAATGCTATCGTTGATAAATTTTGTTACAGCTCAATGCAGATCCACTTGACCAAGACTTCTTTCCTCTGATTAATTGCTGCCAGTGATCAGTCTCTTTCTTGCTACCAGACCAAATTGAGTAGATCTACAATCATTTTTGTAAGAATGATCTGATCTAATTTTGTTTAGTTAGTTCTGTAAAACAATTGATAATTGTTGTACGGCTTGCTTGATCATTGTTGACTTTGACTTAACTATAGGTGACCTGTGTGGAAGGAGGTCCATCCTAAAGAGACCAGCAACTACCGTTTGAGAGGCAAGATTGAGATCGAGAACGGGCATGTTAAGGCAACAAAAAGAAAAAGCCTTGGGTTAATTTGTTCAAGGTAGTGGAAAGCTAACTTTAAGAAGTTCTGTTTTTATCCTACTTTTTCTTCTACATTTGAAAATTTTGCCATATATAAAACTATTACGATTTTCATCTTGCACTTTTTAGATATGTTTCAAACATCATGACTTTACTTTAATATCAATAAATAAAACAACGATCATATGACTATTTTTTGAGTTTATTTTACAAACTTCTTAGTCATTTCTTGATTTCGTGAATTCATAGATTTAAAATTTGGTCACTTTCAACAACTAAGATAACGATGGTTGTTTCCTCGCTCATGTGACCATTTTTTGAGTTTATTTTACAAACTTCATAGTCATTTATTGATTTCATGAATTCATAGATCTAAAATTTGGTCACTTTCAACAGCTAAGATAACGATGTTTGTTTCCTTGCTCTAAATCACAGGCAATATGTAACCAGAGTTTTGATGTAAAAAAGGAAAGAAAGGCCATCAATATTCATGTAGTAATTAGCTTAATCTACATGTTCACAAAGTCCGAGCCAAGCTATACTTTTACCGATTATGAAATTTGGGTTGTGTTAAATTGTAAACTGTTAATGTGGACTTCTAAAATATATGCTAATTTAGGTCTCAATGGCAATTTTGCTATCTAGAATCGCCAGTGATATCAAACTTTGCCATAAAAATCCTGTTTGTTGAATAAAATGTCTCATTTTCATAATTGTAGTAACTTCCTTGAATAAAATTATGCTTACCTACTTTTTGTAATGATCTTTTTGTAATTATACATTCTTTCAAAAAAAATGATGTTTCCAGTTCCAATTGGAGGTCTTTACATGATATTCCAAATGGAACTCTTTCTCACTAAATTGTCACATTGCTCAAGAAGCACTGATATGAATATCATAGATCTTGTTATCGCTGTGAATAACAAATTCAAGTTTACATGATCATCTTTGGCAAGTGCACATTCTCCATGTAAATTGCGACTCATATACATTGTTAATTTGAACAGGTGGATTTGATTAATTATCTAGGCATATTAATCATTATGGCTTTCTAATCGGGGCTTGGCTGATGAGATTTGATCAGTACATTTCCAAGTTGTATGTACTTATAAAAATGCAAATGTAGCATGTGATTTTAAAATCCTATTACATTTACCAAATTTCAAAGAAAGTCATCTATGTTTTAAAGCATTATTATGCTCAATGGGACAATATTTGGTGGACGAGATACAAAGACTCTGTGTAATGTTCCCTGAATTTGGTGAATTACAATGCACATATCTACTACGGTGTCTCACATACTAACTTTGCAGTTGATCCATGCTTTTGAAAGACATACCAGTTGCAGTCATGTATTTAGTTGTTAATATACTTGAATTAGCAAATGGGAAAACATGCAGCTTTAAGGTGGCATGCCATGATCTTTTGTCTTTATGAATGTAAGTAATTTGGAAACTTCTCTTATATTTAGATGCTCTAAAGACTTGCTATTTATTTTATTTCTGTTTATTATGGTAGTCTTGCAGTGACCTACTTTTTTATTGGAGCACAAGGTTTCCCTAGCCGGTAATTTTTCTTCATTAATAATCTTTGTGTTGATCCGTTAGTTATTCATGCTTGAAAATTCATGTATATTCACAGGCATGCAGGATTATGAGTCTGCAGCAAGTTAGTTATAAATCATTGCCCTAAATAATAGTTGGAAACGGTTGAAAGCTATTTTAAGGCTGGCAATAGTTTTTATGGGTAGTCTGTTGAGACTCCATTAGTCTTGATTTTACAGAATTGTTTTTACTTTTTTATAATTAATTATTTATTAATGTCTTTTTGAAGTAAAATGCTATCGTTGATAAATTTTGTTACAGCTCAATGCAGATCCACTTGACCAAGACTTCTTTCCTAATTGTTGCCAGTGATCAGTCTCTTTCTTGCTACCAGACCAAATTGAGGAGATCTACAATCATTGTTGTAAGAATGATCTGATCTAATTTTGTTTAGTTAGTTCTGTAAAGCAATTGATAATTGTTGTACGGCTTGCTTGATCATTGTTGACTTAACTATAGGTGACCTCTGTAGAAGGAGGTCCATCCTAAAGACACCAGCAACTACCGTTTGAGAGGCAAGATTGAGATCGAGAACGGGCATGTTAAGGCAACAAAAAGAAAAAGCCTTGGGTTAATTTGTTCAAGGTAATGGAAAGCTAACAAAAAGAAAAAGCCTTCTGTTTTTATCCTACTTTTTCTTCTACATTTGAAAATTTTACCATATATAAAACTATTACGGTTTTCATCTTGCACTTTTTAGATATGTTTCAAACATCATGACTTTACTTTAATATCAATAAATAAAGCAACGATCATATGACTATTTTTTGAGTTTATTTTACAAACTTCTTAGTCATTTCTTGATTTCGTGAATTCATAGATTTAAAATTTGGTCACTTTCAACAACTAAGATAATGATGATTGTTTCCTCGCTCATGTGACCATTTTTTGAGTTTATTTTACAAACTTCATAGTCATTTATTGATTTCATGAATTTATAGATCTAAAATTTAGTCACTTTCAACAACTAAGATAACGATGTTTGTTTCCTTGCTCTAAATCACAGATGTTTGTTTCCTTGCTCTAAATCACGGGCAATATGTAACCAGAGTTTTGATGTAAAAAAGGAAAGAAAGGCCATCAATATTCATGTAGTAATTAGCTTAATCTACATGTTCACAAAGTCCGAGCCAAGCTATACTTTTACCGATTATGAAATTTGGGTTGTGTTAAATTGTAAACTGTTAATGTGGACTTCTAAAATATATGCTAATTTAGGTCTCAATGGCAATTTTGCTATCTAGAATCGCCAGTGATATCAAACTTTGCCATAAAAATCCTGTTTGTTGAATAAAATGTCTCATTTTCATAATTGTAGTAACTTCCTTGAATAAAATTATGCTTACCTACTTTTTGTAATGATCTTTTTGTAATTATACATTCTTTCAAAAAAATGATGTTTCCAGTTCCAATTGGAGGTCTTTACATGATATTCCAAATGGAACTCTTTCTCACTAAATTGTCACATTGCTCAAGAAGCACTGATATGAATATCATAGATCTTGTTATCACTGTGAATAACAAATTCAAGTTTACATGATCATCTTTGGCAAGTGCACATTCTCCATGTAAATTGCGACTCATATACATTGTTAATTTGAACAGGTGGATTTGATTATCATCCAAGTATATCTTAATCTGGAATATTATTCGTTATATACTGTAGACTCCAAAAACATAATATATATTCAATTTATGAGACATTTGAGCTTTAATTCACGGGCTTCACAATATGTCCCCGCAGCAACACGCGGGTAAACTTTAAGGCCATGCATAAACTCATGAATAATGTGTTCTACTTCTTCTGTTTGTGTAAACACATCCTTCCAATCTTAGCAATAGATATAAGATTATGCTTGGAGGTGAAAGCCACACGTCATGTTAAAAACCATTTGACAATAGCAGAGAATATCATAAACCACTAATTTCAAACTTCTACTACTGTTTTTGTTAAAATGCATATAAACTAACAGGGTTGTATACTTATATCAGCTGCAGTATTGTGCAGGTTAAAAGATGATTAGAATTTGTGGTGGTAGTCTCTATAAGAGGAATTTGTGAGTAAGAAGATAACTGGTCTAATATATTATATCCTGACAATCTGCTGAAGTAACTCTCATATGTGTAATTGTTCTGTTACATGGGGTAATCACCAGTGAGTATGCTTCTGATGAGGTTGATCATTCATCACAAGGTTTTTCTGTTAATAACTACAATTATATTTCAAATATGAAATAACTTGATGCTTCACTCACTTTATTTTGTATGTTTTTTTGCAGCATTATAATCTTTTCATAGTAAAGATTTTATCTCTGG
Source organism: Comarum palustre (assembly GCA_951800085.1). Lineage (NCBI taxonomy): Eukaryota > Viridiplantae > Streptophyta > Magnoliopsida > Rosales > Rosaceae > Comarum > Comarum palustre. The sequence continues at coordinate 1,991,442 of OX637588.1, read as the reverse complement.
CTTATTTTCTTAAAGAAAATTATGTATTAGGGTTTTACCTCTGACTCATTTTCTTAAAGAAAAGTTTATCATGAGTGTTCAATGAACATTAGAATCTTTTAACAGTAAGGATTTTATCTCTGACTCATTTTCATTTTCTTAAATCCTAACAAGGACTCCAAACATTTTGATGTCTGAAAAGTAGAAGCAGATTTCTCATGTCATGTACAAATGATAAATATATGCTTACTGTTTAATTTGAGGGTATAAATTCTGACAAAATAGAAACTAATAGACCATTGTATTTTCTTAGTTTCTTTGATAGTTTTGAATGAACATGAAGATATATTTTTTAAATATTTTTTATTGCATCATGTTATCTTGAGTAAGCTACAATTGCTTGAAAATTCTCAAATATTCCCATAAATGATAGGTTGTGATGTCCTTTGAATGATTAAGGTAAGCTACAAGGCCTAACACCATTGTAAATTTTGGCTCATCAAAATTGAATAATTATCTAGGCATATTAATCATTATGGCTTTATAATCGGGGCGTTATCTAGGCTGATGAGATTTGATCAGTACATTTCCAAGTTGTATGTACTTATAAAAATGCAAATGTAGCATGTGATTTTAAAATCCTATTACATTTACCAAATTTCAAAGAAAGTCATCTATGTTTTAAAGCATTATTATGCTCAATGGGACAATATTTGGTGGACGAGATACAAAGACTCTGTGTAATGTTCCCTGAATTTGGTGAATTACAATGCACATATCTACTACGGTGTCTCACACACTAACTTTGCAGCTGATCCATGCTTTTGAAAGACATACCAGTTGCAGTCATGTATTTAGTTGTTAATATACTTGAATTAGCAAATGGGGAAACATGCGCCTTTAAGGTGGCATGCCATGATCTTTTGTCTTTATGAATGTAAGTAATTTGGAAACTTCTCTTATATTTAGATGCTCTAAAGACTTGCTACTTATTTTATTTCTGTTTATTATGGTAGTCTTGCAGTGACCTACTTTTTTATTGGAGCACAAGGTTTCCCTAGCTGGTAATTTTTCTTCATTAATAATCTTTGTGTTGATCCGTTAGTTATTCATGCTTGAAAATTCATGTATATTCTCAGGCATGCAGGATTATGAGTCTGTAGCAAGTTAGTTATAAATCATTGCCCTAAATAATAGTTGGAAACAATTGAAAGCTATTTTAAGGCTGGCAATAGTTTTATGGGTAGTCTGTTGAGACTCCATTAGTCTTGATTTTACAGAATTGTTTTTACTTTTTTATAATTAATTATTTATTAATGTCTTTTTGAAGTAAAATGCTATCGTTGATAAATTTTGTTACAGCTCAATGCAGATCCACTTGACCAAGACTTCTTTCCTCTGATTAATTGCTGCCAGTGATCAGTCTCTTTCTTGCTACCAGACCAAATTGAGTAGATCTACAATCATTTTTGTAAGAATGATCTGATCTAATTTTGTTTAGTTAGTTCTGTAAACCAATTGATAATTGTTGTACGGCTTGCTTGATCATTGTTGACTTTGACTTAACTATAGGTGACCTCTGTAGAAGGAGGTCCATCCTAAAGAGACCAGCAACTACCGTTTGAGAGGCAAGATTGAGATCGAGAACGGGCATGTTAAGGCAACAAAAAGAAAAAGCCTTGGGTTAATTTATTCAAGGTAATGGAAAGCTAACTTTAAGAAGTTCTGTTTTTATCCTACTTTTTCTTCTACATTTGAAAATTTTGCCATATATAAAACTATTACGATTTTCATCTTGCACTTTTTAGATATGTTTCAAACATCATGACTTTACTTTAATATCAATAAATAAAACAACGATCATATGACTATTTTTTGAGTTTATTTTACAAACTTCTTAGTCATTTCTTGATTTCGTGAATTCATAGATTTAAAATTTGGTCACTTTCAACAACTAAGATAACGATGGTTGTTTCCTCGCTCATGTGACCATTTTTTGAGTTTATTTTACAAACTTCATAGTCATTTATTGATTTCATGAATTCATAGATCTAAAATTTGGTCACTTTCAACAGCTAAAATAACGATGTTTGTTTCCTTGCTCTAAATCACAGGCAATATGTAACCAGAGTTTTGATGTAAAAAAGGAAAGAAAGGCCATCAATATTCATGTAGTAATTAGCTTAATCTACATGTTCACAAAGTCCGAGCCAAGCTATACTTTTACCGATTATGAAATTTGGGTTGTGTTAAATTGTAAACTGTTAATGTGGACTTCTAAAATATATGCTAATTTAGGTCTCAATGGCAATTTTGCTATCTAGAATCGCCAGTGATATCAAACTTTGCCATAAAAATCCTGTTTGTTGAATAAAATGTCTCATTTTCATAATTGTAGTAACTTCCTTGAATAAAATTATGCTTACCTACTTTTTGTAATGATCTTTTTGTAATTATACATTCTTTCAAAAAAAATGATGTTTCCAGTTCCAATTGGAGGTCTTTACATGATATTCCAAATGGAACTCTTTCTCACTAAATTGTCACATTGCTCAAGAAGCACTGATATGAATATCATAGATCTTGTTATCGCTGTGAATAACAAATTCAAGTTTACATGATCATCTTTGGCAAGTGCACATTCTCCATGTAAATTGCGACTCATATACATTGTTAATTTGAACAGGTGGATTTGATTATCATCCAAGTATATCTTAATCTGGAATATTATTCGTTATATACTGTAGACTCCAAAACATAATATATATTCAGTTTATGAGACATTTGAGCTTTAATTCACGGGCTTCACAATATGTCCCCGCAGCAACACGCGGGTAAACTATCTAGTAAATATATTTTTGATGATGAACAAACGACAAGTCGTTTTGTGATCATGGGAACCTGGGATTACCAATTTACCATTGACATCAAACAGTCAGCTTATTACATATCAGACTGATCAGAGTTAACAATACATGGTAGCCATGATGCACTACCATACCACTGACGCAGAACATGAAAAACGGAAACCATAAGCGTGCGCATTCGTCGTGAAAAAGTGTCGCCGATTCGAGTACAATCGAATGGGGCAAAAATGCAACGTAATAGCGAAAGGAAACAAAACATAGACTAACTTGTTCAATAATCAAGCTGAAACAAGCATGCATTGTTCCAAAGAACTAACATGTACCTTACTTATCCTTTTCAAAGGCCTGCAAGTGATATCTCCTATGGTGAAATTTCGGTTTTTCAACAGGTCTCTAGATTGCTTTGCTGCTATATATATTTTTACTTTTTGAGCATCTGATCAACCTACATGCATCCGGTCGATTTATATGATAAGATTGCGTTTAAACAACCACATGTCCAACTACAATTGTAGTAGTAGATCAAGAATTGAATATATACATCAATGAAGTTTACAAATGAGTTAACTGTCAAATTTTTAAAAGCTTTACAAGTTATCTATTTAGAGTACTATTTATTGGCTACAAGCTATTGGTTACACCATTGAAAGCAACAAGGAAAAATCCCGTAAGTGTTGGTTTGTCTTGCACCAAACTTAGTTGGATGATGGGCAGCAGAAGTTACCAAGAAGCAAGATGGAGACCGGAAGGGTTCAATGGAAAGCACCAAGGGTCCCAACAAGGAGCGCCTATGGGTTCAAAAAGGATGTGTGGCAGTTTAGCACCCCAAGGGCTCGACAGGGTCACCCCTTCAGCACCCCAAGGACTCGACAAAGATGCATGGGCTCCGTGTGCACCCCCAAGGCTTAGTAAGGGTGTGCAGTAGGGCTCGGTAGAGATGCACAAGCACTTGTGCACCCTAAGGTTCAGTAAGGGTGCGCAAGAGGGCTCAGAAGTGTGTGTGCATGATGCATGTGCCCCAGGGTTCGATAGAGTGCGTGTAGGGCTCGGCAAAAGGGTCTAGCAGGGTCCAACAACAGTGTCTGATAAGAAGGTTTAGAAGGGTCCGATATAGGGCTCAACAGAGGGTCCGGTAGTGTGCTAGTTCCTTTCATGCGCCTAAGGGCGAGCCACATAGGCACCTAGAGGGTTCACGGGATGCAAACATGCCAAGGGCAAGTGCGTGGATGCGTAACGGAGAAGCCAAGTGGCAGGTGGTTGTGTGGAAGTTACCAAGGCCTATCCAAAAGGTGGCTGCCAAGTAGTGGGCATGGTGGTTACTTAGTGTTTCAGCCATGATATATTAGTGGGGATCATGGGAAGTTACTTGGTGTAATTTCCACGTTGGTTGAACTATGTTAGTCCGTAGTTATTTGCATTAATGGGTAGTTATTCGCTATCATCCTAAGACGGTTGGGGATGTCAACCACAAGTGTATAAAAAGTAGTTGGTGAGTAACTTCTCACTTGGGGAAACTCAGGTTCAGAGTTTTAGAGATTGAGAGTGCAAGCCAAAGTCTTTTGTTAAAGTGCAAGCCATCTCGGTTCAATCCACTGTGCCGTTTCAAATCCAGATCTCCTTCTATATATCGCCGGTTCTCATCCGTCTTAGTCGGATCTCTTCCTCGCCTCCACTAATCTGAAGGAAGTTACGTTGCCCATCTCGAATCCGAGCCTAGATCCAGCGATTCCGACGTGTTTCTCAGCGATCTGATCCGACCCGATAGACAGACCCAGTCCTACCAGCCCAACGGATCCAACCCAAATCTGACCCGGCCCAGATTAGATCCAACCCGGTCCACCATCTGACTCGGTCCACATTCTGACCCGGCCCGCATATATCTTTCATTCTAGTTTAGGCCCGAGTCCAAAGCTAAACCCGGCCCAGCACATCCAATTGAGTGTATCTTCACCTAAATGCATTTTCACTTCAGTGGAAGTCCACCTAAGAGTAGGTACATTTGACAAGCTGCTTCGGTCCATCATCATTGTCTTCATAATTACATCCTTCACCAAAGGGTGCCCAAATCAAAATTTTTAACCTTAAGTGTGGTTCCACCCACACACGTATTCACCAGAATTCAAAGGAAAAAAATAGCTCGTTTATACATCAGAAATTTGAGCCATTGGGTGTCAGAGGAAGAGCTCAACGGTGTGTTCTGCAAGTTCGGAACAATAAAGAGGATATAGGTTGCAAAAAGGCTACCAGGTTTCGCTCTCATCGATTTTCATAACAGTAGAGATGCTGATGATGTCATTCGTGAATTAAATGGCTTGAGGGTTTCACAAAACTCTATATGTGCAGTGAGACACGGCTTCAATACTAGTAATACTTTTGTGACTAAAAAACCACGAGGAAGTGGTAAGATCGGTATTGCTTTAAAAATCTCTAACTTTGTTGGTTCTAATACTTAGATTATTGATTCGGATGCCACTGATCATATGACTTAGGATAAATCTTATTTTACTGAGTTGTCTTCCCCTCTAGTGTCATATGTCGCTAATGCTAATGGTGAAGCCTTTCCTGCGTTAGGAAAAGGGTCGGTCCGTGCCACTCTTACTTTAGAGTTACATAATGTTTTATATGTACCTGATTTATCCTATCACTTGATTTTGGTTCCCCAGTTGAATACTGAGTCTAGATGTTCTGTAACCTTTTATCTCATGTATGTAATTTTTCAGGATCATCTTACCATGGAACTTGTCGGTCGGGGGTATTTGAGGGGCAGATTGTTTCACTTGGACCAAACATATGCAGGAGATAAAACCTGGAGCGCAGCCTCGCACCGCTTTGACTTCGAGCTCTATCCAGCAAAGTGAAATCTGGTTGTGGCACTGCCGCTTAAGGCATCCATCTTTCAACCTTATGAAAAAGTCAATGCTCTTTTTATTTATTAGTGTGAATGAGTCTTCTTTGCGTTGTGAAACATGTGTCTTGGTCAAGAGTCATCGTGCTACATATTCTTCGAGTTTTACTAGGAGTGGTGTTCCTTTTGAAATAATTCATTCTAATGTTTCGGGACCTTCCAGAGAGCCTACTATGTCAGGAATGAAATACTTTGTCTTGTTTATAAATGATTGCACACGATTGTCATGGGTTGCTTTCTTTAACACCAAAGATGATGTTTTTCCAGCCTTTCAAGCTTTTTGTATTCTTGTTCAAACACAATACAATAACACTATAAAAGTTCTTCGTTCAGACAATGGGAGGAAGTATGTTAATCGTGCTTTTAAACAGTTTTTCCAAACACATATAATTATTCATCAAACTACATGTCCACAAACACCAGAGTAAAACGGAGTATCCGAGAGGAAAAACCGTCATCTCCTAGAAATGGCTCGGTCCATTCTTTTTAGTGCTCATATGCCTAAATATTTTTGGAGTGATGCAGTACATGCTTCCGCTCATCTTATCAATCATCTTCCATTTAGTGTTCTTCAAGGAAGGATTCCCTTTGAGGTTCTTGCATCTCATATTCTCATTTCCACATTTCATAATCTTCCTGTCCGTGTCTCTGGTTAGTTGTGTTAGGCTTGGACTTGGGCCCAATTTTTGGGCCAAGACTGGGCTAACTATGTTATATTTATTGATGTTATGTATTTATGTTTTAAGTTTTTGTTAATTTTTAGCTACATTGTCAATAAATCCTGACCAAATGTTGGTTTGTAGTGGTGGGCATAGTACCGGTTTGTGCACCATGCATGTAATGTCTGCTCTAATGAGATGACGAGTTTATTGCTTTGTCAAATGATCACAGTCTCCTAGTGACAAGATGAGACTCATAATTCATTAGTAGTGTTTTCCAATGGCAACATAGTAGAAAAGATGATATATATAGTAATTTATGGCTCTGCATTAGCATATTACTTTTCTGATATGTCGTAAAAATTGTAAAGCAAATGGAGTAGTTAATAATGTACTTTTTGTTAAATGATGCTTTTAAATGCATAGATTTTGTAGACATGCCTAATAGTATTTTAGGATGTTCTTATTTAGACATAACGTGTAATTCTGCGGTTTTGTTAATGGTTTGACATTTGGATGACACTTATAGCCCATAGATTAAAAAACGGTTAATTAGTGGAAATTCAGGCGTCCGCATCAAGGCCATTACGTTGTGAGACCAACTTGTTGATTGCTAGCCCATAATATTTAGTTTTATCATGTGGATCTCTAATTTAAGAGTTGTCCCCGTCACCACCAAAATTGACCAGATAGAGAAATACGATGTCGTTTTCACCACGCGGGTGGTAACTGTCACCTTGAATATGCTCTCTCACTCAGCCCCTTTGGCTACTACTATTATTTACCTGGTGGGATCCCTTTTTTTACCTGCAACTTGCTCCAAGTATTCCGTAGCGGAATCACATGAAACTGAAAAATATAACGCCAAAACGGTGGGCCTTTACGGTTCCGGTATGACCCGCTGGCCGTTTCAACGATCTTTCCTCCATCCTTCCGTCTTATCAAAACCTAATTCACGTACTAGTGGTATGATTCCATATTTCCACTATACTAGAAGTGATGAATGAAACTATCATACAAGAAAGAGATTCCAATATATGTTACCAATCAGATCATGTAGATTACCATTTTCTCAAACTTGCTATTAGGAATCGAAAATCTTCATCAAACACGATTATTTTAAATATTACGAAATTAAAACAAAAGGCATCGGCACTTAAATGTATGTTCTAAACGATAACATAAAATATCGGTATTATTTAAAACATTGAATGTATTATCAGGGATAATCTAAGATAAAAACGATCGAGCAAGTGAAACGATGGACAAATGGGAAAGAAGATTCTTTAGGTTTGCTCAGAAGTCCCAACAACAAAAACTATGGGAAATCCACCCCTGCTTGGATCCATTTTCACCCAAAGCAAAATATGTCTTAGCTACGGGTACAAAGGGTGGCCCGAGGACGGTGCTAGCTCTCTCCTACATCCATGTGAAGCAAAGCAGTGTCGAGTCCACATTCATGTTCATTATTACGTCGACGGGTCCCGTTTGGCTTTGTACTCCCCTCTTCTTTCTTTTCCATTCGTAGCCAACTCACATGCTGCACCTATCTCCATGATTGATCGATTACAGTGGCAAAAACCACTCGAGCTCTAGTGCAACGGTGAATTCGAATTGGGATTCAATCTTTTCTCATGTAGAAGAACTGTTGAGAATCACAGTCATATGGGAATCAAATACAGGCCAACAACGAAATGGTGAAAGCTAGCTAAAATTAAACTGTAGGTGTCTGTGCACTTCTGTTTATACATTGCGAAAGTGCTTGAATCCTCCTTTTCCATTGGAGGTTGATCATCCTCAGCTTAATCAATTATGATTCTATTTCTGACCCTAGCAATCACAGTACATGAATGACACCTCTTCATGGTCGATCATTCTTTTTCCGGTGGAAGCTAGCTAGTCTTCATTTTCGAGCGTAATAATTGACTTACATACCAATGTGATTACGGATTTACAAAGTCCAGTACGTAGTTTTTGAAACAAAATGAGCAAATCATTTCGGTCGGATCATTATTCTCGTTTGTTATTTTCTTTTAATAACACTTGAAAATTATCTTATATCGACCACAATAACATAGTTGAGATTAAATTACACTAAATCAAAGAGGAATAATGTAGGTTTATTTAGGTGGAGAATGCAGATATGGATTCCAATTCGAATTCCGTCACATACCGAACCAAGGGCGCGCCTAGCTAGTGTATGGTCGAATGTAGCATTCTATGATTGAATTTTTAGACCTAATGAACAAATAGAGATCCCAAAAGGCGTCCCTAGATTGGACCCTTAATTTGATTCCTTCTTCCCTATATGGAATACGTCAGGGTTCCAGTACCCAGTGTGTGTCTCTTTCTTTTTTCTGTTCTATGAGTTCTTTAACTTTTTTTCTACAAAAAAACATTTTGGAGGCACCAAGAGACACTAGCCAGACAGCCTCCTACAACTACTCTTCACCAGCTTGGGTAGAGTGGTGGACTGCTCATGGGGACATGCTTTAACACAAGCTCTTCTTTTCGTAATGGCAAGTACCATACGAATTCAGTTTAGTCATTTCAAATCTCAATCAACAAATTGTTCGGCGTGAAAATGTAATTTCTTAGAACAACCAAGTTTGATACCGTGTCAATACTTATGAGTCAGGTACAACCTTGATCTTGATGCGCGTTCGCCTTCTGACTTCTCTTCAAACGACTGTATACAGACACTGGTCAAGCCGGCATATAGGTTCTATAGAACTAGCTGAAGAGCAACTAGGATTTTTTCCTCTTCTTGCGAAACGGACGTATCTTACTCTAACCGAAGTGGTTGAGCAGAGCTATAATTCAGAATTGCAGGTCGTTCGCCAAAGGATCCTCTGACAAACCAGAGATATTTGCTAGAGTTCTCATTCCAACAATGATTTTGCGGGTATTCGCCTACGGATAGGGCTTTATGAAGCGGTGATGAACTGTTCGCTCACGGATGAGGCTTGGTGAGTATAAGCGGGTAGTGCTCACGGATGAGGCTTTGATGAAGTAGCAGCGGGGAATGCCTACGAATAGGGCTTTGGTGGACAAAAAGACTCGAGAAATATTTCTGATAGAGATGCTCCGGAGATGCTTGTTTTGCAGTGTGCAAAAGTTGTATTAAATCGTAGAGATGTGTCTTGTCTCTGTATCTTGACCCTTTTATATAGTGAACACTAGGGTTTGTTCTTTCTTGCGGATCAAGGCATATCAAATCTCCTTGGATCTTCGAATGGTTCCTTAAGCAACTACAAATCCTTGCCAATCATGACTTCCAGTCGAAAGGAAACACAATAATAACGTAGACCGCAAGAATCGGTCAACTGGGCTCGAGAAGTCAACATTCGCCAAGAAATATTATTTTGGTCCAAACCGAAATTTTCGGAATCTTGGATTCTCCACAAAACTTGACCCAAAATGAGAAGCATTACGTAGAAAGTTTTACCTGGTTAATAATCGTCATTTCATATAGTGATTTGCATGTAATATATGGTAAATGGCAGAACCCGTTTTCTACTAATTGCATTACTAATTGCAACAGCAAGAGGCACAACAGCTCGATCGTATATTTCCTTATCACTCCATTACTAATTGCATGATTTGTCGAACACTTGACTAGAAACTTAGCAATCTGTAGGACGTAGGCCTTCATTGCCTTCACTAACACGGAACCAGAAAATAGAACTCTCCTTTTCTTTCTGCAACTTCAATACAACCTAAAACCCATGGTTATTTATGCATAGTTCCTTAATTCATAGCTAGTGCAACACGATTATACCACATAAACCTCAAGTAGTAAAAATTTCGGAAAAGAGAGTAAAAATTTAGACATGATTGGCGCTATGATTAACAATCCCAACCGGGTTGGTCATCGTTGTGGTGGCTTCAGGCATGGGCATAACCTGCCAAGCCGACGCCGCAATCAGTGGTCGACTATGCCAGCCGATTGTCAGGCAGCCATCCTTCTCCTCCACACGATACCCTTCCGCCGAGAACAGAGTCAGAAGCATACTAGCCTGTTTGTACGCATTCGACCCCAAGTGGAGCGGACTGAACCCGGCTTGCTCTAACCGGATTCTCCACTTGACGACTGGCTCGTGCCTCTCGACACGAGCCGCTCCCTCGCAGCATACAACGTTACATATCTCACGTTGTATGTACATCTCCGCTAGGGTCTTGTTCGGTTGCATGACGCCACAAGCTTCGAGTGAGTCGAACATGTTGGAGTAGTAGTATAGAGCCTCAGTGAACCGCTCCAAGAATCCCTGTTTGTTGTGGTCCGCTTCTTGCTCCACCACCGTGACAATCTTCGGGTTCAGGTTCCTGATCCAGCCCAACATCATGTCAATCCGGGTCGAATCTGATCCGAGAAGTCTATGGAGCTGCATGATTGAGTTTACAGCTACTGCTTCCTTTGGACTCACCTGAAGCATCCAAGGCTTCACGTCCTCAAGCCGCGAAGCCGCCACACCGCGAAATGCGAAACGGACGTTAACGGAGCGAGCCAACTCAGCCAGTCGGAGACCGATTTCTCTTAACGAGTCGCGGCCGTCAGGTGACGGCGGTCCAATGCCAGTCAACCTAAGCAAAGGGGGCCCACCTGGGCGTAGAGCAAGAGCCTGAATGAGCGCCGGCCATTGGAGTCCGTGCATCAAGTTGAAGTCGATGACGTGGACGCAATCGTGGCCGTGGAAAGCCTCTAAGATAGCCTGGTTCGCCGTGAAATGCGCGAATTTGAGGTAGGGACAAGCCTCGTAGTAGTAGTGGTAGAGCAGCTCGTTTTCGTGAGCCGAGCCGCCGTCGGCGATGCTTTGCGGAGTGTAGACACGGCGGGTGAGGGCGTCGATGAAGTACCCGGCGACCTTTCCGATACCGCAGCCCGTGTTGACACGTGACAGTAAGGCCTGCATGGTCTCGATTATCGAGCCGGCCATCGCAAGATCCCCGCGCTGGACGGACTCGGCGCACGTGACGAGCAGCTGCACCAGCCTTATCCCGGAATCTTCCTCCGTCGCCGTGAACAACGTTATCTGCTGGTGGTTCTGCATCGGGGGCGGTGCGGCGGAGATCGGCGGAGGAATATCAGTCCACGTGTCGTTAGCCAGAGCCGTGGGATCGGTCATGATGACGTCAGGGAAGTCGAGATCCGATATAGGGAGTGGCGTGTTGAAGTCGGAAGCTGATAGGAGGGAGTCAACCCAGGACGCCATGTCTGACGGATTGTAGACAACGGCGTCGGAAGCGAACTGAGCGAGGTCGTCATGTGAGTTCACCATAACGTTTTCAAGTCGCTCGAGCCGTTGAGCGACGTGTCGTAAGTCGGAGGACCTGACCTTATACCCAGCCTCGGCCAAATAACCGTCCATGTCTTGCGGCTTGGTTATGGAGGTAGCGGAGGAAGAAGACGACGAGCTCGCGCTGCTTCTGACACCGTCACCGGAGTTGTAGGGCTCCATCGCTAGAGATGTACGTGTTGATCTTAGTTGGATTAAAGATCCTGTTCTCATCTCATGGTGGACGTAGAGATAGAGATAAAAGAGAGAGAGAGAGAGAGAGAGAGTCTGAGTAGTGTGGGGGGGGAAAGAGAAAGGTAAGGTGGGAAAAGGAAGAAGATGATGATGGTGATGAAGAAGTGAAAGAGGAAGGAGACTAGGGTAGAAGGGTTTTGATATGATATTGATACTGAGCAGGAAAGAGAGTGTGGGACAGAGGATAGATAGAGAAGGGGACTGACTGCTGACGTGTGCCACTGGTCCGTTACCCACCTAATCTAGTGAATATATATACTTTCTTAAAAAATAACAATAATTCAGATTTAAATAATATTACGATGGTATTAAGTTCACGATAAATAATATTAGTGCATGGTTTTGTGGTGGGTGAAAAATCAAGTGATCCACGTCAGGCGGACGCCGCCGTGTCTGGAAATACGCCGTAAAAGATAACTGGGCCGGTCAACGTTCACGATGCTTGTTTTCATTATTGGATGTTATCATCTTTGGAAATGGTAACGACGACTCTTTTGACTTGGGTGAAGCTGCTCGTATACGTGTTTAGTTTCTCCGGTGGTAAGTGTTCCATACAAAAATGGATTTTATTCAACTAGATTTGGAGCGTGTAATTATTTATGGATCAGGTATACTTTTGATTTTGATGCTTGTTCGTTTTCTGACTTCTTCTCAAACGACTGACGTACAGGCGTTGGTCAGACCGACACTCAGGTTCTTCACAGACCTAGCTGAAAAGCAACTAGGATTTTCCTTCTTTTATCGCAAAACAGACATTTCTTACTCAAGCCGGTGTGGTTGAACAGAGCTATAAACAAAAATTGGGGGGCGTTCGCCAAAGATTTCATTGACAAACCGTGGATATTTGCTAGAGTTCTCACTCCAACAATAGTTTTGTGGATATTCGCTTATGGATAAGTCTTTATGAAGCAGGGTAGATTGTTCGCTCACGGATGAGGCTTGGTGAGATAGAAGCGAGAACTCTCGAAGGATCGGGCTTTGGTGAGTAGCAGCTATAAATGTCTACGGATATGGTTTTGGTGAACAAAAAGTCCCAAGAAATCTTTTTGGTAGAGGTGCTCTGAGAGAGACTTATTTTACAGTGTGCAAAAGTTGTTTGTTGATTGATTCATTCTCTGTAAACAACCATTGACTTTCTTATATAATGAAAGCTAGGGTTCGCCATTCCTTGCACATCAAGGCAAACCAGATTCTCTTGTTCAACTAGGAAAGAAATCTCCCGAATGATTATGAAACAAATCATCTGTACTCCTACAAAATCAGCCAAGCATGACCTCAAAAAAGGAAAAATAATATGTACAAATATTTCGACCACATGAATCAGTCCAGTGTGCTCAAAGAATCAGCATTCGTTGAAAAGATATTATTTTGGCTCAAACAGTAAGGTTTCTACATGTGGCGGATCTAGGATCCAAAACCTCTATAGGCTAGTTCTAGTGGTGCACAATATTTGTTTTGTGGAGTTTTGGTATCCATAATTAGTATTGTATGAGAATTTCAGTTGATATGAGAACCAATTGGAATTGATTTCGTAGTCTGTATATAACATTGTCACTCCAAATCCTCTTTGGACTAAAAACCACTAGTTATTGAAACCACGTCATTTGGGCTCATTAAAAAGGCAGACAACGTCATTTGGATGATCAGACGAGAAAGAGGGAAAACGAACGTCTGAGTCTCGGTAATTAAGTCGTCTTCTTCCTCTATTTTCTGCTTCGAATGAGAACCCAGTTGCCTAGACCTCTAGACTTGTCTCAATATCAATTCATCCCTGAATCGGTTGTCATAGCGAAGAGTAGAACAAAAAAGGCATACTATTGTTTTTTTCTAGGTTTGAATACATATGCGGCTATGCCCATCTACAGCTCCACTTGAAGGATTTCCTCTAAAAAAACTGTCCTATACACCTCTTGGGGTGTATCTGCCCTTGGTTTCTACCGGATGAGAATTCAGAGTTGAGGTTTTCGAAGACGGCCTGTAGCCTTGATTTAGATCAAGTATTATATATCTAGGTCTGGATCGAGATAGGGTATATATAATTATGCCTCAAGAACCAAGATTCTCTGATCTTGATTTGGTTCTAAATAATAATCTGCTGCTGTCAGGTGCATAAATTGGAGCTCATCATTGTACTTACTAAATTACTGCTGATATGTTTAGAAACAGCTGCTGTTTAAATTAGTAACGGAGTTAGAAACTTGTTAGAGGTTAAAAATAAAATATAAAATATAAATTTTATATTATTTTTTATTTTTTATAATAAAAATAAATAAACCACAACTATTCAAGATGTTTTACAAAAAAACTAAATTGTATTTTTTCATTTTTGAAATCAATAATTCTTCTTAAATGTTTCTTTGCGTATATTAAGACAATTAACAAATATAGTTATTACAATACTTCATTTTTAAAAAAGTAATTAAGGTAAGATTTTAATTTAGAGGGGTAATAATAGTATCTTTTGGTCTAAATATCTAATTACCAATGAAAAATTACAACAATTTCCTAAAAAACAAAAATATTATAGGGGCCGCAGCCCCTTCCGGTCTTCAAAGAGATCCGCCATTGTGTTTAATTAGTTGAAAATGGGTAAAAATTAAGAGTTATGCATGTATTTTTACCTTGAGATTACTTACAATGTTACATGCTATAGCTCGAGTTTAAGGATAATGAATGTAATATGAGAGAATTATTGCTTGAGGAGAGTGGTGTAATGCGCTGTGTTATGGAGATAATGATTGGTTTTATACAAGAAATCCATTAAATGGAGCTGATATTGAAAGATATAAGCACTATTTTCAAATGATGAATTATTTCTCATATGAACTTTCATGAGTGAAAACTAAAAAGTCCTATTTTCCATGATATATACTTGATAAAAAAAGAACTTCTTATTTTAGAGCTGATAAAACAATTAATTCCAAACTCACGTTTAAAATTTGAAACGCGTTTGATTGATGTTCATTAAAACGCTGAATAACATATTATTAGTTGAAAATAAATTGCTTACCACTAACATCATAAGTTAGGAGTTGCATATTCTCTAGCATACACGAGTCTTAGAATACACTAGCATTACGAACCTATTAGGCTTAAAATCGATACTTTCACCATAGCATGTCAATATTCGAGCAATATTCTAGCATCATTAACCTATTAAGTTTAAACTCGATACTTTCACCGTAGCATGTACAATAATTGATTAGGTTACACATCATATATTATACATTCACATGCAATAGATAAATTAAAAGCATGTCCAACAGCTTCTCAATTTTCTTGATTTTCTCAATTTTAAAGAATATTGAGCTGTTTTTCAGTTCAACAGTTTCTCCAACACATTCTCCAAAATAGGGAAAGAGATGAAAAACAAGGGTTCATTCTCTAAATTTATAGCAATACATTCATTTCCTAAAATTAAATTTTTCACATGTTCTAACAAGAAAAAGATAAAATATAGAATATTTTTAATTGACTACTGTATTGTTATAACTAAAAATATATATTTTTAGTTATAACTAATAATGATATAGAATATTTTATTATTATAATAAACGTCGAAACTATTAGAGTTTAAAGATAATATTTTTAAAGATTTTAAATTTTATTTTCTTATTATAAAAAATTTAACGAAGGTGTCGTACGGACTTTAACAAATGTTTAACCTACTTAAACAAGACTATATCATCACATGCATCGATCTTTTCGTTTTCTAAAGGTGATTCAGTACTCAAAAAGATCAATCGTCCTAGCTATTACCACATAATAAAATGCGCTTGATGGGATCACATTGATTTTACCTACACGTAAAATAAAATGCACATTAATTATTACAACATGTTTGATTAGGTGCCACATTAAATCCAATAATTGTAGTATTTTCATAAGATAGTGTCATATTTTGGCGAATTTCACATCGAGGGGTCATTGTTAACTAGTTTTGTTAAACTAATTTTCCTCCTTTATTGGTGGTCATTTTTAATGTGAATGAAATTATAGATCAGGTAAAGAAATTGATGATTAAAGGCAACGTTCTTAATTACTTACATAATTAAGACAAGGAAATGTTCACATTATCTGATCTAGTTATCCACAACTTGCTCTTAATCAAGACATGCATGTCATATCACCATGCTACTAAGACAAGAACGAGTAAGATTAATTATAATTAGGATGACTTTAATAATGAACGTAGTCACCCAGCCGATCGAACAAACTTAGTTTAAACGAAAATCAACGGAGATGGATGTGAATCAAGACACTGTTTAACAGTATTTTAATACCAACTTAGTTGTATTAGTTGTAACTTAGTTGATGATTAGTTGTAAACTAGTAATCATGCAAGCTAATTAATTAACCACAGACTGTTTTATCTAGTTTTACTAGTTTGCTCCATGACCTTAATCAAATCCTAAAGATACGGTTTCTTGGATCTTTGAAAACAAGCATGTCCGAATTTATATGAGAGAGTCCGAACGCACACGTACATGACATTTCAAAAGCAAGCTTTTCCACCGATTAATATGATACCAACTTATTATATATTTTTGCCAAAATTTCAAAATTTTGAAACGTCATGTCAAAATTTCTATTTTTGTATCAGCTTCATACTCATAATGCACTTACAAAACAACTCAACAAGTTGTTTGTAATTGACACGACGATATATAGGTCACAGCTTACAACCCTCAGTATGGACTTGATTATAAGAAAAGGTTGTTGGTCTTCTTCTTCATTGCGGCAACGAATGCTATAAGACTAGTCATAAATCGATTTTTACTCCATGCAAGAAACCCTTAAGAAAGCTGCAAACTCTCTTCCACCGTCTTGCTGTGGATGTAACATTAAACACACAATGACTTTTTTGAAGATCTTTGCTGCCAATATGAGGTTTGAAGCCCCTCCACTATAGTAGAACCTTCAGCGAATGGCTACTGTAAAGTCTGTGAACCCCAATACTGGTTTCAAGACTATTCTTCACATGAGGTAAATTCATGAAGGCACCTTGAACTTTGAATTACTCCAAGCATGATCATGTTGGCGCCTCTTCTTTGAACCTTTTGGTATATATACAACAACACACATTTGCTGTTGCTAGATGGACATCTGCTGTGCATAAAGCTTTATGAATACCAGAGAAGTTAATTCTCCTATGATCACAAACTTGGCTAGTAAGCTGGTCTAATATCCTTTCTTTCTCAAACTGTAGCCATGCATGCAATTATACAATGTTTGTAAGTCTCCACTGATGTATGATACATGTGATATGCCAAGAAATATGGTACTAGTGTATTTTCTTTCTATATTCATGCATTATTACTCAACAAACTCGATTGAACGTATGTCATACCTTCACTGCAATTTAGCTCCAATGCTCAGTTCTGCTTCACTGGTAATGTTCTAGGACACCATTATGTAGAGGCTCTTTTTTAAAATCCACTTTCTGGACTTATGCTACAGTAATTTGGCATAATCAATAGAAATCTTGTCCTCCTAGCAGCTCCTTCTACTAATCATCTCATTTCAAGTGAGATCATTCTTATGGATATATCAATCCATGCATACATCACTCAGAACCACCATGTACCAGGTTATACTAATATACTTACAATATTTAGCGAATGAAGTAGCTTTGCATGATCTCATTATGTTAAAGCGTGCTAATAATCTCCTTGAATTTATAGCCATAAGTCTTCGCTTAATAAAGGAGCTGTTGTCCATCTTCATCTCTTCAGGTGTAAGAAACTTAATCATGCCATTGTATTCGCATAACAACTTCATTGGAGGCCATATGTGTTGGCCTTAAAAATACCAAGATAGTACTAAAACTCTGTGCACAAGAATTCAAAAATTTCAGAGTAGCTGATTTCTGTCCCTATGTTCCCCCCAGTTTTGGTGTCCAAAGTTGGCAAATGAAGGAGAGCAAAACTTGATTCAAGACCCCCATGTATCATGAATATAGAGCATTCCTATGTGCATTCGCCAAGCTATTAGTGTATGCAAGTCCGCTCGCCTTAGTCATAAACACATGATGCAGATTCTCGAGCATTCTGACTTTCTGGTACTCAAACTGCCATAACTTTTTACTGGAACATCGGAATCACAAGCCGTAAACTCCGTTGGAAACTAGAAATCCAGAGCTTTCCACACATATGTAGTTCGCGGACTAGTTCTTAGTATATCATCACCGGTGATTCAGTGAAGTTGCTGCACAGTAATATAGGCTGCTGAAAACATGCATTCTAACATGTCGAGACTCAAGCTGCCATAACTTTTTCCTGGATCGTTGAAATTGCAAACCGTAAATTCTGTTGGAAAGTAGACATTCAAGGATGTTACACCAACCCACCGCCATAACAGTCACAACTACCGCCGCGGCTGCCACAAAAGCTAACCAAGCTCAACAACACAAATGTCTTACGTTACTTGACAATTGCTCAAGCATCTCTGAGCTTAAGCAAATCCACGCGCAGCTCCTCCGGAATGGTCTCTTCTTCGACGCATTTACAGCCAGCAAGATCGTTGCCTTTTCGGCTTTAGAAGACTCCGGAAACCTCACTTATTCCCGTTTAGTCCTCAGCCAAATCCCCAATCCCAACGCTTTCACTTGTAATTCCGTTATCCGAGGCTATACGAGCAAGGGTTTATACCGAGAGGCCATATCTTTTTACCACGAAATGATTGTACAAGGTTGGTTACCTGACCAGTTCACATTCCCTTCTTTGTTCAAGTCATGTAAGGATTTGGGTGAAGGGAAACAGCTGCATTGTCAATCTACCAAGCTTGGCTTTGCTTCGGATTCGTACATTCAGAACACTCTGATGAACATGTACTCGAATTGCGGGTGTTTGGTTTCTTCACAAAGGTGTTTGATAAAATCAGTGACACGAGTATGGTGTCTTGGGCGACCATGATTGACGCTTATGCGCAGTGGGATCAATCCACTGAAGCTTTAAAGCTCTTTGATAAGATGGAGAAGGAAAATGTGGATCCTAATGAGGTTACTTTGCTTAATGTTTTGACTGCGTGTGGGATGGCGAGGGATATAGAAACTGCGAAAAGGGTGCACAGGTGCGTTGAGGACTACGGTTTTGATATGCATTTGAAGCTCAGTACAGCTCTTATGGATGTTTATTGCAAATGTGGATGTTTATCGCTTGCGCGAGAATTGTTCGACAAGGATGCATGAGAAGAACTTATTCTGTTGGAACATCATCATCAATGGATATGTTGAGGAGAGTAATTATGATGAGGCGTTCCTACTCTTTCGTAGAATGCAACTTGAGGGAGAAAAGGGGGATAAGGTGACTATGGTGAGTTTACTGCTTGCTTGCAGCAATTTGGGAGCTCTAGAGCTAGGAATGTGGCTGCATGTCTATATTGAGCAGCAAAAAATTGAGGTGGATGTTGCCCTCGGGAGGACTCTTGTTGACATGTACGCCAAGTGTGGGAGCGTAGACATTGCATCGGATGTTTTCCGAACACTGCCTGAGAAGGATTTGTTGACTTGGACAGCATTGATTTCTGGTTATGCAATGTTTGGTGAGGGGAAGAAGGCTTTGGAGCATTTCCATACGATGCAGATGAGTGGAGTGAAACCAGATGCTATAACCTTTGTTGGGGTATTGGCTGGTTGCAGCCATTCTGGGTTAGTGTATGAAGCCCTGTCACATTTCAACTCAGTGTCTGAACTCTATGGCTGTATGGTTGATGTGTTAGGCAAAGCCGGTTGCATAGCAGAAGCAGAGGAGTTGATTCATAAGATGCGAATGAAACCAGATCCTTTCGTTTTGGGAGGGCTTCTTGGTGCCTGCAGAATCCATGGTAACCTTGTGGCAGCAGAAAGAGCAGCTAAACAGCTCCTAGAACTTAGTCCCTACGATGAAGAAACATATGTGCTTCTATCAAACTTATACAGCTCTATGGGAAAATGGGAAGAAGCTAAAAGAATTAGGAAACTAATGGCAGAAAGGAATATAAAGAAACCTCCTGGATGCAGCCTGATTGAGGTAGATGGAACTGTCCATGAATTTGTGAAGGGTGATTCATCACACCCACAAACTGCAAATATCTACAAAATGCTTGAAGACATGATCAGCCGATTGAAGAAAGCTGTCTCTGAGAAATCTGAGGTGTTGTTTGATATGGATGAAGAGAAGGAGACTGCACTCAATAGTCTAAATAACGTTTATCAGCATCGTATCGGTTTTGTAAAATAAGGATATATCGAGGATATATCGAGATATATCAAATTATATCGGATTTGTTAATTTTTAATTAAATTTAATATATTTATAAACATATACTTCAAAATGTTTGAGAAATTAAAACTTATATTTCAAAATGTACCAATTAAACTAGAAAAAGACAAACATTTGATTGTTTTGACAATGAAAATACATAAATAATATTAAGTACTAAATACAAACTAATAAAAATAAGTGCTTACAAGATAGATTGAGATGATCATGCATCATAAACTCTATCATCATCGGATTCAAACTCAAACTCATCATCCCCATTATCTTCATCCTCATATTCCGAGACAAAATCATCTTCATAAAGCTCTCTTACCTCTTGGATTTCACTCAAGGGTGATATTTCACTACCCACTTCGGACAATGAGAATTGTAGTGTAAGGATTTTTGTATTCGTTTTGGAGGGATCTTAAACAGGAGACTAAGAGGTAGGTTGTTTAATAACCGTGGACAATACCTCTGTCCTCCTTTGATTCAACCACCCATACCTGGAAGAGTTTAAATTATAGGCGTTTTGGATTGATCATTTGAATCAACAAAACTAGCTATAAACCAGAAGAAAGAGATCAACGAAAACAGAAGAATGAAAAAGAGGAACTGAAGCAATCTGGGGTGGAGATGAACCCTAAACGTATCAATTAAAAAAAACAGAGCCCAATTAAAAAAACTCATCGATATATCAGGAGTTGACCTGATATACGTCGTTGACCGATAAATTTAGCCGATATGTCATTTATCCTCTTAGATTCTAAATATCACTGATATATCGGCGATATATCTCCGATATATCCCGATATTTAGAACATTGATTGCACTTGACCTCGACAGCGAAAAACTAGCCATTGCATTTGGGCTGGTAAGTACAAACCCTGGGACTACAATACGAGTAGTAAGAAACCTTCGTGTATGCAGTGATTGCCACAATGCAACCAAACTCATCTCCAAAGTTTACAACAGGGTGATAATAGTTAGGGACAGGAATCGCTTCCATCAATTTAAGGATGGTTCTTGTTCATGTAAGGATTTCTGGTGATACACAACCATTAACTTCATGAAACACCTTCATATTCTTGTTCCATCAGAGTAAAATTCACACAGCTTTGAGGTATTTGGCGATCGTTTTTTTCAGGGTGGGGACGTCGGCGTCATCAACTGCCGCCGATGTCCTTGCCCTCCTTGAACTGCTACCTTCCGCCATTGTCGCAAGCATGGAGGGGAGAAGTTTAGTTGGTGTGTTTAGTACACAAGGCAAGCTAGGCATGTATTGGATCAAGGCGAGAAAGCCCAAAAACAAACCAGCCCCAAAACAAATGGTTTTTCTAATTCTACGGAGGGCTCATTTTACGTATAAAAAGTCCATATTGCCCACATAATCTGATTTGTTGACTATACGTATTCTTCCGTATCGGACCGTATCCGGACTTTTACTGACTTAATAAACCCTTTTTACCATACCATCTTGTATCCGGTTCGTTTATGATTAATAATATGTTATCATATATGGCCGGATACTGTTACATTGTGGGGGTAATACGGACTTTTCATCTTGTAGTGGGTAATAACTCATGTTTTGGGCCCAATATGAACCAACAACCCAAGAACGATCTTTGTTTTGAGGTTTGATTTCCCTCCAAATCCTCTGTAACCAAAACCCTCCATCCTCAAAATGCTAAACAAAGCATCCAACTCATTCAGAGCTGTAAATCCATGAACCAGCTCAAACAGATCAAAACCCATATGTTCATCCTTGGACTACACCAATGCAGAGCCACCCTCAACAAGCTCATGGTCTTCTGCACAGACCCGTCTCTTAAACAGATCAAAACCCAGATGTTCATCCTTGGATTACGCCGAGAAAATCTTCACTCAAATCCAATATCCGGGTTTGTTCATATACAACGTAATGATCAAGGCTTTAGCGAAAAGAAAAAGATTCAGAACTGTCATTGAGCTTTTTCGGAAATTGAAGGAAGATGGCTTGTAGCCCGATAGTTTCACGTACCCATTTGCTTGTAAAGCCATTGGAGGCTTGGGAGAAGCTCATGAAGGTGCGAAGATTCATGGGTTTGTTATAAAGAGTGGGTTTCGGTTCGATACGTATGTGTGCAACTCACTGATTTGCATGTATGCGGAATTGGGTCGAGATGATAATGCCATGAAGCTGTTTGATGAAATGACTGAGAGAGATTTGGTTTCTTGGAATGTAATGATTTTTGGGTGTGTTATGTGTATGAGGATTCGGGAGGCGGTGAGTGTGTTTAGGAGGATGAGGAAAGAGAGCAGTGAGAAGCCGGATGAGGCTACGGTTGTTAGCACGCTTTCGGCTTGCGCTGCGCTGAAAGATTTGGAGGTTGGTAAGGAGGTACATGACTATGTTAGGGGTGAGCTTGAGTTTAGTGCTGTCATTGGGAATGCGGTGTTGGATATGTATGCTAAGTGTGGTTGTTTGAGTGAAGCAAGGAAAGTTTTTGATGAAATTAGGGTGAGAAATGTCATGTGTTGGACTAGTATGGTGTGTGGGTATGTGAATTGTGGTATGCTGGATGAGGCTAGAGAGTTGTTTGATAGGAGTCCTACTAAGGATGTTGTTCTATGGACAGCTATGATGATTGGGTATGTTCAGTTTAAGCAATTTGATGAGGCAGTGGATCTATTCCAAGAGATGCATATTAGAAGAGTTCAAGTGGATAAATTCACAGTCGTCGCGCTCCTCACTGGCTGTGCTCAGTTGGGAGCAATGGATTCAAGGCAACTGCAAATTGATGCAGTTGTTGGTACTGCTCTTATAGAAATGAATGCAAATGTGGGTGCATTGATAAGTCTCTGGAAATTTTCAATGCATTGAATGAAAAAGATGCAGCCACTTGGACTTCAATGATCTGCGCTTGCAATGAACGGCAAGACAAGTGAAGGGCTGGAGTTGTTCTTCAAAATGAAGCAGGACTCCTAGACGAGGCAGAGGAGCTGATAAAAAGTATTCCAAGTGAAAACAATAAGATTATAGTTCCACTTTACTGTGCTTTACTCAGTGCTTGCAGAATCCATGGCAATGTTGACATGAGTGAAGGGGTGGCTAAAAGGCTTTTGGATTTCGAGTCCAGCGGCTCAAGTCCTCACACGCTTCTGGCCAACATCTACGCAGATGCTGAGAGATGGGAAGATGTGACAAAGGTGAGGAGGAGAATGAGAGATCTCGGAGTGAAGAAGATGCCAGGGTGCAGTTCGATTGAGATTAATGGCATGAGTTCCTTGTTAGTGATTCATCTCACCCACAAATGGAACATATATACTGTATGTTGCATAAATTGAAGAACCCATTATTGGTTTTGGATGAGAATTACAGACTAGAAACAGAAATCTCTGTAAGTTTATGATGAATTAATCTACATGTTCTGAAATTTTGTATCCCAAATGAACTTTCGGATCAACAGCAAAGCAAAAACTTGTAACTGACTAACATCAGCAAACAGATTGTATATTAATAATCAGCAAACAGATTGTATATTAATAATAACTACTATCATTTTATTGATGGATTTTGCTGGCTGCGTACACAGTACATATACTATAAAAGTTATAGCTGCCTACCCTCGTTGACATACTCATATTAGGTCACTTGTACCAGGATGAACTTTTAAATGAAGATGACGTCCATCAGTTCATGCATATAATAAGTGACCCAAACAACCCAATATTCTAGGAGATACGTACTAAACCTATTACAATACGTAGATTAAATGAAAATCTAGAGCTCTAATGTGGTACGACGTCCGTACTAAGCCATAAGCATAAAAAATTAACTTGGTACCATATGCATCATTTTATTCTGCATGACGATGTGTAACCTAATACGATATATGACTTATGCATAATGAATATCAAGTAGCAACTACTAGTATATATTAGTCTCTCTACTTATGCAGCAGGAGCGAAATCGTAATCTGCATCATCGTCGTCGCTGTCGCCTTCCGTGATCACAGCCGGGGAAGGACGTACGACCGTAATACTTATTACGATAATCCTTCCCATAACATCGTATCCAACATCAACATGCTTAATGTTGCACCAGCAACATTAGTGCTAGAAACAGTACACATTTTATAACTTGGTGAGTTACTGATGGGTTTTCTTAACTTGGAGTAGAAGAAAAAGTAGTGATTACTATACTATGAATGTGGGAATGATGAGTAAGTAGGGATCGATGTGTATGGCCTTATATATATAGAGGGAATATGAAGAAGCTCGATGGAAAAGTGCTACAAGTTGCTGAGCTTCAAAATGGCATAAGACATTCGTGTGTGGAGTGTGAGCAATGCAAGGAGGCTGTGCATGGACCATTGTCCCTCTAACGTGGTGCTATATGATCCAACCATGTCAGCTTCCGATGAAATGTCATCATGCCACGTAGGAAAGAAACAGTATGGTTCATGTGTGTGAGCATCTATCTCAGATCAATTTGCTGATAAAAAGTGAATCTGGAAAAGATTGAGATCATGATCTTGATGATAAGTCAAATGGCCCTTTGCCCCTTTGGGTGCAGGAGGGAGTCATAATCCCAACCTGCATGTATCCATCGATTTCCAACTCATATAACAGAGATAATTTGGCAACATGGTGCTATTTTCCATTATAGAAATCTGACACACAGAAAACTCTGAAAGTGAAAGATGTGCACATCACATAGCTAGGGTTTCTAGAATGAGATATGAGCTCATTTTGATGACACTGTGCCGCGTCTATATCGTCGTTATATGAGACTCGACTGTGATGTATCAATCAGAAAAAGAAGAAACAATTGGTATTGGAAAATCAGATTATTATTATTAGTATCTCCTTAATTTCTAGCTGTATTTTGGTGATCGATCTCGATCATACTGAGGCCGGTGTTCCGTTTAATTTGGTATTAGTTTAGACTTAACCGGCCAGTTGAATTGAAACACATAGTTAGGCCATCTCCAGTAATAGGGGCCATCTCCTAAATTTTGGCTCTATTTTGGTCTCCAACAAGAAATCAGAAGAGGGCTAAACGGCCAAACAGCGCCCTTTCACTAGCCAAACCAAAAGTGGTCCCAAATTTGAGTAAAAATCTAAAAATATGGGTTGATTGATGAATGACCAAAATTATGACAACAATCAATTTCCTATTAGATGATTTCATTGTCATCTTAGATTTAAATGCTATGTAATTAATTAAATATATAATTAATGATTACTAATTCATGGCTATGTCTTTTAATTAATTAATATAATTGTTATGTAATTGATTAAATATATGACTAATGACTGTAATTGAATACAGCTATAATGTTAAAAAACCCTTGATGAAATTATGGTTAATAGTATGTAATTGATTTAATTATGACATTGGTACCATATAAAATATTTTTTATCTCAAAAAATAATTCAGAAATTAATTTTGATGATAGTTCCAATAATTATATAATAAAATGAAATAAATAATTCATAAGGTCCATTCAAAAATAATTATAAGTTTGAAAATTATGATCAGAGTGAAATCATAAAATATTTGAAAGGGCTAAAATTTGGCCCACTATTACTGGAGATGATTTAGTATGAATAAAGAACAATATGTCTAAAGGCTAAATTATAGCCATGACCCTAATACCTCTCTTACTAGAGATGGACTTAAAGATCATGATTATATTAAGCGATGAAGTCATGTGTATGTATGAATTTTGTAATGTATGTATGAATTTTTTAATGTACATACCTGTTTGTGATACCTATATATTTATTGATGTAAACAATAAATTTGTTGTCATTTTAGTAAGTGTAATTATTTAGGTAATATTTGTTTTATTAGAGATAATTACTCAACTTAAGTCAATTTACAAGTTTATATACAACTTGTTGTCATTGTAGTAACTTTATATACGATTTGTTGTCATTGTAGTAACTTAGTACAATTATACGTAAATGTATAAAATAAATGTAGTAATTTTGTTATGAATGTTGTAAATTTACTATTTATTTTTGTTCAATAAATGATAAATAGGGTACGATACAAATCGTATCTTAGACAACCCATGCATGTAAATAAAGAACTGGGTTAGGTTACTTGAAACTAGGAAGACGTACTTCGTTCATTGAGATTGGAGACATTAGACATATATGATATTAATCCTCCATGAGCCCATGACTGAAGCCAGAGAGGGAGTGGTTTATAGCAGACCACTTAGAGAAATACCTTAGAATTATAATTGAAAAGGTAAGGGAAGAGGATATCATAAAGCAATTAGTGCGGGGTAATCCACTTAGGGAAGATAAATATAAAGTATAACTAAAGATATAAACGATCAAGAGTCATCCTAAAAAAGGTACGATATTTTCATTATTTTGTTGTCAAAAAAGGATTGGTTTGCGTAGGAACGGGGGTTGATCTAAGTGTATAATCTAATCGTCATAAGACAACTCCGCGAATCTTTCAAAGAATGATTCGAGACGAGAATCCTGATGACTAAGATACAATATTTGGTTTAAGGAAAAAACGTATATGTGATATTAGACATTAACTAGGTATATATAAACTAAATATATATCTAATTTTTCTTACTATTGTGAATTTAGATACAGATTTCAATAAAAATCTTTTCATTTATGTCTGTTATTGTGAATTGAATATTGGTTGATTGTATCATTAACTATTTCTTTATGTTTGTTTTGGTGCGAGGAAAACTTATCATGAATCCACTGATTTCTGCCGCTTCCGTTAGAGCTGAGCCATTACAAGAAAGATGGAAAATAACAACTGCATATGAACAAATTTGCTTTCTCCAGGCTCGTCAATCGATAATCATCAAGTAGCTAGCTAGTTTCATTTAGTACCTGATGATCAAATCATCCATGTAAAGTATTTGTATTTCCTTAATTATAAGCAATTTGCACATAGGGAAATGAGATCAGACTCATGGTGTGCTTGAAACTATTACAGATCACTTCGATCATCGAAAGGAAACAGTGTCCTGAAACCACATTTTTCTTATGTTAATACTTAATGACCATCTTCGAGTTTCAAACAAAAAACGAAATTAGAGTATTGGACGACCATAATTCAGCGATTACTGATAAGAAATTGATAGATATATAGTACCCTAACAGCTGACGAGCTACAAAGGCAGAAAATACTTAGGGGTTTGCAAGTAAGTCCATGATTTACTTGCCACTCTATCACCACACCAAAAATTGCGAACAATTTCGACTTGCTAGTTACATATATAACTACACTCTTTATGCGGCAGGAGCATAATCATAACCACCATCGTCTTCGCCTTCCATAGGAGCTGCCAGAGCATAGTCATAGTCCGAATCGTCGTCATCGCCTTCCATGCGTGCTGATGCCGCCGGGGCATAGTCATATCCATCATCACCGTCATCGTCTCCGTCCCCATGCTTCTTCCACCATGATATTGAGGCACTCTCGAACTTTGAAAGGGAAAACACTTTCGACATCCTTCTAATTTTGGAGGGCTTGGAGGATCAAATGAAGAGAATGAATTAGGAGAAGAGGGAAATGGGAGCTTGTGGTGTTTATGATTTGGATTGGTTATGGAATTGAAGTTCATGGATGGCCATATATACAGAGGGATGATGCTTCTTGGCGCGTTTAGGGTCAGTGACGACTTGTGCCGGGAGTGTGCAAGAATGTGTTACACAGGCATGTCAAACGTTTTCACTTTATACAGCTAGCCAGTCTTTGGACACACCCATTTCAATTTGGCGAAGTTCTACGTGTAGATATAACAGTCAAAAAGCTTGGAGATACGAAATTCTTGATTGATAATAAGATATAGTAAACTTTTGAGCTTGGTTTCTCCCATCCTGGGAACATTTTTACAAATACTTTATCTTAATTCATAGTTTTTGCATAATATATATGATGTAAAAATCTTTTACCAAGTATCATCTATCAATTTTCATTTTCAGTTTTAGCATATCAGAGTTTTAGCAAATCATATTCGTGTTTTCCCAGTGTATCAAATAACTATACGTGAAATATATACAGAGGAAGAATTATGCTCTTCGTTTTTGTGTTACACATGAAGATGTTGTAGCCACTAATTTCAGAAATGAACACCAACCAGTTAACTTGTGGTTGTAGCCGAAGCAAAATGCAATGCATGGGCTTACTCTTCAGTCAAGGCCCCGTTGATCCACACCAAGGCCCGTTATGAAAGAGCCCAACTTGGATACACCAGCTTCTCAGTTCTCAGATTCTCTCTTATTTATGAAGAGATTCTCAGATTATTTGTGGGATATTGAGGTGTATATTAGGAGAGGGATGAGGATGATGGTGCTTGGCACAAATAATCGTGTGCTGAGTTCTATGAGGGAATCCATGGAGTCTAGGCACAAATAATCATGAAACATATGTTGAGTGAGACTTCTGTACTAGCATATGTCAAATTCCTCAATTTCTGTGTCAAATTCCTCAAGTTCCACAAGTTGACATGTTCTCAATGTCTAAAGGACCTTTCAATAGAATGTGGTAAGGCAAAGAACACATGCATGAAAAAATTCACAAGTAGCAAACACGCTGGCAGAGATTAAACAAGTATTTGATTTTTTGTTTTTTGTTTTTTAGACTCCAATCCAAATCCACTAACAATTAGGACCTCTCCCCAATTGTTACGAGGAAATGTAAATTCAGCTGGGAGACGAACATGTTTATATAAACGCCAAAACCCTATAAGTCTCAAACTCAAATCTCAACCCGTACCATCATCAAGCAAATACTGCGTTCTGTAGAGTTTCGTTTTCCTGGTTGGTTAGAGATGGTGATGCCATGGTCACGAGATTGAATGCTGTAACCAAAAAAGAGTGTAAAAGAGAATAATACTTCAAGCATATTTCCTGTGCAGGTGAGAGAAGAGATTCTCATGTGAAACACTGTATAATCAATCAGTAGTTTGAAGACGGCATGGGGTGGCTTCCTCTCAACCATTTGAAGTGGGCACCAAATATAGAATTGTGATGAAAATTGTAGTCAGACTCACCGTGGTTATGTCATCAGGATTTTTGACTACAGCCTCAATGACCTGAAACATTGGAGTGATACCAGAACCACCTGCAATCTGGAAGAAAACAAAATTTAAAGAAATTACGCGTGAGAGGTGACCATAAAGCATTCCAAGTAATTCTAACCCCTACAAATGATTGCCATCCATAACTTGCTCTTACCATGCCGATATGTCTCTTCATGTTGGGAGTATATTTCAGCTTTTCAATAGGCCTGAAATAAACCAATAAACCTGATTATGAAAACCTCTTAGAGTTTATCCTATACAACCCATTTCACTGGTAAAAGTAAATTACCCCTTCAGTTCGAGTACATCGCCTGGTTTTAAGTTTGCAAGATGCTGGCTCATTTTCCCTTCTGGATACAGCTACACACAGCACAGTTCCGATGAAAGGAAAGAAACTTGAAATCACATCCATTTATCAATTCTTTTTTGTGAACAAGAGTACTCAATAATTCCTTAAAACACAAAGCAAAGCGGAGAGAGCGGACACCATCGGAGAGAGTGGAGCTCATAGCACTGACATTTGGATTTTGTAGTTTTTGACTAGTAAAGCATATGATATTGCAATATTCCATATTATTTGGATGTCTTTTTTCTTTTTCAAACAAAGACGGCTTATTTTTATCATAACTAGCTTTTTATATCGTTTCTGTAAGATTCTTGTTAAATTTCACTTCACTGTGTAACTGTTGCAGGGTGCCTTGCGTAATGCAATAACTTTTGTATATGTATCTCCTGTCCTAAAAGATACAGTCTGGAGTTATCTTGAGCAGTATGATCTCCCTGTGGTGGTTGGATCTCATGTTGGGAAGAGTGCACAGCCAATGGCTGCACAGGTTGGTTTCTAGACTGCCTGATCCTGTTTGACGATTCTATCAAGCCCTTCTTTCAACATATAGATAAGCTCTTAGATTTAAGCTGGTCTGAGGAAGTTTTATGGTTCATATCTTGTAAAGGCCCAATTGTATCTTCTCGCTTAGATAAGTTCCTTTAAGGACACAGTGACACTAGTCAGGTAGCTAGTCTGGCAGTAAGTTTGATGAAACTCTCATTTATGTTACAGGTATATGACAATAATGACATGCAATTTGATCTCAATGAAATAGAAGAAAGGAGAGACCAATATCCTTCCTTAAGCTGTTAAATGCCCTTATATCTGAAGAAAGAGACTTAGAGGGTGCAGGTAACTGTTGCTGATTTGTTAAATGTTCCTTTGGAATTTCGACCTCTACTTTGTTTAAAATGTCTTGTTTTGAAATTTTGAATATTGATGCGGAGTTTCTCTGTTTTGCAGATTCATTGGAATTTTCAGGTTCATAACATGTTTTTAGGCCATTCTCTCAGAGAGCATAAGTTGTTCCTTGTGAGAAAAGGGAATTGGTAGTTGCATGTCATCATCAATTTCATATGTGAGTATATCCCATATTTAATTTTCGAAGCTTGTCTTTATGATTTTGGAGGTTATGTGTTTTGCCTATGTTTATCTTGGCGTTTTGTTATCTAAACCGCAATCATCTGATTGGAAGATGAGTAAAGTATTTGAAGTCATGTTATAGAATTTGGAATTGAATGGAATGTGGAAGATTTTTTTTCTTATCTTATATGAATTAATGTGCAGGATGTTGAATCGGTATGACATCAGTGAAGATGATGTTGATGGTGTCATTGACCAATCTCAGCTTTCAACAGTAACACAATCTTCATTCCAGATGCAGCTACCAATTCTAGAATTGCTAAAAGTACGTGATTATCTTGTTCACATGTTCTCATTGGATATCAAATAGAGCATGCACTTGCTGTTGATTCTGCAGACTTCTAAAATATCACTCTGGTAGAAATATCAGGTCCGTCACTCAATCCTAGACTTTGCTCTTACTCAATTTGTTTGCTTATTTATATACTAGACAGATTGCCAGCGCGCTGCTGGTGGATTTTTTCATATGCGTAAAGAAATATTAATTTGGTCATTATATTTGGAAAAAAATGAAAGTAACAATTATGAATATCAATAGAAAATAAAATACGATTTCTCTTTAATTGAATTTTAAAGAGTTGTCATTGAATTTCGACTAATCATACCCTTGGGAGAATATATGTGCGTAGGAGTAGTTGGATAATAAAAACATAGTACACAACCGCAGGTTTCAAGAAAGCATATGATGTTGTGATGGCCTGCCAAGTTTATGTGAAACCGAGGTCAGAGCTGGCATGGTATTCAACTACTCATTACAGATTGGTACAGCCTTGGTGCAAACAGGAAACTTATTTTTCTCTGTTTCACTCAGCACAAACAAATTGGTACTTCAAATCCTCACAAATCTAAGTTTTCATGTAGTATTACGAAAGATTTTACCCTTTTCTTTGTTTTTTCCTTTGATGGCATAGATTTTGTCTCACACCAAATGTTCTAGGGAACTTATGAAGAAGAAGATACTTATGAACATTATATTATATGTCAAAGCTAGGGAACGAAAAGCTAATCCAGCCAAAAAACGAGAAGGAAATGATCAAAGAGTGAGTCACCTAAAACTGAAACATATTCGACAAAAGTTTACTAACAAAGAAAATGGAAGTCATATACCTGAAACGGGTTGCAGTATAAACCCTCTGCTCTACCATAGTTCAAAAAGGTAAACAATAATATAGCTCACTCTTATTGGAACCTGCAAAATGGAAAAGGTTTATGACTCAAAGATATTAACACAGCTACATAAAAAAAACAGTTACACATGGAATAAAAGAGAAAATGAAAAAAACAATAACGATAGGTATTTGGATACCAGTCTGAGGAATGAAGATTTACAATCAAATTCATAGTATATCACAGATGAGTTAGATGTAAATTATACTTTATAACACAAAATTCATGTTATCATAGTAGCATTGGTTCAGTCTATAATACACAAAAAACTCAGATCTACAAAAAGTCAGGCCAATCTTTGAACTCTATTGAAAGATGGAAAAAATGGAAAACATAAACAAAGTTGCAGTAGTGTGAAGCAAAAACTGACACTGCAAGTCAAAACTGGTATACCATGTTTTCTCCTTCCATGTGCTATTTCGAGTAAAAAAGAAACTATTTCGTCATTGATCATTTTCTATTATTGGAAACTTAAAATATATAAAGGGCTCTCTGCTGTATGTAATTTGATCAACTGCTATCCTTCCTTGATCAACTATTATAATCATAGATAGCTAAGATACTTGGTCCAGGACCCCGCTATTTAGCTTTTGATCTTAAATAGATAGCTTATATCCTAACTCTATGGTGGTGTTAGAATTTTGAAAAATTCAACATGCAGCAGTTCTTATGAACACGAAAGACAGAAAAGTGATTTAATTTTTTTTCTTTCAACCCTAGAACAAAAACCCAGAAACAGATGAAGAATACCAAAAAGATGTGGGTAATACCAATTCCATTCCAAGCTTGAGAGAATCTGCAAACACAAACAGAAGAAACGATTATCTAGCACGGAGACAGAGAAAATCAAAACCTTGAAGCCAGAAGATTACACATAAAAAATTGTTAATTGGGAGAGGCGATTCAAAGATGGAGAGCATGCAGGATGATAAAGACAGTAAGAGAGAGTGGGTCGAGATATACATTGCCAGCAGAGGAGAGAACGAAGCGATTTTCTTTTTCATATGCACAAGAGAGATTAGGAGACCGAAATTAAAGGACGAAAGAGATTCGATGGTGAGAGAAAGAGGTCTGAAGATCTATCTCGTCTCGAACCTTGCGGATGCGGCCTTCTCTCTCGGATGCAGAAGAAAGATCGAGTGTTTGAAGGAAAGGAGAGTATTCTGGAACGTTAGATGAGTTTCCCATATATCGATCGAACGGTCAGAAATTGTTCCCCTATGAACACTGGCTATGAACAGTCTATAAACGGTGGTAGCAAAATATATATAGGGTAAATTATCATCTTTATCCTATAATTACAAAAGCTGCAGAAGCTCGCTCAGATGTATGTTAAACACCTATGCAATTTGATCTAAGAATTCACGACTACTGGGACTCCAACCAATCAAACAACTATTTGTTTTTTTCGTGAGCTAAACTAATTTGTCTGTCGGTTATAGTATGTAAACTTTAGCCGACGAAATTTAAAAAGTTTAACCAGCAAAATTAGGGTATTTCGTCGGCTAAGGTACATTTTAGTTACAAAATTGCACTACGGATATTTCGGTGTCCGATTGACTATTGTGATACCAATCTGGAAGCGGAACGGCCCTACGAGTCAAACTCATTGTTACTATTATGCCATATGAGTTTTTTTGGCCATCCGAGTTCGTTTAGGGCTTCAAAATGCAATTTTTATAAACACTTAACACACGAAAATGCTCATATCTACATCTATATGAGGTATTTTGGTCGAACCTTCAACACAACAAACTTTCACCATGATGAGACGCAACTGCGCATCTAAAAATTTTGAGACATTTACCCCTCGATGATAGGGTTCCCCATATGGATAAATAATAGTAAATAGTAGGCATGTTGTGATTCCGGTCATCAAAATTCACAAAACAAAATATGACCGTCAGATATCATTAATATGTCTATGGTAAAAAATTCAACTTGATCCAATAAATTTAAGGGCTTCATCAAGACGGTCAATCTCGTAAGTCAAACTCCTAAATTGTATTGACCGCAACTATCGACATTGAGACTTTACCGGAATTACGTGATTTTTTCAACCGTAGACGTATTTCACCATTCAGGTCATATCTTATTTCACGACTTTTTTGCGTTTGAAGTTTCTACGTAGAGTTTGTTTTTGAAACGGAACATTTACTTAAGGCTTAGTAAACAAGTTATACAACATTAGCAGGCATGTTGTGATTCCGATTATCAAAGTTGAGAAACAAAAATCCAACCGTCTGATATGATCATTATGTTGAAATATGTATAGGAAAAATTCAACTTGATCTGACAACGTTAAGAGCTCGATCTTTACAGTCAATCTAGTAAGTAAAACCCCTTAACGTACGGAACAGTCATTTGACTGTCTAAATTACGTATTTTGCCTAGACTTTCAACTGAAAATAGTTTCAAATCGATGAGACGCAACCACTGGTATAAAAATTTTATGAAAAATAACCACATGAGATAGGGCTACCTCTAGGGAGAAAGAATGAAAAATTGTATTAACCGTAACTATCGGCGCCGAAACTTTGCTGGAATTTCGTGATTTTTCAACTGTAGAAGTATTTCACCATTCTAGTCATATCTTGTTGCACGACTTTTTTCGTTTGAAGCTTCTACGTATATGGTTTAGGGTTATAACCGGCGAAATTATGGTAATTCGTCGGCTAAAGTTAAATAAATAAATAAAATAAATAACTATAGCCGACGAAATTAAGGTAATTCATCGGCTAAGATTAAATAAATAACTATAGCCAACTAAATTAGGGTAATTCGTCGGCTAAAGTTAAATAAATAAATAAAATAAATAACTATAGCCGACCAAATTTATTAAAATTCGTCGGCTAAATTTAATTCAAAATTCAAAATTTTTGGAGCGGATTTTGAAAATTTCAAACTTTTTCTGACTAAAATTTTGAACTTTAGCCGACGAATTTAGAGTATTTCGTCGGCTAAAGTTCAACATTTTCTATATCTTTCATTTTTCTTCTCCTACTCCTCATCCTCCTCCGGCGACAACAACTCCTCATCCTCCTTCTTCTTCTCCTCCTCCTCTAGATTCTTCTCCTCTTCCTCCTCTTCTCCTCCATCAACGGTGTAAAAAAAATTAATAAAAAATACAAGAAAAAAAAATTACTATAGCCGAAATTTTTTATTAAAATTCGTCGGCTATTGTTAAATAAATAAAAATAAATTACTATAGCCGACGAATTTTAATAAAATTTTGTCGGCTAAGGTCTAAAAATTCGTCGGTTAAAGTCCAGATTTTAAGCGACGAAAAATTTCTTCGTCGGCTAAATAAATGACTTTAGCTGACGATGAACAATAATTTCGTCGGCTAAAGTCTTAACCGACGACTTTTTCTTGACGACGAATTTTTTTTATTTAACCGACGAAATAGAAGACAATAAACTCTAACAGTTAACTATATAACTACTTAAAACTGAATAAAAGGATTCAAATAGCTAAACACATGGGAGCGAATTTTGATTCACAAACCATAGAGTGCTTGAAAGCTAATGCAACTCCCTAAAATGTATATTACATAAATATTGGCACATGAATCACGTACTTGTATACTTGGAAGTTGATATCTTATTGGTATACATCTTCATTCTCAACCTCTTAAATGAAGAAAAGGATATGAAAAATCGAAAACACAAACACACACAATAGAAGAGAGAACAATATCTAAAACCCCTTGAAAGACAGAACATTCAGAGAAACACAACAAACCGAGTTAGGAGTGTGTGACATATGTGAAGCAGAGCCTCAGAGTTTAGAAAAGTCAAATGTCAAGCTCTCAGCTGGCGCCGTCTTTGTAAACGCCGAAGCACCACGCGTGAGTTGTATTACCCTCTCCCTATTTTAAACACCCTCTTCACCTCTCTCTATTTTTAGCTCTAAATATAATCTCACTTCAAACTTTGAACCTCTCCCATTCGTCTGTTCCTCTCTCTGCTTGTCTTTGGCTGGCGACGGCGACATTCCTGTGAGATCTGGTGGTGGGTTTCGGCAACCAAGGTCAGTCTTTTCCATCTGGGTTTTGCCTCGTTATCTCAAAGCTTGCAGCTTTTCTTCTAGAACGTTCTGTTTTTGTATCTTGGGAGGTTTGATCTGTTCTTTGCTGTGTGAATTTGTATGGTTTCTGTGATTAAGTTTGGTTTTTTGTGTGAGTGTTTATAGGGGTTGTGTAGCATTGGTTGTTAATCTGCTGATTTGTTTTGAAAGAAGTGTTCTTTATTGGAAAAATCTGATCTGGGGTTGTGTTTAGCTCCAACTTGTAGGGATCAAATTGTGAAGGAGATGAGCTAATGTTGTATTTTATTTTTGAATTGGTGCTTGGATTGGGACCATTAGGTACGATGAGTATTAAGTTCTTTCTGCCTTTTCAACATCTCAGTGTGATATGTAGCTGTAAATCAGAGAGAACCCTCTCTTTTTTGAAAAGCTTCATTGACTTTCCAAGAGTCATTTCTGGTTGGATGTCAATTGAAAACCTTTATGTTCTTGAAAAGCACTTTTACCCATTGAAAACCTTTATGTTCTTGAAAAGCACTTTTACCCATTTATCTTGTCTTTGATAGCTCATCTTCTGTGATTAGAGTATTAATACTTTGGTTTATAATTGTGTTGTGCATTTGATCTGATTAGAGGTATTGTATGTTTATCAGGGAAAAATGGCGGAACCAAAACCAGATACACCATTGATCCCACCATCATCTAGACCCTCTACCAATCGGAACCTTCCCGACTTCAAAAAATCCATTAAGCTAAAGTATGTGAGGCTTGGTTACCATATTCTCATCACCCATGGAATGTACCTTTTCCTTTCCCCTCTTGTGGTTGTTATTGCTGCCCAGCTCTCCACATTTTCGCTCCAAGATCTTTATGATCTTTGGGAGCATCTCCAATACAACCTGATTTCTGTGATCATCTGCTCGACCCTCCTGGTGTTCCTATCCACTGTATACTTTCTTACCCGCCCTCGCCCTGTGTACCTTGTTAACTTTTCTTGTTACAAGCCAGAAGAAACTCGAAAATGCACGAAAAAGATCTTCATGGATCAGTCTACGATAACTGGTACATTCACAGAGGATAATCTACAGTTCCAGAGAAGGATCCTTGAGAGATCCGGCCTTGGTGATTCAACATACCTTCCAGAGGCTGTGCTCAACATTCCCCCAAATCCGTCAATGAAAGAAGCCAGGAAAGAAGCAGAGGCAGTGATGTATGGTGCCATTGACGAGCTTTTTGCCAAGACATCTGTAAAACCCAAGGACATTGGAATCTTGATTGTCAACTGCAGTTTGTTCAATCCAACTCCATCTCTTTCTGCCATGGTTATCAACCATTACCAGCTTCGAGGGAATATAGTCAGCTACAATCTTGGTGGAATGGGATGCAGTGCAGGGCTCATCTCAATTGATCTCGCTCAAAAGCTTCTTCAGGTGCATCCTAACTCTTATGCACTGGTTATCAGCATGGAGAACATTACATTGAACTGGTACTTTGGCAATGACCGCTCAAAGCTTGTTTCAAATTGCTTGTTCCGGATGGGAGGGGCTGCTATACTTCTTTCAAACAAAGGCTCAGACAGAAGGAGGTCCAAGTACCGATTGGTTCATACTGTCCGCACGCACAAGGGTGCTGATGACAAGTGCTTTAGCTGTGTTACTCAAGAAGAAGATGATGCTGGGCATATCGGTGTCACTCTATCAAAGGACCTGATGGCTGTAGCTGGTGATGCTTTGAAGACCAATATCACCACATTGGGGCCTCTTGTTCTTCCAATGTCCGAGCAGCTGCTTTTCTTTGCCACATTGGTGGGTAGGAAACTGTTCAAGAGGAAGATCAAACCTTACATCCCAGATTTCAGACTTGCTTTTGAACATTTCTGCATTCATGCTGGAGGAAGAGCCGTCTTAGATGAATTGGAGAAGAACCTGCATCTGTCTGATTGGCATATGGAGCCATCAAGGATGACACTGTACCGATTTGGAAACACTTCGAGCAGTTCTCTCTGGTATGAGTTAGCTTACACAGAAGCGAAGGGAAGGATTAAGAAAGGAGACAGAACATGGCAGATAGCTTTCGGGTCGGGATTCAAGTGTAATAGTGCTGTGTGGAAAGCTCTCAAGACTATAGATCCTGCCAAGGAAAAGAGCCCGTGGATGGCTGAAATTGATCAGTTCCCGGTCGATGTTCCTAGAGTGACAACCTTCTAAATTTCTAAGCTGGTCTTCCCCCATTCTTACGCCACTACCATTTTGGTGGCTTTTGCTAGATATTTTTTTTTCTTAATGAGAAGTTTAGAATTGGTTTTCTTTCTTTTCCATGTTTAAGGTTCGACCGTTCGAGGAAGGATTTTCATTACTTCTAGGGCAGATTATTTGGTGATTTTAATGCTAATGGTTGTTTATCTGCATTGATTAAGAGGAATGTGCAGTATTGAGGACATGAATCTATGAGTTTTAACTGAATTCAAGCCTTTCAATTGGCTACTTTTTTGGCTACTTTTTTGGTTGTTATCAATGATTGTGCTGCTGTTGATTCGTGTCAATAACATGACGTGAATCTTGCAGTATAAGAACTGCATCCTTACTTGAGAGCAACCATCACCAACTGAATTCTTCTAAACAGAACGGTTTTTCAATGGTAATCCAAACACGCCACTGAATTCTTCTAAACAGAATGGTAGAAAAACAACAATGTAATCCAAACACGCCTTTTGTACCGGCAATGCTTCTTGTAAAAAGAATGCTAGAAAACAACAATGGTAATCAAACACGCCCTTATACCAGGGATACAATATGACATTATGACAGGGTTCCTAGAGTGAGCCTAGATTAATAATAACAACGAGGTCCTGATCCCGTTATCCATTACAAATACTATCAGACATGGAAATTAACTAGCAAAATAACAAACTACAACACATAATCCTAAGTCACAAAGGAGAGTCTCCTCAATCCTCATAGAATTTCGGCCCTCATCATTACTCCTTGGTGGACTTATTGATAAGTGACTTGTGAATGTGAGGGATGACACCTCCACCAGCAATGGTACCTTTAATCAGAGTATCAAGTTCTTCGTCACCACGGATTGCAAGCTGCAAATGCCTGGGAGTGATACGTTTAACTTTCAGATCTTTGCTGGCATTGCCAGCCAACTCTAAGACTTCAGCAGTTAGATACTCCAAGATAGCTGCAGAATAAACTGCAGCAGTTGCTCCCACTCTCCCATTAGCTGTGGTCCTTTGCTTCAGGAGACGGTGGATACGACCCACCGGGAACTAGAAATTTGACACCATAGAATTAATATATGGCAGAAATTCAGCAACTCTAGTGAAGTCCATAAACTGACTTGAATATAATGGACAAAAAGTGAGACAGGGTTCCACTTTGGAAGTTCAAAACATCACGGCTGAAGCTAATCATGCAATGTCTTTCAAATAAAAGTCTTAAAAAGTTTCTAGTTGAAAGTATTCCCAGAGACTTGAGTTATAAATTTAGCTGACCATAGATCTTACATTTGAACCCTTCATGAGCTGATCTTCACTCACCATTAGAGAGTCTATTCATGAAAGTTAATAATCTGTATTGGGAGATTGCAGGTATCTAATTAGGACCCTCCCTCTCTAACATCATCTTTCACATACCAACATTATTTCTATTGTATAGCTGGAAGCAAGCGAGATATATATGATCAAACCTATGGTAGGTTCTCCACAACAGATTAAGGTAGGACTTTCAAAAACTTGAAACTGTTTACCATGAAGCCTAACGTCTCTATCATGTTTACCAAGACGCTTGGAGCAAGCATAGTCTATTCTAGTCTTCTAGACATTCACAATCTTATCGAAACAGTTACACCCTGTAAATTCATAAATGTAAACAAGAATCTAGAATAGAGCATGTTCCACAACCGCTACACTTCAAACTTCAAAAGTCACCTATCCAATGTATCTATCTATCCAAATCTTTTTCAAGTTCAAACTCCTCATGGTTCTCCATTCTCCAAACAAACATGGTTTAAAAAAACACACACACATCCTTCCTCCAAATCATTCCATTCTAAAACGATCCGAATCAACTCAATATTATTTGGGATTTCAGTTCGCTTTCTCATCACCAAAACCAAAACCCAATACCAAAACCAAAAAAAGTTACAAACTTCACCAAATTAAAACCCGAAAACAATCGCCAATGATATCAAATTTAAAACCCTAAAATCTCAAAATCGAGAAAGAATAAGAAGAATCACACCTGAAGGCCAGCTCGT
The DNA here is from genome assembly GCA_951800085.1 of Comarum palustre. Classification (NCBI taxonomy): domain Eukaryota; kingdom Viridiplantae; phylum Streptophyta; class Magnoliopsida; order Rosales; family Rosaceae; genus Comarum; species Comarum palustre. The sequence continues at coordinate 1,951,269 of OX637588.1, read as the reverse complement.
GAGGATCGAGAGGTGGGTTTCTTCTTGTCCTTATCTTTGCTGTTGCTGGCTCCTTTGCCATGAATCAAACCCTTGGCGCCTTTACCTGACATCTCTTCTCTTCCCGCGAAAAAACTAAGCCCAAAGTTTTGATCTTTTGTTGATTCGACGATTTACAGAGAAACCTCTCTAGAGAGAGAACCAAATATTTTTAGAGAGAAAAATCCCACAAACTTTCACAAGATAATTGTCGGCCTCAGCTTTATTGCCTACTTATTCACCCCACTTACATGCCCCTATTTTCTTCCAATTTATGATTCCACCGATTCATAGTTTTTGTGTTGTATTTGTCTTGTGAATCTAAATATTAGTTGACCGTATCCTATTGACCGATTAGGATTAGGATTGATTATTTGGTCATGATAATGATACATGATCTCATTCTCCCAAAAAAGGATCCATGATTCTTAACCAGACGAAGCTGAAGAGTTTGATTTTATAAGGTAAATCTGAACAAGCAGTAACAAGAACAGTCTATATATCTCAACAGTGCAGAAGTGAGAACTAAAAGTTGTACAAAAAATTTGTTTCCATCTGTCCATGTAAAACCCTAGTGATTTAACCAAAGGATAGATCTGAACTGTTTGTGCCGGGCAACAACGGGTAATACACTCTGGACAGTCACACGTTCACTGATGCTGTGGCTGCTGAAGGTGCCTCTTCCTTCTCTTTGGACTTGCCCTCATCGGAGAGTTGGAAGCCCTCAATCTTTCGAGAGACCTCTTCCACGGGTGGCTTCACCTTTCCAATTGCTCCATTTGCTGCCTGCACATCACTTTCTTCATGAGTTAGAGGGCCTGTCTGCCATATCCTGATTGTGCCGTCTTCGGATCCAGAGGCATAGGACTCTCCTCCTGGTGAAAATCGAACACAGTGAACTGGACCGTGGTGACCCTTGTTGCAGGCTGCATACAGATACAATAGCAATACGTAAAGATTCAGCATTGGAAACATAGCATATAATCCAAGGACACTAACACAGAATTATAATACATCATCCACCCCAAAGATCCAATAAGAAAAGTATTTTGTTACAGTTCACTTACCAATCTCATCACCGGTATGGAAATCAAAAACATGAACCCACATGTCTTCTCCACCAGCAATGAACTTGTTCCCGAACTTGGGTTCCAGGGAACCTGATTCGACTGTGCAAGGCATGTTGTAGCTTTTCACCAACCCAAAGCTGAAAGCAAGTAAAGGGCATAAGCTAACTGCGCGATACTCTGAAAATTACAGAACATGCTAACTGACAACTTACTGATTCGCATCCCAGAACTTGACTGTAGACCCATCAGCAGTGGTGATGTATCGACCATCTTGACTGACTTCAGAGCTTGTTACAGATGACTTGGTATCAAGTGTTTGAACTATTTTCCCAGTTCTCACATCCCACAATCTGCACATTCACCAATCAGTCAATCACAGGTTTTATAGTAAAAAATCTGTGTAACTTAATATAGAACAATCAAGTTCTCATAACATCAGCTATTTTCATAGATATGTATACCTGACACCGCCCATATCAGTGCAAGAGCTTAATATGGTCTGATCACTGTGGAGCCATGCAGCGGTCCTAACTGAACCGGGGGATTTGTCCACTTCTCTTGGAGGGGCATCTGGTCTGTTCAAGTCATATATACGGATAACCTTTTCCACTCCTCCAGTTAGCAAAAGGTGTGTATCCTATTACCAAATAAAGAGATAGAATTACAATAATAGAAAATAAGAAAAGGCACAGCATACAGAAGAGCTCAGCATGAATACTCATAAACTGTTGAAATTAAAACCAGCACCCACTATGATGGACTTTAAATATATCATAAACTTTAGCGGCTGATGTGTAACAACTAAAACCCATAGAAATATTCAAAGTCTATCACCATGATAGAATCCCTCTTAATATAGCACGTAAACCACTAGGAAATCATTTTCAAATTAGAGGTAGGCAGATAACTACTCCAAATGAATTTAACATCGAACACCAAGTACAATCGATTACACATAATAGTCAACATTAAAACATTTAGCATGACATTTAAAGCAGATAACACTACAGAAAATGGAGAGAGCACAGTTTGTATGATAACTCTGCAAGTTTATTTCACAACATAGTTATTAGTTCAAGAACATTAGCTTACCTCTGAAAACGCACATGCTCGAACAATGTGCTTATGTTCAAACGAGTGTAGAACATCTCCTGTTAACGCATCCCAAACTTTCCTGCATACACAAATAACATACTTAAGATACAGTATAACCGTTTTCATTTTCAACTCGCAGACAGCTTATATAACTGCGAAATTAAAAGATAAATCCATACGCTGAGAAATCTGCAGAAGCGGTAGCAGCCCTTAGAGCATTAGTATCCAAACAGCAACTCCAAACCGCACCCTTATGTCCTTCAAAGGTTCCAATCCAATCTCCGGTTTCACCATTTCTCAGCATGGGACTAGAATCTACCATCACAAGCAGCAAAAGCTTACACATCAGTTCTCTAACTAAATAACTTTCACAGATTAAAGAATATTTCCAATCACAAGCCATCAAAGAGCAACAACACAACAATGATTCTATCACCTCGTATACTCAATACACCTTATTCATCAATATCCAAAACTCACTACTGTTCAGTATACTGATAGTGCAATCAATTTTCAACTTCTAGTAGCTCTAAGGTTTCTAAACGTGACTAACACACTGATCCAAATTCCAAAACATTCTCTTCCAGCCGGGCCATATATCCTAATAAAATATCTCATCGCAAGATTACTTAATTCACAATAACCTACTGTGACATAGATTAGTCAATTCAAAACATTAAATCGAGACTCTCCATTATGATTCAGAACCAATCTTCATACAGACAGTTATCGCGAAACAAGAACCCAATCAAACACATAAACATATACACAGCATTATATACAGAGTAACACGAACTACCCAAAGCATGTAATCCAATCCAAACACACATCAAAAAGATCGAATCTTTTGATATCGAAATACATACCCTTGCTGGCACTGATGAGGAAGAAGCCATCGGGAGTGACCGGACTGTAAAACAGATCCACCACCGGCCGGGAATGGCCGTGGCAAACCAGCGGCACAGCCACCTTCTTCTTCTCCATATCGAAAACCCACAAACAAAAAATTAAAAAAAATTCTTTTTTTTCGTGATCTGTACCTATGAGATTGAAACCCTAACCCTAGTTGTATTAGATTGCCCTAAAAACCAAACCTTTGTTCCTCTCAATTTGGGGATTTTTACGGGGAGATAGAAAAAATTGGCGGTATTTGGAAACAGATGGGAAGACGAAATCAAATAAGAAGTTGAATAGAAAATCCACACCTCCTAACCCTTTTAACAACAACAATGGCGGAATCAAAATCTAAAGTGAAGAAATAACAGAAAGAGGAGAACCTAATTTGGAAATCAAAAAAAAAAGAGGAACAGACGCACACAGAGGGCCTAGGCGCAAAGACCATGTTTGGGCATTGCGCTCTTATATAGGCTTCAATCTTGGGCCTTGTTATTTTGTTTAGTTGGCAAACTTGGCTGATCCAATATAGCCCACATGAATGTTCATTTCTTCGGTTCAAGGTTAATAAATTTCCATTGTTGATTCTACTTGTTCATGTTATTGTTGTGAAGCATGTAAAATGAGTGAAATTTATGTTTATGCCAACAGTCGCATGATTCAAACTGTGATGTACTAAGGTCTTTGTGAAAGATGCCCAATTGTGTAAATTCTTAAAGGAATTATAATTTGCTTATCAGATTTCAAAACATCACTGTAAAGATAAATGATACATGTAATTCTAACAAAAACAATCAATTTTTAATTAAAAAGCGTAACAGTTTTATTTACAGGTCGTCTCTCCGTCTAATTCATATATTTAAAAAATATGAAAAGTGTTACGACATTGAGAATGTTGTTGTCTCTTAGTCAGAATCTTAAAACCAGGAATATAAAGCCCGATCAGCTAGTAAATTCCTACTCGTATCTTGAGTATCACTTACTTGAAATTGTATTTTTACTGTCCAATTGTTTGCAATTTCCTTAAACCACACAACTTAGCAGTAAATCCTAACAGTCCCAATTTATCCTTTAATCCATCTCCCACCCCTACAAACCCTCCCCCATAAATAAACCACACCATCAATTCGGGGGTTTCCAACTCAAACGACACACACGACATCTCTCTTCTCTCAAACTCCTCACACCCCCAAATCGCAATCTCACAGCTCCGATTCCAAAGCTTAGGGCTTTGCTTGATCACGATGGCTGCCGTCGCCGCCGATATCAAGTCCGTCGAGGCCATGTCGGAGGAGACCTGCTCGTCCAAGCTCTCCGCCTCCAAACTCGGCGAGGGACTCCGGCCGTACTACCTCCAACACATTCACGATCTCCAGCTTCAGGTCCGCCAGAAAACCCACAATCTCAATCGACTCGAGGCCCAGCGTAACGAGCTCAATTCCAGAGGTGCGGTTCTAATTGTAATTCAAATTTCAATTTTTTCGAGTCCCTAACCCTAATGTAGTAATTGGTTATGGGAATTTCAATTGGACTGGTTAGGGTTTGTTTCGATTGGTACTGGGTACTCAAATTAGGGTAATTTTATGTTCAATTCAGTTTGGGTTTAGGGCCAGCTGATATAGGTTGAGGGGGTTTTTAGCAGTTGTTGAATTGAATATGAAAATTAGGGCAAATATTTGATTTTTGGAGTTGGGTTACTGATTTCTAGGATAAAAGTTAAACCTTGCTGAATAACATGAGTGAACTAGAATTTCTTTGTTTGTATAGATATTTGCGCTACTGTGATACTTAACTGAGTTATTGGATTGATTGTTGGATGATTATGTGTTTTGAACAGTGAGAATGCTCAGGGAAGAGCTACAGCTTCTTCAGGAGCCTGGATCCTATGTCGGTGAGGTTGTCAACGTTATGGGAAAGAACAAGGTCTTGGTTAAGGTGAGTGGCTGTCAGAATTTACAAAAATGGAAGTAGTTTACACTGTCTTTCTGCAACTTGATAACAATACCTGACAATGTGTCTGGCCTTCTGTTTTCAGGTTCATCCCGAAGGGAAATATGTGGTTGATATTGATAAGAGCATTGATATTACGAAGATCACACCATCTACACGTGTGGCTCTCCGTAATGACAGCTACGTTCTTCATTTAGTACTGCCAAGTAAAGTTGATCCTCTTGTCAATCTGATGAAGGTGGAGAAGGTTCCAGATTCTACATATGATATGATTGGTGGTCTGGATCAGCAGATTAAAGAAATCAAGGAGGTTTACTTCTGCACATTCTTACTCTTGAATTTAGATTCTTTGCACGCTAGATTTGTCTATTTTAGCTTGCTTTTTTTTATATTACGTGTGTACTGCATAACCGCAAGCTTAAATTACTATACATCTCTCATGCATATATCTAGTTGCTTGTCATGTCTTCCCTCTTACAAAAATTGTTTGGATAAATAGAAAATATCAGATTAAACATAGTTTGTGGCAGACGCTTTTCAGTTTTCTTATTCTTATTCTCCCCCTCTTTCATTTTATCCCCAATTCCATATGCTGCAAGATCTGCACAGCACCTCTCTTCCAGAGTTCAACTAGGCCTTATTTTCTGTGCTTAGAACTGCAATTATTGGTTTATATGATATTTGAAGGATTAAGTTGTTTACATGTTCCAACTTTAATTATTTTTATAGATGTTACATTACTTTGAAGTAAGAGCTCTTCTAGTAGGTGATAAGTTTGTTTCCCTCTTGAGAACGAAAGATTCACTGGTCAAAGATAGTCTGTGTTTCAAATCTGGTTTCTCTTAAGATTCTTTACTGGCTGTATATGTCTAATTTGGCCTGTGTCTGTGATAATACTTCAGGGCATTCTTCAACATGTCTAAATGATTTATGTTCACTTTTGAAGGTCATTGAACTTCCAATTAAACATCCTGAATTGTTCGAGAGTCTTGGAATAGCTCAGCCAAAGGTATTAATCACGTTGTTAATTTGCTACATTATGAATATTTGCTTGTCTGTGGTCACTAATCCCATGAAACTCTTTCTTTAATAAAACAGGGAGTCCTGCTTTATGGTCCCCCCGGCACTGGCAAAACCTTGTTGGCTAGGGCTGTGGCTCATCATACAGACTGTACTTTCATCAGGGTCTCTGGTTCAGAGTTGGTTCAGAAATACATTGGGGAAGGTTCCCGAATGGTCAGAGAACTTTTCGTCATGGCCAGGTTTGTTTTGATCTCTTGTTAATCATCCTACTTTTCCAAATGTTTGCGTTGTTAGTATGCGAATATGCTGCTTGGTTTGTGAATTCTGTTTGCCTTGCCTTTTCAATGAACTTCAGTAGATCCTCGAGTTTTATAGTGGGGCTCTAACTTGTTGAATATGCTTTTTGTTGCATTTGTATTGTATCTTACTCCTAGTATGATCAAACCATGATGATCTGGTTAGAATCAGGCATGTCTGTTCCTATGGCAGAGAATAACAAGAAAACTTTTTCGTTTGGAAAGTGCATTAGTTAATGCCATTTATTCAGAGCCATTCAAAAATAAATATAACACCTTTCTCTGTGGATAGGATCTTTAAATAATTAATAATCTACTGCTCTTCAGCCCTTAACATTCTTCACATCATATCGTCTACCTTTTTCTCACTTGTTTACTTCAACATTCATACAGGGAACATGCTCCATCTATCATTTTTATGGATGAAATCGATAGTATTGGATCTGCTCGCATGGAGTCTGGCAGTGGCAATGGTGACAGTGAGGTGCAGCGGACTATGCTTGAGCTTCTTAATCAACTGGATGGATTTGAGGCCTCAAACAAAATCAAGGTACACTGCATCCTGTGGTTTTAAAAAATGACACTCACCTTTCTAAAGATTATCCTTCATTCTAACAACCACCGTTATATCTCAGGTTCTGATGGCTACAAATCGTATTGATATTTTGGATCAAGCCCTGCTGAGGCCAGGACGCATAGACAGGAAGATTGAATTTCCCAACCCTAACGAAGAGTCTCGTTGGGACATCCTGAAAATTCATTCAAGAAGAATGAATTTAATGCGTGGAATAGACCTGAAGAAGATTGCCGAGAAAATGAATGGCGCCTCTGGTGCTGAGTTGAAGGTAATGTTGCGTCTTCTTTTTACTGGGTGAAGTTGTTAGTCCGTGTGTTGTGTGGACATATAAGATCTAACCATGTTATCTTCTTTTCCTTCACGCAGGCTGTATGCACTGAAGCAGGAATGTTTGCACTGAGGGAGAGGAGAGTGCATGTAACCCAAGAGGACTTTGAAATGGCAGTTGCCAAGGTTATGAAAAAGGAGACCGAGAAGAACATGTCTCTGCGCAAGCTGTGGAAGTGAGGTGTTCTTTCGCGGACGCTTGTTACTTCTTTACTTTGCCAACTTTTTGAACTGTTGTAAACGCACCAAAGCTCCTTTGTTTGTTCGGGATCCTTTTGGTTCAAATTTCAGTGTTTATTCTTGTATCTCTACATCATCTATTCAGCTTCGATTTCACTTTCCTCTAGTGAACTTCTAGATACAGCAATCATTTTTCACTTTCCTCTAGTGAACTTCTGGCTACAGCAATCATTGAGAAATGTCAAATATGGATCTGGTTTGTTGGATCATGGAGCATTGAGTGATGAACTGCAAAAGTCATACTGATTCGGTGGACGAGGATCATGGAATTTTGCAGTTTATATTGTAATTTTATCACTGTGACCCTGATAGGAAGCAAAACATGGCGTAGCTGTATTCCAAACCCATCACCAAATTAGATCATCTGATCTAGATCTTCAGACCTTTCTTGCTCACGTAATGGGTACCAACTCAACCAATATAACAATTAGTTGAGTCGAACAACACACACACAGTACAGACTACGATCCTAACCAATATAACAATTAATCTACTATGAGTCGAACTAAAACAGTACGATCGTGTGAGTCGAATAGATCCGACAAATGAAAAAAAAAAAATTTCTTAGTGGGGCAAAAAAGAGGACGTGTTGGATGAGTACATACCATGTGGCATACGTTAACTGCTGAACCCGCGTTCTGAGTTGCCTAACCTTCAATGCTAAGATAAAAATTATACCCAATTTCATTGACTTGGAATACTATAGAATACAAAAATCTCCATCCATCGAAGTCCAGAGCTTATCTACCAAATCCCGGACACCCTCCATAGTTCCGAGAGAAAAAATGAGCACAACTCATCCACAATATTTGTCATTCCTTTCATTACTCATCCTCTTATTTCTACAGCTTTTCCAAACATCAAACGGCGACGTCGGCACTGCTGCTCAGTATGCTCCCCCTTACCTACGTAAGTTGCATCTTTACCTATCTTCATGAACCATTTATGGTCCTATGGACATTACCCTTATCGCAAGTATTGTATTCCCTTTAGCCACCGACTGTTATGGAAGCGACTCGTCGCAGTTTCCGTCAAGTAACTTGTTTGCGGCGGCCGGAGATGGAATATGGGACAATGGAGCGTCGTGTGGGAGGCAGTACTTGGTGAGATGCATCAGCGCGGCTCAAACGGGGACGTGTGTTCCCGACAAGACCATTCAGATCAGGATTGTAGAGTATGCTGCGAGCATTGCTACTCAGCCGTCTGCGGCTGGCACCACCATGGTGTTGTCTCAGACGGCTTTCGCTGCCATTGCCAATTCATCGGCTGCTTCCGTCAACATTGAGTTCCAACAGTAAGCTAATTTAATTGATTTGATCACCTCACCCTCATTGAGTTTCACCTAATATGATCAAATATTCTTCTACTTGTCCTTAATTTTTTCATATATACGTATGCAGGGTGTGATTTATTGGTTTTGGACTGTGTATCATATATTCATCAGCAGAAGATAGCTAGCTGGAGCCAATCGATCCATGGCGGAGAAAATGTTTTTTTTTCATTGTAATATGTAATTACACATTCTAGAAATGCTTTGGAATAATGACAAAAAAATGCTTTTGGAATTGGTACTTGTACGTTTATTAATATACAGATTGAGAATTTTCATCTTGAACAAATAAGCAGAATATGTCATTTTCTTATTTTCGTCTATACAAATAGATACGTACACTACTCTTTAGTTGTTTGATATACTTTTCGTAAGCCTTCACTACTGAAGCTTCCCTGTTACTGCCTCGGCCTCCAACCTTTGGAAGCTTCTGGTCAACTTATGTTTGGTAATCGTGTATAGAAATTAATTGAATTCAAACTCATGTAACGTTGATGTTCAAACTCTTTAATATTATTAACAAATAATTCAAATTCGATATTAATTTGTATAATCATAATCGAGTTGGTTGAGAGTTTATTCTTTGGTATGATCGATCAGCACATGGTTAAGATTATTTGGAAATATATGAAACTCTTTTAATGAAGTAAGACTTTTGAATTAATTGTTTATTAGACTAACTTTTTGATCAAATTTTAACATTTTAACTATTTAAGTTGTAGATTTCTATAAGTAGATCAATCATACAAAATTTCAGTCAAATTGGTGATCGTTAAGAACTAAAACTAGAACTAGAATTAGATCAAATCAATGGACGAACTAAATCTTTCAAATATGAACCGATCAAGTTCATAATTGGTAAATCACACTTATGAATGTCTTAACGATTATCAATTTAGTTGAAAATTTACAGAAATGATCTATATATTCATAAATATTTATGAAATGAACTGTTAAGATCACTATTGAATTATGCATCCTAGCTGACGGAACCGTTCCATCGGCTAAAACATATATTTCGTCTGCAAATATCCTAGCCGATAAAAATTTCATCTGCTAAAATTCGTCAGCTAAGCGTCGTCTGCTACGACAATAGCTGACAGAATAGTTCTGTCTACTTAGATTTTAGTGGACGGCAAAAATAATTTATTATTATTTTTTTAGAATAACTGACTGTTTTTTTTCGTTTTTTTTCGTTTTTTAGGTCTTTCTTTTCCTTTTTCTTTCGATTTTTTTCCTGTTCCTCTGAAACCCGACAATTTTACCACCACCACCACCACCACTGCCCCAAACCCCCCCAATCGTGATGTGACCACCCACAACCTCCATCATCACCCCGTTTTCGCCACCACTGCCCCAAAAATTCCATCATCACCCACCGGTGGAGCCGACCTCGTTGACCCTGCGACGACTCCAACCTCCGCGTCGGCGACTTCCCCACCGCCCGACCCGGCCCACGTGTGCTGCTGAGGTTGTTCGACCAGGAGAGGGAGGATAGGTAGTTGGCGAGGTCAATCGGTGGGGAGAGGAGGAGGAGGGGTAACTTTGGCTGTGTATTTTTGGAGAAGGAGAGGGAGGAAAGCGAAAGAGAGATGAGGGATAGAAGAAGAAAAATAAGAAGAGATGACGAGGGTGAGAGATGAAGATATAGTTTTAAAAAATTAGGGTTTCTGCAACATTTGAAGAAAAAAAATCAAAATTTTATGAAATTCCGCTTAAAATTTTAGCACTTACGCGACGGAAATTTATGTATTCGGTCAGCTAGGTAAAATTCAAAATTTTTGGTGATTTTTGAAAAAAAAATCAAATTTTTATGAAATTTTGGCACTTCGGCGATGAAATTTTATGTATTCCTCAAATTTTTTAATATTTTTTTTGTAAAAATGTTTCCGTCCACTATGTTATTTTTTTTATTAACATATAAAATTTTCATCGGCTAGAAAAATTGTTTCGTCGGTTAAGTACTACTTACTCTACGGAACAATATTTTGTCGACTAAGTAATAACATAGACTACGAAAGTTTATTCCGTCGATTAAGTAGTACTTAGCTGACGAAACTTAATCGACGAAATAATTTTTCTTGCGTCGGCTAAGAGCTTTTTTCCACTAGTAGAGGTTCTCACAAAAAATGATTCCTGGAAATATAATATATAGGAAGGTTTTTTTGATAAGAATATATATATAGGAAGGTTAATATTCCGAAGTTTGCCATGAGATTATTTCTAACTTTTCGAGGATTGGAAATGAAACGACATCCGAATTAAGAAGGCTCCATGCATCATCTGATCATGTCTGCAATTATGTGTCAGTGTCCATGCTGTTGCGGAGAGAAATCAATCATGTTTCTGGAATTGAACTGGGAACGTAGAAATTAGTGGCATGCATGGGTCCGTTGAAAGGGAGTAGTAGCAGGCGACTCCAAGCAGTGACAAAGGCCAAAGACTCAGGCCATTCATGACTAGAGGCATTCATGTTACCTGCAGGGTCACACCCCAGGCTAGTCCGCCGTAGTCAACACGACGTCTATGCCTGCTTCAGTTTGTGCTTGTGAAGACTAGAACCATCGAGGAATTTCAGTGATGCTAGAAGGGATCGTATTGGTAAATGTAGGAAACTAAAACAAGGCATGGCTCTGGGCCTAGAACAATAAAATAAACAAGGTCTGGACCTAAAACATATGAAAGAACAAGGCCCAGGTTTCGACGCATCGTTTAAGGAAACAATCTGATTATCATACCTGACCGACGAGCCTCCAACCAGAGGATGGATTCTGATAAGCGACCCACCTATGCGACCCAACCCGATCCGAATGAACCAGAAAAGCGCCTTAAAGGTATGCAATCTAGTTATTTGATTTCATATTTTCAGGTCATGCATATATTGATTTCTAGTGCCAGAAGAGAACCCTGTTACGGTCACGTTTCCTTTGGGTATTTGGATTCCGCTTTTCACTAGGATAGGGGTTTCCTTGTTTTAGCGTGTATGGAATATAAATCCTAGTCCTGTCCTGATTAGGATTTCACTTGTAGTGAGGGGTCTTGGAGACTATTTATACCTAGACTCAGATGACAAGGAGGAGCCACAGCCTATAGAAATGGAAATGCACTCTTTCATTCATTCTGGAAAAACAAAGCCTGAAGTAGTCATGAAAGAGGAACAACAACAACCTGCTGGATACTCTTTTATTGCCGACATGGATTCACATGTTCCGGGAGACGATTCTACTCAAATTGTCCAAGAAAAACCTCAGGTTGCTGGGGACTTTCCGACTGACAATGACAAAAAGCCGCTTTCTCGTTGCCCTGCCTGCATCAACGAGCTTGACGACGATGAGCTTGACAAAGAGATTGACCGCTTGTTACCGCCGATTCCTTGTATGTCTGAAAAGGTCTCGCATGTTCCTGTAGACGATTCTACTCAACTCATCAATGAACAACCAGAGGCTGCTGGAGGCTTTCGGACTGAAAATGACAAAAAGCGGCTTTCTCGTTGCCCTGCCTGCAATAAGGTTACTGATCATGGTTATGTCAATTGCCCTGACAGAAATTTTCAGAAATATGGTGTTTCCATGTTGCCTTATATGCATGAAGAAAACCCATCATGACACTAAAGATTGCCCCAGTGCAACTAAAGATCTCTTGGAGAAGCTTTGTTATTGCAGTATATGCGCTAAGAATACTGATCATGCAACTTTTGATTGTCCGAAAGAAAATGCATTTACAGAGTACAACGGACTCCGAGTGCAAAATGTTTGTGATTTCTGTGGACAGTTTGGTCAAGTGAGTCAACGATGCTAACACAATTCTGATGATCTTGACTGTGGTCTCCCGAGTGAGGATGACTGGTAACAATATGGGTAGCATAGGAGGGTTCCCAAAGCTGTTATATATGTAGTTAGTAGCAGCGGATTGTTTTGAAATTTATCTGTTGTATCTTGTTTGAGACGGTGCCAGTTATATATTGCATGGTTTCAGTTGTAGCATTTGAATTTGTCTTTTGTGTTTGCCCCGAACTCGATCTACTCTATCTATTTTAAATTTCGAACGCTAAAATTCTCAATCTGTATTGATAAAAAAGATACAACACTGTTCTGTCTATTGTTAGTTTGAAGGATATCGAGCTCAATATATATGCCACCCTATATGGGAAAGCATATGAAATTTGAGAGCCACAACTTCCTGTGGCCTCCTTTACATTCATAACACCACCCGATCTTTGTTTCTCTTGATAAAGATAAATAACTTGAAAGTCCCAAGTGATGAAGGATCGGAGAAGAGGTGGACATAAATCATTCATATGTACTATTTCAAATGCTAAAACTCTCATTCCTTAATGAATAAAATAAATAGATAGAAAACAATGTTTGTGTGAATGATACCCTATATTAGAATAAATAGATACACTCTCATTCTGAGTTCAATATATATGCTACCCTATATTAGAATATATGTCAAACCTGAAAATCCACACCCCCACTGGCCTCAACTACCTCTTTACACCACACAATCCTTGGTGTTGTCCTACTTTTTCCTCTCTATATTAAGAGAATTACGCGGTCACCGCCGCAACCTCATTCCCAGAAATTATAGGAACCGGTGTACGTAGGCCACCATGGTCCATGGGAGCCTAAGTTGTAATATGTTGCAGCCAGTAAAAACGAATCTATGATAGATTGTTTCCCGTGTGAATGTTGCACTTGTACATGAACTGTCGTCGACAATCTGCTACTTCTACATAACATATATCCAATTCACCAGTCTGCTAAATATAAAGCCTTGTGGACATGATACTGTTGAGTTTCTCCACTCACCAGTCTCACTAGAGAAGACTTGAATGTTAAATACAAAACAACGTTCATTTGGCTTATCGGGAGGAAGAATTCTCAGAAGTTTGAACTTGTACCCAGCTTTAGTTTTAATTATCCTGCTTCCTTCTTCTTCTACTTCTTGTTGATCATAGAAAGGCTCACAGATGAATCCCACTGCAGGCTGTCGATTCCAAAGTCGGGATGAGATAGATGGTATCGAGGTGTGGGAGGAAGACTAACCAGTTGCATGGTCCATGGATTGCCGATGTAATACTCAGCAGTGATCTTCATTCTATGTACAACAGAGAACCAAGTCATTCCATGTAGCTAGCACTCGTAGCGTGGATCTTTCATGGAACTCAATAACCTCTTCATTCTTTTTGTAAACGACCTTTCTTCTGTGTCACTGAGTGCATCCCCAAATTCGTTTACAATAGTACCAAGCACTCAGTGGCGTACCAACCAATCCGCCAATGTATATTAAATTTTTGGAATTAATAATATAAATACACTATTATGTATATATAAAGAAATTATGACATTAATATATAATTATATCATAATTAGAATGTAATTATATCAATGAACATAATTATACTATAATTACATGTTATCATATCCTAATTATGTACAATTATACCATAAATTAAAGGTAAGTTAAAACTCTCCCACAGGACCACAACTCTCTCCCGCCCTAACTAAGATCCGCCATTGCAATTTGCAAGCACTGCAGTTTGCTTTTATCTTTGGGTCCACAGAAAACGACCAATGAAATAAGGATCTGATATGAGACTGCACCAACTCTTTGAAACGCTTGCAATCAACGGCAAACAGATTCAGCGGGAAGTAGACAGAGGATTTCAACTAACAGTTCTTTTGGGATATCAACACCTCATCTCATGTTTAAGCCTTCAAGAAATCTATCTCAACAATCTTCTCTCTCAAAATTTCATTCTAATCCACAAACCTGCTGTCTCTAGGCTCCTCTTATATATAGACACGTATATATTCTAAGTTTCTGACCTTATATTCCTGGCTCGAGTAGGGGTTTTTGTAGGACTGAAATCGAGTTGCGTCGAAAGGCCCAACATCCTCCAATAACAAGGGCCAGTCCAATACTCTTTCATAGGCCCATCTTTACTTGCCCAATAGTAATATGCCAATGATTAACAAAGGCGCGGACGGCATGGCAGTCCAATGCTCTATGACTATCACAATGTGAGAACTAATCACATGGATGAATCAAATGGGATTTGGTCGGTTACCGTCATATCTGTATTTTAAGGCTCAATTTTCATGCATAGATCAAGATGAATCAGATTTGAGCCTTACAATACAAATTTGATGAGAACTATTATGATCCAAATGAACGAGACCCATCACAATGTATGTATCAATTTTTTTTGTTGGGTAACAATGTACGTATCAACTTACAAATGATTCATTGTTGAGTGACGTGTCACAAACGACATGGCATACGGAGTTGGTTTGACCATAGGTCATCTATGAAATTTTGTTGAGGACCCGCACACTGCTCAATGCTTAAAGGCCCAAACGAAACCAGAGGGATAGGTTGAGCCGTTGAGCACGGGCACCGCCAGTAAAAATGGGCTTGTTGGCTACTAAGCCCATAAGAAATAAGCGGGCTAGGCCGAGCCGAGGCGGTGAATCGGGTAATGGGCAGGCTGGGGCCCCACCCAAAAAAGAAAAAGAAAGAAAAAAACTCTCGCTGATACTGCTTCCAGTTATTTTGTTCTTGCTTTTCGATTTTAATAGTAATGAGAAGAGGCGAAGAGGAGAAGAATGACGTAGATGGGCTCCTTGTGTTTTTAGAATTATCTGATTCCATGTCTATCTGATTCTGATGAAGGTAGCAGGAGCTGTGAGCTGTTGAAGAAGAAGAAGCTCTTTTTGCCATAACGAAGCTTGCTCTACCTGGACTGCTTCGTCTTCTTCAAGGTTTGTTTGTTTTTTTTTCTCTCTTAAAATTTGTACAAAAATCAATTGTATTTGATGATTCCAGGATTTCCAGCTATGAACCATCTGAAAATAGAGGGTACCAGATGATTCACATTACATTTCCTGAAAATTCTCATATGTACGTAATGATCAAAAAAGATGCAGAACACTGTTCTCTTCAAGTTATTTTGAACAATATTGAGCTCAATATATATGCCACTGTATATTGGAAAACAAGTCAAACTTGAAACTACACCCTCCTGGACTCATTTTGGTGTTCTCCAACTTCTTCCTCATCCCCATGAATTGTAGGAACTGGTGTAGGCCACCATGTGTGCCTAAACTGTACATGTTCTTGGCAACGAAAAACGTACATGTATCCTGTTAGAGAGGAGAGATTCCACATCAGAAATAAGATAAATAAAATATAACTTATATGTAGGTGGATCATTCCTAATTGTACCGAGACATTTTGTGGATAAAACCCAACACCTTAAAGGTGGTTAAGTTAAGACAGTATCGATATACAGATAATCCACGAGCCACGCTTGTCGCTGTTTGACTTGGTATCAGAACGGGTCTCTCTCTAATTGCTTCTCACGGGTTAGTGGTCTGATTGGTTTAGACATTTGTACACGTGCTAAACCTTTGAGTATGATTGCACGTGAGAGTTGGTGTTTGAGTAGAAGATGACATAGATTCACGTGCAAACCTTGTTAAGTTGCACGTGAGGAGGCGTGTTGGAGATAAGAGATTTCACATCAGAAACAAGATAAATAAAATATAACTTATATGTGGGTGGATTATTCCTAATTGTACCGAGACCTTTTATGATTAAAACTCAACACCTTAAAGGTGGTTAAGTTAGGACAATATCGGTACATGGATGATCCACGGGCCACACTTGGATCTCTTTATATAGTTAACTATATCTAAAATTATATATGTAACAATCAAATTTATTTATTTAAAATTTCATTGAATAAAAGTTTAGCCCATGTTATTTTCAAATTCGGACTCCGTCTCCGAATCCCACTAAAGGCTTTACATACCACATTCGACAAGGTCAGGGAGGATGGTATCGAGAGGTGGGAGGAAGACTAACTAGTTGCATGGCCCGTGGATTGTCAATGTAATAATTACAGTGATCTCTGATTTCTCTGTAGCAGAAAACCAAGTCATTCCATGTAGCTAGCACTTGTGGATGGTAC
Organism: Comarum palustre; assembly: GCA_951800085.1. NCBI lineage: Eukaryota > Viridiplantae > Streptophyta > Magnoliopsida > Rosales > Rosaceae > Comarum > Comarum palustre. Next base: position 1,934,471 of record OX637588.1, on the reverse strand, counting down.
ATGGAATTCAATAACCTCTTCATTCTTGTAGCACACATATTTCAAGAAGTGCATTCTCATGGAATCTATTATTAAACTAGTAAGTATCCGGATTCGCTCAGATTGTTTGATCTCTTCTGAAGGCATGTCCGGGTTGGCCCGAATTAGTTCAAAACGTCAATTTTCTGGCGGGAGACCAGAAACCCAGTTGGGTCGAGAGGCCCAATATTCTCCAGCAACAAGGCCCAGTCCAATACACACCTTCAAAGGCCCATCATAACTTGCCAAATATAGTAATATAAATTAACAAAGGCGCGGACGGCACGTCGTATAGGCTCTTCCTCAATTCTCAGTTCTCCGATTTTCTCCATTCATCGTTTCTCTGCAAATTTCCAGGTACTAATTTTCTTTCTTTCTTTTTTTAAAACAAGATTGATATTCAATTCTCAAATTCACTTTTTGTTCTGCGAGAAATTTCTATAATTTAAAGATTTTGATTGTTGATTTGGGGGGTTGATTTTAGGGTTTGAGCAATGAATCGGGAAGTGCAGCTGGAGCCAGTAGTACCTGATGATCCTAGTGACGTGGACCCTCTGCTACAGAGAAGCCACGCCGACGACGAGTCGTCGGCTCCGGCGAGCTCAAGTGAGATTAGGAATGAAGACATTGAGAATGGCTCATCTATTGCTTGTTGTCGCATTTGTCTCGAAAGCGATTCCGAAGCAGGTTGAGTTTTCGGGTTGAAAGTTGTCTCATTTTGGTCTGATCATGTTTGTTTTGTTGGTGAAATACTGAAATGTGCTTGTTTTGGGGTGAAGAATTGTGTCTTGTTGTGGTTTTGATACAACAAGATGTGTTGTTTCATCGAATATATGAGGGCAGAAATGAGTTTGATCTGGTTAAATCTTTTATGTTTATCGGCTATAAGGATTACCCTGAATTGAAGTTTCTCATAGACCTTGGTTAATTTGTATGCATCTCTTGCACTCGGTTTCTATTGTTTACTTTTGATCTTTGTAATTTGCAGGGGATGAGTTGATCTCACCATGCTTGTGCAAAGGCACCCAGCAGTTTGTGCATACATCCTGTCTTGATCACTGGCGCTCGGTTAAGGTATGTCATGTTGGGATTCGGTGACTCTTTATTGTCAAAGAGTGAGGAAGTGGTATAATATATTTTGATAGCCTCAACTTAATTCTCCTTAAACTTCACTTTTCTCTTTGTAGGAAGGTTTTGCGTTCTCGCACTGCACCACTTGCAAAGCCCAATTTCATCTTCGAGTTGAATCATACGAGGACAGCACCTGGCGTAAATTAAAGTTCAGAATTTTTGTGACAAGAGATGTTATACTTGTATTTGTAGCTGTACAAACAGTAAGTGACAGTGTTTGCATTATGTTACATGAAATGGTTTATACTGGATTTTATTAATTATTACTGTCATATACTGTTGAGATTCATATGATAAGCACTCTTCTTGACTTTCCAGGTAATTGCCACAATTGGTGGTTTTGCATATCTGATGGACAAAGATGGTGGCTTCAGGAATTCATTCAGTGATGGTTGGGATCGTATCTTGTCAAAGCACCCTATACCATTTTACTATTGCATAGGTAATGTCATACACCTTTAAACTGATTTAAAAATAATTTGGTGTGGTTTCCTTGCTTCATTGAAATGTGTCAATTATCTGGTGTAGAAGCTAATTTTCAGCTGTGTTACTCATCATTAGTGTCAAGGTTCTGTTTCTGGTAGTTCTGTGTGAGAAGATGGTCATGATTTTGCATTTGTTCTTAATCTGTTTCATCTATTGACTTGTAATGAATTGTTGCTTTATGCACTTGTTACCAGGTTTCGTCGCCTTTTTTGTGCTGCTTGGATTTTTTGGGCTTATACTACACTGTTCATCCTTCAATAGCAATGACCCACGGATGACTGGCTGCCAGAACTGTTGTTATGGATGGGGAATATTGGATTGTTTCCCTGCATCTATGGAGGCATGCTTTGCTCTGGTTATTGTTTTTGTTGTCATCTTTGCTATTCTTGGCATAGCTTATGGTTTCCTAGCTGCTACTATGGGTATTCAGAGAATCTGGCAGAGACATTATCATATCCTGACCAAGAGGGAACTCACAAAGGTTAGTTGCACACAGTGATTAGTTTTCTTTGAACTTGGAAGAATTCTTATAATCTGAAAACTATTTTGGATAATGTATCATTCAGAAAACGAGTTCTTATAATTTAGACATTTTGCAGGAGTATGTGGTGGAGGATCTTCATGGTTGCTACACACCGCCAAAGTTGGATCCTGAACATGAAGAGCGTCTGAAAATGCTCAAGTTACTGTATTGATAGATGAGGCGTTTCAAATTGCCCTTCGAGTGTTAAATGTATCAGAATTTGGCATCCCTGTTATGTACTTCTGGTCGGTAACAGTAACATTATAAAGGAGCAGAGAAGGGAAAGGATAGTCTCACTTGTATTCATTAAAATGTCATCATCCTGCTCTAGTGGTCATAAATGATGTTTTTGAGAGAGAAGTATCCTGAAGTACCGCAAGGCTGTAAATTGTGCTGGTCTCGTCAAAATCTTGAAAATTATATTCAAAGCCTCGAACAAGTTGTACAATTTTGAGGCTTAGCTCGTTCTGCTGCTCTAATTCTTAGATAGTTGTCCATGATGATAGTGTGTCATCTGAAGTGTAATTTCGCAGCAGGAACAAATTGGAGATGTTTACACCTTCAGCTAGCAGTGTTGTCATGGCAATCGTATATTTGTGCTGACCATGACAACTCTAAAACAACCGTGGTGGAATAATTGGCAGAGTAGCTTAGAACAATTTTACCGGGTAAACTGAGTCGCCAAGAAGTTTCTTCTTAAGACAACTATGTACATTTGCTATTTGCACATCCAAGCGTAGGAAGAGAGATTCAAAAATGGAAATCCCATGCATGTACTACACATCTTTTTTAGTCGGAGTATCTTCGCTATGACACTGAGGTTCTGATTCATGTTGGCCACTTGCAAAAATAAGATGATCACCATCTCTAATCACCTTTATATCGTCGATTTCAGCTCCTCCATCTTTGCATAGTACTTTAGCCGGAGTGAGACTGAATTTCTTGGCACCAACCTCAAGTAACTCCTCAAAACTGGCAGGAAGTAACACTAATTTCCCTGCAACTTCACCCTTTTCAGGGCAGCTAATTGTCACTCTAGCAGGGTTGTAACTATTCACAGTACCCTTAAGAGTGGTTGCGGTGGTCTCCCTGACAGAGGAGAAGAACAAATCCTTCTCCCCTGTGTGTGCAGCTGACATCATCCCGAAAAGTGAGTTATGGAAGTTGTTAGTCCTACGCCTTGGGCGGCGTCGACCCAATGATCCCCCATCTGGTACTAGAAATGAGCCTTCCTGGGAGGCAGGATGGATGTTTGGCTCACTTGTAAATCTCCCAAGGAAGCGAATTCCAGTCTTCTGCTCAGTAGGAATGCTTATAACAGATTGATCTTTCGCCTCTTTTCGCGATTGAAAAAGGTTCTTTATCTCTTCATGGCCTTGTTGGTCAGCTAGAGCTCTTGCAGTCCAGCCATGGAGGTCTGGCTTGTCAATATCAGCCCCCTTTTCCAAAAGAAATTTAACAATTTCAATGTTGTCTTCGGACACTGCGACATGGAGAGCTGTGGTTCCATTGCCTCTAGGAGCTGTGACATCACCTCCATGTCGAACTATTTCATTGAGCAAGTGCAACCTGTTTTGCTCAGTAGCAAAGCAAGCGAAATGACCAACATCCCCAGCATTCAAAGTTGCACCGTTGTCTATCAGCAGTTTCGCAATCGATTCATGATCGTTCTGAATTGCCTCCCAAAGTGGTACATTTCCCTCTGAGTCTGTAAATCATAGAACACAGTCAAGTTCTTTGTTCAGTTTCCAGTAAATGGAAACTATGTTCATGTTAGCATTGCAATCGATCCCATGTTGCCAACAGACATAAACAACTCTTTCAACAACACAAGGCATTATGCATCGACTTGTATGTCGGCAGTGTACGAAAATCATGTCATGAAAAAGGGTAAGAATTCTAATATCAAGTTTGTTTCTTTGTTCTTACTTTTTACACAAAGATCTATTTGCACAAACCACGAGATTGAATCATAATCACTAAGAGTACTTAACATCAAAGCTTTCCCTATGAAGATGTAACTTTCATCCTTGCAATCTTGCTTGCATGTTGTGATAAAATATAAGATAATACACTAAACAAACTGGGATAAGATAACCATGCCAGATCCCTAGGAGACACAAATAGTCCTGTATTACTATACCTAAGCAAGAAGTGAGGCACAGATGCATGCCTCCCGCGCAATCAGGTATATTAAGAAAAGCTGTTTTTGGATCATGTTCTGAAGTAACATACATACATAATGAAGCAGACATACAGTTGGTTTTTCAGTTTTTCTAACATACATATTATATATATGCTGACTATGATCTAGTATACTATATAATGAAGCAAATAATTGAGTGATATAGTTGGTTGTTTGATTAGGAAAGTCAACACTCAATGGACATTATATTCTAACTTACTCTTAAGGGAAAGAAAAACAAGAGTCATGTATGAGATGGGAACAAAATCAGGTAATCGGGTTAGGCCAATTCCCAATGATCAACACTAGGGACTTGGATCCCACACACAAATAAATTGCACTAAAAGAAATGTATGAATTATCACAGCTGCAACATGACTAAAAAAACTGGATCTGTACAAATCGGACAAGTTCTCTACTATGATTTATTAAACCAAATGCAGGTAATATGATCAACCTTCTTACTGATGAAGTCAATAATGATGGTTAAATTATAATAGGCCTTGGTCTTACCTCTACTGTTAGGAAGCGCCCCATAGTCCAATAGTAGAAGCACACAGTTCTCACTTCCTTGGGATGCAGCTATATGCTGGTTTTTCATAGAAAATGTGAAAGTTGATGTGTTAGAAAATCATATTCAGAATTGTGTGTGCTAGGAAAAATAAAAATCAGTAGCAGAAGATTTCACACACCAGAGCTGTTCTTCCATTGTTGTCGGATTCATTTGGATCCAAACCCCGTCTCAATAACTGATGCAACAGCAAGTCATCTCCTCTCATTGCTGCAAAGCATAGACTGAGAGGTAGATCCAATCTACCACGAGCTAGCATGTTCTCAGTCTCCAACAAAACTCCCTCCATATATGGATCCTTGGTGTCTTTCAAGTGCTGCCCCGTTTGAGAAAGTGTAGCATGTCAAAATCCATTCAAAATATAAACCGAGGATTTTTAAGAAGAGGTTATATCATGTTAACAAACCTGGAGGAGGTTATTCATTATTATAGTTCCATCTCCAACATTAGCTTGCACTATGCTCAAGAATGTGGTTCTGTTGAGCCGGAGTAGCTGACTCAATCTCTTGGTCCTAACTGTAAAGAGCTGTGGCCTATAACAAAGTACACCGATCTCCCCAATGAGATCACCAGTTTTTGCCTCACCAATGACCTGCGATTAGTTAAAATAGGAGTCAGCCTCCTCACTAACATAGACGCCAAATCTATTTAAACGTACAAACATGTTCATCATGATCAGATTGGAGCTTACCTGTTCAACTCCGTTCTTGAGAACCACTAGATCCTGTTAAAGAAATGAAAAAATAAGTACATTAATTCTTCAGAGAGTAAACTAGAATAGAAAGAACAGGAAAGCGAATAATGCATGTGAAATTGAAAGGAAGACAGAAGATCAATTATTACAGCAGCACCAGTAACAAGTATGTAGAAATCTGTAGGTGCTTCATTCTGCAATATTATATCTTCTTTGGGAGGGAAGTACTCGGCTTTCATCTCAGAAACCTTTGGATCGAGAAGGGAAAAAAGAAGATTCAGCTGAACATCTAACAGAACATATTTAAAAAGTTCACTGTACGACAAACATTCAATGGAGACTTTTAGAATGGTTTATACTTACCAACTGAAAGAGCAAGTCATTTGAAACCCCATGAAACAAGTACACCTTGTCGACAAGAGAGTAAAACAGATAATGTGAAATACTTGAGCGGATGGCTTTAGGGAGTGAATCAAGAGTCTCTTGTTGCTGGAGACCCTCTGCATCTGTCCTGAATTTTAGACACAAGTGAGCAAGCATCTGATCCTGCAGGCGAACAGGCAGTTGGTTCCTCTGTGCAAAACTGGAGGCAGCTTGTATAGTATCCCTCTGTTAAAAAATAAGGAATTATGAGTTCACATTTTGTTATTTTTCTTCTACCAAATCTAACAAGAAAGCAACAGTTTACTAACGAATTTTCGTGTTCGACTGGTCCCATGGACAACCAAGTTGGTCATATTTCCGATCAAGTATGATGTCAATCCAAGGTTGAAAAGCATGTAGAATATGTCAAAGATCATCTCCCTTGTATTGACAGGATGCAAATCTCCATAGCCAACTGTAGTGAGTGTAGTGATAGACCAATAAACTGAAGTCACATATCGAATCCATATACTTTGATGAAGAAAGTCTTCCATTGATTTTCCAATCCATGTGTTACTAGGGTCACGGTAACGTGCTGCAAGAAGGTAATAGAAGCATCCAGCACTATGAACCGCAAATAGGGTGACCTACAGAAAGATCATCCGAATCCCAGTAAGATGGCACTGCATAAGAATTGCAATTTCTTAAGTATAACCCCAGAATCAAGAGAATTACTTACACAAATAAGTTTTGCACAACGAACCCAAAAGTAGTTGTAGTTCCTATCTTTCTCCAATCTGTTTAAACACGATCAATGAAAATTAGTATACAGGAAAATTGTACTTCCCCCATAAGCGGCTATATTGAAGAAAATCATGTACCTGGAAAATAGAGCACTAACTCTCCTAAGACGCCAAAGCCGGAGCATGTTGAAAAAGCCATAAGACCGGAAAGGTTTAGGGGAGATCTTCCTAGCAAGTTCAGAAGGAATTGTGGATATGACATCAAAGATCAACCAAGTACTTGCGTACTTCCAAGCAATCTGCTTTTGATCATCAACAAGTAGATATGTAGCCTTATCCAGGTAAGCCACAAAGAATGTAAGAACAATATCTATAGCAAAGAAGCCATTGACAATGTTGTCAATAATGGCAAGGGGTCCTTGTGGTTTCTTAAGAAAGCCAAATTCGAAGGGGGAGACCCAAGCAGTGTAGATGACCAGAACCACAAGAAATGTCTCCCAAATCCTGCAAGAAACAATTCAGTCTGAGCCGATTTTAACAATAAGAAACTTCCATTTTACTCACAGAACATAACTACAGGTAACAATATCTAATACAGAATTCAAAACATCATATGGCATGCTTCAGTTACAAGCCGAAACGAAACTTGACTTGGTTTCCTTCTCCACCTAAATAGAATGTGCCAAGAAATCAACAAATGAAACCAAGGTGATTGCTTTCCATTCTAGTCAACAAGAGTGTTTTGAGGCCTCCACCTCTGACTTGAAAAACCCTTCTTTAATATTTCAAAGCCAAACAAGAACATGCACAGAATGTTGTATGTATGACGAATTCGATATGTCGGTTTCGGTTTGGAAAAACAATCTGAATCCAAAGAATGAAACTTTTGACCCCTAGAATTTTACAGTGAAATGCATTTTACTAACACGTTTATCACATAGCATTAAAGAAACACACTTTAAAATCTGCAAAAGGCAAAAGCAGAAACAAATGAATCCTTTCTGAAGATTCAATGTCGTCTTTTCTCACCGGAAAACATAACAATGGAAGAATCAACAAGCAAGAGTAACAAAACGACCGTAACTCCAACAAATCGAAAAGAAGAAGACAAATATGACCAGGTAAAAAACACAGCACCAGTTGCAACGCTTTCACTACAACCACGAAAGCATGCATAGAACAGTCACCGAGTTTTCAACGCCGTTCGTCTCCAAAACCAAAAACACAAACCCAGAAGAAGAGGAACCATTAAAAATTAATCCTAGTAAACTAGTTTAGTCAAACCAATTATGCAGAATATATTATTACTACATAGAAAACTAGTAAACAACTGACCAAAAACAAATCAGCATAAAAAAACTAACCAAATATAAATGGACTCATTCAAGGCGTTTTCCGACATGAATGTTCAGACTGAAAACAAAGGCGTACCTGTAACGGCGGTCGTACGGCGAAACAATAAACTGGCCGAGCTTTACTCTCCTGTTACTAGACCTGGCGCCGAGAGACGGCAGTATTCCGGTGGAAAGACTATAGTGACTGCCGTCTCTAGACAAGTCCAGCTGTTCTTGGCCGCACATTGAAACACCACTGAACGCCATTTGCGAACTTGGTTTCTTGTCTCTTGGGATTGTTTTTTCTAGCTAGCTTTGAAGTTAGAGAAACCAGAGAGAGCTGTGTCTCCTCTGGAGAGATCGCTGTGGTCTCTTGAAATATTTTATTTTGTGTATATATAATAAATACGGGGAGCTTATAATCCGGTTCGGGCTCGACTACGATCACACGATCACGTCTGAGCTCGGTGCCAACATAGACATGGTTTTTTACGGTTGGTTTGCTCGGACCCGGATGTAGAATATATAGAGGAATTGATAGTGTTTTGACTGTTTTAACCCTATGAACTTTAGAGTTCTGTGACTTTTGTCTGCACCGCCGATTACCTTGGCCGTCCAATAAACAATTCAGAGTTGGATGGGGGTGATGTAAAAGGTCTGCATGATTAATGAGGCTTTTCTACGGGCTAAGGTTGTTGTAACGGAGGACGGGGCTGACCTAACCATTTTAGAGGCAAAAGGAAGTTTCGTGTCGTAGGACTACTTGAGCGTCTGTTTGAGATGTCCATTACTTTTTTTTGGTGAGTGTACAAACTTTTATTTATAAAGAAAAGCTTAGACAAACGTACATACTATTACATACTTTCATAGTTCGATTATATAGATGCGTATTAGAATCAACAAAAACATTAAAAAAACAAACTAGAACAAATAATCAATCATCAAGCCAATCCAACATGGATCCGATCCAAAAGCAAGCTCAGTAGAAGAGGAACTCGACGTTGTCGACATCGTCAACAAACGAGTTATCTTGTAACACAGGACTATTACTACTGTGTGACATAGAACCGTCACCGGAGCTTCTACCAATGGACGAGACAACCACCAAATCAACTATACAGATGAATACCAACACCGAACCCATAGAAAACACAGTCTCTATATATATAATCCAAAACCCAAAACTATACAAAACATCCACACACCTCATCAGCGCAAGACTAGGCAAAAGATCGTCAGGCTGGGTTGTAACCAATAAAATGATAAAAAAAATAAGGGAGATTCAGCATAAACGAGAGTGCAAACACCAACACACCTATTTTTTACATATGATTCGACGCTGATCTCATATAGTTGATTTGACGAACTTTCATTGAAAACACTGATGACATTGATGAAGCATTTGAAGGAAGAGGAGATCTAGGTTGGGTAATCTGAGAGCGAAAGAGGCAGTTGATTTGGGTGGAGGATCTAGTTGAAGGGTGGGGAAAAGAGTCAAACCGGAGCTTGAAGGAAACAGAACTCTGTCACTACCAAACAGAGAATCTACCACATCAAGGGTAGGAAAAAACAAAATGGAAAGAGATTGTCCTCCTCCATCTCTCAATCTAAAGATCGGATCAAATGAGATCTAGATATGAGGAGAGGAGAGAGGGAGGAGAACCAGGGAGAGGGATTTTGGGTGCATGAACCGGACCTTAAGATGTCCATTAATTGAAAGACATGTGTTAGAGGTGCGGTGAAAGTGCATGTTTGCATTGTCGATGAGTCGTGATCTGTTGATCATCTAGCCTAATCGATATCGTAGAGATTATAAGTTTAGAAATGACTGAACACATATAAGGATGATCGGGTTTCACTGATTTGATAATATATATTTAAAAGAAAAAACAAAGTGCATACCTACAGTGCCTTTGTTATAGACAATTGTTTTACATGCTAGATAGAAAATGTGACAATGTTTCGATTCAAATGAATTGTAATTTTATTGTCAACGCTTATATATAGAGTTAATGATTTGCTATATAAATTGTCGTAAAATTGTGAAACCGTAAATGTAAGCTACAACAGGTTATTATCACATACACCTTTACTTTGTGTACGTAAGTTTTGTGACCTTTTCAATCACTACTAGCGAAAAGGCCTATGGACACAAAACAAATGGGCAAGATTATTACAGAGTTTGCTCTTGTTTTTCCTTTGTCCATTGTTTTTCAAAACTTTTGTTTAGGAAAGAGATCCATGTCTGCCCTACATTGAAATGTGAAATCCATCCCTTTCTCTACATACAAAGGAAATCAAACATACCCGCTGCGATTAAAAAGTTTAGCAATATGAAGTGTTCGAATAAGCTAATAATACAAAAACAAGAATAAACCAATGCACCTATAGAGACCCACGTTGCACGAAAACGGAAATGTGAAAGAGCGGAAGCGGTTTTTTTTTTTAAAAAATGACTCGAAGCGAAGCGTTTTAGAAGCGTCGTAATAAAATAATCATACACATTTATATATTAATAAATAAATAAAAATAAATACATTTATCTAATTAAAAATAAAATAGACATCATTTAAATAAAAATTAAGATTAATCAAATAATTAATATTGTTGATACCACAACTATTTTTATTTAATTGAATTAATATTATTAAGATTAAATTATACTATTAGAGTCCAACAACAATAAGAATTAATATTATAATCTATTAAAACATCTCCGGTTTGGATCAAAAATTTTTGTTAAATTAAAATTTGACAGCTGATGATGTGACACAATTAAAATTTGACAGCAAAAGACATAGACTAACCGAACTGTCAAACTTAATTATTATTTTATTATTTATCCAGATACAATATATACTATCCTATCTTTCTCTATCCTCATCTTCAAATTCTTGGGTTCCTTGGTTCCTTCTTCTTTTTCTTCTTCTTCAGTCCTTCAATAAGCCAAGATCGATCAATTCTCTTGGTCCCTCTCTTTCTCACCACTTATTTTCTCTGCACTTGTCTCCTATACTTAATTGTAGATTCATATCTAATAGCTTGGTTTTGAACTTTTGATGTCCGTGGGTGTTACTCTTAGGTCCAAAATTACAGTTGTAGTTGAACAAGTGATGATGGAGATGCTGAGGACCCATATTCATAAAGGTTTGAATTGAAAACATCATATTGAATTGCTCCCTCAATTACCATTCTCAGATCACAAAATCAGATAATTTTTTTTCATGTTTTCTCTCTACTGGGTATGGGTATGAAGATTTGGTTTGAACATGGGTAGTGGGTTTCGTTTCGATTATGTTCGTCGCCGATCTGTTTCGATCGGTGGCTTCATGATGGTTTTTGCTTCACGGTGGTACCGATCGATACTATAAGTTTTGGTCTGGGTTCTGGGTATGAAATATACAATAGGAGAGGGAGAGACGATCAGACCAAATGAAAGAGAAAATAGAACCCTGATCGGACCTCACCCCGTTATCCAACCCCTCAAATCGAAGCTCCCACCTCTCCCGCCGGACAGCACCACTGATCGTACGCAATCAATGATCCGGGTTGCGAACGTATCGCGATTGGGTATGTTCGTTCCTAAACGCGGGTCGCCAGCTAAACCAGGGTTCCAGGTAGCTCTGCTTCCTACAAATGGGAAAATCATGCTTCCGATTTGGAAGCTCACGCTTCCATCGCGCTCCCGATGCTACCTTTTCCGGAATCGTCATTTCGACCGTTTCCATGACGATTCCGTTACGGAAGCGGGAAGCGTGACCTTGCCGGCGCTTCCGTGCAACGAGACATGTCTACAAATAAGACCGAGCGCCTGGTAGAGAGAGCGATGGATGTTTTTAAGACTCAATGATATAGTCACATATTGGAAAATTCAAGAAACTAGCTAGCTCTATACGAGAAGACGATTATAAATAACGTCATGGGTTCTTTATATCGGTCATGTCTAATTTTTCATTATGACGTGATTTTATTTGGGTTGGAGTTGTCAACGCTTAATATATATGGTGTTTGTTCTTTATGGTCAATACGATTAAGAAAGTTACACTGGTATGATATTAGGTTGTCAAGTATAGAATAAGAAGTCAGTATCATGTATATATCATGTATGAGGTGATGGTGTTTATAGTTGTTTTTAGGGTCATGTACTCTATTTTTTTGGGATCATTTTGTTCAATTTGTTTGTCTTTCTTGTTTGACTAAAGGTTTTGTTTGTTTTGGTTTAGTTCACCATCCTTATTGTATCTTTTTTTTGTAATTAATAAATTTTCAGGTTAAAAAAGACAATTATAAATAACTTAATCCATTATATTTGTTAATGACTAATGAATCCATGAGGTGAAACAGAACATCCTGATTATATATATATATATAGCATAAGGACCGTCTATCTAATTACCCTTAAAAACTATAATTTCGTAAAAGATCGGTAAGTTATCATATATGCAAGATAGTAATTAAAGTGCCGTCTTCGTCCCAGCAAAGTCCAATATGTTATATATATATATATATATATATACATACATATATATATATATATATATATATGAGGAGTGGGTGGGAAACTGAATCCATCGAGTGGGTGGAAGGAAGCGATTTTCTCCAAATTTTCCTTCTTTCTGGGAAGCGTTTCCCTTCTTTTTTCTTGGGTTCCCAAACACGGGAAAGTAATCACTTTCCTTTCTCAAAGGTAGTAATTAAAGTGCCGTCTTCGTCCAAGTAAAGTCCAATATGTTATATATATATATATATGTATAATATATATATATATATAATGTATATATATATATGTATATGTGGCTATAGCATAAGAACCGTCTATCTAATTACCCTTAAAAACTATAATTTCGTAAAAGATCGATTAGTTATCATATATGCAAGATAGTAATTAAAGTGTCGTCTCGTCCAAGCAAAGTCTAATATGATGATGATTTTCATAATAAGAATTAACTTGGATATATATATATATATATATATATATGTATGTATAAATTCAGATTTTGATGTGAATAGATGTGTCAAAATCCTCCGACTGTCGACAAAAGTATCTCTGAAAATAATGTAAAGAATAACCATTCGATCTGTGTTTAGCTAGCTAGGGTCTCCAATGCTATCGATGGAATTGAACAGAAATGACAAGAATGATCGAGTTGGAGAAATAGCACTGCTCGCCCATTCGAGAATACTTCGGTATTATCTCTCCTGCTTGGTTTAATTATTTGGTTCTATCGGACTGGTCAGGCTTTTGAAACGGGACGAAACAGCGACAGCCGTTCGATCTTTAATGAATTGATCTAACGGACAGAATCTATTAATTAAAAATCAAACGGCTGTCCTCGTTCGTAATGTATGACACTCTGGTGCCTAAACAATCCTCTTGGTTCTTATACCGGAATGAATTGGTGTTTTATGTGATTATCCTAGATTCTAAAACAGTATAGTTGATATGCATGTCTCTACCAACAACATCTGGAATCGACATACTTCTTGTACTTGCATGCATATAACTTCGGGTTATTTATCTATCAAGGAATGAATAATCCAACTAATTAAACACAGATCTTCATGTGGGGCAAAATCATCAATTATTATATAGAAACTTATCCATCCATAATACGATCTTATTATAAGAATGAAATTAACTCAAAGTTGAGATTTATAGAACTAGTTGAACCAAATTGTCGTGGACAATTATGCAAGTTTTAGTTTAATATCTCCATTATCAGCCAAAATACTCGTCATCTCATGTGGGAGGCCATGGAAGGTTGTCGTCCGGATCGATCATTTTCAGGTTTTTCAAATCGATTTGATTAGTTTCGTCAACTTTGATACAGATATAAGTAATCGATTTTTTAACATATCTCAAGTTGTATTTATGCATTTCTCCTTATTGTTTTGCATTGCCAGTATGTATAGTGATGGCATACCCAATGTTTTAAAAGGCGTGCCTCGAGACGTAATAGACGCGAAACGAGTACTCTATAGCCTCAGTTTTTGTGTATAAGCGCCCAGACGCAGAAGGAGTTGTACAAAGCGGGCTAGGCGTCACAAGGCGGACGCGTCCCTTTTTTTCCTTTGCATCAAAACATGTCATTTTGATACGGACACTTCCTTCATTCTGCCTCCTCTGCCACCATCGAAATAGCTCTGCCTCCATCGAAATGATAGCCCTGCCTCAGCCACCTATTCCTCAATCTCTTCATTTATCCGTTCATCCATTCATATTTATTCTCCACCTTTGAAGATTCAACCCGATTAAAAGAGCATAAGTTATGAATTTGTTGTTGGTCACTTAGGTATTTGGGTTTTTGCTTAAAATCAATTCGATATCAGATTAGAGGTTGAATTCGATGATATATGGTTATAGGTGTTTGCTATCATGGCTAATGTTGTATACTTTTAAGGCTAGTATTTGTGTTCACTGTTGTATTTGCTAATTGCTACCATGACTATCAGTTGAATTTGTGTTTATTGCTACCATGTTTGTGAACATTGAAATTTAATCTAAATGTATGAGATGGAGCTATGTAAACTATTGAGAATTTAGGAGCTATTATTTAAAAAAAATTAAGAATTTAGGAGTTGTATATATTGGATGCCCATCACCTTCGGTGAGTTTCTTGTAATGAAGGACTCCCGCGCCCCTGAGCAATCCTCGATTATCAAAATGGCGAATAATTGTTGTGAATCAAAAAAAGATGAAAAGAAGAAAATTGTCTTACAAATCGTAGAAGATTCAATTCAAGGGGTGTACACAGGGTTAACTAATCATTTTACCTACGACATTAGCTACGCTATATATAGCTCCAAGTCTCCGGCCAACTCAAACATATTCATCAAGAGCCTAGTCAGCCTACCACCAACTATATATCAAAAGCAATATTTGAGTACTCGATCGAACGTTGATTCAACATTTCACTTTAGGTCTTTTATTTTGCACTTCGATACTTTTGAACCCACCTACATTATTCTCTGTCGCCTTGGAAAATCTTTTAGACCATGGATGGAAAATCATAAGCAAAGTATAAACCTAGCTATTCAAAATGAATAATCTCTCTAACACCTTTACCTGTGCGCGCGAGCTTGTGATGTCGATCATCCCAGAGTGAAAGAAACGATCTCTTTCGTTCTTTCAAGTGATCGAAGGAATTCGTTGACATAGCTATATTATAACAGTCATATGGGCTTTCAATTATCAATCAGGCAAGGCTGACTTTAGGAGAGTTTATTGAAATTTCAAAGGTTAGCTTGTCGGTGTTTTTGTTTGTAATTTGGACATCCCTTATTAAGTTGATGCAGATGTTATGATTGTTATTAAGGCTATTGAATTAGCTT
The DNA here is from genome assembly GCA_951800085.1 of Comarum palustre. NCBI lineage: Eukaryota > Viridiplantae > Streptophyta > Magnoliopsida > Rosales > Rosaceae > Comarum > Comarum palustre. Next base: position 1,919,091 of record OX637588.1, on the reverse strand, counting down.
AGATTTGGAAGGCTGAAGGTTGGTTTCATCCTTGTTTTTAACTTCTTCCATTCCTCTCAGCTTGTTTCATGAAGATTTCATGTTGCTCGGGATAATTGCATAAATTATGTCTCGCAGATGCAATTTTGGTTAGCTTGTCGGTGTTTTTGCTTGTAATTTGGGCATCCTTTATTCAGTTGATGCAGATGTTATGATTGTTATTAAGGCTATTGAATTAGCTTAGATTTGGGAATGGAAGCATGTTTGGCTGAAGGTAGGTTCCATCCTTGTTTTTAACTTCTTCCATTCCTCTCAGCTTGTTCCATGAAGATTTCATGTTGCTCGGGATAATTGCATAAATTATGTCTCGCAAATGCAATTTTGGTGTTCTCATAAATTCATATAAGGGAATCACATAGCAGATGCACTGAAAAACTTCGATTCAGTTTAACTTCTTCATGCTTGGTTTATTGGGACTCAATCCCCCAGTTCCTTAACAATCTATGTCTTCAGGATCAACTCGGTTTACCTTATTTTCGCTTTCTTAATTGATGTGTTACTTTCAGTATTGTTTTATTTCGTAAGTTATGTTGTTTTTCTCTTTGTTTGAAGAGGATTTGTCAAGCCCCTATTCCTTTTGTATTTGATTTTCTTTTCTCCTAATAAATGGAGTTTAACTTCTTTTAATCGATATATATATATATATATATATATATATATATATATATATATATATATGACTCTCTGTTAAGAAAGTGAACAACAACTAAATATATATATATATATATATATATATATATATGACTCTCTGTTAAGAAAGTGAACAACAACTAAACTCATTGATCGATTGATCAAATTGAAAAGCCCCGCCAAAGAGTGGAGTACGTTGGATATTGGAATCTAATGCACCATTGAAAATCAAGAGGTGGAAGATGGGTCTGCAGGTAGGCAGAAGAATATAATGGTGCTTCCATGTGAAAATCATGAATATAATGGTGCTTCCATGTGAAAATCATGAATATAATGGTGCTTCCATGAAGTTGTTGATGATTACCAAAAAGATTAACGGGTTCCCAATTTTGACCTGAACAGAAATAAAGTGATCGATTGTCATGTTTTTGTCTCAATTAATTTGTGTTCAAGAAAAGGCAAATCGACTCTGGCCTACCATTTCTTATGTAGGGGAATATGTTGAATCCGTGAGATACTATTTGTTCCAAAGATTCAATACATGTATTTCTGTTTTCATCGAAAAAAATACATGTATTTGTGTGCAACTCAACACGCAGTTTACTTGAAGCAATTGCAAAAATAAAACAAATACAATTATAATTAGCTAATTTGTTGGCTAATTTATAATTCGAATGCACTGCAGATCAGGTCTGATCTTCACCTTTTAACTTATTTCTGAAATTCTAGGTTAGGATTGAAGAAAAGAGCTTATTGTTGAACTTCTAGCTTGCAGTTGGTGTTCGAAATTGTTCCGAAAATGTTATATTACATCATCCATGACAGCATATTGAATTCATGGTAGAAGAGATCGACTTGTGTCTGTTAGATCAATGTGGACAAGTTAAGGCAGGAAAGGAAAGGAAGCAAAATGTAATGAGGGTACGTTTAATTAGATTCTCTTTCGGAATTGATAGATAAAGCCAGAAGCTAGGGAAAAATTTAAGTCTGATAATTGAGTTGAGAGAACACAAAGAAAGAAGTATCCACCACCTGGTCCCAATTTGATCTCATTGGGTCCTCGGTTCGGTTTGAACAAGTTTCAAAGGGTTTCGGTTGTCTTTCCGTGGAAGAGTCTAAACCCAGCACCGCAGTTTTGCTTTGCTTCTAACTGTAGGCACACGGGTTTTAACTGGACCAGTCTTTTCTGGATACCCTTCGAAGGTTTGCATATATCGATCATATATATGCATTATTTCCATGCTACGATTTCAAACTTGATTAAGATCTTGAAGAAACATGGACTGCAATCCAGACCAGTCTTATTTTAACATGTGTGTGGGCGGTAATACGTCCTGTAGTTACCTCTGTCAATCTTTCATTGGAGATATGATAAGAAGGCTAGGGTAGATGAGTTCTTCAAGCATCTATTTTTCTTTTTTCTTCCCTAAAGAAAATGATAAATTATTTCTTCTTCATCTTATTTATGTGTAATTGTGTAATGTGTATGATGATTAATTTCTAAGAAACTTACACTAGTACAATAAAGTGCTTAAACGACAGAAATTTTAAAAGTCAAAAAATTTTCGTCGCTGAAGAGCTTGCCGTCGCTTAGGCTTTTTCACTTAAGCGACGAAAATTATTTACTTAAGAGACAGACTTTCCGTCGCTTAAGAAAATTTTCCTTAAGCGACGAAATCTATTTACTTAGACGATGGAAAGTTCCGTTGCTTAAGTTAAATTTCAAATTTTCATCATTTGGCGCTCATAAATTCAATCTAAAATTTGAAACTTACATAAGCGACGAAATTTCGCTTAAGCAAAATTTCAAATTTGTAAATTCCCGCTCAAGTGACGAACATAATTAAGAAGAAGAGGAAGAAGAAGGTGAAGAGAAGAAGAAGAAGAAGGATGGCCGGGAGAGGAAGAAGGAAGAAGGAAGAAGGAAGAAGAAAGAAGAAAGGAAGGAGAACAAAAAAAATTCTGCCAGAAATCTGTACGAGAATTTTTTTGTGAAAAAATCTACACACTTAGGCGACGGAAACATTAAGTCGCATATGTGCATGTTTCGTCGCATAGGTACATGCTTTAAGCGACGGAATTTACCTTTTCTGTAGCTTAGGCCTTAAGCGACCAGCCTTAAGCGACGGAAGGTCTGTCGCTTAAGTTCTTAAGCGACGGTTTACTTCCATCGCTTAAGCCCGTTTTTCTAGTAGTGAATTAAAGCACAAACAAAGCAGAATTAGAAACTTATGTTCTTAACTAATTATTGACGAAGTTATAAATTCATGGTGAACGATGAGAGTAAGAGTGAAATCTTTTAATTTTTTTTAAAAAATAAAGAAAAAAATGGATAGATTATGGGCTGAGGAGGCCACGCATGGAGGTTATGCAGCAGGGAGAAATACAAAGCTTAAACTACTTTTGGGTTAGTGCAAATACTATAAATCATTTATCCGGGGCTAATTTTTGAACAATTGAAAAATTTCATTAAAACAGACTCAATGGAGTCTTTCACTTTCGATCTGAAGGAGATCGATGATACAATGTGGAAGATAGTCTACCCAAGTACAGGCTAGGTTTGTCCTCAAAAGCTATAGCTGCTGGTCTATGAGCAATGTTTATCCGGGGATAATTGAGTACAAGTAAACTTGATTAATCGTATTATGTAATCAAAATATAGATATATGACCATGCTTAAGGGCACTGTGCACCATGCATGGCTGAAATGTTCAAAGAGCATGCAGTGCTAGTTTGTCTAGTTAGGTAGATTCGAATGAATTTCAATTATAAGACGCGGCCGACCATGCATGTGTATTGCATTGCCTAGATTCATGCCTTCTGAATCTTAAAGTCAGTTAGGTACTAAAGGCCCCTTCCCCCATAATAATTAAGTTAGGCTTCGTAATTAGTCAGTAGCACATAAAGTATAAACAGTACGATGGCATCTCTATATATAAATTTCAGGTGGTTTTTACTGTTCTTATCATGATTTTGTCCCTACTTCCGTATTTGCCATTTTTATAAAATTAATTGTTTTACCTAAGTTTTAATATAATTATAATTATGTCATTATTTTTGTTTATTCATAAGATATTTGTTTTTAATTTAAAAAAAAAGACATTTTTAAAAATAATAATATTAATGATAATGATAATATTTATAATCCTAACAATAATATAAAATAAATTGAGACACTCTAACCTAAATAATTGTATTGATCAATATATATTAATTGTTTAAGATTTAAATCACTTCTATAACTTTTTAAAATAGTAGATTTAGCGGTGCATGTGAGTGTTCATAATACTATTAAAAAAGTAGATTTATCAATGTTGATATGTGAGTGTTGGTATGTGGATTTATCTAGGTTAGGTTTTGAATTTAAATTGGGTTTTGAGTTTCGGGTTTATGACGTCAATTAATTTTGTCAAAGTGTGTTACTGTTACTGTAGGTTTGATTAATTATTGTAAAATTTCGGTAGTTCGATAAGTTTTGTGCAACAACTCTTTGAAACTCTAATAAAAATAACTCAATTGATTAAGATGAAGTTAACACCGAATTTATATTAACAACCAAAATGTCTGAAATTGCAAGTAAGAAACACTCATCAATACATGTCATAAGCTGAAAATGATAAACTGAAAATGATAACTTACTACATGTAATTTAGAAATTTTCGTTGTTGATTATTGCTCAGTTTTATTCTAAAATGAAATTTACATTTGTAGTAAAACTACACATAATTGATCAAATAGCAAAAATTGTATAATAATTGAATCGAATAGCAAAAAAATGGACAATAATTAATCAAACTAATGGAAACCGTCATTCTAATTCAAGCTCTCCCTCTAATTTAAGTACTCAACCGAGTAGATCAATATTAAGAGTTTTTGTTTTCTTCTGTCATTATTAAGCGTTATCATACTAAAGTAAAAATATATCAACCATAAGTCATTTAAAAAAAATCAAATCAATTGCGTCTGACACCGCACCTCACAAGTGCGGGCATCAATGCTAGTGCACTGAAAAGCTAGCTAGCTCTTTCGTGAAAATGAATCGTAATTGTCTGCTTTGTTTCCCCGATTAGTTAATTAGGTTGCACAAATCAATCCCGGTTGCTGAAGTTACGGTCGGCAAGATCACAATGATCATGCCGGCGACAACCACAGCTTCTCTATAACCGTCTCTTGTTTACGTACTGTTGGGTAAATTAGATCAGTGCTAATCGAAGTCTGACTTGTAAGATAAAACATAGCTAAATTACAATATAAGCTGGTCACTGATGGAGATCTGGGTCGGTGGTTGAGTTGCTGAAGGTGAAAGGGGATAGGCCTTGATCATATGGAAGAGGCAACATAATCAAGCACCTAGCCATTAAGACAAAACCCAGTCAGCTCATGGAGCCCTGCAGACGTCCTAGAAATGGCGACCAATTCCAGAGGATCGAAAAGGAGTGACTTGCCGATTGGGGACCCAACTTGGGACCCTTTGTAAAGCTCCAGTAGAGAGCATCAATGATTAAATGTCCCAGTTCCTTACCACCAACTTAACAATTCATTCATTTTTTTGAGGTCAAAACCTTGCATAAAGATCTGAGAAGCATTATTGGAGATTCTGGGTTTACTATTTTAGTCAAGCCTTCGGTTAGGTTTATATATAGGAAATGGACCCGAAAATTTGACAAAAGCTTTCTACAGAAGATTAATGTCCTTCATTCCAAGTTGGGAGAGAGTCGTATCAGTTGTCCCTGTAGGAATTCTTCAACGTCTTAAATTTCTGCATGTGGGATTGTGGTCTCGAAATTTTGAAGAGCGGACCACCCAAGTTGCATGCAGTGATCGAGATAAGTTTAGCTTGGTACAAAATTCTACAGTGATAATGCATCTCATCAATGTTGTAAAGTAAGTGGTTAAAATAGTAAGTTTAGCCGTTAAAATTGTAATATGATTGAGTTTTTAAAGTTGTAAAATTTTCTAATTACAAAATTAGTTAGCATTTGTAGTTAAAGTGGTAAATATTTGTTTACACTAGTGGATTATGTGTAACACCTCGTACATAAAAGTTACATTTTTACAGAGTTTTATGAGTTACCGAGGGCTTTTAACGGTGACAGTAATTTAATAAGTTATCGCTCGAGTTTATTTTCGAGTTTTTCTAAACTCTTCAAATTTCTCATTTAATGACTCGATGTTGTAGTACGTGTCGACACGAGTCCCCCAGTATTTTCAGAATATTTTTCGGAGCTTCCGTTTATTTTCTGTAAATTTCTAATTACCATTATGGTAAATAATTTTTACCATTTCAATTTGACTTTTCACCTTCTTTGAATCTGATTAGTTGGATCTTTTCTAGATCTAATCCTGACCGTCCATTTTCTTTTAAAAAGGGGTGAGACTTTTGACCGAAGTCAAAGATCTCACCTACGGGTCAACGGCTCTCCCCGAGCTCTCTTGCTCAACGCCGGCGATTCCGGCCACCACTCTCTAGCGGACTTTCACCATTCTCTTCCTCTCTTTCTCCTCTATCTAGCTCAATCCTTGGATCACTTAGGCGTATGCCGTGGAGGGAGATCGGTGGAGGAGAGAACTCGTCTGAGTTCTCCGATTTCCGACAAACCAGACGGAGTTCGGGCTCGTGGAAGGTAAGGTTCTTCTTCTCTCGTCCTCTTCTTCCTCTCCATGCCTTTAAACCCTCAAATCGAGCCTTAATCAAAAACTTCTCATTTCACTGTTTTCAGGTTTTCTGGGTTTCTAGTTCTTGACCTCCGGCGAGCAATTCTTCGAGCTTCAGTGAGGTTCCCTAGCTACTGAATGGAGTCTAGAGAGGTCCGGTGGTGTTGGTGATCGAAGAGGCAGAGATAGAGGTTTATGATTCAGATCAGTGACAGACCGAGGAAGTTCTGCTCTAGGGGTTTAGGTAGAGTGGAGCTGTTGGGATGGGTCTTGGAGGAGGTAGGCAGCAGGGAGCTGCTGGGATTTGGTTTTGGGTCTGAGTTTGGGAGTAGATGCAGAGGGTAAACTCTTGTCCCCTACAACTGTGTTTTCGAATTGTTAGTGTTGCTGTGTTGTTGATAATTTGTTGTTGTTTTGATGTTGTTTTCGTTGTTGTTGTCGATAACTTGGAGGCGAAGAAACGAGAGAAACTTTGACGAAATTCTGGCAAGTTGACCGAAATCCGGCAGAGGATTCCGACAAGTCACTGGAATCCGGAAAAGCAACAGTTTTCCACCCGTGAGTAGAAGAGGTAGAATTCGAGTTTCCTGACAACCTTAAATTCGTAAAGTTTATGTTTAATCGAAGTGGACTTAGAGTTGTCGTTTTGTTATTAAGGAATTAAAGAAGCAATCGAAAAGTTACGTTAAGGAAACGTACTAAAACGGAAACAAACCACAATTGAAATCTTTTTCATTTTAGAAAACTTTTCATTTTTGGAAACCTACTAAATTGGAAAAAAGTTTGGTAAAGAATTGAAGTTCGACAAATTTAGTAAAGTGTTGAATTGTTATCGGAAAATGATAACTGAAATTTCGGAAATGTCAAGTTGACCGTTTTAAGTAAAATTGGTGATTCACGTATATCGATGTATCGACTCAAGACTGAGGAATTGGTTAAAGTGACACGTTGGGTGTCTATAGTAATTCGACGAATTATTATGTGACACCCTAACGTCAAATTAAAATAGTAAGGAAAATCGTTACGTTAAAGTTATGTTCGGAAACTAAATTTTGAGTCGATAATCGGAAATTAGCATAATGGTTGAAATTTGTTAAAAAGGAAGGAATTTGGTCAACTTCTGGTCAAAATAGGATTTCCTAGTCAAACTAGGAAAAGATCAAGTCAACGGTAGTAAAACTAATTTGTTAGATTAATTATACAGTCTATGGTCGAACGTGAGACGTACTCGGCCATGTGGATATTTTGAGGTTGCGTTCAAGGGGCATTCCGAGCAGTGAGAAGGTCGCATTAAGTACTGTGAGTGGACCTTTAATTTGAATTAATGCATGTCGTGTTTTTATACTAAACAACATGATTTTTATTGTCTTAGTGAGCCGGTGGGGCCAGGAAGGAGGGTTGCTCCCCTTCCGTAAGCCCCTGTGTTATGTCGGTTGAAATTTATGTTATGATGATTATATTTGGAAATGCATCGTTTTATAGCCATAGTTTTGAGGACAGTCGGGAAACCGTGCCTTATGCATGAGATGCATTTTTTAATTTACGGGGGATGAGTCATATAATAATGACTTTTCGTATTATTTAGCTCCGACCCTAGCTTGAGAGGATCATTGTCATTGTAACACCCCGTCTCGAAATTTACCTTTTTACCGAAATTAGGCGGGTTACAGAGGGTCATAACCGCGCTGTTAATTTTTTCCGAATTAATATTCGAGTTTAATATCGAGATATTCTCGGTTCTGGAGGAAAATAGAATCAATGTCCTGAGATGGTAAATTATGTTAATACGAGTCCACCTGTATGTCCGGAATATTTTTCAGAGGTACGGGCTGATTTACATGAATTTATTCAATTTAACGAAGTAATAAATGTTAATTACTTTACCGTAAAAAGATGACTTTGCGATAAGTCGAGAATTTGAGAAAACTTTCTTCGGAAAAGATGTAGAGGACGCTAATACGAACTCGTGGTATGTGTTATGGCTTAATAGGAGTTCATATGTCCTATGACGTAATCAGAGTTCGTATGCGGAAGTTATTAGGGATATTGTATAGTTACCGCTCGGTAAAAGTAAATGGGAAAAATATCTATTTACCACTCAAGATAACTTTTAATATTCAAATTTGGGCCGTTGGATCGATTTAAGATTTGATCTGAGCCGTCGGTTTCTTTATAAAAGGGGGAGAGAGGTTTGACCCGAGTCAAACCCCCCTTCGATGTTGACTCGAGTTCTTCTCTCTCTCTCTCGACATTCGCTGTCTTCCGCCCGGCCCCGGTGACTCCGACCGCCACTCGCCGGCGGACACCCATCTTTCTCTTCCTCCGCTATCTAGCCTAATCCTTGGATCACCTAGACGTCTGTTTTAGAGGGAGATCGAAGGAGGAGAGAACTCGTCTGAGTTCTCCGATTTTCCGGCAAACCGGCGAAGTTAGGGCGCGTGGAATGTAAGGTTCTTTTTTTCTTCTCTTCTTCTTCCTTTCTGTGCCATTTGTTTGTTCGATTGGAGCCTAATTGAAGATCCCCTATCCTACTGTGTTCACTGTTTTTTTTGGGTTTGGTCGAGCACTCCGGTGAGCCTCCAGTGGTCGTGCTCTTGGGCTTCTGAGACTGAGGCGAGGCTGTGGGAGGCAAAGGAGGTCCAGCTGGAGGAGGTTGGAGCTGCTGCCATCGAACTTGGAGTAGAGGCAGAGGGTAAAATCTTGTTCCCTAGGACTATGTTTTCGAATTGTTGTTGTTAGTCTTGCTGTTGTTGTTGTGATTGTGGTTGTTAAGTTGGTTAGGGTAGGCAGGTAGCCGGAAAAATGGTCGAAACCGGTTGTAGGTCGGCGGGGATGATTTTGGGTAAAAATGGGTAAATCCTCAGGTTTTTACAGCGGTAGATCTGATATTTTTTACCATTTACCACGGGTACGAAAAATCAGGATTATCCCTGACTGTTTTGGATAATTACAGGGATGCCATTGAGACTGAAATCCCAGAAATGCCCTTGGTAGATTTGTATAATTACAAGACTGCCACTGAGGCCAAAAAACATTACTGCCCCTGACAGTTTTAGTTAATTACAGGGCTACCCTAAGGATGAAATTCCCCTGACAACTTAGCTTAATTACCAAACTACCATCGAGGTTGAATTGACTGTATTGCCCTTGACAGTTTGAGATAATTACAAGGATACCCTCTATTTGATATTACTATTATGCCTTAGAGATGATTTCTTATTTACGTAGATGTCATTATGTTATATTTATTAGTGGGAATGTTGTTTATAATTGTGGTGAATGTTCGGGATAATCCCGATAGATAGTGGGTCGGTGAATACCTCAACGGAGAGGTTAAACTCCAGATATGCTTGAGTGTTAGCAATCCATTGATAGATCGACCGATAAATAGAAAAGTGGGATTCGCCCGGTTAGGGCATTTTTAAAAATAAGAGCTACGTGTGGCTTGATCCCTGAGGGCAGGGTACTTAGGCAGCCTGACCGGGATTCGGGTGCAGTCACAAATAATCTTAGAAACCTAGGTCCTCTAAGGAAACTGGTTTGAGATCCAAATGCGGAAATCGGGATAACCTCCGGAGGTGAGGTCTATTCCGGTTTCGTTTGGACCTTTTGAAAATTGGTTTGGGATTCAGGGTTATTCTTTCTCAAGGGGGACTTCGAGTAAATCTCTCTTAGGATGGGTCCCGCACGTCCTGACCCAAGTTTAGGAAGGTAAACTTGGGTCGGGGTGTGGCAGTCATGGTGGAATCTCTCCGCCATGAAGGGTCGTTCATTACTTAGTAGCCTCCGGAAGGCTCCGACTCTAGTTTGGGAGACTCTCCATCATGGTGAAACCTCTTCTCCTATTTTTAATACTGAGTTTTAAGCCAATGAGATTGGTAAGTGTTGTTTTGTTTTTCGAAATGATGATTTGAGATTATTTTCCAAGGAGGCATGCATAAATGATTTCTCAGAACAATAAGAGGGAGAACGTTAAATTAAGATATTTTCTCTCGCCTGGATTTTATTTTTGTCCACTCACTCTAACGTCATGTTTTTAAATGTTTTTCTCTGGGCCCTTCGTTTTCAAATGCCTAGTGTTGCAGGATTGCGTAGAGAAGGTCATGCGTACTGAAGATGAGACATAGTCAAATTATTCTGCTGTCGCTATATAGTCTATTTAGGTTTCGCTTCCACGTAGAATGCTCTGTTTATCCCAGTACAGTTTAGTTGAATTTTATTGTTGTGGAAGTGTTTAGTTGGAGTGCATGTAGGGTTGTCAATTTCAAGGGGGTTTCCGGTAAAAAATTCCCTTAAGGCGGTCCCCGTAGGGTTTACCTCGGGTTAAAAGGGTTAACCTGTGGTGGGTCCTGACATTATGGCTCTTAGCCGACGGAACAATTTCGTCTGCTAAGATCTTAGTTGACTAAGATCGGTCGGATAAGACGTGTCGGTGAAAACCCTAGCCGACAGAATAAATTTTTTCCGTCGACTAAGATCCGTCAGCAAAGACCCTTACAAATTGAAAGTTTTCGTCGGCTACGATCCTATTCGATCGACAACATTTTTTGTAAATAAAAATAAATAATATTCCACCTAGCAGACAGAATATAAAAAAGTCGTCAATCTTCGGCTGGCAATCCATAACCGGCCATCGATCTCTGGTAATCCACCGTAGGCCATTTCGAACCCACCACCATCACCACCACCACCACCACACACCACACACCACACACAATCACCACCACATACCACCACCACACACCTTCACCACCCAACACCACCACCATGGAGAAGAGAAGAGAGGAGAAAAGAGAGGAGAGAGAGAGAGGAATTTAGGTTTTGGTTCCATCCGAACTTTTAAAAAATAATTCTGAATTTTTTTGGGTTGTATTTTTTTTCAAATTTTTCAAAACTTAGCCGACAAAATAATTTATTTAGTCGACTAAGTTTTTGTTAGATTTATTTATTTATTTTCTATTAAAATTGTTTCGTCGGCTAAGTAACTCTTAGCCGACGGAAAATTATTCCGTCTCTTAGGATGTTAAAGTAATTATTTATTTTTATGTATAAAATTTTTGTCAGTTAGGGTAAATATTTTCGTCGGCTAAGAGTTACTTAAGAGACAGAAGTTGTTCCATCAGCTAAGTAACGCTTAGCCGACATAAATATTATATTTTCGTCAACTTAGTGCTATTATCCACTAGTGTTAAAATAGTAATTTTGTCCTTAAAGTGATTGAAATCTAATTTTACAACTTTAAGGAATAAATTACCACTTTAATGACATATTATGACTAATGTTGTAAATAAGTTTTTACAACTTTAACAGTCATATTGCAACATTGACAAATAAAATTACTACTTTAACGACTCATTTTATAAAGTTGATGGATGATAATGATAATATGCATTAACACACTCTGACATAACTTCATCGATCAATTAAGCAACATGTAATAACCACTGCAACTGATCACCATCACACTATTGATGCTTCAGTTAGTTATGAGTGTGATTCGACTTGGCTGATAGCTTGGGCTAAGGATATCCTTACCATAAATTTGGTGAGGATTTCTTTAATTTGACCCACTTTTTGTTCAAATTTTCTCATCTTAACCGTTTATAATATATATATATATATGTAGATTATCTCTGTAAAATTTCAGCTGATTTGATAATCGTTAAGGCCTTGAAAACGTATAAATATAATGAACGAACCGAATACGTTCAACTGGAACCGTTCGTGTTCTTCTCTGTATATCACAGTTTTGAATGCCCTAACAATCACCAAATGAGCTGAAAATTTACAGAAATGATATACTTATATATATATATATATATATATATATATTTAGAAACTGAATGGTTAATATAAGAAAATATGATCTAAAAGTTGGTCAAATCAAGAAATACTTACCAAACTCAAGATAAAGACATCCTTATTTAAGAAAAACTATACATATATATAGCAATTCTTCAGTACATGTATGAGGTATTTGATCGTATCTTTTTTGTTATGGCTAGGGTCAATATGCATTATTAGGACTAATCTTGTATTTAAAATTCTTTAACGTTTTATAATTACTAGCTTTTAAAGACTCGTGCATTGTGCATGTAAATACCTTCAAGATTATAGGGATAGTTATCTTGCTCCTTTTGTTTATTTCTGACCGTCAGAATGTGTTCTTCTTAACTGTTATTCTCACAATCTAACAACTCATCAACTCTTTTTTTTATTTCTCTTTTTTTGTGGATTTGTTTTTTACTATAATATATTTCTTACTTAATTATAAGAGTTGGCCACTACAAAGGTAAATTCACCGGTTCATAATTTAATAAAACATTTTAAGCTTCGCTTTATTGTAGTAGAGATAAGAAGAGAAAAATCTTTCAGGTTTGGATTATAATAGACATAAATAGATATCTTGCCAACCTTGACATTTTGTGATGAAACTATTGGAAACTATGACGGAGCAACAACTACTGGCTAGGTACACAAAGTCGGTCGAAAGAGAGTTGTGGATTTTGTGACTTGCGGGTTCAAGGGTACAGTTAGTTAATAGTTTGTGTCAAGATTTCTAGCTGGTTGCGATTCCGAAACATGCAAGTGATACCCTTTTAGCACGTTCAAGCATGCAAGTGATACCCTTTTAGCACGTTCAAGCTTTTAACTACTCTCACATTCTTGCGATGACTTTCTGTCAGTTACAAACAATTTGGCTTAGGGTTTCTCGATCTCACCGTGAACAACTTTGATCTTCTTATTCTCGCAAATGCATCGGATTAGCTTTCTTTTCCTTAAGCGTGATATAATAAAACGATGGGAAAGCTCTTCCGAACCCTAAACTAATACATGTATCGATCTGCAGTAATACCAACTGATAATTTTATTCATCACTGGTGCATGAAGTGATGGTGCAATACATGGTTTTGGACAGTCCGGATATATATAGAGCCATATATAGTATCAGATAAGGCCTACAATCTGATCGTTTGGTACATGAAGATCCCAAATAGGCCTGCCTCTGAGGCCGAATTTTTACAAATTTCTAGTGATATTGGTAATTGGTGCCTAGATCAAGTTGAGCAATGAGCCGTTTAATTAGAAAATTAATGGGACACTAGCTTCAGCTTGGGTCTCTTTCGGTCAACCTAGTGTGTGCATTTAGCCATGTACTTTTCATTGTAGGCCTATTAACTTGGGTCACCCCTGCATCTTTCGGCCCAATTTTAAGAAACCCCATACTGATTTTTTTATTTTTAAAAAGATGAGTAAAGGAATTCACTTCAATTCTCGATTCGAACCCATGAGTTCGTCAATAATTAGTGAATGCGAAATCCCCATACAGATATATTACAAGACAAACAAAGTCTCGACGGACGTACATCCCACTTTGCACTAGTTGAAAACTGTTAACACTTGTCATTTCTTAGCGGACTAATGAAACTCATGTTATCTGAAGAGTAGTTCTGAAAGCAATAGCGGAAAGGTATCAGAAGTAAAGACCGCGGTTGGCGGTCTATTACTCTCTGATGCCTAAGTTAGCAAGTAAGTCTGAAAAAGTAATAGTAGCAGGATTGTAACTGTACCTTAATCATTTAGACGGTCGCTATTTATAGCTTGTCCCGAGGAGTTACTGAGCTCACATTTTGATGTGGGAGTGAATGCTCTCCTAGGACAAGGCAAGAGGTAGTGCCTAGCAAATCCAACATGGTGCTAAGTATCGGTTTACGCGTCGCGCGTGCGAGCGCGTCACCAGACCGCTTGTGTAGGCTGGCGGGATGGTTATGGTTGATTCGCAGGTCGTCAAAGTGCTCTGCTTAGCACGTATGTAAACAAGTCCCCCAAGTCCTCAGTCACGTGGGACCGCTTGATTGGAGAGTTTATAAGTAGACCGCTAGAATCAATCATAAATGTTGTGCTTAGCTAGCAGGTACCTTGGAGTCCCCACTCCTCAATTAAAGCGTCTTTTAAACTTGAGGGTGGCAGTCATAACGTTTTACTGGCGGTTACAAGTAGCTTCATCTTTGTGACAGGTCTCACACTGGTGGTGCGTTTATGAGTCAACAATTTGTCATCGCTCGTGTTGGCGGTTGATCATCTCTTTGCACATTTTAGGGCTGCCCAGTTGTTGTTCTCTCAGTCAACGAGGGTCTCCCGGCAGTGAGGCAACTTCTTAGAGTTGATATATCGCCAGTGTGAAGGTAACAGTGAGCTGTTTTTGACCTGCTAGGAGCGGTTATTCTGGTCTTTCTGAGTGCTCTAGCGGATGATCGTCACTAGTATTCTACTGGGAAAACTTTTTGTCATATGTATGAAATTTTGGTGGCCCCTTCCGCCATGAGTTGGCGGGTATGATTAGTCAACTTGTGTGATGGCGTTTTACTATGCCTTGGAGGTGCTTTGTTTTACCATTAACCGCCAGTTGTGTATGTAACACCGTTGGTGTTTGAGCTGCTAATAAAGGGTAGCGGGAGTGACAGTTTGTGTTGTAAGTGAACCTCTAGGAAAATGGATCGTCCTTTCTTGCATGCTGTATCATTAAGTTTATGCCACATGTCACGCAAGTATTGGTGGAACAGGCGGCTGCAGCTTTAATAATGCGGCTGTGCAGGCCTCATTATGACGCTGGCGACTGAGGCATCGTCTCAGTTGTCAGGTTTCATAATGGCGATGGTTCTCGAAATGACGTGGGCACGTGGCGGACATCTAGCGGTGCTAGGGTTTTGATAGCTCTGTGCCTCTCCCCTATCTTTATATAAGGGGGGTTTGAAACCCTTCTCCCACTTACTTTTGCTTTACGCAAAAGTTGTCAAGTACCTTCTGGAGAGCTTAGTCCCAAATCAGAGTTCAATGTTGTTTTATGTGCCGCCCGACATTTTCCGTGCTCGGCTGTTGCATATTCTTCTCTGAAATTAGAAACTAGTAAGTTCTTAACTCTCGATCTGAAATTTTCTCCGTTCTGTTCTTGTTTTGGTAATTTTTCTGGGATTTCTACATTGTGCTAGATGAACTAGGGTTTGTGTTCATGTTTTCTGGGCTATGACGGTAGTTTTAATCGAAAATGATTCTAAAAATCTGTGTTTTTGTTGTTAGTGGCGGGTCATGGAAATGTTGAGCGCTAACAGTAAGGATGAGAATGGGTCTAAGTCTAGGAAAATAGTGTCAAGTCCCCCTAATCCGCTAGCTAGCTTTATTTCTGCTTTTTGTCTTACGCCAACAGCGATGATTTTTAATGATGCTCTTGCCCTCTTATATCATTAGACAATGGCGGATTGAGGGCAAAGAGTGAAGAGTCCAGAGCCGCTCTCTGTTGCGCCGCCCATTTCTAACTCGGTAGATGTAGCCGCCACTAACACTAACACACAAGCCCGTGCTGAGGGGAGTGGGCCTGTTGGTACCTCAGGACGTGCCGAAGTAGCTATTAGCGGTTCCCCGAGTAGAGATTCAGTTGTTGTCCCCTTTGCTAACTGGGAGCTGGAAGAAGGTTTCATGGCCGTGGAGCCTGTCACCAAATTGTCTGTGAGTGGCATCAGGGACAACCAACGACTATATCGGATTCCCGGTGTAGTAAAAATGTGCGAGCTGTCGGAGTGAGAGCCGGGTTCCAAGCTTCCTAGCAGAGAGACCCTCCTTTGTGACATTATGTTGTCTTATGAACTGTGACTGTCGCTAGATCCATGGCTTCAATACATCTTGGCAGAGTATGGAATTGCGTTTGGCCATATGAGACTTAATATGCTCAAGATCCTCTAATGTCTGCGGGTCATCTGGGATTGCTACAGCTGCTCTGCTCTAACCGTGGCAAGAGTATCTCACTTCTATAGCCTCTATTGTAGCACCCGCTAGGATCGTAGCTAGACGGTGGCACTTCGCCTACGTGATTGGCAGAAGAAGTCTACGGTTGAGAAGATCGTTACCGACTTAACCGACTCTGAAACCAACTGGTATAAGATTGCTTGTGTTCTGACCGCTGGTTGGGAATTTGGACCGCGTAAAAGTGAGGTAGTGGTTAGCTGATATCGCCTTCCATCTGTTTTCCATCTCATAGAAGGTGCTGACCTTTTGTCAAAAGTTCTTTTTCCCCTTTTTTTTCTTTGTGCAGCTCACTAACTCTTGTTCTTTTTTGGTTTTATAGAAGCCCGTCGATTCTCGCTGACCAAGTTGGAGTGGTAGCGGATAGAGCGCGTCAAGATGTTGTGGGTAAAGAAGGAATGTTGCTGTCAGTGACTACTAACGGCCTAGCCAACGCTAGTTGTTTTCAAATTGTCCCGAGAGCCTCGTAAGTATATTGTTCTCTTAACTCTTTTTGAGTGATGGCTCCTTATTGACACTTAATTTTTTTTTGCAGACCGATCTTTTTCAATCCATTACAGCATGTAGAAGAGGATTGCTAAAGAGACGGCCAAATTTTTGAAGGAGCCTGAGCTAGAGTCCAATCCGGAAGAAGCCATGAACAAAACGTTGGCCAAAATCATGGAATAGAAAGCGGCTCTTGCCCACCAGGTGGTGACAGCAGAAGTAGTGGTCGTTGAAGGAGCCGAAGATGTTCAGCTTCCTGTCCTCCCACATACCCATTAGAAGGATGGGGCGGGTAATTCCCTGGCGGAGCATCATCCCTTTATTGGGGTTGGAGGGTCGAGCTCTTCCGACGGGTCTTCCGCCAGCCGCCTAGCCCCCGGTGCTCGCTCTCCCAAAAAAACGCAAAGGCAAGGATCACATCCAAGGAGGAGCTTAGAAGAAGAAGTCCCAAGTGGCTTCTAGTGGTCAAAAGCTAATGGCCAATACCCATAAGGGGGTTGCTAGGCGTCAAGCTGTTGAGCGGTATGCTCCAGCCCAGGATGTTAGGGAGTCAGTTGTCACCCTTCCTTTGTTGTCTGGCAAAGGATCGTCGTATCCCGCTAATGAGTTCAACACTGATTTTCTGGCATGTGCTAATGCCGAGGAGCAGGCATTGATTAAGACATTCTGTGCCAGATGTGGGTTGGCCGGCTACTCCGCTAGCAGGTAGGTGTCATTTGCTGTGGCAGGCACCGAACGAGAGTCATGCATGGATATGGAGACTCATAATGTTTCGAGCGCCAGCAACCATGAGGCCACAGTATTGACAGAGAATAAGTGGATGAGAAAGGACATAGCCGCCCTTCAAGATAAGCTGACGGGGAAGGTGGTGAAGCTTGATGCCGAAATAGAGGATAAACGCCACATATTAGGGATCGCCACCACTCAGACTTTAGAAGACACCCAACGGATTGAATCATTAGAGAGTGAGTTGAACCACCTGCAGCTCCTCCAATCCTCGCATGTAAACGAAGTGCAGTCCATCTGCCGAGCTCTGGATGAAAAGGAGCAAGCGCTTAGGGCAGCAGAATCCGCGCATGCCAGTGTTGTGGCAGCATTAACCGAGGTGAGAGCTGTTCAAAAGGCCGAGATTCGCCAGGCGCTGGCAGTAGAGTGGGTTGTAAGGGAGCAAGAGCAGCTAGCGGGTGCTGAGGAAGTCGCTATGGAGGTCATTATTGATCAGTTGGGTAAGGTGGGCTGCCTTGGCATAGAGAAGTACACCGTCTGGGCGTCCTGTCAGCAAGAGGGCCCTGAAGAGGTTCCTTAGGGCTCCGCCATCGGACGCGAGCAGTCTGCTCGGCTGGAAGAGGCACCTCATGTTGGGTCAGGTCGTTATATTTCTTCTGCTTATGGTTTATCTTTGCGATAGCCAACGTTTTGATTCTAATCCTGAAACACCTTCTCACAATCCACAGGATGTCATCTGATATCGCAACCAGCACCGCCGCAGGGCTCGAAGGAGGACTGAGGCGTTGATTGTTGTTAAGCAGGGTGAGGAGAAGAGAGGATCCACCTGCGTATCTAGCAGTTCTGCAGACACTTCGGCATCTCACAAGCCTCGAGCCCGCTGGCATACCTGACCCGTTGTGCCATTGCTTTTCTTGTCAGTCAGCTTTGTTTGTACCCGACTTCAATGTAGTATAACATGTATTTTGCAATATTTATGTATCTGCCTGTTTTTATTAATGAAATTTGCTGGCATTTTGCTTTGTTGTGTCAATAATTTGTACTTTGTTCATGTTTTGTGTCTGAGTGAAATCGTTAGTATATTATCTTTGTTCTTAATAGGTGCATAATTATACATTATTTATATCAAATTCCTCTATACTTTATTTGTTTGTTTAGTGTGTTTTATAGTTATTTCTTTGTTTTTAGGTGTTCTGAAGCAAATATGAAGAAAAGAAGGAAAATAGAGATTGTAAGACAAACTTCTGAAATCTGTCTATGAAAGTCAGCCAACTTTTGACAGAACACTGAGGGCAGCTCGAGAAGAACCAGATGATGATAATAGTCAACAGACCTCAGCATTTCTAGTTTGACCAGGTATGACCACATTGACTAAGTTGACCAACCAATTCCCTTTTATGGCACTTTAACCTTTTTGACTTGCTTTTCCGGTTATCGCCTCTTTACTAAATTTACCGGAAGTCTGACTTAGCTTCCGAACTTTCCTTTACCATTTTAATGACGTTAGGGTGTCACATAATAATTCTTTGAATTATTACAGACACCCAACGTGTCACACTAACCAATTTATTTACCAAGAGTCGATTTACCGATTTACGGGTGAATCACCAAATTTTCTTAACATGGTCAACTTGACATTTTTCAGAATTTCCAGTTATCATTTTCTGATAACAATTTAACACTACGAATTTAACCAAATTGTGTCAAACTTCGTTGAACTTCAATTCTTTGCTTAACCGTTTTTCTGAAAGTGAGACTTTCCCAAAATGGAAACTTTCCCAAAATAGAAAGCTTTCCAAATTAGTAGGTTTCCAAACTTAGAAAATTTCCTAAAATGGAAAGATCTCAAGTACGGCTAGTTTCCGTTTTTAGTAACTTTCCTTAAAACGTAGTTTTCTGACTACGACTCCTAAACTCTGTTAAACGGAAACACATTACACTTTTTAAGGAGTCGAAGACTATCTCTCGGCATTTCTGCAGGTTTCATTGCATCGCCGGGACCTTTGTCGGATTCCGGCAACTTACCGGAAATTCGCCATAACTTCCCCGTTTCTCGATCACCAAGTTCTCGACATGAAACAACGTAAATAACACTAAATCAGCAACCCAATAACAATTCAAATAACACCAAACAATAAAATGCAGCAACTACACCATAACCTCCAATACACCAACTCACCAATTCAATTACCCCAAACCATTTAATCAAAGCTTTTTCTAGATTAAGGGATTCTCCTTTAAATCCCAAAATGAAGCAAGTTGCTCCCACATTACTGTTCACACCCAAAGCTGCACCAAAACTGCTTTCTGCACCCAAACCTCCACTGCTCACTGCCGAGAGATTTCTCTACTCCAAACAGAGTATCAATGCCGCTCTTTCGACTCTGCCTTCACCTCCATTCCTTCTCCTTCATCTGCAGAGCCTCAACAACAACTCAGAAACACAATAATTTGTCGAAAATCACCAAAAATCCAGAAAATCCAACTCGATTGCAGTAGCGGTGTTGCTTACCAACTGCCTAGGAGTGACAAACAAAACTTTCTGGAGCTCGAAAACAACCCAGAATCCTTCAAAAGACCATCGTCGGAGCTGCTAGCCTCGTCGGGAAACCAACTGCCTAAAACCCAAAATTTCAAAACGTCACCAATCGAAAAAACTAAACACACTAGCTTGTAGAACACATTGAGGAGATCAAGAAACCTACCTCAAATAGAAGATTCGGTGGCCAGAGGCCAGAGAAATATTGCCGGGAAACCTCGAGACCAAATCGAGATTTTACAGGAACCTCAATACTTGAGTGATTTTCGAGCACATGAAGGATGGGCTTGAGGAAAGGAGTCGAACAGGACCTGCCACACGCGCAGCTGTGTCCTGACGATAGAGATTGCGGCGGCGAAGGCAGAGGAAGGAGAAAACGTGTTCTGCGTCGAGCGAGGGCTGGGGAAGACTTTGGACCAAGTCTGACCCGTGCCTCTATTTATAGGAGGACGGACGACCCAGATATTCCCACTTAAGATCTGACGGCTCAGATCAAATTTCATTTTTTACTATTTACCGTTTATAGAATTACCAAAGGTAATTTCCTTATTACCGAAACTTCCAAAATTCGTAAAAAATAGACGGGAGCTCCGAAAAATATTTCAAAAATACTGAGAGACTCGTTTCGACACGTACTATGACATCGAGTCCTTAAATGAGGAATTTGGAGAACTTTTAAAATCTCGAAAATGAACGTGGTCGTTCACTCGCGAAGTTACTGAATACGACTTAAACCTCAGTAACTCGTCTTTAACCACGGTTAAAACGTGCGGGGTCTCATAATCCCCCTGTTAGTATAGAATACTGGTAATTCAGATGATTCAACTCGCCAGACAATGACAGGGCTGATAGCAGTGCATGAAACCGCTAAGTACAAGTATAACGTATCTCCCTGCGTTGGGATAGAGAGCATAGATACTGCCGCCAAATACTCCTTGAGCCCTTGGAAGGCAGCCTTGCAATTCTCTGACCACTCTACCACCTTGCCAGTTGGTCGGCGAAGAGCCTTAAAGAATGGGGGCATTTGTCTGTTAAGAGTGCTATGAAGCGGGATAGGACAACTAGTCATCCTTGTATGACTTCCACCTCTTCTTTTATGGATTCTTCATGTCAAGAATGGCCTTTATCTTGACGGGGTTAGCAGAGATTCACCTCTCACTAATGATGTATCATAAAAATTTGATTTCTGTAACGCCAAAGAAGCACTTCTCTATGTTCAGTCTCAGGTTATACTGGTGCAAGATTTTGAAGATAATTCTGAGATGACCAATGTGGCCTCCCGCCCTGAGACTTTTGATTAACATGTCATCTATGTAAACCTCTACTATCTCTCATCTTTATTTTCAGACGATCTCCCTTCTCCTTTCAAAATTTTTCCTTAACTCATTTTTGGTTTTAGTGTGTATTATTCCCCTTAGTCAAGCATCTCCAATACTCTGAACTCTCCACACTCCACCAACGTCACTAACTAGTACTCTCCCGTCACTAATTACACTTCATTTTGGTTTAAAAAAATGAATATATAAGTATTATGACGATGTACTCCTGCTTATTCAATGATGGCATGGTACATGCGTCTGAGAAATTTTTTAGAGAATTATAATCTAACCTCATATTGTGCAAGTAGTGCAAGTAGTGATTCGGATCACGATATATTAAGCCCTGCATGAGTTGTACTTGAATAATTGAAAGACATCCAAAGATCTAAGATTTAGGATATTCTAAGAGCATATTCGTATTTTAGGATTTTGTTATGTGTAAACGAAAATATCAAATGTGTATGATACATGTAAATTTAAATAGGTATTTGATATAACAGACTTCTACACAACTAACATTTCTTGTAGTTACATGATACCTATAACAAAATCCTAGTATACGAATTTTCTATAACAAATCAACAATGAGGAACTGAGGGAGGAGCAAATAACTCTTTTTTTTATTGAAAGAGGAGCAAAGAACTTAAAAATGTAAAGAGTAGAAAAGAAAAAAAATGAAAATCGTATAATTTTAGTGAGGCTATTTCGGTCCTTTCCCTGTCTCGGAGGCATCTAAGACCAAATCTAAACGGAGACCGGATTAGCCGGTGGGAAAGTTCATTCAAAACTCATAAAAGCCGAAGTGGGCCCCCGCACACACGTGCCCGGAGTTATTCAATCAACGACCACGTGTCGGTCCCTATCCACTTTTCCCACATTTCCACTTTAAATTCGCAACCTGCAAACTGGCACCTTACTCCAACTCCATTTGAAGCTCCTCTTTTTCTCCCTCTCACCTTTTCTCTCTCTAAAAATGGCCACCAATCTCATCCACTTCCGCCCCTCCCTCACCGCCCCGTGCGCCGCCGTCAACCGGAAGCCCGACCCGGACCGCACCTCCAAGTGGTGGAGCCCCCTCTTCGGATGGTCCGAACCGGACTACATTGACTCCACCAACTCCAAATCCACTGAGCCGGCCGAGGCCGAACCGGAGTCCAAGCCGCCGCCGCGATCCCGGTTCGCGCCGGGATGCTTCACGGAGGAGAAGGCCAAGCAGCTCCGGCTCAAGACCATCGAAACCGAGACGTTTCACGACGCCATGTACCACTCCTCCATCGCCACCAGACTCGCCTCGGATTTCAAGAACCGGTCCGATCTCTGAGCCGGCCACGTCAACAAGGCCTGGATAATTAGGATCGGATCGAAAGGAGCCCCAGATTAATCTATTTTTTCATTTTTTTATAAAGTAGATTTAAAGGGGTTGAACTTGTGAAAGACGGTGAATTGGTGATGGCATTAATTTATGTTATCATGCTTTCATTTTGTTTATTGTTTAATTGCGTGATTAAGCTGATTAAGTATGTAATTATTGATTTGTATATACTGTATATCTCTTTCCTTTGCATCTATATTGAAACTGACGATGAATGATGGGACGTGATTAGTTATATTAATCTCTAATCAGTTAGTGATTTAGGAGTTTGGGGTTTTAGTCGTTTTTCCAAAGCTAGGGTTTATCAGAGGTTAATATTTGAAGTAGGAATGAAGGGTCAAGTGGGATACAGAATATTTGGAGCTTGGTTGAATATGCCTCTCTGAATCACAACTATCTTGTGGGATGGATGTAGCTCATAACTTGATGATGGCGACTTCTTGCGATGAGTCTGATGACTAACCCTAACCAGATATTCGGAGTCCGAATGTTCTAAAGGTACGAAGGAACACCAATCAGAGAAAAAACCTCCCTTAATGAAAGAGAGGTTTAAGCTTAACTCTTGCTGGGAATCCATTTCGATTAGATTGCTATAACTTCAACAGCCTAACTGTCTAAATAACAATGTTTTAAAAGACTAAAGCGTAGCCGAGACAATGACATGAGAGCCTCATCAAGACGTTAATGTAAGACGTAAGCCTTTTAAAAAGTAACATATATTTCTATAATTATACCTCCTATATATAAAACATATATCTTGTTCAACACAAACATTATATCTTGTCATCCTTCACAATAAGAAACTCAAACCTTACATGATCATATGGTACGAATGCATAGAAACAGGCTAACCTTGATTATTTGTATGAGTATATATGTCAAGTAGTCATACACAAAACTATGCAGGTGAGAAATCGTACTCAGTATGAAGATGTGAGCATATTGCCACAAATCCCACAATGAAACAACACACACAGCAGTAAGCCAACTCCAATCCCTTACAAGGCAAACCTCCACTTCATAACCAATTCCCATTGCAAGAAAAGCACCATACAATGAAATAGGACCATCCTATGATGAAAAGCATATATACAAAAACATGATGCTTCTAGTTTTTCAGGGACTCCCTAGCTGATATATATGCTATCTATCTAAAAGGAAAGATAAAACCAAAGCCATAAACTTGAACTACGCAATGGACAAGCTCCCATAACAAATAGTTTCCACAATGCTAATAGTATACAAATTCAGACTATATAACCACAATTCACAACAAACACCTCACTCGACTCAACCGATGGTGATCATTCGAATGCAAAAAGAAGCAAGCAACACAAACGTACCTACAGGGTATTCGATCGACGACAATGTTTCGAATGCAAAAAGAAGCACGCAACACAAATGTACCTAAAACGTATTCGATCGATGACAATGTCCTAGCCAGCCAATGCCATCAATACAAGCTCAGCGCCTCAAGAGTTCCTCAAATCATTCATAAAAACTCATTTCACAACTCAAGCAGTGGATTCGATGGCTGCTCGGTGGAACCTCCACGTACTGGATCCTCTTACTCGACCTCGATCGGTAATTTATCAATTCCCCAGTACATGAACGATTGGGTATTTGAAAGAACACATATTCTATGACTATACATGTAAGTTTGTGACCCAAAAACCGAAATCGACTTCCTTCTTTGACAACAGAACCTAATTCAGGAGGATAAAGGAAGGCTGAAGAAATCCAAATCAAACACACAACCCAAACAAACCAATGCACAATTACCTCAACAAGCTCTCCCTCTCTCAACTCTCGCGGAAATACTTCGATCAGTCGTTCAGAGGCATACCACTGAATCTTTGAAACTTCGAGGTTCAGCGACTGAGTTTGGGGGAAGGGGGCTGAAGCAAAATGGCCGGAGAGTACAAACCTATTTCTCTTTTAAATGTCCAAAAACCCAAACGACCTCGTTTCAGAAAAAAAAAAATAGGCGTACGCCTTCGACGCCTTGCTGCGCGCCTTCTGCACTTTTTAAGCCTAGCATAGCGCCTCTACGCCTAACTATGAAGGCTGACTCAGTTGAAGCACCGCCTTTTTTAATACATGGCTAAATAGTAATAATATGCTAGGGTTCGACAAGGCAGGCTGCAAGTCCTCTACAGTAAGACTCGGCAGAGCTTCACAAAACAATCTCAATGTGTGTTTATTGTAAATTTGTAATCAGTATTCAGTAAAAAGGTCTTCAAAACAGAGCTGGTAAAAGAAAATGTAATGTACTGGTAAATACTTAATAATAATTGGATACAATCTGGTAATCATCTAGAGACAATATCAAAATTGTATTAGTATCCTCTGGGAGCCATTGAAACATTGAGATGAAAGAATAGAGCCTATTCAATAGGCAAACCAATTCAAAGTTGTTTGAATAGATGTACGCTACCTCATTACGTCTGCAAATTTTTTCCTCGCTCTCAATTAAAAAGATCTGTCCTGAAATAGTCTGTTAAGGATCGACAACAGAATATGAAGGAGAAAATGAAAGGCAAAACATAGATTTGCAAAAGTTAATAACATTGGAAGATTCTTGAGTAGAAATTGAAACGAACATGACTCTGATATTGCATCATTTTGAGAGAGAACTTTTGCTTAAAAACAGTTTGATGCAAGCAACTATTTCAGAACAAGTGAATGCCAATTCTAGCTAAGAACTATTACTTCCAAGCATCTAAAGACACAATGAGGCACTCTATTATCTATTTAACTGAGTAACCTGTTCCACAATTTGAAATCTCACATCCATTACCATATCACAAACATGAAGTGAGCTTATGATTCGAAACAAAAAATATCCTAAACTAAATTTTACCACCACCATCTTCCTCCTATGAAATACCATCAGGAGATACCTGATAAATAATGAACTGGGACAATATAAAGAAAACGGAGATGAAAACTTCACACAGCTACACAAAGTGTAGTAATTCATCTTCCCCTTTGCTCTCATCATCATAACCTATGTGCATGTCTACAGACACTCTTAAAATATCTATCATCCTCCTATAAATTACTGCCTACCTGGTATCTAATGCTCATAGGTAAAGACACAAAACAGATGAGCACATTCACGTAATGAACATCAACTATAGAAAGAAACACGCTTCATCATTTAACTCTCAAACATCATAAACGCTTTATCACTCCTAAACATCTGAAACATAGCAGTGTGCCTTCACCTAAATTCAGTTACACTTCATATTCCACAGCCACTCATTGTAAATGCATGCCTAACATTCTGAAATTGCAAATCAAAATACTAAAATCTCTAAACATTAGTAGGTACTAATAATTTCCAACTTCTGACACCCCAACCATGCAAATGCAAATACCAACAACTGTGCATTCTTAGTTTCGTAAAGCATAATAATTTCTTAGCAGCATAATGACCAGTAAAACAATCACAACCGAATTCGATATCTCATCAAAAGGATACACCAAATAAGTGCCATGAGCAAATGCCCCAGCCAAAACACCAATAAACAAACGGTCCCTTAAAACCGGTTGTTTCCGCAGCGTGAGCCGAACTGACCAAGAAAATACAAAAACACAGATGTGAAACATGAACAAAATCACGAATTGAATCACAGAAAGCCGAGCAGAATTGGCGAAACTTACTGAGGGGAAGAACAGGTGCGTAGATGAGAGGAATCAGGAACTTAATTTGATCGGACTTGTTTCTCTGCCTCATTGCAACAGGCTGCCTTTTAATACATTCATGCATGCAACAAATTCGAATGAGTTTATATGAATTGAGAACAGAACAGAGAGGACATATCGGTTGGTTTTGAAGGGACTTACTGATTAGAAGGATCGGAAGAGGAGGGCCAGGTGGCCATGGCTTGAGAGGTCTGAGATTGGTTCAGGTTCTTCGCCTTCAAAACCAGAATCGTGTCGTCTTTGTTCCCGGGTTCAGCGCCCACTGTTTTTCTCTTTTTTCTCCTACGCCACCAAGATACGGTGGGATACGTTGTACGGTTTTATAATATATCCGGATACTAGGGGCAAGTTGGAGATTCGTCTGTTTGCCAAAAAAAAGTTGGAGATTCGTCCTTAAGAAAAGTTTGTCCTCAACATTACTATTATTATTATTATTTTAAATATGGAAGTGAACCAAACGTATTTTTGACACAATATACATTTTTGTGACGAGAAATTGATTTATAGTTTCATCTTATTTTTCATTTTTTTGGAATCACCGTTATGACCGAGTTTAAAAATATCGTGTATCAAATTAAAAGAGCAATTGAAACTGGGTTGTAACAAGTTTTTGACACCCTAACATATACGAACATCTTCATATTTTTAATACTCTTATTAGCTAAAAACAATTTGAACAAATGTAATGAGGACTTTTAATCTATAAAAGATTCGATCTCAACACCATACACATTTCAATAAAAAAGTTAGACACAAAAGAAAACAATAATAAATTATAATTATGTTTCTGTGCCTAAAATTATTTTCATTATACTTCATGCATTTGTCTCTAACTCGCTACTTTCATGAAATGCTTGAAAACCCACAGACCCAAATATAGTTCTATCCGTAATAAAGAATTAAGAGGGCGACACAAGTGCGCAACAACTACAATTGAAAATCAAGAGAGCAACTCTAATACCATCTTCTTGTTCTTCCATTAGTTTTTTAAGACCTGAAGTTTGATTCTACATTACGTACACCTTGATTGTAAACACCTAAAAAAGAATACCTTATATCTGCTTGAATTAAACTAAACCGACATATCATTTATAATAGGAAAAATGATTCAAACAGTGTCTGTCCTTTTAGAGAAACAAAATTTTGGTGTCTCATGTTTCAAAAACTTCAAAACAATATTTCACGTTCTCATCTCGACTGAAGAAAGTTATCTGGAACCGTTAGTTCAGTTAAAAAAACTAACGACAGACACATTTTAAAGGGTATTTTCGTCTATTTCTATTTTTTCCATTAACCCTTGTTTCTCTTTTCATTTTTCATTTCTCTCTTCTTCTCTAGATGTGCATATCTCTTTTTCTCTTTCTCCTGTGGCGACACTTTTTTTTTTATGAAGACGAAGATAACAATCATTTTTTTTATTTCTATTTACTAAGTTATATTCATTCTTTTTTTTTATTTTATCTAATTAATTATTGTTCTTAATTTTAAAGACATGAAGTTTTAGAGATGAAAAATGAATAAACAATAATTCTTTTTTTGCTTTTGTATTATTATTTGAAGATAAAAAGAAGAACAAAGGTTCTTAAAAACAAATATTAAATCAATCTTTTTATGTCAAAAAAGTCTATCGTTCTTTTTTTAACGGAATTAACGATTTCAGATATATTTCTTCAGTCAAGGTAAGAGCGTGAGATACCGTTATAAAGTTTTTAAAATATGAGACATCAAAACTTTGCTTCTTCAAAAGATTAGACACTGTTTGAATTATTTTTACTTTATAATATAATCCTTGTCCTATCTTTCTTTTCAAAATTGGAAAATTATATTTACACTTGTATAAAATCAGTAATTATTTTTAAAAATCGTACAGAAGGGATTTGAGATTCAAAATTCAAAAGGGGCTGAAAATATCTCACCACACCCCCTTTTACACTCACGCCACCTCAACGGTGGTTCTAGAACCCAGCGTTAAAAGAACGCAAATCAGATAGCCGAGATAGTCGCGTCAATTTAAAGCCACGCGCTCCCACCCCAGGCTTATATAACTAGTCCCCTCCGCCTCCCACTACCTACCTTTAAACCCCAAATCGCCGTCTCTCTCACTTTGCCGCTGCTTCACCGATCAAATGGTAACTCTCTCTCTCGATCAGGCCTTAGGGTTTCAGCTCCGGATCGTCTTTTTTTTTGGGGAAATTAGGGTTTAGTGTTGATCGATTGATTCTGATGAATTTCGATTTTGATTGTGTAGGCTTTGCCAAACCAACAGACTGTGGATTATCCGAGCTTTAAGCTCGTCATCGTCGGAGACGGAGGCACCGGTAATTTTTCTGATCTTCGATTTGTTTACTGTTCTCGTTTTTTCTGTAAATATTAAGCTCTTTTATAATTTTGATCCGATAGGATTGAAGTAGGTTTGATCGATTTTAATATTTGTATCAGTTCTTTTACTGTGATGCTACGATGTTTAAAACAAAGATTAAGTGTTTTCGAGTGAAGATAGTCAGGGTTTATCAGTACTTATTTTTAGTGTAAGCCGATGATAGATGAGTTTTGGCTTAGGGTGAATATCGATTTATGAACTGTGGCTGATTGGTGTGTGCATTGTGCAGGAAAAACTACTTTCGTGAAGAGGCATCTTACCGGAGAGTTTGAGAAGAAATATGAACGTAAGTGCCGCAGGTTCTGAATTTTGAATATTATGGTTCACTTTTGGTGTCAATTTGTCTCTATTGTTTGGATTTTGAGTTTTCTGTGATGGTTGGTTTAATTTGTTTTTTTTGTGAATACAGCAACTATTGGTGTGGAGGTTCATCCTCTAGACTTCTTCACAAATTGTGGAAAGATCAGGTTTTACTGCTGGGATACTGCTGGGCAAGAGAAATTTGGTGGCCTTCGAGATGGTTACTAGTAAGTGGTCTCTACCAATATGTTGATTGTTGATATCTTATTTAGAATCGTGTATTTGACTTTCAGTATGATATTTGTCCATAAAAGCTGTCTTTGAAACCTTGTGCTGATTCTGTTTGCTTGTTTGTTTTGGTTGTTGACAATTTGAGAACAATCAAGTGGCTAAATGTTCTGATTTGGGTGGGAGAATGTAATGAATTCATGTAAAAACAAGAAAGTAAATCATTAGGGAAGAGAGATGTTTTCATGTAGCTTTTTCATCTTCTTTGAACAGAACATAGGTTTATTATCGGTGCTTGTTTTTGTGGTATCTTGCTATGTGTCTTTAATTATCATGATTTGGTTTTATTGTTCCTGATTGTCGGTGGACTCTATGAACACATTCAGGCCTACTTATCCGTGGAACAATTTTAGGGAATAGTGAATTTTAAGGAATACTGAGAGAGGGAAGATTTAAATCTTACTAAAAGGGGCTCCAATTTTAATTATCATGATTTTGGTCAAAGATAAAGTATCATACTAAAAGGGGCTACATATTTTCTCAAATAGGATGATACAATCTTCTTTGACAGCAAAATCCGTCTCATAACAATGATCAAAACTTTTAACGAGGCAATATGATAAAACCATAAGCGCCTCTAGTGATGTTCGTATATGATGATACTAGTATAATTCAAGAATCAGGAGAGACAAGGGCTATCTTTGTTTCTTGTTATCTGAATGTTTTTTATTTATTTTTTATTTTGCAGCATCCATGGGCAATGTGCAATCATTATGTTCGACGTCACTGCAAGGTTGACTTACAAGAATGTTCCTACATGGCATCGTGATCTTTGCCGGTGAGTTGGATGCATCTAGGGATGAAACCTATTCTTTTTTATTGTCGAGTTGTTTTCCCCAGTTGCTGATTCATTTGTCTCTTATAATATCAGGGTTTGTGAGAATATACCCATTGTTCTCTGCGGAAACAAGGTTGATGTGAAGAACAGGCAGGTTAAAGCTAAGCAGGTGACCTTCCACAGGAAGAAGAACTTGCAGTACTATGAGATATCTGCAAAGAGCAACTACAATTTTGAGAAACCTTTCCTCTACCTGGCCAGGAAGCTTGCAGGGTAATTAACTACAAACTTATTTTGTTTGAATGATGTAACAGCTTGGACATTCATAATTAATATTGTCATTGCCTTTATTTCAGTGATGCCAATCTTCATTTCGTGGAGTCTCCAGCTCTTGCTCCCCCAGAAGTCCAGATTGATATGGCTCAACAACAACAGTAAGACCCTATTCATTCATGAACTTGCTATATGATTTTCTCCTACAGTTATTTGTTTTGTGACCAAGTTAGTTATATGATCATTACTTCAAAAACGTTATGAAAATT
Organism: Comarum palustre; assembly: GCA_951800085.1. Taxonomy (NCBI): domain Eukaryota; kingdom Viridiplantae; phylum Streptophyta; class Magnoliopsida; order Rosales; family Rosaceae; genus Comarum; species Comarum palustre. The sequence goes on along the minus strand of OX637588.1, from coordinate 1,888,528 downwards.
TTGTATAGAAGTGTAATATCATCTCACTTTGGTGTTTGTTGATATTTTTCAGGCATGAGGCTGAGCTTTTAGCTGCGGCTGCCCAACCTCTTCCTGATGATGATGATGATGCGTTCGACAACTAGAGTCCTTAGGAAGTTTTTGCTTCATTCAGTCTCCGTCCTTTCTTTTCCGGATCCTTTTGGAAATTACTGCCATATAAGCAGGATTTGGGTTTAATTCTCTATGTATTGAATACTGTGGATCGTTTTAGTTAAAATATTCGGCTAATGGTATTTATCCTTTTGTGATATTTTGTTACTGGTTCCATCATATGGGTGCTCTCTCTGCTTGTTCAAATTTGCTGCATCCCAGATGAGCAAGTTCTATGATTGCTTGATTGCGCAACATTAATCTCTGCCTCATTTGCTGTCACTGGGATTTCTTAATTTTAATTGTCGACTGGGCCAATAAATATATGAGGCTTTTCTGAGCAGTTGGATACTCACTGGGCCTTTAATGGAATTTGAATATTGATGGTTGCCTTGTGCTAATGGGCTTGGGATCTTCCCTGCTCCACAGATAGATGAATGGGGAGGGACGACACGGAGTAACCTCCAATTAACAGTATTTTCACCATGGTAAAAGCCGAAGATTGGTCTACTCCATTGTTGATATAGAACAGTGTTGCCTGCTGCACCGTCACAGCAATTTCGATAGGGCATGACGAACGAAGATTTCATCTACTCCAATGTAGAATGTTGAGGTGTTGATGGAGGTGAGGCTTAACTCGTGCCAAGATGGTTCTGCCGAAGATTGTTCTGCTCCATTGTTGAAATAGAACAGTGTCGCTGGAGGTCAGGGTTAACCCGCTTCAACGTCACAGCAATTTGGATATAAACCAAGATGGTATCTTCTCCATTGTAGAAATAAAACAGTTATCTCGCGGAAATATGACAGATGATTAGTGTCGATGCCGCCAGTATGATAAGGAGATTGTGTCTGCAAAGGTTGAAATTGGTGTGAGATCAGGAACATGATTGTCTGCGCTTAGTTGATGATTGATGTTGATTTTCCTGGTACTGTTGAACTTTTGATGTTGCAATAACAAGTGCATTTGCTATGGTAGTACATTCAGGTCTGTCGTCATGTCACAAGTTAGTTAGGACTCAGGGGTTATAGTGTGTCGGTTTGTTTTTGCGGTACCATAAATGTGTTATTGTGTTGTGTACTATTTGTAAATCAGCAACAAGAAAACATCAGTTAACTGTATTGGACAATAGACAGTACTATGATCATGAGAACCATAACATGTGAACTCCACATGGCCTTAGAGATGCATACATGTCCTCTTGGTTTTCTTGCCAGTAGGGTAGAAGTATCCTAGTTGAAAAATCTCATAAAATTACTATCACATATGTTAAAACTCTTCTCGTTGCATAAACATGTTACTTACAGTGTCACATAATCTACTAATCGAACACTGGTTGTATAATCCTATTAGTCTGACCGCCTACACACTTCATTTTCATCTTTTTATTTGAAATTGAGACATGAGACTTCTTCAATACTTTGTTAGTGAAATGCCTTATCACCAAACCTAATGATCTGATCCTCTGGGTTTTGGGGAGCACCAAGCACAAAGGCACAAAAGGCACAGAGGCAAAGGACCCAAAGAAAAGCCACTTGCTGGGACTCTCAGGAGCTGAAGGCGCAAGCAAACATAGTGAATAGTACGCGTGCATGGGCTTCATTGAAACGACAATAGTGGCTTCCCGGTCTCACCCTAGTGTTTTCCCAATTGCAGAAGGACTAGTCCTTTTCCATGTCTGTTCCAAGCAACTACTCGAAACAGAACCGACCCTCTATGGGGATTCCACTGTGGGTGATACTGGGACATATACAGCATTCCAACAATAGAACAGTGGAAGGGAGCATGCATGTGAAGTGTGAAAGCTGCTAGTCTTAGCCTTACTTTGCCACCATGTCTCTCATGTCCATCATGACCTCCACACTGTCCAAACTTCAGGGGGCTCTATATCCCTATCTATGATCAAGTTCACAAGGTCCTCAAAGACATTGAAGCTCAAGTAGAGATAACGTATATTCCTAACGACTAAGTAAAGAAGCGCGTGGCCCTTTGGAGTTAATAAATCGTCAATTTTGAAATGAGGGTGGCTTTCGGTGTCGGTAGGTGGTCGGATTGTTTGGCTTCATATAATGTGTGATATCAATGTGTCTGGCTTTAGGCAAATGTGGGCTATGAGCAGCAGCACTAGTAGCACAAGCAGGTCCACAAGGAATGTGATATCGATTCCGAAGCTAAGTAGAAGCTGCTACTGCAAACTGCATAAAGCCCTCTTCCTCTCAAGAGTCATATCTTTTCGAAAAAGCCATTGCGATTATCCATGAATGGGCTCTCCTAGCAATCACTTCTCTGTCTTGCCTTCTCTTGGTGAAATGGCTCCATCCGCACTTTCTTTTTTGTTTTATATACTTGAAACAAAATTCTGGGGGGGGAATTTCTGGAAGGCTCAATATAAATCAACTTCTTCAACTTACTGTTATATCATAATTAAAAGGCCCGCGCCTCAAATTATCTGTCATTGATCATTGCCCTTCTGCGATTTTTATTTGTCTAGCTACTACTGACAAAGTTGATAAACTTTAGTAATCAACATTGGAAAAGTGAAAATCATGTCTTGGCTTGTCATAAAATGAATCGAACATACTATTTTGTGGAGGCCTTAATTTAGATATTCTAAATGGTTACATTCGAGAAATATCGGCACGTACAATGTCTGTGTACTCCAATACTCCATTAATACTTTTAGTTTGCGTGCATTACAACTGAAATTCCATGAAAGACAATGCTAGTTCTTCCTCATTGCGTCTGTATTCGACTACTGTGTACGAATATGCATTTATGCTAGATGAAATGTTTGAGTGCAATAGTGAATGAGGATTGCGACTCATCGTCACTTGGCCCATCATATGAGTAGATACGAAATTCAAATAGATGAAGGGAGGGAGCGGATCATAAGTATTTAACTGCCAAAGCTAGCTAGGCCTCATCTGCTTCAATACTCATGTTTGTATGCTTCCATGGTAGGGCAAGGAGGGGCAGGAATGATGATGATCACAGATCACAGATCACACTTGGAGGGAGAGGAAGGAATTCATATCATTCATTGTAGCATTAGTCAGGCTAAGGCCAAGGGGGTGGCCTGCAGTAAGTAACTACACAGTATATAACAGTACTTCATTTTAATGTAATAAACTTGGAGCAGAGCTGGACATGTTCTGCAATGCCAGCTTGTGCTTACGCGTAACGGGACTGGCATAAATAGGCTAGGGGAGGGTACCAAGCAACTGTCACTGTCTATGGCTATATGTATATGCCTTATATTTCCAGCTCCTCCCTCCTCATCTTCATCTTCATCCTCATCCTCTTACTGTACATTCTGTTATAATATAGCCAGACCTGAATCAATGCCACCATTGATGATCACATCGGCTTATTTCAGCTCCCGTACCCCTCTATCTTTGCTTAAATTAATTGGGATTGATCCGATCGATTGTACATTCTGGATTTCCAATTTTCCACATATATATGCTTTAACATTTCTTTCAAATTCAAGTCACTCTTAGACACTTAGAAAGGCCAATGACTTTAGTTTTCATTAAATATTGGTTGCTTAGATAGCTATTGAGATTAAGTTATACTTATACCCTTTTCTTAAGATGAGGAGGGCATTCTCCGAAAGGCCAATTTGGGATTGCATGCAGACTCGAATTTGTATTCATTTTACAACTAATTATTTCACATTTCAATCCAAATTGATTATTTAATTTGAAATTGCCTAATTTTGGACACCAACCGATCTCTTATTTGAATTGTAAGCTGAACGTTATGTAACTATGCGATTATTGTAATATTTTCTTAATATATATTACGGAAAAGGGTATGTGAAGGAGATTGAACTTAACTAATATCTAGCTAGCTAGATGTGTTCATGTATATGTACTCTAAGAATTTCAAAAGCGTCGTGATGATATTTCCATACCTTTGGAATGACTTGCCGTTGCTGTGGTAATGAGTAGCAATGGTCTCTCTATTCTTGTGAGAATCCTGCAAAAGCTGGTGGTGGATAAACTTATAATTGTGAATATTCCCCTTTATTACTTTCTGGGTTTCTTCATAACAAATTCGAACAGATGATTTTCTCTTGATCATTAGACAAAGAAAGTATATCAACATCCAATTCTGGCCAAGAAGTGATTCAATTATATGATATGAACGGAATAGTGTAATTAGCGAATATTCTAGGGTTTATGTCACATGATTGACAGTAAACATTCCTCCAACATATTCCTAATCTGTTCTTGGTGAAGATAAACTTTTCCTTGTGCCATGCAATAACATGTGCTTCGATCTTAATCCCTCTTTTGAATATCCAATCCAAGAAAGGTAGAATTATATTGTCTAGATAACTAAGTAGTAAACTAATCAAAGGGTGGCAACTGAGGCTTACAATTTCTAAGACATGGTTGTTGGGAAGCGGCATCGATGGACAAAGATGGTTTTATAGAGACAAAACATATATATATGTATATATATATATATGACATTTTTCTTGATGGAAATGTGGCGCTTTGTGCTTCCAATTGTTACTTGTTGCTGTTATGCATGGAAATCAATAAACTTATATACAAGCTAGTTCATCTCATTGGCGATGAGAATCAGTGGAAGAAACTTGAGAGAGGAGAAAATATTCTCGGGAAGCTAAGGTAGAAAGAAATTAAAAGGTATTGAAACGGACATCACACATAGCAGCATCAACAGTACTCTAGGGTTTGTAAGTGATCGATAAAGTGGGGGAAAACTGACACTTGAATCACGAGGGTTCGATAAGAGAAAGAGAAGTACGGACCTGAGAGTCTGAGACCTCTACTTGCCTGTGGATTCTGTGATTCTTTACTGCCAGAGGTTGTTATCATCGATCGATCATACTCCAAGCTAGTTGAAGACTAATATAACCTCATCTGCCATTGCCCAGTTTGCTTTGTTATATGCAGAGATGCATGAGATCGATTCGATCCAAGTGGTTTTCCATCACTGCCCTTGTCGGCTTCGTGTTAGGCTTAGGGTTTCCATTACTACGTTCTTTTCCTGGTGAAAAAAAACCATGTCTTAGCTCTTCATTATCTGTATTAAGCCCTAGCTAGCTAGCTACGTACACTCTTATCAGCCAAAATTCAAATCAATGACTATCCGATTTGAACCAAGACAAACAAAATCCAAACATTGCATGTTGTTGTTTGGGTAGAGTGGCTAGAGTGGTAGATCGATGCGTCTTTATCCATCCTTTTCGAATAATTCATCAACACAACTCTAAGATGGATCAAATCGAGATGTATTAATGATTATGTAGTCTTTGTCTGATTACAGGACGATCCATGCATCTTTATGTATTTGTCTGAAATGTCGATAACTGGATTACAACAGTCATACTAATATCTTGTTGTACACAGGCGCACCAAACAAAATGCCCCTCAAGACTGCTGGTCACAAATTGATGGGAGATAATAACTAGTTTACAACAAAGTCATACTAATATCTTGTTGTACGCAAGCATACTAACAGGCGCGGATCCAGGATTTGCAGGTCAGGTGGGCTTGAATATTTTTTTTTGATTGAGTATGGTGGTAAGAAAATTGAGCATTTTTTAGGTAAGAAAAATTGAGCACACTATTAAAATTAAAATAAACTATAATAGATACACACTCTTTTGAGATGCACAAAACTAGATTCATCTAAACTAATCTCTAAATCGATTATAAAAGGAAAATTTTCAAAGCACTACTTATTTAAAAAAAATACTAAATGAGAGACGCGTAATAAAAACTTAAAAATTATCAAATTAGAAGAGATTTTCTTTTTTGTATATAGTAAATAACTCATTCTATCCTGATATTGTCCGCACACAAGAAAAACATACTACCCAACATGCCCAATATGTATTGGGAGAAGAAGACAAAACATTTGTAAGAATTTGAGCAAATAAGAAGTAAATAAGAATTTGAGCAAATAAGATTCTAAGATGTTATTGATGTGATTTGAACCCGGGTGAGCTAGGTGCTAGTTAAAACACTTGACCAAGTCTGCCAAGCTTCAAGATGAGTTCAATGTTTATTCACTACTACACTACTACATTTAATCTCTAAATCTCAGTTGGTTTGAGCCCAATCAATGTTTTATGTAGATCCGTCCCACATACCAAACAAAATGCCCTGCTTGTCACAAATTGGTGGGAGATGAGACTCAAACTCGAAATCTAAATATTTCATACTACAATTCGTCCAACTTTTCCACAGCATCTCGTTATCTGACCTTAGTTAATATCTCACATTTCATGATATTCATTTTTGGTGCAAGAATTATTAGGAAATTTGGGACCAGCAAATAGAAGTGACAGGAAGGGTGTTTTGGTCATTTACGCGATGGCGAAGCTGCCAAAAGCTTGAGTTTAGAAGGAAGTCAATAATTGGTCGACATTTGGCGGAAAAGGATTTGACATCGACGGTAATGCTGCTGGAGCCTTGGAGGCTCTCACCCGTCACACCGTTGATTGCGTGGACGAAAACACGTTATTCGTAGCTCATGTGATGAATGTCATATATATATATATATATATATATATATATATATATATATATATATATATATATATATATATATATTTTTAACGAATGATTCATTTTTTTTGATATATGTATGAGAAATCAAGAATTACATAATTTTTTGATCATCAAATCATATCTCTATCGTCTAATATATATATTTATATATGTAGATCATATATGCAAATTTTCATCCAATTGATGATTTATAAAGTGTTCAAAACTGTGAATTAAAATCATAAGTATGAACAGTTCATGTTTGACAGATTTGATGCGTCAAATGATTTCAAATAGTTTAAAGCCTTAACGATCACCAATTAGATGGAATTTTACAGAAATGATCTACACATATGAATCTAAGTATTGAACAATGAAGATGTTGATATATGATCGAAAAGTTGGTGTAATGTTTGATCCCTCATATATGCCAAAAAAGGGATCCCTTAGTGGAATGAACCTTAGCAGACGAAATTAGGGTATTTCGTCGGCTAAAGTATCTTTTACTTACAAAATTGCATTACAGATATTTCGATGTTTGATTGACTATTGTGATACCAATCTGGAAGCGGAACAGCCGTACTAGTCAAACTCATCGCTAATGCCATGCCATATGGGTTTTTTTGTCTATCCAAGTTCGTTTAAGGCTTCAAAATACTGTTTTTCTAACCACTTAACACACGAAAATGCCTATATCTGCATCTATATGAGTATTTTGGTCAAACTTTCAACACTATAAACTGTCATCATGATGAGACGCAACTGCCCATCTAAAATTGTTGAGACATTTACCCCTCGATGATATGACTCTCCATAGAGATAAATAATGGTAAATAGTAGGCATTGTTGTGATTCTGGTCATCAAAATTCACAAAAAAAATACGACGGTCAGATATCATCAATAAGTTGAAATATGTCTATGGTAAAAAATTCAACTTGATCTGATAAATTAAAGGGCTTCATCCGGACAGTCAATCTAGTAAGTCAAACCCCTAAATTGTATTGACCGCAACTATCAGTACCGAGACTTTACCAGAATTACGTGAGTTTTCAACCGTAGACGTATTTCACCATTCTGGTCATATCTTATTTCACGACTTTTTTGCGTTTGAAGTTTCTACGTAAAGTTTGTTTTTGAAACATAACATTTACTTAAAACTTAGTAAATAAATTATACAACATTAGTAGGCATGTTGTGATTCCGATGATCAAACTTGACAAACAAAAATCTGATCGTCTGATATGATCATTATGTCAAAATATATCTATAGACAAAAATTTAACTTGATCCGACAACGTTAAGGGCTCGATCCTTACGGTCAATCTCGTAAGTCAAACCCCTTAACGCACGAAAACAATCATTTGACCGTCTAAAATTACGTATTTTGCCCGGACCTTCAACTGAAAATAGTCTCAAATCGATGAGAAGAAACCAGTAGTATAAAAAATTTATGAAAAATAACCACCGAAGATAGAGATACCTCTAGAGAGAAAGAATGGAAAATTGCGTTAACCGCAACTATCGGCAATGAGACTGTACCGGAATTATGTGATTTTTCAACCACAAACGTATATCACCATTCCTATTATATTTTATTTCACAATTTTTTTTCGTTTGAAACTTCTACGTATAAGGTTTAGGGTTTAGGGTTTTAGCTGACGAAATTAGGGTAATTCGTCTGCTAAAGTTAAATAAATAAATAACTATAGCTGATGAAATTAAGGTAATTCATTGGCTAAATTTAAATAAATAAATAAATAAAATAACTATAGCTGACGAAATTAGAGTAATTCGTCGGTTAAAGTTAATTAAATAAATAAATAAAATAAATAACTATAGACGACGAAATTTATTAAATTTTTTTGGCTAAAGTTAAATAAAATAAATAAATAATTTTAGCCGAAGAAATTTATTGAAAATCGTTGGCTAAAGTTAATTAAAAATTTGAAATTTTCGGCGGATATTTTGAAAATTTTGAACTTTTTCCGACTAAAATTTGGAACTTTAGTCGACAAAATTAGAATATTTCATCGGCTAAAGTTCAAAATTTTCAAAATCCTCACCCAAAATTTTAAATTTTTTCTATATCTTTCATTTTTCTCCTCCTCCTCCTCTTCATCTCCCTTACTCCTCCTCATCCTTCTCCTCCTCCTCTTCCTACTCCGGCAACAGCAACTCCTCATCCTCCTCTTCCTTTTCCTTCTCCTCCTCCTCTTCTTCTCCCCTCCCTCTCCTAGCCTTCTCCTCCGATCCTGAGCTTTCTCAGCCGGCCTAGCCTCCTCCTTCTCCTCTTTTTCTTCTTCTTTTTCTTCTTCTTCTTCTTCTTCTTCTTCTTCTTCTCCTCCTCTTTCTCCTCCTCCATCGGTGAAAAAACGAAAAACAAGAAAAAAATTTAATCAAAAATACAAGAAATAAAAAAAATAACTATAGTCGACGAATTTTATTAAAATTTGTCGGCTAAAGTTAAATAAAAAAAAGAAAAAAGAAAATAAAATAACTAACTATAGCCGACAGAATTTATATTAAAATTCGCCAGCTAAAGGTAAATAAATAAAATAAATAATTATAACAGACGAATTTTAATAAAATTCATCGGCTAAAGTTAAATAAAAAAATAAAATAAATAACCATGAATTTTAATAAAATTCTTCGGCTAAAGTTAAATAAATAAATAAAAATAAATTAATTAAATAACTATAGCCCACGATGAACAGTGATTTCGTGGGCTAAGACTTTAGACGACAAATTTTTTTACTTAACAGACGAAAAAAGTTCGTCAGCTAAAGTAGTTGTTCTGGCAGTGTCTCATTTCAATTTTCAAGCTTGTAATCATGGCGACTAGGGTTTTATGTAAATCTACTCTATCAACGAAGTATTAGAATTGTGAGGAGCACGAAAAGGTGAGCAAAAATATCAAAAGAAAAAGAAACAAATAAGAGAAAAGGGGTGTAGCCGTTTTCCCATTAAAAGATTTTATGATTTATTGTGACTATGAGAATGTGCTACTTAACGTGTAATTCAGTAGTCGCTTTAATAGATGTCAAGGTTAGCATTGCATTAATGCTTTGACAATGGAATATGAGCAAAACTGCACTTGTATTCTGATATTGGAAGTGTACCTTACGAAATATGATTTTTATGAGTTTTTAAAACACTGACTTGTTCACACTTCTCTGTTCTTTTGGTTGATCATAAAACAAAAGAAAGCGAGGAAAATGTTGAATTGCATCATTTTCTGAACAAGTCAATTCAAAGAGCAGAAATTCTCTAACCAAACTCGTATAAAGTAGTGATGAAAACTCAACATAAATTTTGCTCCTTTACAAAACCGTAAGGACGGAAAGCAAGAAAAGGATTGATGAATTACATAATTTTTTCCGGACATATCAACTTAAAGGGAAAAACAAACTCATTCAAAGTGATGATGTAATGAACTCACCACAAAATCACAATTGGTGCTATTTTACAACAAAAATTCTTGTATGCACAAATATTCAAGTGAACCAAGTATTTATTAAAAAATCTCAGCTGTTAATAATTATACTTAATTTTTATTTAAAAATAAATAAATAATATCATAAATATAATTTAACGTTCAATTTAAGTTAATCTTATTTTACAAAAGGGTTTGCAAAAAGGATGCTAATGCGCATGCTGCTTTAATTTGATGGTGATCGAAAACAAGTCCACTTCTATCTAAACTAACCCGATCGAAGTGCGCGTTATCAAATCAAATATTGTGATTACCCTTTGGCATAATTACTTGGATGAAAAAGTTAAAAAGATCGATCACCAAGTAAGTCTCATTCTCATTCATATCGGGTTTGGATTTGGATTTGGCATGAGTACATATGGATACTCCAATTAAGCTTCTCATAATTGTGGCAATGTCCCATATATGGAATGACAAGTGTATTATTAGCAGCATATCATTATCCTTGTTTGTAGGATGAATATAGGAAGCGGTGACTTATGATTATAAGAAGAATATGATTATAAGATATGGTGGGGAGTGGGGGATTTGTAATCTAATCATATGTGCAAGATCCCATCTTTTGCTCTTTGTAGCTTGTCTTTACCAACTAAATCTCTTTTTTATCACCTTCTTCTAAAGGCTCATCTAATTTCTCTATCTTGTAGCTAGCTAGGAGAAATGAGGGGGAAAAATAAAAGAAAACAATTAGTGATTGCATGGCATGAACTTGCCCCCAAAGTTTTTCAATAAATCTAGCTAGTTCAATCATTATATGCAGTGATATATACATATAATTCAATTATGGAACTGTCTATTTTTTTCTTCCACGAATTATTACTAGTAACTTTGGAGCTACTTGAGGGTTAAATCACATTATCTTCATGCTATGTATAAAGTTGATAAAATGTTTTTTCAATCATAATAATTCGAAAAATGAACAATTCAAATTTAATAAATTATGCAGATATTCGGTTCGGAGTTTTCATTTCAAGTATGTGTGTGAAGTAAATAGTTACCAAACGCTCGCAAGGAGTTTTCATTTCAATTTTAGTTGTTGTACTGATTAAGGTTGTAATTTTATTTGTCTTATAAAAGATAATGCTGCTAATTAGCATTGAGGAACCACAAACTCGATAGTATACTCGTAACAGAAAAATGAAAAATCCACGAACTAGCAGATAAACTTTGTTCTCACATTGTGAAATATGCATATACATCCATCTTTCATGAAGTGACAGCACAAAGCTATAAACATAATGGGACACAACCAATTTGATTGATCTCTGCTCTTCTGGTTTTTCTGTTGGGTACCATTCAGATTTCAGATCCTTAAATGTATATAGGTTGGAAAATAAGAAAATAAATTTGCATATAATAAACAAGTTTTGCAATTAAAGCAAAGGTACCTCACCAGTTAGCTGCAGCCTTTCCTGGTTGGATTACTTTGGTCATTTTCGAAAACTCCAGGCCTCGTTTTAGTGATTGCTTATTCTGCTTTGTCCTTTTGGGAATTTTATTTTGCAGGAGTGAAAATTATGGCTGCAAGTAAACCTAGCTTCTGATATCGATTCTGTATTTGCCCTACTACTTTTTAAAGTTTGATCTGTTTGATTAGTATCACCCTCTCTGCATATCTAACTAAAGTTACACAGTGAACATGCCTTCAAGGACGAGTTCAGATCTTTCTTGAAAGCTTCAATTCGATGCTCCTCTTGCTTTCTCTCACACGCAGACTGACACACACACTTACTCTTCTATATATACAAATATATATATAAGCTTTTTGATTAAACTTGATATATGCATGCTTATTTATCAAGGTACAATGGTTGACGACTCTTTACTCGCTAGTCGATCGGTACATAGCTTCAATTGATACTGTCTGTTTAGTTGTTTTATATGTTTGTTAAGCTTGCAAGTTATTAACCTCGTTCTAATTATATAACAGAACATTTTCTAACATACAACGAATAATGGCATATCTTCAATTGTATACAACAAGTATGAACTGTTATCCGATCATCATTTCTTGTACGAAACAACACATGAATCGCTTGTGCTCTTGCCCGTATATAGTGTATACAATGTTTCCATCTATTCATATCAATCACTTATTGAATACGTGACGATTTTAACTCTTCGCGATATCGTTACTGATATCGTCATTATATGTATAATATAACACCACAAACACATGTACTGCGATTGCCCTTGTCTCCTCACCTCACAATCTTTTAAGACATTCACACTAGTTCATATATAACTGCATAACTCAGGCTTCACACTCAAGAAATTCTTATATCTCACCGATTCAATACTTAATCAATACAAATATCTATAAACTGTATAAGTTATCGTAAACTATTTGTATGTCTTTCCGTACATTGCATATATCGCTACACATACAACGTTCCTACACGATCAATTAACTTTGTATTTTATTGTAAATTAAATTGGTGATCTTCAGATTAATTAGAGGTTAATGTGAAGTGTTACTTTGTCGAATTTGGGGGCATGAAGAATTGGAGATGATGAACTTTGGTAGGGGTAGGGGGTGTCCATGGCCAGGCCAGCATGAGGTTTATATGATGAACTCGACCAATCGATCATCCATGGATGTCGAAGTGTTTACAGTTGATTGAGTTTGTGTGTTTAAATCCGTAGGGACCCCTTGAAGGGCACATGGGCCAACATGTCATGGGTTTATTAGGACAGGATTAGGGGAGGGTGTCTTTGCGTGGGTACCCCATTGTTTGGGTCAACTAGAGCATATTTCCCCACCCAAACCACACCAAAGAAACCCTAAAATAGACAGCCTTGTTTCCATGTGCTCAAATTTAAGAGCAACATTCCAAAACCAAAACCTTCTTTGTGTTGTGCTCCCTCTCCTCCCCTTTCTCCTTCACTTCCTAACACTCCCAAATCATCTTCCTGGGAACAAGGAAGACGATACGAAATGAACTATATATACCGCTTCAATCTCTCTATGAACATTCCCTACATACATCCTTCCCCCTTCAAGGAACTACCATGCATGGTTATTTTCAAGTAGCTATATATCTATCATTGCTTGATCCATCATTCCATCAATATATATTCGATCGAACAATGTTTACCAATGTCATATTCTAGTAATTCGCACACATGTATTTGTGTATATAAAAACACATTTTAGAAATGATTGCGGTGGTTTGTGTTAATCTTTATAATTTGACTTTGTTATCGTTAGTTGTTGCTCAGATTTTCATGTTTGTTAGTAGCAACGTATGAACGCCGCTTAGATTTTAATTTGTGTTAGTTGTAACATGTAAAAAAATGTGTATATATGCATATGCATTATCTATTAGTGACGCACGGTGACTAAAAATCTTCTATTTATAATACGATAATTTCTAGTGCGCGCCAGGTTAGAAACTAGAATAATAAATACTGAATTAGTTATCTTTAATTATTTGTGTCTTGAGATCGATGGATTATATATTGACTTTGTTATTAATAATAGTTAAGACAACTCAAATGTTAATGTTTGTAACGTATGTATTTGTGCGTTCTTCTTGTCTAAAAGTCTTCTCTTTATAATACAACGAGTTCTTTAATATAGGGCACCAAATTAGAAACTACAAACATAGGTGTCGAATTGCTCCATCATTTATTATTTCAATTTCATAATCAAAATCAAAATCAAATTATGGGTTATGGATTTAAGGAACATGGGTTATTAGCATTGTAAATAAATCATGGAGTTGATTCAATAATTGTTCTTCTAAAATAATATCCATAATACATACATGTGTTTTTATTCAGATAATTAATAAAAGCAATAATGTTAGTGAACATCCAACATTTCTTTCCATGTCCATAAGGTTTATTAATTTGGTAAAGACTTGGTAATGAAAAGTACGTTATGCAAATATATAGTGTTAGTTTCATTATCAAACTAGAAGGTTATACATCAATATAAGGTAATGGGTTGAATACTATGTTATAATGTATACTAAATTGCCAAACTGCAATAAGGTAAACCACGGTACTCTTCTAAGCTTTTCCGTCAATAAGTTGTAATAAACTTACTATAGTTCCAACTTCCAAATAATAACAAGGGAGGTTGAAATTTGAAACTAATGCCCCTCAAATAGTTGTTAGAAGAAGAGAAGAAATGCAAAAAGTATTCCATTTAACTTGGGTAGCACGAGTAATCCAAGTTATGGGTAAAAGTTTATAGTTTAACTAGCCCATATATTAGATTTTGATTAGCTAATGTCAATATAAAATGGTAAAAAAATCTCATAAAGCTCAGAACATTCTTACATTAGAATGTTCATCACCATGCCCCCACTACATTATTCAACAACAAAAATTTGGTTTTTCGAAAAGAAAAGGCATATTTTCAATAAACATGAAAAATAAATAATTTTGAAAATCTAGTTGTGGGATATAATAATACTAAGAAGAAAAGACAAGGGTAGCATTGTCCTCAAAGAATTATGAGAAAATGTTATAAACAAATACTCCTCTCCCCTCTCAATCGTTGACCCTTCGAATTCCAATGGCGGCCCCTACGCCGTTGGCCTTGCTTACTTAGCTTCTCTCTCTCCTAAAAATTAAATACCCACCTCTTCTCTGAGTTCTCTCTCTCTTACTCTTCCTAGTATTAAAACCAAGACACGGTTCAACAGAAGCAAAACAAAGGAGCTAGAAAGAGAGAGATAGTGAGGGTAGTGATCAACATGGAGCTATTGTCCTGGCTCAAGTTTGTGTCTTTGTGTTTCATTCTTGGAGTTTTTGGTCTGAGGATTCTGGTGCTACTTTGGTGGAAGCCCAGAAGAATTGAAGAGCATTTTGCAAGGCAAGGAATCAGAGGACCTCCTTATCAGTTCTTCATTGGAAATGTCAAAGAGCTTGTGGGCATGATGATCAAGGCTTCTGCTCATACCATGCCTTCTTCCTGTCACAATATTCTCCCCAGAGTCCTCCCGTTTTACCATCACTGGAAAAAAATCTATGGTAATTATCCTCGCTCCCCCTCTCTCTCTCTCTCATCACATGGTTTTCATTGTTTTATAACCTGAACAAATCAGAAGAAGAAACCAAGTTTTCACAACAGGGTTTTCAATTTCTGGGCTTGGTATTGCCTCCTTCATGTATCTGTTAAGCCTTTTCTCCTCTCTTTGATTTCTGTGCTTGAGAAAAAGAAGAACTGCGGAAGTATAGTGTTGATAAAAGTGGTAGTGATGGGTATGGTAGCTAGCTTGTAGCAGCTATGCATGATTGTTCCTTTAGCTTGGTTTGAGATGGTGATCAGAATTTGAGGCTTTTTAGAAAAGGTTCATTTTTTCAGTTTTGAGCACTTCTTCTTCAGCCTTTTTCAGGCTGCTTTTTCTGAGCTTTTTGGATGCTTGATGTTGAAGTTCAGATTTTGTTCTTTTCCACAGGTAGCTCTATCTGTTTTCTTCTTCCCCTTTCTTCTCCTTCTCGATCTTTCTCTCTCTCTCTCTCCTTGTGTAATCATCCATTCTTCTTCAAGAAAATGATGGTAGTCTCCATTTCAGACAAGTTAATTTTGAGGTTGCATTGGCATCAACTTTTTTTGTGGGGAGAGAGGCTTTCATTTACTTTTCAGTTTTTGATTGTCGTCCTCTTTTGTTTGTTTTCGTATGGGGGGGATTGGAGTCCCCAAATGAAAGCCTTTGTATGTATGTATCTGTTTGGTATTGCTATATAGCTTGTTCTTGATCGGGTTGTCTTCTTCCTTCTTCTACCTTTTGTTTTTGCTGCTCTCTTTCTCTCTCTTCCTCCATTGTAGGGTCTACACTATCCGCTCCATGCTTATAACTAATTGTACAATTAGCTAATCATAAACCTTGTTTAAAATAGGTGCATCATTTCTTGTGTGGTTTGGACCAACAGTTCGTCTCACCGTCTCCGATCCCGATCTCATCCGAGAAGTCTTCACTTCTAAGTCGGAATTCTATGAGAAAAATGAGGCTCACCCTCTTGTGAAGCAACTCGAAGGCGACGGGCTCTTGAGCCTCAAAGGTGAGAAATGGGCTCACCACAGAAAGATCATCACTCCTACATTTCATATGGAGAATCTCAAGGTATGTAACTCTCATGAAGTTCCTCTCCTAATTAATTGTGACATGTAATAATTCCAATCTCATTCATTTTGATGATCAATGAATTTTCAGTTACTCATACCTGTCATGGCAACGAGTATGGTGAACATGATGGACAAATGGTCAGCAATGTCGTCCGACTCTGGTGAGGTTGAGATTGAAGTTTCCGAATCGTTCCAAACCCTAACCGAAGACATTATTACCCGAACTGCATTTGGTACCAGCTACGAAGACGGCAAAGCCATTTTCCGGCTACAAGCTGAGCAAGTGCTCTTCGTTGCCGAGGCCTTTCAAAAAGTCTTCATCCCTGGTCATAGGTATATTACAGTTTGTCATGTTATGCTGTTAAAAGAGCGAAAGAGAGAAAAAAATAAGTTACAGTTTGTCATGTTATGCTGTTAAAAGCCCGAGACTAACAATTTTAATCGGTTTTTTTAGATTTCTACCCACAAGAAGGAATATAAATTCATGGAAATTAGACAAGGAAATCCGAAGAAAACTCATGGAGTTGATCTTTTTGAGGAGGGAGAATTCGATGAAGAATGTGAACGGAAAATGTTCCAAGGATTTACTAGGGCTCATGATTCAGGCCTCGGATTCTGCTTCATCCGACATTGACCCCATTACTGTGAACGACATTGTGGAAGAGTGCAAGGCGTTCTTCTTTGCTGGCAGCCAAACCACATCCAATTTGCTGACGTGGACGACGGTTCTCTTGGCAATGCACCCACAGTGGCAGCTGCAGGCACGTGCCGAGGTGCTCAGGGTGTGTGGATCACGTGACATACCCACCAAAGACGATGTCGTAAAGCTCAAGATGGTAAGCAAAACATTAGGACAAAAATCATGGCTTGTCTCTTTACCTCCATGCTTGTTTCCTCATAACAAAAAACCAACACTGCCACCTTTTTTGGTTCATCATCTTACATGTGTCTAAGGGTATTTTAGACATTTCAAAATTATTAAGTGACATCTGAAATTTATTATGTGTAGCTCAATATGATCCTCAATGAGTCGCTAAGGTTATATCCGCCCACCGTCGCAACAATCAGACGGTCAAGGATGGATGTGGAACTCGGGGGATACAAGATACCCCGTGGGACGGAGCTTTTGATCCCAATTTTAGCAGTTCATCATGATCAAGCCTTATGGGGAAATGATGTGAATGAGTTCAACCCGGCTAGGTTTGCGGATGGCGTGGCTCGGGCCGCCAATCATCCGGTGGCGTTCATACCTTTTGGGCTCGGCCACCGCACGTGCATTGGGCAAAATCTAGCGCTCTTGCAGGTGAAACTAGCCCTCACCATCATGCTTCAACGATTCTCGTTTAAGATGTCTCCTTCTTATCAACATGCACCAACGGTCCTGATGATGCTTCACCCTCAATATGGCGCACCCGTCATCTTTCAACGTCTCCCCCACGATGAAGGAAAAGATGAAGCGTCTTGATCTACCCTCAATATGGCGCATACCAATCCTTTGTGTGTGAGTGCGGGTATAGGATCCCAAAGAAATTGACTGAAATATCCATTTGGTCGATTTACTCAATTTGGTTTTTATTTTCTTCGTCGTTTTTTCCTTTTTATGCTGGGTTTTCATACAACTATAGGAGCTAAAGAGGCATATATATCTTAAGAGAAATATGTTGAATTCCCTTTAACCTAGCGTTAATGACCCCCCTCATGAACATGACCATGGTTTTTTACCAAAGGAAAGGTATTAACCTTGGCATGTAAGCTTTCTTTTCTCAGCCTAGGACCCAGTAAATAGCTAACAAGTAGGTAGCTCTAGCTTCTTCTTCTATCTTTCTCTCGTTTATATGCAATGTATATTCTGTTCTGTTGCTACAAATTTTTGTACCATCAGTTTCTATCAATGAATCTTTAATTGGTTGCATCAATGGTTTCTAAGTTAGCTAAACAAATTCTGAATAATAACGATTAAAATAGAAAGACCGATTTTTTTGAAGGAAAAAACATAACCGCTTTTGATTGATTATAAATTTTGAGAGTTGGTCAGAATTGTATGGATGCATACCTTCCCTTACCATCGTAGGGTAAATTAGAGGAGGAAGTATGTTAGCACAATTCCATTATACATCAGCTTAATTATTTGCAAAAAAAAAACAATTAAAAACCAAGTGAGGATGCAAAATCACTCTCATTTCGTCTAACCCACAACTTGAGCCCAACAAACTCTATCTTCACAGGTCCATGCTGAGGCCCAAGCTCATCAGCCAAACTGCACGCCCCAAACACAGCAACCCTTGCTTGAGGGTTTTGAACCGACGCCATCGTCTTTGAAGAAACATGTCCACCGTCAAACCACCACAACGTTAGATTCGTTGTCGCGTGAAGTCGGACTTCCGTCACCTTCAATCCAAAGGGCTCAACAGTCCTATCCTCTGCTCTAAGAGGCGACGAAGCCACCTTCGATCGTCGTCCAGATGTCTTGCCGGTGTTCAGCCGCTCTTCCATCATCCCAAGATTTCACCAGATCCGATGCCAATCTTCAAACCCTCGACTCATCCGCCTAACCTGAACACCAGCAAGACCCCTCTTTCGCCAACGCAACGCCGCCATCAGAGAAATCACCCCTACACCATCTCGATCTAGATGGGCAGTCAAAACTACTCCACCATCATCAATACCAACAAACAAAACACGATCAAAGATGATCACCTTGAAAGCCATCACGTCGCTACCTGCCAGTGGCAGTCACATCGCTTTGAGGCTTCGCCGTTCATCCCTTACCGCCATCTCGGTCAAACGTGGCATTCCACAGCAGCTTCGCCGCCCGGAAGCCGCAATCGAGCAGTCCCATCGAGAAGAGGTTGCTACCGCCATGTGAAACCTAGGTTAGGTTTCAGAGTTTTGCGTGTGAAACTGCCATGCATTCGAAACATGAATCGACTAGTTTATTATATCATTTGTCACGCATGATCAATTCTGATTTTGAAGAAGAAAGGGTTTAGTTGATTAGAAACCAATTCAGTTAATGCAACCCAAGATAGAAAATGTAGCAATGTTGGTAACATAAACTATGCGCACATCAACATTTGCTTATTTTATGGCTCACTCTATAGCAGCTATCTATATCTATAATATATGATTCGGTATATACAAGTTTCAAAATTCAAAACCCAAATGTATATAACTCTATTTGTTAATATATGCCTTGAACCAGCTATTCGGGGATCTCGCTGCCCGGTCAGCGAGTCGGGGTCCAGGGGCGACGCGCCCTGGTTTGGGGGTTCGGGGGCGCAACGTGGCACCCGATGGGGGTTCGGGGGCAACGTGGCCCCCGAAGCCCACGAAACCTGTTGTCTGTTATGCTGGGTTCCGTTCGCGCGCATCAGCCGTTCGCGCGCTCATCAGTCGTTCGCGCGACTGTCGCTCGCGGGGTCAGTTTCGTTCGCGGGGTCAGTCTCGCTCGCGGGGACAGTTTCGCTCGCGGTCAGTTTCGGTCGCGGACGTTTAGTATATAAACGTCCTAAACCTAATTGTATTCAGTGTGATAATACTTAGTAGTGGGTTGTTAGCGCCGCACTCTCTGTATCTCTGTATTCCGCACTCTGTATTCTGGGTTCTTCCTCAATCAATAAAACTGTTCTCCTTCTGCCGTGGACGTAGCTAACATATTGTTAGTGAACCACGTAAATCTGTGTTCCTTCTTCCGTCCGTTACAACAAACTGGTATCAGAGCCCAGGAGGGGTTCGAAATCTGGGAAGGAAGATGTCTGGGTTAAACGTGAAGATTGATAAATTCACGGGGAGAAACAGTTTCAGTTTATGGCAGATCAAGATGCGAGCCTTGTTAAAACAACAAGGGATGTGGGCGCCGCTGGTGAAGAAACCGGGGGATCCAAAAATCGCTGAGATGGCCAGTCTGGAGGAGAAGGCACACTCGACAATCTTGTTGTGTCTTGCAGATGATATTATCACCGAGGTCGCAGAGGAGGAAACTGCGGCTGGTCTGTGGTTGAAGCTTGAGAGTCTATACATGACGAAGTCTTTAACCAACAAGTTGCTTCTAAAGCGACGTCTGTTCAGTCTGCGAATGGAAGAAGGCACGACTCTAAGAGATCACTTAGATCAGTTAAACACAATTCTATTAGAGTTGCGTAATATTGATGTTAAGGTTGATGATGAAGATGCTGCCTTAATTCTGCTGGTCTCTCTACCTTTGTCGTATGAGAATTTTGTGGATTCTTTTATTGGTGGGAGAGATACTGTAACTCTGGAGGAGGTCAGATCATCTCTTCATACTAGAGAGATGCGTCATAAGGCCACCGGTACAAGTTCAGACAGTCAGGCTGCTGGGTTGGTAGCCAGTGGAAGGATGGGACAGGGAAGCTCGGGGAAGAAGAAATTCAAGAAACCAGTTTCAAAGAGTTCCAAATCCAATGATGTCTGTAACTACTGTAAAGAAAAGGGACATTGGAAAAACGAATGTCCAAAGAAGAAGCAGCAGCATGAGAAAGCATCAGGTACTGCTGTTGTAGCAGAGGTTGACACCAATTCTGAAGAGGATTTGGCTTTGGTTGCAGATGCACACATACATCATAGGGATGTGTGGATTTTAGATACCGGGGCGTCTTATCATATATGTCCACGTAGAGAGTGGTTTTCAACCTATGAGCAGATTGATGGAGGCAATATTTCAATGGCTGACAGTCATTCATGCAAGGTGGTTGGAATAGGCTCAATAAAAATACGGACACATGATGGTAAATTCTGTACATTGAATGAAGTTAGGCATGCTCCACGCATGACGAAGAATCTAATTTCTTTGGGTCTACTAGACAGCAAAGGGTTCAGTTATAAAGGCTCACGTGGAGTCATAAATGTCTACAAGGGTTCTAATGGAGTCCTGAAAGGTGTCAAGCGGGGTACTTTGTATTTTCTGCAAGGTACTACGCTTTCAGGTTCTGCTGCTGTTGCATCATCAGAGTTTCACAAGGATGATATGACCAAGATATGGCACATGAGGCTCGGTCATATGAGTGAAAGAGGGATGCAAATTCTGTCAAAGGATGATCTTCTTGGTGGCCACAAGGTCAAGGATCTTGATTTCTGTGAACACTGTATCTTTGGGAAGCTACATCGCAGAAAGTTTCCTAAAGCAGTTCATAGAACAAAAGGCACGCTTGATTATATCCATTCTGATTGTTGGGGTCCTTCTCGTGTTGATTCTTTGGGAGGTCACAGATATTTTGTGTCTATGATTGATGACTACTCAAGGATGACTTGGGTGTTCGTGATGAAGCATAAAAGTGACGCTTTCAAGAACTTCAAGCAGTGGAAGGCATTAGTGGAAAATCAAACAGGGAAGAAGATCAAGAGGCTGCGAACTGATAATGGTCTGGAATTCTGTTCTGCTGAATTTGATGAGCTATGCAAATCTGAAGGCATTGCAAGGCATCATACAGTCCGGGATACACCACAGCAAAATGGTGTAGCAGAACGTATGAATCAGACACTTCTGGAGAGAGCTAGGTGCATGCTCTCTAATGCTGGATTAGAAAGAAGGTTCTGGGCAGAAGCGGTGAGTACTGCTTGTTATCTGATAAATCGTGGACCTCACACAGGTATACATCTCAAAACACCTTATGAGATGTGGTCTGGTAAGTCTGCTGATTACTCCAATCTGAGGGTTTTTGGGTGTACTGCTTATTATCATGTAAGTGAGGGTAAGTTAGAACCAAGAGCTAAAAAGGGAGTGTTTGTAGGCTATGGGGATGGGGTTAAAGGTTTCAGAATCTGGTCTCCATCTGAAAGGAGGGTTATACTTAGTAGAAACGTAGTATTTGATGAAAATTCTATGTTTAACCCTACTGTGAAGTCTACTGTAGTATCAGAAAATTGTAGTGTTGAGAGACAGGTGGAGCAACAAGTCACTGGAGATGAGTTTGAACCACAACAGGAAGATCAACACTTACATTCAGGAGCAGAACCAACGGTAGTTAATCAGCATATTCTGAATCATGAGCGACCTAGGAGAGCAAATTTTGGGAAAGCTCCCACTAGGTATGGGTTTGAGGACATGGTGGCTTATGCACTACAGGTTGCTGAAGAGGTGGATCCTCATGAGCCATCCACCTATAAGGAAGCAGTTACATGTCCAGAGTCAATCCAATGGCTTGCTGCAATGGGAGATGAGATGGAATCACTTCAGAGAAATCAGACTTGGGAATTGACCAAACGACCTGGTCAGGGGAGAAAGATCATTACTTGTAAATGGGTCTTCAAGAAGAAAGAAGGAATGTCACCTGCTGAGGGCATTAAGTATAAAGCTAGAGTAGTTGCAAGAGGGTTCCATCAGAAGGAGGGAGTTGACTACAATGAGATTTTCTCGCCAGTGGTCAGACATACCTCTATCAGGGTGTTACTAGCCATAGTAGCACATCAGAATCTGGAGCTTGAGCAACTAGATGTGAAGACAGCCTTTCTACATGGAGAGTTGGAAGAAGAGGTATACATGACTCAGCCAGATGGTTTCCAAGTTCCTGGAAAAGAAGACTATGTTTGCAAGTTGAAGAAGTCCTTGTATGGACTAAAACAGTCTCCCAGACAGTGGTACAAGAGGTTTGATAGCTATATGATAGAGATAGGCTACATCAGGAGTCCGTATGATTGTTGTGTCTACTACAACAAGGTCACAAATGGGTCTCTCATTTATCTGGTCCTGTATGTAGATGATATGTTGATAGCTGCAGAAAACAAGTCTGAGATACAGAAGTTGAAGGGTCTCCTCAGTGCAGAGTTTGAGATGAAGGATTTGGGAGCAGCTCGGAAGATTTTGGGAATGGAGATTTACAGGGATAGAAGTCAGAAGAAGCTTTTCTTATCACAGAAAGGTTACATCCAGAAAATTCTATCCAGGTTTGGTATGTCTACATCAAAATCTATAGATACTCCAAGTGCTGCAAATAATCATCTGTCTGCTGCGTTTGCACCTAAATCTGCTGAGGAGAAGGAATACATGTCTCGAGTTCCCTATGCAAGTGCAGTAGGAAGCTTGATGTATGCTATGGTCTGCACTAGGCCTGATCTTGCACATGCTGTTAGTGTTGTCAGCAGATTTATGGGTGATCCCGGAAAGGAGCATTGGCAAGCTGTGAAGAGAATTTTCCGGTACCTCAAAGGTACATCTGATGTTGGTCTCATTTATGGAGGTGATACAAAATGCTTAGTAACAGGCTATTCAGATAGCGATTATGCTGGAGATGTTGACACTAGGAGATCTATGACCGGTTACGTATTTACCCTTGGTGGTCCTGTTGTTAGTTGGAAAGCTACTTTGCAGCCTACAGTGACTTTGTCTACTACTGAAGCAGAGTATATGGCTTTGACAGCAGCTGCAAAGGAAGGAATATGGTTGAAGGGACTGGTCAGCAGTCTTGGTTTGCATCATGATCAGGCTATAGTATATTGTGACAGTTTGAGTGCAATATGTTTAGCAAAGGATCAAGTCCATCATGAGAGGACTAAGCACATTGATGTCAGGTATCATTTTCTGAGAAGTGAGAACAGAATCAAGGTGAAGAAAGTGGGTACTGCTGATAATCCCGCTGATATGTTCACCAAGCCGGTTCCGCACAGCAAGTTTCAACATTGTTTGGACTTGCTAAATGTTACAAGCTGTTAGTTGCCCTTTGGGGGTAACATCTGAGGCTGGGGAGCCATCTGGTACATCTGGCACTATTGTGGTGCATCTGGTACATTTGTGTAACATCTGAGGCTGAGGAGCCATCTGGTACATCTGGCACTATTGTGGTGCATCTGGTACATCTGTGTAACATCTGAGGCTGAGGAGCCATCTGGTACATCTGGCACTATTGTGGTGCATTTGGTACATCTGTGTAACATCTGAGGCAGAGGAGTTATTTGTACATCTGGCACTATTATGGTGCATCTGGTACTTCAGGTGGAGATTTGTGAGAGGATTCAAGTCAAGGTGGAGATTTGTTAATATATGCCTTGAACCAGCTATTCGGCTGATGCGCAACGTGGCCCCCGAAGCCCACGAAACCTGTTGTCTGTTATGCTGGGTTCCGTTCGCGCGCATCAGCCGTTCGCGCGCTCATCAGTCGTTCGCGCGACTGTCGCTCGCGGGGTCAGTTTCGTTCGCGGGGTCAGTCTCGCTCGCGGGGACAGTTTCGCTCGCGGTCAGTTTCGCTCGCGGACGTTTAGTATATAAACGTCCTAAACCTAATTGTATTCAGTGTGATAATACTTAGTAGTGGGTTGTTAGCGCCGCACTCTCTGTATCTCTGTATTCCGCACTCTGTATTCTGGGTTCTTCCTCAATCAATAAAACTGTTCTCCTTCTGCCGTGGACGTAGCTAACATATTGTTAGTGAACCACGTAAATCTGTGTTCTTTCTTCCGTCCGTTACAACACTATTGTATATAGGGTTTGAGATTCTGGGTAGGTAATAGATCAGATATTTCGGTTTGGTATGATAAGTGGATTCTTATCGCATATGGTTTTAAACCTTTCTTGGAACTTATAGAGGGTTTAGAAGACTTAAAGGTGGCAGACTTGATCGATCCCGATGAACATGTTTGGCAAATTCATCTTATTCAGTTTTTGTTCTCAGAACATGAGGTTGAGTTCATTGCAAAAATTCCTCAGTTTGAGGAGTCCATGTGACCGTGTTGTATGACATTTTGATAAAAGAGGCAGATACAATGTGAAGAGTGGCTACTAGGCATGGAAACTGATAATTGCAGCTCCAAGTCTTACTATATCCTCTTCTAATAGCATTGGAGGGCAACTTGCTAAGTATTGGAAGTCTATTTAGAAGTTGCGCATGCCTGCCAAGATTAAGGTCTTCTCCTGGAGGGTACTGCATGACATACTTCCTACAAGAGTGGCTCTAGTTAATCGACATGTTCCAATCCAAGAGGTAGAATGCTTGTTGTGTGGAGTTGCAGCTGAAACAAGTGTCAATTTATTTAAATATTGCTCAGTTGTGAAGGAATTTTGGTGTTGGTCCCTTGAAGAGTGTCATCCCTTTTGTCTCTGATGGGAGTTTGGCTGATTGGATTTAATTAGCTTGTTATGGATAAACTAGATAAAGAGCAACATGCTCTCTTCTTCACTAGTTTATGGGTTGTGTGGACCGAATGCAATAAGATACTGTGGAATCATACTTATTTCAATTCCTACTTCTTATGTCTATGGGTTGTTCAAGTTTTGGGAGAGTTTGACAAGGTGCATGAGCGGGTAGTGGGAAAAAGGAAGAGGGTACTGACAAAATGGGCATGCCCTCCGAGAGGGAGACTGAAAATCAAGTTGATAGGGCCTTTAATAGCTCTTCGAGTCATGGAGGATTTAGGGTAGTTGATAGAAACAAAATGGTTTGGGAATCACAACTTTAGCTAGACCGGTCAGACATACACACTCCGCTTTGAGTATGGAGGTTGAGGCGTGTCATGAAGGTATTCGACTTGGTTTACACCAAGTTTGGTCTGATATTGACATTGAGAGTGATTCTATCATACTTATCGCTGCCCTTGAGAAGGAGGAGGATGATATATCTGAGGCCGAGTCTTGAATGATTGTAAAGAGTATTTAAGGGCTTTCTAGTTAGTTAGATTTCGACACATCTATAAAGAAGCAAATGATGTAGCAGATAGATTAACACACCTAGCTAGTTTGGGAGCAATTGATGATATTTGATTAGCGGAGACTCCTGAAACCGGACGTGAGACTGAGCCTCTCAGCTAAGCTGGGTTCCAACCCCTTTAAAAAAAGTCTATTGTATATAGATTTATAATACTATTTAGGGCAACAACTATAATAATCTTGATGCATGAAATGTAAATTGCAACAAGTTTTGGCAATTTTCAATACCCAATAACAAGGGGTGCTCAAATACTTCACTAGCTTAATTAGATTATATTTTATAGGCAAGATAGCTAAAATACCTCATGAATTTGACTATAATTGTCAATTTACACCTTCAACTTCCAATTGTGTCAATTTACCTCCTCAACTTGATAAAAATTGCCGATTTGCACCCTATCCGTTAAATCAAATTGTTTTCATCTAATTTTCAGTTATGTGTCATGCATGTGAGGGCTATAACTGTCATTTTTTATAACTTGTTTGTAATATTAAAAATATAATGAAACAAAATCTCTAAAAAGATATTTGTTCTAAACCCTCTTACATTTGATTTTATTTTTTTAATTTCCTTACACGTTATTTATTTAATTTTTTTGTATAGTTGTGTTATTCACTTCATCTTTGTGATAGATATGCATGAATATCCTTTTAGAAGATGATATCTACATTGAAAATCTTTTTTTAGAAAGACTACATTGATAATCTTAATTGAAAAAATTAAAATTAAAATTAAAATACAATTAATGATGATGATAAGGAATAAGACATAATTTGTCCAAGATTAACATAAATAAACTATGCAATTCTAATTAGTCATTATTTCTCTCACACTTCCCATTTGAAGATTTTGTTTTATAATTTTTATTATTAAAAAATTAAAATTATAAAAAAATAGCTATACTCTCACATGTATGACACATAATTTAAAAGATTAAATTAGATGAAAACAATCCAATTTAATGGTGGAGTGCAACTCGACAGTTTTTACCAAATTAAGAAGATAAATTAACACAATTGGAAGTTAAGAGTATAAATTGACAATTAGAACTAAGTTGAGAATGTATATATACTTGTATCTTGCCTATTTTATAAGAATGAAGAATGAATGTATATATACTTGATTTGATGATGGTATTGTTAGTACAAGCAATAGTAAACTAAAGCAAGGAGTGACACATGTCGTACCCAAGGCATGAAATGTTGTGTTAACTAAGAATAAAAGCAAAGGTGAATGTGAATCCAGCAGGCGAATACACTTTTTTGATACATTCTTCTTTTCTGGGTTTTAGGGCTTTTTGAGTTTTGAGATTGTTAGTTTAATTTGTAAGATTTGTTTGCGTTGAGAAATGCAATGGTAACAACCTTTCTTTCCTTCTTTTTGTATTGCTTTTTAGATCTCCTCATGCTCATGGAAGGTAGCTAAGTTCTTGGGGTTTTGATGGTCCCCAAAGTAGCATGTGGGTTTGGAGCTTTGGAGCTACAAATCAAATCTCCCCTCTTCTATTTCAATTTCAATTTTGGTGTATTTTAGCTTTTGTTAAAGCCCTTAAAGGAACCAAGAGCACCAAGAATGTGATCTCATCACTCATCCCTAATTTCCTTATTTTCATGACTCATAACCTTCGATTCGATATCTACTCAGTTCACAAATGAAAGTGCTTATTTAGCGACTTTAGTACAAAAAATCTGTTTATCATTCTCATAATTTAAGTGTAATAAGAATGAGATAACATATAGTTATATATAACAATTGATGAGATAACAGATATAAAATCTACATCATTAGTCTTTCTCGCACTCGTTTTCGATGAGGGAGATGGTGTAGAATACGTATGGAGGCATTAATTGTGATTATAACCTGATTATTCTTTCTTATCACGGGGCATTAATGGTGATTATAACCACATTATTCTTTCTTATCACCAAACATGATTAGTTGCATTACATTCTAACAACATAACAACAAACAACAGACAACAGAACAACAAACAACAGAACAGCCGAGCAACTAGCCCAAGGGATTAAGGCTTATTTGGCTAGCTTGCCTTATAAGAAGCTACAATAAGGTAGCCCCTATGAAGTGAAAGGGGGGAGGAACAAACAATTGTTATGCTGTACATTCAAACAATTGTATCTAAAAGATTAGAACAAAGCACTAGCTAAGCTCTACAAGGACCATAACCATTATGTATTGCGCATTCCTTAATCTTGGGTGAACTGTTCTTTGCTTTGCTTCGCTTTCTACCTGAAAATCTGAATAGACGAGAGTGAGACATAGGGCATGAGGAAGAGCTAACATTGCCTTTACGATACTCCAATCACATAAAACTGAGAATATAATGTTTTCACGTACCCATGATTCTCCTCCTCATTGTTTAATCTGCAACACACTTCCCCTCATATATAGTAATCCATGTCCTAATCTTGGCCCTTATATTTCTCATTTACAAAGCATGCTTCTAACATCAACATCTAGGCAATGTCTCCCTCATCGAGCTAGATGACAAACCCAGCCTCTCCAATGGATCCATCTCAAAAGGTCAAGCTAGCTAGCTAGCAGCTCCATGGTTTTGAAAATACATACAAGACAACAATGCAGAAAAACTTAAGTTGAGGTTATTTTGAACCTTGTTTTCTTTTTGTGCAAGTAGCTAGCCGTTTGATTCCTAAGAACTGCAAGCAGAATATATATATCTGTCAGGAACAAGGAAAATTGATCGGTCTCAGGAATTGAAATGGGTTTTTTGTCCCCTGCCCTCTTCATCTAGATTAAGAAATATGAGTTTTATAGATCCCTAGAAAATGGTTTAAGATGGAGCTAAGGGTTGTGACAGAGTCATCTCTATTCTATAGTTTTTCCCTAATATATATAATGAATCAAAACCAGCTAGCTTGCTGAGTTTTTATTAATGAAAATCCCCCACCAATGTCTCCCAAATTTGCAGCCATGCCAAAGCAATTGAGCTGGCTCATGTAATGTCTGCCCTTGATTAAGGCAACGTTGTCGGTCTGTCATAGACCAAAGGCCTCCTATGCCCTTCTGTAATTCTCTTCTGCATTGTATGATTGGCCTTTGCTAGCTCTTTCTTAGTGTTCTACATGTCATTCATATCTCACTGTTTTTGCCCTATCTTTACCTACCATTTGATTACTGGGATTGCTCAGAAGTCTCTGTTAGTTGTATTGGAAATATGACAGATATATAACAAATCCATTTTTAATAGAGCATGATGAACCATGAATGTCCCCTCCTCTGCTGATACATCAAATTTTTCTGTGCGACGGTATGTGACAATGTTGATGTGTAATCGGCGTTCAATAATTAACACGCTTGATATGTTGTTTAACGATTACGTTGTTGTTTTATGATCACTTGCTAGGGTCATCCTATTACAAGACTCGGACCAAATCGATCCCAAACAGACGAAACGTCGAAAACTGGTTGGTTGAACTCTCACCCCAATCGTTTAGAAGTTAGAACACAACAAACACATGAGAATGGCATGAAGTAAGATCACAACACCAGAAAAATGGGAAATGAAAACAATAAATGGTGTAGTATAGCTTAGGTATAGAGGAACGGGAGCTCATATATATATATATATATATATATATATATATATATATATAAATGACAGCAACTTGATAGTTTTTTCGAATGCCATGTTATGTGTCGATATTGGGGATATTAGTACAGATGAGGACCAAAATGTATCTGTCAAACCAAAATTGTGAAAGAAGCTAGCTCATAGTAATAGCTCTGCATTTGCATCTGCATCTGCATCATCATCATCATCATCATCATCATCATCATCATCATATAGTAATAGTAGCCACACCTAAAACATTGTTGAGGAGGAGGTGGGAGTGGTACTGGTACTACCCCTATAGGTTAAGGTCCTTAAGGACCATCAAGGAGGATTAGCCCAAACAAGACCTGGACATCTCTGTCTATATCTTTCTCTCTCTTTCTTTGAGTGTGAGTGTTTAGAGAAGAAGCACAATCACATGGGAATCCCAATCATGGAGGAGAAGAGAGTGAGACAACAGCAGGGAGGATCTGGTGGGTGCCAAATAAATGCAGCACCACCCCCACACTCTCATTTTTTTGCTGATCCAAAAGAGCCTTTCTTGATAGAAATTTAAGAAAGGAATGACACCTTGGAACCCTGTTGCTCAATCCAGTGACAACAACACCTGTGTGATTGCCTCTTTGCTTCCCTTGAAGATTCTGATGGAGAAGATGAGCCAAAACTAAATTCAGAACGCGTCTATGAGCTTGAAAAGTGCCATGTGGTTATCTGAATAGTCAAACACGTTTTGTGAATAGGATAGTGGTTATACCAAGCACATATATAACTTGTGAATCATGCTCAAGATATGTGCCTGTAATTTGTTAGAAATAGAGATTGACGTGATGAAGCATCTAAGAAAAACAAAAAGAAAAAGAGGCAGAAAAGATACTGAGAATCCCCAGGCAGATATGCATAAGATTGATTTCTGGGCAAGTTTTCTTCCAGCTCCATACCAGTACCATGAAGATGAGATTCATTTTTATTCTAAGGAAGTGGGTTTGCAATCCAATATTGCATTGATGAAAGCCCAACAATCTTATATTCCGTACTGCACAAGAAATATAGATAAAGCCCAAAAGATGGTGATTTCACTTGCAAGCGTTCTTGCTGGTTTAAATTGTCATACAAGGTTCCAGACTTCCAACTTTCAATTGAAGTTTAAAGCTTCATCTGTACCAACTTAAGACGCTTACAGATGGTTTCATTAACATTTAAGCTGTAGCAGCAGAAAGGAGAAAAGAATATGTCTAAAATTCCACCTGGATTACTCTGTTGCATTCTCTGAAATCTTCTCTAGTACGAAAAACAATGTATGAAAATCCGGCTTAAGAATTCTACTGGGTCCAAAGTGTCAGGAAGGAATGTACATGGGAACAAACAAAATACTATCTGAATTATTTGAGTTGCCAAAGCAATGAGATCCTGATGATGCAGTTGAATGAACTATGGTCATGATCCTCAAATAGTTGCTATCAGATTGAACAAACTAATGAGTACACTGTAAACCTGATACCAGTATTGCAATCCTCCAATCTTGCCAGTAGATAAAGGCCTTGTTACAGTTGGGTGACTAACACCATTCACAGCTTTATGCTAGGGTGTTCATAGGATTGACCAAACAGAAATAATTCCCATAAAACAATTCTGCAGCAGAAATAGTAAAAACTGAAACTCAAGGCTGCGTAAATCAAGACTTGAAGCCACAACATACAGGGATATGTGTACTACTTGAGATGGAGGAGTGGAAAGACAGATCATTCAAGCCAAACGGATCAAGCGCAAGTAAAATTTGCATTTGTCCATGTAGGCTCAGGCTCAGTAACAATCTATTATCTTGAGGTTTATTCCCATACCAATATACCATCTGCAACATTTTCATTCAAAACTCTGCTCACTGGTTCAAATGAATAACAATATAAGGATATAAGTAAAAAGCTATTGCAGCAGATGAGAGGGACCAAATGAACAATGCAACAGATTGAACAGAACCAGGCAGATAGTTTAAAAGGAAACGTATCATGAATAGGCAGTAGGGAATTCAGTGGTCTTCACAGTCCGGACACAAAATTTTCTTACCACTGAAACTTGGAAAGTTAGCAATTCGGCTACTGATTATTTTGACAGCAAATTACATATTCTTGCTGATCACTAAGATGCAACCTGTATGCTATCAAGTGAATCACCATGCAATTAAAACAACACATTTACCAAATTTGCAGTATGGTCAATTGATTATACATCTCCCAACAAGAATGTTTAGAGCCAGCAATCTCAACTAACTTCAGCCCACAGGTTGCTCAACTAAGCATCAGAGGCATTTGTGCAGATGTGCATGCGTAAAATTGTGTAGATTATATTTATCACATCTTTCGCAGAAGTTACATGTAAAAGTGTGAGTTGCAAAGTTCAGAGTCACCAATGAGTATATTGTATCGTAAGTAGGCATACGAGCAAGTAGAGATGATTGAGTCTTTCCTTTATCTCAAAATCATGATCTAAGTCATAAAGTTTGAACTAACGAAAATATCATGTTATCAGACTATACATTTGTGAAGTCTATCAGCAGAAGAATTTTCTCAAAGGTAAGGTTTCTTGCTACACTTCATTTCCGACATGGTTTTGTATTGACTGAATCCAGATATCGTCCTTGTATACAGTTATAATATCCAGACTATATAAGAAAGGAACCAAAAAAACTAAAGGGAAGGGTGAACCACAAAATGAAAAACAATAGGAAATGCAAATTGTGTTCACAAGATGAATTTCTAGCAGATTGAGAATTAAACAGAAATCAGCAAGTCAAATCAGTTATACATGAATGAGCAGAGGTTTGAAATAAAACCTTTCAAGCATCCACATCTCAGGTCATCCCGTGTCAGCCACAAGATTCTTGTCTTACAACCTTCAGCAAAACGGGCATCTAAGGCTCACAGGTTGCCTGAAATGGAAGAATGCAGAACCAAATGTAATACGGCATCATAAGCCGTCCTGTAACTGAGAGAAAGCTGGCAAGCCCCAATATCAACTTTGGAGACTTGAAAGTAAGGGGACAAGCCTCCTACTTCAGCCCTGGAAAAAGCAGGGGAAGCATAAATAATTGTCCACAAATGAAATAGCATACTTCCAAGTGATAGGTGACAATCACGTCACGTACTCATATAAACTACGGAACATATACATCATGGCAAGAACATCTAAGAGAATGCTGCAAGCTTCACATATAAAACAGAGGACCAAAATAAAATAACCATACGCAAATCTAACTCACAAGTTGGTTATTTGGAGGAAAACATTCGTAGTATCTTAAGAAGTTACATATATAGGCAACTTCCTATAGTAAACATATGGCGAATCTTATAATTATGATACTGCTATTAGTACAACCCCATAGAAGGACAAAAGTTTAAAACTCAAAACAATATTGATACTCAAAGGCATCTTTGATAATATGCTAAGTTGCTAACTTAAAAAAGTTGTACCACAGAGTTTAAACTTTGACCTGAACCACTATGTGTTTTAACTAAATACAAAAGGATATGAAAACAACTCGTCTTGTTTCTTACAGTGCAGCCAGGTCTTATGAAAATCATTAATCAGATTCTACACCTAGAAGGAAAAAATGAATCAAAAGACATAATTCTAGTTTTCCTGTCATCTAATGTGCATGTTGTTATCTGCAGAAATTAAGTTTCTAAGCTCCATTAAATGTTCATCATTTGATATATGAAGCGAAAGACGAAGATTTGTCACCAATTCTTCCTGTTCCCAGCTTAAAGGTCCTGATGCATGCAATGCTTCTATCGTGCAACGGTAGGCTTGCAGCTCTAACCTATGGATCTCAGCTGCCAATTCTTTCTTTGTGGGAAGGACACAGTTTCCTTCCTCATATCCCAAGTGATAAACAGATTCAGCATCACAAAACTGGTCTTCAAAATCTCCAGTAGAACCAGAAGAAACATGATGAGGTGACTTAAAGGGATCATTGCTACCGATGCTACAACTACCTACTGAGCATGTAACAGTATCAACATCATCGGGCTTCAAGTTAACTGAAAACAAACACCCAACATTAACACTCGGTTTCCTCTTTTCCAAATCAACCTCAGCCAATACAGTTGCTCTGTTGTTAAGAGAAGCACCTATTTCTTTTCCACCCAGCATCCGACTTGGCAGAGCAACATCTAACTGTTCAGCTAATCTAGATAAGTTGCTAGCAATGACTCTTTGACACCTGCCTTCTCTCTCAACTGCTTGAAACTTCTCAGTAGCTCCACCATATGCTTCATTTTGAGAATAAAAATGTGATGATCGTCTCTTCAGATTCTGAGAGGAAGCAGATTGGGATTTCTTGAAACTGACTTTCTGAGCTTTTAGACTCGAAATTGCAACTTGCTTTCCATTATCATATTGACTTGAACCCTGAGTGCCAGAAAGCGAAGAAGAAATTAACACATGAAAGCATCCTAGACAACAATTTGTGAAGTGTACTGCATAGCCATTATAACAGATAATAAAGTAAAAATGTTTAGTGAAACGCCTAATATTAGATTTAAATAAATAAAAGATATTGGATGAAACATTGATATCACAAGAAGATCTTCGACACTTCAAAGAATATTGCTCACAAAGCTTCAATATTTAACATGAATAAACTGTGAAAGCAAACATATTCAGAAGACTATTACCTTTCCGACCACAACCCATTTGTCATCTTGCCAGAACCGTCTAACTCGAACTTCAAGTTTCCCAACCTTATATTCCCGGCAGGATCCAACTATCCTGACCAAAAAGTACTTATTCCCTAAAACCTCTGAAATGGTTGCCATTTTCCATGAGAAATTGTCAAAAACCTCCACAATATCGCCAGGAACCCAATTCTCTGTAGCTTCTACTGGAGGAGGGCAAGGCCTAATTGCAGTTCTGTGTACCCTCTCCACATTGGTCTCATCATTAACAGCCTCTACTCCCTCATATCTAACAGTATACTTGTGGCCGTCACGGCAAATGATCTTGGCACACCACCAAGATCCTGAAGGTACCTCCTTTTTCCTCAGGACTTCCACATTGCTCCCTTTTTTGAATCTCATGATGCCAATCATACAACCCCCACAATTTTCAATTGCAAAACCTGCTTCAGAACAAGAGAACAAACTTAATTCACAAGGCAAAAAGTACAATACAAGAGCCTCAGTTTTGAAATGAAATAATCACACTCTTAACATCACAAAGGACCAGTATTACGGATCCAAGGTGATCAAATGACTAATATAGCGATAAAAAGGAACATCCACATTTTGGGGAACATTACAAACAATTAACATCTCTCACAGACTCACATCTATGTCTTATCTGGGAATCATTTAAAGTTCCAATTTTTATCCACCAAACACTACATAAAATCTAAAAACTTGAAGAATTCCATTTCTTTTAAAGTCAGAGACCATGTGAAAAGGATCAGAAATCTAAATCAAGCTGCCAAAACATATGCTCTGCTTGGCTGCTGACAAAATGCAAGAAGATAAAAAGCACCATACTTACAATTCCTAAGTTTCTCATTGATTATGACCTCAAAAAAACTCAAAATAGCACTCAACTGAGCTCAAGGCAACTCCATGGTTTGGTTTCATCCACCAAATTTCATCTACTAAACAACCAAAATAAACAAAAACCCAATCTATTTCTTCTTGTTTCCACCGTTTTCTCAGCAAATAAGGAGTTGGGTCAGAGAAAACAGATTGACCCAAGAAGAAAAATCACAGCTTTTCTGCAAATTCGTAATATCCATGAAGAAGAAGGAATGAACTGAATAATTAAGATGGAAGGAATCAAAGCAGGGATATTGATCATGTAATGTAAATGCAGAGAGAGATAAAAGAAACGTAAAACAGAGAGTTAAACTGACCTTAATGTCAATTCAGAGAGAGATTGGCTATCGGAAATGAAGTTTGAAGTCTGTGATGATGATTCTTCTTCTTCTTGTTGTGTTTGTTTTAGTTTTTTGGTTTTTGATAAATAATTATTAACATGAGTATTAGAAAGGTCCAAATATTTAGCTTAATAAGCAATGAATATGGCATGGTTTCCATGCCAAGTTGCCATCTACCCAAGAATAGCTTGGTGAGGTGGGCCTTAACTGTAACATATTATGGTAAATCATGGGTGTGCACACTATGGTACATACCTTCTTGCTTCTTTTTCTATGTAAAAGAAATTTATTATTATAGTATTTGGTTTGTGTAGTTTGTGGTTTTTCATTTTATAATTCTAGTCAAAACAGAGCCAAAGCAGATCTCTTATCTTTTATTAAAGATAATAATGCAAATCAAAGTAAATCGTTTTGAGTTCACGAGATAATTTGTTTTTCGGTCGTCTTGTGCAATTGCAATGTCTTGGATAGCAGTTGAGATGTGGATCAATAATAACTTATTGAGTAATGTGGAAGAAGTTTTAAGTTTGAGGTTGGATTGTAGAAATCTCATGGCATTCACCAAAAACCAGAAAGAAAAAAAAACAGTAGTTGTGTTTGGAATGTTTCTCATAGAAAAGGTTCATGTTTTTGGGGATCGGTTACCCTACTGAAAAAGAAGATGAGAAGGTAGTGAGGCAGTGTAAAAAGTTGGTCATGCATTTCTTCTTTCAAATGAAAGCCATTCAAAGTTTCAAAACCTACTTAGAAGAAAAAAAATACTACAAAACCGTAAGGAGAACGAGAGCTCCCACCAAACCCAAATACCAGCGGCGACGATTTTCCAATTTATCTTGTCCGACGATGGCCTCTGGCCTTGCTGAATCTTGGATCTGCTGTCAGACGGGTATCCAAGGGTACGAGGCTCACGGTAAGGCTGCTCCTTCATGAGGTTTTGGCATTTTATGGTCTTCATCTTGTCATTGACGAACCCCTGTGCTTCTTGAATCCGATATCGATGGTTTGATTCATTGAAAATATGGTGGTATGACACTCGAAGGTAGGGTTGTGCTGCTTGATTGAGATGGATTTGGATATGAATGAAGTGCATGGTCACGTGGTTGTGAAATTTTGAATCATGGAGATGTCCTCATACGACACAAACATGACAAATACAATACAGGTCCACTAGAGTTTTGGTGACGACAATGGGCGACGTCTTGAAGCAAGAGAGAGGTATCGTGTCAACCTAATAGACTTGAAGCTGATCTCATTCTTTAGACCTATACACTTTAATTTTATTTTAGAGAAATTCATCCAAATGGTATATCAACTTTCAATCCTTATATACTTTAGTACACCAACTTTTCAAAATATCATAACGGTACACCATCTTTTCAGCCTGACCTAGTATTGATACTTTTAGCCGTCAACTTCGTCAACTTCGTTACCAAAGCTACTAACAGTTCATTTTTCATGGATGAATTAGCTATTTGGTTATTTTCCTCTAATTTATTCCCTAAGCCTTTTTGGGTCTCTATGAGATAAATTAGCTTTTGTTAGTTTTATTCCTTGTAATCTCCTTGTTTGGAGAATAACGACGCCTTTGTGCGCCCTACATACGTCTCTGGTGTAGTACCAAATGAGGCATTGACTACCTCTACGAAACTTTAAAGTTGTAATGATTAGGTCTAGTCTATGTGTCACTGTGAGTATTAACACAAACTCTTTATCTACCCATAATCGTTAGAGGGAGGGTATGTAATGATCTTTTTTTAGCTTGAGGTAATATATCAATTATGATCTTTTAAAAAAACTATTTGGAAGAAAAAAAAGAAAAAGAAAAAACTCAACCATATATAAACCATGTCAACTCATTTTTGACCATCCTTTCACCCAAATCCCACCCCTTCAAATGCATGAGTTACATTTGGTCCTTATTCATCAAATTCATCTCAAATTTTTGTTCTTTAAAATTGAAAATTACATAACATAGCTTCCTAATATATTGGAATTCTTTGTCAAGTGTGGAAAATCTATCTTTGTACACGTGAGTTTTTTGTATTCTGAAGACCAGTTCAGGAAGACCTGCTAATCTCCCATATACAGAGCCATGGTCAAGTTTCTCATACTTTGAATTGTGCTAGTCACTAGAGATTATTGATTTTGACTCATGATCTCTGAAGATGTCAACACGCACATTGCAATAAGAAATGCGATATAGAGAAAGAGAACTAATTAAACCAATGAGATCGATGATCTATAGCCTAATTATCTTCATCAAACTAACTAGCTAGTTGTCATTTTAATCCCTCAAATTGAAGTCCTTTTCCCGATCCCTATCGCCTGAACCACATCACGCTGGGCTCAATATGTCTAAGATATTAGGATAGCCACCATGAAAAAGGTCACACGTACCCCTTCTTATACATATCTTAACAATCTGTATTATCTTAGTATTTCAAAATGAGATAATGATTCTGGTGTAAATTGTCTTATGTGAGCACTTTAATCATATTGTTTTGGTATGACATGATGAAACTTAGGTACATACGTATATGATCAGGCACGGAACGACGGTGGTTGGGATGTGCTGCAGCCTACCTCAATTTTGTCATACAAAACTAAAAATATCAAGTCTCATTAAGGTTGGACATGAGACGAGATTTGACGAATTCCGTCCCGTCTCGAAAATATATTATCAAGACAGGACAACACAGGATTGTAGTTTTAAAAATCTATCTCGTGCGAGATAATCTCGTTCGGTACCGGGACGGGATCAGGATCCCGTAAAGAAAAAAATAAAAATAAAAAACATAGAAAAGAAAAATTGATTCTAAATTCTTGAAGAAATTTTATATTTATTTTTTTATAAAATCAATGTGTACTCATGTAATATTGATAAGAGTTTTATTGTGTATAATATTTCTATGTATATATTCCATGATATTATTTTTTTCATAGTATAATTGTCTTAGTTCTAAACTTCTAACTCTATATAAGTAGAAAACGAACAAAAATTTTAAAAATGAAAGGGAGGTCAACAACCAATTAAGTAAATTCTTGTAATTTATATCTAACTAATTAATTAAGATCTCGAGAAAACTCTTAAGCTTGAAAAATCAAAGAAGCTCTAGCTATCGCTACTTAGATTTGTTGTGGCGGTTGATATCTTTCATATGAGCATCATCACCAAATGAGAATAAATTATCTAACTTTTGTCATGTGAAACTAGTACTTAGAATTTAGGTTTAGATTTTGGGAGTCTCATTGAGAGTGTTTGAGTTCATTGTAAAAGTATACATCCTAACAATCGAATGGTTACGATCGGATACATACACTTATACTCTCATCCCGTCCCGTTTCCAAACTATCAGAACGGTACGGGGTCCCGTTCCGCCAATTTTCGGTACGAGACGGGATCGAGATTGAGGTACGAAGTGCCCGGTCCTAAGTCTCATGTATAATAAGTAAAAAAAATCCTCTCAACTTTTTATTTTAGTCTCTCATCCTCCTATTTTTCAGTTTTAATTTTTGTCTAACTCAGTCGTTTTTTATAAAAATGACTATAAATCAAATAACTATGATTTAAATTTCAGTAGAAGACTTTCACTCAAAATAAACACCAAGTTGCAGCTTACCGAGATATTTAGTTGTAGTTCCGTCTCTCGATGTGATGTTATCTTCATAGTAACGTTAATTTGCAAAACAGTTTTATGATGTTAGTTGGCTGCCTTCATTTTGATCATATACATAAGAGGCAGCATAGCTAACCACGAAGAATAATTAGAAACCCAGAAGTACGTTAGCATGCAACAACTCCAACCCGATCTGTCTTTATCTATCTTGCCCTTCAATTACTCAATCGTTCATCATTATATCGATCAAGGTAATCGAATATTAAACGTAGAAGATGTACGACGTTTCCGCTCAATTACATGTGTATATATACGTATACGTAAATGTATAACATCCCTTGCTGGATCATTGGCTTCTTGCTTGTCTTCGTGATGTACCTGTTGATGTGTGCTTGGAAGCAAAAGACAGCAGCATAACGATTTTGAAAGCTGTTATTGAAATAATATTGCTAACTAAAATATGCCATCTTTGTATTGCTGTCATGCTTATATTTGTTTAGTTAGAGATGATAAAGAGGACCGCCCGAACTTTATTCTGTTTTGCATGATACTCCATTGCCAGCAAGCATTTCTTGCTATTGCATCGCAAGGTATAAAGGTCGAAGAAGAAACCAAACGAATTAGTTAAACAAGACTGGCATGGTGCACGCATGCATTTGGTGCTTGTGTAGTTGTGGTCTTGTGGAATCATATATTGAGATGTGAAATTAGTTGATGTATTTATACGATATAGTTTGGCATGCTCCATATTAATTTTAGGCCTCGACCGAACCCAAAAAAGAGAGAAGAGGCTCACAAACTTGCCTGTATGAATTGCATGACATATTGAGACACAATGTTTTCTCGATGAAAGAAATTCTCATACAGCAAAAACTGGAAAGCACAGCAACTAAGTAGATCAATTCTTCTCAGAGGGGGAAGGAAAAAGAAAGCAAGAGAAAATAGGAAAATGTTTGAGTTTACGTATAAATTTTTGCATCTATATATGCTTATAACTTAGATGGATGAGAGAAGATCCAAAGTGTAAAACCACATAGGAATAAAACTAGGGGAATAAGGTGAATGACATTCTCTCCTGAAGGATTGTGATGATGCAGACAATTTTCCTTCGTGGTAATGTGATCTGAGTTTGTATCATACATAGGCAAATCATCAAGGGAGGCAATTGCTGTGTTATTCAGAAGCGGAGAGCCTAGCGACAAGGACACAGAGTTCACCAGAAACTCCTCGGAGGCTCGCGTAGTGCTTGATGATCGATGCATTGTTGTCTTCTTGGTGCTAGGTGGCTTACAGGGTACAGAGAGGTATGCTGGGGAAAGCTAAAGGCAAGAGGACTAGTTCTATCAGATCTTATAGTAAGGGAAAAGGTAAACTGATACTATATGTACAATGGAGCTTTGCCAACATTGTTAGAAAGCCTGAAAATCAAGGGTAACAGCTTTGCTTGCAGAGCCAAAAATGCATACGAGTGCCTTGAATTTGGGCTATGGTTGACAATAAAATACCAAATTCTAAGGTTCCCAATGGTCTTACAAAGATATCAACTCAGTTTTGAAGCAGTTTCCAGTGTGATCAAAGGTATGCACGGATTACACGCTATTATCACCATGTGCATCTGATACCAACAAGAAGTCAAATATGTTCAAGATTGAGGTTTATTTAGTAGAAGAATCAAGTTTAGAGAGCAGAGAATCGAATACTACAAGGCTGTCATGTGTAACACACTAAAGCCACTGGAGAAGGAAAAACTAAAGCAGTATGTAGTTTCAACATGGTGGCTAAGTCGCAGCAGACCCTAGATTCAAGCCATTATCGACTAATTCATCATAATGGGAGTTAACATGTATACAATCATATGCTCATCTGCCAGATTTTTGAGCCAAGTCATTGTGTAAGGTTGGAATTAGAAATGACCATACCCAACATTTGAACCAAGACAAACGTGGGTGGATCATCATAGTACGTGGCTCAATTTAACTATAATTTGGTATGATCTATTCACTTATAAATTGTGTTTTATTTGTTTCTTTTCTGATGTGAGATATTTTCTCTCCAACACCACCGACCACTACTTGGGTCTCATGCACTACCTACCATACCTCAAAAGAAGCCAGAAGTAGAATTTGGTCGAACACCAATGAGAGATTTGATCACCGTGAAAGAATAACTTGCTCAGCAGCTGCATAAATTTGACCAACAGTCAACTAAAGCTGACAGGTAATGTTGATTGATCATCATTTGTTGATATAGCACCTCATTCTCAATCCACATTACTTTCTAAAGCTTGGAAATTGTACGTGTTATTAGTTGGCAGCTGATTCGAAGTAAACTTTTTCACTAGAGACCTTGTTCATACTTATGTAAATAGAACGCAGTGACCCTTTTTGTCATCACTCTTATGTTGTTCTTTTGTAATTCAAGTTTAGAATCTAACCCTCCATGTAACTCCAGAATACAGGACTTGAGGAGGAGGCTTGCCTGGGCCGTCTGGGAAAAAGAGGGGCCCAACATGGGTTGGGTGTGGAGAGAGGAAGAAACCTGCTGGGCCTGCAACCTCGGG
The DNA here is from genome assembly GCA_951800085.1 of Comarum palustre. NCBI lineage: Eukaryota > Viridiplantae > Streptophyta > Magnoliopsida > Rosales > Rosaceae > Comarum > Comarum palustre. The sequence goes on along the minus strand of OX637588.1, from coordinate 1,846,959 downwards.
TTAGAAAAGGTAACAAATTCAATTGTTCCCTTATAAGAAAAATTAGTTTCATTAAAAATAATATGACAAGAGATATAGAATCGACCCGAGAAAGGATATAGACAACGATATCTTTTGTGATGAGAATTATAACCAATGAATACACATTTGATACTATGACTCGACAATTTGTTAGAATCATATGGGCCAAGAAAAAGAAAACAGGAACAACCAAAGACACGAAGGTAGAAATAAGGCGGAGAAAAGTGATATAAACGAGAGTAAGGTGTGTCCCAATTTAGAGTAGGAGTGGGGAGGAAATTGATTAAGTAGAATGTTGTAAGAGCAGCATCATCCCAAAGATCATGCAGACCATGAGAGGTGATAAGAAGAGTATGAACCATGGTAGTAATACGACGATGTTTACGCTCAGCAAGACCATTTTGATGAAGAGTGTGAGGACAAGAAAATCTTTGTTGAATACCTATAGAATTACAAAAATGAGAGAATGCATGACTGACATATTCTCCTCCTTTTTTGAACATGTCTAACAGCTTCTTCATAATTTTTCTATAATAAAGAAATAAAAGTCATTGCTTTAAACAATTTTTCTATTTTAACTCTAACATATTCTCTATTTTTAAGATTTTTAAAGCCGTTACTAGAATTGATAGTAATTTTTTTGATAATATATATATTTGACGTGCTTCTATGTGTGCTTATGCAAACATCTCTCTCCCAAACCTGGATGTAACTAGCTTTATCAACCTGAAATTTCCAATATATTGCAACTCTCTTGGATTAAGTAAAAACAGGGGATGTGTTGCGTATTTGACCAGTAGTTTGTTTATTGCCATGTTCGGTATTGAAGGAATTAAAGGCAATCGAGATAACAACTTTCTCAAAACAAAAACAAAAAAACACGACGGAATAATAGAGATTGTTTCTAATTCCGAGAGTTTCCTGTCTCAGTTGTCTACAGAAATGACGGAGTGGAGTGCAACACCATTTCCTTGTCAAGTTTGAAACTAATGACTTTGATCTCGTATTTGAATCAGCTATGAAATAAGTGATTGACACACTGAGATGGTGACTGCATCCAACTCTTTCAACATTTAGACAACTGATGGTGTTTGTTTCAGTTATTTTGTGTTCAGTTGCTTTCCTTAACCTCAAACGCCTTGGTGAAATGCTTTTGAGACAATGAAATAACTTGCTGATGATGATGAGTTGTTGATTTTTTGAGGCCTCTTTTCATGAATGTCTGCAACAAGTCAACAACATCATGCTAACCGTCAGTGTTTGATGATAATGCTTGATTACGAATTATAAGAGAAGCTGATACGTACTAGCAAGGATAGGGTCATTGAGGCTTGCAGTCGTTGTACAATATGTTAGAGTTATATCTAATGTGGACTAATAACACATAAAAGTCCAATAAATATAAACATATTGTAAAATAAGTAAATAAGGTTAATTGATAATACCTTAGGATATTTATCTTAATAATCTGATTAAATAAATGTAAGGAGTTTGAGATAACATAAAATATATGTTATAGTTATCACATAAAGTGGTTGACTGATTTATTAGAGTTTATCTTATAAGATGTGACTCTAAATGGATTAGTCAATATATATAAGGAGATCATTGTGTAAGTTTATTAACATCATCTGGTTTTCATTCTCATTGTGAAAGACACCATAAAGAATTGCGTTGAAGACTCACTTAGTCAAGACTGCTATCCGATTGTCAAACGTAAGTGCGATCCGATTCTATCTTGTGATTGATCTTGTGTATGTTAAATGTGTTTGTGACTTATGTTTATATTTATGTGGTTTTAGTCAAACACAATATGTTATTATGATTTGCATTACAAACACCGAGACTTTATCTACAAGATGAATCGATTTGTGAGTTGATGTGCTGGAGTGGGAAGAGATCTCTCATAAACATGTCTCAGCAAACATTCTCTGAATCGAAATCTTGCTGGTGATGCGATTCCTTGACGCCCTCTTAACCAACAGTAGGAAATTAGCATTCTACACAAATCCCTCTACCGTAACAAGTGCTCTGCCCTTTGCTTTATAATCTACTGACCTTTACCCGTACAAATATGCACGGTCAAATCTGTTTCACTCTTTCTTCACTACTCTTTTTTCTCCTTAATTTTCTCTTTAGTTTATTTATTTTGTTTTTCTATTTTTTTAGTTATTTACCTTATTAACCCTTATATATGCTACTTCTTTCTATTTTTTGGTAGTTTTTATATCTAATAGAAGTATTTGCGAAAGTTTAAAAATTTGATGAAGCTGATAACATCAAAAAAGAGTTGAGTTTATAATATAGTATAGATGCAGACAAGTGAGGTTGGTTGGATGATCTCTGTATGACTATCCGACATGGGAGGAAGAGAGCAATTGTCACCAATCACTAATTAGGCCTCATGTTGTTCAGGGTGAAAATGTCTTTCTTTGAACAACCAACTTTGACTTTGTGGCAAGTACAACTAGAAATATTTGCTAGAGTTATTCACTCTACCAATGGTTTTGTGAGTATTCGCCTAAGGTTTGGTATTTGTGAAGTGGGAAAGGACTATTTGCTCACGGATGAGGCTTGGTGAGGTAGAAGCGGGAACTGCCAACTGATCAGGATTTGATGAGGTAGAAGCGGTGAATGCTTAAGGATAGGGTTTTTGTAGAATAAAAAGATCCATGAAATCTTTTTAATAGAAGTGCTCCGAATGAGACTTGTTTTGCATGATGCAAAAGTTTGTTTGTGTATCTTGACGTCCCTGAATCATACGCCTTGACCCCTTAATATACTGAGTAACTAAGGTTCATTCCTTACAGATGAAGACATATCGAACCTCTTGATCAAAAATAAAAAGAAATCTTCCTGAGAATATCATAGAAAAGATTCTGAAGCAAACTGCGAATTAAACCACGTATGACCTCAAAAAAAATATTTACAATTACGTAAACCGCAAAAATCAATTTAGCAACACATGTAGTACATACCATGCATCTAAAGAAGCCAGAAGCAGAATTTTAGTTGAACACCAATGACATAGATTTGATCACCGTGAAAGAACTTGCAGTTGCATAATTTGATCAACAGTCAACTGAAGCTGACAGGTAATGTTGATTGACCATTTAAGCCAGCATTCCCAATATGTTTACAGATACATTTTGGAAGAGGGCATTGTAGAGACAACAAGTATCCGAGTTTAGCAGAATGGCTCCAAAGCCTGGAAAACTCCCACAAAACCTTTACAGACAAGGCTTTTAAGTCTGATTCCTTCGGAAAATGCAGACTTCCTGCATATGCTAGTGGGGATGAACCTTGCCTCCAGTCACTCTATGAAATATCTATTTCTGAAAGGTGGGAGTAGCTGTCCAGAGTACTGTTTAATCTGGCTGCTAAATTCAACCTCCATCAAACGATGATTTTCCTTGTTGCGCTTCATCAAGAAAGAACCATTCAGATTGTCCCCTTCAGTCACACGGATTGGAGGGTTCAACAGAAAAACCTGTTCAACAAAACAAGGGCTAAGCACAGAAGTACTAAAGAGTATGGCAAAATATATTCTAGAAAAGAACATGCACATGATCCAAGTAATTTGCCACGCCTGTGCTCATCATTTGGTTGATGAAACTGTGCTTCGTTTTGACCAAAGAAAAGAAACGTACAAGTTCTGCTATGTATGTAATGAAGGGATCAGATATCAACCCTCAAGAACATTACACTAATTCACTTATATGAACAAGTTTCAATTGTGAAGTATCTATTTTTTTTGTCCTATCAATTTGCAGTCCCTAATAAAGCATTTGACTGCAGCAATAAAAAGCTAACCATAATGTTGAGATTTCTTTTAAATGTTACACAATATTTCAAGAAATTAAACAATAACACAACGGTTTCAGGAATAAAAAACCTGTTGGCCCCAGTGCGTGCCATTATCTACACTAGGAGCAGTGTTCAACTCAACTTCATTCTGAGCTGGAACCTCCTTGCGTCCCTGGTACACCAGAAAGTTTTAAATTTCATGTTATAGTAAGAATACAAATGTTCAGGAATCCTAGCATTCGCAAAGATAAAGGTATAGTGAAGATTTACTTACTCGGAAATGAACATCAAACCATCCTGCAAGCCCACAGAGCCTTGTGTTCGGATGAATTACTGTAGATGAAAAGTTTGATCTCACTTCGAGTATGTCACTGAGAGAGGCAGTTAAACAATCAATCTCGCTTAGTATTGCAGCTGTCCCTATAACTTGGTTGGGGTGAAGGTTGTTCCACAATGACGTCTACAAAAATTCAACAGAGTCAATTTACTTACATATGCCTTAATTCATATGTAAGTAAAGGAATAATGAACATTAATTGTTTTCCCTTTTCTTTATAACAAATAAGTTTTGTGGCAGAATAAGCATGACTGAACACAGGTTTAGGAGTTCATTTCCTTTACTTAAAAGACCTAAGTGCATCTTTGAATCAAACATTTTAAGGGGAAGGGTTTGGAAGTTCAAAGGTAAGCAACTATGAAGTTTTGCAACAAGTTGTTTTGCTTTAGTAACTTAAAAAAATGATAAAAAAAGTTGCATAACAGCCCGCATCTTAAGATAAAATTTCATCCACACACTCATCAGAACTCATTCACCTGAAGATAGTATTTCTTCTGCTCTTCAGAGAACGGTTTTGTTAGAGCACCCATATCAACCCCATAATAAGATTGTGTTTCATCTGTGAAACAATACCACTCTTCCATCGATGACTCGTAATCATTTTGCTTTTGATCACCTAAGCCAGACCTAATAGGTGCCACCCACATACGAGCATGACTAGGATACCTGTACAACCAGAATTTAATTCCAAATTACTTCATAGAATCAACAGGAAAATGTACAAAGATTGCTCAATCAATTTATTAAATCAGAGGCAGCAAGCTTGAGATAAAATTCCCATCATAGTTCAATTCCACTCCAGAACTATATTACAGGACAAGTGCAAACAAAGACGAGGGATTTGGTCAAAACAGGAAAGCTTAGTGTTTAAAAGGACAAGCAAAAGATGCAAGCTTTACTGTAAATCATATCATATGACCTGTTGTTTTGCTTATTGGCTGCAGTTAACAACCGCTAAAGAGTGATCTTTTTTAATAGAAAGATTTGAGTGTGTAATTCCGGACAAACAGAATCCCTTGGCAACACTACATTACTACATATTGACTAAACCCAAGAAACAACTTACAGAAGTGTCCTTCAAGAACACTATTTTGCTTGGGGTGACATTGGCACACACAACCCCCACCCCCCTTCTCCTCTCACTATTTTTCATGTGTTTTCAGCACATATGTTTGCAAGGTGATTTTACAAAGTTACTACAATTTGACAATGAGAGAAGTGTGGGTTATCTAATATCACAGATAAAACACACTCTCTTACGAAAGAACCAACCATCCATACACTGTACATTCATACAATTGAAGTTTCAATCTAAAAAACCAGAGGGGAATAACCAACCAAAATTTTAAACATGAAAAGCTAGGGAACACTTACATGACTCCAGTTGGCTTCAACCATCGGTCACGGGCACATATCACAGAGTCAAACATCGACTCACGCAGTAGGAAATACCCCATCCACTCCGAAATTATCACATCAACTGCACGACAGTACATAACTCACATAAGCATGACACCAACGAAAATAGAGACTCCAAAAACTTAACTCAAAAAACCTCATATGTGCAAACCTTTCTCTGGAAGTTGGACATCCTCCATAGAGCCCTGAATCACCTCAACCACATCTTGCACATTATTCGCTTTCACAAGCTCGCGCGCATGTTCAGCCATGTTGGTGGCTTCCACCGCATACACCTTCCTAGCACCAGCTTGCGCAGACCAAATTGCGAGAATGCCACTCCCGGTTCCCACATCCAACACAACCTTCACCACATTACCCTCAAAATTCAATACTTCCAACAAAACTAACATCCAGAATTAGATGTTCTCACATCCATTATACCCATGTAAAAAAATTTCAACTTTCTTAGTAAATTTCATTCCTTTAAAGCTTCTTACCATATAATTCAATCCCAAATTCCATGCTTTCAACAAACCCAACAAGCTACTAACAAGTCAATGCTTACAAAGTAAAAAAGGTTGAAACTTTAAGCAGTAAAGTTGAGAGCTTTACCTTGCCATTGAAGTGGTGCTTGTTCTTGAAGACAGCGTTGTGATAAGCGTCCATGCGGACACGATCGGAGAGCATCTCCTTCTGGTGGTAGAGGAAGGCGTAGGTGCAGAAGTAATTGGCAAAGTCAACGCCTTTATCCACCGAGGCGCGGCCATTGCTGGTGGCGCCGGTTGGGTCTGAAACGACCCCGTTTGTGTAGCTCCCCATGTAAGAGTGGTTAAGGGTAGTCAATGTTGTGAAAGACAAAATACGAAAATGAGAGAGAGAGTGAGGAGAGCTTAACCTCCTTGTTTGTAAGAATCAAAAATTTTGATATTTGATAAGTCTAAAAATAAGCTACTTCTTAAAAAAATATAAAGTGTTTTGAGAGAAAAAGGAGAAGCTGTAAACACTCACTTTCTGCTTATAAACTGTAAAAAAATAAAAACCAACTTATATCTTATAAGCCCAGCTGCACCAAACTCAGCCTTATGTAGTCGGGTCCATGGTGTGTGCTGTCTCTGTTGCTCTATTTTTAAAAGCATGCAGGGTCCAATCATCTTGCTAAAAGGGCTGTGATAAACTGGTTCTATGTTCTAACTCGTAAGTTTAAACAGACAAATTTTAAAAAGCTATATGACAAATAATCCGTTAATAATTGTAGTGTTTTAAGTTTTTTAAAATATTCAAAATAGTATGTGAACTTATAGTTTCAAACAAAAATATGAGGAGATTTTTCAGTTTATTAGGTGAAATTTCACCTGAATGATGTGGCAACATCATAGCCATCAATTTCAGTCAAATTCAAAATTCAAACTGAAATGAGTGGCTATGATGTTGTCACGTCAGCTTGGTGAAATTTCACCCGGTAGACTGAATAATTTCCAGTAAATATGTACATACCGTTAAATTCTCTGTTATTTAATTGTTTTTTTATTAAACTTTGAGGGGCAAATCCGTCACTCTTTAATTTAACAAAAATAAATTATTAAAATTAATAATTTATAAGGAGAGGAAAATTAGAAAAAAACTGAAAAAGTATTATTGTCTTTTTTCGTCCCCGTTCAAACCTAGCATATACAAAAGTGGTGATCGAGGTATAGAACTGTAGAAAAATACAAATTCGGTAACCTAGATAAACAATGAATAGTAAATAAAGAAACCAGATCATGAGAAAACAACAAAGTTTTTGAGAATATGGTCTCATTGGTCTGAGTTTACAAGATTAAAAAGGTATATAAATAAAAAAATAAAGAAAGAAAAAATAGAGAATACTTGAAACTGTCATTTGAAAAATGAGAAATTATATAAAGTTAACGATGTTACTAACGACACATGTATTAAAAGTGTGCCCACTTTTAAACTTCATGTACCATTTTGATTGTTTTGAAACTTGAAACACTAAAGTTGTTAGTAAACCATTTGTTATGTACATTTTTTAAAATTAATCATTCTAAATTACATACTAATTCATCCAACCAGTTACATTTTCTGATTTTCTATTCTTATAATCAAGATTCTTTTGTAAACAATTTACTTTCGATCATTAGTTAATTCATCGATCATCAAAAGATTGCTACTTTGTTGAATTCCATTAGCTCATTCATTTTGTTTAACCCGTTTTAAAAAAATAGAGCACCTAATCGACAGTAATACAAGCGCAAACTATCACTGAAGCCCAATCAGTCAACAATTGGTAGTGGATAAATGGGCACCCAGACCTAAATTAGAATCCAGGTAGGAATAGGAAATCTAGATAACATTTGGTTGATGCCCTACCCTATAAATAAATAAAAGTCCAAAGACATATCATACTTGCTAAAATAGACGCAAGTATTTGTGAGTGAAAACCCAAATCGGCCTCCTGTCCAACGGCAAGCTCATTCGTTGTCGTCGAACAAGCCTGCGTCTAGAGAGTGTCGCGTTCCCTCCATCGAAGTCTAAAAGCGAGGGATGTTCGGTGGTTCGGAACAAGGGATGACAGCAGTTGGGTGTTGGATCTTGTATCACTAGCCTCGTCGGAGACTTGTGGTTGCGCGAGTAGAAACCCGAAGGTTACTAGATGGTCCCGTAGGTGTGGCGGTGAGATCTGAATTTGTACGTGTGGCCGGATCCGATCAATTTTAGATCGATTCGATCTAATATAGTGAAGGATCCTCTAAGAGAGGAAACATATCCTTGGTGCTATGGCGGCGGTGGAGTTCCAACGGTGATCGTCAGGCTTTTCTCTTACGGTGGCTCCGGTAATGTTTCGTCGGTGGTGAAATGCGGTGGTCAGAGTCTGACAAGGCGACGTTATTTTTCTTGGGCTCTTTGACTGAGACCTGGGTTTGCGCCCTCTATTTGGGCTTGATCTAGACTCATAAAATTAGCCCATGTAGGGCAAGTATGTTTTAATTGTTTGTTACTTTATTTTATTAGGTAATTTACTGCTTTCAATAAGAAGAGGTAGACTTTGGGTGGGTTTGGTGCAGCTGGGCTTATAAGCATAAGCTGACTTTTACTTACCATCAAAATAAGTAACTGATAAGCAAAGGATGACTGAAGTGTTTGGTAAACTGACTTTTAGTAGGCATAAGCTGTAAAAGGTGTTTGGTAAATTAAAAACTAAAAGTGCTTTCAGTGTACAGAATGACCAATTTGGACATGAAACCAAAACTAACTTCTTATACTATAATTTATTTATTATTTGTTTAATGTTTGTCCATATAAATCAATATTTACTACTTATTTTCATAAATCATGATCATCATACAATAGATATTGAACAATTTAAAAGATCAACTTGAGACCAATTTTCCACATTAGCAAAGAGATAACATCTTTACACATCAAAACATTAGCATTAGCATTTCTGCCAGCTTGTATAGAAGAATTTGTCTGATTATCTTGCAAATTGCCAGAAAAAACAGATTCCACAGTGTTTAATCCTAAACTACCAGAAGTGTCTTCAAAAAAATGTGCAGGAGTCCTATTAACCAGTGATTCTGGAAGAAATTCACAACCTTCTTGACTTTCATCTGTACCAACCAAACTGGTAGAAGGTCCTGTTTGCAGATGTAGGTCATCATCATTATTCAAAGCTGTGACACTTGTTGATGATAGAGGAATAGACCTGGATGACCCCAAACTGGTTGCTCGGCTTAGCCTGAAGCTTACATTGTCAGGAATGAGACTAAAACGGGAAAGGAAACAACCTGAAGGGTTCAAAGACGGAGCAACAGAATCTTGTGCAGAGGTGGGACCAGTAGTATCAGTGATGCTAGCATCACCCCGTTCATTGTGTTCAATGTTTGAAGATATACAAGGCATTTCATCGGATTGTTCAACTTTATCCTTTCTGAAATACTCCTTTGCATGATCCTGGTCTGTGACAGTCTGGTTTGTACAAGGAGCAATAATTCTATTTCCTTTGTTCCGATGTTCACAAACCTACACCATGAGTTACACGTATGTTAGTAAATACCAGGCTTCCTTATACGGTTTAAAGTACCACAACATGTAGGATAATAATTTTATCTGAAAGAGTAAGTAAATCCTTCAAGCATGAATTATAGATTACAAGAAGACAAATAGGTTTCACAGCAAAAATTTAGATTACAAGAAGACAAGCATGAATTATAGATTACAAGAAGACAAATAGGTTTCACAGCATGAATTTAGATTACAAGAAGACAAGCATGAATTTAGATTACAAGAAGACAAGCATGAATTATATACTTCACTAAAGAAAACAGCTCAGAAACTCACTAAACCAGAACATGTCTAAAGTACAAACTCCCTCACTCAAACCTTCATTCGTCACTTAATCTAAGACACTAACATGAACTCAATCATGAATCCAATTCAGAATAACGCACATTCATGTTCTCTGCCCTACGAAAATCTAAGAACTCAGAATCCAATTCATAAATGTCACCACCCACCACAGTTTCACACCATCATTCTCAAAATTTCAACTACCCAAAAGAGCCACTAATTCCTCTATACACAATAATCTTTTTAATTTATACACAATCGCAACCAACCATTAATAATAAATAAAAAACGAAGAAGCAATTTTACCTGAATGAAAGCAATGTAGGTTTTTTTAGATGGAAAAAGAATCAGATTCGGCGGCGACTAGGATCTTGAAGACTATGAAGCAGAGGAAGGCGAAGAAGACAGAGAGGAAGAGGTAGTCGACGAAGACGAAGAACTTGGTGGAGCCATGGTTCCGTTTATTCTGCTTCTTATTGGCGATTTGGTTTTTGGGGATCGCCCTGGAATCCTCGCCGCCGATATCCTCGACATTGGCCATTGCGCCGCCCCGGTGAATCGGATCTGGAGGAGTCGGGTCACGGCAGGATCCGGGAGCGACGGAGTTTTTTTCTTTCTTTTCAGATCCACGAAAACGATTCACCTGGTCGTCATCGAAGCCGGTGTGAGATCGAGATTTGATCCTTAAACAAGACGACCGGAACACCCTGCCGCCGAAGGATTTGGATCGCCGCCTCCGGCCGCCGTCGCCAGAAGACGAAGACAACGACGGCTTCGCTTTACTGCCACTAGACCCCAATTGATCAAACATATAACCCAGAAACGAGATTTGCTTACAGAAACCCAATTGATCAAACATACAACATATCTTACAGAAGAACAAGAGGGAGGGAGGAACGAGATTGCTTGGAAACCCTAGATGGAGGCAGAGAGACGAACGCGGAGAGACGCAGAACGGGGGCAGAGAGACGAACGCGGAGAAGAGAGAAGTCCACCAGATATTTATACCTGGTTCGAGTATGTAATTTGACATGATTGTTAAGGGTACCCAATGTAATTAAAAAAGTTTCATTAAACTCTTCCGAAAAAAACAGAGAAGCTTATAAGGAGAAGTAGCAAATTGCAGCTTCTCCTTTTTCTCTCTACTTTTTTAAGAAAGAACTTATTTTTGGACTTATCAAACACCAAAACTTTTGGTGCTTATAAGTAAAGGAGCTTATAAGCTCTACCAAACCCACCCTTTATCCCGATCTGAGCACCTTGGTCAGTTCTAGGTATGTTGTGAGTTCTTAACTATGTCAAATGGTTGCAACCTCCTAACGACATAATGAAATAGAGGATCGTCGGATATGATTCCGTACGACAACATAGTATGAATATTGCACTATTAGTCGTTATGATGTTTGTAATTTAGCCATTACAAGATGCTATAACATACTAGTACCTGCAAGTTCATGTACCTTGTTTGTAACAACAAGCCTTAACCCCACTTGATTTTTCTATTATGTACAGATTGACCCTAATGTTCTATCATTTTGATACGAATCTAAACATTTGGAATGTTGCACATTGTTGTATTCTGAATGGGAGGGACAACATGATACTAATCCTCTTATGTTGTCCAAACTAATCACGCGTTAATCCGGGTCAGGGTTGCGATGCCTGTTCTCTCCTTGGCAAAACTACTTTTAGTGCTGTTGGTTTCTTCACCTCTATGATCCGTGAACCTCAAAACTATTATTCATATGCAGATCCCAGGACTCGGTCCTGCAGTCTTGTTACTATGAATACTAATCTTGTTAGTATTATATGATTCAGTCAGTGTTGAAATGAGTATTTCAATGAAGCTCTCTGTCTTGAGAGCACCATTAAGGCCAAATTAAGCAATGTGATTGTACGTGGTATTTCATCACCAAGTGTTGTCTAAGATCACTTGCAGGGTTTGATTAGTTTAAAGAAATTGAATGAGTCAATAATTATAAAAACTGATCACTAACAAGCATGTCCATATGGTCAATGACCAGGTCAGGTATGAAAATGGATATATGATTTCACAAAAGGGGTTTCTTATTTTCTGCAAAAAATTTTGCAAACAATTGGTATTAAATATAAAAATGAAAGTCAGACAAGTAATTAGGTGAACTTCATGGTGGTTTCTTTGGCTCCATTTTGATTCATGATGAGTAGAAAACACACTGTGACCCACATAATTTAAACTTTCAACTCTTGGCTGATCTGTAGATGGAAACACTTCTTTTGATTTAATAATCCAAAGCATGTTAGACCCTAGCCATTGAAGGAAGCTATTAAATTTTGAAAACGGATCATGTTAAAGGAGAGAAGAAACTTCATTACTCTCCCTCTCTATCTTTCTCTCTTAACTCTGAAATCAGAATATGCAACTTTGATTTGATGGAGGACAAGAAAGCCAACATAATAGCTGCTTCATCAGTGATCATCCTCATCATCTTCATCATCGTTGCTCGCGTGTCTTTCAATCTTTCTAGTACTTTCTATCTCATTTGTGGTGCCGGAGTTGCTGTGATCATTGCTGTGTTTGCATGGCTCCTAGTCCGACATCACTACAACTACAGGCGAAAACAGATGGAATCACAGTACAGATCCGAAGGCCGTGAGCTGAGGATAGAGTACAGCTTTCTAAGAAAAGTAGCTGGAGTTCCTACAAAGTTTAGGTACAATGAGCTAGAGGAAGCTACAGACAACTTCAAGGCATTGCTTGGCCAAGGGGGGTCTGCTAAAGTGTTCAAAGGGATTCTCAATGATGGCACTCCTGTTGCAGTCAAAAGGCTTGATGTGGAGGAGCGCGGGGATAGGGAATTCAAGTCAGAAGTGTCTGCAATAGCTAGTCTACAACATGTGAATCTTGTGAGGCTCGTTGGATATTGCTGTGTTAATCCTGCAGGGCCGCGGTTCCTTGTGTATGACTTCATCACAAATGGCTCATTGGATGGTTGGATTTTTAATAAAAAGGTAAGGCACAATCACCGAGGAGGGTGCTTGTCTTGGGATATAAGGTACAGAGTTGCTATTGATGTTGCCAGGGCACTTTCTTATCTGCATCATGATTGCAGGAAAAGGGTTTTGCACCTTGATGTTAAGCCGGAAAATATTCTCTTGGATGAGAGTTTCCGAGCAATTGTGGCAGATTTTGGTTTGTCAAAACTAATGGGAAGAGATGAAAGTAATGTCATGACAACTATAAGGGGCACTAGAGGGTACTTGGCTCCTGAATGGCTTTTGGAGCATGGAATTTCAGAGAAATCGGATACTTATAGCTATGGAATGGTGCTTCTTGAGATGATTGGAGGCAGAAGAAATGTGAGCTTTATCGAAAAGGGTACTCATAACAGGTCTCAAAAGAAATGGCAGTACTTCCCCAAAACTGTGAATGAGAAAATGAGAGAAGGTAGGCTCATGGAGATTGTTGATCAGAGACTATTAGATGGTGGAGGCATTGATGAAAGGGAATTGAAAAGGCTTGTTCATGTAGCCATTTGGTGCATACAAGAGAGGGCTAGTCTTCGGCCTTCAATGTCTGATGTGGTTGAAATGCTTGAAAAGGGTTTAGTTGTGGAGCAGCCTCCAGATACCCAAATGACCATTGTAGATTTCTTGACACTTGATGAAGAAGAATCACAGTCACAGATCAATGGTCATGACAGGCCAGACATTGTTGCTGCCTTGGCAGCTCAACAAGTAGATAACAATAATGAAAACTTATCCTCAGCTTACTCATATGCAACTGCAATGTCTGATATAACACCAAGATAGCTCAATTCCATCTTGGCTTTCTTGCTCAAAGATCTGTTCTTTAAGGCATATACCACTTTTTTATTCCTCCAGCAGCTTGTATACCCAGAGATTGATGTTCTATACTGAATTAAATGTATGATCATAGATCTGATTAGTCTTGAGGGCTTTTCTTGTAGAAACTGTTTCTTCAAAACCTTAAATGTCCATTCCTCACCTCATTGAATCTTTCACAACCACTTTTTTGGTGCATCCTAGCAACCACTCAAAGACGGAGACTTTGATCAAGTGGATCAAACTTTTCATCAAGTTGATCATTATGGACATTTGAAATAAGTTTTACCATTTCCCAACTGCTAGATTTTCAGGTAGAATTACAACAAGAGCAGTTACCCTATCACTGTTGAGTGTTGTACCAACTAATTATTTCTAGAAATCATCATCCACCAGGCAAAATATATAGTAATCTCTAGAAATTGGAGGATATTACAAGGGTACTTCAGTCAACTTATATGATAAGGTCAAGGAACTGAGGACCACCCTTAATATACAGAACCTATGTCCCTCAACTTGTCATCTCCAGTTGCTCAGACTGGAATTTCTGTTCCTCCACTGATACAATACACGTGGCAGATATCTATGGTGCAATCAATGATCAAAAATAAAAAATTTATCAAGGATCATGATTAACGGTTCAGATATCTCTTCATTTGAATACTGTAACAACAAGAAACGACATCAAATAAAACGACAAACAAATGAGCAAAAATTTGGGGGATCAGAGAGAAAAACAGAGAGAGAGAGAGAGAGAGAAGAGGAGAGGAGGGTTGAAGGCTCAGCCCACCAAAGCTAACTGAGGTCTGTAACAATGGTGCAAAACCCTCAAACCCAGTTTTTCGGTTGTTGTTTCTGCTCAATTTCATTTGGTTTATCATATCAGTTGTGCCCATGTTTCAAAGTTACCATCTTTGTGATTCTACACTTTCATATTGGTTTTCTCTGTGTTGAATGTTCAAGCTTTAGGTTATGAGTATTGGGTGCCCAAGTGTTACCATTTTGGGTTTATAGCTTTACTTATAAAGCTTTATGATTTAGATGGTATCAAGGTGAAACCTTTATGATTTTGGGTTTTCATTTTGACATTTCTAGTTCTGGTTTCTGGGTTAAGTTGGTGTTGTGAACAATGTTAAAAACTTTAATGACAGCTGAGATATCAAATTGGTATTTCAATGTAAGAAATGGACCTCATTTTAGGTGATCAAATGATTGTCATGAGTCATCGAAGCACCATTTGGCACATTTGACATTCGGGAACCCGTAGTTGATATTGTTTGTATTAGCAGTTTGTTAGTAGATTATGGTTATTTCAGTTCAATAAGAGAGGAAGATGCCAACGTTTAGGTGTAAACTCTTTAAGGTGTTTTAGGAATAAGGCCTCATGTTTTTCCAAATCCTTGTGGTATAAGTTATTTTCTAAGCTGTAGGGTCAGTTCCAATATGGTAAGTGTAATTTATATGTTTGAACATAATGGTTTTGAAGTTGAAAAGCCGAAGAAATTGTATGTCCGCAAAGAATCAGATTCTGATTACGCTTTTTCAATGACCAACAAAAAATGAACTTTTACTAATGTGGTTGTTATTCTGTGTAAATCCTAATCATGAATATATATATATATATATATATATATGTAGTAACATGTAGTAAGTGGTTGTTATTAACATGTCGTTGCAGGTTCTGTGCTCCTTCATCTTTACATTTTCTGTAGGAGTGTGGTTGGTGCTATTTTCCCATAGGGTGCCTAATATGAGCTTTACGTCTCCATCTGTGGGTTCTGGTTAGTTTGTTTCTCATTCTTAATATTACTGTAGTTTGGTGAAGTGATCTCAATAATGGGTGTCCCATGCTGAAAATGAGCATAACTTCCATTACCTGGTTGAGAATAGTGTAGCTTGCCTTTCTAGTTATTAGGTTGTCTAGGTGTTCTATGTTGGTATTTAGCAGGTTTGGTGAATTATTTGATTAGATATGATATTCTATTGGTTCTCTTTATTGTCCATCCTTTATTGTAAGTTGTAACCTTTTTTCAGGTGGTAGAACTGTTAGAAGGGCATTTGAGTTTGGAAGAACCTATGTAGTCCGACCTAAAGGCAAACACCAGGCCACTGTAGTTTGGCTACATGGCCTTGGTGATAATGGCTCAAGGTGGTTCTTGTCCCCGTTGCTTGTGTAACCTATTTTTAAGGAAGCTGATTATATTAAATTTACGCAGTTTTTTATTTCATTGACTTTCTTTTATTGTAGAGTTGATTTCATACTAGATTGATTTATCCATTTTTCTTTGATATACCCCCCTTCATGCTTGGATTTTTATTTTAAGCTTTACTCTTTTTGTTTTGCAGCTGGTCCCAGCTCTTGGAATCCCTCCCTCTTCCAAATGTAAGAATTAATATATTTACCCTAATACAAGTTGAATGTTCTCATTGTTAGCCATACTGAATATTGTGACGCAGATTAAATGGATATGTCCAACCGCTCCTACTCAACCAATTTCACTTTTTGGTGGTTTTCCTTCCACTGCCTGTAAGGTTCATATTTCCTATGCTCGTATTTAGCCTTATGTATTCATCTTGGATTGGCATCTTGTTTGAAGACAAAATTATTGTAACAGTACCACACCACCACTTTTAAGTAGTGACACAAAAAGAAGATTTTCAGGGTTAAGTTAATCTTTACAACTTCACAAATATCTTGAATCGCTTGTCTGAGATGAAACAGGGTTTGATGTTGGAGAACTCTCAGAAGATGCTCCAGATGATATAGAGGGCTTGGATGCTTCAGCAGCACATGTGGCTAATTTGCTGTCAACAGAGCCAGATGACAGTAGGTCTCCTCTTGCTGGATTTCATTTATAGTCTGTTTGAGTGTTTATGCTGGGAACATCTAGAAAAGCCTTTGACATTTCAGACTCCTTGGCGGGATCTTTTAATTGCCAAGATAACTTCAGATCATTATTCCTCCACCTTAGGCTTTTGAACTATTTGGTATAGCTTCACATTCAGTGAATCTCAATATTTTATTAAATCGAGTTTCTTTATGCTGCAGTTAAGCTTGGAGTTGGAGGTTTTAGTATGGGTGCAGCTACAGCTCTATACTCTGCCACATGCTTTGCTTTAAATAAATACGGGAATGGTACTCTGTACCCATCCAATCTGAGTGCAGTTGTTGGACTCAGTGGATGGCTTCCATGTTCCAAGTTTGGCTTCTCACACTACACCGCAGCTCAGTTTAACCCCCTCTATCTTCTTTTGTAGTCAGTTACAAATCCTCTTCTTTTTCAGGACCTTGAGTAAGAAGTTTGAAGAAGCAAATGAAGCTGCAAGGCGTGCTGCCTCCTTTCCACTTTTGTTATGTCATGGAAAAGGTGTTTTGCATCTCTCATAGATACATATCACGAGTCTTATTTGTTTCACCAAAACCGTTTTAGTTGTTTGTCCATGTTCACAGTCTGCTGCCATTATGCACAACATTATATATTTTCTGAAACTGCACACCATTAATTATATCTAGTATAATGTGCTGCAGGTGATAATGTGGTTCCTTATAAGTTCGGTGAGAATTCTTCACGAGCTCTGAGTGCAACTGGATTTCAGGAAGTAATGTTCAAATCATATAATGGGTACGTGGTCTGAGATTTTGTTGAACAACTGTTAAATTTGGTTCTATCAAGGAGCGATAAGATTGTTCTGTTTTAAACTGCAGGCTTGGTCATTACACAATTCCTGAAGAGATGGATGAGGTTTGTACTTGGCTAAGTTCAAAGTTGGGGCTTGAATGAAAAATCTCAAGAAACATCGAGGCAAAAACTGAAGGGAAGATGTAAGAAACATGAATTTTTTTAGTGGTTTCGTAGCAGAGTTATGACCTATATGACCTTTAAGGCTTGTTATTGTTTGGCTGATGGATAAAATCCGTATTGGTGTGTAATAAGATATTCATTATTTGGATCATAAGATGTGTCGTTTGAACATAGCTCGTAACTGGTAAGTGCTTTCTTTTCCTTGCTGAAATTCAAATGACAGAAAGAGTATGCAGGGTATTTGACCAAAAAAAGAGGAAAGAGTGCAGGGTAGGAGGATATTAGTTCTTGGTAAACCAAACCTAAACTGAAGATTTAGTATTTTCCAATTTAAGTCGAGTTGAGACTCCATGTATCAGAGCTTCATAGTCGTTAAGGTTCTCACTTTGTCTATGGCAGATTCAGCTGACACTTAGCTACCATGCGATCTGTGTAATGGAGTCACCGATTCACCATTCTCTTTCTCTGAATCTCTGGTTTATTGCTTGACTGTTTCAATTTACCCTTCTCTTTCTTCTTCTGGGTTCAGTGCATTTATTAAGGAGGCCTGGGGCCAATGGGGATGGCCAATCACTTTATTTGTAGAAGGAAAAAAAGGAACAGAGGAGATGTTTCACAAAACAGGTTAAACAGTTCCCCTTCAAACAAAAGCTTTCATATCCATAAATCATTTAGTACAACAAACTACCTTCTAGTTCAGATCCCATAGTTCCAAAAAGTGGAACTGCAACAAAAAGAATACAAAATTAAAGCAAATCGGATGAACACTAGTGCATACAAACAATCAATACAATTCAGGCAGCTTGATTCTACAAACAGGAGGTTCCTCATAAGCCATCCAGGTTAGGAAGACATGGAGAAGAATGACAGGCCTAACAACCCTATGCGGGAGTGATACTTTTCTCTTTTCCAATGAAAATTGTGGTTTTATATTTCACGTATGGACTTCTTTAACTAAAGTCACGTCCCCCCATCCAGACATTGGTGATACTGCTGCCAAGGGAGATACTGCCGCCAAGGGTGACAACAGACGCTTTTCTTGATTGTCATCAACCTCTGTTGACTCACGAGGCATGGTGATTGTTAAAGATTCAGTACCATCTTCTTCTGAACACAACCATATAAAAAAAGCAACACAATAAGTTCAAAATGTTAAATCTTGAAGCAACTAGAGACACTGCAATCTTATCAAATAAAGCTAGAGACACTGATATTGGGTTGAAAATACCACCTGAGTCATGGTAGTATTCAGGAGTCTGTTTAACAGTAGTCACTTGAAGGCTTTCTGGAAGAAGACAGCTGCACAAAGAACCTGAAATTCCAACCAAAACATGGACATAACAGATTCAGTATTGATTTAAGCAAAGGAAAGTACACGTGTGATTGCTAGACTGTTAGTGTCTATGAAAATGCCAAAAATGAAATGAAATAAAAGCAAATCAAACAAGTGAAATCAAAACTCTCATGCATGATATCATTTTGCACGTTTAAATATCATTCAGAACTCCAAAAATGGGTGAATTCGTTCCAGCAAAGATGTATAACTAATTGCCTTGGATTTAAGACCATTGTTCTGAACAATTAGAACACTGCAGTAATCAAACATATTCTCCAAAATAAGACATCCAACACATGAATAAATTGAGTATCAGAACTCCATAGTATAAATTCTCTTTACCTAGTCGAGCAAGCCGATTCACCCATCCAGGAATCCGTCTTTCTGTCAACCTACATGCCACGTCATCTGTAAAATGGTTGCAATTCTTGGAAATGAGATGATAGGTATCCCCATGATACTCCACAGCAAGATTCTCAATAAATGTCCGGAATTCAGTGGGAGACATGTTTATTCGACCGAGTGTAATAGAGCATCGGTAAATGAAACCCGGGCAGGCCTTTGGTTCCACTTCAAAAACTCCACTAACTGGGAAGTCATGAGCTCCAAAACCATACTCTTTGCCATGAACTGTTCACAGGGAAAAGACAATATGGTTAAACAGTAACTATCGCAGAGAATCAAAAGCTACTGATCAGTCAATTTAATTTTCAAACAGAGGATTCTAGCCTCTCTTTGATTTGTAAGACCTGCTCCCAAAATAACTTATTTCCAGGCAACACACTTGTGTGTTTGCAACTTTTAGAAGTCCAAACACGAAAAATCGATCCATCTATCACCAAACCAAAAGCTATCTTGTACAATCCCACACTCACGAAAAAACACATATCAATCACATTAATCCCGGTGATTCTTTCATCAAACATACACAAATAATCATAAATGTCAGACCAAGTTTCCCTACTCAATACTATCCCTAACCACAATGACCTCAAATTTAACTTCCTGCTATGCATCTAATTCAGTGAAAAAGATAGCCATATCCAGCTAATGCAAAATTAAGCTAGCAAACAATGCACAACCCGAAATCACAAAGCAACAAAAGCATGTTTCTTCAAGCACAGCATACATTTCATTATAAATCAGAACCAAATCAGATTTAAACCTATGAGTTTTCAAGTCCCAAATCACAGACAGCACAAAAGATCATTCCTTTTATTCTTAAAGCACCAATCTTGAAAAGCTACACACCCCAAACCACAAATTCGCATTCATCACAACTACGAAAACCCAATAACCAGAAACCAACACAGAACCAAACCCAGATCACCAAAACATGAAACAACCATACAAAGATTAAAAGATAGAAACTTCGAAAAAACACAGACCTTCAATACCGGAGTGAAATATTCCAACACCGAACCAAACTGAGTAATTGTTCATAGGTGTCAGGTCGTAGACGTTCAAGATCACCGGAGTGTCGTACCCCTTGTCGTTCCGATCAATCCCAGCGCCCGAACTGGAGGTGCTCTCGGCTTCCATTTTCATCCACAAATCTATTCGAAATTGCAAAACAGCCCCAGATTCCTAATTTGTTGCCATTACCAGTCCATCGAGGGCCTTTGAGTGTTTAGAGAAAGGAACAGAGAGATAGATCGGTCTCTGGGAAGAGAGGAAAGGTTCGGGACATTTGAGGAATTTAATTTTAATGATTGATTGAGAGGGTGGAGAAACGTTAATTGAACTCTTGGCTGTCATTTAACTGATTTCAGGCTTTTGGTCACGTGCTTCTATTATTTTTTACCCTCGTAGATGAATGAAGGTAAAGTTTAAAGAAGTAAATTCACTATCAGTCTTTCAACTCTTATCGCTAGACCAATATGATATCCACACTCTAAACTCTATCAATGTGATACCTGATCTTTTGTTATGATATCAATGAGATGTCTCTGTCTACTTTCCGTAACGACACCGTCAAATTAATGACGTGTCAAACAACTGTAAATAACCATGTCCCTTAACTCTTGTATCAAGGCCAATGTAATACCCAAATTCTAAAATATGTCAATGTGATACCCATACATAATTTAGCTATCAATGTGAGGCCGGAGACGTCACGTCGCCGTCAGTTTAGTCAAGTGACCCGCACGTAGACCTATAAATGGACCAGATCTTATCCAGACCGCTCTGGATCTGTAATTTTTAAACGAGTTTGGATTGAAAATTTGACCTGTTGATCCGTTTAGAACACGGATCCGTTTAAAAATAATTAAATATATTTTTATAAATATAATATTATTAATAAATATTAAATAATATGTATGAGTGGAGAGGTAGATGGTTTGGGAGGGAGTGTCCAAGAGCTTTGAGCGGCAAATAATCTTGTTTTGGGGTGTTTAAATCGTCATTGGGAGATGAGATGTGATGATATATGAAGAATGAGGAATTTGGTAGTAGTGTTGTTAGTAGACGGATATGACAATTGAGATTATATTGATTCAAAAGAAAACGAAGAGAGAATTAACAAAAAGTTCAAATGAAAGTCATTTTAGTCTTTTAATTAATTATTTTATGAATACCATGTGTACGTCACTTGATTAAACCAACGACGATGTGACAGAATATGGTCTCCGGTCTCATATTAATAGCGAAAATTAAGTATGAGTATCACATTGACAGATTTTAAAAGTTGGGTGTCACATTGACATTGTCACAAGAGTTGAGGCACTAGTAGTTATCCATAATTGTTTGCCACGTCACTAATTTGACGGTGTCGTTACATAAAATGGACGGAGGCATCTCATTGATATTATAACAAATGATCAGGTATCATATTGATAGAGTTTAGAGTTTGGGTATCACATTGGTCTTGCCATTATAACTGAGGGACTGATGGTGAATTTACTTCAAGTTTAAATCGGTATAAACATGTAGTCCAAGCTCTATTATATTATACTCAACAATGTTATTTATATTGGGGTATTGACCATTTCATACAAAGTGGAATAAAAAGTGATCACTTCAACTAAAACAGTTTTTCATTGCTCATTTCAACTTTTTAGGAAAAAATTACCTAATTATCTTTATCTTCCTCTCACACCATTCAATCCCGATCTAAACCCTCTCTCTCGCACTTTCTCCTTCTATTCTCCTCTCTTAGCTTTCTGCTCTCTCTCGCTCTCTCTCTCTCTCTCAACAACCACCATCTGCTCTGCCTCTTCCAACGCCTAAACTACCAATCCTCCACATCCATCAGCCACGTCAACGCCCCGCATCGTCGTCACTAGTCATCCCTAGCCCATCCCCCTTGTCGCTCGTCTCACGCAGTCCACCGTCGTCGCTCGTCAAGAGCTGTCGTCTCTAGCGGTGACGATGATTGCACGAGAAGAACGATGAAGACGGCATGAACTCAACGACGACGATGAAGCTGATATCTCGACGAGGATGCCTTCAAGCAACACTACTGTTACATCCCGGACCATCTCCGCCGTAGCACGATATTGTCCGCTTTAGGCCCGCCGGCCCTCACGGTTTTGTTTCCAGGAGCTCTCAGAGCAACTTCCCAGGGGGTCACCCATCATGGGATTGCTTTAAGTGTAGCAAGCTTAACTTCGGAGTTCTCATCCCCTCCAAAGCCACTGAGCTCCCAAAAGGCCTCGTGCTAGATGGGTGTCACCGATGTACATATATGGTACATCACCCTCTCCGTTGGTCGATGTGGGATGTTACATCCACCCCCCTTAGGGGCCCGACGTCCTCGTCGGCACACTCGCACCCCTCGGCAGAGTGGCTTTGATACCAATCTGTTACATCCCGGACCATCTCCGCCGTAGCACGATATTGTCCGCTTTAGGCCCGCCGGCCCTCACGGTTTTGTTTCCAGGAGCTCTCAGAGCAACTTCCCAGGGGGTCACCCATCATGGGATTGCTTTAAGTGTAGCAAGCTTAACTTCGGAGTTCTCATCCCCTCCAAAGCCACTGAGCTCCCAAAAGGCCTCGTGCTAGATGGGTGTCACCGATGTACATATATGGTACATCACCCTCTCCGTTGGTCGATGTGGGATGTTACAACTACCACTCCAACGTCCACTGAATTATATCTATCTGTCTCTATCTCTCTCTCTATCTTTCAACTTTATTAGGGGTAGTAAAGTTGACTATGTAATAGGAATGTGATTTAAGGGGTCCAGTGAGAGTTTATTAAGGGGTAGTAAAGTTGGTTGTGCAATAGAAATGCGATTGAATGAGTTCAGTGGGTGTTTATTAGGGCGTAATAAAGTTGGTTGTACAATAGGAATACGGTTTAAAGGGTTCAGTGAGTTTATTAGGGGGTAGTAAAGTTGGTTGTGCAATAAGAATGCGGTTTAGGGGTTCAGTGAGACTTTATTAGGGGGTAGTAAAGTTGGCTGTGGCGATAGAAATGTGGTGTAGGGCTTCTGTGAGAGTTTATTAGCAGGTAGTAAAGTTGGTTGTGCAATACAAATGCAGTTTAGGGGTTCAATGAGAGTTTATTAAGGGGTAATAAAGTTGGTTGCGCAATGGTGGTTGGTGTGGTTCTTGCTACCCCATTTGAAGAAGGATAGAGGAAAGTTGTGCAGCGACGGCTTCACCGGTGCTGTTGACATTGCTCTTTCGTAGTCTTCTTCTTCTTCTTCTTCAACAAACACAAACCACCACCTGGTATTTACATCAATAACCAGGTAATCATGTATGTAAAGCAAAAGCCTCTCTCTCTCTCTCTAACCATTGCTGTCCATAAACCTTCTCTCTCTAAAAACATAGAGAGCCAAAAGAAGAAGACGAAGAAGAAGAACCAGACTAAACCCTAAGTCATTGCCTCCAGATTTCTCTCTTCTACTTTTTTCTCTCTCTCTCTCTTCAACTTTATTATAGGGTAGTAAAGTTGGCTGTGCAATAAAAATGTGGTTTAGGATTTCAGTGAGAGTTTATTAGGGGGTAGTAAAGTTGGATGTGCAATAGGAATAAGGTTTTAAGGGTTCAGTGAGACTTTAATAGAGGGTAATAAAGTTGGCTATGATAATAAGAATGTGGTTTACGAATTTGGTGTGAGTTTATTAGGGGGTAGTAAAGTTGGCTGTGACGATATGAATGTGGTTTATGGTTCAGTGAGATTTTTTTAGGGGTTAGTAAACTTGATTCCAGATTCTGGTGGGCGGTGACCGGATTCCGGTGGCTGGTGACAAGAGTGGTCGGCGATGACCGGAGCCAATGAGGTGTCGGCCATGTCTCCTCTCTCTTCTATTTTCTTTCTCTAAATATGTTTTAATGGGTGAGGGTAAAATGAGTATTGAAATATTATAGGTTGTTTAGAGTTGTTATGAGTTTTGTTGGAATGTGCACAAATTTTTTTAAAGTTGAAATGGTCTATATTTTTTTAAAAAATGAAGTCTAAAAATTTGTAGTAAATGAACATTTTAATAATTGTTGTTTGAATTGAATTCGGAGAACATAACAGTTTCCGACGTATACTTGACACAATATTCTGATGCAATGTCGGATTCTCTTGATCCTCCGGTTTAACTCCTCAACATTAACCAATTGTCGGAAGATGTTGAATTCACACAAATCCATGAGTTTGACTCCACATCTCTGATGCTCGAGTCGCATTTGTAGGAGTGGGCATAAATTCTGTAAATTCCGATCCTGTCCTGGTCCCATCTCGATTTCGGTGGGATTTGAAACTAAAAACACTCGTCCTGTCCCTTTAGCAAAACAACGGGACGCGGGATAGAAATTTTGAGTCTCGTTAGGCCCGTCCCGTCTAACTTAAAAAATTCATAACTAATTATAGAAATCTTATTTTCGAGAGATTTCAACTCTCAACTGATCTTTAAGATGTCCTCTATAACTTTCATGAAGACACTAAACTCATATAACAAACCAATTTGCATGATTTTTGAAAATAAGTCATCTAGTCCAAAATCTCATAATTGATATGCATAATTTACTAATGCAGACCCTAACGTTTAAAAATCATAACTTAATCTAGAAAATTCATTTTCAAATGATTCAAATTCTGAAATAAACTTTAAAATGTCTACTATAAATTATATAAAGATACCTAGATGAAACTTCAAATTAAACCGTACGATTTTAAGAGGAAACGAAACTAATGCAAGATGGCTGAGATTAGGCTCCTCTCGTCTAACTTTCAAAATTCATAACTAATTGTAGAAACCTTATTTTTAAGGGATTCCAACTCTCAATTAATCTTTAGAATGTCCTCTGTAACTTTCACGAAGACACTAATCTTAAATAACCAACCAATGTATAAAGTATTTTAAAAGAAGCCAACTGGTTCAGAATCTCAGAATTTACCGATGCAGACCCAAAACTTTAAAAAATTATAACTTAATCTATAAAAATCGTTTTCAAGTTGATTCAAATTCTAAAATGAATCTTAAGATGTCTACTACAAATCTTATGAAGACATCTAGATAAAATTTTAAATGAAACTGTATAATTTGCAGAAGAAAAGAAATTGATACATGATGGCCGGGATTAGGCTCGTCCCGTCCTGATCTCGTCCCATCCGGGATTAGGCCCGACAAGATCAAATCTAAAAAATGTAAGACCCGTCCTGATCCCGTCCCATGTGTAACAACCGAAACGAGACGTGAGATGACCTCAATCCCGTCCCATGCCCACCTCTACGCATTTGTAAGATATTTGCTTAGATTTAAACAATGTTAAAACTACATTCAAGTTAAGATTGGATTAGTAGATGGACCTGGTAATAACAGCCTTTTTAAATAGTAATCAAACTGAAGTGTTTACTTTTATAAATTATGGAGAGAGAAAAAGACAGACTTGCAAAGCAAATATATAGAATCAAGTTTGATTTTCAGAAAATTACATTTCCTTCTCTCTGGATAATATCCTCATGAGCAACACTGATCCAAAGTTCTAGCAAGGAGCAGAATCCAGGCAAGAAGTAGACCATCTTCCATACGATTTCTTACAATTAATCCACCCGAGTCCAAGAGCAAGGGCACTGAACCACGCACATTGCTTTAATCAGAAATTCAATCATCAGCAATCAACTGACGCTGATGATTACAGAACTTAGCAACCTACTTTCCAAACCATAAATGAAAAACAATTTCGCCGACTCTACATTCATCTGTAATCAGGGCTGGTTGTTGTTGTCTGGTGTTGTCCGTCGCCTTTGACGGAGACGTGCGCTCTGCCTCCTAGTAGGGGCCGAGCCACCATCTGAGAATTCATCGTCCGCTTCCCTTGAAGAAGCAGCTTCACCCTCATAGCTTTCTCCCCAAAGTCTGGTAGCTCTCCTTCTCATACTAATTTGTGCTCTAGTTCTAGTGGTAGGAGACCAACTGCTGCTCCTTGAACTGGACCCAGATGTAGGTCGATAAATTCTAACTAGAAAGAATACAGTTAGCCATCCTCCTCCATGTTCAACTGCCAAGCTGCTGTCATCACTCCTATTCTCTCCAGTTGAAGATTGGAGTGTGCTGAGCAGATCACCAATGTCCCTCTGCCGCTCCAAACTCCTCCAGGCACGTTGTCGCTCTGGGTCTGCCTCTGATGGGTGTGTTTGCGGGTGCTCCAGCCTAGCATGCTTCCTTAGATCTGTATAGGTTCCACTAAAACTACAAGTTTCACAAGAACAGTTTCTTGATTTTGCGTTCAAGAAACAACGAGCAGGCTCCACAATTATCCAATCTTTTATCTCCCCACGGCAGAGTGGGCACACAAGCCTGGGCTGTTCCTGGTGTTCACAGGATATGGGAATCATGGGTGGGGGCTCTTCCTCAGTTATACCAGTTTGCACATCAGTAATTATTGATTCAGAAGCTTCAAATGGAGGCAACAGATTATCTGAAACCAGAGTTTCTTCTTGTGGCATCATCTCTGGTGAATCTTCTTCAGAGAATGACTTGCAGAACTGATCTAGACAGTTTGAATGGCGGTAGCTTGTGTCACACATGTAAGGGCGGCACCCCTTTTCAAAAGATGAACATATGAGGAGAACTGCATTATGTGGATGTTCCAAACAAACCGGGCACCTGGCTTCTTCCCACTCTTTCACATTTTCCTCAGTTTCTGAAGGAATTTTCAGTGAGGGACGCTTTGTATGACTGGAGCTGCATGGATAAGGAGATGCTCTGTACCTCTCACGAGACACAGAGCGGTCCCTTCTTTCCTTAGGCATTATGAGCTATCAGAGATACTGCACCCTCTGGCCTCTTACAGACGGTAGCGGCAGGTTGAAACTAAAAAGACCAAATCATAACATGAGCAACACAGATAACAATCTGCTTGATACAGATTACAGACAACACTTGAAGTGCATAATGAGTATGAGCAACAGTCGTAACAATTTAACAAAATAGGGGCTAAAATGCACAAAAGGCCCTAGAATTTAAACAACGACACAGACATTTGACAATTAGTAGCTAAAGATTTTCCACAATGCATAAAAGGATAACACTGAAAATGTTTATTTCACAATGAATTGGTTGATATTCCAAAGAGCAAACCCTTTGCATACTTTCTACAAAGCAACAATTCAAAACCAAGCCTCAAGAGCACTTCTACAAGAAGGAAAACACTAGCATTCAACAACCAACACAAAGAAAAACCTCAAATATAGTGATTCAAATGCATCTCAACTATTTGACAACCAGAAACTAAACCACTACCAATGCAGTTCCAATAATCACACAATTATCATTCCACATCCACGTACTTCCCAGCTCTTTCTTTTTCGCTTGAGGAAATCATACACAGCTAACAATAAAAATGACTGAGACTAGACAAATCTTCTATCAAACCTCCCGAGTTCATTACACATAGGACCTCAATTCAATACTAGTAATCCTCAACAAGTCAATAAACAAACAAACAAATCCCTATCACCCAAACCACAAACAGTGAAGCAAAATCAAACCTTTATTCTCATTTTCCACAATCCAAAATCACACAAACCAAACCCAAAACCCAATTTCACCAAAAACCAAAACTAACAGAAGACCCAAAACGCTGAAACCCCCAATTCCATCCCCAAAAGCCAAAACTTCAAACAAAACCCACAACCATCGAGCACAGAAGTACTCCAATCGAGACAATACCCAGATCCAGGTACAATCGGAACTCAGAATCAGATTAGAGAATTACCGGATTATAAAAGTTTCGAACTTTTGGAGGAACCCTAAGCTTGAAGAATCATCGGATTGAATTAGGGATTTTGACTCGGCGACGACTCCAGAAAGCGCTTTAGGGAAAAGCAGCTGCTGGGGAGTATTGGTTTTTCTCTAAAGCTTCGTTCTAGGGTAACTGTTTGAGAGCTCAGCAGCTGCCCAAAAGAGAAGAAAAAATTAGTGGAAGGCTGGAGGCCTATATATACACCACTTAAATATATATTAATCATTTATTTCTGACTCGGACATCGTGGTCGGTCTCTTAGGGTGCTGACGTGGACCACTCATCTTCTGTCTATTTTCTATTTATGTATTTAAAATTTGAATTAATTATGGAATTTTTTGAAATTTTGGTAAAGGATGTAATTAAATTGGATATGATGAGGATTGATTACCAAATCTAATTGTAGATTCAAATTTTAAATTAATAATTATTATAGTAGTTGCAAGTTTGGCATATCTTATTTACTTATAAGAATAAACACGAAAGGAAAGTAATTTAATATTTTGATTTCTTTCATAAATTCAGAATTTACGTTATAAAAATCGTCACAAATTATCGTGTCCCTGAGCCTTGGGTTATTCATCTTTCTTTTCTTTGTCATTTTCATTAGAGAAACATGCTACTAGTGCGTCAGTGATCATTCACGGGCATTCTCCAATACTCGTATTGAAATTGATAAGCAAATGGTAGGAACAATATAATCATAGCAGGATTGACGTTAAGAACTGATTGGTGCAAACGTTAATAAAGCCAGCTAGGTTGGTTTGTGCAATAATAGCCAGCCTTTCTTTAGGGCCACAATCACAAGGAACAAGGAAAGCCGAAGAAAAAGACCATCACATTACAGCAAAGAAATCTTCTGATAATTCAATGTCCATCAATTGTAGGCCATTTTCAAATGCCTCTTTGAGACAATCAAACTTTCCTACCAGAACTCAGAATAGAACTATTTGCAGTTAAACGCAACAGTGCATGACCACTGCAAATCCTCAAAGAAAGGAAGAAACTATCTGTCCATCACTGCAGGCAGCAATTTTGTTCTACCTTAGGACGAATCCAACACTGAATCTGGTTCTTTAACGCACTTCAGGATCCTACACTTAACGCTACCCATTACCCTATCACAAACCGGTGATTGCAAAAATTTCACCCAGCTTGACGATCTCTAATGCTCTAAGCACATGACAGTGGACGGCAAAAATAATCCATGTCTCAGCATGTGCACTTCCCTGCTGTTCAGCCTGCTCCCTGAAATATGTACACTAAGTGTTATACTTATCTATAGTCGCTAGTACCAGAGACCGTGTCAGTTATGTCGCTCAACTCAAGCTCAAGTGGTGTCACTTGATGTTCATAGCAGCAGACATTGCACGCAACTCCTTTGAAATTTCTGAAAAGGGTGGCCTAGATTCCGGATCAGATGACCAGCATCTCTCCATTAGTGATCTCCATGTTGGATCACACCAGCTGGGTATTTCAGGACGGAGAATGTCCTTGATTATACCACCTGAAAACATAATAAGGTTTTTTTAAGTATCAAACAAAAGTGATCGCTCAAGCAACAATACCTAGTTTTCAAATGGAAATGGGATGTTACCTATTATTTCCTCTGAGCGCAAGTTTGCATATGGCTCCTCACCAGTCAATAGTTCCCACATAACTATTCCAAACGAATACACATCAACCTAGATACAAAGACAAGAGAGTTCAATAAAAACCAGTATGCTAATTGATAGAAGACAACCTAAATCAACCCTCACTGAGGACTGATATTTTAACTATGAACATTGTTTACCTTCTCTGTCACCAGATTATTCTTGCTGTTGCTGTTCAAAAGTTCTGGAGCCATCCATGGTACAGTGCCTCGTACTCCACCAGAGACAAGTGTCCTCTGCTTGATTTTTGATAATCCCAGATCACCAATCTGAACAAATTCAAGTGAAATATCAACACTAGACAAAAATCACATATGGAAGCAAATACAACAGTACAAATATTATGATAAAGAAACAAGAAGCCTTCTGATCAGTAATATACCTTGCATACTGGTCTCTGAGGATCCCTCATATTCACCAGAAAGTTATGTGATTTCAAATCAAAATGGACAATGCTCTTCTCGTGAAGATATTCCATTCCAAAGGCTGCATCCATTGCTAATATCATCCGCTTCTTACGATCAATAGTTCTGTAAAGCAATAGAATGAATCATGATCAGATAATTAGCTTGCGTCCCTTTGCGGTCAGAATTTCCAAGAACATAGGATAAAAAAGGGGAAGAGTGAATAAATACACTTATAAATTTTAGTTGTATTACAGATCAACTAATAACTATTTCCACACTTCGAAGGACATCACAATGTTCAAACTCTCACCAAATCAAGAACTATGAACCCAACAACCGAAATTGTAGGAAGACAAATTAAATGTTCATCAGACTGCAGTGGAAATCCAATGAATTCAAAATCATTTGTTATCATTTTCATTTTAAATGGCATAGATTATGTCCACTTCATATTAAAGATTGTTCATCCTTCGACTTTCAAATCATGAGGCTAAGGCCAAGCCATACAGAAAACATAATAAAAATATGCATAGACTATAGTAAAAGTATGAATTGAAAATATTTTGCTATCACTTTGCATTTAAAATGATATAGATTATCTCCAGGTTGATATTAAAGACCATTTATCCTGTAGTTAAATCCTCAGGTTTTGCTTATCATTACATGTGCTCAGCTATGAGAATACATAATTTAAGTATACCATATGCAAGATTAGCAAGCTGTATTGTTAAGACTCTGAAACTAATCAATTTATATTATGCAACACCAAAAAGAATAAGGAGGTAATATCACCTTAGTTTATGAAGATATTATTCATCTTACCGATCTTTCCTTCGCAAAACTTGTCTTAAGGAGCCATTCACCATGTATTCTGTCACCGTTGCCAAATCTGTCACTGGTCCATCTGTCACTACACCATAGAATGCCACAATGTTTGGATGGTGAAGTTGACCTAATATGTGAGCTTCCTTCCAAAAGTCAGCAAGCTGCATAGAAGTGAACAACAGTAAGAGTAGGTACAAAACAAACAAGTGTACATCCCCAACTATAGTATGATATATCCTCGAAAGAGATTACGGCAAGAGTTTATTGCCTTCTTAGTAATACAAAAAACTATGTAATTCACAAACAATTAACAAACAGAAATTTGAACAATATAAGAGTGTTACCAATCTATCCTCCAATACCCCATCTGTAAAGCAACTTGGCTTGATCCTTTTTATGGCAACATTAGATCCCTTCCATTTCCCATGGTGAACGGTTCCATATGTGCCCGAACCAAGCTCTTTTATGAACTCAAGGTCAGAGTTTTTGATAGACTGAAAAGATCAAACACAACAGCATTAAATCATATATAATTATCTTCCATTGACCCTCCACAGGCTTATCAAAGCAGAAAATGTATAGGTTCCAGTGGCTACCTGCAGCTCTCGAGTGGCTAGATGAGTATAAAATGCAGCCAGATCATTGGAGGTTCCACCAATTACTTTAGAGCAACTTACACTTTCTCCATGGTTGGCCTAACAAGACAGAACCAAACGTCAAAAGCTTACTACCTATAGACAAATACTAAAGCTAGTACAACTTACAAAACAGATTGTTTTTCATTCTGTTTGTTATTTCTTAGAGTTGAATGAGATAAGATATTTTCAAGTAATTACCTCTTCAGCAAAGCTTAAACTAGATGGAGAGTCTTGTTGATCCACCTCAAGATGCTCACTGCCTTTCTCTATTTTAGCTGAATTCTGGAATGAAGGAGTAGATTTGACCCCATTAGATTCCTTGACTTGAGGGCTCGAGATAAACTGTCCTACATCCATGATATCCATTGGTTTTGATTGAGGTTTTAGCAAGGCATCAGAAGTCACCACACAGCTAGCCTGAGAAGAGAGCTGAAGATCTTCCACTTCTTTGGACAGTGAAAGATCATGCAAAGACTTATTCACTGAACATGTTACTCCATTCCATAAATCTTGTATGTTATTACTGTCATTTTTAGCATTGCCTAAGGAGTTGATGACTGCTTCCTCACCAAGCAACCTATTTTCAATGGTCCCTGAGGTGTTAGGAGTGTTCACCGTGTCCTTTACGCATGTCTCCTTGTCAAGATCACTATGAATAGGCTCGCATTTGCTGGTCACTCCATGAACATTTTTATATGAAGTCTGGTATTGGCCTTCACACTTTCCAAAACCAGATTTAGTTACAAGATTTTCCTGAGTGTCCAAAGTCCTCACAGATGGAAACCAATTCTCGGTAAAATCACAGTTCAGGACTGATTGATCACCAACTCTAGTAAACTCACCACAGTAACCTAAGCAATATTCCTCAAGATTCACATTCTTGTGCTGTAACAGTCCAGGGTCGTCCTGTTTACTTCCCTTCTGGGCACTATGTCGGACACCACTCAAGGACCTGTCTTTGATTGAACTAGATTTCCTCAACCCCACCCTATCAGTAAAATGCAGCAACGAATAGGGATGATACAGTCTCAAAGCCTTACCCTCCTTTGAAATACTCATATGTGGCCTGATCACAAGGCAGCATCTCCTTGTCGAAGCCCTCCCATCCAATCTAACAATTCTATGGTTCCCCCTCTCAGCTATGTTGCTCTTATGATTCCTAACACAAAAAGGAATACACTGCTGATGTCTAGCTTCTTCCACACTAAACCTATGGTTCCTAATGCTGCTATTCAACCCACCACACGCCCTATCGCCTCCGGCATACAAGGGAATCACAGTTTCCACCACAGAATCACAACAACAATGACAACTCAAACCATTCAGATTACCAATCCTAGCCACCCCATTCTTCCTCATATCCTTCTTAACCTCAAAGCCATTACGTCCCGGCTTCACACCGGAACAATTTACCGGCTTCAAACC
Source organism: Comarum palustre (assembly GCA_951800085.1). Taxonomy (NCBI): domain Eukaryota; kingdom Viridiplantae; phylum Streptophyta; class Magnoliopsida; order Rosales; family Rosaceae; genus Comarum; species Comarum palustre. The sequence continues at coordinate 1,813,940 of OX637588.1, read as the reverse complement.
CGGTATTGCCAACACTGGCTGATCAGCCACTCCAACCCCATTACACAAAACTTTCCCCAAAGCTTGATCAACCCTCAAATTCCCATCTCTGGGGTTCAATGGATTAGACCTACCCACCGAAAACTGAGCCACATTGTCACAATAAGACTCTAAATCTATAGGCAAAGGTTCATATGCTTCACATTGCTTAGTCTCACCAAGCTCCACCTCACTCTCCCTAGCACGGCCCAAACCCGAATCCGGACCAGGATCCGATTGCTTGGCCACCTGCTTCATCACAATTCTCCTCAGCGACTCTTGTTTCTTATCCGCCGCTGCCGCCTCCTCCGACCGGGTCCGGGTATCTGACCCGACCCGGTGACCCGACCCGACTCCGTTAGCGCTACAAACGAATAGCTTGAGTCTGATGGGCTTACCGCCGCAGCTCTCGAGCTTGTCGAAGGCGTCGACCATGCGGCGGACGTCGTCGTCGGAGTCGAGGCGGACGAGAGGCGCTGCGGCGGCGGAGGGGTCCGATACGGAGTAGGGGAGCTGGTACCTGATGACGAAGGAGGCAATGCCAGGGGAGAGGCCGGAGATCTTGGAGAGGATCTTGGAGAAGCTGACGGGGCGGTCAACGGTGACGATCTTGGCGTCGCCGCCGGCGTAGTGGAGGAGGCCGGAGGGAGGGAGGTGGCGGAAGGCGCCGTTGAAGCGGCAGACGAGCTTGAGATGGGTGCAGCGGTGGTGGCTGGTGGGCCTAGTGGGATGGGCGGCGTGGTGGTTGGTGGTGGTGGTGGTGGTGGTGCGGCGAGAGAGAGGTGGCTCTTTCATGGAGATCATGAGGGAGTGTGGTTGTTGGGGTGGTGTCGAAGAAGACGGAGTAGAGTTTGTTATACAGTGGGTGTGTGTGGCGGGTGGAAATTACGATTTGAGGCTTGAGGTTGGAAAGTGAGTTGTGAGTTTTTTTTCTTTTTTATTGGGTGCGATTCTTGTGAATCTTATGCCTTTCTTTGACCGGTGAATGGTATAATCCCAATTGTTGAAGAATTTGGTAGCTACATGAAACGAGGAATAGTACATTGATGTGGCCTTATCTACTTAAGTAACTTATTTAACCGTTAAAAATTATAGTCGTTAATTCAAGACTTGAACATACAAATTTATCTTTGAAATCATCTTATAAAAATACCATCAAGATACGAGAAGATCACAACTTCATCTCTCTTCTCTTCTGTCTTTCAGGATCAATCAATTCTTAACAAGACATAAAACATGCTCAATAACTTAGTCATAGGATGGAGAATAAAGGTATTAGAGAAACCATAAATGAGCGGTGTCATTTTGTAGGTTGAAGTGGTAAACCAACTCGTGATCATAACAAAATGCATAGAAGATTTAATGGTTGTAAACAAATTACACAAGCAAAAAGATGTCCATTAAATATTATTTTCTAACTTACTTTTTTTGTGATAGTACTTTAATAATTACTTCTTTTACGTTCTTGATTTACTTGTGAGATATCATTAATCTTTATAAAAAAAAATATTTATCTTGACAGAGTTTGTTATATTATGTATCGCTAAATTTGAATATAAATTGGATTGAATCATTGATCTTTTTTTAGAATCATTGATCTTCTCCTAGAATATCGACAAACAACGCATGAAAAGGGTACAAACGTAAAAGTGCAATGCAGGCTTCCGTCTTCATTAGTATGACTGCGAGTGTTTTGCCACTTGGCGCGGTAACATCAACATCCTTTTTGTCTTTTAGTCCAATTCGGAAATAGAGAACCTGCTTTAAGAGACACGTGGCACATTATTAGATTAATAATAATGTTATATTTTCGAACTTTATAATTGATTAACAAACCACTATCAATTTTAACACATTTCTCCATCCCTTAGTGTTTTTTTTCTCTGCTATTTTTGTTACAGATATCACGTCATATATCTCTAATGACTACTCAAATCCTTGTTTGAATGATGTAATGGCTCTCAAGAATGTGGATCGTGGGAGGTTGCTAACAAGTGTTTAGAATTTTCAAATGCTCAGCCGCCAAATTCTCAATTTATCTCTTATTTATATTTTGGCAATTCTTTATCTTGGTCATTTGCAGATTTGATTATGTATAACTTCTATACCTCAGTTAGCTAACATTTCGAGTATAGAGTAGAAAGTACAGGTCCGCTTAGGCGCAGGATAGCCGTGCGGGGCGAAACGACGACAGTCGTTCTATCTTTAATGAATTGATCATGTCCATTTGAATCCGTTTTATCCTGTCCGTTTGATCAATTTATTAAAGATCAGACGATTGTCGCCGTTTCGTCCTGTTTCATCCCGCACGGTTATCCTATGTCCGAGTAAACCCGGTAGAAAGTATGAGCATGATTAGCATATGATAGTGTGCTTTGAGTGACCTTAAATATCTATTTGAAGTTGGGCGGTGCCTATCTTCCCCGGCCTTTGGGCCTCCTTGTTTCTACATATATCTGCCTTTGATCTTAGAATCACTACCAATCAATCCATTCAACTACAATCACAGGTTTCACTTTCTTTTTCCATGAGAAATTCATCGATAGCCACTTCAATCTTTTCCGTGACTGATCAGGAAATCCACTTGGTGGTTTGGCAGGTTTGCTCTCCATTCTCAAAAGACATGATAAGCTATTATTAAGCCTAAAGAAACAAAAGGTGCAAGAGTTCACAGATGATAAAGTAGACTTGTACTTGAAAATGATTATGATCCATTACAACGAAGCTAAAGAACCAACACCATATTCTGCCTTTACAACTCAATTGTATCCCTTCCCCAAACAGTTGAGGCATCGCTGCACCCTGCAATCCATGAATAATGCATTTAAACCTTGCTTCTTTCCTAAAATGTTAATCTTTCTTGCCCAATTGAGCAGACAAAGATTTACTTCAAACATATGACCAAATATGACACAAAATCTAATATGAAGGAAGTGACTAACCTATTTCCATCACAGGTTGGGCAAAGACAAGGGTTTATGGCTACTGGGACATACAGAGGCGACCATTAAATGGTGGCGTTCCCTTGGCATAGCTTGCATATGTAAAACCCCTTCCCTATGCAAAACCTACAAGGCAAAGCAGTCTTTTTCTAAACCCACAAAACAAAACAATCAAATTTCAAAGAGCAATTAACAATAGGAGAAGAAAGCATGAAACTTTGAAGTTTAGGGAGTTAGGGTTTTGGTTATCATACCCTTCTGGATTCGACGGCTACACGTATGGCTCCAATCGTGGCGGTGGAAGCGAGATTGACAGTCAGAAATCCGGCGAAGATTACGGCGGCGGCTTTTCCCACCGTCTGCAGTGGCTTCGGAATCATTTGTGTTTTGGTTGGTGGAGTATGAGAGTTTCTGTCTATTAAGCTAAGGTGGACCTGCTAGTCTGAACTGAAGTAGCTGGACTGTGTTGTTAATTGGCCCAGTTCATTGCAGATGGCCCGACCCGGCCCACGTACAGTGTTTCTTGTCCTTTGTGTTCTATAATGCTCCGGAGTTTGATGTTTACTTTTGTCCATAAGATTATAAACAACATAAGATTCTATGTTACAGACTGTAGTCAATTTGCTTGGGACTATACGTCTATCTCCTATGTGGGAGGCTATAATCTAATTATTTGTCCGAAGGGGAGTGGACCATTATTCTGATGGTGGTGTTTGAGCTAGGCTTTTTCTACCCCTCGGATTCTGAAGGATACTTGGGAATATGGTTGAAGAATGACAAAAAGAAAAGGCCAGTTTGGGTGGCAAACAGAGATGACCATCTTATGGATCTCAATGATGTTCTCTACTTCGAGCCTTAAGGAATGGTGATCATTGATAGTAGAAATTCACCGTATGTTATCGCTTCAACTGCAACAACTAATCGAACAAGCGCAAGGATTCTTGACTCGGGAAACTTAATCCTGATGCTAGGAGGAAAGATTGTGTGGCAAAGCTTTGATTACCTGGTAGATACATTTCTTCCTGGAATGAAATTGGGGGTGGTTAACATAACCAATGCTCAGTTGAAATGTATGTATCTTATATCATGGGAAGCGCACATGACCCTACAAGTGGTTATCTTGGTGTAAGTTTGATAACAGCACAGCTCAAGTCACTGTCTGGAAGGAAAATGGTAAAGAGAAACAGATTGGCTACTGGAATGGCCATGATTTCAGATTTGTTTTCAAAACCAAATTTGAGAATTACAATGTCAGCTTTGTATTGAACAGCGAGGAGCGTTATCTTACAGCAACATAGATAGTAATGTGTATTCATGGTTTGCATTGGCTTCGGATGGTAAGATCCAGGAGTTCATAATGGTAGGACAGAAGATTTCGATTGTGAGTCATTCGATATGTGGTGACTGCTGGTTGGTGTCATCAAGAGAAAAGAAGGTGTTGCTGGCTGTCAAAGTTGTGGTTCCCCTGACAATCTTCATTTTCATCTTCATCTTGTTCCTATATGTTCTCTGGAGAAAGCGCTACTCTTTAGGTAAGTTAACCGAACAGTGTTAAACTGAAATATAGTAAACTTTGCCAAAATATAAATTTGTGATTGTACTACTGCACTGATATTTCTTTGAAAAGCAACAGGAATATGCGGATTCTCTTTTGGCAGGGCACACAGTATGAGGCTATTATTGCCACAGTTGAGTTCTGATGATACTGGTAGCAGTTCACCTGTTTCAGAAAGTGGAAAGACGAAGGATCATGTTTTGCCAATGCTTAGCTTTTCCTGCATCGTAACGTCCATGAATAATTTCTCAGCTGCCAACAAGCTTGGAGAAGGAGGTTATGGGCCTGTTTATAAGGTGTTCGTTACTTTTGTACTGCTGAGTTATTAAGTCATTTTCATATCAACATTTTGTTGTTTTTCTGCTTGGATCAACTGTTTAAATTTATCGTCTCACATATGTGATAAAATTATGTTTGCAACTTAGATTTGATCTCAAGTTACAGTGAAGTGATTGTATCTTCTTTTTGTACCAGGGTAACTTACTGCAACATGACATTGCAGTAAAAAGGCTTTCCAAAAGATCTGGACAAGGAGTGGTGGAGTTCAAGAATGAGGTGCAGTTAATCTCTCAGCTGCAGCACAGAAATCTTGTTAAGATTTTGGGATGTTGCACTCAACGTGAAGAAAAAATATTAATATACGAGTATATGTCCAACAGAAGTTTGGATTCCTTCATTTTTGGTTTGTATTTCAACTGTGCTGATTCCCTTCTTTCAATTTTGTTATCAGTACTTTTCTCATTTTTGTGACATTGCTACTGATGCAGATCCAATTAAGCGAAGACAACTGAATTGGAGACAACGCATACACATAATCGAAGGGATTGGTCAATGGCTTCTTTATCTTCACAAGTACTCTAGACTAAAAATCATTCATCAAGACCTCAAAACAAGCAACATCTTATTGGATGCTTATATGAACCCCAAGATATCAGACTTTGGCTTGGCTAGAATCTTATCCGGGAATGAATGTGGAGCTGAAACTAAGCGGATTGTTCGAACATTGTAAGTAACTCCATATATACTAATGTTGACATAAACTGATTCGATGAATTTCTTATCTGTTTTATCTTTTATTGGAATCAGTGGTTATATGTCTCCTGAGTATGTATTACAAGGCCTTTTGTCAACAAAATCGGATGTATTCAGCTTTGGAGTCATTGTGTTGGAGATTATGAGTGGCATGAAGAATGCAACCTTTTATGAGTCAGATTATTCTTTGAACTTGCTAGGACATGTAAGTACCACTGCATATTTGGCTCTCATTCTGGAATGTTTATGTTCTTGTTCCCTATTTTATTCTGAAGTTAATAAATGTGAAACCTGTTTGTAGGCCTGGAATTTGTGGATATCTGGACAATGCGAGGAGCTGTTAGATCCAACATTAGCTGATACAAGTTCAAGTGACGGCTGTGTACTCTGCATTCAGGTAGGTCTTTCATGCGTTCAAGATTGTGCAGAAGATAGACCAAACATGTCAGAAGTTGTTACAATGTTGAGCAATGAAGGTGCTAGTTTACCAATGCCAAAGCAACCTATGTATTCTGACTTGGTGTCTCAGGTAGATAAAGCATTAAGACGTGGAGTCCCTTCCGAGAATCTCTTGACATATTCATCAGTAGTAGCAAGATAGCAGCCAGACTACTTGTATACTTAACTCGTCTTGTTGAGAAAAGCATCAAAATATAAGATGAGCTACTTTGGATAAGCTACTTTTATTCTTGGACTTGGATAAGCATACACTGTTATACGTTTCACTTGAACTGGGACAAGTGTGGCCCGTGGATCACCATTGTACCGATATTGTCCCAACTTAACCACCTTTAAGGTGTTGGGTTTTAATCACAAAAGGCCTCAGTACAATTGGATACAATTCATCCACTTATAAGTTATATTTTATTTGTCCCTTTTCTGATGTGGGATCTTTTCTCTCCAACAGTTTCCAGTTTATAGGTCTTGGTTTTCATCTAAGGACATAACATACACTACTATACCTCCATGCCCTTCATCCTAGTCTTAGAGCCCATGCCATTGCCAACTGGAGCTTCTTGGGCTGCAGATGGTTACTGTTGAGTTGGTGGAGTCTGGTTCCACCATAGCTCTAACTACGGCAAGAGCAAGTTGTGGTGTTTCCTAATTCAATCAGGAATAGAAATCTGTTGGTAAACCACATTCTATGTGAGGCCTATTAGAACTAACTACAGGGATTTATGGAATCCACATCGGCGTGGAATTTACAGATAACATGATGTTATTACTGTTACAGTTGAGTTTTGACAGTTCAAATGTTAGAAAACTTGGAAAAAAATGAATTTTGAGTTGCAAAATATTATAAAGGTATACAAACTAACACATAGCTGGAAGACAAAAAGACTGTTAGCTTGCACCCCATGACTAGGAGCTGCCCATTTTGATGTCTCACACAATAACTATATCCAAGACATAACAAGATCAAATGCAGTTCAGAGTATCCATATCCTTCCTGAAAATCTATTCACTTACACTGAAACTGATGCATATCAACAAATATATAAAATTGTTGTCAAGAAAGCACTGGATTCATACATATTTTAGATTCGTAGTTGTGTGTATATAAATTGTGATGTGGGGTTGTCAGATTGGCCATTATTTGCTCAGGATTATGAATGATCTGTTACTTACATTATTTGAGGAGTGGAAGTTCTGTTTAGACAGGGATATATGATATTGCTGGTTTCCATCTCCTCATTTTGTTCATGTATCTTCATGAACACACTTTTTTATGTCAATCCCTTAATCAACTGCTATAGCTAGTTTTCTAGTTTATGTTTTAGTTTGGACCCAATTGAAGTTTTGATATTTCCATTTTCTTACGTACATGATTACAGAAATGAATGAAATTTATCTTTTTCCTCTTTCATTATGATCATTGGCAATGATGACTAATATTTTGGCACCATCCAAGATCCTATAATTCAATCCAACTTTCATGCAATACAGAACATAACCAAAACCAGTAAACAGAAAAATTAAATGTCCACCAACCTGTTTCCTAAGAGATTTTTGGTTCAATCAAAGAAATTGAAATAAAAAAACTAAAACGAAAGTTGTTGGATATCTTTGAGAGTGAGGGGAGAAGAATGTATGGGGCAAGTGATGGAGCTTTGAGTCTTCCTATATATATGCCATCCTGCAACCCTGCAATTCTTGCCAAGTCTGTTGCCTGAAACTGAAACCAAAAACTGAAAGAGATAAGATCCTGCTGAGAAAAGTGAAGAATTGAAAGATAGAGTTATAGAAAGGGGATGACAATTGGTTCTAGGATATGAAAATGTGCAGAGGGAAAAATTCAATGTGTTTCTGAAAAGTCTAAAGTCCAATCAAACAGGCAGGAATGACAAGATTTGGTCACTTGATCAATCAAACCCATATTGCTTTTCTCTCATTTCTTTGATACAAGTTTTGTGATCAACAGTAATATGAAATCATATGTGCTCATTAAGGTCCCACAAGATCAGAGCACCATGGTCTATGGAATAGGGTAGTGAGCAACAACAAGTCCAGAATCACAGTGATTGGGTGTTCTTTATTGTCTGATCTAAAGCTGAAAACTGAAAAGTGGGAATATGATGCCTTTATATGGTGGGGTGGATTTGATGAAATCCAAGATTTGTGCATAATTAATTGGGATTATCAACTAGACACAAGAATTAGTGCTCCTTCAATAATCATTCATAGGATCCTGAGAATAAATCAATTTTGGTAACAAACAAACATAATGTGGTGTAATTGTATTGTTATGTCGCAATAGTCGCCCGGTCGAATACGAATAGCCTTGCATGAGGTTTGTAGACAAGTGATTGTCTGTCGTGAGAAAGAGATATTCGTCTCTTTTAACATGCATTCATTAATAATTTATTATGTTTTGAGAAAGAGATATTCGTCTCTTTTAAATGCATTCATTAATAATTTATTATGTTTTATTAACAACTTATTGATAAAGTAGTCTGAGGTTCACATCTAATACCAATTGATGATGAAGAAAATAGCTTAAATTCTTATAAACCACATGTAATATGTCATTTTTCTCGATATGAGATTTATATCTTAACATGCTCTTACACGTGTGATGGTCTTTCAAGCCTAACACATGGACAACTTCTGGGGTTGATTGTAGAGTTCGTGTGATCTTTAGGCTTTATATGTGGACGTAAACAATCCGTTCTGATATCATGACAAAATAATCTGAAATCACATCTAAAACAAATTAACAATAAAAAGATAATCGAAAAAATTGTACTAAATAAATGAAAAATATAACCGAAAATGAGGTAATTAATTTACGTTTTTGCAATACTTTGGACCCAATTCAGGTCCCCTTACGGTCTCTACATACATGGGTTCACATGCTTGGCAAGCATACCATAAAAGAAGAAGATATAAAGGGAAGCACCAGAGTGAGGTGGATATGAATTTGGGGCACGGGTTTTCGGTGCACCCACCCACCCCCAGGCCTTTGAGCTTTGCCTTTTTCATTGGATTCATAGTGGGCCACGTTTTGTCACTAAATTTACTGAAAGCTCCCTCACTTTAAAGTAACTACCGTTCGTTCTTTACGGTGGCATTTTTGACCGGCCGATCAACTCAGACCGAGATAAAAGGAAAAAGCAGTTGACCGGTTGGCACGACATCGTTTAAGTTAAGCGTGGGTATTGATCTAGCACTTTTTAGGACGATGATTTCTTGAAAAACGGAGCGTAGGAGCTTTTAACAGGAAAGAACCTACTTTTTTGACTGCGCTTATGAAAATTCTCATATATTAAGGTAAAAAATAATGAAACTACCATGAGCTTATTTTCGTTTCTATTGTTTAGGAAAATTATGATCATTTATCGTTTTGTTTAATTCTTAAATAAATTATATGTATGTGTCAAATTTAATATCAGTTAACGATTTATACTTGAATGTAGATTTGGTTGTCAGACTGAATTAATACGTCCATTCATGTTTCAAATCTTAAAGTTCACTAAAAATACCATATAAACGAATACCTAATTACTTGGATCACTTCATGTACGTTAGATTAATATTCCATGGCTTGTAAATCATATTTGGGTAGCTTACTCTGTCTAGTAAAGAACTATATGCACTACGTGTCCATCTCCACGATTCACAAACAAGTACTAGTGCGATTCTAAGACAGAAATATCATATGTATTGTTCCATTATGGAAGACTTTCACATAAGAAGTTGACAAGGTGCTAAACTACACTATTGAAAACCAAAAATCTGGGCAAGCTAAGATACGATAAAAAACTGGGTTACAAGTTACAATGCTTAGTTTTGGATCTTTAATATGATGACAGATGCGTCACCATTTTCATCTTGGAAGGCACTTTCGAAAACAAAGCATAGTGGTTGTGTCAGCTGAGATGAGCATGCCTAGAATATCCATCAACCTAAAAGAGCTCTTTATTTTGGTTTCAGTATCTGTTGCTTGGTTGAGTTCAGCTGTAGTAATCTGGAACAAAAAACAAATCCAGTATGGACTGCACCACTTACTGTGCACCTAAAAGTGTTTCGTTTCTGTGCGCAGATTAAAATAATTTTAGCACCAAAATAGCAAATCCTCCCAATCCTTTCTACTTCTTTTGGAAGAGCTTCACATGATTCATCCATAAAGATAAAACGATGGCGTTTTCTGTACAAGTTTGTAGTAGCACAGGCATAGTAAATAGTATACGAGCAAATTTACCTTCAGTTGCCTCTCTTTTAGTTACTATGTTCACGTGTTACAATTTTGCTTAACTATCCTCCAATCCCTAAAAACAAGGTTTCATAACTGGCTAGGCGCTCCAAGCAGGAGCTTCTAGGGCAGAAAAAAATCTTTGAGCGCCTAGAAAATAGAAATCATTTGTTTTCCAAAAAAAGTAGAAATCATTTAGAGGGGTTGGCAACCATATTTTATAACACTATTTATAGTGGGTTGGAAAACTCGCTAGAGGCTAATATGACAGATGGTTAGCTTGAAGCACTTAGGTGGCGGTTGGCATGGGTGGCCTTGTTTAGCACTTGGTTAACTATCTAGAAGTACGTAGTACGTGCATACTCGCAGGTTAGATACCAAAACAAAATTTACTGTCTGTCTATCTCTATTAGTAAAAGTAAAGACTGTAAGAGTTTGTAACTTTCTTTGACCAAACAAAGTAGCTAGGGTGCTAAATCCCACAAGCTCTCTTATAAAAACTCTAACATAAAGCAAAGCAACAGAACTTCACAAAACACATATATGCTTTCTCCTCCGCATTTTCTCAAAACAATTCTACAATGGCAGCCATAACAAGCACTGAATCATCCGACTATGACAGTAGCTCTTCCTCCATAACCATACCCGACTCTAGCCGTAGCTGGATGAGCAACCTAAGCTTCAGCAGCCGGCGCCAGAGCTCCGTCTCCGTCTGTTCCTCCGCCACTTCTGAGGCCTCCCAAGCTCACAAGCCCCACAAGGCCAACCAAGCTGCATGGGAAGCTATGAGGCGGCTCCGGAGCTCCAAAGGGAGAGTGGGACTCGACCATTTCCGGCTCCTGCGCCGCCTTGGCAGCGGTGACATAGGTAATGTGTACCTTTGCCAGATAAGGAACCCCACGCCAGCCGTGGCGGAGCTGCAGCCTAAGCAGCCGCAGTGCTTCTACGCCATGAAAGTGGTGGACAGAGAAGCGCTTGCCATAAGAAACAAACTTCATAGAGCTGAAATGGAAAAGGAGATTTTGGACATGCTTGACCATCCATTTTTGCCAACTCTATATGCCGACTTTGATGCTTCTCACTACTCTTGCTTGGTTATGGAGTTTTGCCCCGGCGGCGACTTGTATGCTGCCCGTCAGCGCCTGCCCGGAAAGCGCTTCAGCCTCTCATCTGCTAGGTAACAAATCTCGTCTCTTTATTATAAACTAGATCGTTTTAAATTTTCAGATATAGTTTAAAGCCATGTTATTTTAAGCTTTCATTTAGCTCGAAATACATCTAAATTAGAAGTGCGTTACTAATTAGTAAACTTTTGCTTGTTCCAATTAAATTTGTTATGCTAATATTTTGGTCATGTTGAAAATGACAGGTTTTATGCTGCAGAGACACTGCTAGCTCTCGAGTATCTACATATGATGGGTATTGTTTACAGAGATTTGAAGCCTGAAAATGTGCTGGTTAGAGAAGACGGTCACATAATGCTTTCGGATTTCGATCTGTCTCTTAAATGTGACGTCGTTCCAAAGCTGATGAGGCGTAAATTGGACTTGGAATCTAACACTGAAAAGATCGTAAAGAGCTCATCTATGCCATCTTGTGCAGCTCCCATGCAGCCTGTCCTCTCTTGCATTTTCTCAGCCTCTAAGAAAAAGAGATCCACAGTCACAACAATAACAGAACATGCTGGTGATAGCGATGATCATGATGATCAAGGTGTTAATCAACTAGTACTTGACCCAGAATTGGTAGCAGAGCCAATCCATGCTCGTTCTAAGTCATTTGTTGGGACACACGAGTACTTAGCACCCGAGGTGATCTCAGGACAAGGCCATGGGAGTGCAGTGGATTGGTGGACATTTGGGGTGTTCTTGTATGAAATGTTATATGGGAGAACACCTTTCAAAGGTGAAAACAACGAGAAAACCCTCATCAACATTCTGAAGCAGCCATTGAGCTTTCCAAAGCTAGTGCTTAATGATAATAGGGTTACTAACAGCAGCAGCAGCAAAGAGTTTGAGGCAGAAATAGCCAAAGTGCAAGACCTTATAAGCAAGCTTCTAGTGAAGAATCCCAAGAAGAGAATAGGAAGCTTGAAGGGTTCAGTTGAGATCAAAAGGCATGAGTTCTTTAAGGGGGTGAATTGGGCTTTGATTAGATCGGTTAGACCTCCTCAAGTTCCTGCTAGCCATGATCATTTGCATAAGATTAGGACTAGTAGTAATAGTAGAGGTCATTATTTACCTAAGTTGAGCAAGAAAGAGAGGGATGAACCATATCAGATCCCTCATCATCATATTGACTATTTCTAATTGCTTGAATATATTCATGTATTGTGAATGTAAATACCTAGGTAAAACAGATAGTATGCAAATTACTTATCATCATGCTTGACATCAAAGAACTAAGAAATCTTTCCTATGTTTTCCCGCTAATTATTATTAATGAGAAGAGCTTATGTTTTTTGGACCAATTGTTAGATTCTTTGTCTATGGATGATAAACAAAGTAGATGAATCAATGGATGATACCATAATTGTCCCAATGTGGTTCATGAGAACTCCGTGAAGTCATGTGAGTACAATAATTACTCTTGTCAATTGTCATGATGAAAAAAAACTATAATAAAAAGAAATTGAAATGATGTTTCTATAAAAATTGAAATGGTATGATGCTTTATGCATATGGGCAACTTTGATAGCCACTCCTTTCAAAAAAAACTTTGATAGCCACTCCTCACATTCACATGCTCCCTTCTTCACCAAAGAAAAGAACTAAAGAAACCCATCATGCATGCTTCATTTGCTTCTTTTTGTTCTTCTAATGTTTTTGTTCTTCTAATGTTTTTGTTCATTCATGAAGAAAAAAAAGAAGCCCTTTTCTCCTTTCAACCTTTATTCATAGTCGAGAGATTCCAAGTTCGAGTAACCCCATTTCATCGAATTCAAATGAACCTTTTGTTTTGTAGTGAGATCCAAAAGATCCTTTACTATAATATCAAACCCTAGCTAGCTCTCTATGAATCAAAGTTTCCATGATGGGGTGTGTGATAATATTTGTATATGTATGGAGGCACTGACCCAACTCGAGCATGCGTCGTAGAAACTAAGGCATTTTGATCATTATAGAGCCTGTGTATCAGTTTAATCATAATCTGCAAACGTCGGGTGGTACAGTGTTCTTATATATAAGGATTTATACATGTCTACGACCACAGTAAGATGTCAGTACTCGATCAGTAATACTTGTGGTTTTTCATAGCTGGGATGGAGGAAGTCAGCGATATATTTGCATGAAAGGTCAAAAGAGGTTTTAAAAGCTTCCAGTGTTGTCTAGCTATACCATTTATACAAACAACTGATCGATCCCAGTTTTTGCAGACGAAAAAAATTTGGTGGGCTAAGTCAAATTTTTGTTGGTTAAATTAATTTTTTCGTCGGTTATAGTGAAATTTTAGCGGACGAAACTTTTTTTCGTCAGCTAAAGTGATTTTTTAGTCGGCTAAAGTTCACAGACTATAGCCGACAAAATTTGTAAAGTTTAGCTGATAAAATTAGGGTATTTCGTCGGCTAAAGTACATTTTAGTTACAAAATTGCACTACGGATGTTTCGGTGTCCGATTGAAAATTGTAATACCAATCTGGAAGCAGAACGGCCGTACGAGTCAAACTCATGGCTAATGCCTTGATATATGGGCTTTTTTGGTCATCCGAGTTCGTTTAAGGCTTCAAAATGAAGTTTTTCTAAACACTTAACACACGAAAATGCCCATATCTACACCTATATGAGGTATTTTGGTCGAACCTTCAACACAACAAACACTCACCATAATGAGACGCAATTGTCCATCTAAAAATTTTGAGACATTTACTCCTCTGATAGGGCTCCCCATATAGATAAATAATGTTAAATAGTAGGCATGTTGTGATTTCGGTCATCAAAATTAAGAAACAAAAATACGACCGTCAGATATTATCAATATGTTGAAATATGTCTATGGTAAAAAATTCAGCTTGATCCGATAAATTTAAAGGCTTCATCCGGACGGTCAATCCTGTAAGTCAAACCCCTAAATTGTATTGACCGCAACTATCGGCACCGAGACTTTACCGGAATTACTTGATTTTTCAATCGTAGATATATTTCAGCATTCCGATCATATCTTATTTCACGACTTTTTGCGTTTGAAGTTTCTACGTAGAGTTTGTTTTAGAAATAGAACATTTACTTAAAGCTTAATAAACAAGTTATACAACATTAGTAGGCATGTTGTAATTCCGATGATCAAAGTTGAGAAACAAAATTCCGACCGTCTGATATGATCATTATATGTCTATAGGAAAAAATTCAACTTAATCTGACAACGTTAAGAGTTCGATCCTTACGGTCAATCTCATAAGTCAAACCCCTTAACGCACGAAAACGGTCATTTGAACGTCTAAATTTACGTTTTTTCCCGGACCTTCAACTGAAAATAGTTTCAAATCGATGAGACGCAACCAGTGGAATAAAAATTTTATGAAAAATAACCACCGGAGATAGGGCTACCACTAGGGAGAAAGAATGGAAAATTGTGTTACCTGCAACTATCGACACCGAGACTTTACCGGAATTATGTGATTTTTCTATCATAGACGTATTTCACCATTCCGGTCATATCTTATTTCACGACTTTTTTTTCGTTTGAAGCTTCTACGTATAGGGTTTAGGGTTTTAGCCGACGAAATTAGGGTAATTCGTTGGCTAAAGTTAAATAAATAAATAAAATAAATAACTATAGTCGACGAAATTAGGGTAATTCGTCGGCTAAGGTTAAATAAATAAATAACTATAGCCGATGAAATTTATTAAAATTCGTCGGCTAAAGTTAATTAAAAATTCAAATTTTTTGGCGGGGATTTTTAAAAAATTTTCGACAAAAATTTTGAAGTTTAGCCGACGAAATACCCTAATTTCGTCAGCTAAAGTTCAAAATTTTCTGTATCTGTCATTTTTCTCCTCCTCCTCTTCATCTTCCTTCCTCCTCCTACTCCGGCGGCAACAACGTACTCCTCATCCTACCTCCTCTCCTCCCCCTTCCTCCTCTAAATCCTTCTTCTCCTCCTCCCCTAGCTCCTCTCTCTTCTTCTCCTCCTCCTCCTCTTCTCCTTCTCCACCACCGGTGTAAAAACGAAAAAGAAGCAAAAAAATTTTAATAAAAAAATACAAGAAATAAAAAAAAAGATAAAATAATAACTATAGCCGACGAATTATCCTAAAAATAAAAGTTTAGCCGACTAATTTTAGGGTAATTCGTCGGCTATAGTTAAATAAATAAAAATAATAGCTATAGCCGACGAAATTTAATCAGCTAAGGTCCAAAAATTCGTCGGCTAAAATCCAGAAATTAAGCGACAAAAAATTTCTTCGTCAGCTAAATAAATGACTTTAGCCGACGATGAACAATAATTTCGTCGCTAAAGTCTTGGCCGACGACTTCTTAGCCGACGAAAAAATTTCGTCGGCTAAAGTAGTTGTTTTGGTAGTGCATGGCTAGCGATGACATAGGTAACAACCGTTCTCTCATGCTTTAGGGATTGAATATGTCAGATACTCTTAGAGTATTTAAGTGATGTCCTTTGCCATATCATTAACATTGCGTGGGACGTACTATGATCTCTATAAAGTCTGTTTAAAATCTTCATGCATATCTGAGATCTCATAGAGAAGTACTATAATCATATTCATAGGGCTACATGTACAATTCTTGGAGAACTACCAAACTGACAAGGTAGTGGAGTGCAATAACATCCATTACGAGAGTACTTCTCATCGTAGTCGATCCTAATGTGTGTTTGTGAGAAACCTTACGCCATAAGGGAGTCTAAGACTCTTGTTCTCACTACGTTAACTCACAAAGGTTTACTTGATAGGGTTTACGCTTGCGGTGTCGGCAACACCTGCCCAAGGACCTATCCCTTTGTTTGGGTCGCATCTTCCCATTTAGGTCAATACACTTTGTCGATTTGTCAACAAAGTGTGGTTCGATAACCTCATCATCCCACGTCCTCATGTACACTAGTGTAGTCAATGTATAGATCTCTTTCTATGAATTGGATTTTGACGTTGAGACGTCCCCCAACGATAGACACAATTCAGACTTCCATGAGATGGAGTGAGTATCACTGATCAATGGACCAGTAGTGCCAAACTCGCTTTCTCAAGGCCTCAACCCTAACCTTTGGGGAGCCACAAGGCCTAGGACACTATGTTGCCACATTATGACACCCTCATATCACTACACAAGGTGACGACGTCAAGACCACGTCAATATGGTCAAGCCATGGCATCAAGACCACCATAATCTGGTCGAGCCATGTCCTTTTGGTAGGACATCATTTTTACAGACATACGCAACATTGATCTCGTCGCTATAGTTCTTTTGGGATCGTGTTGAGACTTAGTGATGACCAACCACGACATTAACGTCGTTCTCACTTGAACACTGGTGTTCGTATCTCCCCCTAGCGGCGGGAATACAGTCTCAAAGTGACAATCCGTAGTGTAGCAGTTAAGGAGTTCATCTGTCAAGAAGCTTTAGGTGGAGAGTACCAAAGTAACTCTTATCCAACCTTAAAACATATTCATCTCACGCTACACATCATCATTGGGCACTGTGGCAGTGCAATTTGGCACATTTTGGAACTCAAGACTTGAAGATACGTTACTATCCCGCCGAGTTCAAGGATTATAACTTCGTGTCAATCCTAGCACACCGTTACGAGCTGTCGTGTATTAATGCAATGATTGTAAATCGTGGACGAATTAATACATGTCTGCATGTCCCTCTTTGGGGATAGGTAGTGAGCCCATAGATACATAAGCAGCATGTGGTAGACGATGGTGCGACATATGACCAGTGGGTTAGCCCTTTAACCAACATCATAATAGCGTATACGGTGTCCGTACATTGGTTGCATCGGTCTACATAATCTTTCTTTGGATTTTTAATAAGAATGATATCTTTTGTGCCATAGCATAAGAGGATCTTTCACTTTACTTAGCTAAGAGCAAGCCTTACAAAACGAAACCATGAGTGTCGGACAATGTCAACGACCAAGTAGAGCACACTCAGCTGTGGACACAACGAGTATTGCTAGCGTGGGGCTGCCGATGACATCATGTCGGTACACAAGCACAACGTACAATTATGGCGTAGTTTCGTTGTTATTTGGGCTTTGGACGCCTAAGAATATCAAACAATTCTGGCATGCATATCTTTCCCGGTATGACCAAAATGTCATAGCTTGTCTGAGTCAATTGTCTCAAATGAGTCAAATCTACTTATTGGCAACAACTTAGGACTCACACTCTTCTCCATGATGCTTTCCATCGGTACTCATGAGAAGTATACACAAAAGTCTCTATCATTCTCATCATGGTAATCGTTGGTATGTATGTTCATAACATACGTCAATGTTCGATCGCCTCTCAACATGAGGGCATTTGTGACTTGGATCATCGAGCTAAAAAGCATCAAGAATTGATTAAACCATATCATAAATGATGGTGAAGATCTGATCAAACTTAGTCACAAAAAGGATTCACAATCTGCGAATAGTATGCAGTTTTCGTGCAGTATGACATATTCTCACTAAAATGGAAATAACTCTCTCGTCTGGACGGATATGAATGAACCGCTTGAACCATTGGAAACTAGATTTACATAGTTTTCTAATGATATAAAGTAGGCGTTCTAGTTCATCTAAAATTGATCTGGGGGCTCTGACGAAGTTAGGGAACAGTAGGTTACAGTCACTGCCATTGTTTCCTAGCATTACGACCTGTACGCACTTAAACTGCTAGAACTCTTTCGTCGGGACATAGATGAACGAACCGCTTAAACCAATGGAAACTAGGCTCACATTGCTATCTAATGATATAAAATTAGGGTTCTAGTTCATCTGTAGCCCTTCAAAAAACACTAACAAAGTTACGATATGGTAGGTTCAACTTACTGTGTTCGCAGATTTTGACATGACGAAGCTTTCAATTTTAAAGTGGCATCGCAGGATTTTTCCTCGACCAAAAGTAAAGCGTTCATATGGTATTACAAATCTTCAATGACCATGAAGTATAGAATTTGGTAACAACATCATGGGGGGATCCAAAATCAAAAGAGTAGGTAACCTTTACTGAGGTTAACCACGTATTCCGATGATAGAAAATCTGCTGTTAGATGACCACTAAACCACGAACATTGGCACACCTTCATGAGGTTGTGCATGATCATATCCTAGTATGAATACACTTATCGAACCAACGATTTCATCGAGGTCTCATTTAGTTTGGAGAAAATCAAAGAGTCCTTCATGACGTCAAATGTCAGAGGCATCAATTTGATGTTCCGTACTCTCTTTGTACGTTTGTTGTATGCATTCGTTCTTACAAGTGAGCTAGACAATAATCAACCAGTGATTTAAGGATCTACAACCAGGATGTCTTGAGCTATGGTGAGGAAATAGGCACATGACAAGGTGCACAAATACAAACCCGTGTGCAACAAATTTTCTGGTAGCATGACCTTTGCTCACTCAAACAGTCATAACTCCTTCGTTATAATGGATATGAACAAACCGCAAAAGCCATTGAAAACTAGACAGACGTAGCTATCCAGTATTATAAGGTTTGCATTCTAGTTCATCTGAAGCTGATCACAAAGCTCATCAAAAGTTACTGTATAGAAAGTGACACATTCACTGTTTTTGTTTTTGGTTGCCCGCATTTACAGCTTGCACGTATGCCAATGCACTAAGCACTAGGTAAAATTCGACAACGCATTGCAGCTACTCGTATGCTAGTACACTGAGCAATTAGAAACATTCGGTAGCGCACTTGGAGCTTATTTATATGCCAGTGCACTAAGCACCCGATAACATTCGGTAGCTACACATCCGTCGGCGCACATAGCGCATGATAGTGGGTAGTATAGCTCGGAAGCTTGTGTCTAGTGCTCGACATCTGGTGCACAAAGCTTTGACAATTGTTGCATAGAGCTCGGCCACTGGTGCACAGTGCTCGACAGGTGGTGTCCAGTGCACGACCACTAGTGTTATGAGCTATGTAGCTGATGTTTAGTGCTTGGTCTCTGTTGCAAGTGCACGACAATTGGTGTTCAGTGCACGGTTCCTACTGATCAGTGCTAGGCAGCTGGTGCTTAGTTCTCGACATCTATGCACAGTGCTCGGTAGTGTGTGTAGTGCACGGCAGCTGTTAGGTAGCGGCCGACAACAAGCACATAACTATCGGCATTGACATATATATGTCAGCATTCCACACACAGTCATGCAGCAGTTGACACACAGAGTCGGCAACTGACACACAATGTCGGCAAAAACAGTTAGGGGTTGATAGCTAGCATACAATAGTAGCAGCAAGCACATATGGTCGGCAGCTGGCAGCCAGTGCACGACATCTTGGCAGACAGTGCATGACAGCTTGGCAGCCATGTCCAACAGCTTGTTTGTAGCACTCGGTAGCTCCTAGGCAGTGCTAAGTAGCTGCATGCCTTTGTCATAAAACAGTCTTGCTCAGCTTCTAATCTCCGTTTGAGACTTAGAGCGGAATTCAAGGGTCAATATGTAAGTGAGCGGCAAATTGCCTTGCTCACGCATATAAAACCAAACTTTTGAGATTCGAGAGTTGTCATCTCGCTTTATTGGTTGGAGTTTCAGCGTAGGAATCAGTGACTAAATCTTGAGCAAAATCTGTATCATGCTCGGCAGCTGGGTGCTCAGTGGCTGGTAACTGGCACTCGGCAGCTATGCAGCACTAGTCCTCGGTAGCTGGGCACTAGGTGCTCGGTAGCTGGGTAGCTTGTGCTCGTAGCTGGGCGGCCGGTGCTCGTCAACTATGTGCTAGTGCTCAGCGGCTGGGCAACCTACACTCGACAGCTGGGTGGTGGTTCTCGACAACTAGACGATGGGCATCTTGCACTAAAAGCTGATTATTCTGCCTGGTTCTCAACGGAACTTTAACCCAAAGATGTTGGCTAACGTTGATCAAACACAACGCGGATTGGCACAAGCAATCCTTTAATAGCATAATATAAACCAACGTTGGATACCACACAACGTGGACCTAAAAACACCTTGGTGCACAGCGACAAGTGCTTGTTACTCGGCAGTTGCCCTAAGCAGCGTTTAGGAGCTATCAGCGACCAGCACACAACGCAAACGCATAATGCTTGGTAGGTGCGTGCATCAGAGCACAACGCTCGGTAGGTGCGCGCGTCAGAGCACAACGCTCGGTAGCAGCGCATAGTGCTTAGCAGCTACGCGTGCACTGGCGCACAAGTGGTGCCTGTCAACGACGTGCACAGGGACAAGCCCTAGCAATTGTGTTCGGTAGTGCCTAGGCACGTGCACATACGGTGCCTTGCAGCAACACATGTGTGCACAGGGACAATCTCTGGCAGCAGCGCACGACAGAGCCTAGGCAGGTGCACAGGGGCAAGCCCTGGCAGTAACCCACAACAACGTCTAGGCAGGTGCCTGCCATATAAACTGCATTTATATAAGCTGCTCCATATTTCTATGCTCAAATTCATGCTCGTTCAGCGATTGTTCACGTAATTTCATTGTGAATTGTCTCGCGGGGAGATCATGAAACACCAGTTTTTCTCAAGAAAATGTGATTCCTATGCACGTTACAGTGATTGTGAGGACCGGTTCATCAACTTTTATTCCGGTTCTGGAGGTACCCTTTGGCTGAACAATCTTGACATCCGTAAACATAACCTCTCCAAATTTCAAGGAAATCAGACTTCAAAAAAGTGTCTGAACCGGTTGCTTTAATAGTTCTGTCGGTCTGGATATTCCGGCAGCCGGTTCGGTGTCTTCCCGACCGGTTCTTGGAGTGAGGCCGATGACGTTGGAATCGTGAGAACAATATGTTCAAGTTCTATGTTGGTGACGAAAACCAATTCGGATTTTATTCTGTCGATATTGATTTGAGAAACCAGAGGCAAATTTTAGGGTTTCTTGGTGCGCAGGTGCACAGAGGGTGCACGGCGGTGCCCAGGAGGGTGCGTAGCGGTGCACAGGGGTGCGCAGGGGGATGTTCAGCGGTGCCTAGGAGGTGCGCTGCAGTGCACGGTGGTGCGCAACAGTGCGCGTGGCAGTGCACAGGTGTGCGCACGACAGAATTTTTTTCTGTTTTTTTTCTTTTGTGGCGGCCTACTTGATCTATAGGGTTAGAGCTAAGTGGTGATAACATGTTGTAAAATAATATTGGGGGAATGAATTATATTTATGATATTGATAGAATGAAGCCCTATATATAGGAGAATACATGAGCCTCTTGGGCTATTACATGGGTCAATTGGCCTATTACATGGATATGTGTAAAACCCTATTACAACATAGATTACTACATAAAGCTCATATACAAGATATAGATCAAGACACACATATATATCAAATATCTTAAATAATAGCTATTTTTTTAGTTTTTAGTTACGTCAATCCAATAAAATTTGCTATCACACGTTATGAGTCCGATCGTTTTACCTGCCTGGATTGGAAGGTATTATGATGTGGGACTAAATGAAGAATTATTTAGTGGCATGAGGCAATTTTATTTAAACTGTTATCAACCAACCACATAATGTTATTATATGGTGATTAAGTTAGACTATCATTCATTTTAGGCAATCATGATTTAACAATTATCATGTCTCTTTTGTTATCGGTTCGGATGTAGAGCATATCATCAGATCGGATCAGATGTCATCTCCAGTTATGATGATCAGAGGATCCTAACACTAATTTGATATAGATTTTCATACATAATAGTCCTTGTTCCACTTAATAGTAGTTAGTTTTTGTTACTTAATTATTTCGAACTACTATTATATAGATTATACACTTAGTGCATGTTTGATACTTAAGATTATATTAGATCTCTTTATTTTGTAAGACTATCCTGAATTCATATAAGGTGTCTTAAGATATACTAATATTACCTCATGTTTTGTGTTGCATATATAGATAATAGTTTGTTTATTTTATGCTTTAGAAAATATAGTATTAACTAAGGATGACATATTTGAGTATCCATAATAATACCATCTAAGAAAGCTAAAATGAGAACAATGTGTTAGGTAAGCTCATTTAAGTTAGTACCCAGTAATACCAAATACATCATTAACTAAACTATACTCATTATTTAGCACATTCTCATTTAATATCAGCAAACAAACATGCAGTTAGAACTTTATCATGTTTCGGAGATCAATTTTTCAGTGATTACAATATATCACAATCCAAATGAGACACAATATTGTGCATTACTACCTAAATCTCTAAATTCCAGGCTTCGGAAAGAAACCCTAGTGTACCGAGATTTGTTTTTGGGTCCATACTGGTTGGGTTCTCTAGTGTCACACTTTCACAAACAAGATTTTTGATGAATAGATTATTAACCAAAAGGGGAACAGGCCCAGAGGGTGATGCATGAACATACATGGGCATAGTGCATTGAGCTAATATGATCTTATTTTAGCTCTGAGAGAACAATTAGTAGCTACTTCTTTCCCGATTTCTACGTTCAGATGCCACCCCTTCGAGGAATAAGAGACAAATAAGCTTGAACAAACAAATGGAGACACCTCCCAAGTCGTAACATACAAAAGCCACGGCTAAACTCAACGATAAATTAACTCCATCACTTAACGGAAGGCAATCATTTAGAGCAAGGGCCTTTTGGGGTCATTGGCTTAGTTGATTGAATAAGTTCGAGAGAGGAAAAAAAGTTGGTAGAATAAGATTACCGCTCAGTCTTATTTCAACGAGGTAAGTCAGATATTCTCCACCAAAAAAGTAACCTACACAAAACCACGACCCAGCAGTGGCTACTTGCCAAGAGTCTCAGAGACACGGGCATTCATTAACCATGAAACCACTAGCTGCCACATATACAGTAGCCACTGCTCACCCACTCAAAGGCAAAACCATGAACTCCTATATGTAGAAACTATCTATCAAGAATTACAGTAACATAGATAAACTTCAGTGTTATGTAAAAAACATAGAATATGAAACGGATATATTTGTGTACAATGACAAAAATCCTTAGATATAGTTCTGAAAATGAACACATTATTTGAGTTGAGTTTAGACCTCATCATTTGGCCCTTCGACTTTAACCCGTTCTAAAACCCGCCATACTCTCTAAAGCCGAAGCCCTATCCGGCCCTCCATTAGGACGGGTTGGCCCTAGCCCTTCTCGAGTAAGGTAGGGTAAGAGTTGAGCAAATGAAACCCGACCCTATCCTACGACCCTACCCTAATGAGTCATTTAGGGTCGAACCCGGCCCGACTCAAAAAGCATGCCCTTTAGGCCTTAATAATTTCTTATTTTTTGAATTGTTTTAATATGTTTCTTATTTTTTAGATACAATATAACTAATCTTCTCTTTTGTAGTTGATTTGTTAACTTTGTTTATTTGATTTCCTTTTGTTTTGTTGATTAACGATTGTATTTTAATAATTTAGAGCATTAATTCGTGAGATATATGAGTATAACCACTTAGTTTATAGATAGATGTCTTAAATTAAGTATAATGTGTATGTATGCATGTTCAATATAACTCAAAAATAAGGTTCATTACATATAATTCTAAAGCTAAATTGTGAGAAAAAATAGCAAGCTCATTTCGGTCATGTTTAGCCCTATTTAAAGGGCTTGCCCTACCCGACCCTATTAGCAGGGGCATAGCTACATGGTGACTAGAGGGGTCAAATGACCCTTCTCACCATCTTTCCATGTGTGTTGTGTTTCAGATTTTTACTTGTATATAAAAGTAATGTAAACTATTTGACTTATTTTTCCCTTTGATAAAGTAAAATTTTCTCCCTACATAATTAGCTTGTCTAAATTGACCCATCTTCGTATACTTTCTGGCTACGCCACTGCCTATTAGCTCTAACGAAATGGGCAGCTAGGACAGGCTAGGGCTTATATATTCAAGCCTTGGGCCTACCCTACCTGATCCTAAGTTTTGTTGACTTTAATCGAGTCCTACCCTAAGTCCTAAAATTTAGAATCAGACCGGTCCTAACCTAACACGTGATGAGACCTAGTTGAGTTGAGTGCCACTGACCACTGGATCAGCTGCAACAGATGCAGATCGATCTATGAAACGTGTTATAATCTCAGCAACACCTTGATCACACGTGGTTCAATTTCATTAGCAGTTCGAGGTCGAAGAAACCAGAGCTTGCTTAAAGCGCCACCCATGGTTTTGGGGCAGCTTTGTCCTATACCATTTGCAGTTTCCTCTCTCTTGAAACCGAAACCGAAACCGAAACCGAAACCGACTTGCACAAAAGATGGAGTTCTACTCGATAAAATACTATGGTAATTTGAAAAAATGAGTCATATATTACTTGTATATTAAGAATCTCATGTCAGTTCTGTAAACACCGATGGACAATAGGAGCAGGATCTCATCTCTATGATCGGTGAGCATTTGTTTATACAAAAATTATTCGGTACACCGTTAACCTTGTGTGATCCGTTTAATTTACATCTTAACCTTGTGTGATCCGTTTAAACCTTAATTTACGTCGTGTGATCATTTTCTCATCATAAAATATATGCACGGTTTATTTTTATTTTTTTAGTTTTTTATTTTTTAACGGGGTGTATGAATACTCTTGTTTTTACCGGTGTGACCTCTACGCATCCAAACTTTCCCAGTTTCCCTGACAAAACCATGGGCATTTGGGGAATCTAAAGCAACAGAACAAAACGACCATTCTTTGAAAACAACCGACTCAGATACCAGAATTCATTGAAAAACCATCTACTCTCTCCCAACACCTGAACACCTCTCTCTCTCTGTCTCAACCAAATCCCTTATAAATATCCACCCATATGCTTCACTTTACCATTCATCCAAAGCTTTCAGAAAACCCAGCTAGCTTCTCAAAGTTCATCACAGCTCTTCTATCTTGTAGCATTTCCATTTTTATTCATCTACTACTACCAGTACTCTTACAATGGCAAAGAATGTGGCTCAGTCTCCCATGGAGAAACACAGCTTGACTTCATTTGACCAGCAGTTGGCTAAGCGCTGTTCTCATGGTATGTTCTTGTTTTCCTACTGGCTGGAGGAGTGCAGCCTCACCTTTTTTGACCAACTTGATTTTACATGATGCATTTACATGTAAATGGTTATATAGAATTCATAATAATATGAAGAAGGTTTGAGAGAAGGTTTGAGAGCCATGTGGTTATTCATGATGTTTTACATATCTCTTTGCCTTGAGCCTGTAAAAAGTTAGTTAATAGTTACAGACTGATATCAGATATGCTTATTATGAGCTTAAGATTTTGTATTTGATCATTGTTCACTTTTTGCCCAAGAGCACATAAGGGGTTGTTCTTTTCCTGATCAAAAATTCAAAATCATCAAATGGATAAAGTATATATAGGATAAAATCATCAAATACTTTACTCGGGACCCTACCTTACTACACGTCTACACTCATAGTTTTTTTATCCCAAGAATTTTATTTATTTTCTGAAGAAAGGTAAAATTATGAGAAGAATACTAGCTAGCTGGTCTAAAATTACTTCTGTAAGTTTAATCCTTATTGTTTTTATGTATCAGAGGGTGTAAAAGCTGGAGTTAAGGCAGCTGTTGTTGCTACCATTGCCACTGCAATTCCAACTGTAAGTAGTCTTTATGTGAATGTATATGTCTGACAGGGGACGCTAGACACCCAAAACTAATGACGATTATGCTTGATATGCAGTTTGCTAGTGTGAGAATGCTGCCTTGGGCAAAAGCCAATCTGAATCCCACTGCTCAGGCTCTCATAATCTCCACAGGTTATTGATCCTTGCCTTCTGCTGTCATATTCCTCATAAAAGTTTCTTATGTATCATTATGAGTAGTATTTGTATGTTGAAGTAATTTTTGTTGAATATTATGGCAGCGGCTGGAATGGCATATTTTATAGTGGCTGACAAGACTGTTTTGGCAACTGCAAGGAGGAACTCCTTCCACCAAGGCCCTAACTATGAAGCATGAATATCAATCACTAATTTGAGTTTAAATTACTGTTTCTTGTTGCTGCTACTGTTCTTATGTAAATCCATCCTCTTGATTATAAATAAGTAGAGATGGTATTTCATTGTAGTAGCAGTAGAAAATCTATGTACTCAGTTATCAACCTTTAATATAATGCACTTGTAGTCCATCTCAACTGGTTCAATTTCTATCCAAGTTTTAATAATAGAGACACTAAGCTGCATAAATGATCAAAAATGGCATTGCAAATAAACACCTGCATTGTATCACCCTTTTAAGGCATCTTTCACCAATTGTCATTACATGAACAAGAACCATCAAAGCTGTCTCAAACTTTTTAGCGGTCCTCTTAAATGCGGCCCTCAAAGTTTTTCTCTTTTACGAAACGCACGATATGAAATTAAATGACTAATGATACATGTATTATCAATAAAACGTCATCATGTGAATCAAATAAACCAATAATAATAATACTCATGCAAATATTAATCAATCTGAAAATAAAATCGACGAATGATACCAGAATCGATAAGTGGCTTATTAGTGATAGGGTCGATAAGAACCGAGACAAAACTACAGAAGGCAAAAAAACACAGAAGAGGAATTTTTTTAATAAAACTTTCACTAAAACTTTTATTTTTAATGTTTATTTATAACAATTCATAAAAGAATGGGGTCCTCTTTGGATCTTTTGGTCCTTTTATTAGTCATGAGATATTTTTTGGTTACAGATGGAGCCTAAAAGGCTCAAACAAAAGAAAAGAAAAGAAAAGACTACCAACTAAAACAAAAGCCAGATTTTCTAGCTCTAGTTACAGCAGCTAGATCATCAAGGAAAGCCGAAGTAGCATGTACAGGAGGATCATCAAAAATAATAATTCGAAGCTCATTGTTGATGCTGCATTTGGCTAGAGCATCAGCTGCTGTCATATTAGACTCCCTAAAGACATGAGAGAGTTTAACATCATCCATCAAACTACTGCAGTCATTAAGGAGAGATCCAAGAGGATGAAATTATAGTCATGAGTTTTGATATCTGTATATTTATATATAAAACATTATGAAATAAAATACAATATTGCGGCCCCTTATATTTCCCTATTGAAGATCTTGAATATCAGTTTTGTAGCTGAATGACAGTTTCACATACTCGAAGATTCTTTACAATTCGAATAGTTGTGCCTTGCTTTGTACTGATCATACCGAAAGCAATGCCCAATTTCTCACTATGATCCATGCCTGTTTCTTTTAGTCCGGTTGTTAATTATTTCGATTAGTGCTACATGGATTTTGCATACTCTTAGGCCGTGTTTGGTTCACGAGACTGAAAAGGAAAAGAAACCAATTCCTTGGATTTTCCCTTCTCAAGGAAAAGTGCAGTTTCCATCACTTTTCTTTTCCAGTGTTTGGCAAGGTCAAGAATAGAATCAGAATACATCATTCAAGTTGCCCATGTAGTGTTTAGTACTCGTAGGGAAGTAAACAAAATCCTATCAATTTTCTTGTAGTACCCTCAACTTTTACCTATGAAGTAATTCTGGTGACTTAATTCTGATCATTTCGGCGGCTTAATAACAGTACACAAACTCAAGTTCAGATGAGCTAACTTTTCAACCCTGCAAACTTAACGAACTATGCAGTAATTTGATTTAAATGGTTGAAGCAACACTGACATGCATTCATATTTCCTTGTAGTTCAGTTTGCATATACCCTTAGAAACTATGATAACTAATCACCAAGTTTACCAGCAACAACTTAATTTCAATCAGACCAAAGAGTAATAATCTACGAACCAGATTAGATACAAAAAAATCACAATCTCAAGACAAATGAATAATAAAAACATCAGATCAAATAATTTGTTCTAATATCATATCAAAGATAAAATCCGGATTACATAATAGCATCTAAAAGAGTGTGATCACCTACTCGAAAATAAAAATAAAAGCACCTTTAAGGCCAACAATAGACTTGAGCATCCATTTATCTATTGGTTAAGAAGGTTATTATAAAGCCTCAACTAGAGCTACATATTCAACAGGAGTCCTAGTGTGTGATAGTTGCTTCACTTTATTTCCTCCACTTCTACCAGCTGAGGATATCGAGTTCGTTTGCAAATCTATTCTACATCAGACATCGTGATGAGTTTTGATATCTGTATATTTGGGGAGGTTGGAAAGGAAAGTGAATACTTGAGGGGCGTGGAGGGAAGCAGATTCCACCTGATTTTCCAGTGGCTATGGAATCACTTTCCTTTACTACCGATTTCCTTTGGTTTTCCAAACGCAGGAAAGTAGGTGTTGAATCCTTGAAACAAACACGGCCTTAGAACTTCTATCATGTCTCGGGGATCAATTTTTTTTACTTGTTACAATATCACAACCTAACTGAGACACATTGTGCTTTAGCTAGCTACCTAAATTTTAATGTGAGGCTTTAGAGAGAAACCTCTTAGTTAGAGAACAATGTAACCCAGATCACCTCTCATATGTTTAAATCCTCTATAGCCGTTACACAATTGAAACCCTCAAAATCCAGAAAAAGCTTGGCCAAATTCTAATTCACAGAGTTCCCACCAGAAAGCCCCAAATTCTTGGCCCAAACCCTATTCTGTTCACCTTCCAGATGGTAAACGAGAAAGGGGAACATCTGAAGCGTTGTGATGTGTGGAAGAGAGAAGAAGATATGAAGGCTATGGTGGTGGGCAAGAAGATCTTAAGGCTTCAAATATGCTACTATTCCGGGAAACCCAGTGTTTGTCCAGGTGTATTTTTTTCCTAAAGGAAAGCCTCCTAAGGGCGCTGCAATTGAGCGTTGGACGCAGTATGAAAATACTGGCTTAGGGGTATTATTTTTTATGATCAATTTCATAAAACACGCTGATGAGGAATGTGACAAATTGGGTGTTAGGCATTTCACAGATGAAGAGAAAGAGGCTATGCTGGAGGGAAATGCACTTGCTCCTTTTCTATCTTTGGACCTGCATGGATTGGACCCAGCAGCTAAGGCTGTGTTCCTGCTAACCGGGATTAGGCATGCCTAGAGACAACAGTTGCCTTTGTCTGACAGAGGCAATGACAGCTGGATGTGATGAAGCAAATGATTTTAGGAACCTGAAATGGTTATTCATTGTACGTTCTTTTTTCAAGTAATAAAACTTCGGCCATTGCCGCTTCTTTAAAAAGAAAACAGTTGCGTTTTCAGTTTTCTATAGACTCTCTGCATTTTATTATAGTGTGTGCAGGTGGTGGAAAATGTATTTGAGGTTCCCTGGCAGAAATAAGAAGTTAATTTCAGTTAGATAGTCACGTCCTATGTCTATCACATACAATGCTGAAATTAGGAGGCACATTCTTGGTTATGAGAAAGTGCCTTCATATCTAAAGGTAAATTTCTGTACTGAATTGCTGTCCTGAGTATTTAGTATAGCATTGTGGCTTATATCGTTTCTGTCCGGGTCAGAGATGGTTTGCAGCCGAGGCACGACGAGCTTGGCGGCGTCACAAGGCTGGGTTTGGAGCCATGATGATGGTATTGCCGTTATAAGTTGTAACTCGGTTGAGGTCGGTCTAGGCTGGGCTGAGGCAGCGTGGGTTAGAGGACATCGGGTCGGCACCAGATTGAGTTGAACATCGTGCAGACACGCTCGGCTCATGGACGGTGGGTGCCCAGATCACAAACTTGATCAGACGCTTCTGCATATAACATACTACCCGCGCGCGGGATGCGTTTGTAGATAATAATAATAGCGATGGTTAGTAACGCATTCTATTGAAAAGGGTATACAGAGGTTAAAAAATATAAGTGTATTAAAATATAGGTTAACTTGGTTGTAACTAGAGTTGGTTAAAAAATAGTAATTGTACAACATCATTAGTTGCTTAAACTGTGCTTTACAAATAGTTTAGTTCTATGCAAGCAGAAGTTGTTGTTTTAATAGATGTCAAGAAATGGTAGCTCCAAGTCCTCCAACTAAACAAAATGTTGATTCTCATCCTCAGTTTTAGTCACTTGCAAAAGGAGCAGAATGTCAAACATACAGGCTATGCAAGACAAAAATGGGAATAGTAGCTGTAAAAAATGCTGGCATCCTCGAATCTAGCTCTCAATTTGCATCAACTGTATAATGATCATAAGTCTAATATGCAAAGTGTCAAATGTCAACAATGACAATTTCTTTAAATTGATCCCGTCGAATCTCTTAACATATAGCAAGTAATCTGATGTAACCATTTTACGCACTAAAAGTTTGGAAACATGTGTATCCTTGCATGTAGCATTGATTATGGGGAATCTTAGGATTGTGCAATTCCGTATGTACAGATAATGATATATTTCTCTTCTATTTCTATCAGTATATAATGCTGAAGTGAACATGTTAGAGCTACTTAAGGACCTCAATTAAAAGGATATCTTTTGTGCTTTTACATGATTTCTTGTGGAATTGGAACGAGGAAGACATACATAACTAAAATTTTGCTTGATGAACCAAACCAATTCTGAAACAATAAAACAATCAACTCTGTGGAGGGACAATATACACCTGCATCATGGATGTAACAGAGAAATCATTACCTGCAAGTAAAATGAATAGATCTTGATAGTCATAAATAGTTCAAAATCAATCCATTTTCTATTAACATGGATACATAATGCTTGAAAATCTTATTTTTCATAATCTTAAAAGGTAAAGAATTGAAAACGAAATGTTAAAGAAGATAGATTTACAAATTATTTATTTAATCACAATAAATTGAAGAGTTGCAGACTAACAAAACCGTAAGATGAAATCATGATGTACAACATGTAGGCCTAGAATACCATTGCCAAAAAACCTTGTGAACAGTGTATATAAACAGTGTATGAACAGTACCACACAATGAAGTAAAACTATGCATTTTACAACAACATGAATCAAAATAACCTTCTTTTACCCAAAAAAAAGTCTACATAGATTCTTTTGATCAGAAATTGTTAATATTCTTCTCCTAAAAACCGACCAAGAGGTCCATCGATATGAGGTCAATGGAGAGGGAAGGTGGTGGCTGTGAAGCCCATCGCAGAGGATCCACCGATCCGAAGCTTCTCTGGGAATCCAATCCCACATGCAGCTGTCAAACATGGAGCTTCTCCGGTACCAGCTATCACTTCCCGATTAGAATTCCTGATCACAAGATGCAGTATGAACATTAAGTGTGTTTTTGTTTGTATAAGACTTGCTACACAAGATGCGGTCAATTTCCCTTTGTGTCAGTCAGCTTCTATAATATGGCTCACAGATTTGCTTTTTCAATCATAAAATGGACAGGAAAGATGTATAATATCCATTTTCTGACAACCTCCTGCAGGATCTGTTAAATTTGTTGTTCCATTCCTACATGTATTGTTACACTTGTATTGCTGTTTTTGTCCACTCTTTGAACAAGTGCGACGTTTTTAGATTTTCTCCCTCCTATATAGGTTTGGCCATATGAAGAGTGACAAATTTCGGCTTTGTTCAAGGACTTTTTTGTTTGATGCATGCTCTTTTCTCTCGTGACTGAGACTCTGAGTTCTTCTCAATCAGTCCGATCTGCTGAGGTTTGCACTAACTACTTATAGTTCAGATGCTGACTTACTATCCATGTAGTGTAGTTTTTGATATTTTCTTGGCAACTGAACAGAATCACAAGAAGACAGAGCTTAACTCATTTCGGATATGCTTCAGCCGTTCAGCTTCAGCTCATATCTATATTTTCTTGTCACAAAGAATTCCTTTAGACTGCAGGTATGTATGCTGATCAGAATGATTTTAACCATGAACCCCCACAACATAGATCTGTTAATAAGCCTCTTGCCAAACTGGCTTCCTTACAGGTCTCCCATCTTTCTTGGGAAAAGTAGACCCATTTTAATGTGAAGGTTTCTCTAGGTTTCTTTCTCAGATAATCTGGTTTAGCTGTAGTGCAGTATACTTCAATGTGATGTGTATTGCAAGTTTTAGTTATGAACTTATTTTTCGTTTTTAAGCAATAGCGAACAGGAATTACAAGTAATAGCTGGTATAGAAAGGAAGGACAAAAAAAGTAACAATGAAAGCGTAGTTCAGTGCTCAGTTTGTATTTCAGTTTCTTTGGCAAAACAAGCTACTCGTATTGTGTGGCGAACATATTTTCTATTTTTAAACAATAGTGAACAGGAAATACAACTGGTGAAATTAAACGAATAATAGTGACAATCAAAGCCTAGTTCAGTGCCAAATTTCAGGTTCCAGCAGAATAAGAAGCTAATTTCAGTTAGAGCATCTCCAACAGATTCCTCATTTTTTTGATTTTGTTAAATTTGAAGAATATTGAGTGTTTTTTAGGTCCAGCAGTTTCTCTATCTCATTCCCTAAAATGAGGATGAAGAAGAAAAATGAGCATTGCTTTCCCAAATTTGCAAATTTGCAACAAAGCTTTCATTCCCTAAAATTTAATTCTTCACGGGCTCCAACAAAATTTTTACAAAAATAGAATATTTTATTAATTATTTTTTTGTGACAATAAAATATATAATCTCCTTTGGTCATAATTAATTATGATGTACCATATTTTGTTGTTCTAATAAATGTCAAATCTTTAAAATAGAGAAGCTGTTGTAATTGGAGCATAATATTTTTGAAGAATTTGGTTTTTGCTTTCCTATTTTAAGGAAATTTTGGAGAAACTGGTGGAGATGCTCTTAGATAGCTATGTTATCTCTATCACCATTAAATCACTTACTCTGAAAAAGTCTCCTATCTTTTTTTCATGTTTTATTTATTTATCATGAAGTGTTTGTTTCCTAATAAAATCCATCGATTTTACAGGAGGTATGCAATGGTGGAGATGTGCCACATTGTCCGGAATAGAAATCAGTTAATAGCTATATTACTTCTACTGGTGGAACATGTGCTGAATGTCCTCCTAAGCCATTTTCAGGATAGGTATGGGATCTTATCTTCTTCCAGCTTCCCCTGCCTTGTTTTTTTTTTCTGGAGAAGGGTTGTAAGAGATTGTATCATTGTTGGACCAAAAATGAAAAAAGAGATCATAATTTTGTAAATATTCACATATGGGCCTCAGTTCCAACCTTTAATTATTTGTGATTGGGAAGGCTGCTGCTAATGATCCTTGACTATTTGATTTCATCTGTCTTTGAAGTATAGTTGGTATTCATTGGCAACTGTCTTTGGCTAATCCTACTTTTGCTTTGCAGCTCTTTAGCATCTGATCCTCCTTGCTCTTTCAAGACTATTTCATACGATGCCACCGCACAGGCTTTTGTGCCTCGAGTGACTCGGCTTCAGATTGTATCGGAAATTATTGAACTTGTGGAGTTCCCAAATGCGCTATGTATTTTAAGCACCACTCAGATAATAGGTAATAATGGGGAAGCAGATGTATTTCATGGTCTTGCAGGGCCATTTGGTGATGAAGTTATAGTTGAATTCACAATCAAACATGTGGCATAAGCTTTTTCACAACTATCTACTGCTGCTTTGGTTTGTAGTGCTAAGGCGACACATAGAAGTGTACTGAATTGACTTCGGATGGTGTTTTGGAAGATAGTTGTGGATTCAGTTCTATGAAATTAGACTCGAGAGTTTATCCAAGCCTGCATTGGTGCATAGCAACTGTGAGCTGAATATTATTAAGTAGAGAGTAGTGCAGACGATGAGCATAACACAAACGATTACTTTAAAGTGATTAGAGCACAAAACTGTTGAGATATATATCCCACATCAGGAATATGAGACATTGCTTGTAGGTTTATAAGGGTTTGGGCTACTCTCTCTATTGTCAATTGGTTTTAGAGTTGAACCCCAGACTACTTTATCATGGTATCAGAGCGGGTTGCCCACGTACATGTGTGAAGCCTAAAGGCCACACGAACTGGCCACACGAACTCCACGACCATCCAAGTTGTTGTCCACGTTTTAGGTTTAAAGATTCGCCACACGTGCGTGGTAAAGGCCACACGAACTGGCCACACGAACTCCACGACCATCCAAGTTGTTGTCCACGTTTTAGGTTTAAAGATTCGCCACACGTGCGTGGACGTGTTGAGATAAGGCCACACGAACTGGCCACACGAACTCCACGACCATCCAAGTTGTTGTCCACGTTTTAGGTTTAAAGATTCGCCACACGTGCGTGGTAAAGGCCACACGAACTGGCCACACGAACTCCACGACCATCCAAGTTGTTGTCCACGTTTTAGGTTTAAAGATTCGCCACATGTGCGTGGACGTGTTGAGATATATATCTCACATCGGGAATATGAGACATTGCGGCCACACGAACTCCACGACCATCCAAGTTGTTGCCCTAGTGTTAGACTTAAAGATTCGTCACACGTGCGGGGGCGTGTTGAGATATATATTCCACATTGGGAATAGGGTTAAAGATTCGCCACACGTGCAGGGACGTGTTGAGATATATATCCCACATCGGGAATATGGGACATTGCGGCCACACGAACTCCACAACCATCCAAGTTGTTATCCACGTGTTAGACTTAAAGATCCACCACACGTGCGGGGACGTGTTGAGATATATATTCCACATCGGGAATATGGGACATTGTCTGTGAGTTTATAAGGGTTTGAGCTACTCTCTCTATTGTCAATTGGTTTTAGATTTGAACCCCAGCCTACTTTATCAAAAACAAGTGCGTGAGGCGGTAAGGTAGAGTGAAGAGATATTGTATTCGAAAATGCGAGGAAGGAAGAATCCTTGTCGACCTTGGAGATATCAAATTCGAATTGAAACAGTAGGGCAGCGCCGAGTACAATATGCTCAATTTCATCAATATACTCTCTGCCAGGTGGTCTTTAGTACGGGTGGTGACAAGGCATACATTGTTTCCTCCTAGATGGAACAAATGGCATTCACCCGGATGTTGGGGGATCGCAGGTGCTGGCAGCTTCATCTCCATTATTTCACTGATATCTCCTCTCTGGTTTTCATCCGACATAAGATGAACTACTAGATATTTCAGATAGGAGCAACCATCTTTAACAGAAAAGAGAAACTTGTGTTGTGGCTGCGGCAAGTCCACCACTAGAGCTCGGCCTGTAAATGGGAAAGGGCCACCTTGGCACATGCCGCGGATTCTTCTCCATTCTGGGTCAGGCGCAGCAAGGTCAAAGCACCAAATCGAGGGGTCCAGTTTATCGTAGTATGGGTGGTTCTCTTGGCTAGACATAAACAGTTTGGTTCTGGCTATTGCATAAGAGCGATCGGAACCATAATTAGGATATTTTGGCAGAACTGACCAGACTTGTTAAAAGCCACCAAGACTAGTTAAAACCTACCAAGAGCCAATGTTAAAAGTTAAGACTATGTACTCTAATTCATAATTAGGCAGCCCATGTTGTTAGCCCAATAAACCTAATTAGAGGATAATCGTTAATCTTGACTGGTAGTGCAGGTGATCTTGTACCTCACTCAAGCTCACACTTGTCTTCAGATGAATCCCATCTGATATATGTTGTAGCATTCCTTGCTTTTCGCAAGCAATTAAGAATCAACTCTGATATTTCTTTTCAGTTTATCTTTCATTATAGTTTTGCTCACGTTAGCCAAACTCGACCTTCCAAAGGTTTTCATTTAATATAGCGTGTCTATACCCTTGAAGATAAAAGAGTAAAAGGTAGAGTAAGTTCACATGTTTTGTACTTTGTTGCCCAAATGATGGATGATAAGTCAGACAATTCGGTGAAAGAACGAAACTTGACTCAAAGTAGCTCACATTCTATATACTGAAGCAAAATAGATGTATCACTGTTCATTCAGCATGCGAAAAGATAGTCTTACCCTCATTTCGTAGATAATTGCAAAAAAACCACTGCATCTCTGTAATTCCTATCTAGCATTTCCTTTATGTCTTATTACGTGTCTGTCATCAGTGTTGAAATTTTACATTTACCAATTTTTCAATCATGTTTTACATTTACATTCACCTTATTTATTTATTTATTTATTTTTCACAACTTTGTCGGTGATGGCAGATTGACAGTGTGTTTACCACAATATGCCACTAGACCCAATTTTTTAAAATTTACGGATAGCCTTTTTACATTCACCAATTACATGTCAATTTTTTACATTTACATTTACTCTTTTTTTTTAATTTTCAATTTGGCATTGATGTACCTAGGATATGGATCGAGATTTGGGTATTGGCCTTTTTTAAATTTTTACTAAGTTTACTTTTATTGAGACAAATTTGTGTTGTTGTTTTACCAAAAAAAAAGAATCCAAATTTTATGCATTTGCCTTTTTTGGTTTCAGTAAATATAATTTTATTTATTTATTTTTAAAAAGGCGAGGATGCCCTGTAGGTTGGGGAATCCCGTAAATTTATTTTAATGAAAAATTTGTGTTGTTTTTTACCAAAAAATAGCCGTTAGTTCCTATGGCAAATCAAGTATCAATTTTTCACTGTGGCCAAATATCTATATGTTTAAAGACTTCTTACATCCGATATCCCACACAGAATTGTTGCTATCTTCTAGAAAGTTAAGGAAATTTGAAAGCAAATTAGAATGTCATAAGATAAGCAGCCCAAAACCTTTCACCTGTATCATTTTCTTTGTTTGACTTTTTCTGAATTTATATGCAGTACTTATTTAAATTTTTAGTCTCATTGTTTACATAGTTGAAATCGTTCTTTGATTACTTTGCATTAAAATTGAATTAGGAGTCTTCATATTTGGCCAATTGTTTGCTTTTAAAGTCCCTTCAGACATTTTAAGAATTTCAATTTTAAGCTCTAATATATCTCATTATATGCAGGTATTAGATGCGAAAATGGGCACAGGGAAGAGAGTAGTATACCCTCATCAAACTATTTTGAATGAGTTTAAAGCAATTTATCAAATATTGTGTTGGTATTTCTAAAAGAAATTTATCGTTATTGTTGGTTCATATCCAATCATCCGACAATTATATGCCGCTCTATATTGTGCAACACTATATGCCCCTTTATTTTTGTAACACTTGATTATGTCCCGCAGCAATACATAGGTTGTTGGCTTAGGTTTATTCTTTGACTAGGACAATTATGGATCAGAGAATCTTACAATTTTTCATCTAAAATATTACCCGCACTCACCCCCGCAACCCTGCGGGGTTCTTGGCTAGTTATAGTACACAACCCAACAGTTTTGGCGGTGACATATAGTCCGGAGAGGTATGGTATTCGAAAATGCGAGGAGACTGGAATTGGCCAGTGAAACAATTCTTCATGTCCTTGTCCACCTTGGAGATTTCAAATTCGAATTGAAATTGTTCCCCCTAGATGGAAGAAATGACAGTCATTTGGCCATGGTTGATGAGGGAGCTCAGCCGGCATATTCATCTGAAAAATTTCACTGATAGTTTCCTGGTTTACTGCTCTCGGAGTAGCCAGGTTTAGTCGAAAACAGTAACTTTTTGTTACTGTGTTCTGGCTGCGGCATGTCCACCACTAGAGCTTGGCCTACAAATGGTAAAAGGCAAGCTGGGGACTCTCCTCCATTCTGGGTCTGGCGTCGCAAAGTCGAAGAAGCAAATCGAGCAGTCTGCGGTAGGCCACATCAAACTGGTAGATATAAACAATTTGGTGCCTGCAATAGCATAAGATGCAGTTGATAAAGGGTAGCAGCCGCCCGCATCAGGGTAGCGTAGCAGAATTGACCAAGTACCCTGTTGGGGGTCAAATACCTCAAATGAAACACCTCCAATCTTATATGACAGAACGTAGAGCTTGCTGGCAAACTCAACCATCACCGGGCTTTGTTTCCCTCCGTTTAAAGCCGCGGGCATCTTGACTATTCCTTGTTCGTGGTCATGGATATCAAAGGCATACGCATCTTGGCTGAAATCCCGGCCGAATGGTGGTCCGAAACGATCTGGATCGAAGTTGGGTTTCAGGCCGCTGGCGAAGACAATCTTGGACCCTAAAACACCGCAACCAACTTTACCTGGGAAATCTTTGTCGTCGATTCTCGCTAGTTCCTGCAATTCTAATTTCTCCGACGAAGACGTTGTCAGCAAATCTGAGAGAGATTGATGGAGCGAACAACATAAGCAGAATCCCAAGGCTGATACCTTGCAGAAGGGGACCGCCGGTTGGGTCTGTCCCAGTATAATTCCATGCTACAAAGGAATAGAGACTTGTCATCAAGGCTGCTTGCGGACGCGGGCTTTGCTCTCCTTCAACGTAGCTTTCTGAGTTTAACGATTGTTCGGACATGGTGTTTGCTCTCAAGTACGGATGCTGCTTTTACCGCCAGGTTTTTGGCGTTAATATCATGATCTTTCCTAATAACAATAGGATTTACCATTTATTATTGGTCTGGGAATGGACTGGATTGGGTTGCCAAGAGTGTGGTTTTGGATGCAAACTAGTTGGGGAAAATATAATTCCAGTGGACTCAAGAAAATGATAGCATTCAGAAGCGATTTCAATTTCATGGTTTACAATATCCTGAATAAAATCCACCAAAGACTAAAGGATAGGATAACAAATACTTTTCAGAGAATTGAGAAGAAATAATGATGTGTTGTCAATTGTGAATAGCCATGCCCGTTCAAACAGCTTTTTCAATCAAATTAAGCCATTGAAAGAAATTCACATGTTGGATGATTAAGGTTTCCAGCTAGTGCCATCTATCTGGAAAAAGAAATATCAATCCACATATGATAATGTTATTGATCACAATAATAAGAGCGAAAGACATTTATATTCAAAATTCGAAAGCCAAGGCTAATTTCTGTTGGTTATGGTTATCATGTGGAGTTTGTGGAGGATTCTCCAAAACCAAAAGTGTCTATTATTGAAGGGAGATGGCCTCATCCCCTCTTCCCTTTGAGAATAGTCATGTATGGAGAATAAAGATTGAAGGGGCACTGTCTAGGGTTTTTTTAAATCATAGTGGAATATTCATCATGTCTGGTGAAAATGTGGCGATTAGGATTCTCTCTTATCGAATCCCAGGTCAACACGCAAGCATCTTTGCACCACATCATCTTGTATGGACTCTGTATGTCATTGACATGTCAGCAAATGTGTACACCCACCCTTATAGCTAATGCCAGGGTCACTCTTGGACAGTGGGCATGTAACATGTATGCATGCGTTACCAAAAAAAACATGTCTGCATGCATGAATAAATGTGTTACCGGAGCAATATATTCTGGTTCTTGAAGAAGCTTGTGATGGGTTGGCAAGTTATGATATGCTTCTTCTTCCTTTTCATCCTGCATCCACATCGGAGGTCGGATTGGATCCCTGACCCTGGTTGACATTAAAAAGATATGCTTCACTAAACAGTCTTCAGCTGTTGAAAATCTGGTGCTGAATGAATTGAGATCCCGTCTGGCAGGCTTCCCAACGATTCCTGCAACCCTGCAAGAGCAAACACAAATCCCTTCAGCCAAGGGATTGCATTCCTCTCATAAAAGCTAATTCCAGCAAATAAACATGGCCATATATTAGTCATTTAGTCTGCAGTCAACAAAGGCTGTATAAATTAAAGTCCCTTAGAATAAAACGGCTGTATAAAGTAAGAACTATTCCTGGAAAAAAATACATAGGCTAGATTAAAGTTAATTTGCCTTCAGAGTTATGTCGCTCAATAGAAAAAAGGCTAGAAGGCCTTACTTCCTATGTGGCACTTTTGTGATATACCAGGTTCTCCAGCTCATTCTGCATAACCAGCGTCGGTCCGCCGCGATTCTTATTCCAAGTAAACTTACTGAAAGCATTCCTTTTTCCTTAAAGAGAGTGGAACTGCATGGAAGGCTAAGATTTGCTACCCCGTACCTATTTGCTTTCTTCATTTCAAGATTGATCTCCCAAACACGTGTCCATCACCACCTGGTAGAGGACCCAGTTAGTCACCTCACAAATCACATTTGAGTTAACACATTCTTAGGACAATATAAACAAATACATGAACAGTTTACACAGGTTAATGTTTGTATATATACACTATAAACAAATACATGAACAGTTTACACAGGTTAATGTTTGTATATATACACTACAAACAAATACATGAA
The DNA here is from genome assembly GCA_951800085.1 of Comarum palustre. Taxonomy (NCBI): domain Eukaryota; kingdom Viridiplantae; phylum Streptophyta; class Magnoliopsida; order Rosales; family Rosaceae; genus Comarum; species Comarum palustre. The sequence continues at coordinate 1,773,567 of OX637588.1, read as the reverse complement.
CAGTTTATGTATATACATAAAGGAAATATCAGTCTTCTAACTAGTTTTCAAGTTCCTTCCTCTCTATCTTGTATGAAATGAGTATCACATGAGACTTCCAATATACGATATCCTACAATATATTGATCGAGAGTTCTGAATCCATATGAAATGAAGGATTGGATGATTAACAACGTTTTATACATAAATGGTTAAAGGTAGGAAACCAAGCACTGTTATATGAATCTTCGAATGGCATTTCAATTATTGCAGAAAGGCAAAAAGCAACCTAGACAAGGTAAAAAGAATTTCGTAATGGATGTGCATTTGGAGGAATTTATTCTAAGTGAAAAACAAGTAGTAGAAAAGTTCCTCTCTACCTCCATTCAGTGGCCCTTTCTAACATGACCCACATCTGCATGAACTACTTAGGGAAGGTGTATGCACAAACTGGATTAGAAGCACTCTTCGCGTGTGATGTGTGTGTATGCAAACATAAATATCAGCCTATTTCCACGTGAAAACATATGAGAATTAGAGATGTGAAAGCCAAAAAAAGACTAACCCTGCAGGACCATATCTTTCGATCACAATACATAACAAGACTAAATTTGATCCACAATAATAATTGATGTAATGAAAACATATTACCTGCTACAAACCAAGTATTACAAGACGGTGATCAGATAACTTACACGATCAGATTGCAGTCCCTTTGACATAAAACAGGGAAGATATATTCTCTGGGCCTCCTTCAACTTTCAAGTAGCAACTTCCCCTCATAACACCTTCATACACAAATATTGTGGATATACTGAGAACAAGAAGAATAATAGTTCCAAGTGTATTTTTGGCAATAATGCATGAAGAATAATGTAAAGATGGGGTAGGGGTGGGGGTCACATGTGGAATTTTATTGGGAAAATTGTGTATGCATCATGCATGAACTCAACTGGCTAGTTCTGCCCACCACCTTTAGAAACCCATGCTACTTGCCACCCTGCTCTTCTAACTCTCAACAGTAGTAAAAGAAACCAAAGTAACTAGAGTGAAGAATCCTAATATATACATGAAGAAACAATCTTAAGGAATCCTCTATGCATATTAAGGAAAACCTATCTGCAGAAAGCCAGAGAATAAAACCGGAACATCCATGGCCCCCACACATCTAGCCTTGAACAACTACTATATAAACCATCCAAGCCGAACAACAAGAACACCAACTCATCGACAACGTAGTATTCTTCTTCAACAGGCACAGTTCAAGCAGAGCTACTACAGTCTCGATTCCCTTGTATTCCAAGTCCTTACAATCTTCAGGTGATCTCTAGCTCCTTCCTTCTGCTTTGTGTCCTGGAATTCAGATAATTCCCTGTGTATGAGACTCCTAACGCTGTTATTATTGAAACAATATATGAACTTAAGGCCGGGGCCTGGGTTTATGCAGAATATCTTTCTTCATTCATGGAACAGTACTGATGAGCTAGTAGAATTAGCATCCCTATCACATATTAATAATTCTCTTTAGACTTCCTTGGATATCTCAGCTAACACAAACGAATACATCTCTAGTTAAGCTGTCATCTTGATGCTGATGAAGCCTCTCAATAAGTTTCTAATCACACAAAAGGAAAATATTTAAAATGTTGGTTTATCATGCTAAATCTCATGTTGATTGCATACACAGGAAGAATGAGCTGGGCAGGAGGAGACTGGCAGTGTGGCGCATGCCAGCACTTGAATTTTAAAAAACGGGAAGCATGCCAACGATGTACTTACCCTAAGTATGGTGGCCCTGATCCCTCAACATTTGGATACAACAGAACAGAAGTCTTAGCAGGGGACTGGTTTTGCAACTGTGGAGCTCACAACTATGCACAGAGACCAAATTGCTTCAGATGTGCTGCATTGAAAAATGACTACTGTGGTGGGTACAACATGATGGCTCCCGGAGGCTATGGATCTGATGGCAGTGCACCACCAGGATGGAAAGCTGGTGACTGGATTTGCACTAGGTAACTTCACATCTAGTAATTGATAATATATGTATTACTTTGCATGCATAGTCTCTAGATAAAATTGAACCTAATGCTAGACTAGAACCCACTCACTTAGCAGTTGCCATTGAAAATGCATGTTGTGAGATAACTGGCCTCTATTCTTTCACCATATTTTGGTATAACTATAGCACTCTCCTTCTTTAACATAAATTTTACATTTAACTTAAAGGATCTGTCGTTCTAGTGCTAGAGAATACTGTCATTTCTCTTCAGTTTCCTAACTGTTATGGCATTTTAATTGGAAACAGAGTCGGATGTGGAATGCACAATTATGCTAACCGGCAAGAATGTTATAAATGCAAAACTCCGAAGGACTACAGTATGTACTAGTCTTCCTAAGTGATTGGTTTCCCAACACAAAATAAGTGGCTCTGAACATGATTGTAAATGTTGCTTGGTTGCAGGTCTGTAATACAGAATTCTGATGCTGACGTTAAGGAAATGAGGCGTAGAAGACTCTTCCACTCAGATCCCTTCTCAAAATCTGTCTATTAATTTTTTCCTCCACTTTCCTTTAAGAGATAAATAAGCTTTGGTGGTCATGGTTGAAGGCACATTTTCTCAAGTATCGCCAATCAATCATACAACTGTTTTAGGGAAGGTTTCCAATTATGTTGCAAGGTGCAGCTGAATTAGGCAATCTCTTCTGCTCTGTCTTTTATTAATGGAACTTAGTTTTTGTACCTCTATCAACTCTCACTCAGGCTTTGTGTGTGTGGGTGGGGAACATAGGTTATTAATAATTCAATGACACTTTACGACATGGTCCAACCCTCAGAGGGGTTACAAAGATCAACGGAAAAATTGAAGTCTAAATCATGGACAGTTAACTAGAGCTCTAGATTCAAACCAACAAGAAAATAGCCCAGAAAAGGAAAACAGATATTGGATTCAAGGAATCTCTGAGTTGTTCACTTTATATGACAGGGCCTTCTCTCGCTGCAATAATTTACAATCCCTTTAAGCATCAAATATCCGAGCAACCAATAATTATGCAGATAAGAACCGGATGCTGCGATTCAATAAAGCATAGATGCATATATCAGAAGTTCAACGCAAGTCAAATTCAACTTTTCCCTCCATACCTCTAGCATTTCATTTGATGGCACACAAAGCACACAAACTCACCCTAAACTGAACATCATGCGCAATAGCTAGAAAAAAAAATTGTCATTGGATTCCACCTTCATAATGCCCTTTCTAAATTTGGATAAAATTCATAAAAGTTTCAACTCCCAACTGGGCCTAAAACTTCATGAGCATATTAACAGGTTTTCCTTCATTGACCTCTAATTCATCAGAGCTGCTGTCGAAATGGACTCATCGATATATTATGGTTTGTTTTCCCTACACTCCATTACTTAGCTTTCGTAAGATTCTGGATTTCTAGTGCCACAAGTATAACTCAACAAAGTAAACATATAGTATTGAGATCAAAGCTGAGGCCTAGAGCTTCAGATCAAGGTAATGACTTTGAAAACTTATAAACGAAATATGTCAACTTGGAGTATCCCACATAGCCTAAAGAGTGCATGCAAATGGGAAATCGGACATATAAATAACCAAACTTTAGAAGTGGTCAAACGAATAGGTACTGCATGCCAATGGATTGAAATCAAATTCTGGGATTACATGTTAATTGAAGAAGTGGTAAATGAACCTGCTGTTTGGAGGTCTGGAAGAGGAGAACGCCGGCGCCGGGATTGGAGCGGCGGAGACGGTAGTGTCGGAGTACAGGTGATCGGTGGAGAAAGATCAACTTCAGTTGGGAGGGGGCTTCCTTGGGACAAGAAACTTTCACCAACCGCAGAAATAATGCCACTCTCTCGTCAATATTGTTTTCTTCCTCTTATTTTTCATCCTTTGTCGATCATTGGTTGATCTGCTACTGGTCTATACCTCATCGAATTGGGTTTTTTTGGTTTTTTTAGCCGATCTTATGCTTCTTGTGGATTACTGTATATGGTTTTTACTGTCGGTAAGAGTTCAGGCGTGGAACATTCGGACCTACAAACATTAACTGAAGTAGGTTGATTGAAAAGCATACTGGAAAGTCTGAGATTAGCTTGATCTTTGTTTTCAAATACAGGCTGGACTTCAACGCAAATTAGAAATTAAATCGAAACTGTAAAGGTTGTAAACTGTGTGTAGCTGTCACAAGTTCATAACTTCCTCGTATCTTAATATTATGTGGCCCTGTGGCAGTGAAGGCCATGGCGATCATTGCGACTATTGTGCTAGTGTTGGTGTGGTGTAATTATGAAAACATATATGGTAATAAGCTGATTCGACCCTTGTTTTTTCATTTTTTCATTTGTTTCCAATTGGTATTTCGACGATTACAAATTGAGTGGCATAACGGTGCGTGCCGTACGTCTTAAACGTATTTCGTTACACATATTATCAAGAAGGGAACCAATCAAGCTCATGATCTTGCTAACATGAGTCTCCATTACGATGCTCTGACGTGGTGCACTTTTCTTGTATGAGATATTATTTGCGGTTTCTTGATTTTTGATTTTGTTGTTTTCTTCTGGTATTTGATTTGTTCCTTCATGTGACCTCTTTCGAGTAGTTTTGTTTCATGTCCGCGCTCCTCAATTTTGTTCTTTTTGTTTCTCTTCCGTCAAAACAAAATTCAATAAAGACTTCTTCGAATTTAAACTGATTTTTTGTTCGTTTTTGTTATAGGTTAAACTCTAAATCAATCATAACCTCAAGTATCACATAAAAAAGGTGTTTCAAGATCGAGTTCCAACTCCATCGAGCCAAACACAAACCTCGAACTTACGTATGATCAAAACCTTCACGATCATGTTTCTCTCGAACTAAGTTTATCCTAACCCAAAACGGAAATCCAACAAAATAAAAGAAACCTAGGAAAGTAGGAAGACACACGTGCACAACAAAGCACAAACTATGGCCCCACAGTTCCAGTTCGTAACCGCTTACGTATGATAGCTCCTAAAAACGTTAAACTAAAAAATTTACAGACGTAAATCCAGTCAGTTTTTTTTAACCCCGAAATCTCAGGGTTTTGAGGGTTTAAGGCGCAGCTGTTTCTTAGTGGTAGTGGGTACGACTCAGAGTCACCAATTTCGCTTCTCATCTTAACCAAAACTTAGGTTTCACATCCTTGGCGGCTAGGGTTTTTATAAGGTTTGCGTCTTTATTCTTCAATATAAAAAGGGTTTTGTGTGATCAGCCCAGATTGGGATTTGGGTTTCTGCTTATACCCACAATTCTCATCAGGGTTTGAAGTTTTCTGATTTAAGTTTGGATTTTTGTAACTTTTGCAGTATTTGGTGTTGTTGATTAGCCCCTGCTTGTTGTTTTGATCATCATCTGGTCAGTAATTTTGATTCTTCCCTGTTAATGCTATTTTGATGTTTGTATAGGATTTTGAGGATTTTAAGCATTGTGTAAAGATTGTTAATTTGATATTGCATTATTGATTCTAGGTGGTTTAGAAGCCTAAAAATTTCATCTTTGTTTGATTTGATTGCAGAGGCAAGGTTTAGAGTTGTTTGTTGGATATGAATTATTCTGATCAAACATCGTTTATGCCGGTCCAATCGGTATATGGAGGCAGTGATGCTGTTAATTGCTGGCCTCCTATTGGTATGAACAATGAAGATCAGCATTCACAGTTTGAGCAGCAAGGTCCACCCTTTAAGAGGCCTAGAAATTCCGAGGAGCCCCTATCGAATCCAATGCCTTATCCACCTGTGAACAATGCTAGATTGCCCCCATCGAACGCTCCAGTGAATAGAGGAGCCAACAACATTTTTTACAAGACACGCCTGTGTGCAAATTTTAAGAATGGTTCTTGTAGGAATGGTGAGAATTGCAACTATGCACATGGCATTGACGACATCCGCCAGCCGCCTCCCAATTGGCAAGAGCTTGTTACTGTGGGCGACGAGGATAGGCCATTAACTGGTAATTGGGAGGATGATCAGAAGATAATTCACAGGATGAAGCTCTGCAAGAAGTTTAATAATGGGGAGGAGTGTCCTTATGGAGATAGGTGTAACTTTCGTCATGAAGAACCAGCAAAGTTTAGGGAGGATTCAAGCAGGTATAGGGAGAACGCAGCAATCAGCATTGGGACAACAGGAGCACCGATGGCAAATGCGAGTAGCACTAGTTTGGAGGAGAATAGGCCAATCACTGGTATAAATAACTTCTCAGTAAATCCGAAGCCATATTGGAAGACTAAGATTTGTAACAAGTGGGAGCAAACAGGAAAGTGTCCTTTTGGCGAGAAGTGTCACTTTGCTCATGGGCAAGCAGGTATTTGCTAGTCTCATGTATCTTGAATTTAGCATTCTCATCTGCTTAATATGATTAACTCTAACCCTGAACAGGCATTCCTAGTTTATATTCATATCAAAATTAAACCTAGATGTCCTCTAAAATTGGTTCGAAAACCATGTTGGCACTGGCCTATAGACATTGCTGAACTTTCCTGGAACAGAACTGTAGAACTGTTGGACCGAGTGAATCTCAGTTATCTAAACCTGAATCGGTGTTGCTAAATGCTTGTACTTGCATCTCTCTATTTGTGTTTGTGTATTGTGTGGTATGCTGCATTTAAAAGTTAAACCTTTACTCTTTGTGTATACATCATCATGCTCATGGAGTACTTGTTGTAGCGCGTTTGTGATATCTTTCCATTCTTGCGAGGTGAATTGGAATTTGGCTTTAGGATATGCACTTGTACTTTGTTTGGCCCCTTCATTGGTAATACTGATTATGTAAAATTGAACTTTGATCTCAGAGTTACAAGCGCCTGGTATGCGGGTTGAAGCAGAACTGCTGGCAATTGCTCCAATTTCAATGAAACCACAAGCTGCTCCTGTCAATGATTCATCTACAACTGCAATGACAGCAATGCCTGCTGCTGTAAACGAAGAAGTGCAGGGTAAGAAGTGCGGATTTAAATGGAGAGGATCCATGAAGATCAAACAAATCAATCACATATATGGTGACTGGCTTGATGATGTCCCGCTAGTGGAGAGCTGAGTTCAAGTTCAAATATAAGCATTGATGCCAAGTTTTGAAATATTTGTGGTCCTGGAAAATCTGTTTTCAGTGAGGTCTATAGGTTTTAAGTTTCTTTTTCTGGTTCCCTATCGTGTCATAGTTTAGTCGCAAAACTCGCCATAGTTTTACAACATCAAATAAGAGAGTTTCTGTTGTAGGAAATATAATAAGTGCATGTGTGCACTTGGTTTTATGCCTTGTATATGGGCTTAGCTCATGAGCCTTATGCGTGTGCCCTAGTTGTAATAGGTTTACATTATGGACTTAACCCAATCCATGTAGGATTGACCCATTGTATTTAGAGTGAGTCTCTATATAAAGAGCCCCTCCTTATTCTTAAGAAGATTGAGGTGATTCAGTCTCTACACATTCTATGCGATGTTATCAGTCACGTTAGCTCTAGAAAACTCTAGCTAATATCGGTCGCCGACCACCACCGAAAAAAAAAACCTCAAAACCCTAAAGTTTTTTTCGGCAGATCCTTCCTTGAATCGCTGCAGCCCCTACCTGCGCACTGTCGCGAGCATCGAGGCACACCCCCTGTGCACCGACGCGCACTGCCACGCACCCACCGGGCACCAAAAGCACCGACGTGCACTACTGCGCACCCCGAGTTGCCGCTGCCTTTTTTTGCTGCGCACAGTCGCTGCCCCGAGCATAAAAAGCTGAATTTCAAGCTTCTTTGGAGAATTTATCGAAAAAAGTATGTACTTTGGAACCTTAAACTCGTTCAAAGATCACTAAACTCAGGGGGGATAAAGTCATTTCATCCCTTCTCCATCTCCCTTCTATGTTTGGGACGTTTGTCTTTGCAGGTACAATTTGTTGAATAAAACCCTAGATGGATTGATTGCATATGCCTGCTATGCTGCCGCTGTGCGCTGCCGAGCACTGCTGACGGAGTCAGCCCCTGTGTGTGGGTGCACGCTGCTGCCGGCGCTGCATGTGCACTGACGTGCGTTGCTATCGGGGATTGGCCCTGTGCACGTGTACTGCTGTCAGGCACTAGACGTGCACCGGCTAGGCTGATGCCGAGCGCTGCTGCCGGGGATTGGCCCTGTGCATGCGCACGCTGCCGCCGGGCACTACACGTGCACCTGCCGAGCACTGCTGTCGAGGCAAGGCCTTGGCACGTGCATGCGGCTGCCAACATGTACATATGCACCGTATATCCTCTCTAGGTCAGCATGGTGGGATATCCATGACTGTTTTTGATTTAAGAATGAAGCATCGAATCAAATTGGTCTCGAATTAACTGCTTGAATTCTTGTATACATAGTCAATGGACAAACACTTTCATTTGATCCCCTGGACGCCCAAAGCCGTGAGTATCACCACTGGGTCCTCGACATGAGGCAGACTTTCATTGGCAAGAACTATATCTCCACCATCGATCCTCCCACAGAACCCCTAGCAGAGGGTGTAGAGCAGCCGAACGAAAGAACAAAGTCCAAGGCCCTTATGTTTATCCGCCGGCACCTGGATTCCACATTGAGGTGGCAATACCATCAGGTAGCCGATCCGCTAGAGATGTGGAACAAGCTCGTGACACGATTTGGTAATGTTCATGTTGCGCTTTTACCGGAGCTGCAGGCTGAATGGGCTTCCATTAGGCTAATGGATTACGATTCTGTAGAGGAGTACCAGACAGACATGCTTGCACTACGTGCTCGTCTGCATTTTTGTAGAGTTGAGAAGTACAAGGATGATCTTATAGAGAAAACGTTGCTTACATTCCTCAGGTCGTCAGCTACTCTGATGAAACAGTTAGACATGACTATAAGAGTGATCTTACTCCAACGTTTGACTCTTTTATGACGTTGTTGCTAACTGAGGAAAAGGATTGTAAGATCTTGAATAAGAACATTGCTGGCCTGTTGGGACCCTTGTTATTCCAGAGACTAATTATAACAGTGCAAGAAGCGGGAAAGTCATGAAGCAGAGAGCACGAGATCATTATGAACTATATCACCGTGAGCAAGGGTGTGAGCAAGGGTCTGGTCAAGGCACCCGGACTAGGAGAGGCACTAAAGGTTTTAAACGCTCTAAGTGCCATCTAATACCTGGAAGAAGGATGATGCACCCTCCCCTAGGGCCTGAGCTCCCAAGCCGGTTCAGAAAATCGCTAAGAAAAATGCTAAGACAAATACATGCTATCGCTGTGGATCACAGGACCACTGGATGAAGCAATGCTAAGCACCTGCAGACATAATAGTTGCGTACAAGAAGTATAAGGAAACTGTAGAGAATCATGTCACTGTGGAAGTGGACAAAGGGCCGAATACCAACCCTACGGTTGAGGATTTTCAGGAACAAACCGACCTAAATGCAGCCGACTTTTAAGTTGTTGAGCTCTTGTTTGTTTTTCCCTCTTTGAGTTGTTGTTTTTCCTTTCAAGCATATGTAATAAGGCATGTTTATGCCATGTTTTGTTCGATTGTTCTTGAGACCTTTGGTTGTAAACCATTATGCGTGTAATAAAATTTTGATGTTCTTAATTATTGTGTTCAATATGTTTATACAAACACTTGACAATATCTGATGCACTTGACCATTGTATGCTGCTCTAAGACTCTCTAATGGAGTTTAGAAGCTGAGCAACACTGTTTTATGCTTAAGGCAAGCGGCTATTGAGTGCTGCCTAGGAGCTGCGAGCGCTATACATGCTGTCGGCATGGTTGTCGAGCCATTGTGCACAGCTGCTGACCCCATGTGCACCTGGCTGCCAGCTACTAACAGTCACGCGCATGTTACCGCCCAACGTGTCTGTTGCTAACCCTGTACGCTACCTACTACCCCTTGATTATTTTTGCTCCAATTGTGTGTCAATTGCCCCCTCTGTGTGTCAATTGCTTCATGTTGTGTGAGGAATGCCACCACTTATGTGTCAGATGTTGACAAGTTATGTGTTTGTTGCTTTGTGCTCTACACATGAACTGTCGTGCACTGTGTATTAGGTGTTGAGCACTAAGCGCTAGATGTTAGCACTGAACACAAGGGCATGTGCACTGATTACCAATTGATGTGCACTTACATCAAAGACAAGTATTAAGTGAGCTACATAGCACAGAACACTCGAGGTCGTGCACAGGACACCGACTGCCGAGCACTGGGCACCAGGGCCGAGCTTTGGGTAGCAGTTGTCGAAGCTCTATGCACCTCATGTTGTGCACTGGTGATGAGCTGCCGAGCCCCCCCCACCACTGCCCTATACCGTGCGCCATGGACGCCAGAGAGTGTGCAGCCACCGAACGTTGCCGAGTGCTCGGTGCACCGACATATGTGTGGCTCCTCATGCACTACCAAAGGTTGCCAAATGCTTAGTGCAATGGCATATATGTAGATGTAATGCGTTGTCGAACGTTGCCAAGGGCCTAGGGCATTGGCATACGAGCAAGCTGCAATTCAGGGCATTCAAAAATGAAAAACAGTGAATCTGCCACTTTCTATACAGTAACTTCCGAAGAGCTTTGTGAACAGCTCCAGATGAACAAGAACGCAAGCCACATATTACTGGAAAACTATGTCTGTCTAGTTTCCAACGGTTTTCGCGGTTCATTCATATCCGTCCTAACGAAGGAGTTATGACTTTTTCAGTGAGCAAAAGTCAGGCTGCTAGGAATTCTGCAATGCACACCGTTGCCTTCAGTTGTTGCCTTCGATTTAATATATCTTTTTCTCACATATCTGCCTTGTTTGATAGGTATGCCACGTGAAGAAATCGAGTGCCTTACAGACAGTGGGACGACCCACACGATCCTGAGTAATAGGCTGCTCTTTACAGAGCTGACGCCTTGTCAAACTTCTGTGAAGATTTTGATCGGTTCATCCCCTGTCATTCAAGGGCGCGGACCTGCTAGTTTCCTGATACCGAATGGAACTTTGATCATTGTTTCTGATGCCTTGTATGCGCCTACGGGCCTTCGAACACTGCTGAGTTTCAAGGACATCCGTGCCAATGGTTTAAACTTAGAGATGCATTGTGAAAATGGATGTGAGTTCCTCTGTGTAACCTCCAATGAGTGCGGCTCTAAGCGTATCTTGGAGAAGTTAATGAGTTAATCTAATGGTTTGTATCTCATCACTATAAGGGTTATTGAATCCTATGCGGTCGCCGAACATGATTATTGGGACCATGACTCGTACAAGCTATGGCATGACCACCTCGGTCACCCCATAAGAGATATGATGATAAGGATTCTACAAAACTCGTATGGACATCCTTTGTTCCGTACAAAGCGAAAAGGTTTGGGACACATACTCTCCAAAAAGGGTATAGATGCAGTGGTCACCAAAGTGAGCTCCCGACCGACACTTGGGTCGCCCGAGGACAGCTCTGCCGATCCTCACTCGGTCATGAGGATCTGGGTCCTTCCTAACGTGTCATTGACATTGTATGATGCTCATAAGTCGTTTTGTATAGCTTGTGCAATGGCTAAGTTAGTGGCCAGACCTTCTTATGCTAAAGCAAACACAGAGAACATCCTATTTCTCTAGTGTATCCAAGGTGATATCTGTGGACCCATCCATCTAGAATGTGGGCCGTTTAGATACTTCATAGTTCTGGTGGATGCATCGACACGCTGGTCGCATGTCGCCTTGTTGTCCACAAGGAATGATGCTTTCTCCAAACTTCTAGCACAGATCATGGGCTCAAAGCTCCCTATTGCATCTTAGGGTTATGCTATATTGCATGTAGCCATGTTAGTTTGTTTCTGAACCGCCTCCAACCAAGCGTTTAGTGCGTACCAGTTGATTACTGGATATGAGCCTGACATTTCGCACTTACGCATATTCGGTTGTGGAGTGTATGTGCCTATTACGCCACCACTACATAAGAAAATGGGTCCGCAACGACGTTTGGGTATCTATGTTGGCTATGATTCCCCAAATATCATAAGATATCTAGAGCCTTTGACATGTGATCTCTTTAAGGCCCGATTCGCTGATTGTCACTTTGAAGAGACCGTATTCCTGTCGTTAGGGGGAGATGAGAGCATGCATGCTCGGCGTGAGCGACAGAAATTAGCCTGGTTGGTTCCAACGCTTGCTCATTATGATCCCCGCACCTCTCATGCTAAGAAGGAAGTGGAGCGAATCCTTGAGCTCCAGCAAGTGGCTGATTCGATGCCCGATTCATTTGCTGAGATTGCTAAGGTCACGAGATCGGACATACCAGCTGCTAATGTCCCTGCAAGGTTATAAGTCCTAAAGATGGGCATGACCACCCCGGATCCGAGCACCGCTGCCCCCGGTATGGGCGCTGCCGACCCTAGTGGATGGGTGGAGGCTGTGGCTCCTCAGAGGATGAGGGGGAGACCACTTGGTTCGAAAGATGTGCAGCCTAGGTAGAAAAGGGCTCTTATGGCACAATCCAATCTCTTACTCATCGATACTGAGAATCTTTCTCACTAGATTTTCTCTGATTACACCTATGTCCTAGAAACGATGTTGGTGTGCTTGGAGGACGCCCCAGAACCCGAGTCGGTAATCGAGAACATGGAAATCTCGATGTGTTATGAGAACACATTATCATTGCTGGACCGATCATTCATGCATATCGATGATGTATTTGCTTATGTCATGACTCCTGAGATTATTGAGCACGATGATATAGAACCACACTCTGTCAATGAATATGAACGTAGAGCGGATTGGCCTAAATGGAAAGTTGCTATCCAAGAGGATTGAATTCCCTAACAAAGCGACGGGTATTTGGTTCGGTTATGCTAACGTCGCCAAGTGTAAAGTTTTTGGGACATAAATGGGTCTTTGTTAGAAAGCATAATAAGAATAACGAGATACTAAGGTATAAAGCTCGCCTTGTGGCGTAAGGTTTCTCACAACGCCCTGTGATAGACTACGAGGACACATATTCTCCCATAATGGACATAATCACTTTCCGCTACCTTGTCAGTTTGGTAGTATCTGAAAAACTGGACATGCAGCTCATGGACGTGGTTACTGCATATCTCTATGGGGATCTTGATTCAGAGATATATATGAAATTACCTAATGGTTTCCAGGTGCCTAAGTCAAGTGACTCTAAACCACAGAGTGCGTACTTCATTAAGTTGCAACGCTCACTATACGGATTGAAGCAATCCAGGCGGATGTGGTATACCCGCCTTAGTGACTACTTGATTAGGAAGGGTTATAAGAATAATGAGTTGTGCCATTGCGTGTTCATAAGAACAACGAGTTCCGGATTTGCGATAGTTACCATCTATGTGGATGATATGAATATCATAGGGACTCTTGATGAGATTAATGAGACCGCGGCACATCTGAAGTCCAAGTTTGAGATGAAGGACATGGGAAAAACTCGGTTTTGTCTAGGCATTGAGCTAGAGCACCGAGCCTGTAGAATCTTGATACACCATAGTGCATATGTTCACAAGATGCTCAAGTGCTTCAATGTGGATAAAATGCATCCAGTTAGCACCCCTATGGTAGTCCGGAGTTTGGATGCTAAGAGAGATCCATTCCGTCCTAAAGAGGATGGCGAGCATATACTTGGAGCCGAGGTATCATATCTTAGTGCAATCGGTGCGCTACTATATTTGGCTCAGTACACTCAGTCAGACATTGTTTTCTCAATGAACTTGTTAGCTAGACATAGCTCTGCGCCAACGCAACGTCATTGGACCGGTGTCAAGAATATATTTTGATACCTTAAAGGGTCAATGGACATGGGCCTGTTCTTTCCATATAAGGATTCAAGATGGACTGCAAAGGAGTGCAGCGTTCTTGAGAATCTAGGCGCTGGTCGCTTAAGGAACCTAGCTGTCGGGTACGGTGCACCTTGTTGCCGTGCGCTGTGCACAGTTACCGAGAGCTATATGCACGCTGCCGAGCACAGTGCTGCTCCTACCGAGCACCAGAGGCTACCGGCTGTGCACTGGGTGCACACTGCCAATCGCTGCATGCTAAATGCTAAGCTGTGCACGTTGTCTGCTGGACACTGCTGACAGCATACCGAGCGGGGCACTGCCTGCTGAGTGGTGCACTCTGGCTACCGAGCGCTGCGCTGCAGCTGCCGGGCACTACGTTCACACTGCTGAGCACGGTGCACATGCTGCCGAGCATGATGTAGCAACCGAGAAGGGCTGTGCACAGGAATGCCGAGCGTCGTGCATGTATGCACACTTAGATGCCGAGAAGTATTACTCTCCCAATGTTCTTGGCACCGCTTGTTGCCCTTATACCGAAACATCTAATGATATATTGGTTGGTTTCACGGATGCTAGATACTTATCAAATCCACATAAGGAGCGCTCCCAAACTGGTTATGTCTTCACCATTAAGAATACAACGATATCTTGGAGGTCCACTAAACAGACCTTAGTGGTGACATCCTCCAACCATGCAGAGATCATAGCGCTACATGAAGCTTTTCGCGAATGTGTTTGGCTCAGATCAGTTATAGAACACATTAGAGAGACTAGTGGATTGAGCTCCACCACAGAAAAACCAACTTGTATTTATAAAGACAATGCCGCATGTATTGAACAAATGGGTCAAGGCTACATCAAGGATGATCATACGAAACACATCTCACCAAAGTTCTTCTATAATCAGCAACATCAAGTCATCTTTAACATTCAAGTTAATTAGGGTGGGCATGGGATGGGACATGACAGGATTGAGATCATCCCACGTCCCGTCCTGATTGTTACACATGGGACGGGATCAGGACGAGCCTTATATTTTTTAGATTTGATCCCGCCGGGCCTAATCCCAGATGGGACGAGACGAGATCGGGAAGGGACGGACCCAATCCCGGCCATCATGCATCAATTTATTTTCTTCTGCAAATCATACAGTTTTATTTGAAATTTTATCTAGATGTCTTCATAATATTTGTAGTAGACATCTTAAAATTCATTCTAGAATTTGAATCACTTGAAAACGATTTTTATAGATAAAGTTATGATTTTTTAAAGTTTCGGGTCTGCATCAGTAAATTCTGAGATTCTGAACTAGTTGGCTTCTTTTAAAATACTATATAAATTGGTTGGTTATTTAAAATTAGTGTCTTCATAAAAGTTACAGAGGACATCCTAAAAATTAATTGAGAGTTGGAATCCCTCAAAAATAAGGTTTCTACAATTAGTTATGAATTTTGAAAGTTAGTCGAGAGGAGTCTCATCTCAGCCATCTTGTATTAGTTTCGTTTCCTCTTAAAATCGTACAGTTTAATTTGAAGTTTCATCTAGGTATCTTCATATGATTTATAGTAGAAATTTTAAAATTCATTTCAGAATTTGAATCACTTGAAAATGAATTTTCTAGATTAAGTTATGATTTTTTAAACGTTAGGGTCTGCATTAGAAAATTATGCATATCAATTATGAGATTTTAGACTAGTTGACTTATTTTCAAAAATTATGCAAATTGGTTTGTTATATGAGTTTAGTGTCTTCATGAAAGTTATAGAGGGCATCTTAAAAATCAGTTGGGAGTTGAAATCTCTCGAAAATAAGATTTGTATAATTAGTTATGAATTTTTAAAGTTAGACAGGACGGGCCTAACGAGACTCAAAATTTCAGTCCCGCGTCCTGTCCCATTATTTTGCTAACGAGACAAGACGAGACGAGTTTTTTTAGTTTCAAATCCCACCGGGATTAGGATTTACGAGATTTATGCCCACCCTTAAAGTTAATCAAGTGAGTTCAGAGGCAAACGTAGCAGCTCTGTTTACTAAAGTTCTGCCCAAGTCTACTCTCGAAGAAGCATGTGAAGAGCATTGGAATGCGACGACTATCGAGCCTCCTCAATTGAGCTACTCATCAGGGGGAGCCACGCTCTCGATCGAGAAACAAAGTGTGTTGTACTCTTTTTCCTTAGACCAAAATTGTTTTTTCCCACAGGGTTTTGTTACTTGATATGGTTTTAACAAGACAACATTGTAAGCATTATCCGGCATTTCGTCGCACGGCACAAGAGAGAGTGTTGTAGGAAATATAACACGTGCGTGTGTGCACTTTGTCTTATGCCGTGTATATGGACTTTATGCGTGTGCCCTAGTTGTAATACGTTTACATTATAGACTTAACTCAATTCATGTAGGATTGACCCATTATATTTAGAGTGAGTCTCTATATAAAGAGTTTCTATTCATAAAAAGATGAAGGTGAGAGTTTCTTGATTGTGGTAATGTGATTGTGCCGTTCCAAATCAGCAATATAATACCTATATTATTTTTACATACACTTTCTCATGCCACACCATATTGAATCACGTCGGTGTTAATTGTAAATGTAAATCTGGTTAGAAAATGCAAACTTTTGATTTTGTGGCTGCAAGAGTGCCATGGTCTCAATCAGGACAGTTGTCACCACACCAGAGCCCTTCGTCACCAACTACCTCTGTTGGGTTCCTCCAACAAAAAATTAGACAAAGCAATCACGGTAATCACCCAATGGAAGCATGGTCAGGCTATCTCTTTTCTCTACTTGCTCACTTCATCTCCTAGCTCTATCCAAAAAGCTTGATCTCCCCAATTTCACAAGAAGAACCCTTTGCTCAGTTCCCACCACCATGTCCATAAACCTCCAGTCCCATGCCTTTGCTGGCAATCCTCTAAGATCCAAGACCCCAAAACTCAGTGACCCTTTTTCACCAACACAAGCACTTGAGACCCTCAAGACTCAACTTTTGGACAATACGCACTTGCCCTCTTGTTCTCCAAGCTTCAAGGTCCTGCCTTTCAGAAAGGGGGGACCTTTGGCCTCAACCAGTGGTGGGATCAGTGATTTGAAGCCAAATTGGCATCTAGGTTGGATCAGTTTGGCTGATTGTAAAGGGTTGTTGGGTAATTGTGGGGTTGAGTTGAGTGGGGATTCACTTGTGTATCTGGGTTCAAGGCCTGAGGATGATGTGGTTTATTGGGCTATTGATGTGTCTAAGGAGGATGGTGTGGTTCCTGAATTGGGTGGGAAGCAGTTGTGTTTTGTTGAACTCAGAACGCTTATGGTGGCTACTGATTGGGCTGATGAAAGGGCTATGGCAGAGCTGGCGGTTGCTGGTCATGTAAGTGCTTGTGGTTAATTCTTTCGAGTTTGATTATTGATGCAAATGTTGCTATAGAAAAGACATTCTCAATTGAAGTTTGATCTTGATTCGATTGTTATTGAATATAGTTTGAAATGTGTTGTATGGTTTTTGTGTGTGATCAGGCCAGGGCTTTGCTTGAATGGCACAGTACTGCACTGTTTTGTGGACATTGTGGAGAAAAGACTGTCCCCAAAGAAGCTGGGAGACGTAGGCAGTGTTCTAGTGAGCTGTGCAGGAAGCGAGTTTATCCTCGTGTTGATCCGGTGTGAATGTGCTTCTATCATAAATTTCACTTAGTAATTGCTTCATTTTCTTGTATAGTTGTCTTATACTGCCATTTTAACAGGTTGTCATAATGTTAGTGATTGATAAAGAAAATGACCGGGCTCTGTTAAGTAGGCAATCTCGATTCGTACCTAGAATGTGGAGTTGTTTGGCTGGTTTCATAGAGGTTAATGTCTTTGCCAACTTAAGGACCATTTGGGGGTTTAAAAAGCAGTTTCATTAGTTTCTATCCTTTTGTTGTCCTTAGCCAGGAGAAAGCTTAGAAGAAGCAGTGAAGAGAGAAACATGGGAGGAGACTGGTGTTGAAGTAGGAGAAGTTGTCTATCATAGCTCTCAACCATGGCCTGGTGGGAACATTGCAAACTTCGTTTCAGCATTATACATATTTTATTTTTTAGCTTTTTATTGATTGATTGAGTTCTCAATTTGGCTTGTTTCCAGTTGGACCAAGTAGCATGCCATGCCAGTTGATGGTTGGTTTCTTTGCATATGCCAAATCACTTGATATAAATGTCGACAAGGAAGAGTTGGAAGGTACGTAGGATATAATATATTGATGCATTTCACATGTCTATAATCAACTTTTCCTCCTGAGGAAAAAAATATTTGGTGTAATTGATGTTGTTTCGGTGAGAAACAATTTAGTGACCAAGATTATGAACTATTTCAGTCTTTTATTGAAAGTCATCTTTGTAGTAGAACTAGGAGCATTTGCAAGAATTTTGTTTGTGTGATTTTTAATAAAGATGACATGCGACATTGCACTCGTATTATATTAGATGAAGTTCTCATTCTCTTCTTTAAACTTATGTTTGACTAGATGCCCAGTGGCACAGCAGAGAAGAGGTCAAAAAAGCTTTAACATTTACTGAATATGAGAAGGCACAGAAAACAGCGGTAGAGAAGGTTGAGCAGATGTGCAGGGGTGTTGAGAAAGGACAGAACTTGTCTGCCGACTTCAATGTGGAAAGCGGTGAACTTGCTCCCATGTTTATACCAGGGCCATTTGCAATTGCCCATCACCTCATATCTTCTTGGGTCTATCAGGAAGCACCAGACAGTGTCAAAGCACATTCAAAACAACTTTGTGGTTCTAATTCGAATTTGTAGTCGTGATTCACTTCATCGATGTTCCAATTTCCTGGATTAGTTTTCTTTTGATTGTGAACTAAGCTCCATGTTACATTCAGGTTATTCAATACTGAATTTTACTTTTCCTTCTCGAGATTATTCCTACAATTCCATCCTTGCAACAGTATATTGTTTCATTTTTGATTGATCACATTACTCCAGATGTAACGTCTGTGTTATATGTTTTGAATCTTATAAATGCGAAAGTAATTTACTTAATATACTAGTTTTCTTCTCTTGTGGGTTGAACTTGATTTATTACTGTAAATTTCAATGTATGAACAGGGAAGCTAGACAAAGCATAACAGTGTAAAAACACAGAATAACGGCAATAACCGGACTCCTAGTCATTGAATCTTGATCGACTTCAGGTGTGTTGTTTTTCAAGTTCTTCATTCTTTGTACAGCTCCAGTCGATTTTCAAGATCAAAATGCTTCTGTTTATGGAGAGAGAGAGAGAGAGAGAAGCATAGTTTGGTTTATGGACACAATGCCATCACCGATGACAGCAAGATTTTATACAGAAATTTGGGTCTGCTTCTTATTTAGCTCTCTTCATCCGCCATTTCCTGTGCCCTTTGCCCATTTTATGGTTGACCTGGCCAAGGCATCCATAGGGTCAATACATTTCTTAAGAAGAGGATCATCATGAGGCAGAACACCCTGCAACTCATCAGAAGCGATGATGACAACGTTCACTCCCCTCACCAACAGAACCTGCACCGCGATTCTTAACAGATTTCGTGCCCCTTCCATGTCCCTTCTCTTCAGTGCCTCGATCGCAGGAACCACCACATGTTCCATCGTTGCCTTGTCTGGTACAACAACCTCAAAGCCCTGTGCAATTTCCATTCAAAACAAACAAAGAAACTGTTCCAATGAGACCCATTTTTGAACAAAATATCAATGTGCTGCTTAGTATCACTTAAGGTCCACGCTCATTGTTTCAACACAACATTGATGAATGTAAACAAGCTTATATGGTATGAGGATTACACAATTATTAGACTCGAATACTTTAGCTGTAGAAATGCAGACGAAGAGAAACATATAGGCCATGCCTCACCCTGCGCCAGCAACCAAAGACACTTCACATCATGAACTGATGAACATCATGTTAGACGACAACTATAACCGAAATATGTTAGAATTAGTTTACAATGTAAATCAAGCTAGGAAGCTTGGTTCATATAAGTGGCATAAAATCTATACCTGATTTCTTAGCTTCTGCTGGTAAAAACCAGCTGTTAAAGTTGCATCAGCAGCAAGCACCCCAATCCTCACACTACTCCCAGCTTCGAGTGGCTTCATCTTTGCTTCTGTGAGCTCTCTAGCAACACACTCACCAACATGAAGGAAACTCAAAGAACAGTCCTGAGAAATCTGTTCATGCCAAACATGAGACAAATGGCATGGCATGACTATGCATTGAGCTCCAGAGTTTTCTAGGAAAGCTCTTTTTCGACACAAACTGTCGATGATGGACCAATTGTTGCTTGAGTATTTGTTCTCAGTAGCTTTTCTCCTGAGTGATTGAAACAAACTGCGAATCGGAAGCTCTTTGTATTGTGTTGTATCACTGCACACAACAAAAGGGGGACACTCACCTCCATCTTTCAAACTCCACCAAACAAGCTTCTCCAAGAAAAGTAGGCTAGAATAGACAGACACTCCTCCAATGATTCCCACAGTGTTTGGTTGGCTTAGCACAAACTTAGAGACTTGCCGGTTCTTTAAAGCCATGCCTTTCTTGGATTGATCAGACAGATTTCCATTTCCATTTCCACCTTTTCCATTAGTTTGTAGAACTGAGGATACTTGTACAGCTACATATGGGCTTGATTTGGTTCTGTTTTGGGTTCTGTTTTCGCTTAGAACACCGAGAAGAAAAGTTGGACGATTTTGGGTGTGGAAGAACATTGTCAAGCTAGACAACTAGTCCTGCACTAATCAAGACCCCATAAGCATATCTATACTTCTACAAGTATACATGGTCTTACTTGGAGTAAAAGAAACCCAAGAACAAGGATATAAAGAATCTATGGAAGATTTTCAGACTGTAAATCCTAAACTGAGAAGCTACACAAAACCCACCCTTATGAAAAATGCATTGCTACAAGTGAGAATTGTGAGGCATTTCCAGACCACTAGGAGAGTTGAGAACTTTGAGGGATTTTATATATGGAAATAATCAGAGCGAAGGTCCAATCATGAAAAGTTACAAGGAATCTTCACTCAATTTTCTTGTCAGGTTTTGCCAACATTGCTTCATTCTCAGCCGTTGTAGAAACAATGTTATAATATAATGCAACTGAAGAAAATTTAATGCCAAAATATCTATGTAGTGAAGACTTAGTTACCACCTCGGACTTGTATATTTCCATCTGTTAATTCTGATCAGGATTGCAGTGGTTGGGTTTGGTGCAGCTGGACTTATAAGATATAAGCTGACTTTTAGCTTATAAGCAGAAGGTGAGTGTTTGCAGCTTCTCATTTTTCTCTCAAAACACTTTATACTTTTTTATGAAGTAGCTTATTTTTAGATTTACCAAACACCAAAACTTTTGGTGCTTAAAAGCAAAAGAGCTTATAAGTTCTCCTAAACCCAGCCAGTGTGACCTAGACTTCACTCTGATTTACTTCTAGGATGGTGAGTGCTCAACTAATTATCAGGAGTAAACTTTGGTATTCCAAAAAACGCACCCAGTAGTACAACATGACACCTCATTTTCATTGTTGTTGGGTAGCGTAAAATGCCACAATCATTAGTTTTTCTAGATTTTTTAAAACAATTCATCGAACACCTTGCTGCGACACTTTTAACAGTGTCGAAACTCGTGAAACTACTGGAGTGATTTAACTGATGCTCTTGTTATCACTATGGGATAAATTATGGATTGGACATGTAGTTTTTAGATGATTGTTTTCTCCCAACAAAGCAAAACACACCGACTGAGATGAAGCAAGTGATATTACATATTGGGATCCACCTTAGCTTTGACTCATTTGAAGTAATTTGTCGAACATCTTAACATATGAACCAGTTTAACCCTTAGAATGTGTTCACTGCAGGCAACCCTGGATTGGAACAGCCATTGCATCCCTCCAATCTTCGATCTCCAATCTCCATAGTCCATAAAATTCACTATTGTTGTTGGTACTTGTTTGCATATCAAGAAACAACAAAGAGTCTTTTTCAATCTATATCAACCAGTGAGTGCTAAACTCATCACCATTGTGCGCACTCCAATTATTGGAACTTCGATTTGAACTCAGCAAAACACAGATCGACAGGTCGATATGTATGTCTTCTTCCAAAGTCCATTCACCTAGACCCGCCTAGTTTCTATATCAATTCTTTTCCTTATCAAAGGTACCATAATATTGTAATTCTTGCAAGTTTGTTCTGAGGAATCTTCATCAAAGTCAGATCAGTGACACATTTCATCTGGATTCCATTGCTTGAGATACCATTTTAACTTATCATTCTCATTATCATGTTCATGTTAGTTAGACTACAAATCATGTTTGGTCTATTTCTGTGTTGTTATCACATCCAAATTTCAGACGACCAAAATGTTCATGAATGTAGCACGGTTTCACCACCGAAATGTAAAACAATGTAATGTGTTAACCTCAGAAAAACAACATTCACTCCTTAACAAAATAACATTAGCCATTTATAGTATTATAAGAAACACAAAATATTTCTTTCCCCTAGAATTTTTTTACCATTTATAGTACTAAACACCAGCCAAAATATCTTCCTGGTTTGTCCAGCTGATCGAAGATTCAGGCAATCTCCATTGAAGAATGGCTTTCTGAAGGGACCTACTACCCCTTTGCTAGTTTGTCATTCATTTTGTGGCTTAAGTTTAAGATGAAGGTGAGAGTTGATTTTCTGGTTTATCTTTCTTCACTGTTTTAATCCAGGTATAAACTGTTGGAAAGTGACCAATATATACAAACTGGAAAAGATAAACATCATCATCATCATCATCCTTGTCCTTCTCTTCCTCATCGGCATCAGTAGGTGAATCATATGTTCATTGCTTAATCCCACTTGATAAATTTCTTTGTTTGACAGTTACTATCCCCAATTACTTGCTGAGAATTGTATTATTCAGTAATTTAACTTTATTACCGTTCTAAATCAATAAGAGAACTCTGTTCCTGGTCTTGTATTATTCAGTAATTAACTTTTCATATCTGCTATTGCTCATCTGGTGATGGTGCAGTGAATTTCCTCAATGTTGATTTTATGAATAACCAAAAATGGGTTAGCAAATTTTGTATATATATACAAGCATATTTGAGAAAACCATGGAGGACGAAAAGAAGACCAAGTAGATTCCATGCCAGTATTGCCACATCGAATATGAAAATCAAGATCACCTGATGGCGAAAATGTATGCTAGAACTTGCAGGGTGTGCGGTCTACTATTTTCAAGTCTCAATGTGATGTTTGCCACAGCGAATCGTTCTTCGCATGCAGGTAATTAGTATAGGAAATGGTGGAACAATCAAATACCACAAATTAACGCAATGAAGATGTGATCTACAAAGGTTAATTGATCTCATGAACAAGAAAAATAAATCTTGTGAATGAAGTAATAACTGACGAGCCTGGTAAAAACATAAGAAACACGAATTGATACTTTGACAATGGAACCTGTCAGCATGAACAAAAACTATTGGGGGGGTTGAACTTACCACCAAAACCTAATGACTCCAATCTTGTTAAGCAACGGGGTCCAAACCCATGTGTAGCAGATTTGGCTAAATGTCGAAAAACACTGGACCAACAAGAAAGTCTTTGGTGTGACGGATATGTCATATTCTACATCAAAATCGTAAGTATATTTATATGTTTGTTTCGGTTTCTTTATGATTCTCTATGATGAAACTTAATTAGTAAATTTATATTGAGGAGTTAAAACATGTTAAGCTCATAAATGGTTCGATAGGGTGAAGCTTAATTAATATATTTACATTAGTGAGTTAAAACATGTTAACCTCACAAATTAATCTAAGACTCATGACTCAATACATCAAGAGTTCCACTTGTCTATTACAAAACCATAAACCTTCTTCATCCTCAGAAAAAACCATGTTCGGCTTTCTGGCCACATACCTGGCTAGACCAAGGACTCATCAAAAGGCCAGGCCCGTATTCGTCTCTGGCCCGCCCAAATCGAAAATATCAGTACACTTGACCCCGATTAACCAATCACTGACCGCCACGCAAGCGGCGTAGAAAGGGAAAGAAAACCAAAATCTTCCTAGACTATTCTTCAGTCTGCTTCTTCACCACTGAAGGTTTTACCGTGGAGAAAAATGGCTGTCTTCTTTCAGAGACTCGCCAAGGCCACCCCAACCGCCTTCAACTCCGGCTCCGGTCACTCCAAGTTGGCCTTCCGCTTCCCGATCGGAGCACTCGCGGCTGTCTCCGGCGGAATCTCGTACATCTACTACCACTCGTCGGTCGATCCGGTAAGATTCCCTCGCCGATTTATTCTAGGTTGTAGTCCTGTTGTATCACAATGTAGTGCACCTTTGTGGCTGTGGTGTGTGGAGTAGCGGATTAGGTTTTGGTGATCTTAATTGATTTTGATTTTATTTTAGTGTTTGAATCTGGAAATTATAGTTGAGTTAACTAGAGGGATTTGGATAGTAGAGTATTTGATTTGTGAGGACTGAGGAAGCTGCATTTGGATTCTTTGGAGCTTTGGAGTGATTGTTCATGCATTTGGCTTTCGTTTCGATAAGAGTAGTCAGTAGTGTGTTTGATATGTGGTAAGATAATAGATATTGCTTCGCTGTTGAATGAGTGACATTAACAAGAATACAGGAGATGAAGTGTTCTGTTGGGTTAGCATTTGATAGACATGTCTCCATTACGTTTACAACTGCAAGAGTTGCTGGATTGTGTCGATTGGTTAGGTTTGTCCTTCATTGATTATTGGACGATTGCATTCCCATTTTTTTTCGTTGTCAACTACATTTGATCAATTAGGGAGTAGAGGGAAGCATCTTACGACGATGTTTATGTGTATTGTTTTCTTTGTAAAACCTGTCTGTGATATACATTGACATGCTACGTTTCGGCTAAATGTTAGTTGTTTAATATGAACCAACGTAGAAAGTTGTTTGTGAGTAAGTCTGTTCTTCAGTATTGAGAGTTGAATACTCTTATTTCTTTCACAGGTTTATCTTGATGAAATCAAAGAAGAGATTGGTCCAAAGTTGGTGAGTTTGTTTTCCCTCACACACTCGGAATTGGAATTTTTAAGACTATATATTTAACTTAGAGGTTTTCATCTTGGAGTAATAGGAACTTATCATATCAAGCATGAATCCTGGACATATGCCATATGTCCTGTTTTGTCACCCCTAATTCATACTGAGTTATTGTTTTTAATGTGTTTCTTCAGCACTTAATCCGAATAAATGGACAGAATTTAAGCTACAAGACACAGCAAGAGTTAGCCACAATACTCAATTGTTCAGGTATAATCTTCTAGTCTGACTCAATCTTCAATCACTCTATATCCTTACTGTTTGATAATTCCTCTCAGTTTCTCTGTGACGTTTTCTTTTTTAATTTCCTCTCCCTCATTAAATGCTTATGGTCAAAAATAACATGTGTTGCCCACATACATAGCATGTAATTCACAAATGGGAGGTTAATATGGAAACGGAAATGTTTTCAACTTTCTCCTAGACCTGCAAATAGTGTGAGCATATCCCATGCAAATGTTCTTATACTAATTATCTTTGTTATCCAAAATTTGCAGATTTACATTTGACCCAACTGCCAAGTTAGGTTATATGTGGCCTCATGCCTCATTACAAGGTATACACTGCTTTATCATGGAATTCCTAGTTCATTGGAAGTTATTTATCATATCTAATTTCTTTTGATGTGGTGTTGTTGACACCAGGGCTCCAATTGGACAAGATGCTGAAGGGAAGCCAAAATTTGTCACACGCCCGTAAGTCAAACGTCACTATTATTGGAAATTTATCATGTGCCATTTGAGGTCCAGTAACTATGCGGTTTACTTGAATCCATTTATTTGAGTTCTGGATCTTACTTTTCACTTGGTTGTTGTTCTCAAACTGTACCCTAACATCCGAAACTTATTTGGCATGCCTATATATCCAGGAATACTCCTATATCAGATCCAGATGCCAAGGGATACTTTGACTTGTTGATAAAGGTATGCTGTCTATGTTGGTCACATATACCGCTGCTTTGCTTTGTGTTTTGAGGATTTATTGATTAATGGATGTAATTTCATGTTTCTTTCCTATCATCGGAACTGTGTGTAGGTGTATCCAGAAGGGAAAATGAGCCAGCATTTTTCAAGCTTAAAACCAGGCGATGTACTTGAAGTGAAGGGGTAATCTATTTTTACAAGTGAAATGGGTAGTAGAGGATACTCTCTAAGTTATCCAATAATCAGGTGTATCTGTTTATTTCAGGCCCATTGAAAAGCTGAGATATATTCCCAACATGAAGAAACATATTGGCATGGTAAGAGCAAGTATTCTAGAAACACTTTGACATTAATAGCCAGGGGCTAGTCATTTGTCGGTTGTAATTACTAAGAAATCTGTATGGTCATCTCTCTCACGTGTAATTTCTTTGTTTCATTCAGATTGCAGGCCGTACTGGTATTACTCCAATGCTTCAGGTCATTGAGGCTATACTTAAAAATCCTGATGACACAACCAAGGTGAGTCCAACTACAGTTTTCATCATGATTCTACATTTGGAGCACGTGTGATTGTCATTTTTTATTGTCAATTTGATGAAACTATTCACTATCCGGAACATACTTTTCTAATTGTGAATATTAAACTGTGATGTTGACATAGGTGTCACTGCTTTATGCTAATGTGTCTCCAGATGACATACTGCTTAAACAGAAACTTGACCTAATTGCAGCTGGCCACCCTAATTTGAAGGTATCATTTGCCTCATTTTAAAATAACTAACTATTGTCATTACAGATTTGATTTTATCTCACAGAATGTATTCTATTGGGAAAATCAGGTCTATTACACAGTTGATAACCCTACAAAGAGTTGGAATGGAGGGAAAGGCTATATATCAAAGGACATGGCTGTTAAAGGGTTACCTGGTTCCGCTGAAGATACTCTCATCCTTGTAAGCGTTATTTGGGAGAGTTACTCATCTACTTGTTGCATATAGTATCATATACATACAACGTTCAGTATTTGCTCAAACTCATCGACCAACATCATTTCACCTTGTCCACTCTTGCAGGTATGCGGTCCTCCTGGGATGATGGAACACATATCTGGAGGCAGAGCTAAAGACTGGTCACAAGCAGAGGTAAGAAAGACATTGTGTTGTTTTAATGGTTAATGACTGAGCATTTCTCTCTTCTTCCTGCTTTGTAGTCTGATAAGTTCTCTCTTTGCTTTGTTACAGCTCTCTGGCATACTAAAAGAACTTGGCTACACAGAAGAAATGGTTTACAAATTTTGAAAATTAGCAGAGGCCGTTTAGGTTTTGAAGCGATGACTAGGAACAGTTTGCTGCCAATAAGATGTTTTCATAGGAAGCATAACAATTTCTCTATGGTGTTTATACCCCATTTAAATGGAATCCTAGTGTGCATAGGAATCAGCTACTTTTGTTATGACTTGGTTCACAGTATTTGTATTCTTGCAGCTGAATCTTATGTTTAATACAAATTATCACCGGAAGGCAACTTGACTATAAAACCTGTCTCAACACTTTTGTGGTTTTATTCATTCGGAATGTAAACACTGATTAAATATATCTTTCATAGACACCTTTTAAAGAATAATCCTATATGAACAAGAGAGGAAAAAAAACCCAGTATATGAATGATCTGAGAGACTGTTCTGGTTGATCCTCCCGATTGCAACGATTGGCTTTTATTGGGCTGATAGTTTTGCACTGGGTTTGGCCCAAGACGAAAAAAAACCCCAACTCACTCGCTCGTGGTGGTTTGCAATGGACGTTGAAGATTTGCTGAAGCGAAACACCGATTGCGTCCATTTCATGAATACCCCTCCCGCCTGCGACAAGGTTCGTCATCCATCTCATATCAGATTACCTACAATTTCTAGGTTCAGGGTTTCTGAAAATGGTTGGCTTTGCGTTTCAGGGTTTTTACATGTTTCATTGTTGTAGTTTGAGCTTTGTGCTTTGTTTGGATAGTGACATTGGTGGTGGTGGTGATGTTTGTGACTCAGGGACTTGAATGTGAGTTTCGACACAGCAAGATTGCCAGGCTCAACCCGAAAGTTTGCAGGTACTGGTTGGCTGGGGATTGTCTTAATCTCACCTGTGCTTTTAGGCATCCTGTAAGTCTCCCATTACCTTCTCTTGTTATATGAAACAAATTCCGGCATATTGATGACTGCACTGCTGTGTATAATAATCTGCTGAATTGTTAAACTTCCTTGTAACGTATCGTTTCTATTACCGTTTTGGGATAGAAGTATTAGGATACTAGATGGTTAGCTTCTGAGCAAGTGACTGTTAATTTACATCTCTATTTTAGTTTTTTTGGAATAGTCTAGTGGAGATTTTATCAATTCATAGTGGATTTAGACCTTTAGTGGCTGTTTCTAATCCCCCTCGGTCATTTGATTACGTATTGAATACTTGTGTTTGTTTGTGAAGCCATTGGAAGGGCATGAAGCAGCACCATCAGAGTCTGTTCTATCTTCCATATCGGCAAACAAGAGCGATGTTCCTTGTTATTTTTACTTTAATGGGATATGCAGCAAAGGTGATAGCTGCTCGTTTTTGCATGACATTGATGGTAGTCCATCGACTAGGAAATGTTTGAACACAGCCTCTACATGTACTGAAGCATTTCCTTCAGAAAACAAGGCATCCGTAGTAAATGAAACAGCATCAGCACCAACAGTTGGACTCCACAACCCTTTGAGAACTGTGACAAAGACAAGAGTTGATACAAGATTCCAGCCTAAGCAGGATCTTGATTATGGGGAACAACCACAGAAAAGTGTTTCTCATGTTTCTGAATATGGGGATGAAGAGGGTAATGAAATTAGATCAGACTCCTTGTGTCTTCCAGCTGAAGGCTCTATGCATAGCAAATCTCCATTATTCACTTATCAGAGTTCAGAAGAGGGAGCAGATGACCTTATTGTACAAGATGCATGGTGGGAGTCATCTCCGGACTTTGATGTTATTGTCGATTGTAAGTCAGAGAATTTGGGTGGTGAGGAGAGCCCTGAGTACTTTCCGACACTAGATGGAGAGCGCTGGAAACTAAATAAGGAGTGGCACGATTATGACAATCCAGATGAGTATGATATACAGTGTCCTAGTGCTGAACTTTGGTATGAAAGCAAAATTTATGACTCTTATGATTGTCTAGATACCAGGTACCTTTTTGGTAATGAGAGAAGTATTCATGGCTATGCAGAGGATAGAATGTTGGATTCCATATTGTCCCACAAGAGGAAGATTATGCCAATGGAAGATGACCAGGATGGTTTTGATCTTAGAAACCACCTGAGAAGACGAAGAGTGATTGATGATTGTTCAGTACATCAAAGGCATGATGCGGGTCGCCCCAGAAGATTGGCATCAGAAGTGGGGAACAGAACTTATGACACACGCAAGGAGAATGAAGCATTTAACAGTGTTGAAATTCAACGTCGTCTGCATCAGCATTCGCAGCAGCACAGATTTCGGAACCATCAGGAAAGAAGACTGGCTAAGCAACAGTTTTCTTCATGTGATGTCACAAGGGAACCGTTATCAAGGGAGAAGAGATTGCCAAAAGAGAATTCAATTATCTTCACAGGACCCAAGTCCCTTGCTCAGATTAAAGAAGAGAAGAAGAAAACAGGAGATAATGGAGGTGGTATTAGGAAGTCGAGATAAGTGCAGAGAACTCGTGATGATTTCCAGGGCCCTAAAACTTTCACTGAAATACTAAAAGAAAAGAGGAAGATAGCTGACAGGAGTGGTTCTGGCAGACACTGAAGACTGTTGTTCGTGTCCATTACTAGGTAGAATTAGAATTGTAGAAGTACTTGCTAGATGAATATTATGCGCGCGCGCCTTTTTCAGAATCTTATCTGCATTTTGTGGAGACCTTTTTCTTCAAGGGAGGAGAATATAATGCCCCTGTGTGGTCTAACATTATAGGGGAGCATTCAAGGGTGCTAGAAACTTGTTTGTGGGAGTACATCAGTTGAGCATATACTGCCCCTATGTGGTCCAACCTAGACTCCTAGAGCCGAGCCATGGTAGACTCCTGCTCCCGACGAAGACTTGAAGCCATTGAAAGGATACAGGAGAGTGCTGTTTCACTGGTATCGTTTCTGCTCATAATTTACTCATTTGGTTTCTATTCTCGCCTATATCTGGGAGTAACATTGACTAGTTCTGAGGTTGTGATGCATGATGTTCTCGTTTAACTTGTGTGTTTTGTTCTGTTTCTAGTCTTCTACAATAATGGTTCGCCAAATGAGAACATGAAGGAGATTCAGACATTGATAATGTCTTCCACTTAACATCACAGCTAGCTAATTAACACATTCTGTTTCTCTCCTCTTTTGACCAAGTCAACCCCGCATTCTCTAAAAACGACACAAACACGCCCAAAACGACACTAGATAGTCACCTTCATTTCCTCCATCTCTATAATATAAAAGGCTTTCACTCCAACGACCCTTGTATTTATACCTCTCAGCTCACATTCACCACTTGAATTCCTTCTCAGAAATCCCTCACAGAATCCTCTAGAATTCTTCACCTTCATCATCGCCACCTCCCAAACGATCTGATCAGCTCCGATCTTAAAAATCGAAACCGTTGATGGCGGAATTGCAGAGGTCGGAGAGCACCTTCAGG
The DNA here is from genome assembly GCA_951800085.1 of Comarum palustre. NCBI lineage: Eukaryota > Viridiplantae > Streptophyta > Magnoliopsida > Rosales > Rosaceae > Comarum > Comarum palustre. Next base: position 1,743,098 of record OX637588.1, on the reverse strand, counting down.
AGGCAAGGATCGTCCGGTTTGATTTGGGACGATAAGTTTCTACAGAGGGCTTTGAATCAAGTCGAGGCCGAGAAGCAAGCCGAAGCCGCCGCCGCCGCTCAGGGCGGTTCAGACGGCCCTGGGGCTTCTCAGGGAGGAGGAGCCGGAGGAGGGAGGGGGTATAAGACGGTGAAAGTTGCGCCGCCGATGATGGACCCGCCTTCGCCGAAGGTGTCAGGGTGTTGCGGAGTGTTTGGGAAGCCGGCGGCGTCGAAGCGGCCCAGATCGAACCAGCGGAGGTCAAAGTAGGTGTGGTTTGGTTTCTGCTCCAATTTTTAAATTAGTTTTAAGAAGAAAAAATTAAATTAAACACTCTGCATGTTTTGATTTTTCGATGTTCTTTTTTTCTTTTTTATGAGTGATTGTAATGTTAATGGTAATGATAAAAATGTATAATTCTAAATACTTTTGGGTTGGTGTTTTGGTGGTGAGCTATTTATGATTAGTGTTACATTCCATTTCTTCGAATTTCCGAAAAATTTAGATGATAGTTTGGAGTTTGATCTAGCTACATACAACTAGGATCATGTTTTGATGAGTGCAAAATATTTTCCATTACGTAACGATGAGATTGTTAGGTAGTAAATGACTCACTACGAGACCTGTGATTCTAATCCTGGGTCGGTTTCAAACCCTTCCCAATTTCAATCGTTCCGTAATTTGGTTATGTTGCTAATTTCCCAAATGACGTAGTTTTGGGTTCTTCCTCGATCATTTGTGTTTAGCCTTTCCTGCCATGACCGTTCTTAGAGAGTGGGACATGTAAGTTTGTTCTATTCAACAAAGTTGTGCTCGGTCTTATATTTTTTCTGAAACCCAAATACCCATTATTGACTTGTTTCCAATGTGGGTTTGTTGGAAAGTTTCCAATTACATTGGCCCTTTAGGCTTAGGACAGCGCATACCATTACGCGTTTTTCCCATTTTTTTCTTCGATACACGACCGTAGTATTATTTAAACAATAATGTCAGAAACCTGGAGGGTGCTGGTTGGTTTTTTAGTTGGTATTTCGGTGAGTACCTGCTTTGTTTTCATCTGGAATATTTTGTTTTTATATCTTCGCCGGCCGGCCGGAATATTCTAATGATTGGTTACCTCCGCGGTTTATTTTAGAGTTAATTTCAACATGGAAGCGTAGTTTTATAGTGTCTTCTAAACAATGACAATTCGACTCTTGTAGCATTGGTTTGTGACTACACATCGTACAAATTAACTCAATAGATATGATATGACGATCATAAGTCGTCTGATTTTGTGAAACCGTACGAAGATTGCTCTAGAATTGTTAGCATGATCTTGTTTGATTTCGTGAAACTGTTTGAAGAGTGCTCTAGAGTCTAGACTTGTTCGTATGTTCGAGAATGATTACCTGTATGAAACTCAGAAATTAGGGATTTGGTGTTGGTGTTGGTCCCGGCAATTATGGAAGGATTGGAATGTGAAAAGGAGACGGCTAATAAAGCTATCAGCTAATTCGTCCTCTAATCCAAAATTTCTTGGTTTTCATTTCAAAGCCAATGAATTTTGAATAATGAACCGTAAGCCAGTGAGATTTTTGGATTATACTTAAGTGGACACGTAAGGATAGGATTACCAACTCTTTTTCTTCTTTTGTTGTAATTTCAACTTTGCGGCCTCTCCCTTTGTGTATGAACTATGAAGAACATCAATGGAAGAATGAAAATGGATCCAATCTGTATCCCCTATCACCAACAAACCGAGGTACATGACCGAGGGAGGTCAAGACCAAACCAGCAACTCTACCTTCTAAGTCGTACTTACCCTACCTTCCCATTCCTCTTTCTCTTCATCACTATTCACAAGTGATCGAGATCTTTCATGAGTTCATGGAATTCATGTAGCAAACCTTGTATGCTCGGTTAACATGAGACTCGCTCTTTATAATGATAGTCATATACTCATATACGTCAATTTCGCGTATAAGTTATAAAATGAAGCGTATAAAATATTTCGTAATGATTTTACAATATAATTGAAGGTTTGACCGTAAATGAACTAGTATGTAGTCAGATGTACTCGAATGTTAAATCATGAGAGAAGTCTACAGACAAATACGATGCCTCCCACACTTTCAGACGACCAATCTTCATTGCTTATTATTAGTCATTTTCATAGTTAATGATGATATTTTAGATAATAAAACAAAAACTAAACCCAACCACCCTATGATGCTTTGGACAAATACCAGAAAGCCATCTTACTTAGACAATTGGCAATTAGCAGCCGCAACAGATACCCCATTCTTCTTGGTTGGACAAATTCAAGAAAGCCAACAATCCAATATAGAAGGAAATTAGGACCAGAAAAGAAGGGTCAGACCAAACTGGCATACCATCCTTGACTCGCAGGTCCTACCTCTCCTCTTTCTGCTTCTATCCTCACGACTTCTTCAGTTCTTCTGCCTCTCCTCAGATTTTGTATAAACCTGATTAGTGATTGCTTTACATCTTAATCCTTTCTTCGTTTCTGTTTACTGTTTCGAGTTCTGGAATAAACATTTATAACACTGCTCATACTACCGAGTAGGATGTAGTGATTTATCTCACATTCTCATGTAATCGAATTCTTGCAATGATTAAATTGTTTGAGGAAGGTCAGAATTAAGAAGTAAAACATGATAGACAAAACCGAAATGCAAGGTAAAACAAAAAATTTGTTCACGTTAATAAGAGATGCATCATTACATTTGATTGTTTATCTAAATAATTTTGTATATTTCTATTTGTATTTTTCTAATTTACATAATGAAGAATCATTTTCAATAAATTTCGCGTGGGCTCGAACTCGTTACTTAAAGATGCATTAATGTGATATTATGCACACTTTAAGAACACAATAATGAGGAAACAACTTTCTCCCCGCCCTAACTTCTCTACCCTCATTTCCACCTCTCTAAATCAATAACATGTGTCATTTATATTCTTAAATATATAATTAGAGTGAGTTAAGGACACATGTCATTGATTTAAGGAGGGGAGAATGAGGTTGGGGGAAGTTAGGGTGGAGAGCAAAATTGTTTTGCAATAATGACTAGACAAGACAAACCGCAGCTTTCTGGATTTTGGTTCTGAACAACAAAACGCATAGCTTCTCCATTGAGAAATATAGGAAGCAACCTGTCGAATGCGTCACGAACGACCCGAAACCTGATCCCACGATGCAATGCCATGCCGGTCCATATGTTTTATCAAACTCCTGCACATGTAACGCCATCTTAGTCTATATTTTATTGGAGTCTTCAGATCCAAGATCCAGAAATTCTGTGTTCTGAAGGGGTCAGACGACAGTGCATGGCCCCAATAATGACAGACAAAGAGGAAGAGAGACATCGTGCTGTGTTTTCAGAAATCAACACCAAGAAGAAGATCTGGGTCAGTGCATTGTCTTCCTCACACATTCAATATTGTTCGTAAGTGGGTTTGTTCTATACGATCGATCCTACATCGTCAATCATCAATAACAAAATGAAGAGAAACTCCAAAAAGAAACTACAGGAAGCAAGAATACAATCGTGTATATCCAAAGTTCCAAACACCTGTCTCTTTGGCCTCTCAAGGACTCATCCCCATTAACAATTATAGTATGGAAAACACAGTAAAATCCTTGAGAGCTAATAAAGCGCAATCCTCTGTTTGATCAAGATAACGAAAAGCTAGCTAATTAACAACGTTGGTGTACCTTTTTGAGGTTGTAAGCCATGTATTTGGGGCTAAACTTCTCCAAACTGTCGCAGGTTCTTCTGGCGCTGCGGAAGGCATGGACTTGCATGAAGCCAGGCATGTCTGAAACCAGGACCTTCAATTGAAGAAACGAAGCCACTGATCCCAAGTTGTTTTCGACATGAGACACCGACTTTCTTGAAGCTTCCACCATCACTACAACTTTCTTATCGGGTTCTTCTCTTTGACTCTGATCATCAGCATGATGCTCCAACTGATGATCTACTACCTCTTGACGTGTTTTCGACTTCCTGGACAAACTGAACCAGCTACGTAAAATCGGGTACTTATCTACCATGTCAAGCTTCGATTCCTGCTTTATGGGACGTCCAGGGCTGGGTTTGTACGAGGACATGAAACCCTTCTTCTGCTTCTTTTCATGGTCATGAAAGGGGGTGTTCATGTATGAGCTCTCTCTTTCTGTAGTTGTCTAGTTGAGTGTTTGTTGTGGTTATAATGAGGAAATAGGGACTGTGGAGTCATGGCCACAAAGAAAATGGGAGTATAAATGGATTGATTAATATTTGATTAGGACGGTAACATAGTTTATAGAAGCAAACCATGTGTGCTTGCCTGTAATCCTGAATATTTATATCTTCCATGATCAATTAGATTGGTAACTTCTTTGAATAAGAGAGTGACAAGACAATCGACTCGTGTGTCGTTTTTGAGTTGTACCATATTCTATCATGATGATGGTTTAGTTAAAATTCTTATTCACTACCTTATGCATGATTAATGGTGTTAATGCATGTACTCTCGAATTGAAACATATATCTTAGTTTCGAGAAATGTTAGCAACGATTTATCTAATGCGCGCACAAATGTGAAATGTCGACGTTTAAAGAGAATTTTGCTAGAGTTCTTCCTTTCATGCATGCCAATGCACTCGCACATCATACTGTTTGCGAACAAAATCTTTCTTTAATCTGGTTAGAAACTAGGCTGGATTAGCAGATGAATCGGATCAAACTCTTTCTTTTCATTACAGATTACTACATGATGAGCTGCATGTAAAACTAACATGTCAATCTTTTGTGCTTGATTCATTGTGCGGTGATCTTAGCAATTAGAATACATCAAAGCAAGACTGAACCAATTTTGTTGTTGTTACCTAAAATCAATAATGGAGCTGGCCGGTAATTGCTGTTTGGGGGCAATATTTGTCTGCAATGGTTTTGGATTTCCAGACAGATTAGAAGAGGGCCCCCAGAGTCCCAGACCCTCGCTACCTTCCACCGCTTATTTGTTGGGGTAGCCAACAAAAAGGGTCGCTGTCTTTGATTTGCTCCTCTTATTTAGAATTGGAGCTAGAGTATCTACCCAAAAAAATTGATCGATAACATTATAGAGGAGTAGGACAGCACAAGTTTTGTATAGATTTGTAGCTAGCTCCTATACTCATATACAATTTGGCTATGTTCTGTAACCACCATTGTATTTTTCAGAGTTCTTTCTTCAAATCAGAATCTTCACCAAACCATGAAGAAGAAAAGAGCTGAAACGATAAGGAAGTAATAATAAGGAAGCCGAAATCCTTGGTTCAAATTTAGTCAATGGAACTTTGGTGAGCTTCTTCATAAGTCATAACCTAGCATGTGCTCCATCTTTGAAATTAGATCTTGTTGGGAAAAAAATATGATCCATGGGATCAAATTTCCCACTATTGTTATGAAGGGTTCATCTATGGTACCTACATATATCTTATACCTTCATTTATTACTATTTAGACAAAAATTACTATTTATTTGAACCGTTTACAACATTGACAACGAATTTACCACATTGGTTTTACACATTTACCTATAATTGAACCAAATTACTATATCCACAACAATTTATTCATAAACTTGTAAAAAGTCATAGATTGAGTAATTACCACTAATAAAACTAAATTACCTAAATTATGACTCAATTACCGTACTAACAATAAAATTGTTCTCATCTTAGTAAATGTGAGTATCACTATCATATACATATACATGTAGGTACTATAGAAAATTTCTTGTTACAAGCCCAGAAGAAAAAAATAATTATTAGATAATATGAGAAAATGTATTATGTGATTTTGCCTATGATATGCATAACAATATGTCCCATGGTTTCTGTAGACTCAAAATTTTGGCAAGCTCTATACCACAGAAACCTTCATATACCCAAAAACTCTATGAAATAGAAGCTTATTCCACATTAACTTTGTGGGGTGTGTGCAGAAGCATGTTTGTTATTGTATTGATGGGGGGTGATGGATGAGTCTGTATTCTAGCCAGTTGGTTATCTTCATTCATAATAATACACTCTTGAATAGGGACAAGCATGGTCTGTAGATCACTATTATACTGATATTGTCTTAACTTAACTATCTTTAAGGTGTTGGGTTTTAAATACAAAAAGTCTCGGTACAATTAGATATGATTCATTCACTTATAAGTTATATTTTATTTATTTTTTTTTCTTTTTAATGTGAGATCTTTTCTTTTCAACAGTTACAAGCTATTGGGTGACCCCAGATTCGAAAGGACACATTGTGTGGGCTAAAACCTCAGCACCAAACCTTTCATTGGGGGAGGGTCCTGCAGATAATTATATATTAATTATGTATACCTCTCTCATTTTCATACTTTTATGACAATGAGAGTTTGAGAGCTAGGTCCTGAGGCCCGCCCCTGAGATGTGAGCTGTTTGTGAATCTAATCTGGGTTTCTTATGCAATCCACGACCACTCACCAAATATCTGAGATTTGTACGTAACAGATGATTCAAATCCACAGAGGCATAGCCATATGTGCACCAAACCATTCTTATACTGCAAGAGATTGAGATGGTGTAGTATAAGAAGGGGTTATGAACATCAAACGTAAAGTTGTAACTAGGAAGAGTAGATAGGATCGATGTTGCCTGGTCAATATTATAGCTTAGATTAGCTAAAATGAATAATGTTAGATGCAAAGTTTGCTATCCTGTTTCTAATACGAGGAGTTTTGGAATGGAAGAGAGCTTGATTTCTGTTTTGAGGTTTTGAGTTTGTGTCTTTGTGAACCAACTACAAGATAGAAGTAAAATTTGAGAAAACCCACCGTACGATGGTAGAAATAGCATGAGATATATCGTAATGGTAAACCGTAATTACGCTTAGGCGCTTCAATGGGGATCCTAACTACCGGAAGGTCAATTTAACAAAAAAATTCATGGGTTATGGACTCACATATATAAGAATTTGAGGTGCGAAAACGGGAAACATACAGTTACGCACGCTAGCGGTCAACCTAGTTTCGTGTAAAAAATAAAAGTGAATTAAGGTTGACCAGTTCGATAAGGGGCGCAACGCGTCCGAAACTGGGTGACTTTTTTTTCAATATACCTATTTAATTAACATGACTACATCAGAAGGTGAAAATTTAATTCTCACATAATTAAGACATCGGAGGATTGGCACGTGGCCACTAAGGGAGTGTAACTTGTTTATTAGGTTTTGAGTTTGTGTGTCTTTGTGAACCAACTACAAGATAGAAGTAAAATTTGAGAAAACCCACCGTACGATGGCAGAAATAGTATGAGATATAAACATGGTAGAAATTTCAAGTCATTTCGTTAAAGATGCGGTCTCCATCATAATGGTAAACCTTAATTACGCTTAGGCGCTTCAAAGGGGAGCCTAACTACCGGAATGTCAATTTAACAAAAAAAATTCATGGGTTCTAGACTCACATATATAAGAGTTTGAAGTGCAAAAAGGAAAAAATAAAGTTTAGCATGTTGGCTGTCGACCATGTTTTGTGTAAAAAAATGAAGGTGATTAAAAGTTGACCGATTCGATGAGCAACATAAAAAATTTAAAACATGATGAATTTTTTCAATAGACCTGTTTAATTACCTTAACAACGTCAGACGGTGGAAATTTTATTTTCACATTTTTAAGACATCGGATCGGCATGTGGCCACTAAAGGGGTGTAACTTGTTTATTAGATTATAAGTGTTTGTGTGTCTTTGTGAACCAACAACAGGATATAAGTAAAATTTGAGAAAACTCACCATACGATGGAAGCAATAGTATGCAATATGAACGTTGTAGAAATTTTAAGTCTTTTCATTAAAGATGCGGCCTCCATCATAATGGTAAACCCTAACATATTGCACCCCATTTGTAACATCCCACATCGACCAACGGAGAGGGTGATGTACCATATATGTACATCGGTGACACCCATCTAGCACGAGGCCTTTTGGGAGCTCAGTGGCTTCGGAGGGGATGGGAACTCCGAAGTTAAGCTTGCTAAGCTTAGAGCAATTCCAGGATGGGTGACCCCCTGGGAAGTTGCTCTGAGAGCTCCTGGAAACAAAACCGTGAGGGCCGGCGGGCCAAAAGCGGACAATATCGTGCTACGGCGGAGATGGTCCGGGATGTGACAATTGGTATCAGAGCCACTCTGCCGAGGGTGCGAGTGTGCCGACGAGGACGTTGGGCCCCTAAGGGGGGTGGATGTAACATCCCACATCGACCAACGGAGAGGGTGATGTACCATATATGTACATCGGTGACACCCATCTAGCACGAGGCCTTTTGGGAGCTCAGTGGCTTCGGAGGGGATGGGAACTCCGAAGTTAAGCTTGCTAAGCTTAGAGCAATTCCAGGATGGGTGACCCCCTGGGAAGTTGCTCTGAGAGCTCCTGGAAACAAAACCGTGAGGGCCGGCGGGCCAAAAGCGGACAATATCGTGCTACGGCGGAGATGGTCCGGGATGTGACACCATTAGTAGCCACGTCCTGATCTCCTGAGGTCGTTTGGCCAATTCCCAAGTCTGATTCTTATGAAGTGACTCCATCTCATCTCCTATTGCAGCAAGTCATTTGGTAGACTCAGTACATGTAACTACTTCCTTGTAGGTAGATGGCTCGTGGGGATCCACCTCTTCAGCAACTTGTAGTGCATAAGCCACCATGTCCTCAAAACCATACCTCGTGGGAGGCTTCCCAAAGTTTGCTCTCCTAGGTCGATCAAGAGTCAAACTGTGCTGGTTAACTACTAGTGGCGCTGTTTCTGAATGTGAGTGTTGATGTTGTTCTTCTTGCTGTGATTCACTCTCATCTTGAGTGTCTTGCTGCTCCACCTGTTTCTCAACACTACCATTTTCTGATATAACAATAGACCTCACAGTAGGGTTAAACATAGAATTTTCATCAAAGACTACGTTTCTACTAAGTATAACCCTTCTTTCAGATGGAGACCAGATTATGTACCATTTAACCTCATCCTCATAGCCTACAAATACTCCATTTTTAGCTCTTGGTACTAACTTACCCTCACTCACATGATAATAAACAGAACAACCAAAAACATTCAGATTTGAGTAATCAGCAGACTTATCAGACCACACCTCATAAGGGGTTTTGAGATATATTCCTGTGTGAGATCCATGATTTATCAGATAACAAGCTGTACTAACCGCTTCTGCCCAGAACCTTCTTTCTAGTCCAGCATTAGAGAGCATGCACCTATCTCTCTCCAGAAGAGTCTGATTCATACGCTCTGCCACACCATTTTACTGTGGTGTGTGCCTGACTGTATGTTGTCTAGCAATTCCTTCATTCTAGCATAACTCATTAAACTCAGACCAACAAAATTCCAGACCATTATCAGTTCGCAGTCTTTTGATCTTCTTCCCTGTTTGATTTTCAACTAACGTCTTCCACTTTTTGAAACTCTTAAAAGCGTCACTTTTATCCTTCATCATAATAACCCAAGTCATTCTTGAGAAATCGTCAATCATTGACACAAAGTATTTATGACCTCCTAGAGAACGCGAGAAGGACCCCAATAGTCAGAATGAATGTAATCAAGTGTGCCTTTTGTTCTGTGAATTGCTTTAGGAAACTTGATGCGATGTAATTTTCCGAAGACACAATATTCACAAAATCCAAGGTCCTTAACCTTGTAGCCACCAAGAAGATCCCCTTTTGATAGAATTTGCATCCCTCTTTCACTCATGTGACCGAGTCTCATGTGTCATAACTTGGTCATATCATCCTTGTGAACCTCCGATGATGCAACAACAGCAAAACCTGACAGCGTAGAGTCTTGCAGAATATATATGGTACCCCGCTTGACATCTTTCAGAACCACATTAGAACCTTTGCAGACACGTAGAACTCCACCTTCACCTTTGAAGCTGAACCCCTTGTTGTCCAAATAGCTTAGTGATATCAGATTTTTGGTCATGCGTGGAACATGCCTAACATCGTTCAATGTACAAAATTTACCATCATGTGTCCGTATTTTTATCGAGCCTATTCCAACCACCTTGCAGACAAAACTACTAGCCGTAGAAACATTGCCTCCATTTACCTGCTCATAGGTAGTGAACCACTCCTTACGCGGACATATATGATAAGACGTCTTAGAGTCTAAAATCCACACATCGGTGTAATGTGTATGTTCATCAGCAACTAGGGCAATATCCTCTTCCGAATTGGTGTCATCTTCTGCTATAGCAACAGTTCCTGATGGTTTCTCTTGCCGCATCTTCTTTGGACATTCCTTTTTCCAACGTCTCTTCTCTTTACAGTAGTTACATATATCATTAGGTTTAAGACCCTTAGAACCTAGTTTCTTGAATTTCTTCTTCTCCAAGTTTCCATGTCCCTTACTTCCATTGGCTACTAGCCCAGCAGCCTGATTATCTGTACCTGTACCAGTCGCCTTATGACGCAGCTCTCTGGTGTGAAGGGATGATCTAACCTCCTCCAGAATCACAATATCTCTCCCAACAATAAAATTAAGGCAGAAGAGGACCCCAGACCCTCACTACCTTCCACCGCTTATTTTGTTGTTGTAGCCAACAAAAGGGTCGCTGCCTTTGATTTGCTTCTCTTATTTAGAATTGGAGCTAGAGTATCTATCTCTATAGAATTTGATAACATTATAGAGAAGTAGGATGGAAAAGAGTTTGATGCAAAGTTAGATGTCACTCATCAAGTCATCATGGCATTCATCTTCAACCATTTGCTATCTCCTCTTCGAGTTCCTTTGTTAATCTTTATGAAACTATAGCATATACGTAATACGTAGTAGGTTTACTGATTTCGAGATGGTGGTTGAAGAGCGTAATTGCAGCTCATCTGCCTCTTAATTAGTGAATATGCAGCTGAAGGAGAGAAGTATAGACTAGAGACCTGCTTAACTTAACCCCTATTATTCTACTCCATTGTTCAACTTGTTAGGACAATATTGTTAAGAGCTCTCTTTGTCTTATATCTTTGCAAGATGCATATAATCTCCCATGAACCAACTTTACGAGTCAAACATGCATTTGATGTTCAGGAAAAATATATAGCTGGTTTTGTTGTTTATATATGGTTACTCTTATTCATCTTAAAATCACCGTGCAGTTATTTACAGGCCAAGAAGTAGTAACTAACTAGCCAACTACTTCTATCTAAGCATTGCGCTTGCAACATATATATGGATCACATCAACTTTCTCACATATATAAATCAAGCACAAGGAAGATAGTCTTCGTTCATGTGTATAGCGTTAGAACGCATGCAGGTCATGGTTTGCTGTTGAGGTTTCATCTGTGCAGCTATTGCTTCTTGCTGTTGCTGCTGCACAATGCATTTCACACGCGTGCAAGTTCTGAGAGGTTGATCTCCTACTAGGGGTATCACAGGGAGGCTGTCACAGTTACAGATCTCGATCATGGTGCCATCCGGGTCGTGGAAGAACAGCTGATCAACGTTGATTCCTCCTTCATCTACGCTGCTCGTCACGTATTCGATCCCCATCTCCTTCAATTTGTTCTCCACTCTGATCATGCTCTCACACTGCAAATTTAAACACAATATGATTATTACACACTTATAATAATTCCATCATTGATACATAATCAAAGATCAGATTCATGCAGACAAAAGATTAATTTGTTTATATAATGTAGCAATGCAAGAAGGAGAAACCTGGAAAGAAATGTGGTTATCTTTGGGGTTAATGTGGTTGATCTTGGGCAGCTTCTCAGGGACTTCAGCTTGGAGAAGATGAATGCCAATGCCATAGTTGAATAACCTGCATACATATGATTAACAGAACAAGAATTTAGATACACAATTGTTATGCAATAGCTTTTAACATTGGAAATGTTAGCTAGCTACATTTCATACCATGCACCATTGAAGTCTAGGGAGTCAGGCCTCCTAACGGGAAAGAAGCCAAGAACATTCTGGTAGAAATCGAGGGATTTCTCGAGCGACCTGCAAACAAGTGAGATGTGATTCAAGGACTTCAATTGCAGAGGATTTCCCGTTCTTTCTCTCATGCTTGTTTTTCCTTTGGGTCTAGCTTCAGCTACAATTCTAACAAAACACGATTTTCAGAGGCTAAAGATTGGAGCACCTTGCCTATATAAGCTTCAAAACCAACAACAGATTCGATAGCAGAAATGGATGATGATGATGTATAATTAGCAATGTATGTATATATAGAACAGAGCTAGAAATATGGGCTTGTATATATAGAGCTTCATGTTATAGTTTTAGATAATGATCTCGATTACACGTAGGTTCCACGTTGATGACTCAATTCATAAGATTGGAGCTCCATTGTTTCCTTCGTTTCTTGACACGTAATGTTGAGGCTGCCTATTATTCATTTCTTGGATTTTACTCGCCTAAATTTCAGAGAAAATTAGATGATTTCCCCACTTTATGTTTATTGTTTTACCTCTTTTATTTCAGGTTGGTAATTGGGTACGTAAAATCAGTTTGATACCTCCGGTGTAAAATTTGGCACAGAATTTAGGCTTTAGTATCCTGATTACTGATGTGAAAGGCAAAAGTAAAAGAAATGATGTGGCAAATGTTTAAATCTGATGCGAGTGTCAATCAAGTCAGGCTCATAAGCTGTTAGAAAATAAGGCAAACCAAAATTCGGGTTGCTATGTGCTGCTATCAGTGTCTTCCAAACCAAACTACATGGCAAACTATTAAAAATTGGTTTAGAAACTGTAATAGAATAAGCTAGATACGTGAAAATCAGTAGAGAATAAGAAGCAAACATCAAATCGAAAAAGATCCAGCAAGGACTAAGGACCATTGAACTATTCCAGATGACATTTTCAACTCTGGAATCTTCCGACCGTTTCCTTAATAGATGAACACGAACCCTGACAATTTTGTTGCCAAGCGGAAATGTTCTTGAAAGATGCCATGAAGGAAATAGAAGATGCACGGCACCTCTGCTGAATTTGCAACTGTCAAACTCAGCAGCGCCCCAAATGTCTTCAAACCAAGAAAAAACCCTAGTGTGCAAACATAGTGCAGTAAGTGCACGCATAGCTCATTTACAACAGAAAATATTGGAGAAAGGAAATCTGAAAGAGAAACGTAAACGAAAACTGAATTTTATAATGCCAAATCAATGCCAGAATCTCCTCCCTACTGAAAGATGGACTCATACCAGAAACAAAGGCATCATTTCTATCCAGAAAATTCAACATTTTTTACACAACTAATGCTCACTGGCATCAACATCCAAAACTACATCCCAACCAGTCCACTCCAGGTTTGTAAAGAACTCTGTGGTACTATCAAGTGTATCAAAAGAATGTGTATGTAAAATCGGAACCTGACTGATTGGAATACAATAATCGCTCCGCTACTGATGTGACAGTCTGTCCATGGTTGAGTTAGCAGCTCTTGATCTAGGTCAGTATAGTTTATCACTAAAATCTGAGGAGGCATTATCTGTACGCAGCACATAATGTTGTTTCCTAAATATCCCAATTATGATGTATGGAAATATAACCATGCCTGCCATAAACAGCGTGAACTGCAACAGCGTGAATAAAGTTAGACAGTTGCCACAAGTACTAAACTGTTTACCTACATGAACAAAATAAAAATTAGCTTTGGGATGTACCAGAAGAGGAAGGGTAAGGAATCCCCATATTGGCCACAGAGCACAGCAGAACCTGCCAAAGAACCAATACAAGTCATAAGCAGCGATGTAAACATAACATCTACAGAATGTAGAAGGTAACTGAATTACAGGTTCTCTTACAGGCAAAAGGAAATGGCACTAAGTAGAGTCACATATGGCAGAGCAGATATACTTGCTAACTCCCATTTTTCATCAAATCGCCCAACACTCCATGCTGATATACTTGTGTAACAGAAGATGATTATATTCAATACCACGCCCACCATCCCTATGTACAACGGCAATCTACAAGATACATGAAAGTGATGAGAAAAAAATGCGACTTTAAAAGTCATTTATCTTTATAACTTAAATGTCATTGAGTCTCAGCAATTAACACACTATCTAATGCAAGTAAACCTTAAACCTTACAGCAATCTAAATGCAGCATAAACATGAAAGACATGATTGAAATCTTAAGCAAACCAACGCATGTATAACTTGACCATAAACTTACCATACCAACAAGAATTGAGAACAGAAACGATTACCTAGCATAAACTTACTATAATTACTAGCCTTGTGAACAGTCAAAGTTTTACCTTACTACACATGAACAAACTATACAATGAAGAATCAGCAAAGCTACTAGTCAGCTGTATTCTATGAACACACATGAAATAGCATATTGCTAGCATTGTGCAGGAGATCAACTTAAAGTAACTACTTTGCAAGGAATAGAGTTCATTATTCAACTTTTCATAACCAAATCATGCTAATTGAGATCAAAGAACAACAAAGCAAGAGTGTTTTAAGCTCTATCAAAGCGATGTAATCAGGTAACTCAGTACAATCATGTACCAACACTATCACTGCTCTATAGTATACCATAAAATTACTATACTTGCTAATGAAACAATAACAAGTAGAGCACACCAGTCCAACATAACTGTATACCTTCTTATTCGGTCATCATGCCACAAGAGAAATATCAAGTTGGACTTCGAATCACCCAAGTACATAATGCCTGCTGCCGAGACAAGCCAAACCACATTCTCTGCAATCTCTTTCTTTGACCAAACTTTCGGACTCAAACCTGGGGAGCTATGCATCATCGAGCATGCATCATCCTCAAGATCATCTCCACTCGACGCATAGCCCTGGCTGTGCCTCTGCCTCATATATCCACCAGTTGGTGTTGTGCTACCCGACATAGTGACACACAACACAATCACACTAACCACACCACACAACCACTCCAATTGCTAAAACCCAACTCCAAAATACCACAATTCTACCCACACAAACAGTGTACTAACACTTTTGTACTGTTCTACTGATCCTTCTAAACCTCAAATATCAATCCTAACCGCAATGTGTATCAAAATCAAATGCAAAAACTTAAATTGGTATCAACAGAACCCAATACAGGTTTTGGATCACCCAAAATTGAAGAAACCGGAATGCTCATCAAAGCAAACAATCTCAAACAACCAATAACGAATCAGAAGCTCAATTTCCCGCAAAACCATCTCGAAATTCGAACACACAAACTAAAAAAATACTCAAAAGAACCAAGCAAGAATTTTCAGAACAAACCCATCTTCAGAACTGAAAATCCTCGGCTACCCAAGAACGAATGCTCAAAATTCTTCAGACCCAGTACCGGAATTCAGCCCCTCTCCAAAACCCAGAACCCAATTTCATCGGTTTCTCCGGTGACACCAACCCCCAAGAAGCAGTGGAGCAAGGGGCAGTTTAGTCTTTTCAGGTGTTAACGGAGAATTGGGTTTTAGAGAGCAGAGGTAGAAGAAGAAGAAGAAGAAGAAGAAGAAGAAGAAGAAGAGGAGGAAGCGAAGATGTGATACGTTTCGTGCACGTTGCGGAAAATTTTGTGCAAGATGAAACCTTCCAATTCTGCCATTTATTTTTTGCTTCGTCTTCTATCTTTTGCTTTTGTGAATTTGCTTCTTTGGAATTTTATTTATTTTTGGTAACGTGTTAATAAATCCTTGATTTTGAAACGGTGAGTAGTGATTGTGAGGTGTTTCCTTCCATGTTTGGTTAACATCGTTTATTATGTAAGTCGAAATCAAGCGGTCAGATCACTAAATTTGTCCGACTAACCAAGCTTGCAATGTAACAACAATCTCTTAGATATTTTAAATTTTGAATGTGACATTTTTATTGTTATTGTGCCATGAATAAAAGTCGGACGTGTTACGTGACAAGGACTAAAGATTTTTAAACTTGGAAAAGTATGGGGTCATGGATATGGAAAAGGGATGATTTATAGGTGTAGAAAATTGGTGAGGATGGATTGAGAGAGAAGAGTAAAGTCAGAGGTTTCGGTTCTAATTGACTTGCTTTGCCCTACAATTTAGGACACAGCAAGGAGAAATGGAGGCTATGAATATTACCTTAGACGCGACTAAAAGGGAATATTGGACTCACTCTATTATATAAGATGGGGTCATAGGGTTGGGGTACTCATGCCAACCTGGGATGTTTAAGAGTTACTGCTCTCCCACCTCCTCAATTTGGGGAAGGGTCAATGCTCTATAGGTTTATTTCTTTAAAGCAGATGCCACAATTGGTGGATATTCTGGAAGAAATCAAATTACATGCTGTATGATTATGAACATTATTACGGGAAGATCTTTCCAGTAAATCACTAAATCTTTACCCGTGAAAAATAAACAGGCCTGATTCTCTTTGGAGCCCAACTATTTTTGATCCAACTCATTGCAACCCAATCCAATCCATCCTAATCCAATAAGGACATCCAACATGTTATTTAGGAAAATAAAGACCAAGGTTATATAAACCCCAAAACCGTAGGCGTCAAATCTCAAGCCGCACCATCGTCGTACACCATGTCCGAAAAATCGTTAGACCCTGCAGAAAGCTCAAGCGGGTTGAAGCTGAAGGACGAATATACTGATAATTAAGTCTTTATTCATCTGCAGCTTTGAAACTTACAAACAGTCCATATACATCCCTACTACGAGCTATCAGCCTCAGGATTTTTCATACATTGTTCGTTCCATCAATCTTCCCCAATTGTTAACACAAACATCGTCATCGGTGAAACCAAAATTGCGAGAATGGAAGGAAAAGATCTCCCAGAGGGAGCGGGTTGCGGTGTTTTGAGGTCCATGATTGTCTTCGCCAGCGGCTTGAAACTCGACTTGGTTCCGCATCGTATGGGACCACCATTCGGCCCTGATTCCAGCACATATGCTTATGCCTTTTATGTCCATGACCCCAACCAAAAAGTAGTCAAGATGCCCAGGGCTTTGAACGGTGGGAAGCATAAGCCGTTGGTGGCTGAGTTTGCCGGCAAACTCTTTGTATGTATTGTCCTGTATGAAGCTTAAGAATGGTGTTTCATTTGAGGTATTTGACCCTGAACAGGGTACTTGGTCACTTCTGCCTGACTATCCTAGTCACTGCTTCTTCCCGTACTCTTATCTGTATAATGCAATAGCCGGAACTAATTTATTTGAGTCTAGCCAAGATTAATATTACAATCACCACTTTAATAAGGACCGCTCGATTTGGTGCTTTGACCTTGCGGCAGAGAGTCCATTCTTCTCACACCCAGCATGAGAATGATGGAGGAAAGTCCCCAGCATGTGCCAAGGCCCCATCCCAGCATGAGTCCATTCTTCTCACGCCCCATCCCAATCGTCTTTCCCGATTATAGGTCATGTATAACACAAATATGTCTCAGAAAGATGGTGATGTAAAACAAATCATATATCAATTTGCTCACATAAATCAAATTCAGATAGAATGATGGAACGCACAAGACATTATGGAGAGTGAAATTCAATGTAAATTGTACGGTTCCAATGTGTGTGACCGAGGCCTTGTAACGAGACGGCAATCGAACAATGTAGTTTACTGTCGGCTTAGAGCAAGTGAGCAGTTTCTCATTGCACACAATATGGTCAGTAGCTCCACTATCAATGATCCATGTATGTAAGTCAATTTGTGAAATAGTCTTACCTGAAAGCTCATCATAATTCACTTTACCAATTTGATTGGCTGAGACAGTGGTTGCATCCTTCAAAAGGTTGAACAATCTATCGCATTCCTCCTTTGAGAGGGTGAGGCTCACGTTATCATCCTTGACCGAGACAAGGTTGTTGGCGGCCTGACTAGAACCCTATGTGGCTGCACGAAGGGCAGTTTTTCTCTTTCTACATTCATCTTGAGTGTGACCTTTCCAATTATAAAAGGTGTACGTAAGATGAGTCTTGCAATTCTTGATTGTGTGATTTGTTCTTCCACACTTTGCACACTTTGAACCATCAGCCTTGTTTGAGTCATTTTTCCATGTGTCTCAATTTTCCTTGCTTGAGATGAAAGCAGCTCCTTCGGTAGAGGTTGCTCCTCTATTTGTTGACACTGCTGCTTGCATTTCTTGCCTCAAAACCATAGCATATGCCTTGTTAAGAGTGGGCAATGGATTAATTCTAATGATGTGCTTCTCACCACAGCATAGTCATCATTAAGCCTCATCAGAAATTTCATTGTTCTTTGTGTTTCAAAGAAGGTAACAGCCTCGATTGCAGCTTCACATGTGCACGGAGTGTAGGTACACAAGGTGTCCTTCTCATCCCAAAGAGCATTTAGGTTTGTGAAGAATTAAGTCACTGAATTACCTTCTTGAACACACTCATGGATGACAGTCTCGATGTGAAAAAGATTCACAGTCTTGGTTTATAAAAACCTTTCTTGCAACTCAAACCATACACTTCTTGCATCATTGCAGTGCACAACTGATTTCCAGATCTGCTTGCTTATTGAGTTCTCCAGCCAGCTTTTCACCAATTCATTGCAGCGAGTCCATTGCATCTTCTCTTCTTCGTTGATTTGAGGGCAATGTAGGGTTCCATTGACAAACCCTATCTTGTTCTTGATTGTCAAGACAGAAGTCATGGATTGCTTTCATTCGACATGATTGTCCTCCTCTAGAGCTTGCGGCACAAGAACGGTGTCTGATTGATCGGAGTGATGAAGGTAGAGCGCATAATTTGAGTTTTCTCATGCTGGTGTTTGGTTTGAGGACTTGGTGTCCTTGTCGTCGTTGTTGTCTCCTACCATTAGATTAGGGCTTTGTTTTGTGTTGGTAATTTAGGTCCTCAAGAACTTGGTTGCTCTTGATACCATGAAAAACTTGTGTATTAAAGCGTTGTATTGTTTAATTCTTGTCGATACAAAGAGGGCTGCTTATATAAGTGCAAAACCCTAAACCTAGTTACAATAAAAAAACTAGTCATAGAAGGAAACCTAGTCATAGTAGGAAACCTATTAACTAGGATTGATTCTTTCTTTCAATATAATCCGCCGTCGAGAAGAAGGTTTCCGCCCATCCAAAGAAGCGCTCCGTCGTGAAGAATTATTTTTGGTGCGTGTGAAAGAACATAGCAAGGGTGTAGCAGAAGTCTTGGTGGGTATGAGAGAAAGTGTCGGGGTATTACTCCGAAGTGCTGATTGGAAGCGGAGATCCAGCTCCTAACAAAAATAAACTTGTCCTTCAAAGATCTTCAATTTTATGTTTTCTGTTATGCATGTTTTGCTTTGATTCTGTTTAATAAATCTCTAGTCGGTCGATCATTAGGGTAGTTTGTAAGTTGCTTAAATTATTATCCGACAGATCTCAGTAATGGTGACACTGTTTATGTTATTTCCTCAGATCAATCGAGAACAAACAGAACTTGCTCATGCCAATTTCTCTATCTTAAGAAAAGAAGCTCAATCTATTTTGGATTTGGTAAGTGTTTCATTCTTTTCCTAATTGTTTTACATACATTAGAGGACGTGCTAGTAGTTTGATTAGATTATGGAAAGTAAGATGTGAATGGAGTACTTCAAAAGTGGCCAGGTAAGGGTTTATTTGGTGTAGTTGTGACTTCAAAAGTGGCCAGGTAAAGCTGACTTTTTTTTATTTCTGAAAATAAGCAGCTGAAAAGCGAAGTGGCTAAGTGTTTAGTAAAACTAACTTTTTATAAGTGTTGTCAGGACAAAAACAGTGACATGATGTTTGGTAAACTCAAAATCGACTTTTACTTTTATTTGCAAAATGATCAATTTGGATATGAAATCTGTTGTTGCCAAAATTGCTTACCATCTAATAAACTTGATGCTTAAAAAACAATATTGATGATAGATATTGAACAATTTAAAATGATTTGTACAAATATTGAGTCACATTACTAACTGGAGTAAATATTTCACTAGCATCAAGTACAAAAATATATTAACACACCAACAATTGACGTTCTTTACCACTCGAAACCATCACGGTAGTATCACTATCATCTCTCCCCCAATTCCACATAAACAAACAAACCAAGCACCTTTCATTCCTTCAACATATATACTGGTCAAGCTCTACAGAGAGCCAACATTTCCCTGGCCTATAGCTCCTTTTGGTTTTCATTTACTGATTTTGCTAACATTGTTAACTGTAGAAGACGGATTTTGCTACCATTATTGCCACTCTTCTAAGGAAAACAATTTTTGGCTACTATCTCGTGTGAACATGGCACAAAGTTCAGCATAAGGGGTATCATGTAGCCTAGACCAAGAATAAGCAGAATCAAGATAGGAATGGATGAGAGCAAATCACGAAAACATGTTGTATAATGATTCATGAAAACATAAGGGTCGGTCCACTTGAGCCCTTGATCTTATTTCAAAGGATGAGCAGTAGCTAGAGCTTCCATATGTGGGGTTATTCCAAAAGAAAAACAGTGATCAGATTGTATCATTACACAGAGACAATATTTTGTTAAAAATCAGACTTTTGCTGATCTTTTCGGACTGTAATGCAAGTTCAAAGCAAGAATTGTGTGTCTAATTGAACTTGATAAAGATTAAATACTGAAAGAAAAGAGTAAAGATCTCAAACCAACTGTTTTGTATCAAATAAAATGCAAATCTGAGAAATTTTATACAGGTGGGTATGGAAGAAAATTCACCAAAAATTTACACTTCAATATTTTCATGTGAAAATTTCCAGAATCAACGTAGACAAGAAAAGCTACAATTTCCCAAAATTTCAAGTTGTTTGGAGTTCAAATGCATAGTCAAACAGAGATCCAAAATTACTAAAAATGTAGTTTTTGTATAAAATACTGAAACACTGTAAACTTCAAAATAGCACAAGTTTCTTAAATCAACTCCATGTGCACTGTGTGAAATCCAATTGTGTTCATTTCTAAGCATCTAAATAGAGTTATCATACCTAACAAATAGTCAAAAATGCATCCCACAACAACCTTGAACATATATCAACAACCCACGACAAATAGAGATCATTAAAAGTAATTATTGGGCAGCCAAGAAAGTATTAGTCTTCGATTTAGAAATTGATATTACAAACAAGAGGGATATGATTCATCAAAACCCAGAAAAATGTACAAAAAACAGACACAGGTGTTGCTAATGTCCGAAGTTAGTGACGAACAAGCGGGAGAAGTGAAATTCTATAAATGTGAACCCTAGTTTTTCAGATTGCTAGCAGCTACAGGCCTGAGGAGAGAAGACGAACGAAAATAATAGAGACGCAGGCGTCGAGCTGAGGTTTTGATTTGAAGGTTCGATCGTGTAAGGACATTGATAAGGGTACCCAATGTCATTTTAAAAAATTCATTAAACACCTGCGAACGAAAACACGACTGCTTATAAGTAAAAGGTAGGTAACATCAACTTTTCATTTTTCTATGAAAACACTTTTTGTTTTTTTAAAAAGTAACTTATTGTAACACCAAATACCAAAAAGATTACTTGCTTATAAGCACGGAAGCTTATAAGCCCCCCACGCACCCTTTGTTAGGAAGGTCTACAATTTTATGTTTTGGATCGATCCATAGGTTGAAGGTCTATAATTTTATGTTGTTTTTGATTCTGTTTAATAAATCCCAAGTCAACCGATCATTAGGCTAGCTAATTTGTTAGTGTTTGAATTATTCGTCTCCACATTCATTCTTTGGACGAGTCAAGTGTGAGTTTGTTTTGCTGTTTGAGACAATGTTTGTTATTCATTGATAATGTGTTTCCCCAAAACTAATACTTTGAATGCCCAAGAATCTTGAGGTTTGAGGTACGTACCATCACAAATGTTGATAAGAAGCTCGAGCTTTTGGATATATTACAGACTTACGATACCAGAAAACAAAGAGTACTGTTAACTTGGTGGTATTTGCCGCTGAAAAGGTAGATATAAGGCAGGAGACGGCTCACGTATTTATAACTTTATATCCTAGCCATTGTTTGATGCAACAAATGCGGTTGTTAAACCAATGTTCCTAGCTCATCTTCCTCTAAATCCTCCTGTTATGAAAACCAACATGTATGGTAAAAAGGATGATGAACTATTAGATACTGATGTGGTACGGTACCTAATATGATTTAGAGCTTTCTAATTGTATGGAAAATAATCAAATATAGCAATGGAATGAAAGAAAGTAAAATCATGTGAAGCCCACAGGTAGCCATGACTTGCTTTCAAAACCCCACAAAAGACCTCAACCATGCTTTGTCCCCCAAGTTGGGAAAAGACTTGTTTCAACATCCACATCCCATTCATTCCTCCTCAAAAAGGAAAAGTAGTCTCTCATCATTCTCAACTTAGTGCTCAAAATAATTGGTTTCAGTTTCTCTGCATATATCACATATAACACACCAGGCCCGCTCACTTTCACCACAAAAATTGAGGGCCAGAAAAGGACGATTTTATCTCAGCTGTTGGATGTTAAAAGTGTAAATCTTATAGTCATCATTGAAACAAGATCATATTCCAACTTTGTTCGTCTTCTTTCCAGATCGATTTTTCCTCATCTCAGTATCCTAGCTATCTATAATTTATCATCTGATATCTTTTATCATCCTTCCATATAACTAATCTAAGCAACATGTAAACTACTCAATAACTATTGAAAACTAGGGCTGGCTCCGGTTCATTTCGGTTCGGTTTATACCCCAAACCGTGAACCAAACCAATGTTATACTTCGATCCGGTCCGGTTCGGTTTTTTATTATTCAAGAGGTCAAACCGCAAACCAAACCACACCTACGGTTCGGTGCGGTTCGATTTTTTCAGTTTTTTTTCAAATTGATAATTTTTCTTCTCATTATCATTATAGTGAAAAATGGTTATGGTTCACAAAGATGCACATTTATTTACAAACTACTAAACAAAGTATACAACATTAGGCAAATTGTGATTCCGATAACTAAAACTCACAAATAAAAATTCGATGTCAGATATGATCATTTGAAAAAATATGTATTTGGTAAAAAATTAAACTATATCCGACAAAGTTAAGGGCTCGATCGAAACGGTCAACCTTAATCCATTGTTACTTATCACACGAAAATGCTCATATCTACCTTTATATGACGTAGTTTAGTCAAACATTCCACATGAAAAACTCTCACGTAGATGAGACACAACCACTCATATAAAAATGTTGGGACATTTACCTTCCGACGATAGGGCTCCTCATAGGGAATAATAACAGAAAATAAGGTTGACTGCTACTATCAGCACCCAAACGTTACCCGAATTACGTGATTTTTGAACATGGCCATATTTCACCATTCCGAACACATCTTATTTCACGAGTTTTTTGATAATGTTGCTTCTATGTAGAGTTGGTTTATAAAGTTGTGCATTTTATTTAAAACCTAATAAACAAGTTATACAACATCAGTATGCATATTGTGATTCCGATGATTAAAAGTCAAAAATTAAAATTCGACCGTAAAATATGATTATTATGACGAAAGATGTTTGTGGAAAAAAATTCAACTTGATCCGACAAAGTTAAGGGCTCGATCGAAACGGTCAACCCTGACCATCGTCAATTATCACACGGAAACACTCATATCTACCTCTGTATTATGTATTTTTGTCAAACCTTCTACACAAAAAACACTCACGTAAATGAGACGCAACCGCCCATATAAAAATTTTGGGACATTTACCTTCCGACGATAGGGCTCCCCATAGGGAATAATAACGGTAAATAGGGTTGACTGCTACTATCGGCACCAAAACGTTACCCGAATTACGTGATTTTTGAACCAAGACCGTATTTCACCATTCCGAACACATCTTATTTCACGAGTTTTTTTGATAATTTTGCTTCTATGTAGAGTTGGTTCATAAAGTTGTGCATTTGTTTAAAACCTAATAAACAAGTTATACAACATTAGTATATATATTGTGATTCCGATGACTTAAACTCAAAAATTAAAATTCGACCGTCAGATATGATCATTATGACGAAAGATGTTTATGAAAAAAATTCAACTTGATCCAACAAAGTTAAAGGCTCTATCGAAACGGTCAACCCTGATCTATCGTCAGTTATTACACGGAAACACTCATATCTACCTCTATATTACGTATTTTTGTCAAACCTTCTACATGAAAAACACTCACATAGATGAGACACAATCACCCATATAAAATTTTTGGGGCATTTACCTTCCGACGATAGGGCTTCTCAAAGGAAATAATAATTGTAAATAGGATTGACCGCTACTATCGGCACCGAGACGTTGTCCGAATTACATGATTTTTAAACCATAGCCGTATTTCATCATTCCTTACATATCTTATATTACAAGATTTTTGATAATTTTGCTTCCATAATTAAAGTATTTTTCCTTCCTACTACATAATTAAAGTCCTTTTAATTCATGAGTTTATTTATTTATTTACAGTTTTCCGGTCCGGTTTCTACGGACCACAAACCGGAAACCGGACCATACATACCCGATTTGGTCTGATTTTTGTTTTTCGGTTCGGTTTTTCTTCCGGATCGGTTTTTTTCGATTTCGGTTCGGATTTTTTTGGTTTTCGGTTTTGTATGGCCACCCCTATTGAAAACCAGAAGTAACCCAATTATCAAAGAACACCATCACCCAATCTTCTCTATAGTCTCTCTATGAATTCGGTTCGTACATGGCCAGATTGGTGTGCCCCGTCAGAGTGGGTTTGGGTCTCTGTATCTGAGGCTTGGTCATTGCTACTCAACTCAAATTGAAGAAGAATAAAAAAACGAATTGGAGTGGATTTGATAATTGGAGAGTAGAGACGAACTCACAAAAGTGTGAAAATGTGAGAGTGAGATTTCGTTTTTGTTTTACGAGTGATGAGGGTGGTGCAATTCAATCCAATACATGGTGGAAGGTTTCATGGATGAGAAAGAGATATGCAGGACATGGTGAAAGAATGGAAGGTTCATGGATCAGACCAGAACAGAGACGAGAGAAAGAAGAGGGATAATTTGGTTTTACTGTATATGCTTGCGTAGCCGTAAGATCATCTCATTTAGCATCCAACGGTTAAGATGAAATCGTCCTTTCTGTCCCTCAATTTTTGTCCCGCACACTACTGAATATTTTTTTTTTGAGAAATTTTGAATAATGACCACGTTTTGGTTAATGAATTGGTTTTTAACCTTTGTTTCTTATTTAGTTGATTAATAACCATTTCAGAATGTAAAAGGTCATATAAACCCTTATAAGACCTGCACCAGAAGTTTGTCTATTACTGAATTGAATTCATACGAATTTTTCTAGTATATCAATTCAACGAACAAAAGAGCCTTAATTAACATGACTTCAAAAAAACATATTTATCCAGACAAAGAATATATTGAATGCCCTTCATATTTGATGAATATGAACTATTCTAGATGTCAATATAATTAGATAGCTTGGTGCTACTCAGTCTATACTAAGTCCCATTAAAAATATTTCTTATGTGAGAGATTTCGATAGAAGATTTTGAAGCTCGGAGCGATTTGGCTTCTATTTTGCAAGAGAGAATAAATAGTCAGAAGCAATACATGATGAATTAACAAGATGAACTAAACATATATATGGCTGGTGATGACATACATGATCGAGTGAAATTGTTTAAAATTTTGACAAACTATCCGGTTCACTTCTTCTTTTTGTTGTTGTTTATGTTTTTCTTGGGTGTCTTTAATTGTTAATCAAATTTATATATAGGTAAGTGCATCCGTTATCTATTAACGAAATCATAAGTTCGAGTCATCATGAGAATAAAAGTGAAATCATTTAATCCTCTTTTATATTAAAAAAATGTAAGTTCCGTTGATGGATGAAATGGAGCATCAGTGTGCCTTCTAATTTTTATCTGTTTCTCTAATATCATATTATCTTTTGGTTTTACTGAGTTGCTTACACCCATTTCAACATCATTCTCATAGATTTTAGAGAACTATTGAACCAAATAAATAGATTTCAAACATAATCGTCATTATATTGTATAGAAAATTGACAATCTAACTTTTGATGAACATTGAAATTAAAGTTTAAATTGACAAACGATTAAGAAACTTGATCATGTTCAAATCAATATACTTGTTTAAGTTTTTATTACTATGTGAGAAAGAACTTGTAGTAGTAAAAGAAAGTAAGAAATTCACGTTAGATAGCAAGTTGATCACTAAGGATAACAAAGACTTTTTGTCTTTCTAAATGGTTATTATTCAACTAAATTAGAAATCAAGGTTAAAAATCAATTCAATGACTAAACTGTGGTCATTATTCAAAATTTCTCCTTTTTTCAAACCAGAGCTCATACTATGCAACAGTATTCCTAGATAATGAAATCCCTTGTGTAAATGATGAAGTTACTATTGTGAATGCACTTGTTTATCATGAACTTCATTCTTCTGTGTTGGAGACTGAATGAGAGCAAAAGATGGATGATTGAGGTTGATTTAGGCACCTCTACATGCTTTTCAGGAATATATGGGAGTCTTACATAAGCAGTTTTTGTTTGATTTCAATTCCAAGAATTAGTTAAACATGAAAAGGGAAAAAAATTGGCCACAATCCCAAACATCTATCAATTCGCCTGCAAGATTTTTATGCAGGAAAACTAGTTGAAAAGTCTTATTATTCCCCATCACAAATAGAGTTTAACACCTTTTAATAAAAAAATCTCCATCACAAGATTGTGAGCTAGGGATAAACAATAAAAGAGGATTAGTAAACTCAATCATATACGTAGCTATCTCCGTAATACGTCTTCAAAGATTGGTTAGTGAAACTTTTAAGAAAAGTAATCCTCTTGCTTTGGAGATTAGGAGTAATCCCAATCATGAGACTAAAAAAAGAGCGACAAGATAAACAACTATGAGCAGAAGATTCATTGAGAATTTTTTTATTGAGGACTAGTTGATGACTTTCTTTTTAATGATTTATTACACCCACTTTTCAATCACATTTTTCTATCTCAACCGTTCAGTTTATAGGTCTATATAAGTAGTTAACTTCTACAAATTTTCAGTCAAATTGATGATTGTTAAGATATCGAAATAGATCAAATCAATGGATAGTCTAAATATGTCAAACATGAACCGTTCAAGTTTATAATCGGTGAATCACATTTATGAATGCCTTAACGATTTTCAATTTGTATGAAAATTTATAGAGATGATCTACTCATATATATCTACAAACTAGACGGTCGAGATGTGAATATGAGATCGAAATTAGGATGAAACAAAAAAGCCTTCAACTAGTCGTCAACAAAAAAAATCTTTTATGGATCCTCTCTCAACAAGTATGAGCTAACGGTCTTGTTTTGTTTGTATAATAACAAGTTAAAGCAATTAGCCAAAAAGGTTGGACAAATGGTTAGGAGCGTAGGACATGAGTTGGGTGCACAACCCTTCTAGAAATGGTTGAGAGTGCTGGTGTGAAATCGAAATTTGAACAACCGATTTGCGTCTTCGTTTCGCTCTTCTTTTTGGCTCAACTAATAAATTGGTAGGATTTTATAACTAATAGGTTTATTGAGATAAATGATTTTAATACTCTGATGATCGTAATCTAATCACAGGAAGAAGATCTATCGTATCCATGGCCGTGATCATCACCCATCAAGAACCAGAGGATTAAATATGTCATGAATTTTAGTGACCAAGTTACCCTTTGTGGAGTAGGAGGCATATGAATGATAATGTGATGTGCAGTGGGTCAAACACAAACACAAACACAGTACTGGGAAATCTTGTGATTTGTGAAGCTGTGGGACCAAAAGGGCACCTCCTAATTTTATTTATTTTTGAATCTTTGTCCATATTCTTCTCTTTTAGTCCAACCAAATATATAATTGACTTGAAACCTTCAACATCTCCCACTCACATTTCCCACTCTCTTTCCTCAGACTCAAACAACAGCTATCTTCCAACTCTTTGGTTATGAACTGTTTTGGTTCAATTTTGTTTCAGGGAACAAGTCAGTCATTCAAAGACTCTCTCTTTCTTTGATCCTTTAATGGTTTAGGTTAGTTTTGCTTTTCTTGTTTCTTGAACACACTCTTGTGCTTGGTGGGTTGTGCCCTTGAGGTGAGAAAATGGGGCCCTAAACTCCACTGAAGATTAAATGGTGAGGGATCTCCATCTATTGCTTCAGTGCTCTCCTTGCCCCCTAATTTTGTGCTGTCTAGCATTTCATGGTTTTTTGGCCTTTTGGGTTTCCTTTATTTTCTTCTTTTTATTGTAAAGATAAGATCTTTGGTTTTCTGATTATTCCCTTTGGATGCCTTGGCTTGTGAACTTTCAAGGCTTATAAATGTGGGGTTTTGAGGTAATGAATTGAACAATGTTGGGTTTGTCTTGTTTCCAACTGAGGGTTGACTCTGGTTCAGTGGCTCTGTGTCTGTAATGGTTTAAGCTTGTGATTCTGAAGCTGGTTATAGGTCAACTGCGAGCTATTTTCAGAGGGCTTTTTGAATACCGGAGGTGAATAGGGGACCATGTTTGGGTTACTTGGAGAATCAATCTCTAATTGTAGGTTGTAGAGAAATTCGAGATTTGGGGTCATATTTCAAGTTCGGCTTTGGTGGTGTTGATGGAAATTCAGAAATTGTTGGCTTGTGAACAAACCAATCTGGGCTATTGTTGAACAAAGCAGTAGGTCATTATGATTGAAAGAGATAGGTATTAGATTCTTGAGGTGGAGTTTGTGTGGTCAATTGGGTCTTGCTGGTGTTAAAAGAAGAAAACATGGACAGAAGAAGAATGATACAACCTCCATTGGTAAATTTCTTTGTCAATTTTTTCTGCTATTGGAATGTTTTGCTTCCTAGAATCTTATCATAATCTGTTTCATGCAAGGGAATTAAATGGCTTTGATTTCCTTTTTTTTATGCTTGCATCTTCAAAATCATTGATTTTCATGTCTCATGAGTGTGTATGTTAATTGTGTTGAGTCATTTCTACGGATTTTGTCTAGATGAGGAAAGACTCATGACAGCTACTCTAGCGCCCCCCAGAGTTTACTTTTAGTTCAAATTATAGACTTTACCTCTCTTCCTGAATACAATTTAGTTATTCTATCAAACTTAGCTTGATCTCCTGTCCAAGAATCTATATGATGAAGTTACTTGTAAAAAGTCAATAGATGGTCATTAAGGTCATCTGCTCTTTCAATCCCGAAAGACTGTTCCTTGCATGCCAAATGAGAATGAAAATTTATAGACATTATCGTTCTTAACTGATGTATTGCCATTGGAGGGAGGAAAGAAAACTGAGTGTGCTGGACTGGTTCCGATTTGCAACTACAACCTGAAATTCCCTAGGCCGTGAGAGGCATAGGAAACGCTAAATGAGGAGTAGTTGGACATCAAGATCACAAAAGAGACAATCATCAAGATCAAGTGGATGTAATTTTTGGCTTCAAGCTAAATGAAACTTTGCACTTATTTTTTTGTCTCTTGTTGGTTTCCAGGTTTGTATGAGCTGTTGACAGTTGGTTTCAAGTAAAGATTAATATGTAGTGTTTCAACATATAGGTTTCGAACAGATGGACAGGTAGAAATATGCTTGTCTCGGTTTGAAACTCTCTTTTATGAACTGTCATGGCATTCTGTTTGGTAACTGCTATTGCTCTAGTTTCATATGTGGATATGCCTTGGAAATTGACTGCAAACCCTTCCATAACATTACAGTAGCAATTTGCACTAGTATTTGAAGGGAGCTCTAGTTTCCCCCTGTCATGATAGACTGCGTTAAGCACTAATCTGCACAAAAATTTGTCTGCCTAATTAGAAATAATGATAGAATTGTTCACAAGTAATTAATTATTACACATGTACCTTTCCAGGTGGATAGCACAGCATGTTTATGCAGCGTTGATGCTGGACTTAAAACTGTTGCTGGAGCAAAAAAGTATGTCCCTGGTGCAAAGCTTTGTCTTCAACCAGACATTAAAGCATCCATTCATCCAACTAGAAGTAAGCCTGGATGTGGTAAGAGTAGTCGTAATCAATCCCCTCTTCTTCCTGGACTCCCTGATGATCTTGCTATTGCTTGCCTAATTCGGGTTCCAAGAGTGGAGCATCGCAAGCTACGCCTAGTTTGCAAAAGATGGTATCGTCTTTTGGCTGGCAACTTCTTTTACTCTCTCCGTAAGAACATTGGCATTGCTGAAGAATGGATATACCTGATTAAAAGAGATCGAGATGGGAAGATATCTTGCCATGCCTTTGACCCCGTATACCAGCTATGGCAGTCCCTTCCTCCTGTCCCTAAGGAATATTCTGAAGCCCTTGGATTTGGTTGTGCTGTACTTGGTGGCTGTCACCTTTATCTGTTTGGAGGGAAAGACCCTCTAAAGGGATCAATGAGACGAGTCATTTTTTACAGTGCCAGGACCAATAAATGGCATCGTGCCCCAGATATGCTTCGTAGACGACATTTTTTCGTCTCATGTGTTATAAATAACTGCCTCTATGTTGGTGGTGGAGAGAATGAGGGGGTGCATAGGTCCTTGAGATCAGCAGAAGTCTATGATCCTAACAAGAATAGATGGTCCTTCATTTCAGATATGAGTACTACAATGGTGCCTTTCATTGGGGTTGTTTATGAAGGCAAATGGTTCTTGAAGGGGCTAGGGTCTCATCGACAAGTCCTGAGTGAGGTCTATCAACCGGAAAATGACAGCTGGGACTCTGTGTATGACGGAATGGTTGCAGGCTGGAGAAACCCAAGTGCTTCTTTAAATGGGCATCTCTATGCTCTGGAGTGCAAGGATGGCTGCAAGCTCAGAGTCTACGATGAAACAACTGATTCTTGGAGCAAGCATGTTGACAGTAAGATACATTTGGGTAACTCTAGGGCCTTAGAGGCAGCTTCCTTGGTTCCCCTTAACGGTAAACTTTGCATCATCCGAAATAATACGAGTATTTCACTCGTTGATGTCTCAAAATCAAATGATGATGGTGGAGCAAGTGCTGAACACCTATGGGAAACTCTAGCAGGCAAAGGGCAGTTCAGGACTATGGTCACAAATCTGTGGTCAAGCCTAGCCGGCAGAAACCGCCTGAAAAGTCACGTAGTTCACTGCCAGGTTCTTCAAGCTTAGAACTGTATATTGTATTAGAAACCAAAAGTGCTTTCTTTGGGTTCTTATGTTTATGGATTAATGGACCGTATCTGTAATTTGTAGAAAACGCTGAAGGATTGCTGTCGATCTTTTCTTTGGATCTACAAAAGTTTAGGTAAGAGGGGCACTTCCATACTTATCAGGGTCAGGGCAAACCCTACGATCTAAGCCTAGAGGCTTTCAGATTTGTTGACCGGGAGGGAGTTTCACCCACGTTTGTGAGAGGTGGCACCCTCTTCAAATGTCCGGAGGCATTCTTCAAAGAGACAACACCCTCATCTAGCAGCTCAAGGACTTTTTACAGCTCATCCAGGAACATTTTACAGATTACTCACTAATGAGGGATTGTTAGTAACAGGGATCGAATTTATGTGGGTTTACACCTTAAGTCTGTTTATAACCTACTGAACCAACCCTCATTGGCATAACATTTTGATCTTTGCTGGTCGAACAAGGATGTTTGTTTTGTGGACTTTTTTGTTATAAACATGGATATGCAACACAGGTTACTTGGATCCATCCTTTTTTGTTGTATTGCTGCAAGTAATATTGACAAATTTAATCAATAATGTTCTCACGACTGTTGACATGAACGAGAGCACAAAACTGTCTTAACTTTCATCGCTACAAAAAAAATATATTACAACATCACCTAATGGTAACAGACTAAAAAGAATAGCACTCCCTACATATTCATAACATACAGGCAGGTGCTTATGCTTTGTGTTACCCTGCATTAGATCGTGCGAGGAATGATCTTGCTAACAGTACACACTTCTCCTTCTGCCTTTTGTATTCATTGTATCGCAGGAAGAAATAACTGAGATAATCGAAATTGATTGGGGAAAACTTTGCCTGCACGTTGTTGACTGTAATATAAATAAAGATGAATTTGATTGATGGTTGCTGTGGAGGAGCCTAATTTGAGAAACAGGGATATTACCTGGATTAATCCCCATAAAGCCCAGTACAAGTGCGAAGCTAGCATATATGTATTTGCCTCAACATATAGAGCGTCAAGATCTTTGTCCGATACCTGTTCGAGTTGAAACAACAGAGTTTTACTAAACTTGAATATGCTGAAACCTTTATACAAAATGGCAGTGGATCTGAGAAAAAAAATCTTACAGACAAATACCACCCATATGTTTGTTTTCACAAATAAACAGTCTCAATATCTATATGTGATGTACCTCCTGTGGTTTGTCAGGTCCCAAATAATGCCTGAAGAAATGGTATTGTTCTTCCTTGGTTGGGTATCTGCATAAAAAACCCATGTTCAAAGTATATATTATGTGGCTGACAAAATAGTATAAATAAATGTGAGAGAGAAGCATACAAGTTGTAGTCACATTCATAGCCTGCGTATTCGTTGAAGTGATTACCAATGTCAAAGCCTCTGTAATTGTATGATCCATACTCGAAATCAATGAAGTAAAGTTTCTCTGGATAATCATCAGACAAGAACTGTAGGTAAACTAAAAGACGGAAAACAATACATCCTAGTTCATTTCACAAGTTTAAAACATTATTCCCGAGTCAAATAAGCTAGCAAACAAAAATGGAATATATTTCGCACCTATTGAACTTTTGTTCATTTGAAAAGCATAAGATGCTCATGATTTAAAGCAACAAGACCAGAAATAACTTACAAACAATAGAAGGTAATGCAATATGCAGGAGGCAACCATAAAAATGGCTAAAAAGAAGAGCATATAGTAGAATACCTTCTTCGTCATTAACCATTATATTTCCAGAAAGCAAGTCATTGTGAGAAAAAACCACGGGAGCATTAAACTGGCTAGTCAACTCCTGTTCCATTATCAGCGGAGGCACCTTAGATTAAGAACCACTAGTGCACAATATTATCATAATATAAGCAACAAGACCAACTAAGTAGCAGTAATAGTGAAGGATACCTTAAGCTCAACGAGTTCATTGCGAACTTCACTAAATGAAATAGTTTTGTAGGTCTTCTGCTTCTCGCAGTCATCAAATTCAAGAGCAGAGGCTGCAACAAGGAGGGAATTCAACAATGAGAAAATTGCATATATGTTGTGAATTCAAAGATACAAGGAAATTGTCAACTTGCCAACAATTTAGTCAACTTCTAATGATCAAACATTTGCTTAGCTCGATGGTACCTGTCATCAAACAAAAGATACCTTTCTCGTAGAACTTGAAAATGTCGATCCACAGCTTAGGTTCCTTAGAACCTGGAATTTCCACATGATGGAACCGGCGTAGTTCCCTGGCGATATCGGCAGCCAGCTTCGGATTTCTCATGTCTGCCGAGATGGGAAGAATTTAAGATCATGTCAATTCAGTTCACCAAGAACCCTGAAAATGCATATGATTTATTCAAATGAATATGGTACTACGTCTTAAATTTTGTACACCAGCTTATACAGAAGAGAATGCCACCAAAACATTTGCGAAAATGATTTTCGGTTCACTTTTTAACATGTTTGCTTCCCATCAGAACTTTTTCATTAAATTAAATGGATGCTACTTATCAAAGAATTATACATCACCTACCGATTGGGACAAGTGTGCGTGCATTTATAAACGACTGCACCATTCCATTTCCAAAAACTGCAAGCAGACTCGCACCAAACCCTGCGGCAGAGAGGTACTTGATTGCCTGAACAGATACAAAGCAAACCACACACAAAACTCAATAACCTACCGAAACACAACAGTTACACCTTCAGCATATACAACCAATCTCAGCAACATTATCAACACGAAAAACTACTCCAAACAGCTACAAATGCTCAAAAAACTACCTGCAACTCGCGCTCGCGATTGATAACATAATCAGTGTTTGGTCCATACAATCTCACCGTCACCGAAACCTCATTTCCATCCTCCTCCTTCACAGTAGTCTTCAACACTGCATCAATTCACAAACAAAATCCTCAATCAAAAACAAAAACCGATTCCGATTCATCAAACACACACACAAACAAAAATACTCACAGAGATTCGTGATGCCGCCGGAAACCGTCTCGACGGAGAATCGAGAATCGTCCAAATCCGACCACTCCTTGAACAGATCCTTGCATAGCTTCCTGCAAAATCCAAACAAATCAATTCAGACCACACAAATACGAATCTCGCCGTTTTTTTTCTCCGGTGACAAAAAACGAAAAAGAAGCACCGGAAAATGTAGAGAGAGAGAGACGGACGTGACGAGCGGCGTGATTCGGGGGAGAGGGAGGGAAGGGTCGACGGATTGAGAAGAATGGCGGATTTGGATGGGAGAGTTGTCTGGAGCTTGGGCTACTTCCTTGGCGTTCCAGATGTTCTTCACCGCTCCCATTTTCGCCTTCAACGATTTTTCTTCTGATTTTTTTGGATATTTTCCTCTTCTTTCGGGCTTTGATTTTTTTTCAAACGCAACGTTTGGTGAAGAAACTAGAAACAGCCTCGCAGTTTTTCCAGGTCCCTATATATAAAGGCGGGTGGATGAAATGACTATTGTGTCCCCGACGGGTTAGACCGGGGATTTTTTTTCCTTTCCTTTACTTTTCTTTTTTGTTTATAATTGATTTTTGGTGGTCAAGGGCTTGTGTGAATTGGAGAATCTTTACTTGTATCAGAAGGAACTGATTAGGGTTCTAAATCTGGGTAACGTGTATTGGACCGATTATGTGTTGCTGGCATGACTCATAAGGATCACGTTTCTTTTTTTATTCCGAACTTTGTTCTTTGTTTAATTTATGTAACATTTGTGTTACTATCACTCCTACAGGCACTAGGAATTGATCATTCCAACCTTGACTATGCCTTTATGGAGTTTATCATATATGTTACAAAATAAATAACAAGAAAAGTGGGTTGTTTATTATATGGAGTTCGTATAGGCAAATGTGAAGTGCCCTTTTTGCATTGTCAACGTCTGAGGGTGGAGAATGAGCCGAATGTTGGTGTGGTCGGTCCACTATTTGCTGAACTTGCGGCCCATTTATGGTAAACGAATTGGGAACTTTGCGGCCCATTTATGGTAAACGAGTTGAGGGTTTGCTTTGGTGAGAACGAAAAGAGGTCGAGATGGCATTCCCTCGCACACATTAAATCACAAAATTCATTCAAGATCTTGCTCGGATTAAACATTATCTGAAGTTCCATGAATCGGATTATTTAGACTTTAGAGCATCTTAAATCACATAACAACGTTCAATCATTTAATTTAAGAACCGAAGGATATTAGTTTTTGGAATTGATGAAAAACAATGTTCCAAGCCAAAACAGCATTAACAATTTCACCTTCGATAGTTCGATTTGTGTATAGATTCATGAGTAAGACACTTGATCCGCAGATTATGATGTATGATATCCTCCACAAAGCTAAAAGACTTGAAAAAACTGTAATTTTTTTTCTGGCTCATACAAGTATGCACATCTTTATGTATAAAAGATTGAAAGGGGAGCTATGACACCCAAAACTTATGAAGATCATGCTTTATATATATACAGTTCGCTAGTGTGAGGAAAAGTGAGTCCCACTGCTCAGGCCATCATAATCTCCACAGGTTGATTATCAATTCTTTCCTTCTGTCATAATCCTCATAAAAATTTGCTTTCTTTATGCGTCATTATGTTATGAATAGTGTTTAGTATTGATAAAATTTTGTTGATTACTGTAGCAGCGGCTGGAATGACATATTTCATAGTGGCGGACAACACTATGTTGGCAACTTGAACTCCTCCCACCAAGGCTAGCTTTAAGTATGAAGCATAAATTTTTATAGAAAAATATATTTTAGTTACTGATCAAATTTTAGTTTATAAATATATTATTTACATATTATCTTACACTTTTAAGGACAAATATTAACAAATTAAGACAAACTAATATCCACATGTCATCGGTCACTATAATTTTACCAAAATACCCTTCACTATATATAACTGTTATTGTTGACCAGAAATGTTTGCTGCTGACAAGTAGATCACAGTAGCTACTACCGACCAGAAATGAGTGCTACTGCTAAGTAGCATAGCAGCACTGATAGAAAGATGTTTTCGACGAAACTTGCTACTGTCTGTTACATCGACGAGAGACTTGTTTTGATTTGTAATATATAAAAAAATCATTTATGTTCAAGTTTGTAGTTTGCAAGTTGTTGTGTTTGCATGATAGTTGATATATGTTGATTTATTAAGTTATCAAATATGGTGTTTTTGTTAGTTGATTGATATTTTGATGACATTTGCAGTCTTGTATGGACTCTAAATGCATTTAGAATTTGTTCATGCCTTATAAGAATTGTTGGGTAAAGATTTGGACATCCCTTGTTTGTTGAAATAAATAAATCGGTTCACATCGAAACCAAACCGCACCACACTTAAAAATTATGTAACCGAATTATTCGAAAACTGAAAAAAAAAAAAAAACGGTTTGGTTACGGTTTAAAATATTGTAAAACCAAAAAAACGGTTTGGTTGCTGTTTGAGCCTCAAACCAATCTGAACCGAACCGCGTCCACTCCTACTAGATAACATACATAAAAAAACATTCATAGTGGCGCCGGTCATTACAAATAAAATGTAAAAGAAGATAAGTGAACAAAAAGAACGACGAATAACAATTATTGTGGCTCGGTACTATTTGGTCTATAGTCACACTCACACTTGTGTAAATGAGCAAATATTAGGGGTGGGCGCGGTTCGGTTCGGAACAGTTTGGAGCTCAAATCGCAACCGAACCGCTTTTGTCGGTTTTATAATATTTCAAACTGCAAACAAACCGTTTTATTCGGTTTTCAAATATTCCGGTTACACAGTTTTTCAATGCGGTGAGGGTCGCTTTCGGTTGTGGACCGATTTATTTATTTTAACGAGAAATGATGTCCATATTTTGCCTAACAATTTCTATATGGCATGAAATCTGTTTAATGCATTAAGAGTACATCTATGAAAGTCTACAAATTAATGTCAGTCAGTTAACTAGCTAACAAAAAAACTATATTTTATCACTTACTAAATCAACATATATCAACTGTCATGCAAACATAGCAACAAACAAACTATAAACAAACCAAACTCCATCAATGAAAAAAGAAAACTATATTTTCAGTACGGTTTGGTTTAAATTGGTTAAATTATAACCTCAAACCGCAACCGAACTATTTTTATATGGTTCGGTGCGGTGTGACCATAAACCGACACCATTTTAGTTCGGTGAGGTTACCAAATTTTTTTTCAATACAATTCAGGTCGGTAACCTTATTTTTTATGCAAAACGCCCACCCTAACAAATAATGCCTAACAAGTTTTTATTTTATTTTTTGGAAAGGCTAACAATCTACTGTTTAATAAAAGTTTCCGTTTGAGCCCAACAACTGCTCCAATCCAAATCCAATAATAATTAGGATCTCTTATCCAATTGTTAATAGGAAAACGACCAAAAAAAGATAACCGCACGTGTCACGAAAAACATGTATATAAACATAAACGGCAAAAGCCAAAAACCAAAGTCTCAAACTCAAACTCAAAGCTGCAGCCGTACCATCGTCAGAGCAAACACAGAAACTTGAGATCAAGCACAGAGTGAAACACCATGTCCGAAAAATCTTTGAGCCCAGAAAGCCACGGTGAAGAACATGAGCGTGTCTCGACAGGTGGCACGCCTCTAGTTCGGTGCGGTGGCGGGACTGCGAGGACGAATATGCTGAAGGACGAATACGCAGATAAGTCTCTATTCATTTGTACCTCTGAAACTCACAGAAAGTCTGTCCCGCGGTTTTCTTATGTTGTTCGTTCCATCAATCTTTCCGATTTGCTGTCGTCGTCGTCGTCGGAGAAATTAGTATTAAGACAAGTGGCGAATCTGGAAGACGATGGTCTCGGAGATGAAGGAGGTTGTGGTGTTTTGGGCTCCAAGATTGTTTTCGCCAGCGGCTTGAAACCCGACTCCGATCCGGTTTTTGGATATCCATTCGGCCCTCTTGCCACCACAGATGCTTTTGCTTTCGATGTCCATGACCCCGACCAAGGAATAGTCAAGATGCCCCCTTTGAACGGAGGGAAGCATCAACCGTTGATGGCTGAGTTTGCCGGAAAACTCTATGTACTGTCCCTTGACGAGTATAACGCTTATGTTTCATTTGAGGTATTTGACCCCCAACAGGGTACTTGGTCACGTCTGCCAAAATATCCTATTTCTGGCATCGTCTACTCTTATGCAATAACTGGAAGCAAATTGTTTATGTCTAGCCGAGTGTCAAGGGGCGAGGAAGACTACTACCGTTACGTCCTTAAACAGGACCCCTCAATTTGCTGCTTTGACCTTGCGGCGCCTGACGCAGGATGGAGGAGAGTCCCCAGCATGTGCCAAGGCGGCCCTTTCCCGTTTACAGGCCAAGCTCTAGTGGTGGACTTGCCGCAGCACAGGAATAAAAAGTTGCTCTTTTCGGTTAAAGTTGATGGCTTTTTCGGGGTAGTCTAGTAGTTCATCTTATGTCCTTGGATGAAAACCAGGAAAATATCAGTGAAATAATGGAGATGAAACTGCTGGCTGCTGCGCTCCCTCAACGACCGGGTGAATGTCATTTGGTCCATCTAGGGGGAAACAATGTGTGCATTGTCACCACCGGTATCAGAAAACCCGCTCACCAAGAGTCAAAGAGTTTTGTGACGGTTTATACTGTACAAGGTGCTGCCTTACCATTTCAATTTGAATTTGATATCTCCAAGGTCGACAAGGACAGGAAGAATTGTTTCACTGCCCAATTCCAGCCTCTTCGCATTTTCGAATATCATATACGTCCAGACTCCACCCTTCCGCCTCAGACACTTGGTTGCTTTATGCTCTAATCACTTTAACTTAATTCATCTTCTGCACTGTTCTATTCTGCCTGCTACTTTAATTTGTATTCCTACCTTTTATCCAGACTTGATGATTTCTCATCTATCACTTGCATTCATCTGTTCCAATGTATCCTATGCCATAAGGGAAATATGTAATATGCATTCTGTTTAATTTCTTCTGTACTGGCGGTTCAGACTTTTCATACTACTGCTGTATTCATGACCCCCTCAAATGCAAATCAATAATATATCTGTATTCTGGCTCAGCATATGTTTTTCTAATGGCTAGTTCTGCCTTGTTTCGTTATTTGTCGAAATATTTGATTTGCTTCAATTCAATTATTAACTCTGCACATGTATATGCAGTCATATATGCATCCAGGTATTCAATTTCTGCTGTGCTTTCGTCAGCTTGAGTGTCTTTAAGAAGGTGAAGGCATCCGAGCTTGAAGGTCAGTATTATTTCTACAGTATTCTAACCTTATAATGATGTTTGGAGTTGCAAACTGTTGTTTCTGTTCTGAAGGGGCTTGAATTACATAAGTTCATATTACTTCTTCAGCATAGGATTCAGGAGCATGTTTGCATTAGCCTTTGAATGTTGTGCTGGTCCGGTTTTGTTTAAGGCCCTCCTTTTAGTTCGATGGTGGGGATATGACTATTGCCTGGATTCATAAGTTCTGTAAGTGGATTTGTGAAGGTGCCTTTGTTTTACAGTTGGGTGAATGGCCTACATTTCCAAAAGCGGAATTCTTTTCATTGACGAAACAAAGTTATAAACCATGAAAAGTTTGAGGTTTTGTGTGGCTTTAACCTGCATTGTTAGATGCCCGAGTGTCAGAGGAACATGGTGTGTAATGATTGGTTAGTACCCTGGTCTAACTTTATTATTACATGCTTAGAGTAAGATAGGACTTTAAGGATTTTATGAATGTTAGCCTCACAAATTCTTTTACATCAAGTCTTTTTCATACGGTCATAGGCTATTGGCAAGGATTGATCCATAAATACATAAATAGGGAGACCCACGTGAGACTCGCTTTCTTCTTCTTCTTCTTCATTGGTCACAACCAAAGTGTGAGAGTCACAGACGGAGAGCTACATTTTCTGATGGATCAACTTCTCTGGGCGAAACCTAAACCCTTCCTCATCCACCGCAACTCACGTCTCACTTTCAACATCAAAGCCTCCATCTCCGCCAGGCTCTCTCAGTATCTCGGCGATTACACCGATGACGCCTTTCTCGTAATGTTCTTCTCCACCCTTTCACTTTGAATTACAGTTCCATTTCTGTTCATTTCATCTTTCCGAGCCTGAAATGAAGAATCAAATTGCTCGTTTCGGTACAATGCGAAGATGATTTTCCAGATTGCTCTTCGTTTGGCTGATGAGAGAGTTGTCCATAGAAATTTATATGTTCTGGTAAAATGTGAGTTTAATTTTGGCTGATGTTACTCTCGGTTAACGAACTATGCAATTGAAGTTATAGTCTCAGAGTTACGTACGGTGTTTATAGAATAGAAGATGAACTTGCTTAACACCTTCCAATTCGAAAGAATATGAGTGGATGAGAAGGAATGATCTCCTGTTAGTGTAGGAGTATTAAGAGTTGAGGTATTTGCAATCACTTGCTCGATGCGATTGAAAGAGTTTTGTATGCCAAAGGATTTGAAAACTGTTAGGATTGCTAGGAATAGTTTAGATCTTCATACGGAATGACTGTCACTGAAATCGGATTGTTTTTTTCAACATTGATCAATAGTTGATCAATGTTGATCTTGATGTAATACTGCAGTATGTTATATTTATGCTCATACACTTGAGGTTGATTTTGAAATTATTTGTTGAAATGACTTTTACATTCTTCTCATTAACTATTTATTATCGCAGGATCAAATTACTGTTGATGAATTATACTAATAGTCCTGTTTGATTGATTTAGGAGTATATCACCGTGCTGATTTGTAACGGAAAAGATCAGGCAAGAGATGACTTGGAGGCAATTCTTGGTGAGAGGATTGAAGAATTTGTTTCATGGTACCTGGTTTCCTACTCTTTATTATTAGTTCTAAGTTTAAAACTAGCTATATATGAAGTGACTTCTACTTTGAAAAAAGAAATTGCCTTCAAAACCATTGGCTATACAAAAAAAATTGCCTTCAAAACCATTGGCTATACTGGTGGTAATAAGAACTCATATTATTTTCTTTTTCCGTTTTAGTATGGGATTGTAATAACTTATCCAAGTGGCATGGTTATACCATTGGTGTTAATGTTGTAATAGTTTTTAACATGCCTGTAATACTCTATATAAGAGTAGGAAAG
Source organism: Comarum palustre (assembly GCA_951800085.1). NCBI lineage: Eukaryota > Viridiplantae > Streptophyta > Magnoliopsida > Rosales > Rosaceae > Comarum > Comarum palustre. The sequence continues at coordinate 1,701,807 of OX637588.1, read as the reverse complement.
CCGCTGGTTTGAGTGTTCTTTCTGCAGAGTATCTCACACAAGCGAGAATGGCTGAAATAAGGTTCACTTTATCTAACCTATGTAGGTTATGGTGGCTTCTCTCTGAATATGATCCTGAAGTTCCTGGCATTGGCCTTCCAAACAGTGACTGCAACATGGATCATGAATCCAAAGATATCTCACAGAATTTTAAGAAATCAAGTGTGGCCACAAATGATTTGAAGACATTTCTAGAACGGGTACCTACTTGTCCTTCTCATCCTACATCATAGTTGATTGGATAAGAGCTTCTTCTAGTCTGAAGCATGTGCTATAGCTATGAGGTGTGAGTCTAGGCAACATATCCTGGACTGGGTACAACAAGGTATTGGCGAACAAAAAAAATTGAAGTACTGAACTTTTTATATTTTTTTCAGGGACTGCTTGATGTGAAAGAAAAATTGAATCAATTTGAAATCGACATGTCCAAGCTTCGGTCAAAGCAGCTGGAGTTTGGAAAAAATGATGGGAAAACGAATCGCTTGCTGAATTCTGGTGATGCCTCTCTATAACTTGGACAGTTTCCCCTTGCTTGCAGTTTTGTTCAGAATCAAAAACTGATGTGTTTTGGGGCAAGAAAGATATTGAGGGTGGATATGCTTGTGAAAGAACAAAATTAGAATGATAGTGTTTGCAATATCAGGACACGAAAATCAAGTTTGTGACATATCTGAGGCAGTTTTCTTTTGCATCTTCATTCTTTTTGTCTTGTTACCTCAAGTTAAATTGAATCTTTTTTACTTTCCTAAATCTTCTATGCAAGAGTGTATTCTGCAAGTGTGAAGGGGGTTTGAGTTCTATCTGATTGTAGGCGTTGTTCATGATTAATCAAAATGTTATACGACCACAAAAAAAATCTTAAAAATCTGAATGTTTATGTTAATATATTCCCTTCTATTGCTCATAAAAATTTACTAATGACTGTCGAAATCAAGCTTTATAATCGGCAATCATGTTGTGCCGAAACACTCACCTTTTTGACAAAATTAGGTGCTCTTGGCACGCTTGCAGGTGCACAGAAAGAGTCGCAGGAAACTGGTGGGTCAAGAACTGTGTTGGTGACAAATGTAAGCTCGACAGTCATTTATATATTATTCTTATGTTTTCTTTGTGCTGGTTGAATATGAAATAAGTGACATAACCACCAACTCCAGCAAAAATTGCTTCCTCTGTTTTCTCTCTAGATATCTTGTTTATCTAAATGGAAATTGTGAATTCTTTTCCACACTCGAGTCATTTACTTATGTTACCAAGAATTGAATGAAATAAGAAATCATGATTAGGTTCCACTAGCCTTTATTATAAACTACTATATGGACTTTTAGTGCTGCTCATTGGCTCTACACGTTTAATAAGCACAGTCAGTTCTGATATTTTATAAATAAGCAGGTACATTTTGCAGCAACCAGCGAAGATTTATCACTGCACTTTGCCAAGTGTGGAGTGGTTGATAACGTGATAATCCAGACAGACCCAGTGACTTCTAAGCCGAAAGGGTGCGTTTAATTAGTGTATTCTTTCGTGGTTCCTGCTTACCGACAAGTTTAGATTGATTAAATTCCTTTAATACGTAATATCTTGGGTCTGGCAGATTCTTCAATAATTTATTATTAGTCTGCTTATTTTTTCTGTCTGGCTAGGTCTGCTTATGTTACTTTTGCTAGCAAGGAGTCTGTTGACAAGGCAGTGGCATTGAGCGGGATGTCATTCTTTTATAGGACCCTGAAGGTAAGCACTTCTTTGTATCTCAAAGGATAATTCAGTTAACGATATTGCACTGCAATATAAAACAGCAGAACCAAAAGAGAAGGTGAAAAAAAAACATAGAACTATGTAGAGGTAGGCAAAATGGAATTATATCGGTTGGGAGTAGCAAACCTTTTAGTTATATCTTCTATCACACTTATTACGGGGGCATATATCATACCTTTTAGCAGGATAATCTCAAGTGTTTTTTCAGGGGTATGTTAAAGGTTCATATTTCTTATTAATATTTCAGTCTTTATTGCACTAAAATTTCATCTGGGTGATTCTCATTGTAAAGGGTTCAAGTCCTTGCCTGACAGTCACCATGTAGTACCCTGATGAATGTGAGGACTTAATTTCTATAAACGAAAAAGAATCTAAAAGAAGTATCTGTTTCCATGGACAGAGGTATTCTGTAGATAAGGTAGAGGATGCAAGATTTTATTCTAATAGGTGCATGACTTGGTGGAACTTTCATTGGTAATGAAAATAATGGTGCAGGAAAATAGAATTTCATATTATCTTGCATATGGCATTTGGTTTTTAGTTGTCTGCCTTTCATTCTTGCTGTCCTGATTCTAGTTGCTCCATGCAGCTTTAGTGATTTTGACTCTGCATTCAATATCTGCTTCATGAATTTGAAATCTGTAGTTCTTGATTTATGTGTGATTCAGTAACCGAAGTAGATATTTATACAAAGGGGATGGCATGAAGCCATGCTGAATATGATTTAAATATAGATTGTTGAGGCTAGGATTTGAATATGGGTCTTCTGTTTGAATCCTCTTGTATACTTTTTGCATAGGTTCTAAGGATGGCAGGAGCAGCTCCGGAGGTCAGCACCAACAAGTTCCACCCACAAGCAACAGATTTCTAATGTGGGAAGATTTCATCGTCAGAGCCCCATTGCTTAAGCATTAAAACACATAATTTGGAGATAGCACATCGATGATTAAAGTAGGTCTTAACTATACTAGAAATTAGAAACGCATCAAAATACATGCAAGTAAGAAGGATATTAGGTTGATCTAGAAATGCGCTGTTGCTGCTTTTGTTTGCTCTTCTGCCTCTTGGCGTGGGCCAATAGAAGCAATTAACTACATGCATATTGCGATAGCATCACAAGCCTTTTGTTGTCTGCCATTTGCTTAGGTGAGGTGCATAGATGTGATGCTATCTTTCAGTATTTCTGATCATCGCCGGTATATACAGCTTTGTTTATCCAGCTGCTTTTAGATCTTTTTGTTGAAAATGGCAGTTAGCTGAAGGCCTGAAGCTGCTAGCTACCTTTCCAATCTGCAAGTCTATTATTTCCATCCATGTTCTATCAGCATGTACTAGATCGCTAGCTAATCGAGCTCTGAATATAATGGTCAGCCAAGAGCTATGTTTGAGTCCGACACAGGACGACTCCTTGTCATCTTTGTCAAAATTCTTGTATCCTCATCTTCTTTAGTGGGGTAAACGAACCCCTGTCATGGACTCATGGTACACATTCTGGGCGTGCATGTGGGAGTGGGACTGAATACGAAGCTCCAGGAACTCTTATGCAGTCATGCTTTCCCACCCCAGCCGAGCAAACTGAATTAGATTATGTTGAAACGTTATATATGATACTGATCGACTACCTCTATAATGAATTAATGATTATATTTATGTATGTATGGATTAAATTGGGTTACCTCTACCATAAGAATGGTTACAGTAAAGATGACCATAAGAATGGTTTTAGTAAAGGTCATGCCCTGAGACTCTCATTTGTGTTTTTGATCGAGTTCATTCGACGTCGAAAGAAACCAAGTAGCTTCAAGTCTATTTAATTTGTAATGCTACCTCTTATCCAGACTTGATGATTTCCCATCTATCACTTGCATCCATTTTGTTGTGATGTTTCATGTTTCCTATCGTAAGGGAATAGTTTATAGTGTAATATGCATTGTGCTTTCTTCTGTACTGGCGGCTCAGACGTGTATTCATGGGAACGACAGTGCACACCCTTTTGTGTATTCAAATCCAAGAGTCGACACATTCCAATGCCTTCATGCTTTTGAAGCTCATGTGTGAAGAACTTGGGAGCGATGTGCTTCGTTTTATCTCCTTTGATATATCATTCTTGGATTTGAGCTATACACAATGCATTATCTTCATATAAGATTGTATAAGCATCAGTTACTGATGACAGACTGCATGTTCTTCGAATATAACGGATCATTGATCTCAACCAAACACATTCTCGGCTAGCTTTATGAAGCGCAAGTATTTATGAATGATTAGAGGAAGTAGCCACAAATGTTTGCTTTGTTGACCTCCATGAAACTGTCGTGCCTCCACAGGTAAATACATAACCTGTTTGTGAGTAACCCTTGTGCAGATCAGAGAGAAAACCAACATCTGCATAACCAACAAGACTCGGGCTATTTTTGGATTTGCAAGTATAAAATAAACCCATGTCCGTCGTACCACGAACGTAGCGCAAGATATGTTTTACACAATTCCAATGACGTTGGAGCAGAGCTATATCTTGCCAAAAAATTTACTGCATAGGCGATATCCGGTCTAGTACACTGCCAAATAAAGCAGTGCACCTATAGCACTCATATATGGTACTTGTGGACCAAGGATATTTTCACCTTTTTGTCTCGGACGGAATAGATCTTTCTCAACGTCCAGAGAATGAACGACCATTGGGGTGCTTAGTGGATAGGCTTTGTCCATACCAAAACTTTTTCAGTATAAGCTGATTGATGGACAAGAATCCCATTAGCAAAATGCTCGATCTGCAAACCAAGACAAAATTTTGTCTTCCCAAGGTCTTTCATTTCAAATTCTTTCTTTAAATATTCAGCAGTCTTTGTGAGCTCTGCAGGGCTCCCAATTAAATTTATGTCATCGACATAGACTGCTATTATTGCAAAACCAGAATTTGATTTCTTGATGAACACGCAGGGACATAGAGGATCGTTAGTATATCCATCTTTGATTAAGTACTCACTGAGACGGTTGTACTACATTCGACCATACTGTTTCAATCCGTACATTGACCGTCGTAATTTAATTGAGTACATTATGTTGCGTAGAGTTGCATGAGGCAACTCAAGTCCTGCTGGGACTTTCATGTATATATCGATATCTAACTCCCCGTATGCATTGTGTTTTCTTCTGTACTGCAGGCTCATACTTCTCATACTGGTGTTGTATTCATGAACACCTCAAATGCAAATCGATAATATATCTGCATTCTGGTCCAACATATGTATTCTTTTCTAATGGCTATTTTTGCCTTTCTTTCGTTATTGTGGAAATATTTGATCCTTCAATTCCATTATCAACTGTAAAGATATCAGAAATGGAATAAATATGTAAATAACACAAGCAATTTGAAAAACTTGATGCAAAACCTCAATGAGAAAAAAGGCACCCAGCAAGATTATTCCTTTAATCTTACACAAGATAGTACAAGTACAATTCTCACTCAATTGTAACACACTATCTATTTATGCTACTCACTTCTCACTCAAGTGAATCAAATCAAATAACTTTACTAAGAGAGACTGATTTGAACAAACTAAGATCTCACTCATTTAGCTGAACAATTCTCACTCAATTGCTCTACTAGTTCTTACTCAACTAGTATCTGCACTTAACTCTCATAGATACAAAATCTGTTTCACAATACAATCCAGATCACAGCATTTCAGCTTTGACAGTTTCGACACTTTACTCCTGGCTCCCTTGATCACTGATGCATCACCAATCTCAAATGCAATCTGTGTGCAAGTAAGAGACGCAGTTAAACAGTTTTCAATTACTCATGAAGCTTTGAACATCAGCATGAACTGTATTCATGATTTACGAGACAATGCAATACAGTTCCTTAAAAATGTTCAAAAAACTTAAAAATAATCATCCGAATTTGCATATATATATATAGGAGATGAAAATCTTTCCCTCATTAAATGCACTTCAATGTAATAAATTGCAAAATGGGGTTTATTTTCTATTTTTTGTGGTACGTGGTTGGTCAAGTATAATGTGTTTTACAACGCTTTACTTGAATTTTCCAATGTCAAGACGAAGTAATGCTTCTTGGCACTTTGAAAGCCACGGGGTTCAGATCAAGCTGATTAGTTGGTTGTCAAGCCTTGAGAGATTTTGGCGGTTGAGATTTGTTTTGCGGCGTAAGTAGGAATGGATAAAAGTTTTGCTTCGAAATCTCCAAGGAGAATAAACTACAGGTGGGTGTGGTAATACTTATAAATCATATCTCCAAGAACACAAACAAAGGTAACATAGCAACAGCTATACAACATGTCGATATAGTTGGCTGCTTGAGATTTGAAGATAGAAATAGAGTAGAAATGTTTTCTTCTGAATAATAAAAATCTTAAATAATAATCTTTGATACACGACAATTAGTCAAATCTCCTGCAAAACTTCCACATTGTATCATTGTCATGACTGAGAATTTCATTTTCTGCCTTTGTTCGAAGATCCCTTGTTAAATGGCTTTTTAGATCCTTTGTCAAATGACTTTGAAGATCCCTTGTTAAATGGCTTCTTTGTAAGGTTTTTCCTTGCTTTCAACTGGCCAGGGGTTCCTCCTGAAGATTTCTCTGGTCTGTTTCGCTTCTTATCTTTCTTCACATTATACATGTTAACAGCCTGTGTCACACAGAATTTCACTCATAAGTATATAATTTATTTCACTAATTCTCTGAAACCCATTGCGAGCAAAAGAGAAGCGAACCTTGTTAACATTGAGCATCTCATGGGAGTTCTTAGAAATTAGCTTGTTCAAAATTTTATCGGTTTGCTCCTGCTCTTGCGTGTGTATTCCTTTTCCTCCTATAACTGGTAAAAACTGAAAGTGGAAATAGAAAAAAAAAGATTAAACAATTGATCATTTTACAGTGACGAGCATCCCAATAAGTAAATGCTAGGAGGGAAAAAAGGGCATACCTTTCGATACTTTCCTTGATGTTTACCAGGTTTTTCACCTGCCAATTTTTTGTCAAATTTTCCACCACTGGCTGTTGCAGTTGCTGCAATTCCAGCCACACTCCCAAGTTCGTCTTTAGTAACCTTTTGGGGTGCAGCCTGGGTTCCTGTTATAGGCAACCTAGTCGCAGCTAGTTGAACATGACTGCATAAAAAGTTTAATTATGCTCTTATAAGCAAATGTGCTCTCATATTACGATCACTGAAACTTGGCTGATGTGTGAACTTCCAGTATTAAGGCTAGCTAATTGCCTTTCTAAACTTCATATAATAAGTTTAGTTGCAGTTACAAATTCTCAAAGTGGATGTACATTTAGCTATGTGGTTTACTATGTGGACTTATTATGAATCGTCCATGATTTGAACAACATAAAGCAGAGAAAGGGAAATACCTTGGCAAAGCACCAACTTTTGCAGCTTGCTTCAAATTTTGTAACCTATTTTTGTCTTGCTTTTCAACACGACTCTTTTTAGCTTCTCGTCTTTTAGCAAAAGGATCCTCCCCTGGCACTGCAAAGAAAAGTGGCAACCATGAGATATAAAATCAATTCTTATTTACAAAACATAGACTTCTAAGACCTATAACATGTCAGTCAAAGAAATTTTATATTGTGCTATCTTGAGTATCAAAATAAACTAAGCAATAAATGACTCATTCTATAGCAACAATATCTGAAATAATTACCATCAGTCATCTTTGCCTCAATGATAGGTACATTATCCTCATCATTTGCACGATCATATCCATGACGACGTTTCCAAGTTTCACTGTGCTCATCATATTCAATCTTATCTTTCTTACGGTTCTTAATACCTGCAACAAAATCCAAAACGACAGTCCACTTAAAAATTGTAAACTATTGAAGTTGTTTGTGTGTGAGAGAGAAAGAGAGAGAGAGAAAATGACAGTAAAAAGATGGCTTTCATAGAACTGCAATGACTGACCTTTCTTTTGGGCAAACACTTCCCATTTCGTAGGAGGTTTCGGCTTTGGAATCTGTAGACAACAAAGGAAAATGTGATTGCAACTCCAATTAAAGCTAAAATAAAACAACAGTAAGTCGTAAGTTGTTACTCAAAGAAACCACGCACAATTTTTAATAAATAGGCCTGCATACTTATCATTGAAATGTGAACCGATATCCTTAACAACAGACCAACATTCTACTTAACCAAGTAAGAGATAGAACCATATTTTGCCAGCACATAGGGGAACAAATAAGTAATTGGAGACTCTAAGACTCCGAGTTATACCCATTAAACAGAAAACATACCATTGCTTAACATGGACTAGCATTCCACTTTGTTTTTAGTTAAAGAGTACGCGGCATTATGCAACATCCAATGTTCAAAAGGAAAAAACTCATTAATTCATCCTCTTGTAACAACAAGCAAGGTGTTCTCCTGCCAGATAATACAATGGGTACCAACTACAAAAACCATATTTTCATACTGTATATAGACAAATAATACTTGGAGCTTTACAATCTAAAAGGGATCGATCACTTACATGCTTCTCTCTGGGCAGTCTAGTTGTTGGAGCAGGCAACTTCACAAGGGTACCCTCAATGTCTTCAGTTGACGGCAAATTGAATAGATCATTCGCCATAGCTTGAACTAACTCAGTTCCTCTTGCAATATATTCCTTCACTAACTCCTCCCTAAAATTCAATAAAAGCAACAAAATTACTCACTGAATAAAACCATCTCAAATCAAACAACCAAACTCTTATACACATTTTCAATACTGCACAACCAAACATGATAGCCTATCAGCATAGTATCAATTTCAATATCAAACTCCACCCAAAACCAATACCCCCAAATCCAAACAATCCCTATACATAAAAGTCCAAACTTTAACAAAAATTATGAAAAATGAAAAAAAAACCCAGTTCCATAGTTGTAAATTAAACTTGAAAGATAACAACTTTGAGTTCAATAACCATTTTTACATAATTTCTGAAGAGCAGAAACCCAGTACAATATCAAAACAAAAACAATAAAAACTCGAACAAACCTGGAAGAAGGGTTGGAGGGAAATTGGTGATGAAAGTCAACAGCCAAGAGATTACCCAAGTCGATCTGAAACGCCGTCGTTTCGGTCTCCATCGCTACAAGCTCTGTTTTGGTTAGCAGCTCAGAACTTGAAAAAGAGACCAAAACAGAGGCTTTCCGAGGGTTTAGTAACTCCAACCAAACGACGCCGTTTGGTTGCCCTATATTTAATTGGGCTTCGAATTATAAAAAGATCATTAGGCTGAGTCGGGTCTGGGTATAATAATCTGAAACAGAGGCTTTCCGAGGGTTTAATAACTGCCGCCGGCCCAAAACGCGTCAAAAGCTATTGGTTTAACAATCAACGTCTAAATTTCAACGAAAACCAATTTGGGAATTTGGGGGAAACCAGAATCCCCATGAAATCACAGTGACTCGATCACAATCTCCAGAAACCATTCACTACCCAGAAGACCCTTTTTCAGATCCATCTCACTGGTAAGTTCAATTTCCTCAATTTCGGATTTCGATTTCTTTGTTCTGTGCCCTAGTTTTTGTGGATTTGGGATTTGATTTGGGGTTTGATCATCTCAGAAATCTGAGATGGACGGCAACAAAGACGACGCTTTGAAATGCTTCAGAATCGGGAAGGAAGCTTTAGAAGGCGGAGATCGCACCCGGGCCTTGAAATTCTTATCCAAGGCTCGCCGGCGATCTGTTATCGACAGTGGAGAAAGACTCCGATACTCCTCCGGCCAAAACCACCGACGAGCCGGCCGGGTCGGGTCTGGGTATGCCACCGCTCCGTCAAAGGAAAGCTACGAGGTCGGGTTCCGGGTCCGGGTCTGGGACGGCTTCCTCGTCGGCGAGTGGTTACACGGCGGAGCAGGTGACGATTGTGAAGGAATTGAAGAAGAAGAATGATTACTATGAGATATTGGGGTTGGAGAGGAGTTGTAGTGTTGAAGATGTTCGAAAAGCTTATAGGAAGCTATCTTTGAAGGTTCATCCGGATAAGAACAAGGCCCCCGGAGCTGAGGAAGCTTTTAAATCGGTTTCGAAGGCGTTTCAGTGCCTGAGTAATGCGGAGAGTAGGAAGAAGTACGATGTTTCGGGGTCGGATGAGCCGGTTTACGAGAGGTGGCGTGCTCCTAGGCATGGTGGAGGGAATGGGTTCTTTTATGAGGTGGTGATGTTGATGCGGATGAGATTTTTAGGAACTTCTTTTTCGGGGGAGGAATGGCTCCGGCAACTACACAGTTTAGGGGGTTCAGTTTCGGGCAAAGAATGGGGGCAGCGAGGCCTGCTGAGTATGGCTCTGGTGGGTTCAATGCGAGGACTCTTATTCAGTTGCTGCCTGTGTTGCTTATTTTGCTTCTCAACTTTTTGCCGTCTTCAGAGCCCGTTTACTCATTGTTGAGGAATTATCCTTATGAGTATCGGTTTACTACGGGAAAGGGTGTGAAACTTTATGTCAAGTCAACCAAGTTTGAGCAAGATTACGTGTCAGGTAGCGCAGACCATGTTAGGCTTGATCAGCAGGTTGAGAGAGACTATTTCAGTGTTCTGTCGCAGAATCGTTGGCTAGAATTGCAGCGTCGCCAGTGGGGATTTGTGCGTGAAACACCACATTGTGACATGTTGAAGCAGTTTGAGGCCGCGACTTGATGTCTTGAACTGAAGGTCCAATTTCTGCTGTATTCTTTTGCTTTAGATAATACGGTATTCTATCTAGTCTAGATGAAATGGTCAATAAATGATTATCTGCTATGTTACTCTTGACACTGACTAAGCTTGAACAGCCAGTGTTCTATGCGTTCTGTTACAAAAGCTGCTATTGATGGTAAACTGGTGTTCTTTATGTGATCAACTATCAATATATACATGTTAATAAAATGGCTCTTGCTAGATTAAAAAATGTCCATTTGGTAAATAAAGCATATAACTTGATAGAGGTTTCATTATATGAAAATGTCAGAGCATCTATTGTGGAGAATGTTTATATTCCTATGAAGCGAAGCGTCAATTTCCATTCTTTTGTGGAGTTCTGGTGAACGTATTTTTGAGTTATTGCTTCTTTTTTTGTTGTTGGACAACTATTGCTGCATTCGACAATTTTCTGTTTGCTACTTTGATGGCTCTTTTAGTTTACTAAAGACTTGGACACAGCAAAACTATTTACTTTAAGTGGGACCTGTGTGACTGTTTAGTATTAGATAGAGATTTGCTTTTGTTGACCGTAAGTGAGTCAGGATTAGTCGATTCCAATTTAGGAGATAAATTGATCCACAAAGACAATAGATAGTCATAAACATGTATTCTATAATAGAGTAGAGCTTATTTAAAACCTACAAAGTGGTCTCCACAAATTAACCTTAACACATCATGTTTCACCAAATCAGTCCAGAGTTATTTAACTCTTGTTTTCCTTTGAAGTTCCACAGTTGTGGATCCTGAATATGTCACTGTTTAGTCATCTGAATTTGGGTGTTTCTTTGTTGCAGATTACTCATTGTCTCTCCATCTATCCTTGTTGCATAATGCATTAGTCGAAGAGATGAAAGATAGTAGCTGCAAGTTTTTGTGTGTTTTACATTGACATCTGGACAGCGTTTGCAGCCTCCACAAGTTTTCTGTTCCGTAGTGAGATATAAAGCACAATGACCAAACTTGTCTGGGGATTCAACTTATGATCAGCTGCTAGTATTAAAGCTTTGCAATTGTTAATGTTGCATATAAATCTTGTTCAATACATACTCTTTCATATATGTATGTGGATTTAGGTATTTTTGTCGACCAGTCTGATACTCAGATAGGCATTCAATTTTAGAACAACTACATGAAAGATTCATCTGTATCTATATCGATCCAATAAAAAGAAATATTTCGGTCTTGTGGTATTATTATCCCACGGATCATGGCCTCCACATAACTGAGTGTAATGAAAACTGAAAACATTAGGACCAGCAATGTCGATGAGTTCCGAACAGATTCAATTTTGCCCGATTCACATTAAGACCCTGCAATCTATCTCTTTCTGATAGAGGAAACACAGTTTCTTGAAAGTCCTCCAACCTCGATCATACGTATTGATAGGATTACTTGATGCTAGTTAATCCTTATTACATAACTTGGACGCAAGGTGATGAATTTTTTTTTCTTTGAATAAGATGGTGAGAATTTTTTAGTTCGTGGGATTTGAAAAACTTCTTCATTCTCAGTTTCAGAAAGTATGTTTGGTTTTCTAATTTCTTTTCAGGAAAGAGTCGTTACCAACTTAACTTAGAGCGACTTTGTACATTCCCACCCCTGGTTCTTCCATTTAGTTTCACTGCCTTCTTCTCCTTGGGGTAGTGTCCTCAATGTTCCATTTGGACCATCCGGGAGAGTGATTTCTTTTGCGGTTTTTTTTTGTTTTCTCATCTTCGAAAAAAGAAACTGAGAGTGTTAGGACCATTGTGTTGTATCTATGTATGTGTCCTTGTAAAATAGTTATTTCCCTTTGATGTGAATTCTGTTCCCATCAAAGAGCTACACCGCATTTCTGTTTTCAACTTTCAATCTTTCAAACTAGTATTGTATTTCACATAGCAAGAAGGGATCAGCTAGATTTTACTACTAGTGTTGTTGTTTGGGTTCTCCATGTCTGATACCACGTCATCTTACTGGTGCTGCAGCTTCGTTACTGTTTTGGCCGCCGCCGGCGACTCACAGGTGGTGTGTCCGGACTGCGGCCAACAACGGTGGAGTTCGGCAGTTGTGTAGTATACCGGTGGCGGTGACCGACCGCAGATCGATTTAAACGGAATCGAACTAGCTGCGGTGGAGTCATTGCCCGTCAGGGAGTGCAGACCGTGCTAAGCTTGATCAGCAAGTTGAGAGAGATTATTTCAGTGTTCTGTCGCAGAATTGTAGGCTAGATTGCAGCGTCGATATGTGCGTGAAACACCGCATTGTGACATGTTGAAGCAGAGTTTGAGGCAGAACTAGTGTTCTATATGTGATCAACTATTGACATACACATGTTGGTAAAATGGCTCTTGCTGGATTTCATAAAATCTCTCCGCTTGGTAAATGAAGCATATAACTTGATAGAGGTTTCGTTAATTCGTTATATGAAAATATCAAAGCATCTATTGCATATTACTGTGACCTGTGTTAATATTTAGTATTTGACTATTAGATACTAGATAGTGATAGTCAAAGTTTAGTCAAAGTTTTAAACACATTTATACCAAGTCATACACTTCCAGATGAATCTAATACTACCAGCAACACCCGTCTGGGTTTTTTCACATTCCTCATGCATGAAAAACCTAAGAACTACAAGAACCCAACACAGAGAAATTGGGTTTGGAAAGTCAGAAAGTGGGTTCAGGTAGCAAACCAGAAACCTGGGCAGACAAGTCGCTTATTGAAGATGAAAAAAGATCGCTAACTTGGATGGAGAATGATCTCAGGTGTCCACAACAGGATTCTGAATCTTTTGTGAATAGTAATCGGATTCGATTGGAATGGATTGTAGCGTATGTATTATTTACTACATAAATCAACTTTATTTGAAGAAGAGATCAGTGAGTGCAGAATGTGGTAGTTCCGGAAAGATCTGATTGAATGTTTTACGGATCATGAAGGCAGCTGGACACATAGCTCAACTACATGAAGATAGAATATGCGTTTCTATTTGAACCACTTGCCACAAATGTTTACTGACCTAGACGTGTATTTCTAGCCACATTCTCACATGAGTAATGCACAGTTCTTGTAATCATAAGACCATACAATGATATGATATCAGATCAAAAGTTTGTGGCCTTGCAGAAACTACAATAAACATAGTAGAAACTAATCAGACACAACAAAACAAAAAGACGTCGGTAGAAGAGATAAAAAACCAAACCATGAAATTGGTCAATTTCTTAGCACATCAAGTTACCAGACACTAAATTCTCGATGAATCAATAAATTTATTTCCAGTAGACAATAGAGAGGGAGAGAAATCGCAACAGGAGCAGTAAACGAGATGAAACAACAAGTGACAGAGAGACGTAAAACAGTGATTGACAAGAGGAGAACGCATCTTTCAGTCTTTGTGCAAGACCTGTATATGGAGTTCCCTGAACTCATTTAAATGAATTCCTACATCCACCAAACAGGGAACTATTATATAAGATAGTCCACTCCCAGCCTATCCAATGTAGCAAACATGCCTCATCCTTTATTTCTATCGTAACAGAAATCCTTCAAATGAAAACCCAATATTCAAAGATAGAAGATAGAAATTTTCTCAACCACCAAATCAACAGAGCTCAAATGCTTGACTGCAATGCCAAGATTCCGTCCTGCGAAGGTGGATTAAACCACGGTGCTAGTTCAGGATTAAGAGTACGGCTGCGAAGGGGACTAGAGGGATTGATCGCCAGCCACTTAAAAATGCAAGGTCCATGAAAACCATGCAAGCAGGGTAATCGAAGACCATCATCACGCTCAATCTCATAGTCCAAACAAATACCACATGTCCCCCGTGTCGTAGCTTCAAAAAAACTCTGCATACGCAGTCTACTTATTTCATCATCATCAAGACAATGCATAATTTCAACTGAGTAATGTCGTCGCACATCAACGAAAACCTTGGTTTTCGATCCAATGGAACTTCTAACAAGATCAATTATTCTTTCAACAAGTTCAGGAACAAAGATTTTTGTCTTCTAAGAAAAGTGGGTGTTGATAAAGCCCATCAACATACGCCCGGAAGAAGATTGCTCAAAACTAGTAGCATTATGGTAATATAACTCAGAGGGATGGACCATAATAGCTTTTGTTGGGGACTCGGGGGTCATCCAAAACTCTTGAGCGTCTCTAGTTGGTGCGGAATCTTGTACAAGTGTGCATGGTTTCCTTGTAGAACATAAATCGGATCATAAGTGCATCATCATTTGGTGGGATCATCTGGCCTCCTGAGATTTCATCATTGCAACATAGTGACAATTCCGCAGCAAATCCCAAGCCTCGGTAGATGGAGTGCGGTGTCAGCATCACAGACAATTTCAGAATCTAGTGAATAGTAGGGACGTATTGATAAGCTAACAAGAACTAGTTCTTTAACTAAACTCACACCACGAAATTAAAAAACGAGTTATTTTCAAAGAATCGTCCTCGTGAAACAATTGTATTTTGTTTATGGATAGATATGAATCTTTTATATAGAAGATTACAAAATATCATTTCAGTATAGATAATGAAATATAATCTCATTATATTATGTAAACCTATTGTATGCGGAATATAAATTTCTACTAACATAAGGCAAAGACACATAACAGAATCTTTAAAACAAAATACATAAAAAATTATATATATATATACACACACGTTGGGGTTTGAGAGTCTAGAATGATATGTGCCATGGTGGACTGCGGGTTCAAATGTTTCAAACAAAAAAATAAAATAATAATATGAAAAACATAACCAATTAGGATGTATCGAGCTAGACGGAAATATGACACGTCATGATAGTTTGGGCCGTTTAGGGTTAAACGGGCTAAAAGATAAACCATTTTAAAAAAGTAAATAGTAGAAACCGGTGCAAAACAACCACTTGGTGAATTATTAATTACAAAAAACACTATAGCGAAAATTCAACGTCCGACTAAGCAAACTACATCGGAAAAACGTCCGATTAAGTAACACACTTGTTAGGTGCTTTATCTTCAGTCTCTGTTAAAGACACTCCACCCTTTCCCTCAGCTCTCACCGCCTATCTCCAATCGTACGCTCCTCATCTACCGCCGTCTGATCATCCTCCACACATAAAAACAGACTCCAATACTCCAATTCAGGTCGATTCTTTTTCTCTGAAACTTCAACAAGGACTAAAGGCTCCACCGTTTAAAACCACAAAAATAAGAAAAACATAAGCGGATTGAGCTTTTAGGGTCTAGACGGATATTGGCCACGTCTTGGCGGTCTGTGCCTTTTCTTCATCATACCAATGGAGGTTTGTGGCATGGTTCACTTATTATATCGGGGTTGTGACAAGGTAACAGCATTTGGTTTTGTTTTTGAATTCATTCACTATGAATATTCAGAATGAAATCAAATTTTGAGCTCGAGTATTCCATGCAACGCCTGAAAAGATTGAGACCAGCAGCCGCAGCAAGGAAACTTAAGCTTGTATATCCTAGGCTTTATACACGTTTTAATAAACTGAAAGAGTTACATTTCTTGCTGTCATGTATACAGTTTTGTTGTAAGCGTGATTTAGTCCATTTTCTGCTTGAACTCTGGAGCCTAGCTCCACAACACATATTGTCAGGTTTTGGTCATGTCTCGCTAGCTAGTTCTTTAACTCGTCCTAAATCAAAATGCCATTCTCCTTTGCTAATACGAAGTGCATGTAATGAAAAATACAAGTTTTTATTTCTTCTTTATTAAAAAGGATCAAAGGATTTTACTCCTACCCTTATAGTGTCTCGAACTCATAACTTCGTCAATATGTAATGGATACTTGTAATAAAAAAATACATGTCTATAGACTATTCAAAAATACACTTAGAAAAGAAAGCAAAACCTGACGAAGTGGGGCCAAATAACACCACTTCAGCCACTTCATGGACGGAGGTAGAACATTGTTGAGGGAACAATAGTTGAGGTATGAACTTGCAAAAATTTCGTACCTAGGTATTAAAATGAAAGTCACCCTATAACTCGAGGGTATTTTGTAATTAATCCAAAATACAAGCAGGTAGGCGATGTAACCAATAGGAGTACAGTCAGAAACCTACCAATTATATTTCACTCTGATTCTCTCACTCCCTGCTCAAGAAAAAGATGTTTGTACCTTGCCATGCCTTTAAAATTGTATATCTAATCCTTTGAGGTAATGACCAGCAATCCCAGCGCTCCTATGATAATGTACTGCAAAGAACCAAAACACAAAGTAAATATGAAACTAGCTTCTATCAAAGAAGCATTGTTGCATTTCAATAATTCCCAAGCCAGTGGCTGTAGATGCCAGAGAAATATTGAGGGTATTGAAATTTTTATTCAAATGAGCAACTGTGAATAACTTTTTCTACTTAGGGACAAACACATGAGAGAAGCCATTCTAAATTCCAAAATAAAGTCATATACCTTGATTATTGGCTTTTCTGTCATGATAATTGTCACCCAACCAACATAAGGCAAAAACCTGCAGAAAAGCAAAATAAAAATAAAATACATTACATCTTGAAAATGAAATCTCACTCGTTTAGAATGACTGCATGTATGTACAGATTACATAGTATTCGCGAATGACAGATATACATATGGGTAATGGATCCATGATAGACAGTAGACAGATTCTTCTTCATATCAAACCTCCGCTATCAAGGATAAGTAAGTGCCAATGTTTATAATCTTAACGGCTCAGTTCCATATTATGGAAAGGAGAGAGAGGAAGAGAACCCCCATAAGTATTATCTCCTAATTATGACTCAAACCGTGATGAAGCCATTAATTTTAACATACACTGAACCATCTGAATAGATAGTTTTGCCATGTGAAATGTACGTCGAACAACTATAGTAAAAACCATCCTTATACTAGTTTGTGTATGAGAATTACAGGTGCATCAAATATGTAAGACATACAAAATTAGACTTGCACACATGATAAGAACTATCTGACTATTTAACATGTTATCGTCTCAAGCTATCAATGTACATTTCAGTTTCCAGAGAAAAATTCACCGAACAGCTCAGAACAAAGAGAAACAAGATAAAAGACATACCCAGCAGCTTTCCCCATGACATGGTGTTTTTGCAACCAACGCTGGCCTGGAGCATAAAGGATTCTATCATCATCAGGATTATTGTCCCCTACAAAAGCAAACCAACACCAGTTAGTTCCATACAAGGTATGCAAACAAAACCTGAAGTTATGAATCAAGTTAAACATCTTAAGGTATTACTATGCCATAAAGTAATGACATCATTATGTCTTTCAATTTCCCTTTTTAACAATTAGCAAAAACAGTGGAATAATAGAATGGAATACTTTTGATTTGATAAATGTGTACATGAAAATGCAGTACCTTTTGTGAGGACATAATCTTCTCCGCTGTCTCTCCGCTTATGAACCTACCAAAAAGGATTAGTAAGACAAATTATAATCATAACATGACAGTCATATGCAGTTGTAAGACGTCATACGGTTCTGGTTTCTGAAAATGTAGGCAAGCCATTGAATTATCTGTAAAAGTTGAATGGAACCAAAAAAAGAGGCAGGGAGGGAGGGAGGGAGAAGGTAACCCATCATTTCACCTTAATTACTCGATGAACAATTGGAATTGGACGTCCCTGGAGAGCAAGTAAAAGTTATTTCAGCACATGTATAGACAAAATAATATACATAGGCCAGTCGCAGAATGCAAAAGGTACTTACAGATAACCTCCAGAGTGAATGGCTTTCCCAGAAATGGATTAATCAAATAACAAAGATTTATCATATATCAAAGAAAAAAGTAAAATCAGAAAAGGGAACATACATCCACATTAAACACCACAATTTCTCCTACACGAATAGGATCATTGTTCATATGCAGTAGCAAAATGTCACCCTGAAAGAGATCCGAAGGTCAAGTCAGCAAATAAACGAATAGGAGTAAAACAAACCACATATGTTCTTGCACATTCAATAGTGAATAACAGATAGGTTTAAAACTCAAAATGAAAATGAAAGATGAGTCTGTATAACTTAAACCCAAGAACCAAAAAAAGACTCGCATTACTAATTCATAAACCTTTTTAGCTAAAAGAGAACCCACATTGCAACTAGAATTGCAATTACCAACAATTCCCCAAGTTTGCTTATTTTATATAAACCACTTCATACAATCTGGAACATCTTAGCCATTCAATTCTTACACAACTATGAAACATAGTAATTACTCAAACACATCAACTGGGTTTTTCACAAAGAGACTAACAAACTCACCCTAGCAAACCCAGGTTCCATGCTTTCAGACAGCACAACCACCACAGGTGATTCACTCCCAGTCACCAACATCAGCCCTTTCCATATTATCAGCGCCGAAGTGACAATCAAGCCTGAAAAAGTATAGAAAACTCGTAAAGGTGCAATCTTTGAATCTGAAACAGATAAAGCTGAAGACTTTGGAATGATATGTATTGGTACTGACCAAGATTGATGGCTTGGGTGAGAGCCTGCCTGATCTTAATGGACTTTATGGAGTCCACGGTGTCCCCGAACCAAGCCATTTGTTTAAGCAATGTGAGAATTCGAGAGCTGCAGAGTGGTCTGGTTTCAGAGTTGGGAGTTGGGAGTCGGACGAACTTGGTGATATGAGAAAAGTGCCAACACTAGGGAAAGTCGATATTACCCCCAGCATCAAAATTATTGCCGGATATGTATCCGAGCGAACCGGACCGTATAAATGCGTATCCTGCCGTTTTCAGCCACACCAGCGCATACCTCGTGCGTTGTAGATTAAGAGTATGTTTTGGCCGTGTACCGGTTTATACGGTCTAGTTCGCTCGGATACATAACTGGTAATAAATTTGAATCTGGGGGCAATGTAGACATTTTATAATTTCACGGATCAAACCAAATATGTTCTTTAAAAAAAGTTAGACTTTACGACTTTTGTACGTTTCCGCTTACCTTGTTCACGCTACATAATGTGTTGAATTACATCTTGAGAGAATTGTTTTGATTTTTTGTTTGATATACTTAATAAAAAATGATAAACGGACTAAAATATATATGTTGTAGAATAATATTGAGTGAATAAATTTCACTTATGTTATTCATAGAATAAACTCTTTATATAAAAGAATACATGGGCATTATAGGCTATTACATGGGTCAATAGGTATATTACATGGATATGTGTAAAACCCTATTACAACATGAATTACTACATAAAGCATATATACAAGGCATGACTAAGGAAAAAAAGTGCAACATGGTTGACACAAACAACCACACCCTTCACATTTGATGATGACATGTATATGCTAGACTTTCTTTCAAATTTGCATCTCCCCCTGATCTTAAGATCAATTATAGGGCGCTTCCGGATCCTTAGTGACCACGGAGCTGTTTTAACAACCTGACATATGTATGCTCTTTTAACATGTCTCAAATGTGGCGTTGCTCAGTGCTCAGTAGCTATGTGCACGACGCCTAGCAGTTGTGTGCACATCTCTCGACAGCTGGCGTGCACAGCGCTCGGCATCTGGTGCATAGCACTCGACAGTTGGGTGCACAGCGCTCGGCAGCTGGTGCATAAGTGTAGTTATAGTGCATGGTAGCAGTGCACGAGTGCACATGGACAAACCTTGGCAACAACGCACAGGCAGCGCACATGCTTGCACAGGCAGTACGTATGCAGCTTGCTATATGTCCAGCAGCTCGGCCACTAAACCAACCGGTGCCTAGATCTTGATTTCGCTTTCGATGCATCTTGATTCATGCATGGCTAGCAATGACATAGGCAACGGGATTGAATATGTCAGATACTCTTCGAGTATTTAAGTGATGTCATTTATCATTTCATTGTGGGCGCAAAGCTACTTAGTTTTTCAATGAATGAAAGAAATGTCAAGTCTTTCTTTTGATTAAACGGATCACTCTTTCTTGAAGTAAAGACATTGACTAATCATGGGAGTATATGAAGGTTCAACTCTTCTTTAGAGGACCTAAGCCGATTGATGGAAATACATCATCAATACACAATCCATCGACTTCAATACGAGACTGTGTCTTTCTCAAGATATTTTTCATTCCAACATCGGACGTTTAGAATATACTACGATCATCCGGAATCAATACGCAATGACATTATTCATCATATCTCATCCGAAATCAAGGAGTCATGTTGTATGCGTCCAAAACTCTTGACCAACGCTTTGATTTGGGCTTATGAAGTCTATTTAAGATCTGCATGCTTATCTCATATCTCATAGAGACGTTACTATAATCATATTCATCGGGATGCATATATAGTTCTTGGGGAACTACCAAACTGATAAGGTAATGGAGTGCAATAACATCCATTAGGAGTGTACTTCTTATCGTAGTCGATCTCAGTGCGTCTTTGTGAGAAACATTGCGCCATAAGGGAGTCTAAGACTCTTGTTCTCACTACTCTAACTCACAAAGGTTTACTTGATAGAGTTTATACTTGCGGTGTTGGCAACACCTGCCCAAGGACCTATCTCTTTGTCTGAGTCGCATCTTCCCATTTAGGTCAATACACTTTGTCGATTTATCAACAGAGTGTGGTTTGATAAACTCATCATCCCACGTCCTCATGTATACTAGTGTAGTCATTGTAGAGATCTTTTCTATGAATTGGATTTGACGTTGAGGCGTCCCCCAATGATAATCACAATTCAGACTTCCATGAGACGGAGTGAGTATCACTGATCAATTAACCAATAGTGCCAAACTCGCTTTCTCTCTCAGTGCGAGTATGTATCGAACCCAAGGGCCTCAACCCTAACCATTGGAGAGCCACAAGGTCTAGGACATCATGTTGTCACATTATGTTGCTTCCTAAGTGACTCGAACTTGGGAGGAATGAAAAACAAGAAAAACTACGAACAAACTGAACTACTGGAAGATTTGTAAATGTGCTACCACATATAATATATGTACTCTCATAATTTGGGTAAGGCTACTTCCGCCCCTGAAAGAGTTGATGAACAGGCAGCAAGGCTGCAATTTGCCATTTTCTCGTATATTCTTATGAATATCTGAAACTCGTGTATATCATTCATAAATCGAAAACCACCACCGTCCCTCTTAAACACAATGATAATTCGATTCCTCTTAATTAGACTGTACCAGGATCAGGATTACGCTCTCCTTGATCAGGAATCAATTTTTTTTTAATTTTTTTTTTTCATTTGTCAATCCAATTCCAAGTAATTACTAATTATTAATAAGAAATTTGTAGCTTTAGGTTGGGCAACCCGGTTTTACCAAAACGACCCAGGTAGGGCTGTAGGGCTGGTTTCGGTCCACTTCGGTTCGGTTTATATCCCAAACCGCGAACCAAACCAATGTTATACTTCGGTCCGGTCCGGTTCGGTTTTTTACTATTTAAGAGGCCAAAATGTAAACCAAACCACACCTACGGTTCGGTGCGCGGTTCGGTTTTTTTCAAATTGATAATTTTTCTTCTCATTATCATTATAGTGAAAAATGGTTATGGTTCACAAAGTTGCACATTTATTTACAAACTACTAAACAAATTATACAACATTAGTAGACAAATTGTGATTCCGATAACTAAAACTCACAAATAAAAATTCGACCGTCAGATATGATCATTATGACAAAATATGTATTTGGTAAAAAATTAAACTGTATCCGACAAAGTTAAGGGCTCGATCGAAACGGTCAACCATAATTCATCGTTATTTATCACACGAAAACGCTCAAATCTACATTTATATGACGTAGTTTAGTCAAACATTCCACATGAAAAACTCTCACGTAGATGAGACACAGCCACCTATATAAAAATTTTGGCATTTACTTTCCGACGATAGGGCTCCCCAAAGGAATAATAAAGGTAAATAGGGTTGACCGCTACAATCGGCACCGAGACGTTACCCGAATTACGTGATTTTTAAACCATAGCCGTATTTTCACCATTTTGAACACATCTTAATTCACGAGTTTTTTGATAATTTTGCTTCTATGTAGAGCTGGTTCACAAAGTTGTGCATTTCCTAATAAACAAGTTATACAACATTAATATACATATTATGATTCTGATTACTAAAAGTCAAAAATTAAAATTTGACCGTCAGATATGATCATTAAGACGAAAGATTTCTGGGGTAAAATATTAAACTGGATCCGATAAAGTTAAGGGCTCAATCGAAACAATCAACCTTGATCCATCGTCAGTTATCACACGGAAACGCTCGTATCTATCTCTATATTACATATTTTTGGCAAACCTTCTACACGAAAAACACTCACGTAGATGAGACGCAACCACCCATATAAAAATTTTGGGACATTTACCTTATGACTATAGGGCTTCCCATAAGGAATAGTAACGGAAAATCGGGTTGACCGCTACCATCGGCACCCAAACGTTACCCGAATTACGTGATTTTTGAACCATGGCCGTATTTCACCATTCCAAACACATCTTATTTAATGATTTTTTATAATTTTGTTTCTATGTAGAGTTTCATAAAGTTGTGCATTTGCTTAAAACCTAATAAACAAGTTATACAACATTAGTATGCATATTGTGATTCCGATGACTAAAAGTCAAAAATTAAAATTCGACCGTCAGATATGATCATTATGACGAAAGATGTCTGTGGTAAAAAATTCAACTGGATCTGACAAAGTTAAGGGCTCGATCGAAACAGTCAACTCTGATCCATCTTTAGTTATCAAACGGAAACACTCATATCTACTTCTATATTACGTATTTTTGGCAAACCTTCTACATGAAAAACACTCACGTAAATAAGACGCAACTGCCCATATAAAAATTTGAGACATTTACCTTCCGACGATAGGGCTTCCCATAGGGAATAATAACGGAAAATATGGTTGACCGCTACTATCGGCACCCAGACTTTACCCGGATTACGTGATTTTTGAACCATAGCCATATTTCACTATTCCAAACACATCTTATTTGACGAGTTTTTTGATAATTTTGTTTCTATGTAGAGTTGGTTCACAAAGTTGTGCATTTGTTTAAAATCTAATAAACAAGTTATACAACATTAGTAAGCATATTGTGATTCCGATGACTAAAAGTCAAAAATTAAAATTCGACCGTCAGATATGATCACTATAACAAAAGATGTATGTGGAAAAAAGTCAACTGGATCTGACAAAGTTAAGGGCTCGATCGAAACAGACAACCATGATCCATCGTTCGTTATGAAATGGAAACACTCATATCTACTTCTATATTACGTATTTTTTGGCAAACATTCTACATGAAAAACACTCATGTAGATGAGACGCAACCACCCATACAAAAATTTTGGGACATTTACCTTCCGACGATAGGGCTCCTCATAGGGAATAATAACGGAAAATAGAGTTGATCGCTACCATCGGCACCCAAACGTTACCCGAATTACGTGATTTTTGAACCATGGTCGTATTTCACCATTCCGAACATATCTTATTTCACGAGTTTTTTGATAATTTTGCTTCTATGTAGAGTTGGTTCATAAAGTTGTGCATTTGTTTAAAACCTAATAAACAAGTTATACAAAATTAGTATGCATATTATGATTCCGATGACTAAAAGTCAAAAATTAAAATTTAACCGTCAGATATGATCATTATGACGGAAGTTGTCTGTGGTAAAAATTCAACTGGATCCGACAAAGTTAAGGGTTTAATCGAACAGTCAACCCTGATACATTGTCACTTATTACACGGAAACACTCATATCTACCTTATATTACGTATTTTTGTCAAACCTTCTACATGAAAAACACTCACGTAGATGAGACGCAACCACCCATATATAAATTTAGAGACATTTAACTTCCGATGATAGGGCTTCTCAAAGGGAATAATAATTGTAAATAGGGTTGACCGCTACTATCGACACCGAGACATTGTCCGAATTACATGATTTTTAAACTATAGCAGTATTTCACCATTCCTAACACATCTTATATTACAAGATTTTTGATAATTTTGCTTCCATAATTAAAGTCTTTTTCCTTCTTACTACATAATTAATGTCCTTTTAATTCATGAGTTTATTTATTTATTTATTTATTTTTTAACGGTTTTTCGATCCGGTTTCTACGGACCCCAAACCGAAAATCGGACCATACATACCCAGTTCGGTCTGGTTTTTGTTTTTTGGTTTGGTTTGGTTTTTCTTCCGGTTCAGATTTTTTCGGTTTCCGGTTTCCTATGGCCACCTCTAGACCCAGGGCAGTAAAACGACGTCGGTCCATGAAACTCATCTATAAATATCCCCTCATACGACAAACGCAATTTTTCCTTCTTAAACCCTAATCCGGTGCCCTTTTCCTTTCATCGAAAACCCTGCCTCCTTCTCAACCCCAACACCATGGTACCCTCTCTATCTCTTTCTCTCCCCTATTTCGCTTCAAGATTTTAATTAGCTTTCTGGGTATTTGATTAATCACTTTGTTTTTGCTTGATTTCAATTGCAGACCGGAGAAGCAGTGAACCCTAAAGCTTACCCCTTGGCCGATGGCCAGCTCACCATCACCATTCTCGACCTGGTACAGCAAGCCTTCAACTTCAAGCAGCTCAAAAAGGGCGCCAACGAAGGTTCGAACCCAGATGCTTGCGTAAAGTTTAAGTCTTTGATTTTTTTTGTTTTATGGAAGATTTGGGAACTTTATGTTGGAGTTTAATGACTTGTTTTGTTGGGGTTTTTGCAGCTACTAAGACCCTGAACAGGGGTATCGCTGAGTTCATTGTGATGGCTGCGGATACTGAGCCGCTTGAGATCCTTCTGCATCTTCCCCTCTTGGCTGAAGATAAGGTAATCCTGATTCGATTGCTTTGGTGTTGATTTCTGGTGCTGTGAGGATTACTAAATTTGTCTATATAGTTTATGATTGGATATGGAATGTGGGTTATGTGTATCGTGTGTGGTATACTAAGACATGCTATTTGTACACGTGGTGAACCAAGTTTTGTATTTAGTGTTTTAATGTGGTTCTTTTTCGTGTTACTTGTAAGAGTTGTTTACTGATTATTTGGAAAAACCAAGGGAAACAAATGTGGTTTGGTTGTGTTTTTGTTTGTATAAGGACATGTGCTGTGTAATATTTAGAAATTGAAACCGTCCTTGATGAAAATGATTTTGGTATAGGGACAGACATGGTTTGTTGTGCGTATCATCTTCCATTGTATTTGTTATCATGTCAGTTGTCTTGATGTTGGTTCAAACAAATGCAGGCTTTTGGATGTTCATCTATCTTGTTAGTTATGAACATTAATACCATGCTGCAGACATTTAGCAATGATAAACATTGTAGTTATGCGTGTTATTGACCTTGTTAAGATTTAACTATGTAACGCTGGATCATAAATTAGTATTGAAAACATTATACTTGAATTCACAGAATGTGCCCTATGTGTTCGTGCCTTCGAAGCAAGCTCTTGGACGAGCATGTGGTGTCTCGAGACCTGTCATTGCTTGCTCTGTGACAACAAATGAGGGCAGCCAAATGAAAGTCCAAATACAACAGCTGAAGGTATATCCTTCTTACTGGTTTATGTGGACAGTTTGTTATACTTTTTCCTTGTTTGAATTTGATCCTGTCTTCTGCGTTCTGACTGTTAGTACATATGAATTGCAGGATGCCATTGAGAAGCTCCTTATCTAAATCAATTTGGGAGTGTGGTTTGGTGTGATTCGGTGTGATGGGCCTCTCAAACTATGGTAGTTGCTACTTCAGAGGCTTGGACTGAGGAAGTTGTACTAGGATAAAATTTAGTGTTGACTTGTATTGAAGTTTTATTTCTATTGAACTGCTAAGCAGCCAACTCTAAACTCTGTTTGCAAGTATAAGCTATTGTAACAACTTGCATAATATGAATCGGGTTATTCGCTTTTATCCTTTAATTTATTTCCATGGTGAGTGGTTATTATAATTTTGATGGAAAGAGTGTTTCAACTTTAACACCGGATCTCTTACCCAGATGATATTTTCCAGACCTTTTACATATCTTTCCCTAGATAATTTGATTTGCCTGAAAGTTCTTTTGCTCCTGCCTCAGTTTGTCTAGTTCTTGTGCTCCTACCTCAGTTACTTCTCACGCTAGTCCTGTTGAGTTTGTTTATATTGCTCACGAATTCTTTTCTCTTGGTTATGTGCTTTGGCAGTTTAGCCAATGGGCAATGGAATAGACCTCACCACCACAGAATGCTTAGTGTCGTCGGCCATTGTGCCAAGGCGCCAAGCTATACTAACCTGGCTGAGAGATCAACGATTCATTGCAAAGTAGTTGCTTTAATTTGATACCCTGCACAATGCTAGCCACATGCTTATTCATGTATGTTCATAGAATACAGCTTACTAGTAGATTTGCCTGATTTTTCATTGCTAGCAATGTGCAAACCGCCATATTTATCATGCTGTTAAGTAGTAACTGGTAGTAATAGCTCAGATCTACACCGAGGACAAGTTAACTGAGCCTTGACCGATCCAAGCATCTAGGTAGTCTTTGTGGAAAACATGCTCGCAACTGCACAGCTCCTCACATCGTCTTTGCCCTCTGACATTCATGCACACAATACATGATGAAACGTGCATTTCTTCCTCTGAAGACGAAGATGTAGCTTGCAAATGGTGTTGCTGGCTTCTTTTCTTCAGATTGAGGTCCCAAAACTTCACAACCGGTAGTTGCTTCATGATCGGTACTTGAAAGCGCAACCAACTAGAATGTGAAGTTGCTGCAGCTTCAGTATTCATGACCCTTCCAGCACTATCGTCCTTATTCACCAAGTATAAAGAATAATGCTGGAGAGTAGATCTTCTTGAGTAGAAATTTGAGAAGATCACATAGTAACACACGAATAATATGATAAAGTAGTATGAGGTTCAACTCTAAAACCAATTGGCAATTGAGAGAGTAGTCCAAATCCTTATAAACTCACAAGCAAAATCTCATATTCCTGATGTGGGATATATATCTCAACACGTCCCGGCACGTGTGGCGAATCTTCAAGCCAAACACGTGGACAAAAACTTGAGTGGTCATGGAATTCGCGTGGCCTTTAGGCTTCACACGTGTACGTGGGTAACCCGCTCTGATACCATGATAAAGTAGTATGAGGTTCAACTCCAAAACCAATTGGCAATTGAGAGAGTAGTTCAAACCCTTATAAACCCACATGCAAGGTCCCATATTTCTGATGTGGGATGTATATCTCAACACTAATTCCACGACCATCCAAGTTGTTGTCCACGTGTTAGGCTTAAAGATTCACCACACGTGCGGGGGCATGTTGAGATATATATCTTAATCGGGAATATAAGACCTTGCATGTGGGTTTATAAGGGTTTGGACCACTCTCTCTATTGCCAATTGGTTTTGGAGTTGAATCCCAAATTACTTTATCAGAAAGAACCATCACCACCCATACCGTTGATCGGAGAAATTTGATATCAGTTGCTTGAATTTGCAAGCTAGTTAGCTTTGAAATTAACAAACATTGGTTTTATTAATTAACAGTATTTTTTTGGAGGATTTGAAGCTTGACTTTGCTGCTGGACATGATCGATCTTGAAACACATGCATTTTTGAAAGGAAAAAACTTTTGTCCGATCTATTTGAACGGACGAAGTTTTCTATTTGAACTCCAAGTTAAACTATATGTATAATATCAATTATAATTTTAGCCATTCAAAAATCAATCAAAAAAAATTGTTTGATTGTCTTAATCAATCAAACCAAGAGCATTTCTGATCAGGCACAGTGAGAGAAACGAGCGCCAGTCAAACCCTCTTAAAAGTCAAAACCCTGTTTTCAGTCAAACCCTCTAAATGGTTGCGGTCCCAAACCCAAAAGGCCCAATACTACTCCGGTCCACTCCAAACCCAATAAGTTAAACTCGTATATTTGTTGTATAATTAGGGTTTAGGGTTTTAGAATGGTATGATTATCTCTGTGTTTCATGGAGCTTGTAATTGAGATTAGTATAAATTGATGGAGGTTTCTTGTTTCTAATTAATTGATGATTTTCCATCGTCTACCTGTACAGAATATGAAGGAGCACCAGTAGTATATATGATCGTTGATGATATATGGTAGGTGATTGGTCCTCCTCATATTATTGTATAACAACATGAACCACAAGGCATAAGAGAGCTTGGTACAAGGCTACAAATAGTTACAACCATGCATATACTTGTGTGTGTATAATTATTTGAAATGGTGGAGACCATTGGCATGTAGTTATTAAGGGAATCTCACATGCCATGTTTCTCCAGGCTGCCAAACTTATCTGGGTTTATTTCTATATGATTATGGCTCCTGTGATTAGTCAGGTTTTGATTCATTTATTTATATACTAAGTCAGAGGTCGATGATGGTTGAAGTTGGATGCAAGTTTGATTTGGTCTTAGTCTAACCCCGCTTCTGTAGCTGTTTCCACCAGAGAGAGAATAAAAATTCTGTGAACTATATCTCAGATCTGGTATTATTTGATCAAGAATTACAAATCTGTAAGAGTCAAACCATTTATATAATCAAACCTCAAAAACCCTTTCATGAATTAAGAAAGTTTACAAGTTGATCAAACCATTTCGATCCACTTCAACTCATGTACGTATCAGTATTTATCGAGGTTTTAATTAAACAAATATCTCATTTTATATGTAAATCCTGACATATTACGCGTGTAAAGAATGTTTTCCAAAATGAAAATTTATCATGTATATATATCAAACTAAAATCAAGTGACGGCACACCCAAATCCGGGCTTAGGAAATCTGTTAGTTGAGATGTTTGATCAAATAAATATGCTAAATAATTCTAGTGTTTGTATATACTTTTGCAATCACATTTTTTCAAGGCTGTCACGTTTCTACACACTAGTAGTGTAGTTGAGTTCTCCAGCTCATTCCACCCAAGCCTCACCCCCCATACCTTACTTCCTTATCCCATATATTTCCTCATTCCACCACCACCACCATCACCTTCATCTTCTTCATCATCATCACAATGGCAGCTTCCACACATTCCCTCCCTCTCCTCCTCCTCGCCGTCCTCGTCCTCCAAGCCGAGGCCCAAACCGCACCCGCCCCGGCCCCATCCGGCCCACTAAACTTCACCGGCATCCTAGACAAAGCTGGCCAATACACCACCTTCCTCCGCATCGTCTCCCAAACCCAAGTCTCCACCCAAATCCAAAGTCAGCTCAACTCCACCACCGAGGGCCTCACCGTCCTTGCCCCCACCGACAACGCCTTCACGAACCTCAAAGCCGGAACCCTAAACGACCTCTCCTCCCAACAACAAGTCCAGCTCGTTCTCTACCATGTTCTCCCCAAGTTCTACACTCTCGAAAGTCTCCTAACAGTCTCGAACCCCGTGAGGACTCAGTCCTCCTCCCAAAACGGCGGCGGATCTTACGGGCTGAACTTCACCGGATCCGGAGGGAACCAAGTGAACGTGTCGAGCGGGGCGGTGACTACTCAGATCAACAATGCATTGAGGCAGCAGTTTCCATTGGCTGTATACCAACTTGACAAGGTGTTGTTGCCTAGTGACATGTTTGCTGAGGCGTCTCCGGCTCCTACTGCGGCGAAAACTCCGGCCGGAAGCACAAACACAACGAAGGGGACGGTGGCCGCGGAGCCGTCTACGGATGGGACTAGTGGTGCGAGCAAGATGAGTGTGGGATCGTTCGTGGGATTGGCTCTAGGGCTGGCTTTGTTTTTCATGGGGAGCAGCTAGTAGTATTTTTTTGTGCAGTGTGATTTGTTCCTATCGATCGACCACAATATTCATGTACTTCTTGATTATTCCTCTTCCGTTTTGGCATTTTTTATTTTTTTGTCGGGATTGTTTCATGGATATGAATTGTGAATTTTTGCTTTTGATCATCATTATCGATCAGTGCCGAACTAAGAATCAAAAAAATTATCACTGCCGAAAGTAAAGAATTAGAAATGGGTAAGGCTGGTTTCTATTGGTGACAGAACCCTCTAGAATGGTTTATATCAGTTTTTTTAGAAGAAAACTTTTATTGAATCAGTTAAGTTAAAGCTTATTGAGAAATAACACCCAATTTATTCATGTACTAAGCTTTTTGTCGTTTGTATTATAACCATAATACACTTAACGTACATAAAATGTTGTAATAATAGAAATAATCAGGTGTTTAAAAAAATTAACAATATTGGGTTAAGTGGTAAGTTGTCTTTGGATCTCGATGAAGTTAGCTATATATACGATTCCTCCTTCAACAATAGCTATATATACAATCCTTGAAGAACATCTTTTTTTTCAACAAGAATCGTTGAAGAAACATTGGTTTTCTTCTTTTTGATCAAGGATGGTACCAAAATAAGAAAAAAGAAAGGGATTGAAGGAAGGGTAGTTTAGGTAGTTAGAATTAAAATTGTTTGAAATAGTGTGTGAATAGCTAAAAGAGGTTTGTTAATAGCACCGTCCTATATTTGTTGGTAATATTCTTAGTTTTTTCAAATAACGATAATCACATTATGGTTTTTGAAATATAGAAAGAGGTTAATTATCCAGTTACAAAGTTATACATTGTCGTGAAAAGTGATCATTTGTCTCGAGTTACAATCAACCATGTACAATTGCTCCTGGCAAATGGTGAGTGATATGTAGCCCCGAAAAAAATGGTGTTATATATGAAGTGCATGTCATGTGAAATTCAAGTATGTGTGCCATAAATTTTAGTCTTCTAATGACTCAAACCATGATAGAAGCCATTGATTTAAATATACACTGAACCATCTGAATAGATAGTTTCGCCATGTTGAAATGAATGTCGAACAACTATAGTAAACCAGCCTAATACTAGTTCGTGTTTGAGAACTACAGGTGCATCAAATATGTAAGACGTACAGAATTAGACTTGTACCCATGATTAGAGCTATCTGACTATTTAACATGTCGTCTCAACTCTCAAGCTGATTGAATGTTTCAGTTTCTGGTGAAAATCCCACCTAACAGCGCTCAGAACAAAGTAAAACAAGATAAAAGACACCCGGCAGCACTTCCCATCATCCCATGACATGGTGTTTTTGCAACCAATGCTGGCCCGGAGCATAAAGGATTCTATCGTCATCAGGATTATTGTCCCCTCCAAACACAAACCAACACCCCAGTTAGTTCCATGGAATATATGCTAATGAAACAAAACCTGAAGTTTTGAAAAGTTAAACATATTAACATTTCTTTCGTTTTCAATTTCTTAAAAATTGCAAAAAACAGTGGAAAAATAGAACGGAACACTTGATTTGATAAATCTGAGTACATGAAAAGGCAGTACGTACCGTTTGTGAGGATGTCATCTTGTCCAGTGTCTCTCCTCTCATGAATCTATACCGGAAAAGATTAGTAAGACAAGACATCATCATAAGACAGTCGTGTGATGTCAGAGTTCTGGTTTCTGAAAATGTAGGCAATTGAGAATATGGGTTTTTATATAATTTTCTCTAAAGGTAGCCTAGCCTCCGGAGTGAATGGCTTTCCCAGAAATGGATTAATCAAATAACAAACATTTATCAATTATCATATATTAAGGAAAGGAGTAACATCAGAAAAGGGAACATACATCCACGTTAAACACCACAATTTCTCCTGCACGAATAGGATTCTTGTTCATAATCAGTAGCAAAATGTCAACCTGAAAGAGATCCGAAGGTCAAGTCAGCAAACAGACGACTACGCGTAAAAGAAACCACATGTTTCTGCACATTCAACGGTGAATAACAGATTGTCCAGACTCAAAATGAAAAGCCAAGATGAGACTTAAACTCAAGAACCACAAACGGACTCGCATTACTAATTCATACACCCTATAGCTAAAAGAAAGTGATAAAGTAGTTTGAGGTTCAACTTCAAAACCAATTGATAATAGAGAGAGTAGCTCAAACCCTTATAAACCCACAGACAAGGTCTCATATTCCCGATGTGAGATATATATCTCAACACGCACCCGCACGTGTGGAGGATCTTTAAGCCTAACACGTGGACAACAACTTGAGTGGTCGTGGAGTTCGTGTGGTCTTTGGGCTTCACACGTGTACGTGGGTAATCTGCTCTAATACCATGATGTAAAATGTAGATTACAAGAGTTTATATAGCTAGAAAACTAGGGTAAATAGCTAAAAGATCAAACTACCCTTCTCTATAACACTCTTATAATTCTAACACTGTTCCTGCCTCAGACTGATTTTAAAGGTGAGCTTAGTGTTTGGTTTGATGTGGTGACTTCTTAGAGTGTGGTATTAATTTCTTGTTGTTTTGGTTGTTGTTGTCGAGAACTCATGAATTTGAGCAAGCGAGGAGACTATGGTCGTTTTTTCTGGAAAGTCGTCGGAATCCGGTGAAGCAGCAGAGTTTCCGGCTGAGAGCCAAAGAGGTATGAATCGACTCCTTGAATAACATCAGAATCATGGAGTTTCAAGTAAATCATAAATTCAGTCGATACGGAAAACCTGTCCTATTTGAGAAGTTGCTATTATGTTAAACTTTCCCTTCATGGAAACTTTTCCTTTATGGAAATTTCCTATTAATGGGAAGTTAATAATTTGGGTTAAAAATGTGAAATTCAAAGTAAACGATTTGAAGATAAATAGTGAAGCACGAAATTAAAAAGAGTGTTGACAACTTTAGTTGTTATGGAAGATGATAATTTCAATCAACAGAAAATTATCGAGTTGACCGTTATAAATAAATTGGATAAAGGACTTTACGATATATCAACCCACAATTAGTAAATCGGTTTAAGTTGTGGATTGGGTGTCCATAGTAATTTCACAAATTATTATACGATACCTAACCTAAAATGAAATAGTAAGGCAAGTTGAAGTATTATGGCTATGTAATCGAAAACTAAATATCGAATCGATAATCAAAATAATTTAATTAGTTGAAAATTCGTTAAAGAAAATGAGTTTGGTCAACTCCTGGTAAAATTAGGATTTCCTAATCAAACTACGAAAAGATCAAGTCAACGGTAATAAGGACTGATATGTTGCATTAATTTTACAGTCTATGGTCGAACGTGAGATGGACTAGACCATATGGTTATTTCGAGGTGGCGGTCGAGGAGAATTTCGAGCAATG
Organism: Comarum palustre; assembly: GCA_951800085.1. NCBI lineage: Eukaryota > Viridiplantae > Streptophyta > Magnoliopsida > Rosales > Rosaceae > Comarum > Comarum palustre. The sequence continues at coordinate 1,668,186 of OX637588.1, read as the reverse complement.
AGATCACATTAAATACTGTGAGTGGACTTTCGATTTTAATGATATGTATGCACTAATGTTTTTATTTATTTATAAGCAACATGAATTTATTATTTATATTGAGCCGATGGGGCCAGAAAGACGGGTTGCTCCCATTTCGTAAGCTCCTTGTTTAAATCGGCTAGAAATCGAGATACGTTTACTTTATTAAGAAATTCTTTGGTTATGACTATTATTATAAAGACCGCCGAAGAATCGTGCTTGATGCACAATTTAATTGACGGGGGAAGAGTCTTTTATGAATTTTCGTATTTGTTGATTTGTTTTTCTTGACCATTAAGGGTCGTTATATATATGACTCCCACCTTATATGATGACGCTGGGTGGACCCCCCACTTAAGGAAGTGACGCGGGGTGGATAGGTTGATGAACTCCACCTTATAAGGTGTCCCAGGGTGGGCCCCCACTTAAGGAAGTGACACGAGATGCGTGTGGAGTGATTATCCCCACCTAATTAGGGTGGAGCGGGGTGGACCTCTCACTTAAAGAAGTGACGCGAGATGAAAGTAGGTTGATAACACCCACCTTATTAACTAAATAAGGTGAAGCTGAGTGGGGCCCCCCACTTAAGGTAGTGACACGGGACATACTTATAAGTCTTAGGAGGCTCCGATCCTAGCTTTGAAGGCTCTTTGTCATGGTGAAACTGCTTCCCCCATTATATAATGTTGAGTTTTAAGTTTTTACGTTGTCATGACTTATTTTGTTTTCAATGATTATTCGAGATTTTTCCCAATGTTGCATACATATGTGGTTTTAAATGAACGAAGTTATGGGAAAGGCATAACAATAAGGTTTCTTTTGAGTAACCGTTGATTTTGTCCACCTACTCCAACGTTTATTTTTAAATGTTTTCCCCTAGGTTCTTCATTTTCAAATGTCCAGTTTGCAGGGTTGCTGAGAGGAAGTCGCGCGTACAGGACACGAGGCATAGTCGATTAAATCCGCTGATGCTAGAATTGATTAGGTATTTATCTGTTTACATTGCTCTGAGTTTCCCAATCTAGGTTAGTTGAATTTTACTTGTGAAGCGTAGATGAGATTTGAGAAGAATGATGACCCCAGGTGTTGGGATCAATTTATTAATGTTCATGGAAGTGCTTAGTTGGTTTGCATGAAAAGTTATCTATTTCAAGGGGGTTTCAGTAAGAAGTCCTCTTGAGGTGGTCCCCGCATAACTTACTTCAGGTTAAAGATGTTAACCCGGGGTGGGGCCTGACACACTATCTTATGTGACCTCGCTGAAGGTCGTCGAAAATCTCACCATAGTAGTTGATGGCGGTAGTATATTATTTTGGTGGTAGTAGTAGTTTTTTTGCTAGTGATAATAGCTTTTTTAGCTGATGGTAGTATCTTTGTTATCAGTTGTAGTAGCTTTTGTGGTTACCTGAATCATCACCGGAGGTTGGCTGGAAAATTTACCAGAGGTCGGTTGGAGACTTTACCGGAAAAGGGAGTGGTTATTGACTTTTTACATTTGTGGCATTTTTGTAATTATAAAAGATAATATAATTTTTTGGTTGGATTGTAACGTGTAATTTTGTTAAACTTTAATATTTAATACAAAACCTTATTTTAGGATGGGTGGACGGGTAAAAATGTTTGAATGGACTTATATAGAATGTCTGAATTGAGACTTTTATGTAATTAGCTCTAGATTTTAGGATTTATTTCCTCATTTTATTGGGAATAGTTTTTTTCCTTTTTGGAATAGGTTTGATGGCTCAAGTATGTTGAGAATCAGCAACTTCATAACAACGAGAATGTACCTGAGAATCTCCTCCGCCGCCTAAAAGAGTAGAAAACAATGCCGTATGCCAGAGAAGTTGGGTGCTCTCAGCCGTTATCACGAGGACAACGAGGAGTTATTCCGCCTTAAGGGTAACGTTACTGGTACAGCAACTGAAACTAGTTTGGCAGCGAAGATGTCCAACTTTTTCCGGAAGGTTTTCAAGGGGTGCTGGGAATATTCAAGCGCCAAGCTTAACCCCTTAGAAAAAGGACCAACAATATTTTGTAATGGACGAACATCAATACATTATAGTTGAGAAAACTTTATATATATTTAGCGCTAGCATGATGCGATCTATAAATGATCAACGTGCTTTGCCAAAAAAATGTGATCAACATGAATTTATAGTAATATAGATTACATGTAATAGTGTCCTCAACAAGTGTGATCTATCACACCATGCTAAATCGTATTGGATTCTCTGTTCCTCATAATCTATAATTTTTCCTCTGCTGAATTTGCCTCAGCAAACATAGTATAGGATCAGAAGCATAAAGAACTCCAGTGAAATTCTCAGGCTATTACTAATCCACATATATATATATATATATATATATATATATATACAGAAACATGAGCAATGAGATGTGTCAGTTTGTTTTGCATGAATCAACTACTGATCTGTTGCTGCGAAGAACACAATAAAACCAAAACCCTCATCAAAATACAAGACTAAGAGTCATAACATCGATTCTGCTTGTTAGCCTATGCAACTATCCTAGATCATCATCTGATGTTACTAAAAGACTAAGAGTCATCATAGATAACCATTGAACATTTAATCGACAAGCACTCAACCGTTCGCTACAGAAATTATAAAAACACCTCTCTACAAACAGAAACAACATATGCTTTCGAACAACATAAAAGAAAAAAAATCAAAAAGCACACTAGTTGGGAGAAGTTTGATAGCTTAGTCCGAGCATCAACCAAACAGAGAGGATCAAATACTTGACTGACCACCTTAGTCTGAACAATATAACTGGCAACATCCAGATTCCTTCCTGACATGACTATTAAAACCATGTAACAAATTCATGAGGAACCGGACTTCGGCAAGTGGGACACTCATGCTTTATTTCCAGCCACTGTGTAATGCAACAGTGATGAAACAAGTGCAGGCAAGGCAATCGACTGGGTTTACTAAGGTTAACATCTTCCGTACATATAGCACATGTTGCGTGTCTTGTAGCTTCCAAATGATCATGTATTCTCTGTTTTGCATTCTTGTCACAAGTATCATGCTTAATCTTTATCCCGTCAATTGCCTTGACGAAAATTCTATGGTTGGGAGGCACTAGGTTGGGTGTACTTGGGTTCTGAACAATTTGAAGTATACCTTCTTCAACTTCAAGCCGCACTGCAGTTTCTGATGAAGGAAATTCAGTGTCCAAAACCTGCTTGATCTTACGCATTGAAGGAGATTGCATAATACTAGCAGCATCCTCCTTACGTAGCTCGGAAGGAGTGATCTTAATGACCTTTTCACGCTGGAGGAAGTTGTATTCTTCTTTAATAGGACCTAATACATGTATGATTTGCTTGAAAAACAGAAAATGGATAATGAGCTCATTCATTAGTGGCACAACGGGGCCTTCATTACTAATCCACCATCCAATTGCGCCATCAATATAAGGCTGGATGGTCATAACTGCAGGGACTCTATGGGGTGAGCTGAGCCCAGTACTTCACTACTAAACCAACAGACACAGTAGGGATGTGAAATCCACTTCAGATCCAGCAGTTTGCACAACAAATATAGATCTATATCTTCAAAGTGGGCAGATTTTGCTGTATAAATAGAAGAAGAAGAAGAAAATACACCTGTGTCTTCAAAGTACGGAACATCAGGTGATCCCCAAAAGCTCACAGAAGACGAGACGAAGCATCCGCCGCGAAGAAAATTTCTTTGGGAAGGTTCCAGGTATAAAGATACAAGTATTATCTCGTCAGAGAACGAATGCGACGTGCAGCACGTGCTACTTGATTTTGGGTTTGCCTTACATGTAAACTGGGCTGGGCAGGGCTGGCCCTTTCTCAACATATTAAAGCCCAAAGCCTAATTCCAAGTCCCAAAGCCGAAGAACCACATGTCTCAGAGCTTTCATGTGCATTGATGTACTTAAAACACTTAAGGACTACAACAGTAAGAATATTGATCCAACTTTCAACACTTTGTGGAGATAAACTGACGATATGGCATAAGAATACCATCAGTGACACATGAACTTCAGTCTTCCACATGTAGTGGTTGCTGCTCTACCACATCTGGCAAATTTGCAAAGGTTACACTCCATCAGAGTGATTCACACAAACTTGGCAAATGGGAAATTTGATTGCATTGCTAGCTAACAAAATATACAAAGGTATGAACGTAAGTTCTTGCATTCATTGAGCAGTAAAAAGAATTATCAACATCAGGTAAAAAGGAAAGCAAATGAACAAGTTTACAGGTCTAACAAAAAAACTTGACGAAATTTATGCGTCTTCAACAAAGATCCCGATCTAAGGAACGCCCAAGACTAATAAATCTGCAACTTGAAACTTACACACCCATCTTGCCAGAAAAATGAGTGGCTCAACCATCATTTATACACTAACGGTGAAAGGAACAACATGAGTATAACTATATAAGCTAGTCTGGAGAAATTTTTCTGTTCAGTAGTGTAACCACAGGAGATAATCCACTTCCCTAACCAACAAGTAATTTCTAGTACAATATAATCGTATCTGCACATCTAGTAACTCTACCTGTCGAAATTGTAGGATTGGACCTAATAATTAATGATTACGGGAACTGTTAGATGAGACATACGATCATAATCATATAGAAAGACTGTGATATCAGACAAGTTTAAGATTATTATAAATATAATCCTCTTGGTAGAGTGATTTGTCTCATCTACCCTTACTGTAAAACGGATTTCATTCCGGCTGCTGTTTGGATTTAGCTTTCTTAATTTTAACTTCGTTTTCCATTTTTCTCTAAATGCAGTGATGACGGAGCTTTTTCAATGCAGTCAGATCTATATTTTCATCTTTCTTAGTACTTCATTCCTCGTCAAGTAATCAAACAATGTACATATACTTATATATTTTGTCTACATTATATACTAGATTGAGAGTTATTACCTCCTTCAATAAGTAAAATAGAGTGTGTTTGGATGAGAAAAAGAAAACGAGTGAACTCAATTCATTTGTTGGCCTCGTAAAATAGAATCCATTTTCAAATTTCTCAAAAAACTAAAAGCAAAAGGAATTCGAATTCATTATCTAAACAGAAATGTCATCTTATTTTTGTTATTAGTTTCCAATTTCCAAAATAATAAATTTTTTTAATGTTTTATTTTATCTAAAACTTTCTTAATTTATTACACATCTAAATATCAATTGATGGAGGTTCAAATTTCTTCATTTCAGGAAAGAAGCCTCCAAACACAGCGTTAACTCACGTATATAACTAGTAAAATTTCACTTCAAACTTGAGTTCAATGCCTGTTCAAAAAAAACAAAAACAAAAACAAAACTTGAGTTCAAGTGAATGAAGGGAGGGAAATAATAATAATACTCCTTTCAATTTTTTATATAGATCGTTTTAGGTTTTGAGTCTTGCTTCAATATATAAGTCGTTTTAGCTGATATTTTCTAATTTATCTCTGAACCATAATAATAACGTGGATAAAGTGTGAATTTTATATCTTAATCTATATACAAACTCATTAAATAAAACAAGCTAAATAAGAATTAAATTGTTATTATTTCTTAATGTTGTAAACTCTTAAAATGATTTATATATAAAATGGGGGGAGTAATAGTAATAATAATTCAAAAACCACTGATTTTCCTTACTTTACCCTCCACATTTGTCTGAAAAACGAGGAAAACAGAAGACAAAAGGCGGTGAGACACACCACCTACGTCCCCGAAGCAAATTTAGAAACCCCTGAACCCAAGTGACCAACTCATCAACAAACCGTCGGCCTTCACCATTGCAATCCAGTCAAACTAAGGGTTTCATCACTCGCAGGTAATCATACCCTTCTCTTCTTCTTCTTCTTCTTCTTCTTCTTCTTCTACTACTTAGTATCTCACAAGATCTTGAATCTTTGAAATTCGATCACTCGATCCAGGCGTGCTTATGGCCAGTGAGTCACCTCTTGGTCCGACCGTCGCCGAGCGCGATATCGCGGTCGGCGTAAGCGGAAAGAGCTCACCTGTTAGGGCCGTCGCCGGAGGCGGAGATGAGATTTACAACAAGGAGCAGAAGCCACCTCCTTGTGCCGGAGACGAGCCTAATGATGAAAACCCTTGCGTCGGAGCTGAGATGTCATCTGACGGAAGCAACGGTCACAGCTCTGTTGATTCTGCTGTCGCCGAAATTCACAATCCGAACCTTCCGCCCCAAGACCCAAACGAACCTCCAATCGATCCGGTTTTGGAAACAACTGAAGAGATCCGGTTTTGGTACCCTCTGTATAGCTCGGAAACAACTGAAGAGATCCGGTTTTGGTACCCTCTGCTTCCAGGCATTGCCTCCGGTGGCACTTATGTGTTTCAGCCCTTTAATGTGGAGGGAGGCCACATGCTTGCACGTATGGGTGGCACACTTGTGATCCAAACTGGCAATGTGGTGGGAGGCCACATTCGTCCTCTGCTTGCACGCATTGGCCTTGCATCCCCAAGCAGTACAGGTGACACCCTTGTGATCCAAACTGGTGATGTGGAGGCAGGTCATCTGCTTACAGGCAGGCGCTTTGGTGTTGGTAGGAGCGACATAAACCCAACAAGCCATGAGTTCCAGATGTACATTGGGAATGGTGAGCCTCAAACTGGCAATAATCCACCTCCCTTGGAGATTAGTGGAGACAATTCACATTTGGTTCGACCACTGGAGCAGAATTGCTTTGTTGTATTGCTTGTGACCTCGGAAATATTAGGCATTGTGTTTGAGATTATCTACCAGGAGTCTCACACAATGGCCTACTTCTTCATTTGGATTGTTTGTGGCTCGATTGCCATATATGCGGCGCGCCTACTAGCTATGATAGAAGGTGGTATGGCCAATCGGGAGCAGTTTGCTGTTTACTTGAGATGTTTCTCATTCTTACTTCTTGAGCTGCTCCAGTATTGGGGGATCCATCAGGGAAACTATGTAACTGCTCTGAAGATCATCCTCAGGGTCACAGGTGCGGTTATTGGTTGGTGGGTGGTGGGAGTACTTCAAGCATACATGGGTGCATTCGGTATGCATCTACCACTTCGACGTCGTGATGATTAAGCTGACAGGTAAATTGATCTTCTCACTCAATGCATCTAGGTCTAAAACTTTTGGTAGTTAAACTCATAAAAAACTTGGTTGTTGTTTCATCACTTTGTTATGACTACTTATTTGCTTTAGAAGATACATAGCAATACCAATTCTATAGCTCTTTGACTCCGATTATTATGCATATGTTTCTTGTTGTTTTTTATATAAACATGCTACTTTAGTTTTCAGTTTTCGCAATTCAGTGTACTGTGTATTCAACATGCTACTATAGCTTTCACAATCCAGTATGCTCTGTGTGTTTCAATCTTTGATTTCATTGTTCTAGCTAGCTGGATACATGTTCCCGTGCCATATTGTACTTGGTAAACATGTAGTTATTTAAAACTTTCAAAGGCTGAGTTGTAGAGACATTTTGACTTTGTTTGGGCAGCTGGATTTCCATTTCATATGCATATGGTGGAGCTCCTTTGAATCATGGTCTTTTAACTTATTGCAGCTTCCTTTTCTTCCCTTCTTCTTTGGATATGGCACGGGAATCATCGTCATTTGATTGCATTGTTTGTTCAGATACGTATTTTTAGCTAGTTTGATGACATTACGTGTTCTTGATATGCTTTCAAAATGTATAACTTTCACCGACTTGAGTAATCTTTTCTCCTTGTCACTTCTGTAAATTTCTAGTGTGACATATGCATTTGCTTATGCTACTAGCTAAAGCTGGATTGAACCTCTAGTCTGTTCTTAATCTAAGAGAATATAGGTAAAATACTGGTAATTGAGAGCTAATTGTTACCTTCTCATAATCACTTTGAGAGAGCACTTGGAACTTGACTTGAACTTTGCAACTGAGGAAGGTCTGAACACTACTAGTGTAGAGCTAATTGAAAATCTACTTGCTGGTGTCATGTGCTGTGTTGTACCTAATCTGTGCAGCTGCGACATATTGATTTTGAAATCTTGTATAATGTCATCTAAAATTGGGATACTCTCTCTTGCAGATGGGGAGGCAGGTAGCAGGCAATGAGGGACTATACAGCAATGAGGGACTATACATTACAATGGAGTGATATCATTAGTTTGCCCCTCCCCTTTGAGACTGTTCTCAATTTTTACTATAATTCTGTTTTTGGTATGTGTTAATATGAAGGTATACAACTCTTGTAGAGTACACTCAGATGGGCACATGTCTTATGAACTCTATCTTATGAACTGTTATTCTGGATTGTAATTGTGCTCGGCCCGTCATGACTCAGGACTGCTTGTAATAATTTATAAAATTGGTGCTTTTTAGTTTCTGGTTATATGTTCTTTTGTGATCGATAAGCTTATTGATACTGCAGTATTTTCTTGCTTGGAAAAGTTATGCGGAAATTAACAAGCAGAATCAGTTGGATCAACGCTTCAATCTAACCTATCAAACAAATTGTTACAAAATTGGAACTCTTGTCTATGATTTACCTCGCAAAAAATTAATTACCTTCATCGCAGGTATTGTTTATCCATCATTGTTGAATTTCATGAGCTTCTGTTTGAGTCTGCCAAGCAGAGGTGATCGCCAATTTGCCAGGATTCATAAACGGACTCGGCATTCATGGACTGACGTCTCTTTCTGTATAAACTCTCAGTTTACGAAAACTCGAACTTTGTGATTAATTGTTTCTTACACTAGACATATATAGAGATGAACGTGATATCGCATTAACGAATTCTTCTAATCCACATTAGACAGGCGCCAGCAAACTAGACCATCAAATCAAATAGGCATGATATATGGATAAACCCTATAAACTTTATATTATGATTACAGCTTGCTTTTCTCCCTTGTTGCATGAATCGACTTCTGATTTGTTGGTGCAAAGAAAGACCACAATATAACCATCTAAAATTTAATTGTATTCGATGGGCTATATCTTTGTCACACAAGTATTGAAACTTTCGGCATATAAAACATAGGAATACGGAACACCCCTCCCCTTTTGTCTAACAAGTAACAAAAAAACACAACAGCAGCAACAACGGCTTCAAGTTCTCAAAACATCACCAGACGCTGAACACTTTCCCATCGTAAATACATACCAGCTTAACGAATCATAACAAATAACTGAGCTTCTGCGTTTATTTAAATTTTAGGGAGGGAGCGTCTTGTTTGTTCACCTAAGGAGATACTGTAAAAGTACAAACACCACTACATCAACCTTCTCCCGTGCTTAATGAGCACCATAAGAGACTAAAAATAAAAACACTAGTTGGGAGAAGTTTGATAGCTTAGCCTGAGCAACAACCAAGCAGGATCATATACTTGACTGACCACCTTAGTCTGAACAATATAACTGGCAACATCCGGATTCCTTCATGCCATGACTATTAAAACCATGTAACAAATTCATGAGGAACTGGACTTCGGCAAGTGGGACACTGATGCTTGATCTCCAGCCACTGCATAATGCAACAGTGATGAAACAAGTGCAGGCAAGGCAATCGACTGGGTTTACTAAGGTTAACGTCTTCCGTACATATAGCACATGTTGCGTGTCTTGTGGCTTCCAAATGATCATGTATTCTCTGTTTTGCACTCTTGTCAGAGGTATCATGCATAATCTTTATCCCGTCAATTGCCTTGATGAAAATTCTATGGTTGGGAGGCACTAAGTTGGGTGTACTTGGGTCCTGAACAATTTGAAGTATGCCTTCCTCAACTTCAAGCCGCACTGCAGTTTCTGATGAAGGAAATTCAATGTCGATAACCTGCTTGATCTTACGCATTGAAGGAGATTGCATAACACTTGTAGTATCCTCCTTACGTAGTTCTGAAGGACAGATCTTAATGACCCTTTCACGCTGGAGGAAGTTGTATTCTTCATTAATAGGACCTAGTACATGTAAGGTTTGCTTCAAAAATATAAACTGGATAATGAGCTCATCCGTTAGTGGCATCACAGCCCCTTCATCACTAACCCACCATCCAATTGCGCCATCATAGTAACGCTGGATGATCATACCTGCAGGGACTATATGGGGTGGTCTCAGCCCAGTACTTCACCACTAAGCTTGCTTGTAGGAAAAATCCTTGGCACGGTGATTAGAACCTGCTTTGACACATACACAGCAAAGCTAAGAAATCAAATGATCAATGGAATGCAACAGAAAGAAGTATTTCAACTTCATACAAAAACTGAAACATATAACACAAATTTTCAACTGACTTACACACGTAACAGATTTAAGTTTGGTCGGATAACAGTTGTGTATGGAGGCATTTAGAGAAGTTTGAAATTGTGTTAGTTAAGCTAAGCTAGTCTAAGGACTAGTATTAGAAATAAGGCAATATAAATGAACACTGAATAACACCAATTCTCAGCTTCCTGGAAAAGACCAGTAAACTTCCCGGTGCCAAAGAACTGAATGAAATAAGTGGGGATCTATCTTTCCTAGAACTTCAGAGCGCGAAGAAGAATTCAACCCGACTTTCGTAAGCTTGACCCCTTAATAATAATTTTAACGGAGCTATGTTTTATTTGATGCAATTGAATCAATCCGCCATGGAGATCGAGATCGCCCACTTTAGATCCAGCAGTTTGCACAACAAATATAGATCTATATCTTCAAAGCGCAAAGATTTTGCTGTATGAAAAAAATACCTATATCTTCAAAGCACGGAGAGAGTGGATTCTGAAGCGGCGACCTGATTGTGACTTTCAATCTGAACAACAGTACGGATCAGACAAGAAAAAAAAACAAAGAAAGGAAAACAGGAGGGAGTTTCAAATGGCCTTTGAGTAGAGGAAACTGCATATTACCAACCATCAGGAGATCCCCGAAAGTTCACAGAAGAAGCGACCAAGCATCCGCCGCAGATGTCTGAAAATATGTTTGGTAAGGTTCCAGGTAGATAGCTATGAACGCTTCCTCACTAAAGATAAAAGTAGGCGACAATACCACTTTTCAAAAAACATTATTATTATTATTATTATTATAGTAAAGGGCAGAGTTGGACCGGCCCGGCTCTAATGAACCATAACTACTTGATTTTGGGTTTGCGTTACATGTAAACTGGGCTGGCCCTATCTCAACATATTAAAAGCCCAAAGCCTAATTTCAAGCCAGCCGAAGAACCACGTTAGTTTCTCAGTAAAAGCTTTCATGTGCATTGATGTACTTAATACACGTTAAGGATCAGTAGATCCATCAACTACAACAGTAGGAATATTGATCTAACTTCCAACACTGGAGATAAACTGACTATATGGCAATGACCATCAGTGACACATTAACTTCAGGTACATCTGTGCCACATGTAGCAGTTGCTGCTGTACCATGGCAATTGTTGATGCAGCCGGACTGTTGGCTTTATGTGAACTCAACGCCTGTAACTCTAGAGAAAAAAAGATCACAACAGACATCACTATATTGATAGCACATGATAAGAGGTGCTAGTGATCTTGTTCTACTGCTAGTTAGCAAAGTTGCGTTTGCTGATAATTATAGGAAGTACTACATATGGGCTTCTTTATTCTTTCAAGTTTCGACTGTTGAATCTATTGTTTTTGTTATCAGATGTTTGTAGTCCAAGAAGTCAAGTGCAAATTTTATATGAAGGTATGCCATTTTTGTTCTGGTACTTCTTTATGCTACACATTAACACTTCTCTCAAACATAAAATGTTTGTGATTATAGTGTGTTGTTTTAAGAAATTAAGTGGGTGTAATATGTTCAGTGTGTCATTTTTTATGTTAAATATATTATTTTATTTGTCGTGTTTAAGCCGTGTTGAAAATGATGTTTTTAAAGATTACAGTGTCACGACAAGTCATGTCGTCGTACCTGTGTCCGAGTCCGAGCAACATAGATATATACTGTGTGATTAAGCACATTTTCACCACAAAACAAACCGAAATCTGAACAGAACACATACTTTAATCTACGGCGAGCCAGTGATCCATAGCCGTCAAACGGCAAGGAACAGCAAGAAAATCGCCAATCAAATCATACAAAATACACAACCAAATTCAAAGTCGCCATCCCAAAAAGTTAATTCACACCTGATAAGCAACCACACTGGCAATCCCAACCGGCACTCTCACCATCGAGCTCTCCTTGAACCATCAATTCTGCCACCACGTCATCACCATATTTCTGGCCGTAATCGGAATAAGTTCCCCGAGAATTCCAGACACGCTCGGTCGGCGGCGTTCAGGAGGTGTTTAGGGGAGCCACGAGGGAAGCTCGTGGGTTGAGGATTGAGATTAATCTCCTCCAGGTAGAGTGATTTGTGTCATCTGCCCTTACTGTAAAACTGATCCCACTCCGGCTGCTGTTTGGAACTTTGGATTCTACCAACAGCGACAGGTTTTGTTACTGTAATAATTAATAACCCGATGAGGAATATTCGGAATATGTGAAAGTCATTCAAGTTGCTTTGAGGTTTTTCACTTTTAATGCAATGATGATGTCATGATGGAGCTTTATCAAATGCAGTTAGATCTATATTTTGCACATTTTAGCTAAACATGTGCTTTTATATTTTGGCTTCTAGACTGAGAGCTAGAGCGCATCTCCGGCATAATTAAACATAAGTTATTAAACATGAATTTTAGTCAAATTTATAAATTTTTGTAGCAAAACTCATCTCGAGCACAATTTCTAAAGTGAAGTTGAATTTGGCTATTGTTAAAATAGATTGTTAAATTTAACAATTTTGTTAAGAATTGTTAAAAGTAAAATTATATTATTTTTCTATATTTTGTTTATGTGTTAATTAACGATTGGTTAAAACTTATCGTAAAATTCACAACCAACCATTACTGCTCGAGTACAATTGTTATATCAATTGTTAAATTTCCTAATTGTTGCTATATTTAGCTAGAAACGTATTCATACTACTGGAGATACTTTTAGACCATCTTAGACAGTTTTCTTAAATTATTAGTTTTCTTAAATTTGAAAAAGAATTTGGGTGTTTTGACCCAACATATTCTTTAAAATTTTCTCCAAAATGGAGAATATTAGGAGAGAGAAAAAAAATAAATTCCTCATATTTGCAGCAAACTCTAAAATGTGAATGAAGAATTTAGAAAATGAATATGAAATCTGTAAAATAAAGAATATGTTGGAGCTGGAGAAGACAAATTGCTTCAAACATTGACTTTTGTTTTCTCATTATAGATAAATCATGAGGTAACTGTTGGAAATGGTTTTATTGTCTCTTTCAATAAGAAAAAATAGTGTGTTTGTACAAGGAAAAAAACGAGCCAATTCAATTCTCTCCTTTGCCACTTTGGCATCATAAAATAGAATTTCAAATTTCACCAAAATATTTATAATTGTGAAAATTCTTACAGAAATGTCCTTTTATTTTGTTATTAGTTTCCACTTTCCAAAATATAATGGTGTGTTTGGATGGGAGCAAATTAAAAGCAAGAATTTCATAATTCTCAAATGTTAATTCCCCATTTGCTTATCTACCAGGATAACCGAAAAACATAATGATGCTTGTTGCATATCTACCAGGATAACCGAAAAGCATCTTGTACCCCCCATTTACTTATACAAAATGTCTCGCAGAAGCCATCATAGATGGTGGCTATGACACTGATTATGCACACCAACATGTCTATATCTGTTTGGGGTTATGCAATATGGCATGTAGCCTTACATATTCGTTTTTAAACTCATTGCTAGACAACCATTTTATGTGTACTAGTTGGTGACTAGACATAAGTCTTAGATTTATGCATACTTGGTTACGCAGCACATGTGCCTTTTGCGACTCCACAGTGCATCATAAATGAGTTCTTAGAAACGAATATGTATTTACGTTGGATACGGACCTCCAGTAATTATCCGCACTCGAAACCCTTTGCAAGCGATCTCCTTACCGCTAAAAATTACGTAGTGTCACTTAGATGAGACAGTATTCTCGTCGTTAAGGAGAGATGAGAAAACAGATATTATAGGAGAACGATAGAAATTGTCATGGTTACCCACTCTGTCTCATCTTGATCTCCATATAATCGATATCTATAACGTATCAGTTTCGATGTATGATGCATTTAAGATATTACTAAAGTGACAAAATCACACATACTACATGCAAATGCCGGCAAGATTAAAAATTTTCAATAAGTGGCACGTTGCCGTAGATTGAGGCGACTCAACCATACTTAGTGAAGGTGTGATTGAGGTCGTGGCTTCCTAAGGGAATAGGAGGAGGCCACTTGGTTTGATCAATACTTGTCTAAAGAAATTAAGATAGTAAGACACAAACTCATCAATGTAAAAAATATCTATCATGAAATTGTCTCTGATTGCAATTATGTCTATGAATCAATACAGGAGGACGCTCTGATGTTTAAAATGATTCTAGAGATAACGTCTCTACGGATTTCGAGAGTACATACACATTGATGATTCACACTGTTGCTCAAAGAATCATAAAGCACGAAGGTATATAACCACTTTTTATTGAAGAATATCAACAAAGAGTATATTGGTCTACATAAAAGTGCAATCCAGGAAGAGTTAGATTCTCTGACAAAGAGACATGTATTTGGTCTGGTAGTGCTAACCTAACCAAGTGTAAAGCATGTAGGACAAAAATAAGTCTTTTTCAAAAAACGTAATGAGAAAATGAAGCCCTAAAGAACAAGACTCGTTTTGTGGTGTCAAGGTTTCTCGCAACACTTTGAATTGACTATAAGGAGACATATTCTCTCATAATAAATGCAACATATAGATGTGGTTACTACATATCTCTATAGGGATCTTGGTTGAGATATATAGTTAAAAGAGTCTGATGGTCTCACTACACCCAACTTAAATAACTCTAAACCACGGAGTGCGTTTGTAACTGGAATTGAAACGCTTACTTTATAGAAGTGACTACTTGGTTGGGAAGGGATACAAGATTGTGAACTATGCTCCTAAGTAGTCATAAAGAAAACGAGTTCCGTATTTACAATTATAGATATCTATGTTAATGATACAAACATAGTAGGTACTCTTGATAAAATAAGAGAAACCGTGAGCTAGATGAAATCCGAATTGAGATGAATAATCTTGGAAAACTCGGTTAATAACGAGTTTGTGGAATACTAATCCACCAATTTGCATGTGTCTAAATGATTCTCAAACAATTTACATGGACGAAGTGTATACTATTAGCACTTACAATGATCGGTTGATGTTTGGATGTAAAAGAAGATCTATTTCGTCCAAGGGAAGATGATGAAGAAGGGTTGAGAATTGAAATTCCTTATTTACAGTGCAATATTTTAATTAGCCCGATGAACTCGATCGGATAATGCATTCTCATTGAACTTGTTTAAGCGCCAATGCAGTGTCACTGAAAGGTATAAACAATGTATCGTGATACCTAAAGGAACCATTGAATTTGGCTCATCCTATTCCTACAGAATGACGAAAGGGAATGCAAATGAAATTGCAATCCCCTCACTGATGCCCCAAATGATGGTTTGGTTTGACAGGACCCACCCCAGGTTAAACTCTTTTAACCCGAAGTAAATCCTGCGGGGACCACCTCAAGGGAACTTCTTACCGAAACCCCCTTGAAATGGCCAACCCTTCCTACTAAACTAACTAAACCGGGTTAGTCAGAGCAGTCTACAGAGATGATTACCCCAAAGAATTTCAAGCAGCAACGGAATTATCGACTATGCCTCGACTCGCGTACGCGCTCGACCTCCTCTCAAGAACCCTGCATCACTGGGCATTTAAAAACGAAAGGCCCAGGGGAGAAACATTTAAAAACTGTTAGAGTGAGTGGACGAAAATCACATATAAAAACTTCATTTCCTGTAATGTTCTCCCAAAAGTATATCAATTTAAAAAAAATCATTTATGCATGCCCACAATTACTAAATTTCCGCAAGGGCATAATAAGATAAACCATCAAGGAATATGGGAAGAGAAATGTTCACCAAACATAATAAGTCTGACCTCTCAGACTAGGGTCGGAGCTAAGAGCTCTAGTAGCGCCCTCACGCTACGCTATGCTAGCTAGATAAAATAATACGGTCAACCCTTATAATATCAACCTGACCTCTCAGGCTTGTCTGACCTCTCAGACCAGGGTCGGAGCTAAGAGCTCTAGAATATGTGATAACGGTCAACCCTTATAATATCAACCTGACCTCTCAGGCTTGTCTGACCTCTCAGACCAGGGTCGGAGCTAAGAGCTCTGGATAAAGTGGAAATGGTCAACCCTCATAGTGCACTACGTAGTTTGCCTGACCTCTCAGGCTAGGGTCGGAGCTAAGAGCTCTAGTAGCGCCCTCACGCTACTCTAACTAGCATATTTATTGGTCAACCCTTAAAATAAAAAATTCATAACAAGACAATAATCAAATTCTCTTCCCAAAACAAATAAGTAAAACACTTCCTTGTCATATATGCATAAAACCAATTTCCAACGATGTCTCGGGTTCAAATCCCTTCGAAGGACGGCCATCACCGTCTATAACCATTTTCGGGAGAAATAGAAAATTGTGTAATAATGTAAATACTTCACGTATAAGTGTCAATATCTCAAACCATTGTAAAAATCTTTAACCGAGGCTCCCGCTAAACTTTATCCATATAAAAACGTTCAAGAACCCGAGAAAGATATAATTCTCGACAACCATCATAAAAACCATGCAATTTACTCAATAATTAGGGCATGCATTTAATTAAAATAATATGTCCACTCACAGTACTATTGCGACCTTTCCGCTCGGAAAGCTCCTCGAGCGACACTCTCGAACTACCCGCGTAGTCGAGTCCGTCTCCCGTCCGACCAGAGACTGTACAACAAATCATCAAATTAGTCAATCACGGTTGACTTGATCTTTTCCTAGTTCGACCAGGAAATTCTTATTTGACCACATGTTGACCAAGTTCCGTTTTATGGCACTTAAATCTTTTTAACTTTCTTTCCCGGTCATCGACTCCTTTTCAATTTACCGAAAGTCCGACTCAGCTTCCGAACTTTCCTTTATTACTTTTAACTTGACGTTAGGGTGTCACGTATTAATTCGTTGAATTACTATGGACACCTAACGTGTCATAATAACCAATATATTTAACCTCGAGTCGATTTACCGATTTAACATTTTCTTATAAATTCCAGTTATCACTTTCCGATAACAATTTAACACTTTACCCAAATCCTTTACTATTGGATTTCACCTTCCTTCATTTAATTCATTTCCCAAATATTTACTTTCCATAAATAGAAAGTTTCTTAAATGGGGAGTTTCCCAAAATAGAACTTCCTTTAATGGAAACCTTCCCAAAATGGAAAGTTTCCCGAATTAACAGGTTTCCAACTTAAAAGGTTTCCTAAAATGGAAAGACTCCCAAACACGGTTAGTTTCCGTTTTTAACACATTTCCTTACATAATTCCCGATTACGACCCTTTAATTCTATTAACCGGAAACGATGAACTTTAAACAGGAGTCGAAGACTACCTCTCGGCATTTAGCCGGATTTACTGCTTCGCCGGATTGTCACCGGATTCCGGTCAACTCTCCGGAAATTTTACCGGAGTTTCCCTCGTTTCTTGATCACCAAGTTATCGACATGAAACGACGAAAACAATAACCAACTCATCAGATCATCAACACATCAACATGGGATCAATTCAGCTAATCAAACACACTGTAATCTTAGGGGAAACGTCACTCACCACCGGTCTGCCCAAACTGCCTCCTCCTCGGTTCCTTCTTCCCTTTCCCCCGCTCTCATTTTCACAACCCCATCACCATCTCCACTCCTTCCTCCTCTGCAGGGACAGAGACCACCCTAAACGACGGCGTCGGTACCAGCACTCCAGAAAACACAGAAGAATTGGAGGAAGAGTGATTAGGTCCACAATTGACATCAGAGTTCCAAGAAGGGTTCGAAATTGAAGGAGGTGTAAGAAGATTACCTTCCAGACCCATGGCTGGCCGGAGAGGAAGGAAAACCGACAAGGAGACCGGTTTAGGGCTAGGAGTTGACTTTCGAATTGGAGAGGAGAGTGAGTGGATGGGGAAAAGATGACCATGGATGGAGAGAGGAGACGGAGGCGAACTCAGCGGTGGTGGCGCGACGTCCAGGCGTGGGCTGACGCGGCGGCAACGGCGGCTGGACGGCGGGTCTGCATCAGACCTTCCCGGTCTCTCCCTCTGCCTCTCTCTCTCTCTTCTCTCGACAATAATGAGAGAAAGAGAAGAGATTGGTTTGTATAAAATTAGATCCAATGGTCCAAAATGCTA
Organism: Comarum palustre; assembly: GCA_951800085.1. Classification (NCBI taxonomy): domain Eukaryota; kingdom Viridiplantae; phylum Streptophyta; class Magnoliopsida; order Rosales; family Rosaceae; genus Comarum; species Comarum palustre. Next base: position 1,649,830 of record OX637588.1, on the reverse strand, counting down.
GTTGAGATCAAAGGCCACGATTGAATGCTAGTTTAGAAATTACCAAGGACTTTGGAAATTCGTAAGAAATAGACGGAATCTCCGAAAAATAATCCGAAAATACCAGGAGACTCGTGTCGACACGTACTACCACATCGAGTCATCAATTCAGGTATTTGGAGTACTTCTAAAAACTCGAAATTAACTCGAGCGATAACTTATCGAATTACCGATCGAAATTAAAAATCCTCGGTAACTCGTGAATCTCTGTGAAAAGTAACTTTTATTAACTTCACAAGATTCGGGGTGTGACAATTCTCCCCACCTTATAAAAATTTCGTCCTCGAAATTTCTATACTCAAAGTCCAATACGGTGGGGGATAGTACCACTTAAAATAATAATATTGTTCTCCAATATCACTTCCTTCTGAGAACTCATTTGAAACGCCTCACGAATAGCATTGTCAAAACTCTAAACACATGCCCTTTACGCTCAACCTAATAACTTCAACCAGTAACCAACCTCCTATCCCTTCTGGTTTAGCCAACTAAACACAACCCAATATTCTTACTAACCACAAGTGACGTCGTCACAATACTACTAATACTCATCTGATCCAATAACACCTCGCTTGTCGCGAGTAAAATTTCTTCAAGAACACTCGTATTCTTTCGTTGAATCTAGATATCAACTCAACACATTCCCTCTGCAGGAAATGACTACCACGCCCGAGGAGTAGGGTCCGATGTCACTAATGGATTTAAATCCTCTGGTAACACAATACCACGTGGAGCCAAATCTACTGACAACAAGTCCACGAGAAAACCATGATCACATTGTGTTACACAAACCATCACCTCATTTGAACCGGGCTCCCTGATTTGGTTTACGCTTCCTAGAAACTATTCTGTCATGTTGTAGAGTAATTGTCTCCCCTTACTCTATCATTACTCAAACCATAGTACACCCAGGACACGAGTTGCCATGAATTTTAGCGTAAATCCAAAATCATAGCCTTTTAATCAGGGAGATACAAATCTCCAGACATCGAGATCCAACAATACTTACTCCTCGCATGAAGACAATGGTCAGACTACGTACTACTCACGTAACTATTCTGACACAAATCCTGACTTCTACTCACAATCCAAACATTAGAGTCACCAACTCAATTATCACTTGGTGATGTCATAGCGTACTTTACAACTGGTAATACATATCCGTACTACTCTTAGGTGAGGTGCCACTGCCCTCCCTATCTCTTACCTTAACCTGGGATGACGCATAGTGCAGAACTTGCACTTCAACCAACCGTGCGTCTATTAAACAATATCCGCATCACAATCTGGGATTTACTTACCATTTAAAAGAATTTCAGAGCCTTACCCGCTCCACAAGTATATTCCATTCCCAGATGCCTCCATTACCGCATCGTCCGGTAATAACCGACAAATCTGGACATTTAACCAGACCGGGCATCTACATAAAATTTAGTGTCACAGGTGCACGCCTAAGGTAACCCCTGATCAAAGCACTGGAAATTAATTTCACGCCGAACTTAGCCACGCTAATCACCAAGCATCAAATCTTTAAGGCACAACTCAACAACTGCCATCACCGCACGGGGCGAGTACACACCACAGAGTCAACTCGTACAACTGGACAGTTTCTAACAAAACTGTCCCCCAAGCGCTGCGCGTTTACCATCCACCGCAACCTCTATTCGGTAAGATTCAAAATTCTCAATCGCTTACCACTCTAGATCTTAAATCACAAGATCCACTGCCACACGTTAACATCCTCTCAGATCATAACTTAATCTGGACGTGACATAATCACTCCACGGTTTCCGATGGGGTGTTGCACAACTTAGCAACATACTTTACTACTCTTGTAACCATTTGGTTTCCAAAACCTTGACTCGTAACACCTTTGAGTCATCAAAGAAACTCTTTCCTCAGTTTCACTGCATTTCATACTCGCCGAAATGTTGACAATTTCGCAAGTCATCTCCAATGATCTTTCTTGCTACCACTTTACACTCGTGGCGCCAAGAACTGTCGTTAGATCAATAATTCCTAACCAGTAGGGTCACTACTCAAATGACCAATGACCATAGCAATGCCTACAATAGTTTAATCCTCTCAGGATTTCTTTAAATTATCCTCAATAATTGATCTCCCAGATCTTAATCCTTATTCCCCATATCAAGATTGAGGATATTTTCTGTCGCTGCAGTGAAGGTAGCTTATGAACCCTAAATACGACTAAGTACACTTCCGGTTACAATACTAGATTAGACCACAGCCAGTGAGTGCACAAATTCCCATGCCATCAAGCTCAGTTAATCGTCCTCGAAGAAACCAAGTGTCATAACGGACGACTGGGACTGCAGATTCAAGATTGAGCAACTACAAACATTCTTGCTCAAATTAATGACCCAGTAAACCTTGCCTCACTGCTGTCCCTTCACCATTTCCGTGCATCTAACTCAACATGCACTCCGCCACCTACTAACGACATGTAATAATCTCGCTAACCATCATAAAAGTCGGAGCCACCAACAATAACCCACTTCCGACATATACTTAAATGGTTAGGCCATCTTCTGGACGTTTTGTACAGAAACTTCCAACCAAACGTCTCTAATCTCCGTTCTCACTAAATGGAACTCTCATGAGAAATTCTTAAGATGATGTCATCACTAGTATTAGTCACCTACCTGGTGTCATTTTGACCACACATAACTGCACACCATAATTATGCCTTACCAGCATGTGCTACCCAAATTTCAACTTCACCACTTCCCTACACAGGAGGGTACACGTGCTCATGTGGGGTATACACATGTACATCTTCAACCGTCAAACAGTGCCGTTTGCACAACTACCGGTTCCTACCCACAATAATACCAAGTCCATCAAGGCTCGTATCACTATCTCCGGTACCCCAAGCACCCTTGGTCCGAGACCCGGTGGCTTGCTGCTACTTCCAACACGTTCCTTTAAATTCCGAAACCAATTACCTTTAATTACCACTAGTAACGCTTCCTCGATCTGAAAATCGATCTCTAATACAGCCAACCTGGAGACTCCTCCACTGGTGTACTAATTACAACACTTTGACCGCAGGTGGATAACTCACCTTGAGGTTGCCATGAGTCCCAAGATCTGGTGACACGATTAAATTCTTGCCTCCACGATAAATGGCCAAATGACCATTGTCACCTATAATTCAAATCACGCTTGGACTCACTAACGATTCGAATATTTCTAGTACCCCAAACATGGGTGGCTGGAGCTAAGAAGATCTAGTCGTAGCTGTCGACAACAATGTCAGCACCAAAGCTGACCCACGCCATTAGTTCTAGTGGCTGTCCCATAAAGCATCAAGTGACCAAACCAGCCTGTACTTTCTTAACATTTCCAGCAGTGTCACATCATGGACTCGTCACCCGAAACAAGTCCATTGATCCCAAAATGACTACACTCATTTTCCCTGAGTCATTCCACTTTCATACGTCAGTTGGTTTTTCTGAAACCACACTCATGACGAACCTCAACAAAATTGTGGCAATCGTCAAATCTTAATATTCATCCTCTCAGAATAATCGCGCTAGGCGACTTCAGCTCCTTTTTCCATCACAGGATGCAACATCTTCCAGTAACTCGTACGACTCTTTACTGCTAAGAGCCTCATAACACGAACACCCAAGCCTTGTCTTAGGCTTCTACAGCATCCCTGTCAACAACCATGACAGCCTTCCAGGTGTGAATTAACTGTTTCACCACCGAGTACTTACACATAATGCTCAAACGTTAAACAACGTGAGTTTACAGCTCGATCCCCAACTCAAATCTCATAAATCAATGGGGAATACAAAAACATAAATACGTAACGAGCTTACCTTGTTCCTTACAGGAACTCTCTATGAGGTCGCGCGTACGGAGGCATAGTCTTGAAGATTCGATCGTTTATAGGACCACTCGGTCCATATCTCAATCAGGAAGTACTAACTCATATCCTCAATAAACACTAAGCGTCCAAGCATAAAATGCCGATGGATCCGCCGCGGTCGGACCATCACTCTATAGACACTAAGTGATACCAAGTATATGAGGTAGTAACAGGAACGATAACCTAATGCTCTGATACCATTGACAGGACCCACCCCAGGTTAAACTCTTTTAACCCGAAGTAAATCCTGCGGGGACCACCTCAAGGGAACTTCTTACCGAAACCCCCTTGAAATGGCCAACCCTTCCTACTAAACTAACTAAACCGGGTTAGTCAGAGCAGTCTACAGAGATGATTACCCCAAAGAATTTCAAGCAGCAACGGAATTATCGACTATGCCTCGACTCGCGTACGCGCTCGACCTCCTCTCAAGAACCCTGCATCACTGGGCATTTAAAAACGAAAGGCCCAGGGGAGAAACATTTAAAAACTGTTAGAGTGAGTGGACGAAAATCACATATAAAAACTTCATTTCCTGTAATGTTCTCCCAAAAGTATATCAATTTAAAAAAAATCATTTATGCATGCCCACAATTACTAAATTTCCGCAAGGGCATAATAAGATAAACCATCAAGGAATATGGGAAGAGAAATGTTCACCAAACATAATAAGTCTGACCTCTCAGACTAGGGTCGGAGCTAAGAGCTCTAGTAGCGCCCTCACGCTACGCTATGCTAGCTAGATAAAATAATACGGTCAACCCTTATAATATCAACCTGACCTCTCAGGCTTGTCTGACCTCTCAGACCAGGGTCGGAGCTAAGAGCTCTAGAATATGTGATAACGGTCAACCCTTATAATATCAACCTGACCTCTCAGGCTTGTCTGACCTCTCAGACCAGGGTCGGAGCTAAGAGCTCTGGATAAAGTGGAAATGGTCAACCCTCATAGTGCACTACGTAGTTTGCCTGACCTCTCAGGCTAGGGTCGGAGCTAAGAGCTCTAGTAGCGCCCTCACGCTACTCTAACTAGCATATTTATTGGTCAACCCTTAAAATAAAAAATTCATAACAAGACAATAATCAAATTCTCTTCCCAAAACAAATAAGTAAAACACTTCCTTGTCATATATGCATAAAACCAATTTCCAACGATGTCTCGGGTTCAAATCCCTTCGAAGGACGGCCATCACCGTCTATAACCATTTTCGGGAGAAATAGAAAATTGTGTAATAATGTAAATACTTCACGTATAAGTGTCAATATCTCAAACCATTGTAAAAATCTTTAACCGAGGCTCCCGCTAAACTTTATCCATATAAAAACGTTCAAGAACCCGAGAAAGATATAATTCTCGACAACCATCATAAAAACCATGCAATTTACTCAATAATTAGGGCATGCATTTAATTAAAATAATATGTCCACTCACAGTACTATTGCGACCTTTCCGCTCGGAAAGCTCCTCGAGCGACACTCTCGAACTACCCGCGTAGTCGAGTCCGTCTCCCGTCCGACCAGAGACTGTACAACAAATCATCAAATTAGTCAATCACGGTTGACTTGATCTTTTCCTAGTTCGACCAGGAAATTCTTATTTGACCACATGTTGACCAAGTTCCGTTTTATGGCACTTAAATCTTTTTAACTTTCTTTCCCGGTCATCGACTCCTTTTCAATTTACCGAAAGTCCGACTCAGCTTCCGAACTTTCCTTTATTACTTTTAACTTGACGTTAGGGTGTCACGTATTAATTCGTTGAATTACTATGGACACCTAACGTGTCATAATAACCAATATATTTAACCTCGAGTCGATTTACCGATTTAACATTTTCTTATAAATTCCAGTTATCACTTTCCGATAACAATTTAACACTTTACCCAAATCCTTTACTATTGGATTTCACCTTCCTTCATTTAATTCATTTCCCAAATATTTACTTTCCATAAATAGAAAGTTTCTTAAATGGGGAGTTTCCCAAAATAGAACTTCCTTTAATGGAAACCTTCCCAAAATGGAAAGTTTCCCGAATTAACAGGTTTCCAACTTAAAAGGTTTCCTAAAATGGAAAGACTCCCAAACACGGTTAGTTTCCGTTTTTAACACATTTCCTTACATAATTCCCGATTACGACCCTTTAATTCTATTAACCGGAAACGATGAACTTTAAACAGGAGTCGAAGACTACCTCTCGGCATTTAGCCGGATTTACTGCTTCGCCGGATTGTCACCGGATTCCGGTCAACTCTCCGGAAATTTTACCGGAGTTTCCCTCGTTTCTTGATCACCAAGTTATCGACATGAAACGACGAAAACAATAACCAACTCATCAGATCATCAACACATCAACATGGGATCAATTCAGCTAATCAAACACACTGTAATCTTAGGGGAAACGTCACTCACCACCGGTCTGCCCAAACTGCCTCCTCCTCGGTTCCTTCTTCCCTTTCCCCCGCTCTCATTTTCACAACCCCATCACCATCTCCACTCCTTCCTCCTCTGCAGGGACAGAGACCACCCTAAACGACGGCGTCGGTACCAGCACTCCAGAAAACACAGAAGAATTGGAGGAAGAGTGATTAGGTCCACAATTGACATCAGAGTTCCAAGAAGGGTTCGAAATTGAAGGAGGTGTAAGAAGATTACCTTCCAGACCCATGGCTGGCCGGAGAGGAAGGAAAACCGACAAGGAGACCGGTTTAGGGCTAGGAGTTGACTTTCGAATTGGAGAGGAGAGTGAGTGGATGGGGAAAAGATGACCATGGATGGAGAGAGGAGACGGAGGCGAACTCAGCGGTGGTGGCGCGACGTCCAGGCGTGGGCTGACGCGGCGGCAACGGCGGCTGGACGGCGGGTCTGCATCAGACCTTCCCGGTCTCTCCCTCTGCCTCTCTCTCTCTCTCTTCTCTCGACAATAATGAGAGAAAGAGAAGAGATTGGTTTGTATAAAATTAGATCCAATGGTCCAAAATGCTAGTTGAGATCAAAGGCCACGATTGAATGCTAGTTTAGAAATTACCAAGGACTTTGGAAATTCGTAAGAAATAGACGGAATCTCCGAAAAATAATCCGAAAATACCAGGAGACTCGTGTCGACACGTACTACCACATCGAGTCATCAATTCAGGTATTTGGAGTACTTCTAAAAACTCGAAATTAACTCGAGCGATAACTTATCGAATTACCGATCGAAATTAAAAATCCTCGGTAACTCGTGAATCTCTGTGAAAAGTAACTTTTATTAACTTCACAAGATTCGGGGTGTGACATGGTTGGTTTACTAATGTTGTGTATCTATGACCAATAAGTCATTCTCAAAACCGGTTAGGTATTCATCATTGGGAACATGATGACATCTTGTTAGAATCATTTGTCTCTCCTTTATATTCATGTGAATTAAGTAACGTCTGAGGAGAATATGACATTTTTTTCTCAAATGATAGCTTAAGATTATATCCGTAAAGTGTGTGAGAAACTTAGGAGTGAAAAAACATTCCTAGCTCCCTTGATTAATGAAAGGATTAGAGGGAGTGTAGACTTCAGAGGAGTCTAACACATACATTATCACAGGTGCGTTATGCTCTTTTTCTATTCGACCAAGATTTATTTGGTCTCACTGGGTTTTGTTACTTGGCAAAAAATTTAATGAGGCAACACTACATGAACCACTTTAACTTTGACTTGGCACAAGCGGAGTGTTGAAGGAAAAATATATTGATGTGTCTTCGTCAAAGTAATTAACGAATAGTGAATCATGCGATTATATGTAATTAAACAATCAATCATTATTAGAGTTCATTACATTGTAATTACCATTTGTAACTATTGTATTCATCTCTTATATAAAGGAGTAATCTAATAAAAATGAGTAGACCAATTCTAAATCATTTCTACTTTATTGTAACAAAAATTTTATTTTATCTAAAGGGAAAATTACAGAAACAGTACACCAACTTTGCTCCACTGATAATTAAGATGTCTGAACTTTGTTAAATAACACGTACATGAACTAACATGTTAAGTCTAATTTTCGTACATGTTGTTGTAACACTGTTAAAAGTTAATTTTTTAGATTTTTTCTTTTTTTAAAGAGCATCAAAAGATTTCACTCATATCTATATGGTGACTCGAATCCATGACTTCGTCAATAGTTTGTGGATACGCTTGAGATCTCTCTTTTACCAATTCTCTAATTAACCTCTCTTGTTCTCTTACCAGCAAGTAACTATCAAGAATTTTTTAATCTATTACCCAACTAAATTTCACTTAATGGTGTTTCAGAATCCATCATTTCAGGAAAGAAACCTCCAAATGTAACTCACGTATTATAGTAAAAGTTCACTTCAAACTTGAGCTCAGTAAAAGAAGAACTTACAAAACGAGTGAATGAAGGGAGAGGAAAAAAACATAATTCTCTCTCCTTATACGGTAATGCACGCACAACAACACATTTGTGTTTTACCTTTCTGAAAACCCAACAAAACAGAAGACACAACGCGGTGCCTCACTACCATTACTCTGTCTCTCCGACACAAAAATAGAAACCCCTGAACCGCACCACTCCCAAGTATCTCTCCGACGCAAAAATAGAAACCCCCGAACCCTGCTACTCCCAAGTCCCAACTCAGGAACTCAGGCCGTCGGCCTTCACTATTGCAATCCAGTCGAACAAGGTTTCATCACTTGCAGGTGATCACACCCTTACTCTACTCTTCTTCTTCAGCTGATCTTGTTTTACTACTTAGTATCACACGACCTTGAATGTTTTAAATTCGATCGCTCTGTGATGCAGACGCGATTATGGCCAGTGAGTCACCTCTCAGTGCCGCCGTAGCTGGACGCGATATCGCGATTGGCATAAGCGAAAAGAGCTCACCTGGTGGGGCCGGTGGCGGAGGCGGAGATGAGATTTGCAAGAACGGGCTGGGTCCACCTCCTTCCGCCGTCGGAGGCGATGGCCTGCTGGATTTAGTCGCCGACACCGAAGACAAGGTAACACTGAGTTCTGCTGTCGCCGGAGACGAGCCTAATGTAGGTTCCGGATGCAACGCCGGCGTCAGAGCTGGGATCTCATCTGACGGAAGCTACGGTCACAGTTCTACTGATTCTGTTGTCATCGAAAGCGACGTCTATTGGGAGAGACCTACTTCTATTCCTTACTTCGAAACAATCGACCCCTTTCTGATTGCAATCATGCAACGCAGTCGCTTGAATTTGATGAGCGACATTAACTTCCATTGTGTACTTCCCGATGTTTGGATGAGCAACACCAGCGGAAGCAACGGTCACAGCTATACTGATTCTGCTGTCATTGAAAGCTACTATCCGGGCCTCTTTGAAAGGTACAGTGCAATAGTAGCTCGACTTGCTGAAAGGAACCGTGCTCTGGGAACTGAAAATTTGGAGATAGGTACTGGCTTTGAATCTCCTATCGATCCGGTTAACATCGAAACAATCAACCGCCCTCTGGGCTTTCGCTCGAGTTTTCGCCCTCTGTGTGGACGCATTGGCTTAGACATTGCTTCCCTGCCAATCAGTATGGGTGGCACCCCTGTGAATCCACCTGTTAATGCGGAGGGAGGCCACATTGGCCATATGCCTGCAGGCACTGGCTTTTTTGCATCCCTGAACCGTATGGTGGGTGGCATTACTGTGATCCAAACTGGCAATGTGGAGGGAGGCCGCATTCCCCGTCTGCTTGGCGGCATTGGTTTTACCTCCCTGCCATACACTATGGGTGGCACCGCTATGTTTCAACCTGTTAATGTGGAGGGAGGCCGCATTCGCCGTCTGCTTGCAAGCATTGGCTTTGCATCCCCGATCAGTGCCGGTAACACCCTTATAATCCGAACTGGCAATTTGGAGGCAGGTTATCTGCTTACAGGAAGCCGCTTTGGTGCCGGTAGGAGCGACATAACCCCAATGAACGATGATTTCCGGATGTCCGTTGTGAATGAAGAGCCTCAAACTGTCAATTATCCACCTCCCTTGGACAGTGGGGACAATTCTCATTTGGTTCGACCACTGGAGCAGCACTTTAGGTCGAACCGCTTTGTTGTATTGTTTGTGACCTCGGAAATATTAGGCATGGTGTTTGAGATTATCTACCAGGAGTCTCGCATAATGTCCTACTTCTTCATTTGGATTGTTTGTTGCTTGATTGCCATGTATGCGGCCCGCCTACTAGCTAGGATTGAAGGCGGTATGGCCAATCGGGAGCAGTTTGCGGTTTACTTGAGATGTTTCTCATTCTTACTTCTTGAGATGCTCCAGTATTGGGGGATCCATCAGGGAAACTTTGTAACTGCTCTGAAGATCATCCTCAGGGTCACAGGCGCGGTTATTGGTTGGTGGGTGGTGGGAGTACTTCAAACATACATGGATGCATTCGGTATGCATCTACCACTTCGCCGTCGTGATGATTAAGCTGATAGGTAAATTGATCCTTTTGACTCAATGCATCTAGGTCTAAAACTTTTGGTAGTTATTCTCTAACCAGAAAACTTGGTTGTTGTTTCGTCACTTTGATATGACTACTTATTTGCTTTAGACGATACATAGGTCTACCAATACTATATCTGTTTGACTCCGAGTATTATGCATCTGTTTCTCTTTGTTTTTCATCTGTACATGCTACTATAGTTTTCAGTTTTTCACAATTCAATGTACCCTGTATTCAGCATGCTACTATAGCTTTCACAATCCAGATGCTCTATGTGTTCCAATCTTTGATTTCGTGGCTCTACCTAGCTGGATACATGTTCCCGTGCCATATCGTACCTGATAAACATGTAGTTATTTGAAAATTCCAAGAGCTGAGTTGTAGAGACATTTTGACTTTGTTTGAAGCTAGGCGGCTGATTTTCCGTGTCATATGCATGGTGGAGCTCCTGTGAATCATGGTCTTTTAACTTGTTGCACCTCCCTTTTTACCTTTCTTCTTTGGATATGGCACGTGAATCATCGTCATTTGATTGCATTGTTTGTTCAGATACGTATTTTGGCTAGTTTGATGACATTGCGTGTTCTTGATATGCTTTCAAATGTATAACTTTCACCAACTTGAGTAATGTTTTCCTGTTTTGTAAATTTCTAGTGTGACATGCATTTGCTTATGCTACTAGCTGAAGCCGGTTTGATCCTCTAGTGAGTCTAGTCTGTTCTTAATTTAAGAGAATAGGTAAAACACTGATAATTGAGAGCTAATTGTTACCTTCTCATGATCACTCTGAGAGAGCACTTGGAACTTGACTTGAAGTCTTAAACCTTGCAACCAAGGAAGGTCTAAACGCTAGTGTAGAGCTAATTGAAAATCTACTTGCTGGTGTCATGTGCAGTGTTGAACCAAATTGGTACAGGTGCTACATATTGGTTTTGAAATCTTGTATAATGTTATCTAAAATTGGGTTACTCTCTCTTGCAGATGGGAGGGAGGTTGCAGGCAACAAGGGACTATACATTACAAGGGAGTAATATCAGCCGTTTGCCCCTCCGCGGTGACACTGTTCTCAATTTATATTATAGTTATGGTTTTGGTATATGCGAATTCGACTCTTGTCTTTATATATTTTTATTTATCAAATGGAGGTATACAACTCTTGTAGAACACCACTCAGATGGGCACATGTCTTATGAACTCCATCTTATGATCTGTTATTCTGGATTGTAATTGTATATTAGATGCTCGGCCCTCATGGTCAGGAGTCATAACTACTTGATTTTGGGTTTGCGTTTCATGTAAACTGGGCTGGCCCTATCTCAACATATTAAAAGCCCAAAGCCTACATTTGATGGAGTTATTTGATGTCTTCGTCAAATAACCGCTATTTATTTGATTTATTTTCCTTAAACGGTGCGACGAATTTTAGTCAAATTTATAAATTTTTGTAGCAAAACTCATCTAGAGCACAATTTCTAAAGTCAAGTTGAATTTGGCTATTGTTAAAATAGATCGATAAATTTAACAATTTTGTTAAGAATTGTTAAAAGTAAAATTATATCATTTTCATATTTTTTATTTGTTTTAATTAACGATGGGTTCAAACTTATCGTAAAACTCACAACCGACCATTACTGTTAAAATACAATTGTTAGGAAAATACACCGGTATGAAAGCGTGCGTGCATACTATTGCAATCCAGTCGAACAAGGTTTCATCACTTGCAGGTGATCACACCCTTACTCTTCTCTTCTTCTTCTTCTTCTTCTTCTTCTTCTTCAGCTGATCTTGTTTTACTACTTAGTATCACACGACGTTGAATGTTTGAAATTCGATCACTCTGTGATACAGACGCGATTATGGCCAGTGAGTCACCTCTCAGTGCCGCCGTAGCTGGACGCGATATCGCGATTGGCATAATCGAAAAGAGCTCACCTGGTGGGGCCGGTGGCGGAGGCGGAGATGAGATTTGCAAGAACGGTCTGGGTCCACCTCCTTCCGCCGTCGGAGGCGATGGCCTGCTGGATTTAGTCGCCGACACCGAAGACAAGGTCACACTGAGTACTGCTGTCGCCGGAGACGAGCCTAATGTAGGTTCCGGATGCAACGTCGGCGTCAGAGCTGGGATCTCATCTGACGGAAGCTACGGTCACAGTTCTACTGATTCTGCTGTCATCGAAAGCGACGTCTATTGGGAGAGACCTACTTCTATCCCTTACTTCGAAACAATCGACCCCTTTCTGATTGCAAGCATGCAACGCAGTCGCTTGAATTTGATGAGCCACATTAACTTCCATTGTGTACTTCCCGATGTTTGGATGAGCAACACCAACGGAAGCAACGGTCACAGCTATACTGATTCTGCTGTCATTGAAAGCTACTATCCGGGCCTCTTTGAAAGGTACCGTGCAATAGTAGCTCGACTTGCTGAAAGGAACCGTGCTCTGGGAACTGACAATTTGGAGATAGGTACTGGCTTTGAATCTCCTATCGATTCAGTTAACATCGAAACAATCAACCGCCCTCTGGGCTTTGGCTCGGGTTTTCGCCCTGGACGCATCTGGCGAATTTGCAAAGGTTACACTCCATCAGAGTGATTAACACAAACTTGGCAAATGGGAAATTTGATTGCATTGCTAGCTAACAAAATTTACAAAGGTATGAACGTAAGTTCTTGCATTCATTGAGCAGTAAAAAGAATTATCAACATCAGCTAAAAAGGAAAGCAAATGAACAAGTTTACAGGTCAGAACAAAAAAACTTGACGAAATTTATGCGTCTTCAACAAAAATCCCGATCTAAGGAACGCCCAAGACTAATAAATCTGCAACTTGAAACTTACAAACCCACCTTGCCAGAAAAATGAGTGGCTCAACCATCATTAATACACTAACGGTGAAAGGAACAACATGAGTATATTTTGGCTACATTATATACTAGATTGAGAGTTATTACCTTCTTCAATAAGTAAAATAGAGTGTGTTTGGATGAGAAAAAGAAAACGAGTGAACTCAATTCATTTGTTGGCCTCATAAAATAGAATCCATTTTCAAATTTCTCAAAAAACTAAAAGCAAAAGGAATTCGAATTCCTTATCTAAACAGAAATGTCATCTTATTTTTGTTATTAGTTTCCAATTTCCAAAATAATAAAAAATTTTAATGTTTTATTTTATCTAAAACTTTCTTAATTTATTACACATCTAAATATCAATTGATGGAGGTTCAAATTTCTTCATTTCAGGAAAGAAGCCTCAAAACACAGCGTTAACTCACGTATATAACTAGTAAAATTTCACTTCAAACTTGAGTTCAATGCCTGTTCAAAAAAAACAAAAACAAAAACAAAACTTGAGTTCAAGTGAATGAAGGGAGGGAAATAATAATAATAATACTCCTTTCAATTTTTTATATAGATCGTTTTAGGTTTTGAGTCTTGCTTCAATATATAAGTCGTTTTAGCTGATATTTTCTAATTTATCTCTGAACCATAATAATGACGTGGATAAAGTGTGAATTTTATATCTTAATCTATATACAAACTCATTAAATAAAACAAGCTAAATAAGAATTAAATTGTTATTATTTCTTAATGTTGTAAACTCTTAAAATGATTTATATATAAAATGGGGGGAGTAATAGTAATAATAATTCAAAAACCACTGATTTTCCTTACTTTACCCTCCACATTTGTCTGAAAAACGAGGAAAACAGAAGACAAAAGGCGGTGAGACACACCACCTACGTCCCCGAAGCAAATTTAGAAACCCCTGAACCCAAGTGACCAACTCATCAACAAACCGTCGGCCTTCACCATTGCAATCCAGTCAAACTAAGGGTTTCATCACTCGCAGGTAATCATACCCTTCTCTTCTTCTTCTTCTTCTTCTTCTTCTTCTACTACTTAGTATCTCACAAGATCTTGAATCTTTGAAATTCGATCACTCGATCCAGGCGTGCTTATGGCCAGTGAGTCACCTCAACATATTAAAAGCCCAAAGCCTACATTTGATGGAGTTATTTGATGTCTTCGTCAAATAACCGCTATTTATTTGATTTATTTTCCTTAAACGGTGCGACGAATTTTAGTCAAATTTATAAATTTTTGTAGCAAAACTCATCTAGAGCACAATTTCTAAAGTCAAGTTGAATTTGGCTATTGTTAAAATAGATCGATAAATTTAACAATTTTGTTAAGAATTGTTAAAAGTAAAATTATATCATTTTCATATTTTTTATTTGTTTTAATTAACGATGGGTTCAAATTTATCGTAAAACTCACAACCGACCATTACTGTTAAAATACAATTGTTAGGAAAATACACCGGTATGAAAGCGTGCGTGCATACTATTGCAATCCAGTCGAACAAGGTTTCATCACTTGCAGGTGATCACACCCTTACTCTTCTCTTCTTCTTCTTCTTCTTCTTCTTCAGCTGATCTTGTTTTACTACTTAGTATCACACGACGTTGAATGTTTGAAATTCGATCACTCTGTGATACAGACGCGATTATGGCCAGTGAGTCACCTCTCAGTGCCGCCGTAGCTGGACGCGATATCGCGATTGGCATAATCGAAAAGAGCTCACCTGGTGGGGCCGGTGGCGGAGGCGGAGATGAGATTTGCAAGAACGGTCTGGGTCCACCTCCTTCCGCCGTCGGAGGCGATGGCCTGCTGGATTTAGTCGCCGACACCGAAGACAAGGTCACACTGAGTACTGCTGTCGCCGGAGACGAGCCTAATGTAGGTTCCGGATGCAACGTCGGCGTCAGAGCTGGGATCTCATCTGACGGAAGCTACGGTCACAGTTCTACTGATTCTGCTGTCATCGAAAGCGACGTCTATTGGGAGAGACCTACTTCTATCCCTTACTTCGAAACAATCGACCCCTTTCTGATTGCAAGCATGCAACGCAGTCGCTTGAATTTGATGAGCCACATTAACTTCCATTGTGTACTTCCCGATGTTTGGATGAGCAACACCAACGGAAGCAACGGTCACAGCTATACTGATTCTGCTGTCATTGAAAGCTACTATCCGGGCCTCTTTGAAAGGTACCGTGCAATAGTAGCTCGACTTGCTGAAAGGAACCGTGCTCTGGGAACTGACAATTTGGAGATAGGTACTGGCTTTGAATCTCCTATCGATTCAGTTAACATCGAAACAATCAACCGCCCTCTGGGCTTTGGCTCGGGTTTTCGCCCTGGACGCATCTGGCGAATTTGCAAAGGTTACACTCCATCAGAGTGATTAACACAAACTTGGCAAATGGGAAATTTGATTGCATTGCTAGCTAACAAAATTTACAAAGGTATGAACGTAAGTTCTTGCATTCATTGAGCAGTAAAAAGAATTATCAACATCAGGTAAAAAGGAAAGCAAATGAACAAGTTTACAGGTCAGAACAAAAAAACTTGACGAAATTTATGCGTCTTCAACAAAAATCCCGATCTAAGGAACGCCCAAGACTAATAAATCTGCAACTTGAAACTTACAAACCCACCTTGCCAGAAAAATGAGTGGCTCAACCATCATTAATACACTAACGGTGAAAGGAACAACATGAGTATATTTTGGCTACATTATATACTAGATTGAGAGTTATTACCTTCTTCAATAAGTAAAATAGAGTGTGTTTGGATGAGAAAAAGAAAACGAGTGAACTCAATTCATTTGTTGGCCTCATAAAATAGAATCCATTTTCAAATTTCTCAAAAAACTAAAAGCAAAAGGAATTTGAATTCCTTATCTAAACAGAAATGTCATCTTATTTTTGTTATTAGTTTCCAATTTCCAAAATAATAAAATATTTAATGTTTTATTTTATCTAAAACTTTCTTAATTTATTACACATCTAAATATCAATTGATGGAGGTTCAAATTTCTTCATTTCAGGAAAGAAGCCTCAAAACACAGCGTTAACTCACGTATATAACTAGTAAAATTTCACTTCAAACTTGAGTTCAATGCCTGTTCAAAAAAAACAAAAACAAAAACAAAACTTGAGTTCAAGTGAATGAAGGGAGGGAAATAATAATAATAATACTCCTTTCAATTTTTTATATAGATCGTTTTAGGTTTTGAGTCTTGCTTCAATATATAAGTCGTTTTAGCTGATATTTTCTAATTTATCTCTGAACCATAATAATGACGTGGATAAAGTGTGAATTTTATATCTTAATCTATATACAAACTCATTAAATAAAACAAGCTAAATAAGAATTAAATTGTTATTATTTCTTAATGTTGTAAACTCTTAAAATGATTTATATATAAAATGGGGGGAGTAATAGTAATAATAATTCAAAAACCACTGATTTTCCTTACTTTACCCTCCACATTTGTCTGAAAAACGAGGAAAACAGAAGACAAAAGGCGGTGAGACACACCACCTACGTCCCCGAAGCAAATTTAGAAACCCCTGAACCCAAGTGACCAACTCATCAACAAACCGTCGGCCTTCACCATTGCAATCCAGTCAAACTAAGGGTTTCATCACTCGCAGGCAATCATACCCTTCTCTTCTTCTTCTTCTTCTTCTTCTTCTACTACTTAGTATCTCACAAGATCTTGAATCTTTGAAATTCGATCACTCGATCCAGGCGTGCTTATGGCCAGTGAGTCACCTCTTGGTCCGACCGTCGCCGAGCGCGATATCGCGGTCGGCGTAAGCGGAAAGAGCTCACCTGTTAGGGCCGTCGCCGGAGGCGGAGATGAGATTTACAACAAGGAGCAGAAGCCACCTCCTTGTGCCGGAGACGAGCCTAATGATGAAAACCCTTGCGTCGGAGCTGAGATGTCATCTGACGGAAGCAACGGTCACAGCTCTGTTGATTCTGCTGTCGCCGAAATTCACAATCCGAACCTTCCGCCCCAAGACCCAAACGAACCTCCAATCGATCCGGTTTTGGAAACAACTGAAGAGATCCGGTTTTGGTACCCTCTGTATAGCTCGGAAACAACTGAAGAGATCCGGTTTTGGTACCCTCTGCTTCCAGGCATTGCCTCCGGTGGCACTTATGTGTTTCAGCCCTTTAATGTGGAGGGAGGCCACATGCTTGCACGTATGGGTGGCACACTTGTGATCCAAACTGGCAATGTGGTGGGAGGCCACATTCGTCCTCTGCTTGCAAGCATTGGCCTTGCATCCCCAAGCAGTACAGGTGACACCCTTGTGATCCAAACTGGTGATGTGGAGGCAGGTCATCCGCTTACAGGCAGGCGCTTTGGTGTTGGTAGGAGCGACATAAACCCAACAAGCCATGAGTTCCGGATGTACATTGGGAATGGTGAGCCTCAAACTGGCAATAATCCACCTCCCTTGGAGATTAGTGGGGACAATTCACATTTGGTTCGACCACTGGAGCAGAATTGCTTTGTTGTATTGCTTGTGACCTCGGAAATATTAGGCATTGTGTTTGAGATTATCTACCAGGAGTCTCACACAATGGCCTACTTCTTCATTTGGATTGTTTGTGGCTCGATTGCCATATATGCGGCGCGCCTACTAGCTATGATAGAAGGTGGTATGGCCAATCGGGAGCAGTTTGCTGTTTACTTGAGATGTTTCTCATTCTTACTTCTTGAGCTGCTCCAGTATTGGGGGATCCATCAGGGAAACTATGTAACTGCTCTGAAGATCATCCTCAGGGTCACAGGTGCGGTTATTGGTTGGTGGGTGGTGGGAGTACTTCAAGCATACATGGGTGCATTCGGTATGCATCTACCACTTCGACGTCGTGATGATTAAGCTGACAGGTAAATTGATCTTCTCACTCAATGCATCTAGGTCTAAAACTTTTGGTAGTTAAACTCATAAAAAACTTGGTTGTTGTTTCATCACTTTGTTATGACTACTTATTTGCTTTAGAAGATACATAGCAATACCAATTCTATAGCTCTTTGACTCCGATTATTATGCATATGTTTCTTGTTGTTTTTTATATAAACATGCTACTTTAGTTTTCAGTTTTCGCAATTCAGTGTACTGTGTATTCAACATGCTACTATAGCTTTCACAATCCAGTATGCTCTGTGTGTTTCAATCTTTGATTTCATTGTTCTAGCTAGCTGGATACATGTTCCCGTGCCATATTGTACTTGGTAAACATGTAGTTATTTAAAACTTTCAAAGGCTGAGTTGTAGAGACATTTTGACTTTGTTTGGGCAGCTGGATTTCCATTTCATATGCATATGGTGGAGCTCCTTTGAATCATGGTCTTTTAACTTATTGCAGCTTCCTTTTCTTCCCTTCTTCTTTGGATATGGCACGGGAATCATCGTCATTTGATTGCATTGTTTGTTCAGATACGTATTTTTAGCTAGTTTGATGACATTACGTGTTCTTGATATGCTTTCAAAATGTATAACTTTCACCGACTTGAGTAATCTTTTCTCCTTGTCACTTCTGTAAATTTCTAGTGTGACATATGCATTTGCTTATGCTACTAGCTAAAGCTGGATTGAACCTCTAGTCTGTTCTTAATCTAAGAGAATATAGGTAAAATACTGGTAATTGAGAGCTAATTGTTACCTTCTCATAATCACTTTGAGAGAGCACTTGGAACTTGACTTGAACTTTGCAACTGAGGAAGGTCTGAACACTACTAGTGTAGAGCTAATTGAAAATCTACTTGCTGGTGTCATGTGCTGTGTTGTACCTAATCTGTGCAGCTGCGACATATTGATTTTGAAATCTTGTATAATGTCATCTAAAATTGGGATACTCTCTCTTGCAGATGGGGAGGCAGGTAGCAGGCAATGAGGGACTATACAGCAATGAGGGACTATACATTACAATGGAGTGATATCATTAGTTTGCCCCTCCCCTTTGAGACTGTTCTCAATTTTTACTATAATTCTGTTTTTGGTATGTGTTAATATGAAGGTATACAACTCTTGTAGAGTACACTCAGATGGGCACATGTCTTATGAACTCTATCTTATGAACTGTTATTCTGGATTGTAATTGTGCTCGGCCCGTCATGACTCAGGACTGCTTGTAATAATTTATAAAATTGGTGCTTTTTAGTTTCTGGTTATATGTTCTTTTGTGATCGATAAGCTTATTGATACTGCAGTATTTTCTTGCTTGGAAAAGTTATGCGGAAATTAACAAGCAGAATCAGTTGGATCAACGCTTCAATCTAACCTATCAAACAAATTGTTACAAAATTGGAACTCTTGTCTATGATTTACCTCGCAAAAAATTAATTACCTTCATCGCAGGTATTGTTTATCCATCATTGTTGAATTTCATGAGCTTCTGTTTGAGTCTGCCAAGCAGAGGTGATCGCCAATTTGCCAGGATTCATAAACGGACTCGGCATTCATGGACTGACGTCTCTTTCTGTATAAACTCTCAGTTTACGAAAACTCGAACTTTGTGATTAATTGTTTCTTACACTAGACATATATAGAGATGAACGTGATATCGCATTAACGAATTCTTCTAATCCACATTAGACAGGCGCCAGCAAACTAGACCATCAAATCAAATAGGCATGATATATGGATAAACCCTATAAACTTTATATTATGATTACAGCTTGCTTTTCTCCCTTGTTGCATGAATCGACTTCTGATTTGTTGGTGCAAAGAAAGACCACAATATAACCATCTAAAATTTAATTGTATTCGATGGGCTATATCTTTGTCACACAAGTATTGAAACTTTCGGCATATAAAACATAGGAATACGGAACACCCCTCCCCTTTTGTCTAACAAGTAACAAAAAAACACAACAGCAGCAACAACGGCTTCAAGTTCTCAAAACATCACCAGACGCTGAACACTTTCCCATCGTAAATACATACCAGCTTAACGAATCATAACAAATAACTGAGCTTCTGCGTTTATTTAAATTTTAGGGAGGGAGCGTCTTGTTTGTTCACCTAAGGAGATACTGTAAAAGTACAAACACCACTACATCAACCTTCTCCCGTGCTTAATGAGCACCATAAGAGACTAAAAATAAAAACACTAGTTGGGAGAAGTTTGATAGCTTAGCCTGAGCAACAACCAAGCAGGATCATATACTTGACTGACCACCTTAGTCTGAACAATATAACTGGCAACATCCGGATTCCTTCATGCCATGACTATTAAAACCATGTAACAAATTCATGAGGAACTGGACTTCGGCAAGTGGGACACTGATGCTTGATCTCCAGCCACTGCATAATGCAACAGTGATGAAACAAGTGCAGGCAAGGCAATCGACTGGGTTTACTAAGGTTAACGTCTTCCGTACATATAGCACATGTTGCGTGTCTTGTGGCTTCCAAATGATCATGTATTCTCTGTTTTGCACTCTTGTCAGAGGTATCATGCATAATCTTTATCCCCTCAATTGCCTTGATGAAAATTCTATGGTTGGGAGGCACTAAGTTGGGTGTACTTGGGTCCTGAACAATTTGAAGTATGCCTTCCTCAACTTCAAGCCGCACTGCAGTTTCTGATGAAGGAAATTCAATGTCGATAACCTGCTTGATCTTACGCATTGAAGGAGATTGCATAACACTTGTAGTATCCTCCTTACGTAGTTCTGAAGGACAGATCTTAATGACCCTTTCACGCTGGAGGAAGTTGTATTCTTCATTAATAGGACCTAGTACATGTAAGGTTTGCTTCAAAAATATAAACTGGATAATGAGCTCATCCGTTAGTGGCATCACAGCCCCTTCATCACTAACCCACCATCCAATTGCGCCATCATAGTAACGCTGGATGATCATACCTGCAGGGACTATATGGGGTGGTCTCAGCCCAGTACTTCACCACTAAGCTTGCTTGTAGGAAAAATCCTTGGCACGGTGATTAGAACCTGCTTTGACACATACACAGCAAAGCTAAGAAATCAAATGATCAATGGAATGCAACAGAAAGAAGTATTTCAACTTCATACAAAAACTGAAACATATAACACAAATTTTCAACTGACTTACACACGTAACAGATTTAAGTTTTGTCGGATAACAGTTGTGTATGGAGGCATTTAGAGAAGTTTGAAATTGTGTTAGTTAAGCTAAGCTAGTCTAAGGACTAGTATTAGAAATAAGGCAATATAAATGAACATGAATAACACCAATTCTCAGCTTCCTGGAAAAGACCAGTAAACTTCCCGGTGCCGAGGCTACTACGGATCTTTGTAAAGAACTGAATGAAATAAGTGGGGATCTATCTTTCCTAGAACTTCAGAGCGCGAAGAAGAATTCAACCCGACTTCCGTAAGCTTGACCCCTTAATAATAATTTTAACGGAGCTATGTTTTATTTGATGCAATTGAATCAATCCGCCATGGAGATCGAGATCGCCCACTTTAGATCCAGCAGTTTGCACAACAAATATAGATCTATATCTTCAAAGCGCACAGATTTTGCTGTATGAAAAAAATACCTATATCTTCAAAGCACGGAGAGAGTGGATTCTGAAGCGGCGACCTGATTGTGACTTTCAATCTGAACAACAGTACGGATCAGACAAGAAATATGGAGGAAACTGCATATTACCAACCATCAGGAGATCCCCGAAAGTTCACAGAAGAAGCGACCAAGCATCCGCAGATGTCTGAAAAAATGTTTGGGAAGGTTCCAGGTAGATAGCTATGAACGCTTCCTCACTAAAGATAAAAGTAGGCGACAATACCACTTTTCAAAAAACATTATTATTATTATTATTATAGTAAAGGGCAGAGTTGGACCGGCCCGGCTCTAATGAACCATAACTACTTGATTTTGGGTTTGCGTTACATGTAAACTGGGCTGGCCCTATCTCAACATATTAAAAGCCCAAAGCCTAATTTCAAGCCAAAGCCGAAGAACCACGTTAGTTTCTCAGTAAAAGCTTTCATGTGCATTGATGTACTTAATACACGTTTAGGATCAGTAGATCCATCAACAGTAGGAATATTGATCATATGTAGCAGTTGATAAACTGACTATATGACATATGAATGACCATCAGTGACACATTAACTTCAGGTACATCTGTGCCACATGTAGCAGTTGCTGCTGTACCATGGCAATTGTTGATGCAGCCGGACTGTTGGCTTTATGTGAACTCAACGCCTGTAACTCTAGAGAAAAAAAGATCACAACAGACATCACTATATTGATAGCACATGATAAGAGGTGCTAGTGATCTTGTTCTACTGCTAGTTAGCAAAGTTGCGTTTGCTGATAATTATAGGAAGTACTACATATGGGCTTCTTTATTCTTTCAAGTTTCGACTGTTGAATCTATTGTTTTTGTTATCAGATGATTGTAGTCCAAGAAGTCAAGTGCAAATTTTATATGAAGGTATGCCATTTTTGTTCTGGTACTTCTTTATGCTACACATTAACACTTGTCTCTCAAACATAAAATGTCTGTCATTATAGTGTGTTGTTCTAAGAAATTAGATGGGTGTATTATGTTCAGTATGTCATTTTTTATGTTAAATATATTATTTTATTTACCGTGTTCAAGTGGTGTTGAAAATGATGTTTTTAAAGATTACAGTGTCACCACGAGTAGTGTCGTTGTAACTGTGTGCTAGTCCGTGCAACATAGATATATACTGTGTGATTAAGCACATTTTCACCACAAAACAAACTGAAATCTGAACAGAACACATACTTTAATCTACGGCGAGCCAGTGATCCATAGCCGTCAAACGGCAAGGAACAGCAAGAAAATCGCCAATCAAATCATACAAAATACACAACCAAATTCAAAGTCGCCATCCCAAAAAGTTAATTCACACCTGATAAGCAACCACACTGGCAATCCCAACCGGCACTCTCACCATCGAGCTCTCCTTGAACCATCAATTCCGCCACCACGTCATCACCATATTTCTCGCCGTAATCGGAATAAGTTCCCCGAGAATTCCAGACACGCCCGGTCGGCGGCGTCCTGGAGGTGTTTAGGGGAGCCACGAGGGAAGCTCGTGGGTTGAGGATTGAGATTAATCTCCTCCAGGTAGAGTGATTTGTGTCATCTGCCCTTACTGTAAAACTGATCCCACTCCGGCTGCTGTTTGGAACTTTGGATTCTACCAACAGCGACAGGTTTTGTTACTGTAATAAGTAATAACCCGATGAAGAATATTCGGAATATGTGAAAGTCATTCAAGTTGCTTTGAGGTTTTTCACTTTTAATGCAATGATGATGTCATGATGGAGCTTTATCAAATGCAGTTAGATCTATATTTTGCACATTTTAGCTAAACATGTGCTTTTATATTTTGGCTTCTAGACTGAGAGCTAGAGCGCATCTCGGGCATAATTAAACATAAGTTATTAAACATGAATTTTAGTCAAATTTATAAATTTTTGTAGCAAAACTCATCTCGAGCACAATTTCTAAAGTGAAGTTGAATTTGGCTATTGTTAAAATAGATTGTTAAATTTAACAATTTTGTTAAGAATTGTTAAAAGTAAAATTATATTATTTTTCTATATTTTGTTTATGTGTTAATTAACGATTGGTTAAAACTTATCGTAAAATTCACAACCAACCATTACTGCTCGAGTACAATTGTTATATCAATTGTTAAATTTCCTAATTGTTGCTATATTTAGCTAGAAACGTATTCATACTACTGGAGATACTTTTAGACCATCTTAGACAGTTTTCTTAAATTATTAGTTTTCTTAAATTTGAAAAAGAATTTGGGTGTTTTGACCCAACATATTCTTTAAAATTTTCTCCAAAATGGAGAATATTAGGAGAGAGAAAAAAAATAAATTCCTCATATTTGCAGCAAACTCTAAAATGTGAATGAAGAATTTAGAAAATGAATATGAAATCTGTAAAATAAAGAATATGTTGGAGCTGGAGAAGACAAATTGCTTCAAACATTGACTTTTGTTTTCTCATTATAGATAAATCATGAGGTAACTGTTGGAAATGGTTTTATTGTCTCTTTCAATAAGAAAAAATAGTGTGTTTGTACAAGGAAAAAAACGAGCCAATTCAATTCATAAAATAGAATTTCAAATTTCACCAAAATATTTATAATTGTGAAAATTCTTACAGAAATGTCCTTTTATTTTGTTATTAGTTTTCACTTTCCAAAATATAATGGTGTGTTTGGATGGGAGCAAATTAAAAGCAAGAATTTCATAATTCTCAAATGTTAATTCCCCATTTGCTTATCTACCAGGATAACCGAAAAACATAATGATGCTTGTTGCATATCTACCAGGATAACCGAAAAGCATCTTGTACCCCCCATTTACTTATACAAAATGTCTCGCAGAAGCCATCATAGATGGTGGCTATGACACTGATTATGCGCACCAACATGTCTATATCTGTTTGGGGTTATGCAATATGGCATGTAGCCTTACTTATTCGTTTTTAAACTCATTGCTAGACAACCATTTTATGTGTACTAGTTGGTGACTGGACATAAGTCTTAGATTTATGCATACTTGGTTACGCAGCACATGTGCCTTTTGCGACTCCACAGTGCATCATAAATGAGTTCTTAGAAACGAATATGTATTTACGTTGGATACGGACCTCCAGTAATTATCCGCACTCGAAACCCTTTGCAAGCGATCTCCTTACCGCTAAAAATTACGGAGTGTCACTTAGATGAGACAGTATTCTCGTCGTTAAGGAGAGATGAGAAAACATATTTTATAGGAGAACGATAGGAATTGTCATGGTTACCCACTCTGTCTCATCTTGATCTCCATATAATCGATATCTATAACGTATCAGTTTCGATGTATGATGCATTTAAGATATTACTAAAGTGACGAAATCACACATACTACATGCAAATGCCGGCAAGATTAAAAATTTTCAATAAGTGGCACGTTGCCGTAGATTGAGGCGACTCAACCATACTTCGTGAAGGTGTGATTGAGGTCGTGGCTTCCTAAGAGAATAGGAGGAGGCCACTTGGTTTGATCAATACTTGTCTAAAGAAATTGGGATAGTAAGACACAAACTCATCAATGTAAAAAATATCTATCATGAAATTGTCTCTGATTGCAATTATGTCTATGAATCAATACAGGAGGACGCTCTGATGTTTAAAATGATTCTAGAGATAACGTCTCTACGGATTTCGAGAGTACATACACATTGATGATTCACACTGTTGCTCAAAGAATCATAGAGCACGAAGGTATATAACCACTTTTTATTGAAGAATATCAACAAAGAGTATATTGGTCTACATGAAAGTGCAATCCAGGAAGAGTTAGATTCTCTGACAAAGAGACATGTATTTGGTCTGGTAGTGCTAACCTTACCAAGTGTAAAGCATGTAGGACAAAAATAAGTCTTTTTCAAAAAACGTAATGAGAAAATGAAGCCCTAAAGAACAAGACTCGTTTTGTGGTGCCAAGGTTTCTCGCAACACTTTGAATTGACTATAAGGAGACATATTCTCTCATAATAAATGCAACATATAGATGTGGTTACTACATATCTCTATAGGGATCTTGGTTGAGATATATAGTTAAAAGAGTCTGATGGCCTCACTACACCCAACTTAAATAACTCTAAACCACGGAGTGCGTTTGTAACTGGAATTGAAACGCTTACTTTATAGAAGTGACTACTTGGTTGGGAAGGGATACAAGATTGTGAACTATGCTCCTAAGTAGTCATAAAGAAAACGAGTTCCGTATTTACAATTATAGCTATCTATGTTAATGATACAAACATAGTAGGTACTCTTGATAAAATAAGAGAAACCGTGAGCTAGATGAAATCCGAATTGAAATGAATAATCTTGGGAAACTCGGTTAATAACGAGTTTGTGGAATACTAATCCACCAATTTGCATGTGTCTAAATGATTCTCAAACAATTTACATGGACGAAGTGTATACTATTAGCACTTACAATGATCGGTTGATGTTTGGATGTAAAAGAAGATCTATTTCGTCCAAGGGAAGATGATGAAGAAGGGTTGAGAATTGAAATTCCTTATTTACAGTGCAATATTTTAATTAGCCCGATGAACTCGATCGGATAATGCATTCTCATTGAACTTGTTTAAGCGCCAATGCAGTGTCACTGAAAGGTATAAACAATGTATCGTGATACCTAAAGGAACCATTGAATTTGGCTCATCCTATTCCTACAGAATGACGAAAGGGAATGCAAATGAAATTGCAATCCCCTCACTGATGCCCCAAATGATGTTTTGGTTGGTTTACTAATGTTGTGTATCTATGACCAATAAGTCATTCTCAAAACCGGTTAGGTATTCATCATTGGGAACATGATGACATCTTGTTAGAATCATTTGTCTCTCCTTTATATTCATGTGAATTAAGTAACGTCTGAGGAGAATATGACATTTTTTTCTCAAATGATAGCTTAAGATTATATCCGTAAAGTGTGTGAGAAACTTAGGAATGAAAAAACATTCCTAGCTCCCTTGATTAATGAAAGGATTAGAGGGAGTGTAGACTTCAGAAGAGTCTAACACATACATTATCACATGTGCGTTATGCTCTTTTTCTATTCGACCAAGATTTATTTTGTCTCACTGGGTTTTGTTACTTGGCAAAAAATTTAATGAGGCAACACTACATGAACCACTTTAACTTTGACTTGGCACAAGCGGAGTGTTGAAGGAAAAATATATGGATGTGTCTTCGTCAAAGTAATTAACGAATAGTGAATCATGCGATTATATGTAATTAAGCAATCAATCATTATTAGAGTTCATTACATTGTAATTACCATTTGTAACTATTGTATTCATCTCTTATATAAAGGAGTAATCTAATAAAAATGAGTAGACCAATTCTAAATCATTTCTACTTTATTGTAACAAAAATTTTATTTTATCTAAAGGGAAAATTACAGAAACAGTACACCAACTTTGCTCCACTGATAATTAAGATGTCTGAACTTTGTTAAATAACACGTACATGAACTAACATGTTAAGTCTAATTTTCGTACATGTTGTTGTAACACTGTTAAAAGTTAATTTTTTAGATTTTTTTTTTTTTTAAAGAGCATCAAAAGATTTCACTCATATCTATATGGTGACTCGAATCCATGACTTCGTCAATAGTTTGTGGATACGCTTGAGATCTCTCTTTTACCAATTCTCTAATTAACCTCTCTTGTTCTCTTACCAGCAAGTAACTATCAAGAATTTTTTAATCTATTACCCAACTAAATTTCACTTAATGGTGTTTCAGAATCCATCATTTCAGGAAAGAAACCTCCAAATGTAACTCACGTATTATAGTAAAAGTTCACTTCAAACTTGAGCTCAGTAAAAGAAGAACTTACAAAACGAGTGAATGAAGGGAGAGGAAAAAAACATAATTCTCTCTCCTTATACGGTAATGCACGCACAACAACACATTTGTGTTTTACCTTTCTGAAAACCCAACAAAACAGAAGACACAACGCGGTGCCTCACTACCATTACTCTGTCTCTCCGACACAAAAATAGAAACCCCTGAACCGCACCACTCCCAAGTATCTCTCCGACGCAAAAATAGAAACCCCCGAACCCTGCTACTCCCAAGTCCCAACTCAGGAACTCAGGCCGTCGGCCTTCACTATTGCAATCCAGTCGAACAAGGTTTCATCACTTGCAGGTGATCACACCCTTACTCTACTCTTCTTCTTCAGCTGATCTTGTTTTACTACTTAGTATCACACGACCTTGAATGTTTTAAATTCGATCGCTCTGTGATGCAGACGCGATTATGGCCAGTGAGTCACCTCTCAGTGCCGCCGTAGCTGGACGCGATATCGCGATTGGCATAAGCGAAAAGAGCTCACCTGGTGGGGCCGGTGGCGGAGGCGGAGATGAGATTTGCAAGAACGGGCTGGGTCCACCTCCTTCCGCCGTCGGAGGCGATGGCCTGCTGGATTTAGTCGCCGACACCGAAGACAAGGTAACACTGAGTTCTGCTGTCGCCGGAGACGAGCCTAATGTAGGTTCCGGATGCAACGCCGGCGTCAGAGCTGGGATCTCATCTGACGGAAGCTACGGTCACAGTTCTACTGATTCTGTTGTCATCGAAAGCGACGTCTATTGGGAGAGACCTACTTCTATTCCTTACTTCGAAACAATCGACCCCTTTCTGATTGCAATCATGCAACGCAGTCGCTTGAATTTGATGAGCGACATTAACTTCCATTGTGTACTTCCCGATGTTTGGATGAGCAACACCAGCGGAAGCAACGGTCACAGCTATACTGATTCTGCTGTCATTGAAAGCTACTATCCGGGCCTCTTTGAAAGGTACAGTGCAATAGTAGCTCGACTTGCTGAAAGGAACCGTGCTCTGGGAACTGAAAATTTGGAGATAGGTACTGGCTTTGAATCTCCTATCGATCCGGTTAACATCGAAACAATCAACCGCCCTCTGGGCTTTCGCTCGAGTTTTCGCCCTCTGTGTGGACGCATTGGCTTAGACATTGCTTCCCTGCCAATCAGTATGGGTGGCACCCCTGTGAATCCACCTGTTAATGCGGAGGGAGGCCACATTGGCCATATGCCTGCAGGCACTGGCTTTTTTGCATCCCTGAACCGTATGGTGGGTGGCATTACTGTGATCCAAACTGGCAATGTGGAGGGAGGCCGCATTCCCCGTCTGCTTGGCGGCATTGGTTTTACCTCCCTGCCATACACTATGGGTGGCACCGCTATGTTTCAACCTGTTAATGTGGAGGGAGGCCGCATTCGCCGTCTGCTTGCAAGCATTGGCTTTGCATCCCCGATCAGTGCCGGTAACACCCTTATAATCCGAACTGGCAATTTGGAGGCAGGTTATCTGCTTACAGGAAGCCGCTTTGGTGCCGGTAGGAGCGACATAACCCCAATGAACGATGATTTCCGGATGTCCGTTGTGAATGAAGAGCCTCAAACTGTCAATTATCCACCTCCCTTGGACAGTGGGGACAATTCTCATTTGGTTCGACCACTGGAGCAGCACTTTAGGTCGAACCGCTTTGTTGTATTGTTTGTGACCTCGGAAATATTAGGCATGGTGTTTGAGATTATCTACCAGGAGTCTCGCATAATGTCCTACTTCTTCATTTGGATTGTTTGTTGCTTGATTGCCATGTATGCGGCCCGCCTACTAGCTAGGATTGAAGGCGGTATGGCCAATCGGGAGCAGTTTGCGGTTTACTTGAGATGTTTCTCATTCTTACTTCTTGAGATGCTCCAGTATTGGGGGATCCATCAGGGAAACTTTGTAACTGCTCTGAAGATCATCCTCAGGGTCACAGGCGCGGTTATTGGTTGGTGGGTGGTGGGAGTACTTCAAACATACATGGATGCATTCGGTATGCATCTACCACTTCGCCGTCGTGATGATTAAGCTGATAGGTAAATTGATCCTTTTGACTCAATGCATCTAGGTCTAAAACTTTTGGTAGTTATTCTCTAACCAGAAAACTTGGTTGTTGTTTCGTCACTTTGATATGACTACTTATTTGCTTTAGACGATACATAGGTCTACCAATACTATATCTGTTTGACTCCGAGTATTATGCATCTGTTTCTCTTTGTTTTTCATCTGTACATGCTACTATAGTTTTCAGTTTTTCACAATTCAATGTACCCTGTATTCAGCATGCTACTATAGCTTTCACAATCCAGATGCTCTATGTGTTCCAATCTTTGATTTCGTGGCTCTACCTAGCTGGATACATGTTCCCGTGCCATATCGTACCTGATAAACATGTAGTTATTTGAAAATTCCAAGAGCTGAGTTGTAGAGACATTTTGACTTTGTTTGAAGCTAGGCGGCTGATTTTCCGTGTCATATGCATGGTGGAGCTCCTGTGAATCATGGTCTTTTAACTTGTTGCACCTCCCTTTTTACCTTTCTTCTTTGGATATGGCACGTGAATCATCGTCATTTGATTGCATTGTTTGTTCAGATACGTATTTTGGCTAGTTTGATGACATTGCGTGTTCTTGATATGCTTTCAAATGTATAACTTTCACCAACTTGAGTAATGTTTTCCTGTTTTGTAAATTTCTAGTGTGACATGCATTTGCTTATGCTACTAGCTGAAGCCGGTTTGATCCTCTAGTGAGTCTAGTCTGTTCTTAATTTAAGAGAATAGGTAAAACACTGATAATTGAGAGCTAATTGTTACCTTCTCATGATCACTCTGAGAGAGCACTTGGAACTTGACTTGAAGTCTTAAACCTTGCAACCAAGGAAGGTCTAAACGCTAGTGTAGAGCTAATTGAAAATCTACTTGCTGGTGTCATGTGCAGTGTTGAACCAAATTGGTACAGGTGCTACATATTGGTTTTGAAATCTTGTATAATGTTATCTAAAATTGGGTTACTCTCTCTTGCAGATGGGAGGGAGGTTGCAGGCAACAAGGGACTATACATTACAAGGGAGTAATATCAGCCGTTTGCCCCTCCGCGGTGACACTGTTCTCAATTTATATTATAGTTATGGTTTTGGTATATGCGAATTCGACTCTTGTCTTTATATATTTTTATTTATCAAATGGAGGTATACAACTCTTGTAGAACACCACTCAGATGGGCACATGTCTTATGAACTCCATCTTATGATCTGTTATTCTGGATTGTAATTGTATATTAGATGCTCGGCCCTCATGGTCAGGAGTCAGGGCCGCTTGTAGTAGTATATAAATTGTGTGCTTATTCTTCGTTGGTTGATGATAGAGTTCATTGATTTCGGCATCACTTATGTCTTATATATCTTGATTTTTGTTTTACATTGTTTTTTCCCTTCTCGTTAGTTCAACGCAGTGGGGAGAGGGGAGCACGATCCACGATTCTCAGATTGGGTTCGATGATAAACCTAAAAATAGATTTATAAATAAATTTTACAATCACAATTATGCTGTCGATGTTAGTATAAGATTATATATAAATCACTAATTTAAGACTCAATCTAAACTTAAAGAGATACTATAAAAGTACAAACACCACTACATCAACCTTCTCCCGTGCTTAATGAGCACCATAAGAGACTAAAAATAAAAACCCGTTTTGATAGCTTAGTCTGAGCAACAACCAAGCAGGATCATATACTTGACTGACCACCTTAGTCTGAACAATATAACTGGCAACATCCGGATTCCTTCATGCCGTGACTATTAAAACCATGTAACAAATTCATGAGGAACTGGACTTCGGCAAGTGGGACACTGATGCTTGTTTTTTCCCTTCTGGTTAGTTCTCCAACGCAGTGGGGAGAGGGGGAGCACGATCGACCATTCTCAGTTTGAGTTCGATGATAAGCTTAAAAATATACTTATAAATAAATCCTACAATCATGATTATGTTATCGATGTTAGTATATGATTGTATATAAATCACTAATCTAACACTCAATCTAAACTTATTCCTGACAACGGCGCCAATTTGATAAGCCTAAAAAATAGATTTATAAATAAACCACACAATCACAATTACATTGTCGATGGTAGTATAGGAAAGTAGGAGTCTCCCGCAGAGAATTGTATATAAATCACTAATCTAAGACTCAATCTAGGACGTCTTTGCCAAAAAAAAGCCTAAGACGTAGTGTGAATTCTCAGCAAGTTTCTGGTGCAAAGCCTAGTAGGTTGACTCCAGTCGCCCAGATTTTCCCAGTACGTTTGCAAATATTCTTTCCCATGATCCCATCTTGGTTCCTCAATTTCAAATACCACTTTTTGAAAGCCAATCCAGTGAATGTTAGACCAATTGAACAAGTTCACCAAATTTACCTTCAAGGAAGAAATGAACATAAGTAGATGGATATTTGACAGCATTGAGACCACACAATTAGCAAGTGTTGATCCAAAGTTTAACAGAATTTATAAGAGAATCCAGAACAGAAGAATTTCAAAAAGATGGGGATTGACTATCTTTCTGTAGAGTGAGACGAAATATTATGGTTTACATAATTGACTAGCAGATTCAACTGGAAAGATGTCTGAAAATGAATAAGAAAGTGTGAACAACATATGAAAAATAAGCCATGGATATTGAAAATAGTGCTACTGGGAAATACAGGTTTGATTTCAATAGCAGGAAGTCTAAAGGTTAAATTACATCTCCTTTACAACACAATAATGTTACAACAAGCTTATATACACCACATGAACAGCAGCATTCCAAAACAAGTTTTTCCAGCCTCAAGAAAACAAGATTTTTTAGTTCCATTACACAAGCATATCACACAATCAAGAATAGTAACAGTGCATCTACCTCATGAGACAGGAGCCTTCCCTTTGCTTTGCGCCAATGATCCAAAATCTTTAGGTGGCCAAAACTATGATGAGATGAACAAAGGTGAGAAATCTTAAGTGAAATAAAGTGTGTTTGAAAAGATAACAATATAGGGCAAATAACTGTACTGAAAGTTCTGGGTCTCAGTTTCACAACGAGACTTGTGATTTTCCTTGTTCATTCAGATTTCTCTTGGTGCTATAGTTTGTATCTCTATGAAGTACATAAAAGAGTGCCTGCCTCCCATAAAGAGGCTGCCTTAATTTTAAATGAAAAAAAATAAATAAATAAATAGAGTTTATATATCTTTACCTTCCTATTTTCTTGATTTTTTTTTTGGAAAATCAACAAGTTAACATAACTGCATTTACTATTAGTACCTTAAGAGTATGTGGTTTACTTGCAAGGTTGTATGTTATGTTTACTATCCATTCTTATCGTAGCTATCTTCCTGTCTAGAATCCATTTGAATTATTTTGAGTCGTCAGAGCACACATTCTTCTGTTTTCACGTTGCTTGAGTTCTCCACTGATGCTAAGCAAGAAACCCAAATACATCAAACACATTTTCAACCTCCACTCTTAAAAAAACATAAAACAAAAACCGCTTATGTGTCTTTCAGCCCTCTAATTTCACCATTAACACATTTCTATCTGAATTCCTATTACATTCCTGTGTTCTAAACAAAGTCCAAACCAAAACTCACATTCCTTAAAATCAAGCATATCCGACTATCCGAGGCCAATGCAAGTTACATAAAAAATATACACATTGAAAACAAACACAGAGGTAGAACAAAACAAGAATTCTCACCCTCCAAAAGAGTCTTCCTTGTAGAAGACCATAAGGAACAGCCCCAAACTTCCTTGAATCAGTCGAATCATAGATATTATCTCCCTGCACCCAAACATGCCCTTTCGGAACCTACACACCAGTTCACCAATCAATCAATCTCCAAAACACCAAAAAATTCAACCAAAAAAACACAAACTTTATAATGAAAATGAACACATATATACCACAACAGTCTCAACCCTATCACTGTTCTTAGGGTCAACAATGTAACTAACACATTGACCCTCCATAGCCACCAATCGCTTGGTCACAATCTTCTTAGGAAGATCAGGTGATCGTAGCAGTACAATATCACCCACCCCCAATTTCTCGAACCGGGTCAAGATGCGTTCAGCCAAGGACAAGTTTCCGGCGAGGCCGAACGTCGGGAGCATGCTTGGGCCGTAAGTCTGCGCACAGCGGAACCAAAACGGCGTCGTTTTATGAGCTCAGTGTTGTGAAAAGAAAAGATGGGAGAGAGGATTTAGGGGAGTGTTGTTACCAGAACGACGGTGAAGAGGTAGGTGTTGGTGAGTTTGAGGCAGCAGACGAACTTGACCAGGCGAGGAACGCCGTCGCGTAGTTCTCTGCGGGCGGTTTTGAAGGCCTCGGATGCAATGAAATTGGTGAGGTATCTCAGCGTCATTTTCTGATGCTCACAAAACGACTGCGCTTTGGACTCTTTGGAGTGAAAGAACAAAGAGCCTTAGGGGAGGTTTGGGAGCTTGGATTGTATTAGCTCACCTTAATTTCTACCATAGCACGGGACTGCTGAACTAAAGAAACCAGATCAAATCCACACTATTGATCAATTTCTGAACAAATCCTCACTCTTTCGGGGATTGGAGGAGAAGAAAAAACAGAGGCCGGCGGTGGTTTGGCTAGAGAGGGCGGCAGTGGGTGGTAGGTGAGAGGCGATGCAGACGAGAAGAAATTGAGCGGTCTCTATGGGGAAAACGAAGCGAGAGACCCAGTGTTCTATATGGGGTGGTCTCAGCCCAGTACTTCACCACTAAGCTTGCTTGTAGGAAAAATCCTTGGCACGGTGATTAGAACCTGCTTTGACACATACACAGCAAAGCTAAGAAATCAAATGATCAATGGAATGCAACAGAAAGAAGTATTTCAACTTCATACAAAAACTGAAACATATAACACAAATTTTCAACTGACTTACACACGTAACAGATTTAAGTTTTGTCGGATAACAGTTGTGTATGGAGGCATTTAGAGAAGTTTGAAATTGTGTTAGTTAAGCTAAGCTAGTCTAAGGACTAGTATTAGAAATAAGGCAATATAAATGAACATGAATAACACCAATTCTCAGCTTCCTGGAAAAGACCAGTAAACTTCCCGGTGCCGAGGCTACTACGGATCTTTGTAAAGAACTGAATGAAATAAGTGGGGATCTATCTTTCCTAGAACTTCAGAGCGCGAAGAAGAATTCAACCCGACTTCCGTAAGCTTGACCCCTTAATAATAATTTTAACGGAGCTATGTTTTATTTGATGCAATTGAATCAATCCGCCATGGAGATCGAGATCGCCCACTTTAGATCCAGCAGTTTGCACAACAAATATAGATCTATATCTTCAAAGCGCACAGATTTTGCTGTATGAAAAAAATACCTATATCTTCAAAGCACGGAGAGAGTGGATTCTGAAGCGGCGACCTGATTGTGACTTTCAATCTGAACAACAGTACGGATCAGACAAGAAATATGGAGGAAACTGCATATTACCAACCATCAGGAGATCCCCGAAAGTTCACAGAAGAAGCGACCAAGCATCCGCAGATGTCTGAAAAAATGTTTGGGAAGGTTCCAGGTAGATAGCTATGAACGCTTCCTCACTAAAGATAAAAGTAGGCGACAATACCACTTTTCAAAAAACATTATTATTATTATTATTATAGTAAAGGGCAGAGTTGGACCGGCCCGGCTCTAATGAACCATAACTACTTGATTTTGGGTTTGCGTTTCATGTAAACTGGGCTGGCCCTATCTCAACATATTAAAAGCCCAAAGCCTACATTTGATGGAGTTATTTGATGTCTTCGTCAAATAACCGCTATTTATTTGATTTATTTTCCTTAAACGGTGCGACGAATTTTAGTCAAATTTATAAATTTTTGTAGCAAAACTCATCTAGAGCACAATTTCTAAAGTCAAGTTGAATTTGGCTATTGTTAAAATAGATTGATAAATTTAACAATTTTGTTAAGAATTGTTAAAAGTAAAATTATATCATTTTCATATTTTTTATTTGTGTTAATTAACGATGGGTTCAAACTTATCGTAAAACCCACAACCAACCATTACTGTTAAAATACAATTGTTAGGAAAATACTTGCATCAATACCGGTATTGAAGCGTGCGTGCATACTCTCATTTATTTACATATTTTTATCAATGTAAATCATAATCTTAGCCGTTCAAAAGTTTAATTAACCAATCAAGATCACATATGTAAAAAATCAATTTGAAAAATGATCGTTTACTCAACCAAATGCTTCAATCAAATGAACAGTTATGGTGAAAGTTAGCAGCCTCATGAACTGCTGTCCATTTAATTGATGTATTTGGTTGAGCAAACGATCTTTTTTCAAAATGATTTTTTACAGAGATGATCTTGATTGGTTAATTAAACTTTTAGAACGGTTAAGATTATAATTTACATTGTTAGAAATATATAAATAAATGAAAGTATGCACGCATGTATCAATACCGATATTGACGTAAGTATTTTTCCAATTGCTATATCAATCGTTAAATTTCTTACAAATTCCTAATTATTGCTATATTTAGCTAGAACCGTATTCATACTACAGAAGACACAACGCGGTAGCGCAAATACCTTTCCCGCAAAATTATAGCAATATTAATGAACCTTTCTGAAAACCCAGCAATACAGAAGACACAACGAGGTGCCTCACTACCTACGACCCAGGACTCTGTCTCTCCGAAGCAAAAATAGAAACCCCTGAACCGTACCACTCCCAAGTATCTCTCCGACGCAAAAATAGAAACCCCCGAACCCTACTACTCCCAAGTCCCAACTCACGAACTCATCAACAGGCCGTCGGCCTTCACTATTGCAATCTAGTCGAACAAGGTTTCATCACTTGCAGGTGATCACACCCTTACTCTTCTCTTCTTCTTCTTCTTCTTCTTCAGCTGATCTTGTTTTACTACTTACACGACGTTGAATGTTTGAAATTCGATCACTCTGTGATACAGACGCGATTATGGCCAGTGAGTCACCTCTCAGTGCCGCCGTAGCTGGACGCGATATCGCGATTGGCATAATCGAAAAGAGCTCACCTGGTGGGGCCGGTGGCGGAGGCGGAGATGAGATTTGCAAGAACGGGCTGGGTCCACCTCCTTCCGCCGTCGGAGGCGATGGCCTGCTGGATTTAGTCGCCGACACCGAAGACAAGGTAACACTGAGTTCTGCTGTCGCCGGAGACGAGCCTAATGTAGGTTCCGGATGCAACGCCGGCGTCAGAGCTGGGATCTCATCTGACGGAAGCTACGGTCACAGTTCTACTGATTCTGTTGTCATCGAAAGCGACGTCTATTGGGAGAGACCTACTTCTATCCCTTACTTCGAAACAATCGACCCCTTTCTGATTGCAAGCATGCAACGCAGTCGCTTGAATTTGATGAGCGACATTAACTTCCATTGGGTACTTCCCGATGTTTGGATGAGCAACACCAACGGAAGCAACGGTCACAGCTATACTGATTCTGCTGTCATTGAAAGCTACTATCCGGGCCTCTTTGAAAGGTACCGTGCAATAGTAGCTCGACTTGCTGAAAGGAACCGTGCTCTGGGAACTGACAATTTGGAGATAGGTACTGGCTTTGAATCTCCTATCGATCCGGTTAACATCGAAACAATCAACCGCCCTCTGGGCTTTGGCTCGGGTTTTCGCCCTGGACGCATTGGCTTAGACATTGCTTCCCTGCCAATCAGTATGGGTGGCACCCCTGTGAATCCACCTGTTAATGCAGAGGGAGGCCACATTGGCCATATGTCTGCAGGCACTGGCTTTTTTGCATCCCTGAACCGTATGGTGGGTGGCATTACTGTGATCCAAACTGGCAATGTGGAGGGAGGCCACATTCGCCGTCTGCTTGGCGGCATTGGTTTTACCTCCCTGCCAAACACTATTGGTGGCACCGCTATGTTTCAACCTGTTAATGTGGAGGGAGGCCGCATTCGCCGTCTGCTTGCAAGATAGGGTATCTGGCACTAACACATCAGTTAAACATACCATTTAAATGCTGTAACAGCGAAGATCAAAGTAAAGAGTAGTCCTACATATGGAGTATCCAGTACTAATGCATCAGTTAAACTAACCATAGGCATGAAAACAGGGGTATTTGGCACTCAAATGCGTCAGTTAAACTAACCATCCGCATAAAAACAGGGGTATTTGGCACTAATGTATCAGTTAAACTTACCATATGCATGGAAACTGTTAGCGGAACTCAGATGTCTCGCTTCAAGAAAAAGTAGAGTTCTCTTTGCTATTGCTCTCAGGGCAAGCATTATGCAACACGTATTGTAAAATGTCGGAAAAGAAACTTACTGCCTTGAACTCTTGAAGACAAATCCAGGACAAGGAAATCCAAGAAATAATGGACCTCTATGTTCAACTTAACCTGAATTCAACAAGCATCTTACTAAGCTACCAAAACACATAATTACTAAAGGGGATTATCAGCTTCTCCTCATCATTTATGTTTTCAGCAGGCCAGCCAGAGGTGCCAGACCTCTTGCCTTGATGAAGATGACTTAAAGCATAACAGCAACATGAGATCAAGAAAATGACATATAAACATGGAAAGCAAGGAACAATAAATTCAGTGGCCAGCACAAGTATAATAACTGGGGAATGCAATTCAGATAGAATATATAAAGATACAACAAGTTCATGCCCTCTACCTGAATTCAATAACAATCTCAAAAATATTTATAACCTCCTAATCACAATGATAAACTGCCACAAGGCAGGGCCATGATCAACATCAGACACCCCCAATAAACCCAAAACTGACCACAGCTAAGTTAGGAACTATGAACCGTAATGCGAAATGACTTGAAAATGAAGAGTAATACATAAACATCTAACACCACATATCCCAAAACAATAAGCTTGCTAAGTGAGTCTCTAAACAAGCAACACCCCACTTGGTACATTGTGTCGCCATTTGCTCTTTCTCAATTCTCCTGGATCTAATAAATCCCCTATTTCCTTCTCTTGGCAACACAATGGCGGAGCTAAGCAATCAGTAAAAACCGAAACTTCAATCCTGAGTCACACTCTTCTTCCCATCCTCATCCCTCTCCTCCAACAGCTTCCCGGCCTCCACATTGTCCTGCTGCACCTTCTTCTGTGCATCGGCAGCCTTCAACGCCTGCAGTTTCGCATGATTGTAATACGCCACCCCGAAAAACGCAATCAGATACCCAATCAAGTTAATCGGCGTCACTGTATCCTTAATCACCGACCAAGAAAACGCAATCAACAGCCAATCCTTCACAACACCAGCCACATTCATAGTCAAAGCCGAGGTCTTCCCCACCAGCAGAAACACAGCCAAATTCAGCGCATAAGCACACATGGAATTCGTCCCGAAAATCATGAAATCCAAATGAAAGCTCGACGTCTCCTTCAAAACCGGAAACTCCACCACGATCCAGGGGATGCAGAGGAACACGAAGCAGCACGGCGCAACGTAGTACAGAGAAGTAATCGGATTCAAGCTTATTCCCTTCGCATTGAGCAAGATCTGGATCAGGACCAGCCTCGTGGCCTCGAAAACGACCGCAAGAAGCTGCAGGCTGACTCCCCACGAGTTGAATTTCGCCTCGCCGTACGCGGCGACGGCGACGCCGAAGGAGATCGAAAGCATGTTGACCATAGTGCCGGATTTGAACGGATCTTTCTTGATTAGGATTCCGATCGAGTACACCGCCACCGGCATGAGAGCCTTGAGCATCTGGATGAAGGAAACCGAGAGAAAAATGTACGCCGAGTTGGAGAACCAGAGCGAGAGAGCGTAGAGAGCTCCGATGGGGACCACGGACTTGAGGTAGAGGTCACGTGACATGGAGACAGGCTCGACGAGCTTGAAGACCTTGACGAGGAGGTAAGCGAGGGAGGAGCAGAAGGCCATGTGGATCATGGTGAGGGAGATCGGGAAGGGCCAGTTGTAGAGCTTGCGGTCGAGGATGTACTTGTTGTAGACGATGACGGTGAAGCTGAGGATGATCCAGATGACGACGTAGGCGTAGGAGATGAGGACCTTCTTCACCACACCGTCGGAGAGCGCCATTGTTGAGAGGAAGTGAGATTTGGATCTGGTTCAGATGGGAGTGAAGCCCTAATGAGTTAAATAAAGGAGGCGACTTTGGAAGGGACTCGAATCCCAATGCGGTGGTGAACTGAGGGGAAGGGAAAGGAGGTGGAGACTAGGTAAGGAGTATTGAGTGGGGTTGGGGCTTTGTGAATGGGCTTTTAGGTTTGAAGAAGAAGAAGAAGAAGAAGAAGAAGAAGACTAGGATGATGAGAGTTGTGGCTAGATTTTGGGTGTACCACGTTTTGAGGGGACAGGTTTTTCTTTTACCATGAGTTTCTTGCATCATTCCTACCCGTTTTTACGCGTTTGCTTATTTTACGCGTTTAATTACTGTGATACACACGAACAATAAGAACGAATGCGATGCTTTCATGATCAATGTATGACGAAACGCATTTTTATTTATTTATTTTATGTACCAAACGGTTTTTTATTTAATTTAACAATAATTGATGCATTGTTTACCTCCATTTGATAAAGACACTGTAACTATAAATTATTAAATATTCTTGATCTTGCAATGGAATAAAGGTAGTTTAATGACCAAAGAGGGTGATTAATTATGACGTTTTTGGCGTTATAACGTGGGAAGTTGCAAAGGAAAACGAGTGACTTTGATCGCAATCACGGGAAGGGAAATGTGACACTTTGTCTAAGCAATTAAGCCCCTTGCGTACGTTGATGGGTTCCTAATGTGTGACTTTGAAGGCCAAGTGCTACATTGCCAAATGTTTAGGGTCGTTGTTTGCTTGTGTATTATGGGCTTTCAAGTTTCTAATAGTGTGTTAATCTAGGGCTGGCCCAAAATTGCCATCCACAGCTTGATTGATGGTGACAAGAGATTAGCCTAACTTTCTCCACATTGCCTAACTTGGGTTTCAAATTTTGAATTAGCCTTAGGATGTATGTGATACAACATCGATGATAGTTGAATTTGTTGTAGCAAAATCTAGTGTATGCCAGCATCTTAAAGTTGTGGATTAGTAAGTTTGATGTCCTATTGCCACTCTACCGAACTA
Organism: Comarum palustre; assembly: GCA_951800085.1. Taxonomy (NCBI): domain Eukaryota; kingdom Viridiplantae; phylum Streptophyta; class Magnoliopsida; order Rosales; family Rosaceae; genus Comarum; species Comarum palustre. The sequence continues at coordinate 1,609,016 of OX637588.1, read as the reverse complement.
GTTTAAATGTACATAAATAAACGCCTAATTGGTCACTAACCTAGTGCTTTAGACCTAAAGCACTTTGCAATAACAAGGTTTTGCATTTCACATCAAGGTAAACATTTAGTGAAATGAGGTATCTGGTATCCCTTGCCTTTGTGGAAGATTACACAAGAAATTAAACTTTCAAATTTCTTATACCAAAGAAGGGGGGAAAGTCTTATAGTAAAGCTACGGACAGATCATGATTTAGAACAAAGTGGCATGACTGTTCAAGTAATCTGCTTTTCTAAGGCTCTAAGCACAGGTACTATGTCTAATCTCTCAATAAATCTAAGCAAAATGCCTAATCTCTCTGCTATCTCCCACATGCCCCCAAAGGAATTTTATCATCATCTTTCTCAGCTCAGTCCAGCTTTCTTTGAATCTCAGGCCACAGATTCACAACCAGCATGGTGAAAAAAAATTGATTCCAGTTCAACATTAATGGACTAATGGAGTCACCACAAAAGTTAGACTTAAAAAGTCACTCCCAAAAGTACACTCTCACTCTCATAGAGTCACATTCTTTTTCAAATAAAGTACACTCTCACTCAGGCTCATAGAGTCACATTCTTCACTCATGTGGGTTTGGTCTAATAGTCAGGATTAGGTCCATCATGTTAGACGAATGTCACAGTGATACTTCTAGTAGCAAGGAGGTCATTGGTTCGATCATCCACATGGTAAAAAATGTCATAAAAAAAGCTCTAACCTTAACCCCCCTAACGACTCAGAATAATAACTCACTCGACTACCATTTTCTCTCGTAACATTTCACATTCTTCTCCAAATCTCACTGAGCTAATAATTTCTCTCACCCGCTAACCCAAATCCACCTAAATAATACAACCCCAGATTAATTCTTTCTTCCAGTCATTCATTCCGTGAACCCCACCCACCATTTGTGTGTGTGCAAGTGTGCAACCTCTTCTTTGTTCTTCTGTCTCAGCTCAGCACAGATCCCTAAGAAAAGTTTCCATCTTTATCAAGAAATGAAACCCAGAACTCGAAAAGCTTAAATCTTTGCTCAGTTTCTTGCTGATTGAGCTCTTTCTGGGTTCTGGGTCTTGTCCTCCAATGGAAACCAGCAAGGCCCAGAAGAAAAAGAAGTGGTTCTGGGTCTTTCTGGGTTCTGCTCCTCTCCACTTTCCTCATCTTCATTACTGTCTTCACTTCTTCAACCTCATCTGCTTCAAGACTGTACAAGGCCCATGTCAAAAAAGACGTCCCACACTTCGTGGAGACAAAGCTCAAGGCTTCTGATACTAACAAGGACCCAGTACCCAGATTGGCTTACTTGATCTCAGGCTCAATGGGGGACGTTGAAAGCTTGAAGAGGACACTCAAGGCTCTGTACCATCCGAGGAATGAGTATGCTGTGCACTTAGACCTTGAGGCTTCGTTAGAGGAGAGGTTGGAGCTGGTGAGGTTTGTGCGGAGTGAACCCATGTTTGAGAAGCTTGGGAATGTCAGAGTTGTGGTGAGGGCTAATTTGGTGACTTACAGAGGGCCTACAATGGCGAGCAATACGCTTCGTGCCGCTGCGATTTTGTTGAAGGAAGGTGGAGACTGGGATTGGTTTATCAATTTGAGTGCTTCTGATTATCCTTTGGTGACCCAAGATGGTAAGTCCCCGGGAATTTGAGTTAGCTATGTGTCATTTTTTCGCGTTTTTGGATTGTTTTGTTGCAAGTTGTTTAGAGCATTTGGTGTTTCAATTTTTTAAAGTATTTTAGAATTGGGGAATTGATGTAGTTCGTGTTTGTTGTGTTTCTTTAATTGTAGTGGGAAATGGTTTTTGCTTGCTATGGATTGCAAATCCTATATGCTGTTGTTTTTGGCCAAGTTGTCACTGGTTTCTTGGTCACAGCTTGTTTTGGTAACTGCAAAAGCATTCACTCAATTATTAATTCTGCTTTTGCTCATTGCTAATTACAGAAGTAATTAGATATTGATTTCTGTTGTACACTGCTCATTGATTTCTGTTGTACACTGCTTTGTTTTGGTAACTGCAAAAGCATTCACTCAATTATTAATTCTGCTTTTGCTCATTGCTAATTACAGAAGTAATTAGATATTGATTTCTGTTGTACACTGCTTTATTTACTGAATAGATGATGGAAGAGGTGTTTGCTCTGTCTAGCTTAATTTATGATCTCTGACATTCATGACAGTTATTCTGATTTCATCATCCATCCTGTCTTTTTCACTATATCTATTACTAGGTTATCTGGTGAAATAAGTACTGATCAAGTCATTAAGCTGCATGGTCATATACAGACTACAGATGCCTAACTTCATGTGTTTGTTTTTTCTGCAATACAGATATGCTTCATGTCTTGTCATCCATTTCAAGAACTCTCAACTTTATAGAGCATACCAGTGACATCAGCTGGAAGGAGTATGTTGCTCATTGACTCTTTGTTTAGTATCATTCTTTCATTTTGCTTAACTTCAAAGAGTAGGAAAATGAAGCCTTGCAAAGTTATATATAGCTCCTAAAGGGTTTCCATGAACCCCTCAGGTATCAGAGGGCAAAACCAATTATAATTGACCCAGGGCTGTATAGTGTACAAAAGTCAGATGTATTCTGGGTGCCAGAGAAAAGGAGTGTTCCAAGTGCTTATAAGCTGTTTACAGGTGAAAATCTATGCTTCTGCTGCTTCTCATTCTATTTTGAGCTATCTGCATACTATATGATTACTGCTGTTCAACAAGATATAATGTCATAGTCTTTTACAGAAGGACTAGATGAACAGCCAGGTTAGGTGATGTTCATAGATAAACATGAGATCAGTCTCCAAGTATGATTTAGGCCAATACCAAAGCAGTTTTATGACTGTTTGAAAATCGAAACTAGTAGTTGCAGTTATGCAGAGATTAAGCAATTATTTGGTCCATGTCTAGTCAGTCAGCTTATGCCTTGCGTTTGGATTTTATAACAGAAAGTGTCTGGTTATACTGTTCTGCGTGATCAGTTGCATGACTACTCCTTTCTGCTAGTTCCCAAATATTAGTCGGAAAAGGGTGTCAATGTGTTTCTTTCCTTTTCTTTATGTATTGATTGCCTACTTGGAATATATGTGGTGGGATTAAAATTTATTGTCAGTTGGCATGAACTTGAATGAATATGTACTGAATCTGCACACTGCCTTAGTATTCTTGTCATCTTTCCTTTATAAAAAGGATTTGAATAGATTTATTCAACTATGATAATGTGGCCCTCCATTCATTACCTAATACCTGATTCCATATTCTGCTCAATAATTCCTCAGGTTCTGCTTGGATGATGCTCTCCCTTCCTTTTGTGGAATACATGTTATGGGGGTGGGACAACCTCCCAAGGATAGTCCTCATGTATTATGCCAACTTTCTTTCTTCACCAGAAGGGTATTTCCACAGTCATCTGTAATGCTGAGGAGTTTAGAAACACTACCGTGTGCCATGATCTTCACTTCATATCATGGGAAAACCCCCCTAAACAACATCCACATTTCCTCACCAGTGATGACTACCAGCGCATGGTAGACAGTAATGCCCCCTTTGCCAGGAAATTTGGCAGGAATGAGTCGGTTCTAAGCAAGATCGACTCTGAACTTTTAGGCTGCAATGCTGATGGATATGTACCAGGAGGATGGTTTGGTACTGGAGCAAATGGAAATGCTACCATTCCGGATTACACAATAAAAAATGTGACCACTCTTAGGCCAGGTCCAGGTGCTGAAAGACTAAAACGTCTTATCACTGGTTTGATATCTGCAAAGGATTTTCATGCGAAACAATGCGCTTGATATCCGAAGAGTCCAGATAAACGACTATTCTAATCCTATAGGCAGAATGGCAGACTGTCGATCTTAATAATGGTTCACATGGCAGATAGCAGGTTATAGAAACTTAGTGGGAATGAGAATTATCACCTTCCCAGCATATATATGATTATATTCATTACCTCATCTCAATATTGAGTGTGATATTGTTCTAGTCAGAAGCTGAAAGTGTACTGTAATGTATCATTTAGTTTACATGCATAATGAGAAGAGTCATAAAGCTTGCATGTTTGATTTACTTGAAGCAAAATTGTCACCAACACTTGTTCCTTATCCTTCGGTTCTTCGATCAGAAGAGAAAGAGAACACAGCAACCGTATGTTTAATAGTTGCATAATCATGTATCAGTTCTATGCGTGCTACAGAAGTTAAATTAAAGACAGTTCTCTGCTGCACTATTCAATTTACGCTTTATTCTGAGGCAAAAGAATGAAGTGATCTATGATATGCATAATACATCTAAGGAAGGACTTCACGGGATCATACATCCTCCAAGTTCTCCATTTTACAAAAGGAGTTTAGCATCTCAAGCATTTCTTGTGCTTGTGGAGGACAAAGATCACCAACAATGAACTCTTCAGCCACTCCATTTATCTATATCACACTGGAACCAGGTTTCTTCTTCATTCCTCTTTCTGAGATCATATCTCGGGCTCTCTTTGCCTCGAATTCCAAGCCAGCTTCCTTGTACATAATATACGAAAGAACATGAATACCACAATCAGCTACTCCCATATCAGCCAGCTTTTTCCAAATTCTGTCCCCAACTTCGACATTCCCTTGAACTCTACACACACCTAGTAACGCCCCCCCCCACACGTTGGCATCCCCTTTTCCTAGTCCTATCATCTTGTCCTCCTCAGCTTCCTCTACCATGCCAGCTCTGGCCAAAAGGTCCACAACACAAGCATAGTGCTGAAGCCCGGGCTTTACCCCAAAAAGGGTACTCATTTGATCAAACAATTCAAGTCCCTTGTCTACCATTTTCCCATGCCTACAAGCCGAAAGCACAGCAACAAATGTAGTCTCTGTCAGTTGAATCCTATCTCCAACCATTTTATCAAACCATTTCATCCTCAGTTTACTGGACCTGTTATATTCAGTATACATGAGTCACTCAAATCTGTTCCTAATGTTCTGTATATTCTAGTTACTTATCAATGATTCTTATCAAAGAAGTAATCTTATGATTTTTATCCATGGTTCTTGTTAGCTAATGTGTTGCTAACTTTATTACTTAACCATGAATTTGAGTGTTTACATTTTTTTCTGTTTCAATATATGTTTCTAATCATTTTAGGGATATAACATTATTGGTTTGTTGCTCATACTTATGCCGGATCAGATTTTATGCAACTCATCTATAATCAAGGTTGTGTGCTGTATAAAAGCCTAGAAGCAATGCGATTGGTGATATTATGTGAAGTGTGATATCATCCACAATAGCTCCATACTATTTAATCTGGCGATGGATATGCTCTTTTATTCATGGATATTCTTATTTTGTTTTTCTAGAGAAAATTTATTTTGGTTGTGTATGAACAATTGTTTCAAATACATTTGATTTTTTTTAAAGTTACAAGATGATTTTGAGTCCATGAAATTTAGTCCAGACAACATCAAACATGGGATACCACCCTACTATGCTCTTTAGTCCTGAGCTGCACCAAACATGGATCTAGTATTATACAGAGTGGACTACTTACGAAATTATTACTGGCTAAGACGGTCCTGCTGCAGTCAGAACCTAGAAGAGGATATCTAAGCCAGGTCTGGGACTCCATGATATTCATTCATCTGCGACTCTAACGATTGTTTTTCCAGTGTTGTGACCACCGAAAAGTCCAACGAAAGCCGATGGAATGCTCTCCACGCCGTCTGAAATGTCTTCAAGTGCATGCAATTTTCCTGTACGAAGATGATCAGTTGTGGTGGAAATGAAATCCGAAAACACACTCATAAGATCGGGTACTAAAAACCCTTGGATTTTGATTCTCTTGTAAATCACATCTATCATATTGGGTGCAGCTCTCTTTGTAGCATCAGTGTACTCGGAGATCACGCCGCAGGCAGCAACTCTACCGAAGCTGTTCATGTTAACAACAGCAGCCTCTAGCATTTTAGCACCCACATTGTCAAAGTATATGTCAATCCCATCAGGGAAGTACCTGCATATCAATCACAAGTTATATACAGTTCACAGTTTGTTTGTTTGTTTGCCCCAGCCTTGCTGGGTTTCAGCATCAAACGAATGATTTACCTTCCGAGAGCTGTCTTCAAATCAGGCTCTTCCTTGTAGTTGAATGCATCATCAAATCCAAGCTTTTCCTTAAGCAAAGCTACCTATATCAAGCTTAAGTTAAGCTCAGATAGTACGTCACCTTACACAAACATTGTTCATATCGAAAGATCTTCAGTTATGTTACCTTTTCTTTGCTTCCTGCACATCCCACAACGTAGCAACCGAAAAGCTTTGCGTATTGCCCGACCAAATTCCCAACCGATCCAGAAGCTGCAGAGACGAAAACTTTATCCCCCTTCTTCGGTTTGCATACTTCGAAAAATCCACCATATGCTGTAAGCCCACTCAAACCTACAACACCAAAACAAGCACAGATGGTACATTATTGTTTTTTTGATGTTGCAATTAACACACCTTATTTCTCTATTAACACAACTGACTCATTTTTGTATCCAAACTGTCCAAATTACCCTCATTTTAATTTCTTTTATCTTTTATTTTAGACAAAAAAACAATAGGGTTTCTCAAATCAATATGATCAGAGAAAATTATAAAAACAGTACACCAATTTTGCTTCACTGATAATTATGGTGTCTGAACTTTGTTAAATAACACATTAGTACATGAACTAACAAGTTAAGCCTAATTTTCGTACATGCCGTTATAACACCGTTAAAAGTTACTGTTTAATTTTTTTTTCCTGAAATCTCTTATCTTTTTTTCTTTTTAACGGTGTTATAACAGCAAGTACGAAAATTATGTTTAACTTATTAGTTCATATACCAATGTGTTATTTAACAAAGTCAGCGAAACAAACTTGATGTTATGATGTTCTCAAAATGAAGAGTTTGACATAGAGGATGTAGTGACGGCGACTATCGGAATGACATACGCCGAGGAGAAGAGCGTTGGCAGCGACTCCGGGAGATCAGTCGATGCGACATCACAACGCTAGATCACGCCTGAGGATCCGTGCTTCTTCGACCGACCGTATCGCAGCGGCAGACCACCGTCGTTCAGTTTGTCTTCCACTCTCTCTCACATCCCTCTATCTGCAAGCCAATCTCTCGTCGGCAACGACGTCTGACACCGAAGCCTTGCACCTTGGATCTAACAGCAAGTGATTAGGTTCCGGCGGACTTGGAGATTCGTTGATGGTGTTTAGATTCCTTTTATTGGCTTCAAATGGGTGAGGCCGTCAGTGATGGTTATTATTGCCAGAAACTTCTGCCACTGGAGTGTTAACGGCGACAGACATGGTGCAGATGGGTGGTTGCCTTTTTCGTTTGGGGTTGTGCAAGTGGGTTTTTATGATTTTAAGATTCAGTTTGTTTAAACTAAAAAGGAAAATTTAAATGAGGATAGTTTAGGCAGTTTAGATATAAAATGAGTCAGGATTAATAACAAACTGATACGTGTTAATAGCAACACCTTTCTTTTTCATTTTTCCTGAAGAGCTAGTTAGCAAGTACTACTACCACATATAGTCGATAATGGAGTAGTGATATAACGTACCTAAAACTCCAACTTGGTAAGACAGTGGGAATCCCATAGGATCAAATCTCCTCAACATGTAGTTTCCACCTTTAAGGAAACTATACTCTCCCCAAGTGATCATTCCCACAACCAAGTCATCCTTCTCAAACTCAGGGTTTTCAGAAGCCACAACTTTCCCAACACCATATGCATCAATAGCCTGTAATCACAAAAACAATTACACCAATCTGTAACCACAAAAGAAACTCTATCATTCAAGTATGCATTGTATAGCTGCTAGCTTACTTGTCCGGGACTGATGGCAGCTGCGGAACTTACAGCCTTTTGAGATGAGCTCTGAGTTTTCATACGGTTTATCTGGTAAGGGTCGATCGACACATACAGACTCTTCACAATGATGTCATTGGAACCGGGGGCAAGCGGGAGCGAAAGGGCTGTTGTTTTCAGCTCAAAATCTGACTCTTTGGCCTCTCCGTCTACCTTAGACTTTATGGTGATGTACTTATTGGTTACCTCCATCTTCAACTAGCAAGCTCTTTGTGCATCAAAAGCTCAATAAATAGTCTCAGTCAGCTAGCCAGTGAAAGATGCTTTCGGTCAAGCCTGATCCTAAGCCAATCTTTCCGACAAAATTGGAACCATACACAAAGGATAAACATAACATGGGCAATGAACGGATGACACATAAAAATCAAGAAAAAGACATTCTACCATTTTTGAAGCAAACATATCAACATTCATCTCTAGTAATATACTGAATCTTAGCATGCGGACTATCTTTTGAATCTGCATTCTAGTTAACTCACGCACCTTATATTTACAATTTTCATATAATGCGTATCATCCCACGATTGAAGATTGGTAAATAATGAAGTGTGGAATTTCATAAAAAAAAAAATTTTTGCCGATTTGCTGTAATAGCCTTCATTATAGTGTCAATTTACTATCTTATCTTTTTCTTCTGTCATTTTCCTACCTTAGTATTTTTCCCAATATGTTTTTTATTTTATTTGTTATAATTTTTTTACTAATTAACTCACGCACCTTATATTTACAATTTTCATATAAACGTACTAAACCACAATGGTAAATTGGTAAATAACGAAGTGTGAGATTTCAAAAAAAAATGAAGAGTTTTTTAGCGGATTTGCAATCATACCTTTTACTATAGTGTCAATTTGCTATCATATCTTTTCCTTCTGTTGTTTTCCTACATTAGCTTTCACAAGTTAGCTGAATTGCTACCAAACCGTCAAATAAACCGATTTTAGTTATCTTTTCCGTTAAGAGCTCAACATATACGATGCACATGAGGCTATTTTCATCTTTGACACAATTTTTGAGATTGGAAGAGAGAAGGTAATGGAGTTCATTTTGGTAATTCCTCAAAAGTCATGGATTGAATTTACGTCGAGAGCTCAACACATACGCATCCCTTCCCTGCAGACTAGTTATTCCTCTTCTTTCTTCATCACATCTCTCACCTGACTTACATAAACATTCAAAAAACCAAAATAAAAGAAAACCCTAAGAATTTAGGGATTTAGAAATTGGAGATTGGACATTGAAGATGGTGCTTTTTAATGCGGCCAATACGGTGATTTACGGGCGTACTGCTCCTTGGTAAGGCTCCCGGACCATGAGGGTGATGGCGACGGTGTCGTTAAAGACAATCTGGAGGAGAGGGAAGAGCTCTTGCTTCGGCGACAAATTCACATTCATATCACGGACGGGGTGAGTTGTTGAAGTATATGACTTGTGGAGCACGTCTCCGGCTTCTCCTCCAGCTTCTGCAGCCTCTGGCTTCGTCTCCATCATCTGCAGCCTATGACTTGTGAAACACGCCAGCCTCTGCAGCAGCTGCCAATCTACTCCTTCTCAGCTTTATTAAGCACAGATCCGAGTTATAAGGGAGACATTTGTGTGTCCATTGGATGATTAGTTTCCTTCTGTGTTTTAGACAGGTTTACTGGTTTTTGTATTGCCATCGAGTGTGTATAAGTGTTTGCTTCCATTGTAAATCAAAGACATGAATGTGAATACAGTTTCAATTCATCTGTTATCATTTTCTTTATAAGTGCAACACCCTGACCCTTAATTGGAAAATAAATAGAAAATTAATTTAGGTGTTTCTTTAAACATGCTAGCCAATCATCAATCTCATGAAACGCTAGCAATAACAAAAACAACCAAACCACTAAGATACCCTTCATCTTCTACAAGCAATCATTTCAACAACTGTAATGCTATAATCGACACCTAGAAACCCGTCGATTCACTATCATCAATGCTTGCTTGGAGATGACGAGATGCTGGTGTAGGAAATTTCCGGATTAGGGAATCTCTCACCAATAATACGAACTAAGACATAAGTTGTTTAAGAATGCTCATTCGTCCGGGAGATCAGTCGATGCGACATCACAACGCTAGATCACGCCTGAGGATCCGTGCTTCTTCGACCGACCGTATCGCAGCGGCAGACCACCGTCGTTCAGTTTGTCTTCCACTCTCTCTCACATCCCTCTATCTGCAAGCCAATCTCTCGTCGGCAACGACGTCTGACACCGAAGCCTTGCACCTTGGATCTAACAGCAATTGATTAGGTTCCGGCGGACTTGGAGATTCGTTGATGGTGTTTAGATTCCTTTTATTGGCTTCAAATGGGTGAGGCCGTCAGTGATGGTTATTATTGCCAGAAACTTCTGCCACTGGAGTGTTAACGGCGACAGACATGGTGCAGATGGGTGGTTGCCTTTTTCGTTTGGGGTTGTGCAAGTGGGTTTTTATGATTTTAAGATTCAGTTTGTTTAAACTAAAAAGGAAAATTTAAATGAGGATAGTTTAGGCAGTTTAGATATAAAATGAGTCAGGATTAATAACAAACTGATACGTGTTAATAGCAACACCTTTCTTTTTCATTTTTCCCGAAGAGCTAGTTAGCAAGTACTACTACCACATATAGTCGATAATGGAGTAGTGATATAACGTACCTAAAACTCCAACTTGGTAAGACAGTGGGAATCCCATAGGATCAAATCTCCTCAACATGTAGTTTCCACCTTTAAGGAAACTATACTCTCCCCAAGTGATCATTCCCACAACCAAGTCATCCTTCTCAAACTCAGGGTTTTCAGAAGCCACAACTTTCCCAACACCATATGCATCAATAGCCTGTAATCACAAAAACAATTACACCAATCTGTAACCACAAAAGAAACTCTATCATTCAAGTATGCATTGTATAGCTGCTAGCTTACTTGTCCGGGACTGATGGCAGCAGCGGAACCTACAGCCTTTTGAGATGAGCTCTGAGTTTTCATACGGTTTATCTGGTAAGGGTCGATCGACACATACAGACTCTTCACAATGATGTCATTGGAACCGGGGGCAAGCGGGAGCGAAAGGGCTGATGTTTTCAGCTCAAAATCTGACTCTTTGGCCTCTCCGTCTACCTTAGACTTTATGGTGATGTACTTATTGGTTACCTCCATCTTCAACTAGCAAGCTCTTTGTGCATCAAAAGCTCAATAAATAGTCTCAGTCAGCTAGCCAGTGAAAGATGCTTTCGGTCAAGCCTGGTCCTAAGCCAATCTTTCCGACAAAATTGGAACCATACACAAAGGATAAACATAACATGGGCAATGAACGGATGACACATAAAAATCAAGAAAAAGACATTCTACCATTTTTGAAGCAAACATATCAACATTCATCTCTAGTAATATACTGAATCTTAGCATGCGGACTATCTTTTGAATCTGCATCCTAGTTAACTCACGCACCTTATATTTACAATTTTTATATAATGCGTATCATCCCACGATTAAAGATTGGTAAATAATGAAGTGTGAGATTTCATAAAAAAAAGTTTTTTTTTTGCCGATTTGCTGTAATAGTCTTCATTATAGTGTCAATTTACTATCCTATCTTTTTCTTCTGTCGTTTTCCTACCTTAGTATTTTTCCCAATATGTTTTTTATTTTATTTTTTATAATTTTTTTACTAATTAACTCACGCACCTTATATTTACAATTTTCATATAATATGTACTAAACCTGTCGCATCCCGGGGACTATTCTCGGTCCCGGAACACGACGGTAACCGCCGTAATCCCGATCTAGCAAGTAATCAATACGTCTTTCGACGTATTGATGACTCACCGGACTGAAACCACAAGGCTATAAATGAAATATACAACACATGAATAATAATATGAATGTCAAATACTGAATGACAAATGATCAGAGTAGCATACAAATGTTTTACAAGCGGAAGATAATAGAAAATACCCGAGACAGAAATAGTACATGAAAAAGTCTCGGAACACTGGGCCCGAATAAATGTCTCAGAGTATCCAACAGATTACAACATACGAAAATACGGAAATCAAGAAACATGAAAACCACACCAGAATGAGAGTCCTCGAAAAGTGAAGTGCACGATAACCGACGCTCCGCGATCTAGTCCAGCTCCTCTAGTGACGGGTGCTGTAGACCTGAAAAGATGTAGAGGTGAGCAACTCGTCCTCGCTAACCCAAATGGGGCCAAAGCCATCCAAGTCGGGGTTTAAAACCCATGAGAAAACATTTCGTATATATGTATATGTACTCGTAAGTACGAAAGAGCATGTGGAAATGTAAATGCACGGCACGCACACAAAGCTCGGTAAAACATGTGACCACATATGAAAGAACTCTCTGGATCTGAGCGGCCGAATCCCGGGTTTGTCTTCACTGCAAACCGGGGCCAACTATCTAAGCGCCCGAGTGCGCAGAATAGCGAGAGCGTCCATTTCCAGCTAACGCCCAACAAATAGCAGGCCACACTTACGTCACGTTTTACTCTGTACGAGACGAGCGTAAGCGGGATATATGAATAAAATAAACAGGGCATAGCCCCTCCGGAGGTTAACGGTCATCGACACCGTAGGAGTGCTAGAATACTAGGTCCCGTCGCTCTCAGGCCAAGCACCGGAAATCAGGACGACGGTACTACTTTTCGATCCAAAACTCACACACACACACACACCAAGTGCTATAAGAAGCATGTGGTCAAGCTTAAAACAATGCATCATTATTTAATAAATATAAAGTGAAAGAGCCGCCGACCCAAGAGGGTTTCGGCTCACCCATTGGGCGTGCTCCCCCTACCTGGTATGATGGTACAGCTGGCTGCGCTCCAACTCCTGGTCCTCCTGAAGTCTGCGTAGACGAGCTCCTGAGTCTGTGGGTGAGACAACAGTGATAGTCAGGTATAAGTAATTCGAGGTCTACTATCTACGACTAAGACTTGATAAACACTCTTTGTTTATCTTTCTGACATTAGGGTTTGACTTGTTTGACACTCCGATTCTCGAACCGGCGAGAGGTCGGAATTATTTCTTATTCAGTACTTACGTCGTTTTTGCCACGTTTACAAGTTAAAAGTCTTTAAAACGTTTAACCGTAGTGTTCGAAAACGTAAAATAGGTGTTCTACGGCATAAGTTAAAAGTCAACTTTGAAATAGTAAAAGTCAACGGTCAACAGTAAAGTCAACGGTCAACGGTCAAAAAGTCAACGGTCAAAAGTCAACGGTCAACCGGTCAAAAAGTCAAAAGTCAAATAGTCAACCGATCAAAGTAAACAGTAAAAGTAAAACTGTAACAGTAAAACAGTAACTGTGAATAGTAAAAACTGTAACCGTAAATAACTTAAACAGTCAGGGGCAAAATGGTAACTCTGCCCCTGGGTTAAAGTAAAAGCAAAACTGACACGGTAAAAACCAGAGTTTTTACCGTGCCGGTTCCCGATCGATTTCTCCGCCGGATTTGGCTGGTTTTCCGGCCAAATCGAGCCTCTAGACCTGCAAAACTCACTTCTACACAACTCCAACAACATAACAGGCCAAGATTTGAGAGAAAAGACAAAGATTTATACTCTTGAAGCTTCCCCACTGTTTTTCCGGCGGAGCTCCGCTCGGCCTCTCCTCCTTCCTCCTAGCTCTTGGGCAGCTCCTGGTGGCGCCTGGGAGGTTCCTTGCTCTCCAAACGTGTTGAAATGCTTCGATCTGTGCTGCACAGTAGAACCCGAGCTTTCTATCTCGGCTGGGCGGCGCTGGCTTCACCGGTGGTCTAGGTAAGGTCGCCGGAGCTGTGCGACCTCAATGGTGGTGGCGGTGAGGACTGACGCGCGCCGGGGCGGAGGGAGGTGGTGGCTGGTGTCGAGAGCAGTAGAGAGAGAGAGCTTTCTGTTTTCGAACGAAGACAGAAAGAGAAAGTGAAAGAAATGGAAGGAGACCAAAGCGGAAAGTGAGGGAGAAAGGGGGAAAAAGGAAAGATAAAGGAGTGGTGAGGAAAAGAGGGAAAGAGATAGGGTATTTAAAGAAAAACGAGTGGCCACGATTCGTCGATCGAATCAACGGCCACGATTTAACCCCAATTCCCAAAATAAATTCAAAACCAAAACCATTTTCGAAAATTCATTTCAAATAACCAAACGTCAAATATAAACGTAAAAGTCGTACGAAAAATTACGTGAAGTGTCGGAAAATATTCCGTAAATACTTTCACGCAAGTGGCGACGTGTCTAAACGTAAAAACGTTAGACGAAAATGACGACGTACTGAAAAGTAATCGGAATTAAACCCTAAGTGTGTCGGAAAATTAATTTAAAATTTCGGGGTCTCACAAAACCACAATGGTAAATTGGTAAATAACGAAGTGTGAGATTTCAAAAAAAATGATGAAGAGTTTTTTAGCGGATTTGCAATCATAGCTTTCACTATAGTGTCAATTTGCTACCATATCTTTTCCTTCTGCTGTTTTCCTACATTAGCTTTCACAAGTTAGCTGAATTGCTACCAAACCGTTAAATAAATCGATTTTAGTTATCTTTTCCGTTAAGAGCTCAACATATACGATGCACATGAGGCTATTTTCGTCTTTGACACAATTTTTGAGATTGGAAGAGAGAAGGTAATGGAGTTCATTTTGGTAATTCCTCAAAAGTCATGGATTGAATTTACGTCGAGAGCTCAACACATACGCATCCCTTCCCTGCAGACTAGTTATTCCTCTTCTTTCTTCATCACATCTCTCACCTGACTTACATAAACATTCAAAAAACCAAAATCAAAGAAAACCCTAAGAATTTAGGGATTTAGAAATTGGAGATTGGACATTGAAGATGGTGCTTTTTAATGCGGCCAGTACGGTGATTTAGGGGCGTACTGCTCCTTGGTAAGGCTCCCGGACCATGAGGGCGATGGTGACGGTGTCGCTGAAGACAATATGGAGGAGAGGGAAGAGCTCTTGCTTCGGCTACAAATTCACATTCATATCATGGACGGGGTGAGTGCAACACCCTGACCCTTAATTGGAAAATAATCTGAAAATTAATTAAGGTGTTTCTTTAAACATGCTAACCAATCATCAATCTCATGAAACTCTAGCAATAACAAAAACAACCAAACCATTAAGATACCCTTCATCTTCTACAAGCAACAACTGTAATGCTATAATCGACACCTAGAAACCCGTCGATTCACTATCATCAATGCTTGCTTGGAGATGACGAGATGTTGGTGTAGGAAATTTCCTGATTAGGGAATATCTCACCAATAATACGAACTAAGACATAAGTTGTTTAAGAATGCTCATTCGTCCGCTAGACTAGGTGGTGGAAGGAGTACCTGCAAAAGGCACTCAGACGTCCAAGTAAGTGTTTATTGTAAACGAGTGAAAAAGCCAAATCAGAATCAGATATGTTACCTGAGTTCCTACTCCCTTTATATAGGTGTGAACCTCAAGTCGTAATTATGCCACAATTAATTTTAACATTTACACATTACAAGCGTAACCACAAACTATACTTTTTGTCTGTGATTCTTATTGCACTTACAGTAGTAATAATTATGATAACGGTTACCGAATTTAGTACTGTATTGATGATGTGCTCTATAATCACCGTAGCTGCCGAAAATGTTGTAATCGTCGACATTCAACATCGCATTTGATACACTCTTAACAACCGCATAGCAGAGCCCGATTTCCTCATTTAATGGACGAATAACATAATATTCGCGATCACGGATTTGCAATTATGATTCCTGGTCACGGCATGCGATTGTGAGTCACGGTCGCAACTTGCGATTGTGAGTCACGGTCGCAACTTGCGATTGTGACTCACGGTTGCGTTTGTGATCTACCATTGCGACATCGTGGTTGTAGCTCGTGAATCGTGGTCGCGACATCTTGATCGTCGCCTTGTGACTCGCGATCGTGGTCGAAACATTATGGTCACGGTCGTGACTCGCGGCCTTACAGTCACATTCAACCTCTGGTGACTCGCGGTCGCAGTCCCAGTCACGGTTTTTATAGGTAATATGTTTTGCTCTTAGTTTAAGTCCCTTACCTCGAGGCTTGATGTCTCCTTATATAGTGGTTGCATAGATGAAACAGCCGGACATTAACTCTACTGTAACGTTCGCATTTATTCCCCTTATAATGGCAACAATCATGTCCTTATTGAATATTGTAACATCAACTGTACTTACAAGCAAATTTATGTCCCTATTAGTTGTGTCTGCACTTACTACCCATTCATTGCCCCTTTAATTACTTTCGTTACACATTTATTACTGGGAATCCTAGGGAGCACTATTTCAAACCCCCACAATGCCCCTGAATTTTTCTTTTTGGGGATTCAACCTACTACAAAATTTCTAAAAAGGCAAAATTCAGAAACTTCTCTTCTAAACATCACGAATCCAATTAACCTGCATAGCGGAGATCGATTTCCTCATTTAACGGATGAATACCATAATATTCGTGATCTCAGATTTGTAATTGTGACTGGCGGTCGCGACTTGCGATTGTGATTCGCGGTCTCAACTTGCGATTGTGATTCACAGTCGCCACTTGCGATTGTGACTCGTGGTTGCAGTCGTGATCACCGTCATGATTTGTGACGCGATCGCTTGGTCGTGGTTGTCCCTCGCGATCGTTGTCACGGTTGCGATCGCGCCTCGCACTCGTCAACACACCTCTTAGTCGCGGTTGTGATTGTCAATTAAAGGCGCTGAATACATTACCTCCCACAAAATCACCCTGATATCTTTAGCATGAGGAGAAAAACAATTTTCCACTTTAAACAACAACTGTTCGACCACAGATTATGTCTCGTGGGTGATTTCTCAATTTAATACGACGCATGTTCGCGTCCAACTCAAGCTTGCATCATGCCTATGCCTATGATTGCCTTTGTGTTCGTACTGGTGGTTTTCAGGCTTGCACTTGACCCCCACAACATTTGCGCTCGCCACTACGGCATCCGCTCTGCCGGTCGTCTCTGCGGCATTAGCGCTCTCGCTCGCCTCTACAACATTCGCGCTCTCGCTGACCTTCTGGGTGTGCTCTGACATTTTCCTGTTCCACACTTCGACCTTACGTTATGTGTTTCCCCTTGCACCCTACGCCTACACACACCTTTCTCCTTATGTCGCACTTGCATCGTGCCTTGCTCTTTATTTCACGGTAACATAGGTGAATGACATGACTTCTATCCCTTTTTCCATTCTGATTTGTTAAAGGTCTCCGTCATCACCCAATCCTAGCATCAAGAATGAGATATCTTCACATGCAACTCCCGCCATCACCTTTTAGGGAAAGGTGTTTCACACAGACAGTGTCAATTATTGGTGCAAAAAAAATTCAGATTAGGGAATCTCTCACCAATAATACAAACTAGGGCAGAAGTTGTTTAGGAATGCTTATTCGTCCACTAGACCAGGTGGGGGAGGGGGTACTTGAGTTCGTACCCCCTTTACTTGATCAGTATTTATTGTAAACGAGTGAAGAAGCCAAATCAGAATCAGATATGTTACTTGAGTTCGTACTCCCTTTATATAGGTGTGAACCTCAAATCGTAATTATGCCACAATTAATTTTTACATTTACAGATTACAAACGTAACCATAAACCCCCACACAAGACCAATCCAAGACAGGAATCGTAAGGAGATCAAGTTCTGGTAATGGCCCAATCTCCTTTTCCCGAATCTAGTCCCTCTTGTACTAAAAAAGAACCCCAGTTGGTGTTCTCCCTTTTCCCTAATCTTCTTATATCTCCTTCTCAAGTTCTCTTATTTTATTTATAATATTTTTATTTATTTATTTTGAATAAAGTGATATATAATTAGGCCTGACAGAATTGCACACGACATGATAATAACACGAAAATGAATGAAACTATAAGGATTTGGTTTGAGGTTTATATGTTCGGTTTCATATAGGGCCAGCACGATAAAAACACGATTTATAATGGTTTGGTTTAAACCAATAATACAAAAAGAACCCATTAAAATAAGGATATTTTTGTAATTTTTCATTTCCTTGTCTATCATAGGATATTTTTGTTTAAACCAATAATACAAAAAGAAACCTAAGGGCAACTGATTCTGTTCATCAGTCATCACCTCTCTTTCGTAAGAATTATGACTTTTTTTAGCTTACGTACATATTATAATTTTGAGTTTTTTTTAATATTGTCGTTACAGAAAAATTGAAGAAAAAAATTATTCATTATATTTTTTTAATTTAACGGTTTTTGAATGGTTAACACGATAATTTATGGTTTGGTTTTGGTTTTAGCATCTTGAATACGATAACTTAACAGTTTATTATCATGTGACACGATAAATAGACGAAACAAAATTAATCCGACACGAACATGATACGACACGATGTTTTGTCAGGCATATATATAATCCAATAACCCAAGTTGATAAGGTATTATAGTGAGGGTAGCAAAAAATGTTGTAGCCTAAAAACCCATGTAGCAGCTAGATCTCGTCCTCGTCCTTGTTAAGTCCACAGCCGCTCGAAAAGCCTCCATTCTTCCAGTGCCCCCAACAGTTTTTCCTATAACACCAGCAACAAATCGAGTCAGTTTATAGGTAAATTACAAAAATTTCCCTCACGCAGGGGTGGTCTTTGGGACGTGCGATGCGTATGGCCGCATAATGCCTCCAATTTCTGGGGGCCTTCAAAAAAATTTTAGCTACAAATATGTTATAATTACATTAAAAAACAATATACTAACCATAACTCATGTAGCACGGTTGTCTAGAGCTTGTCAGTTGGTGCCTAACCACCAAAGTTTAAGGCCCCATAGCCTCTTTTTTTGTGTTTTTATCCTCTTTCCCCTTCTCTTATTTAGTATTTTTCTATGTTTTTTTATCAACTGCGTGAGCTAAACTGACAACATCTCACTTACTAAAGAAAGACTATGTTGCTGGACCAAATGATACTCGACGTATTTTTTTGTATTTTTATTCTCACTTTTTTTCTTCCTTTTTTTTCTTATGTTTTCCATCCTTTTTTTCTGCGGAAGGAAGACCAAAAGATAGAGTCTAAGTCTATTTATGAAGGGCGGTATTGGCTAAGATTGATCTCAGCTACAGTACAAATAGAATATGACCCTCTTTCATTTCCTTATATTTTTCAGGCAGACCAGGTAACTCAAACCAATCAAATAGGGACACATGTTTTTTTAGATGTTGAAGAGATGACGGAGATTTAATCGTTTAACCTATAGGCTATAATTGGAGAAAATTTTCAATGCTACTGTAGCACCATGTGGCAATGCCTAGTGTAGACAAGGAAAGAGTTGAAATTATTGGTAATTAAGTATTGGGATTCAAATTCAAATTTCCTTTAATCTCTGTTTAGAACTTGGAAGCGTAGCATGTCAAACCCAATTGTTGGATGACCTCGGATATACATTTCCAACAAAAACATGGCCGCTGAAATTCTCATTACAAGAGAACAGCCTCAAAATACAAATTACTACAAACATTGCTATCGAGGATATCAATCAAATCAGGATCAAACCCCACACGACTAGCAAAATGAGCCTTCACACAGATTTCAATCAGTGTGTTATACAGCTATCTCACACGTATATTAGTGTGAGCAAACCATTAGTCACAGTACAGTCATGAACCTTCTATCCATGCTCTCGGGGGGTGGGCTAATACTAATCACACACGGGTTAAAAAGTCCGTAACAAATGTTAAAGTGGGTCCCATCACTTATTCAAAAATGTGATTCATTTATGAGATATCATTCAGTGTGTAATCCTAAGTCTAACACACGAAAATTAGTGTGAAAGAGTTATTGTATTTAAAATATATATATATTATTTCTGCATTTCTCTTGTTCTTGAACAGTAGATCTGAGATTGCAAACTGGAAGCACCCTAATCACCATTATCCCATTGACATGATAAGGCTTGGCTGCAAACAAACAAAGAAGACCAATTATACTACCATCATAGATTTTCCAAAAAATAAGATCAATATTTATTGTTTTACTTACCTTTGTCTCCAAATATTCTCGTGTTGAAATCCAGGGTACCTATCTCTCAACTTTGTTTGCGATTATATGCAGAGAACATATTTTTCAAACCTTTTCTCAATCGATCGAGCTATTTACCACAAATTATAACTCGACACAAGAACAACAAAACCAAAAATCATTCAAGTTAGAACCAATATTAACAAACTATACATAAGAGTATTTGGATAAGGGATACATGAGATTGAGAATATAGCTGAACCGCTCCACTTTGTTTTACATCTTGGATAGTCTCTTAATGAGAATAGAAGATGTAAGAGAAAGAAATGAGAATGGAGAAGATAAGTTGTAAAAACTACTGAAGAGAAAATATGATGAAAGATAGATTCAGGGATTGGAAAAGTTGGCTAAATATCAGCAACGTTGTTACAGATATATGTGTATTAAAACACAATTCTCTCAAAAATCCGTGTAACCACCTTCATCAACAAATATCTTTTAACTAGTATTCAACACAGATTTTTGAGAGAATTGTTTTTCTTACACACATTTATGTATATCACCTTTCACACGTATATCAGTAATAATAATTTTTGTTACAGAAAACTGTAACTATATAATTTATAAAAGTGAAAAAGTTAATCATGTATAACGAACTAATCTTTACTCTCTTAAATACTTGTGAGAGTTTTATCACACACGGATTACTGTGTGAACAAATAATATTATATTTCATAATTACAGTAATCTATGACTCTTTTACACAGATTTTTGTTGCTAATTTTATTGCATAAAGTGATATGGGCCCATAAAATTTTGTTCTCATGAATATTTATGACTTTTTATTTCTCACAATTTTGTGTGACTTTAAAATATAAGTGAGAATTAAATCTGTGTAAGATGTTTTTTTGCTAGTGCCACAAGATTAACAAAGAAGTCAAATTTCAAAACCCAAATTCAATTTCTCAGACAACAAACATAGAGTTTTGGGCTGTTGTTCTTAAATGGAGTACACAACATGGCAAGAGATACAAACTAGAGCTAGGTGAACGCCGGTGAGTTCTTCGAATTAATAAGTGTTGAACAAGGATATATATCAATTGATTACTCATTTTGGAGTTGGTTTAGGGTTTTGCATTTTGGCTGAGAATGAGATCGGTGGTTATAACATCTTTTTGAATCATCTGAAGAAGGTTTGTTGGGAGTTCAAGGATATAAGAAATGTAATCAAAATGAGTAGTGGCCGATTGATTTGTTGACTTTGCGAAGTCAAAGTATAGGGTTTCTAATTCGGATCAGTTGTGTATACTAAATTGTAACTAATCCGACCACTTCTTTTAAAGGGCCGGATTTAATGAGTTAGGCGAATATGATTGCTTAACTAGTATGATTGGTTTTGATTCATGTATTTAGTTTTGGTAGTTCAACTAGTGATCGGGTGAACGAGATCGGAGCCATTAAGACATGAAGTGGGGCCTGTGTCCCATTTATCATTTTGAATAAATTGGTTCTAGTTACTCAACGGGCACAAACAGTGGGTGTGCCCTAGTGGTGAAAAAGTTTACTTGTATATCTAAAGTTTGATGTTTGAATCTTCTAGCTGCATTTTTATTTTTACTCTTTTTTCCTTCTGTTTAACCTTGAGTTAACTTTTTTTTTTCTATTTAACCTAGTTAAATTTTACTCTATCTCCTTGAAGCATTTGTTTGTTTTAAGGTTTCTTTTAGCATCACCTTCGTTTAACCCCAAGTTAACTTTTTTTTCAATTGTTTTTTTTCTTCTGTTTGACCTAGTTAAATTTTACTCTATATCTTTGAAGTATTTGTTTGTTTTTAAGGTTTGGTTATGTTTCTTTTATCACCACCAATTTTTTTTGAATGAGTTAGTGAAATTATTACTAAATGTCATATATGATTTCTCACATTCATATAATACACGTATTAATTAATTAGATTGACAACACCATTATACTAAATGTATTCGAAAAAAAAAGAGGTATGTATGGAGAAGTAATAGCCGAAAATCCTAAGAGATAAATAGTCTCATGTCTACCTAAGGTCTCAGTCAGCATTATGCTCCTCGATCAGAATAATAAAATAGCCAGACATTAGCCAACATGCGAATAATAAAAAACCTCACTCAATACTTTCTTCTCTTTTTACCGTATTACATTACCGTATTTATACGAAAGAAATGAAAATAATAGTAATAAATTAATAATACAGATTCATATTCACGCCTTTGGTCCAAACATTAGGGCTTATACGGGGTTTTACAATTTACACTCCATAACCCCGAAAACCACCCTTCCTCTTCTTCTTCCCCTAAAATCCCCCAATCGCATTATCCGCCTTCTCCCTTCTCTCTCTCCTAGGGTTTCGCACCGGCGCCGGTTCCAGTTCGGAATTCGGATCCGCGGCAATGACGGCGAAGCAGCTGCTCTCGGTAATCGAATCGGCCCTTCTCGGCCCGCTGCCGCCGACCCCGTCGCAGAGGGTGGAGCTCATGCACGCCATTCGAACCTCTCTCCCGTCGCTCCAGTCCCTCCTCTCATATCCGGTACGGCTCTATTTTTGTTAGAATCGCAGAGATTTTGTAGCTAGCGAGTTCAGTGTAGGTTGTGTTTCTTGTTGATTGTTGACCTAATTTGTTTCTGTAGCCTCCTAAGCCATCGGACCGAGCTCAAGTTGAGTCTAAAGAAGTTAGGCTGCCGAATGCGATTTTGCTTGATGACCAGGACGTCCAGATTGTATGTAACCCTACCCTTTCGTGTTTTGTATGCTGGTTTTATGGTAATTAGGTGAATGAAAGCTTTGTGTATATGAATTGAAGAAAGATAAGTACTTGAAAGTAGTTCTAGTATGAGATTAGCTACAATGTGGTCGGTATTTGTGTGTATATTAGTGCATTTTTTGTATACAACACATGTATATATGCCTTCCATACAATCTGACATGTATTGAGTCAGCCTTACAGTTTGGCACCTGGTTCGTATGCCTAGTCGAGTGATCAATGTGGTTGTGGTTGGATACTTTAGAATACCAACATTTGGATTTCGTAGTTTTGATTCCTTTGTCAAACAAAGCCCTAAGAAAAAACTATGGATGATATTATTTCAGGTTATAGAGTTTTAGCCTTGTCTTGTGTGCTTCTTTATATCAGATACTTATACCTTGGGTGATGCAAATTTGCTTCATCATTGACATTTCTGGACCACTACTGATAATATTATTCCTATTGTTGTAGGCTTTGAAGTTAAGCGATGACCTCCATCTCAATGAGATTGATTGTGTACGTTTGATTGTCTCTGCAAATCAAGAGGTAAATTTGGCTTTCTCATTATATTCAATTCACCTAGAAGCTACTATTTACATGTTGGACAACCAAATTCATTGTGTATTGGTTTTCTTTTCTATTCCTAGTGGGGCTTAATGGGAAGAGAACCACTAGAAATTTTGCGCCTTGCAACTGGCCTCTGGTACACTGAGAGAAGGGATCTATTGACAGCTCTCTATACACTTCTAAGGGTATCTCCCTCCTGATCCTACTTGTCATTCTAAATCGATTTAGTTATTACTTTGATCCTTTTAGAAACTAACATAATATTGCTTTCACAGGCTGTCGTGCTTGATCAGGGGCTTGAAGCTGACGTTGTATCTGACATTCAAAAGTATTTGGAAAATCTTATCAAGAATGGGATTCGGCAGAGGTTGATCTCTCTTATAAAGGTTTGGAATGGTTTTTCCCTCTAAACGTTGTCTTGGATTTTAAATCTTCTGTTGAGAATCTGTTACTTTGGTAAGCTTACAGAGTGTTTCATGATTCTTCAGGGGAAAAAACTTGCGTCCATTGGACGCACTTGTCTAAACTCTCTCTTATTTGCATTAACCAATGTTGAATTAATCTTAACCGTTCAAATGTTGAATTAACCAATAAAGATCACCTTTGCGAAAGATCAATGTAAACAAAAATCATTTGCTCAGTCAAATGTGCCAAACTAATAGAAAATCCTGATGAAAGTTAGCAGTCTCATAATCAACCGTTCATTAGTTTGATAAATTTGATTGAGCAAACGATTCTTGTTTATTCTGAACTTTCACATAGCTGATCTTTATTGATTAATTCAATTTTTGAACGGTTAAGATATTGATTTACATTGAAAAATGTATGCAAATTAGAGAGAGAGTTTGGACGCAAGTATTTTCTGTCTTCAGGCTTGTTTCTGTGATCCAGTCCAATCTGCTTGTCAGAATATTGATATGACCATAAGACCTAGGATATTTTACTCTATTTTTCTACATTTGACAACTGAGGAAACGCCTATGCTACCAATTGCTTTGCATGTTTATGTATTTCTCAGATCATCAAAGACAAATTGTTGTTACTCTTCTGCTAATCTTCTTCCATGACTTCACAAAAGTATTCATCATGTTCAAAAATAAATCTTCTATTAATGATATGTTAATATGGAAGCAACTCTAAATTAGTCTCAAATGTCACTATGATTAGTTTCTTTTCATCAAGTTCACAATTACCGTCATTGTTTGATGTACCTTTAAGGAATTTAATTGGGTTTCGTTATAGGAACTTAATCGAGAAGAACCAGCTGGCCTGGGTGGGCCTTATTCTGAACGTTATGTTCTAGACTCTAGAGGTGCTCTTGTTGTAAGAAAAGCTGTTGTTTCCCGGGAAAGGCTCATACTGGGACATTGCCTCGTTCTTTCTATTCTGGTTGTGCGGCCAAGTAAGCAACATGTTTATGGGTTTGTTATTACAGTATAGCATTATTTTCTTACAACATCAGAAGAATTTAGGATATTCCATTTTATGCTAAATGCAGCTTAATTCATGCTTACAATGATAGAGCTTGACCTTTTTTAGATTACACATTGCATGCTGGACCACAAAATTTGGATGCATTTTGATTGACTCATCATTTCATTCTTGTGTTAAAGTAAATTTTCTATATTAACTGTATATAGCTTTTATTGGAATCATATGCATTATATGCTTCATTAAACAAAACCAATGACTTTCACATTATGTCGTTTGTTAAGACAGTTCATGTTTATATCCCCTTTTGTTATATCTTGCTTGCAGGTCCAAAGGATGTAAAGGATATATTCCTCATTTATAAAGATAGTGCTTCTGAACTTAGTGGGAATAATGACACAATAAAACGCCAGGTATGTTACTTCTGTTATGTTGAATGATTTAGTTACTTATTGTATATTTGTGATTTTGGCTTGGAAAATAGTGTAGAGTTAAGGCTACTTATCTTCTCGCGAAGACGAGTTTTATGTGCATCTATTTATTAGGTCAAGTATCTTTTTGTCCATTTGTGTTTGCTAATCATATTTCACTTTTGCAGATTACATTCAGTCTTCTTTTTTCTCTCGTGATTGCTTTTGTTTCAGACGCTCTGAGTGCAGCACCTGATAAAGCATCTGTCCTGTCCCAGGATGCCTCGTTTAGACATGAATTTCATGAAATTGTAAGACAAATTTTTTTGTGGTTTTCTTCTTTTTAGCGTTTGTGAACTTTCTGACCTGGATTTTGGAAATTGCTGCTCATCATCTGAGCTTCAGGTAATGGCAGCAGGAAATGATCCAAATGTTGAGGGATTCGTTGGCACGATAAGGCTTACTTGGGCTGTACACTTGATGTTAATACAAGACGCCCTTACCGGAAGGGATTCTATTTCAAGTGTTTCATCTAGGGATTCAGGTTATCTACAGTCGTGCTTGGAATTGGTTTTTTCAAAGAACGTTTTCCAGTTCATACTAGATGAAGTTCTTAAAACTGCTGCATATGAGGTTGGTTCTTATGCTCTTATGTTCTTGTTGACCAGTTGCTTCTTCCTCGTGTCACTTAAATCCTAGTATAAAAGTGTCAAACAACTAACATCAGGTACTTTAATGAGTCATTTTTATGGGACTGGCAACATATTAGTATCTATAGTTTTAGTTTTGTGAATTGCAATGAATTGGATCGAGTATTATAGGAAAATGGGTACACATATTAACTAGTTCTAATGTTTTGCACATCCAAGATAATGCACTGGGCATGTGTATTTACTGGAGTTGATAAGATCTCAATAGGTACTTTAGATTTACAATCGCAAATCCAATTCTATTTTATTTATCAATTGCCGTGATTGCTCCCAAGTTGTAATTGCTTGGTTTATTCAAAGCTCGTACTTATTTGGATTATAAGGTGCTCCAGTTGCAAAGTCATAATATAACCCAAGCTGCCTTACATCTAGTTCCATTAAATAAGTTGGTTTTCTATGCTTGGTTAATTGGCTGTTTGAGCCTTGTAGGGGATTGTTACGTTCTCCTGCAGATGGTGTCAAACTGAATCAATCTACAATATTAATTTTCCGACAGTCTTTCCTTTTGAATATATACAACCCTATATTGTTTTTCATTGGCATTCTGTAAGGATTGGTGTAACTTGTGCAGAATGATGATGAGGATATAAGCTATATGTACAACGCCTATCTTCACAAGTTGATCACTTGCTTCTTATCTCATCCAATTGCCAGAGACAAGGTTAGATTCAAAATAGTCAATCTAGTCAATTACTTTTTCTAACTGTGTTTTCATATTCATTCCAAAAATAAACTTTGTAGTCATTTTATATTTTTGTACCTCTTTCCAGTACTCAGCTTTCTGTTTCAACTCCTTACAGGTCAAAGAATCAAAAGAGAGGGCTATGAGCATGCTAAGTCCATATCGCCTGGTTGGATCACATGATTTTTCGCATGACAGTAACCAAACTTCACAATCATCTGAAAGTGGTCCTCTTCCATTCGTCTCTCTTTTGGAGTTTGTGAGTGGAATTTATCAGGTTAGCTTGAACTGAAAGTTAATTACTGAGGGGTGAGGAACTTATTAGTTTTATATAATTCTGAGTAAGGTTGAAGGATTATGTACTCTTGTGTGTGTGTGTGTGTTTTTTTATATATTTTTTTATATCATCCAGCTCTCTGGCATCTTGTGTGCTTTTACTTATAGGTTGCATCTCATATTTGCTTTCTTTGTAAATAATATTT
The DNA here is from genome assembly GCA_951800085.1 of Comarum palustre. Classification (NCBI taxonomy): domain Eukaryota; kingdom Viridiplantae; phylum Streptophyta; class Magnoliopsida; order Rosales; family Rosaceae; genus Comarum; species Comarum palustre. The sequence continues at coordinate 1,582,034 of OX637588.1, read as the reverse complement.
TCCAGAAGGAACCAGAGCTGTTATCTGGCAATGATGCCTTGTGGACATTTGTGAACTTTGCTGGAGAGGACCATACAAATTTTCAAACCCTTGTGGCTTTCTTGAATATGCTGAGTACCTTGGTATGCAGACAACTTTAAGCTGGTTAATACTTTTAAGCATGGTATACATAATAGTTTGATGTCCATCAATTGACTTTCATTTCAGGCTTCTAGTCAGGAAGGTGCTGCCAAGGTTTTTGAGTTGCTTCAGGGAAAAGTGTTTCGTTCTGTTGGGTGGAACACTTTGTTTGATAGCTTGTCAATTTATGACGAGAAGTTTAAACAGTCCCTTCAAACTGCTGGTGCCATGTTACCAGAACTCCCAGAGGGTGATGCAAAAGCACTTGTCTCTTATTTGAATGTCCTTCAAAAGGTTTGTGAGTGCAAAAGCTTTTCTGACTAAGTCCATGACTTGTTTCTAACTTGTCTCCTTGGTCATGTCTAGTTCACTTCTACCTCTAGCCCACCAAATTGAACCTGTCAATTCTTGTTAGGTTGATACCTATTAGCTCTCTGCGCAGAGGATAACAATGATAACATCACATCTTCTCATTGGTTTATGTTGAAAGGACTAACTTTTTTCTATATCTGCAGGTTGTGCAAAATGGAAATCCCCTTGAACGAAACAATTGGTTTTCTGATATTGAGCCTTTATTTAAGCTTCTTGGTTATGAGAATGTGCCTCCTTATCTAAAGGTAAATTGCTGTACTGAATTGCTGTCCAGAGTGTTTAGCATAGCATTATGGCATATATTGTTTCTGTTGGAAGCTTGTTGAATTTTACTTCACAGTAATTGATGTAACTGCTGCAGGGTGCCTTGCGTAATGCAATAACAACTTTTGTATATGTATCTCCTGTCCTAAAAGATACAGTCTGGAGTTATCTTGAGCAGTATGATCTCCCTGTGGTTGTTGGATCTCATGTTGGGAAGAGTACACAGCCCATGGCTGCACAGGTTGGTTTTTAGACTTTGCCTGAACCTGTTTGACTATTCTATGAAGACTTCTCTTCTTGCAACATATAATTAAACTCTTATATTTAAGCTGGTCTGAGGAACTTTTGTTGGTTCATATCTTGCAAAGGCCCAATTGTATCTTGTCACATAGATAAGTTCCTAATATACTATAATGACACAGTGACACTACTCAGATTCTCTGTTTTAAGGCTAGGTTTCAGGTAGCTAGTCTGGCAGTAAGTTTGATGAAACTCTCATGTATGTTACAGGTATATGACATGCAATTTGAGCTCAATGAAATAGAAGCAAGGAGAGAGCAATATCCTTCAACAATATCCTTCCTTAAGCTGTTAAATGCTCTTATATCTGAAGAAAGAGACTTAAGTGATAGAGGGCGCAGGTAACTGTTGCTGATTTGTTAAATGTTCCTTGGGAATTTTGACCTCTACTTTGTTTAAAATGTTTTGTATTGAAATTTTGAATAGTGATGTGAAGTTTCTCTGTTTTGCAGATTCATTGGAATTTTCAGGTTCATTTATGATCATGTTTTTAGGCCATTCCCTCAGAGAGCCTACGCCGATCCTTGTGAGAAATGGGAATTGGTAGTTGCATGTCTTCAGCACTTTCATATGTGAGTATATCCCATATTTAATTTTAGAAGCTTGTCTTTATGATTTTGGAGTTTATATGTTGCACATATGTTTATCTCAGCGTTTTGTTATCTAAACCAAAATCATTTGATTGGGATATGTGTAAAGTATTTCTGGTCATGTTGTAGAGTTTGGATTAATGTGGAAGTTTTTGTTCTTATCATATGAATTAATGTGCAGGATGTTGAGTCGGTATGACATCAGTGAAGAGGATATTGACGGTGTCATTGACCAATCTCAGCTTCCAACAGTAACACAATCTTCACTCCAGATGCAGCTACCAATTCTAGAATTGCTAAAAGTACGTTATTATCTTGTTCACATGTTTTCCTTATTGGATATCAAATAGAGCATGCATTTGCTGTTGATTCTTCTAAATTTTTAAAATTTCACACTGGTCGTGTTTATTGATTTTCCTTCTCCTTCCTGGACTTTTCTTTGCTTTTACTCAATTTGTTTGCTTATTTATATAATATCAGTTCTATCCTATGATTACAAAAGCTGCAGAAGCTAACTTAGATGTATATTAAACACCTATGTAAGTTGATTGAAGAATTCATGCATGCTAGGACTCCAACTGATCAAACAACTATTTGTCTTTTTGACTTGACCATAAGCTTACTGATAATTGTGGAATTTCATTTTTCATGAGTAAGTTATATTGTAGAATGTGCATGTGTTCTTGTTTTCTAAGTTAGTGTCTTTGCAGCAAAAGGAAACTATTCTTACTCTAACTACTTGTTTCAGGACTTCATGAGTGGAAAATCTGTTTTCCGGAACATCATGGGTATCCTTTTGCCGGGTGTCAATACCATCATAACTGAACGGGCAAATCAAGTGTATGGGAAACTCTTAGAGAAGGCTGTGCAACTATCTCTGGAGATAATAATCCTTGTATTGGAGAAGGATTTGCTTCTTTCTGATTTCTGGCGTCCTCTTTACCAGGTAGATACCGTGCAGGTTCATCAGCTATTTTAGTCTAGTATATTCCCTAAAAACTTTCTTCAAGGCGGAGTTATGCCTTTGAATCTGTGAATCACTATATTCTTCCTGGCATCTGTGACTGTCTGTCACCAACCATCCACTTTCCTGGGTATCTTAACTGAGGATTTTTACACATGCGGTGCTCTCCTTCCCAGGTGTCAGATTTGATCCTAGGTTTTGCTAGTGTCAAGTGGCTTTGGTTAAGTTAACCATCATAATTAGCACTCGCTGGATATATTTTGGGTGTCAACCCGAGTGAAACACTTTGTTTGCTTAAATCAGGTTCCTAATAGACTGCAGTCACAAAATGAACTGTATCTTTGCTAAAGAAACACACATGCAAAAGTAGATTATAATTTCAAAAGAGAAAAAAAAAAACCTCCACAATTTTGTTAACCTGTTGTCATATCCTGATATATGAAGCTGAGACAATGGATGCCCTACAACCATTTCCATGCCATTAGTACACAAATTTGGTTTATATATTTACTTTTCATAAGACAGACCTAAGGTGCTTTTGATTTATTTGACTCGGTGCTACCATGGAGTTCCATGCCAAATTATTTCAACGATGCTAGTGTCATGAAACTAATTACGTGCTCCTTTGATTTTCTTTTTGCAGCCTCTGGATGTTATACTGTCTCAAGATCATAATCAAATTATAGCTTTATTGGAATATGTCAGATATGATTTTCAACCACAGATTCAGCAGTGTTCTGTCAAAATCATGAGTACATTAAGGCAATTCGTTTTCTGAAATTCTTTCATTCACTTTTCTCTAGCGATCTAGTAGTGTGGTGGCACCTATCATTATAATTATTCTTTTCTGGTGACAGTTCTCGCATGGTTGGGCTGGTACAATTACTGCTAAAATCAAATGCTGCAAGCTGTTTGATTGAGGATTATGCAGCCTGCCTAGAATTACGATCAGAGGATTCTCAGATCATAGAGAACACTAGTGATGATCCAGGTGTACTGATATTGCAGGTTAGTGGGTACTTTCTTATTACTTTCTCCTTTCTGTTAACTATTACAATTTATAATACCCATGTCTTTTTTCTACATTTTGCACAGCTTCTAATTGACAATATCAGCCGGCCAGCCCCCAATATCACCCATTTGGTACTCAAATTTGATCTTGACAGTCCTATTGAGCGTTCGGTGCTACAACCAAAATTTCATTACAGGTATAGTTGATTTTATTTACCCCAATTCATGTCTATTTGTTTTTATTTCTGCTTCATGAATTCTGTGGTTAATTGTTATTTCAGCTGCTTGAAGGTTATCCTTGAGATCTTGGAGAAACTTTCAAAGCCTGATGTGAATATGTTGCTTCATGAATTTGGTTTTCAGGTAAGATTATATTATCACTACCTACACAGAAAATTTCCCATTTTCTTCCACCGAATTTGTTGACACTTTACTTTGCAGCTTCTTTATAAATTGTGCGTGGATCCACTGACATGTGATCCTACGATGGATCTGTTGAGTAGCAAGAAATATCAATTTTTCGTAAAGGTACCCCATCAATGTTGACATATCTGTGTAGTTCGAATTCTTTTTTAGCCCTTCTATTTCCATTCTCACATGTGTTTCCTAATTGTTGCAGCACCTAGATACGATTGGGGTTGCCCCACTTCCTAAAAGGAAGAACAACCAGGCCCTACGCATCAGTTCCCTTCATCAGGTTGCTTCTGTAGTGATTATTCATAGTATTTGCATGTTTTGTTGTACTTAAGTGGCTGTCATATTCCAAGTTCCAACTATGTTAGATGCCTTTCAATTCTATATGTTTGCCTGCATTTGTCATTCTAGTGAGCCTGCTCATGCATCTGTTAATAACCATTGTTCAAATGCGCAAATCCTATATCTATATGGTTCTTATGTTAATTCATTAAAACCATTCATTTAACTGTTCATAGAGAGCTTGGCTGTTGAAATTACTAGCAATCGAACTTCATGTTGGTGATGTCAATAAATCCACTCACCTAGAAACATCTCGCAGCATCCTTACACATCTTTTTGGGCAAGAAACTTTTGAAAATGGATTTGATCACCTCATTTCTCATTTGTCTTCTCCTCAAGACGGTGTTGAGCATGCTGGAGTCCAAACTGTTGGGAAGAGTAAGGTATTGTTTATTGCTTATATTCTCAAGTGATTTTTCTTTTCTGTCCAATGAATAACCTGCTATACTACATTTGAGCTATATTTGACAGTCTTCGTCTTGTCTCTTGTTATTCAGTGGTTGATATTGTATATTACTTAAGGTGCATGTGTATGAATTATTGAGCATTTAAAGTATTGAAAACATGCATGCTATGTCTGTATTCTCAATGTACAAAATCTTTATCTTTGGGGTTCTCCGGTCATTACCGATCCGTCTTCGGTTGGATGCCTCATTATAATACTGGCTCAAAAATCTCTTTTGGTAAAAGTTTTTGTCAGTTCTTTATTAGTAATCTTCTTGAAGTTTCCAAGTTTTCAGGTTCTTCAACAATAGGGGTTTTTGGTCCATGGGATACTATAAATGTAATAACGTTGTATATTTTCTTGACTTTTCCTTACTATTCTATTGTTGGGTTGAAGTTCAGGTGTTGGAGTTGCTTGAAGTGGTTCAGTTTAGATCCCCAGATACAAATACGAAGCTTACTGAGATTGTTTCCAATACGAAATATGATTTATTGGTAATCTTCTGATCCCAGCAACCTTGTATCTTTGACTTGCTAGTAATTTTCTGGTCCTAATATGCTTCATTGTTTCATTTGTACTGCATCAATGAATATGATTCCTAGGCAGAGGATGTAGTTTGTAATCCTACAACTTCTGGAAAGAGCGGTGTCCATTACTATTCAGAGCGTGGTGATCGATTAATAGACCTTGCCTCATTCCGTGATAAACTTTGGCAGGTTGGTTGCCTTAATTAAGTTCCAGATATGTAACTTTCATCCAATTGAATACAAAACATATGATCCTTGTGCTTGTCTTTTTCCTCAGAAATTCAATGCTGTTTATCCCCACTTGAGTAACATTGGAAATGAAGCAGAGCTTTACGATGCAAAAGAAACAATACAACAGTTGTTGAGATGGGGATGGAAGAACAATAAGAATGTTGAGGAGCAAGCTGCTCAACTTCATATGTTAACCGCCTGGTCGCAACTTGTTGAGGTTTGTTTGTATTGTATGTAGTAGTTTAGTTAACAAGTTTTCCTTTGGGTTCAACTACAGTTTTTGTTGACATTGTCATTTTTCTTCTCTAATTGTTTGTCTAGATCTCTGCCTCCGGTAGAATATCATCACTTGGACATCAATCTGAACTTCTATATCAGTATGTCCAACTCGACGTCTTTGTTTTTTTATTTTATATTTTTTATATTTATGCTGTCCATAACTTCTATTTTCTTGTGACTTGTCATAAACAGTATTCTTGTAGCTGCTCTGACTGCTTCTGCTTCTCCAGACTGTTCATTGAAGATGGCATTTTTGTTGTGCCAGGTATGTTATGTTGTTCTCCTTTCGTACAATGTTGCTGAAATTTGAATTCTGGTATATCTCTAATCAAATTAGATTTATACAGGTTGCACTGACATGCATGGCAAAGTTACGAGATGAAAGATTTTTATTCCCTGGTGCCTTTAGTTCTGATAACCAAGCATGCCTTGATATTATAATGGGCAAACAATTACCAAACACAGCTTGTAATTCAATCCTGTTTGGGGTCATATTCTCAATTCTTAGACAAGAATCCTCAGAAGCTTTAAGGAGACGGTATGATGCTTGTCTGAGATTGGTGAACTTCCTGTGCTTATCTCAATTTCTGAGTCACCATCTGACCAATAATTATTGTTTTCAGGCAATATGCACTGCTCCTTAGCTATTTTCAATATTGTCAGCATATGCTCAATCCAGATATCCCATCAACAGTTCTGCAATTTTTGTTGCTTGATGAGCAAGAGGGTGAATATCTGGATCTCCAGAAGGTCTGTAGTTTCATAATTTAATATGAAGTTTGTAAGTTGCTTAAATTATTATCGGACAGATCTCAGTAATGTGACACTGTATGTTATTTCCTCAGATCAATCGAGAACAAACAGAACTTGCTCGTGCCAATTTCTCTATCGTAAGAAAAGAAGCTCAATCTATTTTGGATTTGGTTAGTATTTCATTCTTTTCCTAATTGTTTTACATACGTTAGAGGACATGCTAGTAGTTTGGTTAGATTATGGACTAGTTAAGTGAGATGTGACTGGAGTACTTCAAAAGTGGCCAGGTAAGATGAGCCATTTTAGCTGAAATGAGTTTGAACACAAGGAGCCCATTTGAGATGCTTCTATAAGACTAGTTTTCAGATGTAGTTGAATCTCTCAGATGACTGTCCCTTTTCTTAATGTTGGTTTAGTGCATCTCTCAACTGTTCCTTATTGAACACTTTTGGACTGCTTGCTTAACTATTTATCGACTTCAGTTGTATTATACACTTCAGTTGTATTATACACTTCAGTTGTATTTATCGACTTCAGTTGTATTCTTGCCGCTTTCCAGGATCTTTCATTAGAATCAGTTTATATTTTACAATGAAAATTGCCCTTCATGTTCCTCATATTATTTTCTTTATTTATGAATCTTCAGGTAATAAAAGATGTTACTCATGGAAGTGAACTTGGGAAGACGATGTCACTTTATGTTTTGGATGCAATGATCTGTGTAGATCATGAGAGGTTTTTTCTTGGCGAACTTCAAAGCAGGGGTTTCCTGAGATCTTGTCTGACAAACATCAGCAGCTCATCTTATCAGGTACTGTTTAATCAACTAAGTCAACTTGTTAGCTGGACAACATTTAAAAATAAAATCTATAAGTAAATAAGAGTTAAAGCACACTGCTTTGGGTAGGCAGTTTTGTTTTTGTGAGTTGGTTGCCATCAGCACTGCCAAAGGTTTTTCCATTCTCCTTGGTTAAGAACATAGTGTAATAGGGAAAAAATTTGCCTTTTTAGATAGTGTAAAACCTAGGAGCAAGTAACATTCATCCCACCCAAAATTTGGTATATAACTCGCAAATATTTAGAAACTCCTTTATGTTGGCTGTAATTATATTTTTTATTTTTTTTGGTGTGGACTATGTAAGTTAATAATACTATTTAAACTGTTCTGGTCATCTTTATTTTCCACTTTTAATTACTTTAGAACTTTACGTATGTTACTTTTTTCTAGGATGATGTGCATTCTCGAAACTCAATGCAGCGAGCACAAACTCTGGAGGCTGAGCTTGCTTTGCTTTTGAGAATAAGCCACAAGTATGGGAAACCTGGAGCTCAGGTCATCTTCTCAATGGGGGTTTTGGAGCATATTGCTTCATGCAAGGCAGTCAACTTCTTCGTAAGTATTGCTAATGTAGTTCTTGCAATTTCTTGTATACCGTTCATCTAATTCATACTACTAGCAGGGAAGTTTGCGATGGGTTGACACTAAGAATCAAGGAGATGTTTCAGCGGTTGTCAACAAGCAAAGGATGATTGTAACTCCTATTCTGAGATTGGTGTTTTCTTTGTTGTCTCTAGTTGATACATCTGAATATTATGAGGTCAGCGATTATCCTTATTGTATAAGCAGATTTTGGTTTTGTTTTCTTTGTTTTCTCTAGTTGATGCATCTGAATTTATGAGGTCGGGCATCATCCTTTTGGTATAAGTAGATTTTGGTTTTCCTTTCAAAAGTTTTTGAAGTTTCTGACTTGTTGTCCAAGAATCCTTGTCTTGTCATGATTTCATCTGTTAACAAGTCCATTCTCTGTCGGATTTAAGTATGATGTGGGAACTGAAGATTGCCACCTAATAGTGTAGTTATTGTCCAAGTTCTAGAAAAAATCTTAATTCAAATTCAGTCTGCAACTGCTGTCAAATACTTTGTCTAAAAGGGGTCATTAATATCAGATTTTCATAAACATAATGAAGTTTCAGATGAAACCTGTATAACTTTATGACAATTCCATGCATCATGCATTGTTAGCTTATAGGATCTTAGTGTCCTTTATAAATGTTTTGAAAGTAACATTACAGACCATAGGCATCGTCTTGTTTAGGGTTAGTCAGTCTTGTTCTTATATTTCCTTAAAGCTGTTAGTCAGTCTCATCTATTTGTTTCTTTTGTTTTCTTATATTACAATTTGGATTTATAACAGGTGAAGAGTAAAGTTGTTCGGGAAGTTATAGATTTTGTCAAGGCACATAGATCACTTTTTGATCATGTTCTTCGGGAAGATGTTTCTCAAAATGATGAGTTGGTGATGGAGCAGATAAACCTTGTTGTTGGTATATTGAGCAAGGTATGAACATTAAGTGTGTTTTTGTTTGCATAAGACTTGTTACACAAGATGCGGTCATTTCCCTTTCAATCAGTCAGCTTAATTAATATGCTCCCAAACTTGCTTTTTCAATCATAAAATGGTCAGGAAAGAGGTATTATATCCATTCTGACAGCCTCCTGCAGGATCTGTTAAATCCGTTGTTCCATTCCCACATGTGCTGTATACTTGTAATGCTCATCTGCTGTTTTTGTCCACTCTTTGCAAAAAGTGCGATGCTTTAAATTTTCTCCCTCCTTTTTAGGTTTGGCCATATGAAGAGAGTGACGAGTCTGGCTTTGTCCAAGGGCTTTTCTCTTTGATGCATGCTCTTTTCTCTCGTGACTATGAGGCTCTGAGTTCTGCTCAACCAGTTCGATCTGTTGAGGTTTGCAATAACTACTTATAGTTCAGATACTTGCCATCCATGAGGTATAGTTTTTTATATTTTCTTGGCAACTTAACAGAATCACAGGAAGACAGAGCTTAACGCATTTCGGATATGCTTCGGCCTCAGCTCATATCTATATTTTCTTGTCACAAAGAAGTCCTTTAGACTGCAGGTATGTATGGTTGGCCTGATCTGAATGATTTTACCCATGGACCCCCACAACAAAGATCTGTTAATAAGGCTCTTGCCAACTGGCTTTCATACAGGTCTCAGACATGCCTCCTGACTACAATGCTGCTGTTTCCTTGCAACAGCCGACATTGAGTTTGCTCGGATCTTTTCTCACTTCCTTAACAAGTGCTCTTGAAAGAGCTGCTGAAGAAAAATCCTTACTTCTTAATAGGGTAAATCTGAGGAAAACAACTTTTTTGCGTTCTCACATCACTTGAGCAATATTATGAATATGAAAGTGACGATTATGTATACACTGCAGATTCGAGACATAAATGAAGTGTCAAGACAGGAGGTGGATGAAATTAACAATATGTATGCACGGCAAGTATGTGTTTCATCATCTGACAATATACAGAAAAGGTACACTCCCTAACTTTGTTGGGAAAAGTAGACCCATTCTGTTGTGAAGGTTTTTCTAGATTTGTTTCTCAGAGTATCTGGTTTAGCTGTGGTGCAGTGTGATGTGTTTTGCAAGTTTGAGTTATGACGTATTTTTCGTTTTTTTAAACAATAGCGAACATCAAAATACAAGTAATAGCTGGTGTGAAAAGGAAAATGAAAGCCTATTTCAGTGCTCAGTTTGTATTTCAGTTTCCTTGGTAAAACAAGCTAATCATATTGTGTGGCGAACATATTTTTATGTTTTTAAGCAAGAGTGAACATAAAATACAACTGGTGAAATTAAACGATCAATAGTGACAATTAAAGCCTAGTTCAACACTGAATTTCAGGTTCCCTGGCAGAATAAGAAGCTAAGTTCAGTTAGATAGCTATTTTATGTGTATTACCATTAAATCACTTGCTCTGAAAAAGTCGCCTATTTTTTATGTTTTATTTATTTATTTATTTATTTATCATGAAGTGTCTGTTTCCTAATAAAATTCATCGATTTTACAGGAGGTATATTGCGATGGTGGAGATGTGCCACGTTGTCGGGAATAGAAATCAGCTAATAACTATATTACTTCCACTAGTGGAGCATGTGCTGAATGTCCTCCTAAGCCATTTTCAGGATAGGTATGGGATCTTATCTTCTTCCCGCTTCCCCTGCCTTGGCTTTTTTCTGGAGAAGGGTTGTAGGAGATTGTATCATTGTCGGACCAAAAATGAAAAAAGTGATCATATTTATGTAAATATTCACATATCAGTTCCCACCTTTAATTATTTGTAATTGGGAAGGCTGCTGCCTCCTGGTACTAATGATTCATGACTTTGATTTCATCTGTGTTTGAAGTATAGTTGGTATTCGTTGGCAACTTTCTTTGGTTAATCCTGCTTTTTCTTTGCAGCTCTTTGGCATCTGATCCTCCTCGCTCTTTCAAGACAATTACATACGGTGCCACCTCCGGCCCAGCACAAGACATATCTTTGTTGTGCGGAAATCTTATTTCTATTTTAGAAAGACTTGAGTTACTTAGTGAGGTATGCGTCTATAGCCTGGTCTTTCTTTTTTGCTACCACTTTAAGGATGGTAAAAGCTGTGTGGACAACCTTGGTTTGGGAAAATTCAATCTTACGGGCTTTGGTTTGCCCTTTAGAATCAGGCCAGTTATTTGCTTCTGGAAGTCTTAACATTTTCTTTTATGATTTTATTTTTTTTCAGGACAAAATAGGCCACAATCTTAAGGTTTTCAGAAGATTAGTGACTTCGCTCAAGGAAATGACGATCCAGAAGTTGTCCTCTTGAAAATATTCTTAATAGGTTACTCTGATCCAAAATCACGTTGATGTACCTGTAATTTCATATATTCTATCTGTGCGTTGTGTAGGAGCCACTTGGCTCAGGTATTAGGGGTAGGCGAGGAGCTTGGGAGTAATGCGGCATTGTAATTTTGTACACATCAGTACAAATCCAATTTGAGCAACAGCATTAGTTGGATCATCAAACCATACAAATTAATCATCAGTGATACTGGATTCTCAAAAACTGTTATTGTGCAAAAATTTGGACTATTAAAATTGGATTATTATATCCGGTAAGAGTTGAACAAAGTATGTCCCTGACTGATACGGTACCAGCAAGCTGTGCCGGTTTAGTTACTGATCGGGTACTCTTGTGGATTGGGACATTGTTGGGTACCCCATGATGTAGGATTGGTATTCAATGAAAATTGAAAATGGCATTGAATATAGAGGTTGATTTTCAACAAATGGGATTATTTGTGATGTCCTTATTGCAAGTGACAATCATAGAGCCTCCCCTAAAGCTAAACATTTAGTTAACTCCAATCATAGCGCTAGAAACCCCAGTCTAGCCTCCCCTAAACTTGAACATTTAGTTAACTCCAGGTAATTCGCACAAGTTTAAAGAAGAAAAATGGTACAAGCTCTCAGATGATCAAGTACTTCTAGTGCAATTGGCCACATGTTTGGACAATTTCTTTTCAATTTTCCTGAACTTCCCGATCCAAAGAAACAAGGAAGCTGTCATCGTATCAAACGTTTGCCACTACAGATGAAGACGACGAACCTATCCCCGTGTACATAAGAACTAAGATTTTGAGTGTTAATCTTGTAAATTTGTTGTCATGTACAATCTGTGCGCTTGGCTCACGCAAATTAATTCCAATAACGTACCTTTTGTCCAGCCAAGCAAACCACATCTGCTTTGTATTTCATCATCGCCATCACCACTAGATTATCCTAGTTCAAGGTAAATACGGCCGGCTCTGTAATCTGGCATGGTTGCCAATCTTTCCTTCACATATTTTTGTGTGATTTTCGATTCCTCTGAGTTTGCAGGTTGGCAAATTGAAGTTGTTCCGGCAACGATTATTTGGTACATTTCTGGCGATTATTTTGTTCTTTCTCGTTGAACAGGACCCTCATACTAGAACTCTAGAAGTCAGTTTCAATGACTGCAGTGCTGGCTAGTTTTTACTTTCTTTTGTTTCCTTTTTCGATCTGATTGGTAAATAAAGTTGCTTAAACTTGCGTACTTGCCTGTAGTAGTGGAGAATTCGAGTTCTAGTAGAAATAGGAAACTAGTATGTCTAAACTGGATTTGGAATCCTTATCCGACTCCAAGTAGAAATTGGAAACTATTATTTGTCTAGTTTCCTAATCGTTTCAGCAGTATATATGACAGAATGGCCCTGCCATTCATAGTCATTTTGACATTACTACAATTGGCTTAGTAGCCGAGCACAGCGTCATTGCCATTCCTTTCTTCTTTCATCAATTATGACATATATTTTTTAATTTTTTATTGATTGAATTTGATTTGTAATATATTAAAAAATAATTATTTTCAAATTTGTAGTTTGCAATTATCACACAAAAACCCTAGCTGCTCTCTCTCACAGAGGAAAAACACAGTTGGTTGTGGTGCTCTCTCTCTCGGCCGAACGTCGTCGGCACCCTGCCACCACGTTCTAGTTCCGAAGGGGATTAAAGGTCGAATTTATGACATGGCTCCAAGACAGAGGTGACTTTTAGTTTTGATGATTTTGGGGTGGAACGTTTCTCCTCGGTCTGCTCTTTTGCGATCCAAGCCTATCCCGGGTATGGACCTATGTCGGAGAGGGAGGTACCGTTGACGACATGTTGCACGGTGGAGATCCTTTCCTTGGCGGCGACATCAAGATACAAGTCACGCTGGTTGGGCGCGGCGGCAGGTTGAACAGTCAACGACGTCGAAGGTTTGTTGGGAAGACTACAGATTTGGTCGAGTCTTTGTATGTGGGCTGTGTTACTAGGTTCTTGGGCATAGTTGGATAGTTCTTTATTTTCTTGCAATCATTTATTTTGTTTTTTAGTGTTTGGATCTGATTTTTAGATCTCAAATAAGTCCTTGCTCGTTCGAGTTTGCTAGAAGTATGTCATAGATTCCAATAGTATTGATTTTGGTAGCTGATTCGTTGTTACAAGAACCCAGAATATTGCCGACCTTTGGTCGAGCATATTATTAGCCTGTGTAGATATTGCAATGAGGAGATCCTGGGCATGGAAATTCTGGGGCAGCGTACTTGTCCTAGTAATTGCTTCTTATATTGGTCAAGTTAACTCAACCGGTTGCTCATTTCGATGCTCTTTGGATTTATTGATATGTCAGTCTCTAATTTTCTGGGAGATGATATGTAGTTTGAAGCTAGTGGTATTCGATAGTAGTTGTAATCCCTTGTTAGGTACTGTGATTGCTTTGTAATTGCAGTTTTATTGAATGAAATTTTGTTTGATAAAAAAATTATAGTTTGCAAGTTAATGTGTTTAGGGTTTATTAAGTTATCAAGTTCATGATATTTGATATATGTTGATTTATTAAGTTATCAAATATGGTGTTTTTCTTAGTTAATTGATATTCTGACGACTTTTGTAGATTTGTATGGACTCTAAATGCATTCAAAATTTGCTCATGCCTTACAGGAACTGTTATGTAAAAAATTTAGACATCCTTTATTTGTTGAAATAAATAAATTGGTTCACACCGAAACCAACCTGCATCGCACCGAAAAATTGTGAGACCAGATTATTCAAAAATAGAAAGAAAAACAATTTGATTGATGTTTGAAATATTATAAAACCGTTAAAAATGATTCGATTACGGTTTGAGTCTTAAACCGAACTGCACCCGCCCGTAGAATCTGAGGTCCTAGCGTCACATGGGTGTTGCCCGTCTTGGCCTCGATCACTATGATCACACAGAATGTGGTTTTATTTACCACCATTCTCAACGTACAAGAGGTACTTGTAGTGCACAAAATTAAAGAAACCAGAATAAGAATAGTAGGTATGTATTGGAATTCGGGAGAGTATTTCATGCTCTGTTGAAAGACAAAAAAATAGAAAAAATAAAAATGAACAAAAAACAAAAGTGTAAGGAGATAATCGGACGGTGTGAATTGAACGGGTCACGGACGGTGACGCTGCACCGAATAATTTTCGTTTGAATTCATGATTTGTTCGTTTTACAGTAGAAGGCTAGCTTACATTTATGCAGAGAGGTTGTATATTTGCTATCTAAGTTAAGCACCAAATTTGAACGAAAAGGGGCCGGAAAGACAAACCATTCATCAGTCAGAAAATAATGAATACAAACACAGAACGAAAAGGAAAGACAAACTGATCACCTAAAGGAACTGGGAATACACAAGGAGAACTGAGGAAATCTCATCGCAGGTGCTATAGTTGACTGTCTAGCTGGATTATGGTTCACAGCCAGGGATTTGCGAAACCTGCTTTCTCATATATATTCCGATGATATTATATCTAAACCCTTTTTCATGAAGTAAATAAAAAATATTGAAATCCATATTAATAGAGAATTAACAATCTGATATATTTATTGTGAAAAAGAAAATTAGCAACTGTTTAGTTTGTATGATTATGGTTTCTCAGAAGGTCCTTCTAGTCTTATATAGTCATACATGACTCCTTGGAAAGATGAAGTGCCCCCTCTCGACTGAGTAAGATAGATTGTGTTGCTTCCTTCGCGTAGTAAATTGCTAGGTACATCAGTACTCCAGAACCAGTATAAACCATGGATTCCATGTCTTGCTATAGCATTATCGTCACCGATTAGCCCTGTCGTAAAAAGAGGCTTGCTATTCACATTGTTAACCCGAACTTCTACCTCTGCATAAGTAGCCGACGCCAATGCCAGTTGAAGTGTGTAGGTTCCGGGATTGACAGCATCGAGTTCAAACTGTATCTGCCATGTAGTTCCTACATACCGGCCATTTCCTACACTTCTAGTCACTTGAGCATAGAACCAGTCGTCATGGTAATTGTTAGCACCAACATTGTAGATGAGGTCCTTTTGAGGGTAAAGCTCAGAATAACGTGACCACAAACCGTATTGCCTGAACTTATCCAACTGACTTCCGTTGTACAACCTGTTCATGAGAGTTGGATATGGATCTGGTATGTAGAACTCAGCAGCTGTTCGATCAGGAATGCCGATTTCCCACAATGTAGGACCGATTCTTGGAGAATTGTAAGTAATACTACCCACTTGGATCTTACTTCCTGGCTCAATTCTAATGTCAACTTCATATTTGTAATCTCCAACTATCCCTGGAACAGATGCATACAGACTATAGTGCCCGGGTCTAACATTTTCAATGTTGAAATTGCCCTTTTCATCTGTCTGAGTCCAAAATTGGTATCCCTTGCTTTCCGTCTGCCATGATCCAACTTCTCCGGGTGCAGCCAATCCCACATAAGCCGAACTTGCCACACGAACTGGAATGTATCGATCATTTACTAGTAACTGGCCTGAAACCGATCCACGTTGATTTGCAGGAGGATAGTCTGGAGAACTAACGAAATTGTATGGCCAACTTTTTTCTTCTTGAGCCATTTGATCCTTGGCATTGTTCCATAGTGTACGGATCACTGAAGAACTGTCTGAGCTTGGAGCTGCTGAGTTAAGATAGACAAAGACAGGTCCGAAAACCTTCTTCCATGCCTCACCTTCTTGAAACTTCAGCCCAACTTCTTTTCCAACATAATGATAACAAGAAAACACAGTCATTGAAGTTGGTCCAACGTGGGAGGTGAGGTCCTGCTTGAAAGGGCCAGCCATACGAGACTCGTCACTAGGTGTGATCATCCAGAATCCCACAGGTGGTGCCATAGAAATCCAACCATGCACCTTGATATCTTTGTCCTCGGCCGAGTACTGATACTTATCATCAACTTCCCCTGCAAATTCAGGATTACTTGTGTCCTTGCCCAAGAGAACAGCTTCTTTAAATGCCAGTGGCCTGCCGAGTGCTCGGTCCTCGGCTGTTGGCATGAACCTTTGCCTTGTGTCCGATAGCGCCATGTACCCAAACTTGGCTTGTTGAAGCTTGAAAGCTACTCTAAGTGTCTCCATGTCCCCTCCTGGCCACCCTTGAAGGCGCTCGAAGATGGCATAGGTGTAGAACCCGGAACGTCCTCGCTGCATTATGTACCTTTTGTCAACATTCACCGGGACTGTCACGCCCCGGGGGAGGTTGGCATTGTATGTGGTGGTGAAAGAAACTTCTACTTGGTCCGGCGTCTGCGTGATCACTTTGAACTGTGTTCCCTGTAGTTTGTACTGTGTTTTTGGCGTCTCTCCGGGGTTATTCCAAACCACATCCCAGTACCCTCTATCACCTTCCTTATTCTTGATTTCAAGCAAGTTGTCAATTCCTCCGTACCTTAATCCAATAACATCCCCACCAGGGCTAGAAAAAGTTATCTGAACAAGCTTATTGTCCAACACAACTCCACCTTGTACCATCTTGATCTCCACCGCATCTTGACTTGATAGTCCATAACTTATCGGTGTTCTTGCCACGGCATCAACAAAGCAAAAACAACTCAGAACAATCACCGCTAATAATACCGCCTCTAGATTCCTCCCACCTGGTTTCCTTGTCATTCTTCTCAATTTGACAAGAATTCTGATGACAGGTATTTATAGACTAACCTACAACCCAAATACTATCAAGAATTGGAAAAAGCTTTCATCTAGAAACTGGTTTCCGTTGATCTTTTCACCATTACATGTTATACAATATATAGGAACCAGATATACACATCTTCTGCATAATGCTGCATATCTACATTAATGTCTATATCAAAATTGAAGCATAATCTAAGCGATTGTAAAACTGGCTGCATAATCGCAGCATATTCATAGCAAGATCAGATCTGTAATGAACATTCAGTCTCTTTAACATTACTTGAACTAAATATATCAAAAAAGAAGCATAATCTAAGCGATTGTAAAACTGATTGCATAATCGCAGCCTAATCATAGCAAGATCATATATGTAATGATCTAATTAACTGTATCAAAAATGAAGCATAATATAATGGATTGTTAAGCTGATTGCATAATCGCAGCATAATCATAGCAGCTATACACATCTTCTGCATAATGCCGCAAATTTACATTAATGACTATCAAAACAGAAGCATAGTCTAAGGGGATTGTACAACAGGTTGCATAATTGCAGCATTGTAACGAAAAAACATTCACTCTCTTTAACACTACCTGAACTAACTAGGAAAACCCCACTTCTCTAGACTATACTATTCAAAAAAGCAATCCTAGCCAGAGATCTAATCCAACGGTTCAAAACAACATTCCCCCATGAAAAGTCTCCATAGATTTCACTGACCGTTGACACCACCCTGACCTTCCCTTCTTTCCCCAAAATCTTAGACCCCAAAACTCTGCAACAAAATCAAATCCCAAAACCCTATTTTCCCCAAAATCAAAATTTCCGGGAAAACCCAAAAAGGAACCCACTTTCCGATCTAAAAAATGGCCAATGCTTGGAAACGAGACAAACCCATCAGACCCATCTTCCTTCTCTGCTCCTTGGCTCTCTTCCTCCTCTTCTTCTTCATCTTCCTCACTTTCCAAAACCCTACCTCCTCCCTAAACCCCAACCCCATTATTCTAAGCCCAATCCGCGGCCCAATTCAGCCCTTCAATTGCGATCTATGCTCCCAATCCCACCCAGTCATCGCCAACGTGGTTGAAGGTCTCAAGTACCCATTTCTCTACTCACTCGCCGATTTGGGTAACTTGCCGGAGAAGCCACACAAGAACATTGTGAGAATGCTGAAGGGGAAGGGGTTTAGGAGACCCGATATTTCGGAGACAATTCAGGAGGTTTTGGGGAGGTTGAGGAACGAAGGGAAGGGGAATGGGGCTGTGGTGGACGTTGGGGGCAATGTGGGTATTGCTAGCTTTGCTGCGGCGGTGATGGGGTTTCGGGTTTATGCTTTCGAGCCGGTTTTGGAGAATTTGCAGAGGATTTGTGATGGGATTTATTTGAATCGTGTTAGGGATTTGGTTACTGTGTTTGAGGCTGCTGCGTCGGACCGCCTTGGGAATATTACCTTCCATAAGGTAGTCCTGCTCATTTTTATTGTATCAATATTTGTGTTCATTGAATTGGTAGAATAGATGCATGGTTGATTGAGTGGTTTACAACTTCATTTTGGCTGAAATAGTAGAAGAACAGATACCTGCGAAGTCGAGAACAGATCACATTTGTGCTGGCTTGTTGCTTTTACATTTCTTTGCAGGGTTAAGTTTTAGTCAATTTTGGTTTTGTGGCTTTGGTATACATTGTTGTGTTAATGCTGTTTCAACTTCTGGTGTTTATGAGAGTGCATAAGCTAGTATGTGTGCTAGTGTTTCAAATCTAAGTCTAGTGAACACTGGATTTGAAATGTGAGAGTACATAGGATTGTAAATCAAAGTGAGCTAGTATGTGTAAATGTGTTTCAAATCTAAGTCTAGTGAACACTAGATTTGAAATGTGAGAGCTATGAATGTAATCAATGTGATTGGATCCTTATGCTTGTCAGTTATGGTTGTGCATTGGCTGTAGTAGTGTGTGGTTACTTGTGGGACTGAGAATATAAAGATGCAATATCTGAGGCTTCTGCTAGCATAAATTAACTGATGCTCTTTCATTATTTTCCCGGCAATAGATAACTGTAGATAGGCTGTTGGAAATTTTTATTAATAATGTGTTGCTAATGTAAATTTTGCTTATGTTACCAGTTGGTTGGTCGTCTGGACAACAGTGCTGTTTCGGCCACTGGTGCAAAGTTGGCTTTTAAGTCTAATGAGGAGATAGCAGTTCAAGTAAGGACTGTCCCTCTCGATGATGTAATTCCAGAATCTGAACCTGTTCTTCTGCTCAAAATTGATGTTCAAGGCTGGGAATATCATGTGCTGAAAGGAGCTAAGAAGTTACTATCAAGAGCTGCAAGTGAAGCACCATATCTCATTTATGAGGAAGACGAGCGTCTGTTGGAGGCCAGTAATACCACTAAAGTAGAGATCCGAAAGTTCCTTTCTAGTGTGGGTTACCGTCACTGCATGCAGCATGGCACAGATGCACACTGCACCAAGGAGGGTTAACACATTATATTGTATCTCGAGTTTTGCTACAAGAAAACAGATCCAAATGATAGTTAAAATCCGTGACAGATTACTCAAACACGATTCTCTCATATAAGTTATTCAGTGGTCTTTCAGATATCACTATACCAACATGAGAAACTGCATTCTAAATAGTGGATATCTGTAACATATCTTACTCCATTTCTGGTGGTTGGAGACAAGCTTTTAATTGTTATGGGAAACCTTATGTGGAAAGACATTGTAAGATATACAGGTGCAAAAGTTGTATGTTGAGATTAACCAAATTCCTTGTAGCCGGCTTCTCGCTAAGTTTTGATTTCATATCTAGGAGATGCCTATGAGGCTATTCATTGTAAAATTCTGGGTTGTTTTTGGTTGCTTGTTCTTGGTTCTTACTGATGTGTTATGTTTTGAGGATGTTGACTTCACCATCTGTAACAGCTGTGCTAGTAGGCAGAATAAAATTCCTCCATTTCATCGTGTTTTCCTTTCAACTAGAGATTTCATCTGATTGTTTATCAAGAATACAAACATGTTCTTCCTTGGGACAAGTTGAGTAGGCAACAGTTTACACATCTATTCAGTACATTCTTCTGTGAACACATTTGGACTTTGAAGAGTTGAACAAAGCTGAGTAGCAAACTATGAAAACAGAAGGCATTTCTTTGAATATATCGTTACAGATTCTTATAGAATTGAATACACAAAAGATTACAGGTAAAGTCTCTGAGATGGTGACTGTCAAGAGTAAAGTGCTAAATTTGAGTTTGATGAAAAACACATGCTGTCAGCTGCATGAAGGGACTGTAAACATGTTGAATTCCAGAATATAGAACCCCATTTGTTGAACCCTATCAATGCAAATAGCATTCTAGCTACTGATTTATGCATGCCTCAAAAGAGTAGTGTCTTTGCTATCAGAACCACAATTCAGCAACTGTAACGGCAATGCTCCAGCCATGAAGATTATTTTGGTCCACTGGTTTGGGAAGGGCCTGCTCTCTCCACCATGACATCATACAGCTGCTTCCCATTCTGCTCATCACATAACACCACATATCAAATCATTGTATTATATTACATAAAATCCCTCTTTATCTTCTGTATAATTTGATGCCAAAACTAGTAATGTTCTTCATTCAAAACCTCAATCAGTTTCTAGCATAAGACTAGACATTGAACGTCACTCACACAGTAAAGCTTAATACTTAGATACTTACAAATATCACAGGAAAGAAGTGGACTTGTCCTTCTGACTTTGTTTGAGTCTCTTTGAAATACACCAGAATAGGAAAATTTGGCCACCAAAGCTCCCAGTTCACAAATGATGAGTATCTACATTCAGAAAATAAGTGAACTGGCTTATCTTTTAATGACATCCAATGGGTTTGTAGATAGAGTATACTTACTTCCAACGGTTTTTACCACCCACAAAGACATTTTCACCCGAATTCTCAAGCTCATCCCCTACTTTTACTTCCTAAATAAACAAATATCAGACACAAGAAGTGAAAGTAACATAAAGTCCGAGTGAACATGCATCATACCAATACTAGATCTTCTATTAAACCCCAAATAATGAAGGAAAAGACTTCATCACTTAGTTTCAGAAAACTAAGAAGGTAAGTGAACAAACCAGAGCTTCTCCATCGAAGACAAATCGTACTCTAGTAGTCTGGAAGAAGAAACACCAGAACAAAATAATCAGCTTCTCGAATATTAACATTTGATCTTGTCTACTAAACTCTGATATCAACAGTATCTTGTATTCTAATCATCTCTACTATAGTGATTTACCTGAAACAATAGGAGTAAACCAAGAAGACCAACAGGCGCAGCTGGTAAAAGATTGTTTGTATAAGCTAACCCACCAGATAGACCTGTTTCAGTTAACATACGCAACATCATATATAAGGACTCCATAAAGATAAGTTAACATTGTTTATAGAAGAGGAGAGTTGGTAGTCAATTATCAAATGCATATGGTTCTGAAAGCATATTAGTATAAAAAAGGCGAAAATCCGTAGACTACATCAAACAATCAACTTGGCTCATTCAAGAGTAAACCAGTGAAATGGGATCAGAAATTCTGCAAGCATAACTTGAAGGAACTTAAGAGTAGGCCATAGCAGTACCTAGCAGCACAATTGGAATCCGGTAATCCGGCTCAGGTATCACAGTCTCTCTGGTGGTCTTGACTTTCCTTCCAAACTATCAAAGATGAAAATTGACATCAAAATTGGCACACAGAATTTGATCACTAGCAAAATCCAACACCAACCATTCAAAGTTCTTGCTTCCCACCCAATTTTGTTTTCCTTAATACTTTAACACCTCTCATATAGCAAAAGAAACACATCCTAACTCAATTTCAGGCAACAAAAACCAAACCCAATACTTGAAATTATACAAGGATCAAGTAACAAACCACTGAGTTCACCACAAGTGAACCACCATACTTTTTCCTCAGCAAACTATGATCATGTAGCAAATTTCCATTACCAAGACTCCTGAAGCTGCTAACAAACCCACCAAGTTCTTTATCTGTTTGAAGAAACACACTTCTCAATCCAACACACAGAAAAAGCTACAATTGCCATTCAATTAGCAGTAAACACACAGTAAAAAACCAACAGTTAAAACACCAAATCACTATCCTTACTTTTTGGAGAGACAAAACAAGGAGCTGACAAGAGAGCGCTTGCCATTTCCTTCAAGTTCGGAAAACAAGTGTGCTGCTCTTGTTTCTGAACGGCAGGAAATGCTTCCAGACTGCCAGTGAATTTACGAATATGACCTCGTCTTCTCTAAAAGACACTAATTTGAGAAAGGGGCATTTGCGGTCTTTGAGAGGGTAGAGCCTTATCTTGTCCAACGTGCAGTCGTCACCAACTATTAAAACCCACTTGAAGTCTCAGTTTGAGCTCACAGATAAGAGGTCGTACTAAAACCTCTACAAGTCTAGAAACCTCATCAAAATGGCAACTTGTTCTTTTCTTTGCTTAACACCAGTTCGTTCATTCAAGTCCTCAAACAAACCAGGTAACTCTTGTCTCTCTCTCACACTCGTTCACTACTTCACTCAATGGGTTATAATTTTTTGTGAATTATCTGGGTTTTCTTAATTCAATGCGTTAATTTGATTGTGTAGGAGTTTTAATTGGGAAATTGGAAGGTGGTAAAGTTCTTCGGGTCAATGAAGCGTTTCAGAACTCAAAAGCTGCAAAGACTCAATCTTGGGAGATCAAGGTGATACATTTGTTATCAAAACTCAAAACCCAGTTTAGCCTTTTGTTCAAATCTCTCATTTGGGTTTCTGGATTCGGATTTATTAGCTCTATATATATATATATATATATATATATATATATATATTCGGTGTTCGATTTTCTGTGAAATTGAAATTTTACTTTTTCTAGAAAAACAAAATGAAACAAAAATTAAATGTTTGCGGGCTCTGTGATGTGGGCCACGTCATGCAGGTTTGGGCCTTTGTGGGCTTAATGGACTGCGGGCTGCCTCAATCAATAATATAAAAGAAAAATAAGAAAAACATAAGCAGATTGGGTTTTTGCGGGCACGTGTCATGTCATGGCAGTCTGGGCCTTGATGGGCCTAACGGGCTGGAAGATGGACCATTTAAAATATAATTTTACATGCTGTGGGGTGTTAATTACAGACCTTTAAGATTCTCCTCCGATTAAACCCCCTGAAAGCAAGTCGTCGGCCTGACGTCACAGTCGCGGGGTTACGTGACGGCAGCGGTGGCGAAGGTTTCAAAGCGGCTGAGGAAAACGCTTGGAGGAGCGAGGAACTGAAATGGGTTCTCACTGAGTTGTAAAATTGTTACTTTGGAGTGAAATAGTTTATAAGCAATTTATATCAAACAATGATGGAAAATGAATTGTTGTGGAGTTAGTAATGGAAGCATGCATGAGAATTGTTGTAAACGTTGGAAAACTTTGAATGGATATTTGGAGGTTACCCCTGTTGAATGTTGTTTTTCTTCTATTGAATTCACTTTGGTTTTGTCTTTCAGGCAACAGATGGTAAACAAACCGCCAAGGTCAATAGCATAGTCTGTAGTGATTGTGAGGGAAATGGTAAGTAATCAACATTTTGTCAACTTTATGTTAGGCTATATATATTCGCTTGATGCATTAGAATCAAATCTCCGAATATGAGCATGCATGCTTTTCAACTAATCTGCAACTTTTTACTCTTTGTTAGCATCTGCATAGGAGGATTTGAGCTGACCAATTGATTCAATTCATTGAAACAGGTGCTAAAGCTTGTTCTCAATGCAAGGGTATTGGAGTTAATTCTGAAGACCACTTCAATGGACAGTTCAAAGCCGGTGGGCTATGTTGGCTTTGCAGGTAAATCTCTTTTCTCCCCTGCCATGCTGCTAAGTGTTGGTATTACACCACAAGAGCTATATAACATGTATTTACCATCATGATTTCCGTCAAAGAGCGAAGCGAAGCTATCCTATTAGAGAGCTTAAACATCCATTGAATTTCTTCTTCTGAAACCTTGGTCTCTTTTACAAGTTTGTGCTTGTTTCTGAGTATATCTGCTACATATCTTGCAGGGGTAAAAGGGAAATTCTGTGTGGAGAATGCAATGGCGCTGGGTTCCTTGGAGGATTCATGAGCACACACGACGCCTAGAAAGAACAGAAATCCTATCAGAAAATGCCGAAGGAATGTTTTCACTTTTCAGTGTTTCTATAGTGAGTTTTGTACTATGGATATGTAAGAGAACTAGTTGATTAGTTCATTTGGTTGGAGACTGGAATGTTTTACATACTGTTGAAGAACAGCTGAACTGTTATTGGGTAAAAAATGCACCAGGTAGGGGTCGAACCTACCACTTGAGCTACAAGCGCTTGTATGAATGAGGATGTGAAAACAATGTATTTATGCTATTAGCGGTGATGGTAAAGAGTGAGATTGAATACACATTAACAGGCAACACTTGTCACGACCTTTAACAGAGCCAATTATACAATTAGCTTGTCTGCGACTTTTGTTAGCATCGTATCGGAGGTTTGAGCTGACATATCTTCTCATTCGTCATATCAGAGTGCTATAGCTTGTTCTCGGTGCAAAGTTCCTGGCGTTTAATTATTCTGCAGACCACAGACCACTCCGAGGGCAGTGGGCTAGCTATGTTGGCTAGGTAACCTTTGCCTTGTTAATTTTAGGTGTTTGTATTCAACTCTTGGATTTATTTTATTTTTATTGCAGGATGAGGATCTTGTTTACGTGACTCCCAAACCATGTAGAAATCACTGCACAGTTTGTTCACGATTGTTCAGATAGAAGACGTAATTAATTAAAACAACTGAGCTTTGAGTTATGATCATAGTATTTATTGTTGGTACATGGTAATATTTGGAATTAAATTCAGTTTAACCCGATGAAGTTTAGGGGCAACTTCATGTTTGTTGTTAAACTTTCAATTTCATCAGAATACCCCTTAATCTTTCCAAATTCAATCAGTCATGTCCAATTTAACAGATACCATCCAACTTGTCTGTGTGATTTTCTTATCAAATAGGTTTGGTAGTGTGAGGGGCCGACGAGAGAGATAATGTTTAAGAGGGGAATGCATATTATAACATTTGGAATTAAGGAAATGATGATGAAGATTGCCCAGATGTCATTGAGAGCAATTTGTGGAGAATTTATGGGGGAGGATCGAAGAAGAAAGAGCATTGTCGTGTGTGTGTTTTTTTCCTTAGAAATAAAATGATCATTCTAGCCCTTTCATTGGGCCATATTAATAGACTTAACGTCTAATTTGGACAGAGTTTGTTAAATTAGGTACGACTGATTAAAATTGGAAAGCTTAAGGAAAGTTTAAGATGATGAAATTGAAAGTTTAAGGACTAATATGAAGTTACCCCTAAACTTCAATGAGATAAACTGAATTTAATTCTAATATTTGAGTTATATATGATTGTAATTGGAATCGTTTAATGAAAAGTAGCACATGGTTTATTATTTGGATACGATCAGATCACACTAAATCCTTGTCATCTACGTAAATAAAAAGTGTGTTGGTATATTGATTGTTGAAGTCTTTATACAAAGTGCGAGCAAGAAAGTTCTAGTTTGATTAGGAATTATTCATATGTATGATTAAATATGATTAATGAGATAACATTGATAATTCATTTGATTGATTCCTTTAATTGATTTGGTAATCATTATATATTTGGAATACATAATCTTGGCAGATGAGTTCTCATGGTTAGGATCTCATATATATATGATAATGTGTTGATAAAGGAAACAAGGTCTATTTCTAATAGGTCTGACTTGATATTTGTATTGAAGTTAATAAATACATGGAGATTGCATGTGGAAAAGAAATCCTACGTTGTGTAGGATATTCTTTTATATTTAAAGGAAAATATCTTGTGATTCTATACCGACTAGATTTCCTTTTTGGACATCAAATAGGGTTATTGGCGCAAGAATATTGATATATAAAGAAGACGCATGCTACATGGAGGAACACCTTTGGAGCGTATTTTTTAGTGATTATCTCTGAACGCATAGTGTTTGAGAGATAATATTTCCGCTGCCATATTCTGTGAGGTCACAAGTTCAACTGTTTCTTGTTGAGTTGAACTTGTTATATATGAGTGTAATTCTCTCATGATTTGGAGAGAAGATTATTAAAGTCTTAAGAATAGGAACGGTTCCTTGAAGAGATAAGAAGAAAGCTATCTACCTAGAGAGATAGGAATTTGTATTAGAATAGGGTTTTAAAGTTGTGTAAGACTCTACGCAAATTCATATAGTTGAGATCGTTTTATAAGTTTGTGCTCCGCTGTATTTTTTTCTCTAATTTGAGGTTTTTACATAGCGTTAAAATCTGGTGTTTTATTCTTTATTTTATGTCCAGTTCGTCGAGAATTGAAATCGTATTTCAATCTCCGCTGCACCTTCTACAATTAATACCTTCAAAGTGGATGCATATTTGGGAAGACTGTGGCAACCTTACTCAACAACAATCATAATGCAAAGTTTCCTGGAAAGCTTCATAGCTCCAACAGGATGGTTGGGTTGGGATGGAAGATCGAGTTCGACCGGATTATTCTATGCTGAATATGCTAATCAAAGACCAGGAGCAAACACTACTAGAGTTAATTGGAAACGGTATACAAATTCACAGTTCGGACCAGTGTTCGGACCGTCTTCAATGGAGACCAATGGTTACCATCAACTGTAGTTCCGTATGATCCAAACCTAATATCAGAGATTTGTATTTACTGAACGTAGGGCATCTCCTGCTTCTTCATCATAACAGTCTTGGAGATTGATATTTTTTTTGCTTTATCTGAAAGGTGTATTTTGATTTTCTTAAGTTGTTTTAGTGGTTATTCTTTTGTAATTATTTTCTTCTAGGATGTTTTTAAAAATATATATATATATATATATATATATATTAATAACTCACACATCTCATATATGTCCGTGAGGTTTGAACTCATAACTTCAAAGTTGTCAGTTAAACACCTTAACCAATCAAGCCACAGCTTCTAGGATGTTAATCAAGTAACTAATCGTTTCCGTTTGTGTGACGATTGACTGGATGAGAATATCGTTTAGTTGACTGTAAAACCAAGTAGAAATTGTTCTAAAATATGCTCGCAATCGTTCAGACTGAAGACGTTTAACTAATAAATCTTCTCAACCGTTGATTATGTTAACGTGAGTCAGAATAGGAATGTAAATATATTATAGTTATGTCACAGATTAATTTTCGTTATTCTATAGTTAATAGTTACTATTTATATTCCTTGTAAGCTCTTATATAAACCTCCATGATGAGATGAATAATATGTTAGAAAGTTAATTCTCTCTATATCATTATATTTAAGTGATTATTACATTTAAATATAATCTGCAACAGCGTACTGCAGCTGTTAAGCTGTTACAACCTTACGATCGGACGTGTAAGATGTTTAACAGCAGCTGGTGTTATAGTTTAGAGCTATAAGAACAACTCCTTGTAGCTCCAGGAGCACCAAGAAGGTAGAGAAGTGTGCGACAGCACTAGTGTACTCATTCTCCCTAGAATTTCTGTGTTTCAGTGTATACACGTATGTATATACTTATACTTGGAGCTTTCATACAGTGATCAAGAAGTTCACAAGTGAAATGAAGTGATACATCAAATTAAAGTTAAAAAAATAGGAAAATGGAATTCATAATTCATAAATTAATTTAAAGGCGTGATAGGATGAGGCTTATTTACATAATGAACAATTGTTTTTCTATAGCAAAGTAACTGTATCCGATGTCTCCAAGGTCAAAGCTTACAACATCAAGAGTGCGCTAATAGAAACACAAGATCACAACAGCAACAACGCTATCATGACAATATTAGACGGAGAATTTCTCCTGAATGTTTGAATGATTTCTCGGTTTCTTCCAAGCAATGGTTCTTTTCCTCCCTAGTCCAGCTCTGATGCAATCAATAGAGTCAGATCAAGCCAACAGATGCAGACAATAAATATTGCAATAAAAAAGCAAGTAACTTACCTCCGCAACTATGTTCAATTTCTCCCTTACATTCTGCAACAATTGGGAAAGTTCACCATCCCATTTATAGAATTCCAAATCTTTCTTGTCGAGGATCATTTCAGCCACCTGAAGTACGGGAAGAGCAAAAGAAATCAGTTAAAAACTCCCTCGTTCGTTATTGCACATAACTACATCTTTTATCTACAATTAACTATCAAGTTATCGAAAGCTAACCCTGTGACAATCAAAACCTGTTTCCCTAAAGTCACATCAACAAATAAAACATCACCCAGTCCTCTAGATCAGACTGAACCAGCTCCACACACTTAAATATGAAATACCCACAATCCCACATGAGCTAAATGGTAGTTCAAACTTCAAACAATATGAAGCAATAGTTGTATACCTTTTTCCCAATCATTCGACCACCAGCTGAATGAGCGAAATATATATTGTAGAAGTGGCAGAGAAATGCTTGAGGATCCTTCTCCGACAACTGCTTAAGATACTCAGCATAGGTGATACCTGGAGCAGAAGGTTCTGGTATAGCATGGCCTTGCTCTTTGAACCACTCCAAATCTTTGGCCAACTTTTCAGACCTTTCCAATCCAGTATTTCTAAACTCAGCATCTACATCCAAAAGACCACATAACAGCATCACACATTAGATCTCGGTATAGTTACAGTACAGGACGCAAACACACAGACTATCAGATGTTTGCCAAGATAACATTGCCCTTACAATTAACACAGAACATGTTTTCAAAACAAGTCCCATATCCAATATTTCCCAAGCAACAGAGTGGGCACCTGTTCGATTTGAATTGGCTCTGATTATACCATACAACTTATGTGCTAGCTGCTACATGTATGATAATGACATAATGTTATTCGATAAATAAACATTAACATACACAAATCAACAGCTAGCTCATGAACTCTAATTCATTGGTAGACCTATTCCTATATCATATGTGAAGATTGTACATAAATAATAATGATCAATCAAAACTTGTAACAGTCATAACTTATAAGCACATAAAAAAGCAACTATAAACTCACAAGAAGGGAAGGGAGCCCTGTCAACAATCCCTTCAAGCGTATCATACACCAGCTTGCTATCCACCAGAAACCTCAAGTACCCTTCCACCGTAGGGTCCCACTTAGCCACAGACCTCTCCTGAGGCTCCTTCACTTCCTTCTCACCCTCCTTAGCCTGGTCTCTCGTATGCAGCTTCATCGCCACAAACCTCATCTCCTCCACAAACCCCTTCCCCTCTCCCGGGTACCTCTTCTTCTGCGGCATCTCCGCCGTCGTCGCCGACACGACTCCGGCGGCGGACTTCAAGGGTACGCTGGATGTCATCTTGGGAAACGAAACCCTGAAATTATTGGGCAAGAAATCTGACGACGGTAGCTTGAACTGGGGTTTGTTGAGGAGGGTATGGGATTGGGAGAATTGGGTTAAAGAAGCCATTACTTGAAGACCCAGAAGAGTAAGAAAGCTCTGAGAGACTTCTTCTGTGGCGTGACGGAGAATTTGTCGGATTAAAATAAAAATTTAGTGGGGTGTGGCTTGAGGGCTGCGTCACGTACTCTTCAAGGCAAAGCGATGGAGTATTGTAAAGTGATGATGGTGGAGTATGGGGGTGTCTGTGATTTGTTTTGTATCAAGAATTTTCAATGCTAGAGGGTGTGGTTTTGAGTTTGAGATTTCTGTGTTTTAATGGTTTAGTTTACTGGTGGGATAGAGACGAGAGGGAGAAGGGTCAGGGGATGAACGGCGTCGTTTTGGGAGTTGTGGGTGGAGAATTTTTGTGGATGGGAGTTTGTTATAGGCTGTTTTTGTGTCGGGCCGGATCGGGCTTAAAAAATTAAAATCTGGACCTGAACTTGAAAATATTGGGCCGGGTCGAGTTTTTTATTTGCTAAACCCGGCCACTTCAGGTTCAATTCGGGCCGGGTTTTTAGGTCAGTTTTGTCTTAAACTTTCTAAGATAAGACTAAGGGAGAGAGGTGAGTTGGCAAGGGAAGGAGGCGAGCCTGCGAGGGAAGGAGGCGAGCCTGCGAGGGAGATCGATGGAGAGACCGAGACACTGAGGAAGTGTGGGAGGCTGGGAGGGAGTCGGGGACTGAGGGAGTGAGAATGTGAGGGAGGCGAGCAAGGGAGGGAGGCGAGGGAGAATTGGGAGATCGATGGAGAGATTGAGAAAGTGAGGGAGGGAGTTGTGACTGAGGGAGTGAGAATGTAAGGGAGGTGAGCCCGCAAGGGAGGGAGGCGGGCCTACGAGGTAGGGAGACGAGAGGCTGAGGGCTGTGAGGAAGAGGGAGTGAGGGACTGAGAAGGAGTGAGGGGCTGAGAGATTTGAGGCTGAGGCGTCGAAAGTCAAAACCTAAGGTTTGAGACTGAGTAGGCTAATGGGCTTTAGTATAACTAGACTGGGATAAATGAAAAATGGGCTTCAATCGGGTTTTGGTCAGACCTTCACATATGGAACCCGCCCGGAGCCGATAGTATTGTAAACGGTCCGGGTTTAGCCCGACTCGGAAATTTCAAAGTTACAACCCGACTCGTTTAGGCCGGGTTTGGGCCAAACCAGTCCGGTTTTTGGGTTAAAATTACACCCCTAGTTTGTTGTGGAGTGTGGAACAGTCTTCTGACTAGATTATGTGTTTTTTTCATGTCAAAACTATAACATTATTGTGTGCTTAATCCAAAAATGAAATGAAAAATTACATGTCATTATCTTTTGAGACTGAGTAGGCTAATGGGCTTTAGTATAACTAGACTGGGATAAATGAAAAATGGGCTTCAATCGGGTTTTGGTCAGACCTTCACATATGGAACCCGCCCCGAGCCGATAGTATTGTAAACGGTTCGGGTTTAGCCCGACTCGGAAATTTCAAAGTTACAACCCAACTCGTCTAGGCCGGGTTCGGGCCAAACCAGTCTTCTAACTAGACTGGGATAAATGAAAAATGGGCTTCAATCGGGTTTTGGTCAGACCTTCACATATGGAACCCGCCCCGAGCCGATAGTATTGTAAACGGTCCAGGTTTAGCCCGACTCGGAAATTTCAAAGTTACAACCCGACTCGTTTAGGCCGGGTTTCGGGCCAAACCAGTCCGGTTTTTGGGTTAAAATTACACCCCTAGTTTGTTGTGGAGTGTGGAACAGTCTTCTGACTAGATTATGTGTTTTTTTCATGTCAAAACTATTACATTATTGTGTGCTTAATCCAAAAATGAAATGAAAAATTACATGTCATTATCTTTTGTCGGACAATCGTGGTTTGGTTGGTTAAAGTGTTTAACTAACAACTTTAAGGTTACGGGTTCAAATCTCACAGACATATATAAAGTGTGCGAGTTATTAATAAAAAGTTAAAAAAACATGTCATTATCTCTAGTTTTGTAAATGTTTATCAATCATCATCTAAAATAGAAATGTTTTCGGTACAGAAACATTTATCACTTAGCGACAAACTAAATTGAACCATCTATCTCAACCTTAAAGAGAACGAAACATAAAGAGAACGAAACATAACAAGTAATTATTTGTAACCAGCATCGTCTTGTGTATATTACATATTACGGTAGGTAATGTTGGGACTATATGTGAGCCTATGATTAGTAGTTTCATTTGTAGGAGTAAAATGTGATTAGTTGACTCAACTTATTTTGTTTTTCTTGTAGTCTTTTTTTTTCATTTGGGAATCTTCAGCTCAATAATCGGCCCTGTTGTTTATTTTTTTGCTTGAGTCGATTTCTTTAGCTTGCTTGACTCAATTCTTTTTGTTTTTCTGGGAATCTTAATTTCGATAAGTGGTACTATTATTTATGTGTTTTTTTTGCTCCACTCAATTGATGCAGCCTCTAGTTACGAATGAATGCTAACTCAGGTTGATTGCATGATCCATTAATAACCGGGCTTTACAAGTCCAATAATAGCACAGCACAACGGTACGACCCACTGATAAATGGTCCAACAAATATATAATTTCTCATTTTTTATTTTTTTATTTTTGTTTACTTCGGGAACCTTATAATTGGCACTCAGTCTTTCTTTTCTCTTCCATACGCTGATTTTCTTGGTCACCATAGAGACATTATCAATCTCTGGAACAGATGCTGATACAATTAATGGCTTTTTGTAGCCAGAAAAGAGCTTCAGAGGATTCACCAAAAATTGCAGCAGCAAAGGCAAATCTCTCACAACAGCCTTTGTTTA
The DNA here is from genome assembly GCA_951800085.1 of Comarum palustre. NCBI lineage: Eukaryota > Viridiplantae > Streptophyta > Magnoliopsida > Rosales > Rosaceae > Comarum > Comarum palustre. Next base: position 1,549,795 of record OX637588.1, on the reverse strand, counting down.
CCACCTTTTGCATGTAATTCGGTAGGGCTGTTTTGCCGGGTAAGAAAAAACGAAACCCAAACCTGAAATTTTCGGGTCGGTCCAGGTCGGGTTTTCGGGCCGGGCCGAGTTTCCGAGTTTTCAGGTTAAAAAAATTTCAAAGTTCAAATCCAAGTTTACTAATGAATAAGGTTTGCGGAACACGTTTTTTTGATTATAAAACAAGTTTAATTGGATGTTTTTATGATGAAGAAGTGAGCATGAGTTGAATGTTTAATTTGACGACATCTCCACCGCCCCTTCCACTCACCGCGCTTTTACTTTCCTCAATGTCGTCGCTCTCGATAATGTTGTAAGTCAATCAATTCCTCTTTTTTTCGATTCGATTCATTCCCAATTCAAGAGTAGAGACTGAAGAGTGAAGGAATAGGGTTTTTTGCTATTTATTAGCTAGTAGTAACCCAATAAAAATACAACACCTAAGCTAACAATACCTACATTTCAAGTTTTCGACCCGGTCCGGGTTTTAAGATGTGAAACCCGACCCGGTTCGGTAGTTTTTAATTCGATCCGAGTTTAGCCTGACCCAGAAAATTTACTTTCAAAACCCGACCTGATCGGTCTGGGTTTCCGTCCAAAAAACAGCCCTATAATTCGGCCCTCTAATCATCCAGTATGTAGCCTTGGCAAATGTAAATTAGCAATACCAACTTAATACCCACATTTGAGTTGTAACATGAGTACAAGCGTCTAGGGACGGATGCAGGTGTATAACTAGATGGGCTCAAGCCCACCTTGAAGTTCTGGTAAAAAAATCAGGGTATATATATATATATATATATATATATATATATATATTTATGTTCAAGCTCACCCTAGAAAAAAAATTATTCTTCACCTAATTATTCTTCCTAGACTCCCAGTTCGGTAGTTTCTCTTCCCACCTGCCTCCACTCCCCTGCAGCCCTCCACCCTAATTCCCTACATCCCTAATTATTCAACTTCTCACCAGACCCACCCGCCTCCAGCTCCAACCGTGAACCCTCCATGGCTCCACCCACTTGGTCACTAACCCACTTCCCAGACCCAGTTTCCACTTCCCGCCCGCCTGGCCGCCTTCTGCCTTCACCCACATGGGACACGTCGTTCGGCCCGTCCACTTATGCAGTCTGCATTGCTACTGGAGGAGTCGAGGAGAGATCCAGTACTGGTATTAGTGGTATGTGAGCTGAAACTGATTAGATATTTTCATATTTAGATTGCTCCATTTGCTCGCAAAAGATTGTTTGAGCGTGTTTCAATTCGATGAATCTTCTGGTTTTATTGGAAAGTTTGAAATCTTGATTATATGAATAATATGGGTTTGTGTATTGTATTTCAACTTTCAATTAAATTTCAAAGTGTTTATGTCTAGTTTCAGAAATTTTATGATGATTTGGAACTTTGGGCAAAGTTTTATAGTATCAACTAGCAGTGTTTGGCTTCGGGACAAGACTTTGGGATATTCTCACAGCTTCTAAGGTTCGTGTCTTAGTCCGTATTAATGCCTATTGATTTGGGTGATTATTGATCGTTGCTATTGTGTGCATTTGTGTATAGTACGGTGTGTCTAATATAAGTATTGTCTCTTAATCAATAGGTGTTGTTTGTTAGAGTAGATGTCAAATCCAGGCCAAAATCAAAGCGATTAAAAAAATTACTGGATGGTTTCAAAAAACAAATGTCTCCTCTTCAAGTTCGAATTTGATCTCTAATCCTTCCATATCTTCTCCTATTATTGATGATCCATCCTAACCTTTAGAGTTTACGAACTTAGACGATCCACCACAACCTGTACAACCACCAAATAGTTTCAATGCTCTTGAACGTGATCTTGGATTGCGTTCTCCTATATGGGCATATCGTAGAGTCAATTTTAGTTAGTTTATGCTATTATATTGTATCACATTGCATATTTAGTTGAATTCATCAGTTTATAATCTAATTTTCCTATGCATTGGAGGGGCATGGCTTATTATGTTCTCCCCTGACTATATGTATAATTTTCTTTCAATCGCTAAATTTCTATAGCACCGTTAGGATTCTTCATATATATATATATATATATATATATATATATATATATTAATTTTTTTATTAATAATTTCAAGCCCACCATGTGTCGTAATCTTGGATCCGCCACTGCAAGCGTCAACTAAAGAGAAGACCTACCCTCGTTTCGATAAGGTTCTAATATTTTGAGCAGCAATTCTGGTATCACGATCACCAACAATGTGTACATCCATCATGTAATTGCGAACATCCTCATTAGATTTGAGAAAATTTTGTATGCACAACGTGTATATACACAATACGATTTTAGTCATTTTATAACAATGTATATGTTCGACCACTCATGTATCAATATTATAAAGAAAATTACTAAAATAATGTCTCAACTTTAATTGACTATAAATTTTTATATCTTAATTTTGTTATTTATCAAAACTGTATGTGAGGTTTCAATTTATTCTCACTTTTGGTATCTATGAGAACTAACAGTGTTAATCCAATTAACTTATCGAGGGCACTTTCGTCTTTTCAGTTTCACACTTGTCGAATGACTTTCCCAGAAATCTACAGAGCTCTGCAATGAGTGTCTTTTCAAATTTCATACAAGTTTCATAATTTCTATTAAATCAAAGATCAAAGTCTACTGGGTGAGGGTGGTGGGGGTACCCGGTACCGATTTACCAAAGTCCATAAATGGAACCATTGGTGTGAGAGGAATTAAAGTCAATAGCAAGACCAATAAAGTTGATCTTGTATGCTTCATTGTCTGGGATCTCAGTCTCAAACCCGAACTCCTCTTCTAGTGCCATCACGACCTCCACAACATCTAAACTTTAAACCAAGATCTTTCTGGAAATGAGCATCCGGTGTAACTTTGGAGGGATCGACTTTCTGGGAGTTCTTGACGATTGTGATAATGCACGCCGGAGGAAAGGACGAATGTGCCCTTGACAATTTTACTAGTTTAACACCGTTTGTTTCTCAGATACTAAAAGTGACAAAAAATTGAAACCTCATATACGGATTTGATAGGAAGTAAAGTTGAGATACATAAATTAATAGGCAAGTAAAATTTAGATATTGTTTTAGCAATTTTCTTAATATTTTATTCTTTAATTCAAACCTTTTATATATATATATATATATATATCTTGTAAATACATGGTCTTGTATTAAAAATGCTTTCAAAATTTAAATCACTTATTTAGCTCGTTGATCAATATCTTATGGCTTTAAAATTCTTATGTTGTTTGGGTGATTTGATCAAAGACTTTTGGATTACACTTAATATTGATGAATTAGTTTTGCCAATCTTAGAAGCATCTGAATTCTGAAAGGAAGAAAAGAGTAAGATAAAGAAGGCGAGAGGTGGTACCACCATTTTTTCAATTAGCCACCCAATGCAAGAACAAAGAAATCGGAGATTTATTCTCATGTATAAAACATATATGAACGTGAACTGATCTAAGTGAGATTTGAAATAGAAGAAGAAAAATTTGAATAGAATTACTCTAAATTATTTAAGAGAAGCAGGGAAGTGGGAGAGAATGGTGAAAAGAATTACTCTAAATTATTTAATTTTTTTGTATGACAGTGAAACTGAGAAGGTAAAAACTGACATGTGTCAACTGCAACGTAATTTGATATACAATTCTGGTAATAGAAATCTTTAGCCACGGTCAGCATTAATCCGAATAAAATAGGAAAGGGGAAGCCGAAGCCCTGCTCTGAGAAGCGAAAACCTCTTCCGACCTCTCTTCAAGCTAAAACCCTCAGCGGCTTCCACCTTCAAGGCATTTCGTCTTTCTTTCCCCCCTTATTTGGGTTTTCTTACGAAATGATTATAATTTAACAGAGCGTTCATTCTTTTCGTTTTCGAGCTCAGCCTATCCCAAATTTACTGGTTTTACAGTCTGACTGCCTTATTTGTAGAAATTCTAGGGTTGGGTTTGACTGTGTGTAAAATATCTGTGTATTTTGAAAGAGAAACTCCCCACCCAGGAGCATTAGAGATTCCATAGCAAACTAGAATTCGTGTCTAAGCCGGACATTACTAAGTTGTTGATGAATGGATTTCAATATCTCTTTGATATATCCTGTTACTGCTTCAGTGATGTCAATATCTATTGGAAATTGAAACATGAAAACGGCATTTGTGACCTCCCGGTCAGAGATTGTGAATTCCTGTCCAAGTTGACGTCCTCGTTAGGTGCTTCAGTATATATAACCGTTCCTGTGATTCAAATGCCTGTATAGTTTGTTAGCTTGGCTCATATGATTAGCTTCGTTGCAGCTTCTATACGTTAGGAAATTTACCTCAAAATAACTCTTGTTATGAAATCATATCAGGCAGGTTCAACTAAAGCACTAGCTGCTGCTTATTAGCTTATCACTACGTCCCTCATATTCCCTACATTATGAATTATGTCTGGTACTGACACCGCACTCCATCTACTGAGGTGTGGGATTTGCTGCAGAATCGACACCGTGCTGCTATGTTGAAATTTCAGGACCCGAGAATGATTTGAGCAAGAATGCAAGTATGCTGTCGTTTTTGTTTTGTTTTTTGAACGGGAGCATTGCTTGTGTCGGTTTGTCAAATTTTTGAGCTGTTTGATGTTCCTGTGTAGGAATTTGACAGAACCAATGAAATGTTCCTTATGCCGAAGATGATGTTCCATCTTGCTGATTTGGGTTTGTCTTATAGTTTGTTCACTTTCTTTCCAAGCATTTTGAAAATTTGGTTAGCTGTTATAAATGAGTCTGTTATTGCAGGAATGAATCAGGCTGGACTAGCTGAATGCATTATTAGAGTTGTGGCTGAAGCATGCGTTCGAACTTAACTTTGTATTGATATTGCTGCGGCCTATTGTTCCTGACAAAGATAGTCCCAAGAGTATGTTTCCTCCTAACTCTTAACGCTCTACTCATGTACCTACTTCCATTTTATTGAAACTTATCTACGTTTACTCCAGCCCCATGAGGGGGATCGGTTTGGCATCAAAGTCCTGATTTTGAAACAATGTGTCACCAAGGCTGAGTATGAGGAGAGTGGATCTGCTCATTGTCGCAAGTAGGCGCTAGGCGTACTTTGTCTTTTGGAATAAAGTTTATCATCATACGCCCCCGAAGGAGATTGTGAGATTTAGTAGCATTGTGGTTATATAACTCAAGGGGTCGGACCATGATGGCTTTTGTTGGGGAGAGAGGGATCATACAATGCTCCTGAACTATAATTGGTCTTGTAAAACATAAATCGGATCATGAGGGCATCATCACTAGGCAATGACGGAGCCACCAAGGGGCCTACTGGCTGCTGTGACCCAGTAAACCTTTATATACTTTACAGTTTGCTAGTTGAACATACATGTCAGTTTGGCATCGTGGTATGGTTGTTAGTTGCTATTCCCACTTTTTTTTCCTCTCTTTCAACTTTCAAGTATAATTTTTATTCATTTTTTTTCCTTTTTTTCCAATCAAGAGTAACATTCCCTATTTCTTTATGTTTTCTATTGAACATATTGTACAATCAAATCTGAAGCATATTGAAGTGGTTAACTTCTAAAAGAACTTTTCTATAGTCTATACCGGCTCTGAACTTGTAACATTAAAATTCAAATGTTATTATTACAATAATAATAACATTTGAAAATTGTGCTTCAATACACTCAAATTTCTGACTCCATCACTGTCACCAGGTCTGATCTCCTGAGATATGATCATAGCGGGTGCACGGTGTCCAATCCACAGAAACTATGCTGTCCCAGATTCATTTCCGGCCTAGAGACTGAATTCCAGTTTGCTAGATACTTTTTTTTTCCTGATGCTCTAGGGAAAAACTACACTTTTTTGTTGCCAGACACTTAAATATAGTTGACCCAAAACAACCTTTTTGGTATATGTTCATCCAAAACAACAGTTAAGCTTGTACAGTCATTTTGGTTCAAGTACTAGATTTGTGGTTGGAATACTGTACATATATAAAGGAGAATGCATGTCAATATATTCAGGTATAACCGAATGCAAATTACCAACATTCAAAAATAAATATAAAATACAAGATAACACAGTTTTACATCCTGACGAAGATAAAAAAATGATTAATTTCAGTTTACCAACTAAGGTTTGAAGCTAACATCATTTTACCCCTATATTTTTAATTTTAAAAGGTTACCCTCAGGTTTTCAATTTTTATAAATCATGTCTAATTGCTGAAATTTTGACCAAATGTGAATATGTAGTCTTAGAAAAGGGGGTTCTAAAACACGATTTTTGCTGTTAGATGATTATATTTGCCCTTAAAGTGAGTTATATTGTTATAATTAATATCCAAATTACGCAGAATTTCATTAATTGAATATGATTTATAAAAATTAGAAACTTTAAGGTTTAACCTTCAAAATTAAGAGTACTGAGATGAAATGATATTAGCCCAAATCTGAGGTGGGTAAACTGATATTAATCCAAAAAAAAACAATGTTGGCATGACAAGCCAACAAATACATTTTTTTTACTAAAAAAATAACACATTGCAAATAAAGATAGAAGTTTATCAACCACTAAACCAACAAAGCTCAAATGCTTGAATGCAACTTCCAAGCACCGTTCTGCACAGGTGGATTAAACCACGACGCTATTTCAGGTAGTTTAAAAGTATGGAAGCAAACCGGACAACGCGGATTGATCAACAGCCACTTATAAACGCAAGGTCCATGGAAAGCATGCAAGCAAGGTAATCGAATACCATCATCATGTTCAATCTCATAGTCGTCCAAACAAATAGCACATGTGCCACGTCTCGTAGCTTTAAAATAACCGTTCATACACGGTTTATGCATTATTTCAACCGCCTCACGTATACGCACATCAATAAAACAACATTTGGTTTCTGATCCAATGGAACTTTGAACAAGCTCAACTAGTGTTGCCACAAGTTTGGGCACGATTGCCACAAGTTTGGGCACCAATCCTTTGTCTTTTGGAGGAATATGGGTGTTGATAAAATCTATCATCATACACCCTGAAGGAGATTGTGAAATACTAGTAGCATCGTGGTTATAGAACTCATAGCAGGGGCGGAACCATGTGAAGAGCTGGTACGGCTATAGTCCTACCGAGATTTATAGATATATATAAAATTGTATCAAGTTTTACACAAACTTGATGTTTGTTCAATTGGTTTGTTTCATTTCCCCTCTGATCTCAGGTTCGAATCACCTTGTTAGTTCTTTTTCTCTGTTTTACATATTTCATCTTCCTTTCTCTCACCCAGTTCTTTTTCATTTCTCTATGTTCTCTGTTTTACTCATTTCGTCTTCATGTCTCTCACCCAGTTTTTCTTCCTTTCACTCTGTCTCTCATCCAGTTCTTCTTCCTTTCTCTCTATTTTTCAAATTAACCCTACCCATCAGTAGATCCTGGTTGTGCCCCTCACTCAGAGGGTCGGACCATGATGGCTTTTGTTGGGGAGAGGGGGATTATACAATGCTCCTTAACTATATTTGGTGTAAAAGTGTGCATGGTTTCCTTGTAGAACATAAATCGGATCATGAGGGCATCATCACTAGGCGGAATCATCTGGTCTCCTGAGATATGACGGCTGCAGAGTCTCAAATTTGCAGAAGTTGTGTGCGTAGGGAGATGTTGATTTGTGTCGGTACCACAGACATAATTTCAGAACGTAGTGAATGGCAAGGACGAAGTGATAAGCTACTAAGCAGGTAGTGCTTTGATAAACTCATTTATTTATTTGTTTTCTATTTCAGTATTTAAAATTTTGTTTACTTTACTTTACTCTCGATGAAAGACATTCATACTGTACTACTACGCAACTCCTATATTTAGGATTAGCAAACAATGGAAATGGATGGAATGCGCTGCAAGTATGAAGCTCCATACTCGCGGCCATCACAAACATCACCCCAACGTCACAGATCAAAAAAGAAAGATCTCGGAGTGAGGCACTCGGGGAAACACTCACCGACGCCGAGATTGAAGCGTCTGGAAGCACCAAACACTCGATCAGCCGTCATAGAAGCTGCAGTCCAGGCCCGCCAGAAAGCTCGACCAAAAACCCAGAATTTGCAGAAAAACAGAATTTCTTATTAGGGATTAAATTGGACGTGCAATGCAATAGTAAAAACTCTGAGCTGCCCCTTCTTCAACCACATTCTGAACTCCGAACCCCTCTTCCAAATCTCCCACCCTTCTTCCCTGATCTTCTCTCTCTCTTCGTCACCAAAACATCTTCGTAATCTTCCTCCAAGGTCCCTCAGCCGCCACTTCTTCAGCATTTTCGACTCCCAGTCCCTGTTCCACATCGAGAGGGGAATTCGAGAGAGATTGTCACTCATCTTTGTCTGAGAAACCAGGAAACCCTAATGTGGTTGCGATGCTACTACAGTGCATACTCCTTTATTGGCTCTGCTGCACTGCTGCTTTATATACGCCGTTGCCTTCCCTCTGTCCACGTCATCCCAACCCTAGGTGGGGCATTGGGCTTACCACAAGCCCAAATACTCGGCCATTACCTTCCCTCTGTCCACGTTATCCAGATCGGGAATTGGCTTACCTACAAACCCAATGACAAAACGAGCGACAAGAATGAAAATTGTTACGTTTCTTCTCCTTGCATTCTCCGTTGGTTCTATAGAACAGTAAGAATGATACTCTATCTCCAGCCACCTGAGGGATTGGAGGAGTGTTCATTATCGATTGACTACGCTAATTGTCATAGCTGATCTGTATAATGTACGTTACGCAATCTTTCTTGATTTGTATGTTAAAAATCTATGAAAATTTTTCACAAAAAACGTTCTTCTAAGGAGGTTAATAATAATTGCATATTTTGTTACCTCTCATATGCGATATTGTGAATAGACTATGGTTATCGAGGGTTGTGGCTTGACATTAAGGTTACGCCTTAAGGTACATATGAATTGACAGCTAGCACTAGCTACGCTCAATTCCATGTTTCATGAGTTTGCCTTTAGATTTTTAGCCACGGTTTCATAAGGATTTGATGTAGAAAACTTGGAAGTGATGATTAGCGATGATTCGTCATTTCTTTCCTAGCCAAAACTAAAACATTATTTGCAATAGGAATGGTGTGAATGCATATCGATTTCGATTTTACTATTTTCAGATTTCTTATTACTAAAGTTGTACTTATAATAATTAAGCGAGTGTTATCAAAAAACAGAATGCGTGATGATTTGTAACTAGCATCATGTTGTGTATATCGCCTGTTATGTGATGTAAGTGACCGTTATCTATAAGCATGTGATTAGATTAAAATGTGTGTAAAGCACATGATCTTCAGTTTTAATTTTCGTGAGAATTTAATTAATATAGAATAAATTCCTATTATATAATTGTTGGTGAAGAGAGTGAATAACAACGACGCTTTGGCCGAGTGGTTAAGGCGTGTGCCTGCTAAGTACATGGGGTTTCCCCGCGAGAGTTCGAATCTCTCAGGCGTCGGTTCTTTTTTGACATTTTAATCCATTTTTCTTTTTTGACTGTAGCACGATGCAATCATATCTGACCCATTTTTCTCTCCAACTCAATTTTTCTTTTTGTTTACTTTGGGAACCTTTAGCTCAGTAATTGCTACTAATAAATTGTTTTACTCCAAGTTCATCCAAAGTGATATATGTAGGCAAGGCTGGGAAACAGTTGAAGGTATGATTCACCTCTACACATTTATTTTCTATTAATACAATCACCCTCTGTAGTGTTTAATTAACCTTTGAGCACACTTTCCTAATCTCTCCATCAGCACCAGTTTTCACATCGATGCTGCTCATTTTGATCATGGCTTTTGAGAACTCCAAGTCAAATCTAAACCCTAGCAATCCCCTTATGCTTCCGGCATAGTTTTGCAGTATGTTGCGCGTCGTAGCATCACCCAAGAGCCTCTGATCCGACTCGAGAACTGCGTTAACATCCCTCACATTCTTGAAGAAACTCGCATCAAACTTGGTCTGGCTGCTTTTATCCAATGCCACACGTTTGGAGCCATCGCCATCTTTGGGGCAGAGAGCTTGGAGTTGTGCTAGAGACTCTTGGCTAATTGTTGGATCTGAATTTCCGGTAGCTGTGAAGTTGTACAAGCGGTACCTGAAAAATAAGCAGTCCGTTTGCCCAATGGTATGTGCCCCTGCAAGAAAATAGCATTTTTGTACTGATTTAGTGATGCACTTCTGAATGCCTTAATTAATCAGATTAGTTCATGATTCAAGTGCAGCACTTGTATACGGCACAGTAATGTGAGTGGAAGGAACAAAGAGATATGGATTGCAACAGGCAAGGGAACCATTTTATTAGCGAAACAAAATCTCACTACAGCTGGAGTTCAACTTCATGCATCTGTTATGGAGTTTAGAATCATCTACTCGATCCATACGACTACAAACTTTCTTTTAACAGTTGTTATAATCATCATTGGATTTTGGTAAATATATGTATCTTGAATTCTTGATCAAGTAACCGACATCGTTATCTTCAGAACCAAATCCAGATCAAGAACAAGAGCTTTCAATTTTTCGATGAGAACATTTTTTTTATAGGAATTTTTTCGATGAGAACATTATATTACTGCTATTAGGCCAAAGAGATTATTATACAATTAGGCCTCGATCGATCTCAAGAACTTGTAGTTTTCTTTAGGGTTGATGGGAGTACAACCCTTTTTCTGATTCACTTGTTCCTAGCTTGTTTCCTTTTTCTTTTCTTTTTTTTCCTGAAACCTTCTGTAGATCGATGGAGGCATGAGTAGTATGTGACAGCATCACATTCAATTCCCATGATCGATAGAGTTACGCTAACCAGTCTCATCCAATATGAATGTACATATAGTTATTATCGTGTATATATATAGGAGAGTATTTCATGCACTGCTAAGAGACGAAATAGAAAAAACAAAAATGAACAGTGCATACATCTAACGGTGAGGAGATAATCGGACGGTGTGAATATGGGTCACAGACGGTGACGGTGCACCGAATAATTTTCCATATATATAGGTCTGACAATAAGCCAAAACTAACATCTTAGTTGTACGAAACCATTAGAAATGAGACCAAACATGCTACCACTACCTACCATGATCACCACCGTTGTGATACTCCTGCTCGTTAAGATTTCTTGGACCTCCGCCTGTTCGTGGCCTTTTCCGGTACCTGGGACATGTCACCTTTCCTTGGACAGATTGGATCCTTGCTTTCCTGTACATCCTTCAAAACCTACACCAGCTTGCTGAGAAGCTGCGGCGTCCCTCGGCGATAAAATAGCTCAGATGAACCTATGCCACTGCTTAAAGGATATACAGGTGTATGGGGTTCTGAACATAACTCCACTTGGTACTCTGTTCTCCTCCTGTCATGTCTCTGTAAAGCTTCCACCGGTACCTATCCCGGAGGACATGGACTGCACTGAGTAAGCTAAATATACACTCTCATTTCTATCTTCCATCATGTCATATCATAATTCCACATTAGAAAAAGAGAAGGCTGAGATATAACATACATAATGTTTATTATGTTCTTCACAGGTTTGTACTTGAAGGAGATTCAACTGTAGGCTCTTACTGGGCATTGGTAGGAGATCCAAGCGATCCAAGCATAGATCCTCACTGGGAATTGAGATTTCGGTTTTCCAGATTTTTGAACTCATCTGTTGAATAAGATTGCTTGTTTTAGTTAGTGCCAGTTACATGGCTGTTGCCTCGCTTGGTGCCATTCTCGTAGTTTCTTTAGCAGAAGTTGGTCATATAGACACTATCTATGTTATGATATATCATATGAATGGAAGCTTATATAATATACACAACTTATCAAAATTCTATTGAATTCATTACATCAAAGATTATGGATTTTACATTGGTGTTAGTAACTTAGTATATAAAGTATGCACTGCGGAATGACAAAAATAGAAAAAGGGGACAAACTAGTCCCCTGTTTCATTTGCATAGCCTAACTACTTAGCGAGCTGTTCCAGAACAGGAACCTTTTTCCAGGCATCTTCTAAACCACTCAATTGCAGTGGTGGCAATGAAAATGCACTCACAGTGGAACTTTTACTTCTAATTTCTTTCAAAGCTCGCAACGCTGATATAGTGCTTTTCATGTACAAGCTCTCGATGTACTCTATCTCTGCAAGTTCCTTGTTCACTCCGCTAAGTCCATCACTCTTGGAAGTTGAGGGACCATCATCCCCATCATCAGATGCTTCATTTGAAGCCGGCAGTTCACACATGGCAAACAGCTGATCAAGTGTGCACTCGCACTCCTTCACAAGCTTGTAGAGCAAGTCAGTGGTGAAGAAAGGTTGTTGCAGGACCTTCTGAATAAAGGGCAAGCGCATAAGAGCACCAGTTCTTTTATCGTACTTTTTCAGTATTTTTACCAGTCCTGTAACCAGAAACCAATCGGGCTTTCAATATCAAATTTCAAATAACAGTAGACTACAAGTACCAAAAGGCTCTAAGATCCACCAAATATAAATTCAAGGGACCGGACTACATCGTTTATAACCAAAGGAAGGCATCAAACATTCACATTGTTTAAATAAATATTCCATCCTTTCAAAAATAAATATTCGATTATAAGGTAGACACATATAAGTAGAATATATCATCTACATATCTCTTTCGATAAGTAAGCATAGACAACTTCTTGGAAAGTCATATCTGTGTATATTAAAACAATTAAATCACTGATTTTGTCAAACTTCTTTGATAAAGAAAACTAAACCATATATTGTTCTGCAGAACTGGTCCATACCAATCTCTCTAGTGCCTCTAAGTAGCTATCATTCTACTAAATTTTGACACAAGAAAGCAAGGAGCTAATAAGAAGTTATTGTTACTACCAAAGCACAACTCTTTCTTAACATGTTCCTCAAAACCTTAATTAATGTGAAATTGCAGGTAACAAGGCTCTCACCACAAGTTTAAGAACCCAATGTAAGAACCTGAATGCCTCGTTATATAATTCAAGCACGTACAACGCTAACGAAAACCATCTATTACTCCACTGCAAAGGTTTGAAAACCAAAAAGAAAAGAACAATACCTGTATAGTTGAGGGCGCTGTAATTCTCCAACAAAACCATCTCTCCATGGAAATCTACTATCTCCTTGCGTATCTTCATAACCTCTTCAGACGAATGCTTTGCTTTGGCCACACTGTCTTGTATTTCCTGCAATTCATAACCACAAAAACCAATAACAAACTGTCCCAACTCCCAGCATTACACTAGCTTAAACTTACAACAAACCAAGTTAGCATTTGTTCACGGTGTTTATTTTACACTAACGGAATATACTTCCGCCAAAAACACCCGCCTTTTACGGTTGAGGAAAGAGCAACGGCAAACTGCCAAAAACGTCATATTAAACGGAGATAACAGATTTCATGCTGCAGTTTCTGCCGTCTCATTATACGACGTCGTCTTTTGGAAAGAAACTAAATCTTACAGGACGAAATGGTACCTTCAATCTGATAATATAATCTTCTTCCTTCTCGACAAAAAAGGAATTGAACTTCTCGAGCTCGTCTTCGAGGAGCTGAATGAAATTGATCTCCTCGGACGACATGCCGTCCAGAGGAGCGTCGCCGTCGAGCCTGGGGCGCTTGGCGTGGCGAGTGGAGGCGTGTTTGGGATCGATGAGGTTGAGGCGCTTCTTGAGCTCCTTGTAGGAGAGGAACTTGTCGCGCCATTCCGGCAGGGTCTCGTCGATCTGGCTGCTTAAACTCTTGCCGAACTTCATGTCGCAGAGGTGAGAAACGGCTCGTCGTTTAGGGAGAGAGTGAGCGGTGTGTGAGGAGTGAGGGAGGGGAGCGGAGGAGAGGGGAGAGGAGGCGATATAACGGGAAGGATGGAATATTCGGGGGGTAATTATTGGAATATCCTCTGTGTGTTTCTAAATAGGAATTGTTTGGGTTTTATTGAGAGTTGTTTTTATTTTGTATTTTCTTTTTAACTTATACAATCTTTGGAGAATGGATACGTGGGCCTGGCTAGCTATTGGAGTGACTGGCTCGAAGGAGCTACTGAGCTGGCTGACTGGCTCGGAGTTTTTTTGTTTAAACTTGGTTTACGATGTAGAACTATATGAGTTTTTTATTGAGATTATGAATACTATGAGATATATAATAACATTCGGTCTGTAAATTGTAGAAGCATAGCGTTTCATAGTTCATACATGTTTTTTGTTTGTATTCTTTCGGTTTTGTTAAGAAGTATAATAATTGAAGATTTTAAAATATGATTGAGAAATAAAGTACAAAAAAGTATATAATAGATACGCTTTGACTAGTATAAATATCTATTATACATAGTTTTTTTATGAAAATGGATATATTACATTAGCAAAACGTCTATAACGGTAAAATCCTACAACGACCATTGGTTATACGGGAGAAAACCTTCAATACACTCTCATATGCCGGTCAAGCGGGAGAATAAATTTCAAATCTAGAGTCTATAAAACCTACAAATTAATATTAACTGAAAAACTCATGTCCACAATATGACTTTATTTTGCCAAGAACGCAACCTCAAAACTATCTCCAAACAAACGGACCTGGAAACCTAGAAAACATAGTAACCTACCTTACTCCAAACATAACCAGTCTCTCAACGATTAGAAAGCTGAGAAAAAGATTATGATAGGGATCTTGTCTTTAGCCCATAGAAAGCCCAATAAGCAAGTCAAGCCGAGAAGCCAGAGCAAAGCAGAATGAAGAGAATATATGAGCCTAAACCAAGCCCACTCTCACAACCCTTTTTCGCCTAGCTGCAAGAGCTCAACCTCCTGCTAGGGTAGTAGTAATTGTCACCGCCCGATTCAGTCCGATGACTTCTCGGTCATGAGAGTCATGAACGTCGTACCTCGTTGCATCTCCGCTAAGCTTTGTTACCTCCTTATAACCTACTCCAACCACAAGTCGTCCCCTTGGTCACGTCGATGAGTGCTCGAGTCCCTCTCCGTCACGATCTGGATAACATCTTGAGCAGAGGAAACCGATCACCTCAATTTGAGATTGGGTGCAGAAGAAACCAATTACCAGCATGTAAAGCAGAGTTAATTAAGCAGCTAGACTCTGACAACATTCTTCCATCTCTTCCCCTTGAAACTATCGACGCCAGAGACGCCTTGATGCAGTCAGAATTCTCATCGGGTTGTCGCCGCCCTGCTGGCGAAACCTAGGGTTTCTAGGTTTCAGTATTGTACTTCGAGAAAGTGGAACGCTTGCTTCTAATGACTTTACATAGTTAGTTGAATAAATGTGTGAGTGTAAAATGATTTTGATTGTGAACCGAGGGTATTTGACATGTCAACAATTGTTTATTTTCTCAAGTACCCATCGAACTACTGATTAAGAGTTATATTTGGAATTTGAAGAAATATATAGACTAAGGGAGAGGATATGTTGTGGACTTTATTGTTGATGACTAGTTGAGAACTTTTTTATTTAATGGTTTATTACACACACTTTTAATATCAACCGTTTAGTTTATAAGTTTATATAAGTAGATCACTTCTTCAAATTTTAAACCAAATTGGTAATCTTTGAGGAATCGAAATAGATCAAATCAATGGACGATCCAAATATGTCAAACATGAGCCGTTCAAGTTTATAATCGATGAATCACATTTATGAATGTCTTAACGATTTTCAATTTGGATAAAAATTTGTATGGATTATCTACTCATATATTTACTAATTATATGGTTGAAATATGAATATAAGATCGAAAAATCTTTAACTAGTTCTCAACTTAGTAATCTTTATTTAAACCCCTGTGTATATAAATCAAACTTGGGAGTAGAATTTGCCATCTTATCCATGGAATAGCTAAATAAATAATAACAATTATCTTTGAAAATCAGAAGAAAAAATAAAAGTGAAAGAGAAGAAGCTAAAGGCGAGCCGGGTAGTGAGTGAGCTGATTAGTGAAGCATTAATGTTTGGAATAATTCCTGTAATATCCCTTGTGGCCTTATCTCTATCTTTGTCTAATCCTGACGTCGGGCTTTTTTACTATTTTAGGCTTTCATGCAGCAGATTCGGATCTTCCACTCGGATATTCTTCCGGTCCTTGAAATCAGGTCTCAAGGAGGTTGGAAATTTCGCTCCCTTCGTTCGTTTCATCGATCTCCACTCGTCCGTTACAACATGGCAATAATTTTGTTTCCCCTCGCCAAATCACATTCTTCCTTTCTTCTTCACTTGGGCGGAACATGATGAAGCAAATTCTCATTCTTCGTTAGATTCGGCTATCACGATCGCTGATCGTTATCTCTTATCGAGCTGATATGAACCGCAGATAAGGACCTAACAGTCACATTTTCGCCGTACTGTTTATATCATTTTAAAAAACAAGTGAAAAAAATAATAGTTAAAGCGCACTATTAGGTTAGCTAAAGTTAAAATAAGAACGATATTATTCGTTAATTTGACTCATACAGTGTATTTAAAAACTCACGTAATCAGGCGTGCTACCAACTATTTTGTACCCTAGTTATATAACTCAATATAATCCAAGTCCATCAGCATATTCTACATTAGGTTCCATTGTGCTTCCAAATTTAATGAGTCAAGGTTGGCAGTTCTGTCTTCTGTCAACTACGTACGTACTCTTTCATCAATTTCCCCACCCATATATAACCTTCATTTTATGCCTCTGCATATATAAATCCTCAGAACAAACTAAATAATTAGCACACTATATTTGACGTGTCCATCTCAATCTTCTTCAGATTTAATAATACCAAATCATAATTGACCAAACAAATAATACAAAATCATAACCATGACTTGCAATTCAATTCTCCCTTCCGGGTTAGCTAATGTTTTTAAATAATATGATATTTGCCAATTAGCTGCTAGTGGTAGTATTATTATTAACAAAAGACCTTATACCTCGCTATATGTGATGCGCAGGTTTCACAGCCGTTCGATGGCTGCGTAGGACCAATAACATGGGGATTTAATGTTGGAAAAATCGGTCGTATGGAATACCAACCCATACAACAAAAAATTCCATTAATAAAAAGAAGCATATACCTTATAGAAAAGGTATACAAATCTTCATGTTGCAACTAAAAATTAGTTTACTAATTAGCATAAGAACCATTTTTTTAATATAAAGGCTAGAAAGGTCGTCCTCACACTATTATCATTAACAAAACCACATAATATAAGAAGAGACATTGTACCTAAACCCTAAAGTGCAAGAACACCTAAAAACAATGTCAAGACACCCTACACGACCCATTTGTAAAGAGTGTTGCATTGACAATTTCATTTGCTTTGACTAAAACATAGCGACTTAACGGAAAGTTGTTACTCATGTGGAGCCATAAGCAATTATGTATCTATGTCTTTCCATTATGTTGAGATTTCACCTTGCTATACAGAGGCTGTGACCATTTGACTAAACAAGAAACTCATTGTCTTAGTAAAGTAGTCATAACACTCTGCGTACACTTACGGGGACAAAGCTAAGGGTGGGCGTTTTGCACCGAAAATACAGTTACCGACCCAAACCGCACCGAAAAACATAATTCGGTAACCGCACAGAATTAAAATGGTGTAGTTTTATGGTTACACCGCAACAAACCTCATAAAAGCGGTTCGTTTGAAATTATAATTCAACCTATTTAAACCGAACTACACCGATTTTTTTTATTTTTCATTAATGGAATTTGATTTGTAATATAAAAATCATTTATGTTCAAGTTTGTAGTTTGTAAGTTATTGTGTTTGCATTATAGTTGATAGATGTTGATTTATTAAGTTATCAAATATGGTGTTTTGTTAGTTAATTGATATTCTGATGACATTTGTAGACTTGTATGGACTCTAAATGCATTCAAAATTTGTTCATGCCTTTAGGAATTGTTGGCCAAAGATTTGGACATCTCTTGTTAAAATAAATAAATTGGTTCACACTGAAACAGAACCGTACTGAAAAATTATGTAACCGAATTATTTGAAAAAAATTATTTCATCGGTGAAGTTAAATTTTTGTCGGCTAAAGTCAGTTTTAGCCGACGAAAAAAAAATTTGCCGGCTAAAATAATTTTTTCGTCAGCTATAGTGTGTAAACTTAAGCCGACAAAATTTGAAAAGTTTAGCCGACGAAATTATGGTATTTAATCGGCTAAAGTACCTTTTACTTACAAAATTACACTAAAGATATTTCAGTGTCTGATTGACTATTGTGATACTAATCTGGAAGCGGAACAGCCCTACGAGTCAAACGAATAGCTTATGCTATGCCATATGGGCCTTTTGGCCATCTGAGTTCGTTTAGGTTTCAAAATGCAGTTTTTCTAAACATTTAATACACAAAAATGCCTATATATGCATCTATATGAGGCATTTTGGTCGAACATTCAACACAACAAATTGTCACCATGATGAGACGCAACTGCTCATCTAAAATTTTTGAGACATTTACCCCTCGATGATAGGGCTCCCTATAGGGATAAATAATGGTAAATAGTAGGCATGTTGTGATTCCGGTCATCAAAATTTCGGCATGTTGAAATATGTCTATGGTAAAAAATTCAACTTGATCCGATAAATGTAAGGGCTTCATCCGGATAGTCAATCTCGTAAGTCAAACCCCTAAATTGTATTGACCGCAACTATCGACACTGAGACATTATCCGAATTACGTGATTTTTCAACCGTAGACGTATTTCACCATTCCTGTCGTATCTTATCTCACGACTTATTTGCGTTTGAATTTTCTACAGAGAGTGAAATTGAACATTTACTTAAAACTTAATAAACAAGTTATACAACATTAATAGGTATGTTGTGATTTCGATGATCAAACTTGAGAAATAAAATTCGACTGTCAGATATGATCATTATGTCAAAATATGTCTATAGAAAAAAAAATCAACTTGATCCGACAACATTAAGGGCTCGATCCTTACGGTCAATCTCGTAAGTCAAACTCATTAACGCACGGAATCTAAATTACATATTTTGAACGGAACTTCAACTGAAAATAGTTTCAAATCAATGAGACGCAACTAGTGGTATAAAAATGTTATGAAAAATAACCACCGTTGATAGGGCTACCTCTAGGGAGAAAGAATGGAAAATTGCATTGACCACACCTATCGGCACCGAAATTTCTAGAATTACGTGATTTTTCAACCGTACACGTATTTAACCATTCCGGTCATATCTTATTTCATAACTTTTTTTTCATTGGAAGCTTCAAGCTTCTACGTATATGGTTTAGGGTTTTGGCCGACAAAATTAGGATAATTTATCGGTTAAAGTTAAATAAATAAATAAAATAAATAACTATAGGGGACAAAATTATGGTAATTCATCGGCTAAAGTTAAATAAATAAATAACTATAGCCGACGAAATTTATAAAAATTCGTCTGCTAAAGTTAATTAAAAATTTAAAATTTTCAGCGAGGATTTTGAAAATTTTAAACTATTGTTTGTGCTGATTTTTAGCACCAACAGGTCAACGGGAGTTCCGTTGACGTCCAACGTGTAAAGTGGTTGGGTTATTCTCCTGTAGTGGATCTATCTTCATGTACTCCATTGGCTGACTGACTTTCCTCTTCATTGGGGGCTTCCTTCATTGGATGATGGGCCTTCACACTCCTTTGTTGGGTGACGCTCTTTGCTGGATGATGAGCTTTCACACTCATTTGTTGGGTGGAACTAATATTCTCTCATTGGACTTTGTCCACATTGCTTGGGCTCATTCCATTGGGTGATAGACTTCTTACACTTGAGAGTTTGTCCTTCCTCCTTTGCTGGATGAAGCTCATGCTCTCCTCTTGAACTTCCTCCACTGAACTTTAAGCTTTCTCCACTTGATGATGAGCTTACACCATAGTGATGATCGATTTGCAAAAGTGAGAGAAGAAAGGTCATCAGAGGACTAGCCTAAAGCTGGCCAAACACTCTCCGACGCCCAAATCAGTAGAGTGTTTGAGCAATGAATAAAGATATGATAAGTGTACGATGCTTTGACATTGTGCTGAAGCATCCTTGACATGCCAAAGCAGAATAAGAAAGAGATAGAGGTTATGCACTTTGGCATCATTTAGGGAGAGAAGAGAAGAAGTAGAAGTCGTCCTTCAGCCTTGGGAATGCTTGGTATTTGTAGGAGAAGAGTTTGGTAACGTGGAAATGGAGAACATGACTCTTTACCAAACCCATTACATTCTGACCCTTGACACGTGAAGGTATGAGACTGACAAAGTTGGTGACTGACGTCACTTTTTGGTCATGCATCTAGACTGTAGTCATTGTCAGTGAGCAACACGTGTCCTAGTAGGTGAGAGCTGACTCTTAGACTACTGTTCACATGCCCATGACAGACGTTGGAGCTTGACACGTGGAAGAGTTGGTGAGAGTAGATCAGCTGATTATTGCATGTCTACGTGTGCCCTGAGGGTCCAGGCCTTAGCCTTGGAGGTTGTACCCATGACAACTGAGGGTCGAGGCTTGAAGCCTTAAACGTCGAACTCTAAGTCTTGGAGGTCGAAGTATCGACCTTGAAGGTTGAGGCTCTAGACTTGTTTTGGACTATGCTTCTCTAATGTTGGATAGTTTTGACATGTCAGTGGTCAGTCTTGACACGTTAATGGTCATCACTTAGTGATTACCATGATCATCCAAGGCTGAAGACTTGGAATGTTAAGTTAGACACCTTAAAGGTTTAAGTGCGTTGAAAGCTCAGAGTCTTACGTGGCTCTTTGACATTTCAACGCGTCATACGTGGAATGAAAGAGAGAGAGAGAGAGAGATTATTTATCGAACCAAATTATGACATCAACAAATTTTTTCGACTAAAATTTTAAACTTTAGCCGACGAAATTAGGGTATTTCGTCGGCTAAAGTTCAAAATTTTCAAAAATTTCGCCTAAAATTTTGAATTTTTTCTATATATTTCATGTTTCTCCTCCTCCTCTTCATCTCCCTTCTTCTTCTTCTTCTTCTTCTTCCTCCTCCTCCTCTAACTCCTCTCCTTCTCCCTCTCCCTCTCCCTCTCCTAGCTTCTCGGCCTCCTCCTGAGCTTTCTCGGCCAAGCCACCTCCTTCTCCTCCTCCTCTAGCTTTTTGGCCTCCTCCTCCACCACCGGCATAAAAACGGAAAAAAATTTAATCAAAAATACAAGAAATAAAAATAAATAATTATAGCCGACGAATTTTAATAAATTTCGTTGGCTAAAGTTAAATAAAAAAATAACTAATTATAGCCGACGAAATTTATTAAAATTCTTCGGTTAAAGTTAAATAATAAAAAAAATATAGCTGACGAATTTTAATAAAATTCAACAGCTAAAGTTAAATAAATAAATAAATAATAAAATAAATAACTAGCCGACAAATTTTAATAAAATTCGTCGGCTAAAGTTAAATAAATAAAAATAAATTACTATAGCCGACAAAATTTAATAAAATTTCGTCGGTTAAGGTCTAAAAATTTGTCGACTAAAATCCAGATTTTAAGCGACGAAAATTTTTTTCGTCAGCTAAACTAATGACTTTAGCCGACGATGAACACTTTAGCCGACAGTTTTTTCCTGACGACTTCTTAGCAGTCAAAATTTTTTATTTACCGACAAAAAAAAATTCGTTTGCTAAAATACTTGTTCCGGTAACGTATAATATAAACCGGGCCCGTACCTAGATCATAGAGAAATCCTTACCGATCGAAACCTGGTTTGATCGGCTCCCAATCGTCATGATCTCATTTGTCCGCCTCTGGACCTGTGGCCGCCCACCCCGTTGCCAACAAGCCTTGCACATGGTGAACGAAACCCAGTCGCAGATCCGCCGTCCTCCACCTCTCAGCCCACACGATCTCTCTCCCTCCTCCCCTTGCACACCGACGCCACAATCCGCCCTCTAGGAGAACCCGACAACAACCCAGCTCCACGCGGGATCAATCACTCCCGTCCGACAACGGTGGCAAAGCTCGCCGCCGGACAAGGGACACTGCTCATCTACGTTTTCTCTCCCACGCGTACGTGTACGTTTGCTTGTTAGAATTGACTAGCACCATATCTTTAATTAACCTTAATCTTTTTGTCGTGGCCCCATGCATGCGTATCCATGCTGGTCTTAATCTAGGTTCATTTGATCGTTGGAGTTTAGCCTAATCAGTCTTATAGACACTAATAAAATCGAGCACATTGAACTTCTAGGTTGTTATCTATATAATTTTGGTTCTTTTGATTAAGAATATTAGATATCATCACGTCGAGCAATGGCTTCTACCCAGAAGATTTTTCAGGATATTCTTAATGACGGTGTTATTAAAATATCAAATGGGGGCCCATGCTACGACAGACAATACGGTGTTATTAAAATATCAAACGGTGTTATATTATGGCATTATGCCTCCCATTTCTTCACAGTAAACCCACGAGAGAATTAATTTTCTGTTTAAGCCATAAACCCTACACCACTCTGGGGCTTCTGCTTTAGCCTAAGTGAACTATGGAAATGGAAATGGTGGAGGGAAGGAGAGTAGGAGACTTTGAATACACGAGCAGACAACTTGGGGCTAAAGGTCGGGGTGGTCGTCCAGCAAATTAGCTAGCTAGTCGCGACACCATCAAAGTGCCCTTAAGTAGTAGCTAGGGTAAGCAGTAACTGATCAAACAACAATGACGTCCAAGTTATATGTCTCTGCAGTCTGCAGATACATATACATCGAATGCTGGCCGGCCGGTCAATTATTCGGCCGTTAGGCCGTTCTATTATTGCAATAATTACGGGTGGTTATTATCACAGAAAAGATCAGCCACGTACGAACTGCGGAGTACTCAAGTTCACTAATTAATTAGTAATTATCTAGCTGATGCAGGTTTTTAGTTTTTACCAAGGTTCTAAAAAGCCGTATAGCATAATGCAAAAGCTTAAAATGATCGAACTGACTAGCTAGTAAACGAGTGAAAGCCATTGCGCGCAAACCTTGCTGCATAATAATTTATCCGAACTAATTAATGACAGAGTTCAAAAAAATACTTGGGATTAAACTAGCTCGCGAGCACATCGATCGAGCTCACCACTTTCCTTGCCAACAGAATCAAACAATATGCTACCGCTTATATGAAACACTGATCGATCTCACTTTCTCACTAGCTTCATGTTCATCAAACGGTGGGGCAGCCTTTTCATTATTTCGAGCAAAGGCCAAAAATCTTTAATATATGAGGGATCGAGAGCAGTACGTAGGGGACAATTACAATGACTCAACGGAAGGAACTTATTTATTGGGAGCGGAAAAGTGTGAGTTTGTAGCTGAGAAACTTTAATACATGAGCAGTGTACCCCAAGATAGCTATTATTAGTTCGCCGACACTGTACGTTTCGTTATCGATCTCAGCTGTTATGTTTTAAACTAATAGAGTAGTTTAGAGTTGAACTCTACAACCAAACCAATTGACGATGAAAAGAGTAACTCAAACCTTTAAAAATTTACAGGTAAGGTCTTATATTTCCGCCCCCGCATGTGTGACGAATCTTCAAGCTTAACACGTGAACAACAATTTGGATGGTCGTGGAGTTCGTGTGGCCTTTGGGCTTCACACGTGTATGTGGGTAACCCGCTCTGATACCATGATAAAATAGTCTGGGGTTCAACTCCAAAACCAATTGGCTATGAAGAGAGTAGCTCAAACCGTTATAAACTCACAAGCAAGGTCTCATATTCTCGATGTGGGATAAATATCTCAACACGCCCCCGCACGTGTGGCACGTGGACAACAACTTGGGTGGTCGTACAGTTCGTGTGACCTTTGAGCTTCACACGTGTACCTAGGAAACCTGTTCTGATACTAGACTCTTTTAACCTATATGCAGTTAGTGCACTCTATAAATTCTTCCCGGCTCTCATATTATAAGAATCGATCTTCCTAGCTCTCTGTTACTCTTTGTAATATTGGAAAAATGGTACAGTCAACTAAGAAGTATAGAGGCGTCCGGCAGCGGAACTGGGGATCTTGGGTCTCCGAAATCCGTCATCCATTACTGTAAGTCAACTATCTTGGCATACATATCTTGTTGTCATTCTAACTTTTTAGAGCACAATATTGGCTAACATGTTATTGTGTGCGTGTGATACAACAGGAAGAGAAGGGTGTGGCTAGGTACATTTGACAGTGCCGAAGAAGCGGCACGAGCATATGATGCTGCTGCCGTTTTGATGAGTGGCCGAAATGCCAAAACGAACTTCCCAGTCACTACTCAAACTAGTAATGACACCAAAACTAGTACTTCTAGCGAAGATTCTTCGTCAACAACAGATGGTTTATCGGAAATCTTACGAGCAAAGCTGACGAAATACAGCAATGTACTATCTCCATCCATGACGTGCTTGAGGCTGGACAACGAGAGCTCCCAGATCGGAATCTGGCAAAAGCGTGCAGGTCAACGATCGGATCATTCAAACTGGGTCATGACCGTCCAACTTGGGAAGAAGAAAATTAAACCTGATCAGGATGGTATCAACAACCAGCAGAGTATTTCATCAATGTCTTCAGAGTTATATCCAGTATCATCACCATTGGAGAGGCCTGAGCTAATAGCAGATGCTTATGAAATGAATGAAGAGGACAAAATATCATTGCAGATGATACAGGAGCTGCTTCGTTAACAGGAAATGATATATAAACAAACGAAGAGGATCAGAAGCGGCGCGGACGTCCGCAAGGGTGAAAAAGTGCGGCGGCTCAAGAGGCTCGAGGTGGCGACCGACGTCGGTGACCTAACGTCGCTGAAGCAGACCTCTAACCTGTCCTTCTCCTTGTTGGTGGACTCGCCGGCGATGACTTCGAAGTCGAGAATGAGATGTTTGAAGTTTACTGGTAAACTTTCCAGCCAGACCATCGATCGATCTAGCTCACCTCGGCTTTCACCTTGATGATAACAACATCTAGGATGTCTGATGTCTTCAAAGACAGAAGCAGAGCTGCCATTGACTCTGCCTGAAGCTTCATTGAGCCAGCGTCCGCACGTTTTCACAATTGCGGACGTCCAACCGGCCTCTATAAACAAATATATACATATATGTGTACTCGATCCAATTACAAATTTTATTACCTTTACTGCTTTACGTATGCACTAGCTGCATGCAATGGTAGCTATCCAATTGGCTTCTGTATGCAATGAAGAAATGCAGTTCAATTCTATATAAGCGGATGTTTTAAAAGGTTAAGAGGTAGCTAAGGTGATGGCAGGAGAGCACGTAAGGGTTTAGGGTTTAGCTAAGGCGATATATGAAAAAAAAATTATTAGTGAAAATAAAAGAAAATAAATATATTCACTAATAATTTAAATCTAATTGGTCTGCATTCTTCCTTTTTTAGTTATTTTGATGGATTCAATCTCTATCTTTCTTCATTTTCTGTTTTTCTTTTCTTTCGGTCCTATTACTACTAGGATCGTAGTTCTAATACACTAATCAGATATATTTCAAAAATACAACTTCTTCTACCTCCAATATATGTTATGCCGAGTCTTCTTCCACTTAATTATTATCTTTCTCAGGTGAGTCTTCGTCTCTCTCTCTCTTCCTCTCACTACCAGAATAAATATTATAGCCGACGAAAAAAAACAGGCCGATTTTTCGTCGGCTAACGTCCACTTTAATTGACGAAACAAAAAATCGTCGGTTAAGTTAATTTTTCGTCGGCTAAAATGGATTTTTAGCCGACAAAATGTATTTTCGTTGGCTAAAATAATTTATTCGTCGGCTATAATTTACAGACGAAATTTTAAAAGTTTAGCCGACGAAATATATAATTTCGTCGGCTAAAAGTCCTTATATTTCCAGATCTAGACAGCAGCTCATTTGAAAAAAAAAACGGGAGAAAAAGTTTGGGTGTTGGCAAAATTGTTGGGTGTCGTCGAAATCTGTCCAAAATTAGTTTGTGGCGCTATATATAGGTACATATATGTGTATATATCTTGTTTTTGAGTTGATTTAAGAGTTTTATTTGAGTTATATATATTGATTTTAAGTTTTAATTTGAGTTGAATTATTGGATTTTGAGTGTGATTGAGTTGATCGATTTTAATTTGATAATATATATGAAGTTGTTATTAATAAGTAGTATATATATATAAATATATATATATATATATATATTAATTTAATTATAATATTGTGTTGATGCATATATATATAGTATGAATTAAGTAATATTTTGATTATGATTGATGTTAATTGATATATATAATATTGTTATATAATTAGTAAATAGTATATATATGCATATATATATATATATATATATATATATATATATATCTGTGTGTGTGTTAATTATTAATTTGTTATTAATTAATTGTACGTTAACTGTAGATTGAATACTAAATGATTTGAAAATTTAATTAATTAATTAGAGTATATACATATATATTATGTTATCTTTTCAGGATATGGACAAGAGTTGGATTTCGCTTCTAAAATGAGACAATAGATATGGTAAAGGAGTTATTAGTTTTACTGAATATGTGATGGATAATGCTAACGGAAATACAATTTTCTATTATCCGTGCACTAAATGTTAGTGTCGCAGCGATATGCATCGATTTGCAATTGACAAGGTTTGGCAGCACCTGAAGAGTAATAGGTTTTGGAAGAAGTACACATGTTGGATATATCACGATGAAACACAATCAGGGGGTCCGCATGATCATGGACAATTTTGTAAGACGGGCAGTACATCCAACGATCCAACAACGGCATTCATCAACGATATGTTGACTATTACGGTGTTCTCGATTCAGTGGTGGAACTCGTTTATGCGCAAGGCATGATAGTGCACCTCTTCAAGTGTAGATGATTTGATACTAGCAGCCCGTAGAGCATGAAGATCGATCAGTACGAGATTTTATCGATGAACGTTGCTACAAGCTGTTACGAAGATGACCAGTTCGTTTTTGCCACATCGGTAAAACAACTGTTTTATATTGATGACCTTGTTAAGGATGATGCGTGGAAAGTAGTCAACCTTGTGCACCCTCGAAACATTTACCGGGTGGCTACACTTGGAGAGGCCGAAGACGAGGAAGAAGATGTTGCGTATCAAGAGCCTAGCGCAATAGGTATTCTTGACTCCTCTACAATTCGCCTTAATAATTTTTAAGCTGGTCATTCGGTTCGAATTCGTGATTTAGACGCAAGTCTTATTGATGTTGATCCAAATCAAAAAATAGACGAAGACTCTTGTGATGAGGAAATGCATAGATTGTCAGAAATTAATTCTGACACCGAAGAAGACTCATCGGATGATTCCGATTACGAGAAATTTGTAATACAAATTGAAGTGTGCTTTATATACTACCAGTTGTTAAATTCATAATTTTGTTTAATTTTGGTGATATATGAACAGGAAATTGGTATGGTTTACAGTAAACAGCTTGTTTTTTATGTATTTTTCAGTTTTAGCCGACGAAATAGGCCTCGTCGGTCAATATTGTTTTAGCCGAAGAATTATATCATGTTTCGTCGGCTAAAGCTCTCTTAGCCGACGAACTAAGATGTATTTCGTCAGCTAAAACAATATTGGCCGACGAATACCTTAATGTTTCGTCGGCTAAACCATAAACCCTAAACCCTATACTATAGCCGATGAATACCCTAATGTTTCGTTGGCTATAGTTAAATAAATAAATTAATAATTTGATACTACTGATTGCGTCTCATCGATTTGAAACTATTTGCAGTTGAAGGTTGGGGCAAAATACGTAATTTAGACAGTCAAATTATCGTTTCTTGCGTTTAGGGGTTTGACTTACGAGATTGACCATCCGGATTAAGTCCTTAATTGTTGGATCAAGTTGAAAATTTACCCATACACATATTTCAACATAATGATGATATCTGACGGTCAGATTTTTGTTTTACAAAATTGATCATCACAATCACAATATATCTACTAATGTTGTATAACTTGTTTACCAAGTGTTAAGTAAATATTCCGTTTCAAAAAAAAACTTTAGGTAGAAGCTTCAATCGAAAAAAAGTCGTGAAATAAGATATGACTGGAATGATAAAATATGTCTACTGTTGAAAAATCACGTAATTTCGATAAAGTTTCGGTATCGATAGTTACGATCAATGCATTTTTTTATTCTTTCTCCCTAAAGGTAGCACTATATCCGATGGTTATTTTTCATAAAATTTTGATACAACTGGTTGCGTCTCATCGATTTGAAACTATTTGCAGTTGAAGGTTTGGTCAAAATACGTAATTTAGACGGTCAAATTTCAGTTTCTTTGCGTTTAGGGGTTTGACTTACGAGATTGACCGTCCGGATCGAGTTCTTAACGTTGTCGGATCAAGTTGAAAATTTACTCATACACATATTTCAACATAATGATGATATCTGACGGTCAGATTTTTGTTTCACAAGATTGAACATTTAAATTGGAGATAAATTAAATGGATTAGTATAAAAAGTACTATAGCAGACGAATTTATTTTAAATTCGTCGGCTAAAGTTGAACTAAAGCCGACGAAACACATAGTTTTAGCCGACGAATTTTTTATGTCATCGGCTATACTTCTTCTTATATATCAAAACCCTGCGATAGAAACCTTAACATTTTCACAAATTTACCCTCACTTTCCTCTCGGCCTCCACTCCGCTCCCTCTCCTCTCGGACTCGACTCCGCTCCTCTGCCCTCCTCGGCTCCCACTGCCCTCTTCGCCTCTAACTGCCCTCCTCGCCTCCCACTGCCCTCCTCGCCTCCCACTGTCGGATTTTTTTTAAGAAATTAAGTATGCGATTCGATGTATATATTGAATTATTGATGTATATATTTAATTATATGAAAAAATTGATGTATATATCCAGAAGTCAACCGGTATGTCTATACATATGAGAAGACATATCCTGACGACTATGAAGATATTGTAAGTCGTTTTTCGTTTTCAGAATTTGTAAATTATATATATATATATATATATATATATATATTTCAAAATGTTAATTAATTATTATTTTTTTCTATCCAATTAGGCAAAGGTGAGACATACTAGTGACGAGATGATGACTGCTATTGTGAGAGAGACATGGCCAGACATACAGGAGTAAGACATGTCCGGAGCCATGTGTCGAATTGACACTTCAGATCTCAGGGTGGGGGGAGGATCATGGGCACAACATTCCTACCGCGAGGAAATAACTTCTATTGCCAGGGTCTAGGAAAGAAGGGCGAGGGGGTATTGAATACCACTTCCGGATTTCAAAAAAATGCAGCCTCGACCAGCAGCAGAACGACTTACCTAGAGGCGGAAGTTCAGATGCTACGGGAACAGCAAGCCGCTTTACAGGAGTATAATGCGGCAATATATGCCACCCAGCAGGCACAACAACAGTAGATGTTCCAGTACTTGCAAGAGTTTTCAGTTGCCCAGCTTTAGGGACTTCCGGCTCCGCCCATGCCTACACATATTCCCTTACCTCAGCCGCCGTAACCTCCTCAACAACAACCTCCTCCTGGCGCAGATATGGATTTAGATGATCTAGATTAAAGCAACCATCTATTTGATCTAAAACTGTTCACTATACTAGTTGTTCAGTACTTTTATATTTTCATATTAATGTTCAGTATCTACTTATGTTCATTATTTTTATATTTCCATATATATTAACGAATGTGTGTGTATATATATGTTGTTTAATATACTACTAATGTTCAGTACCCTTATATTTTCATAGTAACGAATGTATATATAATGTTGAGTGACTCAATGTTATGTACTTGCTGAGGATCAGTACTTTTAATCTTACTGACAGTCAGTACTCTTATGGTAATTCTACTGATACTCAGTAATAGTATAAAAATATGGAGTAATTTTGTCATATATTAATTAACAGAATATGTTAGTTAAATTAGATGAAAAATGAGTAATGGGTAAAAACAGCGCGAAATCAGTCTATGAATTCAGCTCGGACATCTCGACTCAAAGCAACTAGGTCTCTGCAGCCGTCGGAATGCTGAAAGGCAAGCTGAAGGCTCCTGAACAAGGTGCGCCATGTGTTCTCGGACAGCCTCAGCAGCCCTGAGACATATGGGCTGGGTTCGGTTTCGGTTCTAGCGGCAATTGCGGACGTTGAGAATAGGTCTGATCTTGAGAGTATGAGGTGAGAACAGTTGATGTTGAATATTGTGTTTACATTTGTGATG
Organism: Comarum palustre; assembly: GCA_951800085.1. Taxonomy (NCBI): domain Eukaryota; kingdom Viridiplantae; phylum Streptophyta; class Magnoliopsida; order Rosales; family Rosaceae; genus Comarum; species Comarum palustre. The sequence goes on along the minus strand of OX637588.1, from coordinate 1,519,546 downwards.
TGGTTGTAATGTTTTTGTAATTAGGGTTTTATATGATTCAGAAAAAATTGATACTTTTGGGGTTTAGTTGGGTTTTGGTTTATGTTAGAGAAAATGTTTTTGAACTTTTGATAATATGATTGAAGGTAATAGTGTAAAATAATGGAATTTGAAGGCGATCGAGTAGTGCCACTGCAGTTACAAACTTTACTGATTTTATGAAGGTACTGAAACGTAGACCTGTAAATGGATTGATTCTGGACCGGATCCACCTAGATCCGGATTCATAATAGAAATTTTTGATCCGGATCCGACTTGCTACCGGTCGGATCATTAATAGCTCGATCTAAATCCAGATCCGACGGGTTAACGGATACCCAACCCGTTAATCCGATATGTTTATAATTATAAATATTTTAAATTTTAATAATAATTTTATAGTTTTATTATAAAATATTGATGAAATTTTATAAGAAAATAAAGATTTACATCAAAGTTGATTTACATGTATAAAATACTCCTTAACAGTACGCTAATATAATTAAAATACGTGACATCCAATGTTTTTTAGCATAAAACATATGCATTAACAACCTTCAATATCATCAAATCATACTTTAGAGTCAATTTAGATATAAATGTTTAGATCTTCTAGATAATTATTATATTATTCAATAATTATTAATAATATTATATTTATGTAAATATTATTTAATTATTTTTAAACTGATCAGGGTCCTTAACGGATCGGATTAACCAAGATCCGAATCCGATTTGTTTAGTAAACAGGTTAACGGATCCGGATTCTTAACGGATCAAATTTTTGATCTAACCTCATTTAAAAAGCACGGATTCAGAACGAGTCTGGATAAGATCCGATCCATTTACGGCCAACTGAAACGTGATACCGCCGATTTTGAAGGCGAGTGCTGTTACGATTAAACTTCAATAGATGGATGTCTGATGGCTGACACTTCGAAATTATATGATGATTGCACCAGGTGCAGTAACTCTTCTTTTCTGGATGTGCCCTGCATAATAGTTGCTTTCTTTTCCTATTGCTTATCCAAATATTGATCTTTTTGGATATGAAAGGAGCCAAAAAGGTTGATGGCCTATGCTGGAAGCAGTGCCAACTTTCATATCCCAAAAGATTGATGGCCTATGCAGTGCCAACTTTCATATCCAAAAAGGTTGATGGCCTATGCTGGAAGCAGTGCCAACTTTCATATCCCAAAAGATTGATGGCCTATGCAGTGCCAACTTTCATATCCAAAAAGATTGATGGCCTATGCAGTGCCAACTTTCATATCCCAAAAGATTGATGGCCTATGCAGTGCCAACTTTCATATCCAAAAAGGTTGATGGCCTATGCAGTGCCAACTTGTTGACCAAACTCATATTGGAGGACCAGAGTGATTCGTATAGATGGGAGGTGAGTCTGACAAATCTATCAGTGCTTATGAAGAATTTACTTGTTGCATTTTTTGGCATATACAAGTTACTGAAGTGCACGATTGGCTTGCAGTGCCTTTTTTGAACTCCTTTGAACAATTACGACGCTGTGATAGAGAAAAATTACCTTATCCCCAACGCCTTCTCTTTCCATCCGAAATGAATCACGGTGGATTTCCTATGGTACCATGTGTTTATGTTATGTACCCATGGGTTTACTGTTCTCTCTTCCCTTTTCTGGCAATGCGCATGCTCATTTTGGTGAGGGGTGCATGTTGCATGTGGGAATGCAAGCAAGGGTTTCCACCCCTTTCTTTTGCCTGGAGATTTTAAGGGAAGCTTAGAGGATCTAAAAAACAAAGTATAGGTAAACTTTGATCCGCCGAGGTGTACGTTTTATTGGGGATCTAGAGGCAAGTGCCCACAATGCCTTGAATTGTATGGTTTTATTTTTCATATGAAATTATCAGTTCTGGTACTTGTTCAATGCTGCATTTGCTCACATTCACTTTTCGTCGATATAGAAAGAGTACTCCAACGCTTTCAAGCTATGGTATGTTTCTCTGGGTGGTGATGCTGTTGGCATAACATGGGGAAGATGCAGCTCCAAGGTACGGTATGATCTTTTATTAAGTTGAAAAAGACGTTCTGAATGTGTATTCCTAATTCTCAGAAAAGTTCTATATTCACTATCTACGCGTATCCTCTGCAGAAACGGGGGTGGGAAGAAGCAGACGAGGAAGTAAAAGATCCAATTGACTTGTTAAAAGATGTTGGTAAAGTTGGAACACGGTTCGTGAGGGGCATTTATCTTCTCAAAGCGCCAAGGCGGTCGTAATTGATCTATTTATTCTACAACACGATTCATGTATCACAAATTTTGCTTCCGAATTACCGCAGCTTTATAGCTACATACAACGATTTTTGCTTCCGAGTTATGTTTAGTAATGGTAATCTAATTAATTGCAGATGTTTATGAAATGAATGATGAGAAGAAAATATCATTGCAGATGATAGAGTTGCATCGTTAACACACATTGATAAAATTTATTCTATGTAATCGTAATGCATGGAAGAGTTCGAATTGGTTTCTAAAGAGCATTTCTAGTGAGAATCTCTAAGTTGAGATTAGTTGATGACTTTTGAGTTTATCCCGCTTTTCAATCTTATATCCACATCTTAAACGTCCATTTTATAAATATTTATGAGTAGTTTAATTCTACAAATTTTTAATTTTAAGACATTCATAAACGTGATTTACCAATTATAAACTTGAACGGTTCATGTTAAAAAGATTTGATTCATCTACTCTTAATAATCACTAATTTGACTGAAATTTTATATGATTGATCTATTTATAAAAATCTACCACTTCAACTATTAATATATCAAAATTTAATCAAAAAATTAATTTAATAAGCAATAAATTTAAAAATCTAGCCTAATACTTAACTTAGAGATCGCTCTTTTGGTTTCTATGCAATATTGAACAAATATCGCTGTTCAATTCTGTGTAGAACTGGCGTCACTAAATTTGAACCAGTAGATGTCTTTTGAATGGTCAAGATTTTATGTGGGTTACACGGACGTGCACGTGTCATGGCGATACCTCTGCGGTGTGGTCCCATGCAGGAATGCGGTCGACAGTCTAAAATCTGGGATGTGTATGAATCCAACCGTTGGATATTTTTGAATGGTCGAGATTTTTAGTTGTATAGGGAGATACGACACGTGTCATGGCGGTAACCTCTTCGACGTGGTCCACGCAGGCACGGGGTCCACCATTTAAAATTCTTTGGTATATAATGTGTTCTGGTGTCAGCCCAATAACTGGGCCTAATAATCATGTGGTTATCCACAGACCCAGCCCACACTCTTCCTTGGTCCCACGTTCTGGTGGGCCACCTACTATTCAACGGTTAAATCTACCAGTTTCTCAGAGCGCGAAAACACACACTAACTCACTATCGCGCTCCAAAACCCTATCGATTTTCTCTCTCACACACATTCCTGTCCAACTCGACTCAGCCCAACTCGGTCTTCTTCTCCGCCGCAATGCTGAAAGGGAAGCTCAAACACCCGGACAAGGCGCGCCGCGTGTTCCCCGACCGACTCGGCAGTCTCGTCGCGGGGTTCGATGAGAAAGTGGAGGAAGACGGAGCGTCCGATTTGGTTTTTGAGTCGGGTGAGGAGCTCGAGACGATCCAGCCCAACGGGTACGGGTCGAGCGGCAGAGAGAGCGGGATTGAGGATTTCGAGGAGGAGAAAGTGGAGCGGGTAGAACCCGATTTGAGGGTCCGGAGGTCCGAAAGAGATGGGCCGGGTTCGGTTTCGGTTCTGTCGGCGATTGCGGCGGATGAGAAAAGGTCTGATCTTGAGTATGAGGTGAGACTTGAGACAAATGTTGCATTTTTTATTTTTTTTGGTATATTTAGCAATGGTGATGTTTTTGTAATTAGGGTTTCATATGATTCAGGAAAATAAAATTAAAATTGAAACTTGTGGGGTTTAGTTTTTGTTAGAGAAACTGTTTCATAATATGATTGAAGGTACTAGTGTCAAGTTATAAACTTTACTGATTCTACCTACATTTCGCAGATTCCATTTGTGTATCAGTCTGGTTTGCAGATTATCTTGTTTTGTATTAGTTATGGTTATTGAGGCCTTATGTTTTCGTTTTATATTTTTTCACTTAGGTTAATCAGACAGAGGTGAATTTGGAGAAGTTACAAAGAATAGTGAGTTTAGGTCTTCCTGATGGAGGAGGTTTGCGGGCGACGACTTGGAAGGTATAGAACATTTGCATTGTTGTTCTACCAGATTGTTAGATTATTGCTACATTATTTTCATTTCAGTATGCTCACTTTTAATTTAAGGCTTTAAGCCAATGCGTGTGTTGTGCGTGTGTTAATTCCTTTTGGGGTAAGCAGAGGCTCTAACAAGTGGTGAATAAAGGCTGATGACAAAACTCCATGAATAGTAGACAACACAAGTATAACATATTCAGTCACTGAACCTTACGATTGTGTATACGCGTAGACTACCCTTTTCCTTCTCCTCTTGTCATGCTTTCAATGAAGAGTTTGCACCAGAAATCGATTTTTAGTCAGTTCCCCTTCTGTTGTTGCATCAGATGGGAATAATATTTCTTGGAGAGTTTTAATATAAAAGACGATAAATTACACTTCACTTGTTATTGTCTAATGATAATATATATTGCTTTAACTTTTGTTTTATTGTTGATTGTCCCATACATTTCATGCATGCAGCTGCTGCTGGGTTATCTACCTCCTTCTCGTGATATATGGGAAAAGGAGTTGACGGAAAATCGACAAAAATATGCCAAGCTCAAAGAGGAGCTCCTTTTGAGTCCTGTAAGATGCTTACCGAGTTGCATGTTATCGAAATATATAAATTAATAAATAGATACTTGAGTTCCATTATTTTTGGTAAGTAGTTTTTTGTACTAATCAAAATCTTAAATCTAGACAGTCAGAACTTGCAAGGAAAAAGGCGGTGCCATGAGTTATTGCGACCCGCCTGCTGACAGTGCTGTTGATGGGCCACTGAAGAGACGTGAAATTTCCCAGGAAGACCACCCTTTAAGCCTTGGTAAGGCTAGTGTTTGGCATCAGTACTTTCAGGTAAACTGTCTTCTCATATAAGGGTTATTATAAGTTGGCTACCATTTCAACAATAAGGTGAGGCTTATCATGCTTCACTTTTCTATAGCATACAGAGATTGCCAAGCAGATAGACCGTGATTTACCACGCACACACCCGAATTTGAAATTCTTTTCAGGGGAGTCATCATTCAGTAGGAAACACAGTGTATGTGATCCACACACCAATTGTCTTTCTTTTCTTAATTTGAAATCCTTCGTACATGCATATTCAAGCTGGACTATATATCAAATGTACTGCTCACTCTTGTTAGTTTCTCTTTTTGTTTCGCTTGTCCAACTCACTGACTGGATGCTCTATATATTTTGATTTTTCAGGAAGCACTGAGAAATATTCTACTCCTATTTGCAAAACTAAATCCCGCAATCCGTTATGTGCAAGGCATGAATGAGGTCCTGGCACCACTATACTATGTCTTCAGCACTGACCCTAACGAACAAAATGCTGTAAGTGACCTTCCGGCAGTTTGTCATTACTTTTTATTAGATGTCCATTGGCTTATAGAAGTTTAACATGCATCTTATTGGCTAAAAGTTAAACTGGACTAGTAGAGTAATATTTATCTCTTGAGGTTTTAGTACTCATCTTAGCACAAGAGACATGAAGTGATGGTTCCATTTGCAGGCAAATGCAGAAGCAGATAGTTTTTCTTGCTTTGTTCGACTCTTGAGTGACTCAGTGGATCACTTTTGCGAACAACTGGATTACAGTGCAGCAGGCATACTTTCCACACTTTCTCGCTTGTCAGACTTACTGAAAGCCAATGATGAAGAACTCTGGAGGCATCTTGAGTGCACCACACAGGTGATATATCATATTTTATTAGATGCCTGTATCAAGCTGCATCAATGCAACATTTGTCTTGTAAAGTTCTCCAAGTTTTTCCATTTTCAACAGCTTGGGCTGAGTCTGACTTACAGCTTATAATATATGCCTTTTTTGAGCAGGTGAAACCACTGTACTATGCATTCAGATGGATCACATTACTACTCACACAGGAATTCAATTTCCAAAGCATTATGAGAATTTGGGATTCACTGTTGGGTAATCCTTTTGGTGTACAGGTCTGCTCTCTTTCTCTGCTCTCTACTCACACCACATACACAAAAACACACAGGATATGTATATGAATAAATACTGATCTGTTGTAAGACAACTCCACAGGATATGCTCCTGAAAATTTGTTGTGCAATGCTGTTATGCATGAAAAGCAGACTAATGAGTGGTGATTTTGTGGCCAACTTAAAGCTTCTGCAGCACTACCCTGAACTTAACATGGAACACCTCCTCCAGGTAGCTCGAGATATTAGCTCTGATTCATCTTCCTATCGTTTGACTTTGTCCCTGTAAATAAATCCTTACACTGCTCATGTTATGTTGTATCTTAACATGGTCTGTAATGATGAGCGAAGTGCTGTTTCCTGATCTAATTTGTACCCAGAATTTCAATCGCATATGAAGAGTTTTGTGCATATCATCTATGCCAACCAGCCTTGAACTTGGTCAATGTGACCCATGGTGGCTACCCTGTGGGGACAACTCACAAGTTGACCGTCACAATCAGCTGCAGAAATTCTAATATGTGCATTTCGGCACGTTACATTGAACCGCACATGGTATAACAAACAAACAGATTACATAAAGATGTGACCGAGTATTCTAGTGTTGGTCATCTATTTTTTTTTCGATTTTAGTTGGTCATCTACTATTGGGAATGGAAGAACGGCACTTTCCGCCGTATTGACCAACACTGACCAGTTGATATCTACCTGATACCTAAATCTTTGGCCTCTCCTTGTTTGCAATCTAGGCCTTTTCTTCCAGCCGCCGATGAACTTTTGAGAGCTTCCAGAAGATCAAAAGAAAACCAGACTTGAAAAACTTATGAAATGTGACAGTTGGGCACTCAGGCATATAATCTCAGATCCCATGACATGATTATGTTAGCAGATAATAGGGTTGCTCACCTGTTCCACAATTGGATGGATAATGCACAATTAATCTCCATTAACATTTTATATTCTTGACCACCATTCAACGCGTAGAACACTGGGAAATATATATTGCATTCTCACATTGTTTCCTATTCTTTAAAGGAAATGACACCTCAATCTCTCATCTGCCATTCAATTAGTAGTAATTGACTCTGAATTTATTCCTGGTCTTCTTCCTTTTTTCGTTCAAATTAAGAAACTCCTTTGTATTGCTGGTTAAGGTTTCTGAAAGCTCATGCATGCCAGCACTGCAGCTGCGCCATACATTTGTGATTGCTTGAAAAAGATTGAGGCTTGAGTTGAGCTCGAGAGATCATGGCTCAAACTGTGCTGCTGCATGGAGTTCTTCATGCAACGATTTTTGAAGTTGATATGTTGAAGGCCGGAGGTTGCTGCACCTTCTTATGCAAGGTACATATATTATACAGTGTTCTGTTCTTACTGGATTTTTCTTTTTGGTTCGGTTTCTATTTTGATTTTCGAGGTAAACATAGCCAATCTAAGAAAATGGACTAATGTTTCATCTTTACAATACCAGACTTCAATTCACAATTTTCTATTTCATGTATTTATTTTCTAGCTAATTAATATCCTCCAAAGACTGCTGTCCTTGGTCCTTCTTGGTGGCTAGAAGATTTTTCATGATATTTCAACCTTTAGTTACTAATACCAATACATCCAATTACATTAATGATCTCAGTGTTGTTGCTATGAACAAATCCAACTTGAGTAATGAATGTGATAATTTTGAATCACTGTAGCTGATTGAAGAGTCGGTTGGGCTTGGGAAAGGTTGCAGACCCTATGCAACCATTGATTTGGAAAATGCAATAGTCGGGAGAACTAGACTGCTGGAAGAAACAACCACAAGTCCAGAGTGGAATGAATCTTTTCACATTTACTGTGCTCATATGGCTTCTAATGTTGTTTTCTCTATCAAAGAATATAATCCAATTGGGGTCAATGTCATTGGAAAAGCTTATTTGTCTGCAGCTGAACTCCTCAATGGAGAAGAAGTAGACAGATGGCTTAAGATCACAATGCATCATCACGGTAAATCTTTATATGGAGGTTCTAAAATCCATGTAAAACTGAGGTTTTATCCTGTAACCAAACATTCTAATTGGTCACATGGAATTAAGAGTCCTAAATATCCAGGAGTACCCTACACATTTTTCCCACAGAGAAATGGCTGCAGGGTTACCCTTTACCAAGATGCTCATGTTCCAGACAATTTCATCCCCGATATTCCTTTAGCTGGAGGAAAGTGTTATGAACCACATCGGTGTTGGGAAGATATTTTTCATGCAATCTATAATGCAAAGCACTTGATATATATTGCTGGTTGGTCTGTGTATGCTAAAATCACATTAGTAAGGGACACAATGAGGCCGAAGATAGTAGATGGAGACTTGACTCTGGGAGAGCTTCTTAAGAAAAAAGCCAAGGAAGGAGTGAAGGTCTTAATGCTTGTTTGGGATGACAGAACTTCTGTTAAGGTATTAAAGAGAGATGGCTTAATGGGTACTCATGATGAAGATACCGAAAGTTACTTCAGAGATACCGGAGTTCACTGCGTGTTGTGTCCCAGAAACCCTGACAATGGGCAAAGCATAGTCCAAGATATAGAGGTAGGAACAATGTTCACTCATCACCAGAAGATTGTGGTGGTGGACAGTGAATTGCCGAATGGAGCACTACAGAAGAGGAGGATTGTGAGCTTCATTGGTGGCATTGATCTTTGTGATGGAAGATATGACACTCAGTTTCATCCCCTTTTCAGGACTTTAGGCACAATCAACCATGATGATCTCCATCAAGCCAATTTTAATGATGCCTCAATCAAAAAAGGCGGACCAAGGGAGCCTTGGCATGACATACATTGTAGGCTAGAAGGGCCTATTGCTTGGGATGTTTTGTTCAACTTTGAGCAAAGGTGGAGAAGGCAGGGTGTGAAGGACTTGCTTTTTCAACTTAGAGATTTTGATGAGACTTTCATACCTCCATCTCCGGTTATGCATGCTGAAGATCATGACACATGGAATGTTCAATTGTTCCGATCCATTGATGGAGGTGCTGCATTTGGATTTCCCAACTCTCCTAAAGATGCTGTCATGGCTGGTTTAGTCAGTGGCAGAGATCAAGTGATTGACAGAAGCATTCAGGATGCATATATCAATGCAATTCGTCGAGCAAAGAGTTTTATCTACATTGAAAATCAGTACTTTCTCGGAAGCTCTTTCTGCTGGCAGTCAAATCATAAAGACCTCAAAATTGAGGAGGTGGGCGCTTTGCATCTTATTCCGAAAGAACTGTCACTAAAGATTGTTAGCAAGATTGAAGCTGGAGAAAGATTTATTGTCTACATTGTAATGCCTATGTGGCCAGAGGGTGTTCCAGAAAGCCAATCTGTTCAGGCAATATTGCATTGGCAGAAGTTGACAATGGAGATGATGTATAAGGACATAACACAGTCTCTCAAGAACAAGGGCCTTGATGCAGACCCTAAGGAGTGTTTGGCATTCTTTTGCCTTGGAAATCGTGAGAAGAAGCGCAATGGAGAATATGAACCTCTTGAGAAACCAGGAAATGGTACAAATTACAGTAAAGCTCAGCAATCTCGGAGGTTTATGATCTATGTGCATGCCAAGTGTATGATAGGTAAACCAACTAGTCACATATATTCTCATTTTGAGCTCTTATGTAACTTGCAAAATTTTGATACTAGACACTGACATGTACTAACTAGTTTTTGAAATGCCTGCATTATGCAGTTGATGATGAGTACATAATCATCGGATCCGCCAACATAAATCAGAGATCAATGGACGGCGCCAGGGATACCGAAATTGCCATGGGAGCTTACCAACCATATCACCTCTCCACCAATGTACCCGCCAGGGGCCAAATACATGGCCTCAGAATGACATTGTGGTATGAACACCTGGGGTTGCTCGACAACACATTTCTTGAGCCGGAGAGTGTGGAATGTGTGAGAAAGGTGAACCAGACTGCCGAAAAGCTATGGAAACTATACATAAGTGAAACCTTAGAGGGTGACTTGCCTGGACATTTGCTACCCTATCCCATAAAAATAACTGAAAATGGAGAAGTCACTGAGTTACCTGGGGTTGAATTTTTTCCAGACACCAAGGCTAAAGTTCTTGGAACTAGATCAGACTTGATTCCTTCAATCATCACTACTTAAAAAACCTACACTGCATTTCTCCTGTACTTCTTTCCCAATTTTTTCCTCTGTAAATGATTTCAGTGAATAATACAGATATGTTTGTTTGTTGACTGTGTAGCTGACCTGGAGTTAGCTAGTGTTCAACATCATTAATAAGAAACTTCATAAGCTATTATTTGGATCTGATGAGACAGATTGCAAAGGTCCTTTCACATCTCTCAAAAGCCCTCTTGGGAATTCCATGTCAATACTAAGAATATCAATCAATTCCTCTTTCAATAATTTGGATTTGGTATTTTCTTTTGGAACCATTAGCATTAAAACTTTAAGGTGGTCACCATTGTTAGACTTCCAAGTCCCAACTGGCTGAATTAGTATTCAACCTGTTCAGACTTATCTGTACTGTTAGTTATTATCACACCTCTTAACAACCATTGCTTTAAGAATTAGAGATGATGTGCATGACTTGCTCTCATATTCTTCCCAATCATACTTTTTAAGTTTTTATCTTCTCAATTCTGCCAAAATGTCTAAGTTAGATATCATCACCTAGTTCCTTATCTTACTCAACCTTCTATTATATACAATATTTTGAACCAGTTATATGCTTGCCTATATCTTCTAATCTGTTTTAGAATTCAGCCAACATCTAACCACAATCCAAGGTCATGCTGCCCCTTATTGGCTATCCAGAACCGAACAAAAGGCCACAATTGAAATTGTGACTGAGGAATGAGCTAGCTCTGATGAGTAGAATATGATGAACGTCTACATGTGCAGATTGCAAAAGAAAATATATATATATATATATATATATATATATATTCTTGATTTTTGAAGCTCTACAAGCCTCTAATCCATTGGTCCCCTAGTCACTTTCCTATCAAACTAGATCTGACCTTCATAAACTCCAATCTTTTTGGCATGGAACGGCCAGATATGTCATGCATGACAAAAGCTAATATTCAAAGAAAAGCCCACCAACAATTCATCACAATTTGTACCATTCTGTTATTAACTTCATCTGGGTAAAACTCAGATCACCCATTTCCCCAGAACACAGGGATATTTGAATCCAAACTAGACTGTAGTTCAGTTTATGCAACAAAGCTAGCGGAAATTCTTTAGGAGCTAAACCCTAGTCACTTGATCAATTATTACGAGATGGGTTTTATAGAAGAATTATCTCCATAAAACTTGGGGTGTCCAGCACGTAGAAGCTACCAATCTCTTTTCATATAGACACCTTGAAAAAGTGGCAAAAAAACAATGGTGAGCTGAGGTAAGAGCTTAGTTAGTCCCTCTCTTCCTCCCCAAACAAGAAACCAATGAGATCAGCAAAGAACCCTTTTCTTTGCCGTGCGGTACACAACAGAGAAGGACAGGGTTAGCATGGTAGTAATTTTCCTTACAAAAAACACACACAATCAAAATTATTCAAATCCTTGCTTACCTCACATAGTGACACCCTTTGTTTTTTCTCTTACCAGATCGAAGTGCAAAAGGCCATGACCAATAGATGATCGAAACTTTGGTGATAAAATAAACCCCCCATATGGCTCTCATACTATTCAATATCATATATTTCTTCACACACGTAGTAGTTGTAGTTCCCACCTCTGCCACCACCATGACTATTTATCCACCTTCATATTTCTTTCTAGTCCTCATTCATGTAAAGACTGCCTCTCTCTTTTCTTTACTCACTTCTTTTCAACCTTCTTCTTCTTCTTCAAAATTCCAAGTGTTAGTTTCAAAATTTGGAACAGACGACCATGTCTTCCATGTTAGGCTCACAGGGCGTGGTCTTGGCGACGGCCATGGCCGTCTCCGGCGCCACTGTCCTCCTCCTCGCTTTTCGCCTTCAGAAATCGACTGATCACCACCAAATTTCCCAGTCCTCGCCCCAAATTCTACGATCTTGTATCTCTTCTGGTACGCACAGCACTAGTCTACCCGTCTTTGTTTCATAATTGGCATATGGTTTCTAGAACATTAGTTTAACCTTCTTTGTTTCAGATCTGATTCTTTTGTCTTGTTGGGTCTCTCAGAGAAGAAGAGGAAGAACAAGAAGAAGAGAGTGCACTTTGCAGAGGACGTGGTGGATCCAACTGGGGATGGAGAAGAGTTCAGAAGGCAGATCATAGGTGCTTCTTCTTCCTCGTCATCATCAGCATCACTAAACTTCAAGAAGACTAGTGGAGGTGCTCAGAAATATAAAGGAATGCCAGCAAACCGAGTGGCTCTCTATAATGGAATGCTCAGGGATCGTGTAGTTCATCATCGATTGGCCTACTCCCACTGATCATCGATCATCATTAATTCTCTGTATATTTTTGGGGTTAATTTGATTAGTGGGTGTACCTTTGATTAGTTGTGTATAATTAAAGATTAGTCTTATGTTAAAGTTTGTAAATTATTTTTTCTTTTTTCTGAGGTTGCAAGGGAATATTCGGAATTTGTAAGGAATGCATGGGCCCAGAGGTTTTGGTACTTCATGTTTTTATGTTTGTTATACATGATTAGGTGCAGGATATGGTTCCCCTCTTTCAGTAGAAATTGAAAAAACTCTTGCTCGTACAAATCTTGTTGGAATTAATTTATAGTTAGGTAGGTTAAGATGTAATATTGGGTTCATGAGTTCAAATCTTAAGGATGTAAGTATTAATAAAAAGTTTAAAAAAAAAAAAATTATAGCTAAGTAGGCAGCTTAATCCTTCATAGATCATAGTTTAACGGTTGAAATCAATGAAAGAGTAAAGGGTGAATTCCTTTTGATCCTCTTGTGACCATCACCTATTTTTTGCACGACACTGGTTTCAACAAACATGTGTCTGTCGTTCGACTTAACATGATCACCCTACATGACATGTTTGTCTAATCATCACTATTGTATCAGATCATATCGCTACTGTGTAAAGTTTAGGACACCAACAATCTAGAGTTTAAAAGTTGGGTAAGCAAAAAAAATCATCAATAGATAAAAAGATAACTAGGATTGCAGCATTTGCTCACCAGTTTTATTTTTAGCTGTGATTACAGAATGGGTTTGGTTCCCCTTAGATTCGCCCCTGGACGAGAAACAGTAATTCGATTCAAACCTTACAAAAGGAAAAGAAAAAGGTTGAAGAATTACAGGATGAGAAATGAGAATGAATCCAAGTTGGTCTTCTTGAGCCTCTGATGGGAGGTAGCCCTTGAAAATTCAGAAGTGCTGGAATTTGACTGATCATCAATAATGTAACATGAACAGATAAATTGCAATATCACATGGCAGTGTATGGAAGCATACACGGCATAGTGTGAACAAAGCCATGTGCCAGGATGCTTCCTCTAGCTATCAAACCCACCACAGATCAGACCACTCTTTTAGCAAAGCCGCACATAAACAAATTAACTATATATAATAAAGACTTGTAACCTCATAAACCTTGGATGGGAAGCAAGCCAACTACGAAAGTATGCACCAAGTATATAAAAACTTAGCTTAATTTATGAATTTATTCTTGACTAATTCATGAACAAATTAAGAATAAGAAAAGGATTATTGACTGAATCAAACTAAGTAGTTAAGTCATTTGACCATTCCATTTGTCCAGGATCATGACATATTGCAATTTTTTTATGTGACAATTAATTGGCTTTGACACAAGGATTTATATTATCTGAAAAAAAACTTGATCCAAAATTTCAGACTCATGAAAATGTGCTGAATATAGAAAATTACTGTATGTTGCAGGGTTCTTCTTCTTTCTCTTGTTTCTGTACAAAAAAGCTTCTGTAAATGAGAGGTGGCAAAAGGGAGTGGAGACAAATTAAAGGAAAAACAGTATAAGCTTAGCAAATTATCATTCGCAACTGAAAATTTTGTTGGTTACCAACTTCGCATTTTGATTTGGGAACACAAACATTTATAAATATATATGGACCGATATGTCTTGCTGTTTCTGCATTCTCTAGTAAAAAGCTCGATGGCATCAATATTTTCAGAATATATATGTTGGTTGTGGGGGTACTCGATCATGGTTGGTGCGACCGATATGTCATTTAGTTTTTCTTATTATTTTTGTGCTGAGACAAATTATAGTTTAGCTGTTTTCCTATGTCGCTGTATGCACAGTGGTTGGATAAATGATATATGATTTATATGTTTTTTAGAGCAAACAATAGAGAGTTTCATTAACGGGAATACAAACTATAACCATAAAAGACATCGGTAGTGAAAATAAATTCTTCACTCTCATCTACCTACCCGAAAACCCTACGATTACAGTGGACAAGAACCGAAATGGGTTCAACCGTAACCTATTCTAATCCAGGAGTACCGATATATCCTTAAAGTCAACCTCAAGAAGAACCAACCCTTTCAAACACTACATGCCAAAACTACCAACATATATGTACATGTAACATCCCCATTGCATTGACAACAAGAACTAACCGACAACAAAATAGTCCCATGAAAACGACATCATAACCATGACACCTCACAACGCGACCTACGACACCAAACTACTGCCTTGACCCAACCATAGTCACCAAACGACACCAACCCAATACCGAACGCCCTCACCTAAAAGGGAAGGACACCCTCTCACAAAGGGGTGGGACACCCTCGCCCGAAGAGAGGAACGCAGCAAAGCAAAAAAACTAAACTAAACTAAAAAAAACAAAAACAAACACAACCAAACCATTAGACCTCAGAGGATACCCGCTTCAGATCCGACCTGACAAGCATTATCACCTGATCGCCAATCCGGCCACCGCCCCACCACCCTAGCAGACCTTTCTCCGCACCAGTCGGCAGCTGAAGCACAACACGATCCACAACCCGTGCAGCAAGATAGCGCACGCATCTCCACAATTTGCACACAACAATGACATGGAGATCCGACCCACATCGGAAACACAATCCCGTCCGTCATGGCTTCCTCCTTCACCACGTCGTGAAAATTCTCTCACCGCCGTCCACTGCCAACGCTTACCGGAGCAACACACAGACAACACAGCAGCAATAGTACCCATTGGTTCGAACTCCTTGGCAGATAACCTTCTTCGATCCGCCACCACTACCCTTCAGAGGCGCGACTCCCAACTGACCTCCCTTGATTTCCTGTCCTAAGGCAACATCAAATAGATGCGCCGTCGGACGAGTAGAAGAAATTTTTGTGAAAAACCAAACCTAAAGATGAGGATGTTTCGGTTTTGATTTATATGTTTTTTAGAACAAACCATTGAAAGTTTTATTAATGAAAATATAAATTACAACCATAAAAGACATCGGTGATAGAAATAAATTTCCCACTCTCTTTTACCTACCCGAAACCCTACAATTATAGTGGACAAGAACCGAAATGGGTTCAATTTAGAAGTACCGATACATCCTTACAGTCAACCTAAAGAAGAAAAAATTCTTTCAAATACTACATGTCAAACGTAGCAGCATATATGCACAGGTAATCTCTCCATTACATTGACAACAAAAACTAACCGACATCAAAATATTTCTTAAAAACGACACCATAACCATGACTCCTTCATAACAGTTGGCTAGAATAATGCCCAACAATAGTGAAATATATACAATTTATGATTATATAAACTTGTTTTCTAGCTCTAGCTACCTAGCTAAGGTCATGATCGGCCACTTGATCATTTAAGTGTAGGTTTATTCGACAACAAATGATGTCACAAGCCACGTACGGAAAGTTTTGGCTATTGGCCTAATGCATGAGCCAATTATGTTGCTCTTAGTTGAAAGAGATCACTAAGAATAAGTCTAATTAACATGATCGAGGTTAGTTGGGATTTGAATAATTACATTCATGCACATAGTTGACATGCTATACTTAGTTGAATTTTATGTAATATCTAAAATTTGAAGGGAACCTGTTGCCACTTCAAACGACTCATGTCGTAATTAATTGGATACCGATATATGTACTCTTGAAAAAAATGATTAAGACCATCTCGCACGCTAAGCTAAAAACCAAATATAGTCTATGATTAATCCCATGATAGACTGTTTTGTAAGTTAAATTTAGCTTATGAAATTGGTAGACTAAAATGATGTATTATTTCAATCAAACATTGTTACAAACAAATATTCATACCATTGCGCTGTCCTGGACAAGATCTTTCTAATGAGTCACATATTAAATATATTTATATAAATTTTTTATGATTAATTATTGAATTAATTAAATATATATCAAAAGAAAAAAATAGCTTTATAGAGCTTAAGATTTAGCTTATGACAGGAGTCAATTTTAAGTCAAATTTACATTGATTTAGCTAAAAATTTAGCTTGTAACGAGAGACTTTGGTAAGCTAAAAAAATCCATAAAATATTATTGTTTTTAGGCTAAATTTGACTAAGAAATTAGCGTATTATGAAAGATGCTCTAAATCCATGTATGCAATTATCGCGATAAAATCCATGTACTTTAGTACGTTACATTCATGCATCATAGCTTCACGTGTACAACAAGAAATGAAATGGTTAGGTATATTATGGTCCAAGATTCATTTTCAAAAAAGGGGTCGCTTGAAAAACATTTAGATCAAGCTTAGCAAGGAGAACGGGACAATATATAATCGGGACCAAGCTAGTAGCTGATTAATATTGACAGCGGCATCGAAATAGAACGAACTACCGTGTAAAATGTGCTCAATGTGATCTCAGTACGTACGTACATACCAGAAATGTATGGATTATATGTAGTTTTAGGTCATTGTGAAATGTGAATGATCATGAAGCACGCAAGAACAATCAGACTTGTCAGTCCTCGTGCATGTATAGAATAGTGTGGATCATATGTGTTTCAATTATAGTGGAACAAGTCATGAGAAGATTCTACACTTTCAGGTCCCCCTCGCCTCCAGAATTGTATGTATGTTCAACTATTAGACTAGGTTAATTTGGCGTAAAGTAAACAAAGAGTTCGACTCCTGTCTTCGATCTCTATAGTCCTTTGAAAGCTCAACGTAAGAAACTAAATGAAAATCGACGTTTTCTGAGAGCAACAGATCGGTGTTCAGAACCGGAATCGTTCAGTAAGATGGGGAAGAGCAAATGAACACATACCACAAGAAATGGGCGGAATATGGGGAAAACCAAATGAACACATACCACAAGAAATGGGTCAAAGTCTTCCACTGAGTAGCTGAAATGTAAAGTTAGGTTTTCGAATCTGAGAAGGCAACACGTACATTGGTTTCGAACAAATAAGAAGAAAGCTGCTAGCTAGGTGTGATCGAGCTAGCCAGGTGAACCGGCAAGTCAGCAATATCTTGTTCCACTACTAATCCCCACTAACCACGACAAAGTAGTACTGCTAGTTCTTTCTGTACTGCATACATAGTTCTGAAATTAGGGTTTCGTGAGCAGAGACCAAGGAACAGCACCAAAAATATGCAGCACAATCACAATCACAGTCACAATGATATTGTATGCATTAGCAGTGGAAGATGACCAATTCTACATTCATAAATTATAGTCCATTCATCGGTCAGCAACTCAGTGAAAAGAAGCATGCCATCTGCAAATCCCATATAGCCACTTAGCCAAGATGCTTTTTTTTGGCTGGAACCCAAGATGCTTCTTTGGATTCACTTTCCTCATGATCTCATTAACTTTTCTCACCAAAGAGAAGCATTTCCTCCATTAGTTTAGTCAACAAAACTACAAGAGACAATGCTTTTTGCCTTTAATCCTTCTTTTTGTGTGTGCATATTAATGGTCAAAATATATATAAGCTTGAGAATTTTCATTGTAATTTCTAAATGAATAATGGGACTATTTACATGATCAAATATGTAGAGCTCGAATATATTCATAACGTCGATCATTGTTTGCATAACAACCTAAACCATCCGATGTTTAACTGTTTTAATCTTAAATTAACTTGTTGCGTTGCGTGTTAAAAAGTACGTTATGACTTAATTGAAGTTTGACATAGGCTATGAAAAAATATAATTGTAAAAAGTCATCGACTATAATAGAAATTTGATTAAGAATGTCGCACCACAAATGTGTCCACATCTTACCTCATCCTTGCTTTCCATAATGCACTTGAAAAATAGATGATGAACTAGAAAGTAGTAGATTAAAGATGCACTTTCACTCCTTCCAATTCAAACTAACCAATAATATGCCAATACATTTGATTTAATTAGTATAAATGACTTCATCATTCATTCATTTGAGCACATCAAGATCAAGTGAAGTAAAGGTACTAACGCTTCTTCGATCCTCTTCCCTAAACATGGAATAACATTCATTTCTACCCTCCAATAAAATATAGGTTTAGTTGAAGATAACGATCATGAGCTAGCAGCATGTACAAGATTGGTTATCAGTACACTCATGTTTATAATTGTAAAAAGTCATCGACTATAATAGAAATTTGATTAAGAATGTCGCACCACAAATGTGTCCACATCTTACCTCATCCTTGCCTTCCATAATGCACTTGAAAAATAGATGATGAACTAGAAAGTAGTAGATTAAAGATGCACTTTCACTCCTTCCAATTCAAACTAACCAATAATATGCCAATACATTTGATTTAATTAGTATAAATGACTTCATCATTCATTCATTTGAGCACATCAAGATCAAGTGAAGTAAAGGTACTAACGCTTCTTCGATCCTCTTCCCTAAACATGGAATAACATTCATTTCTACCCTCCAATAAAAATATAGGTTTAGTTGAAGATAACGATCATGAGCTAGCAGCGTGTACAAGATATGTTATTAGTACACTCATGTTAATAATCAACTAGGCTAAACAACCAAATTGTACTTAAGAAGTGGCCATGACGTTGAGGTTTAAGGTTAATTATATGTTTGAGATCCCTTAACATAACCTTTTACAGAAATTATAGTCACTAATCACCATCCTTAGATTCGGGGTATCAAATGCATCTGTTTATATTTAGCAGACAAATTTTTACCTTCAATGGAGCTAGACATCCTTGTCACTTTAGTTGGACATAATATCCATCTTACGTATGTGACATTTCACCGAACAAAGAATAATCGATAAAATATTCATCCCATTATGACCTAATGCATTGCTCATTTAGCCTTTTAAGTCTGAGTAAACTCTTCCTCTAATCTAAGAACGGTGATTAGTATTCTTACACCATGGGTTTTAGATTCAACTCATGAGCCCATCAATGAAATGACTTGGGCCTGTCGGTTGTGAGCCTGGTGATAAAGTTCCCTCCTGGAAGCCCAAGTTAACCTCCAAAACAGAACCAGCACATTTACACTGCCGCAGTGAAGAAGAAAGACGAACAGAGAGACGGGTCAATTCTTACACAGCAAATCGCCGCCGTTTGCAATCAGGTACTTCTTTTCCGTAGAAGTATAGGATCTCTGATGTGAAATACTATCTATGTTAGTAACTAATGAGGATCTGTTGGCTATAACTAGGGTTTTATTAGTACAAGCTTATTGATAAGGTTGTAAAGTTCTATATCGTATGTATGTAAAGTTTTTTTTTGGTC
Source organism: Comarum palustre (assembly GCA_951800085.1). NCBI lineage: Eukaryota > Viridiplantae > Streptophyta > Magnoliopsida > Rosales > Rosaceae > Comarum > Comarum palustre. The sequence continues at coordinate 1,499,728 of OX637588.1, read as the reverse complement.
GAGGTATGTATGTATGTAAAGTTACCCAATTGAAATTGATGATAAAGTTTAAATCTTTGAGAAGGTGGTGTTGCCCAGTTGCTTTTCACGTGTTTTGGATTAAGAAAGCATGGATTTTTGATCCAATATCTGCATTTTTGTTTGGTTTGATTTGGATTTTATGAATTTTGTGTAGTGTATGAGTTTGATTTGGTTCTCATTTGCAATTAGAACAAGAAATTTGACAACTTTTGATGTTCATGATATGGTGTTATGAAACGGACATTAGAATTGGGTATTTGGTGATTGATGCTATGAAGGAAACTAAGATAGTTAATGATTGCTTTACAAGCTGGTTGTTCGATTGGAAAGTGGAAACTAGTCTTTGTCTTCCCGTTAATCTGAAACTGATGGGCTCTTTTTATTTTGATATTCAGTAGCCATGAAGGTGCGATCATCCGTGAAGAAGATGTGTGAGTTTTGTAAGACAATCAAGCGCCGTGGACGTGTTTATGTGTACTGCACAGCTAATCCCAAGCATAAGCAGAGACAGGGCTTTTCCACATTTGCTTATCAAGGGACTGATACTCCCATGTATGTGCCTTCTCCTCTCTTAATCTCTTTTCAAATATGCTATATTTACTAGTTACTTTTCTGAGCTCATAAGTTTCATTACATGTTGAGCTCGACCATTTTATGTAAGAAATCGTAGGTGACTCTAGTCCCTCACTCTCTGACTCTGGAGTGTTCCATACAGCAGGGATATACCTGCCTCTCATATAGTTGTCCTATATAGTTTTTTGGGTTGTTTCTTCAAGTCTTTTCTGAATTTTGACGACTTATGCAAGTTTAGCAGACAAAACAATTTTTCAGTGTTGGATTCCCCTTCATTGTGGCAGGCCTGTGCAAGGTGCTGTGGAGGGCTTACCTTTGTTTAGGAGTTGATATCTTCATTTTAAAATGCACATAGACTTGAGTCACTTGACAACGGTTTGAACTCTTAAGTCACTAATCTGGTGTGAAGAAAGAAAGTTTTAGAGCCAAGGACTTAGCTAACTGGTTTGTCCTGTTTTAACTTATCATCTGGTTGTTGCCGTCTCTTACTCTTTTGCAACTATCTTGCGTGCTGATGCCTAGTTTTTCATACTCATACCTTTATAAGAATCTTTTTCTTTGAAGATTTTTGTGATGTGAGGTTATGAGGGGGTAACTTTGTTATAAGCCATACATTTGAGGACTTTAATATGTTAGAACTTTGTTAGTGAGAGTTTCTAACTTTCTATAGAGGTTCTATCATGTCTCCTTGTAGCCATGTGTGTTGGTTTTCTTTGTCCACATATTCCCATTACCTCCTCGTAGGTCTAAGTTTATTGATACGAGTCTGCATGCGCGTGCACATGCTCTCTCTCTCTCACACACACACACACACACACACACTCATGAATGCTCACACACAATCCCCTCTTCAAATGATTGTGTTCATTGAGAGGAAGCCATTCGATTTACAATTTGATAGGTTGGTGTAATAAAACACTGATTGATATATTGATGTTTCACATGAAAGTCTGTTCTCTCACTTGCATAAGAAATGTGCCTACTAATCTTACTGACAGTTTAACATTGGAATCATTTTCAGAACCACAACGACTATTGTCACCAAGCAGGAGATCAACTTTGGTCAGAGCGCTCACATAGGTCTTGCATCTCTGATTCCAAAAAAGAACGAGCTGTCATTGCCTTCCCCAACACTCGGATGGAGGGTCGGCTTGGCATCGCTGCTATTCAAAAATGTCACTTAGCTTCGGAACCTTAAACCAAGAACAAACGCAAATTCGATCTGTCTTTTGGGACTCTTTTTTGGTTATGCTCAACAATGTAATCAAATTATTATCCTGTCTTACATTACAGCATTCAATCTTGCAACAATGGAATAATTTCGTCTCCCTAACCGTGTGGACTAGTTAATGCTCGAGATTTATCGGCAATATGGCCTAATGTTCTCTTTTACATGTATTTTCCTATCATATACAGATCTTCCCAAAACCTCTCAATCATGGAGAGGCAATCATATAAGTTCTATGTCACCAATTAATGAAAATATCCCTGGAAAACGATAACTCTCCCAAACGCAGCGTTCTGAAGTTTTAACAAGTCCCAAACGCCGTCGTTTCGAAGCTTTTTATTCATGGTTTTAGGCTTTTAGCTTTAGCTCACTTGCTACTAGCCCAACGCAGCACACTGATCAAGCTTCTGCTTATTTATTAATCCAAAAGCACCAATCGCGAAAAAGCGATTCCCCAAAAGCACAATTTCTGTTCCCTGGAAAAAAATTTGGGCGTTTGTGATTCTGGAGACTAGGTTTGAAGTTTTGGATGATTCCGACGACTTGATGGTGACGCTCAACGGTTCTATATCAGCTTGGATCCATCACTTGCTTGCTTGCATGGGGTAAGTCGCCGTTTTCCGATTTGAAATTTTGGCTGATTTGCTATGCTATTTCTGGAAAGTTTTTTTCAGGATTTTTAGGTAGTGGAAGATGGACTTGCAAAATTTAGGACAGAATCTAAGATCAAAATGAGTGGGTATTTAGAAAGTCTAAGTCTTAATCTTTGTTTGTGTAAAAATGGCAAAGCTTGACCTGATGAACATGCCACTAAGTTATGTTTGGAAGAAGCAATTTAGAGGTGGACTAATTGAATCTAGTGTGCTTACTATTGAGCCCATTTTTATTTTTTATTTGGAAATGGTTTGAGTGAGAGAGAAAGAGAAGCAGGATAAGTTGTTTACATATTGAGAATGGTTACTGTGGTATGAAATAGGGTGGTATGAAATTGGGGTTACATATGGTTTAACCCGGTTTTTAACAGAGCAGTGGTTGTTTCGGATGCTGCACCAAACCCACACCGATTATTGCTGTCGACGAGCCTTCAAGGGGATTGAAAATTCAAGGGCGGGCGGTGAAGAAACCTGGCTTAACCGATGATTTTTGGAGCAGCAGCACGTATGACTTGGACAACAGCGCTTTGCAGTCCCAGAGAAGCATCTCATCCATCAGCACCTTACACCAGACACTTCTCCAGGGGAGCAGCATTGGTAGCACGAGCAACCAACCTGACTTTGTAAATCAAGGCAAGATTCTGTTGTGTATTATTTTGGTATGGCGATTCTGACTTGGAGTTTGCTCCGTGTCACTCAGTCAACTTCATGTGTGTTTGTGTTGTGTTGAAGTAATCTAAAACCAAAGTCCCCATACTTGTTTTTTGTATCGGTGCCCTGTTGTCCAATGTCTTTGTTATTACACTGTAAGAACTCAACAAACCAAAGTTCAAAACTTTCCCACCACTATGCTGCAAACCTTGCAAGTATAAAAAATGCAATCTTACATGCACACGATATTTATTTACTGCACTGTATTCATTCAAAAGTGTATATATGCTTCCCCGCATCTTTTGACTCTAAACTGTGTGGCTACCCAATTGGTAACTAGGCTTCGAGGCTGGACCAGAGAGGAGTGGTCTGGTTTGAGAGAATCTGAGAGCAGGTGCATTAAGAGTTATTGTAGGAGGAACATTGTGAGTAATTATTAACCCATCCCGTAGACGTGGTAAAATGGGTTCTGTGAATGGAAGGTCTTACAGGCCATGTAGATTGTGAGGTGTGTCCTGATATCGCGGGGTAAGGTTTTCCCCCATGTCAGGTTTTTGACCCTCTCATTCTAATGTATGATCTTGTTCTGCTGCTACATTATTGTGATGGCACTCTACTTCACTGGAGCGTTATAGCTGCTCATGTGCACTTTCATATTTGTGAGTGAATAGATTGTTAGTATACAACATTAACACTTCTTTAACTGCAGGTCTTGTTCTCTGGAACCAAACTAGGCTTGAGTGGACCGGAAGTGGCAAGCCTAAGAATGAAGCTCTAAGAAGTCGGGAAAGCAGATTAAGGTAGATCACTTTTTTTTTTCTTTTTTCTTCCAGTAACTTCATGTTCCAATATCTGGAGTTTGTACGTTAGTCTTCCACAACTCCTGTTCCTATCTATTATCCCAAAGTTCGGACCTATGACAACTGGAATTATTTTTAAAGTACCCTATTTGTGTATGCTAGATATGTTTGTCGTGCCTATTGATTTAATGTCTCACCATTTAATGTAGCGACTTGCAAATTCTGATAGATTATATTAGCTTTTGCAAATTCATGAAGGGGTGAAAATCCAAAAGTCTGTCTATCTGTTGCTGATAACATATGGCCATGGTTTGTGTTTTAACTTTTTTTCCACGAACTATGTCTTTGTAGTTGGAATTCAACTTATGAGAGATTGGTTGGACCCAAACAGAGACAGCCTTTTCCCCAGCGCGTGCCTTTGTCTGTAAGTCCTCCTTTTGCTTTGGTGACTCTCTGTACGTACTTTGTCAAATTGCATTTATCCCTCTCATTCTAGTGTTTATTTTGGCAGGAAATGATAGAATTTCTAGTCGAGGTATGGGAGCAGGAGGGGTTGTACAATTAAGTGATCATCAGAATCTGCATTTTAATGTCAGGAAAATGGTTCGTCTTTGTAAATCTCAGAGGTTGGCGTGTATAGCTGGTGCAAAGGATGAATTAAAGCTACAAAGATACATCTTTTCAGTCTAATTGTAATATTACACTAATATTTACATCTTGTTTATTGTACGCCATGCGGATCTGTTGAACATGCTCTGTGCCACGCTTACAGAAGCAGTTGCCTTTGCTTGTGTGAATACCAAAATTAAGAGGTTCTACAATATACAATGGTGCTGTTTGTATCGTATCTCTCTCTTTCTGCTCCTTTTCTTTTCTGGTTTATACGAGTTTCTCCAGCTTTCTGAGATAATCTCATTAGTGTTCCGAAAATCATGGTTTGATTATCAGCTGGCATTTTTGATGTCAGGAAATTAGTTTTTTTGTTAAAACCTAAAACTGTGTCAAGAATGATACCTGCTGCCAATTTATCAACATGTTATTTACTTTAGGTTCTTATTTTCCAGTCCTTTTTGTCATAAGGAAATCAATAGAAGCACAGCAACCCCTATACTGATTCAATGAAACTTAGTTGGTGTGAAACATTCACTGCATCCACATTTGAACACGTACTTGGCTATGTCAGCTGATGGATACCCTCTTGAACAATAAGTAACACGTAAACGCACGCAAAGAATTTCTCCAGAACTAAAATATACATATGGATTTTGATCGGATACAAAGAATCAGTTCGTTACAGATGAAAAATATATCAACATTATTGTCAATCAGATATCTACAAGCACTTCTGTCCAAAACCAAAGAAGCCTCATATTTACCAGCATTGAAGTGGAAGACACTGCATAAAGATACTCTATACCCAGATCAGAAAAGACACATATCTTCACGTATGAAATCACAAGTGGCAAATTATAAATCTCAGAAAAGAAGCAAGCTGCTGGTTTTTTCTGCATTACAGAAAGCTACGCTCTATGTTAGTTGAGTACGGTACCGTCTGCAATATTTTCCAGATCGAAACCAGAAGATTGAGACAGCAAAACAAGTTAACATGCACCAAATCGCAACTTGCATGCAAACTATTGTGATCACGTAAAGATCATCTCTGCTCCCTCCACTAGGTGCACGTTCATGATCACTGAGAAAACTTTGAAAATATATGATTCCAAAAGCTAACTATATATTTTTGAATTTGAAATCAGCTCCTTGAAATCATCAATTACACTATTACACAGTACAATGAATGTTTCGGGACATTACAAAAAAGCTAGTTGCAACTTGATCCATCAATTATCAAAATGCAAATTGGCAAGTATAAACTATGCATGTATTTCCCAGGTCATAAGTTTGAAGTCATCATATATATAGATTTGGGCAAAAGTCTTTTATGACTAAATACACAAAGCAGTGGAAACTAAACAAGTTTTATATATCTAAAACCAAGACTAATACATTTCCATGTACTTATCTAATTAACTGGTGCATTATGTCAAATAGCATGACTTACCATACCACTCTGATTTGATTTTCTCACTAACTTGAACCTTTTCGTGGAAAATTCTAAGCAAATTAATCATCCAAGTTGGGTCTGTATCGATCAATCCCCAAAATTAACAATTGTTTGTTTGGGAAATCATCTTTGATTAGCGTTATGTAATTCATTCGTAGCTAGCTGGCATACTTGTCTCTTGGCTTTGAGAGCAGTAGTACCAACTCATAGAAGAATGAGTGAATAACTGAACCGATTGTGAACCGTAGCTAGTTTTAGTGGAAGATCGATGCACACACCCAGAGATTTGAATAAGAGATGTCGTTGAAATTCTCGAAATTGCCTCAGAGAAAATTGTCTCATGAAGCAAGTGGCAGGGGGTGATCCAATGTTTCTAGCCTTATAATTCTGCATGATTGTGTTCTCTGGTCAAGTTTACAGTCTCCAACCCATACTTGGCTCTAGCATTTAGCAGCATTTCAGATATCATGCTTCTCATGCCAGCAGCAACCGATTCATCATAATTTCATATATAAATGAGGAATAGATGAATGCACATCAATCAATTTTGGACCTAAAAGTAAGAACAAGCAATGCACTGTTAAAAGACAAAAAATCAAAAAAAAATAAAAATAAACAGTGCATACATCTAACGTTAAGAAAATAATCAGACAGTGTGAATTGAACGGGTCACGAACGGTGACGGTGCACCGAATAATTTTCGTAGGTTCATGTTCGGATATATAAAATTCAATCATGTATTCATTCAAATTTGTTAATTCTGTGTTATATACATGATTATGTAGCGGATGTTTGAAGTATTACACCGTTAATTGATATATAGTTTGTTATATATATCACGAGTTGTATATCTCCAACTCGAAACATATAAAATCACCTTCTTTCTCCCTCTTGCTTATAATATTTATACATTAAACGGTTTACATTGCTTGCATCTTATAATTTCGACTGATATTGAGATCGATTCAATGTATAGAATGCCTTACTAAGGTTTGGAAATTCTCCCGAAACTAATAAGAAAGGATCAAGTGGATGCACATAGATTATAGATTAGTTTTTTTAACTGATACTTGATTTTTGTTCTGGTTGGCCTTCAGCTGTATGTGGCTATTCATGATGACCCTCTTGGATTCCAGTTGCATGCCAACTTATTATTTCTTTAATTCTTCTCAACCTTTTATACTGTTAGCTACAATGTTATACTGCTCCTATGTTATCATTGTTTTTGAATAATTAGGTCGGATTATTAGGTTTGTGACTCCAATCCTGGCATTGTAGAAGTGTCGAGTGACACCATCCAGTGATGAACTGATGTTTGATGATGAATGGTAATCGACATAATTCAACATAGTTACTTCAACAAATTCATCGATCGATCGATTAATGTCGAGGCTTCCAATTAGTTTTGCAATTGATCGATCAATAATCGAAGCTAGCTTATGTCAATGTCGAATGATGATGTAAACGAATACATACACAAAGACGTTTAAACAAGTTGCAAGAAACGTATATATATTGAAGTAAAACAAAAATGTAAACCACAAGAATTCAGAAGAATCAAGGAACAGCTCGGTGAACAATATAAAGAGAGAAGAGGAAACAGTCGGTAGCTTGGCGTAGTCTTAAACCAAAAACAATACAAACAGTGACTTTCAATTATAGAGAAAGCAATCAAATGAAAACCCTAAGGAAAAGCCAATTCTTGTATCTAATGACTAAAATATCCATAACATCTACTATATTTTTTTGATTTTTTCGTTTTTTACAAGATATTAATTTTCATATTTTTTTTTATATTTTATATTTAGTTTATTTTTGATAATTTTAATATTAATTTTGGTAAAATTTTTATCCAAAATTGATATTTTTTTGATATATCAATAAAAAAAAATTTTCAAACCACTAAAATTTTTATAATCATCAATATTTTAGTCAAACGTCCGAAACCTCTAGAGGTTTTGAAAGCGATCCCCTTTGTTACCCACAATAGTTTTCAAAACCATATATACAACACATTTAAGTCTAAAATGTGATGTGTTTTCATGATTAGAACATGATGTTATCTTTGAAAAAATAAATGCAAATTCATGCACATATCCTAAACCTAAAGAGACACCACTAAGCTTTGTCCAAGAGAAGAGAACCCAGATGAGGATCGAGTATGACATTTGGGTCCCTTTGCCTCTATTCTAAACCGTGTTTAAAATTCATTTAGTCGATCTACCCAAAACATTATCATATCATTTGTTGTATAAGATGCTTCGTATAATTGTGTGAATCCGACCCTCTCTGTTGTAGGCAAAATTTGACCATTTCCTAGTTCCTAAGTGAATGGATTGAATTTTCAAGACAGTCTACATTTTGACTTGTATTTGTTTGTACGGCTGGTCTGAATTACTAGAGCAACTTCATGGACTTCTTCAACATTTACACACTGATCACATTAAGCCAACGTTGGCGTTGTATACAACACTACCCAGACAACAGAAAATATGTCTGAAATTTTTTAGTTAATTTACATGTAATTCTTACTACAAAAATTAAAATACTAAACACGTTCGAAAAAAAAAAAAAATCAATTGTCAAAATTTTCTCTCGTTTTTATATGAAATTAATCTTCTGTTCTTGTAAACTCACGTTTTAAGTGACCTAAAACTAACTAAGAAATGTTTTTTATCTGTTTGGTGTAGTACAGTTAATCTTTGTAATCCCACTTTCTAATTTTATTTTATTTTTGTTACAAAAAGGGATCACACTTTCTAATTTATATCCACTACCTACATTTTTCTCTTGTTAATTATCTCTTCCTTTTATTTTACTTTTTTATTTTGTTATTTATTATATTAGCTCTTATTCTTAAAAATCTTAAACAAGTTAACTTGGGTAATATCGATATAACACAATTTGATAATTTAGATACCTTCCGTTTTAGACATAGTAGAGATCGATATATAGTACAAACTTGATTTCGTAGATTTTATCACACAAACGATTTTAGGCATCATAGGACAGTTTGAGGATGAACATATAGTTATAATGTCAATTTACCCCCTTTATCAATGACTCATTGTCTTAATGATCGATAAGAGACTAACTTCATGGCTTCATGGATGAGAGTGGTTTTGCCCATAGCTCGATCATTTTAAACAGTATTAATATGTCATTAGTCATAGTGTTTGTGTACTTAATTGGGATATGTTCAAGTCATTATGTAAATACTAATTATTGGAGACTGATTCTGTTTCAGCTGGCCGGATATCACAATTTAACAACCACTTGTCTTCTATATTTTTATACAGATTTACGCGGTTTTCTTCATGAATGAATTGAACCTGCCCAAAAGCTAATCCAAACAATATTATCAGTAGCAGATATTTCTTTTAATTCATAATTTCGAACAATAATAAAGCAAAAAGTTAAGTAGATATTTGCCCAAATTGGAAATAATTATTTCCCATTTGCCGTCGCTAATGGTGGGTTTATTATAGTTAACCAAGTTGATTAAGAAAAGAAAGTAAAGCTACTACGAAAGCTGGTGGAATCTCTAATGCCTTTGTTTCAATCCAAAACCAGGAAAGCACATACAGCTTCACTAACAATATATCTATGCTAGTTGTGCTTCATTCGTTTAATCAAAACCCCGGCCAGCAGCAGATGATCATCGATCACCTAGCTATTGAATCTGTTTATCTGATTCCCATTTGGGTAATATCGAAGTGTCACTTGTTATTAGAACAATGAAATGCTAACCAAAAGGTGTAATAATTCCATCTATAAAACTTTGCTGGTTTCTCAATTCTATGGGGGTTGAATGGACCGCAATGTGTTTTGATTCAATGAATCGAACTTGGTAAATTCAAGTTTACCAATAATCATGCAGACAATTCGATGATCCATTGGAAAAAGATCGAACAATTTTATAAAATGACCCAAAACTATACCAACCATTCGCCAAAAACAGGAATGCTGCATTTCATTATTTTGACACAATGCATGAATATATACAACTCCAAGCACTTTGTAGTTTTTACAGCAACGACTACATTTTAATGAAGTTCAATGGACGAAAGAAATATTGCAGCTGTTTGGATTGGATGACATGCATTGTTCTTTGGGATTTGTGGCCGATTCTTGAACAATCATATTTTGTTCCTCTTCATGTACGTACGGACTTTTAATCCTATATTCACATATACGAAAAAAAAAAGTTTTATTTATCTTCATGTATTACATTCACGAATGGGACGATTTACATGACTGCAAATATGCTAAGTAATATATTTACGATATGAAATACCAAAATTGTAGGTTCTATTTTATGTTTCATCCCCCAAAAATAAAAAATGAAAAGAATTCCTTGCTGGGTTCCGGTTTGGTTGTACTTGAGGGGTAAGGGGAGGTAGTTATAGCTGGGAAGACCGGTTTTGGGGAAGAATACATTGCATTTGAATCTGCATGTTGGGAGATGTATGTGAGAGTGACACCTTTATATTTCCCTCTTCCCAATATATAAGCTTTTGTCATGGACACATATCACACCATCCCCATTCAACCTCTTCTCTCATACCTTCATTTCCTTCTCCTCCATCTTTTTTCCCTACTCGTTTAGGGTTGTTTCTCTAATGCTCTATACCCTCTTCACAATCTCAACGCTTTTCATCATCTTCAGCTCTCTCCTCTTTTGTCTTCAACTACAGTTTGGACTCTCCGAGCTGCAATCATGCCTACCCTTGTTAACTACAGTGGTACGTTTATGGGTTCTGCTTTTCATATGTGTGTTATTGGTCTGGTTTTGTTTGACCTTGATGTTGTTTTGAGGGATTGATGTTCATGTTAAGTTATATGTCTGTGGTCTTTGATTGATTGGTCTTATGTTGGTTGGAGAAATGCTTAGGTTCAATGTCTGGTTTTGATATTCAAATATGTTTGTTGAAGATCATCATCTGCCGTTAGCAATTTAATTCTTGGATAGGAACTGTTTGAATTGGGTTGTGATTAAAAAAAAGCATAAGCCTTGGTGTAGATTTATGGAAATTAGATCGCTGAGAAATTTCAATGATCTTTAGGGAAAAAAAGTTAATAGGATTGGATGTCAATGATACATTGATATATTGAATTGATAGAAGGTTTTGCCTTTAGATCTAATTGGTGATGAATGGTGATGTTGGTCAGGGATTATAATCACTGAGTTGCATGTTAAGGTCTGACTAGTTTTGAGCATAGCTGTGGACGATTTTTTCTGAATTTCTGGAATTTTATCTTTGGGTGTTTTCAGGTGATGATGAGTTCTACTCCGGGGCCTCATGCTACTCATCAAGTCCCATGGATTTGGATTGCCTGTTGTCAGTTGGCTCCAATGTATACCCTCCTAGCAAGCGGGCTCGCATCAGTTCCCAATTTGGTTTTGGAGGGAGCAATTTTGAGCAAGAGAAGAAAGCTTCCATTGAAGTTCTCCCTGAGGAATGCCTCTTTGAGATCTTCAGGCGCCTGCACGGTGGCAAAGAGAGGATCACATGTGCCTCTGTGTCTAAGAAGTGGCTTATGCTCGTAAGCAGTATCCGACCATCTGAGAAGGAGATCCCTAAATCAGATGGCACTGAAATGACCACAGGCGATGAAGTTCAAGGAGAAACTGATGGTTTCCTTACAAGATCTTTGGAAGGGAAGAAAGCAACAGATGTGAGACTTGCTGCTATTTCTGTTGGAACCAGTAGCCGTGGAGGACTTGGGAAGTTGTCAATTCGAGGTTGCAATTCATTTCGTGGAGTTACCAACATTGGCCTGTTAGCAGTTGCTAGGGGATGCCCTTCTCTTAAGGCTCTTTCTTTGTGGAATGTCTCTTCTATTGGTGATGAAGGTTTGATTGAGATAGCTAAAGGCTGCCCCTTGCTAGAAAAGCTTGATCTTTGCCAGTGCCCTTCAATTTCCAGCAAAGGTTTGATTGCAATTGCAGAAAACTGCCCAAATATGACTGCTTTGAGTATTGAGTCATGTGCCCAAATCGGAAATGAGGGCTTGCAAGTGATTGGAAAGTCATGCTCCAAGCTGCAGGCCGTATCTATCAGGGACTGTGTTCTTGTTGGGGATCATGGAGTATCTAGTTTGTTATCATCAGCATCTTCTGTTCTGACGAAGGTAAAGCTTCAGGCTTTGAATATCACAGATTTCTCACTTGCAGTAATTGGGCATTATGGCAAAGCTGTTACAAGTTTGGTTCTCAGTGGTCTCCAGAATGTCAGTGAGAGAGGGTTTTGGGTCATGGGTAATGCGCAAGCTCTGAAGAGTCTGATCTCATTAACAATCACTTCCTGCCGAGGAACTACAGATGTCAGTCTTGAAGCCATCGGCAAGGGCTGCACAAATTTGAAGCAGATGTGCCTTCGTAAGTGCTGCTTTGTATCAGACAATGGATTGCTAGCTTTTTCCAAAGCAGCAGGATCACTTGAGAGCCTGCAACTGGAGGAGTGTAACAGGGTTACCCAATCAGGGATTATTACTGCTTTGTTGAATTGTGGAGCAAAGCTGAGGTCTCTTACCCTAGTGAAGTGCATGGGAATCAAAGATACAGATGCAGGAGAACTTATGTCCTCTCCTTGCACATCTCTTCGATCATTGTCCATTAGGAACTGTCCTGGTTTTGGTGGTACTAGCCTGGCTATGGTGGGAAAGCTATGCCCTCAGCTTCGCAACGTAGACCTGAGTGGTCTCTATGCGATGACAGATGCTGGGATTCTCTCACTTTTAGAGAGCTTGGAGGATGGACTTGTCAAACTGAATCTTAGCGGCTGTGTGAATTTGACAGATGAAGTAGCTGTGGCAGCGGCTAGTCTACACAGGGAAACCCTAGAGGTTCTTAACCTTGATGGGTGCAGGAAAATCACTGATGCAAGCCTGGCAGCAATCGCTGCCAACTGCTTGTTTCTTCGTGAGCTAGATGTATCAAAGAGTGGAATCACGGATTCTGGCCTTGCTGTCCTCTCTTGTGCTGAGCAGGTTGCTTTACAAGTTCTCTCCATTTCTGGTTGTTCAGAAGTGTCAAACAAGAGCCTTTCTTCGCTGAAAGGGATGGGCCAGAGCCTATTGGGATTGAATCTCCAACACTGTACTGCAATCAACAACAGATCAATTGAGCTGCTTATAGAGAGCTTATGGAGATGTGATATCCTTGCGTAAGGAACAGAACAAGTCACCAATTTGCTGAAGCAGAGTTGTGAATAAGTTGGTCCCCAGAAATCCAAAAACTCTGGTTTAGCTCGTCAAAAAGTAGATCAAAAGTTTCATACAGTCGGTTCGCACGGGTGTAGACGTTCAGCATACAACATTTTTGGCCCATACGCCGTGGCACAGCCGGTGCTTCAGTGGCTTGGTTGTTTTCAGGGGACTTTGGCAACATTTCATCATCCACTTTTTTCAGGTTTCATAGTAAAGCCTGTTTTTTGGCCTCATCAAACATGAGGCTGCCTCTTCCATGCCCATGGTTCCTTGAAATACAATTACCAAGCTCTGATCTAAGGTTTCCACTTGCATACCGGGTCCTCCTTTTGTCTTGCTGGATCGTCTGCTTTACCTGGTGTTTTTTAAGCTCTGTCCTGCACTCCTCTTGAGGGGTGTCTAATTAAGCTTTCTTTTCATTCAGTCTTACGGGAGTCAGTTATCTGAGATTAGTGTTCTTTCTTTTCATTTAGGTTCTTACCATGTTTATGGAACTTTGTTTTTCTTTCTTGGAGCACTATAGTGTGGTTGCGTTGTGCTGTTTATGAGTTTGGGTTCCTCTTATGGACTTTGATGTGGTGGCAAGTGATCTGGATCAACCTGCCATGACAACCTTGTTTAGGGGATGTGGTGGCAAGTGATCTCGATCAATCTGCCATGACAACCTTGTTTGTTCTTTTTCCCACCCAAAGTCCTAGTTATGCAGGTTTAACCTTTCCTTATGAATTGTACTCTGCAATTACCAGTAATGAAGTTGGTTCTTTTCTTTTAGTGGTTTGCTTATCTCTCATACATGAATATATAATGATCTGTTTTACAAGAATGCTTGGATCTTGAATAGACCTTGGTTTTGCTGGTGTTGAGAAAACCAACTAGTAACTATCTATTCTAAAATCTGGAAGAAACAAAGGGTTAGGAAGATATATAGGATATTAGCCTTTGCATAATGGACATTTGCACAATAGGACACTGTTATAATAGAGAACAAATTGTCATTTCATTCATGATACAAAATCAACAGTAGCTGAGCCATACATCAGATTCAGAGATATCTCTGCATTTCTATCAATAAGCAAATCCAAAGGCTTCAGACCCAAAAAAGAATAAAGAAAAAACAAACTCAAAGGGCAGTGGTAGCAACAGTTGCATCATCACGTACTGATGATGCTAAACCAAAAATCTCTAAATACGAGAATTTAGTTTATGACCAATTTTGCCGAGCCACGCCAATGATCACCGGCGTGAGATGAAGTTCAAAATCTAGACAAAACTTGTTGGGCTTCTTATGTATCATTTCCATAGAGAAATTATTAAGTGTTTTTATTTCTTTTGGACAAATTTTATCAATACCAACTAGAACAAGAAGCTTAGACGATATGTAAATCCCTGACCAATTGAGTTGAACATGGATGATGAAAGCAAGAAAATACATAACTAATCAGATGAAACTTGTCTCTCTAAACTAAATCAGAACATGAATACGGGGAAGATTAGGACATTTTTGTTGAAGAGAAGACCCCATAACCAATCATCATAAGAGGTAGAGAGGGCATATGCTAAAAAGTATAGGTCAAAATCAAACCTGAAGAGGGTGAGGGGGTCGCATACTGAGTATGTTGAACAGAAGATGTCGCGTACTGATGATGCTGAAGAGAATATGTCAAAACCGAACCAGAAGAGCGGGAATGAGTCACATAATGAGTATGCTGAACATAAGAGGCCGTATACTGATGATGTTGAACCGAATAACTCTAAATACGAGAATTCAACAGTCAGAGTTCTTCTGCTTATTTCCAATTTTGTCAAGCACTCCAATGATCACCAGTGTGAGATGAAGCTCAGAATATAGACAGATGAAGAACTTGTTAGGCTTCTTGTGCATCACTTTGGTGGAGAAATTAATGAGTGTTTTTGTTTCTTTTGAACAAGTAAACAAGAAGCTTAAGCGATATGTAGATTCATCTAAGAGGACCAATTAAGTTGAATATGAATGATGAAGGCAAGAAAATGCCTAAGTAATCAGATGAAACATGTCTCTCTAAACTACACCCTTTACATAAGTTTTATCTGATTACTTTTGCATTTTCTTGCTTTAATCATTGTCGTTCGACTCAATTGGTCCTCTTAAGGGATCTACATATCGCATAAGCTTCTTGTCTCAATCGGTATTGATAAAACTCGTCCAAAATAAACAAAAACATTCATTAATTTCTCCACCGAAATGATGCACAAGAAGCCCAACAAGTTCTCCATCTGTCCAGATTTTGAGCTTCATCCCATGCCGGTGATCATTGACGTGCTTGACAAAATTAGATTTAAGCAGAACTCTGACTGATGAATTCTCGTATTTAGAGTTCTTTAGTTCAACATCATTAGTACGCAGCCTCTACTGTTCAGCATACTCAATATGCGACCCCTTCTCGCTCTACCGGTTTGGTTTTGACATATTCTCTTCAACATCATCAATACGTGACATATTATGTTCAGCATACTCAGTATGCGACCCCCTCCTCCTTTTCTGATTTGGTTTGATCTATACTCTTTAGCATCTTCAGTACCTCCCCTAACCCCTCTTGAGGATTAGTTCTAGGATATTCTCTTCAGCAACAATGTCCAAATTTTCCCCTATTCATAGACCTTCATCACTGGATTCTCTGCAATTGCAGTCTATCATCTTTTTATGGTCCCTGCCATCGTTAAATTCATTGTACTGTGTCTTCCAAGTACGTCCAATGACTTTTGTGACCTCCTCAAGGTAGATATTGATGAGATAATACACCGCATGTTTAAGGAGGTTGAGTATAGAGGTGACAGACCAGAAAAACGGGTGTGAGAAGAGGGTTTCAAGCAAATACAAGGCATGCCCCCTAATAGTTTCATTCTTGCCATCAAGGATGTCATAAATGTGCAGCAAGCAGCCTTGGACAGATACCTCTGCACACCACTTCATTGTTAACCTCTACAGCCTTGCACATATCACACATCTTTATTTTACCCCTTCGTACCAGCTCAGCTTTGGCCTTGCGTATCAGCTCATTCTCATCCTCCAAGGGCTTGCAAGTCTGGCACGTCTCCTTACAGACTTTCAAAGTGCTTCACAACAGTCCTAACGTCGGTGACATACAACAGGGAGGGTGAGGGAAGTCGAAGATAGCCATCAATAATCTGGATTTGTATCAGAAGGCGGTTTAGGCGGTACTCATGTTCCTGTATGCACTCTACTTGCATATGAAAGACCAGCATCACTGTGATACACACAACAACAAGTCGACAATCAATACAATTCAAGTTACAAAATCAATCAGGCTCAAACAAACATGTATAAATCCATTTGAAATTCTATTGCATAAAACAATCAATACAACTCAAGTAACTTGATTACCCAAACATTATTCCAAAAAAAAAACAATCAAGATGCAATCTTGACAATACAATTTGATACAACTTTGTACCCAGTCAATAAAACAATCAACTTTGTATACCCAACCGATAAAACAGTCAATAAAACAACTATGTGTATACCCAATCAACAAAACAATGTTCTAATCAGCATCCTATTGAACAATCAAGATAATAGAGAAAACGAGGACTCACATAAGCCAGTCGCGAAATTTATCAGTAAGCGACAAGAACTCTATCACCAAATTTACCGACTCGGTGCGACTCTATGAGGCTTCCACCTCAAAATTACCTCCATATCTTGCTATGGGTGAAGGGTGGATGGGACTGAACTCACTGAAGAACTGGGTTGGTGGTAAGAATAAATATTGGGGCTAAGGA
Organism: Comarum palustre; assembly: GCA_951800085.1. NCBI lineage: Eukaryota > Viridiplantae > Streptophyta > Magnoliopsida > Rosales > Rosaceae > Comarum > Comarum palustre. The sequence continues at coordinate 1,482,745 of OX637588.1, read as the reverse complement.
TTGGATGCGAAAGATTGATGGGAATCGAATTGCGTTGGTGGGAGTATCAATATTAGGGTTTAAGCTTAAATGGGTTTTTTTTTGAATTCGTAATTGGGCCTTTTTTATGCGCTAGGGCTATATCACATTTGAATGACACCTTAGACAATAAAGTATTTTTCATTTCTCTATTCACCTGAGTAAACATTTTAACCTGAGTAAACACGGATGAATTAGTTTTTATTTCTCGAATTGCACGCCTTTCGTGCTTGGTGCAGTGGTTCTGGCTTTTTGGAGGCGTTTATCTAGTTTGGTTCGTCTTTTTTCTTGCCATGCTTTGGTAGAGTTTTTAATGAAAATTAAGTTAAGATTTTTAAATGAACTCTTGTTGGATCATGTTTTTAATTTTTAATTGATATTTTTTAATTTTTATATGCATATCATCTAATTATTTTTTTGAACTCCATTGAATGCTTTCCCATTTATTTTATGTTTGTGATTTTTTTAATGCTTATGTTTTATTTTATTTTTTATACAAAGGACAAAAGTTTATTTTATTGATCACAACATAAGAATAAATACAACAGTATAAACACAATCTACAGCGGACTGGCTACATAACATAAATAAATAAATCATGGAAAACTACTTATTAGAACTACATAGACACTAAGCAATTTATATGTTACAGACTATGAGATAACACACTATGACCAATCTTCCGAGATAGCAGACGAGAGAAATAACCAGCCACCAAGCCCTCAACCTATCATTATTGATTACTTCTAGGACCACCCTACACAAAGGGGCAACCCTAGAGCATCAAAAAACCTAATTAAATATCAAAACCAATAATTAAAAAAATGCTCCACACCCAGAAGTAGTCTAGTCTAAACTAATGAAAAACAAATAGAAGCAAAAAACCAAAACCAAGACCTAAAAAGAATCCCAGCCTAGTCAACTGCCAACAAAGATCTTCAGAACAAGCCCACCTTATGGAGATCTAATTAGCTGGCCCAATCCACCTGCCTCGCCCTCCACCGACCCTCACCGCCGCCGCCAAATGGGACCTTCAGCAAGACGTTGTCGTCTAATTCACATCAAACATCAACAACCACCACCCATCCCCAGCCGCTGCTACACCCCAGTGGATCAGAACAAACTACGCCCAGTCCTACAAACAAAGACCAATCAGATCGACGTTGTCGGACCCAGTCCGCTAGACTTCAAGGCTCTACCTGACTCCGCTCCACTCTAGCCACCTCTGATCTCACTATGCAAAACAAGCTCGGACACAGGAAGAAGGAAGGGAGAACCCAAAACTTATTTTGTACTTCAAAACAAAGACTCGCCTGACCCAAACATGTCCGGCCATGCCATCGAACAACGTCAAGGCCAGAAGCCGTCAACGACGCCGAGACACAGCCGAATAGGCTCACAACTTGGAATGGCACCCTTCTCTCGCTCTTCACTCTCTAACTAGCATTAATAACTTATGTTTCTGTTTTATTATACTGTAGGTATGTTAAAATTATTATTAGAAGAAAATAAATAGAAGTCTTTCTTTATTCCAATGTCTATTACCATCAAAACAAACAGTCAACTCTTCTTTACAGTTCATACACTCATTAATAAAATAAATAAATTTAAAACAAATTCTTCATAATTCATAATCTGGATATCAACGGTTGTTGTAATCACATGAATCAAAACTTTGTTCAGCAATCTTTTAGTGTCCTTCTATTAATTTGTAAATTTTGAGAAACTTGTATATATTCGATTTTTTTTTTCAAATTCTAGTTGAATGATGTTTTTTGTTTTGTTTTTTAATTACAGATTTGGAGTTGGGATATATAACGATACTCTTTTTTTATTCAGCTTCATGTAGTTTCACCACTTCTCTGCAATTCACCCTCCACCCTCATCCTTTGCTGGTGAAAATCAGACTATATCAAAAAAGAGTGGAAGCTGAATAAGGTAGCTATCTTTGGCGTCTCTAATCATAATTATGACTCACAAGTCACAACCAATTCCAGTGGCGAAAAAGGTAGAAAACAGAGAAACAGATGATGAATTAGAGAGGATAGTAGACACAAAGGTAGTTGTGGAAAGAAGAACTTTAAAAGCGGAATGAGGTCACGTTTACTAAATCTCAATGAGATTGATAAGTAGGGCTATTTTCTGGCCGGGCCGGGCCTAAAAAATTGAAACCCAGACCCGAGCCTGAAAATATCAGGTCGGGTTTTTTATTTACTAAACCCGATGACTTTGGGTTCAATTTGGATCGGGCTAGATTTTTGGGTCAGTTTTATCTGAAACTTTCTAAGATGAGACTGAGGGAGGGAGGTGAGCTGGCGAGGAAAGGAGGAGAGCCTGCGAGGGAGATCGATGGAGAGACCGAGAAAGTGTGGGAGGCCGGGAGGGAGTCGGGGACTAAGGGAGTGAGAATGTGAGGGAGGCGAGCCGGCGAGGGAGAATTGGGAGATCGATGCAGAGATTGAGGAAGTGAGAATGTAAGAGAGGTGAGCCGGTAAGGGAGGGAGGCGGGCTGACGAGGGAGGGAGACGAGAGATTGAGGGATATCGATGGAGAGACTAAGGGTTGTGAGGAAGAAGGACTGAGGGGGAGTGAGGGGTTGAGGGATTTGAGGCTGAAGCGTCGAAAGTCGAAACCTAAAGTGAGGGGTTGAGGGATTTGAGGCTGAAGCGTCGAAAGTCGAAACCTAGGGTTTGAGACTGAGTAGGCTAATGGGCTTTAGTATAACTAGACTGGAAAAATGAAAACTAGGCTTCAATGTGGTTTTCGGGTTAGGTCAGGCCTTCACATATGGAACCCGGCCCGATCTGGTAGTATTATAAACGGTCCGGGTTTAGCCTGACCCGAAAATTTCAAAGTTACAACCCGACCCGTTTAGACCGGGTTCAGGCCAAAACGGTTTGGTTTTTCGGGTTAAAATTACATCCTATTGATAAGCAATATGAGAGAAGAAATGAGAGAGAGGAAGACAGGGAATGAGAATAAGTCATTCATATCGCATGCTTTTTTTTAATAGGGGCTAAACGGTCGTCCTCAAGCCTTGACCATTAACGAAGCCGCAAAATACAAGGAAGGGATATAAACCCCCAAATTACCTAAACATCCTGAAATAATATTAGCACTTTGCAATCATATGCATTCTAATAAGCACTATTTAGCAATTGGAGTACATCATTGACTACTCTATTTGCTTTACAAATTTGATGACATAACGGAAAAACAATGTTCATGAAGAGCCATAAGTTACTATGTCTAATAGTTCTCATATCATGTTGCCACTGGAATATAGTACCAGTGACATTAAATTTCGTCATGTCACTAGGAGGCTGCGACAATTTGATCAAGTAAGGAACTCGCCGCCCACCTAAAACATCATGGCATGCAAGAAACGCAAACCAGGACATAGCCCATATCTCGAAACCAAATAATAATTCTGATTTATTGAAAGTATAAAATAAACTAGGAAAGAACCAAAATAAGAAACAAATTAGGCTCAACTCATGAAACCAGGGTCCAAGATCCATTCAAAAGTTTGGGATACATCCACTAGGCCTAGAGGAGAAATTACTGCATACCCACCGCCACGCTCGTCTGCCCGTCATGCCTGTCCCATCCATTCAGCACCTCCAATCATGCCATGTTGCTCGCCAGATCCAAAATGACGACCTCAGTAACCATATACAAGGTCTGGTAATGATCTGTCATCAAAACACCCTTTGCAAAGGACTATACTCGCTGCCGGCCAACCACCACCACACCCTTGTCATCAGATCTCCGCCAAAGAAAACTCGATATGAATCGTCATGGCATATCCATCTTCCTCCCACCACACATGCCCCCATGGGCCTTATCCCTTCGGCAGCAACCATATATGCAATAGCTTTTCATCCTGCAACTCCAAGACATGGATCTGATCTGCCCTCTATCATTCTTCTGCAATTGCATACCATCTAGACCTGCAATATACTCATATTCTCTCAATCTCATCATAGATTTCAGGCCATCGTCCACATCAACTACCAAGAGAGGCTCCTTCGTCATCCCATTCGACAACCCTGCCATGAGGAGGAGCCATCAGACGAAAGAGGTACAACAACTAGGAGGCGTAAAGAAAGCTAGGGTTTTCTATAATCTTCGTATTGCATGTTTACATTTTAATACAAATGTCTATGATTTTGTACTTGATGGTTCAGAGTTATATAAAATATGAAAGTCATTTTGAAAAAGGGTTGTGTTTCAAACTTCAATATCAACCCCACACACCAAAGAATGAAAATAAGGGAATATTTCCTTGTTTTAATTGTGAGACCTATATATTCTGACTCCCTCTTGATCCTAGTACACTCATTTTTGGAGAATGAGGATGGCACTTCATAGTTTCATTCCCTTTCATTCTCCTTTCGTAAACACACCACGAGTAGTGGCGAAGCTAGAAATCGTATCTTGGGATGGGGGGTCCGAACATGAACAAGATATAACAAGATGATTATTTTGAAAATTTGTTGATCAGAGATAATTCTTGGGTTTCAAAAAGCTTTTTTAACTTTTTATTTGTTAAGTTTTATCATTTTTTTTCAAATTTTATACGTCCCACTGTGGATAAGGATCAACCAAATCACTTTCCAGTTCTTTGTGGATGGATACCACAAATTTATAAGATAGAAAATTGGAAGACTAAACTAAACAATAAGTGTATATATATAGTTATGTGAGTGTGAAGGGTTAGGAAGGTTCATCTGTTGATTATGTTCATATTCAATTCCATTTAGCAGTGTTTTAGCCCTCCAAAACGGTTGCCTCATTGATACTAATAGTTACCTTTTTGGAGCTCCAGTCATGAGCCAATCGGGCTCAATCCCTAACCACAAATGACGTCCATAAAATAGAATGGGCACACAATGTGAATGTTGTAGATTTCACTCGTATTTTTTCTTGGGATGTGAAATTCACACACTAAATTGTAAACCGTACACCCACTTTTTATATTTAGTGAACACTCATATTAAGACAAAATTTAAGTTACTAAAAATGAAAAGTTAGTGCATCAATTACGATTTGGGGTGTGAATTTCAATTTTATTTTTATTTTTTATAACTAGTACAAATAGACAGGCCTGAGTTTCCTTTTGAGCCCAAGCATCTCGAACACCCTTGGGCCTTGGCAGTCCAATCCAAATCCGATGATAAGTAGGAATCTAGTTTGGTTCGAGTCGCTCCATCATTCTTCCCGATCTACTGACGTCGGAGAAATTAGAATTGCGGGAACTAGCGAGAATGGACGACAAAGATCTCCCAGGTAAAGTCGCAGTGTTTTAGGGTCCAAGATTGTCTTCGCCAGCGGCTTGAAACCCAACTTCTATCCGGATCGTTTCGGACCACCATTCGGCCGGCATTTCAGCCAAGATGCGTATACCTTTGATATCCATGACCCCGAACAACTGAGTCTGGGATTTATACCAGTGCTGCCGTGCGTTTTCAATTCGAATTTGATATCTCCTAGGTGGACAAGGACATGAAGAATTGTTTCACTGGCCAATTCCAGCCTCGCATTTTCGAATACCATACTTCTCCAGACTGTATGTCACCGCCATACACTGTTGTTTGCTTTCTGCTCTAAAAACTTTTAACTTGATTGTCTCATCTTGTGTACTATAATGTGCGCAGAAATCTATGAGATGTTGAAAGAAATGGATAGGCTTTTGGATATGGCTGGTTTTATGCCTGATCGTCTGAGGTACTATATGATATGGATGAGAAATGGAAGGAAGGGGTTTTGTAAAGAATCTTCTAGTATATGGAAACTGTCATTTAGGTTTCTTGCCATGTTTATGGAACTGTGTTTTTCTTCCTTTGTGCTGTTTATGATGTTTGGGTTCCTCTTACTTTTGGACTTTGGTGTGGTGGCAAGTGATTTCGATCAATCTGCCATGACAACCTTGTTTAGGGGTTGTTCTTTTTCCCACCCAAAGTCCTAGTTATGCGGGTTTCTCAATGAATTGTACTCTGCAATTACCAGTAATGAAATCAGTCATTTCTCAAAGTGGTTTGCTTATCTCTCGTACATGAATACATAATTGGACCTTGGTGATTAGATCTGTTTTACAAGAATGCTTGGATCTTAAACTTTCCCCTTGCCAAAAAAAGTTCTGAACTTCTGGTAATCTGGACTTCTGGTGATCAGCAACAAGATCTTGATTTTGCTGGTGTTGAGAAAACCTACTAGTCTGCAAGAAACAAAATTTGGGGTAGAGAAGATAGGATAGCAGGGCTAAGGGTGTTGGAATTGAACTCTTGAAGAATTGAAGATAGCAAGTAGGGTTAGGAAGATATACTCAAATAATGGTGAAACAGAAATTCTCTGCTGTAATAACTATCCATACTAAAATTTGAATCTTTAGGGTAGAGAAGATGTGATGGCAGGCCCAAGGGTGATAGTGGTTGTCCAGTAGGCTTAGAAAGAGATACTGAAATAGTTGTGAGCAACCAAATGCAGAAGTGAGATGGCAATGAGATGAAACTTGTATCAAGGGTATATGTTGTTTACAGGGAGTACGTGAGTGTTTGATTCAAGGGTATATGTTGTTTACAGAGAGAACATGGGTGTTTGATTAAGGGGTATATGTTGTTTACAAAGAGAACAAGGGTGTGTTGATTGAGATGAGAGAAAATGTCAGTGTGTGATGCAACTGTTGCTACTTGCTACCACTGAAAACAGTAACAGTAAGGCCTTTGAATTTGATTGCTGATGGAAATGAATGAACATTATGCAGAGACATCTCTTCTGAATCTAAGGAGATATGCATATATGGCTCAGCTGCTGTTTGATTGTGTTATCAAGTATGAAATGACAATTTGTCCTATATATAACAGTTTTCTTTGAATTGTGGCAAATGTCCACTATGCAAAGTTCTACACTCCTAGACTACAAGGGGGGACTGGTAACCCACTAATGGTGTCTCATATCCATGTGGTTTTTCTGAACCATGCTGTCTTTTCTTGGTTTGAAAATGCATTGCTTTAATTCCTTCTAATACCTCATTCACTCACTCACTCATGAACTAGTATAAGACCAAGTTATGTTTCAACTGTCATTTGATTTGTGCAGGTGTGTATGCATTGTATTTGATACAGTCATGTGTATGATGAGAATAGCTAAAATCATGTAAACTCCATCCACAACCTTTCACAACATCTGGGTGAAGATCCCAGTACCACTGCATTAGAATTAGTCAGATAAACTGGTACCATCACTTAACTTTTCTAATTACAGCTTAAATTTCTCTTTTTCTGGGTAAGATATCATAAGAATGGCATGGTTGAAATTGGAGGGGGAAGAGAATCTGTACCCCAGGGACAGTTGTAAGGATGTAGATGTGTAGAGGTGGCTGAGGTAGTGATAGAAGTGGAAGGTATGCTGACTTTAGCTTTCTTACATTACAGTGATATTATACATTTATGCTCCGCTCCAGATTTTCATCGAAGGGACTCAGAAGTTAGTTTCTTGTTAGTCTAATTTCATGTAAAATATTAGGGCTGGGCATGGGACGGGATGGGTCGGGATTTGACGAATCCCGTCCCATCCTGAAAATAATTTATCGGGACGGTGTTTTTAGAAATCTGTCCCGCACGTCCTGATCTCGTTCGGGACCGGGCCGGTACCGGGCCGGGATCGGGATTCCGACAAATTAACCTTTAAAAAAGAAAAAGAAAAAAAAACTGAAATAAATAACCAAATCCAAATGCACATGTCATGCCACAGCTCCATCTACTCATCTAGAGACAAAAAGTACTGAATACTGAAAATATCTGACATCAACAAAGACTTAAAGTCTGAAACCAACAAGAACATAAGTGCATAGGTACTGAATTATTACATTCCACATTAAAAGTACTGAATGAACATTAAAAACTCAAACCATAATATATCAAACATCAATAGGACCAGCAGCAGTGCATTTACCCTTTGCTTTTGCTCTTGAAGGTGGAGGTGGGCAAGTATTAGCTTTGCTAGTTGCTGTGCTCTCATGCTCTGCAAATGTACACATTAAAAAGATTAGTTAAGTCAAAGTTATCAAAGAAAAATGAAAAAAAACATTAAAACTTGCAAATGTATATACCTCGCTCAACATCTTCATAGAATTCATAGTCTTCAATGGTGCAATCATCTACAACCTCTGCAATTTCATCACCAAGCAACCAATTCTGCATACAAATGAGTCCCTCAACTGTTTTAGGAGTTAATGAGCTCCTAAAACAGTCGATTACTCTGCCCCCAGTTGAAAAACAAGACTCCGAGGCCACTGTGGATACTTGAATTGAAAGAACATCCTTAGCTATTGCCGCCAAAACTGGATACTTGAATTGATTGACCTTCCACCATAGCAAGATGTCAAAGCAATCTGAATCATCAATGAGCTCTAATGTTGCATCCAAATATTGATCCACTTCATGTTTTGCGACTAAATCTTCAGTTTCCTAAACCATGTTCCTCCAGTTATTAAGCAGATTGCTCCTTCTGCTATTGGTGCTTCTGCTGCTAAGAGTGCTAGCTGAAGAACATGGAGATGGCTGCTGCTGTACGTGTCTACCTCCATCGACCACAACCACATACTAAGAAACAATGCAGAAATTAATACATATTGAAAGTAATGCACATACTTAACGATTAAAAGTTTAAAATGAAGTAATAAACTAAAACTACTACCTGATCATAGAGAGCATATATAAGTTTTTTGATCTACTTAGTTCTTCTCTCCACCTCCTCCTCACCTAAACCTTCTTGGGTATAGGTGTAAGCCACATTCTTCAGTTTGAACCTTGCATCTAATACCAGGCCAACAATCACCATGTGATTGATTTCATGAAATGAACTATAGTACTTGAACCATCTATTTTTCATGTTGTCAGCCTCTAAATAATCATCTTGGTCAACAGCTACCATGCTCAGTGTATTACCCCTAGTCTTATCACCATGTATGTTTTTCTGGGACTTATCGGAAACTGTTTATATGTGGAACCTAATATTTCTCCTTTACCGGGTTACAATTCAAGAAATAACACCAAGTGTGGTCAATTATTAAATATGCATCGTTTATTATGCTTGAAGTACTGTTTACAGGGTCAAAGGCCAGTCAGATTTGAGAAGCCACTCTGGGTCCTTTGTCAGGGCCCAGTTCATTGTAAGGTTGAGGCAAAGCAAGGGAGTTCATTCCCACATTGGAAAAAGACAAAGTGCTGCCTTTAATGCTACTATAAATACCGGTGAGGACCTCCGGGTAAGGGGACGGACAATTCCTTAACTACTCTTGAGTTTTCTGCTTATCTGACAGTGTCTGACTTAAGCATCGGAGTGGCTTCCCTCGGTAAACCCGGGGACGCCCTTTGACGTGTTTGTTCTTTACACAGGAAAACTCGGAGTACAAGGAAGTTCGCTATTTCTGGAACCGTGCAACCCGCTAAAGGGGCCACGAGTTTACCCGGAAACAATTGGTGCTCTCGTTGAGAGTCGAACTCAAGACCTCCCAATTCGTATTTCGAAGGACGGTGGAAATGGCAGGAGAACAAGATCCAACTAGAAGGCTTAATTTCTCAGGGGATGATAACCCAGGGACCTCCGGGACCCAGTTTGGCCAAACAGATTTGGCAGCAGCATTCGAGCTCTTGAAAAGGACTTTCTCGCTCAAAAGGAGCAATCTACTCGAGAACATGCCGAGTTAATAACGGTAAGGGAGCAGTTAGCGACTATCCAGGCCGAGCATGGGCTTCTTCAAGCAACCTTAACTCAAAGAGCGAATGCCATGGGGACGTCAGCCAGACTTGCTGATATCATCACCCCAGAAGGGAATCCTCCGGGTTGTGGAAACCCGCGAACTTTTGACAGTGCATACATACCACCCGCTATTCTCCCAACCACTGCCCACCCTAACCCAAATCCACAAATGATCCATCTCTCCAATCCTTTGTTTAATCACAATCTTACAGGACCTCCTCCACCCCCAGAGCCGTTGTTAAATCAACCACTTCCCCCAGCAGATGCCCAGACCCAGCTGCTGTTACAGTTGACACAAACTGTGACCCAACTGGAGCAGCGCCTAAACTCGGGAACGGGACCACAACAATACCAACCCTTTATTACCCGTGCAAGCCCATTCTCCGCACGGGTTCAAGCAGACAAAAAGCCACCAGAAGCAAAGCCATTTAAGATTAAGAGATATGCCGGAATGGGGTGCCCGTATGCACACCTTGAGTTGTTCCAGTCTCAGTTGGATTCAACCCGGTTCACAGACGCCCAAGCATGCCATGCTTTCCAGGAAACACTCAGTGAGGAGGCATTGAGTTGGTTCCTCAAGTTACCGGCTTTGTCAATAGAGACCTATGGTCAGTTGACACAGAGGTTCCTGTCCCGGTTTATCCTGCTGTCAAGTGCCAACCGAAGCACCACTTCATTATTCAAAGTCCAGCAAAGGGATGATGAAAGCTTGAAAATTTTTGTAACCCGTTGGCTGTCCACGACTTCCAAGTGTGGGCACTTGGACGAGTCAGTAGCATCAGAGGCGTTCTTACAGGCGCTCAAACCAACCCGCTTTGTGGTGGAGCTCAGGAAGCAGCGGTTCAGGTGCTACGACGATCTAATTAATGAAGTAACTCGGCAAGCTCAAGCCGAGTACGACACCTTCGGGGAACGCCGGACGAACACCGGGTTCACAAGCCAGCGAGCTGATGGATGGAAAAAGGAAGGGCAGCATAAGAGTGGCCAGGGATACTACGGCAAAAGTTCAAACAGACCAAGGGAGAAACCAAGAGAGGCTCCATACCCAAGACATCCAACCCGGGAGGAAAAGAACACTTACATCCCTCGATATGAAGTGTTGACCAACTTGACTGCCTCCTATGAAGAAATTTGGAACCGTCATAGGAATGAAGTTCCCCCGGCTCCAAAAAGAAAGTTTTCCAAAAGGGCAGGGCCGGACAACGGGCAACATTGTGCCTATCACAACGAGTCTGGCCACACAACCGACCGGTGCTTTTCTCTTCGGAACACCATTGAGTACATGATCCAGAACGGCAAGTTACAGCAGTATAAGTCACCCGCCACAGGTGTCAACCTGATTGAAGTATATGGGGAGATAATGACGATTCACGGGGGTGGCACCCAAGGGGTGTCCGGTCACCGGGCCAAAAGACTCTGCCCAAGAGGCCCGGAGTTTGAGATAATGCAGCTTCGTCAGGAATGCCGCAAGGAGCTGGTTCCTTGGGATACCGTGTCATTTTCTCAGTCTGAAGACACGCTGAAAGTGCATCACAATGATCCTTTCATTATCACTCTTCAGATTGACCACTGGAGAACTCGGAGGGTTCTAATAGACACGGGAGCCGCTGTCAGCGTCATGTTCAGCAGTTGCTATAAGGGGTTTAAAAGAGGACGAGATAAGCTCTATAGGAACCACGAGCCATTGATCAGTTTTTCAGGTGAGACGACTCAACCGTTGGGGTCTGATCAGCTGGAACCGGGCACCAGTCCACAAGAATTGTAGTTCCCTTCATAATTGTGGACTGCCCATCATCCTACAATGCCATACTCGGGAGAGATGCACTCTGGGGCCTACAAAGTTTTATAGCGGGTCACATGCTGCTTATGAAGGTGCCTACACCCGGGGGTTGGGTTACAATTCGCGGAGACCAAGAAGCCGCTGTCAGATGCAACGCGATAGCAACTCAGTCCCAGCACGAGATGTTTTCGGCCGGTTTTTCCTTGTCTCCATTTGACAAACCCGATGACCCCAGGGATGACCCGGATTCTTTGCCCATCAGCAAGACGGCACAAAAGAAGAGCCAGAAGTATCCTGCCAAGTTCCCCCGGCCAGCCCCAATTGAAGCAACAGAATGGATTCAGATTTCAGAAGAATACCCGGAGAGGAAGATTTGCATTGGCACAGGCCTTGACCCCGAGGTCAGAACCCGAATGGTTGAGCTGCTAACCCGGAAACAGAAGGTGTTCGCATGGTCATATGCAGACATGCCCGGGATTTCTCCAGACGTTATGACACATTCCCTCAATATTATCCCGGGTGTTAAACCGGTAAGACAGAAGCGTCGTGCATTTTGCGCAGAGAAGTACAAGGCCATTCAAGCAGAAGTTAAACGTCTTAAAGACATCGGGTTCATTGGAGATGCAACATACCCGGATTGGTTGGCCAATGTGGTGATGGTCAAGAAGGCAAACGGAAAGTGGAGGATGTGCGTCGACTACACAGATCTGAATAAGGCTTGCCCGAAGGATAGTTTTCCCCTTCCAAAGATTGATCAACTGGTGGATTCAACCGCGGGCCACCCCCAGTTGAGCTTTATAGATGCATACTCGGGATTTAACCAGGTTCCGATGAATCCCGCGGATCAACAGCACACATCTTTTACAACAGACAAGGGGATGTATTATTACAGAGTGATGCCTTTTGGACTCCGGAATGCAGGAGCCACGTTCCAGCGCCTCGTAGTGGGCATGTTTGCAAACCAACTCGGGGATACTATGGAGGTTTATATAGATGATATGCTGGTCAAAAGCCGGGAAACAAGCAAACACCCGGATAACTTGGAGACCGTCATCGACATTGCCTTGAGCAAGGGGATGAGGTTAAACCCGGAGAAGTGTGTGTTCGGTGTTTCAGGAGGAAAGTTTCTCGGGTTTATGGTCAGCGCTCGGGGAATTGAGGCAAACCCCGACAAAATTCAAGCCGTCTTGGCCATGCAACCGCCAAAAACCAGGAATGAAGTTCAGCAACTTACTGGCAGGCTGGTAGCCTTATCCCGGTTTATATCCAGGTTAACAGATAAATGTGCCCCCTTCTTCAAAATTCTCAAGAGTCAACACCGCGAGCGGATTACATGGCAGGAAGAGCACAATCAAGCTTTTGAAAAGTTGAAGGAATACTTGGCGTCAGTCCCTTCTTTATCCAGACCAAACCCTGGGGAAATACTCTATCTGTACCTGGCGGTGTCTCAAACGGCTGTCAGTTGTGCCTTGATAAGAAAGCCAAACTCTGAAGAACTGCCGGTCTACTATACTGGGAAAGGATTCAATGATCCTGAAACTCGTTATCCAGATATTGAAAAACTGGCCCTGGCCTTGGTTGTAGCAGCAAGGAAGTTAAGACCCTATTTTCAAGCACATTCCATCCATGTACTCACCAACCAACCGCTACGGCAGGTTCTGCAAAACCCGGCGACTTCGGGAAGACTGGTCAAATGGGCAATTGAGTTGGGGGAGCATGATTTGCACTTTAAACCGCGAACGGCAATCAAAGGGCAGGCAGCAGCAGACTTCATTGCCGAGTTAATCCCAGCAGATTCAACAGTTGCTGAAACTCTTCCTACACAAGCTGAACCGGAGAGTTGGCAGATATTTGTAGATGGATCAGTCAATCAGAAGCAATGTGGAGCAGGCATTACATTGGTAGACCCGGAGGGTAATATGTTTGACTATGCCTTACGCTTTAACTTCAAAGCATCAAACAACACGGCTGAGTACGAAGCCCTAAAGATATGGGCGCCCGGCATCTCCGCATACTAAGTGATTCACAGCTGGTAGTGCAGCAGGTTAACGGCGGATTTCAGGCAAAGGAAGCACATCTTTCGTCCTATCAAAAGTTAGCGGCTTTCTTGCTGGAGAAATTTGACACCTTTGAGGTTACTCAGATACCGAGGCAGCAGAATGTGAGAGCAGATACCCTGGCTAGGATTGCAACAGGGGACGATTCCAATACCGAGTTTAAAAGCTTACTGGTCGAGACATTGGAGAAACCAAGCATCTCACTCTCCTTTTCTGAGATTTTCGCGGTAGAGGCAAACCCGCCACCGTCTTGGATGGATGAGTTCATCAACTTCATCCAACATGGAACCCTACCTGAGGACCCGGTAGCGGCCAAACGACTACGGGTTCGAGCGGCGCGGTATAGTATCCGTGATGGGAAACTGTACCGACGAGGACAAACTTTTCCTGATTTGAAGTGTATTACACCCGAGGAAGGAGACCGGGTTTTGCAGTCGCTTCATAGCGGGGTATGTGGAAATCACTTTGGAGCCCGTAACCTGGCTTTCAAAACCCTAAGAATGGGATATTACTGGCCTTCTTTGGAATACGATGCCAGAGTCGTCGTAGATTCCTGTCTTCAATGTCACCGATTTGCAAGCTTTCCCGGATTGATTTCATCGGGCCTCTACCCACAGCTCCGGGACAGCTCAAACATGCCATTGTCTCAGTGGACTATAATTTCAAGTGGATAGAAGCTCAACCCCTGGCACGGATCACGACCGCAAATGTTAAGAAATTCCTTTGGAACAATGTCTTTTGCCGGTTTGGAATCCCGGAGACGTTTATCACAGATAACGGGACGCAGTTTGACAACGATGAGTTCCGGGAATTCTTACACTCCAATGGGACAAAGGTCCTATATGCCTCCCCTGCACACCCGCAGACTAATGGACAAACTGAAGCCGTTAACAAGCTCATCAAGCAAGTTCTGAAGAAAAAGTTGGAGGACGCAAAGGGTTTATGGGCTGAGAAACTTCCAGAGGTTTTATGGGCACTAAGGACAACTCCAACAGAAGCCAATGGGGAAAGCCCATTTCTTATGACCTTTGGCTCTGAAGCAGTGATCCCGGTAGAGATGGAAGTCCCGAGTGACCGGGTACAACTGTTCGACAGGGAAACCAACAATGAAGGCATCCGCCTTAACCTGGACCTCCTGGAGGAACGCCGGGAGCGTGCACATCTCCGAAATATCAACAAGAAGCAAAAGGTGGCTAAACACTACAATTCCCGGGTTATCAAGCGCCCACTCAAACTCGGGGATTGGGTAATGAAGGAGGTTATCCCTAAGCCAACGGGGTTTAAAGCTCCATGGGAGGGTCCATATGAAATTGTTGAAGTCGTGGGCCCGGCAACGTTTTACATCCGGGGTACAGATGGAGTTACGCTTCCACGACCATGGAACGCCCAACATCTGCATCTCTTCCCCAAATAGGTACCGAGTTATCTATGAATGTCCAATTTTATTGTTTATAATGTTGTATATAAAGCCTTTCAGGCCCACAATGCATGAATCCCCCTACCGGGTTATGTTTTATTAAAGAGTTTGTTGAAGTGAATGCAGCCTTTAGCGGCCCTACTTGTATGCCTTAATCGACAAGCTCCGATAATCTCCATGACATGAAATATTGCAAGCCTTTCACGGCCTTATTTCATGGTCAAAACTCGCCAAGCTCCGATAATCTCCGATAATCTCCATGACATGAAATATTGCAAGCCTTTCACGGCCTTATTTCATGGTCAAAACTCGCCAAGCTCCGATAATCTCCGATAATCTCCATGACATGAAATATTGCAAGCCTTTCATGGCCTTATTTCATGGTCAAAACTCGCCAAGCTCCGATAATCTCCGATAATCTCCATGACATGAAATATTGCAAGCCTTTCACGGCCTTATTTCATGGTCAAAACTCGGCAAGCTCCGATAAATCTCTAATAATCTCTGGTAATCTCCATAACTTGAAATATTGCAAGCCTTTCACGGCCTTATTTCAGTCTTTGAAAGTCTTAACGGACCCATACAGCCCTAGCGGCACTATTATTACTTACATGCTAAACCGGCATTATATGTGTAAATTATCACATTTGCATATTTTGCATCAGATTACCGTGTTATTTGGCAAAGAAGCCCTTGGAAGTCCTAACGGACCCGTAAAGCCTTACCGGCCCTATTTTCACTTTATAATGTTAACATGCCAACCCGGCACTATGTGTGAATTGTCAACACTTGCAGGTTATGCATCGGGTTGAAAGTCCTTATGAACCCATAAAGCCCTAGCGGGACTATTTTTATTTCCATGCCAAACCGGCATTATGTGTGAATTTTCTCAACACTTGCAGGTTATGCATCGGGTTGGAACTCCTAACGGATCCTTAAAGTCCTAGCGGCCTTTAAAGCCTTAGCGGCACTATCTTTATTCACATGGCAAACCGGGGTTATATGTAAATTTTTGTACTCATCAAGTTACCGTGTTTTGGCACAGGAAGGATTGCGAGAAGGGAAAATTTTATTACCTCAAAAATATCAATTACAAAAAGTAGCAAAACGCTACAGATAAACTAATCTGTTACAGAAATGAAAAACATTCTAAGGCTCCGGTTCACGGCGCTGCCGACCCCCTACCCCCGCCAGTGCTAGACCCGCCACGACCTCCTCGGGGCTGTATGATGAACTGACCCCTACGCAGAGGTGGCCGGTTCCTAGGACCACCCACAATCCCACCACGGGAAGTACCTCTCCCGGCTGCTGAAGAACGAACTGGGGGACTCCGAGCCGGGTTCGCAGGAGCCCTAGGGTTCGCAGCCACCGCAGGAGTCGACCGGGAGGTGCCCGCAGCCTCGTCGGGTCTGACATGACCTTGATGACCGTCATAACCCGCCTTGTCCAGCCAGCCTTGGCGAATCCCAGCGCTCACTATTTCGGCACGAGCCTCGGCCCTGGCCGACCGCAGCTTCAGGTCAAACTCTGGGCTCGCCAGAAACTCGGAGACTGCTAAGTCCTTGGCCCGGGAAACTGCCTGGAGCAAATCTCCTTTTTGTTGCTCCAGGGAGGTAACCTGTTGCTGCAGCCCCTGGTTTTGCTCGGTCAGCTGGGCTATCGCGGCGTCTTGAGCACACCGGTCCTCCCGGTGACCTTCGATAACTTTCTCCAGTTCCGAGTTCTTGGCCACCAGGTCTGCTATGTGTTCTTCCGCCTCGGCCAACTTCGCACTCGACGCGATCGCTGTTGCGCTTGCGAATTCCCGGACCCGAGCCAAGTTTGCTTCACTCGCTGTCACCTGGTCCCGGGCGGCCCGGAGATCATCCCTGAGGACTCTCTCACGCTCGGGGATACCTTCGGTTATGAGCCGGTCAGTCGCCAAGTACGACAACCTGACAGCCTACACAAATAAAACAACGGGTTAGTGCAAGGAACCAAAAACAAAAAGAGAACGAGTTAAAGGAGAAGACTAACTTACCCGCATCAGCTTCTCATGCGCCCTCCGGGCTACAGTCAACGGGTCCTCATGCTCCAGGACATAGGAGTCAGCGGCGCAATTCTTCAAATCCGCTACCATCCTTTGGATGGCCGCGTCCGCCATTCCTGCGCTCGCCAACTCCTCCATTATTTCAGTAGTGTCCCGCTGCTGCTTTCTCTCCCTCCTCTCCTTCCTCTCCTTCCTTCTTTTCCTCCTCTCGGACCTCCCCGAGCTGGATGCCTCCCGGGTACGCTTGCGAGAAGGCACGGGCTCCACTTCAAGAACCTCGTCACTCCCCTCACTCCCCTCCGGGTTCTCACTACCTATTTCCCTTTCTAACCCTCCAACCTCCTCACCACCTTCGTCATCCTCCTCGGTAAATTCCTCCTCGCCCGGGAACACGGACGAGGGAACCGCGCTCACCACCGGTTCTTCAGTCTCATCGGCAAACGGTTCTTCAAATACCGGGTTATCGTCCGCCTCCGAGGGATTCCCTTCGACCTCCTCTCCTTCCGGGTAGACTCCTTCCGGGTAGACTTCTGGCCCGAGAATCTCAGCCAAGTACTCGGGAACCTCGTTGTAGTGAGAGACGTCAACGTGGAACTGCCGAGGTTCCCCTTGCTCGGCGTCTGGGCGCAGGAAAGCCGCCTTTGATGTCAGGTCGATGTCGTACGCCAGCCCCTCCGTGCCTTGCGCCCGGATCCCGGCCCATACAGCCTTGTCCTCGAAGCCGTCGTATATTCCCGGGTTCTTTCGCTTCGTGAACTCTATCGGGAGAAGAGCTGCAACAAAAGATATAACCCGTTAGACCGGAGCATGTAAACAACAAAAATTGTAAAGGAAATGAGACAAACCTGGAAGCTCCATCAACCGGCAACGGCTGTACACATACAGCCTGCAAAGCCGGTACGAGCTCCGGTCATCTTGACCTCTGAAGGCCCATAGCATCCGCCGGATCCTCTTCTCCATCACCGGCTCCAGAGGAATGTCGGGAACATCTGCAACACGTACAATATAATTATAACCCGGGAAAGAGAAAAGAAAGAAGAATCCGGAGAGAAAGAAGGACTTACTCATCAGTGGCTGGAAGTCACCCGGTACTTGAAACGCGTGTCCCGGGTCTTGAAAGTTTCTTATCAAGAAACTTTTTTCCCTCCAGGTCCGGCTCACGGAGGTCGGCAGGTCCTCGATAATCTTCTTGAAGACCCCTTTGGACTTCAGTTGGATGGTCCCACTGAAACCCGCCTTCCGGGAATACTCGGCCCGGTACATGGCGTGTAACTCGTGGTAGCTCGGCATCTGCTGCTTCAACACCTTGTACATCACGCACAACCCTAGCAGCTGCCTCCACATATTCGGGCCAACTTGCCCGATGGCGAAGTTGCTCGCAGCCAGGAGATACTGCACCTCCACCTTTAGCGGGAGTGACAGACCGCAACGTAGCTGGTACTCGTGGCATAGCGTCCACCCATCCCCGGGAGCGAAGAACTGATCCTCGGGTTCTAAAGTCCGAATTTCAACAGACTCGGGAATCTTCCAATTGCTCCTTAGTTCCACAATCTCCTCCGCGGTCAGCGAGTACCCGGGAGGGTCGAGAGCGGTCCCATCAGTGAAGGTAACTGAGGCAAACTCGGGGACATGAGCATCCATTGCGGGGTTTGTCATCTGCAAAACAAGAAACACGGGAACATCGTCAAAAACCCAGATAACCCCGGCGACCACAACGATAAACGCACACACTAACGCAGCAACCCAGTTTGGATCCCAGAAAACAGTACACAATATCGATCCAAAACACTCAAAAACATCGGAACAGAAAACAGTACCTTACTTGTGAGGGTTTGAAAGGATTTTGAGGTCGATTTAAGTTTGGAAATCCAACAAGCACAGCGACAACAGAGGACGAGAGCAAAAGCACGAAAAAGTTTTCGATTTCGAAGGTACGACAAAACTGTCACCCTCACCCCCTATTTATACAGTTAAGAGACGTACACTGAAGGGACGTTTCGGTTTTTCGAGAAAATCGACACGTGTCGCGCATGCCGCGTCCCAAAACCGAAAAACTTTTCAGTTTCCCCCACTTCAAAACTGAAAACTTTTCGTTTTCCCCCACTTCAAACCGAAAACTTTTCAGTTTCCCCCACTACATCACGGAGACGTCGTTTTCAGTTCCCATAGTCAACGTGTCTGCGGGGCACCCTTGCGTACGGACTTGGGGGACTGGGTACACCGGGTCTGGATGATACCCTTGTAACCCGGTAAAGAAATGATTTCAAGTCCCCACCCAAGCATACCCCTTGACTGAGGACTTGGGGGACTTGTTTATATGTGGAACCTAATATTTCTCCTTTACCGGGTTACAATTCAAGAAATAACACCAAGTGTGGTCAATTATTAAATATGCATCGTTTATTATGCTTGAAGTACTGTTTACAGGGTCAAAGGCCAGTCAGATTTGAGAAGCCACTCTGGGTCCTTTGTCAGGGCCCAGTTCATTGTAAGGTTGAGGCAAAGCAAGGGAGTTCATTCCCACATTGGAAAAAGACAAAGTGCTGCCTTTAATGCTACTATAAATACCGGTGAGGACCTCCGGGTAAGGGGACGGACAATTCCTTAACTACTCTTGAGTTTTCTGCTTATCTGACAGTGTCTGACTTAAGCATCGGAGTGGCTTCCCTCGGTAAACCCGGGGACGCCCTTTGACGTGTTTGTTCTTTACACAGGAAAACTCGGAGTACAAGGAAGTTCGCTATTTCTGGAACCGTGCAACCCGCTAAAGGGGCCACGAGTTTACCCGGAAACAGAAACAGATAGAAAATATCGACAATTATGATTGATGTGCCTAATCATACCAGATGTGTCATTATAACTTTCAACTGCATAATCACCAATCTTTCCCCTAGGACAATATTTGCAGTAAGCCCTCTTATGAACTATCTGATATTCTTTTCCGTCTGCATCTTTGGCAATTTCAATCTTATCATACCCTATAAAATGGTCTCAAACATAGCTTCGTTTAAATGGTTTAATACCTGAACTTTCAGAATCAACTCTGTCCTCCCCGGTAGATGCAACTACGTCACTTGGCGCTATGCTTGGATTGCTCGCAGGCGTCGCAGCAGGTTGGCTCACAACTGGTAGGAGAAGTGCTGGTTGAGTTGATCAACTTACTGTTGATGAAGGTAAAGGTTGAGACGAAACTGTTTCAGAAGAATCCTGAAGACCAGAAGCACTTAGTCTAGGACGAACAACTGTTTTCTTCCCTCTAGCCATTAAAGCTTTGAACAATTGCGAAGGTTTGAATTTGGAGAGACAAGCTGCTATCAGATTGGGAATGAATTTGGAGAGACATACTGCTACTTAGGTAGGAGGCATCGGATCTGAGAGAGTGACAGACAGAGTGGGTTGGGAATGAATTTTAGGTTTTGGGTTGTGGAGATCGGCTGGATCGCATTTGTGAGAGAGACAGTGAGACAAAGTGGGAGATTATGAGAGACTGAGAGAGGCATCGAGGTTTTTAAGTCTAGGGTTCCTATTGACTGATTAAGTATGCCTGAGTTCATGGTAAGATCTTAACAAATGGACGGCTACGATCATATCTCTTATATTTCGGGACAGGCTCGTCCCGCGCTGGTTCGTCCCGGTCCCATCCCGTTTCTAAACTTTCGGGACGGGACGAGACGGTACGGTACCGATATTTTCAAACTCTATCCCGTCCCATTCCGTTAATTTTCGGTACGGGACCGGGATGAGATCGGGATTCCGGTACGAAGTGCCCATCCCTATAAAATATAAATCATGTATCGCTATAATCTAAAAGCAAAGTGATTCGAATACAGAAAGAGGTACCTCTACTTTGTCCTGGAAGCATGGGCTGTTTAAAAAGAAGAGACATGGGTGTGCTATTCCAAGGTACAATTTCCCTCCCTCATCAACTAATAAAGATTGATCGCAGTGAATTTTACTAAATCTTAACGATTAAGACAATCCCGAACCACAATATTTACTGCGAGATTTGAGCTGCTGTATAGCATATTCCAATCACGTAAAGATACAAAGATGATACTTCAAATCATGCAGAAAAGAGTGGAAGACCATATGTGGTTTATAGAAAAACAAAAGCAGAGTGGAATAATTGAAAGCTGTGGCTTTGTACGGTGACAAAGTACAGAGAGAGAGAGAGATCCCTATCCAATAATGGCAAGTTTGCAATATAAAAGTCAGGTCAGCAAAGAAAAGATTGAAGAAGCAAAACTTGTAAACTTAAGTCACTCACACAGAAACCACAAGTCAGAAACAACTGACAGTTTATACCTCCCAAAAGAAAAAGCTTCAAAACCCAGAAGCCATTCAAGTCCAAAGAGCACCTTATTAAACTACTGTGAGTATTGGATTCACTGCATTATTCATCAAAAGCTACACAGGTAAGCTCATCAGGCATCATCAGGACCAAAGGTCCAAAGCCATAGCTTATCTCAAGGTTTTCTAGACTGGTAATGATGGCTGCTGTTCTGATGATGCTCATCTTCTCTCTCACATTCCTTCCTTCCAATTCAGGTAACTGAAACAAACCCCATTTTAGTTTAAACATGTTTGCTAATGTCCACCTTGTTACAATGTTACCTCTAAACTTTTTATCTTTCTTTCTTTTCCGGGATTTTCTTTCTATAGGTGAGCCAATGTTGCCAAGAGATGAGCACGGTGATCATGAGCAGCAGCTGAAGAATGAAATGAAGATGGCATTAGGTTCGAGGCCGCCGCGGTGTGTTAACAAGTGCATGAGTTGCTGGCCTTGTACAGCCACTCTTGTGGTTCCTCCACATCACAAGAGAAACAACCTCAAGGCCACACCAGATCACTATGAGGGAGATGAGACTTATTATCTTCTCTCATGGAAATGCAGATGCAGGAACAAGTTGTTCCAGCCTTGAATGATGATTTTGGCTTCAATTATAGACCTATGATCATGTGTGTTGCTATATTTGTATGTACTTATTGGTAGCAGCTATGAGTGGATATTATAGATCACCCCCATTATATACAGTTTGAATCTAAAATGTCACTTGATGGATTTGTCTTCGTAAGTGAGAATAATGAGTCCTTCCATGGAGAAACTATCTGTTTGCGCTTGAACTTACAAAGGTTCATTTACTTGCACAGTTTCTGGGTTCAGATTGGCTGTACAGTAAAATGACTCGAACTAGATGAACAAATAGTCTGATCATTTCAATTGAATGCTTGGTGATGTTCATCGATATCAGAAGTCATCAAAGTGCAGTGAAGAAAGCTTGGAGTCGTGAAAGGCTATGACTATTGCTGGATTGAGTGAACAATCTTTATTATACATTCTGGGAAGAACTGCATACTAAATACAAGGCAACGAGTACTTGCGGAGATTTACAACATTCTTGGCAGATCAAAACTTTACAAGTATGGTGAATTTAAGGACACGCTAGCTAGCATATGACTCGAGAGGTATGACTCGAGAGGGGAATTGCCTCCCTTTGGTGGCCTGCGTGAGGATTTGCCTCACCCAAGTAATTATGGATCAGAAAGTCGTTGTTCTACGTATGTTGGAACTGGCCATACCATCTTTCGGTTTCCATATAATGTCATCTAACCTGGCGCAGAAATTTTTGTAAAACTGCAAAACAGATCCACAGGCATGTCATTTCACAATGTTGTGTGTAAGGGGATAAACAATATAAGAATCTTTCAAGTATACGAATCTGAATAATCGGGTAGAAATCTGACCTTGTGATATTCAAGAGTATCACCAGCTGCCTTTCGAACATCTACCATGAAAAGGGATGGTGCAACTTCGAAAATCTACATAAGGTAAAGATAACGACCATGTTAAACAATGGGGTACTCAATTCAAGGCTTCCTCTGGAAAGATATTTGAAGTATGAAATATGCATGCAGATAACGCTTAATACCTCGAGAACAACTGCAAATTGTCCAGCCTTATTTGCAGATATCCCTTCAAGTCTTGTCTGTGATGCAAAATTAAAAACTACATTAGAACACGTCTTATAAAAGTTGATATAGAATTGAACAACCTTAAGCCATATGCAATACATATTGGCTTCCAGTACACAATAAGGTAGCCAAACCAGGTATAATACAACCTCAAGTCCTCTCATTAGTCATGGTAATAGACTCAAGAAGATCATTTATATACCCTAACAAAGTAAAATTACAAAACACACCTTAAAATTACGTGTATGGACCTTCAGACTCATTGATTCTGCAACAGCTTCTACATTTGAAATTATAACTTTAGCTGGTTTGCGGGATACAAAACGAGTTTGTCGTTTTATATAATCCTGCAGGAGAAGAGACTTTAGAGAAAGAGAATTCCAGTACTGATAGATTTTGCAACACTACATCATCACATTTCTCGAATGTTTTTGGAATCAACCTATACTATAGGTCCTATAGAGAGCTTTTACTAAACTATGTGAGCAACACTGACAAGCTAGAAATAGAGAGATCCCATCAATTTGCAGGAATACAAAGAAACAATTCTTTGTACTTCTAACATGGTAACATTTTTCTATAAAAAGGGTTAAAGTTACAAAGAAGCAAATGTGATCATTCAAACTTTCTACCAAAAGAGTAAATTATGGATAGTCCCACAAACTTGTGGAACTATGAAACAATATTCAACAAGGGTCGTTCTCAGAAATCAATGCAGACAGACGTAAAGTACATGCCTATACCTGTCTCCTGTCAAACAGAGCAGATAAATTTAACCCCTGGGAGAGAGTAATCATCTCAAATGCATTCATTAATAAAGGACCACCGTCTTTATTATCTGTTCTTTCTTCTGCATATTGGTCCTGTGAAATACCAACAGTTAACACAGAATTCCTTTGTGAGCAATCATATGGATTTTAAAATGCATAAATAATGCCAATTATGAAGTCACTAATACCCTTATCAGAAAATTCCTAAAAAAATGTAGAACAAAAGAAAACGGCCAACCAACCTCAATGTCCTCAAAGACTGCACGGACATCATCTAAACTGACTTCCTCATCTTCTCTATATTCAACAGGCGCATAGTTTTTTCTAAACCATGGATCCTTTCTGATTCCTTCAATCCGAATACGCTGCATTAGCAAATAACTAGTTAAGAAAGCAAAGGGTAACCAAAACCCTGACTCCACAATGCAGATATGGTTTTCTTAGACCTTTTTCTTTTTTCACAATTGACATTATAATTAAGTTGGCAAATATATGAATAATCATGATGATTTTCCCTAAACAAAATATATATGGTATGAAATTACTTGTATAAACCTTAACATCAATTGGTGCAGACAATACTCAAATTGCATATGGTGAAAGAATATACTCACAGTTTTAGGATTGGGATCAAGTATTTTATGTATTAATGAATTTGCCCCTGGAGAGAACCAAAACGGGCAGGAGAACTCTGCTGCATTAATCTACAGACAAGAGAAAAGAAGCGTTAAAAACTATATTAAAAATAATAATGGTGAAAGTCTACACAGAATTTTTTTGCAAGTGATGGTGGGGTGTGAAGATTCTCCAATAGATGATATATGCATAAATGTGATCCTGAAGTCTATATAAGACGAATCAGAAAGGATAAACTATACTCCCTTGTGAGATACTTATGTAGGCAGAAAGTAATAATGAAGAAAATGATTGTGCTTAAGCATGGTGCGCAATTCCAAACTTATGTGCATCCAAGGAATGCATACTAATTCCAGTAAGTTCAACACACCTTTTTATATAAGGTAGCAAGGTTTATCTCATCAAATGGGAGGTAACCAGCCATAAGAACATAAAGGATGACCCCACACGACCAAACATCAGCAGCTGCACCATCATAACCTTTACTGCCCAGCACCTGTTTGCCAATGATACATAACACAATTAGCATTATGTTAGTTTCGTCTTCCCCTCCATTTCTCACACATTCAGCACAATTTAAAGGGAAGCAATGAAGAGCTTTGTCTTTAAAGGTGAAGGGCTTTGATGTTAGGAAAATATATACAACTTGTGAGACAACAAAGAAACTCTAGAAAGTCAAATGTGTGTGTTGCATAACCTATCATGATAATGTGGTTGTAGCAGGAAATTAAGTTTTGTAAAGCTATCTATGAGATGTGAAGATGTTGGCTAAGAAACTAGGAGGCATAAATATATGCATGTCCCGGTCACCACAATTTGGTGAAGAACAATAATTCAATAAAGAAAAGAAACCTCGACTCCTAGATCCACAATGATTAAGACGTCCAAAGAATGTTCTCTCCTTAATACGCCTCCAACTACTTGGGCCAGGGTATTGAGACAATCTCTTCCTTCCCTACTTTCTAGCCTCCCCTTTCTATAATTACTGTTATTGGCTATAATCTAGGTGACATGATTTCCATCTTATCAATTTTTGTGGGAAAAGCAGCATCAAAGCGTGTAAAAGATTTACCTCAGGGGCGACATAGTTTGGGGTTCCACATGTTGTGAAAAGAAGACCATCCCCCTGCTCAGGACATAGGCAGAACAAGAACCGCCAATGAGAGATTAAAAAGAATAAAGTAAATAAGAGCATGTGCAACAAAGTAACTTCTCATATGTTATTGAATGCAGACATAATCAGATAAGGCTTACTTGCTGGGGCAATGCACTTAGACCAAAATCAGAAACTTTCAAATTTCCATAAGCATCAAGGAGAAGATTTTCAGGCTGTAAACGCAAATCACAAGGAAAACAACAAACAAATCAGTATTCAACCACTTCCATAAATTCACAGAACCAAGCGACTACTGACAAAACTGAATGTTGAGTTGCACCTTCAGATCTCTATGGTAAACACCCTTGCTGTGACAATGAGACACAGCATCTATAAGCTGCTGAAAGTATTTCCTCGATTCATTTTCACGAAGCCTTCCTTGATGAACCTGCAAGTCAAAACATGTATCACAAGTTTCAGTCAGTAACGAATTACCTATAACAATGGTCCCAAATCACTATTTCAAGAACCTAAAGGAAGAAACCTCACAATTTTGTCAAACAACTCTCCTCCAGTAACAAACTCGAGAATTATATATATCTTAGTCCGGCCAGCCAAAACCTAGAATTTCAGAACAACAAAACAGGCATTTCAGCTGTGATGAAGCCAACAACAACATACACTCCATCAGCTTCAAAATATTACAAATTCCGAACATTACCTCATGCAACCTCACTATATTAGGATGCCTGACAATCTTCATTATGGAAATCTCTCTCTTAATCTGCAACACAATTCATCATCTCATATGAACAAGTATAGTAGCTTGAACTTAAACAGATTCCGAATTCGATACCTCATTAAATTAGAGCATTATAATGGAAGAAATGAGTACCTGATCAACCATTCTGTGCTTGAGAATGGTGCTTTTAGCCAAGACCTTCATGGCAACACTCTCGCCGGTCTCAGCGTTCCTGGCGAACTTGACCTTCGCGAAGGTTCCTTCGCCGATCGTTCGCCCAACCTCATACTTGCCTACATTTCTGGTCACCTTCTTCTTCATCATCATCGTCTTCTCTAAGCTCTCATTTCCCGCCGATTAAACCTCTCCGATTCTCCGAAGCTCACAAAAAATCCCAGACCTCAAAAGGCTTCAATTTCACTGCGAAAAAACGAAGGAATCAAGTAATCCAAAGACGAAGGAATCGGAATCCGGCGATCGCAGCGGCTGAATCGGCGATTGAAACGGAAAGAGAATAGCTAGAGCGTCGGGAATATACTTACCGGGAAATGCGAATATTCCGGTCGCCCGGAGAAGCGAGGCACGTGCGATCCGGAACCTTCTGCAGCCGAATTGAGGTGATTCTAGGGCTGTGAAGCTCAAGATGGAAAGCAAAAGAGAGAAAGAGTCCAAATTTAAGCGCTGAAAATCAGAATGACGTTGTCCTTTAATATATATAGTTTTATTCCCACCAGAAAATATATATATTTATCTTTTCATATTATTTTGTGTAACGCTGTAAATAATATCATTGGTATTAACATTAAATATTTATTTTATTTTTTACTTATAATTTATAACATATTAATTTAACAACGTGATATTTTTGTAAAAAAAATTTATTAATAGCTCACACACCCTACATATATCTGTAATGTTTGAATCCGTGACCTTAAAGTTGTTAGTTCAATATCTTAACCAACCAAATCACGACTTATCAACATATAACATAATATTCTTACATTACTTGAAACAAGTAAAAATTTATTAGTGTGTTTTACTTCGTAGGTTATTCTGATCAATCTGATGTTGTGTTGGTTACTTATGTAAATGGATATCGACAATCAACTTTTAATTTCAAAAACATATCTAGATAATTAGTCACTCTCTCTATCTAGGGTTTCAAGAAATCAAGTTTTCGTCCTTGTCTGACGACACGTTCTAGGATATTGCCGTCGGATAGGAGTATGGAGGATGGCAAGTCGGTTGTTTTGCCCTAATGGATGGTGGTGGTACATGATAGGCAGCGTGTCCACGAGAACGCACTGAAGAGTTGAAGGCGATGTTATGGTGGAGTTGTTTCGTGGAAAGGGCTGGTCATTGCTCAAGCAGAGCGCCGTTTCGACGGGGAGTGGCCGGGAACAATGGTGTGAGATGAATGGGAGTACGTGATGGCGATGATCTTCTCTGCTACGTTGGGTGCATTTATTTGAGGGTGGTGAGTGTTTCTCCTTTTTTGACAAAGATGGTGTGTGTTCGGGTGGCGGCCGGCAGGAGACAAGGTGGCAAATCTGCGCAGATGCCTTTCTCTTTGTGGGCCGGGTTCATGATGGTTTCTTCTCAAGTCCACTGGTGTGTGGTGGGCCTGTGCCCTTGTTGGGTCTGGGTAAGGGTTTTTTTTGGTGTAATTTTGGAGATTTTGTTGTTTCTCCTCTTCGAGCGATGGTTTAAGGTTTTGGTAGAGTAGTTGTTTTGGGTCGTGTCGTGGGGTGTGTCATGGTTATGAGGTCGTATCCAGAGACTATTTTAAGTTCAGTTAGTTCTTATTGTCAATGTAATGGGGAGGATACATGTGCATATATGCTGGTAAATTTGATATGTAGTGTTTGAAAGTGTTGTTTCTTTTTAAGGTTGACTGTAAGGATATATCGAGACTTCTGGATTAGTTTAGGTTACAGTTAAAAGCCTATTGATATCGGTTTTTGTCCACTGTAATAGTTGCTGTTTCTGGTAGATAGGGAGGAGGATGAGGATTTTATTTCTACCACCGATATCCCTCATGGTTGTAATTCGTATCCAGTTAATGAAATTCTTAATATTATTTCTATAAAAAAGGCAACACTGATATTGTTGGTTGATGACTGAAGACATTAGTTTTGGAAATTTAATAGAACTATTATGTGCATGAGACCTACTTTGTGAATAACTGATATGACATCCACGTCGATTTGTTAGGAATCTTGCTGTACCTCTTCACTTTTTATTTCTTTTGAGAACGAACGAATCATAATCCATACCCGTTACATTTTCTAGCCATGCCTAATCAACACAACCATGCCTAATGATCGCGTTAATGTATTGGTGCGAGAATAGTTTTGGATATTTCTACTTCTAAGACCACGTCTCGTTGGGCGTAGGGTACATTGCAAAGGTTGTCGTGATTGCACCACAAAAGTAGGACAACTAGGGTTTCGCAAGGGGTAGTTTTCTCCCTCGTTCGGCTGCCCCGCAGCACTGGTCCCGGTCCCTGGCTGTGCCGGTGTCTAAGAAGCGTGGCCGAACGGGAATTTCAGTTTTATTCACAAGGTCTGTCATCAAAGATAATGGTGGAACGCGAGCAACGGCTCTCCATGAGTGCTGGTTGAAGAGTTGTTGTTGTGTTGGGGTCGCAAGGAGGTTGTTTTGGCAAGAGATCGATGGTCGTCCAAGGGTTGCTACTTCGGGTCTATCGGTGGCAGTTGACTGGATCTGTGACGCAAGGTGGAGGGGGAAATCAGCGAGGATGGTTTTTGAATAGAGGCCCCGATTCGGTGAATCTTCTCTGCTCCGCTTCTTTGAAGACTAAGGAGGGTGGTGCTTCTCCGGGATGGACAAAGAGGCTAGCACGGGTGGATAACAGTCAATTTGGCGGCGTGACAGCAGAACTGTGTCCAGATGCAGTGCTTCTATTGGGCCGGGTCGTGGTGCTACTGTTCGAGCCCACTAGGTGTGGCATGGGTGGGCGTAGGCCCTTGTTGGGCCTAGTTTTGACTTCTTTTTTCTTTCTTTTTTTTGTTTTAGTATAGGTTAGTGGTCCCTCTTTTTTGAGCGTGAGTTTTGGTATCCTCTTTGAACGAAGGTTTTGAGTCATTGGTTTGGTTGGTGTCGCTGTTTAGTGGTCCCTCCTTTTTAAGAGAGGGTTTTGGTTGGTTAGTGGTCCCTCCTATTTAGGAGAGGGCTTTTACGAGTTGGTGTCGTTGGTAGTGTCGTGGGGTGAGCCATGGTTATGGTGTCATTTTTAGGGACTATATTATTATCGGTTTGTTTTTATTGTCAATATAATGGGGAGGTTACATGTGCATATATGCTAGTAACTTTGACATGTAGTGTTTGAAATGGTTGTTTCGTCTTGAGGTTGACTGTAAGGATGTATCGGTACTTCTGGAATAGGTTAAGTTACGGTTGAACCCATTTCGGTTCTTGTCTACTATAATCGTTTGGTTTTCAGGTAAGTAGAGAAGAGTGAAGAATTTATTTTCACCATCGTTGTCTCTTATGGTTGTAATCTGTATTTCCGTTAATGAAACTCTCTACTCTGTATTGATTGCAAAAAAAGACCACGTCTCTTTTAATTTATGTATGTATTGATCTGTTGTATTCAGAGATTGAAATTTCAGTTTATTTTTCATTTTTGTCAACCATATTCAATCTATGGTGTTCTCATTAGAACATGAAACACATAATTTAATGTAACTTGTAGGGGTTGTATACTTGTATTGCGTTGAAAATGCACGATTATTTCATGTATACATGTCCCTCAATATAGGATGGTCAAGTATATATCATATATATATATATATATATATATATATATATATATATATATATATATATATATATATATTGTGTTTGGTTTACACATTAGAACACAGCTAAGAGCCTAGGATGTAACTTGAACCATCCCACCTTATCGATAAATAAGAACTTATGTCTATTGTTTGGTCGACCCAGTCAAGATTAAAGAAAACAACAGTAGATCAAATAGAACAAGTTAATAATTACGAAGACTTGCTATTTATAGATCAACCTATGTCACCTAATCGAGCTTATCCTAAAAACCTATTTGATTAATGGGAGATTGATTAATTTGAATTTTGAAGCAATCAGATTTATATTCTTTTGTACATAGAGTGCTTGCGTGTCCTACAGTATGAGTCAAGTCGTAATTAGGACACGTTTCGTATGCTATGCTTAACGTACGTAAACTTGCCTAAGCAGCGATGAGATCATTGAGATGGAAAATCATTTTGATGTTTGTGACATTTTTCCAACAAAAACAGAACCTAATTTTGTGGATGAACCGGGCTATTTGGGGTTGGACCTAAGATTGGATTGAGGAGTACATATTTAGCTTGGAGCCACGTTTCCCTATTATTTGTTTTTGAAAATTTGGGCCTGGTTTCTTAATGTCAAGTCTGCTAGGGTTTGTAGCATATGTGAGGGTTAGCATATGGCGCACGAATCGATAGTATCGGAATCCGTGAAAACCTAAGTTGTTATTATTATTGGGATCTCATGACACCGATGATGTTGATCTCATCACCAACGAAATTTTCGAATTCACTACTTACATAACCTCTTACATGCTATAATAAGTACAACAGGGTAAACCTCTCGTGTGGGATGGATGCAAAATTTCCTCTTTGTTAGATGTTAGGGTGTATGGATTTCGCATCTTTTGTTTTATTTTTTCACATTCTCAAACCCTATACATGCAATAGGGTTAATTGTAACATATGTGAGGGTTATCAAGAGGGTAGGTGTTCGGATCAAAATAACAATAATTCGTTCAACATGCACACAAATCGACATTCTCACAATATGTGAAAACCTAAGTTTTTGTTATTATTAGAACCTCATGACACCAACGATATTAATTTTTTTTTATAGATGATTAAGTACCATTATTGTCGACCACATTTCCAAATTCACTACTAACACAAGCTCTTGCATACGGCAGAGTAAAACTCTCGTGTCAGATGGAAGCAAAATTTCCCCTTTGTTGGATGTTAGGGCCGGTTTATCAATTTCGCATCTTTTGTTTTATGTTAGACATGGTTTTCCTCATCCATTCATCATCACGATGGTTTTGATATTGCCTTATTCTTTGGATGCACCTAGAAAAACTGCGGGTACCGGTGATGCTGATAGAAGACTACCATGAAGAGCATTGTGAGCCAACAATAACTTATATAAGATGGGGAACAAAATAACCACAGAAACACAAACGATACCGTAGGACAAACTTAATTAGGAAGCTAGCTAGTGCATTATTGAAATTCAGGAATGCATTCAGATGAATAAGATTCTCATCAAGTCGATGTCCCCATGCCAATCTTGTTGGATGCTCCCATTCGAAATATATTGATCTTCTCCATTGGCGCCCATGGAATATATAGAGCCAGGATGAAGTTGAGCTTAATATTATAAACATGTGGTTGTCTCAAGGCTTGAAAATATAGTCGAAACCTTCTTGAGGCTTACAATTCAATGCCCACAGCTATGTGTATGAAACCTCCTCCACATAACTTAACACCCTTATCTTTGGACTTCATCGTTATCGAATAGTAACCTATCATGATCTTAACTGTGTTTTTCTAGTAATTGATCTGATATGCTAGTAATGTGATGAGAGCCGATTGTTGGGCACCTCTCATTCTATCGGAGTTAGAGAACGTTGATTTCCAGAAACTTACAAGTTAACGATATGGTGCGTATACGTAGTGGTGATTAATTTTTACCCAGTTAAAACTGTTAAGGTTCCCGAAAACACTACTTGGAAGCGAGGGTTTTTATATTACGAACCTAACTAACAAATAACCAAGGGTCTATAACTTAGTCTTGCTCAATATATAAAATGAACTTTTAAGAAATTAAGATCATCGTCTCGTGTGTATAATACGGTGTATATTTGTATACATATAAACTGAAGACAAGCTTGTATATTGTACAATCATTATGTGTCCGATCCGATGAGATAATTATCTATGCCAGGGTTTGACGTATAATTATACGTACATTCCATATTATCACTGGTAGACATATAGAACAAGACCATACAAATAAGCAAACTAGAAGTACTATATCATAAAACGTATCAATACCCTGAGACGTACGGTAATGTACGTACACGACTAAACAAGTAGATTGTGGTGGCACTAGTAACATAGATCTCATGTGTACATATAGTTACAGTGACGGAGCCAAAATTTTAAAATACCCTGGGCTAAGTTTTCATTTAATAAAGTTTTCGTAATATTAGAATATAATAAATCAAATTTTAAACAATAAAAAATTAACTCATTAGGACATGAAGAATTTTTAGAATAAAGAGTAGGGGTGTAAATGGGCCGAGTCGGGCCGAATACTATAATGTTCGTGTTTGACTCATTTTATTTTTATCGAGCTCGAGCCGGGTTTTAGCTTGAATTTTTTTCCATGTTCAAGCTCGGCTCGGCTTGTTTAAGCTCGACCTAGGCTCGGATCGGCTTGACTCATTTAGTTTAAAATAAAAAATATTAAATTTAAAAACAAAGAACAAAAGACTTTTCTTTTGTTAAAGTTAGTGCGTTTTTCTTTTGCTGTTGACGCATGAAAACAAAGAATTTTACTTTTGCTAAAGTAAAGTTTGATTCCTCTTGTCCCCCACTTTCTCTTAGCTGTGTTTAATTCAGGATTGAAGTCCGAGTGTTATATAAGGAGTTCAAACTTTAGAGGGAAGACATCGAAAAACCTGGAACAAGAATTGGCAATACTTTCAACCTTCCTCTCAAAGTCAGAAAACCAAAATAAAAGTGTGTGTAAATAGTGTCTCTAGTATAAAAGTGTAAGTATAAATACGGTGTGAAGATTTCAGAGTGTTATCATTCTGTTTGATGCGCTTTTATTACAAGTAAGTATCTTATGTTTGTGATTATAATTATGAGTATTTAAACAGCTTATAGCTGTTTACCCAAGAGCGAGGCTCTGAGTTCTGTATTTGTAGTTATGTTATGATAAATGAATTCTAGAGTGTGCCTATAATTCCGTCACAAAAATATTTTTGTTTTAGAATTATTTTACTTTAAATTGTTAATTTAAATTTTGTATTCAAGATATTTTTACATACTAAAATCTTTGAATCTTTCAATTTAAAACAACAGTGATTCCGTCAGTATAGTAACCATCCAGACAAAAAGTCGTTAGGTGAAGTTTTGACATGTTAAAGGCTAGTTCTTAAATTAAAGGATGAATAGGTTTTAGGGTGTAGAATATCTTAAAATACAATACCAAAAAAAGTTATTTTTACTCTTTTATCCTTAACAGGTTTGTTTTTGATACTAAAAAGAAAGTCTGGATACCATATTGATCACTTTGTAAGTTTAAGTACTATATAAAAAGTTCTCTAAAAATTCAGACACTATAGATAATAAAAACTCTTTATACATGTATACAACTTACAACACTTGCATCTCGTGCAGTGATGCATGAATGAATCCTGTCTTTCGTTTTTGGCTACAGATCCTCGGAAGGTTTCCATGCATGCATGAATCTGGATCTGCATGGACCATCTACATACAGAAGACCATCATGCCCGGTGGCCCAAGTACAATGCAAGTGCAAACGATTCACCGGTCACTTTCCATCAGTGAAAAAGAACTGACAACTTCTCCAACCTACAGGGCACTTCAATCATTCAAGTTACGACGGAGAGCAAACTTGCCCCAAGAAACAAACAATAAACGCTCCCAAGTTGAGCTTACATCTTAATCATAAATCTAAATTGACGAAACTACCCCCGACGGAGCCAAGTTGGAGCCACTATGCCGGCCGGTGGTGGGATCCATTTGAAAAATCTCCCAGGATCACCTGGAACCGTCAGTCCTCGACACGTGACGTCATGCCTACGACATCAGAGCTCGCCTGCTCCGTTCAGTTCCCGCTGGTGGCCCCCTCCCCGGGCGACGCAAGCCAGTCTGTCGTAGTCTTCGAGCGTTGTGGCAAAGTCGTGAATTTGCATAATACGTTGGACATTTACGTAACATAACGCGGGAAAGTCCCCGCCATTTGGCGCCACTGAATGCCAGCTGTTACGTTTGGGTTCGATTTAGCCGTCGAATCACGCGTGTACTGAGTGGACGGTCTAGATATTAATGGGTCCCACGGAAACTCTTTTAAAAGTTGGGCTTGTTTCTGGGTACTAGGAGCCAACTTCAATTTGGTAGGGAGTGTTTGGCAAGAAAAGCACCTTTGGGAAATTAGGTTAGTGTCATTAGGTAGAGCGTACTCATAACTAAAACATGAGCATTTTTTTGTTTTAGTTCGTTTAAGTTGTCGTTCTAATGTAATTAGGCTACACTCTTGAAGTTGAAGCGACTCTATTAAGCACATGATAACATTGAAATATCAAGCTATATCGACAATGATAAAATATATAACAAAACTAGTACATGATAAGATATTTCTTGGTTTGATTCGTTAAACTTGCCGTTGTAATGTGATTAGGCTTAATCATGTATGAAAGCAACTCTACTTAGCATATGATAACACTAAATATCTAGAGATATTATAATTTAAATTGATGATGGTCATTTTTATTATTTGTTTACACTTAATTTTTTTGTATCTATTATCCTTGTTAAAATATTGATATATTAGTATCTGGTAACAAAATATTTTGAATGAAGAAATTTAGCAACTATATATTGTGAATAAAAATCAAAGGAGATTCTTTTGACTATGTTTCAAGAAAAGTGATTCGGTGTAATTTTGTTAAATTAGCTAATAAGTGTTATGTTGAACAAACAAAACAGTGAAAGAAATTTTGATTTTTCCAATCTCTTTAAAATAAATAAAGGAACATGTGGTTCTTACGAGCAAGTCGAAACTGAAAAAATCGACCAGTATTACTATCAAAATGAGTCCACGACATACTTCAAATTTCAACACTACTTATTTTAGTAACCTATCATAAAACGAAACACAATGAGATGAAACAGGACATTACACAAAGAGGTTAGATGACACTTTCTTCTCTATTTGAACCAATTACAATTACTTTGATTAGCGAGAGATAATGAAGGAAGCACTCACATGTGTGTTATGGCAAAGTGTTGAACTTTTCTCGCGCCGAGTCTCTATCTGACCAGACAATCACCAAAAACCAAAAACCATAAACACCAAAACAACAGAATCCCTTTTCGACTTTTGGCGCCCAGCAACACATTCTGCCAAACACGTCCTTGCTGACCAATGCTCCACACTGAACCAACGGTTCAGATCCAATCGCAATATCCCCTCCCTCCTGTATAAAAATATCCCACCGCCCTCTTCTTCTCTTCCATCCTCAACTCACTCACAAACGTACATCTCTCTCTGAAAAATTTCTAGGGTTTTAGAGGAGTCTGAGATCCGGGGTTTTTCAGGCCAAACATAATTATGCTTCTACGTAGCTCATCGTCGCCGATACTCAACTCATGGCTCCCCCACTCCAAAGACACGTGTCTCGGGTCGTCGCCCGAGCCCGAAATGGTGCCCCAAATCCCCAGAACCTGCTCCATTTCCCTCTCATCCGCTGGTTCAAGATCTCCTCTCTCGATCTCTCGTAAGGCGAAGCAGCCGATCGTCACTCTCACGCGCCGCGGCTCCGACGCCGACCTCGGCGACAATCGCAAACCGTTCGCGAACACGTTGGACGGGTTCGAGGAGGAGGAGAGAGAAGTTTCCGAAGTCTCCGCCGCGTTCGGCGGCGGGTACGGCGGAGGAGGAGTGAGGAGGACGATGTCGTTGGGCTTGGCGGAGGTGGAAGCGTGTGAGATTGGGACGAGGGAGAATATTGGGTTGTTGAGCGTTTTGGTTGGCGGTGGGGCCGGCGGAGGCAAGATCTACGGCGGTAACGGCGGAGGAGGTGGAGGATCGGACGGTGGAGATTCGAAACGTGGAAGCGAGAGCGCGGAGACGCATTATCAGAATATGATCGAGGCTGATCCTGGAAATCCTCTGCTTCTTAGCAATTATGCTAAGTTTCTCAAAGAGGTAAAGAGTCCAAAGATTGAAATTTTTACCGCATTAAATTTTGTTTTTTTACTGAATTTGTTGTTTGATTAGGTAAATTTACGTTGAAGTTACTAATTTGGACTTACGTGATTTTTATCGATTATAGGCATAGCATGCATTTGTTAATGTTTTGGAAGAAGATTTTTGCTAAAAGATTACAATAAGTATGCAACTTTTTATGACGTTATTAGGTTTTACGGGTTTTTGATTCACTATTTTATGCTATGGTCAAGTTTGGTGGTGCTAAATTTGTTTTGGTAAAAATTTACAGGTTGTTGGGAATTTAGAGAAAGCAGAAGAGTACTGTGGGAGAGCGATTTTGGCTAACCCAAACGACGGAGGTGTGTTATCCATGTACGCGGATCTGGTATGGCAGCGTCACAATGATGCTGCCAGAGCGGAGACGTACTTCAATCAAGCTGTTAAAGCTTCACCTGATGATTGGTAAGAGCTATGTTCGTGTGTTAAGTAATTGGTGTAATAGAAGCACTACCTTCTGATTTAGTTTTTAACTTGGTTTTATTGTTTTATGCAGTTATGTTCAGGCATCGTATGCTCATTTCCTTTGGGATTCTGAGGAAGATGAAGAGGAGGAGGAGGAGAAGGAAGTGAAAGAAGGCACCAACAGCGCACCAGCACACAAGTTGGTTCATGGAGATCCCCCTTCACCCTCTCCTTTGGCTGCTGCTGCTTAGATCTGTCGGAAGTGCTGACCTTTTGTTCATATCTACTTGTAACCTTTGTATAAAACTAACATGGCTGCATACTAACAGCTTTTTGTTTAGTTTTCCTCTTTTGTAGTTAGTCAGTCAGTCTTGTAAAACAATGAAAAATTGTAACAAAAATAAGTGATGGAATATATTTTTTTTCAAAGTAAAATCGTTCCAACTAACTCTCTTCGTAGCGTAATTTGCATCTCTCTAATGATCTAAGCCATTAATAGGCGACATTCAAAACTTGAACAAGGGTTGTTTCCTTCGAGTTTTCAGGAACCTCTGTTTAAAAGCTTCTAGCTAATAATAGCAAATTGCTCTGATTTAGAACCTAAAAAAGAAAATCGGTTAGCTAAACCTTGCTCTCTTCCCTTTGTTTTCTAGGATCCAGAAGTTCTGAGCATGATTATTTATACACATTGCCAAGGTTTTATGGATCTTTGAATCCCTCCTTTACACACCCTTTTGTGTTAGGCTGTTTAGCCATGGCTGGCTCTGTATCTCCCTTACCAGTAATGTCCGGTTCGTTAAAGAAGAAAGCAACACATGCCTTTCGAAACTCTTTTACCCGGAAGGGAAGGAGAAGTAGCAGTCATGTCTGTCGAAATTGCAGATGTGCATGATGTTGAAGAAGGTCAGGCTGTTGACAAGTTTCGTCAGGCGCTTATATTGGACGAGCTTCTTCCTAGCAAGCACGATGGCTATCATATGATGCTAAGGTTCTTGAAGGCCAGGAAATTTGATTTCGAGCAGACCAAGAAAATGTGGTCTCAAATGCTTGAATGGAGGAAGGAATTCGGAGCTGACACAATCAGAGATGACTTTCAATTCAAGGAACTCAATAAAGTCTTGGATTATTACCCCCAAGGACATCATGGGGTGGACAAAGAAGGAAGACCAGTCTATATTGAGAGACTTGGACCAGTTGATTCAACCAAGCTCATGCAAGTCACAACCATGGACAGGTATGTGAAATACCATGTTCAGGAATTCGAAAGAACATTTGATGTTAAATTCCCAGCTTGTTCAATCGCAGCGAAGATGCACATTGATCAAAGTACAACCATTCTTGATGTTGAAGGAGTTGGACTTAAAAATTTCAACAAAGCTGCTAGGGAGCTTATTTTAAGCCTTCAGAAGATTGATGGTGACAACTATCCTGAGACCTTGAGCCGCATGTTTATAATCAATGCCGGTTCTGGTTTTAGAATGTTGTGGAGCACTGTCAAGTCTTTCCTTGATCCAATGACAACGGCAAAGATTCATGTCCTTGGGAACAAGTACCAGAGCAATTTGCTTGAGATTATTGATGCTAGTGAGTTGCCAGAGTTTTTAGGAGGTAAATGTACTTGTGCTGATGAAGGAGGATGTATGCGTTCCGATAAGGGACCATGGAAGAATCCAGAGATAATGAGTATGGTCCTAAATGGTGATCATAAGTGTTCAAAGGTACCAGGAACTCAGGTGACTGAAGACAAGAAGTCAGTGAATTTATCCGATGACGAATTTGTGTATTCTACAGGAAATTCCTCCCCATATTTTCCAAAAAAATTCCAAGAATATTTCAAGCATGAAGATTATACCCCAATGGTTGATAAAGCTATGGATACAACAGGTCACATTGTTGTGGGGAGTGTCAAATTTGACACATTTCCCACTTCTAAGTCGGTAGATTGTTTCGACAGGCCTGAGGCTTGCGATGGCAAGCCTGTTGATGGTTTTAGTGCTCGTATTTCGGGTGCTATTATGGCATTTATCTTGAGCATAGTGGCTATTTTCCGGCTGCTAACTAGTAACGTGCCTAGGAAGCTTGCTAATTCCACCTTCTACTCTAGAGCTGTATGCCACGACGACACAATGCTGAAGAGCCTGGCATCTTCTAAGCCTGCCAATGTCACTTCTGAAGTAGATTTCCAGTCCATCATTACACGCATTGCGGAGTTGGAAGAGAGAGCCATTGTTTTGAGCACGAAACCAGTTACCATGCCACCTGAGAAGGAGGACTTGCTGATTGCAGCTTTGAGCCGGGTAGATGTCTTGGAGAGAGAGCTTATGGAAACTGCTAAGGCTCTTCAAGAGTCAATGTGTCGCCAAGATGAGCTCTTGGCATATATTGAGAAGAAGAAGAAGAAGAAGAAGAAGAGGAAGTTTTTCAAGATTCAATGCTGGTGAAGGGTTCTTATTTGCACCCTTAATGTCTCATTTACCACATGTATATAATTGTACAAATTTGAAAAGAATACAACTACTTTGTTTCATGATTCTGCATGGTATCATTGAAAATTATGCTTGTGTATTTGTAAGCGGACATGTTTTTATTTGAGATCAATTGTCACAAGCTTCCACATGAGATAAACTTGGAATCCTTTCTTTTATAAGATTCTACATCTGTTATCTTCATCCTTTACTTTCTCAGCCTTGTCTTTTGATTTCAGGTGTTATTTGTTATTCTCAATAGAGTAAGCACATTTTTTGAAATAGGCAGACATAAGAGTTCCATACATTTTTTTCCACATTATCAGTATTCTAACTTAATATAGGCTTACACAGAGAGGGTTATAGCACTTTTAACAAAGGAAATGCAGAGCAAGTAAATGCACTAATGATGAGGCTCATAATATCCAGAACCAGCCTAGAACCGAACCGCTAAACAACCCGACTCCAAGGAACACAACCATTACAATTGCAGACAGCTCTGCT
The DNA here is from genome assembly GCA_951800085.1 of Comarum palustre. Taxonomy (NCBI): domain Eukaryota; kingdom Viridiplantae; phylum Streptophyta; class Magnoliopsida; order Rosales; family Rosaceae; genus Comarum; species Comarum palustre. The sequence goes on along the minus strand of OX637588.1, from coordinate 1,442,996 downwards.
TCTGGAACGGGTACTAGTTTTGGTACTGTCATCATGATGGTACTTGTGAGGTAACCATTGGACAGTCCAAGCATAAATGTGAGGAAGATCATAGGGACTTCAGTTTTCAACCATGTTGGTCCATGTAGGCAAGCAGTGAAGACTGGATAGAACATGAGTCTGGCAACACAAGCCCATGTTGCCTTTTTGATACTCTTCAGAAGGTAAATTGCAGTCAAAGATTTACCTACTAAATCCCCAAAGTTGTACATAGTGATCAGCAAAATGGGATACCAATCTTGAAGAAGCTTGGATTCCAGATTTTCAGCTATAAATCCTGGGAATATTGATAGAGTCACTGTATAGATTATGAACATCCCGAAAGCTGGCCCAGGAACTTTTCGCGCCACAGACCAAAATTTTGGCCTTGGTGAGCAGCAGAAGGATTGACCTTGAACAAGTGTGCAGTGTTCCTGCATGACTCTTAGCTTGTATAGAAAATTGGAACAAAGGATGCAGCATAGGAGTATAATGATGCTGACAATAAAATACAAGTTGGCACTTGTTTTAAGTCCATTTGGGGTCTGTGGAAGCATTGCCTTTGTTGAAATTCTCAAGACACAAATTATAACACCTGAAAACCAACAACCTTAATATAAATATTGGCAGGGAAAAAGTTCACATATATAATAAATATTGGGGATGTAATTTGCATGGTACCTGAAGAAGCAGTGCCAGCAAAAACAGCCTGCATATATTTTTTGGGAAGCTTTCCTGCTGATCCCATTAAGCTTCCACCTACCAAGCCATCAGCTAAGCCACAAAATACAACTGATGCAACTGTTACACCATAAGCTGCATTAGTACTGTGACAGCTTGCCCAATCTATGATAGGAGCTGCGGTTAACGAGAGAATAAACATCGAAAAACCCAAGTTGAGTTTGAGCCTAGGGCTCATTTTCTCCCACCAGCAACCCCAAGTCATCATCACAACCAGAACTAGCACTGAAGAACTCATGTAAGCTACTGGGAAGACCTTCTCGACATGCTTGGTTGGATAGAGATAGCCAAAGTAATCGACAGCAGTAATGAATGCATTCCAAGGAAGCAAATTGCCTGCTCCGAGCAAGAAGTGAATAATGTAAGCAACCTTGTAAGCATCTCTTGGCTCATCTTGGAATACAAGGCCCTTTACTCCATTTTCCATTTTGTGAAACTCTTGGAATTGTGTCACTCTTGGTTGGAAATTTATTAAGGCACCAATTTAAGAGGGGAGCGAGTGAACTTAGGGAAGTGATTTCTGACAAGAAAGGAATCTCCAAACTTTATTGATCAAAGCGCATGGGGGTTAGCTAGCTACCTAGCTAGGCTTGTAATAGCTCTGGTTAGGTATGCTATATCAGCAACTACACTAAGAGCACAAAAATAGGTCAATAATAGAAGCTGATCACTAGAACAAGATGGAGCCAGTTTGGTAATGGAGTTTGATTGATGGATTTGATTCATGTAGAAAAATTATGCTGAGTAGGGACAACAATGGATGGGCGGTGTTACATGTACTGGCTATTTATATACACACCATTAGAATTTGGGTGCTTAGAAACAAGAATACTGAAGGTTTCCAGAAAATTATGTTCCTTGATTGCTTTTATGTTTTACAACTTGAAAGAAAACTCACAACCTCCATCAGTCCATAGTCATGACATTTAATCCGGTTCATCTACTCGAATGAATTTCTTACTAAGTTGTACTCAACTGTCATCGATCTGTCTCCAATAGTGAAAAATAATGAGTGATGATCAAAATGAACTTTGTTAATTAAGACAGACAATTATTTGCAGTCAAGTATAAATGAGTAAGAAATCATGCGAGTATGTGATGTGAATTCAAAAAGTTGCTTGGGACTTCGCACTAATTTCTTGTCAATGTTGACTAAGGTTGAGGTAAAGAGAGCCATAATCAGTTTATGTCATGAAGAGAAGTACTAATTAGTGATGTTGTGAAATGATCTAAAAGAAGAGAGGGTATAACGGCGTGCCCCAGCTGTCACATTACTCAGTTCATTTGGATTAGCAAGAACTTGATTCTGTTTCAGGAATTTTCATGTGACTGCTACCATGTTACAGTTCCACTACTTCTATTATTCTTGATGCTGTTGTTGTACGGCTACAGACGAAGCTGGATAATGAGGTCAATACTATATGATCACTAACTAAACCTACCGAAATTAAGGAAGAAGTTAGACAGAGCTTTGAGGATATGTTCTACTTCTACCTAAAGTAGTAAAGTGCATGCTTTCTCAGATCAAGGACAATCAGTTTTGGAGGTATTATCAGGTGCTTGTCACTGCAGCCATTATTAAGGTCTTTGTGTATCCCTCTTTTTCTTGCTAACAGAATTAGAGGCGCCAGGATTAGTGGTGCACATTCCAGCCTAGAAAGGAAAATAAGGTATATGGCATAATACCAATAATGTAAGTAAACAGCAGTTGAGGGGAAACTTGGGTGCTGAGATCTAACCTCAGATTTGCCAAAAAGGGGATTCCTTTTGCTTTTGATCAGATGGTTATAGTTACTTCAATGAGATATGTACTAGGATGATATTTGCAACTTTAATCCTATATCAATCAGCTGAAGCCAACCATGAACAATTTGGCTTGGATTCGGATTGGTATAGCGTCCCCAACTGTATAGATGGGTGGCAATGTGTAGTGGAGGATAGAGAGAGAGTTTTTGATGCAGCTACATTAGTTAAAGGGGATAGCCATAGCTGCAGCGGTGTTGGGCTAAATGGGCTTCGAAGGGACTCGGATGAATCTTCTGATGGTTACTACATGATCTGAGATCTTCCCATTACTTGGACTGAATGGGCTGTTAGGACGACTATGGATTTACCTTCTGTTTTGTAAGAACTTACCACATTTAAAACTTATAGGTTTCCTCAGGCGACGCGGGATAGCCGTAAGGGACGAAAATGTGACAGTCGTTCAATCTTTAATGAATTGATCAAACGGACACGATAAAACAGACTTAAACGGACATGATCAATTCATTAAAGATCAGACGACTGTCGTCGTTTCATCCCGTATGGCTATCCCGCGTTTTAACGGGTTTGTTAAAACTTATTTACGACAACATTATTCTTCCTATTAGATGATTAAGATAATTGTGTGTTAAGAACATTACATAGTGAGCAAGTATGAAGGTTGTTTTCAGTTGATTGAATGCTCAAGATGAGCTGTAGATGAGATACATGTGTCTCATATTGATTGAGCTGTAGACAACTTATATATACTGTAATTGAACCATTCTGTTATTAGCTGAGAATCATAAATCAAAGTTTGTTATTTCTTATCTTCTTCAAGCTTTTATGGTACCAGAGCCCCAGGTTGCAGCGACCTAGATTGGCGTTTCCGACAGCCTTTTTTCTGGCGAAGCTTCAAATCGAAGCTCCGGTTCCTCGTTCCAGATAAGGACTCCTAGTTTTCTTCTGGAAATGATTCTCTGATCTTTAGCTTTCAGCCTAATTACTCACTAAGTAATGTTCTTAACACACAATTATCTTAATCATCTAATGCTTCCAATACCATTTGCTCTAAAGACGTAGTCACCTATTCGTATAAAGACGGTAAGTAATTGTGTTCGATTCATGAAAAGACTAATTTTTACGTTTGATGTGCTGCCTAAATTAGGATGATTTACCTTTTAAAGATTTTCTCGTGTTTAATTTTTAGTTTAGTTTACAACATCATCATTCACACTATCTGCCATTAAAGTACAAACGTAATCCAAAATTATATAATATATTCACTTCGGTGAGCGTACAAACATATTATGTTTAGTTAATCAAAATTCATAACAAAAATAATTACATATTTACTTACTCCACACAGAAAACAATCATGAATTGTATGCAAATGAAATACAAGAAGAAATGAATCGATACCAATTTTAGATAGTTAAAATCTAACTCATCTTCCTCATTATTAATCAAATTCTAGAGCATTCAGAAATCGATTTCTGACAAATAAACAAACGAATACTTACTTGATATATTTATGATTCCTTTATGTATTACTAAAGACAAAAATTCAAGCAACCTTGTTAAAAACAGGCGGTAAAGTACGGACACGACACGTTTAAAAGTGGTCCGACATGACACGAACATGCTATCGGTCCGGCCCAAACATGTTATCTTAATAGGCCTGGTCTAGAAAAATGAGCCCATTGGCCCGGCCCCTGCCCCTGCCCGAGCCCATTATAGGCTCGGTCTGGCCCGGCCTAAGTACTATAAGTTAAGGCCCACAGCCCGACCCGTTTTAAAATATATATTTTTTCTTTATAATATGAAGATTATATATTTATAAATAATATAAAATTTGTTTTAAGTGTGAACAATAACTTATAAATACTAATAATTATTCATTTTGATTCTCTCAGACCCATAAAAAATTTTGCTAAAACATTGCAAAGTATAAATAATGATCATATCATTCATATAACATATATTTCTTTAGTTTGTTGGCAATGAAAACAAATGATCGATAGAAAATGTGAGTTATTTTTCATTTGTTTTTGTTTTCGTATACTATGATATCAATTTTAGACTAATTTTTATTTTTAACTACAAACGGCCCATTAATGGGCTCGACCCGAGCACGACCTAATATGTTATGGGTTTGGACCGTGAACCAGACTGGACGTTAGATTTGAGTAAATGGGTCAACCTAAGTTCAAATCCGTTTAAGAAGTGGATCGTCGTGAACCGGCCCAAACACGTCCTAAAACCCGATTTAACGAGCCGAAACGGGTAGGGCGGACCGTTTACCACCTCTAATCTATTCCCTTTGAATCGTTCAAACAAGAAAAAAACCTTCTCTTATTTGCAAAACAGCAGTCCACAACAAGAAAAAACAAAAAAAAGGGGGGCTAAAGTAGTTGTCAAATCTCCGCTTCTCCATACTATCATCACCGTCGAAACGGGAAAGAAAGAAAGCACAAGTCAAAAGCGGCGCCTTCCAACAACCTCGCTTTATACCGATCCCCCTCCCCCTCCCCCTCCCCCTCCCTCTCTCTCTCTCTCTCTCTCTCTCTCTCTCTCCCAATGGACACCAACGCTAACGAAACGACGCCGTCGCGAGGCTTCTACGCCTCCGCGAGAGACGGCGGCGCCGGAGGCAAATTTAAGAAGGCTCCGTCGCGCAAGCCGCCGACGACTCCTTACTCCCGTCCGCCGACGAACCAGGCCGAGCGGGAGAAGCGGCGCTGGCTCTCCAGCGTCGTTGATCCGGCTTATCGGCTCATCTCCGGCGGCGCCACCCAGCTGTTCACCTCTTTCTTCTCGCCGGCGAGTTCCGTCAATGCCTTGCCCGCGCCCAATGTCCACCGTCGCGGTGAGTTCGTGGTTAGGGTTTTATGAATTTGTGAATTTGAAATTGGATTCGATTGGGGATTGGTTTTGTGTCTAATTGATGGTATTGGTTGATTGATTGTTGTGAAGTTTCGATTAGTGTTTTGGATTCTAAGTTTGTTGAGTTATTGTGTACAGATGATGAACAGGAGGCAGAGATTGAACTGAGTGCTGATGCAGAGGAGCGCAATGGTGATTTAAATGTGAGGCTTTCGACACTTTTTTGTTGATAGAACTGTAGAATATGATAACTCTTTCGACTCGTGGTTTGCGACATTGGTTGAACTTTGAAGTTGTTGTTGGAGAAGGAAAACTTAAATATCAGTATGGTTGGTTTATCTGCTGAATCTTATGAATGTGATCCATGTTTAACCATGACATTGATAATATTTTGGTATATGTAGTGTTGTTAGGTTGGGGAAGTCGACATCTTTATTGTTTTTTGATCCACTTTTCATATGGTGATAGGTTTAAGGTACATGATAATGGTGGTTTTAGTGTGCTTGTGGCATGACAAGAAGCATCTACTTGTGATTATTCTATGATTGTTGTAGATATGCCTAGTTCGTTAATACATGTGGTGGTCTATAGGGCTTTGTATTTACTACCATACGATTCTCTGAGTGTTTTCTTATATCTATTCTTATCATTTTTATCTTTTTGCAGAATTTGGTGACTAGAACTGAAACAGCAGGTCCTAGCAGAGTAGGAAATAGTTCAAATGATGGTTCTGGTTTTCAAGGCCAGAGTGTAGACGACAACAGCAACCTGTCTCATGAGAGTGGGCTTTCTGAAATTGAGCAGCTACTGAAGGGGAAAAAGTTTTCTAGGCAAGTCTTGCATTTGTTATCTGTTCTTAGATTCATGGCATGCTGCATTTATGCAGTAGTTATGTTTAAATGTATGTTTACTTGATAATCTTGCCTGCATTCTTATTTTAAATGGATAATGGTACTAGTCATATTTGACCTGAACTCACTACTCTCTATCAGGGATGAAGTCAATCGCCTGATGGAGATTATTCAATCAAAGGCTGTTGAGCATCCTGCTATGGAGCGTGGAAAGGAAAAACTAAGCATTACTGCTGGGGGAGAAGCCAATGCGCCTGTAATCACCCATGCTGTTCCAAAGGTGTTTTCTGGAGTAATTAGGGAAGATATGAGTAAAGCAATCTGGGGAACCTCAACCCCTCTACCCCAGTCAGCTGTGAGTGTCACTGTCAGCTTCTTTTCCCAATGATGACATATCACTAAATCATTAATTTTGTTAAGCATTTTTCTATGTGCATTTGTTAAGTTGCATATTTTACCTCCCTTCTTATGTAAAAGCATGAAGTATTACCCCATAATGTTTGCTCATATGCGTCTTGTAAATCATCTTTAGTCTTCTTTTTGATACATGAATTTGATGCGGTTCACTTGGATTATTTTATCTTCAGTCAATTTTACATATGCTCACATTTTCAGAGGCTGGAGGAGATTGGCGCTTCGCCCTCACATATTCAGAGGCGAGACGAGATTGGCGCTTCACCTATTGAAATTGCAAAAGCATATATGGGAAGCAGAACATCAGATATTGATGATAGAGCGGTACTGCATAATAATGATGTTGCATCAACACCATTCATTCCAGCACCTTCCTCTAAGCCTTCAACATGTTGGCCTGGTTCCATGGTACAAAATCAACGTGATTATTCAACCCCACAGAGTGAAAGAGGCAGATTTGGCCTGCATGATTTTCCCAGAACCCCTTATTCTAGAACTATCTTTTCAAAATCGAAGTCCAAGGTATGTTAAATGGCTTTTCCTGGTTTTGAGTTGTAAAGTGTTGATTCCACTTACATTATTTGGATGGTAATATTTCTTTATTGCATACAAGCAGTTCAGTCCATTACAAGGTGGTGATGATAAGGCCCAAAGAACATCATCCACTCCGTTTAAGCACTTGCAGACTCCTGTATTTGGGCAGGTAAAATCTACATATGAAGGATGATCAGTTTCTAATTTGGCATGGGATGTTGCATCTGTACGTTCTTGACTTGATTGATGATGTTTCTTTCTTTACATTTTAGACTTCTGGGAGGCCAAAAGGTGGCGTGTTGGATGGTGGCTATGAATCATCAGTAGGACCAATGCGCAGGACACGCCATAAAGTAGCGATGCAAACTCTCCCTAGAGGATCTCCTTATGTTCATTCATCTTTGATTGGAAATCCACATATGGAAAATTCCCACATCCGCAATGAATTTTTGCCTGCTGGCAAAAAGAATTTTGAACTTGGAGGATTAAGTGGCAACTCTCCGTTCCAGTCAATAGATAGAAAGTCTTCACGCTCTCAAGTGGGTGTTCCTCCACAGTCTAGTCAGGTAGCAAGGACAATTTTGGAGCACATTAACAGAAATTCACCCACTCCTAAAGATAAGTCAGAGGAGTTGAAGCTAGCAACTGGTTGGAAGAAACCCCCGACTTCTGATATTCCTTCTCTCAACCAGATTGGAGATGATAGCTTACCTTTAGAAGGGTCCAGTTCCAGTAAAGTCATGAATAATGATTACCAGAAAAAGCCTGCTCTTGAGAATGCTGAGAAGTGGAACTCTCTGTTTAAGGTTCCACCTCCTAAACCTACTGTAAAAGTTGCTGATGTTGTAAGCAATAGTCCTTTTGGTGATGGGAATGCTGGAAAATCTCTAGCCAAGAGTGCAGAGGAGGTAATGTTTGTCCTTTTTAAATTACCGCAGTTCAGTGTTTTCAATAAACAGTAGTTGTATTGGTTCATGGTGAATAGAGTATGTTATAGCTAATGAAACAACTTTGCAGGCTTTTCCAAAGACTACCTTAACTGCTGTTGATTCGGAGGTTATAAATCAACCGAAGAAGCTCCTCTTTCAACCTTCAGGGACTAAACGTGTTTTTCCAGCGATATCTGTTGACAAGCCTGAGTCAACATGGAAGTTTTCTTCTGATAAGAGCTCTGCCTTCACATTTCCGGTGTCTGCATCTTCGGTGGTGTTTTCTGAACCACCCACACCGTCCATTATGCCAACTTTCTCGGCTAGCCCTGATCGTCAGCTGAAAAATGGAGATACAGCTGTTCCTACATACAATTTTGGATCCAAGAAGTCTGATCGCCTTGTATTTAAATTCCCTTCTACCGGTGATGCAACCCAGATTGTTTCTTCAGATATTAAGTTCAGCTTTGGATCAGATAAGCCAAAGCTGTCTTTCAAAGATGCCATCTGCCATTGACTAGCAAGATTTTTTAGTCATCCTTTTTATTCTGTAGGTGTAGCATTCGTTTGAAGTTCGTCAAATATCGTATTTCAACCCATGTCTCGAAGCACCCTGACTTGGAGTGAGGTGGGTAACCAGTTTAGTGAAGATGGTTTTTTTCCCTGTTTTCAGAATCTTCCGCGCACATATCTTGACATGCTACATGCTGTAATTGATGGAGTACTTGTGTTACTGTGTCTCTAAAAACGTAGGATAGTGGAAAGGTACATCACTCGTTCACTTGCGTGAGTGCTATTGTGGATGCGTGCCAAAACCAATTCCAGTGTTGTGAATGCATGACTGATTAACTTGAGGTGCTACAAGCACATCAAGTGATCACCACGCAGGCCGTTATTTGTTCTACATATGTTCATCCATAGATCCTTGCCTTCTTTTTCTTCAGGAGAATAGCATTCATTTTTAGGTGCCCACATTCAAGATATAGCTTTTTTATCTACCACACTGAATTACAAATCGTTAAAAAATACTATAACAGATTTGAATGAGAAACTAAATACGACACGTAATTCTTTCATCATTTCATACGACACTGGTATCGATTCAAGGGTTATCGTCGAATTCAACACTGACATGTTCCAACACGGTAGGAATTATGTATAGTTAAGAATTAAGAGTCGATCGATCTATAAAGAAGTATTCAACACATTGATAACCAAATAATTAAGGACATATAATACGAACAAATAATCATTATTTTTAGTCTATTTAACACCGGTGTAATTTATAATTATAAAATTGTACATCTCACTTTACATTTAGAGGTGGAGAATTTGTGATCCAACATTCAACAAAAAAATTCAATTCCAGACACAGAACATGATGCCATGGGAATCACATGTAGCCCCAAATTTTCATAATACTGAACCAAACTTTAGTCCTTATTAGGGGCCCTAAATCAAGTTGAGTGATAGGGTGTACATGCCCCCACAGCAATCAAGTGTAGCAACACGTTAGGAGGACACAAAACATTCCCAAATTAAGAGAGGAAGAGAGTCCATGAAAAGAAACAGTAGACCAAACTCCAAAGTTGCAAACTTCAAAGCGAGATAGAGTGAGCTAGCAAGGAGCGAGAGTGCGGAAGGGAAGGAGGTGAAGTCAGAACTCATCAGAAGAGTCATAGAGCTGAGAAGACGACGGGACTGGCATGGAGAGGTGAAATGACATTGAATGCGTTAACAGACATGAATTGACCTCTCAGATTCTAAATGTCAGAACGTGAACATGATCGGTGGGTCGTGTCGATCAGACCAGAAGCAGCAGCAGCAGAAGCAGAAGCCAGTAGAACCCTAGCAAGCTTGGCCTTATATTACTGCATGCACCACCAAATCTCTAGTCATATTTACTTTTTCTTTTACAGTCTTACCAAAAACAAACAACACGAAAGTGACTTGACAGCTAGCTAGTCAAATCAAGCTAGCAAGTAGGGGTGGGCTCGGTACGGTAACCGCCTTTTTTGTCGAAATCGTATACCGTATCGGTTTCCGACAGTACGTAATTTTTTGTACCAGTACCAACTTTTGAAATCAGTATACCGATAAGTTCGGTACGGTTCGGTTTGGTTTGATACGGTTTGGTTGGGTCTTATACTGATCAATATTGGGCATTTGAAAAAAGGCCCAACCCTTGCAAAAAATGGAGATTCTGCAGCAAATATCAAATATGCAGTATGATTCAAGCATTCAAATGAACAATTACAATTTACAAACATGAACAATCAGGGTATCAAACAATCTCACAATCAGCAATGAACAACAATCAGACAATCTCAAAATTACCAAAGTCCAAACAGAATCAGTAGCTTAATAGTAAATAGTGAAAGAGTTTGAAGTCTTTAAAAAATGAAAATAAAAAGCACAGCCTCTAAAGACATTGCTGGACTTGCTGCTACTCTGCTACACAATGGTTTGCCCTGAGCTTCCAGTAACCTTTACTGGTGTTGCTGCACAAGCTTCCTCCATTCCTTGATTGAAATCATTTTCTATAAAACAATAAAATTCATATAGTTAACAATATGGTAATTCACTAATTCACATAGAAATAAAATTATGTAATTCACATATTACTAAATCATTAGAAATATAACCTCTCTCAATCTCCTCCAACTCATAGTACATTGCAAGATCTTCTTCAGTAGGATCCTTGTATAGGTTAGGTGGATTTGATTTTAACCAATCACTACAACACACAAGTGCCTCCACCATTTTTGGTGTCAAGGAAGTTCTAAAAGGATCTACAACTCTTGATCCTAAACTAAATGCATTTTCAGAAGCCACTATTGAGCAAGGAATAACAAATATGTCCTTAGCTAGCTTTGAAAGCACTGGATAAGTTGACTCATTAACTTTCCACCACTTTGCAATGTCGAAACCCTTGGACAAGAGACTAACATATCTATCAGATAAGTACTGATCAACTTCATTTCTTATGCAGAAGGATTGCTCAGCCACCCTCTCCCTTGCTATCTCCCTGCTAACTTCATCTAGGCCATCTAAACCATCACCTTCCACTTCTACATCATTACCAGAACCCTCCTCAGCCATGTCATTCACTTCCTCACCTTTGTATTCTTCATACATTTGCATCAAAATCCTCTTCAAATTAGTTTCTATTGAGTCAACTACTGCAGCACTTACTTTAACTTTTTTCATTGCAACTTTGGCCCACTGCAACTTGTATCTTGGATCCAAAACATTAGCTATCATCACCACCTTGTTCACAACTTCAAAACTATCCCAATACTTGTCAAACTTGGTCTTCATTGACTGAGCAACCCTCTTAAAAACTAGATCAGTAGAATCACATGTCTTGTCAATCTCAGTCTGCAATGTAATCATCTCTACAAATAAGATGTTTGCAGTCACAGTTTTCCATGCACTTAGCCTCAAAGTTGCTTCATAAAATTTCTTAAAAAAAACACAGAAGACTTATGCATCTCTCCAATGATCAAAATCTGGTGGTCCAATCTTGTCCTCAAAATAACTTCTAAAAGAAGCATCTTCTTCTGCCATCTTGTTAAATACAGCTTCATATTTCAGAGCAGCTTGTAGCATAAGAAAAGTGTTATTGCATCTTGTTATTACATCAAATGGAACATTAGCATTAGCTCTACAACTCTCCAGTACAGCAAACTCCTTAAACTTATCAAGCCTTCCAGATGAACTCCTAACATACTTTGCACAATTCCATATGGTTGCAATCCCATCCTCCAACTCCTTCAAACCATCCTTAACTATTAAGTTAATAATATGACAAGCACATCGTAAATGCAAATACTCCCCATCAAACATCAGTCATGTAGCCCCTCAACCTTCGCTTCATGTATTGCACTGTCACATCATTTGCAGATGCATTGTCGACAGTGATACTAAAGACCTTAGAAATCTCTCACTGCCTTAAACAATTCTCCACAGCCTTTCCAATATCTTCACCCTTATGACTAACAATTTGACAAAAGTTTATAATTCTTTTGTGTAATTTCCAGTCATTGTCCATAAAATGAGCTGTGAGAACTATGTAGTTAATGTTTTGTATGAAGGTCCAAGTGTCTGTGGTGATAGAAATTCTAGTCTCTACTGCCTTCAATCCACTCAACAAAAGCGCCTTCTCATTATTATACCTATCTAACACACCCTTGGCAACCTGCTTTCTACTAATCCCTGGCCACTCCGGTTCAAGTTCCTTGAAAATTCCCTAAAACCCTCTTTCTCTACATGCCTAAAGGGTAGTTCATCTTTAATTATCATAGCTATGCATTTTTCATCACACCTAGCTCTATTGTACTTATGATATCTTGCTCCACTCACATTATCTAGGTTTATCTTAGCCTGTTTGGGATCGGTTTCAGCAGGTTGGGTATGTAGTGGGTGATTCACATATCTCTTGTTTACATGAGCCCACATTGAGCTTGTTCCATTCCTCTTAACTGCACACAACACATCCTTACCACAAATATTGCAGTTGCACCAATCTGGATCATTTTAGTCAGAGTTTGGCAACTTAAGTCTAGTAAAATATGGCCACAAAAGACTTTTGTTGGCAGGTTCTTTTCTTTTGTTGTTTGGTTGAGGAGGATGAGGTTGAGGTTCAGCAAAAGATGGAGGGGCTTGAGGTTCAGGGTTAGGACCTAATGGGAAAGTGTGTAAGGATGCAGTTGCCTCTGCATTTGCGGTTGAATGGATAGATAAAGATGAGCTACTGGTCTGACTACTAGGAATTTGCGACATTGCAGTATCGACTATGAAACAAAAAAAAGTTAGCATAGACACAAATCGGATCCTATATCAAAGCTAGTAGCTATCCAATTTCACAAATTACAAATTTACAACCACAACAACAACTATCAAAGCAATCGGCAATCCAAATTAAAACACAGAATTTATTCAATTGCGCAAAAAAACACAGGATTCAAAGTTTCAAACACAGAATTTAAAACAAAGGATTCAATCATTCAAACACATCAGCTCGAAGACAAACCTGTATTGTGATGTTGTCCTCGCCTCGCTTGCGCTCCCCTACCAATTGCGCTGCCGCTCATTCGAACTCTTTCGCGACCCATGTTCGGATTGGAGATTGAGAGATGCTGAGAAGTGAGAATCGAATCGAATCAATCGGTTTGGGATTTAGGGTTTCGGTGAGTTGAGAACTTGAGAGAATGAGAGAGTGAGAGTCGAGAGAATGAGAATCAAATTGAATCGAATCGAAATATCGATTCAATCGATTTAGGGATTTAGGGTTTTGGTGAGTTGAGAACTTGAGAGAATGAGAGAGTGAGAGTCTGAGTCTCTGAGACTGAGGTTGGAATTATATCTGAGTTTCGATTCAACTGCTAGGATGGATTACACTTAAAATCAACGGCTACGAGTGATTACCGTTTACTTGTCGGTACGGTACGGTAATACCGTGGAACAGAAAAACTCCTACCGTATACTGTTGCGCTGACGGAAGTCGACACGGTACTGTCGTACCGATTTGTCGGTAACCGATTCAGACGGTTCGGTCGGTTTGTCGGTTAGTTCGGTAATTTCGGCACAAAATGCCAGCCCTACTAGCAAGCTTCATATAGAACGTGCACTTAACACAGAACCCACTTCAAGATCCCAGGACTTGCATTGCTTGTCCTCCTCTCTGTTTCTCTCTCGTCGGCTTTTCTTTTCTGCCATCTTCGAATTATTTCTGTGGAGCAAAGTTTAAACTCAACCATAGATATGAAAAAGGTTTTACTCTAGTTACATTTGCTTTGGTATTGGAGAAGAAGTGCTTTTTGGAAGGGATGATGATTCTATCTAAATGGGGATGGTGCATATATGCAGAGGCAAGATTAATGGTGGTCCTCCATGAATTCCTCACTTTTCACAGAGGTCATGCATAATATAGGTAGGTGTGTGTCTTTATGGGTTACAGTGGTCTATGCTTGGACTTGGACACACACAAAGGCTTTTCTTGGATATTTACCGTCTTTAATTAGTTTCTTTCGAAAAGATAAAGGAATCGAAACTAGAGAACTACCTTTTCTTCTACTGCTCCAGTGACATTACTTGCATTCAACAACACAATGGTAATTTGCATGTATATTATGAGACTTAAATCACCCTAAAACAGTAATAGCCTTTGGAGCTGAATATATCGCACCAGGTAGAAATGAAATCAAATGAATCGATTTGTTAGTTGGACATAGAACTGAAAATTATAATTTTATATCTTTATTCCTTATATAAATACAGTATAAAACTAACTAAGTCAAGGAAACCCTAACAAGTTATCGTGAATCAACTTCGCAAGGTCAAATTCAAATTAATCAAATTCATTTGGCAATTGTTTATCTCGATTAGCTTCCTCCAGACTTAATTTTGCTTGGAATGTCCCATCTCGATGTAAATTGTATCAATGGAAAACTATAAGAACAACAAAACAACGAACCAAAACGCTGCACGACCCCATGAAATACACTCTGTCACTTATGTGAGGAGCTTTTATTAACCAATGTTTCTTATAATGTATTGAAAATGATGAGGATGAAGTTGCTTTTGATGTTTCAGAGTTCTTAAATTGTGGAAGCAAATCTGCATATTGAAATATAATTAAAATTGACTGTAAATATAAATCGCGATAATGTCATTACGAAAGCAAAACAAGCCTTGATGAATTAGGATGATATGACAACGTAATTTTAGTACATATGGTATGCTTTACGTTAAAGTCGAGCTAGTAGTAGAACCAATCCTCTAAGCATAACTGGTGAGAAGTAATGAAAACATATGAAGAAGAAGAAGAATATGAATGTCCTTAAAACAAACAAAGTGAGGGTCAAGGCAGTTCTTGTACTAATAAGAACTTTGATATCCTTGGATCACTGCTTATGTGGCCAGAATCATCATGACGATGATCACAGTAGTGCAGCCCTCGACATAAGATGTTTCTCAGAGCCCTGCTGCAATTCAGTCGCAAAAGATCAGATCACATCCCTACAATGTTATACTCGTACTTATTAATGTCAATCCTAACTTTGTGAACTTTATACAAGCTAGAACGTACATTTGTGTTGTTATCAGAATTTTCAAAGAGACAACTTGTGTGAAATTGGAAGATATATTTATTTCTCTTTTTTCTTTTTTAAGAATACAGATGATAAAATGTGCTACAATTATTGGAAGATATATTTAGTTCTCTTTTTTTTAAGAATGCAGAAGAAAAAATGTACTACAATTACCTACATTGTCCAGCTTAGCCTGATTGTTGGTCTCCAACATCAGCCCAAAATGAATATGAGGGAAGTGCGCCCACTAGAAAAGAATTAGAAAGGTAATAAAACTAAAACAATCACAAACTAGACATATTTCATGGTGAAAATGTTTCTAATTTGACGCAGTCTATTTCCAGAGCTACTTACATTTTTGGCAGCAGTGCTGAAAGCTTCTCTATGGCTAATATCAGGGTTATTTGCCTTGATCCTCTGAATCTCCTCCCTACATATTAACATCATAACCTTGTAAATTATATCTAGCTGAGTTTTAACATCAGAGAACAGATAGTATATGCTTTGATAGTTACTTTATGAACTGATTATAAGCAGAGGGTACGCGCTGCCTCTTCTCCGGGGCTGAAAAAGAAGAACAACAACTCAGAAAACTATTAGAGAAAAATTACTTAAACTAACACTCATTTTTGAGTTAATTTACAAACAGATCGATAATGAGAAATTAGTTAATTAACTCACGTCGGTTGACCCTTTCCTCAGTGGCACGATGATCTGCAATGGAGTCTCTGGTTTCAATCTTCTTGTTGCCTTTGGATGATGAACCCGAGTCAATCGGGTAATTCTGTGCGTTATGGTTGTGTTGTGCCTGAAATGCATAAGAAAACCTCATAATTAATAAATAGAAAAGACGATTAATTCCTTTAAGAGACATAATTAATCACATTATTGAATTAGTTTAATCAAAGCGTTGTTCTTCGGGAGCAGTGAGAGGAGCAAGACAACAAGGCTTAGCTAGCAGCATTGGCAGGACTGGTCCGACTGGAGATCAGTTAGACTACAATGGGATCCTAGTGTCAAGTAAAATGAAGTATATAAAACCCAGAAGAAGCTAGTTCTATTGTTGAAAAAAGTGCTTTCAGGATAAGTAAAATAAGCTTATGTGAGGATACAGTAGAAGACAAAACCCTGAAAGGGATCATCAAAGTCTACGAAACCATAACATTCATGTCAATCAAATCAAACCAAACATGAAGTAAAAGGGAGCAGCTGGCTAGGGATTAGCTGGCTTTGAAATGCCTGGGTCAGGTCCTCCTGACCCCTTTATCTCTAACTATGAAAAAGAAATCGTAGGTCTTCAGGGTATATGGCGGCTCGTAGCTGTTTAGGGTTTCACTGCTTTGAAATGCTCAATCTTTGAAGTCGTCGATTTCCCAAAAAGGAAGTAAGAAAACCAGAAAACCTGAACGGCCCTAGACTTCATAGGGGGCCTGGTTTAATTTGGTCAATTAATTATTTTAGTTGAAGTGGGTACACACCTGAACATCTTGCCAAGCTAGTGACTGAAAGGCAGCGGCCATGTTCACGGACCACAGATTGGTGCAGTGCCCGCATCGGACGGTCACGATGTCAAACAGACTACTGCATGGAACACTCACCTGCACAATTAAAGCACAGCAGATCATAAATATATAAACACAAAGATTAGAAAACCCAGATCAAGATTAAGATCCATAGAGAAATTGGATGCTAAGCTTGTAGGTAAATAATTCTGATGAATCATGGCATTTTCTTTGCTGTGAAATTTGAAACCCTAAAAATGGAGTTTCTAGGAAATTGATAAAGCGAAGTGAGGAGAAGTTTTGTGATAAAAGAAGCTGAGTTTGGACCAAAATAGACCCAGATAGTGCTATGATTCTGAGCATCGGAAAAGGAAAGTCACTGCCGAGATATCAGATTATTGAGGAAATCGAAGGTTGAGGGACTTGTCGTGATCAACTATGATAGTTTTCAGAGAAAGAGATTTACTATATTTGCATACACAAATTAATTAACCAGTGAAATCTCTATCTATCTTTCTATCTAGCCCTATCTTTCTGGTCTAAATTTGAAGGCAAGCTAGCTGGTTTTTCAGGCCAGGAGTACCTTCTCAGGTTATGACTTTTCCTTGACTGCAAAAGAAAGAAAAAAGTAAAGTCCATCGATGGAGACCTGACTATACCATACAACTCCAAAACAAAGAAAATTCAGCAAACAATAATTTCAAAGAGAGCTGGATTTCAGTGATCAACAAGTACCACCAAAACCTGATCATGACAAATCAAGCAGAGATATGTGTGGGAAATAGAAAACAAATGCACACCAGGAAAAGAAAAAAAATTGAATGATAAAAGGGTGGGATATTATGATAAAAGCTGATCAAGACGCAGATCTCAGCAATCGATCGAAGAAATTATGAAGAAAGAGATAGAGAGGGAGAGAGAGATACCGCGAGAACAATATTGCAAAAGTTGCAGGGGATGTAGCAGAGTTGCTCAGGCACAACAGCATCGGTGCAGCTCGACATGATGTCTTTCTTTGACAATTCAATTATGAAGAGGGAAGTCCTTTAACCAACAAGAACAAGAAACAAAGAAGAAGCAAGAGAGTGAAGAATTCAAGCTCTGGTTTGCGAATTGCAATAGAATCACCAAAGCCCCAAAGCAAAAGCTTCTTCTTTTTGATGTCCTTGCTTTGATAATGGGTTATGTTATGTATATAGCTTACAATATATAGATGTTTCAGGATTGCTAGAATTAATTTTTGGAGAGAGGGATTCCAAGGTTAGGAGTGATGAGGGAAAGAGATGGTACTAAAATGATTAAAAATAACAAAAGTTGGGTAAATGAGAGTGCCCAAGAGAAGCAAGAATTGCTGGGACCGAGAAAGGAAAAGAAATTGCTAGGTTTTGATTTTATTGGACACCAATTACGGTTCCACCGTCCTACCTAGTTTGGCTTAGAGCTAATCTGAGATTGAGAGAGGGTTAGGGTTTAATACTTTAATATGTTGGAAATTTTCTATAATACCTGAATATTTGTGATACTTTAATTTTATAAATATTTTAGACCTTTAGGTATATAATATATCTTATGGTTCTAAATTTTTTTTTTTTTGTAAGAAAAAGTTTGGATAAGAGGAGGGCTTCCTTACTTATCAAGGCCAGGGCAAACCCTGCGACCTAGGCCCGGAGGCTTTCGGATTTACTGACTGGGGGGAATTTCACCCACGTTTACTGAGAGGTGGCACCCTCTTCAAGAGCCCGGAGGCATTCCTCGAAGAGACCACACCCTCACCCAGCGACCCAATGGATTTTTACAGCTCAAGGATCCAGGGACATTTTACAGATTACCTACCAATGAGGGATTGTTGGTAGCGGGGATCGAACTTGTGTGGGTTTACACCTCAAGTCCTCCCATATCCAACTCAACCAACCCTCATTGGCTATGGTTCTAAATATTTTAACCAAATTATAATGAATAATTATATGTTCATAAAACCATAAACATTCTAAACTAAGCACTTATTTTTGTTTAATTATCTTTAATGCTAATTGATATTTGATTATTAATTGATAATTCTTCACTACAATTTTTTCCTTTTTAAGAAGATTTTCGAAAAAAAAAATCTATCATAGTCTCACTTAATTAGTAATAGTTATATAAATGTTCTTACTAATTGATTTTATCAATCATGATTAATGTAATTGATTTAATGACTAATTATTAGTAGTTGATAAATTTATTAGGGCAAATGACCATTTAGTCAAAAATAGAGAGTCAAAAAGCCTAATTAAATAAATATATTAATCAAATGTTCATTCCAATATTTTCTAACAAATAGCCTTGTTTGCCCTTATTTCATTTAAACCACTCATCTCTCGTTCTCTTCCAAGTCTGATATGATCCAATGCTCTCCCTCTCTCTCACCATCAACGCCATCATCCTTGTCCACAGCCACACTGACTCCACCGCCACCGTAGTAGTAGGCGATGACCCCTCGTATGCTCCATAGCCTCGCTGTCCTCCTATCCTAGAGCCACAACCGAAGAAGCCTCGAAGGCGATGCTCCTCGAGCACTCACGTTCGCCACCACCACCACACCCAAACCCATCTCTGATTCCCGCACATGGATCGACACCATCCGAACCCAAACCTGGTCCAGTCACTACATCGAAGCTATATCAACCTACATCAATATGACCTGGTCCGGTATCCAACCCGACAACTTCACCTTCCTTGCCCTCTTCAAGGTCGTGACGGCCCTACACGACTTGAATCTAGGAAAGCGGGTTCACGCATGCGTTTTGAAATTCAGTTACGAGTTTAGTGTCATGACTGTAGCAAACTTTCTTGTTAATTTGTACTGGAAATGCGGCGATATTGGGGATGCATACAAGGTGTTTGATAAAATGACTGTGAGGGACCAGGTATCCCAGAACTCGATGATTGCGGCTTTGTGTAGGTTTAAAGAATGAGAGCTGGCTTTGGAGGCGTTGAGGTCGATGTTTAAGAACAATGTGGTGCCGAGCTTGTTTACAATGAGGCGTTGGAGTTTTTCCGGTTGATAATTCTAGAGGGGATTAGGCCTGATGGGTGACGATTGTGAGTATGTGTTCTTCCTGCGTGTTCTAGGAAGGAGATTCATGCTTATGCGTTGCGAGCTAATGAATTGACTGGGAATTCTTATGTGGGAAGTGCTTTAGTTGACATGTATTGCAACTGCCGTATACTATCAGTTTATTAACCCCAGTATACTTCAGATCTAAGTTTATTAACACTAGAATACTTTAGATCGAAGTTTATTAACCCCAGTATACTTCAGATCGAAGTTTATTAACCCTAGTATAATTCAGATCAAAGTTTATTAAACCTAGTATACTTTAGATCGAAGTTTATTAACCCCAGTATACTTCAAATCTAAGTTTATTAACCCTATTATACTTCAAATCAAAGTTTATTATCCTCATTATACTTCAAATCGAAGTTTATTAACCATCGTATACTTTAGATTCTGACGGAATACAATTTTTTGGTCACCAACTATTTTTCGGTCACTGGTGACCTGAGTCCGGTGACTGATGACCGGCAACCAGAGTCCGACGACTGGTGACCGGCAACCAGAGTCCGGCGACTAGTGACCGGCAACCGGGGTCCGGCGACCGGAGCCCATGAGTTTCTAGCTAAGTCAGTTCCCTTCAACTTTTTCACTTTCTATGCATGTTTAAAAAGTGAGGGCAAAATAGTCCTTAAATAATAATGTGTGTCAAGACTTTAAAAAAAGATTTGTTTATTTACGTATAAGTAATAACACCTTATATTCAAATAGACATTTTCTTTTTTAGAATTATTTAAATGGGCTAATATAATGGAGAGTCAAATTAGTATTATATGGTCAATTATTGAATTTATTATTTCCATATCAAAATCAAAAACTTTCTAACCTAGGCGCTTAAGAAATCTGTCAGTAAAATATAAATTAATAACAATGTTAGAAGTTTCCTTAATCAACTATTATTTTTCTTACATGCATTTTACAACTGCAACTAGTATAAAAATACATAATATTTTTTTAGACATATTAATTACTTTTAATCGACGTAATATGAGATGAACTACAATAATTGAAGTAAAAAATATAATTTTGTTCTAATTGTGGTAATTACTGCACCTACAACTTACATACTAATGTATGAACAATTAACAAGTGTGACAACAAGTTTGTTGTTAGAGTGATCAATATTTTTATTTTATTATTTATGAATTAATTACTACTATGACTACATATTTTATCATAACCAATAACAAAAAATGTAAAAGTAATAACTTTTGTTTAAATTGCAGTAATTACTGATCGTAAACTAAGTACTAGTTTATGGACAATAAAACAAAGACAACAATAACAAATGTGTTGTTAAAGTGGTAAACTATTATGATTTTATTATTAATGAAATAATTACTGCAACGACTACATATTTTACCACAACCCACAACTATTGATGTAAAGGGTGCACATGTTTGCAATTTGTAGTAATTAATTCAAAAACCATATCAAGAGCTCATGATTTGAAATATGTTCTCCATTTGATAATTAATGTTCTTCATTTGATAAAAGTTGTCGAAATATAATATTTACCTTTTTGACTACTCAAATACAATAACTATGATAAGTGTTGTCATAAGCTGTAATTGTAGTGCACCTAAATGTAATTTATTGTTTGACAATATTTGTAACAAGAATATAAACAATGTTACCTATTAACTATTAAGAATGAATGTGTTGTAAACATCATAAATTTAATTTTTTAAATGACGCATGTCAATTTGTAATTAGGTAACTTGTTAACTTATTCAATTTTTATAATTAAAAAATTTAAAAAAAATAAATGTATATGACACATCAAGGTACCATAGACGACTCTTAATATGTTGTATATGATCCCTAAACCGATACCTGTAACATAAGATCTACACGTTTGTATATATTATGATTTTATTCTTATATACACACACATAACAAAGAAGAGAGTTATAATGTTTATATTAATTATATCTGCATACAAATGGAGCACAATCTTCGTGTATATATCGAGCCATGCTCGTGCATGTCCAGTGTATATATTATAGAGATGCGTACTGATGCGTCAACGAGATCGAACATGAGTATGGAGATTTTACCTATACCTAAGCTCTTAACAACATCGAACACCTATCGAAAATGTATATTCATGATCACATATACGTATAAGCATATATAGCAGTCATACTCAAAAACAGATGTGTATGTGTACGACAAAATGCAACCTATCCGGAATGATTTGCATGCTCTACGATATATTTATTTATTGGTACTTTGTATATGCAATAGTCAATCTTGCAAAGATAGAACCGGGTAGCCCTTAGCTTGTTGTATTACATAGTATCGAAGTGGACAAAAACTCGAAAGATAACATAAGGACATGGGATGAAGAAAATGATAAAACCCCGAAAACATTATTAGAATCTAATTAGTTGTCGATTTCGGCCGACTCCATAAAACACTGTGCAGTGGCTATTTGGCTCGTGTCCCTTTCCTCGTCTCTTGTCTAATAAAGAGCCATATGCGACGATATATATTTTCTCACCCTTATTTCTTGCTAATTCTTAACTATATATATTACCCCCTTGCTTCTAAGACTAATGTTCATAAGGCACTTCGTCGCAGTTTTGAACCTGCTTCATTCTCTTCCTTCATTTGTATGTTTTAAGAAGAGAAGCTCTGTTGATCGAAACGAAGAGAAACTCTCAAATTTGTGACGCATCATTTCGATCAAGAAAAAGGGAAATCTTACGAGATCGGTTTAGTTAAATATATGTCGTATAAGATCTTGACTTTGCTTAATACTTCAAAAAATTAGTTTATTTGTCATACATTTAAAACTGAAAAACGTACCTATAGAAACTAATCAGTATCCCGTGCACTCACCAATACTTCTTTAATTTTCCTCTTTAATAAAATGGACTTTACATATAAAATGTCACATCTTTATAATCTAGGAGCAAGTGGGTTAGGGTTGCCCATCTTTTGGGGCGTCTTACCTGGACATTCCATACGAGATTATACGTCGTTAGGAGACATTGATCATGATGAGTTCTGCTTCTAACTTCTAAGTACACTCAAACTTAAAAACACAATTGTATTAAGTAACTAGGCTACCTCTTTGTATAAGCGAGATTAAGTTGGAAGTGTTTGAAGTGAAAAAGTGAGACGATCGACAAAATTATAGAAAACCTAGTAGTTTATGCATGGAATTAGCAACTTAACACAAACGTCTATCCTTAATCGACCAACCATAGCTAGTAAACGAACAAATAACTAGTGATCAATCAACTTTTCGAAGTAATTATGAAACAAACTATGACTATCAACTTTTTAAAGTTAATCAGTTGTGCATGTAATTATTATATTTTCGTGATTGATGGACCAACTTTGCATTAGTTGCAACATCAGATCTGGACGATTGAGGGTTATCTGTAAGTTTTAACTAGCTAGCTTCCCATGTCATCCTCCATCAGTCTTATTTTCTTTTCTTCATAAAGGGAAAACAAATAGAAAATGAGTGATGTTATCATGTTAAGTAATACGTACATGGTGTAGCTTTAGTCAAGTGAGAATTGAGATCCATTGCCACTGACTAGGCGACTTTCTATAGTTGAGTCGCAACCCTACAAGTGAATATGAGTGATGTTCATGAATATATACACTCGCTTTGATCCCTCAATTATTTTGTGATCAATTTGACACACCATCGATCTCAGTAGATGAGATCGAGATGGATAGCGAAACTTTTCAATTTGCATATATGGCTACTATTCGATCACAATTTCTTACCACAAAGATCCAGATACACATTTGAAACACAAAATCTTAATTGGGTTATGCATACGGTTCGAGAATGGCAGTTTTGTTCAAGACAATCCCAGTGGACCATTGTTCCATGAAGACGATGGTGATGCCTCGTCCCAGAAGGTGTTTCTTTCCTTTGGAAATGGAAAAAGTTTAGATAAAGGATCCGGTTTCTTTACTTGAATTTTTCTTGTTTCGATTTGGTTGGATGATTTAAAACAATGAGATTAAATAAAGATGATATAAAAATGACATCATGGGACCACATTGTACACAATTTAATGGTTTTAAACCGTAAATCAAAACAACAAAAATCTAAGTAAATAAGCTAAATTCTTCATAGATATATTAAGTAATTAACATGAGACGAAATCCCCATTTTGCAATGCTGGTTTATATTCTCATCACTATATTGTAGTTTGGAGAGACAAAGATGGTCAAATTTGGTCGATCATCGACGACCAAAATAGAGGTTCTGGCCTCCTTTCATTTAGTCGATTTCATTTCTCATCCATGTAAATTTGTTCCTCCATCCTCACCATTACGAAATCTTCGTAGTTTTTCTTTGCAGCATATTATATATGCACATACAAGTCCACCCGTAAATCAGAGTTAAGTACCATGTAACTTTGGCTAACAGATCATTTTCATGCTGTGATATCCACTATTGTTTCTGCTTGAGCGATCATTTTCAAACTTAATTAACCATCCATTTCCACACCTAGTGGGATTAGCTCCCCTACGTACATCTGTAAACTTTCATGTCCGATCCAAACCCCCTTTTCTAACAAGAGTCTCCTTCTTTGACTCCTCAAAATTCACAGAAGACTGATCTATTACAGTGAGCTGCAATGGACCAAACATGAGCAATTAGGCATCTTCTGCTTGCCTGCTCCTTACATGTTTGACATCGATACAAATTTTTTTCAATGATTTGAAGGGTCTGAGGTCTGGTTATGAATTAAGCAGGTTAGACACATAACAAGAGGAGTAGTCTCCAAATTATGGGGACCTACGTTCAAAGCAAAGAGTTAATACACACACGGCTGGGCACCCAGAAATGACTAGACCAAAAACCAGTACATGCGAGCTAGCTAGTACATTTTCATAAAAAAACAATGTATACCCAACTCCATCTCTGATCGATCTGTAATGATCAAACAGAGCAGTACCTTCAGAAAAATGCAACGCCGTGTAGTCGGTCAGTTTTTCAGAGAAGCCATGTAAACCCAGCTAGCCATGCTCTTCATGTGAAACCTCTCAATGCTGTTTGAGATGGCAGAAGCATGGATGTTTCATACATGCATATGAATGATATGATACATTAGCTAGCGAGCATAATGCATGATGATGGCGATGGTGGTGGCGGTGGTGGTGATGGGTCTCACTGTGGGTGGCAGAGAGCGACTGCTCAGTTCAAACAGATGTGAAGCTGGAAAAAAATCTTGACCTAATTTTCCTAGAGAAGAAGATATTGTTCATGTACCCAGACTCTCTGATTGAGATCTATGCAAGCAGCTAGTGTTTCATTTAGCAGCTTACCATGCAGTCAAAGATTAAGATTCATATATTAGCTTACCGTATACGTATACGTATCACTGAAGGGCGTGGGTATACCATATACGTATATCTATGCCAAGCCGTCAGCCATACAGTTGAGGCAAAAGATGCGCATGTCTAATGGTATTATGCTATGCTCCTGTTTATAACATGTTATAAAATCATGCTCTATCAAATCGTGATTCGTGAGACTATGACACGAGAATTTCAATAAGATTGGGCGTTGATTAGGTTGAAAATCGAATGTTATAATTTTTCGTTTGCAAGAAATAGGTCATGAACTCATGATGAGTTTATTTTACAAGTGACTGTTTGTTGTGAGCTATAAATTGTTGGTCTAACTAGGGATTCAATTGTTAGTTGTTACTATCTGAAAATAGATGGATCGTAAATCATCATTCGACTAGTTTTTAGCCCAGGCCTCAGTCTGTTTCTGTCTCATTCTTCCAGCCCACTGGCCCAAACTCCATTTGCTTGAATTTTCACATTTCATTATCAATGTACGTAGAGCAGAAAAGCCCTTATCAACACATTTATCATTTTCTTTTTTTTTTGGTTGAAAGAAGGGGCCCAAACAAAAACAAGAAGGGGAAGTCACCAGCAATCAGAAGGCTGCAACTGAGTTAGTCCCTAGTTACAGATTTGAGCAAAAGCCAGCTCTTCTAGTTTTAGTAACACCAGCTAGATCATCTAGCATAGCATGAACCGCATGAGCAGGTGTCTCTGAAAAATTGATAATCCCCATGTCTTGAATGATACTGTTTTTGGCTAGGAAGTCAGCCACCATATTGCATTCCTTGAATATATGCTTGAGTTTAAAGTTTTGGAACTTGGTCTTCAACAAGCTACATCCATGGAGGAGAGAGCCTAGAGGGTGAAGGTTGGAATCCACATTCAACATGAGGTGGACTAAGATGACAGAATCAGACTCTACTTCCAAGTTGTCAATGTGATGCTTGTCAGCCATTTTCAGACCATAGAAGAGACCTCAAGCTTCAGCATCAAGGATTTCTCTCATTCTAAGGTTGATCTGAAACCCTTCAATCCAGTTTCCTACATGATCTCTTAACACACCTCCAACTCCAATTTTCCCAGTGGAAGTAGACCTCGTGCCATCAATGTTTAATTTGTAGCAATTGACAGGGGGCTTGCACCAGGAAAACATTGTATAACTGTACACTGAATTGGTATTGGCTTTAAGTTAGGCACTACTCCATTCCTCAGCACAATTCCATATAACTTTACCAGGGCTTGTAGGCAGCATAAAATCAGGATCAAAAATCACTTTGTTCCTCTATTTCCAAATGAACCAGCACACAAACACAAAAAAATTGCACCAGCTGATGTTATTTTCCACTTTTGTCTGACAGCTGAGTTGAGCTACTAACCAGCTATTCCAATCAAGGTTGAAGGTGTTTTCAATGTGAACAGGCTTACACATGGCATTCCATATAGTCTTTGACCTAAGGCAGTCTATGAATAGATAGATTAAAGTCTCATCAGCAGCCTTGCAAATAGGGTAGGTAGCTATGCTTGTGATATTTCTTCTAACCCTTTGCACATTAGTAAGAATTTTCCTGTGGACAACAGTTCATAAGAAGGTTTTTAACTTAGGAGGGCAACTGATGTTCCAAACAATTTTCCACATCGGATTTGGATCACCCCCATAATCAACAATGGAATTATAAGCAGAATTCACAGAGATTTTACCATTTGCAGTGGTCTTCTAAACTTGCTTATCTTCTCCACCTAGCTCAAAGCTATTTGGAGTGCTAAGAATTTGTATAACCATATGCTGAGGGAGCACAGATTGGAGGAGACGAACATTCCAACTAGAGTCACTTCAGAAATCACATATGGTGGCATTAATGTCAATAACTGCACTATTCAAAGAGTAATGAAATAAAACTTTGTCCATGATCCAATGATCACACCAGAATTTAATCTTAGAGCCATCTCCAACTCTAAGATTTTTCCTCATCAAGTTAGCTCCATGAACAATGCTTCTCCATGTATTAGAACAAGGGGAGGGGGTCTCATAGTTGTCATCACTGATACAACCTTTTTTAAGATACTTGACCTTGAACATCTTAGCCCATAATCCAGTGTCTTTTTGAAACAATCTCCAACTGGCTTTTGCAAGCATGGCTTGATTCATATTACTAGTTTTTTAATTCCAAGACCACCAAGCTTTTTGGGGCTACAAACAGTGTCCCAGTTTACAAGATGAACCTTCTTTTTTTCAGCAGTGTCACCCCAGAGGAAGTCCCTATTGACTTTATCTAATCTTTCACACAGACTGCAGGAAATTTATTGGTCTGCATGGTATAAATTGGGATAGAAGAAGTTACAGATTGCACTAGGGTTAATCTGCCAGCCATACTTAGATTTTTGCTTTCCAGTCAGCAAGCCTATTCTGTATTTTGTCAAAGATACAGTTATAAGTGTGCTTATTAACCCTAGTATGAATGAGGGGCATTCCCAGATACTTTCCCAGATCTTCAATGATAGGAGATCCACATATGTTACTGATTTGGATGGCAACTCTTCTGCTGGTATTTGAAGAGCAATAAATAAGAGACTTTTCATAACTTAGTGCTTGCCTTGAGAGGTTACAGAAATGGTCCAGATAAGTTTTGATGATCTGAGCTTGGTGGGATGAAGCCTCAACAAACAACATCAAGTCATCAGCAAAGAATAAGTGGGAAATTTTGGTCCTCCCTGGGAAGCTCTTACAAGACTCCAATATCCCTCATCAATAGCAGAATTTATCATATGGGATAATTTTTTCATGCACAACACAAAAATATAAGGGGAGAGCGGATCCCCCTTTCTAATGCCCTTTAAAAGAGTCAGTTAGCTCACTATTGAAGCTTATTGGGAATTTTGTAGTTGTGATGAAGCTCATGATTAGTTTGACTAGATTAGAGGGCAAATGAATTTCAACTAGAACCTGCTCAATAAAGACGCAACTAAGTCTATCATAAGCTTTGGATAAGTCAACTTTCCAGGTAAAGAAACCATTATGTCCCTTGGAATTTTTGAATTTAAAGAGCATTTCTTGGCTATCATGATGTTATCAGAAATATGTTTTCCGATCAGTTGGGTTAGAAGAGGTCTTAATTTTGCAACAATTATTTTAGAGATCACTTTGTAGATTGTGGTGCAAAGGCTAATAGGTCTGAAACTGGTCATATGTTAAGGACCATCTATTTTTGGGATTAAGGAAATGATGGTACAGTTTAGCTCAGGGGACATAGTACAATTGGAGAAAGTTGTACTTACAATGCAGTAGATCTCATCAGAATAATCCTTCCAATGATGCTGATAGAATATAGCAGGGAAACCATCCACCCCAGGGCTTTCAATCCACCAATTCCAAAGAGAGCATCTTTAACTTCCATCAGGGTGACTGGGGAGCTTAGAGAGGCTAGCATTTGGTGTTCAACTGTAGGGAAGGTCCAGTCAATTATGAATCTGCTGTCAATATCCTCTTTGATTGAAAACAAGTTTGAGAAGAAGTCTACAGCAATGAATTTCAAGGCTCTGGTTTCAGTCTTCCAGGTTCCAGTAGAATCAAATAATTCCTCAATCTTATTTTTCCTTCTCTTGACCAAGGTGGTGAGGTGAAAATACTTGGTGTTTCTATCTCCATCTTTGATCCAGTCATCTCTGGATTTTTGCTTCCAGAACATGCTTTCTTGATTTAAAATTTGCTCATATTCCTGAATCAAGTCAGCTTCTAGATTTACCAAAAAGACATTTTTGTAATTGTCACAAACTTTTTGGATATGGCAAGAATATGTTTTTTTCTTTGAAAGATATGTCCAAAAACATCTCTATTCCACTTAGTAAGGGCAGAGGAGAGAGCTGACATTTTGGTAGTAAAGTTTCCATTTAGGCCAGCCCAAGTCTTGTAGATGAATTCAGAATACTTCTCATGAGTAAACCACATGGCCTGAAATTTAAAAGGAATAGCAGCTCTAATTGTATGGTTATTAGAGTAAAATTGCAGGATAATTGGACAATGGTCAGATCTTGTTTTGGGAAGGTGTCTGATGAAGGCATCATTAAAAAGAGTCCTTCACTCAACATTATAGAAGACTATCTAATCTCTCCTTAATTCTGTTGTTGCTCCAAGTAAAACAGGATCCAAAGAAACCTAAATCTATCATGGCATTATGATTCATCCAATTTCTCAGCCCTCCTACTCTACCAGCCAGAGAGCCAATGCTGATGTCATCAACAGAAATCTGCTCATTAAAGTCTCCTTAACAGAAATCAACACATTTATCATTTTTCGTCCAAACATAAACAGTGACTGGTCGCCACTACCAAATAAATAATATCACCAATAAATAAACACAGCTCTTGCCTTTTTCAACTTATGAAATTATTTTCATTTATTTTTACTAATATTTAGAATATATTTAATATTAATAATATATCACAAGGCAAAAAGAAATGGTGGTGCTGCTCCATCCGGATAAGGTAGGCAGTTTGGATAATCTGAATTTTGTTACTATTACATGATGAGATAGACCAAAGTCCATACCACCAAGGTCCAAGTACTTTGTCTCAAAATTTTATAATAAAATTTAATTAACGAGGTAGATGTCACAAAGAATTTAAGAAAAACTCTATGTAAGTCTAACGATCAATTATATGCATAATCAAAACTATCAGTATATCATTTTCGCCAAAAAAAACGTATCAGTATATCAAAGTTTTGTTATCTAATACAATTACAAGACAACCGCCTTTCAAATTATGATACAAAATACAATATCAGATTATCAAATAATGACGTATTTATAGATCTTAAAAATTAATCAAGACAGGAATTGAAGGAACGTTCATACAAAACTTGATGTCCCGACCGCCCTACCGAATGTAGTAGTCCCTCTCCACTCTAGTCGAAACCAAAGATATCATTTTCGATTTTAACTCTATAGATTTGTATGGTTGTAAATCCAAATCAAGCCCAAAAGCTCAAGCGTCACAAATCGCTGGCGGTGACTCACAGCCACCTAAAGTCAAACCCAACTAATTATAACGGACACAATCGCAGCCCTCAATCAAGTACATATGTCACTCCCACAAAGCACCTTCACGGCTCAAAAGTACCCAGCACCAGAATCACACAGACCAAAGCTCCTCTCGAACGACCTGGGTTTTAGAGAGAGAAAGAGAACAAAGCACAAATGCTCTGATTCAACAACGTGTCTGTTTCAATTGGCCTTTGCTCATATTAAGAGGTACCCTTTTCTCTTCCCCCAAATTCAAAGCTTTTTTTGGGTGTGATTAATTTTGAGCAAAGTAAGAAACTTTATTACTCTGTTTCTTAAAGTTTTTATTTTTTGGGTTGATTTAATTGAAGTTGTTTGGTTTGATTGGAATCTGGTAGGTGAAAAGTGGAATGGCAAAGTCAGTGGAGAAGGAGGAGGTTGTGTCCGTGGAGATGCCAGCTCCTTCGGGTTGGATTAAGAAGGTGATTTAGCTTCCTCTCTGTTCTGTTGAATTTTGGGGCTTTTTCAAATGTTGAATTAATTGGTAGTTTTTAGTGTAATTCGTGTTAATTTGATGAAATTTCACTTGGGTTTGTCTGGTTATGTTTATTGGAGAATTCTATGGTGGAATTTGATGATATAGTGAAGGTTCTATTCAGGGTTTGTGGTGTTTATTGTTCAATTTGAGTTGAATTTTCAGTAATTGGGCTCTTGTTGGGTTTATTGTGTATACAAATGTCTTGATAAGTTGATAGGTTTTATATGGAAAACACATAGTTTCTGTTATGTTTTGGAATCTGCTTTGTGCTTCTGCATTGTGCTAATGTCTGGTGAACTAAGTACTTCTACAGAGGAGTCCCTTTTTTTTGAAAGGATGAGGAATTCATTTTGAAGTGTGGATTTTGAATAAGTTGAGATTTGCAGGTTCTGTGATTTTGTTTGTGGATAGTCTTTTAGAATTTTTTTTCTGATTTATATCATAAGAAGGTTGGGATCGGGTTTGTTGGCAGTAGTGTTGCAAAACTAGAGATGTTATCTACTATAATAGTGATGCTAGAGTCTTAATCTGGGATAGTATCAGGCTTCAACTATAAGGTCTCTGTGTATTGGTTTTTAGATGCTTCATGCACATTGTCCCTGTATTCTTGAGAGCAGGCTTATTATCTACAAATAAATCTGTTCAATTTCCAAATAACCTGTCATGATTTTAAATGATGTCAGTGTCACCAGAAATTCACAATTATGTGCTCCTTGCAAGACTTTTTGCTTCGTTTGAGCTGGTGTCTGTCAATATGCAGTTTGTGCCCAAGCAAAGTGGAACTCCGAAGAAAAGTGAGATCATATTTACGGCTCCAACTGGAGAGGAGATCTCTAACAAAAGACAGCTGGAACAATACCTGAAGGCACACCCTGGTGGCCCTGCAATGTCAGAGTTTGATTGGGGAACTGGTGAGACCCCAAGGAGATCAGCTAGGATTAGTGAGAAGGTCAAGGCAACTCCATCCCCAGAAAGTGATCCCCCGAAGAAGAGAAGCAGAAAAACATCAGCTTCGAAGAAGGATAGCAAAGAAAAGGAAGATGTTCCTGAAGGAACTGAGGAGACAAAAGTTAATGATGTGCAAGATGCTGATAAAGCTCTGAAGGATAACGATACTGAGATGGAAAAGGCTGATGTGAAGGAAAACCAAGATGGGGATAAAGTACAAGATGCAGAAGAGGACAAGGAAGCTACCGAAGAAACTAAAATTGAGAATGAACCCAAAATACCTGATGAAGGTGACAAGGGCAAGGAAACTACTGAAGTGGATGAAGGAACCAATGATGGGAAGGAAGTTGAGGGTTCTGGTTCTGGAGAACAGGGAGGAAAAGTAGAAGAAAAGATCAAGCTACCACCATCTGAAACGCAGGAAAAGGAAGTGACCGGGGATCAGGGCAAAGCAGACATAGCTAATGGTACTGAAAACAAACTTGAAGGAGAAGGAGAGGAAAAAGAAAAACATAAAGAAACTGAAACCAAGGAGAAAGAAGCAACACAAGGGAAGGATGAGGAGCATAAGAGTTCAGCTGTTCATGAGTCTGACACGAAGATTGAAGCAGAAGCTACTGAAAATGGCAGCAACGGCAATGAGGCTGTGAAGGTGTAGCTTTGATGACTTGCTAAATCCAATTTCTCTTCCATCCTTCTGACCCCTCCACATTTCTCTAAATATCTTTAGTTTCAGTGTTGTTAATTTTAGCTATCTGATCCTTTGAAACATCCGTCAGTAGATCATTAGATTAGGTTGTACCATGTACCATCCTTTGTTGTGTATTGGAGAGATTGTACCATCCTTTGTTGTGTACTAGAGAGAATATAGTTTGCAGGGACCTCTGTAACATTATGATGTAAAATACTGGTGATGTAATACTGTCATGCAGTTATATTAATAAGTTGGTTGACTCCACAATCTCTTCTTTTACTTGATTTTTCTGGGATTGAAATACAATTGTAAACCACATGCATGTAAATGAGCTTTCATCCTTTCAAGCCTTTAAATTTACGAAGCGCTTTACATGATTTTATCTTTAGGATCCTGTATCACTCCTCGAGGACACTCGAACAGAAGATAGTCTGCAAAATGACTGAAGTACAGTTTGATTGGTTAGGACTCTTCAATCTCAACACGATCTCGTCTAGCCGATTCAATCAATACGCAAAAAAAATGAAACGCTGTAATTTGCTAGCCAACATTATCAAGCTCGCAGCTTGGATGGTAAACTATCAAGCTATGTAACTTGTAAATACTGGTGAGCAATGCATGCAAAAATGGGAAATTCCACTAGTTCAGTTCAAAAGAATGTATGAGAATGATGCACCCGTATTTGGTAGTGCTTGGTGAAATCTGTTTTAAAAAGCTCGACTGAGACTGCTATTAACAGTTCTCCTCTCATAGAGAAAAATAAATTATGTGAAAGCAAGTAATCCTCGTCTGTTTAAAGTCCCTTAAGCTGGCCAACTAGCCCGGTTAGGGCTGTCCATTTCTCGATTGCAGTAGCAGACGACACAAAGGCAAGTTTGGAGGACTCTACATCATTCTTTGCAACTGCAAAGCAAAAGCTTACATAAGCCATGAGTAATTGAAAACCAGATTTCAACTGGCCAAGAAACATTTTGTTCAGAGATGCAAAATCTAACTAAAGATTCTATCATACTAGGTGTGACGGTGAAACTGGTGTTTAAAAGCCACCAAATCTGGCTGTAACATGGCCACATTTTGTGCAGAATTTCTTGGCACATCTCTAGGTACAATGACATTAAATAAGTTTTCCTGATGGAGTAACAGACCTGATGATATCAAAGAAGCTAGCGAGGAGTTAAATGCATCCACCTCAGTCTGCTCTTCGGGACTAGAACTCAGCTGTTGTGAAGGTACACAGAAAAGGGAATGCTATACATTCATATTCGAACAGAACAAAAACAAATAGAGATGATAGTTATTCTTATATTATAAGTTTCATAACTGAGGTTCTCTATGCCAATTCAGATTATTCATAAATAACAAATTCATAATATCACGTGTACTACACTACTAATGGTATAAAGTAAGGAGGGACCTTATTCAAAGCTACATTGGCCTTCTTAACCCAATCTTTATCCCCGAGAACTGAACTAGCTGTGGACAAGTCATTACCATCGATGGCCTGGCCTACTTTGCTTAGCCTGAACACCAGTTCCTGTAGATCTCCTGCAACACATTAATTCACTACGGTCAAGGTTTGAGCATATCACAAAACCATCATCCTGGCTAAACTCCAGAAAATCAGGTCAACAAAAGCATGCTATCACTTCCATATAGAACCACTGAATTACACAGACTAGCAATATAATGAATAGAAATTTGATCAGAATGCATGCTTGAGCTTTATAACCGCATACACTGCGGTTTACAATAGCTACAAGCCTAGAACAATCATGAGGGACTCTCTAGACTAAATTACTAATAACTATAATGTTAAATTGCTTATCTACCAAAATATGTACCCACAAGTGATAGAATCATACAGTACTCTTCAATATGGCCTAACTTTGAACTTCACCAAAATAAATTACCCATTGTAAATGGAGAATACAAAACTGTTATTAGATTATCAAGAATTTAATTATAGGGGGTTCATGTGATTATCTTAACCATTTTGTAACATCATCAAGGACAATTCTAACTCATTCCAACACTCACAGTTCATAATCCAAAATTTGATCACAA
This sequence comes from Comarum palustre, assembly GCA_951800085.1. Lineage (NCBI taxonomy): Eukaryota > Viridiplantae > Streptophyta > Magnoliopsida > Rosales > Rosaceae > Comarum > Comarum palustre. Next base: position 1,408,609 of record OX637588.1, on the reverse strand, counting down.
GGCAAATAGAACAAAATTGTTGACCTGTTTCTTTCTTGGCAGAGCTGAGGACTTGCTGTTTCTCAAGCCTCTTCTGCCTATCTTTCTTAACCCTCTCCAAAAGTTCCACATCATCATCAGCTTCTAGAATTGCTGCATTGGAACTACACCACCTTCCTCCTCCAACCACTGAAATCACAAGGCTGGTGGCAAAGCTGATCCCCAGGCCTCTCTTGGTCACAACTGGACCTGCTGATCCTGATGATGATGATGAAGAAGAAGACTCACCCTGTGCTTTGCAAAAGCTCAATTGTCTCCTAGTACCAACTTTCTGTACATAAACCAATGTTGGTGTTGGAGAAGAGAGAATAGTGCTAGAGGCAGTGGCCATTTCTTCAAAGAAAGATTGATTCTTTCTAGCTCAATTTTCTCTGGTATTTTTGGTGGGAAAAATCCACAGCTACTGGAAATGACACGACCTATTTTTTCATGATAAGGTTGCAGGGTCAGTCCTCATCCAGTCAAATCTCTCTCCAGTGATGAGGCTATTATAGTAATTTAACTCACTCCCCGAGCAAACTAACAGAAGAGGTGGAAACTAAATATAATGGATGAAATGCCATTATTACCCCCGTGATCCAATTTATTAATGTATACGTATCCGATGGACAGTATAATTCAGTATTCCTCTGTATCCGAGATCAAATTTTTAACCTAAAAGGCACGGGCCACACGTTGACACAACCAGAATTCGCAGGATATAGTCGGAAAAGGTCCGATACGACCGGATACGTATAAGTCAATAAGTTGGATCTTGGGGGTAGTTACGACTTCTTAATAACAGTATTAAAATCGCGCGACGAGTTGAGCTTTCACCTGTGAGGGAAGCCGCAATGGCAGCAGAGAAGGTTGAAGACGTCACCGGCGAAGCAGAACGACTGCGTTCCGACCTCGTCGATAGCGACGACGTCATTACCGAGATACTGGTACGCCTGCCTTTGAAATCCCGGAACATCTCTCAAGTCTGTAGATTACGATAAGTTGTTGAAGTATTTCCAGATTGGTGATCTGAAATTTGATTGTCCGGTGTTTGTGTTTGGCGGAGCTACTATTCCAGAGTTATGTAGATGTCGGTTCGAATGATTAGCCGGATGAGAATATCGTGCCGAAATCTATGGCGGTTGCAATGGTTTGATATGTGTTGAGTTTGATTATGTTAATATTTTAGTTTGCATCCTTAAACCCGAGATTGTAAACGATTGGCCGAAATCTAATGTTTGTAATGAATATAGGGCTGACATACAATTCGGATGATTTATATATTAGCTATAATTGCCATTATAGAGAAAATTACAAGGTGGTTCGAGGTAGTTGGAATGAGGAGGATGGAAGGTCTATACACTAACGACCAGTTCGTGGGGAAGTACTGCACTGATTTTGTGTTGGAAGGGCCGGGCTGGTTGATACAAGAATCTCTACACTGGGTGCAGCTTGAACGGGATGAATGTGGATACATTGTTGGCGCGAAAATAGTGGCTTTTGATTTGGCAAATGAGAAGTTTTCTAAGAAAACTTCTGCAATGCCCTGATCCTCTTGCTGGGTGTAACGAATTTTACTGCTCAGTGGGAATTGCGGTGATTGGATGCCGTCTCGCTGTTTGCATTGACCCGGTTATTTTTGGACTATGGAGGAGGAGGATGGTGAAAAGTATTGGACTCAAGTTGTAAGCATACCAAGAGGGGCTTTTTACCTAAAGAGTGTAAGTTAAGGTTGAGGCCTCTAAGCATTTCGGAGAATGGTGAAGTTTTCATGAACCTTGATCGGAATGTCTTGGCACTGTATAGTTCCCAAGATAGGAGATTTAAAGCAGTTGTTTTGACTCAAGAGCATGTTTGATTTGATACAGCTATTTATAATGAGAGTTTAGTCTCACCGGTGACAGGCTATTTCACCAAACGGACATGGTAAGTCCGTTTTTACATTGTTCCTTCCCTTGTTAGCTTATGTCTTCTAAATAGTCCTTGGCCTTTGCCATTTATCTTCTTTCCATACTTTTAGCCACATTACTTCTAATACTACTTGAAGGTAAAAAATCATTTTTGTTTTGTTAGGGAGGAGCGCATTACACGCAGATCCCTGAACACTCACAGGTCCAAACTACTTGTACCAATCAGTCCTTTCTACTATGTGGACTATGGAAAATTATTGAACCGTTTGAAGGAAGTCCATTTTCATCATTTCGCTAGTGACTACATTGACTGTCCAATACTGTTCTGAAATCTCAGTCAACTAATATCTGGTCATGTAGCAAGCAGAGAGCTTTATTTTCCAGTAATGGTCCCAAAGTTCAATTTGCAGATATATGGTTCTTGCAATGGCTTGATATGCTTAGAGGTTGACTACGACAACATCATTTTGTGGAACCCTTGTACTGGGGACTCCAAGCTGCTACCATAAGTTACACGTTTTCATGATGTTCAGTGTGAAAGGTATTACGGGTTTGGCTATGATTCAACAAGTAGAGATTACAAGGTCATAAGGGGATACTATGAATATAATCCTGCAGCTGGTAAACATGAAGCCATATTTGAGTTCTTTACACTAAAAACCGGTTCATGGAGGCATGACCGTGGTTTTCTTAGTGTGCAAGGGCAGGGGTGCTTTGTAAATGATGCTCTACATTGGCTAGAGCATGATAATGGAGGGACTAGGGATATAAACGATTCAATAATAGTGTCCTTGAATTTGAGGGACAATAAATTTCAGGTGGATGTGTCACTTATCAATCTCCCTCCTATCAGTGGTAACTATGAATCTGTGGAAATTGGGGCTATTGGAGATTGTCTCTGTATCTGCTTTGTACCAATTGATAGATGTTTGAGAATATGGGTGATGAAGGACTACGGGGTAGAAGAATCTTGGACTGAAGTCCTAAAAATTTCTGGAGAGGTTTTACCCAAAACGTTTGAACCAGAATGGAGGCTTTTATATATTTTAGAAAATGGTGAAGTTCTTTTGAGCATTGATAGACATATGTTGGCATTGTATAACCCAAAGAGTGATGCATTTAGAACAGTTGCTTATACAAATGAGGATTCGAAGTTGAATACAGCTATTTATCTTGAGACTTTGGTTTCACCAGCAACTGGCTGTGGTTTGGGCATGTGATATACCAACACTGTAAGTGTTTCTGTCTGGCATGATTAAGAATTATGTCACATTTTTTTGTTCCCTGCTCACATTTTAGTTGTACCTAAGCATTTTTCTTCTAATACAATGATGAATGTAGTTGTTATTCAGATTACTTCAGGCACTGTTTGGCGATTCTGTAAACCCTAAATATACTGACTTTGTTTGTCATTATTACTTAAGATTTTTTTAGAGTTGGTACTATTGATTGATAGTGTTAATCACCTCTATTAATTTGGCTGAACTGTTTGTGAACTAATGGCTTGCAGGCCTCGAGCCAGATCAGGATGCTCATTCTGTCATGATCTTCACGGCCAGTAGCTATTTCAATAGGTAGAGGGAGAGGCATCACATTCCATCATAATCTTCAAAACCAGCATTACCTGAAAACCATCATCATTTTCGCAACCTGACTTTATATCTCTAATCCATCATCAGCCTAGCAAAGGGAACATACCAGTCCCCCTGAAGATCAAAGATACCTAATAGGCTTTGATTGCTGGTTTTGTTGCAGCTCATTTTGTACTTTGATGAAGTTTACTTTCTTGACAATGAAGTAATTGATGTGGTTAGTATACAATAGTGCTGTTGAAAGATGAGCAGATCTGGAAGGTAGCTGAACAAATCACCCGTGGTCCAGGTGATCAGCACTAAGTATACAATATGTGGATATTGCCATTTGTTTTTTATGACAGACTTTCAGGTCATTAATCAACTTGAAGTGAAATAAACCCTCTAAGAAATGCCAGGGGTTTTAATCTATGGATGCTGCCGTGAACCGGCGGCAAGAAATGGACCCCACCGGCGAGGCAAAACGACTGCGTTCTGACCTCATCAAAAACGACGACGTCATTGCCGAGATACTGGTTCGTCTACCGGTGAAATCCGCAATACGATTCCGGTGCGTATGCAAGTCATGGCGGGCTTTGATTTGCGCACCGTATTTCGTCAACCGCCACCTCCGAATCACCACCGGCCTTAACAAGAACAGGTCCAACCTTCTCCTTCCCGGAAAGTCTCTCAAGTCTGTAGATTACGATAAGTTGTTGAAGTATTTCCAGATTGGTGATCTGAAATTTGATTATCCAGTGTTTGCGTTCCGAAATTTAGGGGAGCTACTGTTTGAGAGTAATGTAGGAGTCGATTTGAATGATTGGCCGGAGAATATCGTGCCGAATTACAGTTTACAAATCTACGGTGGTTGCAATGGTTTGATATGTGTTGAGTTTGATTATGTTAATATTTTAGTTTGTAACCCTTGTACCGGAGAGTCTAAGTGGTTGCCGAAACCTAATGTTTGTAATGATGTTATAACTGACATGTATGGGTTCGGTTATGATTCCGGTAGTGGAGATTACAAGGTGGTTCGAGGTAGTTGGAGCAATGACGGGGGAAGTGTGGAGGTGATTAGTCTGAAGAGTGGCTTGTGGCAGCAGTGGTGTGTTGATTTTGTGTTGGATAGGCAGGGTTGCTTGTTGAATGAAGCGCTACATTGGGTGCAGCTTGAATGGGAGGACTGGGAGTACATAGTTGGTGCGAAGATAGTGTCGTTTGATTTGGTAGAGGAAATGGTGCAGTGCCCTGATCCTCTTGCTGAGTGTGGGAAGTGTTACTGCTCAGTGGGAATTGGGGCGATTGGAGACTCTCGCTGTTTGCATTCAGAGGGATGAGAGCGATTTGAGTATTTGGACGATGAGGGAGTATGGGGTGAAAGAGTCTTGGACTCAAGTCGCGAGCATACCAAGAGAGGCTTTACCGAAAGAGTTTAATTTAAGGTTGAGGCCTCTAAGCATATCAGAGGATGGTGAAGTTTTCTTGAATCTTGATAGAAATGTCTTGGCATTGTATAGTTCCAAAGATAAGAGATTCAAAGCTGTTGCTTTGACTCATCAGCTTGTTGATTTTGATACAGCTATTTATGCAGAGTTTAGTCTCACCAGTGACAGGCCATCTAGCCAAACAGACATGGTAAGTGTTTCCTTCAGTGCTTTTTCTCCTGCTCAGCTTATGTCTTCTAAATCAATATTCAGTGATCACTTTGCCCACATTTGGTGAAATGTAAAAATGATATTTGGTATGAGATTACTTTCAGGTTATGTTATGTTGTAATGTCGTGTCGTGGTTAATGCATTGCTAATTCTTCTATGCCTTTGCCATTTTGGGACTTGAGCGTTGGATATTGCTGCTACTGTTCATGTGCACTCCTTCCGTTTTTTGTACTTTGAACCACATTAATACTTCCTTTATAATACTACTGTAAAATAAAAACTCTGTTTTGTTTTGTTAGGGAGCAGCATGTTATGGGAAGGCGCATGAACACCAACAGCTCCAAAATACTTCTCCCAATTCCTTTGTACTCTGTAGACTATGAAGCATTATTGAAGTATTTGAAGGAAGTCGATGTTCGTTTAGCAAGCAAGTACTTTGACTATCCAATACTGTTCCTAAATCTCAGTCAACTTTTCTTTGGTCATGCAACAAGCAGAGAGTTTGATTGTCCGGTAATGGTCCCAGAGTTCAGTGTGCAAATCTATGGTTCTTGCAATGGCTTGATATGCTTAGAGGTTGACTACCACAAAATCATTTCGTGGAACCCTTGTACTGGTGACTCCAAGCTGTTACCAGAAGCTACACGTTTTTATGATGATAAGTGTGCTATGTATTATGGATTTGGCTATGATTCAACAAATAGAGATTACAAGGTCATAAGGGGGTATTATAAATACAATCCTGCAGCTTGTGAAGATGAAGCCACATTTGAGGTCTTTACTCTAAAAACCGGTTCGTGGAGGCAAGACTGGTGCTTTTTTTGTGGTAGGGCAAGGGTACTTAGTAAATGATGCTCTACATTGGGTAGAGCATGAATATGAAGATATAGGGTATATAACTGATTCAAAAGTATTGTCCTTTAATTTAAGGGAGGAGAAATTTCAGGAGGAAGTGTCATTCCCCGACCCCCTCCTAGCAGGGGGTACTCTGAATCTGTGGAAATTGGGGCTATTGGAGGTTGTCTCTGTATCTGCTTTGAACCAATTGATAGTGGTTTGAGAATATGGATCATGAAGGAATATGGGATAAAAGAATCTTGGACTGAAGTCCTAAAGATACCTAGAGAGGTTTTACCAAAAGATTGTGTGCTACAATCAAGGCCTTTATGGATTCTAGAAAATGGTGAAGTTCTTCTGAACTTTCAGACATGTATTGGGATTATATAACCCAAAGAGAAATAAATTTAGAACTGTTCAGACTCATAACGATCAGTGGTTGAATACAGCTATTTATGTTGAGACTAGTTTCACCAGCAACTGGCTGTGTGGGCATGTGACCAACATTGCAAGTGTTTTTGTCTGGTATGATCAAGATTTATGCCACATTTTTGTTGTTTCCCTGGTCATATTTTTTAGTTGTACCCTAACCATATTTCTTCTTATACAATGATGGATGTAGCAAATCTCAAATCGACTGGCTTTTCTTGTCATTACTTATGATTGTTCTAGAGTTGGTACTTATGATTGATAGCGTCCTATTAATTTGCTCAAACTGATTTTAAACTAATGGCTTGCAGGTCACGAGCCAGATGGGCTGGAGCGAGCAACTTAAATCAATCCAGCATGCTAATTCCATCATGATCTTCACAGCCAGCAGCTATTTCAAGAGGTAGAGGAAGATGCTGCTCTTTTCATCTTCATCTTCACAACCAGCATTACCGGAAAACCATCATTATATTCGCAGCAAGTTTTGTATCTCAAATCGTCATCAGCCTAGCAAGAGGAAATGTAGGCTATGATTACTGGTTGTTTTGCAGCTCTCTTTGCACTCGATGTGGTTAGTTATGTAGAGTTTGGAAAATGCCATTTGGTTTGGACAGTATTCATCAGGTTCCTAAGATCATCTCCAACTTCCCTATAACTTCTCTATAATGGGAAAGCAAAAGTCAACATTTCAAGCAATTTTTCTTCTCCAACTCCAACAAAGTCTATTTTAGAGAGTTCATGTTCATTTTCCAAATTCTTCCTTTGTATTTTAGAGTTTTTCAAATATGAGGAATTTTGTTTTCTCTTTCCTCACATTGCTCATCTCAGAGAAAATTATAAAGAATTTGTTAGGGTAAAAAACTCAAAATTGTTGAAGATGGTCTAAGTTTCTTTCTAACCTCTTAGTTTTTCGAAACACAATTCTAATCAAAGAACATTTGTATTGTCCAAAATTGGAGAAACTATTGCACACTTCATTTGTGAGTAACATATGGTTCACACAATCAAAGGAGAAGGCTGAATCATTTCCTTGTTGTAATTGAAAACTAGTACAAAGAATGAAGGGGATAGCCATGGCCATGCTGGTACTATTAACAAGTCCAATGGATACAATGGATACCAAAGTAGATTCCCAAACGAGGATCATAGCAGTTGGTGTGCCTAAAATAACTTTCTTCTCTGTTTATATAAATCATAGCAATCTTTTTGCCCCTTGCTTTTGTTTGTCATGTTATTTCACATTTACCAGAATAGCAAAATGATTTCTCTTTAAAGGTTTAAACCAGCTATAAAGAGAACGATCTCATGTCAGATATGCAATAATAATCGAGCAGATTAGTGGGATCATATATATACTAACATCTATACGCGTAGTATTATCAGTATTGGTCTCTTACTTAATTGAATGGCTTTTTAGATTCTTCTTTCTTGGAAAGAACTTAAAAACTAAGATACAAAACCCCAAGACATCAAGATAGTTGAGTTATGAAGTCTCTTGTCGACCAAGTAAACCAAGCTTTGCTTCTTTCCCGAACGTCGGCTAGCTTTAGAGTGTTGTACTATTTTTATGTAAAAAGTTGGAAGAGTGTAACGTCTCATGTGAATATGGCTGTGTAAGAAGCTAACTTGATTGCCGATGCGCTTGCTAATTTAGGTTCTCGGTTCAAAGATGTGGGTGTTGGCCGTGTTGGTAGAGTGTTTAGGGTTTAGACTTTAGAGTTTCGGAATGCCCTTTTGGCTTGCGATTTTTATTTCTTTAGTTTCACCACAGGACATTTCTGATGTTGCTTTGCTTACTATGGACGTAATATCTGGGGACCCAACTTGTTATTACATTCTTTGGTAAAGCTGTGAAATTCTCTTTACTTGCTCAGAAAAGAGAATTCATTCCTATACGCGATTATTTCATTTAAAAAGTACCAAATATATGAATATCATCTCTACTTTTACCGGAACCTTTTATTGGTTCCAATTATTCTGGTGTGATGCAAATGTCGACATGAACTCCAAGGGCTAAGGTTTGTTTTCCTTGTAACTCTCAAGGCGTCTCTATCATTACACATAAGGAAGCAGAAAAGAAAGGCAACTATTGACACATATAATGGATCTTGCTTTTTCTATATTTTTGTCCCAAATTATTAAAGTTGGTGGAAATACCCTTCTCTGCTGAGTTCAAGCTCAGGGCAGCTGATGATATTCCCTGAGCAAGTCGACTATTGAAATAAGAAACATGAAGTGCTTGAAATTTGCGGTCCTTTCCAAATTCTATGAGATTCTCTAGCTATAGATGCCCACTATGAAAGAATATAGAAAGAAGATACATAAGTACTCAGAAATGGAAAAGAGAATTCTCATCCCTCCAGACAATAACCAATGCTTTTGTTCAATGTAAATTTCAGTATAAAAAATACGGATTAGTTCTTCATGAGTATAAATAATTGCCAATCATAGACGTATACAAGTAAACCAATTTGAGCGCGTTCTCTTAAAAGTATTATTAGTTTTATGAATTCGTAACCTCAAAAAAGAAATGTCATTATAGTGAAACGTATGTTGCTTACTTGGCTCCAACGTTATATGAAACTGATGTGATCAAGTAATCCAAAAGGCATTAAGACAATAATGCAGGACCAAGGGACTGAAAGAAGAAAGATCCAAAGACAGTATCAAGGAGAAACGTTTATCTTCGCTCGCATTAAAACGAACCTATACTTAAATTCCATTTTTTGTACGATCAAATATCTGAAAAAAGACAACTAACTCTTGTGGTTTGTGAGTGATATTTGTAGTACGTTACTATTCTTGCGGTTCATTGATGGTTATTATTTTCCTCGTTACAATATTCTTTCTATACGAAATCTGTGTTATAGTTTTGAGAAAGTTCAATTTGACCGTAAAAATGTAAAAATTGAAGTGTCACAATTATAAAGTTAAAGCAAGCGCGTGATGTTCTACCAATGAAAGCAGACGCTTTGAATGAAGTCTTAAAACATGTCATCATCCTATTCGTGGACTGTGAGTCAAAGTGGTTTCTATTAATCCCAAATCAATCAAGCTAAGTTAAAAAAAGGTTGTTGAAGAGTTGATTTCCATGGTGGGCAAAGCAGGAATGAGCGAAAAACAAAACCGACCAAGTAGAGCAATCGTCACTTCCAAATAAATTCCAAGATTAAAACCAAACCAAACCAAACACTCTCCAAAACCCAAAACCCAGTTTCTTTCTGAAATCTCTGATTGGTTGTTTATTCACAAAAAACAGAGATAGAGATGCAAGAAAACCAGTAAGAGGGTGTATGCCATTGTCTTATATGGCATGCCTGAGGAAGAAGGAGCACTGTGTATTCAAGGCTCTGAAATTGTCATTCTTGCCATTTGTTTGGTTCAAAGTTGGGATCTTTAACCAAAGATTGAGTCCTGTGTTGCTTCAGAGACCATGAGAATCAAAAGCTTCTGCTTTTTTGTAGAGGTCTTCTTCTCTCTAATTGGTAACTTCCTAATCCTTTTTGTCATTTCAATTGTTTTGTGATTTTATAACAGTGTATAGGTATGTGTGTTGAGTGCAGTCGAAAAGTTGGTTTCTTTTGGCAGTTGGTTTGCATGTTTTAGTGGATTGTTGACTTTGATTGCTTGATCATAGTTTGATATTTGTATTGTTGAATTTGTGTTGAGAATTGTTTTTAGAATTTGGAGGATCGGGTCTGTGTATCTGTGTTTTCAGTGAAAATTGATTGGTCTTTCCCTTTATTGGTCATCTGAAGTTCTTTGTTTTATTTCTTTTTCATTACTGAGAGATTTTGACTGCTAGGCTTGCTGATTTAAAATTATGTTTCATACTAATAAAGAAATTCAGAGCCTTGTTCTGGTATTGATTTGATAGCGTGATAGCTTGGAGAATATTTAATGCAGGTCTTCATGTTATATTTATAAGCCACAGTCTATGCAAGATCAAAGCTTTTGTGGGTCTTCCCAGATTTAATAGTTTCTGAGTCTTAGTTATGAACATTCAGTGAATGTTCCTGTTGACCTACGCCTATTTTGGAAGTTAGGATCGAATAATATAGATCATAACAGTCTTTTCAATACATAAGAATATGTTTGAAGAAGAAAAGTAAAACAAAGTCTACTAGTTCATGTGCTATTAAGGGAAAACTTTTAGTTTGGTGATCTTACTTTAATTGGTTAGCTTTCCTGAAATCATACAACTGCAGAGATCTGAAAACCCTTCTTAATAAACAACCTTGTTGTAGTGAAGTAAACTCAAGCTGGTTATTTGCATTGTTCTGTGGTCGAGTGGACTGATATATGTTGGTATAAATGTCATATTTGGGACTTGGTATCTTGATCTTTTCTTTTATGACCGTATGACTGATGGTTGATGGGGTTGTTCTGTTCTTTCCAGCCACTGTGACTGTGCAAGCATTCACTGGAGCATACGGAATAAATTATGGAAGAATTGCTGATAACATTCCTTCTCCGGACAAAGTTGCTACACTTCTTAGAGCAGCAAAGATAAAGAATGTCAGGATATATGATGCTGATCACAGTGTTCTCAAGGCTTTTAGCGGGACTGGGCTTGATTTAGTGGTCGGGCTTCCAAATGGATACCTAAAAGATATGAGTGCCAATCAAGATCACGCACTGGATTGGGTTAAAGAAAATGTGCAGGCATTTCTTCCTGATACACACATCCGAGGGATTGCGGTGGGTAATGAAGTACTAGGTGGGGATCTTGAATTGTGGGCAGCTCTTTTGGGTGCAGTTAAAAATATCTATAATGCAACAAAGATGCTACAGTTAGACGATGTAGTTCAGATTACCACAGCACATTCACAGGCTGTTTTTTCTAATTCATACCCTCCCTCTTCCTGTATATTTAAGGATAATGTTAAGCAGCAGTACATGAAGCCACTTTTGCAGTTCTTCTCAGAAATTGGTTCTCCCTTCTGCCTGAATGCTTACCCGTTCCTTGACTACATGAGTGATCCGGAGAATATTGATATCAACTATGCTCTTTTTCAGAAAACACAAGGGATTTATGATCCAAAAACTGATCTTCATTATGATAATATGCTTGATGCTCAGATTGATGCAGCCTATTCAGCTTTGGAAGATGCCGGTTTGAAACAGATGGAAGTTATTATTACAGAGACAGGTTGGGCTTCCCATGGAGATGATAATGAAGCTGCAGCTACAACAGAGAATGCAAGGACATATAACTATAACTTACGTAAAAGGCTAGCAAAGAAGAAAGGGACCCCTCTCCGGCCACATTTTGTAGTGAAGGCATACATATTTGCCATATTTAATGAGAACTTGAAACCCGGCCCAACTTCTGAGAGAAATTTCGGACTGTTCAAGCCTGACGGAACCATTTCATATGATATTGGGTTTCATGGACTTGTGTCATCATCTGCGGATTCATTGCATTCATCTTTAAAGGTACTAGTTTCCTGACTCCCATGAATTATTTCTTTGAATGCTCTAATACTGTCTTGGAAATTGTATTGGCTTGATTTGTACTTTAAAAGTCTTTCTATAGGGAAATAAATAAGATTGAAAATTGCATTACTTTTTCTCGGATTGTCACTACCCTTTGATTTTGGTCTGCCAGTGTCTAAATAGAGGAACTAGTAGAAGTGTTAGATTCAGAGGAAGCATATATAGGAAACTAAAGAATTGAAACAGCAGTACTGGGTTTTTCTGATCCTCCCTATATGCACAATTTTTTCTCTAAACCATGCTTTCAACTGAGTAGATCTTGTTAGTTTTGCACGTTGTTGTTGAAAGCGCTTCCTCATCTCATCTGTTTCTTTTGGGTTGCTTCTTTATTACTATTACAGGATAGTAGAGTTCAAGCCTGGTCTCGGTCCCAATACTTCCTATTACCAATCTCTGTGTTAGCATCGGTTCTGTTTCTTAGATGATGATTCACCATGGCACCAGTCAGAGTTGAGAGATCAGCTATCATGTCTTCATATACAAACAACATAAAATGGATTCTGGAGATCTTAAAATATATTCTAGTTACTGCTTGTTAAATTTATCCAACTGAGGAAATGTATATCAGTTTTGCTTCTTACAAGGTTTTTACTTAATTTTATTCTTATTTTATCCTCTCATGGTTCCAAACTACTAGTAGACACTTTTTAGAGGGTTCATATCTGTTGGAAATAGATGATGGTATGCATTTGAGTTGAATTGGTCTTGTCTGTTCACAAGATTTTTGTTGATCATAGAGCAACCACTGGGAAATGAATGTTGTTTATGGAGTAGAAACAGTCTTCGATCACAACTGAGTTAATCAAGTTACCGTTTATTTTTTTGGGTCAAGTCCACCAGATTGCATAGATAAGTGTATTATTTTGAAAAATCAGTAAAACCTCCCCAAAGATATAGATTTTGATTTTTATCATATATTTTAAATCAACAGGTTGGCTTGAATAATATGTTCACTATGATTATATATTTATGACTATCCACGAACAAGTCATACAAATACACAACAAGGTTCTCATGTTTACCTGGAGCCGGTTCATTCATTTGTTTACAAGATGCTTATTTGTTGGCATTAATACAGTCTGATAGGCTCAGTGAAAAAATTTCACTTGGCCATTCAAAGTTACTGCGAATTCCATCCTGTAATTACCTATCACAAAGATGAAGGACTGAACTGCTGAGGACCATATTAGTGTGATTAGTAACAGTAAAATCAGTCAGTAATAGGACTGAAACATTACCTTCGTTTCTATGAATGCTGCGTGTAGCCTACATAAGACTGCCTCTTCAGAATTCAGATGTTAAACCAAATCAGAATTACGACTGGATCCGATCTCTCTGGATTAGTTGTGCTATCACCTATGATTAATAATGCTGCACTATTGGACCAAGTGATTTTCGGTTGTTGACTTTTGGCTGTACATGTTGATGCATGTCCCTGTACAGCTGAGATTGGCCATTTCAAACTCTATCCAAACCAAAGGTGCAAACTTTTCTTCACACTGTATATAAGCTCATATACACAAAGAACCAGAACACCACAATACAGTACCAAATAGCTTTAGCTAGGGGCAACCTGTGAACACTTCAAGTTTCATTGAGATCATGGGGCCTAAGATACTTAGTTCGACTACCTTTGTGTTTACAATTTTTATATATTAGGTTGGAGTAACACAGTTGGAGCTGACTACTATACTTCCTGGGCTGCCAACCACACCTTCAAAGTTGGCGATGTTCTAGGTAATTATTTTCGAAACTATGATATTTATATAAGTATTAGTTTCGAGTATTAATTTCTTGTGATCATTTGTTTGTGTAGTGTTCGATTTCACAACAGGACGACATGATGTAGCTGAACTATCAAAAGATGCTTATGAAAAGTGCAACGTCACTGGCTTCATCAGCAGACCCAAGACCGAAGGACCAGCCAACTACACCCTCAACGCCACCGGCGATCACTACTTCATCTGCCTCTTCCCTGCGCACTGTGACCAGGGAGGACAGAAGTTAACAATCGCTGTCACTGGCGGTTCCGGCTCTGCGCCTACGCCTGCTCCTGCCCCAAAGAGTACTAGTACTCCTCCTTCAACATCGCCACCACCGAGCACGTCAAGCACTACAACACCACCGCCAGCAGGCTCGACTGGCAGCTCTTCTCATGTTCTCACCATTTCTACTGTTTTCATGTCTGTTGCCATAGCTCTTTTCTGCCTCTTCTAGTCTCTTCTTGATACTTGTATCCATTTCTTTGCTTCAGCATGAATTATTTTGGAATAGGAGCTTGATCGATATAATTTATTTCCTTGATGGATTCATTTGGTGATGATGCGGGCTCAATTCAGAAGAGCATATGCACCCTTTGAACTCTTCCATCAGTTACTATTGATTGCAAATTGCTTTTTTGAATTGTTTTTTTTTGGGTCTGTTTTTATGCACCAGTGACCTCCGTCAATATAACAATAATTAAAACCCCTCAAAAAACCCAAAACCCGAAAAACCCAAAACCCGAAACGCAGAAATTGTAAACAACCCATTAAGACCTAGAACGCATGAATCAAACCATTATTGAATCAATGAGAGACCTAAAACCCTTTATACAAGAACGCAGAAAACATGGTGGCGTTTTGCTTGATCTTAATACAATGTGCATGCTTCATTAAATCTTTTTATTTCTGTTTGTTAAGAAATAGTATTTGGTTCAGGTAGAAACATCAAGTATATTGAGAGCTGATCTACATTGCATCTCTGTCCCCTTAACAACAATTACTTGAGATACCGATAAGATGTAAACTGCAATATGGTAAAGTGGTTTTGTTATTCATGCATGTGATTCATCATATGTACCAGATGAAAAAAAACCAGGTATCCATGACACAAGCTTCTACGCTTCAGGCATATACACAACCAGCTGGGAAAGAGAAAAGTTAGCTGATAGATGAACCAAGGCCAATCACTGAAAGGAAACCCAACAAAGTCGAGACCCTTTACACCCTTCTTTAGCAATGCCATCCTAAGCTCTTGTTAGGGTTGATGTGGAGGCATAATGATTTTGCTATAACATGAATTTCAAGATACATCAAACCACCTATAATGACTAGAAGAATTTTTTAGGTGAGTTCTTGCACTTAGTTTGAAGGCAAATTATGTAGTTTCAAAATTAACCAAGTATAATGAACTTGATTGCTTCAGTGCTTGTAGCTGGTTCTGCTTCTACTTCAAAAAAATAACCCCTTTTGTCTAACTAATTGCATTCCATACTAGCTTATGCAGTAGTTTCATAGCAGTATATAAACACTGGAAATGTACGAACCGGTTTTCTTAGACTACTTACAAGCAAAGGTTTACGAAACATGTATTAAAGGTTCAAGTTAAAACCTTAAAGGAATGGGTGTGCTTCTGAAGAATGATCACCTCATGTATGTTAGTAGCAGACTAGCTGCTCCTTCTGACATTGATATAATGCAACAATTCGAAAATTTTACTCTAAACTTGTACTTTTGGCTTGGCCACACAATGCGAATAGCAGGACAAATTAAACTTACACAAGTGTGTGTTTCAATTCAACTTGCTCACAGATAGGACAAGTAGCAGAATTGATGAGTCTTCGCTTGAAAAGGTCCAGAAGGGTAGGTGCCGCACCATTTAGGACTTTCCATAAAAAATGCCTGATCTTATGCAGAATCTTAAGGGACCAAATGAGATTCCATATATTTTTAGGAACCAGATGGGAACTACTAGTGCTTAGAGACCTTGATTGAATGGGGAGGAACTTGTAATAGCCTGTCTTCACAGAATAAGAACCATGTCTGATGACTCTGATCCATGGCCAGAAAAGCTTATCCGGACCATCTCTCTCTCCAATGGGAATTGATCTAATTCTGTCAGCTAGAGCTAGGTCAATGAGATAAAATAATCTAGTAATGCTACTCCTAATGCAAAACTGAATCAACCAAGGTTTAGGCTTTAGGGTTAAGTTTCCCTATAAAAATAGGAGTGTCGCCTTATAAAACATAGCAAGCGAAGCCGTGAAAACAATAATACAAGTTGGAGGATTAGAGATCAGTGGTGACATTCCACAAGCAAATATGATATTAGTTGAACCCAACAAAAAGCAAGCAAAGATACGGTTGATGGATCTACCCGTGGAAATCCTCATGGAAATCTATAAGAGACTACCTGTAAAATCAGTTTTAAGTCTCCGATGTGTTTCTAAGAGATTGTTAGACTTAGTCGACTCTCCCCTTTTTGTTTCGTTGCACTCGATTTCACAAATCGCTACCAATGCTGTTGCTGAAGAATCTCGACTTGTGTTTCGTCATGTTCTTGGAAAAGAAATTGCCTTACAATCACTGAATTATGATGCCGGCAAAGGTAAAGTTAATCTCTCAGATATTTTTTCAACGTACCTTAAGCAAGGTCGGAATATACATTTCGTTTTCCACAACTTCTTTTGCATGGAGGTTATTACAGGTCCAGACAAACGTTGCTTCTTGATCGATCCTTTGAGGGAAGAAGTGCTAAGGCTCCCAACTAGTGACAAGTTGGGGGAAGATAGACATATAAAGGCGATGTTTTACGGTGCGGGTTTTGACAAGAAAACCATCACCTACAAGATTGTTCGTCTTTGCCGAGTTATTGAATTAGGGGAGAGATCGCCGGTGATAGCCCAGGTTCATGTACTAGGCACAAGCTTATGGCATGAGATACCAGCACCATCTTTTGGTCCTTGTGTTTATTATTCTTATTACATGGAGTGTATATGTGCATATGGAGACATGCATTGGATGTTTAAGGAAGTACGCACAAACCAAAATCATATAATTTCTTTCGACTTCACGAAACAAGAGTTCTATTCTACACCTCACCCGGCCGCACTCTCAACAGAGGCTGTGAGATATATTACACTGAAAGGATCTATGGCCATCGTGAAAATTCCCCAGACTACAACTATTGAAATTTGGGTAATGAAAGATTACAATACCAAAGAGTGGACACTAGAGTATAACATTGATCATCTCCAAACTCTCGGATGGGATTCTCAACTTAAGTTACGTATGGCTGCTTGTCATGAATGGGAGAATGGCATATTTTTTATATTAGATGAGTCAGACACATCATTGTTTTATGATCTAAGATACGTTCCGGTGAACCAGGTAACATGTCAAATCGAAGGAAAAGTGAAATGGACGAGCGGTGGGAAAATTTTGTGTTTTAAAAGAAGCTTGATTTCCCTAAAAGAATTTGGGAAGGTTGGACCGGAGCCAGGCCTTGATTTCTCTCGAAAACACTTGTGGGAGTCATAGTTATTTTTTATTTATTTTTATTCTTTTCTAAATATTTTGATATCATGGTTATGAGAATTCTCATAATTGATCAAGTAGATCGAGTTTCTCGCACTTGGTAACTTTGAGTTTGTGTTAATATGATGGAACTGAAATCATTTTGTTTTCCCGTTTGAGTTTGTAATTAATTGTGCTTCAAGTTGCTCTACGTCGAAACAGAAAGCTCTTGTAATTGCTCATGACTGATTCGAATCATCTATCATTCTAGAAAACCTGGTGAAGAATACACATAATTACATGGATGACAAATGCTGATATACACATTATTCAGTACCGCATGCATATACTGATATATATACACTTACGTAGATCGATGTATTTGTTAGAGTTTGTATATGAGATGAGTTCATACACTCCCAATCTGTTTTTTGGATCGATTTTAAGTCATATTTTGTTGCAAGAAGCTCTATATTTGAAGACTGAGATGATTTCTTGATAAAAATTCATGATATATATGAAGCAACTCAAGCAAGTGATCGCTTGCAAAGTTGCATCGACTTATAAGGATTTGACCAATTTTCATGGCTTTCACTTATGTACTGTGTACATACAAATTCTGCTATCTGAAACGGTTAGTTCGTTTTAGTAACAAATTTGTTTCAGTATCGATCATTATCGTTTAACAAATTAACAGTGTGCTCTTCCTTTGTCAAACTAATACCGATTCCCATCTAAATGTGTCTTCTTTCCCTGTACAGATACGAAAAGGAGTGTACGTACGTTTTATAAATTCCATTGCCCTTTACATAAAAGAGTCCTAGTACAGAAATATAGGAAAAGGAGTGCCCTTTTATTTAAGTAACCAAACCGTACGTGAGAGCAGTACAAATAATTGGAGTGTCCAAGGCCCACGAACATATATTTTTGCTTCTTCCTTGTTGCTTGCAACAGCACCAACCAAAACCAATTGATCAAAAAGCGAATTCTTCTTGTCATCACCAATTAGATTGCTCCTTAATATCCCACTGTAATAGTGTAATCAATAGATCCCCCATCTCCATCTTCTCTTTTGCGCTCTGTATACTATTTGATGTGTTCTACCCAGGATCAGATAGAACTTGTATATATAGGCGAGGTAAATCTTAAATTAATGGATGGTTTAAATTTGTCAAATCTGAAACGTTCATGAAAATCACAGTTTTGAGCACCTTAACAATCACTAATTTAGATGAAATTTTGCATAAGTAATCTACATATTAGGAACTAAAACTAAATGGTGGAGGTTGAAAAATTTGATCAAAAAGATTGTCAAATGTTCAATCTCTCATATAAGTCATAATAAATATCCCCTCCTCTTTCTACATTTTTACAAGCTAACCTGTTAGTTCTGTAATTGACATTTTTACTCTCAGTTTTAATATAATTACAGTTCTATCACTGTTTTTGTTTTTCATAAACGATTTGTTTTTATTTATTTTTTTAAATTGAATTGCATGAAAAAAAAACATTTTTAAAAACAATAATATTAATGATAATGATGATATTCATAATACGATAGGTGTTTCTTACATGCAATTCCAGACATCTTGGTTGTTAATATAAATACAGTGTTAACTTCATGTCTATCAATTGTGTTATTTTTGTTAGAGTTTCAGAGAGTTGTTGCACAAAAATTGATCGAATTGCCGAAATTTTACAATAATTAATCGAACCTAGCTACAAAAACACACTTCGGCACGCGCATCGGTTTTTTCTATTCCTATGAATAGTGATGAGACGGTTTTGCCCCTCCTCTTTCTACATTTTTATAAGCCAACCCGTTGGTCATGTAATTGACATTTTTACTCTCAGTTTTAATATAATTACAGTTCTGCCACTGCTTTTGTTTTTTCATAAATTATTTATTTTTAAATTGAATTGCATAAAAAACATTTTTAAAAACAATAATATTAATGATAATGATAATATTCATAATACGATGGGTGTTTCTTACTTGCAATACATCTTGGTTGTTAATATAAATACAGTGTTAATTTCATCTCAATCAATTGTGCTATTTTTATTAGAGTTTCAGAGCGTTGTTGCACAAAATTGATCGAATTACCGAAATTTTATAATAATTAATCGAACCTACAGAAACGCACTTCGGCACGCGCGACAGCGCGTCCACGGAGGCTAGTTATCTTAATCGGGAAAATAATAACTACGATTTGATAATATATAGTGCCATTAGGACAAGTGTCCTATACTTCACAAAGGAAGTGCCCTATACTTCACAAAGGAAGTGTCCTATAGTACATGATAAATCTGAGATTTTCTAATCCTATTTCGTTAGTCATGAATGTGATGTACATGGATTGATCTGACAATGATTATAGCATCAATTTTGATTCATTAAGGATCGTTTAATTGATCAATAAATAAAAAACGATCGTTATGAATTGATATAATTATGCGAATACGGTCAGGTAAGATCAAACAAGATGTGATTGAGAAAGAAAAAAAATGTG
The DNA here is from genome assembly GCA_951800085.1 of Comarum palustre. Lineage (NCBI taxonomy): Eukaryota > Viridiplantae > Streptophyta > Magnoliopsida > Rosales > Rosaceae > Comarum > Comarum palustre. Next base: position 1,388,898 of record OX637588.1, on the reverse strand, counting down.
TGTGATTGTGTGTATATTATAGGACCGAATACATAATCAAATTGTAATTAATTTCATGGTTTCATTGATGAGAGGAGATCATGAGCTCATGATTGATAATTTGATTGATATGCATACAATGATACAACTAATGAACCTCTCTCTCTTCTCTCCGCCGGAGGTGATCGGTGAGTGTCTGTCTCTACCTCCCTTTGTTTTATACATTGGGAAAAACCCAAAATGGAAGATCCAGAGTTTAGGGTCTAGGGTTTCTGGGGTTTCTATTAGTTGAGATTAGGAAAATGGAGAAGGAAAAGAAGTCACGAGTTTCTGATGTGGGAGCATGGGGTATGAATATTGTGAGCTCGGTGGGGATTATCACGGCCAGCAAGCAGCTTATGTCCCCTGCTGGCTTTGCTTTTGGTTTCGCCACAACTTTGATTGGCTTCCACTTCTCTGTTACTGCAGTGGTCGGTTTCATCTCCAATGCATCATCGAAACCTATTCCTCTCTGGGAACTCATTTGGTTCTCACTTGTGGCCAATGCCTCAATCACCGGGATGAACTTGAGTCTCATGCTTAACTCCGTCGGGTTTTATCAGTTATCATGATCATGGTGATAATGATACTAATGTTGTTATTTTTGTGCAGCGTTTTCCAGTAGGAGAACAAGACGTTGCTTTTGTGACGAAGCAGGTTTTCGACTCGTGCACCCCCACAAATCCGCTATGGCAGTCATCGGAGCCAGCTAAAGTTACACATGTTCAAGAAGGCACGTTTTACTTCATTGGCACCTTCGTCGGCCACTGCCCCAAAGGCCAGAAGATTGCCCTTAGCTGGTCCAACTCTCCAGCTGCTGAAGCTAGCAGTAATGCAAAGCTGCCGCTTAAGTTTCTCTCCAAAAGGGTAAACAAACATGGCAACAAAAAGATCTTTGACGATTGGGGGTGCTATCTAATTAATTACTTGCTGTCTAGTTAATGTCCATTTAATACTATTTTTAAGAATAATGAACTTGATTGCTTCAGTGCTTGTAGCTGGTTCTGCTTCTAGTTCAAAAAAATTACCCCTTTGTCTAACTAATTGCATTCCATACTAGCTTATGCAGTAGTTTCATAGCAGTATATAAACACTGGAAATGTACGAACCGGTTTTCTTAGACTACTACAAGCAAAGGTTTACGAAACATGTATTAAAAGTTCAAGTTAAAACCTTGAAGGAATGGGTGTGCTTTCTGAAGAACGATCACCTCATGTATGTTAGTTCTAACATTGTTTGAACTTGCTAAATGTCAGAAGCTGTTAGTTGCCTTTTTTGGGGCAACATCAGAGGCAGAAGAGATGGTCGTACGTCTGGCACTATTATGATGCATATGATACATCTGTTTATTTGTGAGAAGATTCAAGTCAAGGTGGATATTTGTTAGAATATGACTTGAATCAGGTATAAACCATAATTTAACAAGGATTGTTAAATTAGTCCATTATGCTGGGCTATGTTTGTTGGGTCTACCATTCAGGGTGTATATATATACCTATTAGGTTATTAACCTAGAGTGTGTGGTATTCTGTTATCTGTAATCCGTTTTCCTCAAGGATTAATAAAATTGTTTTCCTATACCTGTAGATGTAACTAACACCTTGTTAGTGAACCACTTAAATCTGTGTTCTTTCTTACATTCGTTATAACACATATCTAAGCATATGACATATAGAGGCAGAATTAATTAAAACCACAAAACTAAGAATCGACCATTATTGAAGTTATTTGCACCTAGTTATGAAATAGATGAGGAACTTCAAACTTTGCAAGAAATCGATTTTCATTATTTGTACGTCATGGTTTGTCAAAGGTAGGTGGCTAGGTGCTATATACAGTCCACAGTTTCTTGTAGAATGTTATTCTCTTGACTTGGGTTTTTGTAAGTTGGGGTTCAGAACTAGAAGAAGAAAACCATATATAGTTTTGCGTATCTTGAATCTGAAAATTCACTTGTGTATTGTAATCCCGTACTTTTGGTTTGGGCCAAAACTAGAAGAGCTGGAATTGGCCAGAGAAGAATTCACACTATTTGTGCCATGCCTTCCATTTCTAAGACCAAAACCTGGTCTCTCTATATAGCACTGACAGTCAAACACTGACAAATGAACCTATCACTATACGTATTCAGTTTTTCAACTATGAATTTGCACCACCATGCATATAACAGCTACAAATTTCAGGGTATCATTCACAATGCACATAACATGTCTAGTGCGTGCTTTATGAATTTCGGCGGGACTAACTCAACTGATTTCCTATAACACGAGAGCTGCATCTGCGTTCTCTATAAATTCAGACACCATATCCAAACTTCATTGCCAATTTCCACACAGAGTAATAAGCACATTTATAATAAGCTCATTAAAAAGTAAAAAGACCTATAACCTATGAGTAATTGTTCTAGAAAACAAGAAAAAAATAAAGCATGAGCCCAGACCCAAGATACTAGGCCCAAGCACATCTGCTTTACTTGCTTGGGCACCCAGCGAACTGGGCACCCCAACCTCCTCCCGCTTGCCTCTGTCACCGTTCGCCGCCGATCCAGCCGCCGCCGAGTTTTTTTTTCCTTCTTTAACAATAAAATGTGTAATGTCTGGATAACTGAATTGTCAGGATTCAAAGAAAAAATCCAGCAGCAATGTCAAGTTGGGAATTTACCAAAAATTCATTAAATATTCAATTGACATAAAATTAGTTATTCAATTACAACAGAGTATTAATAAGAAACAAGTTCATTAAATGCAGAGAAAAGCATTTTGGGCCGGATAATGTCCAAGGCCCACGAGCAACGGCTTACTGTTGCTATATATAGGAGTAAATAAAAGGACACCAAATTTTGATTTCTAAATCTCACAATAAAGCTCCACTCCCTCCTGCATCTCCCTCCAAACCCCCAAAACGAGCCGTTCCCAATCCTCTTTCGTCTTCAACCAACCAAACCCTAACCCTAGCTCTGAGAGATGGATCGCTACAATCAAATCACTCTTGTGTCGGAGAACGAGATCGTCGTTGTGAGCCATGGCAACGAAATCGAGACCGAAGCGAAGGTGTTCGTTCAAGGAGCGCGGCCTTTTCGAAGGTATGAAGGAGGTCGAGGCTTTGACCAAGCTAGCTGCGTGCGATTATGTCGTCGATTTGGTACAGGAAATCAAATTTCCGATGGAGGACCGTCCGGTGAAGAAACGCGTGGCTCGGAGCAGAGATCCGGCGCTGAAGAAGAAAGGCGTGGTGGCTCGGAGCGGTGATCCGGCGCTGGTCGTGGTTTCGCAGGCTCTGGATATGGACTTGGCCTCCTTTATGAGGCTTCCTGAGAATGAGGGAGGTATTCCGGCAACATTAGTTCGGAATTTGGCGTATCAGCTGCTCTCGGCCTTGGAGAATGTTCATGACGCCGGAATTTACCTCCGTGATCTGAGGCCGGAGAAGATCCGAGTTGCGCCGGCGGCGGGGACGGTCAAAATTTCCTCCGATTTCACTGCCGCTAAAGTCATGAGCGACTCCCGCCGTGACAAGCGCACGCCTCCAAGGAATTGGAAAGTCGAGGATATTGAAGACCTTAGGTATCAGCCTCCTGAGGTGTTGCTTGCCCGGTGCACCACAAGATACAATGAAGCTGTGGATTTGTGGTCCGCTGGCTGCATCATAGGTATATCCACACATATCTCTGTTGAATTTTGCTTCAGAAGTTCAAATTGAGGTACCTGACTAACTAATGTGATGTTGCATTTGCGCAGTGGAGATGGCCACAGGCAAGGTTCCATTTGTCCCCAAGAATGATGAGGAACTAAAGCCACCAGTGAAACAGCTGGTCGCTATTCTCAGGTAGTTATAGAGATGTAATTGATTAACTCGTTTGGTACTGTGGTTTTGTGACAATTTCTGCTTAATTTTAGGCTTTCATCCTGTTTGGTAAAACTTTAATAGCCGTGTCTTTTTATAGTTAACCATAAATATCAAAAGCAGGGCATCCCCTGCTTATTCTTATCTGTGTTATGGAACTCTAGCTTTAGTGATATTCTGGGAAATCATAAATCATCCTCAATGTAAATCAGGATAGGCTCTTTTTTGTGTTATAAGGAACACTAGCTTTAATGATATACTGGGAAATCTTAAAACACCCTCAAGGTAAATCAGGATAGACTCGTGCATATCCCTTAAGGTAGACAAACACAGGTCCGAAAAGCTTCTTCCATGCCTCTCCTTCTTTAAACGTCAATCCGATATCTTTCCCAACATAATGAGAACAAGAGAACACAGTCATGGTAGTAGGTCCAACGTGGGAGGTGAGGTCCTGCTTGAAAGGACCAGCTATACGAGACTCATCACTAGGTGTGATAATCCAAAATCCCACTGATGGTGACATAGAAATTGTGTTGATACGCGTGCTTGCTTGATTCCTCTTTTGCGCTTGTTCACTTCTAATGTCTCTCTCTCTGATTAATTATATAGGACTGATTCACTATTTGTATGAATGGGACCATGGGAGTTAACTTCAAATATCACTGCTGTTCACTTTTTCACTAAAGATTTATCTTATTCTTTTGTGTTCATTTTGATTCCATCACAAACCAGATTGAATAGAGATTGCTTGTTCTGTTATAGCCTTCTAGGCATATAGGGCTGGTGAACTCAATGCATATACAGGTTCATGATCTAAGGTATTAGTTATGGCTCAGGAATTCCCTTGCGTCTTCGCCGTCTTGTTTCTCTCAATGCATATAGTTTTGGTCTTTTTTCCCAGATTTTATTGATTTATTTAGTTACCAGAACTGGAATCCAGTTCTCAACAATTTTTTATATTGAAGCTTGAATTGCATAAGGCAAGGCAAATCATCGTTTGTTATAGAACATTTGTTGTGTTACGCCTGTTTTATTTAACATGCTGTCTTTTTACATTCCTATTATACTGACTTCATCTTTATCTGTACAGCATTTTAAAAAGTTACCAAACACTTCACAAATTTATTTTACAACAGATTATTATCAATTCAATACCAAGTCAAGCCTAACAGACATTTGTCTATAGTAGTGTTATGATATGCAACTATTGAAAGAAAATCAGGCGATCAGTAACTACGAAGATCTTTGCCTGCAGTGTGTTGGGAACCCCTCCAAGGAACCAGTGGCCAAAATTGATGAAGCAATATACTTGGGACACACTTCCTGAAGTTCCACCTACATGGGGAGCTGATATAGCCTCTAGCTTGGGCGAGAAAGTCGGGCCCCATGGCCTTGACTTGATTGAGGTAAATCACTATACATAGCATTCATGATTTTCTATCTATGTTATATATGCTGCATTGAATGAGTTTCTCAAATAAAAGATATGTGTATATATTTTATTGGTTTAAACTCTGATGCATTTGTTTTGGAAATATCTTATCTTCCTAAAATGAATAGATATGTTCATGCATGTGTTTCCTTACAAGTCTTCCTTAACAAATGGCAATGTTTAATGTTTTTTGTGTACAGGATTTGCTTAATTTGGATCCAGATGAGAGGATCACAGCAAATGCTGCCAGGCAGCACCGATTCTTCATTCATTGATGGCGGGGGTGCTGATCCTTCACAAGACATATGACATATCTTACATACCAGTCTCTGATCCTTGTGGCTATAAAATAACTCAGGGAAAACATATTGTCCGGCTTTTTAACCCTTCTCTTCATCTTAGATATTAGAACTACAAACTGTTATCATAAAGCGTATCCATAGATTTGTTTAGAAATTTGAAATATGCATATCTCCATGCCTGGTTATACAAAAGGGCCAGTGATTCCCAGAAACCATGTGATGTGACCAAGTTCGAAACCAGGGAACTTTTTGCTCATGTTGACTGTTCTTATCGGCATGATTGTCATGAAACGGTCGGCACTGATTTGGAAGTGGAGCACCACAAAGCTTGCAGATGCACTGGCGCTTTGGAGCATTATGTCAGGATTGTCTGATGCAGCATCCATTTACTGTTTTTGTTTTCTTCATCTGGTTGAAATATAATAGGGCAACAACTACTAGCAGACGTTTTGTAAAGTTGTTTGGTGTACACGGTGTGCTTGAGAGGATTTCCTTGTATAAAAGGTGAATGTGACTCAGTATTGTGACATGTTTTTCTATTTTTGTGTGAATCTTATGCAGTTGATTAGATTAGTGCCTTTACATGCTTGTTACAGAAGATTCTTTCAGAATATGGTGGCGTTTTGCTTGATCTTAATACAATGTGCATGCTTCATTAAATCTTTTTATTTCTGTTTGTTAAGAAATAGTATTTGGTTCAGGTAGAAACATCAAGTATATTGAGAGCAGATCTACATTGCATCTCTGTCCCCTTAACAACAATTACTTGAGATACCGATAAGATGTAAACTGCAATATGGTAAAGTGGTTTTGTTATTCATGCATGTGATTCATCATATGTACCAGATGAAAAAAAACCAGGTATCCATGACACAAGCTTCTACGCTTCAGGCATATACACAACCAGCTGGGAAAGAGAAAAGTTAGCTGATAGATGAACCAAGGCCAATCACTGAAAGGAAACCCAACAAAGTCGAGACCCTTTACACCCTTCTTTAGCAATGCCATCCTAAGCTCTTGTTAGGGTTGATGTGGAGGCATAATGATTTTGCTATAACATGAATTTCAAGATACATCAAACCACCTATAATGACTAGAGGAATTTTTAGGTGAGTTCTTGCACTTAGTTTGAAGGCAAATTATGTAGTTTCAAAATTAACCAAGTATAATGAACTTGATTGCTGCAGTGCTTGTAGCTGGTTCTGCTTCTACTTCAAAAAAATTACCCCCTTTGTCTAACTAATTGCATTCCATACTAGCTTATGCAGTAGTTTCATAGCAGTATATAAACACTGGAAATGTATGAACCGGTTTTCTTAGACTACTTACAAGCAAAGGTTTACGAAACATGTATTAAAAGTTCAAGTTAAAACCTTGAAGGAATGGGGTGCTTCTGAAGAATGATCACCTCATGTATGTTAGTAGCAGACTAGCAGCTCCTTCTGACATTGATATAATACAACAATTCGAAAATTTTACTCTAAACTTGTACTTTTAGAAATCGGATTTGTTTATCGATCAAATCATAAAGCTCATCCCCATTTCCAAACCCAAGCATTCTAGCCATGTCGATCGCTAGTCTTATCTAGGATTTGGAATGTTATGTTGCTTCAACCACAAGTAGACGACAAAAACTTTCTGCATAACAAACAATTCTAGTGCCTCAGGATTGAAAACAACACCCATCTGCAAATTCAGATTCCAAAGTGTTGTAACGGATGGAAGAAAGAACACAGATTTACGTGGTTCACTAACAATATGTTAGCTACGTCCACGGCAGAAGGAGAACAGTTTTATTGATTGAGGAAGAACCCAGAATACAGAGTGCGGAATACAGAGATACAGAGAGTGCGGCGCTAACAACCCACTACTAAGTATTATCACACTGAATACAATTAGGTTTAGGACGTTTATATACTAAACGTCCGCGACCGAAACTGACCGCGAGTGAAACTGTCCCCGCGAGCGAGACTGACCCCGCGAACGAAACTGACCCCGCGAGCGACAGTCGCGCGAACGACTGATGAGCGCGCGAACGGCTGATGCGCGCGAACGGAACCCAGCATAACAGACAACAGGTTTCGTGGGCTTCGGAACCCAGCATAACAGACAACAGCGAGATCCCCGAATAGCTGGTTCAAGGCATATATTAACAAATCTCCACCTTGACTTGAATCCTCTCACAAATCTCCACCTGAAGTACCAGATGCACCATAATAGTGCCAGATGTACAAATAACTCCTCTGCCTCAGATGTTACACAGATGTACCAGATGCACCACAATAGTGCCAGATGTACCGGATGGCTCCTCAGCCTCAGATGTTACCCCCATCGGGCAACTAACAGCTTGTAACATTTAGCAAGTCCAAGCAGTGTTGAAACTTGCTGTGAGGAACCGGCTTGGTGAACATATCAGCGGGATTATCAGCAGTACCCACTTTCTTCACCTTAATTCTGCTCTCACTTCTCAGAAAATGATACCTGACATCAATGTGCTTAGTCCTCTCATGATGGACCTGATCCTTTGCTAAACATATTGCACTCAAACTGTCACAATATACTATAGCCTGATCATGATGCAAACCAAGACTGCTGACCAGTCCCTTCAACCATATTCCTTCCTTTGCAGCTGCTGTCAAAGCCATATACTCTGCTTCAGTAGTAGACAAAGTCACTGTAGGCTGCAAAGTAGCTTTCCAACTAACAACAGAACCACCAAGGGTAAATACGTAACCGGTCATAGATCTCCTAGTATCAACATCTCCAGCATAATCGCTATCTGAATAGCCTGTTACTAAGCATTTTGTATCACCTCCATAAATGAGACCAACATCAGACGTACCTTTGAGGTACCGGAAAATTCTCTTCACGGCTTGCCAATGCTCCTTTCCTGGATCACCCATAAATCTGCTGACAACACTAACAGCATGTGCAAGATCAGGCCTAGTGCAGACCATAGCATACATCAAGCTTCCTACTGCACTTGCATAGGGAACTCGAGACATGTATTCCTTCTCCTCAGCAGATTTAGGTGCAAACGCAGCAGACAGATGAATATTTGCAGCACTTGGAGTATCTATAGATTTTGATGTAGACATACCAAACCTGGATAGAATTTTCTGGATGTAACCTTTCTGTGATAAGAAAAGCTTCTTCTGACTTCTATCCCTGTAAATCTCCATTCCCAAAATCTTCCGAGCTGCTCCCAAATCCTTCATCTCAAACTCTGCACTGAGGAGACCCTTCAACTTCTGTATCTCAGACTTGTTTTCTGCAGCTATCAACATATCATCTACATACAGGACCAGATAAATGAGAGACCCATTTGTGACCTTGTTGTAGTAGACACAACAATCATACGGACTCCTGATGTAGCCTATCTCTATCATATAGCTATCAAACCTCTTGTACCACTGTCTGGGAGACTGCTTTAGTCCATACAAGGACTTCTTCAACTTGCAAACATAGTCTTCTTTTCCAGGAACTTGGAATCCATCTGGCTGAGTCATGTATACCTCTTCTTCCAACTCTCCATGTAGAAAAGCTGTCTTCACATCTAGTTGTTCAAGCTCCAGATTCTGATGTGCTACTATGGCTAGTAACACCCTGATAGAGGTATGTCTGACCACTGGCGAGAAAATCTCATTGTAGTCTACTCCCTCTTTCTGATGGAACCCTCTTGCAACTACTCTAGCTTTATACTTAATGCCCTCAGCAGGTGACATCCCTTCTTTCTTCTTGAAGACCCATTTACAAGTAATGATCTTTCTCCCCTGACCAGGTCGTTTGGTCAATTCCCAAGTCTGATTCCTCTGAAGTGATTCCATCTCATCTCCCATTGCAGCAAGCCATTGGGTTGACTCTGGACATGTAACTGCTTCCTTATAGGTGGATGGCTCATGAGGATCCACCTCTTCAGCAACCTGTAGTGCATAAGCCACCATGTCCTCAAACCCATACCTAGTGGGAGCTTTCCCAAAATTTGCTCTCCTAGGTCGCTCATGATTCAGAATATGCTGATTAACTACCGTTGGTTCTGCTCCTGAATGTAAGTGTTGATCTTCCTGTTGTGGTTCAAACTCATCTCCAGTGACTTGTTGCTCCACCTGTCTCTCAACACTACAATTTTCTGATACTACAGTAGACTTCACAGTAGGGTTAAACATAGAATTTTCATCAAATACTACGTTTCTACTAAGTATAACCCTCCTTTCAGATGGAGACCAGATTCTGAAACCTTTAACCCCATCCCCATAGCCTACAAACACTCCCTTTTTAGCTCTTGGTTCTAACTTACCCTCACTTACATGATAATAAGCAGTACACCCAAAAACCCTCAGATTGGAGTAATCAGCAGACTTACCAGACCACATCTCATAAGGTGTTTTGAGATGTATACCAGTGTGAGGTCCACGATTTATCAGATAACAAGCAGTACTCACCGCTTCTGCCCAGAACCTTCTTTCTAATCCAGCATTAGAGAGCATGCACCTAGCTCTCTCCAGAAGTGTCTGATTCATACGTTCTGCTACACCATTTTGCTGTGGTGTATCCCGGACTGTATGATGCCTTGCAATGCCTTCAGATTTGCAGAGCTCATCAAATTCAGCAGAACAGAATTCCAGACCATTATCAGTTCGCAGCCTCTTGATCTTCTTCCCTGTTTGATTTTCCACTAATGCCTTCCACTGCTTGAAGTTCTTGAAAGCGTCACTTTTATGCTTCATCACGAACACCCAAGTCATCCTTGAGTAGTCATCAATCATAGACACAAAATATCTGTGACCTCCTAAAGAATCAACACGAGAAGGACCCCAACAATCAGAATGGATATAATCAAGCGTGCCTTTTGTTCTATGAACTGCTTTAGGAAACTTTCTGCGATGTAGCTTCCCAAAGATACAGTGTTCACAGAAATCAAGATCCTTGACCTTGTGGCCACCAAGAAGATCATCCTTTGACAGAATTTGCATCCCTCTTTCACTCATATGACCAAGCCTCATGTGCCATAGCTTGGTCATATCATCCTTGTGAAACTCTGATGATGCAACAGCAGCAGAACCTGAAAGCGTAGCACCTTGCAGAAAATACAAAGTACCCCGCTTGACACCTTTCAGGACTACATTAGAACCCTTGTAGACATTTATGACTCCACGTGAGCCTTTATAACTGAACCCTTTGCTGTCTAGTAGACCCAAAGAAATCAGATTCTTCGTCATGCGTGGAGCATGCCTAACCTCATTCAATGTACAGAATTTACCATCATGTGTCCGTATTTTGATTGAGCCTATTCCAACCACCTTGCATGAATGACTGTCAGCCATAGAAATATTGCCTCCATCAATCTGCTCATAGGTTGAAAACCACTCTCTACGTGGACATATATGATAAGACGCCCCGGTATCTAAAATCCACACATCCCTATGATGTATGTGTGCATCTGCAACCAAAGCCAAATCCTCTTCAGAATTGGTGTCAACCTCTGCTACAACAGCAGTACCTGATGCTTTCTCATGCTGCTGCTTCTTCTTTGGACATTCGTTTTTCCAATGTCCCTTTTCTTTACAGTAGTTACAGACATCATTGGATTTGGAACCCTTTGAAACTGGTTTCTTGAATTTCTTCTTCCCCGAGCTTCCCTGTCCCATCCTTCCACTGGCTACCAACCCAGCAGCCTGACTGTCTGAACTTGTACCGGTGGCCTTATGACGCATCTCTCTAGTATGAAGAGATGATCTGACCTCCTCCAGAGTCACAGTATCTCTCCCACCAATAAAAGAATCCACAAAATTCTCATACGACAGAGGTAGAGAGACCAACAGAATTAAGGCAGCATCTTCATCATCAACCTTAACATCAATATTACGCAACTCTAATAGAATTGTGTTTAACTGATCTAAGTGATCTCTTAGAGTCGTGCCTTCTTCCATTCGCAGACTGAACAGACGTCGCTTTAGAAGCAACTTGTTGGTTAAAGACTTCGTCATGTATAGACTCTCAAGCTTTAACCACAGACCAGCCGCAGTTTCCTCCTCTGCGACCTCGGTGATAATATCATCTGCAAGACACAACAAGATTGTCGAGTGTGCCTTCTCCTCCAGACTGGCCATCTCAGCGATTTCTGGATCCCCCGGTTTCTTCACCAGCGGCGCCCACATCCCTTGTTGTTTTAACAAGGCTCGCATCTTGATCTGCCATAAACTGAAACTGTTTCTCCCCGTGAATTTATCAATCTTCACGTTTAGCCCAGACATCTTTCTTCCCAGATTTCGAACCCCTCCTGGGCTCTGATACCAGTTTGTTGTAACGGATGGAAGAAAGAACACAGATTTACGTGGTTCACTAACAATATGTTAGCTACGTCCACGGCAGAAGGAGAACAGTTTTATTGATTGAGGAAGAACCCAGAATACAGAGTGCGGAATACAGAGATACAGAGAGTGCGGCGCTAACAACCCACTACTAAGTATTATCACACTGAATACAATTAGGTTTAGGACGTTTATATACTAAACGTCCGCGACCGAAACTGACCGCGAGTGAAACTGTCCCCGCGAGCGAGACTGACCCCGCGAACGAAACTGACCCCGCGAGCGACAGTCGCGCGAACGACTGATGAGCGCGCGAACGGCTGATGCGCGCGAACGGAACCCAGCATAACAGACAACAGGTTTCGTGGGCTTCGGAACCCAGCATAACAGACAACAGCGAGATCCCCGAATAGCTGGTTCAAGGCATATATTAACACAAAGGTCATGACATTAGCTAAAGAAGCCTTTTTTGGTCTCTCAAGCTGTAACAGTGTATTTGTTATTACCTGATGTGGCACCAACATGGCAGCATAACAAGCTAGCTCTCCGGCTCGCGAGGATCTTCTCGTGTGTAGTTAATGGTAAAGCCAATCGTACGCTCAAGGTACTCTTTTGGCTTGGCCACACAATGTGAGTAGCAGGACAAACTAAACTTGCAAAAGTGTGAGTTTCAATTCAACTTGTACATTATCTAATGTTTATACTTTATACAAGTACCTGATGGACTGGTAATGCCAGCTGCTGCATGAAATGGAGTTAGGTCGAGGCGACGAATTACATTATCGTCAGTAACAATCTCAAATCTGGCTTCACTTGGTGGCATTGTCAATAGAAAAAGTTGATAGATGTATACCTTGATTAAGCAAAAGACTTATGCGTCTTGTTTTTTATTGTGCCTTGCATTGAAGCTTGTTTTTCATTCAGTTTGATAGAAATTATGTGCTTTACTAGATGTTCTGCAGATTGATGATCTTTTTCTTTCTCTTTCTTTTTGCTTTCCCTAGTGTCTGCTTGTCTATGGGGCATCATGATTTTATGTCTTATTGATTATGGTTTCACAGCTTCGTGGGAACTCCAGGTCTCCAGCTACTAACCCATGGTAGAAAGAGATTCGTAGCTCTTTATAGGAGTCCAATTGGGCGATCATTGCCAATGCAAAACAGAGGAATTCTGGTCCCAGCCGGGGTCGAATTGGTGAAGGGGCTGTTGTGTGTCAATCCAGAAGATAAGTTTTTCCCTGGCTATCTCTTGCCCAATGTTCAGGGAAACTGATGTTAGTTGACTAGAAGTGCAGCCAAGCAAATGAATTTACATTTCTTTAGTTTTATTTTCCCCTCAGTTAGCTTCAATCCATACGTTGAGTTCTAGTTTTTATGCAATTGAGAGTGAGACTTTGTTGATGAGCTCGGCAGTGGTTGTGGATCAAATGTGTTTTGAATTTGAAGTACTTACATTGAAACCATTTGCAGAGATACTTTAGACCAGAATTAGATAATTCATTGAATCACCGAAGCATAGCCTAGTGATAGATTGAAGCAATGAATGCTTTAAATTCTTTGTTTTTCAATAGTTCTTTGAGAGTGCTTATAAACTACTTGAGAGCTTCTTTGATTTCCGAAATAATTAATATACTGTACCTTCAAATTGTGCCCTTTCCCTGTACAGATACGAAAAGTAGTGTACGTACGTTTTATAAATTCCCTTGCCCTTTACATAAAAGTTTCCTAGTACAGATACGAAGTGTACGTACGTTTTATAAATTCCCTTGCCCTTTACATAAAAGTTTCCTAGTACAGATAGGAAAAGGAGTGCCCCTTATATAATTGGAGTGTGTCCAAGGCCCACGAACAAATATTTTTGTTTCTTCTTCCTTGTTGCTTGCAACAGCACCAACCAAAACCAATTGATCAAAAAGCGAATTCTTCTTGTCATCACCAATTACATCGCATAGCTCCCACTGTAATCATTAGATCCCCCATCTCAATCTTCTCTTTCGCGCTCTCGATTAATGAATGCAATAGAAGTCAAAACACTTACTCTTCAATTTCTGTATACTATTTGTTGAGTTCTACCCAGCATCAGATAGAAATAGTATATATAGGCCAGGTAAATTATCTTAATTGGGAAAGTGATAACTGTCATTTGATAATGTATGGTGCCATTAGGAAAAGTGTCCTATACTTAAAAAGGAAGTACTGTCCTATAGTACATGATAAATCTGAGATTTTCTAATCCTATTTCGTTAGTCATGAATATGATGTACATGGATTGATTTGACAATGATTATAGCATTAATTTTGATTCATTAAGGATCGTTTAATTGATCAATAAATAAAAAATTATCGTTATTAATTGATATAATTATGCGGATACGGTCAGGTAAGATCAAATAAGATGTGATTGTGTGTATATTATAGGACCTAATACATAATCAAATTGTAATTGATCATGAGCTCATGATTGATAATTTGATCGATATGTGCATACAATGATACAACTAATGAATCTCTCTCTCTCTTCTCTCTGCTGGAGGTGATCAGTGAGTGTCTGTCTCTACCTCCTTTTGTTTTATACGACAGAGTATTCAGTGCACTGAATAAAAAAAATAACAAACATGAACAGTGTATACATCTAACGGTGAGATCGCAATCAGACGATATGAGATAGACAAATCACATCCACCCGGTGCACCGTACCGAATAATTTTTGGTTTTATACATTGGAAAACACCCAAAATGGAAGATCCAGGGGCTAGGGTTTCTATTAGTTGAGATTGGGAAAATGGAGAAGGAAAAGAAGTCACGAGTTTCTGATGTGGGAGCATGGGGTATGACCGTATGAATATTGTGAGCTCCGTGTGGATTACCAACAAGCAGATTATGTCCCCTGCTGGCTTTGCTTTTGGTTTCACCACAACTTTGACTGGCTTCCACTTCTCTGTTACTGCAGTGGTCGGTTTTATCTCCAATGCATCATCGAAACCTATTCCTCTCTCGGAACTCATTCGGTTCTCACTTGTGGCCAATGCCTCAATCACCGCTCATGCTCAACTCCGTCGGGTTTTATCAGATATCCAAGTTGAGCATATATGATTCCGTTGGTCTGTGTGATGGAGTGGATTCTCCATGGTAAAAAACTAAAAATTTATCAAGGGAAGTCAGGTTGGCAGTGGTGGTAATAGGTGTGGGCATATGTATCGTGACCAATGTTAAAGTTAATGCCAAAGGTTTTGTTTGTTCATGTGTGGCCATCTTGTGTACGTCATTACAGCAAATCTCAATAGGTTCAAATTGAGAATCTCAGACGAAAAATAACATGGCTTCACAGCAAGCAGGTGACATCCTCCAACTCTGTTCAAATTGTAGGCCGGAATCGAGGTCGGAAGCCGAACAAAAACAATGAAAGCAATGGTCAATCAAAACAATTTCTGAAATGAACCCAGAAACCAATTCATCAAAACCAGACAACCAATTTCTAAATTTATTCAGCAATTCAACCCACTCAGCAATTCAACCCACCCAGCAAGCTATAGATTAAATTCCAAGCCGTCAGAAATGAACCCGAAAGCATTGGTATCGGCACCATACACAGTGAATTCCGACGAGACCGAGAACACCCAAGACCATTTTGAACAAAACTCAATCGATTCCACAATCCATTGAAACCAACGAATAGAGCTCGAAGATAACATTAAGTTTCCTACCTGATGTATCGTTAGAAACCGTCCCACATCTCAGTTAAAAAGGTCAAATTTGATTAACGAAAAATTTAAATGATCTTCGGTTACTCTTTAACAACAACACGATTTTACTTAAAAAGTGACACAAACTTAATTTCAACAATATTCCTTATACCATTTCAAAATAAAAACGCGCTCTCGAACAAACCATTAATTCATCTCTAATAAACTTCAGATTTTCAGAATTTCAATATGTTATTTTTGAGACAGAATGTACGACAATGTATGGTAAACATTAATGTGTTATTTTCATTTAACTTATTTATAAAAACTAAAAATAAAATCATAAATAAAATTTAAAGCATTAAATTACATATTAGTATGGATCAATAATGTAAGAAATCATTGACATGGTTTGTATTAATTGGATTAAGTATTTAAAATAGTATAAATTTTTATTTTATTATTATTGAAGAATATTAAAGACTGATCAAAGATTTCTTAAATGAGAAGGGTCAATTTATGTTTTATTTCCTTTAATATCTGATACAAATTAAGAATAATTACTTTTTCTTAAAATTAAGAGGGGACAATTGATCCCCTTGTCCCCTCCCTAGCTACGCCTTTAGGTGCCGCCATAATCGCAGAAAACCCGCTAGAGCTTCTCACATCGATTCTATGTCATTGATTTAGGAAGGTGGGAATGAGGGTGGGGACTAAAGTTGTTTCCGACAAACCAGTAGCACAGAGAGATCGACAACGTTTATGAGTTGAGAAATGAGTACAGAGCGTTGAAATCTTCTGGATTGACAATGAGCGTTGGATCTTGATCTGGCTCTATCTAGTCTATTCAATTTATTTTAACGGCTCTGATAAACGGTGGTAGAATTGACGACCCGGATTGCACCTTTTATTTCATATGAATTATCTTTAGCTAACCATTATAGATTATTTATAATTATAATAAATAATGAAATAGAATATTTTATAGTTACAATAAATGCAAAAAACTTTAAAATGAGGAAACTGTTTGAGTTTTGAGCAATTCTTTTTTTTAAAAAAAATTTAGCTTCTGTTTCTCCAATTAGAGATGCTCTAAGAGTAGACAAAATGAGGTAAATAGGGTGACAAATTCAATGGTTATATTTCTCGATCTGCTGCACTTCGGTTAATCCGTGCAGGTTTCCCTTGCATATTTCTTAGCCACAAGGATCACTCGCAAAGATCATTACAATCGCAAACACAACAAGATATGTCCTTCACTTGCGAAGAGATGAATACGATTTTTTTTTCCAATAATTTAGAAATGTGAATCTCTGTATCACAATAGTCACATACTAACTTCTCATGAATGTGAGATAGATAAATCAAACCCGGTCATTGTAGACACTAACCTGTCAATCTGCCGTATCGATTTCTAATTCTTTGCTTCAGAATTTTAGGTCAATAGTTAAAACTAAAAACTCGGATATATATCTTTGTGAGCAAATACATGCTTCATTTTACATGTAATTTTTATACTTATGCCAGTTAATAGTTAAAACTAAAGGCACTGAAACTCGGATATATATATATATATATATATATATATATATATAATTACATGTAAAATGAAGCATGTATTTGCACTCACAAAGATATATATATATATATATATATATATATATATATATATATATATATATATATATCTTTGTGAGTGCAAATACATGCTTCATTTTACATGTAATTTTGATACTTGTGACTCACATAAAGGTATAAACTTCGAAAAACAAAATGAAAACCTTAATAAAAGATAAAACTATCAACGAGGTACACTTTAAGATGATTTCCAAGCTTTTCGTTCAATATCGAAAAGTGGTTCATACATTTCCAGCAACAAACTGCAGAAATATAACCATGATCGATGCATAACTGTACACTTGTAGCCATGGGGAAACTTCCCAATGCATATATAGATATATAATGCTTACTTCATTGCCACACGAAGAGATTACAGTTTAAGTGATCTGTAGCTTGCTTAGTTGTGGTGGCAACGCCCAGCATAGCCTGCCCATTTAATCGGATTTCAGGTCATCTTTGAGTCAATTCACAACGGTTACGTCTTAACGAGTTCGGATTTAGATTGACACATTTATTCAAACGTAAGGTCTAGCCTGGTCCAAACCCATAACATTTCGGACAGTGATTGGGTTGAGCCCGTTAGCTGGCCGTGTTAGGTGCGTTTCATGCTTACAATTGAAATTAGTTGAGAGTTGATATCATATTAGACCAAAACAATAACAAATGAATACTAACTAACTCTTTCTATCGATCAGTTTTTTCTTCGTCAATAATCTAAAGAAATATGTGGTATATGAATCATATGATCATTGTTTATAGTTAATAATATTTTAGCTAAAACTTTGACATTGACCATCAGTCCTAGACATAAGTTTCGATTATTTTGATAATCTCAACGAACACTTGGCGTCTTGGTCTGGTAGCACACTATTCACACAGCTTGCAATTGCTGGATTTGATACAACAATGCATGTGACATATGAACTCTATGTGAAGTTTGGCGGGTCTCGCTCAACCGCTTCCTATAATTCAAGACCTCCTCCTCTATATACTACTGCAACAACAACAACAACAGCACAAGCACAAGACGATTACGATGGAGATGAAAACCATGAACGCGATAGTTGCTGTTCTCGCAGTGGCAGTAATCTTGTCACATGGAGCAGAAGCTGTACTATACACAGTCGGAGACGACTTGGGATGGGCTATTCCTCCTGGTGGCGCTGCCACTTATGTTGCATGGGCTACCGAGCATAGCTTTGTGGTTAATGATGAGCTAGGTGAGACATATCATATATGATCCAATGTCCATGAAGAATCAATGTTTCATTACACTGTAGTACTTCATCGTTGTTTGTTTGTTTGTTTTTGCAGAATTCAACTTTGCAGAAGGTGAACAAGACTTGGCCCTAGTAACCATGGATGATTACGAGAGCTGTAACACGGCTGATCCCCTGTATGTGTTTGAGGAAGCAGTTACACTTCAGTTTCTGGCAAGCGACACATTCTATTTCACCTCCACCTTGGCCGGGCACTGCAACAAAGGCCAGAAGATTGCCATTTACATCGGCGCTGCCCTGCCTCCTAGTCCTAGTCCCGCTCCAGCTCCATGTCCATATTCAACATTTTCATCAAGTGCTGATGAACGTCCCTTGTCAGCCAAATTTGTGTCTCACAAGATCATGGCCAAGGGAAACTAGTTTCGGTTTTGTAACGATCTAAGTAGTGAGTGGTATCCCTTTACTGTCATAGAATCAAATAATAGAGGCATTTTATGTCATGTATACATTTTCTGTGTTATGAAAATGCTAATAAGTTGGTGATTATGCACGAAGATTTTGTTCGATATGTTGTTCATCCGAGTTTTTATTGAAGATAATAATCATAATATAATTTTATTGGTCCAGTCTTGTTTCGTTGGGCCTCTATCGATGCCTTTGTTTAATATAATTTCCTCTGATCAACAAAGAAAACTAATTACCAAAAAAACAAAGTAAAAACTAAGAAAAATGCTAGAGCAGGATTCTTTTACCAAATGTTGTATATCAAATTATATGCGAATCAACAGAATACTTGTATATAAAAGGGCAAGGCTAATTTGTATGTATACTCACAAATTAAATTATACTCCATTATTGAATATAAAATAATTGACCATATAATACTAATTATTGTGGCTTATTACGCATTTGAATGAAAAACTTTTTCATTACCCATTTCAATTAATCTTACCAAGAGTACTTTTTTACCCTTAAGCTACTCTATCTACCCTGGCCCTCTCCTCCATCACTCATTCCAAATCGAACTCTTTCTTTCTCTTTCATCACTCACTTTTCCTGCCCGTCTCGATCTCTCTCTCTCCTGGCCAACACAGGTTTGACGACGTCGACCACACTAGCTCTCCTCTACCTGAAAAGCCAGATCTCTTCCATTTGGACTCGACCGTACTAGCTCTCCTCTTCCTACAAAGCCGTCGAGTGCACCATCCTCTCCTCCGCCGTGTCGCGCCACACTCTTGATCTTCGTCGTCTGCGACGCGAGTCCATATGTCCCCTCTCTCTCAATCACATACCTGATTTGAGTTTTCTCTCTTCTTTAACGCGTCGTCAACGTAGACGTCGTAGCGGTTCAACGTCGGGATGTTGGAGTGAAAGAGAACGAAGGAGGCACTAGTGATAGCGAGAGAGTGGTCACCATGGCCAAGGAACTCCGAGCTGAAGACTTGAGCAGTATGTTTCAACTCGGCTGAGCCTTTAAAAGGTGATAAAGGTTAAGAGAAAAGTTAGAATTTACTATCCCAGTAAAAGTTTAATAAGGGTAGTAAACTTTATTTTTCGCATCTAAATTAATTTTTCACTATTTTTAAGTGTATAATTGGCCTTGAAGATACTGTTTTGTAAGTTTACTACATATGGTATAAGTTTCTTAGGGGTAGTAAACTTATAATTTCGCATCTAATTTGATTTTTCTCCATTTTAATGTGTATTATGGCCTTAGAGATGCTATTTTGACAAGTTTACTACCCCTAACAGAAGTTCATTAAAGGTAATAAACTTAGTAAAGCCAAGAGATCTGAAGCCAGCCATGTCTCGCCGAAGTAAGCCAACGCCGATCAATGCCTCACCAACGCCGACCAATGCCTCGACGACGATGATTCTCTAACGAAGGATCTACAAACCTCTCTCTCTTTAACTGTCACTCACAGATCTTTCGTCTCCACCATATCTGACGACCTAATCCTCGCCTCCACCATCTCCGACAAGCTCATCATATCCTTCACTTAATCTCAACCTCGTCCTCTCCGATCGCTACAACAATATGAGTCTGAAGAGCAACGTCAAATCCAGATCTGGTAATGTTGTCTACATGCTGGCTCTATGAAACGTCGATACTGGGATTAGTAGACTTGGATTTGATGAAATACTAGGTTTAGTAGACTTTGTTTTGGAGTATACTGGGGTTAGTAAACTTGGTTTGAATGTATACAGGCGGTTAGTATACTTGATTTTGGAGTATACTAGGGTTAGTAGATTTGGTTTTGTAGTATACTATGGTTAGTAGACTTAGATTTGGAGTATAATGGGGTTTAGATTTGATGTAGATGTAGCCCAGTAAACTTTATATAAAAGTTTATTGCTCCTAGTAGAAAAAAAATCTAGTGAAATTCCAGCTACCGGTAATTTTCAGACTTCCGAAGTCCGGTGACTGGAGTCCGGTGGTTGGTGACCGGAGACCAGAGTTCGGAGACCGGAGAGGCTCCGGTAAAATATTTTCTCTCTCATTTTCTTTCTCCAAATGTGTATAAGGAACAATGGTAAAATTGTATCAAAAATATTATTTTATTATACATTTAATAAATATTTGTGTATTTAGGCATTAATAAGTACACCTTATATTGGAATAGACGTTTGATTTTTTAATTCATTGATTTGAGGTATGATTTTTCTTATTTTGTATAAATGATCATTTTTCTTTGAATATATGATCCATTAATTAAATCAGTACACCTAATATTTAATAAGTACACCTTATATTTAAATGGACATTTAACTTTTTAATTTATTTATTTATGCTATAATTTTTTTTATTTTATGTAAATTGTCATTTTCCTTTAAATATATGATCGATTAATTAAGCGTGTTCGCTAGAAATCAACCTAGATTTCTCGATCAAGTCATATGACAAGACCTGTTAATTAATTAGTGCTTTGGAGTTTAAATTAAGAAATAAAAGGCCTAATATCCCTATGGAGCCACCTTGTTTGAAACTTCGGATAGTTGGTGGGAAGGTTCCTCAATATAAGAAATTGACGGTACGTACTCGTGAAATACATGCATGACAATGATGACCAAAACCAAACCAAATAAACAATTATGAAAGATTCAAGTCAAGCAACTTATACTATGTCTTTGTTCTAGAAATCTTGTATCTAATATTTTTCTTAAGAGAAATAACTGAGGAGAGAGATACATATGATCGACATGGATGCATACACAATGATGAAATGATGCGGTGGATGTCCCTATTCATTTTCTAGAAGCTGGCTGCCCGAGAGAGAGAAAATTGAGTATAATCGAGGTTGATTTGGCTGGGGTCTAAGAATTTCTATAATGCATGTTGTCTTGTATATTTTTCTTAAGTTGACTTAGTAATTAGAAATCATGCATTCGCGATCGGTTTGAGGACATATAATTAATCAATCTTTCTTGTTTCACCTACGCTGCCTTCTTTTCTAATTAATCAGAATGTTGATTGTTGAAAGACAATGGTTCTATGTCTTCATGACTTCATGTAAAGATTCTTAATGCATTTCATTTAAATTACTAACGATTAATATTTCATTAATGTATAGGTACCTCTAAAGTATTTCCATCATTTTAAAACATTACGTAACTGAACCCTATTTTAGTTTTAAGAGGTATTTTCTTGTTTCTAATTGAAGATATTCAAAGTTCCAAACTTCTTTTTTTTATACGAAAACCTGTATATATCTACTTTCCTTTCGAATTCATCAACTGTTATGAATAGAACTATCATTAGACTAATTAACTAGGTCTTAATCTGATCTCTTTGTAAATCAAAATAATTAAACTGGAAATGGTCAATTGCGCGTTACCCAAGCGAAACATCTTGGCTCATTTCCATATTAATTATGTCATCTTTGTTGTCTGCATAAACCTAAAATCAGAAATTTGAATGGCAGAGCACCTCAAAGTCATGGTTATGATCTTTGTTTTCTAATCCATCTGTCTAATTTTGTAAAGAACAATAGCAATCGAATTTGTGCATGATTTGTGATTTATGTTTTGATCACCAAAGGATAATTTTACGAATAATGGACCAAATAAACGAAGAAGACTTTTCTACCTGATCAGCGTTTGCATTTTTCTTCTGCAATAATTGATCAAGTCAATTCGTCCGCATCAATTTGTAAATTGGTCACACAATAGAGTTCTAGACTTCCTTGAATGAACTTGGTCCAGTATGTAGATAATAGGGCAATTGTACAATTTTCAATCGCCAGAACTTCCCCAACAATTTCTTCCTCCTAATAGAACCTCTATAAATACACCTCCTCTCTATTCTAATATCTCACAGAAGCATTCCCTAACATAGAAACAAGAGAAGGAAAAGAAAACCCAGATCAGGACTAGTACTCTTGCTAATAAGAGACAAACATGGGAAGTGAACTCAAATATTTCGCCGTTCTAGCCATTACAGTGGCTGCCCTCCTTCACTCCACAGCAGCAGTAGAAACACATGTCGTTGGAGATAAATTCGGATGGATTGTTCCTCCCGGAGGTCATTACGCTTATGAAGTCTGGGCTTCCGGGCACAAGTTCTCCGTCGGCGACATTCTTGGTACGTGCACGTAGTGGTATACATCATCAAATACGTACATGTATTTGTATATGTAACTTGTGTAGCTTAATTTATTGAACTTGTTTTTGTTTCTGTCGCTCGATTTTCAGAGTTCAACTTCACAACTGGTAAGCAAGACGTAGCCAAGGTTACAAAGGAAGCCTTCCATAACTGCAACTCAACAAACCCCATCAAGCTTATAACAACTGGTCCGGCCAATTTCACATTGGATACCATTGGGGAATACTATTTCATTGGAACCATTGACAAGCACTGCGAGCTGGGACAGAAGCTAGCCATCAACGTGACTTCAACCTCCCATGCTCCTGCTCCTTCTCGTTCTCCGGCTACTCCTAGAGGTCCGGTAACTTACATCGTCGGTGAACAATTGGGTTGGATTGTCCCTGGTCAAAATGCTTATTCTGTTTGGGCTTACGGCAAAACTTTTATCGTTGGAGACACATTAGGTATGTATAACACTGAACTCACTACTGCATGAGTATCAAAAACTATATCTCTTTTTGAAACTGTACTAGCTTCGTGCTTTTTATTTTTTTTGTTGTTGTAGTTTTCAACTTCCTCAATGAGACACAAGATGTAGCTGTCGTCACCAAGGCTGTTTTTGACAACTGCACCACCAACAGCACCCTTGCCGTTTATAAATACAGTCCGGTGCACATCATCCTCAACACCACCGGTGAACACTACTTCACATCCACCTACGATAACCACTGCGAATTGGGACAGAAGCTAGCGATTAACGTGACCGGCAAGAGCACCGGAACGCCCTCCCCGTCTCCCTCGAGCTCCACAACGCCTTCTTCTTCGAAGGCTCCGTCAGCTCATTCGCCGGTCGCTTCTGGCCCGTACATCTCTGCCGCGCCTTCCGCCATTACTGGCAGTGGCTACCTCTTCACCTTCTTGCTCACTGGACTGGCTTTCTTCCATTGATTATATCCGAGCCTTGATATTGTTTATTTGTATTCAATCAGTTCATTATGTACGTACAGAACATATATACCTTGTATATGCGAGGCTGTATTGAGCTTATTTAATTTATAGATTCCGTTTTTTCATGTATATATATGGATCTGGGACAAATTGGTCAAGCTGTTTGATTCATGGCTTGTTGTTCATCTTTCAATACCCATTGTTGTACTTTCCCTTACTGAATATAAATAATTACACCTACATTCACGATCCCATATATTTCTGATTAATTTGGGTCTTTGGGTTCATATGCATGCATGTTAATTGGCATATGATAATTAACTAGTCCAATTAAGTTGGATTAGAAAAGAATTAGTCTAGGCTAATTG
The DNA here is from genome assembly GCA_951800085.1 of Comarum palustre. Classification (NCBI taxonomy): domain Eukaryota; kingdom Viridiplantae; phylum Streptophyta; class Magnoliopsida; order Rosales; family Rosaceae; genus Comarum; species Comarum palustre. The sequence continues at coordinate 1,364,569 of OX637588.1, read as the reverse complement.
TCAGTGACTAATTAATTGGAACGCACAAAGAAACCACTCATGTTAATTAGTCATATAGGATCACATTAAAGATTCTTAAATAAGACTGCTACATACACATGCACCTGCACCTGCACCTGCACCTGCACCTGCGTGTGAATGTAAGAACTATCTTAACCGTTTTTTTATTTTATTGGTATATTCTGAAATATAGAGAATTTTTAGCTGTTTTTAGGTCTAGTAGTTTTCTTATCACATTCTTCAAAATGGAGATCGAGAAAAAAGAGAAATACTAATTTCCTAAATTTACTGCAAAGTTTTCGTTTTCTAAAATTAAATGCTTCACATATTCTAATAAAAAGTTATCAAATATACAATATTCGATTGAGTTTGTTATTGTTAATATGAAATATATATATATATATATATTTAATATAATTAATAATAATATAATTTATTTTATTGTTGTAATAAATGTTAAAATCTTTAAAATATGAAAATTATTAGAGTTGAAGTAATAAAAATTTAGAGATTTTAACTTTTATTTTTTTATTTTAAAAAATTAAAAAAAACTATCGGACATGGTCTTATATCAGCCACGTAGATAAAGAAATATCTAGTTAATACATTTATTTTTTCTTGTCTTTTTTACCGTTAGGCCTTCAGTTCTCCGGCTTCTTCTACCTCTCATCATCTCTCTGATCATCTCTCATCAAACCCAACAAAGCAAACAATAAATAAGAGAAATTTGTTGTTTTTCTTTCTATCAATTTCGAAAGAGGAATTGCTGTTGGGAAATTAGGATGAAAATTTTGGGTTTTCTTCTTTTCCAATTCTTCTCAGTCTTAGGGAACTTCCCCTGCCCTTTTTAACGATTCTGATTCCGGCAGCCAACCGCCACCGCGGCCGTCGTTAAACCCAATTGATGTTAGGCCCCTTCTCCACTATCCCCACTTCGCCCAGTCAACAATTCCTTTGGATCCAAAACAAGAAATGAACTTTCATTATTTTAGATTACGGAAATGAAGGAACTGATTTAGGGAGAGGGTGAAAGCTGCAGTGAGGGCTGAGGAAGGTGCATGGTGGGTGGTGGGTGGTGAGGCGGTGGAGATGAGAACCAGATATCTTTTCGCAAGAATGCCCAAAGTCAGTAAAGACATAAAGGGTAAAAAAGAAAGAAGCAATATGAATATGAGGAGAGATAAACCTAGTTGTTTGTGTTTTTGACCCAATTTGTGGGTGCGTGTGGAACACACACCTGCGTGTGCATGTGGCAGTCCTCCTTCAATAATCAAGTTTCTTTTTTTTCTTCCAAAAAGTCAAGTCCATCATCTACGCATGCAGTTGGGTTTTAATTTTTATTGGTATGGGGCTGATATCGATTGGCTGGACCGCTGGAGCTATATATAGGTCTAGCTCCTTGCTTGAATTAAGGAATTAGAGATGATTAATTTTCTAACAGCGGGGTAAATCTCTTTTTAGTATACGGTCGTGTTCGGTTTCCCATATACTTGTAATTAGGAGTAGTAATTTGGTTACTGGATAAGAGGTTATTTCTAGACTGTGATGAGTTTCTTATAATTAGTTGTTGTTTTGTACCTCATTAATCTAATTTAATAAAATTTCAAAAATAAAAAGAGATGATTAATTTTCAAGTCGACCTTACAAACATGAAGGCACAATCTCAAAAATGCAAATTTTCATATATAGTAAAACCCACTAAAAATAGAAAAGCTATTGGGCTTGCAAATTTTCATATAAGGTCCTACTCGCTAGTATGTATATATATATATATATATATATATATAAAAGAATCGTGGCAATTAGATGTTAATAAATTCGATTTTTATAGCGGAATCAGATGAAAAACATTTTCCTGGCTATAAAGGATGATTATGCATAAATATTCCAGAGGTCCTTTAATTTATGAAAGTGTTCATAGTCCACTGGTTATCGATCTTTGTCATTATCTTGATCTCTCGGGAATAAGATGACACTGTCTAATGAAATTGCAACGTTTATTCTTTATTCTTATATATATATATATATATATATATATATATATATATATATATATATATATATATTTTTGTACATGACCCATCTGTCTACATAGTCGACTGCCTTGCTTTTTGTTCTGGTTACCGATCGAACATTCACTTGTACATCGTTAATATAAGGTGTAAATCTCCTATGAAAGTTTTCATTATCTACTAAATTTATATGCATGTGTACGTAATATGAACGTATACGTATTCGATCGAATTCTGGCTTTTATCTTCGACCTGTTTTGATTACCTAAACCGAACATTCACATAATCTCATGCTAGACCTTGTCATCTGACATAAAGTATTTCGAACTATGCATGCAGTTCAAGAAACCTATGAGTCTATGACAATGGATGCTTGATATGTAGTGCCTTTTCTTCTCATCGTTTTCTTTTCGTCAAATTATTGATGTTGAAAACAGGAGAATAATAACCTTTCTATCTAGGTTTGTTCTTCTAAGGCCACGTACCTATGACGTTTTTTTGTACATTTTTCTGCTAATTAAAAGGAAAATGTTAAGAACAACCCCATGAATTGGCCAAAGCATCATCAACGTACGAACCTCACGTTGGTTCACACCTTAAGTTTGACGAGTTCTATCTTCCACATACATAATTATTCAATGGAAACATCTATTTCTAATCCCATTTTGGAAATGTTCCTTGGTAAATATTGGGGGTCACTTTCACTACTAGACGTCTTTCCTTTACTCTTTCTCATCTGCTTCCATTTTTAATGTACAGTATTTACTGTGTGGAATTAATACCTCCAACGACCAGAACTTCTTTTCGTATTTTCCTTTAATTTTGGACGACAAAAGTCGTCATATTTTAGTTTTAGTTGAGATCGAGCTGAGCTCTCTCTCAAGCCTAGAGGGCCTCGCTCTTTCCGCTTGAAGAAAACCTAAATTTCTGGAAAGTCCCATTTCACGGCAGCCATCGTCAAATGTGAAACATTCATACAGCACACCCATGCAGACACGTGGTCTCCATCCAACGGCAGAACCATGTCGACGTTGCAAACGGCCTTTCCCTATATAAAGCAGAAAAGAACCACGGAGACAAACAACCAAACTCTTCTGGCTTCTGTTATATCAAAAGCAAGCAAAGGTTTAGAGAAGCAGAGCAAAACAAACAGGGGCGACCTGAGTTAACCAAAGAAGAACACAAAGCAAAAGCAATGGCAAGGAACTCGAACACGGCGGTTTTTGTAGCCCTAGTGGCAGCTTTGGTAATTAGCTCTGTCTCCGCGGAGACTCATCAAGTCGGAGATGATTTAGGCTGGAACGTTCTTCCCGGTGGAGCTGTTGCTTACAGTACATGGTCATCAAACAACACCTTCAAAGCCGGTGACACTCTTGGTAAGCCAAAAAATGCCTCTTGCTTTGTTAGTGTTCAATTATCTGAAAAAACCAACTAACATTACACCGTATAGTTGCACATCGTGTATATTAAAATTAGTGTAATTACTAATGGTTCACTTGGTGAATGGCTTTTTCTAGTCTTTACATTTGCGAGCGGATCACACGACGTAGCTCAAGTGACCAAGGAAGCCTTCGATGCCTGCAATGCAACCAATCCCATTTCCTTGACCACCGACTCACCAGCAAGTCTTACCCTTGCTTCTGGAGAGCTCTACTACATCTGTACCTTCAGTGGTCACTGTGCCAACGGACAGAAGTTGGCCGTCAACGTTACTGGAACTACATCTTCCCCTTCTCCGGCTCCCACCGTGACTCCTCCAGCTTCGTTGCCGGCTCCGGTTCTTTCTCCAGAGCCAAGCAGCAGTGCTAGCCCCCCTGCACCTTCTTCCCCGGCACCAAGTCCCTCAACCGGACCCACTACTTACACTGTCGGAGACGTCGCCGGATGGAACGTGCTGGGAAACGATACTTACACCGTTTGGGCATCTAACAAGACCTTCTACGTCGGTGACATTCTTGGTAAGTTCATTGATCCAAAACTCCGGCATACTCTGCTTTTAATTAGTAGAAAAAACTGTTTTTATTTGTAGTTTTTGTTGGAGTTGTTAAATATTTAAAATATTTTTGATATATTTTGTTAATTTTTATCAGTATCCATATTAATTTTTATATTTTTTAATATTTTAAATTTTTATTAAATATATAATTTTTTTTTAAAAAAATGTTAATATATTCATCAAAATGTCCCTATTTTGATATTTTAATCCTTAATTTTGTTACAAAACACAACAAAAATCGTTAAAGATGCTTATTCTCGATCCGTAAAACTACTTTAGCAAGTGCTTCTCTAAAAAAACAAATGTTTTTACAATTTTTAAAGCAACTTTGATCTATTTTAACAAAAACAAAGACTTTTGATTTGTTTGAAAGATCTAAATATTGTATCATCTAGCTAGTTAAAAATGTTTTGGAGCTACACATTAACGTGGTTAATTGTATCAAATTAATCATGGGTCTAACATGGTGCATTATTTGTTTATTGCAGTGTTCAACTTCTTGAATAAATCACAAAACGTGGCTGTAGTGACCAAGACAAATTACGAGTCATGTAACACCTCCAGCACACTCTTTCTCTACTCAAACCCACCCGTCAGAATCACACTCGACAAAGCCGGTGAGATCTACTTCATCAGCACTTTATCCGACCATTGCAACCAAGGCCAGAAGCTCGCCATCAACGTCAGCAGCAGCACCGCCACACCGACCTCCGCCCCGGCTCCTTCTCCAACCAGCGGCTCATCAGCCCCTACTCCAAGCACTAGTGCTGCCACCCCACCAAGCACCGGCACCACCACTCCAACCACCTCTGGACCATCCAGTGACGTCACCCCACAGCCATCACCTAGCACCGCGACATCTCTCGGCGTTGCTGGCCTATCCGCCACCTTCTTGTCCATCGCTGTAGCTTTGTTCATGTTTTAAGTAAATTAATCTGTGACGGTATACAGTTGATTTTATTCGTGTGTAATTCATTTTAGACGACCACAGCTAGTGTGATTGTTATTGTTATTATACAGATTGATCATCTTCATTGTCCATGAATAATCAATAAAGCTGGTTTTGACATTTCAGCTTAATCGTAACTTCGTTTTTTTTTCTTTTCTTCGCACAATAAAAGATTGAACTAGAACATTTCGTTTCAGATTTCTCTGCCTACTTTTTTCCCAACCGATTTTTTTTTGTTTTGCTTGACCTGACGAACTCAAGAGAAAATTGTAAACGTTTGAGTCTGACCTCTTTGACACGGTGCAAGATTTCTTTGTCTTTGTATCACTTTCAAAAGCATGATCCATTCCACTTGCGACAGGCGTAGGTCATGACCATTTTCTAAGCTATTCATGTGAAATATGAGAAAATATCCATTTTAGAGAGGCTATCTAACCAAATGAGGCACCATTTGAAAACGTCTAATTCATACACTGTTATATATATATATTATTTAATATGAATCTCTACTACAATAAAGGGAGAAATACGTAAACGATAACTTTATTTTAGCTCTAGACGGACCCGGAATAATTCGCCATAAAGAAGAAATGACTCTTAACCTTGAAGTTTAGCTGTCACTATATGTAGATATATGATACTTATGGCAAAACTGAGCTATTGCATACTGCTGTGAGAGCTTTTGCAATTGGCCAGCCGGTTTGTGGAAATTTCAATGACGACCTTATCATATACATAGGTTTGGGTCTGATTCGAAGCATTATAAGCTACATTACCACATGGCATATGCAGCATCCCAAAAAGCAACAAGGGAAAAACTCGAGAAGTGTCACTTGGCTCAAATTGATAGCCTGGAGACCCCTCAGATATAGGGTCTTTGTCCCATTACATCAAAATCGATCGGAATCAATTTAAAAATGGCCATACTTTGTCCATGCTCGGACGAAATCAACTTTGGTTGTTAAACATTTCTCTTAAGTTTGATTATTACGCGGTGAGGGGTGGTACCTTCATCTATCTTATATCTTTATTTTTTAATTTTTTGATTATAAATATTAAATATGTTAAAAAGTTATCTAATTATAAATTAATATTTATTATTATTATTTTTTTAAAAAAGTTTACCATATTTACATTATAATTAGATAAACTGTAATTATAACTATTGTAATTAAGTAATCAAACACATAAATATCATATTTAAACAATTTTAATCAAACAGAAAACCTTAATTATCATATTTCAACAATTCCACAGCAAGAAAACACAGATTAATTCATATCAAACATGGTTAGTTCTCAACTAGGGTTGATTGGCTTCTCGCTTCTCGTTGTAGCAGTGGCCTTACTGAAGGGTGTCACTGCTGATAGCTACACCGTCGGAGAAGATTTAGGCAGGAATATTCCTCCGGCCGGTTCAGTTGCCTACTCCACCTGGGCCGCCTCGAAACAATTTCAGCTTGGTGACGTAGTCGTAAGTTACTAAATCTCGATCATCTTTTGAAGTGGTCATTCTGATAACTTGATATGAAAGTTGGTAACTAATATGCTTAACATTTTTTTGTTGCAGACCGCACACGGTGCCTGAAGTGACAGCGGCTGATTTTTCCAGCTGCACAAAGTCGAATCCGATCGCTCTCTATGATTCTAGCCCGGCGAGAATTACATAATTGAGCTTGCTTAACGGAACTCGGTACTTCATCTGCACTGAGGACAACCACTGCAGAAGGTGACTGGTGGAGATGGAACAGTGCTTCTTCTCTCACCATTGGCACTGCTTGCCTTGTCTGCAGTCATCTCTACCGTAGTCGTATTTTCTTGAACTGTATTTAGTTGTACCTTCATTATGTGATTGCTGTATTCCATTGGACAAATTGGTTGGTTCTTCGATTCAATGTATATAAATTATTCCCCTTCAATGTTTGGTCCAACTTGATATTCGCTAATAAACGAGTGTATGAACTGGTTAGCTAGAAAAAAGCCACCTAATGAATATTGATATGGAGCACGTACTCGAATATTGAAATACATATGGCAGATTGATCCAGGCACAAAACCAATTAAGTGATTGAATTCATTGAAATGTTGATTAAGGTTGAAAACTTTGGAGATCCAATAGTAGTCGATCAAATAACTGGTTTGAAATGTTTCGTTTCAGAAAATAAATAGTTTGTTACAATAAGTAGTAGTGACAATCGTAATCCAATTTAATGTTTTGTTTTTAGTTTTGGTAGTGTTCGTTTTTGTTATATGAATTGATCAATAAGGTTGGAACGTTCTGCTTTGCGTGCTTCACTTAAACTCGAAACCAAAGCACCCAGCTAGACTAGGATACAAGATGTGTATGAGTATCATAGGCAGGTTATCACTGAAGCTTGCAGATTCATAGACCAAGTGTGCTTCGTTTCTTTGACCCGTCTCCATTTTCTTCAATTTGACTATGTTTTCCTCACACCTTAAAATATGTCTTGAATCAGACATAAACTCTAATTTAACAAGGATTATTAAATTAGTCTATTATGCTTGGTTGTGTTTGTTGAGCATACCATTCGGGAGGGTATATATATACCTATTAGATTATTAACCTAGAGTGTGTGGTATTTTATTATCTGTAATCCGTTTTCCTCAATGATTAATAAAACTGTTCTTCTCTACCTGTGAATGTAGCTAACACCTTGTTAGTGAACCACGCAAATCTATATTCTTTTTTACATTCGTTATAACAGTATATTTGTTACGGGATAAGGTAAAATTACAGTGAACAAGATATGATTCCCCTTCAGGGCAGACCACGGGTGCCTTCTCTCTCATTTGGTAGCTGAGAAATCTTCAAAATCAATAAATCATGAACCCGAGATTCCTCATAGGCTGATTGAAAAGAAAAGATTTAGAAAGAAAATACCTGAGACCTGAAATAAAATTGGGCTGCCACCAAGTCGTTTCAGTTAGGCGATGGAGTTTGTAAGTCGTCTTACACTAATTAGTTTTATCAGCTTGGTTTTATGTCCAGTTTTTACTAATTTTTCTGTCTTCTATGTTGCAGTATTCAACTGGACTGGAAATCATAACGTGGTAGAAGCAACTAAGGAAGAATATGACAACTGCATTGACCTGCAATCGTATTTTGGTAGTCCGGTGAGCATAGAACTTATGCTGGCTCTCATTACTATTTCTGCACCGTTGGCGACCACTGTGAGCAAGGCCAGAAGGTAACCATCACTGTAGGATCCTCCTCAACCACAGCCTTCAGGCGCCCATGCTACTGTTGCATCTTTGTTACTCGGGCTCATCAGCTCCGCACTAGCCGTTTCCTTCTTCACTTACATGTGATGGATTCATGCAACTGATTCTGTCATCAAGTCTCCTATACATGTAATTAGAAAAAAATTTCAGTTTACACTCCTAAACTTTAAGTTTAAAATCAGTCTCATACCTAAATTTTTTATTTAATCAGTTTCATACCTAAACTTTATTTTTAATTTGGTCCACATCAGCATTTTTGACCAAACATGACGTCATATTTGGTCAAAATTAATGTTATTTTAAAAGTTTAGATATGAAACTGATTAAAAATAAAGATAAGATATGAAACTGATTTTAAATTAAAGTTTAGGTATGAAACTAATTAAAAAAAGCTTAAGTATGAAACTAATTTTAGACCTAAAGTTCAGGAGTGTAAAATGAACTTTACTCATGTAATTACAATAAACTGATCCTCGATCATCAATAGGATCACATAGTCAGTGATAATGTAACATCATACTGTACAAATCTTTTCAATAAAAATGGTATTGATGCCATCAAAGTATTGCTAGCACAGTATGCTCTCTTCTGCTGTAACTTTGCAATATGTATCCCAACTACAATGAACTGGTTCAAAAATCACAGCTGTGAGCTTATTCAACGTTCATGATTTGCAAGGGCACGCAACATGTTTTCTTGCAATATTTCAACAAAGCAAACCTTATTAAGTGGCCCAAGTCCTGTATTACCACCGAAAGCCTATAAATATACACCAGCTTACTAATCTAATCTCACATCCAACTTCCAGCAATTGATATATCTTCTGTAGATGAACTTAGATACAAGGTACAAGTGAAATGGGAAGCTACAGGGATACGTATATGAGAGCTTGCTTAAGCTTTGTGGTTGTTTTGCTGTAGTTGGTGACAGCTTGGGATGGACTCTTCCCCCAACACCACCACCTACTCCGATTGGGCTGCCTCTAAGACGTTTCAGTAAGGCAATGCAGTTAGTAAGTTCTTCGACACTAATTAGTTTTAAACTTCTAACAGCATGCTTTACAGTATCAGTAATGGTTCTGTCTTCTGTATTACAGCATTCAGTGTACCGGAAATCATACTATGCAGTATGCATGACAATATGAAAACTGCAGTGACCTGACCCGTGGGATAAGTGATGGAATTCAAAAAATCGTGACTCTTGATTCTGATGGCTCTCTCGCAAATACTTCGTCTGTCCCGTTGGCCAAAACTGTAAGCAATGTATGAAGATGACCATCACTGTAGAATCCTCGACTTCAGCTCCCCATGCTGCTGTTGAATCCTTACAGGGCTCATCAGCTCCACACTCGTCATTTCCTTCTTCACATTCATTTGATAAAAATCGATGTCAGCAATGCAATTCTGTCAGTCTTTGTAATATATTGATGTTCGATCCTCTAGTAACTTGGATATAGGAACTGCATCTCTCAGCTGTCTGTTTAGTTTCGGTTGTAGTAGGGGTTTCGGTTTGCAAATTTTTCCTTTTCTCTAAACAAAAATGGGATGTTGCCATCCAAATGTAGTTAGCGCAGTATGTTCTCTATTGCAGTGACTGCCATGCAAACATAACTGAAGAACACACTTGCGACTCAAAAACTAAACTAAACTACACACGGGTTACTGCCTGCCTAAAGAGTTCAATTCCATAGCATTCAATAATCACTACCCTCGTTAAAACCAACATATTCTCTCTGTACAATTCTAAATTCTCCAGTTTGAATCTCTCATATAAATAGCCTTTATTTGCAAGGCCAAGACACAGCGAGCACTTCTGTTCTTTAGAGGGACTGAGGGAAGAACAGTACCACAGACACTTCTGCTCTTATTTGTACTGGTTCTCACTACATTTCTACTGTGGGTGGCAACTGGGAGCAAGGCCAGAAGGTCGAAAATATTGGATCCCATAAGGCTCTATGCTTCTTCATCTCTAACCCATCATCGTTGTCCCTTTATTTGGGGTCACACCAGACTAGTCTTTTCTTTCTTCCAATAAATCATATACATCAAAGTGTACCAATATTCTGAAGTCACAACAATGCCCCACGCATGATCTTTTCTTGATCACTCAGTATCAAACCTTTATATACAACCTCAGTGTCTTTTCTCAGACATCAAGTTTTTCAATGATCTTATTCATAGTCACATGTGAATTCAACAAACAGAAAACAAAAACTCAGGTACCTTCTCCTATGGAGAATAGCTATCCTACCTACACCAAAACCCAAGGAGATAATAGACCTCCCAGATACAATTCAGCCTGGCTTCCCCACAACATGGTGTGCAGGGTACCCCATAAACCTAAACTATTTCTGACAACAAAGGATTTCTTTAGAGACCTTCAGTATTTGATTATTTTTAGAACAATATAAAGTACGATAATGATCTTTAGATGCTGTACTTTGATCAGATAATGACACAGCAAAGCTATAATCCATCATAAAACAAGATAAATAGCAAAGGTTTTTCTCTTACAGCTATAACAGAATAAATGTTGATGACCATTCCAAAATCAAAAGGATTCAATCTCATTATTTAAAATTTCAAACTATAGGAACTGTCAGTCAATAACTAAACAAACTTAAGGAAAAAAAATCCTTACAACTTATAATAACAACAGTTCGTTTGGTCCTGGAGAGAGGAAATTGTGAGGAAAAAACCGATGTTTTGCATTGAAGTCCTCAAAAACTGACGTTCCTATGCTATCATATTAAACAGTACCGAATACTCCAATAGATTTTTATACACAATACTTGTTTCTATCATTTTCATTCAACTTATTGAAAATCTAAGTAATTCAATATTAGCTGTTCTTAGTAGTTTCAGTCAGATATCCAGAAAAGTTTCATGTTTCAACCTTGATCTATGTTGCCTATGCATTGATCGATAGCATGAACTTATATAAGGAGCAAGTAACATGAACTTTTGAAATTTCAAAATCAGAGCTAGATAAGAACAGAGTTCTCATAAAAGGATTGAACTTTAGAGCATATATACTACAAAAGAAAAGAATGCCTACAAACCTGGCCCTGTAAATCGACCAGGAAACCGGTTGGGCTGGCCAGGTGGCTTGCTGAAAAATTGCCCATCCTCTTCATTGTTACTAAAAGTTGCTTTGCGCTTCCTCAAAGTTGCCTCCAAACTCCGATCTTCACCCTCTGAATTCCACATGTTTGGAGTAGATTCGGAGGGATCATAAGCAGTCTTAGTAGGAAAGAAACAGAACTCCTTACTCATAGATGGTGAATAATTGTGGAGCCTTCCATCCTCTTGAGAATTACCCGAACCAATATCTTCCGTTTCACTGGCCAAGCTTCTATCAGTACATAAATGTGAGACAGGACCCAATCTCAAAGATAAATCATATCCTGCATCCCATGGCTTGTCCTGGATGTCCACGACATTTACTTGGGGAATTCTGTGCGACACATTTTCAGCCCTTCGAAGGGTGAAAATGTGCTTCTTGGTAGGCTCCTGAATTGATGTAACTGGTGTACCAACATATATAGTTCTAGAATGTACATTCTCAGGGACCTGTAACTGTGGTGCTTCAGTTGGATAGCTAAATCCATGATACAATGGGTATACTGAACCTAAGTTCAATTGGTTGTTGGTTGACATTCTGATTACCTGGTTATGGCCAACAGGAACATTCTCAACTGAAAATGGGTAATGCCGAGGGTTACTCAGGTTACTACTCTGGTTGGCATGACTATGGGATTCTGGGACCAAATGCACAGAATTCACAGTTGAGGGTCTTGCAAAGTTCGATTGATTTCCCGGGCGATGTGGAGGAGAAAACGGAGGACGTCTTTCATCAGATGGCCTATCCAAAACCCTAGTGGGTGGAGAAGGTGGTTCTTGTGGTCTCAACATGAGGTAACTCCTTGGATTACTGTGTCGTTGGCTTCTTGAAGCTCTTACAGCGTGACAGCCCAAATTAAGCGCAGCTGGCACAAAGAGTCACCACAATACACATACGAAATCACACTTCTAGTGTGTCCATTTTTGCACATAATTTCTGCTTGCAGAACTAAACTAAAGCTTCTACACTAAAAGTAACAACAACCCACAAAATGCAATATGCAATGGTACCTTCAACACACGGCGGCAAATGGTCCCCGGTTTCGTTGCCCTCCTCTCTTCGAATAATAGTGTTAATTGCATCATTTGCTCTATCCCACAGTGTATCGGAATTGATGTACTCAGCCTAAGCAATAAAACACTAACTAAAATGAGTAAAGAACACAAATTGAGTAATATTTTTAACTGAAAACAAGTTCAATTGAAAAGAAGCACCTCTGAATTGGCTTTGGAGTACATGATTTCCTCTGCTCTCAAAACCACCAGGGGCAACTTCTCCTGCCACTCCTTGTTGTTCTTGGTTTTGGCGCTGTGAACCTCATTGACAGCCCTGAATCAAAACAAGGTGGGCAATCAACAAAATGTACAAAAGCAGAGACCTTTCCACCCACAGAAACCCAACAAACCAAAATCAAAACATGGTGGGCAATCAACCAAATGTACAAAAGTAGAGAGACCTTTGCAAAGAAAACCAACAAAGCATAGAAAACCCAGAATCAAAACATGGTAAAATGTACAAAAGCAGAGACCTTTACACAGAAAATCAACAAACAAAAGAGAACCCATAAGAAGAAGAAACCTGAAAATCTGCTGAATGATGGAGCCTCTCATGGGTTGGTGCCTATCGCTGTGCCAAGCTCGCCTGACGCACTCATAGGGCCTTGGACCTGGCCTTGGCATCTTAAACAAAAAAAGCAGCAAATGGTTTAGGTTCAGAAGGTGAAGAAAGATTGAGTCCTTGGGGTGAGCTAGAGGGTCATGGAGCTTTAGGGAGTGATGGGTTTTAGTTTTGAAGTTGTGGGTTTGTCACTGTTTCTTCCCCCACCTCCTTTTTATTCATTCTCTAAGTTTGTGCAAAGGGACAGTTTTGGTTACATGGGGAGAGAGGAAAGGTAGCTTTCCAATGCTTTTGTTTCTTCCCCCAATAATTTTAGAGAAGAGTTTAACCATGATAGTGTCTTTTCTGAAGTTGAGTGATGGGGGTCACCCTAGAAGAGAGAGAAAGTGAGAGGCTTGTCGTTATTGTGGCTTTGTGGGTGGGTATCAAATTGTTGTTTGTTGCCTGAGTTTGTCCCTCACCATTTACACATTTAGCAATTTGGCCCAGCTTGGCCAGACCCCAAACATAAGCTTAGAAATTTTCGCCAAAAAAAAACATAAGCTTAGAATTGACACCCTAGCTATATCTTACTTAAGTTTCGCTCAAATGCGTGAGCCGTTTGCTGGACGGAACGAGACGATCGAACGATAGCTGTCTAATCTTTAATGAATTGATCATATCCATTTAAGTCTGTTTAATCCTGTCAGTTTGATCAATTCATTAAAAATCAGACGACTGTCGCCGTTTCGTCCCGTTTCACAAACGGCTCCCGCACATAAACAGTCCTGATTTTACTTAGCCAGATTCACAATCATAATGCATTATGCATCTGTTATCCTCCAGAAATTTAAATAATGGTAACAAAATTTAGGTCAGATTTTAGTGTCACAGATACCCATTGGAAGATGAGACAAACAAGATTTTGGTTCTAAGATCACCCTTTATTAGTCTTAAATTGTGATGGATACCTCTTATCCATAGCACTTGAGTAAGAGTAGGACCTGCAAAATGTGATTGAAGAACTCCATGAAGCTCAACTGTGTGCCTTAACCTCCCCCATTGGTGGATTGGTGGTCCACCGCGATCCGTATACACCGTTGGATGCATTGCTATCGTCAGGAGTTGTTGAGATTGACGCATCCAAACAGTACCTCTAGGTTCGTCTCTTAGGCCGTAGTGCTTTCAAGCACTGCAGCTCATGGTGTTTATGTTGGTATTGATATCGTAGCAGAAAATATGCAGAAATCTTACCTTAGCTCCACTATTTCATTTCATAAAAAGAAAAGGAGAAACATACTCTTTTTTTTTTTCTGCAGCAGCTACATCTCTGTATATTAAGCGAAGTAAGGTAGATTACTGTTGACTTCGCCTCTGTCTTTACAGTATTTATCAAACTGTCCAGCCATGAGTTTATCATTTTATCTCTCAGTTTTTACTACATTACAATTTTTTTCTCTGTATTTTCATTATTTGAATAATGAATTTACAATTAATATTATTATTATTATTATAAAATTCTTCTCATTATTTTTTGCATAAAAACCACTTAAAAGTTTAAGTTTTGCAACTCATTTTTGTTTGGATCAGAGGAATTTTATATTTTTGAATTGTAAGAGCTGAAAATTACATTTTTAATAATAATAATAATATTAATTATTATAACAATCATGCTCTTTGTTTTGAAAAATAATATTTGTTATAATACTCATTACCTCTCCTTTTTATAGGTAGAAGATTGTGAATTCGACTCATGAATTTATAATAGTTGATGAATAATAATAATAATCAAAATGAAATCAAGTCTGCTCTAAACCTAAATAATTGTGTTGAAACACATTTAGGGTTTAAAAATAGTGAGGGTAATTTTTTTTAAAAAAAAATCATGGTTAATTTAAATACGAGGTTAATATCATCTCAAACAATTGTGTTATTTTTAGTTGAGTTTGAAAGAGTTGTTGCACACTATTAATCAAATTATCATAAATTTCATAATAATTAATGGAACTGGTAAGACACACATCGACACACACGAAGCGCTTGTGAGAGGCTAGTCTCTATATATAAAAGGGATGGGGTTCTACTGTTCACGTGAACAGTACCCCCATTGCAGCCACTTTTTTCTATTCAGTTTGTTTTTTCGGGTCCAGCCTTTAGTTTTTCGTTTATATATAGCTTCAGTTTTGTCTCTCAATTTAATTTGTGATTAAATCTAATAGGTTTCAAAGCAATATTAACAAATATATGACCAAATCTCAAACACATTGGATTTAAGGTTTAAGGGTTAGAGATTTAGGATTTAGGAGTTCAAATTTAAGGTTTATGCATATTAACAAATATATGACCAAATCTCAAACACATTAAATTTAAGATTTATGGGTTATAGATTTAGGGTTTAGGGGTTTAGGGTTAGGAGTTCGGATTTAAGGTTTAGAGGTTGTGCTATTTTATTTGAGTTTCAGAGAGTTGTTGTATAATATTAACCGAACTAGCAAAAACGCAATTCGGTTAGACAACCAATATTAGGGCTAACTTCATCTCAATTAAATGCATTTATTTTTATTTGAGTTTTCATAGAGTTGTCACGCAGTATTAATCAAACTACCAAAAATTACACAATAAAAATTTGTCTGATAAAAACGCAATTCAGCACACACGCAGTCACGAAGGCTAGTTAATGTAAACCCTTTGCATTGAGTATTCACACCACCCTGACAATGTCCGTTCTTGAAAATGGCTCTACAGTAACTATTGTGCACACGGGGTGTTCTGTAGTCTGCACGAGGCCGAGCTTTTATTATGACAAAAAGTCTTCAGAATCTTGAAACTTCATGACAAAAAGTCATTAGCTCATTGTGTGAAGTACACCGCAAACAATAAGTAACATAACAGCTCCCGGTTCTATAGTTTCAAAGTGCACACTTGTTACTGTACAGCCGGTTTTTTTGGTTATGATGGAATTCATTCAGCAGGCAGTAGCCCAAAGAGCCAAAAGCTCAATTACATAAGAACAATAAATAATTCCTTTAGTCCAGATAAGAACTAGTAACAGAAAGAAGTGACTAAAACGAGATGAGCGGCTATGCTACTCCCGCAGTCCCGCTTCTGACTAGGTTGCCGCTGGCGGACATGGGAGACCTTCATTCCGTAGGACCAAAGCTAGAGAAGGTGGTGGCGTTGTAGCCCATCTGTGAAGACCCATCCTCGATTTGGCAAGCGAAGCCACTTCATGAGCAGCTCGATTCGTTTCACGGGGAATCCAATCCCAAGTAATAAAATCAAACCATTGACTTCTCTTTCTAATCTCATCAATGATAGGAAATAATCTTCAATCCTTACACGCAGAATTTGATCGAATTAGAGTGATGATCCCCAAAGCATCAGATCGCACTTGGACGATTTTCCTTCCCAAGGCTGTCGCTCTTTTAACTCCAAGTAGAACTGTCTGAGCCTCAGCAGCATAAGGCGAAGCACTGCTGAAATTCAAAGAAACACAATCCAGGAGACATCTTGTATTAGATCGAATCCAACCCCCAATCCAGAAGGGCCTATCTTTGTCCATGACGCATCGCAACACATCCGCAATTCCACTCGGAGGAGGCTGCCACTTCAAAACAACAGAGTGATCTCTAGTAGTGTTCACTACCAGATCGTCGGTTAAAGTCTTAGCCGACGAAGCGTCATCAGGAAAAAGCCGTTAGTCAAGATTTTAGCTAACGAAATTATTGTTCATCATCGGCTAAAGTCATTTATTTAGCCGACAAAAAAAATTTTCGTCGCTTAATTTCTGAACTTTAGCCGACAAATTTTTAGACCTTAGCCGACGAAATTTTATTAAATTTCGTCAGCTATAGCTATTATGTTTATTTATTTATTAAACTTTAGCCGACGAATTTTATTTATTTTTTAAACTTTAGCCGATAAATTTTAGGGTAATTCGTCTGCTATAGTTATTATTTTTTTTAAACTTTAGCCGACGAATTTTAATAAAATTCGTCGGCTATAGTTATTATTTTTTTAATATTTTTTTAACTTTAGCTGACGAATTTTATTAAAATTCATTGGCTATAGTTATTTTATTTTTTTCATAATTTTTTTTCTTTTTTTTTCTTGTATTTTTTATTAAAATTTTTTTGTTTCTTTTTTTCGTTTTTACACCGATGATGGAGAAGAGGAGGATCGGAGGAGAAGAGGAGGAGCAAGGCTAGGAGGAGAGAGAAGCTAGGGGAGGAGGAGAAGGCTAGGAGAGAGAGAGGATAAGGATTTAGAGGAGGAGTAGAATGATTTAGAGGAGGAAGGAGGAGGAGAGAATTTAGAGAAGGAGAAGGAGGAGGAGTATGTTGTTGCCGTTGGAGGAGGAGGAAGATGAAGAGGAAGAGGAAGAGGAGGAGAAAAATGAAAGATATAAAAAATTTTGAACTTTAGCCGACGAAATATCCTAATTTTATCGGCTAAAGTTCAAAATTTTAGTCGAAAAATTTCAAAATTTTAAAATTCCCCACCAAAAATTTTGAATTAAATTTAGCCGACGAATTTTAATAAATTTCGTCGGCTATAGTTATTTATTTATTTATTTAACTTTAGCCGACGAAATTAGGGTAATTCGTTGGCTATAGTTATTTATTTATTTAACCTTAGCCAATGAATTACCCTAATTTCGTCGGCTATATTTATTTATTTAACTTTAGCCGACGAATTACCCTAATTTAGTCGGCTAAAACCCTAAACCCTATATGTAGAAGCTTCAAACGAAAAAAAAAGTCGTGAAATAAGATATAACCGGAATGGTGAAATACGTCTAAGATTGAAAAATCAAGTAATTCTGGTAAAGTCCTGGTGCCGGTAGTTGCGGTTAACGTAATTTTCCATTCTTTCTCCCTAGCGGTAGCCCTATCTCTGGTGGTTATTTTTCATAAAATTTTAATACCACTGGTTGCGTCTCATTGATTTGAAACTATTTTCAGTTGAAGGTCCGGGAAAAATACGTAATTTAGACGGTCAAATGACTGTTTCCGTGTGTTAAGGGGTTTGACTTACGAGATTGATTGTAAGGATCGAGCCCTTAACGTTGTCAGATTAAGTTGAATTTTTTCCTATAGACATATTTCAACATAATGATCATATCAGACGGTCGGAATTTTTTTTCTCAACTTTGATCATCGGAATCACAAGATGCCTACTAATGTTGTATAACTTGTTTACTAAGCTTTAAGTAAATGTTCCGTTTCTAAAACAAACTCTACGTAGAAACTTCAAACGTAAAAAAGTAGTGAAATAAGATATGACCGGAATGGTGAAATATATCTACGGTTAAAAAATCACGTAATTCCGGTAAAGTCTCGGTACCGATAGTTGCGGTCAATATAATTTAAGGGATTGACTTACGGGTACACCAAATCCGATTATGATATATCTTTTCAATTGACATGTATATATGATCACGTTCATTGACTATGGCTTTTCTCTGCCAAGATTTTAGTTCTCTGGGATTAGAGAGGCTACATGGTTTAAACATTTTATGAACAACCTTGAACCTTATTGTGACTGGTTCACATTAAAGAAAGTTGAAGGAAGTTCCTCACCTGAAGTACAGATGCATGAATATACTCCGCCGAGATTTCGATTCTCCCAACTCTCTTTGTTCACCAAGGATGTATCATGTATGCAAGTGAATTCTTTTCTTAACTGTTTGAATATTTTTTTAAGGTATTTCTAGTGGTTTCTCTCAAAATTGACAACCAAAGAGACTATTTCACGTCGAGCAACTGGCTTGACCCTAGCCACATGAAATTTAACCAAATTGGGATTCAAACTCAGGTGAAAGGTCCCAACATGCCATTCGTTCCAACTTGAAGGGCTGAGTTTGCCCACCCGACCACTCCATGTGGTTGGTTTGAATATTAATTATGTAGCTTAGAGTAAGAAACATCTCTCTTAAACTAAAACATTCATCCAACACTTAGTGGGGATTCACATTCCAAGAAACATCTCTCTTAAACTAAAACATTCATCCAACACTTAGTGGGGATTCACATTCCAAGTGCATCTGATCATGAACAGTTGAACACATGCCCTCGGCCTTCCTCCTCCTCATCCTTATCCTCTTCTTCTCCATGTGTCTCGCTTTAAATGTAAATTCATACATGTTGTGGCGCAAGCATAACGTATACTATGTAGTATAGTAAAAGTGAAAAATGGTGATTGAGAATGATAAGCCTAAAAATAAACTTATAAATAAACCTTATAATCACAATTAAGTTGTCGATGGTAGTATAGGAAAGTAGGGGTCTCCCACAGAGGGTTGTGTCTAAATCACCAATCTAATACTCGATCTAAACTAAAAACCTAATCTGTCCGATCAGAAATAACTGATCGATAGACGACTCTAAACTACTTCAAAAACAACGACGAAAATTTACAGACACAAACTAGACATACTAAACTAACTACTGTCAAAGTTTCACGAATTTTAGGGTTGATTTACTAGGCTAAATAAATACGACAATACAGAGAACATAAAACCTACGAAAATAAAAGAATGTTTTTGGGTTTTGAAATAGTTAAAAAAAACAATAGCTAGGAATAACCATACACCACTAGAACATATTTCACCAAAGATTTGTCAATCTACATGCTCCTATTCAATCGTATGTCTTTATCCAAGCTAAGCCAATGATGTGTTGAACTTAACCTATCAACCTTTCTCACTTGGTATGTTAAGAGAATGATGTTTTCAACTTAACTTAGCTTCTAACATGAAATCTAGAGTGATGTTCTCACACAGCTCTCATATAGAAGTCATTAAGATCGAAAAAATTATGAATAAAGCTAGGTAATTTTGATACTGATGATGTCATAATCACCTAGATGTCAATCCATATGAATGAGGCTCAAGTCACTTATGTGCTACTCTAGATAATATGCTTGACATGATGATCAAAACACAAAATCATAACAATAAAACCCTAGCATACTTGTTACGTTTGCAACCATAATAAACAAAACCAGAATTTATCAATGGGAAACCAATGAATCAATAAACATTCAATATTCAAGAAACAATAAAATCAACACCAAAATCTTGGTTTACACATGTCTAGGGCCGGGCCTAGAATGTAATGTCTAACACTATTACATTCATCACTTGGTTTCACTAACAAAAGGGCATCGAATCGTTTAACTAACAGCGACGACTTCAATTTACAAAAAACAGAGAAGAGAAAAAAACTCATTACACACGATTAAGTTTTAACCTTCCAAGGAGTTTAAAGCTTTACCCTTTCACTACAACGACTGCAGTTGATTGAAAACCAACATTGCTCAAAGTGAAATGACAGGACTGAGTGTGTTTATGCTGTCATGGAACACCCACGTAATGACTAAGAACACAGTGTGATGTGTGACGGACCTAGCCATTCAGTCACCACATTTGGTCCATGCAGCGCTCCCCCATCTAGGAGCCAACCTTATCCATCGGGACAACATACTGGTTTCGCCATACCTTGGGCTCATCAGGGGATCGGCTCTAGACCCCAACTAGTTTGTGTAGGGATGGTATAATCCCCTCTTCAGCGTCAAGTCCTCGACTAGCGACAAGCTCCCCAAACTTAACCTGGTCAGCCTGCCTGAACTCCGAAGGGACAGCACATATGCTTCTACACTCCGTGATCTGGGAGCGCAATCCTACCAGTATTTCCCACAGTAGACACTTCCGAAAACGGGACGTGACATCCTCTCCCACCCAACATGGTGTACATCCTCGTACACGGCACCCGCAGCACGCATTTCTATTCGCACCACGATGCTCGAGAGACAAAAGGAGTTTTCCAAAAATTGCCCAACATAGCTCCGCGTCAGACTTCAATCCAATCCTCACTTCGAGTGACCCTGCCTACTCGACCCCTTCCTTCGGGGACCCCCATCTTCTCGGGGACACGACGACACGTGTGAGCGCTCGGCGACAACGGACTTCCATCTGATCCTCACCTTTGAGACATTGTTAGGAAATAGATGGCTCATGTGCATAGCACGAGCTGTTTATGATAATCAGTTGTCTTAGTTAATTAAGTTGAGTTAGTTTAAGTACCCTAATTAGCTGCATGCATGTGTGGCACGTGATAGCTAGGATAATGTGTTATATATGTGAGGGTCATCCCAATTTGGGAGAATCGATTATGAAATATACTTGAAGCTTTAATTTTCTTTCTACGTTTCATTTCCTTTTCTTAGTTCTTCAACCATTTCCTCTAAACCCAGAAGTTAGGATGAGTATCCTAACATGATGCAGGTCTAGAAACTAGAAACTAGAAACTCAGATCTCCCAGGGGATGTCTATCAAGAAGGGACGAGGGAAGGCAGGGATGTCTATCAAGAAAGAACGAGGGAAGGCAGAACGAAGAATTTCATTATCATATTGATAAGTATAACAGGGTAATCAGGCTACCATTTCACAAGCAAGTTTCTTCATTGGTGACAACAGACGTGTTGTAAATGCTACTCGGCTGAATTTTCCCTCACTGAAGACTCAGAAAATTGTCTTAAGTCCCTGATTTCATCTGCTCAAGTAATATGACAGGTGCATAAGGCCGTTCAGATAACAAACCCCTCAAAACTCCCAGTACCCATTAAAAGAATCTCTTGCGACAACGAGCAGATCCAAGCTCCTCATACTCAGCCTTGGTAACACACATTGCTTCAAAATCAGGACTCGATGCCAAAACTGACCCCCCTCGCCAAACACCAAGTATGGGGCTGGAATAAACATGGCAAAACTTCAATAAAAGGGAAGTATGTACATGCGTATTGTTATGAGTTAGGAGGAAACGTACTCTTCTTGAGGAGTTATCTTCACTTGATACTCGTCAGGCACAAGTGGCCGCAGCTCCCTTTCTCTATAATATCAATACAAAGATAAGTTCAAATGTATGTTTTAGTACGTATTAACCCTATAAACTTAAACGGAAAGAAGATCAGTGCTACAGTCTTCAGCAAGTCGAGGAAACAACGTGCTTCCTCCAGTTAAAATGATTCTGGCAAAACAGACAGTCACAGTAATCAGTATTATAAGACAACCAAAATTATAAAAGCCAACGAAAATTTCAAAATGCTTGGAAAGAAAGTAAGCAAATTATAAGACAAACCCAAATCAGCGGGATGGAAGATCATCTCCGGCACAAGGAACCCTTCATTTGTCAATCAAATTCCTACACACAAAACCACCAAACAGCTAAAAAATATGGACAAACCAACCACAGCAATGCTCTAGCTCAAAAAATCACAAATGACAGCAGACTTACATTCTTGCTCAAATCAATCTTCTTTCGCTCCTCCACCGCAACTTCACCCCTGTCCACATCCATCTTCTTAGCCACTTCTTGAACCGAATCACCGTCTCCGACCTCCAAGTACCTCTTTGCCTCTTCAGGGTCTATAACATACCCTTGCGTATGCGTAACACCATCCGGCAACACACATGCACACCTGAAAGCATTCTCCTTTCCATGCTTCCTACACAAACCCAAAACCAAAATCACCCCCAATTCAACACCCAACACAACAGATCACATCAAAACTAAATTGTATCATAAACCCTAAACCTTAAACCCTATAAAGACACATACTTTCCTATCTGTAAATAACGAGGAACATTCATGGAGACAAAGCAGAGCTTCTCCTTCACATCATCAATCAAAAACGTCTCGTCCATAACACTGACCGATCGATACGAAACAAGCTCCTTGAGGTAGTTAGTCAACGCCTTTCCGCCGAGGTCAACTCTCTTGGCGGCCTAGTTGATCGGGAAGTTCTGAAACACCGAATTGGTAGTTGATCGTTTTGGCAACTTGGGGTAGTTGATCGAGGTTAACTCTCTTGGCTCCTTGAGGTAGTTGATCGTTTTGGTGCATTTTTGAGATGTAGAGTGCGACTGGAACTAATTGGCGCGGGTTTATTTTTCTCTAAACTGTTTTATTTACGATTTTGTCCATTAAATTGGTAGACCTGTTTGTACAAGAATTAGGAGTTAATAAGGCTACGCGAATCTATATAAAGGATAGAGACATCACTTGAAATAAAGCAGAAGAGAAAAAAAGAACAGAATTGGGTTTGCAAGTGTTGTCATGGACGCAAAGCAAGAGAGAAAGATATTCGTGGGTGGGATAACAAGGGAGGTTGATGAAGATATCTTGGAAGAGCACTTTAGCAGATACGGTGTGGTAGAAGAGTGTTTGATTGTCCTAGATAAGATCACACGTCAACCTAGGGAGTTTGGTTTTATTACGTTTGCTGAAGCGTCTGTGGCTAAGAGTGTGTTAGAACAAAGTCACACAATCTTTGGTAAAAAGGTTAGTTCAAAGTTACTTGTATTTTATAGATTTTTGTGTT
Organism: Comarum palustre; assembly: GCA_951800085.1. Taxonomy (NCBI): domain Eukaryota; kingdom Viridiplantae; phylum Streptophyta; class Magnoliopsida; order Rosales; family Rosaceae; genus Comarum; species Comarum palustre. The sequence continues at coordinate 1,341,268 of OX637588.1, read as the reverse complement.
ATGTTTTACTGATCGCAAAGGACTCGAAAGATAATAGAATTTTAGATTTCAAGTTCTCAATGGTGGAAAGAGAAGCAGTTAATAACCCAGATAGATTACAAACCCAAAAAGATCTTTCCAGACAAGGTTGCAGGTTAAATAGATTTTGGTTTGCCATTGAAACATCTTTCAAGTCATTCTAATCCTGTTATTTGCGCATTGACAGCAGACTCTCGCATTGGTTTTCAACTTGTTTGCGGTTAAAAACACAGGGAATTTACTTACAAATTATTCTAGCTTATTTTGTAACAAATATTTGTTGGGTCAACTTTCTTTTCAATATAGATTTTCGAATTTTGATATTGCAGATTGATGTAAGACCGTCGGAACCAAAACGACAGAGAGGAGAGCAACATGTTCAACAAATCAATCAAAAAGAACAAGGTTACATCCCTAGAAAGATTTTTGTAGGGGGTTTACATCGTGATCTAACCGAAGATGAATTCAAAGACTACTTTGCTGAGTTTGGTGCAATTGAGGATGGAGTCATAATATATTGCAAGGACAGTAACACACCCAAAGGTTTCGGATTTATTACTTTTACTACAGATGATTCTGTTGTGAATGTCTTGCAAAAACAGGAGAACAAGGTTCATGAACTGAAAGATAAGCAAGTGGAGGTAATGAGGGCTTGTCCCCAAGTTAAAAGGAAAAGGAACCAGCTGTGGAGATTGCTTCATCGTGACGATCTTGCTTTCGGGTTTGATCAATTTATTTGTTATAATTGTGGAGGTGCTTATGGTTATGGCCACCATCAAGGGTGCATGTATTGGCCAAATCCTTTTAATGGAGTATGGAGCATCATTAGGGTTAATTGGACTGGTGGTGAATTTGTTGATCAAAGTGCTTTTGCTGGTTAACTTACTCATTTAACTCAATCAAAAGTTGCATAAACAGACAGATTATGAGTTTTTTTTCAATGATAATATAAATATAATTCCGTTATGTTTTTCACATAAATGTGAATCATTCTCTTTTATTACATAAACTTAGCATTCTGTTATCTTGTCAAATTCAAAGGTTTACAGGTTCACAGGCTTGGTTGACAAGCCAACTGTGCAGAGGCTGCACTTGGGTTTTCACCTAAACTGGATATCTATTGGCAAAAATGGCCGGAGAATATGAACTGTACATTCTTGGCTGCAGGAGAATATGCTCAAGTGCTTCATGATCTAAAACCTGTGAACAAACATGTTGAATATCTTCTCAAACTATCTAATTCCGTCTTCTGCTAGATTTTGTTTTTCTATTCTTGGCCGAAGAAGATTGCTGTGATGGTACAGGTAGGAGTGTTGCCCCTTTGAAGTCATCCGAGTTCGTCATTCCATTCAGTGTTTTCTGGGCTCCAATATAGACAGTAAGATCTCTAATCTGTGACCAACATTAATTAAACTTGTTAAGAAGACAACGTTTATGGAATAAGTGCACAACCATAAACTTGCTAGTGTAATACCTGTTCTTCGAGATCAAGTATCTTCTCATCACTTAACCTCATTGTCACAGCTTCCCTAAAAGAACAAGTTAAATCTGATCAGAAATCTTTCAGGTTATATAAGAATCACATTTTTTATCTGATCAGTACAAGCACTATAATATTATATTCAAGGACTTCCGGTCCTGATGTTTTACCAATGGCTGGCACATAGGAAGTAATGAACAGACCAGTTACGGAGACCATTGTAGTTACATACACAAGTTATCACCCCCATGGCATATCTTAGACCATAATTGCAACTCTGACAGATGCACATCTATCGATTGAGGATACTAGGAGATTATGTACCTCTCTTCAGTTTCCTTATATTTTGCACTCAAGGTTTGTTGCTCCTCCATGAGAGTTCGGTGGACCTAAGAACGCAAACAAAACCATAAAACAAGAACAACATAATACATCACATAAAAGAACCAATTGAAAAAAGTTGTTATGCAAATCACTGGAAGTTGAAATAAGTTCCAAAGGAGCCAACAGCACTCACATGTTCAATGACTTTTTTTTCCTCTCGAGACTTCTCCAGTTTACTTTGAATATTCTGTACCTTCAAATTTATAGCCTTCTCCATTGCTTCTGATATTGAACTTTCAGTTTTACTTTTGGCCTCCATCAGTAGTGATTCATAGTACTGAATTTAATGAACAAAAATAAGCAACACAAAATTAAACCATGTTAAATTGTTAATGACAATAACAGCACTTGTATGCATCAAGAGAAAAAATAGCATATTCTTCAATAATAATGTATATAATTGTTATTCATCAACAGCCACATGCGTGGAGGGAAATAGTAACAGAAAGAACAGGTTATGTACAGGGAAGAAATCCTACCTGTCTTTGAGTCTCAAGCTGGCTTGCAAGAAGTTGATTATACTCATCTACAATCTGTAGTCAAATAGAATATCGCATCCATAAGAAACCGAAAAATATGAAATAAGAACAGTGCCTTAACATATAAATCAGAGTCAGATAACTGTAAGCTCAAAAACTCACTTCTAGTAATTAAAACATAAAATTAAGAGATGCATTGGTTCTGAAGAATCAATTAGAAGTACATACAGTTTCAACTTTGCTACTATAGAGCGCTCCATTAATTCCAGAATCCTCACTACATTCACAACTTTCACAATCTCCTCCCAATGCTCTACAGTGAGAATTGACATCAGTTCCTAGCTTGCCATCAGTTTTTGATTGGTTCAGGCGGTGAACATAAGCATCACCAACATAATCCCAGATCTGCTGACTCTTCAAGTCAAGAGAATAGCAGTGCTTTGTATCCTCATAGTGTCTAACAGCGTGTTGACCTTCTTTATATCTTTATTGAAGAAAAAATAAATACTGATCAAATACAGAATATAATTTGACTATATTGCTCTATTCTTTAGGGGACTAAAGTTATAAAAGTAAAAATAATAAAAAGTTAAAAAAAATACTATAGCATTGTTACCTTCCACACCCTACAAAACCACATAACAAACACACCCAAGGATTCTCCATTCCACAGACAGAGCAAGCTGGATTGTTATCCTGCTGTTGACACAATCGGCAAACCTGGTGACAGAAATATACTATTAGCACATTCTTCAACTTGATAGGATAATCAAATACCCTAATGTTGCCCAAGGAAAAATCTATGTTAGAGAACTAAAGGAATCCCTGCCAATTTAAGAAAGTATGAGCTGAAATTTTAAATCCTATTACTGTATCCTTGTATAGAACTGTGTCATTCTCATTTGTGCAGGGAATTGGGACAACTATACATGTCATTCTTTTTACAAAATAACTATGCCAGAGAATGTTAGCATAGGTGCATGTTTTGAAAATCTTGGGGATTCAAAACACCTGAAAGAGTGGTAAATAATGCTGCTTTTGATGTATACTAACAAAGCAGACTGTGTAACCTACCAACAGCACATTTGAGTGGTGAAATTCAACTAATGAATTATAACAGTGTGCATCCAAGACATGATAGAAACATTTACTACGCAGCCAAAAATTCTCCCAACCAACTAAGAACTAACAGAATTCTAAACATGGAGTAATTCTGAAATAGAGAACCAGCTCACCTGGCATGATAAGTAAGTCCATTTTGAGATACAAGGACATTGAAATGAATGGTCGCATAGCGTAGTTGCTATTCCACTACTGTCTGCGTCCAGTCGTTCTAACATTTTATATAAAATACAATATTATCAGTATGGGCACACCAGTACTTCACTACACGAGAAATGAACAAAAACAAACAAAACTATGACGTACCAAGGCAAACAGGGCAACCAGGCAATTCAGTGCATTTTTCTTCTGGAGGCGTTTCGGCTACTTCAGCTGAATCTGTATAGTCCACTGAAGCCAGGAACAGTATATGGCACACCTCCGCCTATCATTCAAAATCGAAACACATGAGCTCAAGAAGAACAATACTTAAACAACAGACTAGTGAGGGGAAAGACTCATCCAACCTCGCCAGGCGAATACTTCCTCCCGTTAAAACTGCCATAAAATTCATCTGCCTTCAACTCATTCATAAGCCTTATCACAACACTGTACCGATCTTCTATCGCATCGTTCCTAATCCAATTGAAACACACACTAAATTAGTCTATCTACTTGATTGTAAACATAGCCACATATATCAACAAAACCCTAATCCAAACAAAAACGCATTCATCGAGCTTAATTTCAATTGCAAAACTCCAAAAGGTTCAGATTCTCTCAGTGAATCAAAGAAACCGCTACCTGATGAAGACGAGCTCGGCGACATGGTCGAGGCGTGACTCGCAGAAGCGGATGAATTCGTTGAAGGAGAGGTAGTTCGGGACGGCGACGACGAAGAGGAGAGAGGACTCGGCGCCGTGGATCGGCAGCGACGACGAGTTTCCTCTTCTCCTTCGAAACAGGTGCGCGATTCCTCGCCGCTCGCTGAACCTAGGGTTTGATCGCGCGACGGCTGCGGCGGCGGACTTGGCGGCGGAGATGGTGGTGAACTCGGCGTCTTCGAGGCTGACGGGGTGGTTGGTGTCCACCGAGTGGACTCGGAGGAAGAACATTTTGAATCGCTGAGTCGACTCGGCCGGTGAGAGAAAGAGGCGACGGTGTTTGTGTGAAAGCTGAGAAAGGTGGCGATCGTCGGACGGAATTAGGCGCTTTGTGGTTATATATATTTATATTTTTCGGCTTTGGATTTTCTGTGAAATTCAAATCCTATTTTTACGAAAGAAATTGAACAAAATTGAATTTAAGCGAACTATTGGAAAAGTGCCACGTCGTGGCGGTCAATGTCTCTGTGGACTGCGGGCTCCACTATTTAAATACATAAAAGAAAAAAGAATAAAAAATATATAAACTTAATCGATCTGTATTTTTTGTAAGTGTTGATATTAATTTTCATCTTTCTAATATTTTGTATTTAGTTTATTTTTGATCGAATATGTAATTTTAATATAATTTTTGATAAAATTTTCATCAATATTCGATATTTTCTTGGTATATCCATCGAAATTTCCTTTTTTTGAATCATCAAAATTTTCATAATCATCCAAATTTTAGTTCTTGGTTTTCAATTCCGACACATTCCTTCCGTGGATAATCGAGAAATTTCTCAACAACTTTCCCTTGTGATGGATTAGAAAATCCTGGTGTTTGTAACCTGTGAAGCCTAGAGAAGTCCATGGCGAAAAGGACATTTGTGATCTAGATGATTTTGTTTTCAAGCACTGTTACGGAACACTGGATTTTTGGTCATTGCTATTGCTGACATATCACACAATAAAGGAGAGAGATGCTACAGAAGGGAATAGACCATCTGCGGATTACGTTAACAACCAAAAGGCCCTGCTGCTATAACTTTTTAATGTCTCACGTAAATTGAAGTCATTTCCTTCAAATGTATATACATGACAGAGAATGATTAGAGAAATGCAATACTAGTAATTAGCTTCATAGTTGCTATTCTAGTGTTCAAATCTTCTTTTTCGAATAGTTTAGTCTTTGTATAAGAATAAATCAGTAGGTTTCTTAATATACAAGAAGACATTCCCTGCAACAGTTGCTACAGTTAATGACACAAACAACCAAAGGCAACTGCTACGGCCCGTGAGCACTATTGCAAATGCATCTGTAATTTCATAATAGATGTTAAAATTATGGAGATCTCAACTATGAATGCTATGACACAGAAAGAAAGACATGGCTGGATCTTCCTCTCCTGCCAAACTTGAGTTATTTGCAGGAGAAACTCTGAGGAAGATTGTTGTCTGGACAAGTATGGAGAACAAAGGAAAATGGATGCTAGGATTAACTTCTATCCTCGATGTTCTAGGCCTGATCGTGTACTCGGTACGAAGCCACATGCAGATGGAACATTAATAACCCTTTTGTTGCAAGATAAATCTCTACCCTTAACGTTTATCCTTAATCACCTCTAAAAAAACGTGGGAAGTCGGCCTCAAATGCTACATTAGCATAAAAATCCATAATTACACCCTCACGTCTAGCCGGTACTTCCTAAATAATCGGTTGTCATTTAATTATTTGATTAATAAGTCCAAATCTTCAAAAATACTAAACGTATCAAATAAATCCCAAAAAAATTAGAAACTGTCCTTCAATGGCCTTCTCTTAATTTTTATAATTTAATGGGCAAGAAAAACCGCTCAAAAGGTGGCGGCCCTGCCGCCAGCTCCACAGCCGGCGGCGGATTCCGGCCACCTCCAATCAACACCAAAATTTCACAGTTTGTTCCTCTCGTCAATACGAACAACTTCCTAGTTCAACTCGAAGGACAAATCGGCCTCTAACTAGGTCAATCGACAAAAAGTTCTAAAAACCCGAAAAATTTCAATTCAAAACTTCAATTCTTCAATTCTCCCTCCACACTTCAAACCAAGCTACAAATTCTAGGGGATTATAGTACTCTTAAAACTCATCCTATCCATATAAAGAACTCAACAATTGGTGATCTAGGGAGGGAGAAATTCCATCAAGAACAACCACTGTACACTCGAAGAACAAATCGGAATTCTCTCGATTTACGGCGAGTTAGGTCGGAAAACTTACCTAAGAATGAAGTAGACTCGGAGGCCGAGCTTTTAGGACCGGTGCGACGGCCATTGGTGGCCGAACGACGGCGCTGTGGCGGCCGAAAGATCCGGCAGTGTTTCCGTCAGGGAGAGGAGAGAGAAAGAGGTTTTGTAACTTTTGATTTTTACTTTCTACCTACAGTAACTTTCCCCTTTTTATAGGGTTTCTCGAAATAGTAACTTCCCGTTTTTAGACCGTAACTTTCACACACGAACTCTGATTTGAGTGTGCTACGTGTCCACGAACTCGTAACGACGCCCTCTACAACTTTCATGAAGAAAGTTTTCCCAAATTCCCGACTTAACGAAAAGTCAACTTTGTGACCTCTCACGGTAAAACGGTTACTACGAAATGGTTAAAAATTAAGGTAACTTGGGTAGTAACCGACCGTAAATTGATTCTAGAACCGGGATGTAACATGGGCAGTATCCGTGGAGAAGATTTCTGAATAGGCCTTGAAAATGCTGGCCTTGTCTAAGGTCTCGAAATGCATATCCCATGGCGAGGTGCCGGGAGGAGCAGTGGCAAGCCTGGCTAATGCATATGCCTGAGTATTCTTGGCCCGGGGAATCTTTGTGAGCTTGAAAGAGCTGAAATGTTGGAGAAGTGCCCCAACAACCTGATTGGCCACGAGTTAGGAATCGCTGAATATTTGGAGGTGGGCAGCTCCGAGCTCTCGACACAGCTGAATTCTCACAATCAGAGCTTCGTACTCAACAATATTTGTCACGTCCTAACCTGAGAAATCAATTTTTTTTCAGGTAAGGACGTGAACAACTTCAATTTATCAAAGGTGAGAGAATCATTTGACAAACAAAAGCTATGAGAAAAAAATATATAGAATCAGAGGTAATTTAATGAAGGAGAACTTTATTTCATTATGTGTTCTTACAACCAACACGAGCTAAGTTGGTTGTTTCATAATATTGTTCAAAGTTCTATTTGATCAAAATCAAGTTGTTTGTTGTTGTGCAACGAAACCGCACATCAACAAACACCTTGATCAAGGCATGAAGACGCTGAGGAGGGAGAGCATCCGGCTGAGGATGAGCTTCTCTTTCATCTTCACGAGGATGAACTTCGCCAAGTGGCTTGAGAAAGTCACCAAGACGCCAAAGAGGGGGAGCATCTTGCATGTTTGGAAGCCTTCTGTCTTCATGCACCTGGATGACCACCGGCTCTGGAGCCACAGCTTGGGTTGTAGGAAGATGAATAGCTTGCGCAGAATGACCAGTTTGAAGCACGGTTTGAAGATGAGAAGCTTGCGCAAAATGACCAGTTTGCGGCCGATCAGCCTTGGGAGGAGACGAGCAGGAAGATGAGGCGCCATCCTTCCATGTAAATTGCAGCTGGCGGGAGATTTGGTAACCACCCGGGATCACAACGCCGTCAAACTCCAGTGGTTTAGGGAGCGCACGATTCATCCGTTTACGGTTTAGAAGGTGATTCATCGGCATGACTGGGTAATGTTAACACAGGGTGTAAGGATTTGTAAAACCCTTGTAGAAGCCAACTGCTACATCAAAATTAACACAGAGCAGACGATTCCCTATATATGAGTTTTATTACCACGATTCTACTCGCACATCAACAAACAACTTGATTTTCGATCGAATGGAACTTTGAACAATATCAATTATTGTTGCTACAAGTTTAGGCACCAGAACTTCTTTGTATTCTAGAGGGAAATGGGTGTTGATGAAGTCTATCTTCATACGCCTGGATACTAGTAGCATCGTGCTAATATAACTCAGAGAGACCGACCACAATGGCTTATGTTGGGCATTGAGGGATCACCTTATACTCTTGAAATATTACGACGATGCTACTGGTATCCGGGCATATGAAGATAGACTTCATCAACACCCATTTCCCTCTAGAATACAAAGAAGTTCTGGTGCCTAAACTTTTGGCAACAATAATTGATATTGTTCAAAGTTCCATTCGATCGAAAATGAAGTTGTTTGTTGATGTGCGAGTAGCATCGTGGTAATAAAACTCAGAGGGACCGACCGCAATGGCGTATGTTGGGGACACATGGATCATCTAATACTCATGAACTTCTGTATTAGCAAGTTTGTGTAAAAGTGTACTTTATGTCCGGTAACATCTAGAGCAACATCACAAAAGTAACTAGAGGATATGTAAATCTTTTTAGTTCTTTTAGATGGTTTTGAATTCAGTTTTTTTAAGATTGTTTTACATCAAGTTGATCTTTTGTCAGATAGATTTACTAGGATCATCTCACCCTAGTGGTCTAATTGGAGCATTCATTGCATGGTCTTCGCGTGGTTGAACTTCGGTCTAAATGTATCATTCGCTAATCAAGCTCATCACCATTTAGGGCATCTTCAACTTTTGGTTCAAACCCTAAACCTATTCAAATTTTATGTCACCCAAACCTAATACTATTCATTTAGGTTTGGAGTCTCCAACTCATGGAGTCAAAAACCTAACCCTTTCATTCATTTCTTGTTTGTTTTGAGAAATAAGAATACCTCCATCAGAGACAAAAAAAAATGATAAAGTTTGGTATAGATATTTACTACTTAGCCAGACCTCATGGATATGATAATCAAACTTCTCATGGAGTGAAACACCTTGCAAGTTCCTTCCTTAATCATAATAGTCAGACTTCGTTCTTGTAGTTGTCCAATACTTGTAAGGTTATTGCGCAACTGAGGTATGTAGTAGACTTCTTTGATCCCTTGTGTTACACCATCTTCATCTTTTGGTTCAAACCCCAAACATATTCAAGTTTTAAGTCACCCAAATCTGACACTATTCATTTAGGTTTGGATCTCAAACTCATGGAGTCAGAAACCTAACCCTTTCATCAACTTTGTTTGTTTCGGGCAACAAGAATAACTCCAGTAGAGAGAAAAGGCATGATAAAGTTCGGTATAGTTATGCATCATATTGAAAAAGAAGTCACGTAGGGTTATTTTCAACTACGAAACATGGGACGTGTGTTGTTTAACAACTCATGTAATTAACAACTTTCCGTAGTTCCATTGCTACCGTGGGCTAGTGGTGTCAATGGGTCGTGTCGGGTCAAGAAATTTCACGTGTCACAAACTCAAACTCAACCTATTTAATAATTGTGTCAAAAATTTAAACTCAAACCCAACCTATTTCTTAAATGGGTTACCCGTTTAACCCATTTAATAAATAAGTCGTGTCGTATTCGATAAAATGACATATGATAACTGTGACTCATTTACTACAAAATAAATAAAAACATCACTTTACTATATTAATTAAAACTCCACAAAAGCATTATTTTATAACTCATGAATAATCAAATCTAAATTATAAATTTTCAAGCAATCGAAAAAAAATCACACTTCCAATCTGAAATTGAAAGACCTAAATCCATAATTAAATTTGAAGTTTAACTTTGAATATGACCCTGTTCATCTAATAAACGTGTTACGTGGGTTCATTTCGGGTTGGCCGGTTGACACGCCGTTGACCTGTTTTCTAATCATGCGGGTTCAACCTGTTTTATTTCATACGGGTTTCGAGTCGAGTTGTCGAGTCGTGTCAGAATTGACAGCCCTATCGTGGGCCTTACGCAATCTATCGGATCAAAAAATGATCTCAAGGGTCGAGATATGTGAATATACGATCGAAAAAAATATTGAAACGAAGAAGTCATCAACTAATCCTCAACTAAATAGTTGACTCCGTCTAAATAGCTATATTTAAAATAAAATTAAAATAAATAAACCTCAATTTACTGTTTGGTAATCTTGTTTTTGAAATTGATATAAAAAGAAAAAGGCAGTTTAATGTGTTTAGTGAAGTGGTAGAAAAATACATTAATTTTGTATAATGACGAAAATTGATTGCTAACAGTGTTGAATAGGATGAAGAAATCTCACCACGGATGGAATAAGATTGGTAGATTAAAACGATCCCCGCTCATTAACTTATCATAATATGGATAATCCATGTAGTATTCGAAGTACATATTTCATAAAAACAGGTTTACCAAGATTCAAAACATGCTAATTTCAGTATTAGCTTTGGGCAATTGTCTAAGGTTGCGGCATTTTTCACTGTTAGTAGCATTAACACACTTGTGTTTTAGTGGCAGTGCAGAAACGATTTATGGGTGTTTGAAATAATTGAACACTCATGTTGTCTCTCATTTGTCTTTCTTTCTATACTGTGGTGTGAAGTCAAGCTTGATTGCTTAAGTTTAAACCTTCTAGTGCCAAAAAATTGTAGATATCTAAGCATTTTGGCGGAGCTCAATATAATTGTCAGCAAGAGTTGCAATCTACATTTCGAAATTGGGGTAAATGATAGTGTTGTTAGTAACTTGCCGCGTACACATGTGAAACGGCATTTGCTTTTGAGCACAGAACAAACATCACCCCACTTAAATGTGGGAAGAATCTCCCATGAAGACAGAAATCCAGCCAGCGGAATAAATATCTCTTAAACATGGGTGGCCATACGTTAGGCCACGCCGATGCACAAACAAGGCTTATCAAACTAGGATCAACACACATTTGATTCAATGAACCAATTTCTTATTAAAAACAGGACATTATAATCTAAAATAAATTTTGATGAACATGTCTGAATTTAATTCCCAATCGAGAAACTAAAATCTGGATAATGAATGCAAAAAGAAAAATATTGAAGTCACCGCGAATCAAAGATACTAAATCTTTTGCTGAACAGTCTGATTCAACAGCGTTGCATTGTCTTTCAAAACTTAAAACTACCATACCTCTCCATTTATCCTAAATGAGGGAAATTGCCTCACACAACCTACTTTCAGATGCCACTAACCAATTCTATTGGGTTAATTCAAGTATCAAACTATAAATTCCTATATCCGCAGCTTCCCATAAAAAAGTAAATAAAGACTGCGAGACCAAAGGGCACACGGATGGGGATGTTGGTGAAGTGATGCTCATGAAATTGTCACCTTTGAGGTTGATCCGAACCTGCTGCTCCAGAAGTGGTGCTAGGCCCAGCACCATTTTCAGTTGGAGGGGAGGTGCCCCATTTTCCTTCTGATTCTAATGGCTCAACCACATGCACTCCACCATCTGTAAGACCTAGTGCAAACTGATTGGGATCCGATGGGTGTGCCGCGACAACAAGAGGATACACTCTTAAGCTGTTACAATTTTGGTGTTAGACATGTCATTTACACCACATAAAGGCCACAACTATCTTATCAGAACAGGAAGTTTGGGAAAAGATATCAACAATGCCATATACAGACAAGGCATTACCTCAGATTCGGAGGTAAATACGCAGCTGGTAATATTCGGCATCTCAATCTAAGGTTTGTAGCAGTGAGAACCCCCACACTTCCATCCTCGAAGCTAACATAAATTGACTGGCTATCACAAGAATAAGCAGCATGTGTGATTGGACCACTAGCTTCTCGAGTGGGCCACTACAAGAAACATCATTCCGTTAACATCAGTAAACAGTAATCAAAGCATTAAACAACATGAAAGAATATTTGGGGAGGGGAGAGAAACATTCACCTGCTTGAGGCATTCCAATTTTGGTGCTTCGTAAATGGCTATCTGTGTTTCATGAACTACCAGCAAGTGTATCTGATCCAAGTGGAACTGAACCCGAGTATCAGCAAGAGGGGCAGCAGCTCGCCCATTTGGAATCTGAAGGAATTTACTAGCCTGCCTTTCCCATCCATCTGTGTTCCAAACACACAACTGCAGAGAACAGAAATAAAGGCGTTGAAGACTTCCAAAACCTAGTGAAGCTAATCATGCTTTCCTTGCTTAAGCAAGGAGATAGTAACATCAGCGAAGAATGAGAAGCAAGAGCCAATAACAGATTTTGGCTGATATGGGACAAAGGACGGACAGCCACGTGCCCACATCCAGGCAAGATGCATTTTGAAAAGGAAAAAAAAGGAATCCAGGCTGTTAAGGTTATAATAATGAAATGGTTTTAATGGTGGGTGTGAAATGCCACATAATTAGTTTGCAATGACTTAGACCCATAAACTATTTTGAAACTATCACTAATCCTTTTGGTGTGGCTTCATGTGATAAACTATCTCTAATCCTTTTCAAGTCTGTATTTACTTATAATCCTGCTGAGGACCTTAATTTCTTTATTCCTCGTCATTTTTCTTGCTTGGAGTCTAAAGCTATAAATTGGATGAATAGAGATGTTTCTGATGGTGAAGTCCATAGAGCGATTTTTAGTATTGGTAGCCTTAAATCTCCAGGAGTGGATGGTTTTCCTGCTTTATTTGTTCAAAAGCATTGGTCCTTGTCTAATGAAATTTTCAGCATGGTCTATAATGCTTTTTTCTACTGGAGTCATCCCAAATGGCCTTAATCATAATACTCTTATAGCTCTTGTTCCTAAGGTGCCTTGTCCGCAAGATACGACTCTTTTCAGGCCAATTAGTCTATGCTCTACTCTCTATAAGGTTATTTCCAAAGTGATTGTGGCCAGGTTACGCCCATACCTTTCTGATCTTATTGGTCCTAATCAAGCCAGCTTTGTTCCAGGGTGGCAAATTTCTGATAACATTATCATTGCTCAAGAGGTTCTTCATAAGTTTCGGCACTCAAAGGGGTCTAAGGGTTTTATGGCATGGAAAAGTGACCTCTCTAAAGCTTACGATAGGCTTCATTGGATTTTTATTGAAATTGTTCTTGTGGAAGCTCATATTCCTAGAAGTCTTATCAAACTGATTATGAGTTGTGTCTCTACTACAAGCTTCCAGGTTTGTGTCAATGGTGAGCTTTCTCCTTTTAAAGCAAGTAGAGGTATAAGGCAAGGTGATCCCCTATCCCCTAATCTTTTTGTTCTTTGCATGGAAAAGCTTTCACCTTATTCATTGTGCTGTTGATGAGGGGAAATGGAAACCTGTGAAAGCTTCTGAATCTGTTCCGTTTATCTCTCACTTGTTCTTTGCAGATGATTTGATTTTGTTTTCCAAAGCTAGTTGTTCTCAAGCAAGAATCCTAAAGAAATGTTTGGATGTCTTTTGTAACCCTTCTGGTCAGGAAGTTTGTTTCAGTAAATCTATGCTGTTCTGTTCTCCTAATACTAGTAGGAGGCTAGCTCGAAAAATTAGCAGGATATGTGGATCTGCCCTCACTGATGATTTGGGAAAGTACCTTGGAGTGTCTCTCATTCATTCCACTATTTCTAAACATACTTATAGGCCTGTTGTGGAGAGAGCTCAGAGTAAACTATCCGATGAGAAGAGCAAAACTCTTAACCTTGCTAGGAGACTCACTTTGGTTCAAGCTGTAACTTCTACTATGCCCTTCTATGTCATGCAAACTGTGAAGCTCCCTGTTTCTATTTGTAATTCTCTGGATAAGCTATCAAGAGATTTTCTCTGGGGAGATTGTGAAGAATAGAAGAAGATTCATCTTGTCAATTGGGATCTTGTTTGTGCTCCTAAAGCTAATGGTGGTTTGGGTTTGAAGAAAGCTGTTCATATGAATCCAGCATTGTTAGCTGAAATCAGTTAGAGAATGTTTCTAAATGACAAGAGCCTCTGGTGTGATGTGCTGCTCAAGAAATATGTTAAGACTCGGTCTTTATTTTCCACGGACTATTCTTGTCCTACTAGTTGCTCTAGTACCTGGACAGGTGTGGTTCATGGTGTTAAACTGCTGCTACAAGGACTCAATTGGAGGATTGGGGATGGTGCTAACATAAGTTTCTGGAATGATAACTGGTTAGGTTCTGGTCCTTGCTTGAAGGTGCCAATTTCCACTTCTATAGATCCCTTCTGTTAATCAATGTTGGGATGGTGATGGATGGAATTTGAAATTCCTGCATTTAATTGTTGATGTTAATATTGTTAGTGAGAATGTTAGAATTCCAGTTGGTTTTGAGGGTGGTGGTGCTGACAAACTTATCTGGGGAGCTACATCTAATGGGAAATTCTCTGTTAAATCTGCTTATTTATGTCTCTTGCAGCAGGAAAACCTTGTTCCCTTTCCTTGGCAATACGTTTGGAAACTTTCAGTTCCTCCTAAATTGAAGACTTTCTTTTGGATGGTGTGTCATGGAAAGCTTCTATCTAATGTTGAGAAATTTAAGAGACATCTTAACACTCAAGCTGTTCTTGCTGTCCTCAACCTGAAACTCGTATTCATCTTAGAGATTGCAGAATGGCAAAAGGTGTTTGGGATAAAGTTATATGTTCTGACTCGATCTCCAGAACCTGGTCTCTTGATTGGAATGGCGGTTGCATGCTAACACTCATTGTAAGTTCACTTGTTATGGTGGTTTTAAATGGGTTGATGTTTTTATCTTCACATTGTAAGTTCACTTGTTATGGTGGTTTTAAATGGGTTGATGTTTTTATCTTCACATGTTGGTATATTTGGAAGTGGAGATATAAGAAAATTTTTGATCAAGAGTTCAGATATCCTTTTGATCATACTTCTGTCATTGTAAATGCTGTGACCGAGTGGAATAATGCTCATGCTAGTCAGAATCAAAGCCATGAGTGTCTGTTAATCTAAGTTGGTCTAAGCCACCTGAAGGATGGAAGAAGTTGAATGTAGATGGTGCAAGAGCTCAGGGTGGTTATATTGGAGCAGGTGGTGTTTTAAGAGATCATAATGGTAATTGGATTTCAGGTTTCTCTGCCAGTTTAGGGAAGGGTTCTGTTCTTGAAGCTGAAGCGTGGGGACTTTCGTTGGGTTTGAAACTTTCTTGTTCTCTCCAGTGCACTTCTCTCCTTGTTGAGTCTGATTCTAAAATCCTTGTTGGTATGATGAATAAGGGTGTAGATGAGCTGCATCCTCTTGATAGTGTTCTTAACAGGTGTAATTTTTTAAAGAGCAACCTCTCTATATGTGAAATTTCACATAGTTTCAGAGGTCAATATGGTGGCGGATATTCTCTCCAAATCTAATCTTGGTTCTGATTTTGGGGTCCAATACTTCCGGCAACCTCCTCCACAAGTTGTCAAAGCTGCTTTGGATGATTTGTGTGATTCTGTTAACTTAGGAATGTAGCTACTGCTACTTAGCTTTTCTGTTGTTTCTCTGTTTGGCCTTTGGCCCCCATGTAACCAAAAAAAAGCTAATGATGTCACGTAGCAGTAACAGACTGAAATGCACAAACATACACAACCAAACAGTCTACATTAATACCTGAGAATCCGCTCCCGAGGATACAAGCACATTAAGAACATGTGAGAAGGCCAGGCCCGTTATTCTCTTCTGATGACCTTTTAGCTTAGTTTTAACCTGTAGAAAGAGAGCACATCCACTTCTTTAATAATTCCATATTTGTGGCTATCATAACCAAGTAACAAATCTTTAGTTCAGTTAATAAATACCTCATCAACCCGAACATTGTAAATTTGGATGGAAGAGTCTTCCATGCCTATGGCGATGATATTATTGTCTTGGGGATGAAATGCCAGATATGTGGCAGCTGGTGGTGGAGGCATGAATGTTGTCATCGTCTGCAAATCAGATGACGTACCAACATTAAAACATAGACATACATTATATTGTCATTGTCAACTGTAATAGAGGAAAGTCAGGAATATAACAATCAACAGAAGATCATAGAAGCACATATGATGGTTTGGGAATCCTAAGCAAGCGAGCTACATCCAACTACAAGCGGATTGAGTATTAACAAGTTCAAGTGACTCTCTCTCTGTGGGAGGGAGAGGTCAGATTTCTCTCAGCATGCACAGTCATCAGTCATATATGATGCACTTCAGTATATTATCATAACCCACCAACCAGCACACTTCGACATGACGAATGGGAAATAGATTGGGAAACCACCATACCTTAAAAGTCATCATATTGAACAGGGATATTTTCCCCCCTGAAGCTGACATAACGTAAGAATCGTTCTTTGAAAGGGCAAAGCATGGAACAGCATCTTCAGGGTTTGTATCACTTATATCGTTAGTCATCAGTATACCACTTGCAGGTTGCCAGAGTTGTGGAACAATACTAGCTGTGGCCTACGAGAAATAAAACTCTTTATGAATCACAAGCTTCAAGGGCACGTACAAAATATTAAATGCAACCGGCTAATACACAATATTATATACCTTCCCTATTGCGGTTCGGTCATTTCGTTGCCATTTCCAAAGCTTGTGTACAGCATTAGATGATAATGCCAATATGGCGAGTCCTGAATTTGTGTAAATTAACCTAGAAACCTGCAATAACAATTGTCAGGTTACGCAATAAGTAATTTGAACAACAAGAGACAAAAAAGAGAATCAATACCCTCATCGCAGTTAAATTATCAGGAAGCCTCAGAGACCGGCATTGTGATGGTTCATTGATTTCAGTCAGTTTCCAGATCCTGGATTTCTCTACCGACTCATCAACAATTCTAGGTTTCACATCAGCCAAACTTCGACTGTCATTGTTCTGCACAAATCCCCAAAAGAAAGAAGTATAAATCACTGAACATAATAACACTTCTCTACCATTAAAAAATAGAATACAAAAATGTGATTCAAAAGCCGTTCATCTGGCTATAACACACATATTATGACCAGGCTCAAATATCAAGATTAACTATTTTCTCCATTAGTATTGGTTCATATGGATCTAATAATATTGAATCACCCATCAAAGATAATCATACACTCACCAGTCCAACCATGGCTGGCACTGGAGCTGCTCGATCTCCGGTGTTTGTTCCAACAGAAATGTTAGGCGACCCAAATGTTCCTATTGCTGGGGCCTGCACATTAATGCAGATAAGCATTGTGAACACTACCAAAGTAGCTAAAGAATCTGACGATATGCCCAAAAGAAACTTTACCTTCACAACAGCTACAGATGCAGCTCTGGAAGCATCATATGTACGACTCTCCACTGTTCTTAGTAACCTAATTCCATCTGAATTTGCTAGAATTTTAATACCATTGTCATTTGTTGAGACAGCTAGCAAAATTCCTTCTTTGTTAAACCTAATAGAAGGAGAAGCCTGCAGAAATTTAAGACCAAGATTCCTTCTTTTAATAAAGAATGACTATTGAAAACGTAAATATATAAGTGGCATGTAATACCTACCGGCAGTCCACCATCTGCATCTGTACTAGTCAGAAGGTTAACATTGTCCATGTCCCAGAATTTAACCATGCATTCATCACCAGTAGCCAGGAATCGATTCTTGGTGGTATCAAACTGCACAACCCCAACAGTCCGCTTCCCAAGACCATGGTAGGTACGCTTTACAGCTCCTTCACTTTCATTCCATTCCACCAAGTATGAATCACCTTCTTTATTTGTCCCACATGAGAACAGCCTGTGTTCAGAGATTATAGATAAAAGTCTGTCAGAGTTTATACATAAGAAAACTAAACATCACATCACTAAAAAGGGAAAAGAGACTGTAAAGCATTCAGAAATTATGTCTACCTTGTTCCATCAGCACTATATGCCATAGTGGTAGATGAATGTCCTGGTGCATCATAGTCAACCCTTGAGCCCATATTATCATACAGCCATGCCTTTATTTTTCCATCAGTTGCTGTCGAGAAAATAAACTGGAAACAGAAATAAGGTAGGATATTAGAACTTGGACACAAAACTATCAATGCAATTTATTAAACATGAAACAGAATTTATATATATGAATAACTAAAACATGGGACTTGTGTTAAGAGTTCCCCATTTCCAATTTCCAATTGTTTGTTCTATTAGGTTCAATCACACATCTACACAAAAGGTTTATATTTATCTACTCATATCTATTTATCTACTCATATCCCGAGTCCATATGTCTTGAGTTTATCTACTCATATCCCGGGTCCATATGTCTTGAGTAGCTTTCTACCATCTGTGCGACCCAAAGACTGCAAACTAGTGTGCACACATATACAGAGATGGACCCCAAAAAAATAGCAAGTTCAAAATCCTACAATATTAAAAAGATGATAAATGGCATGATCATTACCTGAATACTCTCCTTGTGATGCGGGCAAACAGAGTATACAGGGGCTTCATGGCCCTCAAATGTATGCTGCTTAGCCCCAGTTACAGCATCCCAAACCTGTAAAATACTGAATATATGTATAACTGCCATTGAACCTGCAGGAAAACTGAAGTAGCAAAGTCATACCTTAATAACCCTATCCTCGCCACAAGTCACAACACACAGCTGTTTGTTTGGATACGAGAAGGCAAGATCATTAACACTACCAGCATGTGCCTCAATCTGAAAACAAGAAACGCCCTTTCATAAGTCAATCTTTACCCATATGAAATAAGATTACCTAAACAAAAGACATGGAAATTAATATCAACAAAAAATCATGAGATAACCAAATTCAAAGGATCGTTTGATGGACAAACCTCTAGGTGATTTCTTAAATCATCACCACCATGATAGGAGTAAATGTGAACTATATGCTTAGAGTATGCAACACCTGTAGTATAAACCTGAGTTAACATTTTTAAATTCTTGAAAAAAAATACTCGGTAGGGTCACCTTCACAAAATGAGAACAAGCAGTACATAAACAACAGTCAAACACTTACCAAAAAGAGTTCCATCAGGACTCCAAACCACACGGTTAATCGATGCTGTATAATCATTGGCCAAAGTCGCCTATCAAACAATGAAAAGGCAAATGTTTACTCACAAGAATGACTCCCAAAAGCATACACATGATACTCAATGTCATTTAAATACAAAAAAGAAACTCAAACCTGTAGAGCCACTGAACATTGCGGAAGGTCCCAGGCTTTGAAATTCCTAACCGCAATTCTTTCATGGCTTGGTAACTCATATATCATGACATCACCTATAATTGTTCCAACTGAAAGAATGGAAATCATTTGTCAATAAACGGAAAGCTAAAATTAAACTTTGAGAGAAAAGAAATCAAAAAGAATAATTTTCTCCAAGTTAGATTGGAGACCGGCTCTCTCCCTGAATAGTTGCTTACCAAGTAGTAGAATCTGTTGCACTGGGTGGAAATCCATACTCTTCACAGCTGAACCTGGACTTATTGTCATTACTACATTCCTGGGCAAGTCATCAGTAGAGTAGGAACTCTGACCATGGCTCTGGTTAGCATAAACACCTGGCAGAATAGTTACTGGCAGATTGTTTGCCTGTTGCAACAAATAAAGTTAATAGAAGACCAATCAAGATACATTCTTTGACATCAACTTGCCAATCACAGAACATCTAATGCAGGACTAGTGTGAATTGTATGATATTAATCCAAAATGTTACAGACATTCTAAGTTCCTAAATTGAAAAACTGAAAGAGGCTGCTCTCAGCTAAAATTTTAATCACCTCTAATCACCAGGTCATGTTTTAGCGCATTACATAAATATACTATACAGCTACCAATGGTTTATAAATTTACAGAGAAAAACAAAGAATTTTGTGATGAATGAATACTGTCCAGAGAATGTACAACAAAGGGAAAACTTCAAATTTAGTAATCACTTCCAACAGGTAAATCAGAATATGATAATTAGCAGTTAAGATTTATACCTCATCTGATACTCCGAAAGGTCTTGATCTCTTCAACACATGTTCAGAATCTGCTGTTTGATAGTCCATAGCTGGGTTATTGGTAGGAGTTCTAGGGCGCTTTAAAAGGGCTCCTATCATTTTAAAAGTAATTTGTAATGAAAAGATATTAAAATCACTTGGAATATATATATATATAAAAGAAGAAAAGCGATGAAACCCTTGAAGGACAAAGAAAATATATATTCTGACGCATTTTTTTCTGACATGTGAACATCATGTAAAATTTAGAACACGCAAGGTTTCATGTAGTATAAACATTTTGGTCTACCTATTAACATCTGCTAGCTAGCTATTGAAACTATGGAGATTTCAATCATATATTCAGATTAAGCTTATGCTGAAGATCTATTTAAGTAGAAGCTAACAGAACCCCAACGGTCCTTCTATCAATAAGTAGTCAAGGACTGTAAAAATTGGAGACTGAAAATAGACCATTCACAAAACTACATTATGAATTGACATATATAAAATCTTGAGGCTAGCTAGTCACTAAGACACCTCTAGAAATAGCCACAGTAATACCACAGTACCTGGATTGCTAGCTGCAGCCAAACCAATAGGCCCGGCGGAAGCAGAGGGATGAGGCACAGGTGATGGGTTGGCCATCCATCCAGCAAGAGATGTTGGAAGCACAGCAGGTGTGGGCTGAAACGGCTACATACATATACATTCAAGAGTTAAACCTCCACTTGTAGATCACTTACTACCAGAGGAAAAGTATATTGCTGTTTAACTTACCCCATGAGCACCAAGT
The DNA here is from genome assembly GCA_951800085.1 of Comarum palustre. Classification (NCBI taxonomy): domain Eukaryota; kingdom Viridiplantae; phylum Streptophyta; class Magnoliopsida; order Rosales; family Rosaceae; genus Comarum; species Comarum palustre. The sequence continues at coordinate 1,320,375 of OX637588.1, read as the reverse complement.
TGGGGGAAAGCCCCTGTCTTTGGGACTGCCCCCATTAAATGATTAGTAACTGGGGATGGAGCCCTGGCACCATTTGGTTGTCCACAGCTATGGTCTACAAACAGGGTCTTTATGTCAGGATTAGGCCTTGGATTCTTACAAAGCTGGTGCTGCCAGTTTAAGCTGCAAATGTAAAGTCAAAAGTTGAGAAATCAAGCCTTGTAAAATTAAAGCAAAGCAAACTGTATCAAGTCTAATAAGTAATAACTACGAGGAATGAGCTTCTCAAGTACCTCTGATTGATAAGAGTTCGCAATCTCGAGTTCTTCAGGGTAGGAAACTGAAGTTTGTCACGAAACAATGGGTTAGCCTCTAACAACTTTTTCAGTTCAGCAAGCATTATACCCCTAGCAGACTTTGTGTCACCATACTTAGACAACTGTTCATTATCCCTGAAAAACCAATGCACGACCGAAAACAACAAATCGTCACACACAACCCAGGACAATAAAACAAACAATTCAACAAGATAATTCCTCCTCCCCACCTAAAGTTATCCAGAGTCAGCAGCTGTGTGATTTCCTTAAAGAGCTCTTCATTGAACGCCGCAAACACCTTCAAATCCTTCACTAAAATATCCACAGCTTTCGCTCGGTCCCTCCTACATTAATCCAATCCAAATCAATCACAAAACACATCCAAATAACTTCGAAACTCAAGTAAAGCTAATCAAAACAACACACGATTTCACACAAAACTCAAGCCACCTACTTGTCCAAAGCTTCAAGATACTTCTGCTTGCGTATCTCAAAAAAGATCTTCATCGAGTATCGATTATCATCCACCTTGGTGAAGCCAGACAAGTACTTCTCTACCTCCTCCCACTCTCCGTTCATCACCATGTCCTCAAAATACCTCATATTAAAGAAAAACCCTGACTCTTGCTCCAACCTCCATAAACACAATCACAGTAAAAAAAAACAAATCCAAATTGACATAATTCGTAAAAAAAATTAACCACGGAAAATTCACATACTTATGAACACTCTCCTTGAATTTCTCTTCATCCAGAAACTGAAGTATGAGAAAAACGAGCTCTCTGCTCAGCGAGGACATCTTCGTCTCTGCCAAGCCCTAATTCAGTCAAGGATCTAAAACCTCCGAGCTTCAATTTCGCCAAAACGACGCCGCATAAACCCCTACGTATATCAATCAAAAACAAAAATTAAACAAAAAAATCCAAAACAAAAAAATCGAGGCGGTTCGGAGAAACGAAGCGAGAAATGAGAAGGACGGAGAGGTTTACCTGGAATTGAAATGGACGGCTCAGATCGGAGCTTTTGTTTCTCGGTCTATTTTTTTCTCTCTAGCTTTCTGTGTTTTGGTGTGGGGGAGCTCAGGTATTTATACGAAGAAGGGTTAGGGATTTGGGGTGAGGAGAGAGAAGGTAGTAGAGCGTTAGGAGAGAAAACGAGACGATATGAAACGGGGGTGATAGGTTATGTAATAAGTGAGTTTGCTTATTGATACGAGGGACGAGGGGTTATGAGGCGAGACGGCGAGAATGGGTGATAAGAGAGTTAGGTTATACGGTTTTTTTGTAACGCTGGATTTGGATTCATTTTCGCCTCTGGATATGCGGGTTTCTTCTAATTACTTTACTAGTCAATTATAATTACTACTGCTGGTCTGAATTTTTACTATTACTGAGGTTAATTATAAATACCTTCAGCTATGCTTTGTACAGGCTAAAGTGATTCTCTTTTGTGTTTGTTATGTAGGTTATGTAAGTGGAGTTTTGGACAACTTTGCTTTTGGTTTTGAAACAAATAACGAATTTTTTATTATACGTTAACTATCCACTTTACTACATACAAATATTATGAGTGAGCTGTTTTTATATAGATGGCCTTTGTCTACTAATGCATTGCCACTTAAAATAGAATATGCAACAATAGTTTCCATTATGAACTTATAATAGCAAAAATATAAATTCGTATGTTTGCACGTGAATTTATCTACTCTATACTCTTACAAATATAAATTAATATGTTTGCACGGAAATTACAACAGTTTCCATTATGAATTATTATTCTCTATACTCTTCTTCACGTTTTTATCTACGTAGGTATTTGTCGCGGAACCAATCGGAATGTGTTACTCTTTTGTAAAAAAAATAATAGCCCACTACTGTCCTAATTTCCCTTCGAAAGTTGGTAGGGTGGTTGGTCATTTTCTTTCTATTTATTTTTCTAGTTAATTTCTTTATTTCATTTATTATCGTCTTATATGAAAAATATGGGAACAAAATTACCATACATAGATAATGCGGTTTACAACTGCTTAAATGGTTTTCGTTCTTACTCAAAAAAAGGTTTTTATTCATATCAAATAAACGGCGCACAATCAAATGTCGTATTATGAGATTAAATAGTAATGATTTCAATTTTTAACATTTGATTACATATTCGGCTTCAATCAATGATCCCGCAATAAACTAAACTCCTTTCAAATTGTCTATGGAACAAAACTATAATGAGATTTGTTTTTGCTTGAGCTCTTTTAAGCTCGTAGGTAACCAAAAAACACTTGGCAGTAACATTTTTCCTACCTTAAAACTGTAACTTGGAATGTGAAAAAAAAAACAGAGGCCGATAAGAGTAGGTAGACCAACGTTTACTTGGTTCACGCTAGTTGCCGGGTCATGACCAAAAACCTAATTTCCACCTCATATTTATTTATTTATTTATTTATTGTTTTTAATGCGGATAGCAACTTTCTATTTTCATTTTTTTTAAAGGCACATGAATGCGTGTTGAACTGAAATGCTTGTTGTTAGGAATAAATAGAATAAAGTGCCAAAAAGGAAAAGTCTTCCAATGGCTCACAATTTCTCGCTTATCGCATCGTATCGTATCGTATTTTATATCGCGATATATTAAATTGTTGTCATTTTCATGTGGGATGTTAACAACCACACGTCAATTCACTCTGACGAAAGACATTTTAAACGGTTCTAATCAGATCACTTTGTATTTATCTAGAAAATAGGAGAGTTATTATCCAATGCATGCGCCTGCACTGATTTTAAGGTGAGCCTCCTTGGAAAACCCACGATTTTGGTAATGTCATCATTTACTTTCCACTTTCCACCGTATTAATAATTAGGTTCATTAATTTCATAGTATAATTTTGTTCACTAGGTAAAGAAGCTTTTGTTAGACTCAAAATCAGAAACATGGATAGCAAGGCCAGAGTCGTTTTTATACAATTTGTCCACATAGCTAATGTCATTTTCCATGGAATTTCTTGGATGCTTCAGTATTGCATTGGTGGTGCCTACAGCTACATGCTGCACCTTCTCAAGTTGTGTGCGTGTCATAATGATTTTGCGGTTGTTTATTCTCTCTGCTTGTGAAAGCATGGTGTAATCGTTGCCAGACTTGACGGTGACTGAAATGTACGTGTACTCCAGGCCGGGGTCAATCACAGGGACATGTTCCTATTGTAAATGACCTATAGCATAGTCCAAGATCGACCACTAGGTTAAAACAGTGTACATTTGAATAGATGTTTGAATAAAAAAGCCGACTAACCGTGATGCCTAAGTTGCTTGGTTTAATGGCAAGTATAATAGTCCTCCCAAATACAAATGTAGTGCACTTTGTACTTATACATATCTAGATATTCACCTGTTTTACATGTTCCCACAAAAAAAACATTTGAGGCTTGAATATTAACCTTAGGTATTATTATAGCATAGCTAATATGAATCGTTCAATTCAGTGGCTTAACAACATCTAGCTAGAAAAGGAAACACTAGGAGCGGCAGAGGACCATTTCGATTCACTTTGATCAGAAAAACATGGTGTGGTTCTTGAAGATTAATCTCACTTTAAACTTGTCGTACCCTTCCTGCATGGCACCATGCCACTCAATGACTTATATTTTCACTTTTAAATAAGAGAGTATACAGTATTCACCTCATTTTACTCATTTTAATATTTTAAAACATATAGTTTTTTAGCTAGTTTATGAGACAAAAAAAATATTGTGTTTTTGTATCTATTTTTCTCATTTCTACACCTATAGTTGTTAATATTATAGTGTTTATATTTCTCAATTATTTATTATAAGTACGTATTTTAGACAGAACAATTTTTATTTATCTATAGGTAATTCATGTTGTAAATTATTAATTATACATGTAAATATGACCATTTTTAACAAAATTTATAACTACGTCACTGATGCCACGACCTCTTCGTTCTTCTACTTCGAGAGTCAGACTCCACAAAACTTCTTTTTTCTCCTACTGTTGATATTCGTGCCTGCATATTGTATATTTGGAATCTACATAGATCTAGATTACCGGAAAGTTTTATATTTCTTCCGGCCACTTTGGGATAAGCCTCAGGCTCCGTTCACAAAGCTGATACACTACCATGCAGAAAATGAAAGCATGGAGCATCTATGCCGTCTTCATGGCTGGTCCGTTCGTGCCACCCCGCGTTGTATTTTCGACGTCATCATCTTCAGCCACGAGTTAGACTTGCTCGATATCATGTGGCATGAACTTGATCCTTATGTGACAAAGTTTTTGATCATCGAGGCGAATACGACCTTCACTGGATTCCCAAAGCCTCTCTTGTTTGCTTCAAATCGGAACAGGTTTGCCTTTGCCCACGAGAAAATCGTCCACTCTGTCTTTCTTGGCACAACTCGACATGGAGATTCATATGCAGACCCCTTCAAATATGAGAGAATGCAACGTGAAGCTATGGATATGTTACTTGAACAGGCAGGGATTTCCGACGGCGATGGCCTCATAATGTCGGATACCGACTAGATCCCTAGCCCGAAGGTTATGAAACTGTTGCAATGGTGTGATGGGATCCCTTCTATAATGCATCTTGAGCTAAGACACCACATGTACTCGTTTGAGTTCCCAGTGGGCTATAGCAGCTGGAGGGCCACGGTTCATATCTACAGCACCAACAATACAATGTACACGCATTCGAGGGTAACTGATGACATGCTCTCTGATGCGAGATGACATTGTAGTTTTTGCTTTCGGCACATCGATAACTTTGTGTTCAAGATGAGAGCTTATAGCCATGCATATCGTGTGATCCGGACTGAATTTCTGGATCACAGAAGAATACAGAGGGTCATTTGTCAAGGAGACGATCTTTTCGATTTGTTGCCTGATGAAGTGTACACATTCAAGGACTTGATCAGCAAGATGGGATCGATTCCCAAATCAACTTCTGCAGTTAACCTTCCTGCTTATTTGATAAGGAATGCCTACAAGTTTAGGTTCCTTTCTCCCTGGACGCTGTATTAGAGAGACTAGTAGCTCTTCTAACTATTCTAACCAATTGGGTAGTTATTCTGATCAGTGTTCTTCACACAGTTTGAGAGTGCAACGTTGATGAGATTACAATTCTATGATTTGTGAGAAAATTAGTGTACATTTTCTGAGAATAAATTAGCTTACATGTCGGATTCTATAGTACGAGAGAACTTGTCACCAGTAGAATTAACACCTCATGCGACGATTTTTTTTTCGTCGCATCAGTTTGAACTTATGCGACGGTTTTCTTTTCGTCGCATAAGTTTGAACTCATGTGATGAAAAAAAATTTGTCGTTTAAGGACTGACACTTGAGACGAAACTTTGATTTCGCCGCATAAGTTCAAACTTATGCGACGAATTAGTCATTTGTCGCATAGGTCATTCCGCAAAAAAATTAAATTTTAAACTCATGCGACGCAATTTTTTATTTATTCGCATAAGTCTTTCTACCAAAAAAATTAAATTTTGAATCATTCTGCCAAAATTTCCCCTCCCAATTTTCTTCTTCCTTCTACTTATTCACCACCCCATCACCCCCTCCCCCACTTTTCTTCTTCTTCCACCACCCCACTTTTCTTCTTCCTCCGCCGCCTCCTCCGACAAAAAAAGTTAATTTAAAAATTAAAAATCAAATTAAGTTAATTTAATTTAAATTTTTTTATTTATTGAAAACTCTTAAGCGAAGAATTTTTTTTCGTCGCATACGTCCATGCGACGAAAAAAAATTTGTTGCTTAAGGGGTACTTATGTGCCGAAAAATTTACGTTTTTGTCGCATAAACTTAATGCGACGAATTTTTCGTAGCTTAAAGTCTTATGCGACGAAAATGGCACTTATGCGATGAATTGAGCCTCTTCGTCTACTAATGTGTTATCTACCATAGCTTACTTCCGGTGACAATTTACGATTATTTCAAGGGAAAAATGCTCAAATAGTACTTGGACTATTGGCTATTGCAAATTTTGGTATCTGAATTTTCAAAACAACCATAATTGTACTTGAACTATAGCATTAATTCTCTATTTGGTACTTCCATTTTTTTCCGTTAAGTGTAGGAACAATATTGTCATTTAATATTTTAAATAGCAGATGAATCCATATTAATGACATCACTCCTTATATTTCTTTATTAAACTGAATTAGAAAGATTAATCATTTGACTGAATTGCATATTATCAAAAGCTAAAATTAATAATAGATGATGATAGCAAACGGATTACCGAGAAACTCTGCTACCCAAGAATTCATCTCCGTTCCTCACTACCATTCACAAGTTAATTGATTGACATTTATAAGACATTGATTACGATATCTCAAATAATCAAATGGCATATTATGGGTGGGCTATATCTAGGTTCTGTGGAAGCCAACTTTCATCTCTGAAAAATTTGCAGATAGAGAGCTCATGTGGTCATCCATATATATCACTGTAATGTAATAATTCATCAGCCAAAACGAAATTGCAGCCACACAACAACATGAAAACGCCATATCCATATGACTACATATACGCGTGAGTCTCTTCACTACTCCCCATCATACTTGCCGCAGAGAGAAAGCTAGAGTGTTAGATCACGGTGAGAGATACGGCTGGGCATATCAGAGAGAGAGGGAACTAGATTCCTTTAACATTCAGTCACCACATATTATTATTTTAATGAAATTATTAATTAATCAAGTATTAATTTATTAAAATTCTAAGGTATGTATGAATTTTTAGAAAATTCAAATATATGTTAAGCCTTCAACTTAGGAAAATCTTCGGGCAATAATGACATGACTAGAGAAAATGCTTTTAAGAAGATAGAAAGCTAGCAAGAAGGACGACAATATTTTTGATGTATTTAATTTGTATATATTGGACTGTATCTCATTGTGGAGTTTGGGAAAAAGAAATTTAAATGAGGGTATTAGAAACTTTTGATTTATATGTGTGCTTATTTTTCAATTGTTTATGAAAACATGGTTAAGCACCAAAAAGAGATCATTCTTCTAAATTCCTCTTAAAACTTGGCCGACAAATTAATAAAATCTCTAACCTAGCAAATTTTGTTGGGCTCTATTTCTTAAACCCAACACAAGTCATACACCTAACACTGAAAATTGTTGGGTTTGATTAATTGATTTAAGTTTGTTTAGTTTCTTGTTAGAATTAAACCCCATTTTTCAAAAAAAATGTTATACTAATGGGCTAGAGAGTCTTAATAAGACCAAAGATTTATGAACTAGTCGATGGTGATGCCATGTGCATGTTCGTGTATCTGCCTCATGGCGATGCAATGGAATAGTTCGGCAATTGTTGGGATACCTTGTAGTCATTTTCTTCAATTAATACATGATATGGTTTAGCAAATTGACAAGATTTTATAATTTGACATGACACTTAAGATTAAGGACACAAGTCTTAAACTTTATTAAGGCCACAAAATCATTTTTCATACATGCCACCATCATAGGTTTTGACTCTTTACAATCGTTGTTACCACTAAGTAGTATACATGCTTTTGTGGGCTGTTTTTTCTCATTCTAGTTATGATTGATGTATCGCTTAAAAGGCTCAAGAGTTGTCAATAATATTGAGGTCATTCATCCAATTTGCTTAAGAGTTCCTGATTGTATAGTTTTTGTGATCATTTATCATTTACGAAGGTTTGAGGATGGCCGCAAAGGCGTTTATTCCAATGCTACCAGATTTTGTCCACATCCATTTATTTGAACTTATAACATGAAGAATTTCTGCCATCTTAGATTCTTAGGCCTTGCCATCCTCCCTTGCTCTTGTTACGAGAAGGTTAAGTTAATATCTGCAGCCGCGATGGGAGGAAGTCATCGTTGAACAGATCATCATCAACCAACTGAAGCCTCTTCGGAGTGTTGGACATGGCTTCGGGTGAGTGACTGAGATATACTACTGCAGCAGAGCATTTAGGTCATTAAGAACAATTTAGCCAGTACGTAAGCGTCGCTAGCGTACCTTGAACAATAGAAATGAGTTATTCTGATCCCGTCATTAAGAACAATAGACTGAAGCACGACATTGTTTTCTTGTTCAATCCTAAAGACAAACTTTACGCTTGAGATCCACACGTTACTTTGAGAGTCACAGACATTGTAATTGTTACACAAAGATGAGTAGTGAAAGCGAATCCCAATATACATCGAGTTCAAGTTTGGTCGAGATAGTTTTATTGGCTTTGCAAGTAGAAATTTACCTTCCTAGAAGTTCAAAACTTTCAAATACTGCTCTTGTTTACTAGGTGCCATGGTAATTTAATATTTGGATAATTTCATTTACATCATGGAACTATTGTTTCCAGTAATTTCTCCAATAATAATACTATAGTTTTGGCTGATATTCGTTAGCCAATGTAAAAGTGAATAAATGGAATTTATTCTGGGAAAATTCGCAACAATTTCCTACCCAACAAAGGCATGCTTCTCCTCCATTTTAGCAACTTCAAAGTAGAGAAGGCAGTAAGAAGTTATATTGAAAGCCTTAAAAAATCGGTGGTGGTCGGAAAATTCCTGGTGAAGGACCTATCTCAATACCCTTTTTATCTGGGGAATAAAGAACAAGAATCTCACTTTAAGTAACGATAAAGCAAACCAATGTATTCGAGTGGTTTGGAGTTCGGTGTTTCAAGGTCGTTTTGATTTCTCATTTCTCACGAGTAATAGAAGTCCTTATCTCATAAACTTTGCACTGTAAACTATCCGGAATTCCTATCAAAACACCAAGATCAGAAAAACTAATTTCTTTAGAGTCAGAAGAGCTACCGGTCTATCTGATACAGCCTCCAGGGAGAAGGAACCTAAATTTGTCCGCATTCTTTATCAAATAAGCAGGAAGGTGAACTGCAGAAGCTGATTTGGGTATGGATCCCATCTTCTTGATCAGGTCCTTGAATGTGTACTCTTCAGGCAACATATCGAAAAGATCGTCTCCTTGACAAATGAGCCTCTGTATTCTTCTGTAATCCAGAAAATCCCTCCGCCTTACACGGTCTGCGTGGCTATAAGCAGTCATCTTGAACACAAAGTCATCAATGTGCCGAAAGCAAAAACTACAGTGCCATCCTGCATCAGAGAGCAGGTCATCAGTTTGCCGGATATGCTGGTACTTGGTATTTGGGGTGTATATCTGAGCTGAAGCCCGCCAGCTGCTATAGTCCACTGGGAACTCAAACGAGTACATGTAGTGCTTCAGCTCAAGATGCATTCTGAAAGGGATCCCATCACACCATTGCAACAGTTTCAAAGTCTGTGGACTAGGGATCTCATCAGTGTCTGACATTATGATGACATCCCCATAGGAAATCCCTGCTTGCAGAAGTAAAGAATTCATAGCCACACGTTGCATTCTCTCAAGTTTGAAGGGGTCTGTATGTGAATCCCGGAGTAGAGTTTCGCCTGGAAAGACATAGTGGACAATTTTTTCCTCAGCAAAGGCAAACCTGTTCCGATTTGAAGCAAAGAAGAGAGGTTTTGGGAATCCAGTTAAAGTAGTATTTGCCTCGATGATCAAAAACTTTGTGACATATGGATCAAGTTCATGCCACCTGATATCAAGCATGTCTAATTCATTGCTGAAGATGATGGCATCAAATATACGGCGTGGGAAGGCACGCACAGACCAGTCATGAAGGCGGCAGAGATGGTCCATACTTACATTTTCAGCATAGTAGTGTGGCAGCCGAAAGAATGGAGCTGGAGGCTTATCCCAAAGTGGCCGGAAGAAATATGTAACTTTGATGTGATCTGTATAGAGTCCAAACATACACGCAGGCACAAATAACAACAATAATAGACAAAAGAACTTGCGTGGAGTCCGTCTGAAAGAAGAACGAAGCGATCGTGGTGCCATGCCGTGAAGGAAGAATACAAGATGTTTAGTCACGTTTGCACTCAACTACCAACACAATCACAACTCTAACAACCATGATCATCTGCATAAATTAAACAAAAAATCAAAATAGATACCACAAAACACACTTTTGCAAAAATGTGAAATGAGAAATACTAGGATCCAGCTTTGGAGAAATACCCAAAAAGCAAGGAACATATTCCTACTCAAAGGAACAAGCAATTAGCATGTCTCCAGATAGAAGGAAACAGATTCAAGATGCCTCATAGGTTTCTACACGAAACCGGAAAACACAGAAAAAAATGCAATGTTGGTCATCATTATTCTGGCATCTAAATATCTAATGTATATATACGCATCATTGTTGCCTATAAATTCTGGAATCAAACTGACTTTAACAAGCTTTATGCAACAGTTTACAAAACATAGTCCAAACTCCAAACCCATAATAATTAAGCTCTATATCCAAACTCAGGCCCAGAATCCCTTAACAGATTCTTCGAATCGGAAGAACCAGACAACAGTTACATTGAAAAAGGCTCTAATTAATGCATCAAACTAATCGGTTTCAATTTCAAAGTCGTCAACGCAGCTTTGACATGTCATAAAAGAACAAAGCTGGAAATGAAAGAGTTAAAACCAGATTGATGAAGGAGGTTGGGTAACTTACCAGGCTGAGCTGCTTGTTGAAGTGTAAAGAGGCCATGGGAAAGAAAGCCAGAGGAGCGCTAAGAGAAGCAAAAGGAGGACGACGATCACGTGCTGATCACGTGGCTGTGCACCAGGTGTGTGAGTGGCCGAGGGAAATATCGGTGTGCTGACGTAAAGGGGACACGTGTCGGTGTACGTGGCGAGGGGTTGGTTGAGTGAAAAAGCGTCGGCAGTGACGGTGGCGATGAGGAACTTGGTAGTCTCCGCCGGACGTGGATGTGTGGTTTGGACTGTAGTAGGATTTTTATGGACAAGGTAAAATGACTTATTTGCCCTTATGTTAGCTCAGTTGTCTGTAAACGACTTTCTATTTTGCTTTGGGCTTGTGACCAAATTTGGCAATTGAAGATACAGGCTTCAAAACATTAGGTAACACACAAGGGTTTTGATGGCCCAAGTGAGTACAATACGTAGTTGGGTTACTAAAGCCCACTTAATTCTCAGTGGTCCAACACAGAATCTTACCTCATTTAGATTTGTGTTCCCACTCTAGGATTCACAGTTTCACATATCTGTTGATCAAGACACTACTCATTCTTCAAGTGTTACAGTTTTCATTTTTCTGTTTTTACGTCAATAACAGACGCATTTTTTTTCGGTTGTTGAAATGACGATGCAAGTAAATATAACTTGCATCCAAATTTAGATAAATATATAAACATGCATGTTCCTATATTGTGGACTAAAGTTGATCCACATATCATACAACCGATGATTAATTAGCTAGGAATATGCTCTACATGAACTATATTTTACATGAGTCCCTCATATCCATGTACCACCTAGGTAGCTACTTTGCTAGACCAAAATATAGTCAATTTTGATGACCCCCAAAACAGTGCTCTAATCCTTCATTAGTCTCTCCTCTTAACCAACTTGAGTTGTTGCACAGACAGCAAGAATGTTCTGCATACCCAAAATCGCAAAGATGAGTACTAATCAATAAGATCATATTATATAGTTCATAATAAAATTAGAGGGTGTTTTTTTTATACCTCCAAGGCACATCTTGATCATGAGCAAGGAGCCAGTCTCCCTCCCGGTCTTGATAGGTGAGTTCATAATTGTTTGAATCCATCTCACATTTGTCAAACATATGCATCAAGGTTCTGATGAGTGTTTGAAAACTTTGGTGTTGGCTCAAGTCAATCTTTCTTGCTATCCCGACTCCCTCCATCTTCACCTTCACAAATGTAGAGCCACCGCCGTTAACCCTCATCACCGTCCGAGGACGACCGCCGCCGTCCCCGTGGATGTGAAAACAAGTCTCCTTCCTCCATGATTTAATCGGCGGCCAACCCACCAATTCATCTTCCTCATTTCTATCAATAACAAACCAATATATCAACGTAAGTTTTCGATACGATTATTCATGTTGAATGCAATGAGAGCCGTCGAAATAAGAAAGTAAAAACCGAGAACTGTGTCTAGTCTGTAATATCACGTACTTGATCATGACGTTATAACGGGAACTGTGTCCGGTGTCGTCTTCTTCGTCGTCGTCGTTTGGTTGGTTGTTCCAAAGCAACCAAGGCAGCTTTCGAGGCACGGCAATGCTGGGTTCAAAAGCTTGGGTGAAACTACGCTTCTTGTTCTTGTTGCTACCGTCAGTAGGGTGGTGGTAAAGAAAGTCGTTGATGTTCAAGTCGAGGCCGCCTTTGACTGGAAAATCGTTATTGGCCGGAAGAGCGAGACCCAATTGAAGCTCCATAGTAGAGAGCACAGATAGTATAACTCCAACAAAAACAAAACAAAGATTGCTCAATAAAATAAGGAAGCTGAAGCGAGGCTTGAGAGAGAGAGAGTGTGTCAAGGGCTCTGGGTTTGTTGCTAAATAGTGAGACTAGGGTTTTAATATAGAGACAGAGATGAAGGCGGTGAGGGAGGAGGTGGCTGGGGACATGGGACAGAGGGACACGGAAACAGAAGAGGGAGAGAAGAGGAAGGGGCTAGGTGGCGCTGGGAACATTGGACCAAGGTGTCCGTGTCATTGTTACACTTTTGGCCGACCCAGTTGCCCCGTTGTTAACTTCATTGTTTTCTGAACCAACCCAACAAGAAAGCTATTTACTATATACAGCAATTCCAGCAGCTATTCACGTATCTCACGAGCAACATCACCTTTTAATCTGTTCTTCTTAGAGTCGACAAGGAGGTTACATGTTATCAACAATGAGCCAAGATTCCAAACTCCATCAAACACAAAAACAAAAACAGTGATTTAGTGACGAGTTTAATAGAAATTTCCGATTTCCAATATTCATCATGTATATCGACGATCTTAACTCATAGCTGGAGGTATTATACGTTCTACACGAATGTTTTGATAAAAAATTATTATAATTTGATTCATCACTTTTTACGAGAGTAAAAAAGAGTCTAAAATAACAATTTTTCTAATACTCGACGAGTAACAAGACTAACAACATTATTATTCGTAATTAAATTACATATCATCAAATCATGATTCTCAATTTTACTCGCTTCCATACCTTTATCTTTTTATCATTAAAGTGACCATGTTCTCATCCTACGTCACAATTGCTCCACTCAATTAAGATTATGATTCATCATATACTTTTGTTTTGGAGATAAAAACAAGGGGATCGTGCTTAATTTGCTTATGAGCTAGAACTAGTTACTTGTCTAGCAAATGTATAATTTTATGTAGCAAACTAGCTCGACTAATACTAATGTCTATTATTAGACACGAAGTGATGTTTGTTAAGTATACGATATATGGTACTTATGTTTACCAAAAAAAAAAAATATATATATATATATATATATATATATAAAAGTATACGATATATGGTACTTATGTTTACCACATATATATATATATATTATTAGACACGAACTGATGTTTGTTAAGTATACGATATATGGTACTTATGTTTACCAAAAAACAAAATATATATATATATATATATATATATATATATATATATTTTGGTATGCAGACAGCTTCTTACGTAATCATCTGCTTACAAGAGACCATATCTTTGGGAGTTTCAACATTAATATATGTTACATTGCCAAAACATACAAGATAAATTATAACATATACATGGGCGAGCTTCCTCTTCTTTTTTGTGAGGTAAAAGGTACAGTAAAAGGTCAAAAGCAAGAGGATCTGAAGACCATTTAAGTCAACAAGTTTAAACTTGAATCAAAACTACGACTAAAAATTGAAAAAATAACCTCAAATCTATGTCCAACAATGAGGACCTAACAACTAAAAAACAAATGAACCTAATGAACCCTAAAATCAATCTCTGCTTCCGATTAGAGGTCTCATAACCCAATTAGTGTACCTTTCATTGATTTGAGAATTTGAATAATGCTTTAGGGTTCAATTAGAAATCTTGACCAACAAAGACCCATGACTACGAGAAAGAAAGGATGAAGAACCCACAAGCCCAACCAAATAACTGGCCCAACGAGTCCATCACCTATCTCTCCTACCCTACCAATCAAAGCCGCCACCGCCCCTCACCATTATGGTAGTCGGCTTCGTCCTTCAGCCATCCTCAACAGAAAAAAGCCTTGCTAGTATGAATCGCTCTCGAGACGTCGACCTGCTCACACCAAAGTTGTCGCCTTAACTTGCAGTCTTTCTACAGCTGCGCAGCCGTACCGACAATCTGTACAAACTCTGCCACCTATCTGGTTGCCTCAAACCGCTGCCGCCCAATCTGGGAAACAGAGCAGAAGAGACCACACACCTCGATCTAAGATTTGGTTCAAAGAAACCAATCACCAGCTCACAAGCCTGAGTTCTTCAAGCAGCCAGACTCCAAACAACCTTCCTCTGTCTCTTTCCCTCAAAGAAACCGACACCAGAGGCGTCCTCATGCGGTCGGAATTTCTGCCGGGTTGCCTTCACGAAATCTAGAGTTTCTAGGTTTCGGTATTGTGCTTCGAGAAAAGTGGAGCCTTATTTTTGGTTTTTGATCCAACTCATTCTCCTCTAGGCTTTAGTGAAGGGAAAAGAGAGAAAATACGTGGCTTCCTCTTTGTTATTCAACATCATATAATAATTCACAAATGGGTGCATGTAACGAACTACTATTTTCGTGTTCGTGTTCTTGATGATGAATGTTCATCCTATTCGAAGACCTATATAAACATTACTCTGGGTACAAAATTGACAAATCGTACACATATGTTCCCTTGTGATTTTGTTTTGGTTTTTGGCGGATGAATATGTACCAAGAAAGAAGATGAATCGAAATATAATTAATATGAATTATGTATGGTCGTTTTATATGGCTTACAAAACCCCAACAAACGACCATAAGAATTGCCCTCATTTGTCGCACTCCCGGGCTCTCGTGCCTCCATATGATTGAAGAAGCACAGAAGCAAAACTAGGGTCAGTCACAGGGGATGTCACGTGACTCGCCGGCACGAGGCGACGAGACTTAGACTAGTCTAAGAAGCTGCCCACTAATATTGTAATGAAAATTTTTTTGTATGGATTAAGTTTTAAGTGATTTAAGTATTTATTAAAAAAATTTAATGGATGATATTTATATTTAATTTTTATTTAAAAATAAATAAATAGTATTATAAATATAATTTAACCGTCTATTTAAATTGATTTAAGTACATCATACTGATCATAGTGAACCCAAGACGCTCTGATATTCCAAAAACGAAACTAAGAAATTAACTTGACCGGACTGGACAGCCCTGCAGATTAAACTAGTCTGATTTGAGTTGTCTGTATTACAATCTTATGCATGCATGGAACTTAATTAACGATTTAAGGTTCAGAGGATCGAGCTTTGGTAGACCGACCATGTGTCCGATGGTCCAGGTCACGAGGAGGATTAAGAGTATACGTGTGTGTGTGACCACTACTGATTTGAATTTGATATCGATCGTGATCGCTAGGGTTTACATGGCAAAGGTTAAACTGTACACGATGAATGGGAAAGGGCTGAGTAGCCAAGACATTGTCTCTGAAAGATCGAGGTCCCCTAGCCTTCATGCAAGCAAGTGTAAAGTAATCATGTCCGATCCAATCCTTTCTTATCTCGTTGTACCTTGACAGTGGACACATTTCACGGGTATGAACGATCGAACATGAGTGTGAAGTGTTATTTGGCAACATCACGATCATCACCTCATACCTAAAGTTTGAAACGAAGACGAAAATAAAGGATCATCGGATCAAACCATGAAGTATAAGATCAAAAACTAGAATATACGAGCTCGATCTATGAAAAAGGGACGGCCGACATAACCATTACGGCATTTCTTGCAATAACGGTTTAATGTTTGTTTTTGTTTTAAATTTATTCTGCATTGGACATTAATATATATTATCAATATTTTTTTAAATGTTACACATACAAAACAAGAGAGAACATTATCTAATCATAATCTGGCGTCAAATGGGAATTTGGCTAATAGATTAAGACTGAAAGTGATCGATTATCTAATTCAAATCAATTTCGAAGAGTATCTATGTAGCTAGGTAAGAAGCTTGTTGAAAATGTACTATATATATGTAGTAGAGTAGTGATGAGGCGAAGCTAGCAAGAGGGAACAAACGGACAAACTATATATAAAGTCAGATTTTGCTTTGTCTTATGATCACGACTTTGATATGTCGAAGACAAGCAATCAAGATTGAAGAGATTCATCTCCATTCAGATCTTTTGTTCTCCACCCCTTCCTTTTGGCCGTAAATCCTCCACAAGATCTAGTTCTTTATTTAATCTTTTAGACTTAAATATGATGTAACGAGTCGTGTTTGCTCTCGTGCATCAAATTGTTTCTAGTTTAGATTCATCAAAATTAAGATCAAATTGTGTCAATTAAGGCCACTCAAACGACTAGTTTTCCCCTTTCAAAAAAACGACTAGTTTTCCCCTTTCAAAAAAACGACTAGTTTTCCCTCATCTTTTTTTTTGGTTTTCTATCATCTTGAACACGCGTTTTTAAAAAACTCTCATGATCAGTACAATTTTACACGTAATGTTACTATATACGATATGGGGATTCACAAGTAGAAGATTTTAGTGTTGGAGGTGGATTCTGAAGAAAATTAAACAAGTTCTGATCGATCTTTTGCTTGTGAAGAGGCGAGCAAATGCTGCAGAAGGTCAATAAAAGGCATCATACGTCAAGAAAAAAGAAGTATAATTTGAACTTGTCAACCTAGTTACATTATCATGTCTATCTGGTATAGTTATGGTAAGGCAACTAGGTCCAACTTCAACAAGACATTTACTTCTGCTGCACTCGGCAGGCCACTGCAAACTTCAGAAAGAAATTAAATACCCTTGTTATAATTTCTTCATGCAGCTATATATGATTCTAGTGGCTTCTTTTGGTAAGACTTTGAGTCCTTGCTGTCGGTTTTAGATTGATAAGAAATTAAGTGATTGTGAGTTTATCTCTTAAGCTTCAAAATCCAATCCCTGCAGTCCTGCATTGCATGATTTCCACACTAATTACTATAGGCAACGAAAAAAATGACATCCTTCCAGTCTTATCTGTGCTATATATGTCATTGTTTGTTGGTGGGAAATAGACCAGAAACTAAATGCAAATGGCATCTGGCAGTATGACTTGAATTCCATTCAAGGTGATCAACTGACCATACCAACAAGGGCTGCACTTCTTGTTGTGTGATTAATATGTTGCCGGCATCGATTGATGAATGCCAGGCTTATGATTCACATGTTGGGTCTATGTATCAGATGCCATTTTTTGGGCCATAACATCTTCAGCTTTCATGTTTCATCTATACTGTTAGAATATGTTTTGAATCAGGTATAAACCCTAATTTAACAAGGATTGTTAAATTAGTCTATTATATTGAGCTGTGTTTGTTGGGCCAACCATTCGGGGTATATATATACCTATTAGGTTATTAACCTAGAGTGTGTGGTATTCTGTTATCTGTAATCCGTTTTCCTCAAAGATTAATAAAATTGTTCCCCTCTGCCTGTGGATGTAGCTAACACCTTGTTAGTGAACCACGTAAATATGTGCTTTTTCTTACATTCGTTATAACAAATTGGCATCAGAGCCAAGATGTCTGGTTTGAATGTGAAGATCGACAAATTCACGGGGAGGAACAGTTTCAGTTTATGACAGATCAAGATGCGAGCATTGTTAAAGCAACAAGGGTTGTGGGCGCCGCTGACGAAGAAGACAGGGGATCCTGAAACCGTTGAGATGGCCAGTCTAGAGGAGAAGGCACACTCGACAATTATGCTGTGTCTTGCAGACGATATCATCACCGAGATCGAGGAGGAGGAAACTGCATCCGGTTTGTGGTTGAAGCTTGAGAGTCTATACATGACGAAGTTTTTAACCAACAAACTGCCTTTAAAGCAACGTCTATTTAGTCTGCGAATGCAAGAAGGTGCGCCTCTAAGAGATCAGTTAGATCAGTTAAACACAATTCTATTAGAGTTGCGTAATATTGATGTTAAAATCGAGGATGAGGATGCTGTCTTAATTCTGTTGGTATCTTTACCATTATGGTATGAGAATTTTGTGCAATCTTTTATTGCTGGGAGAGATACTGTGACTCTGGAGGAGGTTAGATCATCCCTTCACACCAGAGAGCCGCGTCATAAGGCAACTGGTACAGGTACAAATAATCATGCTGCTGGGCTAGTAGCCAATGGAAGTAAGGGACATGAAAACTTGGAGAAGAAAAAATTCAAGAAACCAGGTTCTAAGGGTCTTAAACCTAATGATATCTGTAACTACTATAAACAGAATGAACATTGGAAAAAGGAATGTCCAAAGAAGATGCGGTAGGAGAAACCATCGGGAACTGTTGCTATAGCAGAAGATGACACCAATTCGGAAGAAGATATTGCCCTAGTTGCTGATGAACATAAACATCACACCGATGTGTGAATTTTAGACTGTGGGGCGTCTTATCATATATGTCCGCGTAAGGAGTGGTTCACTACCTATGAGCAGGTAAATGGAGGCAATGTTTCTACGACTAGTAGTTTTGTCTGCAAGGTGGTTGGAATAGGCTCGATAAAAATACAGACACATGATGGTAAATTCTATACATTGAACGATGTTAGGCATGTTCCACTCATGACCAAGAATCTGATATCATTGAGCTATTTGAACAACAAGGGGTTCAGCTTCAAAGGTGAAGGTGGAGTTCTACGTGTCTGCAAGGGTTCTAATGTGGTTCTGAAACGTGTCAAGCGGGGTACCTTGTATATTCTGCAAGGCTCTACGTTGTCAGGTTTTGTTGTTGTTGCATCATCAGAGGTTCACAAGGATGATATGACCAAGTTATGACACATGAGACTCGGTCACATGAGTGAAAGAGGGATGCAAATTCTGTCAAAAGGGGATCTTCTTGGTGGCTACAAGGTCAAGGACCTTGGATTTTGTGAACATTGTGCCTTCAGAAAATTACATCGCAACAAGTTTTCTAAAGCAATTCACAGAACAAAATGCACACTTGATTACATTCATTCTGACTGTTAGGGTCCTTCTCGCGTTGAGTCTCTAGGAGATCACAAATATTTTGTGTCAATGATTGATGATTTCTCAAGAATAACTTGGGTTATTATGATGAAGGATAAAAGTGACGTTTTTAAGAGTTTCAAGCAGTGGAAGGCGTTAGTTGAAAATCAAACAGGGAAGAAGATCAAAAGGCTGCGAACTGATAATGGTCTGGAATTTTGTTGGTCTGAGTTTAATGAGTTCTGCAAGAATGAAGGAATTGCTAGACATCATACAGTCAGGCACACACTACAGCAAAATGGTGTGACAAAGCGTATGAATCAGACTCTTCTGGAGAGAGCTAGGTGCATGCTCTCTAATGCTGGACTAGAAAGAAGGTTCTGGGCAGAAGCGGTTAGTATAGCTTGTTATCTGATAAATCGTGGACCTCACACAGGAATACATCTCAAAACCCCTTATGAGGTGTGGTTTGATAAGTCTGCTGATTACTCAAATCTGAAAGTTTTTGGTTGTACTGTTTATTATCATGTGATTGAGGGTAAGTTAGAACCAAGAGCTAAAAAGGGAGTATTTGTAGGTTATGGGGATGGGGTTAAAGGGTACAGAATCTGGTCTCTATCCGAAAGAAGGTTATACTTAGTAGAAAAGTAGACTTTGATGAAAATTCTATGTTTAACCCTACTGTGAGGTCTATTGTTGTATCAGAAAATGGTAGTGTTGAGAAGCAGGTGGAGCTGCAAGACACTCAAGATGAGAGTGAATCACAACAAGAAGAACAACATCAACACTCACATTCAGAAACAGAGTCACTAGTAGTTAACCAGCACAGTTTGGCTCTTGATCGACCTAGGAGAGCAAACTTTGGGAAGCCTCCCACGAGGTATGGTTTTGAGGACATTGTGACTTATGCACTACAGGTTGCTGAAGAAGTGGATCCCCACGAGCCATCCACCAACAAGGAAGCAGTTACATGTACTGAGTCTACCAAATGGCTTGCTGCTATGGGAGATGAGATGGAGTCACTTCATACGAATCAGACTTGAGAATTGGCCAAACGATCTCAGGAGAGGAAAGTTATCACTTGCAAATGGGTTTTCAAGAAGAATGAAGGGTTGTCACCTGCTGAGGGTATCAAGTATAAAGCTCGGGTAGTTGCAAGAGGGTTTCATCAGAAAGAATGTGTAGACTATAATGAGATTTTCTCGCCAGTGGTCAGACATACTTCTATCAGGGTGCTGCTAGCCATAGTTGCATACCAGAATCTAGAGCTCGAACAACTAGATGTGAAGACAGCTTTTCTACATGGAGAGTTGGAAGAGGAGATATACATGACTCAGCTAGAGGATTTCCAAGTTCCTGGAAAAGAAGATTATGTTTGCAAATTGAAGAAATCTTTGTATGGACTAAAACAGTCTCTGAGACAGTGGTACAAGAGGTTTAATAGCTATATGATAGAGATTGGCTACATGAGGAGTCCGTATGATTGTTGTGTCTACTACAACAAGGTAACAAATGGTTCTATCATTTATCTGGTCCTCTATGTAGATGATATGTTGATAGATGCAGAAAACAAGTCAGTTCCACATAGCAAGTTCCAACATTGTTTGGACTTGCTAAATGTCAGAAGCTGTAAGTTGCCCTTTTTGGGGGCAACATCTGAGGCAGAGGAGATGGTCGTACGTCTGACATTATTATAATGCATCTGGTACATCTGTTTATTTGTGAGAGGATTCAAGTCAAGGTGGAGATTTGTTAGAATATGCCTTGAATCAGACATAAACCCTAATTTAACAAGGATTGTTAAATTAGTCTATTATGTTGAGTTTTGTTTGTTAGGCCTACCATTCGGGATGTATATATATACCTATTAGGTTATTAACCTAGAGTGTGTGGTATTCTATTATCTGTAATCCGTTTTCCTCAAGGATTAATAAAACTTTGCTCTTCTGCCTGTGGATGTAACTAACACCTTGTTAGTAAACCACGTAAATCTGTGTTCTTTCTTACATTCGTTATAACATATACATATATATATATATATGTCCCAATTGGCCCATACATACCTATTCAATAATCATTTTCCGACTTGTTCAGTCCAAATTATGTATCATACAATCATACAAATAATTGAGATCGAGCTTCTCAATTCATACATTACCTATAAACTCGTTCTTTCTCTCGATCAATAAAAGCACAACGTAACCTCTAGTGTTCTTTTTACACATTTTCTGATTTTTTCCTTCAATAAACCAAGATTTCTAACCTCAAAGGCTCTATTTCGATGGTGATTACTGTTGCATACCACACCCCCAGATGCGTACCCATCGATGCAATAACTACTAGTGTAAGTTTTTTTAAGCGAAAAATGAAGAACTAACAGAAACTCCCTTGGGGGAAGTCTCTGTTCATCGTTTGCATTCAAGTTTACTAAGCAGCGATAGTATGATTTATGCATCCATCTCCGATCCCTCTGAAATGTATTGAATACATAAAAGAGTCCTAGTACATTCATTCTTGCTTCAAAGTACAGCTGTTGCAGGACTCCACATACTTTTGACACAGTGGATTGTGAAGCACAACAGGCCTTTTCAGCATTCAAAATAGCGTGCATTTTGGCGCTTCTAAATTTCATTCCTAAGCTTCGAATTTTCTCACCCTTCCCTTTCATCAATGTTAGATTTCAACTGTAGTCATACATCGATTACCAAGACCAAAACCACGATCGGGACACATCTGGACGGAACAAAGATTCTCGCACTGTCATAAACTCAACTCGACAAGCCATCGCCCTATGGAACATTGAAAACTCCTTGTACAAGTCCACTTCCGCATACAAAAGTATCAGTGTAAATTGTCATCTTTTCCATAAAGGGACCATTCTTCAATAGAGACTTTGCCATTTCTATCTCAGCCTGCCGTCCCTTGAATCCTATTATGGAGATGGTCTTCAAATGTGACGACAAACAAACAGGAACATGCTTTGGTGGATTCCATTGAAACAAAGAATCTTCCCCGTCAAATTTGGTGGTCTGATCATGAAATGAATTACCAAAAGAAGAAAAAGATCATGAAACGAGAGTAAGCTTAAGCAGTTGCATGTTGGTACAACATCATAAATGTAGCATCTTAAGGAAATAGGTGTTAAGTCATGACTGCTTACACTCTGTAAGACCAAATCTTTGAGATATGGTGCCCTGTGCAGAAACTCGGCCAGGAATTCCCAGTAGTTGCAATCCTGAAGTACCAGCTTCAATTGGTTCAGTTTACCGAAAGCAGGGAGATGCGTTCAGATTACCGAAAGCAGGGATGCCAATCCTGATGAGAATATAAAAGTAATGATCAGACAAAACCTGTGCAGTAACGAAAACAAATAGTGAAAAAGGCCTGTATGCCTCTTTCCTCGTATCTATTTGACAACTGGAATGCCAAAGGGAGGAAAGGTGTTCAAAATTTTCTAAGATCATTTACAGGAGAGTAGAAGTGAGAGTTCTCTCAACTCCATTACATTACTTAACTCATTTTCAACTAAAATCCAACTGCCAATTACTAATAATTCAAATCAATCATTCATGTAATATTTGCAACTCAGTATATTGGAAAAGAACAAAAGCTTGAGTACTGACCTTAAAGAAATGAATGAAGAGTTGCTAGCAAGTGTATCGCTGGAGGAGGTGCAGTATGCTACCCACCAACTTGGAGCGTTGAAGGCTCCGGGCCCTGATGGTTTTCAGGGACTTTTCTACCAAAAGTATTGGAACATTGTTCAAGATGTAGTCACTGATGCGACAAAGAATTTTCTTAGAAGCTGCTCTACTTCGTTTCGGTTTTGCTAGGCCTTGGGTCAATCTTGTCCTCGCTCTCAGTAAGGATGACAAAGGCAGTAAATGAGAGAAACATACAAGGGATTAAGCTCTGCAGGGGTTGTCCTACATTATCTCGTATATTAGGACCATTCGTATCTGGCAGGATATATGGGTGCCCCCTCCTCATGTCGGAGTACTGAATCAGCCCCTCGTCTTATCTACTCCCTCCCATATTTCCCACGTCCATTCTCTTATAGATTGGACCCAAAAACACTGGAAATTGAAGGAATTAGCTAACCTATTTCAGCCGGAAGTTGCAAGCATCTTTAACCTATAATAAGAAGACGAAGTTTGTGTTTTGAGCGCTGTTCTTGGAATTGGTTACCAAGATCGGCGAATCGAGCTGTGCATCATGCAGCAAGGCTTGCCAGGCGGATTTGCGATGGGCTGAAGAGCCACCTCTCTCCTTGGTCTCTGTTTTGCGAAACGATGGCTTGTCGATCAAAACTAATCCTCAGTGTCTTGCACATAAAAAAGCAGTTGGGTATTACATAGTCTGTATGGTACAATTGAAACTCGATTTGAGCAACATTCTGTCCAACAATAGTGTCGATCCAATCATCAATGCGAGCCGAATCATGCGCATCCTACATGCACAGAGAATGTTTGTATGTCTACCGAGTCACGGAGATAGAGCACACGACTCACAAACCTTGCAAAACGATCAACCTTCTTATCATGAATACTAAGAAAATCTATATCCCAATCATCGAAGTCTAGAATGTGAAAACGAGTCCACAAGTTTTTCCATCTCCTTGTCCTGTCTTTAGACACATAAAAATTCAACAAAAATAAAATTGTTGAATATTCAAACCACATGTAGGTCAAATAAATCGTATACGTGACACATGAATCAGCAAAGTGAAGAAGACTCCGTAAACTACACATGGCGACATGTGATTAGTCAGTCAACAACAGATTTGTCAAATCCCGACTAAAGCAAATATTAAATATCACATGTTAATCAATTGTCAATCACATTAAATTGATTGTCGAGATTAAAATCAGATATTTAATAAAATCAATCATGCCTTAACGAGAATAATTAAATTAATTAAGGATGATTTGATTTAATTATGATAATTATCAATCAATCAAAATTGATTGATTCAATTATTACCGATAAGGAATGAAATTCATTCGGCGTCTTCATTACATGTCAATGATGCGATATACGGAGGAGTGTCGATAATATAAATACCCCATCTCATATCAAGATGAGGACTTCTGACGAGAGAGAAAATTACTCCCGAGAGCTCAGAAGTCTTAAAACCTTTCCAAAGAACAGCCCATCTCCTAAATAGCCTGTTCTTCACCAAACCCAAACACAAATCCAAACATTCGTCACGTGATCAATTCCCGTGACTCATTTTCACCTCAAGAACAAGTGCCTTGTCACCCTTGAGTCAAATCCAAATTTGGAGATAGAATCAGAGGAGCTCACAAAGATTTGTAACCCGCAAATTCATCAATAAAATTCTATTATTTTGTACACGTGTTGTTTTGTCATTTGCGCAGATAAATTCGTGTTTACACCGACTAATTCACACCGTCTGATCATCTCCTCACCGTATGTACTGTTTATTTTTGTTTTTTATGTTTTTTTTTATCTTTTAACAGTACATGGAATACTCTCCCGAATAACAAGCTCATTTGGCAATGCACTGATCCTATCAATCCCTGAGACCTGCCTCTAACCCGAAAAAGCTGTTGATACTAAAACAGGCTCAGATGTGCATTTGACGGAGATGAAAGGAGGCAAGCAACATTACCGATAGCCTCCAATTTCGTCGTTCACCTGCTCTTAGGTTTTTGCTTCGACTCGTCTGGAACAGTGGTGATTATATACTGGGCTAGGCCTGTCACCTTGATACTTGGGCCTCTGTGTTGCCAAGAAAACAAAGCCTCAAATTGCCTTCTTCAATCACCCACCAAAACCACAAAACTTGCCTTCTTCAAGTCGATCTCATTGCCCTGCAAATCATTTATCCTCATAATCATTGAGCTGTAGGTCTGTAGCTTCTCATTTTATACATTACCTATGTTTGAACTCGCTCTTTTTCTTAATCAATACAAGCACAACGTACCCTCTAAGCTTTCATGTGTTGTTTTGGTACATGTTTTGCACTTTTCAATAAATCATGACTTCCAACAGTATCAATATACACGAAGTTGATTGACAATAATAAGATTTTTCTTTTCTTATTTAACTTATTTTTTGTTCCAGTTTTCTTATTTAACTTATTGAATATGCTGAAAAGAGAGAATCCAAGGAAGATACTCCATTAGTATCATTGAACCAAAAAGTTTGATTTTGAATTGTACGTCATGTGAAGGGGTGATGTTACCGTGAACTATGGGGGATGATGAACTGGCATGGCCAAAAACAAGCTCATTTTGCAGAGGCAAGCAGAGGATTCATCACGAGGTGGGGTTTTGATCGAAACATTTGCTAGAATAAAATGAAGGCTTTGCTTTTACTTTGCAGCAAGCAGGTATATGTGATTCACGATAAAGAAAGAAAGGGGCTATATGATTGTGCAAATGATGGGGTCATGGTGATGAAGGAATCGTAATCTGCGTTCTGAAATCCCAACATATATGCCAGCTTAAAAGTTTGACTCCATCTCCATCTGCAGCATAGTGCAGATTTTGAAATTCGTCCATTTGCAAAAGAAATAATTCACACCAATAACTTCTGTTATACAAATCTAAAGAAAAACATACAGAAATTTGTTTGTATATGATCTATTGGATCGCCAATCCCGGACTATGATTTTGGGTTCAAAAACCTCCTAGACAGTTTCTTTTCTGAATTTGAATTTGGAAATAGAAAGATTTCTTCGTATATAAATTGAAGTCTGTAATCATCCAACTTTACTGTACATGTAAAAGTGCATTTATATCATACAAGATCATCTGAGAATAACATTATACAAATAATTTACTAGGTGAGTCCTAAAGCATTCCATTCTTTTGAGAGAAAGCTAGAGAGATACATATCGGAAATCAATAATAACGATTGATTTGATTGCAGCTATAGCTTTCGTGGCCCTCCATAAAGGAAATCCACCATGAACTTTGAAGCACTGCTAATTCTAACTTTGGATTGTATCATTGTATGCAACTATGCCCGCACATAAGCTTGTCATTTTCTATCCCTCGCCCGATGAACATGTTCAGAGTACGGAGAATCACAAGGACACGAAATGGTGGAGAACTTTACGTGCTGATAATGACTTGAGAATGAAAGCAAAAGTTTTGCCATAGAAGAGAGATTGCATTACTCCTATATTAGAACCAAAGTGAGAAAGTTCTAATAATGCATGTTATGTATGAACAAATACGAGCGATCTGTCTCCTTCATCATTTGCTAATTACGTTTGAGTTTTTCGTTTTCGGTCGTAGGAAACTGAACTTGAAGCAGCTGATGTATGGGGTTCAAGGTGGAAAAAATTGAATCAATGGAATTTGATGAACGCTCTTCATATGTAGCTTAGTGTGGGGGGCGTTCTTTATAATGAAGAGAATTTGATGAAATCTAGCTTAGTGAACGGCTATGCATATCTTTCTGGAAAAGTATTACGGATTGAGAAATGAACAATAAAAGAAGAAGAAAGAAGGGACATGCATGTGAAGGGATATGAAACCAAGCTTGGATTTGAGTCATGATTGTTTTGTTACTCGAAGGAGACATTGATCTAACATTTGCTGAATGCAATGCAAGGAATCACTGAAAAGGGAGCTATGATTATGAGCAAATAATTAAGATACATTTGGAAGAACAAACTAATTGAGTGCATGTGGTTTTCTGAGCCAGAAACATCATGTCATTCTGCATTCTCCTTCAAAATATCACCAAACTGGCCATGGCCAGGTCCATCACTCCATTTTATGAGTACACCAGACCACCCATTACCTATATGACAGATCGATGTGGACCTTGCATATTGATATATAAGCAATGGAAACTAATTCACAGGAACATTTTCACGCCAAAGGTCTAAACGGCGATCTTTCTCTCTAAAACTGTCACGTTCAATGTTATAACCAGGTCACAGCTCACCGAAATGAGAACCTTAATGAGATAGATTTCATTGCTTCACTCAATCACAGTAATAAAGGGGATAAAGGGGAAAAACCATAGTGAGATATGGTGATATTAAGCTTGAAAAAGAGGGGGGGGCACACCCGTGCGTCTCCAAAAGGAATCAACCATCTCCATCTGATAAACTTCAGTCCAAGTAAAACTGCAACGAAAATAATAGTTGAACGCACTCATCTGAATCACCTGGCATAGTGACTGTTCTTTTCTATCAAGCTCAACTATTATGTTTCACAGTGAACTGGAAGTACGTGTACTAACTCTAAGAGGGAGCAGATAGAGCTTGGCAGCTTTTACAGAAGAGCTGAGTGAACAAATGGGGTGTCAACAAAAGCTAAAGTAGGGCGTGGGAAACCAAGAATATCACAGGACCCTCTCATACAGTTCAGGCCCCATAAGTCACAAGATCAAATGCTCAATGTAGTCCTGTACATGAATAAAAACCATGCACGAGTTCTAGCCCCTCTGACCAATCGGTGTTCTTTACGTATATATAGACCAACCCACTCACATTCACCTCCATCACTTATTTTAGAGGAGAGAGCTACAGAGTAAAACAAAAGAGTGAAAGCTTTGCAGCCAAGGACAACCCAATATTATATGCAGGTGTTATGGAAAACAGAAGAGTGAAAACTTTGCAGCAAGGGCAACCCAGTATTTGGAACAAGAAGAACCTGTGGAAGCCAGAGGAGGATTTGATTCTCAAGAAGTACGTGGAAACTCATGGTGAAGGAAACTGGGCAACTGTTTCCAAGCGATCAGGTAAGTTAAGCTAAGCTACTTACTGTACTTCTCAGTTCTCATGTACTAGTTCTTCACCAGTGAAACTATGGCGATCAGGTTTGAATCGGAGTGGAAAGAGTTGTAGGCTAAGGTGGAAGAACTACTTGAGACCCAATATCAAACGTGGAGATATGTCCGAGGAGGAGGAAGACCTCATCATCCGAATGCATAAGCTTCTTGGCAACCGGTAATGCCCTCCCAACACTTGGTCATGACAGTTTTGTGAGGTTTGATTGTTGATGAAATCTCATTACAAGTTTACTATTGGTTTGATTTGTTTGTAACCAAACCATGTGTAGCTGGTCACTGATTGCTGGCCGGCTTCCCGGTCGAACGGACAATGAAGTGAAGAACTACTGGAATACCCATTTGAACAAGAACACCAGCTCCTGCCCTGCGCCGGCATCTGGAGGCCCGAGCGGCCGCAAAAGAAAAACCAATGATAACGGACACTACTCGGATAATAGTCGCAATACTCATCAACATCAAGACAACTGCCAGTGTAGTAACAAAACGAGGAAAACCATCGGCAGTAAATCAATTAAGACCAAAAGCATGACTTGTGAAGAACCGAAAGATGGAATTAACAGCAAAGAGGATGATCAAACTATTATAAGTACTACGACAGCAACAAGTTACCCATACTGGATGGGTGACTACACTAGCAACACAGATCAAAGCTTGTTTTTCGACTATGCAGACATAAACCATCAGTATTCACCAAGCAGCAGCTGGGTTCAGTACCACCCACCTACAATTACAGCCAACAACGCAACATCATCATCGTCAACATTTGTGTTCGATGATGAGCCTTTCTTTGCCTACATGAATTCTATTCTCTTGCTCGAAGCGGCATTTGGATGCACTACTGCTGTTGCTACTACTACTGAGGGAATGCAATCATCAGTTACGATGCCATTTTCATCTGCTGATGATCCACATTCCCGATAGTTAGTTCATAAGTAATGAAGAAAGTTGGAATCAACTTCCCATGATCATAGATAATTAAGCAGTTGCATCACTATTATCTAGGGCTCTATGTTTCCTCTGCAGTTAAATCCTAATAAAAAGATTGTAGATCGTATCCTCTTTTCCAACCTTCTCTAAGCAAAACTTCAGTGAACTCGCAACATGAGCTCATTTGGCAGTAATGTAGAAATATACGAATAAAAAAAATATAGACACCAATAGATGATTGTATCATGAACATATCGTAAGTTTCAAAAAATCCACAAATGCTGATACACAAGCTAATTGACATAACAAGCACATTTCTACTGATGCCAGAAAGTGTTCCTATGGAGTTTAAAGATGGGTGAATCTTTGGTTGAGTAAAGACATTTACAATACCTCATCTAGTTCTTGTTGAGGGTACAACAAACCATCATCAACAGGTAGTGAGGGTGGAGTTCCAGGTGGAATGCAAGCATCACCATTCTCACCAGCACATATGCACAGAGCTTCGGCATCCCTCACGACAGCATCAACATTTATCTGACCACTCAGTTCATTGATGAACTTCAGTAGAGTGTCGAAGTCCATCTGCTCCCCAATTATCTTACTACGGTATCGCTTGAGTATCGCAACGCCTACATACAGGTGCAAGTGCTCAGATGGGTAATGTGTCCACAGTACTTCCCATAATCTCAATGTCTTGTCAAATTCAAATTCCCTACACAGATGTGATCAAACTCTATTAAGGAAAATAGATAAAAAGTAGAATACAGTAATATTAAGTATTAACTACATGTTTGTCAAAGAGCAGTAAAACATATTATTCATTACTGGAACCTTAAATTATGAACTATTATACATGTCACACGTGCATAAATCAACTGGCTATTACAAGCATTAACAGCTGTAAAACACTAACCACATTGCACATAAAACTATGTAACATCTAGCACTGAACATATTGAACCACATGCCAGAAGGCTCTGCGTTGTGGCCAATGGATGTATGGGCAACAAGGTAGGTTGTGGTTTGGAAATATCCTCAAAAGATGACATTATAAGCAACCCACTTACATGAATGAATGAAGCACAACGAAAAAATAATTCACTAGCAGATGAAAAAACTGACCTTTTAAACTGTATCAGGACCCAGCGGAAACAAAAGAAGTAATTCAAGCAGTCATGCTGTGTAAAGTGATTATTCAAGGGGCTGTCTAACATCTCCACCAACTGCAACAGAAAAGATTTAGGATTAAAATCATAGAACAATGGCTGCCTGGCAAAGCAAATTGTAACCAAGAACTTCATTCAAACATTTAAGAACCCAACAGCACTGTGGCGTCCCAATCTAAGGTGAGGGTAAATGAAAACAGGAAAAAAAATGATGCCACAAAGACAACAAAATTCAGTATTTCATTGGCATTGGAAAGATAAATATGCCACGTATATGTATGTGTGTGTAGAGAGAGAGAGACCTTAGTTATGGCAAAAAGTTGAGAGTGCATGCCATTTTGGTCACGGTTAAAATTGGGCCCAAGGCGCTCCATGAGTTTAACAAAACACCAAAATGATTCTGACTCATCCCTCAGTACAAACAATATTGGAGACAGAAGATCACTCATACCCTGCCAAACAGATCATTGCATCAATACAAATTAACTTTATGCAGCCAACTGCAGTAAGTCCTTAGAAGAAGTCATCACCTGACAGTAACCAAGATCGAAATTGTAAAAAGAGTATGTTAACAATATATCATGCAACAGATTCACATTTGGATTATCATCCCCATCATAGAAGGAGATAGATCTGTCGGTCCTCACCTGAAACATATAGAGTTCATAATTTTAGAATTGAGAATTGCATTGTAGTTATTTTTTGAAGTTGAGTCTAAGATAAGTTCTGTGAGTTTCATACCACATCCTTTTCAATAAGGCCTTTTCTCTCTCGGAATTTTGTAAACCTTCTTGCCTGCTCTGGGGAGATATTCTGCAGAGTACAAACACATATGTTAAGCCACGTAATCAAGCTTAAGAGAGTTGTGAATGTGGAGGGAGAGAGAGAGAATATCTAATTCCACATGGAACCATTACAAAAAAATTATATAGTTTAAACACACATTTATACATGTCCCATAAGATATTCTTGTCTACAAGATTTAGCAGCGAACCTAGCTACAGGATAACACCATAGGTTTCTACCATAAACACATTTATATTCAAGTTTCAATTCAACATTATACATAATGGTGGTAGGATGGTGTAGAAAAGAGGTAACCTTTCGACAGTAGATTATAACAATCAATGAAGGTTAATTCTCTATGCTCCGCAAAGACATTTTAAAAATACGAAAACTTTGGGAAAGGATGAATTATAAAATATAACTTTACAAACCTGCCACTGCTTCTTTACTGTATCAAACTCTGCTTTCTTCACTGCCTTGAGATACTCCCTCTCTGCATATGTTGAATCATATGCATGGTATCCCAGCAAGAATGGCCAGACCTACGTTCATGATTCACAATACAAAACTGAGAAGATGCAATAATAAGAAAGTACTTAACTTATAATTTCCAAATATAGCATACAAACCTCTTTCCGTAGTTTGTGATCAACTCCACCATAAAATATTCTCCTTCTTAATGCTTCTGAATCCTTGATTCGCCCTTCAGAATCCAAGAAGGTGTGCCACTGAAGAAAATAAATCAAGTTGCACAAAGCAATATAACAATTTTAGCACATTTCTAGCATCACCAGTACTACACTCTTAACTATTTCTTTTAACCTGGTTCACCATAGTGCATTAGATAAATATATTATAATTGTAGGCAGAGCCAATGGGCTCACAGCAAGAGACTTATTTCCTATCAATTCTAACTATTTCTAAGTAGTAACTTGGTACGGCAAAATCAAACTTCTGATAAACCTAGTATTACATATGATGTCAATGTCATGATAAATTTGTGTTTATTTCTTATATAACAATATTAAACTCCAAGATTTGAAACTACCACTTTGCGTTGTTACCATCTAGTACATAAAAAATAGAGAGGTTGGGTACCTCATCAGACTCCAATGGTGGCTGTCGTGGTTTGCCCCATACTAGTGAATTCTTGTCGAACTGCCAATTAAAATAACAGAAGGAATATAAATAACATAATTAATCAATGGATGTAAATATAGAAAGAAATAAAAACCCTTGGCTAAGCTTCATTAAGTCTAAAGGGTCAAGACACGGGTTTTACTAGTATTTTATGCAACAATGCTTCCCAGAATGCATTAATTCATACAATACTAAGATGGAAGGTTTACCTCTAGTGGATCTTGGGGGACTGGACTTTTATCAGAGATTTTGTTTGAATCATCAGATGCCTTTTGAGAGGAGTAATCAATGGAAGACAGGCTACTACTTCTCCTTTGTATACCTCCATATCCATTACTCTGGCTATCACGGAAGAGTTGTGAAGTTGTTTCTCGAGCAAATTTCGTCACAAGAGAGAACTTCTCCAACACTTGAATTGAGATATCTCGTGCAGGATCATGATTCTTTTGCTTTTGCCTCTCATTATACTGAGAAATTGAATTGTCATTTTGGACACCCTCACTTGTTCTCTCCTGGTTTACATCAAGAGAGGTATCGCCAACCAAGAGAGATGTAGATGGCTCACTTCCAACAGAAAGTGCCCTCGGTATCTCCAAAGATGAAAGAGTTTTCTGAAGAAGCCAATAAGTCATTGGAAAGAGTTGCAGTTTCCAGCTTGGGATAGACATCAAGTTTGTAAAATTAAAAGAGATTAAACTATAGTACCATCATACAGTTAATGTTCAACAAAACTCTTGCTTGTATATAGAGGAGAAAGGGACTACAGACCATGTCAGCCAGCCAGCACAATGTTAATAAGATATCATCAAAGAAAGATATGGTGTAACAAAGAGTCCCCAGGTTTTACTTTGTTAATCAAAAATAAATAAGTCCAATATGTCCTAGACAAAAGGAGAAAAAGATATTCCATCTGATGTTGTATGCATCAATTAGCACAAAATGATTGCCTTGTAAGTACAATTTGTAAGCTAAATGCATGCTGAAAGAAATGGCAGGTAGGAAGCATACCTGCAGAGGATTCTGAAAATCATTCACAAGAAATACATTAGCATCCTCGGCTGACCTGGAAAATTCATCCGATTAATGATTGCAGTTAACAGAATTTGGAACACCCACGTGAGTGCAAACATGTAAATATCAGGTCAGCAGCCAATAGAAACGATAAAACCCTCTCTCAATGTCACACATGAAATGGTCAAAGCGGTATAAATTTACTTAAATTTTATTTTTAGAGCTATAAATGGATCTACAACATCTATAGCATTAACACATCCTCAAAAAAATCTATAGCACAGAATACACCTATGAGGCTACAATAGAGAAACCAAAAAAGAAAAAGGTATGATATATATGAAAATATCAATGGAAACCAACCAACCTCACAATGAACACATGCTGCTTTATTGTAGCAAGGAACTCCTTGACTCCTCCATTGTAGAAATACAGAGGAGGAAAAGCAAGTCCTGAAAAAAGAAATCCCTTTCAGACCAAAAACAGAAATAGAAACAAACATAGAAGAGAATATATATATATATATATATATATATATATATATATATATATTAAGATAGCAGCCTAAATAGACCAATTAGAACAACAGAAGTACCTAGCAGACGAAATACTAACCGATGATGAACTTAAAGTGAAGCTAAAACTAAGAGGAATGAAGAAACAATCAGTGGTCCCTTACTATTCCTCTATTAGTTTCATGGTCAGCATAGCTAGTATAGGGTATGCCCAAACGGTTCTTACAGTGTCCATCATATGAGAAATGAATGTCCATTAAAGAACCAATAACTACAAGGATAAGGAATCTCGGGCTACAGCATGCGTTGGTTTCTTATACTAGACAGACCTACTCCCAACTTGCTAATAGGGTCCGAGATTATATCACATTGGACACACCAACCACTACCAGCTAACCCTCTGTACAAATTCACTAATTCTGATACCAGCAACCTACAGTAGGCTAACACAGAAATTAAGTGCGAGTTGTTTTACCAGTTGCCAAAATGATGATAATGTACTGCCATCCAAGAGCAGGAGTGTGGCGCCGAATAGACCGAACCTCGGTCAACGGCACTCCCCTTATAGTATACAGAATCCTATCTACAGCAGCACAATGATACATCAAATTCAACAAAACTCTTAGAACAATAACAAACCTAAAGAATTAACTGAAAATCCAAGTCCAAAGCTCCAGAAGACCAGAACCTTTCTCAGAAACCCTAGCATTCATGTTTTGCCCCTTGTACGGAATCCACGTCTACAATTCACACCACAACCAAAATCATACAACCGAAATTCTTCGAAAAAACTAATCAATTCATAACCAAATGATCATAATCGAACAATTACATACCATAAATAGAGATGAGCCTTGCTTAATTAGCCTTAATCGTCCACTAATCCTCTCCGACGCGAGCATAGAGGGATGGATGGTCACATTATCCTTTACATAAACCACCTCGGCGCCGTCGTGCTCGCTCGACGAGCTGTGCTTGCCGCTATCGCTTCGCATCATGCTCACGGAGCCCTAGCGCACCAAAATCAAGACCGATTGCGATCAGACTAATCGAATCGATTACAGTTGACAAAACGATGAAATTCAAGTGCGCGTGATCGGAGAGAGAGAGAGAGAAAGAGAGGCTTACGTGTTGCTGCGACGCTGCGTAATCGGCGTCGTCGGCGAGGTCCTGAAGCTCCGGTTCGTGCATCACTTCCGATTTGCAGAGAGAGAAACGGGATTGGCTTGGAGTGAATCGATTTTGCTTAGTAGCCAAGGCAGTAGGACCGCGTTGGAGAGATATGACGTGGTGTGGCCACGTAAGCATTTGTGGGGTAAACGGGGTTTAGTTTTTTCTCCTTTAAAAAGGTGGATCTTTCCGACCCGCCAGGCCCGTTAAGCTTTGTACCGCCATGCCACACCTCTTCTCGCCAAGCCCCCATAAACCTCAGTCCGACTATTTTCTTTTCTTTTTACACCCAATAAAAATCAAGAAATTGGTGAAGGAAAATAGATGTTTTTAGTGTGTATTTTAGTCAAAATATATTTAGAATATGATTTGATAGGTTATATGTACTTTCTTAATGTATTGTATTCTTTATATATAGAGGTTTATTTTATAAATAAAATAACAACGATTATTATCTTTAATTTTCTCTCTCAATTTATTTCTCCTCTACACAAATCAGTTTTTCGAGCTCCTCTGTGTCTTGATCAACTCCTGTTGTTAGTCTCAAAAGTCAAAACCAAAACGCAATTTCTAAAACCCCAAAGACATACATAGCCCCGGCCAGCTAGATTTTTCTTTTCCTTTCTCTGAATACTACTATAGAATCAAAAAGCTGGAGTGGAGTGAATTACCACAGAAAGCTGCATTGAGCAGAAACATGATTGAACATAATAAACGGGACTTGGCGACGGCGAAAACTGCACGTTGGATATCATACTTTAAAATCAGGAAGACACAAAATTCTGACTATATTTTACAGTCTTGTGGATCCACTGTTCCTCCGCAACTCATCTGCTGGTGTTTCTTCAACAGCAGCGCCTCTCCTGGATCACAAACCACCAACGCCCACCGTAGGCAAATCCAGACGGCTTATAGACCATCACCAGCCGATGATTCATGGTGCTGATAGAGTAAATCCTTGAATATTAGTAGGGTGGAGGTAGCTAGTTCTTAAGCAAATTTATCCGATCTTAGATATTATTAAGTTAGAAGTCAAATGCATGAGCTCGTTATAATAATCTAACTCATGGTTCATTAGGGTTAAACACTTAAACTACTGTACGTATAGGGAAAATCAACCTCTAAAAGTTAAAGGTAGCCCTAGGCTGCTACCTCCATCTTGTGTTTGATAAAGGACGGACATAACTCCTAAGTTCTAACTGAGAGGAACAACAACCTGATCGATTTGATCGAGTTCATAAACTATAACTCTATCAAAACATTTAACTAAACCCTACTAACCTGGCCATTAGCAAAATATATAAACTAGATAAAAATATCCTTGGCCACTTGACGTTCTATGGATTATATATTCAACTTTAGGTCTGTCATCTTTCATATGGTTCAATAGTCAATACACAATACCTTCTCATTTGCTCGAGCTTTTCTTAAATTTTTAAACCATGTCCCCCATTCAATTCCTTGTTTGCTCCATTCTATTGTACCCTATATATAATTTTGTGTGTCGCGTGTGTGTGTAGCAGGAACTAAAGCTATTGAGCTGGTAATGTTTGGCATTTTTGATTTGAACATAAATAATATCCGATCGCATAATGCATATATATACAGCTAGATGATCTATGATATCTCTCTCTCTTATATATATATATATATATTAAGAATCAAACACAGATCCTCGTGTAAAAGTAAGAATATATATATATATATATATATATATATATATATATTAAGGCTGCACCAGTTTGAATTGATATGAACACAGCCACACAGGTAGTGCAAACCCACCAAGTCTCTGATAATGTTCAACTACACACAGGCAAAGAAACAGATTCCAAGTTGGAAAAGGCATGCGCATTATTAGGATCGAAGAATTATAAGATCAATGGAAGGGAAATGAAAAAAGCTGATCAGGACCTGGGAAAAAAAGAAAGGGAGGAAAGAGCCAAAACGAAAATGATCGAAGGAAACGCATGGGGGAATGGAAAAGAAGACAAAGTCGTGGGTTAAATCGATCGGATCAAATCGACAAAGAAGAGGGGGTTGAATCGTGTTAGGGAAGAGCGGGGCATGTGTGTTGTTAGATGCATGGTGTCAGTGATATACACTGACAAACGAATGGATGCATTTCCATGCAATTGTCCCTAACCCTACTACACGTGCGCACAACACTAAACCCTGACTCATCTCTGCTCCACCCTACAGTAAACTTTCCCTCCCAATAATATTTTACCTCATCGATCAATTTTTAACCTTCCATATCGTGTGATGAGCCAGACATACGTTCTCACGTACCATATATAATCGGATACTTTCGTATTCACGTATATTACTGTTTTGATTCATCTACGTACTTGTTACGCCAAACAATATAGGTGAATGTTCGATTAATGTTGCAAATTAAAGTTGCAAATCATAAGGTTTTGGAAAATTCTAGGGTGAGTTGATGCATAGTATGCATCAACTTTGTTGTTAAATTGTAAAATGAGTTGTTAAAGTAGTAATATTTGTTCTTAAAGTAGTAAAATGAGTCCTTAAAGTAGTAAATTTATAGTTACAACATTAGTGCTTATATGTCCTTAAAGTAGTAATTGAGTTGTTAAAGTTGTAAAATTGAGTGTTTATCTCATTGAGGACTCATTTTATAACTTTAACAACTCATTTACCACTTTAAGAACATATAACCATAAATGTTGTAATTACATCTTTAAGAACTCATATTACAACTTTAACAACTAACATTACTACTTTAACGACTCATTTTACAACTTTACGACAAAGTTGATGCATTGTATGCATCAACACATCCTAGTCTTACCCTAAGGTTTTATGGCGGAGCTATGTTGATGCGTGAAGGGGTCTCAACCTTTAGCACACTCATAGAACTACACTTGCTGTTTTGTTTAACCTTTCCTTTTTTTCATCTTACAATTTTGTGGTGTCTAGTTAAAAAAGAGATTTAGTTGATGTTTCCACACATGAACGTATAAAAAATGAAGAAACTAAAAGGAAAAGAAAATGATTAAACTTAACCAATTAATTAGATGTTGAAAAAAAACTGATCAAGATCACTTGAGATATCTTTGATTAACAAATTTCAAAATAATCTTCTTTGTATGTCATGTTTATGTTCGAAGTTCGGATCTCCTAAGAGACGATTTCTAACTCCGTCACTGATTTTATTTATAAGAATCATATACATCTAGGTACAAAATGTTACTTCTCAACAACAACGAAAAAAAGGTATGAAACGTTAGTAATGACGACCAATAAACTTGATCGACGAGACAGGTCTTGCATCCGCCAATTCCTATACATTATGTCCTACCATGACACTTCATTTTCATACTTCATTTTTATCAACAGCTCGACCACATGCTTGTGTACGTATGTTGTGTTGAAAGCACTACTCCTTGCACGCTTCAAATCGCTAGAAAAATGAATCTACCTACTGTGGTGAATAACATTGTAACAAAACTTTCCATCACACAAAAAATAGTAACAAAATTGGATCCACTGGTGTAAGGATCCAAAGGACAGGTCATGTACGTAGTTGGGGTAGGTTAAAAATCAAATCAAACGAAGCGACAAATAGGGAGTCCCTGTTAGGGACAATAATGAACGATAAAACCTTACACATTATTAGTCCGAAATATGATGATTAAAGTTTGAGAGTTCTAGTTACACTTTCATATTTATTGAGTATATCTCTATAATTATATAGAAATCACTTTCGACACATTTTATCTCATAAAGGTCTACCTAAAATTTTTTATCCACATAAATTCACCCAAGCTTGAATACAGTTATATGTTAGATATTGAAGTTCAACATAATTACAGACTGTCATTTAACTAGAATAATTTATTCTCTTTCTTTTATTTATAAAAATGTCATTAATGAAAATAGTCAACAACCACTCCTCTCCAACCAACTCTGACGGGACACTGGCCGACCTCGGTGAGACGACCGACCCACCTTTGGTGCCCATTTAACCTATTAAAGCCCGCTAAAGAATAAAAAAATAAAAATAAAAATGATAAAATTAACCTTTTTAATCCATCTTCTTCTTTTTTCTTTTTATTTTTTAACGTTATTTCATCTAAATCGTTTGAACTTCCGACCGTAAAAAGATTTTTTTAGTATTTGATTAAAAAATATATATATAAGAAATGATGAAAAAATTTCTTAACGGGTCCCAACGGGTTCAACCCGCTATAACCCATTAGCTTAGCGGGTTATAACTGGTTGAACCCGCTAACCGCTCAACCCGTCTAGTTGCCAAGTTGGTCATGCTCTCTACATGCAGTTATCGACTTATTGGAGATGCCACAAGCAAGCGTTGCTCCACCTCTAAAACTAATAGAGGAGAAACCAAGAGTGGATGACTTGTAGTCGCATAGGAATTCCATGAAAACTTGCAGTAAGGGGTCAATGCCAGGTAGAGACCCCCAATTTGATCATGATGGCCACCACTTGTCCCGTTGAAAAAGGCCAACGGGCATGCGAGGAAATG
Organism: Comarum palustre; assembly: GCA_951800085.1. Taxonomy (NCBI): domain Eukaryota; kingdom Viridiplantae; phylum Streptophyta; class Magnoliopsida; order Rosales; family Rosaceae; genus Comarum; species Comarum palustre. Next base: position 1,280,979 of record OX637588.1, on the reverse strand, counting down.
AATAGTCTTGTTCACCTGGTCAGCTACTGACTATGAAGAGTTTGGTCAGTCACTTTCAGATTTGACTTCATTTAAATCTAAAGGTTAAGATTAATTGATTTAAAACAGCCAAATCCGATTGTGACTGACCAAACCTTTCCTGGTCAGTAACTGACTATGCCAACGAGACTATGAAACGAATTAGGTTTAACTAGGCTAGTATTCAAGGACATTTAGTAAATATAAGAGATGTACTTGGTATTTTAAGCATGTCAAAAAGTAAATTAGAGATGTGATTAGTAAGAGAGTTATTCACAACAAATTTAAATATGTAACTAGAATTTCCCAAACTTTTAGTGTTAAATTAACAGGCACAAGTGAGTGTCAGCTGGGTGCCCTTTTACAGTTACCCAACTAATCACATACAAAACGACGCCGTATAAGTGGGTGCAGCACAGAGCTTAACATGCGCGCCTATTTGGATTTTGGACCAGTGAAGAGCTCAAGAGCCTCATTTGGGCCTGGGGATTATGCAAATTGTGTCCGCAAAGCCAGCCTGACAAGGCGACATCCGTCCCGGAAATACGGGAGTGTCATATATACGGATATACTCTCTCACACACCTTCCCACGGTTTACGTGGGCCCCGCCTCCCACATGCCGCCATGTGACCCACCCCGTAATTTTTTGCTCCTTAACCTTTAATATCTTTTTAATTCTATTATTTGCACTGTAATCCGTTAATTATTTGGTTAATTATGTGGTGTGGTTCGGTTTCGCTGGGACACAGCCTCATCTGCGGTGTAAACGCGTGCGTCACGCGCGGAGGCTTGATCCCACGCTTTGGATCTGCTAGATGTAAAGTTAATCAGTGACAACCTAGATGGAATGGGCCGGAGCTGAAAAAGTTTATGGAATTTAATTAAAAGTAAAAAATTTATAATCTTTAAAAGCCAATTATAGATAGAGAATTTTAAATTTGGATGCAATTGAAACCAAAAAAAATTTTGATTAAATTCCTCCCTTGAATTCAACCAAAAATTAGGTGTTATTTACCAATTCTTTTGTAGATTCATTTTTCATTTTCAAAACAGGTGTTTTTTTTAAAAAAATATATTTTTTATATTTATTTTAAGAAAACAATACTTGTGACACCATATACTTTATCCCTAAAATAAATTACGTCTTTCAGTTTTCAATTTAAACCGGTATACCCCTATACTTTTAAATTATCAAATAGATTGTCGTTGTCGTTAGTTTACCATAAAAAATCATTAAGTTACTTAAAATGATTAAAATGTCTCTATTAACAGTTATTTTTATTTTTTTCCTCTCTTTCCAAATTTTTCTTATTTCTAAAAAAATATTAATAGAAGATAAAAAATAAAAGTAGAAAGGAGATAATAAAATTGATTTTTAATAGACTGGGTTTAGGGTTTAGTTCATCAATAGATGAACTAAAATTGATTTTAATAGAAAAAGAAAAAATGTATTTCAATAGAAAATAAAATTGATTTTTAATAGTAGAATAAACTTGATTTAAAAGGAAATAATTAAATTGATTTTCATAGATAAATAAAATTGGATTTTAATAGAAAAATAAAAATAAAAATGATTTTTAATAGTAGAAAAGAATTTGATATTAAAAGGAAACAATTAAATTGATTTAATAGATAAATAAAATTGGTTTTTGATAGAAAAAAAAAATTAATTTTTAATAGTGGAAGAAAATTTGATATTACAAATTGATTTTTAATATTAGGAAAGAGAAATAGAAAAAATAGCAAATAAAAATAACTTTTTATAGAGAGGCATTTTAGTCATTTTAAGTAACTTGACGGTCTTTTTTGACGGCAAGGACAATCTAATCTAGAATTTAAAAGTATATGAGTATACCAGTTTAAATTGAAAACTGAGGGACGAGGCTGATTTTAGAGATAAAATATATATAATGTGTCATAAATATTATCTTCTTCTTTTAAATTTTCTTAATCTATTACACACTTCAAATATATACATAACCAAATAATGAAAGTTGCAATTGATAAATATTTAAATTCATAAATCTTCAAGAATTAAAAAAAAGGCTCATCCAAACGCACCGTAAGAGTTAGAAGGAAGTGCTTAAAGATTAGGTTTTCCTGCTTTTAAGAACAATTTCAAATTTAAGTATAGTGATTTGATAGAAAAAAAAAAATTAATAAAATTAACAGATACTACGTCGCACTTACCAATTCTAACTCATAAATTAATTACTTAATTGGTTGATCTCTTCGAGAGGAAACACCATTTCATATTTTGATTTGTCAATTAGTCGAACTCAAGACCTCACAATGTATCTCACATGCAGAAACTGTCAACGAGGGGTCTAATAATGTCGATACTCCCCCACTTTAGCCACTCGGTGGAGAAACGAGTATGAAGTTTTTCATGAAAGACCTCGGTATTAGTGTGTGTGGTATCATTTCTTATAGCCTAAGTATAACGTACCTTTCTACATACCCAATGTGAGATTCCAAATGACTCTTATCTAAGCCATATTTTTCCAATAATCTCTACCTTATTTGATTCGAGCCATCTTTAACTTGTCTCACAATACAAGTTCTAATAGCTCAACCTTGATCACAACAATTCATATCTTGTGATCCAAATCCAAACGGGAGCTCTACCAAATTGCAACTCGATCGTACGAGACTCCAAGTCCCAAGAGTCACATAGGCTCTTATACCACTTGTTACCCGGAAGCGACTAGCGGGACCTAACGAGTCCCACACACAAGTCTAATAATGCCGATACTCCCACCATTTTAGCCACCCGATGAAAAACGAGTATGAGCTTTTTCACAAAAAGATCTCGACATTAACGTATATAGTTTCATTTCTTATAACTCAAGGATAACTCTTTTTCATACTCGATGTGAGATTCTAATTGACTCATATCTAAGCCACATTTTTCTGTATTATATGGTACCATTTCTTATAGCTAGTATTTTGTAGTAGTTTTAAACATTATGAAATTCAAGTTTCTCTATGGGTTGATGAACATTAAAATAAAAAGAGTAAACAAGATGCATCACAACTATGTACTACAAACATAAGTATCCAATTAAATATTTATTTTATTATGTCCATTAATTTTTTTGGGAACTATTATGTCCCTTATTTCGAACAATCCTGAATAATATAATTTGTGGGACATAAAGTACCACATTGGAGCCGTCGTGATAAGGTTGTAGCCTTGTAGGTCAGTATTAGTAAACAAATCTGGCTTAACCAGATGACACTCCTATTTAGCGTGTAATTAGTTGTCCTCCGATGTCATCTTACGCACGTCATTAGCAAGCGTCTGCAAACCAACATTCCCTATAGCGCGTGAAGCAACACCATTACGTATTATAAACAGACAGATCTAAGACGGGTCCCACCGTCGTCCTCCACTAGGGTAACCGCCACCGTCAGATCCGGGAAGCAAGTTGCATCGTAGCCGCTAATAATTTAATACGATCGGTTTCGCATAGCTGGTAATTACTAGTATAATTAGTATATAATTAAATTGATTTACCTTTTGAGGGGGTATAATTTGATCAAAGGTAGTCAGCCCTTTTTAATTAGGGTTTGAATGGAAATGGGGGAAAAAGGTGGGGTTTTGTTTCAGTACTGTAATCTGCGACTGAGTCTCAGAGAGGCCCAATATTCTTCTTGGGATTGATGGGCTAAAATAAAAAAATTTAAATAAAACATTAAAAATTGCAAATTTCCACTACAAATACCAACCTTCTTCCTCTCCAAATCCTACACCTCTCACTCTCCTCTGGCCTCTCCCTTTCTTCTGCGCCCAACCTAACTCCATTCCCCTCTCCTCTTCTGTTTTGGGGTTTAGTAAGGTCTGGTCCTCTTCTTCCCTTTGACATATTTCTAGGGCCTTTTCTGTCTCTGATCAGATTACAAATTGTTCTGATTGGTGGAAGGTCCCAAAGCATCTATATCTCTGTTTCTCTGGACGGTGATTCTCTTTGTATTCTTCCACAGCTTTCTTGAACTGCATCTAACATAAGAGATCTGATCTTTGCATTTGATTCAGAGGTTGCTCTCTATATGTATTTGGCTTGTGGTTCAATAAAGCTGTGGGAAGATACAAACAGGTTCAAGAAAACAAAAGAATTCAGCTTCTGACGATTCAGTTCATGTATATGGTTTTGGTACAGCTCTTATCTCTCCTTTCGTTTAGTTCTTGCAACCTCTTCTTTAACTCAACACAATTTTTTTCACATAATTGTTCTTGTTCATGATTTATAGTGAAAAAACTTTTAGATGTTCTTGAAGGTGGTGATTTTCTGGGAATGGTGCCTGTGTTGGGTAATCGATAAACCCTAATCCTTCATCTATACAGATCTGGTTTTTTTATTGATCTATATATATATATTATGTTAGTTACATCTTGAATTTTTGACGAAAACCGAACATTAATTAGAATTGTCTATGCCTTGTCCCTCATGTTTTGTCTCTGATTTGCTCTCAGTGATGATAATGCATGTAGATGTAGTGGCCTGAGATAACATTCTGGATAAGTACTGCTCTCTGATCTAGTTGTACTTGATGATTGATGAACAGTTGCAATGTATATGTTTGATTTTTATATATTATACTCTACACGATAGATTAGATTCTTCTAATCTGAAAGTAGTTAAGGTGTTGTTTTGAACTGTTTAGGCCTGCTTTACAGTTTGCACATGTGATCTTCCACTTAATTATCAGGGATTAAAGGATAATTAACCAAGATCGGTCTAACTTAGTATCTGTTAAGTAGTGCATCGATCATTTTATACTTGCCTAGCTATAGCTAAGCCATTGCATTCATCGATCTGTGATCTAGCTACCTTATGCACTAGTGTCGGTTGATAAAGTGACATTGTTCAGATTCCATTGGTGTCACCATCGATCAATCCACGTTACCAGCCTCATGAATTTGTATATATTTCTCGTCTGTTTTCGAGTTTTGTTCTTCTTGATAAACATGCGCAACCAAAAGCCAAGTATTAACCTCATAAACTTCATTTGGTTCCAGCCAAGTACCAAGGGCTACAGGAGTACAGGCTAAGAAGAACTTACTAGATGGTATAATTTCTGGTTTTTATTGAATGTTGCCTGGACCACGAAGTTTTCGATGATTTCCCTTTCCTTGTTAGTATAACAATCTATACAAGGAGCATTGAATTTACAGTAAGGTGCAGATGAGTTGTGCTTGCTTGATATTGGAGCTATGTCTTCACAACTATGGTAAGGAAATTCTCAATTTGGGAAAATGGTGTCTAACTGTCGATCCATGTTCTTCATTCGAATTAGAACATGTGCCTTTCGGTCTTGTTTACATCCGATTTCTTCCTGCATATTCGGGACAACACAACATTTTACCATGTGTGTAAGTGAAATGAATCTGCAGGCATGGTCCTGAGGAAGTAAGCTGGATTGGCCAAGAATATTTTTAGCTTGGCATATATGATCAAGACCTTGAATCATCGGCTGGATTTAGAGTGTATGCATGGTCTCACGGGGATTTGAATGCAACCAACAATAGGGCAGACACCTTTTTTGTCACTTAAAATTAAAGACGTTGGTCACGTTGCACTTGCTTATATCATATAGGTCATATGATCATGATGCTCCACCTTAACTACTTTTTAAATAATGCATTGTCTTAATGTCCTCCACTAATCTTGCATTTTCGATCTGTAACGTTTTAAATTTGATGGGATGGTGATCCTCTTTGTTATCCTTTTGTGTTTTCCTTGTTGATTATGTTGTTAGTGATCTAGTGCTTTTAGTGGCTTTTAGCTTTTATATGTCATGTCATGATCATTATCAAGAGATTTTTTTTAAAATGATTAAAGGATTTCACTTCTACCTTCATGGTGACTTGAATCCATGATTTTATCAATAAGTAGTGAATGCGCTTACCTTAATGTGGTAACTATGTTGGTCAAGAAAGGTTCCATTTATCGATTGTTTGTTGCGTAACTATTCAACTTCATTTGATCATGATAATGGTTGTCTACACGACTTGATTTGATATAGTGGCGTTCTGAATGTATTTAATTCTTATAATGTTCTGGAATACTCAAAGACTCAAACAATGATGAAATGGTTTCCAGAAACAATCTCAAGTACTTTTCTGAAGTTAAGAATCGAATGAAAAGTACCGTATGAAGCAATTTCATGTGATCGAATGTGTTTGTTTATGTATGTGTATACTTAAACGCGTTCAATGCCGTAGTCTATAGTTGTAATGATATGTACGTATGTGCTTATATACTAGCTAGTATTATAGAGTAATGCTAATATAACTGTGCAAGTTTCAGTTAGCAGATCGAGTAGAACGTACGCCCCAGCTATATAGTAAATGAATAGAAACATTATGACTTTCAGTAAGACACAATTATTATTCATAAGTTTCATTTACAGCTAGGTCTGCATAAGCCTCCTTTGTCTGGCTTTCTTCTGAACCCGATTGATTCTGGTGGACCTAAAATTCAAACACCAGAAATTAAGATTCGTTTCAATTATCGCATCAGTACTACTCAGCTTTATGTCACCTTCTTCCTTTCTCTTGTGCGTGCTTATTATATGTTTCGACAATTATAGATCGATTCAGGAGTGAATGTAAATGCCTGGAGTTAATTGCAGTGATTCTGGGTTGGTAAAAGAAAACTTGCAGTGCTGAAGATAGTCAAGATACAGATACAGTATATGAATTATTACCCAAGTTTCAATGCTATAAATTTACAATTGAAGAAGATGTATAACTGGGGCAAGGTTATTGCTGACATACAGTATAAAAGATACCACCTAACTGCTGATGAACTCAGTTGTATGCATAAATTTGCTGAATTATGGACTTGGTTATGAAATCAGACTGAAAATTTGCCTGTACTTTACACAGAGAGAGAGATGATCTGTAACAGTAGTCTATTAATCTTACTAAATTGAAGAAATGAGCCATTATTGAAGCCTCAACAACCATTTCAGCTACAAATAGTTAATCAATCTATATATGCTTTTTCTTAATTCAGAGATTTGGTGATCTATCTGTTTCTTAATTCTCTGCAGAAACTTGTCTCTGGATTTTTGTAACTTTGATGTAATAATTTAGTGACTGACAGAAAAATAATAGGATTCCTATAACTTTTTACTGTTTATGCATGATTTTGAATTTTTTTGAGTCTTGGATCAGGGGAAGCATAATTGAGTAGATTCATCTGTACACGTACATCATAGCAAATACAATCTCAGAATCATAAAAGTGAGTGACAAGAGAGAGAGAGAGAGTAAAAACAAATATGATGAGTATGGTTAAAAAACTGTCAGATAGGGACAAAGTTTAACCTTTTTCACAGAAATGTAGGAGATGTGGAAGGACCGAAGGAAGCAAAATCAAAAGCCTAGCTGCAGGAATCCAAGTGTGTCATCATTGAAGATATAAAGGAAAGATAGGAAGGGAATCTTCTCTGAACCAAAACTCATTTTTCACCTCAATTGAATTGGTAGTCAGAATATATTTTCGACTGGAAATGGAAATTTCACCTACATGTACCAGACAACAAGAAAAACAAAAACAACATTTATAAAGTTTACCGATCTGCATGGCTCAAAAGTGTAACAAAGTTTTTGGAAAAGAAAAAAATATACAATTCTTCTATATTCTGTACTCACTCATGAGTTTAAAACGAGTAGTTCATTCAAAAATTTTCAGACAATTATGGGAACTAACCCACATTTGTAATTCAACAGCACCAGGACATAGTTAAAGAAAATGCAGAGACAAGCTTTTGTCAATAGGGGCCACAATTATACAGGTAATTACAGAACAAAGATGTAAATCTGCTCAAATTATGAGAGAATTGTCCCAAAAACATCCCTTCAATTAGATTAGAAAATGAAAAAAAATCGACGAATCGGGTCTGAATTATATCAAAGAAAAGATGAAGAATTTCCTGCAGGCCATTGAAAAATATGAATCCATAATTGATTTGCAGCCACATTGTAAGCAAAATAATGAAGGGGTGGAGAAATCCTGGGTTGTCATGTTTTCCCACAGCTTTCTTGAGCTCCCCAAACATTGTGCTAATGCTCTCGCAAGAGATCACAGATTGTTAGCAGAGAATTGAAGTTCAAGAAAGCTGTGGAAAAGCATGACCAGGACTTAGAATTACACACAGTTCTCTCCTTCATATCTCACATCTCTCTTTCGATCTGAAGCTCAAGAGTAGTAGGTAAGCTCAATTTCTATGTTGAGAGAAATAGAGAGAGAGAGAGAGAGGGAGAGAGAATGAGAGAGAGTTGGGAATGGCCATACCCCTTACCGGCACACAAAGTCTCACTCAAATGGACCACTCTAAGCTGCAATGTATAATCTGTCTACCAATGAAGGCCAGCTTTATAGACAGAGAGAAAAGAGAGTGGAAAAATGGGTGGCCTGGGTCAGTAGTAAGTAGGGTTTTACCCATAAAATGCCTCACTTTCCCAGTGAGTGAGTGCGCAGTGGGGTAGTTATAATGTCACAAGGGTAAACAAATTTATACAATCAAGCACTATATGCTTAATTTGAAGAAGTAAAATATACTTGTTATGAAGAAAAAATAATAGTTTCTATCATATTATGGAGCATGACATACATATTCTTAATTTTACGTTATGGATCATAAATCGATCGAATTTTAACGGTCGGAAAATGTTTGTTGAGACTATATGTCAGAAAATGGCATAGAACAATGAATATTTGAAAACCATATCTCCATCCTCTTCACATGTGTCCATGTGATCAAGATCTCTTTTTATTTTATTGGGATTTAAAGGTATGGTTGTTTATGGTCCCTCAATCCCTTATGTACATGTTTTTTCCTATATATGTTCATAAATAAATATATTATATATTCTAATAATTAAGTAAATAATACATGTACTCACTCATGATGATAATGTAATATTTCCAGATTATTTTGGGTATTATTTGCAGTACTGATATCCAACTGTTCATGAGGTCATACAGAATCAATATTACTAGAGCAAATATGGCTATAGATCGACTTCTAGTGGCCCTATAAAATTTCCCGATTCAAAAAACCTGATTTTAAAAAGTAAATTCGAATATATATATATATATATATATAGATTCTCTTGGTGAGGTTTGGTGCAGATGTGTGATTTTGCTCAATTTTTTTATCTTAGTTTCAGATTTTAACCGTTCAATATCTAGGTATATATGTATAAATCATCTCTGTAAAATTTCATCTCATTTTTGTTCGTTAAGGCATTCAAATCTGTGATTTACCATGAATAAAACGGACGGTTCCTGAACTGTTTAACCGGAACCGTCAATTTTCTTCATGGTAAATCACAGATTTGAATGCCTTAACGATCACCAAATGAGATGAAATTTTATAGAGATGATCTATACATATATATCTAGATATTGAACGGTTAAGATCTGAAACTAAAATCGAAAAGTATGGCAAAATCACACATCCGCACCAAACCCTTTGATAGGGACGTCCGCAACCATGCAGCCCTATATATATATACCTCAAAGCTAGCTAAAAAGAAAAGAAGAAGAATTACGTAACACTCTAGTTCAAAACCCTAATTTTCCAATCACCTGGTATGGTAAAGTTGTTCGGCTGTATAGTCTGAAATCTCATATCTAGAATTTGAGTCTCAACACCCAACAGGTTTGAAGGGTCTTTAGGTTCTTCCGTCTGCAAAACCAAGAAGATTGATGGAATGTAACCGATCGAGGTAGCTTACAACCTTAATGTTTAATAAAAAAAAATCAAGAAGATTAGTAAAACTGTTTGTGCTTTAATTTCTTATGCGTAAATTGGGTTTCTCTAGGGCTCTAATCGGATTCTTCGAATTCACTTGATGCATATTTGTTTGTTATATCGCTTCTACACCAACATATATGGTATTCTTCATTTAAACTGTATAAACCTCGAGGGCGTTGTATTGTTCTACCTGTTATTTCATGATGATGTCGTGTCATCCATGTTTATGCCGTTGGTGATGGGATAAGTTGCATCATGACATGGATCGAGGATGGAGGTATCTAGCTAGGATAACATAACCTATTCTGAAATTATATGCAACATATATATATATATATATATATATATATATATATATATATATCACGTCATGTGAGAGTGATGAGACCACCGGCGATGGGGTGAAACGGTTAAAGTGGTGGTGATGGTGGCGGTTCTGTTTGGGGCTGTTGGCCCCCCACTACTCTCTCTCAATCAGCCCTTGAATCCAAAACACACATGTAGCAATTGGTTCTACAAAGAAATTTCAGACCCCTACCCACCCGTTACAGCGTTACTTAATCAGTTTGTTTTCTTCTGTCGTGTATGATTGCAAGATGGCAGTAGGGCTTCTAAGTAAAAACAACAGAGTAAGATTATGGTAAAAAAAATTGTATAAAGATACATGTCAAAACCACCGAGTATGCAAAAGACGGATACAAATTTGCCTACTACCTTAGTTAGCTGAGCTAGGTTTTATATCTAAATACTTTTTATTGCATGCATTCACATATCGTTAGCTTAATTATGTTATCTTGCACAGTTGATTTTTTTGCATGATGAAAAGTTGGACTGAAAGATGAAAGACGTAATTTTAAGTCATCTGATTTTTTTGAAAGATGAAAGACGTAATAATGGTAATATTAGCATTAACCACCTTGACGGCCGGGAAGGAGAAGAAGACAAGGCTCTGTAAGAAAACAGACGACTTAAAATTGACTTTGCTGGACTCGAATACTTATTTGTCCAATAGAATTGAAAACTATGTAAACGTTAGTTGGAAAGAAGCCAAGAAATACGTCTCGATCGACAATTACTTGAAGCAATGGCATCTTTTGTCAATCATAAATGTCCTCTCTCCTACGTTCCTAGCTATAATTTGGATGCTCATTTGATACCTTCGAGTACTCAAGTTCCTGGGTTTTCAACAGAAAACTTTACCATGGAAACCTGTTAATGCATGCTTAGTATAACAAGATAGAGATTCATAGTATTACTGGTTAGCTAGCTAGCTAGGTTAAATGGGAGATCGAGTCGTTAATCTACAAGGCAAAGCAGTACGTATATATGCATATAAGGATGACGACAGTTATTGAGATTGAAAGCAATGTATCATCTCTCTAGCTACTATGGCACTCAGCACTCTTTCACTGCCTGATGAGCTTTGAGATAAGGGCAGGAGCGAGAGGTGGGGCGCATTTTCATATTTAGCACAATTAGTTCATTTGCAGAACAACGATTTTCGATTGATCTGGGATTCGGTTTCATTATTTTGAAATATTTGCAGGTGATCGATCATAGTAGTAGTACATGTGGGAGAGACATCTCTTTAGACTTTAGTAAAACTATTCACCACTGCCATTTGCTCATCGACTTGTGTCATTCATCTATCTGTTTTCTCTGGTACAGAAATGGGGCCAAAACAACACTATAAAGCCGAAGTCAGTGCTACCACTTTCAGTTTCACTGTTTCAGTGATCAGCTTGAGATCGATAGCTCGAAGAAAACCCAATTATTTGTTGCTAAAATAGACCCACTTCTTTGCATACCATGTGCATTTGCATGTATGCAAACCACACCTATCTATCTGGTAATTAGTTCTCAATTTTTTTGGTCGCATGGTTGCACCTACAAGACATTCGAAAACGTTCAAACTGATCGATCTAGGGTTTCTCTCGTGCTACCTCCACACTATGGCAAAATGAAAGTGAAACGTATGGTAAATATCTTATTATTAGAAGTTACATATACATGTTCAAATATTTTCCGGCCAGAATGAGTGGATGCCTCTCTCCACACAAGCGTGGGTGCTGAATAGATGGAAGAGTGGGAGGACAAGAAGGGCAGATGGAATGATAAGACGGATCTGTTACTTATCATTGTAAGGTTGTGATAATTGAAGGGACCCCTACAGAACTAGGCTCCAAATCAAAGGCTGATTGATTTCTTTTGCAATCTTTTCAAACGATTGTCATATGATACATGACTAGTCGGGTGCACGAGAGCAGCAGCAGCATCCTCAGTCGTAAATGGCGCCTCTGGAGGTAGTCTGATTATATTTTCACCGGGTACGTACGGATACTAATCGATTGCCATATCATTCTGCTAGCCAGCTACTAATGCCATTTCTGCTTGCGATGTCTAGTTTTACTTCTCCACCCCTTTTGCACACTTTTACCTATTCCTAGCTGAGATTTGAATCACAACTTTACTTTTGATCATTGTTCGACCTCTTTTTTAGAAGACTTGCTCACTTACAAGTTCGGACTAAGATCGCGTTTTATAATTCAAAGGAATTTACACTCGATCGAAACCATAATCTACTAGGTTGTTACATTAAACTTCTACTGCTTGCTTAATTTTTGTGAAACGTACACACTGAAGTGATGGCTGTTTGAATTATTAAGGTAACCCGTACTACTTTGTACTTTGCACGACAAGGCTGCAGGTTCAAAGTTGCTAGTAGAGGAAAATGCTTCAATATTTCTTATAACTATGTATTTATTTCGGATCATCAAATATTTGAGTTGTTGAATCCGAAAGTACAACCGTGTAGGTATATCCTGTTTTTATTCATCAACTTTGTTATCCTACACAATATTAAGATATATGTTCGCTAAGATGCTTGAAGATAAACGTGTTGGGATTAGTTTGTTAGTTTTCTTGCTTCCTAAGTTTTCGTTCAACAGGTTTGTTAATAAAAGTCATGTTCTTCTGGGTTTGCAGAATAGGTTTTAGACTTCTTCTTCTGCAAATCAACCACCACATTATAGGCCTGAAAATGTGGTTGTTGTTACTGATTTGATTTCATTGTAAGGCTATAAAAGCCAACAGCTTGTTCTTGATTTCAATAAGAAATTCCCTCAACAAATTCGTGTAGTGTGATACCATCTCTGTTCTATCAATTGGTGTCAGAGCCCCATCACAGGGGCCTGATTTGTGAGTTTGTGTGTGTGAGAGAAACAGTGAGTGAGTGAAATAGAATGACGGAGAGCAGTAGTAGTGGTTTTGTGCAGCCAGCCATCCCCAGATTTGACGGTCATTATGATCACTGGGCGATGTTGATGGGGAATTTTCTCCGCTCCAAAGAATACTGGAGTCTCATTGAGAATGGGATCTTATCTGTGGCAACAGGAACAGAGCCGACAGAGCCACAACGAAAATTGATCGAGGAGCAGAGGCTAAAGGATTTAAAGGTAAAAAATTATCTTTTCCAAGAAATTGAGAGAGATATCTTGGAAACAATCCTCAACAGGGACACAGCCAAAAATATCTGGGATTCAATGAAGCAAAAATTTGAGGGCTCAACTAGGGTTAAGAGGGCACAGCTGCAAGCTTTGCGTAGAGACTTTGAGACTCTCCACATGAAGGAAGGAGAGACAGTGAATGTCTATTTCTCGCGTACTCTAACCATAGCCAATAAAATGAAAGCTCATGGTGAGAGTATGCATGAAAATGTCATTACTGAGAAGATCTTGAGATCAATGATTTCAAAATTTGATTATGTGGTATGCTCAATTGAGGAATCCAATAACCTGGAGATGATGACTATTGATGAGCTACAGAGTAGCCTTCTCGTTCATGAACAGAGAATGAGAGGTCATGGAGAAGAAGAGCAGGCCCTAAAGATCACCTATGAAGAAAAAGCAGGTAGAGGAGGAGGTAGAGGTGTATTCAGAGGAGGCCGAGGTAGAGGAAGGGGAAGACAACCCTTTAACAAGACTGTTATCGAGTGTTTCAAGTGTCACAAGTTAGGACACTATCAGTATGAGTGTCCTGACTGGGAGAAAAAGTTAACTATACTGAGTTAGATGAAGGAGAAGAGCTATTGTTAATGTCCTATGTTGAGCTCCATGAGGCTAAGAGGGAAGAAGTGTGGTTTCTTGACTCTGGTTGTAGCAATCATATGAGTGGAAATAGGGAGTGGTTCTCGGAGTTGGATGAAGGTTTCCGGCAGACTGTAAGGCTCGGCAATGACACTAGAATGGCTGTTGTGGGAAGAGGCAGTGTTCGTCTGCAAATAAATGGATTTACTCAGGTAATATCAGATGTTTACTGCATAGGACAGCTTCAAGAAAAGGGGCTAGCTATTCTAATTCAACATGGAACATGTAAAGTATATCACCCTAGGAAAGGATTAATTATGCAGACAGATATGAGTGGGAATAGAATGTTTTACTTGTTGGCTGCCATGATACCAAAAGCTTCTACATGTTTTCAAACGGTGTATGAGAATGAGTCTCATCTTTGGCACTGTCGATTTGGCCATGTGAGCTACAAGGGACTGAGGATGCTTTCTTATAAGAAGATGGTAAATGGCTTGCCTTCACTCAAGACTCCGAAGAAGCTATGCACAGATTGCTTGATTGGCAAGCAACACCGAGATTCCCTGCCCAAGAAAAGTCTGTGGAGGGAAGTACACAAGCTCCAACTCGTGCACGCAGACATATGTGGACCCATCACACCAGCATCAAACAGTAATAAGAGGTACATCTTAAGTTTTATCGATGATTTCACTCGTAAAACTTGGATTTACTTGCTGCATGAGGAGTCGGAGGCCTTTGCTATGTTTAGAAATTATAAAGCTCATGTTGAAAAAGAAGCTGGTACATATATTACTTGTTTGAGGACAGATAGGGGTGGTGAGTTCGTCTCAAATGAGTTTGGAGAATTTTGCAAGGCTCATGGCATAAGCAGACAGTTGACTGCAGCATATACACCTCAGCAAAACGGAGTTGCTGAGAGGAAGAACAGAACGATAATGAATATGGTGCGCTCTATGTTGACAGAGAAGCAGGTTCCTAAGATGTTTTGGTCAGAAGCTGTGAAATGGAGCGTACATATCATCAACAGATGTCCAACTGTGGCTGTGCAAAACAAAACTCCAGAAGAGGCTTGGAGCGGTGTGAAGCCAACAGTAGAATATTTTCGAGTGTTCGGGTGTCTGGCTCATGCACATGTTCCAGACCAAAAAAGAAGCAAGTTGGATGATAAGAGCAAGAAGGTTGGGATTGGGGCAGAAGCAAAGAAGAATGCAGGTTGGATGTTTTAGAATGGGAAGATGAAGAAAATGAGAGTGATGCCGAAAAGGAAGCAGAGAATGATGAAGAAGAAAATCGTGATACTGATACAAGAAGCTCAAGTGTCAACTCAAGTGAAACCGGATCACCTCCTAATGAGCCACATGAGAATGTTCCAGCAACTCCAGTTGAAGGGAGGGTTAGAAGAACTCCGGTTTGGATGGCTGATTACGAGTCTGGAGAAGGTTTGTCTGATGAAGAAGGTTTGAATGTAATGATGATGGTGACCGAGAATGATCCACTTACATTTGAGGAAACTGTCAAGAGCAAGAAATGGAGGAATGCAATGATGGCAGAAATTGAATCTATAGAGAAGAACAAGACATGGGAGTTGACTGATTTGCCAAATGGAGTAAAGCCAATTGGGGTTAAGTGGGTCTTCAAGACCAAACTTAACGAAAATGGAGAGATAGACAAGTTCAAAGCAAGATTAGTGGCGAAAGGATATGCACAACAATACGGAGTCAATTACACTGAAGTATTTGCTCCAGTGGCAAGACTTGATACGATTCGTCTGATACTTGCTATGGCAGCTCAGTATGGTTGGGATGTTTTTCAGTTAGACGTGAAGAGCGCATTTCTTCACGGTGAGCTTAATGAGGAGGTGTTTGTACAACAACCTATTGGTTTTGTAAAGAAAGGCGAAGAGAACAGAGTTTACAAGTTAAGAAAGGCTTTGAATGGCCTTAAGCAAGCGCCGAGAGCATGGTTGAGCAAGATAGAGGCTTACTTTGTTCGAAAAGGTTTTGAAAGGTGTTCTTGTGAACACACACTGTTTACAAAATCAAAGGAAGGAGGTAAAATTTTAATAGTGAGTCTTTATGTTGACGATTTGATATATACTGGGAATGATAGGAGCATGTGTGATGAGTTTAAAAGTTCAATGATGTTAGAATTTGATATGTCCGATTTGGGGAGAATGAGATACTTCCTTGGGATTGAGGTTATGCAGAGCTCAAGAGGAATTTTCATATGTCAGAGAAGATATGCCTGTGAAGTTCTAGAAAGGTTTGGCATGGAAAACAGTAATGCAGTGAAAAACCCCATTGTTCCAGGCACGAAATTGACAAAAGTTGAGGCAGGGGTCAAAGTTGATTCAACCATGTTCAAACAAGTAGTTGGCAGCCTCATGTATTTGACTGCTACTCGGCCCGATTTGATGTATGGAGTAAGCCTGATCAGTAGGTTTATGTCATGTCCAACAATGTCTCATTGGCTTATAGCAAAGCGAATATTGAGGTATGTGAGAGGGACAACGGAGCTGAGTATTTTCTACAAGAAAGAACGAAGAACAGATCTTGTGGCATATACAGATAGTGACTTTGCTGGCGACTTGGATGACCGGAGAAGCACCTCTGGTTTCGTGTTCTCACTTGGTTTTGGAGCAGTTTCGTGGTCTTCTAAGAAGCAGCCGGCGCGGTGGTGACATTATCCACCACCGAGGCTGAGTACATAGCAGCTGCATTTTGTGCTTGTCAGTGTATTTGGCTTAGAGGAGTGTTAGAAAAGCTTGGTTTTAAGGAAGAGAAGAGCACTGTGATTCAATGTGACAGCAGCTCTACCATTCAATTGTCCAAGAACCCGGTCTTCCATGGCAGATGCAAACATATTGACGTAAGATTCCATTTCTTAAGGGACTTGGTGAAAGATGGAGTTGTTAAGTTAGGCTACTGCAATTCACAGATTCAAGTTGCAGACATAATGACAAAGCCACTCAAATTGGAGCAGTTCCTAAGACTTCGGAGCATGCTGGGAATGATTGAAGCTTCAGAAGTAAACTAAATGCTGGTACATCTAGTTTAAGGGAGGGAATGTTGGGATTAGTTTGTTAGTTTTCTTGCTTCCTAAGTTTTCGTTCAACAGGTTTGTTAATAAAAGCCCTGTTCTTCTGGGTTTGTAGATAAGGTTTGACTTCTTCTGCAAATCAACCACCACATTATAGGCCTGAAAATGTGGTTGTTGTTACTGATTTGGTTTCATTGTAAGGCTATAAAAGCCAACAGCTTGTTCTTGAATTCAATAAGAAATTCCCTCAACAAATTCGTGTAGTGTGATACCATCTCTGTTCTGTCAAAACGAGCGTAAGATTTTATAGTGATTACCATACACAATTGGATGGTGAAATTTTTAAGCTTTCTGTCCCAACAGAACTGAATCATTATCAAAGTAAAACTAGAATACCCGTGTATATAACGTGGACATTAGGCAAATGGAAGAGATGATGGAGATAAGTTTTTCCGGATTGGGACCCCGTGATGAGCAAAGCCGTAATCGAAGAGGGCGAGGATCTGCGCATGTGATTATGCCTTGGAGGAGGAATAACCAGTACGAAGAAGAAGAGCTAGAACGGGACCGGGATAGATGATGAATCCTAAACAAACAGAGCCAGAGCCAGTAAAAATTCTTGTTCTGCAGGCAAGGGTTAACCCTAGCTACCTTGTCTCTATTATGCAATTATCATTCTCGTCTCACTCTTTCGTCATTGTCGTAGGGTCACTCAACAGCCTGTTCAATCCCAACAGCCTAGCCGGCCTCTCCGTTATTACGTACCCAGCTCGATCTTATATCGAATGTTACAGGAGAACAGTTGGATCTTAACTTGGAATTTAGGTCCTGGTCGGATCTTAATTTGATTCTCTTCTGCTGACTGTTGTTCTGTGTGGGAAAATCAAGGTTAAAAACCAGCAAGGAAACAGAGTACCCACCACAGCAACAGTTAGAACAGTGTTATATATATGTTTCTCCAAACCTCAATAATGAATCCTTCACATGCAAGCATGCAGTTTTTTTTCCATTTCTTTCATTGGATAAACAAATCCAAAACCCTACTGTATAATATACAGTCTTTTGCCTAAAACAAAGTTCGTTATTGGAGGAACATAGGGTGTTCTTGATTGATTATTTCCAGATGGACAATATGACTCGTCCAAAATTGGAATATTGTATTCTTTAAGTGTATATACGAAGAACATTTTCGTGAAAAGTCGGTGTAGTACAGTAATTCCACGTACTTAGTAGTATAAATTACGTATAAATGAGTAGTATAGACTTCGTACGGATGGTTACAAAATTACGTACTCGGTAGTAAGATTCCCACTTAATATGCCAGATATTATTTGATTTGGCCTTTTCGTATATGCAGAATCATCACTGTAGAGAAAATAGAAAAGTCCACTGTGCGCATTATAAATTTATAAGATCATTTGCCAGAAGATATATAGGACATAACTGTAAGCCTGCTGTTAGGTATTGTAATTTTCCAATTGTACTATCAGGTGTAAATGTGATTTTCAAACCGTAAAAGATTATATACAGGTGATTTTTGGACTGCAGCTAGCTTAACTCTCTGTCTCTCTCTGTGCTCGCGTGTGTGGCCGGTCGGATACCTTGATCTCTCTAAAATGAAATGAATATATATGCGCTTTTCCAGAATAATAATGGAGCAATGTTAGATGAATGAGTACATACTGGCAAGACGTAGATCGAAAGCTGCCGTCTCTCTGATGCTGTACTTGTAGGACGTGCAGTTCTTTTTCATTTCGTGACAGTAACGATTCTCATTTCTCAGCGGTGAAAAGAAAAATTACAAGTCGAGAGAGAGATGCATGAAAAGGCTGAAAAGAAGTCTGCAGAGATGGGGTTCTCATGAGAAGTGAATACAAATGAATCAGTCTGCACTTCTGCACTCTCTGTGGATATTCCACCATTATGAAGAGAAAAAGCTTAGCTTGAGTACCTAGCTTGTTGAACTTGTCTATAATGTAGTCCGGAGCTAGTACTACTTGTCTGTAATCGGCAATAAGGTTTTCGTGTTCGATAGGAAATGCCTTGGATAAGTTTTTTTTAACACAAAGATATTGATATTTCAAACTTGCTCATTGGGAGGTTGGACCATGCTTGTGATCTGACAGCTCCACGCGAGAGACTACGTTTTCTTTTATCAGCTGACTATTTTTGGAGGGATCAGCTGGCCGGCAGAGCCTTTTACACAAGTCAGTCAGCAAATGTATAAGGGGAGTACAACCAAGAGTCTCTTCGGCAACATTTTTTTTAACAAGTTTAATAAAGAGAGAAGAAGAGGAGCTTGTGTATCACAAAATTTGGGCCAGATGTATTGTTCTACACAGGGTTACTCAAGGCCCATTTGGTCTCAGACCCAACATTTTTGATCTTGAACGTTCTAAACGATTTGGGTCTTCTGTTGCAGCTGTCTCCGTATATACAAAATTATTGTCAATCTTATCCTTGGTTAATGGAGAATCAGATTCCTGAGATCGTTTCCCAGAAGTTATATATATGATCGTTAAACACATGCCCTGCAACAAAAGCAAGGTATTTATGCTATTATTATCTACATGTAAAGCAAAGGCACAGCTTCCTCCAAATGGTTTGGTCTTTCTTATCAATCTTAATCAGTATCTTTCTTGGTAATTAGTGACTGGTGCACCTGGACTTAGTAGTGTTAGATCGTGATCCAAATAGCTCCGTGAAAATTCCCATATCAACTGAAAATAGTGATTGAGGCTTGAGCTTTTGCTTTCCTGAAAGCATGAAGAAAATTCTGAATTGCACTCAATTCATCAACCATCTTTAATTTGGTCATCTTTTTACCTACAACGCGGCACGGGTAGGAAACCCAATCAATGGTGCTTCTTATGTGGTGCAACATTAACATCAATTTATGGCCAACAATATCAATGTTACACTTCTGTCAGAATTTCAGAATTATGTATTTTATAGCACGCATAACAATGTCAATGTTACACTAAAATCAGAATTTCAACAATAACAATATCAATGGTACAAAGTAACAACAATTTATGTATTTCAGAATTATTAGCACGCATGAAAATATTAGCTAAACAACGAGCACTTACGTCATAAGAAAACGTTAGCCGGTTTTAACATTAGATTTTATAATATAGTGAATTTTCCTAAAAAATCGTAAGAAAACGTGGCATATAAACGCACGAATATCATAGCTAGCCTCCTTATGCACACGAATCTTAGACAACTAGTAATTTGGAATATAAGAATATGCAGAACACGTTATGTAACAAGATGAACACGAGACTAGGCAACAATCTTTATATTAACCATGATTGAATGATTGAGATCATGATGAAACGACGACAGCCGATCGATCTTTAATAAATTGATCAAACAAACATGATTAAACAGACTTAAACGGACATGATCAATTTATTAAAGATTAAACGGCTGTCGCCGTTTCGTCTGGACGACTGAGAAATCATGTGATTGAGATGCCTAGCTACTTATAAACAAAGTCATCTTCTTTCCCAGAACCTAGAGACCAGGAAGACTCAAACAAGAGCCCTATATATTTTAAAACTATGAAGCATTTGAGGTATTCATCCAAACGTTGCCTTGGACTTTACTGCTTAGGTTGCCTCTCTGCAAGTCAACTTTGCAAATATTTTTTAAGTCCTCACATGCTACGTCATTTACGGTAAATAATAATAGTAATTGAATTTACAAAAAAAAAACAAAAAAATTGTATGAGTAATAAATAATGGGAATAATTTTCCACATTGGTAGATAGTTTATGTTTCAGATCACGCGGTTTGTGGGATCAAAATCCTCCACCAAAAACCGCGTTAACCCCAACTATGATGAGGTGATGAGTGCTCATGAAACCCTTTTGATCTCACAAACAACACTTTGGATTTTTATTAAACAAGACAAAACCATCTTTGGCCTCACTTTGCTTCTTCTTCCTCTTCGTCTCATTCCCCTTCTCCTTCTCCTTCTTCTCGCCTCCTTCCTTCTCAAAGTCAAAGAAGAAGAAATAAAAATGGTGTTTACCACCTTAGTGTTGCTAGCACTTCTATTTCTTGCTGCCTTCTTTATATATTTCCCCAACCGCAAGCTTCTTGCATGGTTTCAGTCTTTCTTACCAATCCAAACGCCTCCTAAATCGACTGCGACGAAGAAAGAAGCTGTCGTTAGGTCATTGATGACAACCAAAGGGGAGCAGGAGGATCCGGAGCTGAAGAGAGTGTTTGCGACGTTCGACAAGAACAGTGATGGGTTTATAACAAAGCAGGAGCTGAAGGAGTCGCTGAAGAATATCAGGGTGTTCATGAGTGATGAGGAAGTTGAAGAAATGGTCAAGAAAGTGGACGCAAACGGAGACGGGCTGATCGACTTTAACGAGTTCTGTTTGCTATGTCATGGTCAGTCCATTCTTAGTGGAAATGAAGCAAGTGATGTGGAGCAAGAGGAGGAGCTCAAGGAGGCCTTTGATGTGTTTGACAAGGACAAAGATGGGTTGATTTCTGTGGAGGAGTTGGGGGTGGTTTTGTGCTCTTTGGGTTTGAGAGAAGGGAATAGAGTTGAGGCTTGTAAGGAAATGGTGAAGAAGGTTGATAAGGATGGAGATGGTATGGTTAATTTTGATGAGTTCAAGATGATGATGAAAGGTGGGAGGCTTCTCACCGCTTTTTGATCAAGGCATGCACTGGGTTCAAGTCCTCCAGTTAATCACACACATACACCATTGTTGTATAGGAAACAAGAAACTCTGATCTGTTCTGGTTGATCAAAATTCACAAGCTTCCCTGCAGAAACTGAAATGGCCAAGAGTCACAATCCTCTCTAACCGACGCTCCACTAGCTAGTTATTTTTTCCTTTAAATTTTATTTTTAACTATTTCATGGCAGGAAAAAACTATCATGATCTATGGCTCTATAGTTTTCGGAATTGTATTTTTTTTCTTTTGCCTCTTTCTGTATGATTTCCAATCTTATGCAGTAGTATTAATATGGGTTCTACCAGTGTTTAACTCTTTATTCTAAGGCTTTACCAACTAATTTGAGCAATTTATGCTCTGTATGTGTAGTTGTACACCAACTATTGTCAGATATTTTTATTCATTTTAAGCCAATTCCAGCAACCCATCTCTAGGTTTGTATTTCTCTATATGATATGCATGTGCTCAACTTCAAATTTCATGGCAAATAAATAATGATAATCCCAGCATCTTTGCAGGCACTGCCTTGGAAAAAAGGGAAAAACAAAAGCAAAAGCTAGGTGTTTGGGTCCATAGACAAACACTTTCAGAAACTAACGAGAAATACAGAGAAGACGCATTCATCCTAAAGCAATAGCCTTTGTATTGATTAATGAAGTTTTCCACAGACAGCACACCTTGTCAAAAGGTGATGATGTGTTGAAGAGGATACATGATCAAACTCATCTACATGAGATTGGTAATGATGTATAGAAGAGGAGACTTGAATGTACAAGAGTTGGACCCGAGACAACAATATTGAGAACTGAAAGCATATACTCTCTTCGTTCAAGTATAGAAGGGTTACAATTGAATTTCGAATGTCACTCTATAAACTAGAGAACAACGAGTATGAAAGTTGATCCAAATTTCATACACAGTGACGGGCCAAATGGCAAGGAGAACAGATCCTTGACATTGTGTTTGATTGAAACTCTATCCGTGTCTTCATCAGTAGAGAAAAAAGCCGATACATAGCCGTTGTCCAGATAACACGGCATAATGAAGTGTCCATATAAATTACAGAACCATACTGAAGCAGATAATCTATTCGCAAAGAAATTTCAAATCATCTTTTTTCCTGTCTAGAACACATCAGGGTGAAACCGCCCTGGAATGGAGCTGCTTTGCTGAGCTTGCTTCAGGTGCATCGTAAGAGCATAGTTGTTCACCTGTTAAGGTATCAAAACATTAGACAGTAGTAATAAGAATAAATGGAACTCATGAAGCAGGAGCATAGTCTAAGCAAGCAATGAGTGTGAAAAGCAAGAAACAAATCCAAATCAATAAGGTAGCAAAGGAAACATGTAGATGGCAGCTTTTACAAAACAGGGGACATGTTCTTTTCCTCCTGGGGAGGAAAAGTGAGATAATAACATTGTAATTGAAACAGAGAGAAAGCCCAAACTTCTATCCAAATGTAACATTGTATAAAGCTCTACCTCAAGAGTTCTCAGTTGTTCCTGGTACTGGGCCACCAGTTGCTTAAGATTCTGCAATTCCTGGCCTCTATCTTCATACTCTTTTTGACGTTCATGTTGAGTGGATACAGCTCGTTTTAGGATAGTGTTTTCCTGAATAAGAGCTTCCATTTGTTCCTTCAGCATCATATTTTCCTATATCAACACAAATCACAAGTACAGTGTTACACCCTCAAATTTTGAAGTAAATGAAAATGGGAAGTGGAATAATAACAATTAATAAGGAACAGATTAATAATAATATGTATAGAAATGATTGGAAGACGTCAAACCTGTTGAAAGCTTTGGGCCGCCTCTGTGGATGCACGTGAACAGATGGATTTCTCCAAGACCTCGAGCACTCTTGAGGCGCGAGCTTTAGCATCATCCATATTGGAGGCACTCATCATCTCTCTAACAAAGAGCTCCACCCAGTCGGCTCCTTGCGTGGGCAGGTTATTTTGACCAGATAGATCATCGTTACTGGAACCTTCTCCATTTGCCACTACTGCACCTGAAACAAAGTAATAGTATGAAAACTCGTTATAACAAAGAACCAGTGAAAACAAATGTCACATAACAGAGACTCCAATTTAACTTCCTCTTCATGAAAATTGCAAGTACAAGAAAACATTGTACCACAACCAAAAACACACAAAAACAATACAGTTACATCCATCAGTGAGGTCCAAGTTCAAAGACGCCAAAAAAGAACCTGTTCATACATTGTGCCTGGGCTTGCGCATTTGCTTCTGACGCTAGGCCAGCTTTATTTGCAGCAGAACTCAATCGCAGGTCATTCAAACTTCTGATAGCTGAATCCAAATCATCACCGCATTCTTCAAGTGCTTTCTCCAGAAGCTAGGACATTGACACAAAAAAGTCAGTAACTTATGATCTAACTGAGTAGATACGATACACACATTATCCAAAACTATAGGTTAAGGAAAATCTCTGTCAAGAAAAAGGAAAGCAGTACTTATGCAAACGCACACAACACGATTTTCTAAATTAACAAATGAAAAAAAATGTGTTGTAGGCAGGGGCGGAGCCAAGTAGAGCTTGGGTAGGGCTCAAGCCCAACCGAAAATTTTGAGCGAGAAAAAAAAACTAGGTGTATATAAGTAGTTTTTGTGTGATATATCCATCAAACTCAACCCACTTCCACAATCTAACTCTATATTATCTTAATCTTTCTCGATAGCCTCACAGCTATCTCTAGTTCTCTCTTCCTCTCAACTAGCAGCGACTTCCAATCCCTCAATTCTTCAATTACTCAGTCTTCACTGGCTCATTTTCTCAATTTTTTCAGTTGTTCTACTCTTGTAATCCCCTTCTTACTCCATTAGTATCTTGTGTACTTTTTCTCCTAAATTTGTCAAAGTTCATCGCTCATGGCTTTCGCTTCATCTTCAAAAAAAATTTTTGGCCTTTGGCCAAAGTTAAAGCCCACCCCATCTCTAAATCCTGGATCCGCCACTGGCTGTAGGTTGAATCACACATGACACACACCAGGGAAATGAAAACAAACACACCATTCCGCTTCGGTCCACAAATTCAACCAAAATATCAGTAAAATTTGCACAGATAAACAACTACGGGTGTTCAAGTGCACCAAGAATCCACATTTATGACTTCCTTAGCAACAATGAGTCGCAATACAAAATCACGCAATTGGCAATCCGATCGGAGCTATAAACCAAAATAATCCGGCTATCGGAAACAATCCGATCGGAGATATAAACAAATATCATCCAATAACGGCAACCTATCGAATACCTGATCATCCATATCCGGGAAAACGGCCCTGAGCTGGTCGAGAAGGGAAGGAGCAGCAAACGACGTCGTGGTGAAGCGGACGGGAGAAGAAGAAGAAAAGCGGATTCTCTTGGAGGAAACAGGAGGAGAAGTAGAGGATGGCAGCTGCTCTTCGAATATCGATGATCTCTTCCCGCACACTACGGCAGACATGTTTCGCTCTCCCTCACGCTCTCTCTTCTTCGAACCCCTCCCTCCTTCTCATGCAGCGCACCGCTTCGATCTCACTCTCCCTCCCCTCAATTTATTCACCGATCCAAATCGGACTCGTTAAATTATGATACTTCCTTATTTTCCTCTTATCTTTGTGTTGGAAACTCTTCTTGACTTTCTTCTTCCGTGCCTGCTTTTTTGGGGTTTGTTTATCTCGGAAGCGAAGCACCGGTCAGATTGATGATTGTGGGTCGGTAGAAGGACGAGTGAGATGAGGCCACGTCGGGGGAGGGAAATGGAAATTTGCTCTTTTGGGGTACGTGGCGGGGTCGTATTGGGGAGATTTTGTGGGGCGATGGTGTGGCGGGGTTTTCTTATCGTGTTGTTCAGTCATTTGGTCAAGGTATTGGTGCCGCCTGGCTTGCAAGTTAGTCAATTCTCTCTAATTTTGTCTTTTAAGATAGTTTTTATATTTCATTTCTTAACAAAAATAAAATAAAATATAGTTTTTATTTGGGCCGGGTGATTTTGAGATTGGAAATTTTGAGATGATTTTAGGACCCAAGTAAGAGCCTAATTCTTGAAAAAGAGTCGATATTTACACCGTGTGATGTTTTAAAATTTTCAGATTTATCATATTTTTTTTCTCATGAGACATGTTCATTGTATTTGGGTAGGACAGTCAAGGTTCTAAAAGTCGCTAGTCGATCGGTCGGTTAGAGACTAACGAGTAGAGG
The DNA here is from genome assembly GCA_951800085.1 of Comarum palustre. Classification (NCBI taxonomy): domain Eukaryota; kingdom Viridiplantae; phylum Streptophyta; class Magnoliopsida; order Rosales; family Rosaceae; genus Comarum; species Comarum palustre. The sequence goes on along the minus strand of OX637588.1, from coordinate 1,255,144 downwards.
AGTAGTCAGGGAGTACTCGATTTTTAATTTTTAGATTTATTTTTATTTTTAAAACATATAATTAAATATAATTTTTTGAAATGTATTATAATGTCCAAAATAATAAAAATAGTCAATAAAATACCGAGTTTGGTCGATTTTTCCGAGTTAGGCTAATTTTTTCGAGTTGGGACAATTTTTTCCTAGTTTGGCTGACTACTCGGCCGATTTTCTTACGGCCGACTTTGTATTCCGATTTTTTTTAAAATCGCCTCTGATGGACGTCGATTAACGAGTACTCGACTGACTAGGCCGAGTTTTAAAACATTGAGGACAGTGAATCTGCATTTGCACATCTTCAGATTTATTAAGCTCGTAAATAAGAAGCAAAGAAGCGCGCACTAGATAAGGGACGATGCTTTTCTTGCATGATAAACGTGAAGTTGTCCTCATAATTTTTCCTTCCGTTTGCTAATTTATCTTCTTTGTACTCTCTCAATTTTTGCGTTTGTAGCTTTTGTTTGATCGGAACTAGCTTCTTCATATTTTTTACTATTTGATGCTTTGATTATTTAGAGAAAAGGTTAAAAAAGTTGAAGAAGCTCTTTGCGATCAATAAAAGACTACCCACAAAAAATGAAAAGAGTACAAAGAAAGTGAAAATTATTAAATCCACATACCGTGAAGTTTCACTAACAGCTCAGATATCCCCGCAAACAACTATTTCCAGTGGCGTTGGCTTTTTATCTACAAGCATAACTTCATTCCAAGCCTAGTCTAAATATGATATGGGAGTGAGAAATTTACCTTAAAGATCGTTTTTTTGTGGTAACTAACCCGCTAGCGAACATTCATCGTCGCAGCTAGACTGAGTGCGCCCCTATTTGATGAGCCTTTATGTTTTTCTTGATATCTAATTTAAATATACGCTATTGAATAAATAATAAATACTTTTATGATTCCGAAAGCAAAATTTTTGAGTTGTATCACTTGTATGGTACAAGTAGAGAAACTTTTCGATGGAGCCAAGTCGATTACTTGTTCTTTAAGTCTATTACTCTCTAAATGTTTTTTTGGGTTTAGAATTTGGCATTAGAACTTATGAAACAACACATTGAAATAAAATTTATATTTGTGTTTTCTCTTAATCTCCATCTGACGACGGTTTGGCCTTGTGGTGGGAGGCAGAAAAATGATCGGTGCGGCTGTTTTTAAGCTTTGATTAATTAAATCATAGAATATAAAATGACGTAGTGTCTAAACCTTAAATTACAAAAAGTAACGTATTATAACATGCATCATTTAACAACGAGTGCGTTATTGACAACTCTATTTGTTTTAATAAAACGGTAACATATCAGAAGGATGTGGAAATAGAATCATTACAACAAACAAAATTGCAAATAATAGAATTGGGTCTGGAAATTGAAATGGACTGACCCAAAAAAGACGAGATGCTGCGTACCAAACTCCACTTGAAGTGATGATGAGCTTGTTCTGCAATCACCCATTTGGTTTTGCCCTATTCAAATTAATGTGACCGGGAACCTATTCAACAACATCATCACCATCAGCTCCACATCAATCACGTATCAGGTAACATTTCCACTTTTCAGTCTAAATTATATGCCCCGATTGATGGTTCATCATCTATATAATCTATAGGCGAAATCGGAGAGGAATCAAAATACCGAAGTGCACTTGAAATCAAAGTTACCCAAGTAAATTGGGACAAGGGTTTCTGTATATTTGCAGTGCAGTGCAGTGCTGTGAAGCATGTGGATCAATACCAGAAACCTTATGAACTAGAAACTTCGAGCTTTCCTATTTACACCAATTATAGGGTTTTGCTAAAAACTTCATACATCAACTTCGAGCTTTCTCCTTACACCAATTATGGGGATTGCTAAAAGCTTCATACATCTAATCGAAGATGGGGATGTCTTGTTTGCCTATATGATGACCTTGAGTGGGTTACACTAGTCAGCAGCCAGTGTCCATATATCTGTGGGGGTGTCCTATACACTTGGTGGGGGCAATGTGTACAAGCACCTTTCCAACAAGGCCTTTGTCAAGTGGTGAGGTAGAAGAACAGAGAGTTTTTGGTGTTTTATTTTTCAGCAAAGATGATTACTCAGGGAAACGGAAAACACTAAGAATAAGATTGCTAAACATTCTTCATCTAAATGGAATACGATCTCTCTCATGTCTGGTACTGGTTTTCTTCACCAAAGAAGCATCAAGTTCGTTTCTATGTGTAGAATACAGTTTTGTTTTATGGTTGGTTGATGAAATGACCTCTCACCAAAGCACCTCCTTCTATCTTTTTCCATTAAAAGGCCCCTCATGAAGAAAAAAAGAGGAAAAATTCACCTATGATAAGCCTCCTAATTCCCACCCAATCCCATAGGAATATATCTGCACTGCCAGTGTGTGTGTGAGAGGAGATCGCACTCAAATATGCTCTTGACTCTATTTCTATTGTGTTTGACCAGACAATATTGCAAGCAAAGCAAGAATTGTTAAATAATCTAAGCAGCAGCTTAATTGGGAAAGCTTTCAATTGTTAATTCTTACACCAGAGAGGTTCCTTCTTGTTTGGGAAGAAGATCTTTAGCTCTGGTCCATGGGATATGCACACTTCATCATTCTCTGCAATAAAACTGAAAACTAGTCAGACTGATGCCTTCTGCGTTTGGAGGTCTGAGTTCTAACCACGAGTCCTATGTCACTATGAGGTCACAGTGACTCAGTCAACCTCTGATCACAAAATTTTGCCAAGAGGGCAAACAAAGTTTCCAAATTTTCTCATACTAGTAGATTTGTGTTTTAACTTTGAAGTAAAACTGAGTTTAAGGAGGAATTTGCTGGTAACATTAAAGATTTGGATTCACAACAATAAACTCTGTACTGCAAATATTCTACTTAGCTATGTTTGCTGCTTCAATTAGGCCCAAAAACTATGCTTTTTTCCTTGGTAAGTATCACCTTATTGTCATGAAGTTACAAAATTGCCCAGTTTTTTTTTCATTTAGTGCAATTCTGGGATAACTGGCACTATTCTTTTCCCATGATTGCTGAAACTTGCAGGACCCTTTTGGGACTAAACTTTTTACGACTAAACTGACAAAATAGTTGTTGGATTGGTGTCTTTTGGTAATTTTCCCAAAGCAAAGCCAGAGAGCTACAAGAGGTTCCCATCCCCCACACAAAAGGTGGTGGCAAAAAAGTTCTTTTTGCACACACTGCGATGATGCGTTGATGATGATGCCGGCAATCTCAAACAGCAACACCACCAACACTCCCAAATTCCCACACTAACACTTTTTTCTCTCCTCTCTCTCTTTTTTCCCTCTCTTATTGTTTTGTGAGTTTTGTTTTTTATTGTACCCATAAGCAACAAGGTGATCAGTCTCTCTCTGGGTTTTCATGCATTTGTGGTGTTGACATAAACCCATGAAAAGCTGAGAGCTTTGAAAGAGAGAGACCATGGAGAAAAAGTGTGGGTGTTGGGCTGTTCTCAGACGCGGTGTTAGTGGTTCCTGCAAGTCCTCTGCTTCTAAGGACTCTGCTAACTCTATTCCTCGTACCAGTCTTGTGTATGATGCAGGTATATATATGTATTTGTATAGAGTGTGTATGATGCAGGTATATATATATATATATATATATATATATATATCTATATATTATAACATGTACAATTTTACATCTTGGCTTCATTTGTTTCATTCTGAAATTTGGGTTAACAGCTTTGGTTTCTGTTGATTGATCTAAGTTTCTATGAAATGCTCTATTTGAATCTTGTTGTGGGACTAACTGTAACCCTATCTTCAGTTTGTCAGAGACTTTTGTAGTGAAATCTCTCTATGTTTGTCTATGAATTTAAAGTCAATTCAGGACAAGTTTCTCTGGGAGTGGTTTAATACTGACTTTTGTTGTGTTTGTTTTATGAAGTTCGAAACTTTTGCTGTTTATGACAGTCTCTGCAGCCTCAGTTGTACTGGGAAGTCATGATCTAGTTGTGATATGGAAACTATAGATCTCAAACTTGGGTTGTGCTAGAATAACTAATCTTAGCATCAAATTTGCAATCTTTTGTGTTCGAGTAATAGTTCCTTCATTGAATAAGTAGTAGTTGAATCTTATGAGTGATTTTGTGTATGATCTGAATACCATGCTGCTTGATAATTAGTGTCACCTGTATATGCTAAAAGTGAGCTTTCAGGTTTTCCATTTTATATTTTAACTGCTCTTCTAGCTCAATTTGTATGTGAATGAGGTCATTCATGTGGAAATATTGGTTTAAAACTTGGCAGTTTCTGCAAGACATGGACTTTGATGTTCTCAGTCATAGTTTTATAGTGTAGTGATAAAGACTTGTGATTGAAGACTGTTGGCTAACACCTATTTCATCATGGCAGCAACTGAGACCAGGTATCTCAACGCTAGCAATAGAGACCTCTTGCCGCCTAATGAAGCACAACTATCCTCAGATACTCCCACTCCACCACCAACAGATGAGAAGCCTACTCGCCAGTTGCTCCAATTCAGTTTTCAGGAGCTAAAATCTGCAACCGGAAACTTCAGACCTGATAGTATTCTTGGGGAAGGTGGATTTGGATTTGTCTTCAAAGGATGGATAGAGGAAAATGGAACAGCACCAGCAAAGCCTGGTTCAGGGATTACAGTAGCAGTTAAAAGCTTAAAACCAGATGGTCTCCAAGGCCATAGAGAATGGGTGGTTAGTAGAAATATCTGGCTTGGGTTAGTAGGTTATTGCTGATAAAGGATTGTTGTTTAGGCAGTGAAAATTGGGAAATGACATGTGGCCATTTGTTTGATGCAGGCTGAGGTTGACTTTCTGGGACAGCTCCACCATCCTAATCTTGTAAAGCTTATTGGGTACTGCATTGAAGATGATCAACGGTTGCTCGTTTATGAGTTCATGACTCGTGGGAGTCTTGAAAATCATCTCTTCAGAAGTGAGTACGATTACATTCTTGTTCTATTTCTGCATAATGGATAAACATGTGTATAAACATATCAAGGAGACCTTTTTTCTGTTCAGCTTTTAAAATCTTAATGAACATCTTGTCCTTTCATCTTTGTGTTTGTGAAGTATTTTTAAGGGCTACTTGACATGGATGTTTTGGAGTAATCTAATACCGAGTACACTACTTTCATTGGGTTTTGTCCTATTCTGTTATGAGTGTGATCCTATTAAAATTCAGTTCTAGTCTTTCACCACAGGTAAGTACTTATGTGATCAGATGGGAACCAGACTGTAGTTCTTTCGTCAACTGCATTGGTGAAATTTAGTTATGCTGTCTAGTAACAATTCAGGTCGTTTATGCTTCTATATGATTTAAGATTGATGCTGTGTACTATTTTTGAAAATTTTTAAGGGACTATACCTCTGCCGTGGTCCAATAGGATTAAGATTGCACTTGGTGCAGCAAAAGGGTTGGCCTTTCTGCATAATGGTCAAGAACCAGTCATTTATAGAGATTTTAAAACATCCAACATCCTGCTTGATTCGGTAAGTTCTTAATGTTATTGATTAACAATGTCGATTCTTTTGCTTGGATGGTTCAACAGATTGGGTTTTCTTTATAGGAATACACTGCAAAGCTTTCAGATTTTGGTTTGGCTAAAGCTGGGCCGCAAGGAGACAAAACACATGTTTCTACCAGGGTTGTTGGAACATATGGCTATGCTGCCCCAGAGTATGTGATGACTGGTAAGGAGGTTACTGATCTCAAAAGAGAATTTCTTGCTCCAAAAGAAATTTGAAATCAAACAAGTAACACATTTGTTTTCTTCATTTTCCCAGGACACTTGACCTCTAAAAGCGATGTTTACAGCTTCGGTGTAGTTTTACTTGAAATTTTGACAGGAAGAAGATCGATGGACAAGAAACGGCCAAGTGGGGAACAAAACCTTGTCTCTTGGGCTAGGCCATATTTAACTGACAAGAGAAAACTTTTCCTTCTTGTGGATCCTCGCTTGGAATTGAATTACTCCATCAAGGGGGTGCACAAAGTCTCACAGTTGGCTTATGACTGCCTTAATAGGGACCCCAAAACCCGACCTACAATGGATGAAGTAGTGAGGGTTCTTACTCCTTTGCAAGGTCTTAATGACCTTGCTATCTTGTCTCACCATGCTCGTTTATCTCAACAAGCAAGACGCAAGAAGAAACCTGATCATCATGGAAGTCAACAGCAGCTGACTTTCACCCACTCTAAGAGCATCAGAGCTTCTCCATTGAATACTGGGAAGCAGCAACGTCGATGATTGCTTCATCGACTCACTGCTAAATGGGGTTGTGTGAGGACACTATTTTTTGTGTTTCTGTAACTTATGGGGTGCATGTAGAAGGGACACAATGGAAAAGGAATTTGATGCACAAGGGGTCCTTTTCTTGGTATCCCATTTGCTTGCATTAGATAGCTAACCGTGATCAATTTGGAATGATCCTCACCGATTTGTCTATGTTTCTCATATCTATGATGTAATTAGATAAGACTGCTGATCATTTCAGAGATTGTTATTTGCAGCTACATGAATGTCACTATGCCAGTTTCTTTGAGGACTGAACATATGCAGTGTTGCACTTCCGTTTTCTTTCCGTAATGTAGATTGCTGTTGTTACAAACAGAACATATGCCAAAGATGAAAAGTATGCATTTATAAAGATTCTGTGCATAAGTTTCTGACATAAGGATTTAACATCTTATCAGCCTCGACTTATTCCTAAGCAATTTGTACAAAGCATCCGCTGAATCAGCTTTCTAGATATGGATCCCATATATAGCCTAGCCTCTACGGACAGAATATACCCTTCCATTTTTCCAGTGATCTTTAAACTAGTGCAATTTCACAATCTAGGAAATCACTTTGAACTTGCTTTATGAGCCGTATGGATCACTCTGTCTGAACCTCCATTATGCCATCTTCTAGGGAATCATGACTCAGTGGACACAATAACAAAAAAGAATTACCTACTTTTCATTCAACTCAACAAATCAACAAATCAATTTATAACATTTTTTCTGTGTGAATCTGTAAATATATAACAGATAGAAACGAACACTCTGACTACAAAGAATGAACGAATTTGATCTCCTACATACAAGATGTATGATTCTGAGTTTGTCGTTGTTTTCTCAAAAATGAAAAAAAATATGATGTAGAATTTTGCAGTCGATTCGTAGTTCACAGAATCACAGTGGATGCATCAAATTAGATATGGCAGAAGAGACGCGATGAATGGCTAAAATGCTTCTGGCCTCCACAAATCTTATATGTAGTCATTCAATTTCATCACAAGCTGTGTTCATCATGATCAGATCATAAGCTGCGCGCATTTGATCGATTGCAGGGATTCTTCTTCGCTCGTCATATATCATAGCCTCTTTTCCTGCATAAGCTATTGGATGAAAGATGCCGAACAAAACGAAGCTGCACACGCACAATTTACAACAACAAAATCGAGCATGAGCACTTCTGAAAAAGAATAGTCATTTCCACGAAATCAATCATTTTAGTTCGATCAATAAACTTCTACCTGATCGCCATCTTGGATTCCAATGATTCGAATATATGCCTTGTAATCGAGTAGCTTCTTGCCATTGTAACATAAGCAAAAATGACCCCAGACATGTGACCTGCATATATTGATCCTTAGGAACTTGCATTTCCAGCTAATTATAAATCAATATTCATGAACAGAATATGAAATATACCATGAAATCACTTCGCCATCATTTGCTGACTGATCAAAAACATCCTTCACGGCCTCTATTAGTTTGGCCACCGTTGCCATCCTTGAAACTTGAACGTCTGAAATTCAAGAAGCAGAGAGAATAAAGTAATAAATCATCAGAAACATACTCAAGTCCTGCTTCAATGGAAGAAGACCACACATCTAGATACGTACGTACATACATAGAAAGAATATGCATGCATGGGATTATACATTATATCTACGTACCGAAGGTAGAGCCGTCCAATTTGATAACAGAGAGGTTAAGAGGCTGCTGAGGCATCTTGTGGTAAGCAAAGCTCTTCTTGATAAGCAGCCGTGCCGAAATTGATGAGACTGAATGGGATGAGATACGAGAGCGGAGTTTATCCGACTTCGATGTCCACAACTCTTGCGGTTCACAAGTTTGCAACATCTCTGATGATGAAACGTTACAATTGAAGTTAATGAACAAATATTGGTGATTGGTTTGGTACAATCAACTGCGAAGTTAAGAATGTTCTTCAGCCTAAACAAACAAGATGTTTATACCCTAATGCACAGATTCGTTTCTAGTACAATAAGAATGTTAATCTGTCGTAAGATGATACACAAGAGAAACAAAAACAATCATAACTAACCAAACTAATATTCAGACCAAAAAAAACCAAACTAATATTGTTTTGCATATCGAGCTGAGATGATCTACGGCAGCAGGGATTGGATGTAATTAGTAAATTCCACCATTTTCTGAAGCCTATATCCTCGGTACATCGTTAGATTGTTTTGCCATACATAGCTTTCTCTATGTACGGAAGTCTGGCTCCAGCTGTATTGAAGAGTCTGGCTTCTGCTTCCAAAGGGTTAATTATGGTCAGTCAAAACACGTATTTACCCACAAACGAAGTAAACAATGATCAATAACGTTAAAGGGATGGTTAATTACAGATATGAACTGGTTGGATTACAGATCTATTCTTTAATATTCCACATAATACAACATTAACTGATGATTAACAACAAAATCACACGCTCTTTGATTTCAAAAAGATATATACAGCCGATAGAACTAGTTTTTGACTAAAATAGGATCTCTCAATGGAATGAGATTATATATATATACAGACATTCTTGGCTAAGGACGTCTTTATCAAGAGTTGGGTGCGGATTTCATGAATTTGACCCATTTTTTGATCAAATTTTATTATCTTAACCATTCAAAATCTAGATATATATGTATAGACCATCTCTAAAAATTTCAGTTGATTTGATAATCGTTAAGGTCTCGAAAACGTATAAATACAATGAACGAACTGAATTTGTTCAACCTGAATCGTTCGTGTTCTTCTCTATAAATCACAGTTTTGAATGCCTTAACGATAACCAAATTAACTGAAATTTTGCATAGATGGTTTATTCATATATATCTAAAAATTAAACAATTAAGATGAGAAAATATGATCTAAAGTTTGACAAATTCAAGAAATTCTTACCAAAGTTTAGGTAAAGGTATATATATATAATCTTGAACGATAGACATTTGTTGGATATTGATAAATGGTTGTTATTTAGACAACATTATACAATAAAAGCTTAGACAATAGAAAAAGAGAGACCATGCAACTCATACCACATTTTAAAGTGGAAACTAGCTATCAACTAATTAAAGTCCAAGCAAAAAAATCAACACTTGCTTCTTTATCTGTATTTTGATGATTCCATGCATTTCATTTTCGTGGTGATCGATCTAATCAATTCGTAGACAAAGGAAACTCGATCATTCTGTCTTTGATTGATTTGTTGTGTGTGTGTATGCGCAAATGCCTCTAGCGACAAGAGATACAAATAGTCGGTAATGTTTAACGTGCACTACAAGTTATATGATTATATATGTTTTTTCACTTCTTCAACTAAACCTAATCCGTAAGTACGTTGTATTTTTTGACTGCAGTACTTATTTTTTGGTAAACCTTGTTAAAACAAGAAAAATTTATTGAAAAGAAAAAGAAGAGTACTATATCAAAGTTTGAAGGATATAACTCAACTTCCACAAAAAACAATAAACAAACCTATAAAGCACAAACAAAAATAATGGAAGCTAGTAGAAACGAAAATTGGGAAGCCCCAACCAATCACTAATATAAAGAGAAGCAACAAAATTTAGGGGAAAATCTCACCACTTCAAACCTGATGACTTTAGCCCTTCATGAGCTAATGCATCTGCAAGTCTGTTACCTTCTCGAAATATATGAGAAGACCGAAAGTCCATTTGAGAAATTCAGAACAAGCAATTGACCCATTCGACACTTAGCTGCCAAGGTACTAAAGCGGGAGAGCGGAGGAAATTAAGAATTAGCTCTGAGTCTACTTCCAACCAGATATGTTTCCACTCTCTTACCCAAGCTAATTCAATAGCTTTGATAACAGCCATAACTTCAGCACAACAACGCTAGGAATGCTCAAGTTAGAACAAAAAGCATCAATAACTTTGCCATTATAATCACGAAAAACCCCGCCATAACCAGCTTTGATGGAACTACTTTTCCATGCCCCATCATTGTTTAGCTTAATATACCCATATGGAGGATGGTGCCAATTAACTTCTATTACTCTTGGAGCACGTTGAGGTCTGCACTGAACCCCGATTTTCTTCAAAACCACTAGCTCCTCAGTAGAATTAAACATGCATCCACTGGCTAACTTACTTGATGAGATAATATGGCCTGAAATAAGGGAACAAGCACGTGAAACATCCACATGAAAGTCATCGTATTTAACCTTGTTCCGTGAACTCCAAATAAACCATAAAGTGGTGACAAAACATGCTGCCCACAATTCCTTTAATTGAGGACTACGAGTAGAGCTTAGACCAAGGTTCAATAAATGCAAAACTGAATTGGGCAAGCCACTAATACCAAAATTAGAAGTCATGTAATGCCAAATTGTAGAAGCAAATCCACAATAAAGAAAGATATGATCAATGAACTCACTTTGCTGAACATGAAGCTAGTGACACTTCTCTTTTCTGAAGAAAATCATCCGACAAAACTCTACCCTTTAACACATTCCAAGCCAATATCGACATGCGGGGAGTTATGAAATTCGACCAAATTAATTTGCTCCATGTCAGAACGGGGACATGAGATCGCAGACAAGAATAAGCATCTCTTTCACTGCAGTACTTAATCTTAAATGTTCAAGATTGAGTATAAATACTTAGAGATATATAATGAAAGGTTATAAGGTCGATTGGAGTACATGCAAAATCTCGATCAGAAGTACTGAAGTAATAGAAACATGTATCTAAGTTAGTATTGATATTTCACGTGAGAGACAGAGTGAGGATTGCATATCTGTGGTTGATCGACTTTCGATCAAATAATGTGCTTGCTTGGATCAGTAAGCAGATTAAAACATCATATGTATCATCATGTGTGGCATAGCTGGAAAACAAGGAAGCAGAATTGTTAGTATACTCGCTGCACATATCGTGCAGAAAGTAACATAAAATAGCAATGCAAGCTAGCTGAAACTGATATATAAACTACGAACTGAAATCTAGCTATGAAGTTATAGAGGGACTAAAAGCAAGGGTAGAAGCAATTATTTAAGAAAGTGATATTGGCGCGGCTCAATCTGAGATCAATTTACGTGGCCTGCAGCAGCCATATGTTTGTAAATCTGTCTTCGGATTGAACCTCACCAACATCGCTTTCGATCCATCTCTACTGCTTCCTAAATCTGAACCATCGAATTGCCTTATATATGATCATAAAAGGAGACTATGCATAAAGGGCATGTACTCTTTAAACACCATGAACTCGAAGCTAGCAGAAACAATCAGGATGTTCGAAACACTTTGTATTTCTTGTGCCTTTTAAGCTTGCCGGCAGGTCTCCTGGTACCAATTACCTAAAAAAAGGGAGAAAGTACTTGAATAAAGAATATATCAATCAAATTAATCAGGTCCCATGTCGATCGACCAAAAATTTAAAACAGCAATAATCAGATAATTTTAGGTAATGAAATAATTGATTAAGGTGGCTTCTAGCAGCTAGCTTAAGCTTGGTGGAGTTGGAGGCCAATGTGTATATATAGTGGATTTTAGGGTTGTATGTATTCAGTTGGGGCCAAGTATAGTAGTGTTGTTGTTGAAGTGGTTCGATCTGTTGGATTTCCAAATCATGATTAACTACTATCTATATCCAAGAAATTATATAATAATTGCAGATTGATATATCAAATACTAATGCAGAGGGCAACAACATTTTATATTTCAGTACTACATATATGAGAGCAACACAACACAAAACAGAAAATAAAAGCCCATTTCCAAATGTGTATACATTTGTTCCTCCCTAGCTATCTCAGCTATAGTTTGGTCGTGGAACAAACAATGCTTAAAAAATCAAAGGCACATCCGTAGGTGATAAAGTAGTCTGAGGTTCAACTCCAAAATTAATTGGCTATAGAGAGAGTAACCCAAACTCTTATAAGCCCACAAGCAATGCTATATTTTTTCGATGTGAGATAGATATTTCAACACGCCCTTACACGTGTGGTGACCCCTCAAGCCTAATACGTGGATAACATTAGGGATGACGTGAGTGCGTGTGACCGGTAACGCTAACACATATTGACGTGGGTAACCCGCTCTGATACCATGATGTAGTCTAGGGTTCAACTCTAAAACCAATTGGCTAAAGAGAGAGTAGCTCAAAGCCTCAACCCCTTATAAGTCCACAGGCAAGACCCTATTTTCCTGATGTGAGATAAATATCTCAACAGTAGGTAAACAAAGCTAATACGGAAGCGTAATCACAATAGTTTTGTGCAAGTGTTCTATATCAAAAGCTAATGAAATGATATGAGGGTTATCGGTGTGTATATATATATAGCTAGCAGAATACACAACCATATTTGATGAAATTCAAATATGCATATGCATATCTGTGACTATGAAATCATGTACCAGGGAGAAAGAGAGGGTGGAGAAGCGAATGAAGATGATAGAGAGGAAGGGAGAATGTATACTGGTAGGGTTTGCCTCGGGATGGGAAGAAGGAGAAGATGAGAAGGATGAAGATGATGGAAGATCAGGTGAGTGAAATGATTTCAATGGGGAGCACCAGGCACTTACTTTAGGGTTTCTCAATTCCTACATATATCCATGCTTAGTTTCTACTCAATATAAATCAAAACTAGCTAGCTACGCATGCACCTGAAATATTCTCCACCGAAAATTCCCAAACAACTCCTTTTCATTCTACCTCTCTCTTTCACCTCTTTCTGCAACTATTAGCTATATATTTTCCCACACCACCCTTTTTTAATTTAAACCAAAGAATGACATGCTTGCCTGATTTGTACCCCTTTATATATAAAATTTCCCTTTCTATGGTAAACAGAGAGATTACAATATGGCTTCTAGGTTAGGACAGAAACTAGGTTTCAACTGAGTACGTTATATTATTCTCTCAAATAGCTATAACCCAAATCATAGTTTGTAGTGCTTAAAACTAATTAATCTGGTACTGTATTACGAATATGGTACAAGTAGAAATTAAAAGAAACTAAAGATGGGTCAAACTCTGTGTATATGAATATCGAATCGAAGTCTTGGGAACATGAGTGCACGCAGAATGTCAGCGAAGGTATATCCATTGTCTAGAAAACAAAGTTTCTGAATAGAAGGAATAGGTACGAAGTTGTTATCTTTCACACACGTACAAGCAGAAACAAAAGGGAAACACAGGATGATCAAGTAGATTTAGATAAATAGAAAAGGAATAATTAGCAGCAGGAGAGGAAGCAAGTCATCAACTCAAAGCGGAGACACCGGCGCCAAAGAAGCCCTGCCTTGTGGCCTTTGCTGCATTACCTCTAGGAGACACTTCCCTTGGTTTTCCCTACCATTGTTAGCTTCTTTTTTTCCTTTCCATACTAAATAATAATTTGCTGTCTTCTTTTTGTAAGGGTTCTCTCTACTCAGTCCAAGTCATCCTTCTTCTCTTTGAAGATTTTGGGGAACTGCAAAAGAAAAGAGAAAAGACTAGGTCTCACACACTCTCACTCATTATTTAGGGCGATAAGTTCGCGTGCCACTACCCAAACAGATTCCCCCACGCCTTAAACCCTCACCGGCCTTTCCATGAACTTCCCGTCCTTCTTTTCTTCCGGTACCAGATCCTAGGAGACTAAGAAGAGATCAAAAACTCAAAACCTATTGCTCGAGTCTTATATTACGTGTGACACGTTTGATTCATCAATTCTTTCATGAGTTTATTTCATCAATTTTTCTTTAAAACCCTAACTGCCTGAGTTATGTATGAAACAAATATTACCGGTCCATGTCATTTTTATGAGTTTATAAGATTACACCGTATCTATACAAGAACTTTCGAAATGTGATTAATAAGATCATCATACTTCTGCTAATTTTGAATGTTGCATAGAGGAATTACAAGATCAGAATATATTTCTGGCCTCATGATCCTTTTGAGACCGACTGCTAGTCCAGTCTAGTCTAGCTAATTGATTACAGAGGGTAGACAAAGAGACACTCATAAGTGAGACTTCTTTCAGGCTAAGCAGGGGTCATGTTGTTGTGTTTATTGTTGCTTGCTTATCCTTTTTATTATAATCACTATTCAACTCATCAAAGCAAACATACTTTCCTTAACAGTAGTCATCAAACAGAATATTTGGAACCAAACCCACACCACTTTTCTCTTCTCTGTTTGCTTCTTTTCAATCTCTTGCCTCCCACACGCCACTGCCTTTTCCCTTTCTTTTTTCTTGTGAAGTTTCAAGTTTCCTTAGGGCTAGAATCACCAATTATGCATGGTAATCTACCACATAGAGTTGGTGAGAAGGCGCAAAATCTCCATCTTACAGTCTCAGTCTCTATCACAGAGTTGGCATGAAAATGCAATAAAGCTAAGCTTTTGATGCATGATGACACTGATGGGTGTTTCAATCATGCATGACATTTAGTCGGTTCTCAGCTTTGTGAGGCAAGAAAGACCAACCTGACTAACCTGAGTACCGAAAGTTCATTCAGTTATCAATAACATAACACTGGCCTTCGTACAATGTCGAAGCTTCTTAAAGTGCATTTTCTCCAGCTGTTCAAACTTCAAAGAAAGTAAAATAAAACCTTCACTGAAGTATGATGAAGTGACTGATCGAAATCTTTCGGTACCAAAATGTCATTACATTCATTCAACACCAAAATCGTAGCTGGTAGTAGCTATGGTAGCTACCCAAAATGGATAACAGTACTACTGTCATCCCCGACTTCCCAGTTTAGCCTAGTAATCATCCACACGTTTTTTTGGAAAGAATCATCTATACCTTTACTTGTTTAAGTATAATTTATCCAGACCAAAATAGTTCTTTTTTTGGCTGCTTGACTAAGATTAAAATTTCAGTTAAGATCATTTGCCTGAAATTATTGAAGCTGCAGGGGGAAGGGGGTTCAACAGTTCATGGTACTCAGACAATATTCAGTACTGTAAACTTAAACTAAAGGGAAGGTACTAACTGAGTTGACCTGCTAGTTGGTGTCCAGTAGTGAAAATCAAGTCTAAACTCTAGGTGAGATCTGAAGTTGAGAATATTTAGATGAAGTGAAGAGCTGCATTATGATACACAAGGTTGTAAACTTAAAGGGAAGGTACCCGTCTATAGGCCGCCTAGACTGCCCGGGGGCCGCCTAAAGACTCTTCCGCCTAGGTTTGCCGGTTAGGCCGGTTGGGTGGCCCAATTTAGGAATACTGATGATTTTTTTTAATAAAAAATGATCATTTATTTATTTTGTGAAGTACCTGAAATTACAAATAAAAATTTGACAGCAGGCAAGTCATAGTCATTCCCAGTCACTGGAGCACTCACCTCCTCGATGAAGGAAGACTCTTACACAGGACGCAGCCACTTGCTTATATCCCTCTGAGCTTACAGTAAGCATACAAGCAGGATCCAAGAAAACCAAGAGACTGGCCAGCAACATTTAACTATAAGGAAATCAGGGCAGCAGTCCACATGGAAAATAGATCGTCAGTTATGAGCATTGCATATATTACAGAATTACAGCTAAGTAGGAGTTTATGCTTACCAAATCAAATGGAAGTCCTCCAAATAGCAACCAGCCAAGTCCAATGGTCAGAAGATCCTAAAATAAGATAAAAAAAAAGTTAAGCAGCGGTTTATGAGAGAATGTCACAAAAAACTGTATCAACTAGTACAGTTCAAGAAACTGGACATGCGCTTTAAACCTTCCTTTCCCTTTCAGCCAGTTCAGTAAATCACTAGGTGCTGAAATGAAGGCCTGCACTTCGAGAGCTCACAAATAAACCTTTAAACCATATGAGCATGTTTCACAATGGTCTGTGATTTATATACCAACTACTAGTTCTCATCATCGATTCCTCTAGCTTCTATGTTGTAAATACTGTTGGGGTAGTATGGCAGATCAATGCAAAAATTGTCAGGGTGTAGCACACTATGCACTTATTGATTAACAAGTACATCCCTGCTTGAATACATATGATGCGAAATAGATACTAGCCTTGACAAAGTATATAGCCTCATGAACTTTCCAAATGAAAAACAATCACACTATGTCACCAGACTCAAGAAAACATCATTATTATATGATTGTAATAATATCACCAAGCTGCAAAATATATGTATATGATCCTAACTAAGGCCCGAAAGGAAGGCTACACTCCTTAAGATTACCACAGATTGTCTGTGTGAGAGCTGAATTGAGGGTTGTATTCCAAAATACGCAATAATTTATTGAGAACGCCATAACACAAGAAAGAAGCATCACAGCCTGCAGAATATAGTGAAATATTTGGAGAATATAGGCAATATAGAATCAGAAAAAGCTATATACGCGAGAGATAATGAGAGGGGAGTGATAGTCGAGTTTTGGATATATAGTCCTCAACCAATGCAACCAACTCTAGTTAAAAGGGAAGCACCTGAAAACCAGGGTTGTATAGATCCGGGAAATTCATCAACCCTGTTAGATCACCTCTGATTGATGTCCAAAACAGCAAGATTGGTCCGCATAATATTCCTAAAAAAACACAAAATAGATCGCCAAACATATTCAGATACGGCCTAATGTACATGCACTCTAAGAAACAAGAACCACAAGCTCAACAGCTAAATTTGTATAGGATTCTTATCTCACCATTGCACCACATTAAGCCAAAGGTACTGAGACCACTTGACTTGCCTGCACAATTAAACCAATATTAAACTTTGTTCAGAATAACTAAGAATAGCTCAGAATGAATAATTGAGGAAATAGACAACAAAAGAGCGAAAGAATTACCAATATGAGCTATAGAAGCAAGATATATTGCTGTACAGATGTTTGCAACAAAAACAACAGCATAGCCATAGGCATCAAAAGACAAATCCCGAGCTCCAGCAACAAATGCACCCATTATAATTATCCCCACACTGATGAAGTCCTTGGATGCATTGCATTTACAAATGTGTTAGCCATGCAGAGACCTTAAAGAAACTATACCCTAACTCGCATCAATCAATTTTTAACTATGGACAGAAAATAACCAATTAATTGTTTAGACAATCATTAATGAAAAGATGTACTGTATACCTGCTTAAAACATGATATGAATGTTTCTGCCCCGTCAAAATATACTCAATGACCATTGTAAAAGCTATAGTGGTTCGTCTGAGGGTGGTGTACATGGGAACACTTATACCACGGACTGATTCCATTGTAACCAACTTCCATCAAAAGGAGTTATTAATATGCAAATTATATGGATCAAATTTCTAGTATAGTTAAAAAAATTGAAAGGTTGAACACTGTGTATGCTACTCACCATGTAGAGCAAATAAGACACCGCGAGAGGAAGAGTATGAACCAACTTCTTCAATGGCACAAGGATAACTGGATTGTTCGTAGTGCTCCGTGGCTCAACTGTGAAAGAATGATCTTCCAGCAATTCATTGCATACAGCAATGCACAAGACGATATCATCTAAAACCAACATACAGAAACCACTCTTAGCTAAATACTATTCCACTGAAGTATAAGTTATCATACACATTAAAGAAAAAAGAAAACAACTTTTAAGTAATATGCATCTGGATGTGATGATCATGAAGGATATTTAGACTATGCATACAGTGATTAACCACGAAGCAATCCCCCACAAGCACACTCAATTTCAAAAATAAAATAAGATTGAACAAGATCTAAATCAATACTGCTGTAATGAAGAGTATGGTGAAGCAGTAAAAGGCTATAGCAACAATTCTATAGTTAGTGATCTATTGCAGTTATATTCTTGCTAAAACAAAGGGATTTCTAGTTTACAAATCAAGGAGACTAGACTGCCCTTTACAATAAACATGACAGATGTGGTACAGCTACCTGAAAAAGAGTGATGACATTTGCAGATTGGAAATTGTATGAAGAGAGGGCTGCTTCATTGAACATTATCAAGAGAACTGTATTAAAAAGGAACAACCATAAACATACATGTTACATAGCTTAGAATAATCAGCGAGTCAGTGACCAATACACAGAAAGGTAGATAGGATAAACCATACACACATACTGAGATCAAATAGCAATAGAAAACAATACTGATAACCCCATAACGATACACAATTATATGATCTTAAATCAGCAAAACTCGATTCCAACGCGAAATGGGGAAATATAAGAACACATTTTTATTGTTTGAAATTAATACACCCTTAAAGCCGTTACTCCACTAATCTACATCAACAGCATTCACTAATGACCATAAAGTGTCTCCCTTGTATTCCATCATTTGTGCCCGCGATAACATCAGTTCATCCACTATCAAATCTTTTTAATCTCCCAGACCCCTGCTCCGACCACATTATCTATTCAAGGATCCACCATATTACACAATATTTGCTTATCTATTTTCTTCCACTCACATAGTTCATAATTTAGTCCACAGTATAACAGTCTTTAACTCAAATAAGCATACATTATATACAAGGGTATATACAATCTGTAATCCAATGCTGGACCTCCTTCACTTAATTGTAACGTTCATGATCACAGAAATACTCAAAACTTCAGAATTTTCGAAACTATTTCCTCTACCAAAGACAAGAATCAAAGCAGATAACTAAAAACACATAGACCAAAGATTGACGTTAATTATTGAACAACAAAAGCTATCACATGTAATGGAGGAAGGAACAAAAATAACCTGCAGAGGCCATATAAGAAATGGCAGCATAAGCTCCTTTCTTGGTCATAGCCGGACCTTTCTGGTTCTTCTCTGGCTCCATTGTGTGCCCAAAATACGAGAGGGTTTGAACTATTTAACGATCACCAAGATGATATGAGGCTATTAAACAGTAGGGTGGTCGCAGACTGGCAGTGAAAGCCAGAAAGGGGAGGAACTATTAGTGATTTTCTTCTCTTTATAGAGAGAGATTTCTGGCTAATAAATTAGGGGAAATAAAGGCTGGTGTGAATCAATTTGATGGTTATGTATGATTATGTTTTTTTTAAAAGGATGATTATGGTTTGAGAAATTCTAGTTACACTTTCAAATTTGTTAAGTATACCTCATTTACTTAATACATCTTCATTTTAATTTTTTGATATACTTAAAAATCTAAGTACAACTCTTTCCTATTTACCAAAATGCCCAGAAACCAAGTTTATATGATATTTTGAGTTGTTTTGTTTCCATGTTCTTCTATAATGTTTTGACCTGAGAATTAATCAGTTGATTAGTTTGCATCACCCATATCGATCACAAAGTTCTAAAGATTAAAGTACAGACCAAACTCAAAGGTTCAAGGTATACAAAAGAACAAGATTCAAATGATCAAATCATTGAATGCAACACAATTGAAAAAAAATAATTGAATGCAATCTTTCAAATTAGAACTCAAAGTCAAATATATTACACAGTAAAAAACAACTTCTAAAATCCAGTAAAGAAGGTTGCGATGAAACAATTGATCATAGTGAGTGAAGAGTGTTCCTAACAAAATTGATTGATTCCCAATTTGGTTGGTTACCAAGAAAACCTTTAATCCCCCCATCATTTAATGGGGTCGTTCAACATCCGAATTGTTTTATCAGTTGCATACTTGCAGTAAGGGGACATCTAAACAGAATATGATTGAGTACCCCATATCTGCAACTCTTAAATTTATATTGTCGTCAAGAAGATGAACAACAACAATTGACATTGCTTTTATGAATTTCGTAAAATTGCATTTGATGGAAAACAACAATTCAAAATATATAATATCACATCCAACTATGAGATTGAAGGCAAAATCTCTCATGAAAATGAAATAAAAAACCTAAAGAGATTAGTCGTGAGATAGCAATAGTAAATTAACTTATCAATTGTATCACATTCCGAGACTATTTTCTGTCCCAAAATACTGCAGTAACCGTCGTGATCTCGTACTAATGAATAACCAATACATCATCTGACATATTGACTACCCACTAGGTCAAAACCACAAGGCTAATTTAAATAAATGGACATAAATAAGAAGAGCAAATAAATAAATAAATAAATAGAGATATACAATTGAGGAAGATAGCATACAAGACTTAGACAACATGATACATGAAGAAAGTCCAAGTCAGTGAATATACAACATGGGCCAACGAGCAAACTACAAGTGGATAGAAGCTCGATAGGTCAAAGTGCGCCAAATTCATCTAAATCAACAATCACAGAGATCGAAAAACTGAAGTACCACAAAAGATGAATAGCTCAATCAGTGTGATCCCAAAACACAAATGTTGAACAACATGCACTGTCATGCCCCTAGTCACTGATCCATCTCTTCTAAAGCAAGTCTACTGAGTACCTGCAAAGTAGAGGTGAGCACTCGTCCTCGTTAACCTAAAAGGGGCCGAACCCAACCAAGATAGGGTTTGAAAACAAAGGTGTAGTTCTCATAGATAGATACTACATGTAGATTTCACCAGTGATTAAACAATTCGTAAAACATGCAACAACCAAAAACTGTATTTGGTTTTATAGGCAAATTTATATAAATTTTCTTTTCCATGTGTCAATGCTAACATAAAAAATGATTGCGTGCGGAAAGAAAATACATCCTGCAGGGCTTCACGGTTCTGAGTGACCGAATTCCGGGTTTGTCTTCACAGCAAACCGGGGTCAACTACCTATACGCCCGAGAACGCATAGTAGCGAGAGTGTCCATTTACCGCTAATGCCCAACAGATCACTCATAACAACACACCGCACTTGTGGCTCGCTTAACTCTGTGCGAGACGAGCGCAAGCGAGAAAATAAAATAAACATGGTATTGCCCCTCCCGAGGTTCACAGTCATCGACACCGTGAGAAAACATAGTCTAAACACTAGGTCTAGTCACTCTCAGGCCAAACACCGGAAATCAGGACAACGATACTATTTTTCGATCTGAATCATCACATGTGTGTCTAGCCTCAGTTTTCTAAACATTTAAGTGAAGCGATAAAGTAAAACATATATCGCGAGACATCGACAACGCACTAACAAATATTATATAGCCTTTATATAGTAGAGCACTACACAAATTTAAAATGTCACTAACCCGAAAGTTATGGCTCACCCTACCTGATATGACGAAACCGAAATCCACGTGCTCAAAGTCTCAATCCTCAAGCTCTAAGTGTAGGCGAAATCCTGAATCCGTCAAAAGACAAGTCAACGACCAAATATGCCGAAAGTAGAAACGTAACGGTTATTTTATGGTCAACTACCAACTTTTCTAATTTGACCGGGAAAGGTCAAATGTTGACTTTAGGGTTAACCAAGTCATTCCTAGATTGACCAAGTCTACTGAGTTGGTCAAAGTTAACCAAAAACTCGGTAAACTCAATAAATTTTTCGTTTATTTTTCTCGACACTAGAGTCTAATTATTTGATACCTCGATTCTCAAACCGGACGAGAATCAAGATTATTACTAATTCGGTATTTACGTCTTTCCGTTGCCTTTTTAATTTATAAAACCTTTAAATCATTTAATCTTAGCGGTAAAAACGTAAAAGTAAGTCTTCTACAGGTAAAAGTCAATCTGTAAAAAGGTAACTCGGGTAAACTGTAAAACCGTAAAAGTTAAACAGTACAAATGACAGTTTTTTAAATAGTGAAATTTAACAAGGGTATTAAGGTCATTTCACCTCACAGTAAACGGTAAAGGGATAAATCTACCATGGCAAAAACCATGGTTTTTACCCTTTGTCTTCTCCGATTATTGGTTCGCAGGAAAACTGAGCTTTTCTGGCCAAACCAAGCTTCTCAACCTGCAAAACCATCTTCTACACCATCCAAGCAACCTAGAAAGGCTGAAATCGAGAGAAAATGTGGTGATTTTATACCTCAATCTCGAGCTCATGTATATTCCGAAGATCTCCTTCGGCGGAGCTCCGCTAACCTCCTCCTTGCTCCTGACAGCTCCTAGAAGCTTCTTGGTTCGCCTCTGGTCCTGGCTCGACCTCAACTCGACTAGGCAGTGATCAAGCCTCCTCTCTTCTCTGGCTGGCGGCAGTCACGGCGGCGCTGGCATGGCTGGAGGTCAGGACGTGGTCGTCCGGGCACGACGAAGCTGATGGTGGCGACGGTGAGGGTGGAAGCGCGCCGACGGTGGTGCAGTTGGGGCGGTCTCGAGCTGACACGAGAGTGAGGAGAGAGAGTGTGTGTGTTCGAATATAAGAGGAAAGAAGGAGAAGAGAAGAAAAAGGAAAGAAGGAAGAGATAAGGGAGAGAGAGAGAGAGAGAGAGAGAGAGAGAGAGAGAAAAATAGGGTTTTTATAATACTTTTTAACGGCTACGATTTGTCGATCAAATCCAATGGCCACGATTCACTCTGACTTTAAAATAACGGAAAATTCAAAAACATTTTTCGTAAGCCATAAATTTGAAAATAAAATGTCAAATCACGTCCGTAAAACTGGGCAAATACGTAGAGTGCCGGAAAAATATTCCGTAAATACTCCTACGCTTGTGGTGACGTTTGCTCTAATATTTTAATATCAGAATGCATTCACGACATACCGAAATAAATCAAAAATAAACCCTAGATATGTCAAAAAGTTTAATAAAATAAGTCGGGGTCTCACAAATTGTCCATATATGTCTTTTTATGTGAATTGACAAAGTAAAATAATAATGTGAAAAGAATGGAGGTATACAAAACAAATTTGGAGGTGTAACTAGAATTTTCCTTATGGTTTTCTATCTCTAAGCTTTTGATATTTTCTCTAAAAAAAGGAAATCAATTTATTGACAATTATTATGGGGTAGTTCTTTTTTAATTTTTAAAGAACATCGAAATTGATCCATAAGAAACAAGAAGTAAACAAGAATAACCAATAATTGGTGCTTATAATTTTTTTTTCTGAAGGTTTGTGCGACTGTTCTAACGAAACTAGAAAAAACATTGAATACAAAGACTTGAAATAATTAGAAATCGATGCATGAATTTTTTTTTTGAAGAGCTGGTGCAACTGTTCTAATAAAACTAGAAAAGATATTTAACCTCTTATGTTTCGAGTGTAATGTTTCAAAATCCTATAGCAATCTGTTTTCCTATATTCATTAGAAACACTTTGTCTCCAAAATCTTTTAGATTTCCTCATCCTCTTAGAAGTTCAATTTCGCATCAAGGATAATCACTGATTTTTATTTTCTTTTTATTCTTCAACTACTTCAAAATTCTGAGGGGAAAAATAAAATACCATTAATGGAAAACAAATTAACTGCTCAAGTGGGACCCGCGTGATAAAATAGTCCACCCTCTTGTTTATTTCATTGGGCTACACGGACTCGCAAAACCAGAATCCTGAAAACTAATAAAAAGGGGCACTTTGGGCTAATTCTCTTTACGGTCCACATACCCTTCCACCCAGCCCAAACCTCTCTCTTCCTTTCTGCAAAACCCTAAGGCTTCCTCTCGCCGCCGTTGCCGGAATCCTGAAGCCTCACACCGCCGCAATCGCCGAACCTGACTCTTTCTGCAATCTCCTCCATGGTAAAATTCCGAATCCCTCTTCCAATTTCTTCGATCAATCTTTTCAATTTTGTATCTGGGTTTTGTGATAGTGAAAACTAGGGTTTTTGGGAGAGGTCGAAAGTCGAGACCTTTCTATGGGTTTCGGATACCCTTTTGGCTGTTGTTGAAAACCCCTTTGGTTTCGGTCGCGTCCGGCGGAGGACGGCGACAGAGGTGATGTGTTTTTGTGTGTGAAAATTTGGGGTTTAGGGTTTATAGGGTTGGCTTTGTTTTGTACGGAGGCGAACTGGGTATGTTTTGTTTTTCTATAGAGTATCTTCTTCATAGTCTTTTAGCCCTTTTTAGAGATCTGTTTTTGGGCCCAACTGATTGGTCTGTTGAAAAAAAATAAAAACAAAGGTTTTAGACTAAAAAGAGAGAAGACTATGGGCTTGGCTCTTTAGTCCCCCATAGAAGATGATGAAACTATATTGCAGAGGGAGCTTAGTTGCTCTTCAAACACATTGTCATGTAAATGGTTTTCAGATTCAGAGTATATAGCATGGCTGTTTAGTATGGATTACATATTTGTGTTCTGGTGATCTATACTATGACACAAGTTTTTGTTACTTGCTATTGGTTATTGTGCTTTGACATTAAGCTGAAACAATCATAGCTGTGGATCCCAGTACTATTTTGTCTGCCAAATTGTGCTGAGTGATCTGATGTTCTTGAGTTGGTTGATTTAGTTTATTGCTTTGAAGTTTGGATTCTTTTTTCATGTTCTGATTTGTATTCTTCTCATTTTGCTTTCTTTTGCATTTGATTCTGTTTCGGTTTGATGCTAATGTTGTTCTGTTTGCCAAAATGCAGGATTTTATACCTGAAGACAGCATGAGCATGCCTGTTGTAAACAATATTGAGCTCGCTGCCTATGAAAACAATCACGAGGGGGCAAATCATGACACAAAGCAGCCTACCAATGGCTTTTGGGATCATATCACCCTGGAAACTGAAGAGCCAATGATGTCTCATATTCAGCAAAACCCTGATGAAGTACAGAAGATGGCAATATCTGATGATGAAGAAAAGATCATAATCCAAACCCAAACTCATTATGAAGATCCGGAGACACCTTTCCCGGAATTTGAAAACAATAAGGCAATCTCCTATCCAAACAATGGGGCAGGTTCATATCCAAACAGTGGGGCAGACTCCAATCCAAACAATGAGGAGACAAATCATGAAACACAGCCTAACAAGCGGAGGAAAAGGAAGTCCATAGTTTGGGAGCATTTCACCATACAAACTGAAAGTGCTGGATATAGGCGGGCATACTGCAACCAATGCAAGCGGAGTTATGCATATAGTAAGGGTTCAAAAGTATCAGGCACCAGCCATCTCAGGCGCCATGTAGAGAAGGGGTCTTGCGCTGTACTCCTCCGTAGCCAGAACAATAACCAATCTGCTACTAATTCATTAAAGCGTCGTTACAACAAACGAGCTTCAAGTACTCCACAGTTTGTGTTTGATCAAGACAACTGCCGCAATGACATTGCAAGAATGATCATCATGCATGACTACCCACTGCATATGGTTGAACATCCTGGTTTTGTGTCTTTTGTACGGAATCTTCAGCCAGAGTTCAACTTCAACATGATGACCTTTGATACTGTCCAAGGAGATTGCATTGCAACTTATCAGACGGAAAGACAAGGCGTTAGAAAGTTTATTCAGCAGGGTGTAGTTGGACGTGTCTGTCTTACCTTGGACATGTGGACTTCCTCTCAAGGGGTGGGGTATGTATTTGTTACTGGGCACTTCATTGATGCTGACTGGAAGCTGCATAGGCGGCTGCTCAATGTTGTGATGGAAGCTTATCCTTACTCGGACACTGCTCTTAGCCATGCTGTTAAGGTTTGCCTTCATAATTGGAGTTTGGAGAGCATGTTATTTTCCATCACCTATAATGATCAACCATTAATCATGAGTGAAGCGGTTTTTAAAAGTTTAAAGCTACATCTTCCCTCCAATGGTCAACTATTGGCTAACAATTGCCTCGCACGCACTCTGAGCAGAATTGCAAAAGAAGTACTGGGGAATTCCCATGATATAGTCAAGAAAATCCGAGACAGCATCAAGTATGTGACGACTTCAGAGCCCCATGAGGAAAAGTTTCTTGTGCTTAAGAAACAGCTTCAAGTCCCAAGCGAAAGGAACATATTTCTTGATGACCAAACTAAGTGGAATACCACGTATCAAATGTTGGTGGCCGCTAATGAGTTGAAGCAAGTTTTTTCTTGCTTCGATACATATGATGCCGAATTCAGCAAACAAGCCCCCTCAATGGAAGATTGGAAGCTAGTTGAGACTCTCTGCACACATTTGAAGTCGATTTTCGATACAACATACATCCTAGCTACTACGACTAACCCAACTACAAGTATCTTCTTCCCTGAAATGCGGAGGATTCAGGAAGAACTGACAAAGCTTATAACCAATGAGGATCCCTTTGGTAGTAACCTTGCTCGAACGATGCTAGAAAAAATTAATATGTACTGGGAGAGTTGTATCCTGACTTTGGCTATAGCAGTGGTCATGGATCTGAGGTACAAGATGAAGTATGTTGAGTTCACTTTCAAAAAAATTTATAGCGAAGAAGAAGCTCAAACATGCATCAAGATGGTTGATGATCGAATTCATGAGCTATTTCAGGAATACTCTACAATGCCTTGGCCTCTGGCACCAAATTATGCAGAAGAATTTGATGTCTACGTCATGAAGAATTTGAAGATAGAGCTGGATCAGTATTTAGCAGAGCCTCCAATTCGAGTCCATGAGTTTGATGTTCTCGGCTGGTGGAAAGTAAACCAGATGATATACCCAACTCTTTCGCAGATGGCTCGTGACATGTTATCATTTCCGGTTTCTACAGTTCCTTGTGACTCAGTGTTTGATACCAATGCAAAAGAGATGGATCAGTACAGGAGTTCCTTGCAAGCGGAGACAGTGGAAGCTCTTATATGTACAAAGGATTGGATGCGCAGTATGGATCACCATTAGGTTTCTAAGTAGTTTCATGCATAGACATGATACAGTCAGTAAAATTCTTTGAAATTTCTGATTTTTAATGGGAGATAGCTTTGGATTTATATGCAGTTTCTGAATTGTGCATATGGTTTGATGGTTGAATTATAGTACTGTGGTTCGATTCCAATGCCTCTTTCATCCCGTTACGCTTCTTTAGGCCATGCTTTGCTCCTCTCACATTGTTTATGTGAGGAAGTGTGCATTACTTTCGCAGTAATGGACTGACACATGACAAATATCAAAACACAAGTTAACTTTTTTTTTCAAGACAGACAAAAACACAACTTCCGGCTTACAAGTTACCCAACTCGACCTGATGAGCCCAACCCGACCCATTTTCACACACCAGCTTATTTCTTCTTCGTCTTCGTCTTTATCCATTGACGAAGAAGAAGAAATTTATAATGTGTTTGGTGATGTGATTAGATGAATTGATGAAATTTAAGTGGCGATTAGTAAACTTAGGGTCTACACAGGTATCATCCGCATCAGCATAAGAACGGAACCACTGGTGATCTTACAAGCCAGCCTCGAGAGACTGAGGTATGACTTATGAGCTATGAATGCTGTTTCGCTTCCATTTTTCTGTTCCCGTCTCTATTCTCCCTCCTTACCCTATCTGCATATTACAGGTGATATTTCTGTGCTCAAAGCCGAGGGCTATGATTAGTTCAATTACAGGGGTAGCAGCTCACAAGTATGCAGTTACAACTCGACGCCTCATGCTTTGCAAGCCCCCGTCCTTTCTCCCTTCTTTCCCTCTCTATATTTCTATGTAGTGAATTAATGGCTACCTTCAGCCCACAGATTATTGCAAGCAGAGATACCAGTATGGCAATTGTAATGTTCTTCCCAAGGATTCCATGGAAACAAAAGCTGAGGATGAAGAATCTGAGATTAGGCAGATAGTTATGGTCACAGACAGCGAGTCCGATCCTTGTGTAACTTATGTATGAACTCAGAGAATTTTCTGAATGCTAATGATAGCCAACCTTTTGTAATCTTGTATTCTCTTGCACCTTTCACAAGTTTCGATTGTCGCCAGATGGTGTTATGGTTCCTAACAAAACAAGATTGAAATTTCACTAGCTTTGTGAGTAGTTAACGGTTGATACCACTCTTGATTGAAAGTGATTGAAATATCACCTTAGCAGGACGTACTTTTAGTGGAATGACCAACTCATTTCCTTTAGCCTCAGACTAACAAACCAATTTGGCTATGATTACGCATTACCAAATTTAGGTGCAAATAGAGTTTCAGAGAATGGAATGGTAAATCTTTCATGTATAGAGGTGTTTGTTTTGACTCATCAGCATGTTTAGCTTTGATATACAGCTATTCGGAAAAAGAGTTTACGTTCAGGCTAGGCATGGTAAGTCACATTACCAACACTACTCAGAAAGAGAGTTTACGTTCCATACTTTTAGCCGCATTACTAACACCACTCAGAAAGCTAGTAAAATTTCAATCTTGTTTTGTTGGGAACCATAACACCTACAACAAAGCAATGCTGAAAGATCGACTTTAACCGAAGAAAGCGAAAACGAGGTGTACCGAGATTGGGGGATTGAGTCTAATAACACAAGGGAACAATTGAAGAGAATGAGGCAGACTATTTTCAGCTCTTTTTGGATGCATTTTGCTTATCTATTGTATTCTTTTGGAATAACAATTAACATCATAGTTGATTACTTAAGATCAAAATTCCACTAGTATATATATAGTGATTATAATCTCATGCATGCCATCCTCAGTTATTGGATGCTCTGCTAGCAATAATAAATGAACTTGTTTACTTTCAAAAACACGTACTCAGCTAGCATTCTTAGGTGGGGAAATATTGCAGGTCAAACTTGAAAAGTGCAGAAGTTGGGCAAAAGTTGAACATCAAAAGGAAGATTAAGGAGAGAAAATAAAATTAAAACACAATGAACCGTACATCTCATTTATTTGATTGCTAGCTAAAACAGTACATGCTGCTCACTGATAGATATAAGCTATAACTAAAACAGTACCTCCTGGAAGATGTTGACGATGCAAATTATTATGGTGATAATGGATTTGTGTTTCATAATGGTCTTTTAGTGGCATCGGCCTGTGATTTTAGGACTTCAAGGAATACCCTCCTTTAAACCGTAGCCCTATAAGGGATTCACATAGAGTGTATTTTACCTATTTGATGAAGTCATCATTGACAGGTGACATCTTACGTCTTACAAAGGAGGGGGGAAACATCAAACTTTAAAATTCGATGTGGAAAAGCTAGATTTACAAATGGGAGAATCTATAAAGTTTAGTAGACCAGAGTCTATTTTTGTTTCTGTTTCCTTACAGGAGAGGATGGTATTTGGGCGTAAGGAATAATAACTTTGGGAGCTTTTTTTTATGAATGGTCCAAGTCTGACAGTGACTCTGGTGGTCAATTCCAGATGAGAATGGGTTGAGTGGTTGATAGCTTTGAGGTTTTCAGAGATTCTTTTGCCATTAATGGCAGTGTCTTGGGTTTGAATGTCAGCCATGGTGTTGAAGAAATGATGAGAATGAGATTTGCCGTTAGGGTATTTAAAGGAGTCGAACGGGTGCTTCTGAATCGAAGTGTTGTTTGCTGAAGGTAGACGAAGGTGAAGGGGAAAACAATACAGCGTTTCCTATTATTTTAAAGAAACTGGGCCGGGTTTCTAGCCCTTATCGATTTTACAAGTGGGCTTGATGTTCAATCTGAAGGCCTGGGGGCAATGTTTGGGCCAAAATATTATCTTTCGGCGAATGCTTTAGAAGAGGGCCTATTGGACTGATTCTTGCGGTCTACGTTATTATTAATGTGTTTTCTTTCGATTGAGAGTCATTATTGACAAGGATTCATGGTTGCTTAAGAGATCATCCGAGAATCCAAGGATATTTGATATACCTTGCTCCGTAAGAAAGAACAAACCCTAGTGTTCACTATATAAAGGGGTCAAGCTGCACAGAATAAGTACATCTCAACGATTCAATACAACTTTTGCACACTGCAAAACAAGCCTCTCCGGAACATCTCTACCAGAAAGATTCCTCAAGTCTTTTTGTCCACCAAAGCCCTATTCGTAGGCATTCACCGCTGCTACTCACCAAAGTCTGACCCGTCGGCATTACCCGCTGCTACCTCACCAAAGCCTCATCCGTGAGCACTACCCGCTTCTACCTCACCAAGCCTCATTCGTGAGCGAACAGTCCATCACCGCTTTATAAAGCCCTATCCATAGGTGAATACCCGTAAAAACCATTGTTAGAGTGAAAACTCTAGCAAATATCCACAGTTTGTCGAGGAACCCTTTGGCAAACGCACTGCACCCGTGATTTTTAGCTCTGCTCAACCACACCGGTCTGAGAAGAAACGTCCACTTCGCAAGAGGAGGAGAAAAAACATAGTTGCTCTTCAGCTAGGTCTATGAAGAACCTGAATGCAGGTTTGATCAACGCCTGTACAACAATCGTTTGAAGAGAAGTCAGAAGGCGAACACGCATCAAGATCAAGGTTGTACCTAACCCATAGGTACTGGCACGCCCTCAAACTTGGTTGTTCGAATAGACCTAATGTTTTTAACCACGTATCAAATGTTGGTGGCCGCTAATGAGTTGAAGCAAGTTTTTTCTTGCTTCGATACATATGATGCCGAATTCAGCAAACAAGCCCTCTCTATGGAAGATTGGAAGCAAGTTGAGACTCTCTGCACGTACTTGAAACTGATCTTTGATGCATCCAACATCTTGACTACTGCAACTAGCCCAACTGCAGTTACCTTCTTCCATGAAGTCTGGAGAATTCAGTCAGATCTAGCTCGTGCAATTACAACTGAGGATCCCTTTGTGAGCAATCTTGCTAAGAAAATGCAAGAAAGAATTGAAAAGTACTGGAAGAAATGTTGCCTGGCATTGGCAACGGCGGTGGCTATGGATCCTCGGTTCAAGATGAAGCTTGTTGAGTTCAGTTTCAACAAAGTTTATGGTGAAGAGGCTCCAACATTTATCAAGATTGTTGATGATGGAATTCATGGGCTCTTTCATGAATATTTGACACTGCCTTTGCCTCTCACACCAGCTTATGCGGAAGAAGGAAATGCAGGAGGCAACACTAGGACAGAGGATTCCCGAGGAACCGCTGCAGACAATGGACTAACAGACTTTGATGTGTATATCATGGAGACTACTAGCCAGCAGATGAAGTCAGAGCTTGATCAATACTTGGAAGAGGCTCTGTTGCCTAGAGTCCACGAATTTGATGTGCTGGGCTGGTGGAAACTAAACAAGATTAAGTACCCAACTCTGTCAAAGATGGCCCGTGACATTTTGTCAATTCATGTATCTACAGTTTCTTCCGAGTCTGTTTTTGATACCACTGCCAAACAGATGGATCAGTACAGGAGTTCTCTGCGACCAGAGACGTTGGAAGCTGTTATATGTGCAAAGGATTGGATGCATTATGGATCAGCACAAGTCTCAAATACCGTTGTTGGGATGGAGTATTAGATCATAGGTTCTATGGATTGACAATGGTCAATGCCAGCCAGAGATGCATGGGGTAGGTTCTGTATCATTTTAATCTAGTTGCTTTCACCAATCGCCATTGGGCTATCTCTTGTACCAATTCTAGTGATTATATGCTTGGATATGAACATTTAGTTTCCTAGTTTTAGATTCCGAATGTTATTAATGTTATGCAATTTCAAAGCTGAGCAGATGTAAGATTTGGTAAAGGCTCGTTGGGTTGCCATTTGCTTTTGTCCCACGTATGTGAAATATCAATTTAGCATTCTCCCCATACTCTGATTCTGCATTATATGATACTTTATCCCAAAGAATATGCCTGCTTTTCTGCTGTACTTTTGGATTTTACGCATCTGTTTGATAATTTGGTTTATTAGTGATGCATGTTAGATTCTTGGTTACAGGAGTCGGCTACATTCAGGAGTTCAAGCATTCTAATTTGAAGTGACAATAGAACATCAATGTAACCGATTCATGGATTATTGATAAATCTCACAACGATAGAATTACAGAAATGATGTGAGTCCTTTCCCCAGAGAAAGGAAGATGAATCTAAATGTAATGACCTCTAACCCTACAGCTCAACCTCGACTAGTTGTACTCTTCTTCCCTGTTCAGGCATATGATCCAAGCTCAAAGTCACCAACCCAGACACCGAATCGTAGCTGAAATCAACCTCATTAGTCTCAACACAGCACCTCGTCGGCTTGTTTGAAGAATACACACCAAACTTGCCACACCCTCTAACCTCCATGGAGACCAGACTCTCCTCATATCTCAACTCTTCAATGGCTCCACCGGCATTGTACATGTCAACCAGTCCCAAAGGCGCGAAACTCACGCCAGGCGCCAAAACCTTCATGGGACTCACGGTGAAAATCTCGTGTTCAAGCACCTTGAGGGAGATAGGCATAGCAGCATTGTAAGGCAATGTCACAACCTCCCCTGTCCGATTGCAATACGTGACGCAGTCACCATTCCAATCGGGATCAGTGGCAGCCTCCTTAATGAGGTGAACATCGCCGCCGCAAACATAACCGGTAATGGCCTCCGATTTCGTCTCGTGAAATGCATTCTTTTTCTCCAGCGAGCTCCATGCTGCACCTTGGCAGTTGTACACCCCCACTACACCAGTGTACTTGTTCATGTTCCATATCTTCAACAAACTCACCCCATCTCGGGCCGGGTCAGTAAACAAGCAGTCCCGGGTCGGCCTTCCGGGTAACCGGGCACGGAGCACCGACCCGTCCGGCAGTACTATCTTCTTCAACAGCTCAAAGTCATGCCTCCCAGGCGCATCACTGTAAACAAAAACCAAAATCAAAACAAAAACAAAACAAAACAAATCCTTACGAGAACAAAAAATAGTAGCTTACCTAACATAAACAGGTCCACCACTGATAGCTCTAGCCGACGCGTGATACTCAGCCGCCGGGTGGAGCGAGTGGAACATATCCCAATCCGGCTGCATAAACTCGCCGAGGAAAACGCTATTATACGCCGCCGCCGCCACGTGGATCGTATGTGACACCGGATCGCGCGGGTAGAAATCATCGGAAGCTCTAACCACCGCCGTGTTTTTCTCGCAGTACAACGCATCAGTATTATGGCTCATGCACGCTATGATCCCATTGTCCACAAAATTCCTAGCCACCGATGCATCAAGTGCTTGATGGTACGACCGGGTCAGCTCGACCCGACCACCCAGCCCGGCCCCGAGCGTCTCCAGCATGCACTGCACGTCCACCTTTACTCCATCTACACCTGCAGACGCCAAGTAGCTGTGCAGCTCGTTGTAAAACTTGTACACGTGTTTCGGGTTGACCAACCCTTGACCTTGCAACCGGAGCACGTCCGTTTTCCACGTCGGCTCGTTCTCCAAGAGCCCCTTCGATAATTCCGGGTACGTCAGAACCGACCCGTATTCCTCCCCTGGTCGGACCCCGCCCCAGTAGCCGGTAATCGCGTGCCATACGTATACGTATTTCAACCCGTATTTTTCTTTTGCTACATTCACTATGTTTTCAATCCCATCCTCCTTGTTTTGAAACTTGGAATTCTCTTTGATTCCGGTCAGCCTCTGGAGCTGGCCGGGTTTGTCGTCGTCGCCGGCCACTGACTGCCATCCGTCGTCGATGATGACGAACTTCGGCGGCGCACCGCCCGCGGTTAACGACTTTAGACCTTCCTCAACTCCTTCCTGAGTCACGTCTTGGTAAAACGCGTCCCATGTACACCACCCGAAGTAGTCAACGATTCCGGGGAGCCTCTTCTCGTGACGTTGACGAAACGTCTTCAGGTGAGACTTAACGGCCCGGATCGCCTCCGTTATCGTCGCGAAAGGGTCGGTCCCGGCGTGGACGAACAGCGAGTGCGAAAACGACGCCGCTTTGGTGTCCACGTCACCGCTTTCCAAACAAAGCTCCAGCTCGTCGCTAGTGTTGTTCCCCTGTAGGCTGGCTCTGAAGGGGCCTTCGATAAGAGGGAGGAACACGGCGTAGACGATCTCGTCCTCGTTGAGGTGGGACCCAGAGTTGGTCTCGACCAATAGGAACTGAGTCTCGAGAGGGACGTCAGCGCCGGACTCGCCCATTTTCTGGGTCATCCACCAGAGCTTGAACCGGAAGCACGCCATGAAACGCATGCCGGTTTGTAAAGCTCCGATTGACGTCACGTGCCGGCTGTTGCTGTCGTCAAACGCCGCGCCGAGGAAGATTCCGTCGTCGGGGCCGGACGCCGAGCCGGATGTGACGGTCACATTGTCCGGTACTCCGGTCAGAATCGTCCGGTTTTTCACGATCAGCTTCCCGTCGGAAACTCGAATGGCCGGCTTAATCGTCATCGGGATGTCCTTCTCTTCTTCCTCGTACAATAGTTTTCTGGTAGTAGGTAAAGTCTTCTCGCTTCTCTGCAATTTCAAATTTAAACCCAGATTCGTAAATCTCTATTTCGAAACAATCTCAAGCTAAAATCTTTCACTCAGTTTGGTTTTCACGTACCTGGAATGCCAACAACGGAAATGCCCGATTGCGGGGATATCTACGAATTCTGAAGCATGTAAAATCAAACTCAAAATAAGCTTTCCGTGATCCTCGAAAATCAAAACTGAAAACCGAAAAAGAATTAAGCAATAGGGAATAGAATAGTACCAGAAGTCGTGTGAGTTTGCTTCAACAGATTGATCCAGCTGATCGGAGAAGAAATGTTTGATTTGATGAGATGCATTGGTCGAGAGGTATTTATAAGACGAGTGAGAGGAGGAGACCTGAAATACATATTGGACACCATTGGTTGTGAGCTCGAATCTCTGAAATCTGGATTTCAATATTATTTCCGTGTGGCCGTTTGTAATTGAAATAGGTCGTTGGGGTCCAAAGGAGCTTATCCATCCAACGGTCTGCCACGGTTTCCACAGTTGAAATTGACGACTGACTGGAATTCCACGTCGGATCCACGTCCTACCAACCCGACAGTTTTAAACTAATTACCACGTGCGTTTTCGTGTTTTTTCTTAAAAAGTTCAAAACTTTTCTAACGTTTACATATGTGCTTATGTGTGTCCACGTACTTATTCTCCCGGTGTTATCTGATAATGTCCGACCTATTACGGCGTGACGATTTTGCGTTGGCGACGTATATTAGAGCAATAAGATTTTTTAATGTTTTGCTAAATGATTGGTAGATATTTGAGAATTTAAATTTGTCGACCATCAACATATGTTGGTCATAATAATCAGAGACGGAGGTAGTAAAGGGTACAATGGGTCTCTGACCTTACTGATTATTTCAGATCAAAACTTAATAGATAAATATTGCATGGGCACCTCACGGATGAAATCATAAAAAATGTTTACATATATATATATGTATATTATATTATATATAATGAAACTGAAAGTGGTTATATATTTAAATCATAATGCATTTCAATTTTAATTTCATCCATGAGAATTATTTTAGTTGTAAAAATATAATTCTTTTACCATTTTTCCTATGTCTTTTTAGTAATAGAATATGATGTCTACTACATTTAAAAAAAATATTTCAAACACACAGTTGCGACTATATGTGTAGCAAGATTATTTCTTGTTATGAATATTGTAATGACTCGATTACGCAGTCGGATGAGTGATTATTTTATGAATAATTGTTTGATTCATATATCGATAATGATTTTTATTATTATTATTATACTCAATGAGATTATTATGCAACAATTTAAACTCTCGTCAAAGACAATTATCATTGAAATATATAAATTATTTTTAATTATTATTATTATTATTGACCAACCAATCAAATGTTAAAATTTAAACTTATTATTCTGGCTCTGTCACTAATAATGACCAACCAATCAAATGTTGTCATATTAGTCATAATTTTTCAAAACTCACAATCTTTTTTCATTTTCTCTCTCCACTCTCTCTCTGATTGGTTGGTCATTATGACCAACATATGTTGTGGTCGGCAAATTAGAATCCTTTATTTCGACTTTCAAGCTTTTCCAGATAGTTATAAGATCATTAAATTTAAAAGATTGTTATATTTAGTAAGAATTTTGAAATTTATATATTAATTTAATAATAATATTACAACAATAGTTGTTATTTATTTTGTTTTAACAAATAGTATAGTGACATGTGGGCAAGAGAAAAAAGATGAATTTTAGCTATTGTTTTTGTCATATATTCAGTTTAACAATGTTTTATACATTATGTTGGGGCATAAATTTTACCAAAAAAATTTGACAAATATCACTTTTATCAACGTCATTAGAGATGTCCTTAGCTAGTGATGAGATGTGTCATGTTGCTTGTGGCAATCGTTATTTGAAATGTTATGCTTTGTATTGCCATCATGTCTTAAATGTATAAGCGTTATGTATCATAGATAAAATAAAAACACACGCAAGAGTGTTGTATTACTTGGATTTGTCGTTGGTCAATACAGAAACTAAACTAAAACATCTTGCTTTTAGTCACACGTTGCGTCAAGAGGGTGACATTTTTGTATTTTGGCAAGTGATTAGGAGCTAAGCCTTGATTAACAACAATTATTTGCGAACCACCTATGCATTTGACAGCCCCCATTTTATTATGAAATGTTCAAATCACATGGAAATGTGGCTAATTTGATGAAGTGTGGCATTTGGAGCTAAGCCTTGATTAACAACAATTATTTGCGAACCACCTATGCATTTAACAGCCCCCATTTTATTATGAAATGTTCAAATCACATGGAAATGTGGCTAATTTGATGAAGTGTGGCATTTTATTATGAAATGTTCAAATCACATGGAAATGTGGCTAAGTTGATGAAGTGTGGCACACGTATCGATTCTTAGACTAGATTGTTGTGTAGTTTAATAGTGAAACGTAAATCAACTCAATTATTCGAAATGTGAACCATTCATACTCTTGACGTCTCGGAATTGTTATTTGAATCGTTCGAACAGTGGGCAACTTGAACTTAACCTCTGTCATCGATCTGTATTTTTAGTATGATGTAGTCAAAAGCACTTGGTTTATACGCAATAATTTGTTCCTGATAATGATATTTATGGTCGGAAAGACAACCTAAGGTTGCTGATACACATCCACAAACCCGACTAATTGGGTTACCACTTTTAATAGAGTTTATTATTCCGATTATAGTTTTAGGTCTCGTTTGGTTCGCAGAACCTCGTCACGCAAGCATCTATAATAGTCATAGACTTGTAGCGTTCTTTCTCTTGATACCAATATCTGGTAGTGTAGTTCACATCGTGAACGATTATGTAAGCTTGCTTGAGAGTCTAGCTATCATAAGCAGGTTCAATTTGACCAAACCGTCTAAACATCATGTCTCATCAGCAAGTTGATTACAAGCAAAGGACCAACCTCCCCATAAAAGCAGGCACCCAATGGAGTACCCGGGAATAGTTGCCTCGAGTACCCGGGAATAGTTGCCTCGTTAGACAAAAAATATTAATTTTTTTGAAGCGAAAAAAATTAAGTAAACCCTAAAAATATTAAGTTTTAAATCATCAAAATTATTGGTAGCCGGAATTTAAAAGATTTTTTTTCTATTAGAGACAATAAATTTTTATAGAAAGTTTACTGGAGCCACATCTACATCAAATCTAAGTCTACTAACCGTAGTATACTTCAAATCTAAGTCTTCTAACCCTAGTATATTACAAAATCAAATCTACTAACCCTAGTATACTTCAAAACCAAGTCTACTAACCCTTTGTATACATCAAAACCAAGTTTACTAACCTCAATATACTCCAAAACCAAGTCTACAAACCTCATTATTTCATCAAATCTAAGTCTATTTACTCAAGTATCGACGTTTCCTAACGCGACGTGTAGACGACATGACCAGAACTTTACCAGATGTAGTAAACTTGCAAAACAGTATCTTCAAGACCCATTATACACATTCAAAACAGTGAAAAATCAACTTGTTTCATCAATTTGCAGTTGGGCATTGTACTGATGCAGAGCCCCGCAGTGCTCGAGTACTCGGTAACTAGTTCGAATCCAAGTCGACTGAAGAAGAATATGAAGAAGCAACCTAAAAGGACATACGAACAAACAAATTATGCACAAGAGTAGCAACCATAGAGATCACCAACACAACATACAAACAAGATTCAATCCAACTAACTCAATAGTATCATATGATCCAAATTCCACGGCAGGAGCAACATGCAATGCAATGCTGATGAAACCTCATAGCTTCCTTGAGAAAATAAACAATAGACAAAGAAATGAAATTGGTAATTTTCAGTCTCAGAGTATGCCAACAGCTCATGCAAACATGGAATAATCTTTATTTTTGATAAAAAAAACATCATTTTTTTGCTCCAATAGCTCATGTAAAGGATCCTCTATAATACAAAAAGTTAGAAGAGATAGAAACAAATCCTCTAAATCTATAGAATTTTTACAAATTTGTATTTACATGTAAACTTTATTGCTTGCCTTTTTTAATTCATTTTCTTTTTAATTCATGGTTACTTGCATGACTTTCTTGTTGAGGCAACTCTGCCTTCTCGCTCTCTCCAATCAGACTCAACGAGCATAGGTATTCCTCATTCCTTATCTACTGTTTTGTCTTATGATCATTTATCTCCTTCTCATCGAGTTTTTAGTGCACAGTTGTCACTTCTCAAAGAACCAAACAACTTTTTCAAAGCAGCCAAGCACAAAGTATGGCGTGATGCCATGTTACAGAAACTTAAGGCCTTATAGGAAAATAAGACGTGGAGTCTCGTTCATTTGCCTCCCAACAAGAGTCCAATAGGTTGCAAAGGGGTGTACAAGATAAAGCTTAATCCTGATGGAACAGTTGAGAAGTACAAAGCACGGCTTGTAGCTAAAGGCTATAGTTAAGTTGAAAGAATTGATTACCGATAAACTTTTGCACCGGTTGCCAAGCTTACTACCGTTCGAGCCCTGCTTGGACTAGCTACTCTTCGTTGTTGGCATCTCCACCAATTGGATGTCAACAACGCTTTTCTTCATGGAGATCTCACTAAAGATGTATACATGCAATTGCCACCTGGATTTGGCCGAAAGAGAGAGAATGTTGTATGTAAGTTGCATAAAAGTTTGTATGGATTGAAGCAAGCATCTCGGCAATGGTTTATTAAACTGTCACTGGCCCTCAAATCAGTGGGGTTTCATCAATCATGGAGTGATTACTCATTGTTCGTCCAAAATCAAGATGGCAAGTTCACAGTGTTACTAGTATATGTGGACGATGTTATTCTTGCAGGAAACAGTCTAGAAGACATCACAAGTACAAAGAAGGTTCGCTCAAGCAAGTTCGAGTTAAAAAATCTAGAAAAACTCAAATACTTCCTAGGAATTTAAGTTGCTAGGTCTAGCATGGCATATCTTTGTGCCAAAGGAAGTATGCACTTGAGATACTTGAAGACACAGGTTTCTTAGCATCTAGATCTTCTCTTTTTCCAGTTGATCATAATCTTATTCTGACACAATCAGGAAGAAGTTTATTGACAGACCCTTCACAATACATTAGACTTATTAGACGTATACATTAGACCTATCTATATGCTTCCAAGCCTCCCCGTCAGCAGGGTGTATAAGGGTATCTTCGTCATGAAATTCCCTATCAGCATGTCATTTCATAGCTTTGGCCGTGTGTGATGACATGTACAACTGCTCTAGCCTATCCCTCAACGGGAAATACCAAAGTACCTTCAAGAGTTACTTATACTTGTCACTCTGAAATACCGGACATGCGTCAAGGCCACCAAGGTGATTCCCTTCTGGATCTTTACCCCAAAAGAGAACATAGTCATATCTGCATGCATGGATCTTGATGTAGGAAAGCCCAAGATCTTTCAGGATACATCAGACCTTATAATGAGTGGTATGAAGACGATGACCGTCGGGCAGCATCGAAGCAATATACTGTAGATAATCATCAACAGCTTTCACGGTCGATTTTGTCTTAACTTTAATCTTCATAACGTCCATCACACTTTCAAGAACCGTATTCTGACAACCGGAGTACACAGGGGTCTGTTGGAAAGCAAGTACTTTGTTGTACTTATCAATACCAGCAGTGTTGACAACTCTATAGAAGGGCTGCACCGGCTTAGACATATACTGTCTTTAAGAGTATACACCGCTCTCATAAGGAAACATATCGTTGATGAAGACTGTTGTTGGATCTTTGGATGTACTGTCCGTCTCAGAAAATTTCCCATGATCATGCGGACCCCCTGATGATGTTTCACCGTGATATATCCAACATGTGTACTTCTCTCAAAACCCGTTACTCTTCAGGTGCTACCAAACTTTGTCAATCGTAAATCGATGCATATCACTGCGACACTGACATTTAGTGCACGGACAATAGAAAATTGTATTCTCGTTATCATTAGCCAGCACATATTCAATAAAACTAATAACTCCTTTACCATATCTTTTGTCCCATTTTGGAAGTGAAATCCAACTCTTATCCATATCCTGAAAAGATAACAAATTATATATGTATAAACTCTAATTAATTAATTAAATTTTTAAATCATTTAGTATTCTATCTACAATAATTAATTAATAACAAATTAATAATTAACACACATATATATATATATATACTAATTACATAACATGCATACATACATGAGCGTCAGATAGACTTCCTACACTTGAGAGTAGTGTCCTTCCTCCTTTATTGGATGAAGCCCATGCTCTCCTCTTGAACTTCCTCCACTGAACGTTGAGCTTTCTCCACTTGATGATGAGCTTACACCATAGTGATGATCTGCAAAAGTGAGAGAAGAAAGGTCATCGGATGACTAGCCTAAGGCCGGTCAAACACTCTCCGACGTCTAAATCAGTAGTGTTTGAGCAATGAATAAAGATATGAGAAGTGTATGATGTTTTGCCATTGTGCTGAAGCATCATTGATATGTCCAAGAAGAATAAGAAAGAGAGAGAGAGATTATGCACTTTGGTATCATTTAAGGAGAGAAGAGAAGAAGTTCCCTTTCAGCCTTAGGAAGAGTTGGTATTTATAGGGCCTGAGTTTGCTGGCGTGGAAAGTGAAGATATGAGTTCTTCACCAACGTACCCTGACACACTGAGGATCTGACAAGGAATAGGTCTGATTGATCAAGTGGGTGAGCTGATAAGCATGTGCTTGATTGAGTGGGTTGTTGGCACCCTTATGTGGTTGATTGAGTGAGATACATATGCATGACATCACCTTTTGGTCATGAACTTAGACTGTAGCCATCATCAGTGAGCGACACGTGTCCTAATGGGTGAGAGCCGACCCTTGGACTATTATTCACACGTTAGAGACCCATACTTGATGTTAGAGCTTGACACGTGGAAGAGTTACTGATTGTCGCATGTCTACATGTGACTTGAGGGTCGAGGCCTTAGCCTTAGAGGTTGTGGCCATGACAACTAAGGATCGGTGCTTGAAGCCTTGAAGGTCGAACTCTTAGTCTTGGAGGTCGGAGTAACGACCTTGAAGGTTGAGGCTCTAGACTTATTTTAGACTATGCTTCTCTAATGTTGGATAGTCTTGACATGTCAGTGGTCAGTCTTAACATGTTAATGGTCATCACTTGATTACCATGATCATCCAAGGTTGAAGACTTGGAATGCTAAGTTAGACACCTTAAAGGTTTAAGTGTGTTGAAAGGCCAGAGTCTTACGTGGCTCTTTGATATTTCAACGCGTCCTACGTGGAATGAGTTGAAAAGTCAAGATTCGTTGTTAAACCAAATTATGACATCAACAGTAACCAATTGCTCATACTTCTCATCAGAATTATCTGAGGGCTCAGATGGTGGCTTTCTGTACTTCTCTTTTTCCTCGGGCATAAACGATTTCCATTCTTGTGAAGCCTCGATATGGAACTGAAACAAAATTGATCCTCTTAACACATCTAGTCACTAACAACACAAAAACAAAATACAATGCATGAATGAATGCTCACATTGTGAGTCATCTTCTGCTGGGGATTGGTTGTCTTATGTGTCTTATGTTTGATAGTGCTGCATTAAAGCAAAAAGAATCGAAGCAAAAATATGCAGTCAATAACCATATAAATAGAATCGAAGCAATCCAATCAGCAAACCAAGTAAGCTTACAGATAATTAAAGAAGACATCCCCTTTATTTGCATTTTTCTTCAGCATGAGCTTAATTAGGGACTTCATCTTCAGTGACTTTAGAGCTTCGGTTGACTCCACCCCCTCATCAGGTTTCATTGAGGTGTCGGGCTTCGAAGCCACAACCACCGCAGAGCTTGGTGTAATCGATTCAGGACTAGCCGGCTTCTGCTTCTTTGCAACCAATATCTGCGTCACTTGGATATCAGAGACAGTGTCGGAGCTTGTTGAAGATCTTGTCAATCACAAACTCTTTCTTGTACCTCCATCTACGACTGAGGTATTGGGTCTTTTCTTAGCAGCTACTAGGGGCTTCGTCACCTGCAACTTCTTCGGTGAGGGTTTAGATTAGGGATTCTTTTTGGATGACGGCATATCTAAGGCATTAAAATTGAGAAAAGAAAATTCTAAATTTTGTAACTGGGATTTTTAGGGGTTGAATTCTGGGTCCATTATGTTTTGGTGGGAGATGTGATTTGCAGAAGCTCTCAACGGAGACGAGACTAGAGAGTGGAGTTAAGCAACTGAGGGAGTTGGATGAGAGACGCAACGGAGTTTTAAGATATATATAACTTGGGTTAATGGTGTTACAACGGATGTGTGAGTTAGTTCTTGTAAATGGATGTGTGTTACAACGGTGTTAACCAACTATTTTTCTCTAGGAACCATAGACATTTCTCGTCCAAATCATAGACTTAGCTCGTGTTTCTCGTAGAACTTCAAAGTTTACCTTTGGTGGGTTTGATCTCAAGAACAATTTCGATTTCGAGAAAGTTTATAGAATTACATGACTTATCTCACCAAAAGAGTAGTCTTTCTCTCATGTTAGTTGTCGACTTTGTGACTTTGTGACTTCATCTATGAGTGTTTTGATTTTCAGAAAGTCTACGCTTCGACGAGAGTATGCTCATGTAGAAGATAT
This sequence comes from Comarum palustre, assembly GCA_951800085.1. Taxonomy (NCBI): domain Eukaryota; kingdom Viridiplantae; phylum Streptophyta; class Magnoliopsida; order Rosales; family Rosaceae; genus Comarum; species Comarum palustre. The sequence goes on along the minus strand of OX637588.1, from coordinate 1,212,207 downwards.
TCATTCACGTGTTCCTCGTAGTCCTTCAAACTTTTGATTTCCATAAAGTCTATATTCGTGTGTGAATTGGCTCGTGTAAACTGTAAACCTTTCTCATGTCAAACGTAAACTTTAGACTCTGAACAGTAGACATTTCTCGTCCAAACCATAGATTTGGATCATTTTCCTCGTAGACCTTCAAAGTTTGCCTTTGGTGGGTTCGATCTCAAGAACAATTTCGATTTTCAGAAAGTCTACAGACTTTTGATTTCTAGAAAGTCTGCATTCATGTGTGAATTGATAAACTCATGTAAATTGTAGTCCCTTCTCATGCCAAATGTAGACTTTAGTCTCTGAACAGTAGACCTTTCACGTCCAAACCTTAGTCTCTGTGCATACTTACCAGGCTTGTTTTGATTCTCTAATGGTCTACATGTTTGCTGTAATCTATTATAGCAGGTCAAAACTTGTTGGGTATGGATACCTTAAGGCACACGAGTGGATCTCTTTTATTTTTTGGTATATATATTTATTTTCTATTAAAAACCTGACAGGAAAGCTCATCAAATCCAATGTAAACTTATTGTCCAATTAATTATTTACATGGCTAAAGCCTTATAAATGCTAAAACATTTATTGCTTGTTTAATGTGGGATAAATGCCATACAAGTTCCAACATTGACTTTGGCTTCTTTTTATAGAGAATGCCAAATCGATTGTATATGGATTTAAAATTTGAACCACTAAGAACATCAGGAAGCAAAGCTGTTGAAGACTTGGATATCTGATTTGAAAGATCCCTCCTTGTTCCTAGATTTTGTATTTCGGATGACTTGCATCATGAAGAATTGGTCACCCACATGATACTATGTATTTAAAAGGAGATAAACTCTTTATTTCAACGACTATTATCATTTGTATAATAACCACCTGCAACTTTACATTGTTTACGGCACCATGTAATGTTTTTCCTGCACAACACATTCTTCCATTAGAAAATCTAATTCAGTCTAAGTCAGATTTGGTCGTAGACTTTTTTTCGATTAGTTGGTCTTGATTCTTCCTGGTCTTAGTTCCCTAAATAATGTTCAGCAAATTGAGTTGCATTGTATTTTGTTGGGCGGCAGGCCAGCAACAAACAATCCCGCCGCAAGCGCGGGTATTATTTCATTCCAGGCTGTGTGGTACTGTGCATACTTGCCAGATTGTAAATGCTTCTCTCTATATTTTTTCTTCAGATCAGAGTAAGTTTGCAGTTTGGAATAAGTGAATGTGATTGTTGTTGCTTAGGCAGTATAGTTGTGATCAACTTGTACTGGATATAGCCCATAAACACATAGGTGCTGTTAATTTGGAATTCGAAAGTAGCTAACGTAGTGATTTTAAGCTCATTAATTGTGAAATCTGCAAAATGTTCAGAGGTTTTCAAATATCCTGTAAGGTAGTCTTCAAATGTTATTGGTATAAGTGTTCCAAGTCCTACACTTACGTAATAATCTTAGAAGTCAGGACAAAAACAGGTTTTTATTTTTCGATGACTATAAATTAGACACAAAACCTTGAAACACCTAAGCTGACATGTCTTTTTATCTCATTCAATTTAGTAGGATGATTTTTTTGAAAGGTTTGATATGGCTGTCTTTAAGCCTTGATAACACGAAATTATCAAATATAAAAAGAGATATGAAATATAGAGCTCGACTTACAATGAAGTCTTGAAATAATATCGAGACATATTTAATAAACATAGAAACCCATGACATGATGAAACAGGTGACTGGTCTTTGCTCAAGCTAGAGATAACTAAATGGAAGGTTGGAAGGAACTAGCTAGGTTGGAGAAGGCTTGCCTTCTTTTCAATATTTTCCTACCATAAAACAAAAGCCCAACATGCACTAGGAGCACAATGCCTTGGTGAAACGGGAATGCTATATATTTCCAAGATAAAACAAGAATATCAGCACATGCACATGCACTAGGAAAACAAAGTACATACTTTAATCGATAGGGAATGTTCATTGTTGTTGACGTCGCTCTCTCTTATTTAAAGGCTGAACAAGAGAGACGATTCCAATCACCACCTAAAAGCTAGACATCCAGCTGCTAAATCATATCACCACCCAAATCCAAGGCATGACCAATCCGTCTGTCAAGCTCGAAACGGACTTGGAAAAGAATGCTTACGTGTTTCAAACTCCCATGTCGTCGCAACATCCGTACTATTTCTCGTCCGATCATTCACGATATCTTAGTGTCAATCTAGAACATCTACAGTACGTTATGTTAGTAGTGTTTCTCCTTCAGGATATCTTCATCTCAGACACTGTTTGTTTCTCCTTCAATGACTGCTTGGGGGGTGTAATGTTAGAAATTTCAGAAGTGTTTTTGTTGGAACCGATTACAGTGATATTGATAGAGAGCAAAGAGAGCATATTGGTGGCACTACTGCTGATGCTACTATTTCTGTTCATTCTGGAATTGCAGGTCATTCTAATATTTCTCACTATCAGAAAAAAAAAAAATTTAGCCGACGAAATGACCAAAAACAGGCCGATAAATTTTTTTTTCGTCGGCTATAATGAAATTTAGCAGATGAAAAAAAACTTCGTCTGCTAAAGTAATTTTTCGTCGGCTATAGTCTGTGAACTTTAGCCGATAAAATTAGGGCATTTCGTCGGCTAAAGTACCTTTTAGTTACAAAATTACACTACAGATATTTCGGTGTACGATTGACTATTGTGATACCAATGTGGGAGCGGAACGGGCGTACAAGTAAAACTCGAACCAGTTAGGGAGAAGAAGAAGAAGAAGAATGCGAAGAAGAAGAAGAAGAAGAGAGGAAACTCGATCGAGAAAGATACACAGAGAATGTTATTTTTGTCATTTTGTTTTTTTAGTGTGGTCTCATCATGACCATGTCAACAAACAGACGACGACGTGACTGAAATTGGTGTAGCGAAAATAGAGTTCATGTACCACATTTATTGTTTTTAAAATATGAGTAACCCTATAACCTGAACACATAAGTTCGAGTACCGGATCTTAAAATTTACTTTTTAGAATTTGAGTGTTATTTATATCGAACAAAATTAGAATTATCCTAATGACAGACATAAGCTGTATAACACGTCCACGCGACATGATGACATGGCAATTGTGGCGATCACCAAAATTTCGTCTCAAAAAAACAAAAAATTGAAAAATAATTAATAGGGCAGAGATTTCACTTCTCAAGGCAAAGCCCAATTAGACCAAACCCAAATAAAACCCAGCAAAACCAACAAAGGCCTCAATCAGAACATCCCTCTCTCTAGAGTCGTATCCTTTTCCACTCTTCTCTCTGCAAATCAAACACATTTTCAGCGAAGCAAACTCGAACCAGTTAGGGTTTCCGTCCGATTCGAATCTTCTAGATAACCTCGATCGATTCCGATATGGCCTCTTCCGCCGCCGCCGCTCCCAACCGCGACGGCTCCTCCTCGTCGCCTGAAGACGACGCCGTTTTGTCCGCCACTCGCGCTTTTGCTCAGGAGGCCTTGCTGCAATTCCAGTCCGGCAAGTTCGATCAGTGCCTCACGGCGTTGAAGGAGTGCCTCAAGAGGAAGTCCGGCGATCCCAAAGTAATTGACTGTGAAATCCAATCTCTCATTTGATTTTCGTGTTTGTTTGCTGCTTGAATTCGGTTGTTGTTGGTTTCGGTGAAGTGATTGTGCTTTGTTTTCGAGTCTGTATTGTATCGGAATTTGAACTATTTGAGTGTTTTGACTAGGTTTAGTATGGAAATTTTGCAGTGATGAATGTCAGGTGCATCGAAATCTTGAGTTGATTTAGTTGTTTTGATTTGGCGCCCATGCGGGTTAGAGTTGGTCAAAATGTAGAATACTTGATCAACAAGGGATGATTAACGAATAGTGTGAATGATTTGTGAAGTTTATGAGTAAATCGAGCTTTTGATTGTGCGGATTGGCAAATGGAAATGAAGTATGGTATTTTTTTGTTTATGCAATAAGTAGTTCATAGCAGTTGTAACATGCCTCTTGATTCTACACTTTGGTACGAGTGGCTTTAGTTATGTGCTTTTATAACCTCTCTTCATGCTACTTGAAACTTTAGTGTTATTGCTATGGTTATCAGATATTGCATAACATCGGACTTGCGGAATTCTATAAAGATGGATGTTCAGATCCTAAGAGGTTGCTTGAAGTACTCAACGATGTCAAGGTAACTCTTTTTCTTGAAATAAGAAAGAAGTTGGTACACTCGAATTGTATTATTTAAGTGCTTATTGCTGCATCCTCTTGTTTCTTCTACCCATTTCATGTAGACCTTATTTGGTTTTAATTCACTACATGAACATAATATGGGCATGGAACAGCTCCATGTTGTATTTATTGTAGAAACTAGCATGGATGAAGGTTTATGAGAACTTTTTTTACTATTCTATCGTTGTTGAGCTCTTGATTTTAAATGGTGCTGAATGAATTTGTGGCATTGGAGTTGTTTTTTTTGTTTGCGGGGCATTGACAGTTTTTGAGGGGTTTTTGGCGGGGTTTTTCTTTTTGTGCTCTTCAGTGTTTAACAGTTGAGCAACACTCTGTCTTAATGAAGGCAAAATTCTCTTTGATATTTTTTATATTAGCATTTGTGCTATTATGTATTCTGTGTGGTTTGAATAAACTTATTACGTAGAAGAATCTTTGTTTAGAGAGGAAATGAGTTTATAGGCAGAACACACCTGTCCAAGTAAGCAGACTGTTACCAAGTACCACTGTCAAGTAGCAGAAAGCTAAAATTTCTGGCTATTGGTTTAGGGAATATGTTTTAAGGTGTTCAAATCAAATGTCCCCATCAGTGTGTTATAGGAGAATACGGGTAACCAGTCATCCGCTATCCATCACCTTACTGAGAATTTAGATCGTAATATCCTTGAGATGGATATGGTCTATCATTACTAGTCAGAAACTGATGAGTCAGAGGTGGATCATGGTTCTTGTAACTGTGGCCCCAGTTCTCCTAAAATCCTGTAGAGTGGAATCAGAATTCTAAGCACGACAGTGCCATAGTAAATTGAGAGTTTAATATGATTGGGAGCCAGTTAAATTGGCTTTGTTTTGCCTGTGGTAACACTATGTAGTAACCTTATCAATATGATAGCTCATATATATATATATGGTTTTTCACTTTTGATACAATGAGGTGAGCATCAGCACCATGCAAGATCTGTTACTTTTCTATCCTAACTTTTGTTTTTATTGTTATTGGTTCAGAAGCGAAGTGAAGAGCTTGCTCGAGCCTCTGCGGAACAAGCAGAGTCTGTAAGCAATAATGGAGATAAATCATCTTCAGGTTTTAAAGGAAGTAGTACAACGGCACATCCACTTTCTTCTGTCTACATGGATGAATTTGACACTATTGTTGTGACCTTAAACATTGTATGTTACACTGCATACGTTCACTGTTTTATTTTTGCAATTATCAAAAGAAAAATAATCTTTTTGTTTTTACTTTCATTTCACGGCTGTTTTCCTTGTCAAAATTTGGTTTATGTAGGCAATTATTTGGTTCCATCTCCATGAATATGCAAAGGCGTTGTCTGTTGTCGAACCACTATTTCAAAATAGAGGACCCATAGATGAGGTAAATTACTTTTTACCTAGAATTATATCGCTTCTTCAGTTGTAATGTTATGTTAAAGTGCTTGTTTATTTGCAGAAAACTGCTCTCAATATTTGGCTTCTGTTGCTGGATGTGGGGCTAGCTTGTCATGATGCAAAGAAATCTGCTGTAAGTTCTAATCCTAAATGTGCTTGTTTAGTTGCTTCTGTATAAAAATTTTCACAAGATGGACCTATTATCTCATTCTTCCAGTAAGATTGACTATGTATGTATATGTATATGTATCTGATGGAGGAGTTCAATCAATTTAAGTTGGCTTTTGTGTGTCCTAGTTTGTTCTAGATGCACTATAAGCATAACCTTTGATACGTCGAGTGGTAATAACAGAAGCTGTGGCACATGGGACAGTAGTTTATTTTGAGTACCGTGGGCATGGCTTTGAGTGTGTGTGTTGCTTGGATGATAGCTTGTAGGGGAACAGCTAAATTTCTTTAGGATTTTGTCTTGGACTGGTGTGCCTAACAAATTGCCAGTGATTGGACTGTGTTCAGATCTGCACTCATCGACTCTGTTAGAATTTCAAGAATTTATATGTACACATTTGGGAATCGATACCCTAAGATTTTCTGACATGAACTGCACCTTGTGGTGTGGGGTTAGTTAGTTGCTTGTCTTTGTTTTGCTTGTTGGTTCTAGGCTTGTATTCTATTGATATAATTCCCAATTTCTTTTTCATTCAGGATGTTTTATTATATCTGGAGAGAGCTTTTGGTGTGAGTTGTATGAATCAGGGAGACAATGGAGGCAGTGTGTCGCAACAACCTCCAAACACAGTTGCCAAGTCTTTTCCTCCTTGCTCATCAGTCACATATGCTCTTTATCTGGACTCAGACGCTAATACAAATGCATTGGATTCTGAGGAGACAGGCGAGTTTGATAATGCGGTTTTCGACATGGATGTAGCACAGCCAACTGCTCTCTTATCGTCCAATGATGTTTCGAGGAACCCAGTTGACATATCTGTCTCTTCTGTTTATCTCAAGCTCAAGACACAACTTTACAAGGTTCGTTTTCTACTTCTCACTCGGAACTTGAAGCAAGCTAAGAGAGAAGTGAAGCACGCTGTGAACATCGCACGTGGCAGAGACTTATCTATGGCTCTTCTCTTGAAGTCCCAGCTTGAATATGCTCGCGGTAATTACCGTAAAGCAATCAAGCTGTTAGTGGCATCTAGCAACCGAACAGATACAAGGATCTCTAGCATGATCAACAATAATCTAGGATGCATCTATTATCAGCTTGGGAAATATCACACATCATCCGTGTTCTTCTCCAATGCATTGCTTAATTGTTCATCTCTTCGGAAGGACAGGCCTGTAAATCTGTCAACTTGTTCAATGGATAATTCTCTCCTGATTGTATACAACTGTGGTATGCAGTACTTGGCTTGTGGAAAACCGTTACTTGCTGGTCGCTGTTTCCAAAAAGCTGGTTTAATTTTCTACAATCGACCTCTTTTGTGGCTTCGGCTTGCTGAATGCTGTCTGATGGCTGTAGAGAAGGGACTAGTCAAAAGCAGTCCGAGTGCATCAGAAGTCAGAGTTTATGTTATTGGCAAGGGAAAGTGGAGGCAACTTGTCATGCTGGATGGGGTTGAAAAGAATGGATCTGAAAAAGTTGATTTATTTTTGGGCATTGATCAGCAGCCCAAGCTCTCAATGTCCCTTGCCCGGCACTGTCTCGCTAACGCCTTGTACTTACTGAACCATTCTGAATCAAGCTATTGTAAGAATTCTTTGCCATCTAATTTATTATTGGATGATAATGAGTTAGGCGAAGTGGCATCGTCCAAGAATTCCAACCACAAGAACCTGCACAACCTCGATTCTGAGGCTTCTGTACTCTCTGTAGGCTTGGGTCAGGTTAGTGCAAATGGGGATGCAAAAGAGCAGAAGGCAGGAAGTACTCAGGAACTTGTGCAAAACTGCCTTTCTTCCTATGGAGAGATTCGTAAAAAGGAAAATCTGTTGCTCAAGCAAGCTCTTCTTGCTAATCAGGCATATGTGGAGTTGGAACTGGAGAATCCTCTGAAAGCCTTGTCAATTTCAAAGTCTCTCTTGGAAATTCCAGAATGTTCTAGAATTTACATATTTCTAGGTCATGTGTATGCGGCAGAGGCTCTTTGCTTGCTAAACAGGCCAAAGGATGCTGCTGAGCATTTGTTGACATATTTGTCTGGAGTTAATAATGTTGAATTGCCATTCTCTGAAGATGACTTTGATCAATTGAAGGGGGTCAGGACTGTTGATTATGAAGAGGTGAATGGAGGGTCAATGACTGCAAAACCTTCGGCCTCAGAAGATGCATTAAGCTTTGCGTTCATCAAACCAGAAGAGGCACTTGGAGCTCTGTACGTGAACTTTGCTGCCTTGTACGCCATGCAAGGTGAACTTGATCGGGCTCGCCAGTTTGTTGCACAGGCATTGTCCATAGTACCTAACAATCCACAAGCTTCTTTGACTGCTGTTTATGTGGACCTCAAGCTTGGTAAGTCACAAGATGCTCTTACCAAGTTAAAACAGTGTAGTCGAATTACATTCCTTCCTAGCGGATTAACATTGAATAAAGCTTGTTGATGGTCGGTTTGTATTGGTGGCGTCTCATAGCATTCGTGCCGCCTCCCAGTGCTAAGCTAGATGGTAGATCAGCAATCCTCTCTCAGAGGAATTGTAACATATATATAGTTCCCCGATTCAGAAATAAATTTCTGTTCAATTTTTTTTCCTGAAACGTTTTTATATCGTAGGGCTTAGTGATTGGTGGTGTGGCTGTGTTTTTGTTAGTGCGGGATGCCCACCTGTAGTATTTGAGATGTAGTTCTGATTTAGATTCTTGTTTTAGTGGCTAATTTAGGTGGTCAAACATAGCCAGATGATAAGCTGTTTTAGACTTTTAGTGAAAGGAACTGAAAAGGGTATTCATTCTGGATTTTTCATGTTTCATATCTTTTTCTTTTGCAATGTTTCTTGTACCATCATGTGTTCCTGGAGACTGAATGTTGATATGTTGTATATTGATTTGTTTGTTCTTCTGCGGTGGTTCTCAACTGCATCTTGTTTCTTGAGTACCAAATAGGGACCAAATTAGTCCACAACTAAGCTGTTCGAAGTTAAAAGTAGAGATTGCTGAGAGGCCAAAAGAGGCCGTTTTAACCCACCCTTATATATGTCCGTGAATTTTGAACCAATAAGCTTAATATTGACAGTTAGGCTACCTAATCAATTAAGTTAGAGCTCACCAACGCTAGACAAGGTAACTAGACTTAACGTTCAGGCGCGGATGCAGGGCTTGTTTGGTGGGGCTCAAGCCCACCCCAAAATTTTGGGTTAAAAAAATTAAGTATATATATAATATATTTTTTGTGTTCCATCAGAATTTCGAAACCCCAACTTCACTCTTCACTGAGTTCACTCTTCTATACTTCGATTACGACTTCAAACTTCTCAAATCTTAACCAACTTCAGTCTGGGTCTCTGTCTCTCTGACACTCTTCGGTTACGACTTCAAACAAATCCGATCTGCAAAGCTTCTCTCTAGCTCAGTGGCTCTCTCTCCATCAAGTTCAGATCGGCGCCTCGGCGGGCCGGCGGCCGACTGCACTTCGGCACCTCTACAGTCTGCACCAGATCGTCGTCGTCTCAGACATGGAGACACCAGATCGACACCTCTGCACCAGAGCATCCAGATCGGCAGATCGCCACCGCCGAGCGCACTGCGCAGCGCAGAGTAAGTTTGCCAATTCCTCATATCCCGATTCAAATTCCTCATTCCCGAAGTTGTCATTTTATGCTATATCTCAATTCTCGAGAGGCCGAGAGCTTATTAGTTCTGAATTTCTAATGGGTGGGCTTTTTATTTCCAAATTCCATACATATGATTAATTGATTATGCAAGACATTTTGTTAGTGTTTGTACTCGTATTCTGGGTTTAGAGGGTACACCTGAAAGAGTAGAGGATCAAGGAAAGCTGACTTGTGTAGCTGTAGACAGCAGACCTGCAGTATGTGTTTCAGAAAAATAAGCCTGTTACTTTTTGAATCCCCTAGTTTTTTCATCTGTTTATCAGCATATAATGTTTAATTATTACTGTTATTTGTTTAATCTTGATGTCAGAGGGTTGGAAGTTATAATCTTGATGATTGTATCTAATAGAGTTGTGTTGGGAAATGCTCCTGGAAATGCCAAGTACACTAGTCCAATAATTCAAAAGCAATGTGGAATATTTTTGTGAAAAACATGATCTTGATATGCCCGACATGGATGCTTCTTATAAGGATGGTACAAGTCATAATTGCCAACAACTAAATTTCATTACATTTGAGCATCATTACCATATAGAAGTATTCAATGCTGTGATTGATTTTCAGTTGAGTGAGTTGAATAGAAGATTCTCAAATGAAATATCAGATCTCCTTAAACTTGGTTCAACTTTGGATCCTCATGATAACTTCAGGAATTTTAATTGTCAAGGTGTTTGCAATCTTGCAAAATAGTTTTACCCTGAAGATTTCGATAATGGTGAAATGTATGCTCTTGAAGTAGAGTGTGTATTTTATGAGAAAGATATGTGTAGTGATCCTAAGTTCCAAAATTTGGAGTCCATTGCTGACTTGTGTCGCACCTTGGTTCAAATAAGGAAGCCTGAATTTTTCCCTATGCTTCATAGATTGATTTGTTTAGTTTTGACTATTCCAGTTTCTACAGCAACCACTGAAAGGGCATTTTCAGCTATGAACATCATTAAGAATAAATTTAGAAGCAAAATGGGAGATGAGTTTCTTGGTGATTGTATGGTCCTTCATATTGAGAAAGAGTATGCTGAATCTATTACTAATAAGGAGGTGATTGAAGAGTTTGAAGCTTCATCGACTCGTCGAGATTCTCTACATTTTTTCTTTCTTTGATTAAAAATTTCAAGCCCACCCAAGATCGTAATCCTGGATCCGCCACTGTTAACGATGTCTAATATCCTTTATCAGTATGTGCTGATAACAATTTGCATAAACAAAAGTTACTACAACGATATGGTCGTGAAAAATTGTAGCCAAAGAATCATAAATAGTGGAGAATATCATAGCGTCTGGTATAGAACAAACTAGCATTTCTGGGTTCCATTGATACAACTAGATATCGAGGAACGTATCATCAACACACAAGAGGACGAGCTAGATTTTTCTGTAATCTAGTTTGGGATAAGAGACGAACCATGTTCTCATGTAGGCAGGCATGCGCAAAAGGTTAAGAATGGTCCCCTTGCTTTTAAAACCCAGTCGGGTACCTCTCATATACTCTGGCAATTTCCTATTGTCCGTCTGGTATTCACCTGTCAATTTCTTCTTTTGGTTGATAATCGATCAAGGTAAATCAACATAAGTAGATGTAAATCACCAAAAAGATCGATGTAAATCGATCACTACATCAATCATATAGAGCATGCATGTTATGTGGTGTCCACCTTGTTTTCTAAAAGTTACAGTCCTGCATACAGTTGAATCATAGAGCTCTTTTTACTGTGAGTTTGTAAACACATGCAATAACAGTACTGCGCACTGCTCGATTATCAAAACTGATGAAAAGATTGGCTTCCCATTAGCCCATTGGGATCCATGTCAAACCAATGAAACCATCTTACATCTCTCTCCCCAATCATATATAAGCTCAATACATGCATAGAGATAAACCATCTTCTTACGTGTGTTGTTCCTTAGTTACCCTATTTGCTTCTCCTGACATTCCGTTTAGAATAATGCTAAGTGAACCACCTTCGTAATTGGCATACAGTATATTCTCCTTAATATTGGACCAAGTGCATGAGTTAACTGTGAATGAAATACAAAGATTTTAACAGTGTTCTTAGTATATATTAAATTCAATAAATACTCATATAATACTAATTTTAGGGTATGATTGCCAAATCTAATGAAAATCTCTTCCAAGTGCCAATTTAAACAAATCGTAATAGAATGACAATAATATCTTTCATAAATATCAACTACAAACCTATCTCAAGCTCCTCCAACTCAAATCATAGATTTAATTGTTCTATCTCTCTCTGTCCCGATCTGCAAACCTCTCTCACTTTCACTCACAGATTCCGCTGACAGTGACCTCATCCTCGCCTTCACCATCTCTGACGACCTCAAATCGGCGTCTCCTACGCCACAGATCTGAAGTCGACGACGTCGGTGAGCCCAGCTCCGCCACGCACCACGACCTCCTCCCCTAGCGACGTTGTCAAGTCCTTCCCCCATTTCCTCCTGATCACGCCCGTCACCTCTTCTCCCTCATCATCCCTGGCTACCTTCATCTGCAAGCTCTTCGTTGCGCCGACGATTAGCAACCTGGCCAATGTCTATGATGACGATGCAACAAAGCACCTTCCAATTACGTCAAGGGCATCCCGTTTGTTCTCATCTTGGATCTGCTACTCGATTGGGCCAATGAGACCCACAGGTTCATCCGCAGCTTTGTCCTCCATGGCCAGATTGAAGGTGTCAGGTGCATGATGAGGGAGGTGGAGTGGATCAGTTGAGGAAGGTGATGCAGTTTCAATGAGGTGATGTAGTTAAGGGAGGTGATGCTATTCTTAGTTGTGTAATTATAAGGTTCTCTTGGTGTATTGTGGTTTGTTTGGGTCTTTGATCCGATGGTTAGACTCGGAGTTATACACTTATACTAAGGTAATACACTTTTGATTTTTGTTTTTTTTCCTGCATATGCCTCCTCCTCATTCTTCTTCTTCTTCTTGGTTGTTTGTGTTTAAAATTATTATTGACGGGTAATACTAGGGCAATAACTGATTATTGAGGTCCATAATTGAGGGTCAGGAACTTGATTTTGGAGTATAGTGGGGTTAGTAAACTTGGTTTTGATGTATACTGGGGTTAGTAGACTTGATTTTTATGTATACTAGGGTTAGTAGTCTTGGTTTTAGAGTATACTAGGGTTAGTAGACTTGTTTATTGAGGGTCATAAACTTGGTTTTGTAGTATACTAGGGTTAGTAAACTTGGTTATGATGTATACTGAGGTTAGTAGACTTGATTTTGGAGTATACTGGGGTTAGTAGACTTGGTTTTAGAATATATTAGGGTTAATAGACTTAGATTTGAGTATACTGAGGTTAGTAGACTTAGATTTGATGTAGCCGCAGTAAACTTTTATGTGAAAGTTTATTGTCCTTAATATAAAAAATCCAGCGAAATTTCTGCTACCAGTAATTTTCCGACATCCAGTGACAGAGTCCGATGGTGGTGACCGGAATCCGATGACATGGGAGGCTCCGGTAAAATATTATATCTTTTTTTCTTTCTCCAAGTATGAATAAGGAACAAGGGTAAAATTGTCTCAAAAATGTTATTTTATTATGAATTTAATAAAGATTTGTGTATTTAGATATTAATAAGTACACCTTATATTTGGTATTTATTGGTTTGAGATCTGACTTTTTTTTTGTAAATGGTCATTTTCCTTATTAAATTACGTGACATTATAATTAAACAGATTAGACGAATCATACAAAGAACGTACTCCATTAACCATGTACGTATAGCTAATTACTCTATAAATTCAAAATCTCCAAACTTGGCATCTTAATATCTTCCTCGATCTTCCAAACTGGGTGATTCAGTCTTGTAACTCTTGTTACAGTACTCCGTAAACTATACATTTTCATTCAGAAACGAAAAGGAAACAAAACGGGAACAAATTTTCCTCTCTAGAGAAAAAAAAAGATTTTTAAGCAAATATGTCTACTGCTGTCGTGGGCACTCGGGCCAAAATTTCTTCTTTCCTATCAAAGAAAAAACAGTTACTAGATCAAAGTAATTGACTTCATTATATTTTCCATGCATCGATCTGTTTCGTTTGCTTTGAATTCATATGTTTTTCTCGCTCTCTGGATATAAGCAAAGGCTTCCAGCTAGCCTTTCAGTATTTCATAGATTCAGTACTCTCAATACGACATAAGATAAGACAAAGCAACTTTGAGTGCTTCATTGATCGAGATAAAATACCAATCTTTTCATAACTTGACACAAATGGTTTACAATAATCTCACAATAACCAGACATACAAATCATCTTCAATACCAGTTAATTAAATTAAACAAGAAATCAAATTGTGAACGAAGGATCTGAGAAAATAAGAAGTGGAAGCTGCTGGCTTGATCGACATCCTCTCATGACGATTCAGTCCTCCATGATTCTACCAGACCTGCAATACATAATCCCACATATTAAACCCTGATGATCATAATGTGAGCGTTTATGAAATATGTAACTTTGAAAAATATTTGTATTACAAGAGAAATAAAGAAAAAAGATATCACTTTATTTTTTTCAGTTTTTTGTGATATAGTTTGTTACCCTAGCCTAGGGATGTTCTTTTTGTTGCTTCAAAGAGAACAAAATTATTGTTTCGATATGATTAATTAAAGAAAAACCATTAGTTAATTCTGTCATCCTTATCTTCTGTGCTCTTAGACAAGGAGATAGAGAATCAGAAATCTTTTATCTCTGAGTCGTATTAAAATATAAAAAAAAATTGGAGCTAGGGTTAGGGTTTGAAGTTCAATTATATTAATTAATGTACTTAGTTTCAATATATACTTACATGATCTAGATAGAGCAGGTGAAACCAGGAGGAGGGCTCTTGCCACAAGTTACAAGGAGCTGAAGAGCAATGGGGACGAAGATGTTGAGGTTGAGAAGCTTGATTTTAAGAGCAGTGCACAAGCACACTGCAGCTTCAAGTTCCACAAGTCCTGAGAGCACAGGGCAGCACTCGTTCACCACTGGGTCACCAAGTCCAATGTGGACTAAACCGCCGAGGAGATCGACGCAGGCTCCGAGCTTCAGTGTGTCGATAGGGCAAGTGTCCTTGGGAGCTGGTTTGGGAGCCGGTTTGGGAGCTGGTTTCCCCGGTGGTGGCGGGCACGGTGTTCCCTTGCTCGGGGGCTTGGGGGTGATCGGGGGAATCTCCACCGGTGGTTTCACAATAGGGGGAATCACTGGTGGGATTACCACTGGTGGTAATGTGATAGGTGGTTTCACAACTGGTGGGATTTCGATTGGTGGTTTTACGACTGGTGGGATTGTGATGGGTGGTTTAACGACGGGAGGGATGACGGGTGGGATTACCACTGGTGGTAATGTGATAGGTGGTTTCACAATTGGTGGGATTTCGATTGGTGGTTTTACGACTGGTGGGATTGTGATGGGTGGTTTAACGACGGGTGGGATTACCACTGGTGGTAATGTGATAGGTGGTTTCACAACTGGTGGGATTTCGATTGGTGGTTTTACGACTGGTGGGATTGTGATGGGTGGTTTAACGACGGGTGGGATTGTGACTGGTGGTTTGATAGGTGGTATTGTAACTGGTGGAACCTTGATTGGGGGAATTTTGATAGGGCCTTTGGGGGTCTTGGGAGGAGGCTTCTTTTTGCCGCAAGTAGGGCAACCGAGAATCGGCGCGGCGGAGGAAATGACGATGATGAAGATGAAGAAGAGGGCATTGAGCTTACTGAACTCCATATCTTTGAATGGATCTCTCTTGCGAAGAAAGAGAGGAGATCACTGGTGAGGTACAGAGATTTGTAGTGAAAAGAGGTGTTATATAGGAAACATTAAGTGACGATTGGAAGCAAACAAAAAACCCTAAAGGAAGCACATCACGTGAACATGGGGCTAGCAAGAAGCGAGTAGCTGAGAGATCAAAGGGCAGCTGCCAAAGTTTGATAGTTGGCAAACTATGATTCCTTAAATTCCAGTCCAATCTGAAATTATTTATGTTAATTTGGTTCATAAGATTACTATTTGTGATGATGAATTACAGTTAGCTTGTTACATAAGATTACTATTTGTGTAATCTTCAGTCCAAAAGGAGATTATTAGTAACCAAAATAGGAAATACGAGTAATTATGTTCGCTCTGTGCTTAAAACATGACTCCGTACACGATAATTGTGTCATTATCTATTTTTATGATTACAATCTACGTACATTTTAATGATGAATATTTTCGGGGAAATAATCAACTATTTCATGCATGTACATGTTTCACTTGTTCATTTTGATCAATAACATTGTGGGGTTCATATTTACTTAATTTTATCAATCTTTGCTAGTTTGGCCGGTATGAGTGATCGTCATGAGTGAGTGGTTTTTAGTCCCACGATGGATGGTGAATCTATATATATATGTCATTTTATACTTTAGAGAGGACAATAATGCACTAACAGCTTATGATCGAGAGCTGAAATTCACCACATGCATTAACAGCCAAGTACTAAACAATCAAACATTTAAGGGAAAATAGGAGTTCAAAAAGGGTATATAAGAAGTACATGCTTGATTATTTCAAGTATATATATATATAGCCCACAATATAAACAAGGCTTTTTAGCCAATTTATTATCATAACTTTTATTATATTGTTAATTTGCTATCATACATTTTTTCTGTTATTTTGTTATCCTAACTTTTATAAATTTGTTAAATTGCTACCCAACCGTCATATATGTCTTTTTCTGCTAGGTATTCCGTCAATTTTTTTTCCTATTAGATGTGTCTTTCACGTGAGAGAATTTTCATAATTTTGAATTCAAATTGAGCTTTTTTAACAATTGAATTTGTCTCTTTAAATTCTGAACTTCATTCGGAAAAAATAAAATAATACATTGATTCTGATCAAAAAAAGAAAAACACATCCATGAATTCAATTTTTTTTTGTTAGGTGTGCCTTTCACGTGAGGGAATTTTCATAATTTTGAATTCAAATTGGGTTTTTTTAATAATTGAATTTGTCTCTTTAAATTCTAAGCTTCATTCAGAAAAAATAAAATAAAATAATACATGGATTCCGATTAAAAAAGAAAAACACATCAATGGGACAAGAAAAACACATCTATGGGATTGAATTGATACCCAGTTCTTTGTTTTTTCTCGTCCCATTGATGTGTTTTTCTTTTTTGATCGGAATCCATGTATTATTTTATTTTATTTTTCCTGAATGAAGTTCAGAATTTAAAGAGACAAATTCAATTGTTAAAAACAAATAATTTGAATTCAAAATTATGAAAATTCTCTTACGTGAAAGGCACACCTAACAAGAAAAAAATTGACGGAACACCTAACAGAAAAAGACATATATAACAGTTGAGTAGCAATTTGATAAATTTATGAAGTTAGGGTCGTAGCAAAATGGCAAAAAAGGTAGAATAGTAAATTGACAATATAATAAAAGCTAGGATAGCAAATTAGCTAAAAAACCTACAAACAATTCTATGGATGTTTGTAACTCTCTTTATCCTTCACATGTTGAGGAGTGGGATTATTTATATGAATTTTGTTTGGTATTAGAATGTGCAATGGCTAGAGATCTACATCTTACATTTCTTTCTGGAGTCTAGAGTTAATTTGGTGGCTAATATCTTACATTTCTTTCTGGAGTCTAGAGTTAATTTGGTGGCTAATTTTTAGCTTCGAACCGAAATATTGTTGAGATATAAATCTTATATTGAAAATATGAAATATTAGTTGTGGTTTATAAGACTACTTTCTTCATTGTTAGTTGGTTTTAGACTCAATCCAGACTATTTTATCAAGTATATATAAATGATGAGTGGTAATAATGGGAACTGAGATTTCCTTTCCTTGATAAGCTGGTTGATTTGGTCCTGAAATTGTTAAATTCTAGAGGACGTTTAGGTTTATAGGGTTTATATGGTTCTTTCTGTACTTATATGTTTTGTTTCAGTTCTGTTCCTTTTTATCACTTTCGAAAGTTCTGGACTGAACTCTGTATTACTTTTCATACGCTCTTGGTCACTAACTGTCAGTAAAATTGGACTAGCTAGAACCCGATCACATTTACACGTTTCCTCCATTCAAACATACACAGAAGGGGCTGAAGAGCTTAAGAGTAAGAGGCTGATCGGTGAGACAAATATACAGTGTGTGGCGGTGGTTGTGCGAAGCTCTAAGGAAAGAAGAGTGTACAGCTAGGCAAGCATGTGAAATCAGATCAATGGTGTATGCGTGTGTACTGAGAGAGAGAGAGAGCGCATATGCAGGATCGACTTATATCCATGGTGGTGGGGGTGTAGAGATGCAGCGACGAATGAGCACCAGTGGGGGATCAAAGACAGAAAAGCAAGCTAGCTACAGCTACAGGAGAAAACAACATCCTTGACTGTGATACTATCTCTACATGAATGAAATGAAAGAGCATGCATGAGGATAAATGATGGGTCAGCTAGAATTGAAAGGGTTATGGTGTGTCCGTGAGTGATGAATAAATTGAAGGACGACATATATTGAAATGAGAGGCTGGCTCGTTTTGTATGCTTGTGCCCATCCGTGATTCTGCTTCCCTCATCCTGATGTGAGTGGTCTCTTCTCTAGCTCAGCCACCCATATTTATGATCAAATTCGATTCTCACAACCCTAAATATTTATCCCAGAAAACAGAAAGACACCCCGAGCTAGCAGTGCAGTAGTATGTGAAGTAATTGTAGTATATATCCTTGATCACTGAGCGGTGAAGTATACTATGCTAGAGAATTGCTAGCTTTATCTAGAAACAAATTAAAGTGAATTGAAGGCTTGGACTCTAGACTTGCTTTATTTTGTGAAAAAAAATCAAGAGGATGAACTTTGACTAAAGTTGTGGACTATAGCATTATCTGATATTTATTTTTTCGTTCTTCACTACTTCTTTAACCAATCCAATATCGCATGTTCTTTTAGTTCCTCTTACTATAAAGTTTCACCCTCAAATTAATCATCATAATGTACTATATAAATTGATGGAATAACTTGAACAAAATATAATTTCGAATTTATTATTCAAAATTACTAAATTAGAAAACAAGAACTGTTATGTATATCAATGCATGCATGCATATATGATTTTTAGAATGATATATATATATATATATATATATATATATGATTTTTAGAATGATATATATATATATATATATATATATATATTATTGTCTAGCAGTAACAAATTATTGTCTTTAAACACCCACTTGGATTTTTGTCATGTGTTATTATTATTGTCTCTAATTTAAATTATTTTCCGAGAACATGCAATAATTTACAAAGTGAACCTAATCGTAGTTAGTTGCTTCAAGTGCTTATTGACCCGGTCGACACTCTCAATATATATTTCACCAAATGCATCAGATACCCTCCACGCATTATTGCATGCAGTGATTGCACCATTGTATTAGCACGCCTAGCTATTTCAGCAGTACATTGTAGTATACAAGATACCACTATGAGCTGAGACTGGGTTCTGGCTTGCTCTTCCATTGGTGTTAATTTGTCGCCTGTGGTGTCTCTAAGCTGCAGTAAATAATTACTCTTGCAAAATAGTCGGAAGTTGAATGTATGCAATCTATATATCAAGTCATATGCAAGTATGCAACGCAGTAAAAAACTAAAAACTAGTGGTGCTCGAATTAACTTCGATCATGCAAGTAGTTCAATTCTTCCCCAGTTCCCCCTTTGGAACTCATGGCTCTGATTGTCGGTGAGATCGAGCAGTCTAAGCCATGCATGAACTGCAGCTATCACTCTCATGACTAGCTTTCTCTGAGGATCGATCTACTGGTTGTAGTTTGTTAATTTGTTATCATATGCACAATGCACGTAGCAACTGGCAAGCTAGCAACTAATAAAAAGCCAGTTCGAGTCGTGCATAGGATCCATGTTTTGGTTAAATTTGTTCTTTGTTAATCAAACGCATGCAATTGATAATTGTTCATATATATCGACGAGAAGGAAACAGAAAGAGAGAATCGGATCTGCATGTACGTCGTCAATAATAACACATGGTGGGCACGTTAAAGAGATAGCGAGAGCTTTTATTTTATTTTGTATTCTTCATGTCAACGACTGCTACCATATACGTATACGTATACCGGTATCCAATATCTTCCAAGAATTTCTCATCAAAATGAACGTGTCTTTTTAACTACTCAATCATATTCAACAGCGTGTAGTACTCTTCTGATAAATCCAAATATAGAGTAAACCCTAAAAGCCATAATTAAACATCTCATTTAAAAGCGTCAAATTTGATTAATGAAAAAAATTAAAAATGATACAAACTTAATTTCAACAATATTTTTTTTACAAATTAGTAAATGAACATACACTCTTGAAAAGACAATTAATTCATCTCGAATAAAGTTTGGATTTTCAGAATTTTATGCACGTTAAGTATTGAAAAATATGTTATATTTAGACATAATGTACGTCATTGTATGATAAACATCAATCTGTTGTTTCTATTTAGCTTATTTATAAAATAAAAAAAAATTATAAATAGAATTTAAAACATTAAATTACATATTAGTAGAGATTAGTACCACTACCAGAAAAAAGACTTTAGCCGACGAAATGCCCAAAAACATGCCGACGAAAAATTATTTTGTCGGCTAAGTTATATTTTCGTCGGCTAAACTAATTTTTTCGTCGACTATAGTATGTAAACTTTAGCCGACGAAATTTGAAAAGTTTAGCCGACGACATACCCTAATTTCGTCGGCTAAAATACATTTTATTTACAAAATTGCACTACGGATATTTTAGTGTCCGATTGACTATTGTGATACTAATCTGAAAGGGGAACTGGCCTACAAGTCAAACGCATTGCTAATACAATGATATATGAGGTTTTTTGGCCATCCGAGTTCGTTTAAGGCTTCAAAATGCAGTTTTTTAACCACTTAACACATGAAAATGCCTATATCAGCATCTATATAAGGTATTTTGGTGGAACATTCAACACAACAAATTGTAACCATGATGAGACGTAATTGTCCATCTAAAAATTTTGAGACATTTACCTTTCAATGATAGGGTTCTCCATAGAGATAAATAAAAGTAAATAGTATGCATGTTGTGATTCTGGTCATCAAAATTCACAAACAAAAATACGACCGTCAGATATCATCAATATGTTAAAATATGTCTATGGTACAAAAATCAACTTGATCCGATAAATTTAAGGGTTTCATCCAGACAGTCAATCCCGAAAGTCAAATTCCTAAATTGTATTAACCGAAACTATCGGCACCAAGACTTTACCGGAATTACGTGATTTTTCAACCGTAGACATATTTCACCATTCCAGTCATATCTTATTTCACGACTTTTTACGTTTGAAGTTTCTACGTAGAGTTTGTTTTTGAAACAGAACATTTACTTAAAACTTAGCAAACAAGTTATACAACATTAGTAGGCATGTTGTGATTCCGATGATCAAAGTTGAGAAACACCGTCTGATATGATCATTATGTCGAAATATGTCTATAGAAAAAAATTCAACTTAATCCGACAACGTTAAGGGCTCGATCCTTCAGTCAATCTCGTAAATCAAACCCCTTAACGCACGGAAACGGTCATTTGACCATCTAAATTACGTATTTTGCCGAGACCTTCAATTGAAAATAGTTTCAAATTGATGAGATGCAACCAGTGGTATACAAATTTTATGAAAAATACTCATCGGAGATAGGGCTACCTCTAGGGAGAAAGAATGAAAAATTGCATTGACCGCAACTATCGGCACCGAGACTTTACCGGAATTACATGATTTTTCAACCGTAGATGTATTTCACCATTCCGGTCATATCTTATTTCACGACTTTTTTCGTTTGAAGCTTTCTACGTATAGGGTTTAGAGGTTAGGGTTTTGCCGACGAAATTAGGGTAATTCGTCGGCTAAAATTAAATAAAAAAAATAAAATAAATAACCATAGCAGACAAAATTTATTAAAAATTCGTCGGCTAAAGTTAATTAAAAATTTTCGTCAGCGATTTTGAAAATTTTGAACTTCAGCCGACGAAATACCCTAATTTCGTAGGCTAAAGTACCCTTAAATTTTCAAAATCTTCGACTAAAATTTTGAACTTATCCTGATAAAATTAGGGTATTTCATCGGCTAAAGTTCAAAATTTTCACAATTCCCACCGAAAATTTTGATTTTTTGTATATCAATCTTTCATTCTTCTCCTCCTCTTTATCTCCCTTCCCCTTCCTCCTCTTCATCCTCCTTGTCCTCTCCTCCTCCTCTCCTTCTCCTTCTTCTCCTCCTCTCCTTCTTGGCCTCCTCCTGATCTCTTCCATCCTTCTCGGCCTAGCCTCCTTCTCCTCTTCTTCTCGGCCTCCTCCTGATCTCCTCCATCCTTCTCAGCCTAGCCTCATCTTTCTCCTCCTCTTCTTCTCCTCTTCTTCTTCTCCTCCTCCTTCTCCTCCTCCACCACCACCGGCGGAAAAAAAAAAAAAAAAAAAAAATTAATCAAAAATAAAAGAAATAAAAAATAAAAGAAATAAAAATAAATAAAATAAAATAAATAACTATAACTATAGCTAAATAATTATTAAATTTTGTCGGTTAAAGTTAAATAAAAAATAAAAAATATATATAAAATAACTAACTATACCTAACGAGTTAAATAAAAAAATAAATAACTATAGCCGGAAAATTTTAATAAAATTAGTCTGCTAAAGTTAAATAAATAATTATAGCCGACGAAATTTCGTCGGTAAAAGTATATAAACTCGTCGGCTAAAGTCTAACTTTAAGTCGACGCGGAGTCTGTCGTCGACTAAAGTATAGACTTTAGCCGACGAATCTCTAAACTTTCGTCGACTAAAATAAGACCGACGACCTTTTCTTGATGACACTTTAGCCGATGAAACCTCGTCGGGTATTACTTTAGCCGATGGAAATGTCTAACAGGCCGACAAAATTTTTTCATCTGCTAAAGTATTTTCTCTGGTAGTGTACAGTAAGAAACTCATGACATGATTTGTATTAATTAGATTAAGTATTTAAATAGTATAAATTTTTATTGCATTTTATTATTACTAATTCATGATTTCTTAAAAAAACTGAAAAATGGTCAATTTATATGTTATTTTTATAAATATCCGATACAAATTAAGACTAAAAACTCTTTTTAAAAATTAAGAGGCAATTGACCCTTTTGCTCTCTAGCTAGCTACGCCCGTGCTAAAAGTAAATTAATAATATGAAAATGGCACAATATTATAAAGAAAATACTTCATGGGGCTTTCAATTCATAAATTTTTTTTACTCAACAAATCATAACTGTTAATATTTAAGGCTTTAAGAGAACTAGAGAAGTCGAGGACTATTCTAAAGGTTATTTTTAAAAGTATTGAGTGAAATTTTAAGCTGATGCAGTCTTCAGAAACCTTCATCGCATTGTCGGATGATATCCTTCATCACATTGTCTCGTTTCTGAGTTTGAGTGAAATTTTAAGCTGTAAGTGCGAGTGTTTTATTGCACCGGTGGAAGAACATATATCTATGCATACATTTCAAACCATGATCGAATTTGATTTGTGGTAAGATGCTTGCAGCCAAAGGATGTGCGGTTTTTTGGTAATAAGAATAGATATATAGATTCCTAACCCACCATTTGGGCTCGAGGATTGCCTCCCTTAAGGTTCGTTGCTGCCTTAAAAATAAATATGCTCTTGTCAATGACTGGCTCGATTGTGCTGTGTTAGAAAGGGTGTCGAAAATCTTTACCTAGCGTTTAGATGGGATGACATATCTAAACGAATGCATTGGCCAAGCATGGGCTATATATTACCGGTTTCCGACTGAGGTCCTTGTTGTGGAGGGTAAAAAAAACAAATTAAGGCATCTTTCCTTACGCTCATGCATCGTCGGGGTAAATTTTCATGATCAATTCAGCACACTCTCAAGTCTTGTGTTGCGTGATGTATATTTTGTTGGATCTTGTGTGAAGCGTCAATCTTTGACATTATTGCAGTCGTGTTTCGGATTACAAAGGTTCAGCTTTTCACTCGATCATTTGCAGTCGCTGGAAGTGAGAAGGCGCACAGGTTTTCGAGGAATTGAGCTTACTGCCCCTGATCTTACAACCTTTCATTGTGAAGGCAATGTGATCAAGATCTCATACAGTCATACATAAAAAATTTGTAATCTCTGTTGGAAATTTATGTTTTCCCTGGACGGAATCCATGATCTTCCTAATGTCAAGTCTCTGACAGTGAACAAAAGAAACATGCCTCTGTAATAATGAGTGAGCTACCTTGCTCGATTTCAATAGAATGTAGGGAGTGTTTTTGATTTTGTTATCTGTCGAAGATTGGAGAGCAGCTTTTTATAACTCGTAGAGTTTGTGTATATACTGAAGCCCAATACGTTTCTCAAAAGCACACTTCAAAACTGGAGCTAAATCACGAAGAAGCTTTTGTATACAATATATATGCATTTTTTCTGGCAATTACAGAACACCGAAAAGCTAGAACAGTGAAAAAGACACTACAATTAGTCGGCAAAGCAGCTGCCAAAATTTTCTAATCAAACTTGTCTACAGTGAGCCAGTCATTTGACCTTCACCTTCTGAATCTTTCTCTTTTGACGTACCAGTCTTTGTTGCACACCACCAATTGCAGAACTTCTATTCAGCCGAACCCAGTCATTTGATCCACTTGGTGAACATCCCCTAATGGCCTGAGCTGACCTTAGGCCTGATGATCTACTATAAATGTCACTCTCGTTACCCTCTAGATCACTGAATGAGATGTCATCTTCGTGTTCAAGTTTCTTTGGATCATCCACAAAGGTACCTGAACTAACACTTGCCTTTTCGGACCATTGCTCAGTGCTCTCTTCATCCTCGATTCTTAATCTGTCTGCTGTATTTACAATCTCTGTCAAATCTTTCTTTTCTAAAGACGAGATTTCCTCCCCTTGTGTCTTCTCAACCAAGGTGTCCCTTTCAGTTGAATCAAGAGTTGACTCCTCAGATACCTGTGTTCTTTCGAAGCTTGTGCAAAGGTGCATCTCTTGCTTCAACAATCTGCAAAATGAAAGAAATTTCGCTTTCAACATAACACAATGTTACTAATTGTTGGAAGCTACATGGAAGTGATAAAAGTAGAAACCCAAAAGGAATCAAGTACTCCATTGGTCAGACTCAAATCACAGAGGCATAAAACAGAAATCATACAGCTCTGATTTCCACGACAAAGCAAAACAACCAACAAGGTTGCACAAGAGCAGCCGGTGATAGGCAATGAATATGATGCTCAATATCGAGCTTTCACATGCAGTAAGAATTGATATTGGGGAACACTCACATAAATAACTTAAACACAGCAATATGCATCCATATAAAAACACTGTTGTCGATTAAAATTTGATCTCCAGCATCCCGGAAACCAAACAGGATCAAGGCCTTTATCATGAACATAAATGTGGATATCAAGTAACTTGCCTTGGTGGTGGACAGAAGCTCAAAATCATCTGCATTTAGTCTCGGCAGCAGCAACAAGAAATAGATCATCCAAAATTGCTCCTCACTCATCAAACCGCAAACTCTGACTCTTAAATCCACAAAGCCCGGAACCAACTGTTCGACAGCCTAGGCATGCTCACCCTGAGCACTGGACATGATAAAATCTACAATTCAAACAAGCTCAAAATCAATCATCACAACACTGCTAAGCACAAACTAATCATATCAACTCCATTTTCAACTCAAATTAGCAAGTTAATTATCTCGAAACGCGATTAACTCTAGTTTTTAAAACTCAAAATTCACTACTTCAAGAACAATCACACTAAATATGAAAATCGAAACTGCAATCAAAAACTTGAAAGGTAAACTATAAATTTGTTCATGAGAACCTTAACCATGGTGATCCAGTGGTATAGGAAAGCCGGTCCAACAGTCCGGAAGCTTCGAAATCTCAGCGATAAGCCGAGAATCTCGTCGGTGATCCCCGACGCGGAACCGCCGTCGTCTTCCGAAGCTCGGTTCCGAACCGGCAGCAAGTTCGAGGACAATTTGGAGATTCCGGCGACGGAGAGAAGCGATAGGCCGGTCTTCAAGCTCCCGCCAAATTCCGCCAGATCGTTTCGGACTCCCAAGAGCGACGGCGACGGCGACGGAGATTCGGAGGATGGAGGAGGCGGAGCAAGGAAGGTGGCGACGCCGCGGAGTTGGCGGGTGAGAAACGACGAGTCGTTTTCATCGTCGGGTTGGAGAGAGGTGAAGAGCCCAGACATTGTTTGGAAATGCTTTTTTCTGTTTTGGTGTTTTTGTTTGTTTATTGTGAGTTGTTGAACAACGACGTGATATATGAAATGTGAAGATTGAAGAAGAAGAAGAAGAAGAAGAAGAAGAAGAAGAACAAGAAAGAGGGGGTTCTATTTGTTTTGCTGTACTTGAGAGGAAGCTCTACTGGGTTTGGTCAAGTGTGTGCAGAATGGACATGAGATTGACACATCAGCTATGACCGATTAGCATTTCTATCGATTTTTTTACTACTTCAGAGAATCAGAGGATCAATTCCGACGGAATACAAGAGTCGTGCGATAATACTAAGAGATGTTGCAAATTTGTAGAGATTATAGCAGTAATTACAAAATTTATAATCTCAATAGATATATCGAGTTTATATCAAATTTTAATGAAAATTTTATATATAATTTATATATTTAATCTAATTTTGATTAAATATAAAATATTTAAAATAAAAAATAAAAAATAATATGTGTATTTAAAAATATCAAAGTTCTTGTAGAGATTTTAATCATATCAAAATCGGTGATATAATTTCAACACTTTTACTGTTTTGGCTTTGCCGGAGTGTCCATATATGACTCCTTTCGACGTGTCAAACCACGTAAAACACAATTTTCGATTGCAGAAGGGAAAGAAAAGTAATTGACAAGATGAAGAAGAGTGTTGAGCTGCACGAATCAAATTTAGTGTTTTCTCATTTTACACAACTGTTTATCAACAATCACGAATTACAAATCATTTCTACCATTTATATAATAGATCCTAAAAAGGACCTGAGGAAGGAACAACTGAAAAAGAAAGACAAATAGAGAAGAATCCCTGCTTGATCCTCAACAACCAAGAAGCAGGATAAAAGAATTTTCCTGTAGTCCGAACATCAAATGTAGATAGCTCAAAGTCCTCTCTCCGACTACTTATTAACAAAGAATATTAATCCTAGCTAACTACTGCACATACGAAACATATGGTACATGTCTGGTTTGCAGCTCCAAATCTGTGATGCTATGACATCTAAAACCGGCTTTTCTCATGTTCCTTTCTTTCCTGTATATAGATGTGTGTGGTTTATTGGGCATACCATCTACTAAAGGCCCGTGTATGGGTTGTATGCTTGGACAGGCGTACCTGCTCCATAAGGGTGGGCAGGTGCTCCATGAGGATTCCCAAAAGGATTCAAAGACTGCGGTTGTTGGCCCATCATCATCATCATCTGCTGCTGATACATGAAGACCTGTTGCTGCTGATTGGCCATTGCGGCCATCTGTACAGAGGGGGGTGCGGCCACTGCGTTGGATGCATAAAAAGGATCATGAATTGGTTGTTGCATCATGCCACCGTTCATGGGACCCTGCTCCCATGGGTTGTAGCTTACATTTTGATTGTTTCTTCTAATTGCATCATCGTATAGGCTGTCTAGTGTAAGCAAGTCCAACCCTCCGGCCTTCACTCAATAGATAAAAGTTGTCAATAGTGGTATTGGTGGAAAAAGAAGAGGATAAGAAGTAACCAAAACAAAAGAAAAACCAGAAACAAAATCATGTGTGATAAAAAGGAAAATTACTATTGATTGCAATACAAAGTAAACATAAGATATGAAGAAATCAGGAGAGAAGTATACCAGTTTGCTAGCAGCTGTAGCACTCTCATTTGAGCTTGGCGCTGTAACAAGCGCCAATTCCCAACCTGTTCCATTTGCTTGAGGTTGAGCCGTAAGTTGATCAGCTGCGAAAACCACAAAGAAATTTTGTTACTTTCGTTGCATACAGAGGGCCTTTTTATCAAAGACGAACACAAGAAGCTTCATGCATATCTTGAATGACTTGCAAGAAATTATTATTACATATCATGCAGAGACCGAGATGGGACACTTACAAACTGGAACAATAGCTAAAGCCATGGCATTCTTCTCATCTAATGCTGCAGTGTCTGGAACAGGATCATTCAAACCCTAGCAACAAAAGTAATGCAACCAAATTTAAATTTCAAAAACTTAATCAACCAGGTTTGAAGTCTACTAATCTAAAATTCAAGTAACAACAGCGAAAAATACCAGCAAATCTGGTGGTTCAACTACAGGTGCTACCACTTTTACTGGTTCAGGTGGAGGTGGTGACGGTGGACGTGCCTCATCCTCTTGGGGCTTTTTGTACTCTATGGCCAAGACTTCCTTGGGGGCAGAAAGAATCACCTGATGGGCAAGACAAAAGGTGCAAGAGAATCCAGTATTAAATTATTAACCATAAAATCAATATCCATAACTCCATTAACCAATACACTGTGATCTGTTATGAACTGGTAAACAAGTGCGCTCATTCACGTGATTTGTTATGACCTGTTTTCTTCCCAAATAACCAAGCTTAGAAGAGTATTTTTTTATACCTCCTTGCGAACTGTTGACACACGGGGAGCTTCTCTGACATACTCTTCCATGGCTTGTAGAAATGATTCAGGGGGCTACATTACGAACAAATTATTACCTCAACATGAATAGTTGCAACGAATGTGATATGTTGTGGAAAGCATTGCAAAGTAAAAGGTCAACCTGCTCAATCTTAATAAACTTTTCTCCTCGCCCAATATCAAGATTCTTACATACTTCATAGAACTCTGACAGTCTCTCTGCCTGCGAAAATTCAGATGAAATGTGAATGCCAATACAATGTCTAACTCCACTAATTAAAACAGCTATTCCCACGGTTACCTGCTGTCCTGCCCTCCGATATATATCCAGAGCCTTAAGAGCATCATGATGTTGCATCTCAAAGAACTGTCATAGTTATGAGTGATGTAAGATTAGCTTAGAGTGCAAACCTCTAATGTTTTAGTCAAAGATGCAAGAATCATATCCTACCTTGTCAACCAAGTTGACTGTTCCATCATTAATAGCTTGATAAATCTTGATGCTTTCTGAAGCAACCTATTGCATTGATAGAAGACAATTAGAAGAAAAGCGAACAGTTGCTTAGCAATATGAAAGAATTGTGGAAATTCTCATTCATTTCAAGCTTCACCTACCATTGAAAGTGCTAACTGGACCACAAAATTATGAACTGCTGCTCCTTGTGGCTGCAGAAAAAAGTTTATACACATGATTGACAGCAATGACAATAAGCTGGCATACTGTGGCAACAAGTACACAGCATATTACATTATTTGATGACTGAACATGTGTGCAACCCAGATTTGTTTGAGCACAGAGCACCATCACATGAATCCATTCATTTCGAGAGGTGGAATAAAAAGTACCTGGCAACCAAGTACACGAAAAAGAAGCTGTTGTAGAGCAGGCAAATGCTCAAGCAATTCGACAGTGTCCAGATCCTTGGTCCTCTGCAACACAATGTTTAGGTGTGAATTCACATAAATATTTACTAACAAGGATGACAGGCTATTTCAAGAGTAGAAATATTGCAGAATAAAGAAGCAGTATATCGCTTTTCAAAATGACATAAGATAAGAAAATCTAGACCTCATTCTTGCAGTGCATAGGAAAGTAACAGTAAAGCTTAATGAGAGAAAATGGATCAACAGAATTTAGAAATTTCAAAAAGTTCTGGAATTGCAAAATAGCATATTGAGATGAAAGAGCTGATTACAGCTTCCCTATAAACAAAAGTTATAAATGGAAATCCAGCTACAAGCTAAGAGAAAGAAGATACACGGAAAAGAAAGTTTCTTACTGGGCGATCCATCTCAACATCGTATTTCAACACACGACAACACTCCAATCTCTCCTCCAAAAATAGGGCATAACTACGGATCCAGGTTGAATAATCCCATGCTGCAAAGTGAAATGGTCAGCCTCTGATAGAGAAGTTATACACTAAAAACTGAGACAAAGGGAAGGGAAGGGGAGATACCATTTGGACTGGAATCGTCTTTGAAATGAGACAAGTTAAGCATATGGTTTCTGCTTCTACCATAATTCATAAGTTCTTCATGGAAGGTGGGGTCCACTTCCCTCAAAGCACGATGAATAACAATCAGAGTTTTCAATGCAACCTAAACACCAACCCATAAACCAATAATTAATTAGTCGGATTCAACGAAAACAAGCATGCTATAACATGATATAACAGGAGCACTGATCACCAAAACTCTGATTCACAAACATTTGAGCCAGTGAATGCTCATCATGAAGATTGAAAATCAAATCTAGAGTGTATTCTTCTATTTTGTTTTTCTTTTCACTAATCAAGGTTGGGTAAAAATAACCGCAAGACAAAGATTGAGTACAAAATGCACTTACCGCCCAGTTATGTGTCTTTGCTAACCTCCTAGCTAGACCATGGATGCAATATGCAACATCAGCCCGAGGTCTTGTTGCAGAAACAGCAGAGAAAATAGCTTCAAAACGAAAAAAACAAGTCTCCAGATCAGTTCACATTGACCAACTCTCTCTTCTAGTCACCGATCACAAGTAGAGAACAATACGCTACCATCTCAAGAAAGAACCTACCTCTGATGTATTTCTCCTTGGCCGGACGCTCAACATGATTAGTTGCCTTGACTATCGCAATGTCCAGTTCCTGTAAGAACCAAACCCCCAATTACAAAAACCACATCAATCACAATCAAAAGAATCATCCAAATAACATGATAGTACACTCTTAATACCTTGTAATCACTATTGACTTTCGCCAACGAAACTGTGGTGGTGTCTTTGAGGGATCCAAGTACTTTTCTTAAGCTCTTCTGCGTACCGCCCCCTCCTGCCATCATACCCTCCTCTTCTAAATATATCAAAATCCTACATCCAAACACAAACTCAATTTCTCGGGCATGGCTTCGCAAAAACCTCCATAAATCCAATTAAAACTTCTCGAAAAACAAAAATTCACCACAACATTACAACACAAAATCACAGAAAACTCCATCAAATTATACAAAAACCATAACCCCTACCAAAATCCAGATCCATCAAATTCATAACAAATTCGCCAAAAAACTTCAAAACCGAGTCGAATTACAATCCAACTCACTCCTACTCTACCAAACCAGAACAGAAACCACAACACTGAGCCCAACTATTGCAATAACAACGCCTCAGAAATCAGCTCTCACTGTACAGAATCAAAACGAAGCCAAATTTGCATAACGGAAAAGCTCGAATTCAGAGATTGAAGCAAAATAAGAAGCACTAGAACATGAACGGTTAAAGATCTTGAGCTCATGAAATTCACAATGTTTTAGTAGTTGAAACAGCTCAGCCACCGTAACGGAAAATAGCAGAGATCGGAGGGCTTGACTAACCTGAAACGCCGATTGAGGAAGAGAGAGAAAGGGAGGGAGAATTGTAGAGAGAGAGAGAGAGAAATACTGGTCAGCGTTTTAGAGAGAGAAAGTGAGATGGACCAGAAAAAAAAATGAGTTCGGTGTCGTTGGCCCGTCGGCGTCTACGACTATTTTACTTGCAATTTAAACAAAATTCAATTTTCTTTTCTTATTGTAAATTTAGTTTTTTTAATTTTATTTAATTTTTGTTCTGAAATTTCCAATCTGTCAGAGATAGTCAGAACTCAGGAGAATCCGGCTTTCCTTTTTTGTAAGAGTTTGGGAATTGTTACTCTGCCACGCGAAACTTCTGGGACGCTTTGACTCCTCGCTTTAATCAACACACGTTTTTTTAATTCATTTTCATTAATTACCGGCCCAACAATTTTAAAGAAAAATATTCTTTTTGTGATAGTTGAAATATTTGATTGAACAATCACGGTTGATTAATGAATCCGATTTAGGTAATTAGTTTTTCAATATAAATTTGATCTTAGACAGGTATGTTTTATTCTGTAAAGTAATCATGGTTTGATGATGTGTTAATTGTGAGTTTGGTAACAAGTGTATTTAATATTTAGTTATTAAGATTTATTTTTAATAACGGTGAGATCAATTATTCTATCGGAGATAATGGACATGGTTTGATCACATTTTAAAATCACAATTTATATCAGAATATATAAACATGAAAAATATCATATTTATCTATAAAGACTTCTCCAGTAATCATATCAAAAGAGTAATTCATTTAACAAATGACTTGAATATGAAATGCAGGATTTCATATTGCTTATAGAGTTATTATCAACATTGATTAGAGAGGAATTTTTCAGTGATTAGATTAGGGATACAGAACTTTTAGCTCAACTATCTTCATCCAGATCATATGGAAATGCAATTTAATCTTAATAAATTTCAGCCATTATTATTTCCCATCATTCCATTTACTTTATAAGGACTCAGCAATCAGCATTGGTATTTTTCCAATCAGGGGATACATAATTGACCAATCACCATCTCAAAACATGGCAAAAATTGAAGCAAGCACTCATTTATATATTTTTTCCAATCAGGGGATACATAATTGACCAATCACCAACAAGAAAAGTAAGGAGCTAGAAAAGAGTTAAAAGTTGTATAAAGGAGTTCCTTGTATAAAACTAAAGAGCTACATGCTAAAATCTGCCATTTGGAACCCACATAAACTATGGGATAAAGTTTATTATGTGATCACCACTAGAGGCACCGTATGAAAACAACAGGCTAAAGAACACAGGTGGGATTTCTAATTCTTCTCTTTGGAAAATACCCACACTATAAATAAGCACGGAACAAATGATGTTGATTCATACGAAATAGAATATTATCTGGTGTAACGAAATCGGAGAGAAGAACGACAACACACTTTCCTAATTCTTAGTTTTTCCTCATAAAAAAACGCCTAAAATATTGTAAATTATAGAACGACAACAAAATGAATGCTACTTATTTCATTTCTACTAAAGAAAACAAAATCCATGTCCTGGATTTTCATAGCCATCCACGATGATTCCAGCTTATAGTGGGTCTCCCAGAGCTGGTAGATTGTACTGTGTTTTCAGTACCAAGATCTTGTTGAACTAGAAAGGTGGTGGTAGATGACCTAAGGTACCAGTTTTGTACTATTACAAATCCATGAAGCGTCGTCGTTAGGTTCGATCTTTTGGCGTCTGGTCTTCGACGGCTGCTAGTTGCCATTTCAGAGTGTCCTAGGAAGAACCAGACCCAACCATAGAGGAAGAATCAAAGGGAAAATGCCAACAAAGAGGTCCAGAGTAGGGACTAAAATAGGACATACAAATCGTACTTTTTGAATAAATTTTGGTGGACATTCTTTAATTCTTTATACGAGAGGATGCATATCTAGAGGTCGGCATGAGACGGGATTGAGGTCATCCCATGTCTTGTCCTGGTTGTTACACATGGACGGGATCGAGACGGGCCTTATATTTTATAGATTTGATCCTGCCGGACCTAATCCCTGATGGGACGAGACAGGCCCAATCCCGGTCATCATGCATCAATTTCTTTTCTTCTGAAAATCATACAGTTTCATTTGAAATTTTATCTAGGTGTCTTCATAAGATTTGTAGTAGACATCTTACGATTCATTCTAGAATTTGAATCACTTGAAAACAATTTTTCTAGATTAAGTTATAATTTTTTAAAGTTTTGGGTCTGCATCAGTAAATTCTGAGATTCTGAACCGGTTGGCTTTTTTTAAAATACTGTATAAATTGGTTGGTTATTTAAGATTAGTGTCTTCATGAAAGTTACAGAGGGCATCATAAAGATTAATTGAGAGTTGGAATCCCTCAATAATAAGGTTTCTACAATTAGTTATGAATTTTGAAAGTTAGACGAGAGGAGCCTAATCACAGCCATCTTACATTAGTTTTGTTTCCTCTTAAAATCGTACAGTTTAATTTGAAGTTTCATCTAAGTATCTTCATATGATTTATAGTAGACATTTTAAGGTTCATTTCAGAATTTGAATCACTTGAAAATGAATTTTCTAGATTAAGTTATGATTTTTTAAACGTTAGAGTCTGTATTAGTAAATTATACATATTAATTATGAGATTTTGGACTAGTTGACTTATTTTCAAAGATTATACAAATTAGTTTGTTATGAGTTAATTATCTTCATGAAAATTATAAAAGGCATCTTAAAGATCAGTTAAGAGTTGAAATCTCTTAAAAATAAGATTTTTATAATTAGTTATGAATTTTTAAAGTTAGACGGGACGGGCCTAACGGGATTCAAAATTTCAGTCTCGTGTCCTGTTATTTCGCTAACGGGACGAGACGAGTGTTTTTAGTTTCAAATCCTACCAGGCTCGGGACGGGACCGGGATTTATGCCCACCCCTATGCATATCCATGGAATGCTTCTTTTTCTTTATACAAAAGCTAGAATATCGAAATCAGAGAAAGCAGGTACAGAAATGGGGATAAGAAAGAAGGGAAAGCGACCAAAGCTTAAAGACAATGGTGGGGGTTTTGATTCTATACTCGTTGCAATTACAAAAGATGAAAAGAATAGTTTGAAAGGAAAATCGCTTCAAAATTTGGTGTTACAAATTCTATACTACAAGACTGCCTCTAAATATCTGTGGAGGTAACGAGTGTTTCAAAATTGGGAGGATCGTTGAAATGTGAATTTCAGGATCTCTTAACAACAGCTGTTGCGAAATAAGGATGGTGGTTGAACTCAAACGATACCTTCAGTGAGGGGTCAAGGGCTCCAGCTCGGGAGATTATGTTCAAGGCAATGCTATTGTGCTCGGCTACTTGCTCTAGCCTTCTTAGTTCGGCAGATTTCTCTGGGTTGTTGGAAAAACTACTCTTCACCTCCTTCACAATCTTCTGAGCATCTTTAAAGTGATCATACCTAGCTAGGTTCTGCTAGAAGCAAAAGATAACAGTAAGCCTCCGGATGAAACATAGGAAAAGAATGCAAAGTTAACACAATATACACTCACCAATAAACGAGCATGAGTAGTGGAATCCTTAAACAAGGGGTACGAAGCTTGATCAGGAATGAAGGCCTTTTGTAGGAGCTCAAAGTGCTGACAAAATCTCTGCCGATAAAAGAGATACATATTGTCATCCAAAACATAATTGACCAATAACTTCTCTAGAGTAAACCAGATGATGGAAGGTGTAGTCTTTTCGCAACCCATATTTACATTTAAAATTTATCAAGTGCACTCGGACAATGTAAAGCAAAATATAAATGAAATACCTCATGCTCAGTATTGAAAGGGGTTGGACTTTGTACCATCACCCCTTCATTCCTCAGAGCAGCAAGCATCTGAAAAAATTGGATTCATTTAACTGTGAATTCAACAATGAAACAAAACATTTATGCTAGGATGGGATTTGAACTACACAACTTAGGTACCCACATAAGATCAAAAAGGAAGAAACCACAATTTCTCACTTTGATTATGTGAAGACATTTCTTAATTGATTAACTAAGCAAAATTACCGTTGCAAGTCCTTCTGCAAGACATATTTGACATTGAAGAAACAAGATTGCAGGTGCAATCCTAATATCCCTCGCCACATCTTTACCAGAATCCCTCTTCTTCTTTCCCTTTCGTTTACCTGATCAACAGATGTACATAATTCATCATCAGATGGTGTTATAAGATCATTAAACATCTGTATAGAGCCCTTCTCTCGATTCATCTATCCAGACAAAAGTTGACGACTAAAGCTATATTTTTCTTTCCTTATCCTACCAAAATAGCACAGAATATGATAATACTTAAAATTAATAAATGTTTCATTTAATCTGCTTGCTACAAGAACAGAGGATTCCAACAGTGACGACAGAAGAATGACAGTCACTAAGTTATCATCAAATTTACTGGTGCCCATGCATATGCTGAATGTATAACTAAAGTTCATTCATCTGAAAACTTCCTTAATGGAATCAAGTTATGGAGTGTCGGCAAAATTACCACTGTCATTGTTCACCGCCATTTTAAGAGACTTTTTCTCTAAAATCTTGATCAGGACAACATAGAGGTACCAATATACCATGCAATATTCACTTTGAGAATATAGCTCCAATTCAAAACCTAAAATGAGAAATCGCGAAGCAATCCAGTACGTTTGCTCCTCCACCCAAACAAGGATGTGCTGGACTACATTCATGCATGTATTCTGTCAAAATCCAATTGCATTTAATGATTAAGTAAGAACTTTGATGTATATATTATATAAAAATAACTCTTAGAGAGCACATACCTCATCATTTGAAGAATTCATGTTTTCCCCCAACTCTTTTCTAAAGGCCATCTCTAGCTATAAGTTCACAAAGAAAAAGATGTAAGTACACTAACCAACAGCACTGAAATCTTTGTTATTTTTCACAGTGAACAGCACTGATAATCAGTTACTATGGAAATTGTAATCACCAGTAAACGACCCAAGTAAAAAGTTAACAAAATTGAAAATATGTGATGTCAAGGCAGCAAAGGAAATAGACCCTATAAGTAGAGATAGTTGGATTTTGAGATCTTCCTCCTAGTGAGCAAGACTGTTATTGACAGATAGTTAAAGAAAACAGCACACTATTAATATATGTTTAGATATATTACTTTGAGGGTTGCATAATCGTGTACATTGTGAATTTACTAAAGATATGTAGAAGAGGATACATATTCAAAATCTGTATCACTTATTCAACACAAAGCCCATATACAACGTGACTTATTCCTTGATCTCATTGGAGGTATGCGCTTTACAAGATGTTCACTTCAGAAACAGGGGTCATTTGAGCATTGAGAAAGTAGGAAATAGAAAACATATAGAAAGTTTTTCTTTTAAAGATACGTGACATACCTGTATGTAAACAACACGCCAATCTTGTAAAATCTTTCCAAGCTTACGCCTTTGCCATGCACTATTTGTACATAAAATTTTCAGCAAGTTGATTACTAACTGCAATATATAATGATTCACATGTTAGACGAAGCACCCAGAGAGATGTATAATACATTATTAAACAGCTAAATATCATATAATAGCATCATATCCTTTGATGCCCCCATTCAGAACAAAATATCTCAAATATTCTGTAGAATTCAAACTATGATCACCCAAAGAAAAATACAGAAACAGAAAAAGGCATATAATATTCCATATGTAATAATTGGCTTCACCTGTCCCAGGTGAACAATTGACTCATCTTTCTGCATATCATGGTTCCTCAAAGAATTAGGTACAGCGGCAGCTATGGTAATAACACCAAATACAGGATCCTGGCCATAGAGTTTCCCATCTTCAACCAGCAGACGCTGCCAGTACTCATGGTCAATAATTCAGAAAAATAACAAAAAATTTGGAGTAAAGATTAACGATGTAGAATACAATTTGGAGTAAACAAAAAATGCTTCTCACAATGGAATAGATACAGATAAATGTGTCAAAAGCTATGTTACCGAAACCTTTCCTAAAGCCATAATTACAGATACTGTATATACAATAAACAGAAACAAATGAAAGATTGAGTAACCAACCTGAAGATGAGCTCTTGCTACTAAATCAGGCAAAGATTTTTGAAATTCAACCACAAAGTGCAGAACACTTTCTAAAGATGGTTCCAATGGGTAGGAACATATGACATCCAGATCGTGAAGAAGTTTCATAAAATATTCAATAGCCTGGCATCATGAATTTCAAAAAAGAAAAAGAATTAGAACAATGGAAGTAAGGTACACCAACCATCAGTAGCAATTATAGAATACTTACCTTTTTCCAGCTAAGAATTTTTATTGCGCGCGGTGGTGTTGGAGCAGATACTCTACAATTTAAACTAGCATCAAATCCAATTGCTTGGCAACCAGAAGCAGTAGTGCTATCTTCTATACTTCCTTCATGAGTTCCAAGAGAGTTAGATCTAAGGAACTCCGATGAGTTGAGCATGCATTGTAATTCTGATTTGCAGGAGGCTATATGCTTTCTCGCCAGCTCCAAACCTCTCCCTTGAGGACGTCGCATGCAAGTAAGAACGTGATAGAAATGCTGCAAAATAAAGCCGCCAGCTCTATTTAACTTCAACAAGATGGGGTGTACATATCTTTCAGTGCATGCATACATGTTACAGATGATGCAGATGCATTTAAAATATAAAAAACACAGTGTAAGACCTTACGAAAACGTAAGCGGCATAACAAAGCCTTGCAGTAGGCTTCCTCCAATTCAAGATTATTTTGCAGTGGCAGAAAGTCTGCAAACAAATAACATAGCTGGTATATGAAACAAGAGTAGTTTTGTGAAATGTTTAAACATACATGCAGTCTGCAAAGGTAGCAACAGCTACACAAAACAAGCCACACTGCAGATAAAAACGTAACGGTAGGAAACAAAGAGGCAATCATTGCAATAAAATAAAACAGAGCTCACAATGAATACAAATAGCAGTATGAAAATTACCATGAAGTATTTTATTGACATAGAAATATAGCATAAATAAGAATGTGAATAGATATCTACCTTCTAACACTCTGCTTTTTGAGGATGGGGCTTTACAAGCACGTAATTGGCGATTAACTGTTTCTTCAACAGCATTTAGAATTGATAAGCACTTATCATCTCCATCCCCATGCAAAGCCAGACCATATGACATTGTAAAGAGGTCTTCTTCCTGGGAACGAAGGGAGCTTGATTAAAATAGATATAAAACCTTTCTTTCACCGCAAGATACTGAAATAACAAGTGGGACTACATTTATAAATGTAATCAATACAATTTCAGATCTAGACTAAAGTCGTTGTCAACCAATCAGTGTTACTGGGATATACAACCGTTCATGTGTAAATTACTGACCACATCAATTTATTTTGTATCAGTTTCTGATTCAACCTTAGGAGGCATAGATATTGATTACTAAGAAACGCCGAACAAAAGCAACTTGAAATCGATGGAAACACTGGAATGGTATAGGAGAAAAGATCTGTTGGAGTACTTTACTTCATGAGTGCGTGCGTCTGATACAACTGAAATGACCGTCTTGCAGGTTACTCGTACGACTTTGCAATAAGAATGCAGTAACGCATGTGAAGATGTCCTATCAGGTCTCATAAGATAGATGCAAGAGAAGACAGTTTGTGCCAATGAATGGCCCTTGTGCCATGTCGCCTGCCATTCAAATGGTTAGATATGGAAACAGAAGCAACAGGATAGACAGTAGCATAAACACAAACAGCTTATGACATGATCGACGTCAGACATACCTGGAATTTCAATTAAATAATGGAATTTAAACAAAAATATAAGAATCTACGAGAGAAGTATAAAATCAATATCATAGCAGATTTCACTGCAAAAAGAGTCCCAAAAGGGAATTTTCACGCGGGGCTGATACAAAGCCAGGAATTCATGTTTCTACCCCGTACCCTTCACATTTTAATTGTAAAAGTAAGATAAACTCGGTGCCTGAAAATAATATGAAAGATAGTACTTTGGATGTCATCAGAGAAGTAATGTCATACCTCACATGCTAGAAGATGGTCCATAATATCAAGAGTGCACTGAACATCCACCGTGCTATCAGAGCTAATAGGAATTGGTGCTGCACCAACCTCAATTGCTTCGTCAACAGAGTAGTATTTACATACAATTCCGGAATCCATCTTTGGGTCCATTATCTAAAAGTAACACAAGAAGAAATCCACAAGTTTGACTCAGGTCCAGAGCATCAATAGCAGCGATGAGATTTATCGCAATGTTACACATACTATTTTAAAGGAAATGCATACAATGTGTTACCTCTAAAGCAGACATGGCGGCGAAAAGATTGAAATTATCTCCATGAATGAGTATACCATCTGGAAGATCTGTCATCAAAGGCCATCGATAACATAAACAAGTGAAATTGAGCACAAAAATCAGTCTAGCATCCAAATAACTTGTTAAACAGCGTTTCCGATATCAGATTATCACACAGGAAGCAAATATTTCACTTTTATACCACACATTCATGTTTCGAATTCTTAATTTCTACACAAGCTTCAGTCACCTAAACACTCCACGATTCATAACCACACGAAAATCCTAGCATTTTCAAATTCCAGATAACATCGAAGCAAGCTAACTTAGAAATTCAAAGCTCATAGCTACATAAAACAGAGTAACATAGAGAATCTGGACACTAAGCTTAGGGTAAAGTGAAACAACCACGACGGACCTTTACACGCGGCGTTGAGGAGCGGCGACACGTCGGCCCATACGGAGTGATCGCCGGAGGGAATGGAGGAGCGTTCCGGTACGGGAAGGTCCACGGTAGCTTCGTCGGCCATCTGTCCCGCCTATTCTCTCTTCTTTCTTCTTTCTTCTTTCTTCTTTCTTCTTCTTCTTCTGGTTTTAGAGAGAGATAGTAGTGGGGTTTTGGTTTGCTTTGGCCACTTGACAAACAGCAGGTGGGTCAATCAGTACGGAGGGCATCCAAACGGGTCGGATCTTGTATTTTTATGGGCTTTCTATTCTAGCATGGGCCTTTATTTTCGCATACAATTGGAAAGGGAAAGCCCTAGTTGGATTAGTATCCATGATTACGTCTGACGTTAGGGTTAGTGATATTCTAATGCTAGTAGGATTAAGTTTTGTTCAAATATAAATAACACTCCCATAGATCGATAATCCCAAAACACAACCAGTGCCGTTTTTGCCCTAAAATGGATTTGCAGGCAAATCATAAAAGAAAGAGGACAGATGAAGGGGAGAATGAAAACAAGAGATCAAGAATGGCGGCATATAAGAGACCAAGAACTGCGGCATTGGAGACCTTTCAGTCAAAAGATGTTGCTCCGGTTGTCATTCTCCGGAGGCAACATGGAGGTAACATGGAAAGTTGGAGGAAAACAAGGAAGATCGACCTTACCAAAGACAGACAAGCAGCGCCTCATGTCCAAGGCTAGTAAGATTCACAGTCATACATCGCCTCATGTCTCACGCCCTCATGTCCAAAGCTCGTAAGATACATGACAAGATTGTTGAGCTGAAACAAAAGAGTAGCGTCAAAAAGAGAAACTGGTTTGGGCTTCCTAATGAGCTTCTAGAGTCGATCTTGAAAAAGCTTATACCTTGTGAATCTGACGTCGTTGGATTCAGGTTGGGTTTGGGAGAGCTTATAAGCTCCTTTGCTTTTAAGCACCAAAGGTTTTGGTGTTTGGTAAGTCCAAAAATAAGATACTTTTTAAAAAAGTATAAAGCGTTTTGAGGGAAAATGAGAAGCTGCAAACATCCACCTTCTACTTATAAGTTAAAAGTCAGCTTATATCTTATAAGCCCAACTGCACCAAACTCAGCCTCAGACATATCCGAGTTTAAAGCGGTTTGTCAATCTTGGAGAGCTGCTGCAAAATCATGTAGCTCATACGTGCCTTTGCCTGTGACTCCATGTCTCTTGCTTCATGGTGGAGAAACAAACAGTTCATTCTTATTTGATCCCAATGGAAAAAAGAGACACTCAATCAAGAACGTACATGTCACGAATGACCATCGCTACTGTCATCATGCCAATTGTGTTGGTTCATCATATGGGTGGATTGTCGTGTTTTACAAAGACGGTGATTTGAAAGGATCGAAATCAAAAGCACATCTCTTCAACCCCATTACAAGATCCAACATTTCAATTCCAGGCGAACTTCCTGACAGGGGCACACCTTATAGGGCTATTATTTCATCCAATCTCTCTTTCAATGAGAACTTTGTTGTGGTAGTGCAATTTGGGGCAATTTGCAACCATGGGGCAAGTTTAGCATATTATAAACATGGAGATGAAGACAAGTCCTGGAAGATATTGTTTTTTTTATGATAAACGTCCAGATTATTATGGTGATAAGGGATTCGTGTTTCATGATGACTTTTTAGTGACATCGGCCGGGACGGTTACCAATGTTTGGGACTTCAAGGAATTCCATCCTTTACATCGAACTATAGAATCTCTATATAGTGCAAAGAATTTTACCTATTTGTTAAAGTCGTCATCAACGGGTGACATCCTACGTCTAACAAGAGAGGAAAACAAAACCTTAAAGCTTCGTGTGGAAAAACTAGATTTACGAGAACCAGGAAAATGAGAGAATCTACAAAGTTTAGGCGACCAAAATTTATTGTTTTTTGGCCGATAGGACGGATGCGGATGGCAACTAATATCATTAACGAACCCGCGTTTCTTAGAACATGAAAAGAACTCCATCTACTTGGATAAAGATGCAACATTGTATAATTATGCAATATAGGACCTTGAAAAAGGAAAAGTAAAGAGTGCTGATGAAGAATGTATGATAAAGCCATTTACTAAAGATGTATGCATTAAAGGTAGTAATGTGTGTGGATTATTCATAATCCATGGTGAAGTACATCGTTTTATTCACTATGTCAATCTGTTTAGCGGTGAATTTTCAAGTGTTGGCGTGCGTCAATCGCTTGAGGAGGAAGTCAGAAGATGAACAAGTATAAAAAACAAGGTTGCACCTAACCCAAATGTGTTGACACACCAATAATTGATTATTTAAAAAATATATATATTTTCACCTCGAACATTGGGTACGTCCATAGCAAGACATAACGTGTCAGGATAACGGGTCGAAACGAGTATTCAAAATCAGACCATGTTTGAATGAAAAGCAAAGGTGGTATCTCAAAAGCTACAAAAAGGGAATAAGAGACTCAGATAAGCAAAAGACTTGTTCGAAAACCTACACATGAGGTATATTTAAAAAAGGAATCTGTAATGGAATGTTCCAACAAATCAGTAGATCACATCAATGACATGTTAGATTCCCAAGAGTTTGACAAGGCAGGGTTGGATTTGGATTTAACACTTAGCGATCATGAGGTGCCACAGATGACGAAAGGAAAGAGCTCCATATGGATTGTAACATGACGTACATCTTGTCATCTAAGTACGTGTTGCTAAGGCTTATGTCATCTCATATCTTCTTAAACATGGATGGACAAGATGAAGAGACTATTCCTATTACAGAGTTGATAGAAAAAGCCAGCACAGAGGTGGAAGGACTTCAAGTGACAACACCACAAATGATAGAAGGAGAGGCTGAATTTAAATGACTATTCATGATATTTAGTAAGTCTTATGTATCAATGATTTAACATCTTAAGTCGTATGTCACAACAGAGAAGGAAGGGATGAAAGTGAACAAAATTTTGGTTAATAATGGTGCAGCTGTAAGTATTATTACAATACAAACAATGGAAGCTCTCAAAATTCCTAAAGAAAGATCATTAGCAGTGACATGAAAGTGAAGAGCTTTACTATGAATGTCACTAAAACTCTCGGAGTTTTGACCTTAGTTTTGGGAGGTCATTCGCACCATTTTAAAAG
The DNA here is from genome assembly GCA_951800085.1 of Comarum palustre. NCBI lineage: Eukaryota > Viridiplantae > Streptophyta > Magnoliopsida > Rosales > Rosaceae > Comarum > Comarum palustre. Next base: position 1,169,256 of record OX637588.1, on the reverse strand, counting down.
GGATTCTTTGGCTATTCGCTTCGTCAATTCTTCAAGTACATATATTGTACTACATTCTCAAGCTAAGAACCGATCATAATCATTATCCGAGCATGGTATAAATCGTGTCTAAAGTTGGCCTCCTGAGTAGCAACTTTTTGATAGTTTTTTCTGGGGTTGGCTTCTTAGTCGTCTTGGAAGTTCTTTTTGATGGAATTGGTTCGTCTTAGAGGCTATGATGCTGAAGAACAATATTTATTTCATTAAATAACTAGTAAGTGGTTTGTTCGAGCTCTCCTTATTCATCTAAAGTTTGCTTCATCGAATACAAGTCTGTCTTAAGGTTAAGTTTTCTTGGCTTATTGTTATCAATTATCATTAAGATCAATGTATGTGGTCTTTTTTCCATGTCCAATTAAACATGGAGGGCTTCTCTACGTTGAAGTGTTCAGCAGAAGCTTAAGGTCATGTTCTTATCAAACTACTGTTCATTGTCATTGAAGCTTCAAGAGTCAAGACCTACATCTGAGATTTGTGTTTGTTAGTTGAGCCAGTAAGTGGCTTATGTCAGTACGAGTGATGCATGATGACTATAATTCTTTCAGTCAAGACGTATGGCTTCTCCTTCAATACCTGGGGGGCTATGTTTGGGCCAAAATAATATTTCTTGGCAAATGTCCATGATTCGAGCTCATTGGACCGATACCTGTGCTCAAATATATGTATAGTATTTTTTCTTTTCTTTGGGGTCATGCGTGACACAATTTGGAAATTGCAGGGATCTGTTTCATAATCTTTTTGGAAGATTTCTTCCCTAATTGATTTAGAGAATTTGATTTACCTTGATCCGCAAGGAATGACAAACCCTAATCTACTATATAAGGGGTCGATGGTAAATAGAGATGACACATATCAACTTACAAACAACCTTGCAACACTGCAAAACAAATCTTCATTGGAGCACCTCTACCAAAAAGACTCACAGGGTCTTATTCCATCAAAGCCTTATCATGAGCACTTCCCGTAACTACCTCACAAAGCCTCATAGCGAGCAAAAGTCCACCATAAGTTCATAAAGACTTATGAACAGAAATCTTAGGTGAACGCCCTGTTATCCTGATATAGCTTTATTCAACCACACCGGCTCGAGTAAGAACCGTCCACTTTACGTTAAGTGAAGAAAAATCGTATCTGCTCCTCGGCTAGGTCTGAGAAAGAACCTGAGTGCCGCATTGATCAACGCGAGTATGTCAGTCGCTTGAGGAGGAAGTTAGAAGGCGAACAAGCACAGAGAACAAGGTTGCACCTAACCTAAAGGTGCTGACATGCCAAGAGCTGATTGTTTGAAGAAAATGCGTTTTCACCTCGAACATGAGAGTCAACTTTATGGCTTTTAATCAGTTGGTGGTTTGTAAAAAGACTAATGTTTTATATGTGGCAACTAATGTCATTAACGAACCCGAGTTGAGAATTGATAATGAAACATTGGATGACAGAACATGGAATAAATATGCAAGATAGGACATTGAAAAAAGAAAAGTAAAGAACATGGGTGAAGTTACGATAATGTCATTTAGTGAAGATGTGCTGGGACCTTAATTTGTGGATCATTCCTAATCCATGGTGAAGTACATCGTTTTTATTATTCACTATGTTAATTGAAATTATTCACATCCAAGTTTTGCACTGCTGAACATCAATTCGATCTGAATTATTACAATTTTGCTGCTGTAAAAATACGCTTAATATACTTGTTTGGCACCGGGAGAAACTGAGTTGTGGATTGTAGGTTATTGTATTTTAACTATTTTTTCTCTTTTTGTTTTTTGATTGAAGCTTATTGTATTGTGTTGTTGCTACTCATTTGATTACCCGGATATATCTGTTGCAACGTTGTCAATAACAGTCTTAGTAAACCAGCAATGTGGTTCCTATACATAAGTTTGGATGATCTTCTACATGTTTTGCACTCGGAAAGAAAGTAACAAACCTGCTGCTGAATGACAAAGAAATCACAAAGCACCAACAGCCGAACGAAACTCATATTAGATGTGATAACTTCAGGTTAAGCCTTCTGATCCAAACCGAGTGGAGCACCATATGAATCGCATCAAAGGGTTTCGCAGGCCGGTTGATCTCAAAATGCCTTCTCACTTTCATCACCCTCTTCTGCATCTTCAAGTACTGTTTATCTGAAACTCCCTTCAAGATGGACTTGATTTCTGGTATTCTACTCGACGGAATGAAAATTGAAAACTTGCTCCAATCGAACACATCGTTAAAAGGCAATGCAAATTTGTCTGAAATGATCATCGGGACACATCCTGCTTGAAGCGATTCAATAATCCTAGGACTCGCTACTTCCCATCCGCTAGGGCACAAGCAAAACTTGCTTTGTTCCATCATCTTATTGTAGTTGGGGACCTTCTCGTACACCTGAATCTCATCGTCTTTATTTTCCCAGTTTTCTAAAAGCATCGGCCTTATGTCTCCATGAGCTTTACCACCAGCGAAAAAGCCGAGTATTGAGCGGTTGCTAGGGGGTTGACCAAGGGTAAAAGAGTTGAGCTTCTCTTTGTCTAAAATGTTGTATTCTGGTACAGAAATATCTCTCACCGGTTTGAATCCTTCAGAGGTGTTGGCATTGCATAGTATTCTCATGAAATTCGCATAGAGCTCAGGATCACCTTGAGTAACTCCTGGTGGCTGAGAGTATATGTATGTATATATATATATATATATATATATATATGTGTGTGTGTGTGTGTGTGTGTGTGTGTATAAGAAAAATGAATCGAAAACTAAGGTAATTGCATGCCTAACGATTTTCAAACATATAATGGTTGGCAAGCATCATATAAGAGCTAAGGATGAACGATTTCATTCATTAAGCAGAATGCAAATATACATGTCCTTCAAATTTGTGGACATTTAATCAAAAGTCTAGAAAAAATGGAGGTTGATTTGTACTCACACAATCATGACAAGAGAGCATGAAGTGATCGGCGCCTTTGCTTCTATTCCAATGCGGGTACCTGTCCGCTATGAGATTGACGTAATCTTTGACGACTCGTACCATTCGACGACGATGTTAGTCGGTGACCGGCATGTAGATATACTTGACTATGTTAACCACACTTACAGGTATGAAATATGCATGAGCCTCATCATGATGCTTAGCCATGAAGGGGCTTCTCCCATTTCCCATTTCGTCGATAAAATGACCTTCGATGGAGTATATGCAATCCATTGGCCCGACATGGATCAAGGGAAGTTATCCTTCTTTGTATGTCCATATTTTGAACCTCTTTACCATCTCGATATGACTCCTGAGAGTTGAATGTGAATCGAATGTGAGGACCAATTTGTTGTTTCATAAAAAAATCCACGTAATTTCAAAACAAAATTGTGACCAGAATCCGATTATAAGTACATTTTGATTTTAAATTTTAATTGCAAAATGATCGGAGATGAAAGGTTGAAAGTACTAAACTGATGAAACGCGTAAGCATTCGTGTATATGTTTCCCCTCGGAATGTATGACTCTTCTTTATCCGACGTATAATTCCGACTCCGGGCTGCTTTGTGTATAGCTGCTCGTGCTTCAGTCAGACCGTCTTCCTTCTCTAACACACTCTTTTCTCTCTAAACAAACCAAAACAAAACAACAATATTAAGAAAAAGAGAGTGACACTTTCTCGATCTATATATTATAGGGTCGTATTTCAACTGTGAAAAACAAATCGCAGAAAGAACTACTAGCTATATCAAAGAAAATAAAGGTATTATCGTTGCCAAGAAACAAGAAGAAGATGCATCATGATGTTAAGTTATGCCTGAAGACTGAAATGCATAATTACTGTAGTTAAGATCGTTTCACAATGAATCACAAATACAATATACTGTATAAATCAAAATCACGTATGAAGCAAAAGATGATTACCATATCTGTTAGGATCGTTGGGAATACCATTCATGGAAGTCATCCTTGAGAGTAGCACAGCAACACAATCTGCAATATCACAAAAACAGCACCAAGGAAAATCTTCTATGCTATACTACGTTTCTCACAGAATGAGACTGTTTGATCTGAATGAATTGTGTGTAGCTAGCATAGGGACTTTCTACTGGTATATATAGAGGCCTAGAAAACAAACTCGTTCTCATCCCATAAAGAGTTCGAGTTTTACTTAACGTTTATTAATACAAGTCTTTAGGTTTATCTCAAAAACTTAATGTTGATAGGTTAATCAACTTGATAAGTCTCCAACTTCTAATGAGAGACATATACCTCAATAGATAACAAGATAGAGTTTATATTTATGTTTCTACTAATTATATTCAAGTTATCAAACACTATTTATTTAAACAAGGATAATGTAGAGTCCAAATTGTTTTCCAACAATCTCCCACTTGGACCAAGTTATCATTGTGTATAGTATTTGAGCTGCAATGAATTATATTAGTTCTATAGTGCGCATTGAAACATAAGAACAACTCAAACTTATCCAGCTTGGTCAATATGCAGAATTGATGCAGAACCTAAGATTGAATTTAATCATATGACCAAATCAATTGAAGATCACTAACAACAACGTTGCACATCACATAAGCATAGTAAGATAAACAGAAGAGCAAAAAATAAATTATGTCTACCTTGATTTTATTTGCTCAAGTCCTCTGAATGATTTTGAATAATTCAAAATCTTGTCAGCAAGTTTGTAAAAGAGTGAACCTGTCCTTGCTATCCTTAATCTGCATAATGGTTCACTTCTTTGCATGTTTACACAATTATATACATATAATCATTCATAAGATGTATATTTGAAAATATGACTTTTATTGATGAATCATGAAATACAATGAGATGTTCCTAATTCTGAAAAGAAATCTACTGAAGAGAACTAAAATCCTAAAAATGAAAAGGTGACTCCCACATAACTCAAGCATCTAAATCTGAGAGAATTTCCAGATTTTCAACATGTCTCTGAAAACATTCAACTGATAAAGGTTTAGTGAATGGATCTGCAAGTTGATTTTTTGTATCAACATTGAGTACTTCTATGTCACCAAGTTCAACCCTTTGTCTCACACTATAGTACTTAAGGTCTAAATGCTTGGAATTATTTGATCTTTTGCTGTTCTTGGCAAAAAAGACAGCTGCCTCATTGTCACAGAACATCTTAAGTGCTCCCTGAACTAAAAATTTTAGAGCATCAATCTGTATCAAAAAATTCCTAATCCATAAGCCTTCACAGACCCCTTCATACATGGCTATGGACTCAGCTTGCATTGTGGAGGTGGTGATTAATTTTTGTTTCATGGTTCTCCATGTCATAGCACCTCCTGCAAGCATAAATACATAGCCGTTTGTTGACTTCATGTCATTAGGATATTCTCCTGCAAAATCTGAATCAGTGTATCCTACTAACTCAAGTTTTTCAACTTTTCTGTAAACTAGCATGTGAGACTTAGTTCTCTGTAGATATCTTAAGACTTTCTTACCTGCAACCCAATGCTCATGAGTAGGATTAGATTGATACCTAGATAGAATTCCTACGGCAAAAGCTAAGTCAGGTCTGGTGCAGACCTGCGCATACATCAAGTTGCCAATTAACCCAGCATAAGGCCTGCTGTCCATAACTTTGTCACCTTCAATCTTCCCCCCATTTTTAGTGATTTTAGATAGCTTGTCACCTTTAGACATAGGAACTAGACCAGGATTACAGGTTGCCATATTGAAACGTTTCAGAACCTTACAAATGTAAGCATTCTGAGATAAGCCTAAGGTTCCAAGTTTCATGTTCCTCTTAATTTCAATTCCCAGAACATAATGGGCTTCACCTAGATCCCTCATATCAAAACTGCTAGATAGAAAGGCTTTTGTAGCATTTAGCAACTTCATATCAGTGCTAGCTAAAAGAATGTCATCAACATACAATATGAGAAAAATAAAATTTTTCCCAACTGTCTTTAGGTATACACACTCATCAACTGTATTTTCTATAAAACCAAAAGATGAAATAACTGAATCAAACTTCTTGTGCCACTGCCTAGAAGCTTGCTTAAGTCCATAAATTGATCTTTGAAGTTTGCATACATAGTTTTCCTTTCCAGGTTCTAAAAAAACCCTCAGGTTGTTTCATATAGATTTCTTCTTCTAATTCTCCATTAAGAAATGCAGTTTTAACGTCCATTTGATGAAGTTCCATATTAAAATGAGCTACTAGAGCCATGATAATTCTGAATGAATCTTTAGTGGACACAGGAGAAAAAGTTTCATTATAATCTATTCCTTCCTTTTGTGTGAATCCTTTAGCTACAAGTCTAGCTTTATGTCTTTCAATATTTCCAGCTTCATCTCGTTTTGATTTGAAAACCCATTTGCAACCTATGACTTTATGTTGTGGAGCTGGTTTGACCAGTGTCCACACTTTATTTTGTCTTATAGACATTAATTCAGCTTCCATGGCCAGCTGCCATTGTTGATGATTTTCACTTTCAACAGCTTGTCTGTAGGTTTTTGGATCATCTTCTTCTGCAAGAAGCTTATCCGTTTCTTGCAAATAGACAATGTAGTCACTGTTTTCATCATAGGTGGGTTTTCTTTGTCTTTGGGATCTTCTAATTTCTGGTTGTTCTGTAATTTCTGGTTGTTCTTGCTCTATGTTTTCAGTGTTTTCAACTGCAACATGATCATTTTCTGCAGGCTCCATTAAAATTGGTTTTTGATCTATGTTTTGAGTTTGCATATTTACTGTAGTTGTGTTTTGGTTATGCAGTAAGGGTAGATAAGCTTCTAATGTTTCATCACTTGAGATTTCCTCAAAATCTGAAGAGAGATCTTCAAAAATTGAGTTGTATATAGTCTCATCTAGGAATTTTGCTTGACCTGTTTCAAAAATCCTTAGTGAATGTTTAGCTGCATAAAACTTATAACCCTTTGATTTTTCACAATACCCTATAAAATTGCAACTCACTGTTTTGGACCCTAACTTTTCAGTTAAAACATTTGGTATTTTAGCTTCAGCCTTGCATCCCCATACATGTAAGTGATGCAGGCTTGGCTTTCTGCCACACCAGATCTCAAATGGTGTTGTTTCTACAGCCTTGCTGGGTGTTCTATTGCAAATGTAATTTGCAGTTCTTAAGGCTTCACCCCACAAGAATCTTGGCAGACCTGAGGTGCACATCATGCTCCTCACCATATTTAGGAATGTTCTATTTTTTCTTTCTGCTACTCCATTTTGTTTGGGATTACAAGGGTTAGTGTACTGGGCCTTAGAGCATATGCACCCGTTTTAGGGCTTGCTCATCCTCAAAATAGGAGGAGCAAGCACTATTTGAGCACCTCCTATTACTATTTGAGTAATAGGAGGTGCAGTGCAGTGTTTTCGTGCAGCGGTAGGAAAAAATAGCACCTCCTATTACTATTCATCGACTTAAAAAAAATCAGGATAAGATTTCCGGTAAGATTTCCAACCAATCACTAGTCGACATGTGTCGGCTCCACGTGTCGTTGTCGTTGAAAAAATTGGATAAGATTCCTGGTGAGATTTCCGGCCAATGAGTATATGATACGTGTCATTATCTTCAAACATCAGATGATCCAGAATTAGCTATATATATACGGCTCCTTGTATACTCACTCACACCATCTACAAATCACTTGTCATTCTATCCGAAAACATTCCCAAATTTAGATAAGATGAATCCCTTCACTTTCGACAATTTTTTCAGGAGAAGGCGACAGCAACGCCGGCGAAATGCCGAAATTGCTAATGCCTTCATCACTGAAGCTGTCACGGTTGATGCAATGGTTGATGATGAGCCACCTCGCCGCCGTCAAAATGTAGAAAGGTTGCGGGAGTTGAGGGGACATAATCTTATGGAAGATTACTTCATCGAACGCCCTGTCTTCGATGAGCAAGTCTTTCGTCGGAGGTACCGTATGAGCATGAATTTATTCAACCGTATAATGACGGATCTCTGCAACCATGACGAATTTTGGCGTCAAAGATCAGATGCTGCCGGAGTGGTCGGACTTCTTCCACAACAAAAGATGACCGGCGCTCTTCGAATTTTGGCGTACGGCTCAGCCGCAGATCAGTGTGCTGAAATCACAAGGATGGGTGAATCTACAACACTAGAATGCATGAAGAAGTGGTGCATCCAAGTGTGCGAGCTTTATGGTGATACTTACCTCCGTGCTCCAAATGCAGTAGACATAACTCGACTTCTAAGGAGGGCCAATCATCGGGGATTTCCTGGTATGATCGGAAGCATAGACTGCATGCACTGGGAATGGAAGAACTGCCCTACAGCTTGGCAAGGGGCATTCTCGGGGCGAAAGAAGCGTCCCACTATTATTTTAGAGGCGGTGGCCTCATATGACACGTGGATATGGCACAGCTTCTTCGGGGTACCTGGAGCACAAAATGATGTGAATGTGCTCCACCAATCTGATATATTTGATTTGCTCCTTGCCGGAAAATCCCCAATTGCGAGGTATAAAGTCAACGGTATGACGTACCACAACACTTATTATCTAGCTGACGGAATATATCCGAGGTACTCCTCGTTTGTCAAAACCATTTCCAATCCTCAAGAGCTGCCACAGAAGTTGTTCGCCAAGAAACAAGAGGCATACCGTAAAGATGTAGAGAGATGCTTCGGCATCTTGCAATCTCGTTGGGGAATCATTCGTCATGCAGCGAGGTGTCACCACCAATCGACGTTGAAGAGCATTATGTTGGCTTGCATCATAATGCATAACATGATTGTTGAGGAAGAATTTGTGGAGGAAGAGTTTGAGGAGACTGTAGAAGAAGATCTACAGAACCCATCAAGTGCTTTCACAGTTTATGATGGGCCAGTGGATGAACATGGTAATCGAATTCCATTTGAGCCAGTTGGAAGAGGTGGACCGTATAATGAAGAACGGTTTCGGGACCGCTTTGTGGATCTTCAATCTTCTTATATCCATGGAGAGCTTCAGAATGACTTAGTTAAGCACAATTGGTTTATTGAGACCGGTGAACGACTCTAAATATGTTGTGCTATTTTTATTTCTATGCTTTGTCTGTGTGTTTGAATGTTGTGTGTTTGCATTATATGTTGTTTGATTTGACGGAATAAAGGTGTCGACACGAGTTCACCGATGTCTTCGAAATATTTTTGTGCGTTAAGCATCTGACGTTGAGTACTCAGCATGTTTCTCTCTTTAAGCAGAACAAACCATAGCTTATTGAGATCATCCCAAGACTTCAGACGCAGTTCAGATGCCTTCCAACTTCGACCTAATAGCAATTGAAGAATCAAACATTGTAATAGATGAAATATATATCACTGAATCAATACCAAACAGAATTGTGAAATACATTGAATGGCATGACATCAGAGAGTAAATATTAGCAGTTGAAATTATGCAAATGTCATGGATAGTTACAAACAAATTTCTTCACGCACTGGTACAGCCAACGTTCAAGCAAGTTTTTAAGATTACTGAATGAGATCATCCAAGTAATACACAGTTCAATCCCTAGTTTCGCTGCAGCCAAAATCCTTCTTTGGGTGAAACCATATAGCATTGATATGATAATCACTGAACAATCGAAGTAATTGATCTTTCCCTACTGCAACTTCTATTCCCTTGGAAGTTTGAAATAATAGAAAAACTGAACCTTCTCTGTATTGTAGCTCAAATTGGTAACGATTCTACTCAAATAACATTTAACCAGAAAACAAAGTCAGGAATACAGTGACAAAAGAATCCTTGACATCAACAATGATCAGCAGTTATTGAACTAATAACCCACATGATATACCTTCACCTTCTAAAGCTCTAACTCTAGATTATACAGATACCATGTAAATTGTGCAGGTCAGCAAAATGCATACTACCAACTGTACAATTTATGGATCATTTTGCAACCACAAGACTGAAATTGTAGTTCTGCATACTGCCAACCTTACATGATTGAGATAATAATAGTCACGAAATGAATGCAACTCAAACATGCAGTTATTTTCTGATGCACAATTCAACCATAATCCAAGTCATCTTAAAGTCTCTGCATTCTTAACCTCAAAAAAAAAGTCTTTGCATTCATATACCACCCTATGTGAAAAGCAAGACTAATTACCCTCGCCTTAAACCTAGAATTTATTGAACTGATTCTCGCCAAGCATACAATCCAATTTCCCTAGTTCCTAAAAGCACCAAACAAAACAACTACGGAAACGAAAAGCAATGTACCATATACAGGCTTTTCATCATCAGGATTCCTATCTTTTTCAAACAAATCATGAAGCGGGTTATGGGCCGTCGTCGTGGACATAGAAGCAGCACCAGAACCTTCTGATTTCGCTGCAACAAACAATGTTCGCCGGAAATACCTGGACAACATCATCAGCGGTAATCTGAGCACAAACAATGCAGCAATGTCAGAACAACAAATACGAAACCAAGCAAAAATCTTTATAATTACGCTACAGAACTCATCCTAAGCATGTTTAAACCAAAAAGACGAAGACCCAATTGGGTGATTTTCACTTGGGCATTTTCACAAACATGTAGAGTGCAGGTTATAAAGCGAACAACGAAACAGAGCATACAGGTGAATAGCTACTGAGAAACAACACGGAATATTGAGAGAAGGAAGAAATGAGGGAAAAGGAGAGGAAGCACGAGCGTCGGAGTCGCTTGGGCCGGTTGCGAGATGGAAGGACGCGCCTCATCACGCGCCCCGGGGGATTAACAGGTGGCCGTCGTCGTCACCCACGTGTGTGGGCTCCACCGGGACTGCTCGAGCAGCAGCTCGAGCAAGAACTGCTCGTGCTCGCGCTCGACCTCCCCGTCAACGATCGGTCGCCGGCCTCCACCTCCCCCGCTGCACGCTCGATTCTCGCTTGCTCGTGCTATTTTCCGGCTGGCCCACCCGAAATCTCGGCTGCTCGTGCTCAAATCCGCCTCCGCTGCGGATGCTCTTAATGCCATGTTCCTGAAGGTATAAAGCAAAAGGTCCCTTTTGCTGGTCTGCCTCAGTGTATTTTCCAAAGTATTCCCCTCCCCTATCAGATCTTACTGTTTTGATTTTTCTTTCAAGCTGTAACTCCACTTCAGATTTGTAGATTTTAAAGGCTTGGAGTGCTTGTGATTTTTCTATATTAAATAGATATAGCAGTATCTTGAACAATCATCTGTAAATGTTATGAAGTATGTGTTTCCACATATAGTTTTATGTTTAAAAGGTCCACATATATCAGTGTGTATAAGTTCTAAGAGATTTTGACTTTTTACTGCAGTTTTGTTGTGTTTGTTAGCCAATTTTCCCTTATAACATTCCACACAATCATTTAGATCATGAAAGTTTAGTTCATGTAGAGTCTTATTCTTTATCAGTGTTTTGAGTCTATCCTTAGAAATATGTCCTAATCTTCTATGCCATAAAAATGCAGACTTATTATCATATATTGATCTTTTAACACCAACAGTAGTATTAGACTTAAGTGAGTTTTCATTATTTTCAATTAACATAATATCTTGTTTTGCAACAGAACAGTTTAATTGTAAATAATCATTAACAAAAACACCACATCCAAGAAATTCTGAACCTTGAAAAATTTGTAATCCATCATGATCAATAATAAGTTTACATTTCAACTTAATTAGCAAAGAAACTGAAAGCAAATTCCTTTTAAGGGAAGGGATAAAGAAAACATTTTCCAGAAAAAGACTTTTTATTTGAACCTAAATCCAACTATAGAGAGCTAATGGCTTTAACAGCCACCTTCATGCCATTTGCCATGCATACTGTATTCTCATGCCTCTGAGGTGTTCTCCTCTTTAGCAAACCCTGCATTGAGTTGGTTATATGAATTGGTGAGCCTGAATCCAACCAAAAGGTGTTTGCTTTTACATTTATGAAGTTCACTTCTAGAGTAAATGCAGTTTTATTAAACAAAGAAACAGAATAATAACCAGAAAAACAGCTTAAATCATTTAGAGAGTTATAGGCCGTACCCTTTTTCTCCATCCACTTCTTGAATCCATCGCATCTAACTCTTCAGGTTGCTCTTCATTAAAACACATATCCATGTTATTCATGGACATGTAGAAATCGACCTCATTCTTCCATTTCTAAAAATTAAGCCGAGTAAGGACATGAACCTATCCTACTGTCAGCACATCACCTCCTATCATGATAGAAATCAATGCAGATGAGTTTCAAAGTCATATGAGTATATAATGTGTAAACTGCAGTATATGTATCAGTCCATATAGGTAAACATTTAAGTCTAACTACTGAAACATATCTTAAGTGTCCCATGAAGTTTATACTAGATAATACCTTTATGGCATAAAATCCAATATCTGTAATTTCTAAAATGTATTATCATGGTCATGTAATGTCAGATGTATATTGAAAACAGTCAATATCTTTGGACAAAGAAAAGTCCCAATATACCAAGAGTGAAAATACAGATCATGTAAGACACTGTTACTTGAATCAAGGTTGTACCAGAAAATGTCTCTTTGGAGACCACAAGACAATACAACTTTATAAACAACAACACAAGCTTTGATTCTTCTACAGTTCTCTAAATATGATAGTAAAAGTTACTTTGTGCAACAAAATTAATACCATATGAAGAGTTTTATGAATCAATGAAGTTTAGATTTAGGCTTCAATTATCATAAACAAAACTTCTTATGAACACAGTAATAAGATCACTGAATGTAATTTTGGGAGTTTCATTCATTTATGTATTCTGCAGCTGTGTTCATATGCAGTGAATATATATGGCAGTTGAACACACTTTCATAGTTGCATACAAGAATAAGTTCACTTAGCAATTGAAAAGGTTTAGCCATTCAACATCGGTGAAAACATATATATCACAGAAATTCAGCATGCTGTATTTAAACATACAAAACTTCCATTTAAGTTACTGTATACAGAAATATACATGTAGGCATATGAACTCAGCATATAAACTCAGCAGTTTGATCAGTATGCATATCAAATCAAGGTTTATTTGTTCAGTTCATATATATTATGTTCTAACTGTGATTGAGATATATATGTATGCGAAATCAAAATATTTGACTATAGCAGTTGAATATTGCATTCCTATCAATCACAGTATCACTGAATTCATAATAAGAACTTAATTTAGTTTTCCACCTTGCCCCAAGCATAAGATATCTGCAAAAGTTAGCGGAAGCAGAACAAAATCTCACAGCCAAAAGGTCCTAAAAATAACATTCTGAAATTTCTGGGTTTGGGATCGAAATCCCTTGTGAGATGATAAATCAGTCATGTAGTTGTACACAATATGCATCATTGGGTAGTTTTATTCATATCAATTGATCAATCAACATAAAAGATCAAAAACATTACATTTAGTTCATTAGAATTCAGTTCGAACATGCATATCAATCCGTCTGTATCCATATCTGTTTTTCATAGTTTCAGAAACAATTTCTTCGATTTAACAGGTTATGTATGTGAACATTTTACAACAAACATCATGTCGATATCATCACACATATCAGATCAAATTCATCAGAAAAGGAATCGGTGTCAGACGAAGAACGAAGAACAGCAAAATCAATTTCAACAGATCGAACACACATCCCATCATACCCAGTTTAATTGATATAGGCATATGAAAATAGAATCACCATAGAGTCAAAACACATAATCAAGATTCATATTTCTTGTCTTCAATCACAGTTTCAATCAATCAACCAAAAACGAGAAACTCAGACTTACCTCGGCGTCTCCCTCATCCATCTGCAGTCAAAGATTAACAGAAGAAAACAGAAAGCACACGCCCAAACGAATCGAAATCCGATTTCAAGGTTTTCTGGGTTTTGTGGGAAGATTGAAGAAAAACGCAGAAGAAGGAATATGGCAGAAGAAAAGAGCAGAATTACCTTGGCGTCTCCCTCATCCATCAGCAGTCAAAGATTTAGCGGAAGTAACAAAAGACACACACCCAACAATTGAAAACCGATTTTAAGGTTTTTCTGGGTTTGAATCCCATCTGAGGTGATGAACCTCATATGCAGAGCGATATCGAAGAAATAGGGAAAAAACAGAAGAACACGCGAAAAAACTGAACGAAAAGGAGACCGGTTTTATAGGTCGCCTCTTTTTTCTTTTTTTTTACACTGTAGCCGAAAATTAAAAGTAAAATTCGATTAATTTTCTGATTTTAAGGTTTTGATCGATTTGTGAAAATTGTGAAGGTTCTTGCTCTGATACCAATTGTTAAGTTATGCCTGAAGACTGAAATGCATAATTACTGTAGTTAAGATCGTTTCACAATGAATCACAAATACAATATACTGTATAAACCAAAATCACGTATGAAGCAAAAGATGATTACCATATCTGTTAGGATCGTTGGGAATACCATTCATGGAAGTCATCCTTGAGAGTAGCACAGCAACACAATCTGCAATATCACAAAAACAGCACCAAGGAAAATCTTCTATGCTATACTACGTTTCTCACAGAATGGGACTGTTTGATCTGAATGAATTGTGTGTAGCTAGCATAGGGACTTTCTACTGGTATATATAGAGGCCTAGAAAACAAACTCGTTCTCATCCCATAAAGAGTTCGAGTTTTACTTAACGTTTATTAATACAAGTCTTTAGGTTTATCTCAAAAACTTAATGTTGATAGGTTAATCAACTTGATAAGTCTCCAACTTCTAATGAGAGACATATACCTCAATAGATAACAAGATAGAGTTTATATTTATGTTTCTACTAATTATATTCAAGTTATCAAACATTATTTATTTAAACAAGGATAATGTAGAGTCCAAATTGTTTTCCAACACATGAGTCATACCTTTTTGATCGGAACCATCGGTGGAGGGCTGCCATGTTGCGGAGTCTGTATAAAAACCTCCGGTGTGGAATCCAGCTGTATAAAAACCTCCGGTGTTGCTACCGAGAATGTAAAACAACTTGAGGTAGTGAAACATCTCTTCTAGGTTCAAACCCTTCTGAGGTGTTTGCATTGCATAGTACTCTAATAAAGTTCTTGTAAAACTCCGATTGACTTTCTGAAATTTTCCGTTCCTGGCTATGCATGAATTCTCAGATTTATTTTGGTTGCTAACAGTTCGACATTTTAATAAAAATGAGATAAAAACTAGAGACTATAACAATTTTCTCGAATTTTCGACAAACATTGAGCCAACAAGCACCTTCATGATCATGATTCATGCAGGTGTGTATTGGATAACACCATAAGATTGAGATTAACAAAAGGACTAACACCAACAAGATTAACAAATGAGGCAACGTACCCAGTCATGACATGCAACCATAAAATGGTCAGCACCATTGGTTCTATTCCAGTACGGGTACTTATGTGCCACAACGTTTATGTAGTCCATGACAATCCGTTGAGTCGATCCGGGTAGTAGTTCTCTGCAGTGATGATAGGCTCGTGTACATATTCGACGATGAAGGCAACACTAACGGGGAGAAAAAACATGTGTGCCTCATCAGGATGTGTAACCCTAATTGGACTCACCTCCCTCTCTATTTCGTTTATGAAATATCCTTCAATGCCATATTTCCTCCTTATCATATAGAAATGTATAGAGATGTAGAGTATATAGAAACGTATAGTGATGTAGATGTAAAGGTTCTGTATATGTTGATATGTCTGAATAGCTCTTACATATATACTATGACGATGAAACTATTCTAGGAATGTATCAAATCTAATTAACTAAATGTAATTCTGATCCAACAATCACTCTAATTGCTAAAATCATTCCTTTGATACAATAATCATAGAAACTGATTTCCTTCTTTTAATATATCATCGGACCCAAATGCATCAATGGACGTTCTCCTTCCTTGTAGCTCCACACCCTGAACCTCTTCATCATCTCTATGTGGCTCCTTCAGATCATAATCATAGTTAGCAGCTGCACTTATAGCACTATAAAAAGATAGAAAGATATTGATTCATGTATTTAGTTTCGATCCTTAACTGGTGAAATGCATAAGGATTTTTGTAAATGCTTCCTCTCGGGATAAAGTCTCTTCCTTCTCCGATGTATAGTTTTTGAACCGAATTGCATTGAGTATTGATGTTCTAGTTTCAGCTAAACCTTCTTCAATTCTCTCTAAGCTAGTCTTTCGGCCTGGTCAGAAATGTGAATATGTATTAAGAATTTACGACAAGGTATACAGTTCGTATCTTAAATATCATCCCACAAGCTGATGAACTAATGCATGGAAGAAAAGCACTACTAATTACGTACTTAAATGGAATTGTTGCTCACTTTGGTACCATTAACGTCGTGCCTATTCCTACGAATTCGATGCCTGAAGATTGTGTTAAATACATCGTCTAAACAAACTTGCGGTGGGGTTAGTGTGATGTTGCTGTGATATGGATTGATGAATCATGAATGGTATGCTAGTGAGGAAAGAAAGGAAGGGAATACTGGTGAGATCGTTTTTGGTCAGTAAAGGTGTAAATATCAGGTGGAGGAGAAGAAGAAAAGACAATATAGTTAACAAATATAGTGCGGGGTATCGAAAGCTTCTGGTCATGGCTAACTTGGCTGTTCAGCTCCGACCCCCCAATATCCATATCAAACATATCTTTTTATAGCTAGCTTGTTGCATATAGCTAGCTCTACGAAGCGAGAGTGGATGAGGAAGAAGATGGGATGATGATCACAATGTGATTAAGCAGAAGCTAGCTAGCTGCATCGATCTGATGGATATCCCGCCTTTGGTGGAGGAGAGAAAAATAGGAATGTTTCATTGGTCAAAACTTAAAAGAAATAAAATAGATGTAGGAGAGACAATTTAGGAAATTGGATGGAAAGCAAAGCCATAATTAAGTCATTCATGCATGGCCGCTGATATAATTGTGTGTGTTGGCTATAAAAGCTGTAAGCTGATAACTTCATTCAAAGACAAGTTTGTAGACTAAACTCGAGAGAGTTTGAGAGATAGAATGTCTCATTTATGTATGTGAGAGAGAAATTCTCTTAAGCGTAATCCAAATAAAAGAGATTTGTTAGCCTCAATAGTCAATACTTATTGTGAATATTTTTTTTGTATAATCTCATTATTTCTATAGTGGAAGATATTGTTTAATATGCTATCTCATTATGTGAAAATTATTCAATACCGTCTGTTTGATGTGATCTACGATGGATTGAGCACCAGCAGTCAGCAAACTAAGCGGCCAGCTTGCTATGCGCTCAGCAACCTATGCGGTCAGCTAGCAGCGGTGCACCAAATACGCTCTACTCATTCTAATTACATAAAATCGTGAGAAAAGTATCACAATATAACGAATTATCCATTGACCCTGTATTAAGCGGTTCTATTTGCCATCTTTCCGAGCAACATCGATCTTCCCAAACAAATTAACATCGATCTTCCCAAGTAATATCTTAGAATCTTCTTACGATTAACACAAACAAATTAACATGTTTGTCTTCAGACTCAACTGTGCTACTAATCTATATAAAAAACAGATACTATATTGTACGCAAAATAATTACACACAGTATCCATAAATAAGTAAATGATAGAAAGAAAAGAAAAAAGTTGCACTTTTTTTCTTCCCTGAAATTCTTCTGAAACATAACGACAGCCTATATAGTTTTCTCTTCTAAGGCAATCTTTTAAGACAAAGCCTAGTTACACAACTTTGTCTCAACAAATGAATAATGCCCCTACTCAATCGTCATCATCATCATCTAAAACGTACGTAGTTGAAAAAAATGAACAAGGTGCTTCACTGTATATATTACAGAGTAATAGTAGCGTTGATGTCACACCCCAAGGTGCTTCGCCAGTCTAGCATTACAAGTATGGCAGCATAATGAGCCAAAGCACCCATCACCACCAAAACATGAAAAATCTGATGGCTGTGACCTGCCAAATCGAAGCACCCCGGCCTCCATCTCTCGGGAATTCGAGTGATGTAAAATCCAGTCCCTGTCAAGTAGAAAACCGCCATGGCAACCTCATAAACCAGAGTGATATCGCGCTTCGGATTGCCCCAATTCACGATGCTGGCATGGACCGCCGGCACAATCCCAAACAACCCCAATGAAGCAAACAGCAGAGCTCGAAAGGTTCGAAATTTGGAGCTAGACAGCTTGGGGGAGAAGAGTGTGATGATGGTGCAAAGTCCCATTAGTGTGATGCCGCCGAGGTAGATGAACTGCCAACGCGGGTCACATTGGAAGATGTAGTAAATCGGAGGGAAAAATGAGGTGATGATCATGGTGGTGATGCCTGCATAGTCTATGCGCAAGAGCAAGACGTTTAAAGGGTGAGAGTGGCATGAAAACAGATGGCAAATGGTGCTCGAGAGAAGGCAGAACATAGAGCCAGATAAGAACACATAAAACGGCCATAGTGTCACGCTCAATCGATCACTCGGCAATGCAATGTTGTTCATTTCCTGAGATGTCAATTGCTTCAAATCATGAACATAGTTTGTTGTCTCCTGCTTATACATTTTTAGTATCAATTTTTGACATCATGATGAAGCTAAGAGTGACAATTCATACATAGGAGTAGAAGACGAGTGTTATTACCGCACTAAAATTATGGGAAACATTTGTAGCTGCACTAAATGTGGACCTGCATATATCAGACACATACTAATCAGACATAGATGAATGCTTGAGAGCTTTCCAAAATTAGCTCATTTTCACTTGACGAAACTGAACCTATAGGTACACTAGTTAATTATAAGATTTCTATTCTTGGTTGCAAATTGCATCTATGGCAATGACTCTTATTTGAGAAACCGGGTTTTTGCTTGGGTTCATGTTGCTTGGGATTTGCTTAGATAACACCGTACATAATTTGTTAGTTTCTACTTAAAAAAAATATGATTTGAAGTATACAATGTGTTATGATATCAGGGTCGGTCCTGATATTTCAGAGGCTTGAGGCGAACAAAAAAAGTGGTCTCTTAATAAATCATATAAATCGAACAAATTTTTTTTATATATCACTTATGTATTTGTATAATTTATTTATTTTTTTAAATCAAATGATTAAATTAACCCAATACATTAATCATGAAAATGAAAAGAATAAAAAAAACAATGTGTTTGGTATAATCTTTTGCATCGAAAAAGAAACAAAATAGATGAAAACCAAATATGGGTAAAAAGAATCCAAGAAAAAAAGAGTTAAAAAAGGAGAAGTTGATATGATTCAAATCAAGAAGCTGTCAAGGGCCACCTACTAATATTACCGTTGTACTAGTTCACACATTTTATGCTAACATGAGGACAATACTTAAAAAACATTTTTAGTCATATAGAAACTATAAAAAAACCCTTCGAAGACCTCAACTTGCACCCTCAAGGCCGGCCTTCCATGATACAAACCTAAGTTACCTAACCTTGACATTGCAAAGTTGCAAAACGTGTGAGCACATCCTAGATTTCCCAAAGCTAAAGTAAACACTTTTTATCACGGAAAATTTGCCTCTTGAAACGCATGATTGAAGCAGACACCATCAGACTTGAGAGTTAAGAAACATATACCGTTAAGCACCTAGACTAGTTCTATGTAAATTCTATTAGTTAGTTTTGTACACTAGATAAATACGAAAAATATCACAATTTTCGTAAAAAAGAATTAGAAATGCTAGCTTATGAAACAAACCTGTTAAAGAAGCCAAGGAGATCCGCTACCTGAGGCACTTCCCACAAATTCGCCATAGTCAAACCCACGAACATAACAAACCCAATCAAATGCCTGCAAACAAGAATCAAATGAAACCTTTGAGAAAACGGTACTAATCAAATCAACCCAAAATATGAATGAATCGAAACGAAAAACTAAACCTCCAAGTCCATCAACACAAAACCAAGAAAGAAATCGAAAACTAAGAAACAAATAATATATCGATCAACGATGAGCATCACACATACGTCCAAACGTTGAGAGTTTCATTATGCCAACGGAAAACGCTGAAGAGAGCTTCGAGAATAGGCCAATCAGCTCGGTAATAATTCAAGATGAACTCGTTGTCCTTCATATATTCCGGCAACTCCCAATACGACATCAGCTCGTATCGTTTCGACGACCCCCCAACGTTGCTGTTGTTGTGTTTCCCTTTACCCTTCTTCTTCCTATTCCTCTTCTTGATCTTGCTCCCGTAGTTAGAAACAGACGAGGACGACGAAGAAAATGATGACTGGTAATAGAAACTGTCGTCATGGTTTTGGAGTTGATGATCCAGTTTCGTAGCAGCATTGTTTGACAGTGGTTTTGATCTCTTCCTGAAACTTACAGCAGCTCCTCCTCCTCCCCCTTCCCCGGGACTCATGATGATTAGGTTAAAAAAATCACAAGGAGTTAGGGTGACAAGGTGGAGGAGCTTAAGAATTTTCAGAGATAGAGATCGATCAAGAATGATGATCTCAGCGAAGAAGACGAAGCTGTGGATGAAGAGCTTAAATCGGGGTTGGTATTAATTCAGTGCAGTTTGGAAGAGGAGGGACATGTACAACTGCTCCAACCGCATCCATTTAAAGATGAGAGACTGACTCGTCTCTCTCTGTCTCTCTCTCTTCACATTCATTTTTGACATGCATTCTGTGCTTATTTCTCTGATCGTTTTTTTTGTCGGGTAGCTTACCCAAAAACAAGGACTAATTGTATGAAAATTATTCGGTGTATCGGGATGTAAGTGACATGTTCATCTCACAGTGTCTGATTACTTTCTCACTGTTAGATGTATGCACTGTTTACGTTTCTCTTTTTTGTCTTTATTCGGTAAACCGAATAATTCTCTTTATTGTATAGTTGGTTGAGCTTCGTGGCTAAAATTATTGATTGGGATTTTTGGTTTTGGAAAGGAAAGGTTAGCTAGCTACATTTTCGAAATAAAGACTCACACAGTCACACCTAACTTACTCTCATCAAACTTAATTAATCTAACACCCACTTTGTGGTCGTCTTATACATCCCCATACGTCAACGTTTTTGATCCCATGCATGTTGCATGGTTCTTAGCTTAAGCTGCAACAAAACTTGTACTTATTGAAAGGTTCGAAAATGTGCGATCATAAAGTCCGCACCGACTTGTGATCGCTTATTGTTGAATCTACATCGAATAATGGATGATAAGTCGATAATGCATGAGTAAATTCCTGTTGTTAGCTTAAGTTACATCTAAACTCATACTTATTGAGAATACCTGAAATTATACGATGATAAAGCACGCATCAAGTTGTGATCTTTCATTATCGGTCTCTCATTGGAGCAGACCCGGATCTAAGGTGAGGCCCAAGAGACGGCCTTCTCAGGTCCAAACAATGGAGACTTAATTAGAAGCTCAATTTTATTTATTTTTTCTTATAATATTACATAAAAATCGTAAACCCTTCTTATTTTTTCTCGATTTTATTTATATTGGTTTCTCTTTCATTTTTATAGCAAATTGACAGTTTTTTGTTTGTTTGCGGCATCACATTAGAAGACACCATTTTTTAGGCTCGCCTCAGCCACTGAAAATGTCAGGTCCGGACCTGCATTGAAAAATAACTCGGTCACGAGATATTACAAGTTCTTTAATCATTACAAATAATGTGATTTCCATAACATTTGGAGTTCGAATTCTTTTATGTTACAACAGAGAATAAAATTCCCATGAAACAATATTGGTAAACCAACTTTACCTCAAAATGATCACGCCGAGAACATGCTATTATAGATATCAACCGTTTGGAATGTTTTCTCAAAAGGATACAGTTAGGTTAGGAAGCTCAGCCAACTATGGAGAATTTCAGAATCTTACACACTAGTGTTGGTTGTTTATAGAATTGTGGATGTGAACATGGTTTCGTTGCCGTGGACAATAATATACATCATTGCTAGCATCCCACACTTGAACGTCGTCACAAATTTAGTCTCTGTTACACCATATAACACACCTACCTACCAAATATCATGTATCAATACATTAATGTATGTGGCGCATTCCGCAGTATAAGCTTATGATAATTTTCTGTTTATATTTCGGATCCGGTAATGTACATACGTCTCTCCAATAATGCAATAATCGTTCTCCCATGTGGTAACGTGATGACCCACAACGAACAACCTAGCTTTGATGAGGGTATGTGCCATATAACCTTTATTTCAGAGCTAGTCACCAGAGCAGCAGCTAGCACATACGGAAAAAGCCACCCATATCTGGTTATAACGTCCAAGAATTTAAGAGCAATATGTTCATCTTTCACAAATCTATTCGATCATCAATGCCACCCTATTGTCACATATAATGAATGAATCATTACGTCTTGGACTCTTGGACAATAGTCGACCATGTATACGCGTTCTTCGATGAAGATATGAACAATCCAAGATGCAGGAGACGCACAAATGGGAGTGAAATTGGCTTTTATTTCTAAACAAATGGCAACAAGCCATATTAGCCACTGAAAGCAACCAAAGATTTGCTTCGGTAGAGATGTAAATATATGAATACAGGTATAGAGAGCTTTATGACTGAACCCCGCAAAGAAGGTTTAGAGGGCAAGGTTTCATGATGTAGAAGAAAAAAGAATGCTTATGAAGACAGTATAGGAATGCACAGTTTTAGTTCTTGACAACCTCTAGTTTCTCCAAGGCGCCGCGGATGACATCGCTCTCACAACCTTCAGTTGTCTGAACAATGTTGGGGCTGTCAGTTGCTAGGACATCGGACAGAGGATAGTTTCGGTTTGTGTGGAGTTGACTGATTGCGTTGCTGCCAACTCCCTTCAGAACTACACTTTTATGCAGCCCTCCAATCAATCCTTCATAATCTGTATCTCCACATTCTCCAGCAACAACCACCATCTTTGATAACTCCACACCCCATCTTAGATATAAATACCTGCAGGACATGCACGTTTTAGTAATCAAGGTTCATGATCAGCTTAAACACATGTATCTGAAAGTTCAAAAATTAGATAAGACCAGTCAACACTAATCCTTCACAGTTATTAGTGTGTACCTGAGGGCTTGGGAACGAGATGCTGTCACTGGAATCACATTCAGTCTGGAACCATTTTGACAGTAAATTACATGGCAACGCAAAGCTTGAATCCTCAGCAACTTCCGGAGCTCCTTCACAGGGGGAACCTACAAAAATTGAATACAATAAGTTCTATAGTGTACAGCCAACAGTACTATATGGTAACCGGAAATAGCTTATAGAAACCACAGAGCTTTATGTGCCTAATAAAACCCTCAATTTGAGATGCCCACAAGCACAATATTACTTATTCGTGCAGAAGTTGAAGGTGAGTGATGTTTACCATTGCTGGCTTTTGCACTTTAAAAGCATAACAATAGTCGGTTGAAAGTTGTTCGGATGCAGTAACAATCTGTTCCTCACTCCCGCCCTTCTTATCATTGGTTGAAGTTGCCCAGCGTACCAATGTCTTCCTCAAACCTTCTCCACCCCATCGATATTCGATGTGCGAGTGGTAATAAAAGTCAACCACAAATGGACGATCATCTGAATTAATAGATGGATAGTATAGATCACTGCCACTGTTGCAGATAAACGCATCAAAATCATTAGGGCCCAAGCCCCCAGAGACCAGAAACGAGCGTATCTCAGTTATGGTCAAGGATGTCGACAATATGTATCCTATGGATCCTTCTGTCCTTTCCTTTTCAGTAGCCTCAAAAATCTTTTTAGTGGTGTCCATCAGATCTGTAATGGTATCACAATCGACACAAATGACAATAAGATGCTTCCTCCTCCTCAACACTGGGAACTTACCGCTACTGTTATGGTCTGCTTTCTCTGAGAAACCAGCTTTCCGTGTATCCCTTGAGATACCCTTTGCATATGCCAAAACAGCACTCTCTATTTTATTCTTTCTATCAATACTTCCTTCTGATTCTAAAGAACTCTCGTTCACACTCATTCCACTCTTTTCTCCATCCATTGAGAACTTGAAGTTCAAAGATAAATCCTGTATGTCTCTCAAGGAATCACTTGCGGAGTCTGATTCTGAAGATTCTGCTCCATCATCACTTCTTTGCCACTGTGGATGCCTTGCTTTGCAGCTCGCTATTCGGGATAGATAAGTCTTGCAGTGCTCAGGCCATGAGTATAGGTGAATGTTCTTCAATCCGTTCTGACGACATCTTGCCCAGAGATGTTTATCTGCAACAAGCTTCAGTAGAGCATCGGCAATAGACTGCTGATCATGGGGGTCAACAAGAAGACCATTGTCAAGCACCTGCAGAAATAGTTGAGTGAGTTTTGGAAATTTTCAGCAATTGCATGTACAGTATGTATAAAACCTTCTATCAATGGTCAGAACCAAAGAGCACGTATACCTGTATGATATCAACAGGACCTCCATTTCTTGTGGCAACAATAGGTAAACCATAAGCAGCTGCCTGTACAACAACATAATAATGTTAAATGGTTTCTGAAGAACAGAAAATAAAAATGATTATTGCCCTAGTAAGTCTATATCATCTGTTAAATATGATGAGCACCTCAATCAATGTTAGTCCAAATGGCTCAATGAAAGCTGGATTGATGAAAACACCCTGCACAAAAGGATCGGGATGAGATAATTAACCAGTAAAGTAAAAAATATCTCTACATGACACACACTCAGAGAGAAGCAGATGAGTAGGAGTACAACGAACCAAATACATAGGTTCACAATAGTAAATACCAGGAGCAGTTGTCCAAAATATGGTATTAGTACATCTGCCATCATTAGGCCAGAGGAGCAATACTTTTACCGGGTTTAGTGTAAGAGGAAAAATAGGATTGAATGTAAACAATGCCGAAACTAGATCAACAATCACATCATCGTAATGAAAGCTTAGGGGGAAATAGAGCGCTAGGCAATAGAAAGAAACAGGGAAAGATAAAAACACTTGCATGTGAAATAACCCACACAGAAAACAGTAATTACATAAATTGAAGCTACCTTTGTCTTTGCTGCAAGACGATATATCTCAGGGACATCAGACTGCTTGTGGTGTTTGGGGTATGCAACTTGCCCATACAAATCATGTTTGTCAATGAGCTTGAGAACTGAAAGAAGAGCAGAAGCACTTGTGCTTGACATGTCATCAATTCCATCTCGATTGCCCATAATTAATGTCTGCGAAGTATAGAGAGAAAAAAACAAAAAGGTCAAGAAAATGGAATACGCTGAAAAAAAACGCAAATAAAACTGGTCAGATAAATCACACACATACGAAGAAACCACAAGAATTCTAACTTACAAGGTTAGCAAGCTCTCTTAATGGACGACATTCTCCAAATGCTTTGACCAAAGTTGTGATGTTCTTTTTTGGATCTGGTCTAGCAAGGGCGAGAATCATAGGCTTTCGGGGATTGGTAAAGAAGCGCATTATCTGCGTTACAACAAACAGATTTTCATCCAGTCAATGCATAACATATGAAAACATAATTTGTGACCCAGAATTAAAACTTACTAAGTAGAAAAATTTTGAAATTACTTATCAGCTATCCTTCTCGGGAACCACCATAGTAGAGTAAAGAATAAGTAATACCTCAGTCCAAATAGGTGGGTCTGCAGGAGTAGGATGATGGTCTTCGTTTGCCTCTGTTTCACCGTCCACATCCAGTGGAACAATATGATGGAACTCCATTCCAGGAGGAATGACCTGCAGAGAACTACAAAATTGTAAGGTCTGACTCATATCATAGAGCTAGCAAGAAAATTAACAGAAACCAGCATATATTCCAAAGAGAGGAACTCCTGAATATAGACTCTTCAAAAATTGCTGATCATGTGAAAAACGAAACCATATCCATCTCAATCTGGACAAGCATTTCATGTTGTCCCTAGGTTGGTTGCACAATGAAAAAGGGAACCCAGTACTTACCACCATGCGGGGCATGAACCTGCCATAACAGCTCACATTACGCCTGATCCTGGCTCGTATTTTTCGTTCCAGTATTGGATCGAATCCATCATACAAACGCCATTGCTCGTCAATCTCCTGTCTAGTGCTGGTAATAACTATTTCAGAGGCATCAAGGGATAACTCCTCGGCTTCTATCCGACGCATAATTTTGTATGTGGCATTTATTTCATCCCTTGATAAACGGCCTTGTTTTAGAAGTTGCTCCAACTTGTCTCTGCCAAGTGAGTGGCCAGTGAAAAGCATCGGTACATTTAAGGCACCAGATAGGAGGGCAGCAGAGTCACCTGCATCTGCATAATGCCCATGGATGGCAACTGGCCAAACTGGCTTCCCACCACCAACTTGTTCACCCAAAGCCTTGGACATTTGTATTACATGGTTCAATGCACCATCAACAAATTCAGGGATGTGAGGCCAGAGGTTCTCTTTTGGGATGTATTTATCTTTGGGACCAAATGGTATACGAATGATGTAAGAACCACTGCTCTCTCCAGTCTCTTCCTCGAAACCTTCTGCACTTAATGGAGTTAGCATCTCTGTGGGCTCTCCATAACTCCAATCTACATCAGGTGATGACACTTGTCTAGTTAGCAGATCCACTCGATACACTCCTGGCATACTACCCAATGCCCTTGCAAGTTCCACCACATATTTAACCTAGAAAGAACATGACACCAAGATTCAGGTAGGTACATAAGAAAACAGAGGCGATCATATTATCAAACAACAAAGATGTAATGCACTTAAGTAACATCAATTTAAACACTAACAGCCAACAATTACCTGGCCACCAGTATCAGAGTCACGGCCGAGCTCCATATTTTCACCCCGGATTAGACCATGAAGACTGCATTACAAAATTTTTGTCAGGAAAACTAAAAATAAGAAATTCAAAATGCAGAAGCAAATATCATGTATGATAGATGTACCATGCAACACCAATCAATTACACCCCAGGCCAAATTCAGTTTCTTATGAAGTAAGCTAGGCAAACCAGAGGCGGAGGGTAGAGTTTGTGGGGCTTGTGCCCTATTCACTATTTTACATGAAAAAAAAATAGGGCACCAATCTATTAAATTATTATATGTGCCCCACTCAGTTTGATGAATAAGTAACATATACATGTTTAGTTTTGATCAAAACATCTTTTCACTGAAGGGAAGGCACATTAGTGCCTTTCTTGTTCCTAATATGGTGAGATTTCTGATGAAAACTGATGTTTTAGTTCTTTTTTGTGCAATCAGTCTAATACATAAACCTTCATTCAGATATTTGAGGTACTTCACAGGAAAGAAAAAAAATCTTGAGTATTATGATTGCTTTTGACATAAATTATCACTGATTTTACCAGTCATGAGTTAAAACTGTAAGTTTAGAAGCGGTGCCACAGACGAAGAAAGTATTTTCTGATATGAACATTCACCAATGTAATCCCGTCGATACATCAATGTAATAAATTTATAAAAATTATATTTAATTAGTATTTTTTTCTATTTTACTGTGCCCCACTGTACTTAAATTTCTAGCTACGCCACTGAGTCAAACTATCATTTGAATACTGAAAGCATGACTGAATTAAACACTACTATCATGCAATCTAGATGTACCATGCAACACCAACCAATTACACCTAAATAACCACAACGCTGAAGTTCTGTTTTTACCTTATTAAGACAATATATAGCTTCTTCCCCTTCTGCTGACTTATAAAAGTCTCCATTGCGTCAACAGAGTTAATCCTCGGCAGCCTGCCTCTGACACTATCACCATGAGTCGATACATCCGTCACCACATCTCCCTTCTCTCCCTCAGATAAGTCCTCCGACATATCAGCAGTAGCTTCCCTGCGTCCCCTTTCTCTTTCTAGACGCCTCTTCGTCATCCTCTGAGCTTCCTTTTCCTCAAGCTGCCAAGCAACATAGCGTAAGCACACAAATCATGATTCAAACAAAATGATCACATCCTTAACTCTCTAGATTTTCAAACTTAACCGAAATCATTACATTACAATAGCTTGTCCGCATTCTATCAAAAGCAGTAACAATCCAATTCAATTTCTAACAGTAAATAAGTACTCTGATCAAGTTTTAACCTCCTCCACACAAAAAATTAACAATCTATAGATCACACTATACTCTGATTTCAAAGCGAAAACTATCTGAAAACCAATACATCTCACAAAAATTAAAAATCGAAAAGAATTGAGCAGAAAACTAACCTGCTTCTTCTGACGAGCCAAGTTCCAAATCCGCCAGCACAGATTCTCCAACCTGGTGTTCCTCTCCTGCGGACTCCTCGTCGCGGCAGCCTGAAATTACCAAAACGCCACCACAAGCTCAGCAAATCGAATCTTCCAGCATTCAATAGAACGAAAATGAAGAAAGTAGTCAAGTACTACTTACGCGAACCCACGAGCGATGGAGATCGGTCTCATCGAAGCCGGTGATGACCTCCTCGACGAAATACCTCGTCGGACTGAAGTGACCTCTCTCCCGGAGCAGCAACGACGACTTAGCATCGTCGACGAGGCCGGGGCCGACGTCGAGAATCGCCTCCAGGTAACTGTTTATCCAATCGTTACCGGCCGTTCTGGTACCTTCCGGCATCGTCGGAGCTCGAATTCAGACCAAATCGTGGCCTGAGTGTGTGATCGGTTTTGGCTGAGTTGAGAATTTTGGATGTAGAAAAAAAAAAGAGGAGCTCTCTGGAGTGTGGGAGTGAAAATGGAGAGGAAGAGGGGTGTGATATATATGCATGTGATTGTGGGAAACGGTTAATAGTCAAGTTTTTTTACCTATCTGTCAAATTAGTCATAATGCTTGACTACTTTTAGGACCCGTGGTTATTTTACCCATGGTTAAAAAAGACAAAAATTGTGTTTTCCTGATAATGGAGAATTTGAGTGCACAAGATTTAGATTTTGAAAACAAGTATAACTTTCTAAAGTTATTCCCCTAAGGTTCTTCAAATTATTCTGATTTCTCTTCAACATGGCTAAAGAGATTCTCTTAATGAAAGAAATGATTAGACTAATGATATTTTAGATGTGATTATAAATATAAAAAGATGTTAACTAAAATATTTAAAAATGTGAAAAAATGCATAGGTAAGATATGAAAAGGTTGTGGCAGGCATTACATTACGAGAACGTAGACAGTTTGAGAAACACTCAATATAGTGTGTTGAAGGATTGCATTTTAAACGTAGAGGACTGAAGTTGATTAGATTTGTCTATTAGTATTGTACAAATTTTAAAATGATAGTATAAGATGTTACTTTCAGTTAGAGGTGGCAAGGGAAATGGTATTAGTATTTGGGAGGGTAGTTTGGTCCAAAAGGCTTTTGGTCCGGACAAGTGGCGGGGAAATACGTGGACTAATGATGAAATGATTGAGTAGAAAAGGAAAAGAGATTTAAAATCAATTAAAATACTGGCATCTAAGGAATCTTCTGGTAATATCCGTGCGAGCTGTAGTTTTACAAATTTACTGTCTCGCTTAATTTCACTGTTTACCTCTTTATTTTCTTGTTCAAGATTACCATAGTCACAGTCAAATAAACTAATTACAGAGGATGATGATCCAAATTAGTGCTCTTGAGGTTAGCAGAGAATCCTGAGATTCGAGAAATTAAGTGAAAATATAGTGAGAAATTTAATTAAAATCAAAATAAATCAGAATTTGATTCTTATAGTCTAACTAAAGAACATCGGGAATACTTAAAATTCTTTCTTTACAAAAACAAAACAAACTGAAACTCATTTCGAATAAATCATATCAAAGGTGCTCACATTCAATCCGAAGACGTATTTTAATTTTTTTAAGCAAAAGCCACAGATCCCTAAATGAATATAATTATCATCAAAGACGAATCTTTCTATCCGCATATGATATTGTTAAAGCCCTTATCATCAGCTAAACAGATGTTAACCGCCAATTGGAACACCACACATAATCCAAACATCTACGGTTCTGTTTCATTATTATATAATGAAATAGTCGAATAATATTTGAGTCAGGAATTATATATGAATGAATTGAGACACCTATTTTTCAGTGGCCTCTTCTTTCTTGGCTTGACATCTCCAACCAAGATAACAAATATTATTGCTTAGAATCCCAGAAGAGTAGTATGATTCCAGAGAGATCTCTGTTTGTTTTGCAAAATTGGTACACGTCTACTTCAAATTCTACATTGGTGCCAACACGGTAGGCCTTACACTTTCAGAACCTGGCTCATTTTGGGTGGCTTTGTTTGCCTACACATTATGCATGTTACTTGCATGCATTTTGGGTTTCAGGTAAACATATAATCAAGAAGAAGAGCAACAATTTCTTAGCATGCGAGCGTGTCAATGCTAGATAGGAAAGTAGTACGATTGGGTCTAATCTTTGAATGGCAATTCGGCTTCTTCGTATCCTACTAGCTAGTTCAATTCAAACCCATCCACACATGAAATCAAATTGGATAAGGAATCACAGGCCCATAATATGATACCCCTAATAAGCTTGCTCAGGATTTTCAGATCAATTTCCATCTCCAATTGACAACAGGGAAGGAAAATGAAAATGTTTACAAAACTAAGCCTTCTAATTCCCAGTACTATAACAGCCACAGGCACAACATCAGCAGCAGTTCCGATCATGTCACATATACACTTTACTACTCCAGATAAAAGTAATTAGTGAACCTCATGTCACATCCGATGCCATCTCCTCAGGCGTCTTCTCAGGATCCCCCTGCAATAATCAAATCAGAGTAGTGAACCTCATGTCAGTTTCTGGTTAGCCGAAGCAAATCTAACAGGAAAAGTCAGTTAGATAGCCACCATTATATTTTCTGAAGAAAATTGCAGCCCAAACTCCTCAAAATTAAAACAAATATTTTTGCGATTTGGCATAGTCCAGCCTTTCTGCAGTTACTATAGAATGATTCATCTCCTTTGAGCCTCTTATATGGTCTAAACCCATCATGGCACACCTCTGCAGGGAAATGCAGTTTAAACTTGGTGTCGACATAATCGACCTCTGTCTCTGATTTTGCAGCCTCGAGGGCACACATAAGTGAGTAAGCAGGCCAGACCGGGGGAGAAGTCAAGGCATCATAATCTGAGAGATATTTACTATGATGAAAGTAGTAGTATAGCAATGCCTTTTTCTTCTTCTAGAGAGACTGCCATTTTCTGTGTAATTCCTGAATGGCCCAAAGCACCTGTACAGACCATCAATTAGCTATTAGTCTATTACTCGATGACATTACTTAACAAATGCATCAACTGACAGAATACAGTACCTTGAGTAAACTTGGGCATGTCTCCTTCCGATACATAAAAATAAAGGGGATCTACAAATGAAACACAAACTAAATTGAAGAGTTGCACCAAAGAACCTGAAGCATTATATTAAACTTACATCCAACTTGTCCACCAGATGCATATGCAAAAATCTGGCGATATCATCCCTGCGTATTGAATTGATGCCCAATCCCAAGTCGTTTTCTCCCTTCTCGACAAAAGGAAAAGAAGCAAAAAACCTGTATTCTTCCCAAACAAATCACTGCTTGCAGCAAGCTGATCGTATATCCACGCACTCTCCGCTTCAAAGATCTGACCATCTCTACTAGTTACGCAAAATCAAATCAAATATACTGAAGATATATTCGTCTATTAGCAATTTCCAGATATATTCGTCTATTAGCAATTTCCAGATAGAAATACCTGCATTCTTTCAGGTACCCGGTGGCAAGGCTGTGGTGCTGCCCGGGTTCTTGGGCCTAGTTGGGTTCTTGGGCAGTCTATTGTTTCCTTGTAGTTCTTTGTTGCTTTTCAGTTATTTGTTTGCAGTTCAATTTAGTTTTCAGATTTGATTTTCAGATCTCAAATAAGTCATTGCTCTTTTGAGTTTGTTGGAAGTATGTCATAGATTCCGATAGAGTGTTGATTTTGGATAGTTGGTTCGTTGTTACAAGAACCTAGAATATTGTCGGTCATTGGTCGAGCATATTATTAATCTGTGTTGAGATTACAGGGAAGAGATCCTGGACATGGAGATTCTGTGACAGCGTACATGTCCTAGTAATTGCGTCTTATATTGGTCAAGTTAACTCAATCGGTTGCTCATTTCGAAGTTCTTTAGATTCATTGACATATCAGTCTCTCATTTTCGGGGAGAGGATATGTAGTTTGAAGCTAGGGGTATTCGATAGTAGTTATAATCCTATGTTGGGTAGTGTGATTACTTTGAAATTGTAGTTTTATTGAATGAAATTTTGTTTGATAATTTTTTTCCTACTAACAAAATTAATAATCTAAAAAATATATTCCCACTAACCCTATATACTTTGGTATTGCTGTGACTATTTATAAAAATTACTTATGTTGTACTGTAATTTTTTTTGTATTGTGAATATAATCAGTTGTGGATTAAAACAGTTTTATAATTGATACATATTATTTTTAGCTGTGGATTAAACTGTTGTCAAGACATTAAATGTTATTATTTAGTTTTTTTTATACAGCAGCATCTAAAAGCAACTAAAGGCTTCTAAAATTTGTTTCCGTTGACCTGATTTTTTTTTAAAAAAAAATCTATAATTTACCAAATACAATAAATTTTGAAAGTTAAGATAAAAACTGATTTTTTAAAGTCTAGCTGTACCAACCTAGGCCTAAATGATTTATTCCCTCTAACAAAATTTCTAGCTTTCTTATATATTATTTTTACGGATGAAACAACCCTCCTCTCTTCTCAGTCGCTCATCTGTCTCTTTGAATTTTTTCTTTCAAATCTAATCTCTCTTTGGCAGCTGCTTCTGAATTCGTCATTATTAAGGTACCTGAGGTAGTCATGAGGCAGGAGATTCATCTTTGGTCGTTGCAGGAAGAGGATCAACGATGAGCTCACACTATCCAACGTCAAAGACCTTGGCTACCACGTCGAGAGTTGAGATTCCGAGAAACTCGGTGAGGAGAAGCTCGGTCACAGTCATTAGCACAGTCATTAGCGAATGGCGAAACATATGCCGAATTCGAAGCATATGCCGAAGAAGGCAGTAGACCTCCGACCACCGACAATGATCTCAGATCTAGTAACTCATAGGTGATTCGAGCCTTGACACCCTTAGTCCGTCATCAACTGCGTACAAACGACAATACATCCACCTTTTAAACATCTATTTATAACGTCTTTATTTGACGTATTTTATTAGACTTAGAAACATAATTAAATTATAACAATATCATGAAACATGTGACCCCATTCAATCAAATCAAAGATGAACTGTTGGATCCCCATCCTCCATTGCAGACTTCATCGTCTCGACCTTGATCTCATTCATCTCTTGTCCTGACTTAGTAACGGGTTCATGTCGAGATGCTTCCACCGAGGTCATCTCCACCTCCCCATCCACAACAGTAGTTGTCCCTTCAGACATAGGCACCACGGCCATTTCCTGTTTTGTCTTCCCTTTACCAGGAACCGAGAGATTTATTTTTCTTCTTTTTCTGAGCTACATTCAATTCAACATTCAAATCACAAATAGCCTTCGGTATATTCTTGCTCCCATAACGTCATCCACGTTTCTTCTTCTTGGTAAAACCCATAACGTATTTTAATATCTTTTGCAATGTGGCCAATAAAAATGAATATAAATTGTTCGCGCCAACAAGAGGTGCGAATGATATACAAATCATTTCACACAAGAACACGTGTAAGCGTGTGATTCGGGGCTTCACATAAAGGACAGTGCGGTGGTAATAAAAGGGGTTTTAGGATGACATTATTGAAGATTTGAAGTAGGGTTTTCAGTCTCCTGAAGAGAGTTGGCTGCGACGATCTCTCTCATACTCCACTCCAACCGGGTAAGTCGTCGTCGTACTTAGCTTTGTAGAGAATTTCGATTTTATTACCTTCTGGTGTCCGATTCATTGATTGTTGGTGTTGATTCGAATAAGGAATG
Source organism: Comarum palustre (assembly GCA_951800085.1). Classification (NCBI taxonomy): domain Eukaryota; kingdom Viridiplantae; phylum Streptophyta; class Magnoliopsida; order Rosales; family Rosaceae; genus Comarum; species Comarum palustre. Next base: position 1,135,349 of record OX637588.1, on the reverse strand, counting down.
TTGTTTGAAGAGAGTGCTCTTTCCAAAATGAGCCGAAGATAGATAGATCTAGTTAGATTTGAGATGCTGTTTGTCTGAGAAAAATGGGTTTTTGAACACAATTTTCAGGTCCTTTTTATATTTTTCTATTGTTCTTTCTTGAATATTGGTTATTAATTTATATAAAAATAAAACCGGATTTCGACCATATATATCGGATTGACCCTTTCGGGAAATTAATACAGTCTTGTGGGACTGAATTTGCTATTGACGAAAAGAATTGGGTGATTCTAAAGGGGGTTTATTGGTTTAATATCGAAATGGATTTTTTTTGTTTGTTTGTCTGTATAATCAATTTCCAATCTCTGTTTATAACATGGGGAAACACAGGATGGTGGGAGCTAGTGTCTAGTGATGTGTGTCATGCATTGTTCATCTCTCTTTTTTGTCTATAAAATGGGAGGTGTATATGCAGTTGCCTCCTGGATTTGGCCGCAAGGAGGAGCATCGAGTCTGTCACCTACACAAGTCACTATATGGATTAAAACAAGTATCATGACAATAGTTCTTGATGCTCACTACAGCCTTTCAAGATGCAGGATTTCGACAATCTTGGTCCGATTATTCACTGTTCGTTTGTAGGTCACATGGCAGTTTCACCGCATTATTGGTATATGTTGATGATGTACTTGCAGGCAATGACATTCAGCACATTGAGGCAACTAAGCAGCTTATTGGGAAACAATTTAAGCTCAAAGATATGAGGAAGCTAAAATATTTCTTTGGGATCGAAGTGGCTAGGTCAAGGGCATGAATAGTTCTAAGTCAGAAAAAGTATGCTTTAGAGGTGCTTGAGGACTTTGGATTTCTTGGTTCCAAACCTACAAAGTTTCCAGTTGAACAAAATTTGTCATTGACCAAGGATGAAGGGAGTTTGATCCTTGATGCTTCCCAATACATGAGATTTGTGGAAAGACTCATCTATCTGACAATAATCAGGCCTAACCTTGTTTACGCAGTACACATCTTGAGTCAGTTCATGGAAAAGCCAAGACAACCTCACTTGGAGGCAGCATACATGGTGCCACGTTATATAAAATCTACTCCTGGACAAGACATTTTATTACCCTCCACATGCTCACTAGAGCTCAGAGCCTATTTTAACGCAGATTGGACAAGATGCAAGGATACAAGGCGTTCAATAATAGGCTATTGCATCTTCCTTGGGAATGCTTTGATATCCTGGAAGACTAAGAAGCAAGAGACAGTGTCAAGATCAACTGCTGAGGCTGAGTACCGATCCATAGCCACAAAATGTTGTGAATTCACGTGGTTGTGCAACGTATTGAAGGATTTGAACGTTGATCACCATGCTGCAGTAAAGCTTTTCTGTGACAATCAGGCAGCTATCCACATTGCGTCCAATCCAGTATTCCATGAAAGAACAAAACACATTGACATAGATTGTCATGTGGTTCGTGAGAAAGTGCATAGAGACATCATTAAGACTTGTCATGTCCGAACACATGAACAATCAGCTGACTTGTTCACCAAGCCTTTGAGTTCAAAGCAGTTCACAGTGTTCTTCAACAAGTTGGGTTTGATTAACATCCACTTCAACTTAAGGGAGTGTTGAGACAAAGAATCTCACATATTTAACATTGTTTTATTAACCATCACTTGCTATTTTTGTATTTAGTTAGCTTCCTAATTAATTCTTAAATTAATGCACAAGGTCTGTACAAATATGTACAAATATCTTAGGCAAAGATATATATATAAGAAATATCAATCTAATGAAATTAAACCAACGGATAAGATAAAAGATGATCAACCGATGACCAAATGGTCGAGTTTATAGTGAGTCAGGATGCTTTAACACAAAAATAAAAACCTAACGTACAAATTAAGCAAAGTTGGGGGATGGTGGGTGCCTTGCTGTCCTTTTAAATGATTGAATGATGAGTAATAGTGTAGTATTATACAACAAAGGATTAGAGGATAAAATAATTCTTATGATCTTTGTAACTTAAATAATTCAACATCACATGAAATCTTTTCACACTGTTGTATCACCTTCAAAGAAAGTTTAAACATCAGCGGTCATATCTTTATGGTTCGAGTTAATGTAATTAGCATACAACGTAAATAACAAATTACAAACCCTGAAAGATAATATTTGATAAAAATGAGATATAACATGTAATTTTATTTGATCAACACCAAGCGAAATTTATTTGATGACACCAGAGAGAGATGGACTCCCTTCAACAGCGAGATTCTTTGTTAAAATAATTCATGAAAGTATTCTACTTAAAAATAAAGTCACTTGGTTCCTATCACAAAAAGGTGAGATCTTTTCAATAATTAAAAAAAAGAAGAAAAAAAGTGATAAAAAAGGAAGAAAAAGAAAACTCTAATGAGAACTCTCCGTAGGATCATCTGTAGTTTCCCAACGGTCAACTTTGAGCACTTGTCCAAATTTGAGGTTAAATTTATAAAAACTGTTGGACTATTCAATAAATCATTTATTAATGCCAAACTCATAGACGGCCATCAGAATCCACCATCTTCCTTGTTTTGTGTTTCAAGGCCGGTCTTTGTTTCTATTTATGTGATCATCAGTTTTGGTTTCAGCTCAGCTTTAGCTTTAGCCTTACTACTTTAGCTATAGCCGCCTTTATATTCTCTCTCTGTGTTCAGGTTTGGTTCTCTTATTCAGATGCTCTTTCCCTTTTTTCCTCTAGTACTGATTGGACTGTTTTTGAAGTTCTTGTCTTGCTCTTTGTATAGAGCTTATGTGCATGTTGGGTTTCTGAGTCTGGCAGGGTTTTGATTTTTCTGAATTGGGTTTCAAGCAGTTGTGTTAAAGATTGGAGCTTTTGGTTCTTTGTGAATTTTGATTTTTGGGAAGCTGGGTTTGTTTTGGTTTCTGTTGTTTTGATCAGTGGGAGCTTTTCTTCAATCATTTGGAGACTTCTTGAAGGTTTCATCTAGTGTATTATGAATTGAGGTTGAAGATTGGTGATATTGAGTGGATGGTGTTGTATTAGACTTGGTTGTATGGAGCAATTTGAAGTGATGACATTGCTGATAAAAAGGAAAGCTAAAAGTGTTTTGTTTTGATTGTAGAGTTTGGTTGGATTTGGAAGTGATGGTCAAACACTGATGTTGCATATAGAGGGTTCGGAACAGTTGAACTTAGAATTGGTCATAATTTGGGATTTATGTATTTAGAAGTTGGAACTACATAAAGTTACTGGAGAATGTGAAAAGGTCTGTTGTGTGGTGAGCAGAAGAATAGAAGAAGATAGAGATGGTTCTTTATCGTTTCATGGAGAAAATGAATGTTGTGAATATTATTTCGTTAAGGATGGCACTAACTATATTAAGCTTATTGCTGTTTGTACAATTGCTAGCAATCCCTGCCTCAGGGTTAGTCTTACAGTCAAAGGTTTGTCAAGATCAGTTTGCCCATGCGGATTCTAATGGTCAGGACTTGTTTTATATAAATGGGAATTCAGTAGAGAAGGCTTTATTCTGTGATGCTCTTCAGACATACTATGCAAATGGTTGCAGTTTGGAGGGCTACCTTGGAAGCAGATATTGTGTGTCCATCCTTCCACTAGGTATGCTCTAATACTCAGTTTTGGCTGTGTTTCTTTGTTTCTATGGTGCTATTGAAAAACCATAGTTGGAATTCAGGTAGAACTTTTCGGACATTTATTAACTGTTCTGCTTTGCAGTTGATTTCCCCTTAAAAACAGGAAGAAAACTTATGCAAAAGGAGTTGTTGAGTGATGAATCCACTTTCCATCGTGGAGAAGAGAAGAACATTTTTGAATCTATGTCCATGACCAAAAAAGTTGGAATAGCAGCAGGCGGAGCGTTAATGGTGTGTTGTGTTTTCCTTTGCCCCTGCTTTTATAAGAAAAGGAGAGACACTGCTCACAATGTTCTTGCTAAGGACACGAATTCAAGTAAGTCTCTTACATCTCAGAGCCATGTATTGAAACTTTTAACTCCAGGTTATCAGGTTTTCATTGAATGGCCTGACCAATTCCTCCAGTTTGCCATTTGATTGCATTCAATCAATTATTAGATTAACAGTTCTCTTGTCCGTACTGTTATACTGTTATGTTATGTTTACAATTCTGCAGACTGTTGTGCTCCTGTATCCATCTTAGATAAATTGTTTCCTTTTATGACTTTTCCTTTCATATGTTGTCACACTAAAATCAACTACCCTCTTGCAGTGGATAATTCAGCTTCTTCTTTTGATGTGAATCACGCCGTTGAAAAGATACCGGCCAGTCCACATCGTGTACCACCTAGTCCTAGATATACAAACTCTCCAAAACTAAGTAGACTTGGGTCTGTACATCTAAATTTGAACCAGATTGCCAGGGCAACCCACAACTTTTCAAAATCGCATCTTATAGGTGAAGGTGGTTTTGGAACTGTTTACAAAGCTCGGTTAGCTGATGGCCAAGTTGTTTCTGTAAAACGCGCAAAGAAGGTATGGACATTTATATCTGGAAACTTTGTTGACAATATTAGTGAAAAGATGATGATAATCTGTTTTCTTATAAATGGAAATACCATCCAAGGTGACATCCTAGTTTAGTAAAACACTGAGAGCAACACTTAGGAACTTGCAGTTGTTCATGCTTCACATTATTTGTTAATAGTAGTAGGCAATTGGAGGCTTGCATTGTTGTGATTTTTTCCTTAGCTTTTGTAACAAACTTACTAATTTGGATTGACTATATGGTTTTCTTTTTCCCTTTTTATTCCTGTCTAAATAAACATGGAAACTTTGTCATAGGAACTCTTTGAGAATTTGCAAACCGAGTTCAGTAGCGAAGTTGAACTTCTGGCCAAAATTGATCATCGGAATCTTGTAAAGCTATTAGGTTATGTAGATGATGGGAACGAACGATTGATCATTACAGAGTTTGTGCGGAATGGCAATCTTAGAGAACATCTGGATGGTGAGTTACTGGTAAATAAAAACAAGTAACTTCAACATAGGAAGTAATGGTATCATAAATATTAGTGTTGCTACACTGACAGGTCTGCTTGGGAAAACCCTGGAGTTCAATCAGCGACTTGAAATTGCCATTGATGTTGCTCATGCCCTTACTTATCTTCATCTATACGCAGGTAATAACATCCTTCATTGTATATTACCGTTGTGCATCTGCCAACTAAATTGTTGCCTAAGTTGTTATTCATCTCAAAAACAGAAAAGCCAATCATCCATCGAGACGTGAAATCATCCAACATTCTTCTGACGGAAAGTATGAGAGCCAAAGTTGCTGATTTTGGATTTGCCAAGCTTGGCCCGATGGATACTGATCGAACACACATTTCAACTAAAGTGAAAGGAACTGTTGGCTACCTAGACCCGGAGTATATGAAAACATATCAACTCACTACCAAAAGTGATGTCTACTCATTTGGGATATTACTCATAGAAATTGTGACAGGTCGCCGTCCAGTGGAGTTGAAGAAACCAGTTGAAGAGCGTGTCACTCTCAGATGGGTAAGGATCATGTGTTCCTTTCCCTTCCTTCATTAGTAATTGATTATGCAACACAGCTTTAGAAGTAGAACATGAAGCAACAAAATGCAGCCCAACTGTGATACTAATATGCACATCTCATTTTAACAATGCGCAGGCATTCAAAAAGTTGAACGAAGGACGTACAATGGATTTGATTGATCCTGCAATAGAGGAAGCTGTAGATGCCGACGTACTGATGAAAATCTTTGATCTGGCTATCCAGTGTGCAGCTCCAGTTCGAGCTGATCGGCCAGACATGAAAGCAGTGGGAGAGCAGCTGTGGACAATAAGGGCAGACTACGTTAAAAGTCTTAAGAGAGGATAGTAATGTCGCAAGATGCATCTCCCTCCCTCTGATTCAATCAGAGCTGTGTATTCAACTGCCCTGTAAAATGTATATTTGGTTCGAGGACACTGTTTGGTTTTGATTTTGGCCTTTCTCTCAGCATCATTCTTAACTCTGGAACATTAGATGAACGTTCAGAATATTGGCATCTGATAAAATTGTGATCGAGAGAGATTGATTCGCGCATTTCTGTTTCTTGGACTCTTTGAATAACCATCACCATATCGCTCGCTAATAGAAAAAACCATCATATTCCCAAGTAACCAAGGTGTGTACATTGTAAGATGAATTGGATCAGTACAAATTTTGGAATAAAGATTCTGGAATTTGAAGACCAGGAGATTACAAAAGAGTGAATGTCATCTTCTGAGCTTTAAAGTATTCCGCAATGTACAATTTTCACTAGAGAGCAAAAATGCCACGATTTATGGTTCACCATGAGAAACTTCGTTCCGTTATTCCTAGTTTACAGTAATGTTGTTTACTAGCATGATATAAACTACTGGTCTTTAGCATCTCAGAGTCCTCTGGACTCTGATGAAGGAATTGATAATTAATGGTACAAAGTTTGACATGATTTTGTAACCCAGACAAGGGAACTGTAGCTCAAATATGGCTATCTACAATACCTTTTCGTCAAGGGAAACTAAGTTCTAGGCTGAGATTTCCTAAAAGAGTTTACTCGAAGGGGGAAGCCGAAATCTTAATCTTTTCGACTTGCTGCTTACCAGCATAGGGTGCATGCCAAATATATGTTCTGGCATGAAGTCGTGCCTTGTCAATATGCCTACTATAGGAGATATCTGCAAATGAGCAGGATAACAAACAGTTAATATGAGAGGTAGGAGAAAGAGTAAATAGTAAGAGCAAGGACTATATATAAGAATGTTAGATTCTGAGCACATATGGCGCCAAGTGGCATGCGGATAATATAATTGGAGGCACTGGTTGCCAGGTACTTATCCTAGTTAGCCAAAAGCTGGATCTAGTGGGTAGACAGTGGCAGAGGGATTGATAATTTGATATATAACTAGGGTAGACAGTGGCAGTTCATGTATGGAACAAGGATGTCATGTGAACTACAAGAACTTAAAAGGATGCACAATGAACAAGTTGATACCACATAATACCATATTTTGTAGTTTCTAAGTCTGAGACACAGAGAGGATGAAATCACTTACAGAGGACATCTTTGGTATCACTAGCAGGTGCCTTAAACCAACTTGTCGGAAAAGTATGAGAGCCTTTGCTAGTGACATTGTCTCCACAACAGTATAAGGTGACGCGTTAGTAAATGGATGCAAGTCTATGTACATTTCCATCTCCTCCTCCGTCAATTCTATATCTTCTATCTTGTCCCCATTTCCTAAACCCCTCTTTGCAAAATCATCCGAGGAGAACTGTTCAAATGCATCTGTAGTCGTCCGCACCGGGGTAGACACAAAAGCTTTCTTCTTCAACAATTCGATAAGATGGGCACGGAGGACCAAACCGAACAAAATAGGAGGTTCAGGTGGAGGAGACTCATCAATCACAGGGAAACCATTATGCCATGTGGTTCTAAGAACATGCACTATATTACCAACCTTCTCAATGCCATTGAAGAGTTGAAGTGGCCCTGTCACTACATCACTTACTGTCAGCTGCCTCATATATGGTTCAGCATGACCCTTTAAATATGGAAGACCCTTGGCTTTCATAATGAGATCATATATGTTGCTATTGAAACAATCTGCCGTGGTCTTGGAAACAAGAAGAACTAGCATTATCAATGGTAGTAATAACAGATTATTGGTCAGCTCCAGAATAATTACACACAAAGACACGGTCATCCTCATGGTTCCACCAAGCAAAGAAGCAGCCCCCAGCACAGCATACAGGCCATGATTGAGATTCGTGTATGAACTCACCAACATTCCAACAAAGCGCCCATATGATGCACCGGTCACAATAACAGGTACAAACAAACCAGCAGGAACAACCACCCCATAGCTAACGATACTTAAGCAAAAGCAGGTGATCAGAAATATCAAAACTGATGAATATTGAAACTCGGAATCAGTGTTCTTGCTGAAAAGATTTCTGATAGCATCATCATTTGTGTTGAATATGAGGCTGGCAAGGTCATTATAGTGACCTGGAGGACATTGGAACTTCTTGTAGTTACCAGACCTTCCAATTGTAGGGCAGGCTTCTGATGCATCGGCTGGGCAAGGTAGGCAAGATGCAAGCCATGGCAATCCAAAGAGAAGACAAGATGTGAAAATGGAAACTGAGCACGCAAGAAGGAGTTTATACATGATGCCTTTCCTGGAAAAAGAAAATCAAGAAAAAATCAAGAAAAGTGCAAAGCAAACTATGGTGTTCAAATCACTGTTATATGCAAGACATCACAAAGAAGCATACTCATGGATGAGATTGTAAATTCGGAGAAATTTTGTTAATAGATAATTGTAGAAGCTCCCCAATATACCACCTACAAATGCGAGGGCGAGCACAGGAGGCACATCTTTTAGGTGATAAGACATATCTGATGAATATACGTCAAACATTATCAGGCCTCCTGTACCAAATAGCCCGCATTTTCCACTTAGGCAGAAATCAATCCAAGCTCGGAGCACAATTGCAATTACAGCTGTTGTGAAAAAAGCTCTCCACAAAAGGGCACTTCGCCACCTACAGAAAAAACATTGGTTATATTCAATCATTTTAAATATACTTCACAAAAAGCTAAACACTCCATTTCAATTTTTCTCATCTAATAATGTAGTCTCCACATGTAAGGCTAGCATGCAAAAATTACGCAAAGTTGAGTATTAGAGACATTAGACATGAACAAACATAAAAAACAAGTACCAAGATGCCATCTCTTCAAGAGCAAACAGCAGGCCACCAACAGGCGAACGGAAAGAAGCAGCAATTCCAGCAGCTGATCCACAAGTAACAAGATCCCTACGGTCTCGATCATTCTTAAAGTACCGTAGCCACTTCCATGTTAAACCATACTTTTTTGATCCACCCTGACCCAACAACGCCGCAACACAGGCACCAGTGTGCACCATAGGCCCTGCCTTCCCAATTAGAAGCGAAGACGACACAGCAGTAATACTCCCAATTATCTGATCATCCACCAAAACCAAAACTATCAATATTAAACTTCTGACATTCATGAACAATGGTTACTAAGCAACTACCAATAGTCTTTGCTCGTGAAACATGAAATATTCCTAGCTATATTAACCAAATTGAACACAGATGGCAATGTCACCTTCACAATCAAAGTCCGAATTGAAAAAATCCCCGGAGCGTCAACTCCATTGAGGTAAGCCTTCACTTCCGGTATGCCGGAGCCGGCAGCCGCCGGCGCCACTAAAGAAGTGATAGTAGACGCAAACACAGTGAGCGCCAAATTATAAGAGAAGAAAACAAAGAACGCCATCCAATACCTGATTCAAAATCCCCACATTATTATTCGAAAAATCCAAACCAAACAAGCAGCGAAGTTGTTCGGAGTAGTAGGATTACCTCCCCTCGAGCATCATGTTGGAGGTGATGACGAACTTGACGCCGGCGATGTTCTCGACGGCGAGGTTGTTACAGAATCCGATCATTCCGACGACGATTCCGACGAGGAAGCAGATGAGCCACTTCATGAAGATGTACTGGAAGACGTCGACGGCGTCGTGGCTCCGCCAGTCCTGCTTGAAGAACTCGTTCTCCAAAATCTCGTAGTCGAGGCTCTCGATGGGCGAGACATTGGCGCCGACGAGGGCCACCTGAGACGATTTGTTGTTGAGAGTGAACCGGCGGTGGTTGTTGCGACGGTGGCGGGAGATTAACGGTGCCGTGACCGATTCCACGTCCTCGCCGTGGAGGCTTCCGTTAACGTCCATTGTTGCCGTTACGGAAGAGCGAGGGAGAGTTCAATGCCGGAGGAGCATCGGAGAATGCGTGAGGTTTTGAGTTTTGTGTGAAGCTGTGAGCTCTCTTTCTTTCTCTTTCTTTCTTTCTTTCTTTCTTTCTTTTTGTCAAGTCATGTCGTTGTGAGAAGGTTCGATAATTCATAATTGTGCTTCCTAACAGAGACGGCCATTCTGCCCTATTGGATCATTCAATGTAGATTTTGACGATCAGTTCTTAGTAAGCATAATTGTGACTTAAAGTGTTCTAGTATAATTGTGTATTTGAACCGAAATGAGAATTAGCAATACCGTTTTGTTTTTCATAAATGAATTGGAATAGTATTTGACTTTAGTTAAACTCGATGAGTTGTTTTATGATGAAAATGTGGGTGGTGACACCTTATTACACAATAATAATTTTTGTTAAAAATTAAAACTTACTTATCAAACTAAAACTTTTTAGTTCAAATTTAAAACTGAGTTTTTAAAAATTGAGTTTTCAAACCATAATAGCAAACTAAGCCTAAATAGACGATGTAATTGTTAATTTCGCATTAGGGAAGTATATTTGCTCAAAAATCAAAAGGGAATAATATTCACAAAAATTGTTATTTGTCTTGGTACCAAAAAAATGAATACTTTTTTAGCTTAGCTGATAATGATTGACTAGGATTGTGTTTTTAATTACACTAAACAACAAAAACACTGCTAGCTAGTATCATCTATATTAATAAAGTTAGAAGAGATTTAAAAAACAGTGAGAATGATTAAATTTTTGAACTGTCTATTATGTTCTTGATTTATTAAAGTTCAAATCTAATAATTTAAAAAAATCTGAATAAAATGAACCATTCATGTTTTTAGAAATGAGATTTTTTTTATAGAATAAAAAAAATATAAATAAGTAAATTCATAAAATATAAAAATAAATTAACAAACATATAATACGAGTCAAAATATCAGTAAGACATTAATCCGCATTGCATGGTATGATCCAGGCTGTGTGCTAATCGCTATTAGTACAGAGAAATGACGATAATACCAGGTTTCCTAATTAACTCAACACTAATCTCTTGTTTGGATCAGTTATTCCAACTCGGCAAGGGAAGCTCCGATCTATGTGGTTGTCCTCGTCTGCTTTTGTGGACACGCGTGTGGGGTAGGGGAAACTTCATGCGTGGGGACTACGTACCACGTTACGTGTAGGACTTGTCGTTTTTTGTCTTGAAAAAAAGAGAGACCTACACCATTCCTCCCAGTCCCAGTCCCCACCCACGTGCAACGCGACACGTGGCGTCTGACGGTCAACCGGAGTATACTGATAAGTCCAAAAGAAGCAGGCCCATTTATGGAGGTAGCCCAGAAGCAGCTCTCAAGTCCAGCAGCCTAAACAAACACGCTATCGTCCTAAAATAGCCAAAAGAGGAAGCACATCGATCACTACTACTCACTGCCGCAGATATGAAACAATTGCAGAGCAAAAGAAAGTGTCAAAAAGGTGCAAGCATTGTTGCTCATTAATTGGGATTGTTTGAGCCAAAATAATATCTTTCGGCAAATGCTGATTCTTCGAGCATACTGGACCGACTCTTGCGGTTAAAATAATTGTATATATATATATATTTTCTTTTGAGATCATGCTTGGCTGTTTTGAAGGAACACAGAAGATCTGGTTCATAATCATTTGGAGAGATTTCATTCCAAATGGATTAAGAGAATCTGGTTTACCTTAAAATGCAAGGAATGACGAACCCTAGTGCTCATTATATAAAAGGGAGTCGATGGTAAACAGAAGCATCATCATCAATCAACAAACGACTTTTACATCCTGCAAAACAAGTCTCACTCGGAACATCTCTAAAAAAAGATTTCTTGGGTCTTTTTGTTCACCAAAGCTCCATTCGTAGGCATTTCCTGTTGCTATTCACTAAAGCCCGATCCGTCAGCAGTTTCTGCTTCTACCTCATCAAGTCTCATCCGTGAGCAAACTGCCAACTCCCGCTTCATGAAGACCTATCCGTAGGTGAATACCCGTAAAACCATTGGTAAAGCAAATAACTCTAGCAAATATCTCAATTTGTCGAAGACCCTTTGGCGAACATATCCGCAGTTTTCGTTATAGCTCTGCTCAACCATACCGATCTGAGTAAGAAACGTCCACTTCGTAAAGGAGAGGAGGAAAATTCTAGTTGCTCCTCAGATAGGTCTGTGAAGAATCTGAGTGCCGGCCTAACCAGCGCATGTACGTCTCATTCTAGTCATTGTAGAACATTGCATACCCTGCTTTATCTCTAAATAAAGTTTTATCCAAAAATTAACTATTGAAAGGGCGCATGTAATATGTATACAAATAAACTGGGTTTTCTTGTGAATTAATATTGCATGCCTACGCATGTAATATATATGATTTGATTATAATGGAATTAAACTTTCACGTTGGCCAACAAGACTATAATCACTAAAGACATATATGGATACATATCTAGGTTTAATATCTTTCAGGAGATTAAACCCTATCTTTCAGGAGATTAAACCGATTAGGAAGCTAAAGAAATGACAAGTCTCTCACAACAGTTTTGAACATCTATAAAGGAGACGTAGCAGCTTGTTTGAAGATGGTCTTTGGACGTATATTTTTGCTGCAAGTTATATTAATAAAAAATGTCGAAGTTCAACTGTTTCATGTTAAGTTGAATTTCTTGTTTATGTGTTTGTGATAAAGAATCAAGGATGTGGTTCCTTAGAGATTGAAGAAGAAAATTACTTGAAGAACAAGAAGAAGAATGCTTCAAACATATCTGTTAGGGTTTTAGAGATAGTAGCCGCGGTTAGTGCCACATAGTTTATAATTGACTCATTCTTTTCATAACAGATCATCTGTTCAAAATGGGATTTCAAGAACTAAAGCCCCGGTAGTGTTTTTCCTTAAATTGAGGTTTCACTGGGTAAACAAACTGTTGTGTTTGTTTCATTATGTTATGTCCAGTTCATCAAGGATTGAAATCGTGTTTCAATCCCCGCTGCACGTTCTACAGTACCTACAGGTGGTACCAGAGCTGGTCACCAGATATACTTCGTGAGATCCGTGGGTTAGGATTGAATATGATTCAGCTACCGGTTCATTCAATCATCATTCTCTCTTTGATATATCATTGGTAAGTCATCCCGAGACTTTTGAGGTAAGAATCAAACCCCAAAAAAGGTAAAAAATTATTCTTCTTCGATCGATGTTGATATGGATGAGTATAAACGTTTAATCGAATAATTTAGGATATTTCTTAAAGGAGAAAATCTTCTACTAAACTCTCGAAATCTTCATGTATTGAAAATCTAAATGTTGTGGTTATGGTGCTTGGTTACCACTTTTGTATGACCTCGACTCTGTTACTACTTTTGGACCGAGACCATTTTAACTTGGTTACCTCGGCTTGGTTACAACTTTTGTACAACCTTGACCAACTTAGTCACCTCGGTTTGGTTACCATTTTTGTATGACCTCGGCTCTATTGCTACTTTTGGACCGAGACCATCTTAACTCGGTCACTTCGGCTTCGTTACAACTTTTGTACGACCTCGGCTCTGTTACTACTTTTGGACCGAGACCATCTTAACTTGGTCACCTCGGCTTGGTTACAACTTTTGTAAGACCTTGGCTAACTTGATCATCTCGGTTTGGTTACCACTTTTGTACGACCTCGGCTTGGTTACTATTTTTGGACTGAGACCGTCTCTGCTTGATCAAGTCACAACTAATATTTTGGTCGCCGAAGTCGCTTGTTCGTTAGTCATGACCGAAATCATTTATAATGTTTGTGGTCTAAACTTATGCAAGAATAAGAGGGACAGACTTGAAGATATTTGAGGTCAAGGACATGTGGGTGATGACTTTCGTTTGAGATGAGGGGTTTTAAATCAAAAAGTATGACCGAGGTCCTCTACTCTTGGTCAAATCATGGAGCCATGAGCAAATGCTTCATCTGGACCATGTCGTTTTATTTTGGTCTATGTATGTATATATCAAGGACCTCGGTTTGGATTATTATGACTAAAATTTTGTTGCTCGGCCCTAAAACTTCGGTGTGAAATATTGTGACCAAAATTCTGGTGCTTGACCATCGTGACCGAAGTTGTTGGCTTCCGTTTCGATATATAAAGGTCATAATTTTGACTTGTGCAAGGTTAGCTAACTGAAGAACCAAGTTGGCTACTCCACCCCGGACACATAGGTAACCTAGTTCGGCGTTGAAAATGTAAAGTCTCGATAACCAAACGGCTCGAGGACCGATAGTCATGAGACTGGGGGCTATGTTTGCACATAAATTTACCAGTCCATGGAAATTGTTAAATTCGTCCAATGTTGGACGAAAATGTTTTTGGCCATTCTGACAAGAATGATAACGCGGGCGAGTACGCTAGTTTGACAAAAAATGTAATTCAGTTATACCATGGAAATGAGACCTTAGACGAACAATGTAACCTGTCCATATCATTTTTAGACCTTGGACGAACAAGGTAATAGATTCGTGTCATTTGAATCAAGACAACCGGCTTTTTGGAAAGTGTAGGTTGAAATAGGATCAGCCTTGAAGAATGACTTATTGCTCAAATGAATCCAAAACTATATGAGTTCGGTCGAGGAACCTCCAAACATCCCATCCAAGAATTCATTTGAAGTGTTTCGGCCAAAGTCATAACTAAGTTGTTTTACTTTGGGTTTGTCTCAGTCGAATACTAATGAGTTCGGCCGATTCAACGGATGTTTATCAAGGTTAACTAGCAGCATGACCAAGTTGGATTATTGTGATGAAAGAAATGATACACCTTTCAACCAAGATGCATCAGTCTTGACCGAAACTTCAAACATCAAACCCAAGCTTTCATTTTAATTTCGGCAGAAATCAAAATTGAGTTATGTTAATTTTGGGTTCGTAATGGCCGAGATATTAAAGATGTGTGTGTTCGGCCAAATCGAAGTATGATTGCAGTTTAATCGAGTCAAGGTTTCACCTGAGGTTGTTTTCATGGGTACAAATCAAGTTTACAATTTAAGGACTTCAACCAAGGTCCTAATTCGGCCGAGGTCTTAATTCGACTGGTATCTTTTATATAACTTCGGCCATAATTTAGATTTGAGTTTAATCAAATGTGCAGAGTGTGTCTTAAAGTCTATGCGGCTGGATTAATCAGTTCAAGTCTCAATAACCACTCGGCTTGAGAACCGGTGATCATGAGACTGGGGGGCTATGTTTACACCTAGATTTGACATAGCCAAATCGGTTTATTGGTCTCAAATTCAATCAAAGTTAGCTCGGCCATATGGACAAGTTGAAATGAGCTCGGCCGTATGGACGAGATGAAATGAGTTCAACCGTATGGACAAGATGAAATGAGCACAACCATATGGACGAGTTGAAATGAGTTCGACCGTATGGACGAGATGAAATGAGCACAGCCATATGGACGAGTTTAAATGAACACAGCTATATGGACGAGTTGAAATGAGTTCGGTCGTACGGATGAGATGAAGTGAGTTCAGCCGTATGGACGATGTGAAGTCAGTTTGCCCATGGACGAGGCAAAGTTATCTCAGATAATGTAAAGTGAATTCAGCCATGGACGAGACAAAGTTATCTCAGACAATGTAAAGTGAATTCGGCCGTGGATGAAGCAAAGTTATCTCGGCCGTATGGACAAGGTGAAGTTAGTTTGGCCATGGACGAGGTGAAGTGAATCCGGTCATGGACAAGGCAAAGTTAGCTCGGACGATGTAAAGTGAATTCGGTCATGGACGAGGTCAAATAGCTAGCTCGTGGACGTATGGATGAGGTCAAATAGCTAGTTCGTGGACGTATGGACGAGGTCAAATATTTAGCTTGGCTATTATGGACGAAGTGAAGTAAATCGTCCGTGTGGATGAAAATGAATAAGTTGGGCATATAGTTGAGGAAAGAAAAGAGCCCATAACATTTATTTTGGACAAGTGAAAACAAAATAACAATGGACACTCGGTCGAAGCCCAATACATCAATTGCGACCGAGAGATCGTGTCAAGAAAGAAATGTCTACAAAGAATGTCTCTAACCAAATCAAAAAAACTTATGATATGAGTATCTAAGAATTCGGCCAAATCAAGACAATCATGTTAGATCTAACCCAAGAAAGGAAACAAAATATTGATGAGATTTCATGATGTAGAGAACAAGCTAGCTAGGGTTTTTGACTTGTATATATAGAACCTTGTAGCTCCTTTGTAAACGGTCCTGCACCACACAAACAAATCAATATACAACTTTTCATACAAACTTATCTCTCTATTATTAGGTACTCTATCGTTCCTTTCAAATTTCAAGTCAATTTTATTTTTTAAGCTTTACTTTGATTCTGTTCTTTACGTTCTTGCACTTTAATCTTATCGCTTTTTACTTCACATGTTCTTTACTTATCTCACTTAGGGAGTAGTTTACCATAAAATTCTCGTCCATTGATCTCTTTCGGCTAGTCCGGATTAGGTTGATACGACATCCACATCACTTCACAAAGATTCAAAAACCGAGTATGTTTCACCTTCGCGTTCACGGTGATTTACGAGTATCTTCATCTAATAGATCTCTCGCCCGTCACCCGAACGTTCGAGTTCACCAAAAGTTAAACGATTTCGAGGATCCTAACGACGCCTAGCCGAAAGTCCTTGAAACACATGCATCAGGACCATACGGCCGAGAAGGTTCCTTCCTTGGCCTACAATCACTTTAAGAAGTCAGATCAAGCGCATTACGGTTGGGTTTGGGAGAGCTTATAAGCTCCTTTTGCTTTTAAGCACCAAAGGTTTTGGTGTTTGGTAAGTCTAAAAATAAGCTACTTTTTAAAAAAGTATAAAGTGTTTTGAAGGAAAAAGGAGAAGCTGCAAACACCCACCTTCTGCTTATAAGCTAAAAGTCAGCTTATATCTTATAAGCCTAACTGCACCAAATCCACCCTACATCAATTAAAACCTCGCTTGGCCGTACATCAGAAGGATATTGTAGCAAAAAACCTCGGCCTTGTTTTGGCCGAGACCATTTTTGAGCAAACATCATATAGGATATGGAAGGTTCATAGCAATTCGGATTCCTAATTCTTAATTCGTAATTCGATATCGATTCTGGTACTATCGATTCCTAATTCGATATGAAAGACAGTGGCAATCAAATAGGATAGGGAATGTTTTGGTTGTTTCGTGACTTTTTGTCTGGTGTTTGGAGGCTTTAGGTTTTCTCCTAGCACTGTATTTAAAGGGTTTATGGTTTATGGTTTATGTTATCTTGAAAGGGAAAGCACATATCTTTCTTGTTATGCAAAACATTCCCTTTTCGAGCTTAAAAAACATTCCCTTTTCGATCACTCTTTGGAGCTTGTTCCACCGTCTTATTAGAGACATCTACTAAAGTTACAGTAATTCCAGAAATAATACCATACAAGACATGTCGCAATGCTTTTACACAATATTAAGATTCTTCTTCAGACATCACATTAGCGTCCCCAATTATCATCATTTCATTCTCATGCAAACTACTGAGCAGGATTCTATAACCATCATTATCTTCAAAATCTTCAGGTTCTCTTCCATCCGGTAAAATATCTGTTGTTCAGTCTAATGCATACAGGTGAAACTCGATTTCGATTTTTTCTGCAACTCTGCTATTATTTGCGCGACTAATTTAATACTTTTGAGCTATTTAAAGACTTCATATATAGCCGTGGGAAAAATCCATACTTGAGCATAGTTCATTCTCCTCCGTATTGCTTCTATTTCAGCGATATATAAAGGACCTCTACATATCATGAGCCTGCATCTCAGCAAGTAACTTAGATCAAGCACAAACTTTTTTTTGTAAGTATGATTTTGTGATGTTTATGTTGAGTACAACCGTCTAATGGCATGGGGTCTTCCATGTCTTTAATCAACTCAAGATTCTGCTGAAACTGTGAATCATTCAATGACCCACATTTTCACATGCTATTTAGTAAAAGCTCACAGGGTAGCGTAGCTGACCTCTATGCCTTGTTCCCCATATACATCATCGACTTCAAGTACACTTAGCAGCTGAGGTTCTAGTAGTCATAACTCGTAACAATTCTACTTCCTGTGTCAAACCACTCCCGGTTCCTAGCTAGCAAGTGCATTTAACTAGTCACATTATCAAGAATGACAAGTATTCTTTTTCTGCTAGCTGTATCTTTATTCAACTGAGTTCCTTCCTTAACATCACCTATTTCTACATTGTCTACTCCCCTAGTATCTGAAAAGAACTGCTTCTGCAAGTCACTAGCTAGTCAATTGCCACTAGATAAGCAAATTTCACATTCTAATAGCTTCTGTTGTTAAAAAAAACAGCACAAATCAACAAAGTTCATCAAAGTACACCAATATTATAGCTTAAACACTAACCCAATTGACAACCTAAAGCTCAATGATCACAAACCAAAACCTAATTGACGTTCATTTCTGTGGAGCAAGATCGAGTGGGAAGCTCTAGAAATACCTCATGATTATGTCAAAGGTCAGATCATTTAGATGCATTAACATTTCCATATCTGCAGGCTGCAGCCATTATTTGCTGCCATTGCTTTCTCTTTGTTTTGTGTGTTCTGTCTACTGATGTTTGGACGCTTTAGCCTCTAGGTTTTAAGTTATCTTGACGGAAAATGGAAATCACATATCTTGCTTGTTATGCAATCGATTGCCTTTTCGATCACTCTTTGTAACTTAATTGTTCCTCCGTTCTTATATTAGAGACAGCTAAAGGAACAGTAATTTCAGAAGAGAATACCATACAAGATCATCACAAGACATCTTGCAATGCTCTTACACAAGAATATGATTTAAAATGAATATAAACATACCAGGGTTGCTCAAGCGTGGAAGCGTGCTGAACGAAACGACGACAGCCGTTCGATTTTTAATGAATTGATCAAACAGATAAGATTAAACGAACTTAAACGGACAGAATCAATTCATTAAAGATCGGACGACTGTCATCGTTTCATCTCGTTTCGTCCCATATGCTTCTCCCACGTCTGAGCAATCCTATATAAAAATACACCAATTATAGATCGACATAAAGTGGTCAAGTGTATTCATAATTTGTATCATTTATTTTCTCTTTTTCATGTTATATATTACCAATCATATCATAATAATCATCAATTGACTTGAAATTTATTTATTTTTCGGTTGACAAATTAGCTCAATTTTCACTTTAAATCCATACAGTGTTCTCGAATTCCACTTCTTTGACCGATCGATATCTCGTTTCTCTCATCACAATCACATTTCAATGTACCAAACTTACGGATACCAACCGGCACAACCGCCAAAAATCCATTCTTTTCACCGCCAAAACGTTTCACAATCTCACCCTACTCAAATTTCCAACACGCCAAAACAAAAAAGTAAAAAGAAAATAACAAAATGAAAACCCCAAAAGGGCCAAGAGTCCATGTGGTTCTCCTCTATTGATTCTTTCTCCTCTGTTTCTTTGAATGGTCTTGTCGGCAAGACAAAGCAATCTCCTCTCTATCCTTTTCCGAGCCCACCACCGATTCCTCCGCCCAAAATCTCCACTACCCCCACCCCACTTTGCTTCATTCAATCAAACTACCGGAAAAAATGGGCTTCGTTTTCGGCTTGGTTTTCGGAATCGTCGTCGGCCTCGCCTTAGTCGTCGGCTTCGTCAAGTTCGAGAACCGCCGCTCCAAGCTCCGGTCACAGCTGGCCACCACCGTCGCCGCCTTAGCCAGAATGACCGTAGATGATTCCAGAAAGCTTCTCCCTCCTGAGTACTACCCTTCTTGGGTTGTCTTCTCTCAGCGCCAGAAGGTTTGCTTTCTTCTTCTTCACTCAAACCCACTTCATAGTTTCAGCTCAAAGTTTTGATTTTTCTGATTTGGGTTTTTGCTTTTTCAGCTCAAGTGGCTCAATTCTCATCTCACGAAGATCTGGCCGTATGTTAATGAGGTAATTCCATCTGGGTTTTCGTTCTTGATGTTAAAGTTTGTGTCTTTTGTTTGCCACCGAGATTGAATTTTGGGTTTTGTGAATGTAGGCAGCTTCTGAGCTGATCAAGGCTTCAGTGGAGCCGATTCTGGAGCAGTATACGCCGATCATATTGTCTTCGATAAAGTTTTCGAAGTTTACTCTTGGTACTGTGGCACCTCAGTTTACAGGTCAGTTGAGTTCAATGCTGTACTTGAAGTTTGTGTTTTGGTTTCGACTGTAATTAAGTGATTTCTAAATGTAGAAGTTCTAGTCACATTAAGGTTGCAAAGATGGTAGTGTGTGATCCGGTTATCTTTATGTGGATTACAGTTGTCTATTAGTTTCAATTTGGTATGTTCTTTAATGTATTTAAGGGGAAGCCTCGAGGTTAATGTTCTTAATGAGCCGATGCTATGTTTAGGAGTTTCTGTAATCGAAGGTGAAAGTGACAGTGTCACTATGGAGTTGGAAATGCAGTGGGATGGAAATCCAAGTATTATACTTGCCATCAAGACTTTACTTGGTGTAGCTCTACCAGTGCAGGTAACCTACAACTTATTGCCTGCTTATTTCTGCTTCAAGGAACTTTTCATGTTGTTCAGAACTTGGTTACCTCGTCATAGAGTGTCATTGTTGTTTTTGAACTTTTACTGGTCAATAATTTATATTTGATTTGTAGGTGAAAGACATTGGATTCACTGGGGTATTCAGGATTATATTTAAGCCTCTGGTTGACGAGTTCCCATGCTTTGGAGCTGTTTGCTTTTCCTTGAGAGAAAAGGTGCAGCATCTATTTCTAGTGCCACTTTTGAAAGATTTGGAAATGAGGTTGCATGCATGTCAGACATTTAGAAGTATCCGTGCAAACATAGATTTTGAGTGGCAGTTTCATATTCTAGGATTGTAGGTTTGTTAATGTACAGAGGTTTCAGTAAACTATGATCAATAATACAATATCATCCACAACCAAGCATTACATTTAGATCTCTATTTAAGCTGTTAATGATGAACTCTTCCAGCACATTATTCTAGAAATATTTGGTCTGTGTGCAATGTTTTTCTACTTGTTGAATAATTTTAACAATGAGGAACATTGCAAAGTTAAGTATCCCTTGACTCAAGAAAGGAAGTCAATCTGGAAAACAGTATTCTGCATAGAAATGTTATGGTAATGGGGCTCATAGGCTGGTCCAGCTCCCTCTCTCTCTCTTACACAATGCATAATTAACTTCTGATTTAACAAATCTGTTTCTTGATTGTAGAAAAATTTGGACTTCAAGCTGAAAGTTGTTGGCGGTGACATATCTGCAATACCTGGGCTACAAGATCAACTTGAGGTATGAGAAAGATCCATCACTTCGCTCCACAAGTAGAATTTCTACTCATGCATGATCTCTAATTTACATGTAGCACGGTCACTTTTTGAATACTTCATATGATGAGAGTAAGGTTCCATATGTAATGTTCTCGTTCATAGTTAAGATTTGAAGTTTCATTTATAACATCAACAATTTTTTTTATACAGGGGACAATACGGGATGCCATTGAAGATTCAATTACATGGCCTGTTCGAAAAGTTATTCCCATTTTGCCTGGGGATTACAGGTACATCAGAATAAAGAGAACAATTACTTTATAACCTTGTTAAACATACACTGAATGTCCAATAGAGAGGCATCAGGCATGTATTTCCCTCATGAGGTGTCCATCCTGTATAAGGATGAGAGGTGGGAGGGAGATTTTCCTTTCATTTATTGCATGGTTCCTTTTTGTGATGTTGTTTTCTCTTGTTATAGTGACCTGGAGTTAAAGCCAGTTGGAATACTAGAGGTGAAGCTTGTGCAGGCAAAGGGATTGACAAATAAAGATGTTATAGGAAAATCAGACCCGTACGCCTTGTTGTTTGTTCGACCTCTAAAAGACAGAATGAAGAAAAGCAGAACGATCGTAAGTATTCTGTTCCTCTAATTTATCATTGCATTATATTTGTTTGTTTCATTTTTTAGTTGGTTTTGGAAGAATGATAACATGTTTCTCTTAATCAACAGAACAATGATCTGAGTCCAATCTGGAATGAACACTTTGAATTTGTCGTTGAAGATGATTCCACTCAACATTTGGTGGTTAAAATTTTTGACGACGAGGGCATTGGGGCATCCGAGCTCATTGGGTGTGCTATGGTACAATTAAGCGAACTTCAGCCGGGTAAAGTGAAGGATGTGTGGTTGAAGCTTGTTAAAAGTTTGGAACTCCAAAGAGATAATAAAGACCGTGGGCAGGTCAGAATAATCTTGTCCTTGGAATCATTACCTAGTAGCATGATAAACTATTAATTATACTACTATCTTCTTCTTCTCTTTTTGAATTCGTCGCTTGGAGCTAGCAGTTACACCTGTTTTGATGGTTCTATGGGTACACTTTTGAAATTAACTATTAGTTGTACTACTATCTTCTCTTTTTGAATTCGTCACTTGGAGCTTGCAGTTACACCTGTTTTGATGGTTCTATGGTTACACTTTTGAAATTAGATGATCATATATTTTTGTTCCCACTAATAGACTAACATGAATGAAAATGTGTAGTGTCTGAGTATCTTATTGGTTTCCTTCCTGTTTTAGGTGCATTTGGAGCTGCTATATGTTCCAAATGGAATGGACAATGGCTTTGTCAACCCCTTTACTCCCAACTTCTCAATGACCTCTTTGGAAAAAGTACTTAAAAGTGGAGAAAATGGAAAGGATGCTACCGAGAATGAAAAGGAAGCCGCACAGAAGAAAAAGGAGGTTATAATAAGAGGTGTGCTTTCAGTAACTGTAATATCTGCTGAAGACTTGCCACCTGTTGATCTCATGGGCAAAGCTGATCCTTATGTGGTTCTCACCTTGAAGAAATCAGAAACGAGAAACAAGACTAGGGTAGGTTTGGAATTGCCACACCTTATGGGCCTGCGAAAGTACCTTTGTAGTCTTGATTCCTATAAACATTGTTCTTGTTTCAGTTTCCTTAAGGGTTGTTGTTCTCTCAGGTTGTCAATGAGAGCTTGAATCCTGTTTGGAATCAAACTTTTGACTTTGTTGTTGAGGATGGATTGCATGACATGCTCATTCTTGAGGTCTATGACCATGATACTTTTGGGAAGGTACTATTTTTTCTTTGTTCTTCATTTGTTGGCCTCACATTTCCATCTAAAGAGACCTTACATGGTTATTTGTCTGCTAACTAGGTCCTATCTGTAACTTGTGCAGGATTATATGGGAAGATGCATCTTTACACTCACTAGGGTCATATTAGAAGGGGAGTACAAGGACTCTTTACCACTAGACGGGGCCAAATCTGGGAAGTTGAACATACAGCTTAAGTGGATGCCACAACCAATTTTCCGCGATTCTTGATGGATCTCTCTGTTGTGTGGCCTGGAGTATATTGAGGTTGTGTTATCTGGCGGGTGATGTATACAAGACCACCACAGAGAACTTGAACATTGCACATGTTTGTTGATTCCTAAACTCGGCATGTCCAGCACTTGGAGGATCTGTTACATAACACCTCTCATACAATGTAGTGAAGCTAATGTATACCAGTCCGACTCATGGTGTAGATGGGGGCACTCTCTCTTGGTCCGTTGGATTATCTAGTTCCTGCCTGTGTATTATTCCTTATTTGTGATCCTTCCAGTATTTTAGTGCATTCTGTGGATAGGACCCTCTGTGTCACTATCAGAAAACCCGAGTCGATAGTATCGGAAGCTATAACATGATCTTTAAAGGGCTTTTCTTTCTAGCTCCTAATTCCGCAGTAGTGTTCCCGTTCGATCAGGAAAGTTGTCCTTGGGAGGAGAAGAAAATTACAGGACTGCACCACCGGTCGAGGAGAAGACAAAAGAAAAACGAGTCCCAAGTCTGCTCATCCACACCCTCTAAAGACTCAAGTTCATTTTTTGGCAGCTTTTTAATCAGTTTGTTACGTTTTTATTATATTATCAATTTGTTATCTTACTTTTTTTTTCTGTCATTTTGTTACTTTAACTTTCATAAATTTACCAAATTGCTATCTTATCGTCATATATGTCATTTTCTGTTAGGTGTGTCTTTCATGTGAGAGAATTTTTATAATTTTGAATTCAAATTAGGTTTTTTTAACAATTTAATTTCTCTTTAAATTTTGAACTTCATTCAGAAAAAATAAAATAATACATGAATTTCGATAAAAAAATACATCCATGAGACGAGAAAAAAAACAAAGAACTGGGTATCAATTCAATCTCGTGGATGTGTTTTTCTCGTCCTATAGATGTGTTTTTCTTTTTTGATCTGAATCCATGTATTATTTATTTTATTTTATTTTTTCTGAATGAAGTTCAGAATTTAAAGAGTCAAATTCAACTGTTAAAAAAACCTAATTTAAATTTAAAATTATGAAAATCCCCTCACGTGAAAGGCATACCTAACAAAAAAATTTGAATTCATGGATGTGTTTTTCTGTTTTAATCGGAATCTATGTATTATTTTATTTTTCCTGAATGAAGTTTGAAATTTAAAGAGACAAATTCAATTGTTAAAAAAAACCTAATTTGAATTCAAAATTATGAAAAATTCTCTCACACGTGAAAGGTACACCTAACATCAAAAAATTGACGGAACATCTAACAGAAAAAAGCATATATGACGGTTGGGTAGTAATTTGGCAAATTTATGAAAGTTTTGATAACAAAATGACAGAAAAAATGTAGAGTAGCAAATTGATAATATAATTAAAGCTAGAGTAACAAATTGACTAAAAAGCCAGCTCTTTTATAGAACACCTAACCTGCTATGTCTTGTCGTGGATCATAACGAAGGTGTGTACTGTAACTCAGACCGTGAAGTAGATTCCAAATTCATTCAGGTACTATTCCAAGATTATGAAGTTTCGAAGGTGACGATTTACATTTTTAAAAGGGTTCGCAGACGATGCCGTTTGTAGCTTTACATCAATTTCATTGTTTCTAAATGATTTTGTTATTGGACTTGTAAACTTGATTTTGTTATTGGACTTGTAAACTAAATGTCTCACCTGGTATTGGACGGTTTTGAGCGCTCAAGAGTTTTCCCAAGATTTTGTATGATCGACTCCTATGCATCATTTCAAAACATACGGCAATCTTTTTTCTTTTGGATGGAAACATACAGCAATCTTAAACAAGGAACAGTCAGTACTTATCTGGATATGTACTTGTGGGTAATTCATTAATTGACAAGGAATTACTGTTCTGAAAATAAATCCATATGCATTGAGAACAATTAATCAATAACAGTTGGCGATCACTTTACTTATTCAATACATACAAAGTTAAAGACGATAAGAAATTCTTTCAAATCACTTCGAAATCTTGTATAATGTTTCCCAGTGTCGCTGCCCTCCCTCTCTTCATTGATCAAGATTAAGCCATTGTCACAGGCGTCTGATCCCTTGGCTGAGTTTTCAATAAGCTGCTCGATCAACATATTTCCTAGCATAATGTTTTTCCAGTTTTCGCCTTCTGTGATTTGTACCCCTGCATTTCCAAAACTCAAGTGTCATGTGGATTGCAAATTTACAGTCATCAACTCCTAAGTTTCATGAATAACATAAGTTGAATAACAAACTAACCGCGCATTGCCAAATCATCATGTTAAATTGGACTGGCGGGATACAAGAATACATGTTTTTCATGTTACTTTACACCAGAAATATATATGTATGACTACTCACCAGTATTGGTTATGCAACACAAATGCATCAGTTGCCATTTTCTTCCCGTCATCGTTGCGGTTCCAGTGGTACAGTGCATGTGTCCTGTTATGAATCTCCAGGGTTGAATGCCCATAGCTCGCTTCTCGGAATGCAGAATATTCTGGTTGTGGATCTCTAAACCTATAGAAACCATGGAACAATAATTATTAGACAAGAATTAAACTGCTATAGAAAAACTTCAAGTAATCATCTTGCAGTTCGCCTCACCAATACTTACTAGAGCAAACACTTCATAATTAAAGAAGTATAACTACAATGTACTTACTTTCCAGCAAGACCTTCTTGGTTTCCTCCATCTCCAACAGTTATGTAGACAGGAGCAGACTTGTCTGGTATGGGATACTGGTCACCACTTGACACGTTGTAGTGTATGTTGGATATTCTATACTGCAAATAATGAAAGAAAAAAAGAACGTGAATCTCATTCATGATAAAGATGAATTGATTATTTGACCCTAATAAAGATCATACAATGAGATGACTAGAGATAAGGGTAAAGAAGTCATACAGATCTTTCATATGCATGGACATGGCCAGCAAATATAACGTCAACTTTGTACTGAACGAACCAACTCTCAAATACTGCTCGCATGCTTTCGCCTTCCATGTAATGTACATCATTACTATTGTAGATTGGAACATGCATAAGGACTATCAGCCAAGGTGTCTTTTCCCTGTCAACCCTGTGCAATTCTTCTCGCAGCCACATCCATTGAGGTGTGTATTTCACTGATGACAAAATTAAAAACATTTTTAAGAGAATCAAGCACAAAGGAAATATAAATCCTTTGCAAATATATAGGTATTGGAAGTAATTACCAAATGGAGAATAACTGGAAAGCACAATTATATGAGCTGAGGCACGTCTGATGGCATACCAAAGAGGATTGGTACTTTTGGAGGCGTAATAAGGAGTAGTGAACCGCTGAAGATAGTTTTTGAACGGAATAACTTCCCCCTGGATATGTAAAAGCTAATAGTTAAAAAGTAATATGTTCCAAGTTAACTATGAAAAAGATGCAGGAGATTTCAGCACAGGAGTTATGTATCATGTAACAATGCAGCACAGTGTGATGTCGAATGGTTTTTGGGCTCTCTAATTTCAGAAATGAGCAATAAAACTTGGCCATAAAAGATTAGCTATGATGAGATGATCATAGAATGCACAGGTTATGAAAAACTTCCTCAAATACAAAAACTTCGAGGTACCACACAATCATAGTAAGAGCAATGCAAGATATACTTTGTGAATAGATCAGGTGTATAAATACGCTGATAATCTAAGACAATGAACACTGTTAAATAACATGCAAGATTGGAAAACAAAAAAAATTAACTCAGATAGTTCTCTTGATATACCAGATAGGGCATGTAATCAATTTCATGATTGCCAGCAGACCAAATCCATGGTTGATATGCAGTACTCTGCTCAGCAAATCTACCCCATGAATCCCACCTTATACCAATATCGTTATACTGATATCTGTCAGCATAAGAAATATCCCCAAGAAATAAGACAGTCTGCCCTCCACTGTGCATGTAATGCTCAAGAGTTGACAAAGAGTTAAATGTCTGACCCAAATCACCTGCAACATACATTTAACTATTTATTAACGGAAGCAGAAATGATATAGGTACATACAATTATTGGCACAGTTCAACCTAAATGCTAAGAATGGCAAGCGAAAACATGACATGCCAACTTTTTTAGTAAAATGGAGAATGACTTGAAAGTTGAAACCAACTTTTTTAGTAATATTTCCAGACCGAAAAGAACTCACCTATAATTCCAAATTTATAAGGAGCATCTGGACCAATCTTTGGGGGTGTTATAAACCAAAACTCTCGAGAAGAATCACCACTCCCAATTTTGTAGTAGTACTTTGTGTCATGCTGAAAACAAGATATAACTGAATCTTTATGGAAATGTAAAACAAAATCTAGAATACCTGTGAAATATTAATTTCACGAATCGGAGTATGATAGCATTTATGTAAGCTAACAATACACCATATCTTGACATGTTTCAAAGAAAGATTAAGCCATAAATGAAAATCATACTTAATAAGGCACTACTACTTCACAAAATGAACATATATACCTCTAGGCCATCAACATGACAGTGGTGGATGTATCCCGATTTGTATTCATAGAAGGTGTAGTTTGTTATAGTCCCCTCTGCAGAAAACTCGTACTTCTTCTCTGCTGTGCCATATTCCACTTTACTTGTCCCAGGCTCATCAGCCGTAACCCATGAGATGATCACAGCCTTCCCATCGTAGTCACCTTGGGTGATATGCACCTGCAAAGAAGGTTTGAAGTATTTAAGAACAATCAAACTCAAAACATACAGAAACTAAGGTAATGCTACGAAGAAATTATACTGACTCAAACATAGATTACAAGCATTAATACTAATGATTGTATCAACTATTCGTAAGAACCTAGACTACCACGTTAGAGTAAAACAAGCCATGATTGAAATCAGAAACCACTAAAATTGCATCGAAAGAGAACAATTTACAAAACTCGCAAACCTAGTAAGGTACACTGATCACTCACTTGCTGTGGAGCGTTGTGACCCTTTGGAACAGCAAAAACTCTATGATCAAGCGGAATATCTACTGATGGATACTCTGACCGAACAAAATTACTAGTGATTCCTGCATTCCCATATCTCAAACAACTCGAAAACACCAAACAACTAACAACAAACTGAACCAGCATGGATTCCATCCTAGCCACCCCTGCCATAGTTGTCCCTTCACAACATCACAGTACAACTACAACTGCCCAAAAAAAAGAGCATCAGCATACATTCAATTTGAATTTGACTTCACAAATTAAGCAACCCAACAACATTGAAAATGTTCATAGCAATATAAAACCTATAACGCATCAAACTTTACTGAAACAAATAAAGTGTGAATATTTCTGATTCAAAAGTATCAACTTTAGTGAAACAGATCAACAATACACAAAAATTCCAAATTGGGGAGTAACAATTTTGGGTGATCAAAATGAAGTGAGAACAAATTTGGAGCTGGGAAACAAGAACAACCATTGATCAAATTCCATGTGTGAAATTACCAAAAAACCAGATTGAGTTGGGTACCTGAAGAGAGAGAGAGGGAGAGATTGAATATCCAGAAGCTCTGAAGAATTAGTTGGGGAGGAGGAGAGGCGTGAGTTAACAGCATCCGGGGAGCTGACGTGGTTTGGGGGTAAAGATTCTCTGCGGTTGCGTCGAAATGCGGGAATGCTTAGGTGGCGGGGTTTGATTTGTTAAGACAAGCGCGGGGTATGGCGGGTTGTCAGATTGGTGTGATTAGGGGATGGGGTATCGTGGGACGTTTTTGTCTGAGTCGCTGGGGATAAAAACCGGGGACGTGGCTCAGACGGGGACACGTGACAGAGATAATGGATTTTGTTTTTATTTCTGTTATTGGTTTTGGATTGTGGATTCGAACTTGATGGACTTCCTTTCTTGGGCCAGGAGAGCCCGCACCTCATTCTAATTGGCCCAAAGTAAAACATTATATACTAGTGCTCGTATAAACAATTATTCATCGTCATGAATTGGACCCACATCAATTATTTGGAGCAAAAGACTTAAAAGCAATAGAAAAAAAGAGCAACTTCTTTGTAATTGTGTACATGAAAGGGATATTAGGATATGCTGAATGCTGACCTTAATATTATGGTATTGAATTTTAATGAAAAATCATGCGCTGCATTTGTTATATATAAAGGAACACAAACTAGTGGCCTCCTCACCTTTGATTAATTAGCCAGAAACAAAGCAGTGTAGTACATTGTGGCTTATATGCTTCTAGTCTTGCTCATTAAATCCTAACATGCACTTAGGACCAACGCTCATGAATACTAACTAACCATGTTCCAAATTCTAACGTACATTCAACTAAGTAAATAGTACACACGTTCGAATTAAACTTGTAAAGCATAATCAATTATATCAAGGGCCGGTTCACAGGACACTATATTTAACACAAATTTTTACACCGTTTTTAAGTCATTAAATTTAATAACGTTGGATGGTCAGAATTTAATGTTTGAATGATTTCAACATCGTTAAAATGACGTGGAAATTGAGATGGCATTACATTTCTAATATAAATTTATATATATTAAGATTTAAAATTAATAAAATCTTTCAAGAACACTGTAGCATTGGATCAAAAGAAAGATTAACATCCAGATCAAAAAAAATATTAAACATAAAAAAGAAAAGCAAAACAGAACAATGATGGAGGCGGCCGAAGATACATACATTTGACGGCCTGTGTTGGTATCTTAGATTAAAATTGGGGGTTGGTGATTGAAGCCGAATCAATATAGACTGGTGTTGCCCGTCGGATTTTGAGTTCTTCTATGGTTCTGATATTTCTACGATCATTACCAATAGGGTACATAGAGTGATAGAGAGAAGAACATTATGCTGGAAGGTAATGATCTACAAGTTACTTATTATTCCAAAAATTATATCCTGATACATAAATCAAGAACTATCGATGAAATATAGGACTGCAACACCATTATGTATTACATAGTTCCTTTAACCATTGCGTGGGAATGAAATCCCAATTTCTGGAAATCAAAATTAGGATCAAAGGGATGCATCTAAACTGTTAAATGCATGTTCTTATTCAGAGTGATTATGTGAGCAATTCCTATTAATGAAAACGGTAAAGATCCAATGCCAACTGATAAATTCACACATTCCGATTTTTTTCACACCCAAAGACAAAAGACTTTAGGGTTTGCTGTTCATCTGCCTCTTTCTTCTTCTTTTTTTCTTTCTTTTGATCATTTAGTATGTTGTTCTTATATGCAATATAGTTTTTGAATTTTTTTGGTTTAACAAGTTAATTCAATTTGTTTTAATTATTTGTATTGCCATGTCAAAATCCACGTCATTCAAACAATAAAAATCCTAATCATAGAATGTTTTTAAATCTAATGATTTAAAAAAGATGTAAAAATCTATGTTAAATATAATGTTCTTTGAACTGGATCAGCACATTACATAAAACCTTGAATAACAATATAACTTTTATTATCTGCTTTTATAAAATACTTCACCTCACAAATTCAAATCTCACCACTGCATTATCAACTCATATAACATGAGTTCCATCAAGAAAAAAACACACATATATAACATGAGGTATGAGTGGAGATGTTCATGACAAATGATGACAAAGTTGTAGGAATTCGTGACCATACACCTCAACTACTGAAGTTGTCACCACGATCACCTAAACCCTGACCCACATTGTTCCTTAAGTCATCACACATTTCACTTCCTGTGGATCACCCAAATTTTTCATACTAATTTGTCTTCTAAAAGTACTTGAATTATTTGTTTGATATATCCTTATGGGCTAAATAAACAATTTTTGTTTTAATTGTTTTTTTATTAGGGACAATTTTAAGAAGAGTATACAAAATATGGTCAATTATAACGATTAGTTCATTATCTTTTTAAAATATCAAAACAGTATATGAAGTTTTAATTCTGACTCAAGATCCATATATGTGGTTAATTTCTTCGTTATTTGGTGTCTCATCCGTTAAACTTTGAAGGATACTTTCATCCTTGACCTTCTTCCTCCTTTGAAAAAAAACCTTAAAAACATTGCAAACTCTTTTGAATATAAAATAGATAAGTATGACCAGAAAACCCAAAATTTCAAACACAACTACTCCACTATTGCGTTCAGCAACTCTCTTATCTTCTGTGTCCAACAACTTCTTTCAATCGCATATATTTGGGTTGTTCTGGTGATTATGGGGTTGGATTTTTCAATTCTCATGGTGACGGGCCTGAAGTGTTCTCGAAGAGGAAGGAAAAAAGAGGTACGTAGTGTGTAGATTATAGAAGTAATTTACCCCTAAGAGTATGGCTGAGTGGGAGACCCATTTGTCATCGACGTCACCACGACACAACTTCATCTTCACCAAGTCGAACTAGCTGAGAATTGTATGAGAATGCACTTCCATGACCATAAATTCTTTAAGTTTGACAAATCTTACCATAGAAACGATATTACCCAGTTATAAACGAATAGAAGAACATGAATATCCATTTATAATTGGAGGAGAAATTTGGGTTTGTCTTTTCTCAGTCAAGAACTAGTCGTTGTGTGAGAAGGTGAGATGAGAGTAATTGGACTCACTGGGAAAACAATGAGTTATCATAAATAATTTAGGAATTAAAACCCATAAGAGACGAACCAATAAACCATACAAGGGTTTGGGTTTGCTGGTCATGCTTGATTTTATTCAAAAGAGTTTGCAAAGTTGTTTTGCTTCACAGATGGAAGGAGGATTTGAATAATGGATATATTCTTCAAAAGTTAACTGAAGAAACACTTAATAAACAGAGAAAGTAACATGTATAGATTTTAGGTAAATTACAACTTCATATACTTTTTTGATATTTTAGAAAGATAATGCATCAATTCTAAGAATGAACCAAATTTGATGTAATCTTCTTAAAAATTTCTTTGAACACACCCATAAATAGAAGTTTGGTTGCAAATATTTTTCCTACAAATAAAGACAGAAGCCTATAAGACATTTTATAATTATATCAAATAAAGTAACATCAACTGTGATTACCAAAGAATCGACAACAAAGTTGACTATTTAAAAAAACGCGGTTAATTTTATGAATAATCGGCAACAGTTAACTCGTCCGTAGTTGTAGTTAACTTGAGATATACCTTCCAAGTTCCAAGCCTCATGATGTCACTCCATTTTTCCAGAAACCAATTCCAACTTTTCAACAAAGAATTGCTCTTTCTGCGAAACCGTTTGGCACCAAGACTGGTTGGTTCATGCCTTAAATCCCCTCCAAAATCCACATCATAAAGCTCATAAAAGCCTCGATCTTTCTTGAAGGACTGTGTTGAGATAGACATGGAAGAAAACCAACCAAAACAAGACAACCCACGAGTCTTGCAGGTCCTGGAAGCTCTAAAACAAGCCTCCCAGGAGCTCCAGACTCCCGACTCGCCCGAGTCCAACTCATCCGCCATCAACACCCTCCTCGAGCTCGAGACCGAGTCCAACTCTCTCCTCACCCGCGACCCTCATCTCTCTACTCTCTCCCACCACCTCGCCACCCTCAAAACCCTCGTCGCTTCCCTCAAGAAATCCACCCACCACCACTCCCTCCGCTCCTTTTTAACTCGCCGCGCGTCAACTCAGTCGCTGAGTAGACTCGCCGGCTCGATCGAGTCCGAAATCCAAGCGTGGATTGACCGCCAGAGCCTCGACACGTTAACAAAAGCTCTGAAACAACAACAAGACAACGAGGAGGAGTTGATCAAGCTGCTGTCTCAGTTCGAGGACCGAGTTTTGCGGGGCTTCGACCGCGAGCTGCAGGACTTGGTGTTGAAGACAAGAGTGTTCAACTTGATCGAGTCTTGTCTTTGCGATTCGAACATCTCCAACCGTGTCAGGGAACACTGCGCATTTGTTATAGTTGCTCTGATCAAGTTCAACAAGGATGTTTTTGTCGGTCAAGTACTGATGGGCGTGACGATAAAAGCATTATTAACAATGGCTTCGCCGAACTCGATTAGAGTGTTGTGTACTTTGGTTCGGATTATTAAGTCTCCGTTGGTGGATGAGATTGAGTTCAATGGTCAGATACCGAAGATTATAAGGTTGTTGGATTGGGATGGTAGTGAGATGAGAGTGATGGGATTTGTGTGTGTGCTTGAGATTGGTTACTTCGGGCGCAAGGAAGCGATTGATGCAATGTTGGAGGAAGGTTTGGTGGAGAAGCTTGTGGAGTTACAGAGGTCTGAGCTTGGTGGGGATATGATGGAACTTGAAATGTGTGACGAGGAAGAGGAGAACAAGGATGGCGGCGAAGGAGAGAAGAGGTTGTTGGAGAGGAGGCCATTTTCGAGCTGTGTGGCGAGGTTTGCTGTGCAGTTGGAGGTGGGGGAAGGGCTGAGGCGGAGTGAGAGGAGGGCGTTTAAGCAGCAGATATTGGTGAGAGTTAGAGAAGCCTGCATTTCGGATGCAGAGGCTGCTACTATAATTGCTGAGGTTTTGTGGGGGTCTTCACCGTAGAACAAGATTGTGTTGTGATTAGAAATTGGGGAAATGGTAGAAAGTAGATCAATTTGTGTTTGCCAATGTCAAAAGTTCTAGACAGTGATCAAAGCCGTTGAATTAGCCGGCCGTTTGTTGCTATACAACATGGAGGTGGTTCAAACATGTACAAAGGACTAGTGATTTATACATTTAGTTGTCTTTGTAAACTAGTAATGCAAAGAAATTGATGAATAAGAGAAGCACCCTGCTTCAAGTTTTTCTTGAAGATGTGAAACTGCAGGCCTTTTGGGTTTTGCAGGATTTTAGCGTCATAGTTGAAGCTGCAGGGTTTAGTGGACTTTAAGGAATTAAGAGAGCATCTTAGCCTCTGCATTTGGCATATATGGTTGGAGAGAGTATTCCATATATCGTTAAAAGACAAAAAAACATAAAAACAAAAATGAACAGTGCACAATCAGAAGATGTAAATTAGAAGGGTCACTGACGAAGACGGTGCACCGAATAATTTTCAATATGGTTGTGGTGGTTTAGAGAATATGTGAATAAGATTGCATGATGCTGATTTTGCTACCTAACCTAGACAACACAAATTGTAAACTAATCATACATAAGAAATCAATTTGTTCCCTCATACGTGTATATGAAATTGGTATATTGAGAGACGCAAGCTAATTTGGTTTATTTGTATATGATTAATGTTGTGTTACAACAAACCCCGAATGCAGGCAACTAGAGTCTGCTTCTGGTAATATTTATATTAGTGTTTAGTTTAATAACTTTGACGGTGTGGATTATCTTAATGCAACGTCGACATGGTCCATTGTGGAATCCTGGAAATAACTCTGGGGAAGAAAATAAGCTTAGCTTCATTCGAAATTGACCTGAAGATGGCTCATCTTCGGGATACGTAAAAGTTGCTTACATCATGAAGAATGTTGTACTCTTCAAAAAGGAAGAAACTTACCCAGTCTCCCCTGATTCAGCCTTGCCTGATTCATTACTTGAATTTGCGGCGCCCTTTCTCCGTAGGATGGTCCAAAAAATTGTGAAAACGGCAACCAGACTAAAAGGCATATTATCACTGCTGCTTGTCTTTATTTCTCACCGGGTAGTCTCTACCTCGTAAAGTAGTTTCCACAGAGCCACCATATGCGACTTGTTCATGATCCACCTTCAATTTGCTTACATTCATCATTTGGCCTGCATTCACCAAAAACTTCAACCTCTTCCCAATAGAAACCGTTTCTTCAAACTTGGCACCAAAGTAATACTTGTTCCCAATAGAGTTCCTTATTTATATGAGCAGTTGATTCCAAGCTTATTCCATCAAAGCCCACATCATCCCATCCCTGGGGATAATGATCGAGTTGTTCGGTAGGATTTCGAATTATTTGAACCATTGAAACTGATCGAGGAGCAAAGGATCGAATCAGTTTAACAATATAACTGGAAAATCTGATGCAAAAATCAAAACCGGAAAGTAACGAATCGAATGAATCAACCAGCAACACAGATCTAATACATACCTCTGAGAGAGTAGACCTTTATATAACGAACAATAACTGGTCACTTTTCGGAGACCAATGCCCAAGCCCAAATATTGCACAGCCCAAAGGCCACCTCTCCAAGTTAATTATGTCCCAAGTACATAATTAGGAGATGATTACAATAAATAAAACTGGCATCATTATAGTGGCACTTAATCTTATGTCACAAGCAAACCCATATGGAATTCAAGAAAGTCAACTCAGCGTGTTTGGCTTGAATCTCCACTAGAAAACAAAGGATTCAAAGTCTCAAGCCCACCATCACCTTCTTGGCTTACCAGGAAACAGATTAACAAGGACTTCTTCTTCATCTTCTTTTCCAATCCATTTAATGCTCAAACACTATAAATACAAAGAAACCCTGAAAAGAGAAACATTCTGATCTCAAACCTTTCCGTAAAGTTAAAAAATGGCTGAAGCAAACCCTTTGTCACCTGCTAATGCAAACCTCAGAAGTGACCATGAAGCAACCACTTCGCAATCCCAGGCAGAGCTCAAACGCAAGAAGAGAATTAAAGTGGCCATATACGTTACCGTCTTTGTTGTGGTGCAGATCATAGTCGGCACGGTTATCGCACTCACCGTGATGCGAGTGAAGACACCAAGGTTGAGGTTGGGAAAAATCAATGTCAAGAACATCACTGCCGTCCCTGCAACACCATCATTCGATGTAAACTTCACCACCCAAATCAGAGTCAAGAACACAAACTGGGGTC
Source organism: Comarum palustre (assembly GCA_951800085.1). Lineage (NCBI taxonomy): Eukaryota > Viridiplantae > Streptophyta > Magnoliopsida > Rosales > Rosaceae > Comarum > Comarum palustre. Next base: position 1,099,403 of record OX637588.1, on the reverse strand, counting down.
CTTACAAATTTGATGCAAGCAAGGTCACGTTTGAGTACGAGGGTGAGACTCTGGCAACACTTGCTATTCCTAAAGGCAAGGCTGGAATGCTTTCCACCAAGAAATATGATATCGCCGTGAGTCTCAATTCCAAGGGGTTGAAAAACTCCAACCTCGGCAGTGATCTGAACACCGGAGTTCTGTCACTCACGAGTTCAGCAAGGCTGACAGGAAAGGTGGAGTTGATGTTGGTGATGAAGAAGAGGAAGGCTATAGGCATGTACTGCAGTCTCGAATTTAATTTATCAACAAAGCAGATTCAGTTTATGAAATGCGACTGGGTGTAACTCAGCACTCAGATATTCAGACACAGTTCTTTCATTTCTTTGTTTACTTTCTCTGGCATTGTTACTGTATATGGTTGAAATAAGACGTTGATGCAATATATACCTTGTGAATGAGGCTTTTTTAGTTGCTATTGGATACACATTCGAGGAAAAATGATCTATTATAAATACTTGAATAGGCAGGTAAAAGAATTCATATCAGATCAATTTCTTGGAACCAATACAATTTTGAACTTGATTATTTCCCAAATGCAAGACTGCCCCAAAAATTCAGGCTCACTTTGCTCCATCTGAGAATCATAAATTACTCACCACTCTAAAGCCAAAATGGTGTCCTCAGTGCGCAACAAGCTGCTGAGAATAGCAACTCAGATGACATACTGTTTAAGCTCAGCAAAAAATTGGCAGGAAGCTGTTTGTTTTCTAATCAACACTCTTTCTTGCTCAGCATATTATGCAGACCCCTGTTTCTCACTCGCTTTGTAAAATAGCATTTTCTGTACATAAAACATCATGTAGCCTTGTGCCGCCCTCACAATGTCCTCGTTAACTTGTGTGATCCAAGCATCATCACACTTGTACCAGTTATTACTTAATCGCAAGTAGGTCACGTAGTGGCCAGCATCCAGCTTGCCTGTGTGTGTCACGACAGCAAACAACTCAAACTCTGAGCATAACTCATTCGGAGCTTCTGGTACATCCCCATCCAAAGGAAGAATCCTATTCCCAAATCGATTCCTTAATATGGAGGACGAAAGATATGGTACCATGTCCAAAGAAAAGGGAAACTGCAGATAACGGTCAACCTTCCTTGACATCTTTCTTGTTGAAGAATGCTCAAATCTTTTGATATGGAAGCAAGTAACCAAAGGAAGCTTCTTAATGGACATCTGCTTCAGAGACTCCTGTCTCACCTTACACTGCTGGCAAAAAAATTTCTGGTCAGTGCCCAATCTCTCAGGTCTTGTAAAACGGTCCAGGCATCCGACAAGGGTAGACGTGCAGCAGTTCTGCCCAGAGTTCTTGCAATCTGCACTGCCATTGCAAGAATGATTCGACTTTGTGGACACCTTCACAGAACCTGGTTCCAAATCCAGTGAGATGTCTACACACGGATCATGTGTTGTTGACGTAAAACCACAAGCCATACACATGACATCAGATCGCAAGATGCCAGAGAAAACTCTATGTGCCACACAACAATCTCCAGTGCCTGCAGTACAAAAGAAATGAAGATTTATCAAGAAGGCATTTAACTTTGTTTATCTTAGAAGAATAGCATTCTCCACATGAGACAAGTAAACATCATGGACAAAAGATATATAGCAAGCAACAACTTGAATACCCCAACTACCAACAGGTGTTGGAGAGGATCTACACCGTTTATCAATTTAAAGGAATCGTCCAATTCTTTAGGTTTTCAATCCACTTTGTAATTAGACCCTAAACCTGGCAAAATGTTGCGTTTTAGTGAGAATTGCAAAAGATGAGAATTCCCTAGACAAACCCATGACAGCCAAGTGAAGGTACACTTACTGGAGTGAAGCGGACAACACCATCAAGCCAGCAGGAAAAGGGTGAATATAAGCCCTAAAATGTGAGCAGAGGGTCAACTCCTAGGGCAAAAGTACCTAGACTCACATCCTGCATTTAGATGTCAAAGCCACCTTAAATCCTCAACAGTATTCTGAGCCACTCAAACTAAAAAGAAATAACAGATATACAAAAACTAGGGATGGCAATTGCTCACAGAGAACTCTAAAGTTAATATATTGCAAATGACACCAAGTTTTTCATCCCTTTATGTTCTAGAAGGCCATCATCAACTTTTTATCTGACAAGAGAACTTTTTTGCAATAAGTGCCCTTAAGTCATCTAAACGTTTTCCACTTGTTTACACAACTGCTTACATATAAACTTAAACGCAGATACACCATGTTCAGAGCTCGCTGAAGAGGAAGTTAAAACATCTACAAACAACTAAAAATGTTTCTAAACATGAAAATAATAACAGTTATCTACTGTTTGTGTAAATTTGTAAAACTATCTCAAAATAAAAGCAAATTAGACCAAAAAATATGAGCTATACTATTCAACTAAGATGCTACTTGTCTGAAAAGCATTATATGAACAGTATCTAATGCTGATTCAACCCCAAAAAGCTGTCTAGGAGAGAGACACATTGCCCCCAACAAATTCAAAATCAACAATGGAGTCCCTTTCATTAGTGGCCAAACATCTACTTAAAAGTTAAAACTGAACTCTACGGCAATGGGCAGAGAAGAGCTACGCCTTGCTAAAACTCCTCTAGTTAACTAGACATGTCACTTCAACTTTAACTAGACAATCATTGACGAAAAAACAATTCTCCACAATGATTCACAATCACAATGCTGAAATTAGATCACTGCTAGTTGTATCCTATCCGGCCTGAAGAATGCAGATAATCACAACAAGAAGCCTATTCAGAGGTTCAGATTGAAAAAAGAGTTAACCTTGGCTCCCGGATTTCCTCCCCTCCTTTTCCACCTTCTCATGAATCCCATCCAGCATCGAAATGAAGAATTCATGTGCATCCTGCTGCTCATAGCTCGCCAAATTCGCGGCATACTGCCACCAACTATAGTAAATCCAAACAAAACAAGCTCAGTAAACTATAAAACAAAACAAATCCAAACCAAACAAAACCACAAGGTAAGCAAACTAAACAATTTTTTACCCTTACATAAATCGCAATGCGAGTCAAAACCAAAACTACAGCATACATTTCATATAAGGCTACCCACATTGTAATGCAGAGCTTTCACAGACCTGTACAAGAACTTGGCGGGGCTATAAGGCTTCCAATCACCCGAAAACACAGCCGAAAACGTAGCGTCCATGTCACAGGCCAAGCAAACGCCGTTCCCACCGCTATTTCCCGCGCTTTTCTTATCGGCATTGCTCTTCTTCTGGCACAAGTATCGGTTGTGCCGATCGCTGAGGAAGTAGTTCCGAAGCGGCGGCGTGTGGAGCAACGCCTGAAGAACCGAGTTCATGAAACAAGTGTTCCCCAGATTGTTGAGTCCCCGCAGCCCCCACGGCAATTCCGACGGGCTCCGGCCGTGGAGGAGGCTCGAGTTTCTCTCAACGATCACCTGTTCACTGAAATCCGGCGACCACGGCTTGTAATCGATCCTCCGCCGTTTGCGGAGATTCTCCGGCGCGTGGGAGGATGATGTCGCGGCGACGGAGGCGGCGGTCTGAGCGAGGACCACGGCGGCGTCGAAGTCGCGGTCGTAGATTTGATCCCTGCACGCGCAGCAGAAGAGCTCGGCGCGGTCGACGTCGACGGCGATCTCGTGTCCCGGCGGCATCGAGGAGGCGTGCGCCGCCGCGTGGGAGTGTTTCGACGGCGCGTGGCAGTGAACCGCGGCGCAGGCGACGCAGGCGTAGAGGCGCGAGAGGGAGGGATCGGCGCAGGCAGCGCATCGGGGGAGCTCGTCGGGATCGCGGCGGATCGCGGCGCGGCCGCCGGGGGGTTTGATGCGGAGGCAGTCCTGTAAGGCGCGGAAGGGTTTGGAGCCGTTTTTGGATTTAAAGGAGGCGAGGTGAGGGCAGGGGTGGGACGAAGGGTGGCCGTTGATCTTGGTCATCGACGACATGGACGGCGAAGATGACGGTGGCGGAGAGTGGGGGTGAGAACGGTGGTGGTGGCAACCCTAGGGCCTAGACTTGGAGAACATAAGGGTCATGTATGGAGGGAGATGAGAAGAATCAACGGCTGGGATTTGGTTTTAGTGTGTGATGATGAGGTCTGAACCTGTGTTCAACAAGTTTGAGCTCTTTTGGATTTACAAGTAGAACCCAATTGTACTTTGTTTTTAATCAGAAAGTAAAAAAAATGGTAAATTTGTTTGGTTTTTACCTTCCTTTGCTAAATATGAGAGTTGCGAATTCTCCACATATCAAACTTAAAATATGAATTCGAATTGGTCCAGTTAGATATTGCGATCAATCGATTCGTATTATGTAGATGTTAAACTTCAGGTAGTTTTTCTAATTTTTACTTTTTGGTAATTTGTATGGATTTTACCTTCAATATGGTCGTATAAGTAACTCATATCGAGATATCAAACTTAAAATATGTCTCTGACGATCCATCAATTACTATATATGATCATGTATTAACTACTAGACACCGAACTTAGTTTTACGCGTACGATTAAATTATGTAGATGTCAAACTTAAACAGTTAGAGGATTACAAATAGAAACACATGCATTTGTTTATAGTATAGTCGCAAATTTGATACAATATTGTAAAAATCTTTTTTAGAAAAATCCGATGTATACTAACATTTATGAATATATCGAATATATATTTTAACCCGTGTTGGTAAAACAAAAACTTATTTGGATATAAAAGATCTTAGTAAAGTAAAATCATGTGTTAATTAACAAAAATCAAGAGTTAAAAGAAAAAAGTGAATCTAAATCTAAAAATCAATATATACGTTGCATTTTCATTTTTGAAGTTGCAGAATAAGATGCATGCCTGCATTCTTTATTTCAGAACGAAACGATAATTTTTATTTATTTTTGGTTTAGATAAATTTTCTTCTTTAAAAAGATGAATGGGTAATATCCAAAACCAAATGGGAAACTCGCTCCTTGAGACACAAGGAAGCAAGGAGAAGGGTAATTTAGTCGCGTAATAATTACAATTCCAATTAATAACAAAAACCAAAATTTGCCAGCTACGTACTAATTAAACCCCTATTTAACAAGGAAACCCAACCTTATTTAAACAGCATAATTAACTAGTGCTACTTCCCAGTCCCTTCCCTAAATCTAAATCCCTATTCTATAAGGAGAAGCAAAGCCTACTCGGACAAGGAGTTCCTCCATATATACCCCCTCACACTCGTCTCATTTCACTTCACTCCACTCTACTCTCTTCTCTCTTCCAAAAATCTCTTCGATCTTTCCCAAAATCTTCAATATCCCAAAACCTGAGAAACCATGGTGAAGCGAAGCCGACCCTCATCCATCTCCATGCCCTACGCGCTTCGCGTTGGGGCCAAGATCATACCCTCCGATCAAAGCCACCCCAAAACGAAGCCTCTGTTGATCTGCAGAAAGACATGTCAGTCGAGAAGAAGAAAAAGAATCAACAACAGGATGAGATCAATGCAAGACATAATGGAAGACGACAGGTCGTTGATTGGTCGCGGCGTCGTTTTGGGGCGGCCGACTCCGGTTCACGGCCGGAACGACCTTTCATGGACTCTGCTGAAGTCCGAGTTGCAACACAACCAGTGTGATTACGTCAAGATGACGAAGGCCCTAGACGTCATGCGCCAGTGTTTCGCACCGTCTAGAGACCCCGTGACAAACAAGGAAGTGGCGGAGGACGTCATCTTCAACGAGGAGAGGGGGTTTTACACGGTGGTTTTGGAGAAAGGGGACAAGGTGGCGACGGTGGCGAATGTGAGGGTGCATGATGACGTGTTGGCGGAGGCGCCGCTGGTGGCGACGGCGGTTGAGTTTCAACGCCAAGGGATGTGCAAGGTGTTGATGGGTGAGGTGGAGAAGTGGCTGAGGGAGAATGGGGTTGAGCGGCTTGTGTTGCCTTCGATGCAAAGCGCGTTGAAGACATGGACAAGTACTTCGATGGGTTTTGACACAATGACGGAGTATGAGAAAACTGATCTCTTCATTGATTATGACTGCTTAATGGATTTTCAAAACACAGTTTTCTGCCAGAAGCAACTGATCCTGAAGAAGGAGGAGAAGAAGAAGCATGTGAAATGTGATAGTGGCTTTAGCAGTGATGGCTCTACTATATCTTATGAGGCTCAATGCTCAAAGGTGGCCATGAGTTCATTTATCTGCGTACGATGATCGATGATCGAAGCTGAGCAAAACTCAAACAAAGAGTCAAAGACATCGATTGTAATTATAGGGAATGTGATAGGCTACTTTGCTTTTGTATGCTTCTGATGAAGCGTAATCTCAATTGTACAGAATATTCATCAATTCAATATATTCCACTTTTCATGGCTATGTGCCTCTGTCTAATTTGGTTTTGTTCGGTTTTAGTACTCTGTTCTTGATTTTTATTGTGCTTTCTTTCTCGACAAAGCTTCACATCCAATCCATCAATTAAAGCACATCTATGTTAAAAGTTGGATAGGATTTTAAGCTTACATATGTAGCTAAAAAGGAACTGAGATGATGATGTAATTGAAACAATTGGTTTATGGTTTTTGTTGACAATTCGGCAGAAACTTAAGAGCATCAAAACCTAGATTAAAAGTGTCAAGCATTGTAGAAAGATAATGCTTTCAAGCCGCTAAGCCACTATGTACTCTTTTATGGCATTCAGCAAAATGTGTAAAAGCCTAATCTGACGCAACATATGGGACAGAAAGATTACAACATGTTCACTTTAATACAACCCTCTATACATATGTGATCTTCCAAAAATGAATCAGAACCTTACTGAACACCATGGCTTGTCTACAATGATATACAGATTAGTAGGTTACAACCATTTTGGGGCATCTGATGCCAAAGAATGATAATATTAGACAGCTAGCGTTTTCCTGTACATGGCATTTTAGCAGGGGGATCTCACAAACTGATCATTAGATTATACTTGTAAATGAGGATGTCAGGATGTAAGGGATGTTTGCGAGAGGACCACGTTGGCAGGCGAGGTCGTGAATGTCTTTGACAATGTCGTAAACAGCCTCCGGTTGTGCTAGTTTAAGAGCATTATCTGACATTCTTTTGAGTTCATCTGGCTTAGTGCGGAACCATTCTGCCACAATCCTGGCTGTTTCCTTGGGACTTCTGGTGAAGACACCAGCACCATTGTCTACCACATAAGGCACATTGCCCTTTTCCTGACGTTGTCACTTAGTTAGTAATAATTATACTTAATCAGAATGTCTGAGAAAGTGCAGAAATCCAAGAGAAGAGAAAATGTTACTAACTTGTCCAGGAATGTAGTCATTGAGAATAATAGGAAGCCCTCTGATCAGTGCCTCCGCAATTGTGCCTGGACCAGCCTACAAAAGATAGGAATGAGATAACTCATTAGTCCCCAGATATGAAAAGTTTAGGGAATTTGTGGATTGGAACCAGATAAACTTGGTCACAGTTTACCTTTGTTATGATGCAATCACAAGATCCCATCCATTTCTCCATTTGTGTCTCAAATCCTCTAACCTGCAAGTTTGAAAGATGTAAATGTGTTTTCCCAATGCCTAAGAGAGTCAAAGTTTTATACACAGCAGGTCTCAACATGCAAGGCTAGCTAGGTAGGACAATACCTTGACTGGGATGTTCCACTCGTCAGATTCAAGCATGGCGACAAGGTTTTTATTGCGGCCGCATATAACGATCAGCTGTCCAATTGGTTTCCCCAGTTCTTTATCAAAGAGGGATTCTCCCAGAGCTCTTGCAGTTTCCTTTACAGGCCCCATTCCTTCACCCCCTCCCATCAGCAATACTGCAGGCAACTCAGGGTCCATTTCAAGTTCTTCTCTGAGTTGATCCTGTAGAACCGATAATCAGTAAAAGGCACAATTTCGAAAACTAGTCACTTTAATACATTGCACCTTAATACAAACATAATCTCATCAGCAAAGAACCTTGGAGATTACTGCTCGGGCAAAAGAGGGCCTGATGGGCAAGCCAAAAACGCGTATTTGGGACTCTTCAAGGCCATCAACTAGAGCTCTTTTAGCTACCTCCTGCGACGGACAGTAACACCTATTGACCCCAGGATGAAACCTGTATGATGATCTTACAATGTTAGATACTGTAAGGTTTCCTAATAAGGCTAAGTAGCAAAGTAGCATACATGAACCAAATATTCTGATTAAACTGACCATGTAGGGTGGCAAGTGTTGAGATCAGTAATCACTGTCACAAAAATCACTTTCTTCTGAAGTCCTTGCCATTTGAGAACCCATAGAGGAATATGTTGCATCAAAGGATGAACGCTAATAATGATGTCTGGCTTGTACTCCATTAGACCAGCCTCCACCTCCCTTCAATCAAAATACATCACTATTAGTATTACAATCAAATCCCACTAGCTATACTGAAAACATTTAAGTCAAACCAGAATCAGGCTCTCCAGCTAGAACAATACTTCATTGCTTTTCAAAAAGAGAACCATATACGTTTACAAGATTATTCAATATATTACACCTGATTAGGAAACAAGTGGATGATTAAAAATCATTTTAAGGAAGAAAAACAGAAACTTAAAGCATAAGTTATCAAAGTGGTAAAGCGACCCTTGAAATGACTACAACTTAATTTCGTGGGATATTTGTGACAAAACCAAAAATATCTAGTAAACAATCACTGCTGGATTATCTAAAGATTTGAGATTCACTGAAATTTGAAAGCGAAAAGTGGAAGAAGGTGAGAGATATTACTTGGCATAGTAGGCTGCAATTGCAGCAAGATAGACACTGTGAATCCATCTAGGAGAAGTACTGTGAAATGCAACCTTCCATAGCTGAACATGTTTCACCATGAACTTATAAGACCTCTCCATATCATTCAAAGGCCAACCTGTGTACTCTTTCCACACATCCTTCACAAACACCTGAACCATCACATTAACAACTCATTAAAACAAAGAAACCACAGAAACAGCACCAAACCCAGAAAACTTCAAGAAACAAAAGATTCAATCCTTATAAGCTATTCTACATAGAAAGATCAAAAATTTGAACAAAAATCACTAAAAAGTCAAGCTACAATATTTCAGCTCTCAAAAAGTTCAAAACTTTGGAACCAAAACCATTACATCATTCACCAAAATCTCAAAAAAAGCAAACAGAACCCAGATGTGAAATTCAAAACCTAATTCAGAACCATACCCTGTATTCATCTCCAAACTCCAAACGAAACGCATCCTTAATCGCCTCCGCCGAAGCTCTGTGTCCACCGCCGGTGTCACTCATCAGAATCAAAACGTTCTTGGTCCTCTCAGCTCCAATTTGCACAAGCTCCATAGTCCCCGCATCGTCATAGTAATCATCATCGCTCTCAGCTTCTCTGTGGTGATGATTGTGGTAGTTATGACCGTTACTGTTCTTGAGATAACTGCTCAGGTAAGAAACCCCTCCGACCCTTTCAAACACTTTCTCCGTTATTGACTTTCTCGGTGACTCCACCGACATCATCGTATTCCGGCGACCGTCAAACCACCACAGGCAGACGACGGGGAAGAAGCTCAATTAACCCAGATGGAGATAACGGTCGGATGTTCTTTCCCGCCACCGGAAATGGGGTTTCTCCGGCGAAGAGAAACAGAGGAGAAAACAGGGGAGAGAGATTTAGCAACGGCTTTTTGTCTCTGAAAGATATTTTTAGCAACGAACTCTGTTTTTTTAAGGTAGGTGAAGATTTAGGGAGTTGTACTGAGTTGGCAAAATGGGGAGAGACTATATTGGTGATTGGATGCTAGAATTATGCTTTGGACTTTCTGGGGTTTATGGGGAATTTTCTGGCCGTCAGATGCTGATGCGGATTTGGAGTTGGAATGTTCGGAGTGGAAGATACGAATCTTTAACAAGGTTTTGTGACCTTGTAGCAGTGTTTGTGAATTATTAAACGTTCTTGTTACGGTGGAGTTTTGCTCCGGAGGGCTTTGAGTTTTAGTTAATTTGCTTAGTTGGCGCCTCTCTGGCTTCAAAAGACTTGGTAATGGTTGGTTGGAGTTTGGGGGGCCTCAGATATGAAGGCAAGAAAAAGAAAGGGTTTTGGAGGCATCATCATGGTCATAATCAAGCTGCATATGCATTTGCAAAGCTGTGAATGTGATTAGTCAAGCATTGGTGTGTGCTTGATAAATCATTATCAATAACCTTATTCTAAGTTATCAAACTAAACTTTAGATATTCGCTTCAAATTAACCCTAGTTTATGAGTTTTTGGATGGTCGATCATTGTTGATCCACATAATGATCCTAAGTTTTGAGTTCGGATTCTTCATTTTCGAAGGCTTTAACTTTTGTGCTAGCTCTGTCTCTCACTTAATCGTGCATCCTATGTTATTAGCCTTCGCTAAATCAAGGAAAAGGGGTTGAAAACAGAAAACAGAAAACTGAAAACGAAGAATGGTGGAATACGAATTTAAGATAGAACCTGTGTAGGTAGGAATTGACGTGCAGCAGTGAATAAGAGAGGAAGATTATTACTTGAAGCTAGGAGGATATGCGAGGTGCAAGAGAATGCAGACTTGGTAATGATATTAAGATGCCAATAAGTTTCTGGATAAATAAAAATGATTCATTTGTTTCTAAGTTTTCCTCGTCATCATTTTTTACCCAATATTTCTGAAAAAGATGTAAAGCATGAATAGGATTATGAGATCAAAGGAGCAGAAAGGGACATGTTGTGGTACTTGCAGGGCCAAAATAATGGGAAACAAGTAATGTTTGATGATCAATGGGAGCCAAACCATGTGTTATTAGTGTTCCAAAATATATTCCAAACCAATAGTCATAAAATTTGCTCAATAAGTTGAGCACACGCAACTAGTTTACAGTAATGATTTCCTAACTTTGAAGTTTCAATGTTTAAGTAAGAGAATGGAACTCATGTTTGTGTGTGGAAACAAAATCTATTTAATTTACCTAATCTTCCAAATGTTTTCTCTCAGGTCAATAATTCTTGGTCTTCCTGGAGACAAGAATAAAATAGAGAGAGGTTGAAGTATATGGAAGTCACATGCAGTAGACAACACATTTGATCTTGTAAATGGGCCACAACCATAAAATTCTGTGTTTTTATTTCATAAAAAAGATTAAGAAATGTCATAAACTTTCATTCTGGAAAATACCCAGCAAGAGCAAATTCTATGTATTTTGTTCACATCAGATTGGGTTTACTGGTGTACAAACTACAAACATGTTCTGCTTGAAGTTAAAGGACTGTACTTCCACTATATCTCAGAAAGGACTATCCAGTTTTTGCCTGAGGCCAAAAGTAGTTTCTGATGATTGGCTCAGAAGATCCTCTAGAAAATGAATGAAGATGGCAAAAGGAAGATGATGTTGAAATATGAAGCTTCCTAGCTGGTTCCTTCTGGAAAGAAGCGAAACAGTACTTGATTCTTTGATGTAAGATGCAGAGTATTATGACAATTTTGATTCATACTTATTTCTTGGTGTAGTAACCACTGTATGTCTGGATGACTACAGTATGTTCATTGGAGTTGTTGATGTGGTCTTGTTTCACTCTTGTGCTAATTAGTAAGACTGCTGGTTTATCTTCATGTGAAATTACTCTTTTGATGCTTTCACTCAGAAGAATGACTTAAAACTGATGGATTGCTGTCCTTGATTTTGATTTTCATGGAGCTATGGTGGTGTTTGAAGTGCCTATTTGTGTGTGGGACGTATCCACTAGCAACACCAACTCCATTTCATGGGAATTATGACCCTCTGAAATCTCAATTATTTAACACTTTGGCCCTATTATATAAGCTATAACAATGTAAATGTGGTCATGCTCAGGTCAAGGCCTGAGAATTCGGAGCCTAGTGCGAAACTCAAATGAGGCTTAAATAAATATAACAAAATTAGCATACTGTGCAATTGTTTTAAAATCAACCGTGTAATTAACATATCGATATTATATATAAATTGAATATTTGAACAAACAGTCGATGAAAATTGAAAATTCATACTTATAAGGGTCCATAACTACTATAAAGCATGATTCACATGAAAACCAGAAACCCCAATTTAATAGACGAAGCTTAACATCTCCGAATCCAAATATAATAGAAAAGAGAGGTTGTTTTGTGTGTGAATTGTGGAGAAAAGTTGGAAAGGGTTAGAGTCTCGAATTAAAAGGTTTAACGGGGTGTGAGAATAATTATTGAGCAAAAGTGTTAGAGCTGGGTTTTGAACCCAAAACGCCACATCCGAGTTAAGTAAAAAATATCTGATGTACAACTCAATGCACGGGTGTTTGTTCAGTTGGTTAAGTGACTTTATGGTTTTCCTTAGCGACACAGGTTTGAATCACTTTGGAATCACTTTTTTTTCATCTTACCCATTTCTTTTTCCATTATCTCTGTTTCTCGTTGTTGCAACCCATTTCCTTTTCCTTTTCTCTCCATTTCTTCTTTCTGTGTCTTTGTTTCCTTCTTCCCTTTCTTTGTTTTCATTACTGTTTACCCGTTTCTTCTTTCTTCCCCTCTGTTTTTCTTTCTTTCTCCAACAAAAAAAACAGGTCTCAAATCAGTCCTACCCAATATTAGATCCTAGATCAATAGAATTTGGGTACCCAAGTTTTGCACCTTTGGCTTTGAGTATAGTGTTGCAACTTTCCAGTAAGCTATAGTAAATGTGAGAGAGATATGTATGTAAGGGTTGTAGGATACACTCAATATGTCTCTGGTCTTACTGATTTTTTCACACCAAAACTTAGTAGATAAATACTGCATGTGTGTCCCGCGAATGAAATCACAAAAAATGCTTACATATATATATATATGTATATTATATATAATGAAACTGAAAGTGACTGTATATTTAGACCATAATGCATTTCAATTTTAATTTCACCCATTAGAATTATTTTAGTTGTAAAAATATATTTATTTTACCCTTTTTCCTTATGCCTTTTTAGTAATAGAATTGATGTCCACTACAATTTTTTTACTACTATATGTGTAGCAATATTATTTCTTGCTATGAATATTGTAATGACTCGATTACGCAGTCGGATGAGTGACTATTTTATGAATAATTGTTTGATTCATATATCGATAATGATTTTTTTTATTATTAATATACTCAATGAGACTATTATGTAACAATTTAAACTCTCGTCAAGAACAATTATCATTGAAATATATATAAATTATTTTTAATTATTATTATTGTTGTTTGTCCCACTAACTTAAAATTTTTGGCTCCGCCACTCTTAGGATAGATGACATTTACTTCATTTCTCATGTCTGATTTCGGGTTTAGGGTTCTTGTGGTGGTTCTGCTGGTTGTGAGATCTGGTACAGTACTCCCTCGTCCCATCTGCTCAGAAACCATAAGCAAAAAAAGACTAGGTTTGAGCCATTAAGTACCAAGAATGGATCAATATTATTAGATTCTTGTTTATGAACCAATATCGGCTTTTTCTGGAGTCTACCCACGGGGTCAATTATCCGGGCTGTCGTTTCGTCCTGCTGGTGACACGTGGAGACATGTGCCAAGTTAAGAGTTAGAGTCAATACGGGTCAACTTGGTAAATTGACGGGTTGGGCGGTTAGCGGGCGAGTTTTAGCGGGTAGCGGGTTCAACCCGTTATAACCCGCTAAGCTAATGGGTTATAGCGGGTTGAACCCGTTGGGACCCGTTAAGAAATTTTTTCATCCTTTTTTTATATATATTTTTTTAATCAAATAAAAAAAAATTCGTTTAGCGGTTGAAAGTTACAACAATTTAGATGAAATAAATTTTAAAAAAATAAAAATAAAAAGAAGATGGATTAGTAAGAGTTTCTCTTTTTTATTATTATTATTTTTTTATTTCTTAACGGCCCTTAACAGTTTAAATAAGTTCAAATGGACAACCCGTTTCTGTCCGCTAACTGGGGGGTTGTAACGGGTTGACAATTTATTAACCCGTTATGTAATCGGACGGTTAGCGGACGAATTTTTAACGGACGGTTAACGAGTAACGAGTTGAATTGTTAGATTTAAATACGGGAATGTGAGTTTGTTCAGATACAGGGTTGTATTTGGTGTCCGGGTTAGTTTGAATACGGGGACCCGAATCAAAAAATAGTGGTGCAAGGAAACAGAAAGGGAAATGAGGTCGAAGCATCGGAATTTGGATTTTGAGAAGAACTTGGGTATATGTATAGCAGCAATAGCACCCATTAATCAAGTAGCCAAGTGGTTTCAGGGCTACGCGATCATAGTTTGAGTTGAAAGAACAAGTCTCTTGTAAGTAGATTTGTTGATTTTGCTTCTTTAGTTCGAAAATATGGGTCTATTGGATTCTACACTAAAATCTGAGTCTTGATTTCATGTGGGTATTTTTTTTCTTCTATGTATTTGCTCATTTCATTCAATTTTTGCCCTTCTTGTACGACATGAGACTCTTCGACTGCTTTGGGACAACTACAGGTGTTTAATATCTTGCTTCTTGGGTTGTGTTTTTGTTAATCAATTGATTTCTTTTTCAATTAGAGCTTATGTTATTTGAGATTTCAGGTTATGAATTTAAAATTGTCATTAGGAAGATCAGCACCAGAGGACTATGATCATGTTTGTTTTTGCTGGTCCATCTAAATTCAAGTAAGCGCTTGACTATTCCATATATGTGATAATACACTCACTGGGGTATGCATCCAAGGTGTATTGGAGTTGGAGGTTACAGTGATCATAGCATTGACACTGATCAGAAAGCAATGGAAGGAGTTGGATTCAATAGTGGAGCTTCTCTGGTGGCTAATGCTGAGAATGTTTTGAGAGCAATCACACCTACCCTTGATCCAAATCGACACAAGGGTCAGGCTGGTAAGCTCTCAGTGTGCTATTGATGTCATTTTATTAGCTTCATATGCAATCCGTATTGCTGATGTAGATGTATGTATACCAAATATGTTTTCTCTGTGTGTTTTAACGTTGATATGTTTGATAAAGGAGCATTAAGGTAATCGGTATCCTTCACTGCTGTAGTGTTAATTGTGGGAATGGTTGTATTGTTCTCTTGTTTCAATTTTAATTGCTTAATCAGAGTTTAATTGGTTAGTGTGAGCATTTGGTGACTGGGGGCAGCTTTACTCTTGGCTTAGTTTCTTTGTGGTGATTTATTTGCATTAATTTAGGTGTTTGCAGCATTGTTCTTGCGAGTCTCTACTTTTTTTTTCTTGTTGCTTGTGGACTTCTTTTCCACTTTTCTTGTATCATTCTGCTGAGAGATTGATCACTAAATTTGCTACAAAAAAGTGTGAGCATTTGGAATTGTTTGATCAATAATATCCTGCAATGTCATTGCTTGTCTTGTTTGGTTTATCAATGTTCTCAATCTATATGATGTGTCTTATGTGTTTGTACTGAAGAAAGGACCAAATCTGCTTATATTTTCTCTCTCTGTGCTTGTCAGGAAAGATTGCTGTTATTGTTGGGTGCCGTGAGTACACTGGTGCTCCATATTTTGCTGCTATCTCAGCATTAAAGATTGTCAGTGCCATGCTGTTATAATTCAATTTTTAGTTCATTAAGTGTTTTCTTTTGCTTGGTAAGCTTGATAAACAAAAGCATATCGTTATCATCTCAGGGTGCAGACCTGTCCCATGTTTTCTGTACAAGAAATGCTGCTTCAGTTATAAAAACCTACAGTCCTGAATTGATTGTACACCCAATTTTAGAGGAGTCATACAGTGTTAGATAATTTAGCTTTCAATACAAATTCATATGTTTAGGACAATCAAATATAAGCTTTTTTCATCTAGTGAGCTGTAAGTTTTCCAAACTGATTTTTAGGGATGAGGACAAGAGCTTTATCTTAGAAAATGTTCTTGGTGAAGTTGATAAGTTGATGGAAAGATTTGATTGTCTTGTCATTGGCCCTGGCCTTGGAAGGGATCCGTTTCTTCTGGTTAGTTTTGTTGATTTAATTGCTTCAGGACGGTACTTCAGTGTTTTATGATCACCTAGTGTACACCGTATGTAATTCTAACTGGAATGACATATAATCTAGGACTGTGTGAGCAATATCATAAAGCATGCCAGAAAGTCCAATGTTCCAATTGTCATAGATGGGTTATGTAATTACAAGTGCCTATATCACACATGAGATCCTGCAATAAATAATTGTGTTTACTTATCTTAGTTTCACTACACATGTTCTTGCTATGAAATTGTTAGTTAATGACGTAACATTTGCAGGATGGACTCTTTCTTGTTACAAACTCTCTTGATCTTGTAAGTGGATACCACTTGGCTGTCCTGACTCCAAATGTAAATGAATACAAGCGACTTGTACAGGCAGTTTTGATTTGTGAAGTAAATGATGAAGATACACGTGAGCAACTACTGTAAATGATAAAAACCTACAGTCCTGAATTGATGGTTGTGTTATTTTTTATTATTAATGCATTTACTTGGTTTTTTCTTTTGGTATTCGATTTCCAGAGTTGCTTCTCTATAAATGATTTTTAACCTTCTAGTTCGTAGCTTATTATATGTGATTGCTCAATTATATGCATGTACATGATGATATTGTTTATTATATAAAGGAACTTGTTAAGTGCCCTGACGGTGATGATGAGCAACGAGTGAACCTAATGGACATGGGTTTAAAAGCTCTAAGGTAAATCTTATGTGCCTTGGTATATATTTCTCCTTCCTTAATTGCATGTTGGGTGCCTCTGTTTTCTTTGTTTAGTGGAACTTAACAGACCACTGGTACTGATTATTGATGTATGAGTTCAACTTGTTACATGTCTATGACATTGTCCTGTGTTGGTGAGTTGCAACTCTCCGACCATTGTATCATTCTTGTCTATGTCAGATAAGATGATCGGGGGAGATATCAATGTTCTGAACTAGGTATGTCTTGGTTATTTTGCACTAGTTATGATAGCTACATGTATTATCCTTCTGCTTGTCGCAAAAGAGAAACGAAATCATGAGGACCAGATGAAGATGTGTTCTGTCATGGCTGTGACTCGTTTTTTTATGTCGTGGTAGTGACACGTCACGTGGGCCTGAAAATCTTCACACGCAGATTCTAAAGAGCAAGGATTTTTCCCTCCTTGCAGCACGTACACTCAAATCAAACAAATGAATTTCCGTTGTCATTTAACAACTCCCTCGGCATCGGTCTGCTGTCTCCGGCGATCATTGCTCGACCTACGAACGGTGACTAACGGCGGAGGAGATAGAGAACTCAGTTTCCTATTGAACGCGGATCCTTGGGAAGTTTCGTGCAATTCTACACTCTAGTTTCCCATCTCCTTCCTATATATTTGAACCCGGAGCCTATCCAAATGAGGAAAGGTGATAAATAGATACAGAGGGGAGACATGAACTCCCAGTTTTTGATGAGCAATATGGAGAGCCATATGACATCGAATTTGATGGAGCTGCTACTCATGGAACTGCTGGTGGAAATTTTAAAGAGTCTTCCTGCAAAATCCGTGTGTCGCATCCGATGCGTCTCTAAGATGTTGTTAAGCATAGTCGACTCCCCTCTTTTGTTAAGCTGCACTCCAGTTTTCTGTTTGACCCTGATTCTCGTCTACCTCCTGCTCCACCTGAACTCATCTTGCATTATTGCCTGACAGGCCGGTGGTCTCTTAACACACCAAGCTTACTATCCTCCTTTAATTCATTTCGTAACTGTGCCCAAGGTTCTCCTTTAATTCAGGCCGGTGTGCTTGGCTGCCCGAACCCGTTCGTGGACTCCCAAATGATGGCAACATCCTTCCCTCTCCGCAAACTCTTAGAAGTAAGGGGCATATATCTGGGGCATTCCTGATGCAAGTCCGGAGGGACTTCCGACCGCCTCTATGACGAGACTCTAGTTCATTGCTCCAAATTCACACTCAACCCATCCTACCCATTCTTCTACGCTGAAAACGTGTCTTCTGCAACCTTCAATGCTGGACCGTGCGTTACCGTGGATGTCACCCCTTGCCGATAGGCACTTTTCAGTTCTCATATAATCATTTGCTCATTCAGAATTGCGCAGTCGATTGGATTAAAGAGTATACACATTGGGAAAGTGCTAAACTAACAGATTTTTAAATGCTCTCCAATTTGCGTATATGTAACTAGAGCATGAGTGGTTTAGGTTATTAAAATGCATCTGAATTTGATAACATCATTAATTTTCAAGTTTGAAGAGGGTTCTTTATTGATCCATATGTTTTGTGATCGCTTTGTCTAAGCCAGTTCCGGTTGTGTTTAGTCTTGAACCACGCCTCTTAAACATATATGCTTGTTCAGTCACGTTAGCAAACTGCATTGCTAGCTCCTCACATCAGCCACCATGACTTCCCAAAAACTTTGATATGGAAAATATCATATTTAAGCATCTTCCATCATGGAACCAGGGGACATAGACAGGCCCAGCTATGTGAAACATCATATGTGAACTGATTTGGGGATTTCACGCCATTGCAGGTGACTGTTGGTTTATCAATTGTCTTTTAAGAGTCGTCTTGGAGCACGGAGGGTATTTCTCAGCTTCACAAATTGTCTTCCAAACACTTTTGTGAAATGTCAAGCAGCTCTAATTGTCTTTAAGTGTCGTCTTGGCTTTTGATATGTAGCAGGGAGGGGATTTCTCAGCTTCACAATTTGCCTTCCAAACACCTCTCTGAAGTGTCAAGCAGCTGTAGTTTGATTACATGAGTTTCTTTTTAATTGTGTTATCCTTTTATGTATTTGGATTTTCGTGTGTATACTATGTTTATGACTTATTTTATACTTTTGATGGATGAGAAGACTTGGTTCTATGTTATTTTCTTCAGTTTTTTTACATGGTATGTCAACTTGTGACTTACTTTCTATTGGCTCTTATTGTTGGAGACGTCTGCTGTGTACAGAGTACATCGTGTACTCCTCATGTCTGTCTGTGCACAATGACCCAGTGAAGTTGGGGTATTTTACTTTTGACATGAAGCACGCGCGGGTGGCGTGTATTGCGTGTGCTATCATCATCTCACCATCGAGTGAAAGGCTGAACGAACAGAAAGAGGTTTAGTTTGGAGGTCCTCCAAGTTTTCAAGACGACGGTGGCGACATTTTCAGATCGGCTAGCTCTAAATTGCAGGCCTGTGGTTGACCTTGAGTCCTTGACCACGCTCATGGCTGGTCCTCCAAGTTATTCTGCTGCTTTGGACGACAGGACCTGGGTTAGAGTCGGATGTTCGTAGTTTTAAGGCTAATCAACTTCTATTTCCTGGTTGCCAAAAATAAAAACTTCTTCTGTTTAGATATTGGTAGCCTTTATTACTTATTTTATATTGGGTCTTCACTCGGTTTGAGCTAGACTATTTGGGTGGTTGCCTTGTACCGGAATCTTCTTTTCATTTTCAAAAAAAGGTTTGGAACTTCAAGGAAGACCTCTCTTCAATCAAAGATACGACATTGAAGAAGCAAAAGTAGCAGAAAGCGTGGTAAAGTTATCCGGCAAAGAAAGTATTGGTGATACCTATAGGCCCTTCTGGATTGTTCCTAATCCATGGTAATTAAGTAGTTGTATTTAAAGATTAACAGCTTTAAAACACGCGTTTCGTCCATACAGAAGGATTTTGTTCGCGTCTGTAAAATAAATGGTTTCTATGTCACTGCCTATAACTCTCAGTAGATAATGTATCTTAACTTTCAAACTTATCAATCATATTAATTATATATTTACATTGAGATGCAGATAATTTGAATAACAAATCGATACATGATACATGTGAATTTTGTAGTTCGATCAATATTATTTAATAATTATCTGAAACTCTAATAAAAATTATTACACAATTGATTGAGATGATGTTAACACCGAATTTATATTAATAACCAAATATCTAGAATTGCAAGTAAGGAACACCATCAATTCATGTCAGAATAAACTTAATCAATAGGAAAATTAATTGTTGGCTTAAACCATAAACCCGCATATCAGCATTCATATGCATCGTCAAAATTAATATTTTAAAAAAAAATTGATATAAATGAATATAAACCCTAAAAAATCGATACAATTATTAATCGATATCATAAACCCTAAACCCGCATGACAACATTCATATACATCGTCAAAATTAATATTTTGAAAAAGTGATATAAATGATATAAACTATGAACAATCGATACAATTATTAATCGGTTAAAATACACTCAACACAATTATTTAGATTTAGAGCTGATTCAATTTTCTTTCTATTATTATTATGAATATTATTATTATGGAGATGTTATTAACAACACCTG
This sequence comes from Comarum palustre, assembly GCA_951800085.1. Classification (NCBI taxonomy): domain Eukaryota; kingdom Viridiplantae; phylum Streptophyta; class Magnoliopsida; order Rosales; family Rosaceae; genus Comarum; species Comarum palustre. Next base: position 1,079,107 of record OX637588.1, on the reverse strand, counting down.
GTATTTAACACACCTATCAACCTATTGTTATTATAATTAATATAAATTATTTTTAAATGAGTAACAAAACTATAAAAATTGAGGGCAGATCAATCGATTTATATATAGATGATTTGATTGTAAAAAACGAGACAATTTCGTCCTTTTACTATTTACATGAATAGTAAAAAGAGAATCCTCTTACATATAGATAACATCTGGTTAAACATTTTCTGTGATAACAAACTGGATCACCCTTTTGTAATGAGGGTCGATTTAGGGCGTACGTTGATCGATGTGAGACAGACGCTGTACATCGATGAGAAGGTGAAAGGACTTTGCAAGAGGAGGCTCTTAAAGTTTGCATTTGCAAGTTACCTGAGAACTGCTATACTTCTTTCATCATCTTGGAGGCTCAAGTTTTATTGTGAGTACGTGCAGTGTTGTTGGAACAGATACATTAGGTTTATATATGGTTCGAATTCTGTGAAATATATAGAATTATTTGTTCTTGAGTTTGGCTGAGACACATATATACAGCGTTTGATTTTCTTGATGTCTTTTGATCTGCAGACCGACAGACCGAGTTAGCAATCTCTGTGCTCATACAACATGTAAACTCAGATTTTTTTTGGTTATGAATTCTTTCAGTGGGAAAAGAAACAACAGGATTTCACAGTAGGAACTAGCTAGGAAACACAGTTTTCTAATCCTAATCCCTGTGGGATTAGTATATCTCCCACTTCATTTCGGAATACAGCAGCTAAGGCACGTATATAAGTACGTGGGAGTTCCACTAACCAATTACTCTGACAACAACTTCAAAAGCTATTTCTTTCTTACTCATCCCTCGATCAGCTTCTGCAATCCCTGTTCCATAGTAGAGCTAGTGGAATGACGAAGCTCCCTCCGGCTCCTGTTTTTAATTACCAATTTTTTTATCCGCCCACTCCTTCGGAACCTGTTTATAATTACCATTATTATTATCCCCCGCCTAGTGATCAGACCGATGGATACATAATTGCGCCTACAGTAGTTCTTGTTGTTTTTATTATAACTATGGTCTTGCCTTGCTTGTTTACTAGTGCAGGCAGGCAGTGCCTCTTGGGTTGTTTGTGTGTAATAGCTTCGCCGATCCTACTTCCTTTCCGAATCCTCATTCTATGTCTGAGAGGTCGTCGTCGAATAATGGATTATGGTCAACAAGTCCCACATGACATAGAAACCGGCATCCGTTTACCAGTTTGGGCAACTGGTGATCCACAAGCAGCTGCACAGCCACCAGAGGCGGTTGAACCGAGCAAGTTTTACGAAATAAAAAGTAGCCAGACGGATGGTGACTGCTGTATTTGCCTGGAGGAGTTTGAGGAAGGTCATGAGCGGGCAGAGCTTCACGAGTGTAAGCATAGTTATCACCGTGAATGCATTGATCTGTGGCTACCGAAACCATGCCCACTTTGTCGTCAAGACCCGTTTCAATCTAAGGGAGAATGGTCCACGGTTCACAGACCAGCCACATATGTATAGATCGAATTGTATTGCTTTGAATTAAACTTTGAGAGACCGATTCAAGTTTGCACTGATTACTTGCATTTACATTTCTAGAAAATGAATCCTGGTAGAGCTAGGAGATTTTATTGAGATTATGGAAGATAAAGGTTTTCATGATTTATACAAAATTCCCAAAGAGCAAAGGAATCTCAGTGTCCATTCAAAAATAAATAAATAATAATACTAAATATTTCTTCAGTGTGCGTATTAGATCATCTTTTCCCAAAGAACAAAATTTCAGTGTATAAGAGAGAAGGATGAAAATACCGAAAAAAATGCCCACCGTGGGGCTCGAACAACTGAGCTAGACGGGCACATGTCAACATCTAATGATTTAGCAAATCTTTAATCAAACCCAAAAGTTGTTTGATTAGTGCGACTAGGGTTTATCGAAACCCAGACCCAATTGTGGCCCAAAAGCAGTTTCCTTTTCAGCCCCGTTTTTATAAGTTTCGTGTCTAAACAACCCTTTGCATCCTCCTCTTTTATCCTTATTTTCCAGAAGGCCCCAAATTCTAGGGTTTCCATCCATTGCAGTGTCACACCTTGCACCCCCCTCTGCAGGTAAAACCCCTTCTTCTTCTCTCTCCCAAAACCAAAAAGTTTAATTCTTTGCTGGTAACTATTCAATTTCGTGTAAATAGTCAATCAGTATATAGTGTACTAATCATCTGGGTTTGGATTGTTGACTTTGTTTGGGTTGACCCACCATTAAAAACATTGAATGTCTCCATTTTGTATGTAAGGTTGATAGCCCATGTGCTAGAATTATGTTCTGAATTGTGTCAGGTCTCTAGTGTGTGCTCCCATTCAGGTTGGAACTGGGTTTGGCTTTGTGTATATAATAAATGTTTCGTTTCTAAAACAAATTCTACGTAGAAATTTTCATCGCAAAAAAGTCATCAAATAAGATATGACTAGAATGGTGAAATACGTCTACGGTTAAAAAAATCACGTAATTCCGATAAAGTCTCGGTGTCGATAGTTATGGTCAATGCAATTTAAGGGTTTGACTTACAAGATTGACCATCCAGATGAAGTCCTTAAATTTATCGGATAGAGTTGAATTTTTTACCATAGACATATTTCAACATATTGATGATATCTGACGGTCGTATTTTTGTTTGTGAATTTTGATGACCGGAATCACAACATGCCTACTATTTACCATTATTTATCTATATGGGAAACCCTATCATCGAGGGGTAAATGTCTCAAAATTTTTAGATTGACAGTTGCGTCTCATTATGGTGAGTGTTTGTTGTGTTGAAGGTTCGACCAAAATACCTCATATAGGTGTAGATATGAGCATTTTCGTGTGTTAAGTATTTAGAAAAACTTCATTTTGAAGCCTTAAACGAACTCGGATGGCCAAAAAAGCTTCCAGATTGATGCAGCAAAAAATAAAAGGATAGGAGATCGGAATCCACCAATCTATTTTTGATCTCGAATCCACAAGAGGTTCTGGAATCCACTAGGAATTGAGATAAACTCAAAGGGGGTTTTTTTTTATAAAATTAAGGTTTTCAAATACAACTGATAGATGCTCCTTATATAGGAGTAAAGAAACGCTAGGACAACTAACAATGAAACCTAAAAGCCAATGGATTAAAATAAAATTCAAAATAAATAAATTAAAATAAAATCCAAAATAAATAAATTAAAATAAAACTCGAAAAATAATTAAAACAGTCTTCTGGAAGCCTAACGAATTTAGATATCCGTAAATAATTTGCCACGATCAAACGGTTCTCCAATCTTTATTTTCCGTTGGAAAGCGATCTCCCCTTCGTTCTATATCAATGCGGATGATCGAATTAGTGACCTGCTTACTATTAGGAGTATCACTGTAACATTCGGCTAATATAATGAATTTAGTCTCTTTCACTAAACCAAACCTATATGGATATTAATAAGTGAAGACATTGCTTAAGCGACTTCTCGAGCACGTTTAAGACGAAGAGATGGTGGGATTCGTTGTTCTTGAGCAATACTGGACAACTGAGCTATTTAAGTTCGAATGCATTGTTTCAAAAAGCGATTGACTATGGATTGGTAAGAAGACATTTCCCTTAATTAAAGTCGTGATGTGTTTAATCTGTTGGAGGTTTTTGGCCTTGCCACCCATCTTCGGTAGTAACTATTTGGTGATGTTGTATCTTTATCAGAGTAGTAGACGTGGAGCTCGATTTTGGTGTCAAGGGATGCTCCTGTATGTATTGTTTCTCGCTCTCTGTTTACATCTTTAGCTTCATTTGGATCATGATCTTTCTTAATTTCATATTTCCCCGTTTATAGTTTCAATTCTTCATCCAATTAGAACGAAATTTAGATAAAATAAAAGAAAACAAAAATAAAAAATCTGCTTAGGAATCATGCCTCCATCATCTCGGTAATACAACTTTAAGGTATTCATCTTCCGGTACAGGCCATAAGAGATAACATGATGCCACCATACTTTGAGTAGTACAAATTTCTGGTAAGAGATACATACTGAAGGTTATATTATTGCTGCTTCAATTGGTCTTCTTCCTTGCTGGTAGTATTCGAAAAAGATGTCACCATAGTTTTTCATCTTTTTGTACAACCTTGGCCTTGACTCATCGATGAGGCAATCAAAGGGTTTAATCTCTGTTTCTGAATCTGGGAAACAGAACACAGCCAAAGAAATCCTCTCATTTTCTCCATTTATCACTACCTTGTGCACGGGGCTCTTGAACAGTCCATTAGTCATTATCTATGAGGTTTTGATGGCAGTTAGATAGTCATCACCAAAACATCGATATTCAAAGACATTTAGAATCTTAGTTACCTCTACTTGATCACCAACATTAATGAGAAGCGCCTCAGGAACAATGGGAGCCCTAAACCATTGATCATCTTTCAGAAATTGAAGACCTTCCACTTCTTTGTCTTGCAAGACAATGGTGATTATTGAACTATCTGAATGTGGCTTGAAACCAAGGATGCGATCATACCTTGAACATGGAGGATAGAAGTTAAACCTAGCCTCCATTTTCCTTTGTTCTCCGTACTTGTCCATAAAGCAATCTTCCTCCAAATTCAATGACCTTGCCATGCTCCTAAGGACATTTTCTGTTACGACCTGTGACCTACTAGTAAATTGGTCTAGAGTATCCCTGCAGATCACATCATTCAAAGGATCAAGAACCATCTTTCAATCACTTAATAAATAGGGGAATTCTGAGTTCTGACCTAAAAGATATGGGATTTTCAGGCCAAAACTTGAACTTGCGCTGGTCTGGTGGATATATAGTAAGGTATAGTCTGTCAGTCCAATCAAGTGTTTGCTGCTCTGAAAGTACCATGTCATTCCCATATCCTTCAAAATCGTTGACTTCCCTCAGATATTTCTGCTTCTCTTCCACTGGAATTGCGAAAAACTGTTTTGTGATTTCACGGACTTGGTCAAGGAATTCAGCTGTCATTCCATGGTTTATTACCTAGAAAGCAGAGGAACAGAGTAAGCAGCCTCAAACTGTTATAAATAAAAGTCTACCATCACAGAATTTGGTATTAGTTCTATTTTTCAAACTTCTAAGGGTTCCTCAAGTTGTTTGAATTCATACATGAAAGCAACACCCTGTAATAAGAGCTGATCTGAGTTTGTCAAGTTCTTCCACACCTTCTGAGTAAGGTGTAAGGAGACCAAGATCAATCACCGGAATATCCATCAACTCAACAGAAGGATCTGGAAGTGGGATTCCATCTTTGAGAATGTAGTTCTGTGGTACCAGTATTTCTACTCCAGTGAGTTGCTCTTGCACAGTTTTGGTTGCTAATAACTCGAACTTTGCAGGAGTGGAAGATTCAGCCATGTCTTTCTTTTTTTGTGGATTCTGTAGATTTAGCCTCGCTGCTTCAATGATAAGAAAATGACAAGTATTTCCTTGTTGATGAATTCAGAGATGGAGAAAGAGGGTAATTTTATAGGCCAATAAAAAAGGGTCACTTCTGGAATACGCCAGCTAGTGTAGGGTTCTGAAATGTTGGCTAGTTATTATCCACACTAGCTAGTCCTGACCCAGCTTATGAACTATGCTTGTCCTCATCTTCGGGTTCTTATTTTCTTTTCCTGAAACCTCCACTGTCCATATAATTGACTTACTTTTTGAAAGTGAAACCTCCATGAGGTATGTTTTTATGTGAATAATTGAGTTTATTATTATTTTGTTTTCTCTTGTTGTCCAATGAATCAATAATGGAGCTTTGTTTAGATCCTCCCAAATCTATGATATTTGATATTTCTCGAGTCAAGGAAAGTTACGATATTACCTATGATACACCAAGCTAAAAAATGGATATATGGTGGAAAATATAGGCATATTGGCAGATATGAAACCTTGGATGGATGACCAGAACTTATAGACAGTGATCATGATATAAAGATTTGAACATTAATACAGCAAGTGAGTACTAGGATTGCAATTCCGGATTTCCTAATCATTTCTGTGATGTAAATTTGAAAGAAATGACTTCTGTTTACGTGAGCTTGGAAAGTTATAGCAGCAGGGTCTGTTGATTGTTAAAGTAATCCTCAGATGATATATTACTTGCTGTAGTATATCTGTAAAAACTTAAGGGATCGCATCAACCAATTAACAAACCTTCATGGAGGATGCTGTACAGTATCTGTAAAAGCTTCATGGATTGCAACAAATCCGATGATGAAACCTTCATGGATGAGATTATTGTTGCATTGGTTTTTCTTGTGCAATAATGCACAACTGCGTTATTTAAGTAGGTGCGTTGCAGGAAGAAGCAATTAGCGATGGATCGGTAAGAAGACATAGGACCTGTATACATTGTTTCCTGTACTTCCAATAATGATCTTTCTTTATTTAATGCTTCTCCGATTCTATCTTGATCCCTTTAGAAGTTAGAACCAAATTAAGGTAAAATACAAGAAAATGAAAATTACAAAATTTGCTTAGTAATCATGCCACCATCTTGTCAGTAATACAACATTATTCATCTTTTGGTACAAGCCATAAGAGATACATAATCAGAGGTCATATTAAAGCTGCTTCAATTGGTCTTCTTCCCTGCAAGAAGTATTCGAAATAGATCTCAACGTAGTTTTTCAGCTTTTTGTACAACCTTGGCCTTGACTCATTGATGAGTCTTTCAAAGGGTTCAATCTCAGTCTCTGAATCCGGGACACAGAACACAGCCACAGAAATCCTCTCCTTTTCTCCATTTATCACTACCTTGTGCACCGGGCTCTTGACCAGTCCATTAGTCAATATCTGTGCATCACAAAGACCAGATTGTGATGGCAGTTAGTTGATCTTAGCTAAAACCATTGAGATACAATCTTACAAAGACATTTAAAGCTTTAGTTACCTCTATTTGATCACCAACAACATCAGAAGCGCCTCAGGAACAACGGGAGCCCTAAACCATTGATCATCCTCCATAAATTGAAGACCTTCTACTTCTTTATCTTGTAAAATAATGGTGATTATTGAACTATCTGAATGTGGTTTGAAACCAATGACACAATCAGGCCTTGAACATGGAGGATATATGTTAAACCTAGCATCCATTTTCCTTTGTTCTCCATACTTGTTCAGAAAGCAATCTTCCTCCAAATTTAATGACCGCGCCATTCCCTTGAGGACAGTTTCTGTTATCACCTGCAACTTACTGGTATATTGGTCTAGAGTATCCCTGAAGTGTACATCATTTATAGCATCAATAACCATCTTTTGATTGCTTGATAAAAAGGTCAGTTCTAAGTTCACAGTTCAGATTATATATGTTACCTGAAAGATTTGGGATTTTCTGGCCACAACTTGAGCTTGCGCTGGTCTGGTGGATATGCAGTAAGGTAGAGTCTGTCAGTCCAATCAAGTGTTTCCTGGTCCGAAAGTACCATGTCATTCCCATATCCTTCAAAATCATCTACTGGCCTCAAATATTTCTGCTTCTCTTCCACTGGCATTGCGAAAAACTGTTTGGTGATTTCACGGACTTTGTCAAGGAATTCAGGATTCATTCCATGGTTTATTACCTGAAAAAACACAATAAGCAGCTTCAAAAAAGTTATGCATAGTAAGTCTACCATCTAACTAACTTGGTATTGCAGTATCATCCATTATCCTAAGTCCTAAGTCCTCATTGCTAACAAATTCAATTCTTGTTGCGTAAGTTCAAACCTGAAAGCAACCCTGTGTGGTAAGCGCTGATCTGAGCTTGTCAAGTACTTCCACACTGATTGAGGAAGGTGTGAGGAGACCAATATCAATAATTGGAATATCCATCAACTCAAGAGAAGCATTTGGACATGGGATTCTATCTTTGAGGATATATTTCGGTGGTGGTACTAGTAGTTCTCCTTCAATGAGTTGCTCTTGCACAGTTTTGGTAGCAAAAAACTCGACCTTGGCAGGAATGGACGATTGATCAGCCATGTCTTTCTTTCTGTGTGGATTTTGTAAAGGGTTTCGTGCTTTATTGTGTTAAGATGAGAGAAGGGGATTATGATTGGGATAGGCTTCTATGCTGTATGCACGTTAGTCTTTACATGGTGTCAAGAGTCAGCAATAGAGGAAAAAACCAAAGAAGAGAGGTTAATCCATGATGATATTAGTGTCCGCTTTTATTTCGTGTCTTTTGGTGTTCATATCCATTTTACATTCCATTGTATCTTCAAATGAACACTAACGGAAGGAGCATACATAAGAAAGATGAAGATGAACATAAAAACGAAGTAACACAGATAATTCACATGCATAACTACAACACATTAACCAAGGTGGAGAGTCTGGACATGACAAGGTTTGCTTTCTTTCATATAGAAGAAATGAAGGTATGTTGGTCGACCAAGCATCCATGAAAATATAACGGTTGGTCGACTTCTCGCCGGAGAAGATGGACGGGAAACTGGACCTCATCGTGGAAAACGGATGAGAAACAAAGGGTACCTGCTCAGAAAAAAAAGAGGAAAAAAAAGGTATGGAGAATTCTGTGTATGTAGCAAGTAGTGCAGGGTATGTATTTTTGTATATAACCAAGTGTGAAGTTAATGTGTATTGCAAACATTATCTGATATAAAGATTAGAATAGCAACTATGAAGGTACTTGGACTGCATTTCCCTAATCATTTTATGTTATATAAATACATTTGAAAGAAATCACTTCAATTGATGAGTGAGCTTAGAAAGTTGTAGCAGCAGGGTCTGTTTAAATTGTTAACGGTAGTCCTCGGATGATCCATTCCTTGCTGTGTAGCATATCTATAAAACCTTCACTGACTGCAACAGAACCAATTGATGGAACATTCATGGAAGAGATTGTGGCAATGGTTGTTCCTGAGCAATATTGAAGTCGAATGCATTGTATGAAGAAGAAAATTGAAAAGATGGATCGATAAGAAGACATTGCCATCATCCAAAGCAGCTTCTTTTACTTGGTATGAATGATGATCTTTATTAAATCCATGCCTCAAAAGGTCTATCTTCATCCAAATAGAACTTTAGAAGTTCAAACCAAGTTAAGATAAAATAGAAGAAAACTTAAATAACAGTATCTGCTTAGGAATCATCCCACCCATCTTCTCACTAATACAACTTTATTCATCTCTTGGTACAAGCCATATGGGATGCATATAATCAGAGGTTATATTATTGCTGCTTCAATTGGTCTTCTTCCCTGCTGGTAGTACTGGAAATAGATGCCAACGTAGTTCTTCAGCGTTTTGTACAACCTTGGCCTTGACTCACTGATGAGGCTTTGAAAGGGTTCTATCTCTGTCTCTGAGTCCGGGACACAGAACACAGCCAAGGATATCCTCTCCTTTTCTGCATTTGTTACAACCTTGTGCACTGGACTCTTGAACAGTCCATTGCTCAATATCTGTGCATCAAAACGAACAGGTTTTGATGGCAATTAGTTTTAGACAAAACCATTAAGATAAAAACAAATTTGAAGCTTTAGTTATTACCTCTGCTTGATCACCAACATTAATGAGAAGCGCCTCAGGAACAATGGGAGCCCTGTACCATTGGTCATCTTTCATAAACTGAAGACCTTCCACTTCTTTATCTTGCAACAGAAGGGTTATTAATGTCCCATCAGCATGTGGCTTGACACCGAGTACGTGATCAGGCCTAGAACATGGAGGATAGAAGTTAAACCTAGCATCCATTTTCCTTTGTTCTCCGTACGTGTTCAGAAAGCAATCTTCCTCCAAATTCAATGACCGTGCCATGCCCTTAAGGACAGTTTCTGTTATCACCTGTAACTTACTGGTATATTGGTCTAGAGTATCCCTGCAGTGTACATCAGGAATAGGATCAATAGTTGCTTGATAAAAAGTTGGGTTCTAAGTTCTGATCATATATGCTAGTATGTTACCTAAAAGTTTTGGGATTTTCAGGCCAAAACTTTAGCTTGCGCTTGTCTGGTGGATATACTGTAAGGTATAGTCTGTCAGTCCAATCAAGTGTTTGCTGCTCTGAAAATACCATGTCATTCCCATAGCCTTCAATACAGTCAACTGGCCTCAAGTATTTCTTCTTCTCTTCCACTGGCATTGCAAAAAACTGTTTGGTGATTTCACGGACTTGGTCAAGGAATTCAGGAGTCATTCCATGGTTAACTACCTGGAAAACACAAAACATATACAGCCTCAAAAAAGTCATACATATATATAACAACTAGCATGTCCACCTTCACAGAACTTAGTAGTAGATCTATTGTTCTAACTTCTAAGAGTTTCTCAAGTTGTTAAGATTCAAACCTGAAAGCAACCCCATTTGATTAAAGCTGATCTGAGTTTGTCAAATTCTTCCATACTGATCGAGGAAGGAGCGAGGAGACCAAGATCAATAACTGGAACATCCATGAACTCAACAGAAGCACCTGAAAGTGGAACTCCATCTTTGAGAATATATTTCGGTGGTGGTACTAGTACTTCTCCTTCAGTGAGTTGCTCTTGCACAGTTTTGGTTGCTAATAACTCGAACTTCGTAGGAGTCGAAGATTTGGCCATGTCTTTCTTACTGTGTGGATTTTGTAAAGGGTGTAGATTTAGCTGCAAATATCTGAGTGCTTTATGATAAGAAAAAGATAGAAGAATTGGACTTTATAGAGAGAGGATGATCTCATAGTCCAAGAAACAATAAACAGAGTCTATCCAATTTTAATATTGTTTGTATCTTGGTAGCAGTCAAATTGTGCAAGTATGCATTAATGTTATAATATTGCAGATCTTTCTGGTTCAGATCTAGCCTTCTAGAGAAGGTACTTTATAGGGGAAAAAAGACAATGTTTCAGATCTGAAACTGTTGCTAGTCTCAGTGTCTAACATAAAAGAAAATCAGAAAATTGGAGTTTACACACAATATAGTTCTACATGATAAATAGACTACAGAGGAGTGAAATTTAAATCTTTAATGTTTCAACCCCTAATTCTCCTCTTTGAGTGCATTCATAGTTGATATAGGAATAGTTCTTGACATTTTTGTATGACCTTGGCCTTGTCTCATCTATTAGTTTCTCAACTGGACCAATCTCAGTTTCAGGATCTGGTGCATTATACAAGGCTATAGAGAGCCTCATTCTTTCTGGATTTGTCACCACTCTATGCACTGGGCTCTTGAAGATGCCATTACTCATAATCTGCACCAAGAAAAGAATTCACGTACTATCAAAAATTAAATATTACGAAATTTCTGAGATTTGAAAGAAACTAAACACATTAGAGTGATAAGTAAATCATTTTACCTGCATTTGAGCACCAAGATTAACAACAATGGCATTTGGCACAATGGGGACTCTAACCCATACACCATCCACCAAAACTTGAAGACCCTCTAGTTCTTTGTCCTGCAACAAAACAGTCATTCCTGACCCATCTGTATGAGGCTTCAAACCAAACACCTTATCTGCTCTTGAACACCTCGGATAGAAGTTAAATCTTGCTCTCATCTGAGATTTCTCTCCAAGCTGCTTATCCAAAAAGCTGTTCTCTTCTAAATTCAGAGATTTTTCCATGGCCTTGAACAGAACATGCATAATGAACTTTACCTGTGTTGCATATTCATCCAGAACCTCTCTGCACAAAAGTACTGTTACTAGTCAAAAAGTTCATTAAAAGAAAATCAAGTAGCGCATTATGTTGTCAATGCTTGAAGTTAATGTACCTAAAACCACTTGGATTTTCTGGCCAGAGATCAAGCCTTCTTTGATCTTCTGGGAACACTTGAAGAACTAGGCGGTACAACCAATCAAGAACTTGTGTTTCTGAGACAATTACATCCTCCCCATATCCTTCTTGGCCACCATGAATTTCTCTGGAGTATTTTTGCTTCTCTTCCACTGGAAGTTCAAAGAATTGTTTCGCCGCTTGGCGTACCTTGTCCAGAAAGGAACTTGAAATCCCATGACCTACTGCCTGAAAACCCAAGATAAAAACAAATATAAAATTAAGACAATTCACAAAGAAAGATAAATATTACTTATGATATAGTAATTTACCTAAAAATGTTCACCTGATAATGAACAGTTGAACACTACTCTAGTAAAAGTAAGGTAAAAGCAGATATAACCTGGAAGCATCCTGATAAGCTTAGAGCTGATCTGAGTTTGTTTAGTTCGATCTCTGCTTCCTTAGTAGCATCATTTGATGATGGCAAGAAGAAGCTGATATCAATGATGGGGATTTGACCTGATTCTGGAGAAGACTCAATACCTCCAAACTTGCTTTCTTTAACAATATATGCAGGGGGTGGTTCATCACCTTTGATGGACAGTTCTTCAACACTCATGGATTACTTCACTGTGCCAAACAACTATACTGGGAAGTATCTGATCTGTGTAAAGTGATAATTGAGCTAAGGTCTGACCCAGCTCATCACACTGTGTGGCATATAAGGATTGGGTTTTAGGGGTTTTCTAGTAATTGAGCTACTCCAAAGTATAGATATTTTGATGTCATATTGTAATTTAAAATGAAAAGATACACAAAATAAAAAATGTGCATTAAATGGAGAAAATTTACCTTCTAGCATGATTCCAAAAAGGGAAAATACTAGAATTACTACCCCATGATTATGATCACAGCAGGGGCTGTGCTTATTTAAAGTTTCGTAGTGTTTACACAGTTTACTTCTACATGCATGATAAAAGGCACAGAGAGGTGAAATTCAGATTTTCAATGTTTCTCATTCTGTAAACATGTGATTTCTCAGTCGGCTCCCATATATTCAGAGAATGTTAGAATTGGCTTGAACAAATAAAGACAGTGTTTCATGAGTGAAATTGATTAGCTTTTATTGATACGATTTATAAATACCAAGAAACGATACCAGGACTTGTAGTTACTACAGAGTTACATAGTTTTGACGCAATCAAATAAACACAGAAGAGAAAACTTAGATCTTCATTGTTTCAAGTGCTATTTCTCCTCTCTGATAGCATTGGTAGTTGATGAGACCATAATTCTTGACTTTCTTGTACAGTCTTGGCCTTGTCTCATCTATTAGTTTCTCCAGTGGACCAATCTCACTTTCAGGATCTGGTTCTTTAAACGAGGCCACAGACAGCCTCATCCTTTCTGTATTGGTCACAGCCCTGTGCAATGGACTCTTGAATAGACCATTACTCATAATCTACAGCAGGAATACATATATAGAACCAAAACTGGTTATGAAATGTGTGATATAGGAATTGAAAACAAAGATGTACATTGAAGTAGTAATAGGCACATATACCTGCATCTGATCGCCAAGGTTGACAACTATAGCATCAGGAACAATGGGGACTCTAACCCATTTGCCATCCACCAAAGTTTGAAGACATTCTGCTTCTTTGCCCTGCAACAGAAGTGTTATTCCTGATCCATCTGTATGTGGTTTTGCACCAAGCACCTGATCAGGTCTTGAACACTTAGGATAGAAGTTGAATCGTACTGTCATCAGAGCTTTTCTCCAAACGGCTGATATGCAAATCTGTTCTCTTCTAAATTCAACGATTTCACCATGGCCTTAAATAGTACAGCCGGCATGAAATTTAACTTTGTTGCATATTCATGTAACACCTCTCTGCAGAAAATCAACAAAAGTAATTGAAAGACCAAACAAATAAATTCTATATGATTAATGTAACAATATGTAAAGTTAATGTACCCAAAGTTGTTTGGATTTTCTGGTCAAAGATCTGGGCATCTTTGATCTTCTGGAAATGCTAGAAGAGTAAGACGGTACGCCCAGTCAAGAACTTGCTCCTCTGAGACTGTGACCTCATGAGCATATCCTTCAGTTCGATGAGCAACTTTGAACTTCTTTTGCTTCTCTTCCAGTGGTTTCTTTAGCTTCTCTTCCTCTGGAAGTGCAAAGAAATCTGTTGCTGCTTCGCGTATCTTGACAAGGAAGCTACTTGAAATGCCATGACCAATTGCCTGATAACCAAACAAATGAGAAAAAACCACTTGAACAGACCAACAAAATGATGTACAAATGCACAATGATATCTTAGAATGGAATACAATATTTTGGAACATTTAGATAATGATACCAACCTGATGCTGAGTGCTGATCTTCATCTTCATCCACATCTTCTTCATCTTCATCCACATCCTTGTGTCTAACTAACCAATTCCATTCAAAGAGAACTAAGCCAGTAACAGATAATATGGACTAGTAATAGCGTAACAGATCACACGACACACAAGGACGATCCACATTCCTCAGCATTGTATTATAATCATCATAGTATACCGACGATGATTATCAAGGTTATACAGACGATGCATTGTAATATCAGCAGATATGTCAAACCTTGTGTCTAACTAACCAATTCCATTCAAAGAGAACTAAGCCAGTAACAGATAATATGGACTAGTTATAGCGTAACAGATCACACGACACACACAGGACAATCCACATACCTCAGCATTGTATGATACTCATCATAGTATACAGGCAGCATATTCCTAGCAACCAATGCCTCACGAAACGTGATGACAGCTTCCTCCTCCTCGGCATCCCTCACATCATGAACAGATATCAATGCAAATCGACAATTGGCGACACGTTTGCTGCTGCGCCTCCTAAGAGTATTTGTTAACCTCATAGAAGCATTGGCAGTCCTTTTCTTAAGAGATCTACTGCGAGTCCTCCGCGTCTCGTCCTCGGATGTCTCAATGTCAAAAGTTGTGGACTTGTCATCATCTTGATATGAAACTACTTCACCTACAATCACCAAACAAAGAAAATGTAAACCGAAACCGAATCCGAAAGCTAAGATCTGATATCTACAGAGGCATTGCATCATCATACCTGGCATTGTTGCTAACCGAATCACTACACAGTTATGAGCTCAGATTTCATCTGGATCAAAATAACAACAATCAAAACACATATTAGCAACTAAAATTGTGGTGATTGAATGCTTTTGTCTCTTTCAATTCAAGAAAATGCCAAAAGAGAAAAAAGAAAATCAAGATTTGACGCAGAGTCGATACAACCGACAAAAACAGATCGAAATTAGAATCAAAAACAAAAAGAGCTGAAAATTCAAAGTCCAATTACCAGCGATCAGCAATCGGCGACGAATTGGAGCCACGCGCTGCGGTTGCCGCCGAGCACATTCGCCGGAATCCTGTAACAGAATTCCGACGCGAATCGAATATATATTCCTTCTCTTTCTCTTTAATCTCTCTCTGAATTAGCTGAGGGCACAAAAGAGAGAAAGAGAAACGGAGCTTTGCCTTGGGACTAAACTGGCATTTGTGATTTCTCTGGTGCTTTGTGTCTCTAGAAAACCTGAAGAAGCAGAGAGAGAGAGGTAAAGAAAAGAAGAACGTAGCGGAGAGGAAGAGAGAGCGTCGTTGTCCGAAGAGAGAACGTAGCGGAGAGGAAGAGAGAACGTAATGAAATACGTCAAATTCTCACGGGTTGAGGGCTGATTTCTGGGTGGTTTGGTATTTATATCAAGCACCTTACAATCCTACAAAATCCCTCACTTGCTCAAATCATTCAAAATTCGTGGAATTTTGAATACCACCAGATTTAAAAGGAGTTTTTAAAATCTGTATTGAATACCTCAAGATTTTAAAGGACTTTTTAAAATCTTAATTGAATACCACCGGATTTCAATGGATTCTCAAAATACAAAACAATCCATTAAAATCCTACTTTGAATACACCCCCTAAGTAGTTCGTTCTGCCCTTTCGCAGAATCCTGTGATGATGTATAGAACAGACTGATATCAATGATAGGGATTTGGCCTACTTCTGGAGAAGACTATAGCTCCAAAGATGCCTTCCTTAACAATATAGTCCGGTGCTGGTTCAACACCATTAACAGACATTTCTCGGACACTCATGGACAACTTCACTGAGTCATTGTCATCATCAAGTAGAGCCATGTTTATATTTGATACTCCAATGGGGTTGATAAGGAATCATAGTAGCTTTTATAAGCACAATGTCTTCCCCCAACAATGGGGTTTTCACAGATAGTCTACTAGGATTTATAAAATACAACAATTACTTGAGATTCAAAGAATAGTCTACTAGGATTAATAAAAATAGATAAAAAATAATAATTATCCAAGACTCAAAGTATAGTAATCATAGATGTCACTAGCAGGACAAGTAAACACCAGAAAATTAAGTTGACCATATGTAGTCTCTTCTCTTGTAATTACTGCAGAAGCCAACAAAACCAGGTTGGCATCTATACTAGACTGGAGCTACAGCATTTTATTATAATCGTATGCAAGATTTCGATAATTGGTTACACACCTCACCTTACTTCCATACATGATTAACTTAGTAATTAAACTAAATAACCATCCTTATACAACAATGAATCATCACAGTAAACACCCGGTCAATACAAAAACAAGTCTGTAACAGTATTGGATATACAAAAAAAGTAATCTGTAGTTAAATGGAGAAAAACTTATCTTCTAACATGATTCCAAAAACAATGAAGTTAGGTGGAAAGTGAAGGGGTCAAGTTAATTGAAGACTCATATTCACTACAATAGTGCACAGAAAATACCAGAATTCAGAGCCTATGATTATGATCACAGGGGCTGTACTTATTGATAGAGTTTCATAGTGTTCACACACTTTATTTCTACATGATAAAAGGCACAGAGAGGTGAAATTCAGATCTTCAATTTTTCTAGTGCAACTTCTCCTTTCTGATAGCATTCATAGTTGATATTGTAGTAGTTTTTGACATTTTTATATGACCTTAGATGTGTCTCATCTATCAGTTTCTCCACTGGACCAATCTCAGTCTCAGGATCTGGTTCATTAAACATGGCCACAGATAGCCTCATCCTTTCTGGATTTGTCACCACCCTGTGCAGTGGGCTTTTGAATATGCCATTACTGATAAGCTGCAGAATGAATTCACATGGCATCAAAATCTATAATGAAACTTAAGACATTTGAAAGTACTGAAACACATTAGAGTGATAGGTAAATTCTTCTTATACCTGCATTTGATCACCAAGATTTACAACAATGGCATCTGGAACAATGGGGACTCTAACCCATTTACCATCCACACAAACTTGAAGACCCTCTACTTCTTTATCCTGCAACAAAACAGTCATTCCTGATCCATCTGTATGAGGCTTCAAACCAAACACCTGATCAGCTATCGAGCACCGCGGATAGAAGTTGAATCTTGCTATCAACTGAGCTTGCCCTCCAAACAGCAGGTTTACAAAACTGTTCTCTTCCAAATTCAAAGATACTGCCATGGCCCTAAACAGATCACCCATCATGAACTTCACCTTTGTTGCATATTCATGCACAACCTCTCTGCACAAAAGTTTCATTAGTTGTTTAATGATTTCACTAAATGAAAATTATGTATGCATTATGTAGTGACGTTTGAAGTTAATGTACCCAAAATCATTTGGATTTTCTGGCCAGAGATCGAGTTTTCTATGATCTTCAGGGAACACATTAAGAATTAGGCGGTACGACCAATCAAGAACTTGCTTCTCTGATACAATGAGATCCTCCCCAAACCCTTCACGGCCACCATAAATTTCTCTGGAGTATTTTTGCTTCTCTTCCACTGGAAGTTCAAAGAATTTTGTCGCAACTTCGCGTACCTTGTCTAGAATGGAACTTGAAATCCCATGACCTATTGCCTGAAAACCCCAAGTAGGAGAAAACCAAGCTCAACATATTAAGACAATGATAGCTTATGATATAGTAATATATCTAAACTGAATGCTCACTAGGTTTGATGTAAAATCAAGGTCATGTGTATGTAACCTGGAAGCAGCCTGATGAGCTGAGAGCTGATCTGAGTTTGTTTAGTTCTATCTCTGCTTCCTCAGAACCAATTGATGATGGGGAGAAGAGACTGACATCAATGGTGGGAATTTGAACCAATTCTGGTGAGGACTCTATAGCTCCAAACTTGCTCTCTGTGACAATATATTCAGGAGGTGGTTCATCACCTTTGATGGCCATTTCTTGGATACTCAGACAACTTTACTCTGCTAAACTTGGGAAAGTTGATTCTGATCTGTTCTTCATCACACAAGAGGTGGCATAAAAGGTGTTGGGTTTAGGGGTTTTTCAGCAATATTTTCTAGAATACGTATACAACTCAGACTACTCTTCACAAGTGTCTGGTGCATGTAGTACTTTGTCAGCCACTCTAAATATTTCCATGTATAATGCAATTTTAATGGAAAGAGGTTATGTAACGGATATACAAAATAAGACATTGCGTTGCTTAAATGGAGGAAACATGATTTCAAAAGCAATGAAATTATCTCCAGGGTTCTTGAATTAGGTGGTGAGTATAGGCCATGCATCAATTAATCCAACACAAAAGTGGACTATGATTGAGAGTGAACATGAGACGTCTGAAGTTGGATTTTGCCGTTTCAAGACTAGTGATCACTACATAAAAGAGAATATCAGAACATTCAGACCATGATAAAGATCAAAGTTTAGCTTCTAGAAAGGTAATTGTACAGAGAAGTAAAAATTACCTCTTTACTGTTTCTCCTCTCTGATAGCATTTGTAGTTGATGCGACCGTAGTTCTTGACATTTCTGTACAACCTTGGCCTTGTTTCATGATGTATCAAGCTCTCCAGTGGCAATCTCAGTTTCAGGATCTGGTAAGTTAAACATAGCTACAGACAGTCTCGACTTTTCTGTATTTGTCACCACCCTATGCATTGCACTCTTGAATATTCCATTGCTCATAATCTGCAACAGGAATTCATAATGTAGGAAAGTCGATTAAGAAATTTCAGATTGGATTTGAAAGCAAAATACATATTGTGATGAGTATTTCTATGTACCTGCATGTGATCCCCGAGATTAACAACTAAAGCATGAGGCACTATGGGTACTCTGACCCAATTATCATCTACCAAAACTTGAAGACCTTCCACTTCTTTGTCTTGCAACAGTACTGTTATTCCTGACCCATCTGTATGTGGCTTCACACCAAACACCTGATCGGCTCTTGAACACTGCGGATAGAAGTTGAATTGTGCTGTCATCAGAGCTTGCTCTCCAAACAGCTGGTCTGCAAAGTTGTTCTCTTCCAAATTCAAAGATTTTGCCATGGCCTTAAAGAGAACACACATCATAAACTTTATCTTAATTTGTTGCATATTCATCTAGCACCTCTCTGCAGACAACAAAGTAACTGCCTCAATAAGAGAACAAATTCTGTAATGCAGTATCAAAAGTCAATCTTTGAAGTTGCATATACCTAAAATTGTATGGACTTTCTGGCCAAAGGTACTATAGATGGAAATTTATATAACCTGGAAGCAGCCTGATGAGCTTAGTGCTTATCTAAAGTTCGTTCTTCGCTTAGAATCGAGTGGTCATGAGGAAAAGCGATTGATATCAATGATGGGGATCTGACCTGGTGATTGGGAAGCATCTGTAGATCCAAATATGCCTTGTTTAACAATATACTCAGGGGGTGGATCATCGCCATTGATGGACATTAATTACTTCAAAACTCATGGACAACTTCACCAAGTATCAGCTCGAAATACATAAAGAATCATAGTATGTACTTTTATTCATATCATCATATGTTGCTCTGGTCAATATTGGGAGCCATGAGAACCAGAAAAGGTTATAATAATCATAGAGCTCACTAACAGGATAACTAGAACCAGAAAATTAAGCTGACCATTGTCTCTTCTCTTGTAGTTTATTCCAACATGGCTTTCAACATTGCCTCTGGAGCTACCGTATTCATATTATAATCGTATGCAAGCTTTTGATAATTGGTTCCACCACCTCACCACACTTATACATAATTTAACTTGGAAATAGCCATATAGCAATGAATCATTACAGTAAACAACAGGTCAATAAAAAACCAAGCATGATGTCTATAACTTTTTTGAAAATGGAAGATGGAAAATTATTACAAAGGAAGTATATATATCAGATTTTACTGTTTCAATTAATCCAACACAAAAGTGGACTATGATTGAGAGTGAACATGAGACGTCTGAAGTTGGATTTTGCCGTTTCAAGACTAGTGATCACTACATAAAAGAGAAAATCAGAATATTCAGACCATGATAAAGATCAAAGTTTAGCTTCTAGAAAGGTAATTGTACAGAGAAGTAAAAATTACCTCTTTACTGTTTCTCCTCTCTGATAGCATTTGTAGTTGATGAGACAGTAGTTCTTGACATTTCTGTACAACCTTGGCCTTGTTTCATGATGTATCAAGCTCTCCAGTGGCAATCTCAGTTTCAGGATCTGGTAAGTTAAACATAGCTACAGACAGTCTCGACTTTTCTGTATTTGTCACCACCCTATGCATTGCACTCTTGAATATTCCATTGCTCATAATCTGCAACAGGAATTCATAATGTAGGAAAGTCGATTAAGAAATTTCAGATTGGATTTGAAAGCAAAATACATATTGTGATGAGTATTTCTATGTACCTGCATGTGATCCCCGAGATTAACAACTAAAGCATGAGGCACTATGGGTACTCTGACCCAATTGTCATCTACCAAAACTTGAAGACCTTCCACTTCTTTGTCTTGCAAGCTTTTGATAATTGGTTACACCACCTCACCACACATACATAATTTAACTTGCAAATAACCATATAGCAATGAATCATTACAGTAAACAACAGATCAATAAAAAACCAAGCATAATGTCTATAACTTCTTGAAAATGGAAGATGGAAAATTATTACAAAGGAAGTATATATATCAGATTTTTACTGTTTCAAGTGCTACCTCCCCTCTCTGATAGCATTCATAGTTGATACGACCATATTTCTTGACAGTTTTATATAACATTGGCCTTGTCTCATCTATCAATTTCTCCACAGGACTAATCTCAGTTTCAGGATCAGATTCATTAAACAAGGCCACAGATAGTCTCATTCTTTCTGGATTTGTCACAACCCTGTGCATTGGGCTCTTGAAAATACCATTACTCATAATCTGCGGCAGAAATTCATATTTAAGAATGGATCTGAAAGCAATGAAACACATTGGGAAGATAAGTGATCTATTTTCGATTGTTACCTGCATTTGATCACCAAGATTTACATCTATAGCATAAGGCACAATGGGAACTCTAACCCACTTTCCATCTACCAAAACTTGAAGACCTTCTACTTCTTTGTCTTGCAATAGAACTGTCATTCCTGACCTATCTGTATGTGGCTTGACACCAAGGACCTGATCAGATCTTGAACACCGTGGATAGAAGTTGAATCTTACTTGCATCAGCGCTCCCTCTCCAAACAAGTGATCCAAAAAGCTGTTCTCCAAATCCAAGGATAGCACAACATACCCATCATACACTTTACCTTTGTTGCATATTCATGCACAACATCTCCGGACAAAAAATACTTCTGGTATCATTGAATGTACTAAAAGTTAAATTCTGTAGCACATTATGTAGTCAATGTTTGAAGTTATATACCCAAAATCAATTGGATTTTTCGGCCAAAGGTTTAGCCTTCTTTGATCTTCAGGGAATACTCGAAGTGTTAGTCGATAGGACCAATCGAGAACTTGCTTCTCTGAGACAGTGACATCATTCCCATACCCTTCAGATCCACCATGAACAGCTCTGGAGTACTTTTCCTTCTCTTCCACTGCAAGTTCAAAGAATTGTGTCGCAGCTTCGCGTACCTTGTCCAGAAAGGAACTTGATATCCCATGATCAATTGCCTGACAACCACAGAGATGAGAAAAAGAAGGTTCAACTAATTAACACAATGCAGTCATAAATCTTACTCATATATCTAGATCAGATAGAAATATACCATATAGGCTGAGCATGTGATGAGATTACATTTTTAAAAATGTATCCCGTTTAGGATCGGGATCCCACAATGATAAAAAAAATATTAAAAAAAACATAGAAAGAGAAATTTATCATAAACTTTTGAAGAAATTTTATTTCTATTTTTTATAAGTCAATATGAACTCATCCAATATTGATGAGGGTTTTATTGTGTATAATATTCTCATATATATATATATATATTCTATGGTGTTACTTTTTCATGGTATAATTGTCATAGTTCTAAAGTCCTAACTCTATATAAGTAGAAGATGAACAAAAATTGTAAAAATGAAAGGGGATCAATAACTAATTAATTAAATGCTTGTAATTTGCATCTATCTAATTAATTAAGATCTCGATAAAACTCTCAAGCTTGAAAAATAAAAAGAGCTTCAGTTATCGGTATATAGATTCGTTGTGGCGACCGATATCTTTCATATGAGCATCATTACCAAATGTGAATGAATTATCTAACTCTTGCTATGTGAAACTAGTATTGTGAATTTATGTTAAGGTTTTGGACGTCTCATTGAGTTTGTTTAAGTTCATTGTAAGATTATACACCCTAAAAATCAGACGGTTATGATCGTATACAAGTACATTTATACTTTCAGGATGGTTCCGTCATGTTCCGTCCAGTTTCCAAACTATCGAGACGGGACGGTACGGTACCGTCATTTTAAAATTGTGTCCCGTCCTGCCAATTACAGAGACATGATCAGGATTGCGGTACGAAGTGCCCAGCCCTACCATATACGCAACATATACATATAACCTGAATGCAGCCTGATGAGCTGAGAGCTGTTCTAAATTTGTCAAGCTCAATCTTCGCTTGCTCAGAATCAAGTGATGATGGGGAGAAGAGACGCATCAATGATGGGGATTTGACCCATTTCTGGTGAAGACTCTATAGCTCCAAACTTGCTATCTTTAACAACATATTCAGGGGGTGGTTCATCACCTTTCATGGACATCTCTTGGATACTCATGGACAACTTCACTGAATCATTACCAGCATGGAGTGCCATGTTTGTCACTGATATTCCAATGGGGTTGATCTATGAATTGAAGAGAAGATTTTATAATAAAAGTTTCTTCTCCGATGATGCATAACATATTTTCCCTATAGTTTATTTGGTAAATAATTAAGAGGGGGCATATGATGAGAAATGTAGTACTTAAGTCATTGGCCAGCTCAACAGAGAAGCTTTACTTTGTTTTGTAGGTAACTTGGATGAACTTCAGGCAACTTGGTCTCCTCTTTGGATATTCTAATTGTCACATTTTGCACGAAAATGATTATGAAATCTGTTAAGTGGTGGACTCAGTTTAGCGTCTTGTTTCATGCTTATCTATTGATCGGAATTGAGAGATTTTACATGAAACATAATACTATATATGTAAATTCTTGTTTCTAAATTCATATATTTATTTTTGTTGCGTATCATATCATGACGATCCTTTTCTTGGTCATGAAGAATAGATTGAAGTTTAACTCCAATTAGGTACAACCAGATCAAAAGTGTACATGAAAGTTTTACTTGATTTCATTTCTTACCAACTCGAATTGCTCGATCACTAGTTAAAAAATGCTTGGGAGGGTAAAAAGATGGGTTCCAAAACCATGGGAATTGGGAGCCCTCAAAGTCCATGGGTCCCACCAAAACCCCAAATTAGAAATCACACAACAAAAACAAATCCAGAGCCACAAACCCAATCTCTCTCGTGGCGCAAAATGCCCCAGGTACTATTCCAGTAGCTCATTTCTTCACTCTTCTTCTTCTCCAATGCTCTGACCAGTCCCACCCTTCAAGTACCCATCAAGCTTTCAGACCAAAGTTCCCACCTTTCACCTCCCCAACCTCATTTAAAGCTTACCCAAATGGCCAAACTCACTCTCCGAGCAGAAAGCTCCCACCTTTTCCACTCACAGCCCTCATGTTTCATCTCACCACCAAAACGCCGTCGTTTTCTGAGCTTAACTCAGAAACCCACCTTGAAATTCCGAGTCTTTTGCAGCATTAAGGAGAAGGAGAGCGTCAAGAGAGTCAATGGGCTGCCCGGAGATGAGGTGGTACAACGGGCCGGGTTGGGTTCGGATTCTGAAGGCGAGTCGGGTCAGGAAAGTGGGTCTATGGGGTTTGATTTGGACTGGCCTCCGTGGAAGAACATACCTCAGAGATATAAGCTCATTGGCACAACTTCATTGGCCTTTGTTATATGTAACATGGATAAGGTATGTTAATGGCTTTGGTAATAAGTATTAGAGTCTTGAATTTTGAGGTTGAGTTTTGGGGTAGTGCTGGGTTGGACATAGAGTTTAAGTTGTGGGTTTTGTATGTATGCATTTTGGTTGAAGAAAGTTAGCAACTTCGGTATCAGTTTTGTATAATGTGAGTTATTGAATATAAGATTGCTATAGGCATATTACATTGATAATGGGGTTTGTTACATTAATGCTTCGAGCTTGGATGGTAGTAGCAGAAGTATAACAATCCAAGTTTGAGCTTGTACAATGGGGAAAAGAAGACTTGCATGTTATGTAGTTATCAGTTAGGAAAAACACATTTTGACGGTATTTGATGAATGAGTTAGTTAGGAACTGAGGATGAGGAGGTATGAGTTGTGTCTACTACATATGGGAATGAGCAAGATTTTGATCTGGTCTATTTTTAATTGACAGGTGAACTTGAGTATTGCTATAATCCCAATGTCGCATCAGTTTGGTTGGAGTTCGTCCGTGGCTGGATTGGTTCAGTCGTCCTTCTTTTGGGGGTATGCTCTGAGTCAGTTGCCTGGGGGATGGCTTGCCAAGATATTTGGTGGGAGGTTTGTTTATTGAAGCTCTAGAAGTTTAAATTATTTTACGAATTTAGAAATAACTACCATGTTGCAGCAAATGTTCGATGATGAAAATTTCCATGACATCAATCTCACGCTCCTTTTATTGTTTTCTCCTAATGCAGAAAAGTGCTTGAGATTGGAGTATTAACTTGGTCATTAGCTACAGCACTTGTTCCTTTCGTTGCTGGATTTACTCCTGCTTTAGTTGTGTCAAGAATTTTGGTAAGCTCTACTGCCAATTATATTGCTAATATTCTTTTTTGATTGAGTCCTATTTTGCTGAGCACTATACATTTATATCAGATTTACGCCTTTTCTGTTTAATGCTCAACCTATTGTTGGTTTGTGTAATAGAATTTTCTGTACTTATTGAGGGCACTTTTTCTTCCAAGTACAGGTAGGAATTGGAGAAGGTGTTTCCCCGTCTGCTGCAACTGACCTTATTGCCAGGCATGTTTGACATTTATTTATTGTAATCAGGCATGTTTTGACATTTATATAAACACAATCTTTGGTAAACTATATTTGCAAGACGTAAAACATACACACATATGTATATATGCATATTCCGCTTGTTGTAATTTGTTTACTACAGAGAACTCAACCAAACTCGCTTTTATTTCATGCAGAACAATACCTTTGGAAGAGCGGTCACGAGCCGTAGCATTTGTCTTTGGTGGGTTGAGTGTAGGCAGTGTTGCAGGGTATGTATTGTTATATATACCCACACATATGAGAGTTTATTTATTTTATTTGAAAAATAGTTAGTATGATTTGCAAACGTATTCTGATATAAAGAACTGAATGCTAAATTAGCAACTCCGAAGCCAAGTGCTAGGATCTGTGATATATATTTGAAAGAAATGACTTCAGTTTATGTGTGAGGTTACAAAGTTATAGCAGCTGGGTATGTTGGTTGTTAACATGATCCTCAAACGACCTATCCTTTTTGTAGCATATCTTTTAAACCTTCCTGGACTGCAACAAATCGAATGATACTATTCTTATCTCCATCCTGACATCCTAAAATTTTAATGCATTGTAGAAAAAAAAAGATTTTTTTTAGTATATTTGTTCTCGTTCTAAATTGAATACAGTTTTCCAATTGCATCTACTGATCTACACACACACAAAGATACCTGTATGTCTGTATTTATTATGTCTGAATTAATGATAAACTCATTGCAGGTTTCTTCTAGCTCCTCCACTTATCCAAAATCTTGGCTGGGAATCTGTCTTTTACATATTTTCCCTTTTGGGGATAGGTTGGTAAGTAGCTCTCTCAAATTCAGAAAATTGATGACCTTACACTCTTACACCATGACTATATGTTTGTGCAATATTACAGGAGGTTTTATTGTTTATTTTTTGAAAAAGAAGGAAGAATTAAAATAGTTGAATAGAACGATTTCTACCAAGTACCAACCATGCTTCTCTGTTTCTTTTTTGGGTTCTAAACTTGTCCGTTTTGATATTTATGCTCTTTTCTTGTTTCAGTTTAATACTGTTATGGTGAAGTTTCTTAGAAATCCGGCCTTAATTGATGTTTTCTCTCACTATATGTATCTTTGCAGGTATGTGGGGTTTCAGTTTCTTGAAGGACAAGCCTCATGGGTTGGTGAGTTAACTATAAAGCATTTGATTTATTTTCTTCATTATTCTTGTTCTTTTCTGATGTAAAAAAACAAAGATGACATCTTATTCTGAATTCCTTTGAGCATGAAGGAGCTATTTCATTCTTACTTCGATAATAAAACCAAGTAATTTTGTTCATCATGGAATATGTGAAGGCTTTATAAAACTCATTCTTTCACCACATACTGCACCTTTAGTACTAGATCTCATTCTTGATAACTCTTCCTTATAAACAACAAATTGGTTATAGGGTCCCGGTCAGACTTGACAGCACAGAAAACTTCTCCAAAAGAGTTGGTTGACTCATTGAAGGTATTATTCATTTATGTTGTGCAACTCAGGACATTATAGTCACCTTTGTTGAACATTCAATATTAAGAGTTCCCTGCAATGAAGAGCATGATTATGTGGCTTCAGTTTAGAGCCAGATTTTGGATGGCATTAAAGGCACCAATATTGATTTGTGAATAGTTTACTCTAAAAAGAAAGAAAAAAGAAGAAATCCTGAACAGAAACCTGTTGAGCATAGAAACTCAGAGTGCAATTGTTGAAATCTTTTACCATTTGGGGCAACACTCAAGAGCTGTTTATGATTTTTTACCCTTTATAGTTTGATACTTTTTCTTGCATAAGCAGAATGCTACATAACTCTTGTTACTATTTATTAATGACTACAAATGCCTTCAATAAATACCGAACTTCATTAACTGATGAGTTCTGATTGTAAATATTGGTGTTGATAGACGTATTGAGAAATAACATAATTCTAATAATTTACACATTGCTATCAAGTCTTACTATAGGTTTTACCTTCTCACCAAGTATAATTATTACAGTATAGGTCTTGCTTTCTTACTTTCTTTCATTTTGTAGGATGTACCGTGGAAGGAATTTTTCCGAAGTGAAGCTGTTTGGGCAATGATATATGCTCATTTTTGTGGAAGTTGGGGTCATTACACATGCCTAGCATGGCTTCCGACCTATTTTAGGTAATTGATGCAGTCCATACATTAACTTTGTGTCAAAAAAAATATGGCTGTATGATCTTCTTTTCTCGCCAATGTGACTCTTTAACTATTGTCTACTCCATCTTATTTATATTTGATATTAGCGATTGTGAGTTTTAATAGCACTTTCCAGAACCCTAGACATAGCGTACTGGTTTTCCTTTGACTATGAGAAGTGTTCTCTGAGTTTTAATAGCACTTCCCAGAACCCGAGACATAGTGTACTAGTTTCCTAAGTTTTCCTTTGACATTATTGTTCATCAGGATAAGGACCTCTTATCTATGAGAAGTGTTGTCTGAGTTATAATAGCATTCCCAGAACCCGAGACATAGTGTACTAGTTTTCTAAGTTTTCCTTTGACATTATTGTTCATCAGGATAAGGACTTCTTATCTATGAGTAGTGTTCTCTTCCTGCTTGCTATTCACGCTAATGCAACTGTCATAACTTAATATTTTGTGTTATGTATACATGTGATCATGAAGAAGCTAAACTTTCAACAAACATGCTATGCAGTGAGGAGCTGAACCTGAATTTGACGGAAGCGGCCTGGGTGAGTATTACTTTATTCTAACTCTTTGCAACTGAAGACAGAATTGTCAAACCTGCCTGCAAATTCTTGATATGTGGTGTCATATCCCACTATGGATACAAAGAGTAATTATCTTCTGTGAGAATATTGGACATTATATCACAAATGCCTAGGTGTCACTCAGTTTATTTGCCAGTAAAATGTAATTAATTTACTTGCTTAGGTTTTTGGACTAGCAGTAGAAGTATCCTACATAATGGCATAATGGAATTATTAATAAAGAAGATGAAAAGAATAGGTACTACTATACATTATTAGCATTGTATTCTGCACTAGGTAATGTAATCAAATATTCAGTCATATGATAGCAATGGATTTATATTTGTTTCAGGTCTCTATCCTTCCTCCCTTGGCGTCAATATTTGTGAATACCATTGCATCTCAAACTGCTGATAACTTGATTTCTAATGGAGTTGAAACCACTACGGTATGGACAATTCTAAAATATTTACTTTGTTCTGTAAGATGGTATCAGAAAAACTCATGTAGAAGATAAGAAGATAGGAAACTGTGTCGGCATTTTCATAGTTAGCGGCTGTGCTTTCTTTTTCACTCATTTTATTCTACTAAAATACATAAGGAGCTCATAACTGTGATAATCTTACTTTTACTTGATTAATTTACTCATTAAATAATTATGCTTTTATTTTTATGAAGAAAATGTTTAGTCATTACATTGAGTTTGAGTCTTAATGTTTCTGATGACCTTGTTTTGCACATGTAGGTCCGAAAAATTTGCCAAACAATTGCCTTTTTGTCTCCTGCAGCTTGTATGACTCTTTCTTCTCTTGATCTAGGATTACCCCATTGGGAAGTTGTGGGGATACTCACTGCTGGTTTAGCCCTTTCAAGCTTTGCAATTTCAGGTACAATACTATTTGAAACTGGGGCCTGATTCTGGAGGAAAGTGGATATAATTATTTGTCATTTCTAACTAACATCATTAAATTTGTACAGGACTTTATTGTACCCATCAAGATATATCTCCTGAATATGCAAGCATACTTTTGGTATGTTCACAGAGTCCAAATTACTTTCTTTATTGCAGGATGCATGCATCCAATTATTCTTGCTGAGCCAAGGGTGTAGGGAGAGGGGGCAATTGCCCTTTTCATATTTATTATTTAATCAAATATTGAATGTTTATCGTATTATTATACCATAATAACCTTTCTAATTAAAGTTAACAAATCATAATAATGTTGTTTATCTTTGATTAGTTCAATTAAATGCATGAAATCTCTTTTCTTTTCATTTTGTATCATATTCGTTTTTATATTTCTAACAATTATGTCATACAATTATAAAGTATAAATGAAGTAGAGCTAAGAATGACAATAATCCACAAGCCAATATGAAAGGTATGAAAACTCTAAACCGGGAAGATATATAAATCAAGTGGTTTCGTGAAAATCATATTCAGATAAACCCCATATGTTGATAAAACTCTGAATCAAGGTAAAAGTATCACCGACTAAAATTGCTATGAATTATTTGTAATCCAAACCAACTTAACAATATGTATTAGTTATTTTGGTTTTGCTCCTGCTAATTGCAATTTCTGGCTACACCATTGTGCTGAGCATGATAGATTTATCCCAGCTTCTCCAATTTATCAATATTAACAATGTTATATGTAATTCTGTATCTTATGCATCTTTATTTAGTTTCATTTTGGTGTCATTAACAAGTCGAGCCCTTCTATTTAAGCTCTTGAATATGATCGGAACCATAATAATCACTTTGGTCTAGGTCTGGCAAAAAAGGGTATGCCTAGTGGACCAAAAAAGGAAACGTGGATAAATTCTAGCTTCAGACTTGAATATTATAGGAACCATAGTCATCATTTTGGTCTAGGTCTGTCAAGATGTGTGGTAATTTGGTATGCATAGTGGACCAAAAGACTGAATGTGGATAAACTGCATCTAGTTTCAGACTTGATAATTAAGTATGTTACTGCAAACTTTATCTACGTCTTAAATTCACAGATTTGAGAATTCTTATAAGTCCATTTTGGGATGCTAAACAATTTGAGATATTTTACTCAGGGTATTACCAATACTGTTGGGGCAGTACCTGGAATAGTAGGTGTTGCCCTCACGGGATATCTACTTGATTCAACTCATTCATGGAGTGTAAGTGCCTGTTTTATTACATTTCAACTCTTTATCTGTATCAATAGCATATTTCCTTCATTTGTTTACCCCCAGGATGTTTATCTTTCAAACCTACTTTTACCATGCAGATGTCATTGTTCCTTCCATCAATATTTTTCTACTTGAGTGGTACAATTGTTTGGTTGGCGTTTGCCAGTTGTAAGCCTCAGACATTTACGAAGAGAGATTGACCTTTTTATCATACGGTTTGTTTCTCTTGAATGAAGCTTCCAAATTGAGGGAGTCTTCTTCCAATGCATTACTCCTGGCGGGTTTTAACTTTGTAGTCACTATTTGGCTGCCCTCTGTACATCTAGAAATGAAATCTACACGTATGTAAAATCATCTCATGTTATAGGTCTTTTGTTGTTACCAGACTCGGTGTTCACAGTTGGCCACCATATGATGTATCAAACATAAATGAAATGTGATAATGTACAGGCTTCAGATATTGTATAAAAGATTTGAAAAGGTCAATTTTTTGTCACCATTAACACAACTCATAATTTGTATTCATTTGAAAAAAGAGAGCCAAAAATGGACATTATCAGATCGCTTTCTATCTCTTATTTCAGCAGTGACTATGGTACCACTTTTGTTCCCATGTAATACTACCTACCTGCAAGCAGGGGGAACAATGTATGGTTTGTGAACAAATACAATTGAAAGTGGAGCAACAACGATCGGCTGTGACGAATTTACAAATATAGGTTCCAATGTAGGTATGTTCCCAGATGAATCCAGATTCAAAGCATTTCCATTAAGCAGCATGGTTTGGCTTTGTATATTTCCATCCTTTGGTGTCAAATGGTATTCTCTTTCTGTCACCTCTTAATCTTTCTTTGCTTCTTAGACCATTAAGTTCCTTCACATGATTGTGATCTATAAGACTTGTGAGATTTGTGTCTATGTCGCAAGCTCCAGGTACTGTTGAAGGCAACCCTGGCCTCAACAACGGTGTTGTGTAGGTTGATAAATAGTACTACAATCCTTTCTGTAAGATGAAATAGTTAGCTCAGATAGAAGAAATTAAAGCCATAACCATCTTGATCTTGTACTGAAGTTTTAGTAGACTTACAGATTGTTTGGCAGTGTGTATAAGCAAGTATCTTTTTCGGTCCACCAAACCTCGTTGCTAATACATTTCTTCCCATTAATCGGTGCCAAAGAAGAGCACTGTCAGGCAAAAATCAGCAAGAATGTTAAGGAAAGCAATGAGAATGTGAAATACTTGTGCCTTAATCTGATAAATGAGATGTTGAGTAAAGATGATGATGATCCAATCAATCACCTGTAGTAGTCTGGATTGAGAACAGAAGTAGTAGTGTTGAGTAAACCATAGCTTCCACCAACCAAGGTCTGTCTGCAATATGTTTTGGTATCATAAACTGCAGACATACCAAGCTGACCCAAATACCTGTTGTAACATCCAAATTAGTATTCACTTCTTGGAACTGACGAGAGATAGAACTCTATATTCTGATGAATTGTTAAGGCAAAGTTACCAGAAACTAAACACGAACGCATCTGTGACAAGATGATGACCACTGTTCCAAGCACCTCCTGATTCCCCAACCCATGCTGATGTTGAAGTTGCAGAGGTCTTCAGGATGTTTTGAAGCTGTCTATATGCGTCCACCATAGTATTCAGAGACGCCGGATCAAGAATCCTTTCAATAAGGTTATTATCTTTCCCTAAAAATACAAACATTTTAAGACCAAAACATGAACTAGGGAAGTTTTCAAAATCTTTCTATGAACTAGGGAAGTTTTCAAAATCTGTTTCTAGAATCAACAATGCCTACCTGGCCCTAGGTTATATACATGGTGTGTGAGCGCATTTAAAGTTGTGGTGCTTTTGCCTGCAAGTTCTTTGAACCAAGGTCCATCAAAGAACCCCCCAGGTGCTATGATTAGTGGCTTTGGTACACAGCACTATCCTTGTATATTTCCTGTACTATGTTACGCAGAGAAGCTGAATCATTGACATACTGACTTGCTGATATGCTTGTTCCAACTCCACGACCACATAGCTCATTCTCTAAGCAACATTCATATAGCTTCAGACAAATTCATTGCAAGAATAAAAAGATTCATATCAGAGTTCTTATAAAAACAGTGACAATGTTCATACCAAGCTCCCATCCAGCAACAGAGTAGTTATTTTTGACAGTGTATCAAATGAAAGATTCGGCATTAGTGAAGTTCCAACCTCCAGTTGCAGGTTGATCTTTATTGAATGTTTTTCCCATGAGGACATTTAATCCAAATATGATCTTAGCCCTGAATTGAAACAGTACTATGGTATAAGTGGTTGTTCCATAGTAAATCTGGACTTCAAAATCCAAAATCCGAATGAAGAAACATATGAAACTGATTGCTTTTTACCCTGTTCTCAGGAAGGAGTTCAGTTCATCCCATCTCTTCATGGGTAGGCAAGCCTCATTAAAACCAAACATCTCACCAAACAGTGTTGTGTGCTTTCAACAAAAGGAATCGGGGGCAAGGTAGTGTATTGTCTTCTGTATCATATATGAGTTGGTCTTGCAAGGTACCACCCAATCTAAGTTTCAATGGTGAAAAAGCTGCACAAGATTTAAATAGATATGATCTAAGTTTCAATCTAGATATGATCGGATTTTTGGTCTTGCAAGGTACCACCCAATCTAAGTTTCAATATTGTCGGCAGCTGGCAGCCAGGTGCATGACAACTATGTCGGCAGCTTGCTGTAGCGCTCGGTAGCTCCTAGGCAGCGCTCAATAGTTGCATATCTTTGTCATAAAACAGTGTTGCTCAGCTTCTAGTCTTCGTTTGAGACTTAGAGCGGCATTCAAGGGTCAATATGTAAGTGAGCGGCAAATTGCCTTGCTCATGCATACAAAACCAAACTATTGAGACTCGAGAGTAGTCATCTCGCTTTATTGGTTAGAGTTTCAGCATAGGAAGCAGTGGCTAAATCTTTGAGCAAATTCTGGATCATGCTCGGCAGCTAGGTGCTCAGTGGTTGGAAACTAGCACTCGTCAGCTATGCATCACTAGTCCTCTATAGCTGGGCACTGGGTGCTCGACAGCTGGATAGCATGTGCTCTGCAGCTTGGTGGTCGGTGCTCGGTAGCTAGACGCTGAGCATCCTGCACCGGAAGCTGATTCTCCTACCTTATTCTCAACGAGATTTAAACCCGGAGAAATTGTCTAACGTTGATCAAACACAACGCGGGTTCAAGGAATGTGATGATTCTCTAATTTTGAACTCTCTTTAATAGCATAACACAAACCAACGTTGGATACCTCACAACGTGGACCTAAAAACATCTTGGTGCACAATACACGGCAACTAGTGTTTATCACTCGGCAGTGAGCGCTCTATAGGGCATAACAATTGGTGTGTAGGGCTTCGACAGTGTTTCCGGGTGGCTCGTGGTCCCTTTTGCGGGTGGCACGGCTCCAGAAATAGCGGACTTCCCTGTATTCCGAGTTTTCCTGTGTAAAGAACAAACACGTCAAAGAGGCGTCCCCGGGTTTACCGAGGGAAGCCACTCCGATGCTTAAGTCAGACACTGTCAGCTAAGCATAAAACTCGGGAATAGTCAAGAAGTTTCATCGTACCTTTATGGGGAGGCATGTGCCGGTATTTGTAGTAGCATTGAAGGCAGCATTTCTGTCCCTTTCCAATGTGGGAGTAGTTTCCCTTGCTTTACTCAGCTTTATGGCGAATTGGGCCCAGACAAAGGGCTCGGAGTGGCTTCACATTTAATTGTAACCCGGTAAAGGTGAAATATTAGGTTCCACCTATAAACAAGTCCCCCAAGTCCTCAGTCAAGGGGTACGCTTGGGTGGGGACTTAAAATCGTTTCTTTACCGGGTTACAAAGTTAGCAACCAAACCCGGGGTACCCAGTCCCCCAAGTCCGTACGCAAGCGGAACCCGCAGACATTCTTTACGTTGAGAATTCAAAACGACGTCTCCGGGTTGTAGTGGGGGGAAACTGAAAAGTTTTTCGGTTTTGTGAAGCGGCATGCGTGACATGTGTCGTTTCCCTCGAGAAACTGAAACGTCCCCTCAGTGCACGCCTCTAACTGTATAAATAGGGGTTGAAGGTGACAGTTTTGTCTCACCTCCAAACCCGATAACTTTTTCGTGCTTTTTGCTGTCGCTTTCTTTTGTCGCTGTTTCTTTTGATTCTCAATCTCAAATCGATCTCAAAAACCCCTTCAAACACTCAAAATTAAGGTACTGTGTCTTCTTCCCTCCTTTTTGATTGTTTTGGGACGATTTGTGTACTGTTTCTGGGTTCCCAGGAAGGTTTTCTGGGTCTCTGCGTCTGGGAATTTAGCTTTGTGACGCCGGGTTACCTGAGTTTTGTTGACGCCCCCGAGTTTTCTTGTTTTGCAGATGGCCAACGAAACAATGGACACTCACGTCCCCGAGTTTGCCTCCGTAACCTTCACTGATGGGACCGCTCTTGACCCTCCCGGGTACTCACTGACAGCGGAGGAGATCGTGGAGCTAAGGAGCAACTGGAGAATCCCCGAGTCTGTAGAAATACGGCCTCTAGAACCCGAGGACCAGTTCTTCGCTCCCGGGGATGGGTGGACGCTGTGCCACGAGTATCAGCTACGCTGCGGCCTGTCACTCCCGCTGAAGGTAGAGGTGCAGTACCTCTTGGCTGCGAGCAACTTCGCAATCGGGCAAGTTGGACCGAACATGTGGAGGCAGCTACTCGGGTTGTGCGTTATGTACAAGGTGCTGAAGCAGCAGATGCCAACCTATCATGAGTTACACGCCATGTACCGGGCCGAGTACTCCCGGAAGGCGGGTTTTAGTGGGACCATCCAACTGAAGTCCAAAGCGGTTTTCAAGAAGATCGTCGAGGACCTGCCAACCTCCGTGAGCCGGACCTGGAGGGAGAAAAGTTTCTTGATAAGAAACTTTCAAGACCCGGGATACGCGTTTCAAGTACCGGGTGACTTCCAGCCACTGATGAGTGAGTCCTTCTCTCTCCGGATTCTTCTTTCTTTTCTCTATCCCGGGTTATAATTATGTTGTTTGTGTTGCAGATGTTTCTGACATTCCTCTGGAGCCGGTGATGGAGAAGAGGATCCGGAGGATGCTGTGGGCCTTTCGGGGGCAAGACGACCGGAGTTCATACCGGCTTTGTAGGCTGTACGTGTACAGCAGGTGCCGGTTGATGGAGCTACCAGGTTTGTCCAGTGTCCTTTTAAATTTTGGTCCAATGCTCGTCTAACCTTGTCTAACGAGTTACGTCTTTTTGTTGCAGCTCTTCTCCCGATGGAGTTCACGAAGCGCAAGAACCCGGGAATATATGACGGCTTCTAGGACAAAGCTGTATGGGCCGGGATCCGGACGCAAGGGGCGGATGGCCTAGCCTACGATATCGACTTGACGAGCAAAGCGGCTTTCCTGCGCCCAGACACCGAGCAAGGGGAACCTCGGCAGTTCCACGTTGACGTCTCTCACTACAACGAGGTCCCCGAGTACTTGGCTGAGATTCTCGGGCCAGAAGTCTACCCGGAGGGAGAGGAGGTTGAAGGGAATCCCTCGGAGGCGGATGATAACCCGGTATTTGAAGAACCGGGAACTCAATTCACGTTTGCCGATGAGACTGAAGAACCGGTGGTGAGCGCGGTTCCTTCGTCTGTGCTCCCGGGCGAGGAGGAATTTACCGAAGAGGATGACGACGGGGGTGAAGAGGTTGGAGGGTTAGAAAGGGAAATAGGTAGTGAGAACCCGGAGGGGAGTGAGGGGAGTGACGAGGTGCACGAAGTGGAACCCGTCCCCTCCCACAAACACACCCGGGAGGCATCCAGCTCGGCTAGGTCCGAGAGGAAGAAGAGGAGGAAGGAGAGGAAAGAGAGGAGGGAGAGAAAGCAGCACCGGGACACTGACGAGATAATGGAGGAGTTGGCGAGCGGGGGAATGGCGGACGTGGCCATCCAAAGGATGGTAGCGGACTTGAAGAATTGTGCCACCGACTCCTATGTCCTGGAGCATCAGGACCCGTTGATCGTAGCCCGGAGGACGCAGGAGAAACTGATGCGGGTAAGTTTTTCTTCTTCCTTAACCCGTTCTCCTTTTTTGTTTTGTTTTTTTTTTATACTAACCCGTTATTTGTTTTATGTAGGCTGTCAGGTTGTCGTACTTGGCAACTGATCGGCTCATAACCGAAGGAATCCCCGAGCGAGAGAGAGTTCTCAGGGACGATCTCCGGGCGGCCCGGGACCAGGTGACTGCGAGCGAAGAAAACCTGGCTCGGGTCCGGGAATTCGCAAGCGCATCAGCCATTGCGTCGAGTGCGAAGTTGGCCAAGGCGGAAGAACACATAGCAGACCTGGTGGCCAAGAACTCGGAATTGGAGAAAGTCATCGAAGGTCACCGGGAGGACCGGTGTGCTCAAGACGCCGCGATAGCCCAGCTGACCGAGCAAAACCAAGGGCTGCAGCAACAGGTTACTTCCCTGGAGCAACAAAAAGGGGATTTAGTCCAGGCAGTTTCCCGGGCCAAGGACTCTGCCATCTCCGAGTTTCTGGCGAGCCCCGAGTTTGAACTGAAGCTGCGGTCGGCAAGGGCTGAGGCTCGAGCCGAAATTGTTAACGCCGGGATTCGCCAAGGCTGGCTTGACAAAGCCGGGTATGATGGTCACCAAGGTCATGTCAGACCCGATGAGGCTGCAGGCGGCTCCCGGTCGAGTCCAGCTGTGGTGGCGAAGCCTAGGGCTTCTACAAACCCGGCTCGGAGTCCCCCGGTTCCTGCTTCAGCAGCCCGGAGAGGTACTTCCCGTGGTGGGATTGTCGGTGGTCCTCAAAACCGGCCACCGCTCCGTAGGGGACAGTTTATCATACAGCCCCGGGGAGGACGTGACGGCTCGAGCACTGGCGGGGGTAGCGGGTCTGCAGCGCCATGAGCTGGAGCCTCTAAGTTTCGTCTTTGCTTTTGTAGACTTGACTTTACTTGTAGCGGTTCGCTACTTTTTGTAATTGACCTCCTTGAAGTAATCAAGCTTTTCCTTCGCATAATTCCTCCTGTGAAATAACACGGTAACTTGATGCGTATAAAAATTTACACATAATGCCGGTTTGATATGTAAATAAAGATAGTGCCGCTAGGGTATACGGGTCCGTTAGGACTTCCATGGGCTGCTAAGGTCTTGCGGGAGAATGTCTTTCTATAACACGGGTTTTTTCCCTGTAAAATAACACGTTAAACTGATGCATAATTTGCAAGTGTTGACAAAATATACACATATAGTGCCGGTTCGGCATGTGAATAAAAATAGGGCCGCTAAGGCTTTACGGGTCCGTCAGGACTTCCAACCCGGTGCATAACCTGCAAGTGTTGACATTTCACATATAATACCGGTTTGGCATATAAATAAAAATAGTGCCGCTAGGGCTTTACGGGTTCATAAGAACTTTCAACCCGATGCATAACCTGCAAGTGGTGACAAAATTTGCACATATAATGCCGGTTTGGCATGTAAATAAAAATGGTGCCGCTAGGGCTTTACGGGTCCGTTAGGACCTCCATAGGCCGCTAGGGCTTTTCAGTGGTGTCATTCTATAACACTCGTTCCCTGTAAAATAACAAGTTGAGTTGATGCATATCTCGCAAGTGTAGATAAAATTTACACATAGTGCCGGTCTGACATGTTATCGTCATAAAATAACAATAGGCCCGGTAGGGCTGTACCGGTCCGTTATGGCTTCCTGTCGAATAACACGGTATTTGTGATGCATAATATACAAAAAATTACGCATATTGCCGGTTTGGCATGTTTAATGTGATTAAATAAAAATAGGACCGCTAAGACTTTACGGGTCCATAAGGACTTTCAAGGGCCGCTACGGCTTTACGGGTCTGTTAGGACTTCCAACCCGATGCATAACAGGTTCATAAGGACTTTCAACCCGATGCATAACCTGCAAGTGTTGACAAAATTCACACATAGTGCCGGGTTGGCATGTTAACATTATAAAGTGAAAATAGGGCCGGTAAGGCTTTACGGGTCCGTTAGGACTTCCAAGGGCTTCCTGCCAAATAACACGGTAATCTGATGCAAAATATGCAAATGTGATAAAATTTACACATATAATGCCGGTTTGGCATGTAAGTAAAAATAGTGCCGCTAGGGCTGTATGGGTTCGTTAAGACTTTCATAGACTGAAATAAGGCCGTGAAAGGCTTGCAATATTTCAAGTTATGGAGATTACCAGAGATTTATCGGAGCTTGCCGAGTTTTGACCATGAAATAAGGCCGTGAAAGGCTTGCAATATTTCATGTCAAATGGAGATTACCGGAGATTATCGGAGCTTGCTAAGTTTTGACAATGAAATAAGGCCGTGAAAGGCTTGCAATATTTCATGTCAAATGGAGATTACCGGAGATTATCGGAGATTTATCGGAGCTTGCCAAGTTTTGACCATGAAATAAGGCCGTGAAAGGCTTGCAATATTTCATGTCAAATGGAGATTATCGGAGATTATCGGAGATTTATTGGAGCTTGCTGAGTTTTGACCATGAAATAAGGCCGTGAAAGGCTTGCAATATTTCATGTCAAATGGAGATTATCGGAGATTTATCGGAGCTTGCTGAGTTTTGACCATGAAATAAGGCCGTGAAAGGCTTGCAATATTTCATGTCAAATGGAGATCGTCTGCATTCACTCAACAAACTGATTGATAGACATAACCCGGCCGGGTTTTATGTGGGCCTGAAAGGCTTTATATATAACATCAAAACATAATAAATTTAGACATTTGCAGGTAACTCGGTACCTACTTGGGATGTACGCACTGTCGAAAGTTCGCGGGTTTTCCATATCCCGGAGGATTCCATCATTGTTCTTCAAAATATTAAGCGAGAGGTCTTGAGTTCGACTCTCAACGAGAGCACCAATTGTTTCCGGGTGGCTCGTGGTCCCTTTAGCGGGTGGCACGGCTCCAGAAATAGCGGACTTCCCTGTATTCCGAGTTTTCCTGTGTAAAGAACAAACACGTCAAAGAGGCGCCCCCGGGTTTACTGAGGGAAGCCACTCCGATGCTTAAGTCAGACACTGTCAGCTAAGCATAAAACTCGGGAATAGTCAAGAAGTTTCATCGTACCTTTATGGGGAGGCATGTGCCGGTATTTGTAGTAGCATTGAAGGCAGCATTTCTGTCACTTTCCAATGTGGGAGTAGTTTCCCTTGCTTTACTCAGCTTTATGGCGAATTGG
This sequence comes from Comarum palustre, assembly GCA_951800085.1. NCBI lineage: Eukaryota > Viridiplantae > Streptophyta > Magnoliopsida > Rosales > Rosaceae > Comarum > Comarum palustre. Next base: position 1,039,783 of record OX637588.1, on the reverse strand, counting down.
GCCCAGACAAAGGGCCCGGAGTGGCTTCACATTTAATTGTAACCCGGTAAAGGTGAAATATTAGGTTCCACCTATAAAAGTTATCGGGTTTGGAGGTGAGACAAAACTGTCACCTTCAACCCCTATTTATACAGTTAGAGGCGTGCACTGAGGGGACGTTTCAGTTTCTCGAGGGAAACGACACGTGTCACGCATGCCGCTTCACAAAACCGAAAAACTTTTCAGTTTCCCCCCACTACAACCCGGAGACGTCGTTTTGAATTCTCAACGTAAAGAATGTCTGCGGGTTCCGCTTGCGTACGGACTTGAGGGACTGGGTACCCCGGGTTTGGTTGCTAACTTTGTAACCCGGTAAAGAAACGATTTTAAGTCCCCACCCAAGCGTACCCCTTGACTGAGGACTTGGGGGACTTGTTTATAGGTGGAACCTAATATTTCACCTTTACTGGGTTACAATTAAATGTGAAGCCACTCCGAGCCCTTTGTCTGGGCTCAATTCGCCATAAAGCTGAGTAAAGCAAGGGAAACTACTCCCACATTGGAAAGGGACAGAAATGCTGCCTTCAATGCTACTACAAATACCGACACATGCCTCCCCATAAAGGTACGATGAAACTTCTTGACTATTCCTGAGTTTTATGCTTAGCTGACAGTGTCTGACTTAAGCATCGGAGTGGCTTCCCTCGGTAAACCCGGGGACGCCTCTTTGACGTGTTTGTTCTTTACACAGGAAAACTCGGAATACAGGGAAGTCCGCTATTTCTGGAGCCGTGCCACCCGCTAAAGGGACCACGAGCCACCCGGAAACAGACAGCTAGTAGCCACGTGCACGTATAGTGCCTGGCAGCAACGCACGCGTGCACAAGGGCAAGCCCTAGCAACAGTGCTCGGTAGATGTGCACGCCAATGCACAACACTCGGCAGCAGCTATGCACGCGCCAGAGCACAGTGCTCGGCAGCAGCGCACAGCGAGCAACAACAGGGCTAGCTGTACCGGTAGCCAAATGCACATATGTTTTAGGGTTTTCATAATAACCTGTAAAGACAAACGTCTCAAGCATAGAATGAGGATGGAGAAGGGAGGAACAGATTTTATCCTCCCCAAGGTTATTGAACTTTGAAATTACTCAAAACATAAAGCTTACTTGCTAGTGTGCAATATAGACTGCATTTATATAAGCTGTTCCATGTTTCTATGCTCAAATCCATGCGCGTTCGGCGATCATTCGCGTAATTTCATTGTGAATTGTCGCGTGTGGCGACCATGAAACACATGAAAAATCATATGGTTAGTTAAACTTGTCATAAAACAGTAGCAAAGCATTGAAAAACATCAACTATATAAAGGATTCAAAGAGAAACAAGGAATACAACCCATTTTCCTCAAGGAAAAGTGATTCTTATGCCCGTTATAGTCATTAGGAGGACCAGTTCACCCACTTTTACTCCGGTTCTGGAGGTGCCCTTTTAACTGAACAATCCTGACATCCTTTTGCATAACTTCCCCAAATTTCAAGGAAATCGGAGTACGGCAAGTGTCATAACCGGTTGCTTGAACAGTTCGGCCGGTCTGGGGATTACGACGGCCGGTTCTGTGTCTTCCCGGCCGGTTCTTGTGGTGAGGCTGGTGGAGTTGGATTCATAAGAACAATATCTTCAAGTTCTCTGTTGGTGGCGAAAACTAATTCGAAATTTATTCTGTCGATTTTGGCTTGTGAACCCTGGGGCAGATTTTAGGGTTTTTTGGTGCACAGGTGGGCAGCGGTGCCCAGGAGGGTGCTCAGCGGTGCCCAGAAGGTGCACAGCAGTTGTGCGCAGTAGTGCACGATGGTGCCCAACGGTGCGCGGGGCAGTGCACAGGCGTTCACGCCACATAATTTTTTTTCTTTTTTGGGTGGTGGCCTACTTGCTCTTTTTAGGGTTGGAGCTAAGTGACTGAAAACGTGTTGTAGAATAATATTGAGAAAATAAATTCTTCTTTTCTTATTGATAGAATGAAACCCTTTATATAAGGAATACATGGGGCTCTTAGATTATTACATGAGCTAATAGATCTATTACATGGATATGTGTAAAACTCTATTACAAAATGAATTACTACATAAAATCTGTATACAAGGCATGAACCATGACACACACACACACACATATATATATATATTAAATATTCTAGAACAATGCTCTAGATTTTTTTTTTTCTTGTCTATAAAATTATTTTCAAAGCCATTTCTTTCATATTTTCATGCTTATATTTATACACCAAATATAATGTGATATATATATATATATATGAAAATATAATTGTTTGTGTGTATATAATATTTATATATATTCATATACATATATAGTTTTTACAAAGAAAAAAAATTACGTATATGTATATTATTTATATTCAATCAATTTTTTTATATATAAATAATTCATCCAAAAGAGGATTAATCGATATGTACTTTTTACGAATATTTAATAGTGGTTTTTTATTCTATATTTATATATTAAAATTTGATGAAGAATATATATATATATATATCATACTTCTAACAGTAATAGAAAAAAGAATAAATAATTAAAAATTTTGAAATTGAATTTTGATTCACAAAATTAATTAATTTTATAATTTTAAATTAATATAGTGTCAGACTCTTTTAAGAAATAAATTTAATATAATTCATGTAAGATAACTAAATTAAACACAATAAAAAAGTAACTAAATCATGTAAATAAAATAATAATTTGATATAATTATTGCCTAATTCAGATTTAAAAATGATATGATTGTATTTTTACATATACCTACCTAATTTTAAAAACGGATCGCTATTTTCCAAAAGTGAATTAAGAGCACCACCCGAGAATCTGGATGAGAATCCCTAAGATTCGTTAGATTCCAATCATCATAGCAAATTAAATAATTAATGAAATTAAAAAAAAGAGAACCCTAACCTGACCCAAACTCAATTGGGTTCACCTAACCAGAGTAAGACCCTTTTAACCCCGAACCCACAAAACCCTTGACACAACTCTGAGTTTTTAGCATTGTGGGTTCGCTCTCTGAGCTTGGTTCTTCAGCAAAGATGGTATCCTTGAGCTCCTCTGAAAAGAACGGCTTCTGGGTCGGCTCTGTTTTGGACGCTATGGTGGTCAACACTGTTCTTTCTGCTCAAAACTCTCTTGCTCTGTGGCTCTTGGCGGTATATAAACATCTAATCTCTGTCAATGTTGCTCTTTTTTTGCTGTGATTTTTGGGTTTTCTGAGTTGGGTTTGAGGGTTGGAGTGTTAAAGGTTCATGCTTTGTGTTGGGATTTTTTTGCTGTTCGAAATTTGGGGCAGGTTTTAGTACTGAGCTGAAGTTTTTGGGTTTTTGGAATTATGGATTGTGTTAGTGTAATTAGGGTTTGAACTTCTGGAAATTGGGGTTTGATAAGTTGAGGTGGAATTTGTGGATTTGCGAATTAGGTTGTTGGGAAGAAAGGGGCTTTGCTTTAATTATGTGAGATTTGTAGAATGCGGTCTTGTGTTTGTTCTGTAGATTTCTGGGTTGATTTAAGACAATTTGTGTTCCTTTTGTCTCTCTGGGGCTTCCAGGATAGTGTGTTGTTTTTTTTTTGAAACCAGTCAGTAGAACGTGGATTGTTCTGTACATCCTGTGTCATATATGCATAAATTGCTTGTTTGAAATAAATATCTTAATATAAGAGTTCTTTGGTGTTTGTTAGTTTTTTACTGACTAGTACTAATTCCTGGACTTTTGCTTTGAAGGTTCTACTGCTCTTGGTTTCTAGAATTGTTGCGGCTTTGCAATATTGTGTTTAATCTGTGTGATGCACTGTATTTTTTGAGTTCATAATGTTAGCAATTGCTACCACTCCTTTTTCTTTTGTGAATCTTAATCTTAGAACTTTAGAGGCAAAAAAGACCTATAAGAACGTAGGATTGGTGTAGCATCTCAGCTCTTCAGATATTTAATTTGAAATGAACATGAGCCACTTGGTCCTGCTCCTACACGTTTATTTGCATATGGCTAGGGTTTAGTACCAGATCTTCCATAAACTTTGGGTAGTTGTAGTTCAGAGCTGAAGGTTATTTGATTTATTTTATTTTTGAGTGATGGAAACCCAGTGTTGATGTTTTTTTATGCGTCCTATCTTCGAATCTGATTTCCAACACCAATTTTTTGTTGCGGCTCAGTATGGTATTTACTGCTGAAAGAAATTCATGAGATTTTTGCTTGTACAGTTTATATCCCTGAGTAACATGTATATGCCCAAGTCATTTAGATAAGGGATCTCCATGGGATTATATGAGTTCTATCTAATAGTTGTTAATCTTTCTCGTTGCATAGTATGCTACTAACATTTCTTGAGGTTGTCACAGGCTGGATCCCTGATGAATGACATCAATGTATCGCCAAAATTGGCTGCAGTCACTGGAAGGTAATGGAAATTTTATTTTTCCATCCTGTACTTGTACATTTGACCTGAAGGGTTCATTCAATTGAGTGGGTTAGTGTTGCTCCCTTCTGCAGCTTTCCTTTTGAAGAACTTTTCAAATTGCAAAAACCTGGCCCAGAAAACAAAGATGCCAGTGACACTGATGACGACGAGGAAGATGATGACGATGATGTGCCTGAGGAGGAAGATGATGCAGCAGATGAGGACTTCTCAGGAGAAGAAGGGGAAGATGCGGATCCTGAGGATGAGCCTGAAGCCAATGGTGATGGAGGAAGTGACAATGATGATGATGATGAGGAGGAGGAGGATGAGGATGATGATGATGGTGACGACGATGACGATGATGAGGATGCAGAGGAGGAAGAAGAGGAGGAGGTTCCCCAGCCTCCTGCTAAAAAGAGGAAGTGAGAAGTAGTCTGTGTCTGTGTCCTAGTTTCTCTCTGGTTTAGGTCAGGAGTTATGGAGTAGTGATTTGAGAGTTTAGCTTGTCAGTTTGCTAGTGTAGAAATTGGTATTCTTGTTCTTGATGAACCACGTAATGTTTATTGATTATCTAGTGGTACCTTCAGTTTTATCATATTAGTAGACCTCTTTGATGTGGTGTTATTGACGTTCTGATGTGTTCAATGGTTTTTACCTTCCTATTCTCTTTGTTTATGGACCCCAGTCTTGTTTTATGTTCTGGCAATGTCTTCCCCATATTCTCATTCTATTGCTTCACTCTTTTCTCGACCCTTAGCTAAGAATATGAACTATAGATTTGCTAAGAAAGCTGGTGTCTTATTCTGCTGCCATCAATACCTTTCTGACTTGAGGTTTTCAGCCAGAAATATGATGCTTCAAACCCGAACTAGGCCACCCTTCCCGATCCAAAACCAATCTAATATCAGTCATTCTATTTTCTAATAGCTAAGTAATGGAGAGAGAACAAATGAGACTTTCACTTATTAGTTTATATATATAACTTTTCTTGCGTTACAAGCTAAAAATACTTGTCCCTTTGGACGTTCTTGCAAAGAAGTAAAGAACAGAGTCCAGGAAGCTAAATTATGGTAAAATTTAGAGGCAGTCCACGTTAGGAGATAATGTAGAATATCCTTGGACGTTCTTGCATTCGGCAGCAACCTCCTTACCAGGAACAGATGAAGTTAAGACGATGTGATCCATTACAATGTTCTTGCAACCAGTATGATCGTCGCAGTCCAAAGTAACGGCTATGTCCCCAGCTACAGATCCTCGAAAGTCACGAAACGTCACATCGCTTACTTGTACAGCGCTGCCTTGGTCAGCCAGAGTTCCAAATCCAGCTGTGGAATCATCAGTATACTTCTGGTCTATAATGATAGGGTTCTTGGCTTCTTGAACTGTGATATGCTCAAACACGATGTTCTTAGCATACCCTGATCCGCCCTAGTTTTTATACACACACAATAAAGAAAACAGATCAGGTTGAATTGTTATATTAACTAGTAAAATTTTTTGTTATATTAACTAGTAAAAATTTGGCAAGTAGGTGCAATGAAAATAAATCACAGTAGAAGTTTTGTGACTCTTACTTGCCATGTCTTGATTCTTGCACCATTTTGTGTTCCTTTGAAAGTGCAGTTTCTCACTTGCACATCTTCCACCGTGCTATAAGCACCATCCTCCCCAAGACTTCCGATACTACATTTTGTATAAATATCGGAAATAAGAAGAAAGATGAGATTCCGGAAGCAAAAGACAGAGTTGTGTACAGGGTTTAGGGTTCATGATCAGAAACCTTGAAACTAGATAACATACCTCAAACCATGACCCGGACCACACAAAACATCAGTAATGTTGATATGAGATGAACCGGATTTAATTGCAACACAGTCATCACCTGTAAATAGAAATTACCATCACAAAATTTAAAACAAAAAGTTGAAGTTGATGTACTATAGTGATTGAGGTAGGAAATTTGCTTCCAGTTACCGGTGCCTATAAGAGAACGTTGAATGGTGACATTGGTTGATGCAGAGAGGCTAATTCCATCAGTGTTTGGACTTTCATCTGGAGCCTTAATAAGGATATCAGAAATTGTGACACCATTGCAGTTGCTGATGCTTATATGCTGTTTCGCACTATTAATATGGGTAATATTACTCAACCGAAGACCATCACAACTGTGAATATAGAGCGCCTGCAGTAATATCACGAACGAATAATCCAATCTTGGTTCTAAATTGATAAATAAACATCAAAATGGAACTGAATATTGCACTAGACATGAACTGTCAAGTTAAAAAGAAACTGTTAATAATCTCACTTACAGGTGGTCGTTGACAATTTGTATTGCTGCAAGCTTCCCACCAAACCTGACCTTGACCATCAATTTGACCTCCTCCATTGATTATCATACCTTGAACATTATCAAACTGAACCCAATTGCCGTCACTCGAAGCCTTTGTATTATTTAGCGCGACAATGTTCCCATTTAGCTGTTTTAAAAAGAATTAAGATGATCAAACAAACTTTTATCTCGAAATAACTGAACACAACGCAACCTGAAAATAAGCAAGTTTTTTTTTCGTTATACGTTATATACCTGAAAATTGACACTTGCAGCCTTGCAAGGCCCTTTAAACTCCACAGGACTGAGCAGGAAAGTTTTATCCTTTGGTATGATAAGGGTAGGGATGCCTTGAGTGGATGCACAAACATCTTCCCATGCTTTCAGAAATGCCTTTCAGCAAAATAGAGAAACGAAATCATGGATGAGACTACACTGTTTATAATAAAAAAAACTGTATATGTAATACATACTTGTGTGTTATCAAATTGGCCATTCCCATTCGCGCCGTAATTCATCACATTAAATTCGTTTGTGGCAAGTGATCCAACTTCTTCCGTTAATGCCTGTCAACAAAACCAAAATTGCAGAGAATTATTCAGATGTATCAAATAAAATTTAACAGAAGTAGATTAATCAGAACAAGGTAAGCTTTGCTGGGGAAATCATTCATTGGTAATTTACATACTTGTGAATCATCACTGGTTTGGCGATTTGAGAGAGGACTATACTCATCGAATGTATACGGTGTTGCAAGAACATCACCGTATTTATTGTTGTTGAATGAATTTGATGTTGCAGCAGCAGCAACTTGATCACCATAATAACCAATGGAATCGTCATCTCTTAAAGTAGTTGCTGTGGGGAAACCAGTAAGTCTAGCACATGAACTTGGTGAAGGTGAAGTAACCAGAACGATCAAGAGTAAAAAGTTGATTGCAACTACACGATCCTCCATAGCTAGTAGCTAGCTAACTCCAACAATGAAAGAAACAAAGAAAGAATAAACACGAAAGAGAGGCTGCTAGGGCTGCAAAAGTACTACTGAATACTGATGACTGAGATGAACAAGGACGAGTTGCGCGTGGATATATATAGTGCATTTTCCTGTCATTGCAGAAATTAATGGATAACATTCTGGTTTAATCTAGTGAAAACAATAGCCACCATTCCTTGGCTGATTTGGCAAAGAATTTTATCTCAATTAACCAAACCACATAACGTTTTCCATAACATTTGTTTGGTTAATTGAGATAAAATTCTTTGATTACATGATATATTATTATCAAACTAACAGCATTCACACAATATAATTAACCATCACGTAGTGTTGCCTGCATTATACTTGTGGTTGTGGATGATTCAGAGATAAATATACAGTACATTTTCCTATGTCATTGCAGAAATTAATGGACAGAGATTAAGAACTTACAGCTAGATAACCTTATAGGTTAATTTGGTGAGAATAGTAGCACCATTCCTGGGCTGATTTGATGCAGTTGCCTAAATGTTATGGAAATGGTAATAATTTATGTTTCGGTTAATTTCTTGAGAACAAATATTGCTACGAGACTCTGCGCGCAACTAAACCAAATAATATTGTGCCAAATAATCTTTAAGGACAATGATATTGAGATCTCAAGTACTAAATCACCACATCTCCTTCTGTTATTTGAACTACATCACGAAAACCTTTTAAAGATATAAGGCTTCCAGTGAAACTAAATATTCTCCTAGCATTCTCACTGCTTATATTATCTACCTGTTCTAGAGAACCAAGCTGTAGATCCCAAAAGTGCACATTCTAGGAACATCCTTCGATAACCAGCCTTCATTCTTTTTTACGAAGAAAAAGATACCATTCTTCCATTCGCCACAATTGTAATGGAAGAAGTCGAACATGTCAACAGGACGACCTACAAACATTTGGATGCTCGTTCTGGACTCCAGTGACCACTCTTTCTTACCATAATCTTTCATCACCCGTACGTCGACACACGACCTAGACGAGCTATCCACAAAGGTCATAGCTCCTTTGAGAATGAGCAGAGTCACCAAGTATATTCCTGCAAGGTCAAATCTCCCAGCTAAGGCAGGATGAGGAGTCCAATATATAAAACTCTCTTTCTTGAGGTCCAAAGAAAGTATATGGCTTCAGACTTCTTCCTCCCTCTCCAATATAGCCACCTTCTCTAACCAACCAGGGCATGTCACCGTATAAACATACATTTATCCGGCTCAAGTCATCACAAGGGGGACATGTTGAACTGAAAACCATACATTAACATAAACACATTGTATCATATTATAAGCATGATAAGAACACAGAAACGTGTAAAAGAAATTATAATACTAACTTGGTTGTTCATGTTCAATGCCATCAAGCTAGACCAAAGAAAGTTATCTGTGTAATTCTCCAGGTTTTCCCTTCACAGTGAGAATGAAACTTATGGGCATTGTGGAGCTTGCACAGGGACCCCTTTATAAATAGAGTAGATCACTTAGAGTCTTATCTCACAAGGCAACTCTAGCAACACTAATCTAAAACCTTATGTGATAACAGACAAATAGTATTTCATATTATCTTAAGTTCCTTGTATTTATCTAATGAGATAATTAGGTAAATATCCAAGTTAAATGTCATTCGATTAATCTCATTCACTTATTTCACAAGATTCATATATTTGTTGGACTCTTAAAGATATGACTGAGTCCACATTAGATTTTACTCTAACATTCTCCTACTTGGACCAGGAATATCTCAACCAACAAAACATATGCTTAGTTAGAATGTAGTGAATCCTTGTTGTACAATTGAGACTAATTGACAACATATAAACTCACAACTTTGATCTGCAGCCTGCAGTGTAGTACTGAATCAAGAAACGTGTTGCATTTTAAAAAACACAACCACTCCAAAATCACAGTAGTTCCAACCACAAACTACATCAACCAAACAAGTTATCAACCTGTAATTAAATTTAAACTACCTGATGTATCTGAAAACCGTCTAAATTTAATTTTGATCATCTTTATGGTTATGTATGCAAGAACCTGACACCATCTTCAAAATGAAAATTATAACAAGTGTCCTTTATATTATGAAATATAAGCATTGTCTCAATAGACAACTAAATATTTGTATAACTATAACATGATTCAAATAATCACAGTGCACAAGGTCCAACATTTCTGAATTTTATTTCAATCTGTAAATTCAAAAGTTGCTGAATAAAAATATGGCTCAAAATGAACCAAAAAACCAGAGTTTAACACCAGAGAAAAACATAAACTCTAGCCAAAACAATATGACCATAAGATACTGGAACTATAAAATAATCTCCCATTGATCCTAGCTATCAAACAAGCTTAGGCAATACACTTATGGCAGCTGCACGCTCCTCAAAAGTAATCACAGTCATGGGTTTAGTAAACGAGTCTGCTAGCTGGTTTTCAGTCCCAATTTTCAACACATACATCCAACTGCTTATGCTTCACCCTTTCTCTAACACTGTAATACTTAAGGTCTATGTGCTTATTATTCGAAAACCTCTTGTGGTTCTTGCTAAAGAACACAGCTGTTGAGTTGTCATAGTAGATCTTCATAGGAATTGAAAAAATGTTGTCAACTAAATTGGTCTATGCTATGAAGTTTTTCAACCATAAACCCTCACAAGCTCCATCATAAATAGCTATGTACTCAGACTGCATTGTAGAAGTAGCAATCAGGCTTTGTTTAACTGTCTTCCATACAATAGCACCTCCAGCCATGGTAAAAACATATCCAGTGGTGGACTTGTTTGAATGTGGATAGTTAGAAGCAAAATTCACATTAGTATAGCCAACAACCTCAAGTTCTTTCACTCTCATATAAACCAGTAAGTGACACTTAGGGCCTTGAAGATATTTGAGAACTTTCTTCCCTGCTGTCCAATGCTCAATTCCTGGATTGGACTGAAACCTTGATAAAATGCCAACAACATATGACAAATCTGGTGTTTTGCACACTTGTGCATACATGAGGCTCCCAATAAGCTCTGCATAAGGCTTGTTCACCATCTGCTTCATCTGCATATTATTTTCAGGACACTGATTCTTATGTAACTTATCTCCTTTTAACATGGAAACTGCACCAGCTGTGCAATTCTGCATGTCAAACCTCTTTAACACTGTGTTGATGTAGCTTTGCTGTGACAAACCAAGTAGAAAACTTGATCTATCTCTTCTTATCTCTATCCGTAGTACATACTTAGCCTCACCTAAATCCTTCATGTCGAATTTCTTTGACAAGAAGGACTTGGTCTGTTTCAACAAGTCTAAATTTGTACTAGCCAACAAGATGTCATCCACATAAAAAATCAGAAAAATAAAATGTTTACCTTCTGATTTCATGTAGACACACTCATCAACTTGATTCTCCTGAAATCCAAAACCACTGATGACTGGATCAAACTTCAAATACCTCTGCCTTGAAGCTTGTTTCAGTCCATATATGGACTTGTTAAGCTTACACACTAGATGCTCCTTCCCAGGTTCAATAAATCCCTCGGGTTGCTTCATAAAAATCTCTATCTTCACTTAACTTGCCATTCAAGAAGGTTGTCTTCACATCCATCTGGTCTAGCTCCATGTCATAATGAGCCACCATAGCCATGATAGCTCTAAAGACATCTTTGGTTGAAATTGGAGAAAATGTCTCAGTGTAGTCCACACCCTATTTCTGTGTAAAACCTTTTGCAACTAGTCTTGCCTTATACCTTTCTATACTTTCATCTGCATGTAGCTTGGTCTTGTACATCCATTTGCATCCAATTGCTTTTTGTGAATTTGAAGGTTCAACCAGCTGTCATTTTACATGCATAGATTTCATTTCTGAAATCATAGCTTTCTCCCACTCATGTGAATGATCTCCAGAAATAGCCTGCTGAAAAGTCTCAGGATCTTCCACTTCACTAACATCATAATCTATTTCCACATCATAGATTTGAAAATCAGCAGCCAATACATCAAGTCTGGATTTTTTTTCTCTCTCTCTCTCTAGATCTTCTAATGATTGGTAGTGGTGGAGGGTTAGGGACAGGTGCAGGTGCATCATTCCCATGTGCTGAAGGATCAGGGGTAGGTGCAGGTGCATCAACCCCATCGAAAACAGCTAGTGTGGCTTCTAAAATAACAGCTTGAGGCTGTGACAAAACTTCAGTAACAGTAGAACCATTTTCAGTAAGCTCCTCAAAAAATAAAATCCTCAAAAGAATGAGAATAATTAGTTTCATTTAGGAAAACTGCCTTATTTGTCTCTATGATTCTTTGAGTGTGTGAGACAATAAAACCTGTAGCCTTTTGTATGCTCACAGTAGCCAATGAAAGACGCAGACACTGTTTTAGAATCCAGCTTACTCTCATTTGGGTTATAAGGTCCAGCTTCAGCCTTACAAGCCAGACATGTGTGTGATAGATGCTAGGGTTTCTATTCTTCCGTAACTCAAAAGGAGTTTTGGTTGTGGAAACAGACTTGGATGAGATTCTATTAGTCAAATAATTGGTTGTTTTAAGTGCCTCACCCCAAATAAAATGTGGGAGACCTGAGGTGCACATCATGCTTCTCACCATGTTCATAAAAGTTATATTCCTTCTCTCTGCAACTCCATTCTGCTCAGAGGTTCCAGGTGCAGTATACTGTGCTATGATCCCATTCTTTTCTAAAAATAAGGCAAATGGCCCCTTATTCTGACCACTTTCGGTGTATCTCCCATAGTACTCACCACCCCTATCACTTCTCACACACTTGACAACTGCATTCAGCTCATTTTCTGATTCTAACTTAAAGATTTTGAACTTTTCTAAGGCTTGAGACTTTGCTGCTATAAGCTAAACATGACAATACCTAGAAAAATCATCAATAAAGGTGATATAATAGCTATTTCCACAGATAGTTTGAGTCTCAAATGGTCCACAAATATCAGTGTGGACCAATTCCAAAAGACTTGTACTTTGAGTTGCTCCTTTTTTAGTCTTCTTAGCAAATTTACCCTTGATACACTCAATACAATCCATCAAATCAGAAAAATCTAACTCAAGCAAAATTTCATGTTTCACCATCAATTTTAACATTTCTTTAGAGACATGTCCAAGTCTCCTATGATAAAGGAAGGCAGAATTTTCACTGATTTTCCTTTTATTTCCAGCAACAAAATCATTAACATCATTCTCAATCAATAAAACTTCTGTGTGGCAAGTATTAGGTAAAGACCAATAATCTTTAATAAACTTTGCAGTAGCAAGATAATGAGAAGCACAACTTATTTTCATTCCATCAGAATCAACCAAAAATTGACATTTGTCTTTAACCAAAACAGCATCTGAAATTAAGTTCCTAGACATGGAAGGAACATAATACATCAAGTCCTAATTTGCTGCATCCACATTTTGCATGAGAATGAACACCAAATCTCAACATTTTTAGTACTATCAAATCCCATAGGTAGTTGTTTTTCATTGTCAGGATCTTTAGCACCTCTCCCTTGAAAGGATTGATCAAGATGCCTTCACCTGTGATTGTACCTTGCGTTTTAAGGAAAATTAGGTTCTGAAAAACGAAATCCAAAATGTAGCAAGACTTCGACCAAATCTTTGAAACAAGATCATAGTTGGAGTTCTTCAAGGCAACCTTGCCGTTGTATTTCAATGGCTGCAACTCTGCTTTATGATACTTCGACATCGCACTTTGAGTAGTGAAAAGCATAAGCTGAGGTACCTCAGTAACAGAGTTCATACCAAAGCTAAGTGATCTTGATATTTTCATTGGAGCAAACAAAAGTGTATCGATTATGTCTGAGAAGTTCTTAGAAATTGATTTGGTGGGCAGCCTCGTGAGAATCTTCGTTACAACTTCGTGGGGTAGATCTATCAACTTAGTTGCTAGTCTTCTCTTCTCCAATCTTCTAATTACAAAGAGCGGTGTCAGAGTCAGAAAAAACTGATGCATTCCCAATCAACTTAGTTACTGGTTTTAGTTATTGGTCTTTTTTTTAAGATGATCAAAGAATTTCATTTGAACTCATGAAATAATTGCTAGTCTTTATTACAAGTATCAATAATATTTGTAGATACTCGCTAAAACAAGCGAACATCATCTATATCTATAGAAGACCATCATCAAGACATCAACTACAGTGTGTTAGATCTTAGATGTATGACATGCATATCTTAAACATTCTAAAATCGGCAAGAAAAGAGTCGACGAACTATTTGGAGCAGCATAGTTGCTACACAAATCTAGACTCATAGTTACATAGTTTTGTCTCTTGTATTATAAAAAACTATTCTAACAATAATGAAAATCAAGGGGTAATGTTCACATTTATGAGAACGATTCTAATGAAAGATTTGAAACTCTTCAAGAACACCACCCTATAATATGGAGTCTTGGCAATTAAACCCACAAACCCATAATCCGCAAGACAAGAGCATGCAAGAACTCACACATTTAACAAACGTGCCGCAAAAAGTACGAAAATTAACGGACCATTGCCGTTCTTGCCTTCAATCAATAAACTAAACAACCTAAAAGACCCAATTGGTGCCCTCTTTCGAGGCGTCGCCCCCTGCAATTTCCAAAAGAATTGTTTACGGTCTAAGCGAATTTCAACGCAAACCAGTCATGCTCCGGGTGAGGATTTGAAACTCAACAAAACTCAGATATATATATATATATATATATATATATATATATATATATAGTTAAATACCAACCAGATCTGAAACGGAAGTTGCTGTAGTGGAGGCAGTGTGTCATGGTTAATGTCCTTGGTTCGACACCTATTGACTTTTCAATCATATTTTTATGTTTAGTTTTGCTTCTTTTTGTACCGACATTTTTCTATTCATTTATATGAATTAAGATTGTTTATGTTTTTACATTTTTATGGATTGGAAGAAGTGCTATATGAGGACTTCGAAATCAGTCCCCTATGTATTTCATTCTTTCCGGAAGGGGTAAAAAAAGTACCCCCATCATGGTGAACCTCTCCTTGTGATCGGGATGAGGTAGATGCCTCCCAGCCGGGGGTTGATTCAGAGACAAGAGAAGATTAACTACAAGCAGTTTTCTCGTTTCGGTGACATCAACAACATTTCATATCTCACGAATTGGAGACGGCAGTGTTTTGTTTTGCTGAGGCATCGAATCAAGCTTTTGTTGCGACATGCTATGTTTTCTGAGAAATTTTGATAAATGACCTCTTTCCTGTGTTGGAATTGATCTTTAACCATGGTTTTACAAATAGTTGAAAAATGACCATTTCAAGGGATCAAAAGTCTTAACTACCCTTATTTCAACTTTTGACACCAAACAGATCTATTCCTCTGATCCAAAATTGATAGAAGAAGAGAAGATGTATATGGCATATGGATGGCCACAGGTGATCCCGCTGGAACAGGGTTTATGCCAGAAGATCATATATTTGAAGGTCATCAATGGCTTACTCCTCGTCGTCTCGCCCTCTCACATTGAGCTGTGGAGCTCTTCCCACCATAAAGTCAGACTCGGCAAGTACATGAGGGATGCCGATTCTCTCCACTCCCAAGGCGAGAATCTGCAAGCAGTCTGGAGCTCCGACGCCAAATTCATTGCTCTTCTTGTAGGTCTCAAAGACCCTTCTATATTTTCTAAGTGTTGTGCTTATTTTCTCTATCGCTTTTGTTTTTGCAGACGTCTTCTTTGTTTCTTCACCTTTTCAAGGTCCAGTTTTCTGAGAAGAAGATTCAATTAGGAGGCGGGAAGCAGCCCTCTGCTTTATATCTCGCTACTATCTCTCCTCTTCTCAACGAGCAGGTGCCATTTGCAGATAAGAACATCACACTGTAAGTGTCATGTCTTGTCCTCCTTCCTTGTGTTTGCTCGTGTTGTATTTTGTTCCATTTAGCTTCAGATAGACAGACAGACAGACTTATTTGTGTCTCTTTCAGGAGCAATATCGTAAGCGATAGCAAACACATGCTACTTGGACTTTCTGATGGATCACTTTACAGTATCTCATGGAAAGGGGAGGTAAAATATGATTTCATCGTAATGTAGTGATCATGAATTAGAAACCAAAGCTAGATATTGAGTAATGTTGTCTTCTTTTGTACAGTTCTATGAGAGTTATGAACTTGATCCAGTTCCACGTGATGGCCCATCATCGCATTCCTTGGATAATGGTGTTGCTACTAATGAGAAAACTTTTCCTGCCAATATTTGCGTCCCCAGGAAGTCTGCTATTATCCAACTAGAGCTTTGTCTTCCGCTTAGGCTATTGTTTGTTTTGTATTCTGATGGACAACTAGTGTCATGTTCTATAAGTAAGAAAGGCTTAAAGCATCCTGAATCTATCAAGGCTGAGAAGTGGCTGGGGGTTGGTGATGCTGTATGTGCTTCAGTAGCTTCGGAGCAACAAATCCTTGCTGTTGGGACCAAAAGAGGGGTTGTGGAGTTATATGACTTTGCAGAATCTGCATCACTGATCCGAACCATATCTCTGTATGATTGGGGGTAAGTATGGGATCTGAGTATAGCCAAGGGTGGAATCATTTGATAGGTTGGCATTCACCTTGTTAGGTGCCTAAAAATAGTCAGTAAATCCAAGGGACTAGATTCTGGTAGAAAACAGTTGATTTTATCGTGTTGTAGAATTGAATCTGCATAACAGATGACCTGCCTTTTCACTTTTCAGATACTCAATGGAAGACACTGGACCTGTCAGTTGCATTGCAGTGCAAGAATATTAGTTACACAAATTCAAATAAGGGTAGTTAAGACTTTTGATCCCTTGAAATGGTCATTTTTCAACTATTTGTAAAACCATGGTTAAAGATCAATTCCAACACAGGAAAGAGGTCATTTATCAAAATTTCTCATGTTTTCTCCCCTATTGCTAGTAGGTTGATGGGTCGCACGCCCGGCACGATGGT
Organism: Comarum palustre; assembly: GCA_951800085.1. Lineage (NCBI taxonomy): Eukaryota > Viridiplantae > Streptophyta > Magnoliopsida > Rosales > Rosaceae > Comarum > Comarum palustre. The sequence continues at coordinate 1,023,066 of OX637588.1, read as the reverse complement.
GTTCAAACTCCCGAAATGAACCATTACAGCTGGCGTCGACCAGCTTTGCGATACGTACGGGCAATTTAGAAGACAGAACTGTAACGACCAGCGCGGTTGTTCGTATTTCATTTTCTTCTTCCAAGCCTTAGCCGGCCGTGTACACGTCTGGGCGTACATCAAGCTTCCAACAGCAGAAGTATATGGAATACCCTTCCTCTTCTTTCTCCTCGGGGTTAATCGCCATGAGAAAGGAGTGGGGAGAGGTGAGGAGGGCCCCACCGCTTAAGCGCGAGCTTAGCTCCGCTTCCTGGAACTACCTTTCGGCATGTTCTTCAATTGCGTTTTGTTTCAATTCCTTTTGTTACTAACATTTTTCTATTCATTTATATGAATTAAAATTGCTATTTTCCTATATGGTTTATGTATTTATCAATATACTTGAAGAGAAAAAAAATAAACTGTGATGGGAGTCTCATTTATTTCCCACCTATGTCTCAGAAAATTCAGGACTGACAAAATTTCTTTAAATCATTTAGATAACGCTCTACGAAACCTATTTCTAAAACATCTATAACATCTTCTGAGTCGTATTGTTTTATATCTTATGCAAGCAAAATTAACATGCATAAATCTGTCTGTGTTTAGTGTTTATCAACCAAAATTTTTTAAATGACACATAAAATTTTCATATGTTACATTTAGGCCATGTGACAATTTCATTATGGATCTATACCCGTACAAGACCCGCTAAGTTTATCCCCGATAAATATGATTAACATAGACATAGACATAGACATAGACATAGACATAGACATAGACATAGACATAGACATAGATGAGAGATTGATTATACAATTGTGACTTACAAAACCAAGTAAAGGGCCTTAAGATTACGAAGAAAAGAAAAGAAAAGCTTGGCCCCTACTGAAAATCCATAGTCAAGCCATGGCCGGCTTCCCAGAAAAACCCTAGAAATTCCATATCGGAATCTTCCTCTCCCCTTGTTCCATTTCCCACCGTCAACCACATCTCAATGCGCAATTGACCTTAACCCAAAGCTCGCGACTTTTTTGCTCGTCTGAAAAATGTCGTCGGAAATCGAGGTCGTCGAGGAGACCCGCCCCGATCACGAATCGTCGGTGGCGGTTGATTCGGGCGGCGGAGGAGGAGAAGGTAATGGGGTTATTGGGGAGGAGAGTCTCCGGAACGACGTGTACACGGCGGCGGCGTACGGCGATTTGGAGAAGCTTCAGAGATTGGTGGAGTGTGAGGGTTGCTCGGTTTCCGAGACCGATGGGCTGGGCTACTATGCGCTCCAGTGGGCCGCCCTTAACAACCGAACTGCTGCCGCTCAGTATATAATAGAGGTTGATCATTCAAGTTTTAAGCTTTTAATGCTGACTTAGTTTGATTAAAAATGTTAGCTTTTTTTGACATATTGAGTTTCTTTGATGCCTATTTTTGAGTGTTGTATTGTTTGGAAGGAAAGAAATGTAATGTGGAAGTGATGGTGGTTTGTTTTTATGGCAGCACGGAGGAGATGTGAATGCCAAGGATCATGCAGGACAGACGGCATTGCATTGGAGTTCAGTGCGGGGTGCTATCCAGGTTGCGGAGCTCTTGCTCCAAGAGGGTGCTTGGGTGAATGCCGGGGATATGTATGGCTATCAGGTTGGTGTTACTTTATTTGGTTTTCCTTAGGACAGAAGCATGTAGTTCATCTGTGTTTGTTTAGTTAGTGTGAGGGTAATATGTCGGTTAGTATCTGCAGGTTTTAAGTAGTTAGATTTTGAGGTTAAGATGAGTGTAAGCTCTGGGCTTTAAGCTTAGTTGTGAGGGATGTATTGCCATGTGGATTGGTTGGTGAGACTTTTCATCTGAGGGAAGAGTCACTTTATTTAGGTTCTGTGGGAAAGGGGATGATACTTCTGAAACAAAGATTAGGAAGCTTACTATATGGTTAATGGAAAACATAAAGGCATTATGGACTTTTTATAAAGGGATTTTGTGGAACCACAGAAGATAAAACTCAATCTTAAGAACCTGCAATTTCTAGATTGAAGCTCATAACCATTTCAAAGTGAAAGCTATTATGTACTATAGAGTGAGTGATATTGCATATTGGTGCTTCAAAATGTCTTAGTGCAAGTTGTATTTATCAGAAGGCCAAGGTCCTGCTCACTGAGTTTTGAACCTTGCAAGATTGAAAATTCGGAATAGCCTTTTACTGAACACTGAACATGTATGAGTTTAGTGTTTAGTTGAAAATGGACAGGTCAATTTCTTATTATCTTGCACAGCTCTTTCTACTAACAGAAAAGCATTATGTTGCCCATTTTGACTTATAAATTGGCTGAACCATGTTAGTCTTACTAGTCAAACTATGATATGATCGCAGACTACACATGTTGCAGCCCAATATGGTCAGACTGCTTTCCTATATCATATTGTTGGAAAATGGAATGCTGACCCTGATGTTCCTGATAATGATGGAAGAAGCCCCTTGCACTGGTATGTGTAAATATTGACTACGTGTTCATAATTATTTGTTGTGTTTCTTTAGTTTATTCTATTTAACTAAAACTAAAACATTCACAATCGCATTATCACCTATTCAAATAGAACATAGTCATCTTCAACCTAATAGTTTTCCTAATATATCACGTATGATGTGGTAAAACCATTTGAAAACCAATGTGTGCAAGTTCTTTTCTTTCTGTAAATTCCTGGTGTTCTGTACAGTTAATAGCATTTCTGATGTTTTGAATAGTAGATTGATTATGTGTTCTCAGTTCTCAAATGTGATTTATGTTTGGTTTGTTTTTTTTGTTGCGTAGATTTAGACAGACTTTGCATTCATCTGTCCTACTTACAAAGCTGGTTTAGCCAGTTTCACCTAGTTTGGTAGCCTTGTAACATATCAATCTTTTCTTTCTTGGGTTTAGGGCTGCTTATAAAGGTTTTGCTGATTGTATACGTCTTCTTTTGTTTCTGGATGCATATAGAGGGCACCAAGATAAAGAGGGTAAGTATCGTCTCTGTTCCATTATTGTTTGTGTAATTCACCATTATGCAGTAGTTATTTATGTTGTTTTATCTCTGTAACCATCAGGTTGCACTCCTCTACATTGGGCTGCTATCAGGGGTAACTTGGAGGCATGCACGGTGTTGGTACAAGCTGGGAAAAAGGAGGACTTGATGGTTACAGATAATACTGGCCTTACACCAGCCCAACTTGCTTCTGATAAAAACCACAGACAAGTTGCTTTTTTCCTTGTATGTGTTTCATAACTAAAACACTTCTAAAATTGGTTAGCAATGTTACATATATGCTCATTGGTTTCCTCTTTCAAATTCCTCTCATGTTGAGGGTCTTCATCTCGTATGATAAATAACGTGATGATTTATATGTTGTTAACGAGTTCCCTCATCTTTTTTAGAGGTGTCTGATCAATATCTAACAAACGGCATACATTAGTAATGTTGTTTTGCACTATCAAATATGGTTCTTCTATCTTCTGACTTTCTTAGAAGTTGCTAGTAGGTTTGTGGTTTGGTGTTTCTTCTGTGTTTGAGACATATATACACACACCTTTTGAGGGTTTTGTTGTTTGATATTAATGTTACATATTGGAGTTCTGCTAAGGAATTAGAAAGTATAACACACAGAATAGAAAGAACTTACATGCTCTGGCAAATATGTTTTTTCAGGGGAATGCTCAAAGGCTGCTTGACAAGCGTTGTGATGGGAATAGTCGTCTTGGACAACTAACAAAGCTAGGACTTGCACCAGCACTTTGGTGTGTAATCTTTGTGCTCCTTGTGACCTATAGTCATTCTGTTATCATGGGTATCTTCTCTATGCTCTATATTAAATTTCCATTATGTGCCTCTGCTTTCATGTTTATGCTAACTTGCAATCCTGTCGAACATGGTTGTAGCACCAAATCTGCCAAAGTTAACAGCTGGCTCAGTCTTTGTTGCATGGCTTGGAGTTTTCCTAGCAACTGCAGGGCTGGTTATGTTCTATCGGTGTAGCAGGTATGACACTGATTTATGACTTCTGATGCTAATCGCAGGCCTTATCAGTGGCTTGGATATCATGTTAGACGTGATAGTTTCTTTTTAAATGGCTGGTGTATTATCTCTGATGGGCTGGATCCCGCACTGCCTTTTTCTCCCCTCTCTCACCATGCATATTTATGGTTTACTGCATGGAGCACTGGAGAACTGGCATCTAATTAAACCTTTGGTTGATTTTGTTTATTGCAGTAAAGATCCTGGTTACATCCGAATGAATATCCACGATTCACAAAATATGAAGGATGATGTGTGTAATATCTGTTTTTCTCCCCACCTTCTTCTAGCAGTAATTGTATTATTGATGTAACTCGTAAGAAACAAGTTATAATGCACTATAAGAACAAGTTATAATGCCTCTCTGTTTAGAGTTTGTAAAGGTTATGTAAAGATGCTGACTTTTTTAAATACTGTTTCTAATCAGGAACCTCTTTTGAAGATTGAGATAAATAATCCGGCCTTGCTAGCTGGTAACTGGTCTCAGCTCTGTGCAACTTGCAAGGTGCCATAGAGTACTGACTTTTGTAGATTATATACAATCATCTCACTTAGTTCTTAGATTATTCTCTAACATGATTTGTTGACATTGTCATCAGATTGTCAGGCCTCTTCGTGCAAAGCATTGTTCTACATGTGAGCGTTGTGTTGAACAATTTGACCACCATTGCCCTTGGGTATCCAATTGCATTGGCAAGGTGCATACCTTACTGAGGCTTTCTTTTAAAAGAATTTGGAATTAGTTTTCAGCTGATGCGTTTCATCTAACTTTTATCTTATCATTTTACAGAAAAACAAATGGGATTTCGTTATATTCCTTGTTCTTGAAAATTTGGCAATGTTGACTACTGGAGGAGTTGCTGTAACAAGTATGTACCAATTTCGAACTCCATTGATGTTTCTCCTGCTTAAACATTTTTGTATACAATCATTTTTGTTGTGACCTCTTCTAAAAGATATTGCTTTAACTACTGCAGGAATTTGGAGTGATCCACTCGGTCCATCTTCATTTGGAGCATGGCTTAATTATGTTGGTACAAGTCATTTTGGTGCTATCTCGTTTTTGATTGTTGATTTCTTCTTCTTCTTTGGTGTGGCCGTTCTGACTGTTGTACAAGCTTCCCAAGTAAGTCGTCTATTAATTATAAAACAAATACCTAACAGCAAAAGTTGTAGGTTCCAAAAGTTTTTCACACCAGTATATTTGTTGAATTCAATTTTGTTCTTTCTAAGTGCTCCTTCTGTCACAGATTGCGCGAAATATGACAACTAATGAAATGGCTAATGTGATGCGCTATAACTACCTTAGAGGGCCAGGGGGTCACTTCAGAAACCCATATGATCATGGGATGAAGAAGAACTGCTCAGATTTCTTGATCAAGGGTTACAATGAAGATACGGAACTGATTGAAGAATCAGCTCGTGATGAGGGGACTGGAATGAGGCACATGACTAATGGGGATTCCCATTCTCACCACACGAATGGCAATGGCCATGTTGCAATCAACATAAATTCGCATGCATCAGCACATCAAGGTCATGTTCATTCTGCCCATTGTAGCCATGGCAATCATGGTAAACCAAAAACTGACAATGTACCCTTAGGCTTGGGTCTTGGCCTTGGACGAAACGCATCCCGGCCTGCTGTTCCTTAGTGATAGTAGTCTCCTTGGCCTGATTGTAGCTGAAAATGTGTTCTGTATGATAATCTTACTTAAGTTACAGCTTTTGTAACTTAATTGCTTATTGGTCCTTATACGAAAGTTGCTCCACCTTTGTGGAAATCAGTCTTTTGAGTTTTGATTAGTCACTTAAAGAAGTGTAATTGTGAATAACAGAGCGCTTGTATATTTGTAGGTTGAAAACCCTGGTTACCTTTCCTTTTGCTCTACAGAAAGGTTTAGCACTTTCCTGAAGATGTTTAGTCTCTTTGATTATGTTGAGGCTTAATGAATATCAGGTGACCACAACTCAAACCATTGAGTTGACAAATATCCATTGAGCTGATAGTATAGAGGAATTTTGATTGTTAATGATGCATTACATCAATTAGACAATTACTATTTTTTTATATAACAATTACCATGTTATATCTCGTTATAATCATAGAGCAGTTCTCATTCCTGTCTAGAAATGTGCTTTTTCTATCTTTTTTCCGTTGACAGAGGTCTTGACAAGAGGAGACTATTCTTACCCAAAAAAGTGAAAAACTCAGAACCCCGAAGGTTGGTATTAGAATATTTCAGCAATCAAGTTTTCTCCTGTTCACTTCCTATTCAGTTTGATGAAATTCAGTGTACTTGATTCTGCAACTTGTTAATCTTGTGTTTAGATGTGTTTTTGTACATACAGAAGAAGAGAGAGAAAATATCTCACATCAGAAAATAATGAATAAATAAAATACGACATATACGTGGATGAATCATATATAATTGTATCGAGCTCTTTTGTAGTTAAATCATAACATGTGGATGAATCATATCTAATTGTACCGAGGTCTTTTGTTTAAATCAAATAGAAATAGGAATCATATTCACGAGGGGTTACTGTTTTTTGTTATGATTTATTAAATTTAAGCTAAATATTGCTTCAACAAAATATCTGAATAGTTGATAAATTTAGCAAAACTTCAAATCTATTAATTTACCCTGTGACATGTGTATCCGGTGATAGATATGGTTTTATTTAGAGACTACGTACTGCTGTAAGAGGGCTAATAAAAGCTTGGCTGCTCGTCTGTGTATTCATTGTATCAGGTTCCAAGATAACAAAATGAAAAATGATCGAGGAATATAAGTTATTTGAATAGAGTCAAGATCTTTCAAAGATATAATTGATATTGCTACTAAAATTGTATATAAGCAATGAAGCTCGAGTGTCTTCCATCGCCTATGAAAGCTTATGCTACAGAAATGTTACACTTGATTCTCTCGAGTTTGAACAGAAATGTCTACCCAAGTGTGCTTTATTTCAGGACATCGAATAAACGCAATACACTGTCGAAAAAGAAAAAAAAAGAATAAATGCAATACTTCAGACATCTGCTAGTTTCGCCTGACACTTCAAAGTGGGTACCCTACGATCACGAGTACATTGAAGGGCCAAAGGGAGATGGAGGATTTGGAGAGGTAAAAAGACATGAAGGATTTGGAGAGCTAAAGGGAGATAGAGTAGTTGCACCACCAATGCTTCGGGTGCTTGTTGCACCAGAAGAAGTTGGGTTGTTAGTCATGGTGACCGTAGTAGTTCCCGAAGCAGCTACGGTTATGGTGACAGTAGATCCAACAGATGGGGTTATGGAGACGCTATTGCCGCCGAGGGGAGAACTAGCAGCGACAGAACTTGGGGTTATGACAATGGTAGTTGTTGGTGTACCAGAAAAAGTGCCTGCGCCGGAGTTGCTGGTTATGGTGATAGTATTCCCAACAGTTGGGGTAGTAATAGTGCCTCAAGCATGGGTACTTGTAGTGGCCTGAGAAAAGGGGGACTGGGAGGCAGGGGTACTTGTAGTGGCCGGAAAAAAGGGGGACTAGGAGGCATGCACAAAAGTGTTCAACGATGGAGTATCAGACATGTTCAACGATTACAAGGTGATCCTGTGAGCTGGTAATCTGGTATATGTCTCCACTCTCCAATCGGCAGGGTTTATGAATCCTCAGTATAGATGGTTTTGAACTTTTGATGATAGCTAGGTTATGTAAAAGTTGTTTATACAGACATTGGTACTGGGGTTCCATCCCATCAATTTTTGTCTAAATCTAATAGGAATAGGCTAGGAATCCTATTCCCAAACGGTTAAAGTTTTTTTTTCTTTCTTTCTCTTAGACGGTCAAGGAATTAATTAACACGAGCCGAAGATCATTAGAAAATAAGAGAAAACAGATTTAGGAGAGTTATTATTAACAAGAGTTAAGATTGGTCAATTACATAAAACAACACCCACAAAAGGGGGGAGATACGGAAACCTAGGGATTCATGTAGCACGGCAGCGGCGGCCTTAGGCCCTCTGTTTGCTTCAGGGCGCCTTTGGCGTTGGGTCCTGGCAGCAGGAGAATGAGGAGGTGGTGTTCTCGGCTCCTAGTTTTTGTCTCTACAAGTATTACATCAGTGTATATAGAAACGTGAAATGATGAGTCTATCCAACCACATTTTGTTGTTGAATATTAATATAGTTGATGCGATCTAAAACAAAGAGATAGGACTTTGGACAGGCGATGCCGACACTTCAAGTGTAAATCCTGTCATAAATTGATGATGTGAGTTTCGAACAGGAGGGGAATCTGTTTTAATAGTGCAGGGAAGGTGTTTGTGTGTTGATGTATGAGTGGGGATTTGTGTGCAGGATTCACATGGAGCAGGTGGAGAAATGGCACAAGGCGATCAGGGAGTTGCGCGAGAATAATGATTTGAATGAGGCTAGGTGTAGGCTACGCTTCTCTGCTGCTGAATCCTGATGATGCTCTTGCAGGTAAACACTTATACTTACTAGTCATATGTTCATTTTACTGCTTATATATAATGTACTCTTTCAAAATGAGAGTCCTGATGTTGATTATGTTATGGCTGGCTCAATAGGTCTGTATGTATAGTTTAGCTTCGGTCTGATAGATTTTTATGGTTTACCATTATTGCCAAAGGAATTTTGTTAGGATTTTGCATTATAGCAGAACACTTCTGTCCTTGTGTTATTAATTGCAGATAGCCAGAGCTCCATTCTTCTGCAGTCTCTTGCTTTTAAGCTCTATTGATGCCCTTCAAGCCCTAATTTAGTTTGTGACCACTTTTGCGTTGATTGAGCTTCTCACCACATCATTTCATCCTCCATAGTCAATTTGTTGGCGTCGGTGGTTTCAATGCAAATTACCACGTTAAGAGAGCAAGGGTGTATAATGCTTGAGATATGATCGTTTCTTTAACGAAAATATATATGTCTACTGGTTGGTACATTCAGAAGTGAGCTATGTTTCTTCTTATGAAAATCCTACCAGCTGTTTTTTTCATAATGAAGTGTGGAAAGCACTATGCATATAAACAAGTTGGAACTAATCCAGACACTACTGTGCAGGTTTCCAAGGCAGATAGTTTCAAGGATTTCCATTCAGATAATTTCAAATGGAAGGTCACTGTCGCCATGGATGTAGGGAAGTTATAACCTAATGCTAGGTACTATAGTTCAACTTCTTCGTCTTTCTCCATTGACGAAGCTTCAAATTCTGAATGCCTCTATTTCCAGAATCGAAGAATTAGAGCCATGAAAGTAGTACTGGCTCTCACTCTACTTGGGTTCGTTCTCTGCCACGTGGTATTCGCCGAGATCAACCCAGCTCACCTAGGTAAATCACTCGTGTAATTTCACCGTGTGAGCTCAAATTTCGATAACCCAGCTCTGAATTTTATCGACCCAGTTCTTTATTTCACCCCAAAATCATGTCTTGTTTACCAATTTACTATCTTTATGGGTTTTGATTATGCTGAGCTTGAAAATCATTGGTGGAAATTTAGGGTTCATGATGTTTTTGGTGTTGTGATTTTGCTGTTATTAGATTAATTGATCAAATTTAAGTGGTCGTTAGTAAAGGGAGGATTATTTTTGCTTAAATTTTACTTTGTTTACTATATGAGTGTGCTTCACATTTTGTTAGTTTAAGCTAAGAAGTGATTTTCTGTGAGAAGAGAATTTTCATTGCAGTAGCTAGAAATATTCTGGTTGGTTAGAGGTTTCGGAAAATAGTTTAGGGAAACTGGCCTTAGAAATCCACTAATGGTAGGAAACCATTCATTTTTAGATGCCTAATTGAATTCCTGGTGTGGCGAGTTCATGTTTTTTTCGGTCTCTGATGTCTGTATATTGATTGGCAGGTGGCACTTTTAGTCGCAGTTCTCGTGAGCCGAAGTACAAGATTGAATTCCATTCTGAAGAGTCTCCTTTTCACCCTGTAAGCTTAATCTTTTTGTGTTACTTGTACCAATTGTTAGTTCCTACCTATCAGTACGATTTGAATTTAGGAATATATTATGAAGAATGATAGTTGTTGCCAAACTATGAAATGTACATGGTTGTTTATAATGGGGACTACAACTATTGCAGGAAGATGATCAGGAGTCTTTTGTTATGCCCAATAAGAATGGACAGAACTTTATATGTTACATGCCTAAGGTGGAGGAAGCTAAGAATGGGAAGCCAATTCTCCAGCAGAATAGCAGCATGATTGTAGAAACTGAGACGCCAGTTAAGATGAAGACACCAGATGAGCTGCTTGAAGTATTCAAGGGGGAAAAATGCTTTATCAGAGTAAGATCTGTGACTCGAAATCTGTATTGAATGTCTCCGAATAGTGTAATGCTTAAATAAACTTGGCCGTACTTGTACTCTACAAAGGATTACATTCCCCTTCTTTTTAATTGGATAGTTGGATGACTCGTTGGAGCAAATTATTATTTCCTGTTTCTCATCTTCGTGTGACCTATAAGCTAGTGTCGGGTGCCCAAATGATGATTATGCATCTATTCTAAACTACTTGACATTATAACTTTCGTATGCAGCATGAGGGTTGGTGGGCATATGAATTTTGCTATCAGAAGCGCTTACGACAAATTCATGTGGAAGATGAAAAGGTATCCAGTTATGTGCTTCTGGAGTACACTTTCAACTATATTATCTTTTGTTATTAGTTCCTAATATGATACATGCAGTAGACGTATAAAACTACATATGATGAGAGTTAGTGATCTAATATGCATCCAGCATGTTAAAAAGGAACCATGTTTAATTTAGAGGATCTTGGGCTATTTGATCAAATACTGAAGTTTTATGGTTGGGTTTTTCTTTGCATATTCAATTGTGTGACGTTTGTCCATTGTTGTAATGTTATATGTGGTAGTTACTGGGTTAGATAGATATTTGTCTGTTGCTTTCATATTGTTGGGTGTAGGACTGCTAATGACTAGTAACAGTATTTATAATCATTAACTTTAGATCTTTAGATGAGATTATTTCTCACTAGAATTCTTTCAGACTAATTAAATCCCAAAACTTATGTAATGCGGTACTTCCTCTCTTATTACAGGTTGTTCAGGAATTTGTTTTAGGCGTATATGATGCCGAGGCCACTGCTGCATTTAACCAGAATCTCTCTGACACATCTGTTCTTAAAGATCCACGCTCAAAAGATGCATACCAAAGGTCTGATTTGGTTTTTATGAAATTTGGACATGAAAAACTTACTAGAGATCAAACTGAGAATATTAAATGTGAGTTATCATAATACTCTTATCATACAGGTATCATCCGCAACAATATACGAACGGAACCACTTGTGATCTTACAAACCAGCCTCGAGAGACTGAGGTATAAGCTATGAACTTTGTTTAGCTTTCATATTCTGTTCCTATCTCTATTCTCCCTCCTTTATCTGCATATTACAGTTGAGATTTGTATGCTCAGAGCGGAAGCTATGAACTTTGTTTAGCTTTCACATTTCTGTTCCTATCTCTATTCTCCTTCCTTACTCTATCTGCACATTGCAGTTGAGATTTGTATGCTCAGAGCCGATGGCTATGATTAGTTCAATTACAGAGATAGCCACTTGCAAGTATGCAGTTACAATTCAATGCCCCACGCTTTGCAAGCATCCGTAAGCCCATATCTGTTCCCCCTTCTTTCCTTCTCTATCTTTCTATATAGTAAATCTAATGGTTACCTTCAACTAACAGATTATTCCAAGCAGAGAGACCGGTATGGCAAACCATCAATTGTAATGTTCTTCCTAAGGATTACAAGGAAACAAAACAAAAGCTGAGGATGAAGAATCTGAGATTAGGCAGATAGTTTTTTACGACAAGGATATTAAACAGATAGTTGTGGGGAGTCCGATGATGATTTGGCCGAGTAACTTTTTTATACATTCAGAGAATTTTGTGAATACTAATGATAGCCAACCTTTTGTAATCTTGTATTATCTATCATCTTTCACAAGTTTATCGAAACCTAGTCATTGATTGTCGTCTAGAACCATGTCGCCGTTATATTTCAGAATGCTTATACCGTATTTCCTTAAAGGTAAATAGAACTACACAATTCTATGACTCCAGAAATGGTGAAACGCAGATTAGTTAAACATGGCACTAATATTAGTGCTGACATTGTTGGGAAAACAACAGATCAAAGGCATTGATCGTCTGGGACGCCGTCACTATACCTAGAGCCATGACCTACTGTCCATTATATATGTACATATGATTTCGGATATCCCTTCCACGGTTGTTAAAGTTGTGCAATTCTTATAGGCAAAGCGACATTCACATTGTTCCTGCGGAATTAAGTAGAGCCAAGTACTCACTTATGGCTTCACCTTCTTTAGTAACTTCAATGTCATAGTCAGTGAAAGCATCTCCTTGTGCTAGTTCTTCAGCAAGTTCGTTTTCCATTTCTGCATCACGCTCTGATGCATAAGTAGATGTTGAAGGACCTCCGACTTCATCATTTTGATTATCAAGCATTGAAGCAAGAGAATTTGCGATGTCAGTAGCAGCTTCAGATTGGCTATTGTTGTTAGCATCAACCACAGGGATTGCCTCGGATTGGCCAGTCGCATTTGTGGGGTTTGGTGCCTGTCCCGAGAGCAGTTGACGGATTGCTTGGTCCATTGTCACTCCACCCCCCAAAGCCTCCACCACTGAATACAAAGTTTAAACATCAGAGTGATCTCAGCTAGCTCCCTCACAAGCATAAAGCAAAAATAAAAACGTTTTAAGTACCTAATGGTCTGTCAAACCCCATACGTACAAGAGCTTCAACTGAAGCATCTACTGCTTGGCACTGACGCTTATTTTTCCTTGATTCGAGGTGTTGCTGCAAGTAAATAAATTTAGTAGGGTTCATTCTCTGAATAAATTTTATAGTTACAGACAAAAACGTTCAAGTCACCTGAATGGAAGGATTGGTCTCTGGATTTGTCAAATCATCCAATGCCTTCTCACTGTCATTCTCATTTCTTCGAAGTGCTTCAGCAGCAAGTTCCTTTACAAATCTGCAAAGTCAAGAAACTCTACGGATGACTAACAACTGCATAGACCTTATGTTATTCAGACATAATTATAAAGGACAGATCTGCAGGTAATTTATCCTTTTTGAAACAACTGTGTTATATTAGCTTGCTCACCCAATGGAGACCAGTTGGTTCATTTTCTCCATATCCACAGCTTTCTTCAGAGCTGTAGTACCATACTTCTTTTGCTCCCTGCCAATTAGGTGGGCTAATTAAAAGCACAGACAGAGATCTGAAGTGAATTGAATATAATTGGACACTCACATAATTTCATTACGCCGCCGAATATCATCTTCCCTTTTTTGGGCTCCTTTTGCTTTCTGCTCAACAAGAAAATCAACTGCACTGGACACATCTTGATTGCTCATCCTCAATGCCCTTTTTGCATCTCTTTCTCTAAAGCCCATGCTCATCACAAGAGAAAGAGATTCATCCGGCACCTGAAGCTGGAATCCAAAACAAAAAAATACATGTTAATTGGAGTTTATTGAAACTATTGGTTTCACTCAGAAAACTCAGACAGAGTATATCAGTATACTGTTTTTGACAAAGTCTGGAAACTTGGAAAGATAACCCATCATTTTTTTCCATTCGTGCTTGCATATATATAAAGACAAGACTCGACTGTAAATGTAAGTAAAAATTATAAATTGGACCTCCAGAATCCTATAAGAGAGGCATAAATTCAGTGAGTGACAAGGCCCTTCCCCTTTCCAATTACCTGGGTGAACTTCTCTTGTGCAGAAGTCAACACCTTCAATGACTTATCAAACTGTCCACTGTGATAAGCCACCACCCCTTCCAAAAGCTCCAGTCTCAAATATCTATAATGAGAATCAACAAATAAGTAGACCTGCAGAGTATAGATAAACATTCAGATATGTAGTAAAAGCACTCACAATGCACGCTCTGGATAGCGACCTGCCTGAAGGAGCCTAACACGAGAAGAGTCCTTTCCATGAGCTCGTTCAAGTCCTTGTCTGGCTTTCTCAAGGCGAATTCCTGCCACTGAGAGCCAGTTGATGTCTCTGAGCATGAAATAACACCAAACCATATCAATTTGCAGTATGGAAGGATTGTCGACCAGCTGGAAGAAAACACACGGTCAATATTATAGTCATTTGGAAACCAATCTTAGAGAATGAAGGGACACTTAATATAGTCTAACTGCCAAAGTAACATGAACACATTGTCTTCCATAAAGTAACCTCCCCTCACCTCAAGAACCTTCGCATCACAGAGAGAGAAAGCTTCCTACAAGAATTGAACAAAACAAAATCCACAAAGATTAGGCAGCATCCTTAATCACTGGAAACATATTCAAAGCTGCCATAACAAGCATGAACAAGCCGTGTAACGTTCTTAATACAATCCAAACTATCAGTTGCAAAATATCCCCGGAATCTAACCTCCCCCATGGTGAGCACTTCCAATGCATCTTGGTAATTTTGTGCTTTAATCAGTTGCTTTGCATTGGTATGAAGCATCAGTCCCATCATGATTGCCCTGTCAAACAACAGTTCAAATCTTACTTCCAGCTCCAAATGAGAAAGCATCCCCTAAATTTCTCATAAAAGCATCCCCTAAATTTCTCATAAAAGCATCCAACTTAACAACAGAAACTACAGAAATTTAACCATACCGCCGATCAGTCTCCGACCCCATTTGCACTTCCTTCCCACTCTGATCCTCAAGTACTATGTTGAAATCTTCAATCGGCAGTGACCCATCTGCGTGCCTCTTCGACAACGCAGTCGCAGCAGCCCTGCAAATTTAACACACGCACTGGTTAAACCAAAACACAGTCATACACTAAACAAAACACACAAGTTCAAAAGACATTGCCCTGCACATCTATCCCAAATTTCCTTCTGGTACCAAAATCTCATACATACAAACCAACCATTAACAAACTAAATTGTCATCCAAACCAACTAGCATGACCAAATTCTCACTGAAGTTCCATGCTTTGATTAAAACCAAACAAACCCACATCACCAAACCAACTAAGACACTCAAAACTTCCACAAAGCTCAAACCTTTGATCAAAACCAAACAAACCCAACACCAAACTTACTTGACTCTCGCCAGTCTCTGAGCCCTTTCAGTCTCAGCCATCAACTCCTGACCCAAAGACTTTCCCTCCTGAGCACAAACCCGGCTCGCCAGAATCTTGGCGTTGTTCTTAACACCCATCTGGGTCAAACTCTCACAACCTTCACCGTCCTTCAGAACCCTCCCGGCGCATATCAAATTGATCGAACCGGGTTCGCAGTTTGATCGCTTTGCAACCTCTTCTCTCAGTATCGGAACCGTCCAGCTGTCCAATTCGACCTCCAACATACCCGCCCATGTCCCTGCAATCTTCACTTTCGCCATCACAAATGACTCTGAACAAGACTGAAATGTAAAGTTTGGATTTTTATATACGTGGATAGAGCAATTGCTTCTTCATCAAGACTTGAATTTCTAAGTGGGTTTTGTGTCAGACTGAACAGACTAAATAATTTTATAAATAATAAAACTAAGGCGAAATGGGCCTAAGTGGACCAATGCAACCGCATGGCGGATTTGGTAGCGGGCCTGTGCGGGTGTTGGGTCACCTTATAAAATAGCGCTGAAGGAGAAATGGGCCTGAGCGGGTTGGCAGACCCAAGCTATCACGGCGGTTGTTTATCTGTGGGGCCTATGCGGGTGGTGGGTCCCACCGTATAAAATATAAATTGGATGAGGATTAATCGGAACACTCACTCTTCCAACTGAAATGGTGGGAAACACTTCACACTTCCACAGTGACCAAACCCCTCCGCCGCCGATGGCTGACGTCAGCGGCGACGGAGCCGTCAAGAACACCGCAAAACGTGGCAGGCCGAAGAGTAACAAGAACCGCGACGTCGACCTCGATCGACGCGAGCTCCTCGGCCTCGTGACTTCCGCCACCTCACTCGCACACTCCTTCCTCTCCCAAAACGACCTCCTCCTCCTCCCTTCCCAAACCCTAACTCTAGAAACCCTCCTCTCCTCCGCCTCGTCCGCCCTCTCCCCTCTCTCATCTCCTCCGCCGCCTCCACCTCAACCGCAACCGCCGCAAGAATGCTGGTTCCGCCGCTTCCTCTCCGACACCGCCGCCGGAGACTCGCGGTGGCGCCACGCCTTCCGCATGTCCGAGCACTCTTTCTTGATACTCCTCTCCATCCTCTCCCCGTTCCTGACCTCCGCAGTCCCTTCAATTACGCCGAATTACGCTCTCGCCGCCGCGATTTACCGCCTCGCTCACGGCGCCGGTTACAAGGCCGTCGGCCGCCGCTTCAGGATGGACTCCGCGGCGGCCTGTCGGGCGTTCTACGCCGTCTGCAGGGCGGTGAACGATAAATTGGGAAACTTGTTCGAGTTCCAGTCGGATATGGCTCGGATTGTGGCCGGATTCGGGTGGATTTCGCTGCCGAATTGCTGCGGCTTGTTAGGGTTTGGGAGATTTAATGTCGATAGTGCAATGTTGGGGCCGAATGCGGCGTTGCTGGTGCAGGCATTGGTGGATTCCGAGGGGAGGTTTCTGGATGTGTCGGCTGGCTGGCCGAGCACAATGAAGCCGGAAGCGATTTTCCGGCAGAGTAAGCTGTATTTGGGTGTGGAGGAGACCAAGGAGTTGCTGAATGGTCCTGCTCATGAGCTTAATGGCAGCATTGCGCTTCCTCAGTATATATTGGGGGAGTCTTGCTTTCCTCTGTTGCCTTGGCTTTTGACGCCTTATGTGAGATCAAATGAGGGAGAGGAGAGTTTTGGTGTGTCGGAGAAGGCGTTTAACACGGCGCATAGCCGTGTAATGGGGCTGGTTGGGACTGCATTTGCGAGGGTTCGGGCTAGGTGGCAGCTTCTGAGTAGGGAGTGGAAGGAGGAGTGTAGGGAGTTTTTGCCGTTTGTGGTGGTTACTGGTTGTCTGCTGAATAATTTTCTGATGAAGTGTAGTGAGCCACTGCCGGATGTCAATGAGGAGTGCTTGGAGGAGCTTGAGGTGTTCGTAGGAGAAGGGGATGCGAGAGGTGAGAGGATTAGGGATGCGCTTGCCACGCACTTGAGCCGGGTAAGCATAAGATGAACTCTATTGTTGTCACTTGCTATATTCAGTTAGTAGTTCATGTTAGATTTGGAGAGAATTTTTGTTAAAACTGATGTGTTTTGGATCACCTTGATTTGGTCTTACTTCCACTGCATATGTATGTGACCATATGGCATGCATATATGTGATTTTGGATGTAAATAGAGAATGACGATCAATTTCAAGGTCTTTCTGTGGTGATATATATGCTTATTTATTTGGCAAAAATGTTCTTGCCATTTCAGATAATTGTTATGAATAAGCTGAATAAGTGATGCTGAAGTATAAATGTTACATATATATGCAAAATGCATAGCCTGCTTGATTCGGTAACAAGAACAGCATTTATTAAGAACTAAATAAGACTAATATCTCGTAGTATCAGACAATTTGTACATAAATTATGAAGATGATCTTTAAAGAACATAAGTTTCGACTGATTTAGCTAAATGATTACCATCACCTATAGGACATAGTAAATCTGAAATTGAAACAAGTGTTCTATATGTAACATCAGCCTGCTGTTATTTATATACTATCTCAATCGCACAGCAGACAGATTCTAAGTACAGCCTTCAACTTTGAACAAGATTAGAGCTATGGCATTGCTAAAGGGGAGTGAGCATCTCAGGGGGTTTCAGGTCTGTGCTTAGGAGCAGCCTTTAGTTGCACAGTTTAAGAAGCAGGTTAGGAGTCCCCTGAGACCAGATTCTATGGGTTCACCTCCACGGTTTTGTAAAACTTTGACAAACTCACTCGCACTTAGATCACCATCACCGTTTGCATCAAATACATGGAATATTATGTCAATCACATTGTCTGTAATTTTGATGCCACATACCTGTGTACATAAGTTGATCGTTGGTGTCCATAGGAAGGAAGTTAATCACAAGTTACATATAGATTGGTATGGAGAGAATGTACCTTGGAAGCTGCTCTCTGTAGATCTGATTTTGTCAAAACCCCGTTAACCTCACCGTAGCTGAAAATGGCAAGAGAGAAAGACTGCAGATTCTTACGCAGCTCTGCAAGGTCTTTAAATTCCTTGTATGTGATTTGTATGTTGTTAAGACGTGGAGGGTTGTTTATATCGTCTACACGAACAAGCAACTTGTACAAGTCACTGAGATCAGCAGATGCAATCAAGGACAAGGCAAAATCTTTAGCTGAGATAGTTCCTTTTGCTTTCCAAGCGCAACATCTATCAAATTCAGTAATACATGGAGGATCAAACCGACTGAGTTATAGCAATCATAATATAACTAAAAGATCTTGAGAGAATCTTAACTTACTTCCTCGTGTAAATCCCTGAAGAACTGAACAAATCTTTCATGCTTAAGGCCTTTTTTGCCATCTTTGCCGAAGAAGTACTCGAGTATGCCTCCCTCTGCAACACTAACTCTAACCTTGAGGCCATCCTTGTTTTTCATGTTGTGACTTCGCATCAATGTCATAACTCTGTTAAACTCGCCCTTATCAATGTCTCTGTTAATACATGTAACACGTCAGATCAAGCTTTTCAACCTTTTTGTCTTGGAAACCAAGATCTTAGAAACGGATTCCAATCGACGAATTGAAATGCCATATTTAAGTTACTCACCCGCTGTCGTCAAGGTTGAACATTTTAAACACCACAGTAAAACTCGTTTCAGGAATGCTGAGGAGAGTGACGAAGAACATGTACCTAATGTTCATAAGGAAATGTGGTTTTATACGAGGAATGATACTGCATTTGATCCTTGATTATCAGATAGGCGATAGGTATGTGTAAAACAATAGTATGAGTACTGCTCACTCTTGAAATGAAATGAGGCCATCACCATCAGTGTCGAAAAGCATGAAGAATTTAGGAGTACATTGCAGTTCTCCAGATTCTCCTGGAACATTCTCCCCGTCTAAAAAGCCTTCTCGAACACGATTTGAATCATAGGGAGGAAATACAGGAACGACAGCTCGCATCAAGTCCCCCGGTGTCATGAAGCACTCCCCACTAGAGGTTTTAACTGATGCAAAATAATTGAAGATCTAATAACACAAACAAAGTTGCAAGAGTGATTTATTAGTACAATATATGTATGATAAACAATCATAACATTCATGCATATTATTCTACCTTTTCATGGGTACTTCGCTCTCTCAACTTTTTCTCATACGTGAAGAACTTCTTTCTCCTAAATGTATCTGGAAACAAGATCTATTAGTACACATCATAATTCTCATAATCTAGAAGAAAAAAATTGTGGATGAAAAAATAAAGGTATTGTACTGAAAAGAGGGACTTGACTTGTTCCGAGTCCTCGATCGCCCATGCAGCCTCCTCTTTGGCTCAGCAAAACATACAGATGGATTTCGATCCGAGGAAGAAGACCAATAAGAATAGCCGATGCTTGACCCCAGAATCAGAGCCGCTGAAGGAAGTGGCCTTTGAATCAAATAAAATGTAGTACCCTTACTAGAGGAGCCTGATGTTCTACTCTTGTAAGTGTACTCATTGTGACAGCCAGATGATGAAGAAGACGAAGATGGAGATGATGAGGGTTGTGATTTACTGAACAATGTGCGAGAGCTGAGTCGTTGAACACCCAAAACAACCCCTGAGGATCTTCTTGAAGATGCCCAAGAAAACATATTATGAATCTCGATCTCAAGCTATACCTCTAGCTGCTATGATTTAGATACTTCACAATGGAGAGTTTCAATTAGTTCTAGGAATTCTTAGGGAAATGGGTGAGAGATTGATCAATTCTTTGTCACAGGGAGAATGAGTGGAAGTTATAATGTGACTGAGAGAGAATGGTACGGAATTCCCAGTGAAGATGTGTGCGGTTAGTTTTGGAGCGGGAGAAGTGGTAGCTCAAAGCCTTGACTGAATCTTCTTGTAACGGTTTTTTTTTCAAAAGTTAGTTGATGGGTCTGTGTTTGTCTTGCATCAAATGGCACAAACTAACTCATGGAGTTAGGATTTCACGGAAGCATTTTCTAATTATGATACAGAGATCCCACCATTCCTATTTGCATGCGACTCAAAATATGTCATTGTTTTTGTAACGCTTGGTTGCAATTAAGTAAGACGGCGTTAAATCTAATGAGTTTTGTTCATTTCGGTGAAATTGAATTAAGTAAACTCTAACTTCTCGAAGTAGAGTGAGATCCGACTTAATTACTTCAAACTATGAGTAGTGCCTATGAACATCGTAGTGTAGGCTCACCTAAGGGACAGTTTTAAGAGACTGAGGACGATTAACTCAATTACATGTATTTAATTAAAAAGAAAAATTAATAACAACTTGAAATTGTAAATTTAATATCAACCGTCATATTTAGGGCTGAGATCGATATGGGACAGGTCGGGATTCGACCTATCCCGATCCTGATCCCGAAGTTAAAATAGTGATCCTGATCCTGAAATTTTGTATGGGGCGGGTCAGAATTCAGGACGGGTTGGTACCAATCGCGATCCTGATTCCTGTCCCGAAAACATGTAATTTTTAGTTTTAAATGCTACATTTATACTAGAAATCAAGCTTTTTGAATTCGGGACGGGTCGGGACCAATCCCGATACCGATCCTGAAAACATGTGATTTTTAGTTCTAAATGCTACATTTCTACTAGAAATCAAGCTTTATGAATTCAGGACGAGTTGGGATTCGGGACGGGTCGGGTTTCAGGACGGGTCAGGACGACATTTAGTTTGACTCATCCCAATTCGACCTGTTTACTCTGATTCGGGATGGGTCGAGACAACAAAATTTTAGAGTTATATCCAGACCCAAACCCAGCCCGATCGGGACGGGTCTGGTTCGGTATCGGGATATCAGTTTTGAATTACCAGCCCTAGTCATATTCACTTGTCATTCACAATCTCTTAAAAATTGTACCTTAACGCACACATTCATCGTAGTGATGGAAAACTTCTGACTCTCACCGTAGTGAACAAGGTTATCCTTCTGACTCTTGTTCATCCACGTTATGCTCCTAATGATTTGCATGCTAAGGTTTGGCAACACTTTATTCTGCCAAGGTTCTCCATTCTTGTTTGGTGCCTTCTACAAGACAAGTTGCCAACAGATATTCAGCTCCAACGACGAGGTATTCCTTTGGTTTCGGTATGTCAACTTTATTCTTTTTGTGTTGTGAAAGATTCTACTCATGTATTTGTTACTTGCTCCTTTGCTCAGCATGTATGGCAATGGTTGTCTTGTTGTTTTGGTACTTATTTACCATCTTAAGGCTCAATTGATGACTTATGGCACACTAATATTTCTCTCCTCAATTAAAGAATGTTTAGTTTGGGGGTTGTCTTTTTGCTTTTATGGCTATATGGAGAACACGTAATAAGCTCTGCTTTGATAATACGAAGTCTTCTCTTATACGTGTTTTTCGATCTATTAAATCTTGGTTGCGGTTTTCTGCTCCTCATCTTCCTGGCTATTCCTGTGGTATATTGGATTCTCAATTATTGTTGAGCTTAGGAATTTAACCAGTTTCTCATAAAGTTGTTACTCAAAGATTGGCACTCACTGGTTTTTCCATGGATTAAGCTCAACATTGATGGGTTAGCTATAGGTAATCCCGGTCTTGCAGCTTGTGGTGGTGTTGTTCAAGTTGGTAACAGTCATTACTTTAGAGGTTATTGTTTAGGCTTGGGTCATTAATCTGCTTTCTTTACTCAGTTAATGGGGGTTATCATAGGGATTGAGATTGCTTTTCAAATGGGTTGGCACTGTTTATGGTTGGAGTGTGATTCAACAAGTGTCCTAGCTTGTATCACTTCTTTCTCTTTTACTCCTCCTTGGCCATGCATTACGCATTGCTTGGTTAAACTGTTTATCCCACATTCGGTTAATGACATTTCACTGCACCCATATTCTTCGTGAAGACAACTCAGTTGCAGATAAGTAACTAACCTGGGCTTGACTTCTTTTTCATTGATTTGACATGCCTTTCCTCCTCATGAGATCTCTTCATACTTGTGAATGGGTGCAGAATGATTCTCTTACTCTCGCGCATAATCTTGTTTTAGAACTATGGTTTTTTTGTTTCACATATGGAATTGTGTTATCTCCATCTTTTCTTAGTTTCTCTTTCGTTTTATTTTTTATTCGTATTATGTAATTTTTCTTCTTTTGAATTTATAATAAAATCCAGACATGAGACTGAGTCTCCCAGCTAAGCTAGGCTGAGATCCAAACCCCTTTAAAAAAAAGTTATCCTCTATTTATGTAAAAATCTAAAACTAAGAATTCTATTGTATCTAATAATTTAGAACTTACGATGAAACGATCAATTTTTTTATGGTATATATCGTTTTCTTGGATTCCATTTGGATAGTAGAAAACTTCCTAGCTAATAGTTGGTGGATACAACTTAATGTACTATTTAGCATTTGTAGTGGTCCTCTATAAGGTTGTGTCATTTTCCCTTCCGAAGTTCTGGACAAAATTCATGTGAAGTGAAGTGAAGTGCTGACATACACACAGCCTAGCTCGTTCTCTTCAACTTTGCTTTTGTTTAATGGCATTCAACCAAAGTGGAAGTAGGTTTGTCACCAATCTAATATTGCTTAACTGCCCCCTTGATTTTGGGTCCCTTTTTCACTCTGGTTATCTAAATGACTTCACCCACCAGTATAGTGCAGACTACTACAAAGTGCCCTCTAGTTCTTCCTACAATCCCAACTCATGCTTGGTTTCCAGTCAGTTAGTTATGTCACACTCAGTCCCCAACTACCATCCAAATTTTCCACATTCAGAAAAATCTGTCGGATACGTTCAATATCATCTTACCAAACACATTCAATTTTAATGTCTATCATCATCTTCTCCTTTCTTATATCTCTTCCAGTCTCCAAACACAGCCTCTCACATAGTCACAGTAGTAGAGCTATGGACTGGTTCGCATGGCTGTCGAAATCCAGCCTTGAACCGAGCCTTGTCTACGAGTACGGAATCCTCTTCTCCCGCAACGAGCTTCAAATAGAGGACGTTGCTTTCTTCAACCATGAGTTCCTTCTCAGCATGGGAGTCACTGTGGCCAAGCACAGGCTTGAGATACTCAAGCTTGCCAAGGAGGGTCATCATCAGCCGAGGGCAATTTCAAGGCTCGGTTTAGCGCTCATGAAAACGAAGAAATGCTTCAGCAAGTACTTCACAAGAATGGCTTCTCAAGAAACCGACATGTCATTGCCTCCCAAGTATGTAGCTGATCAGCAGGAGAAGTATCAGGAGCATTGGAGAGGAAGTCTGCTGAGGAAGCCGGAGGTCAGAACTACTCGGAGCATTGCGTTATCGGGGCCGCTGGACATGAGGACTCATGAGAGGTTGATGATGGTTCCAAACCCTAGGAACTTGAAGCTATCAGGACCTTTAGACTCAAAGTTCAACGAGAGGCTCATGTACACAACAAATAAGAGCCCCAGGCTCACTTCTACGGTGAGTGACAAGTTAACAGTTGCAGCAAATAAGAGCCCCAAGACAGCTGGTCCGTTGGATGGAAGATCATACGATAGGCTGATGGTGTCGACGAATAGAAGCCCCAAGCTGTCCGGACCTCTTGATGGAAGAGTCACACCGTATGAGAAGGAAAACGCCGATTTTGATGACCATTCACTATGGACGGCAATGTTTCAGGATATGAAACCCACTTGATCATTATATTGCGCTTAATTTTTTGTTGGTTATGCTTTCTTTGAACTATTTTGTGTTTCAAATACTCATGAAATTTTCTCTTCAGATTGCAGTAATATTGGACTACTCTCTTATTTGGGGTGTGTGTGTTATAGACTATTACTCATATATTGTAATTTGTTTACCATCGAGTGTGCTCTGCGTTGTGCTACGATCAGCCTATCTTATACATACATACATTAGCAATTTGCTGATGCTGCTACTATATATGCAAAACACAATATGTTGCTTCCATTGTTACTTGGGTATTGCTAGTACTTGACTTGGAAGCTATTGTAGTACATTTGTAAAAAAAATTAAACATCATACGTAGCTGCTCTGTTGCTCATATGTTTCTAGTGGCAAGAACTAACTACTATTCTTAATAATATACTAACTACTATTCTTACTCAATAGTATTTGATCGATTTATATGGACACATTCATGACTACTATTCTTACATCCATTTGGGTCTGTATACACGATATATAGATATATAGGTAGCACGATAAAATTGATTATGCGATAGTGTGATAAACTGACATAAGTAAGACCCTAAACCACAAGGGCATAAGGTTAGGAGGTGTTAAGCCATGCCTGTAAGGATGTAACATGCACTATCATCTCTACAAATGATCGAGTTAAGTTTGAATCAAGAGTAAAACCTGCCCCGACGGTCATCTATAATACACTCTGCAGGATGCAAGCTAGGTATCTTGTAGATATAAATCGAATCCCATAAATAACCTATTACTAGATGGAGACTCATGCAATTATTGATCATAATACTGATCTAGCGATCGACCTGCTTTGCTCTCTGTGTTGCAACTTCTCCGGCCGATTAAACCTCTATCTATCTGTTAACAACTTCCAATTAAGATCATAATGGAAACAGAGAGATGACTTGATACTCAGTCTAACGAACACATGAAGAACATCAATGAGGAGAGCCCTCCCTCCATCATTTAACTGATTCCCCACCCGGCCACCCGATTGATTGTTTCTACTTATTTAGGGTAGCAACATTGCATCCTCTTTAACTTCGCTCCCTAATCTGATACACATTTTCATTGGTCTGCATGTGGACTCGAAACCGAGAATCAGAAATGCCTTAACAAAATCTTTCAGCGACATCACTTGGCCCAGTCATGTTTGGTGAAGCAGTTCTATGGTAATGGTAGAATGAAGGTTTTGCCTAAGTTTCCCTCCTGTAAATATTTTTTCTAAAAACTTCGGGATTGTAACTTGTAAGGGATTTAGGGTTCATTCCTCTCCCTGTTTCACCCAAAGATTAAAGGAATGGTGATCCATTCATCCAACATAAATTGTCATATAAATCCAAAATAATAATAATAATATCATAAACTAGGATTTAGAATTATACGAAGAGTATGAACTCCATCTTTCATTCACAGTTGACACCAAAGAGAAAACAGAACAACAAATAGACCCCGGCAGATCTACGCAAGGGTGTCGTGGCAGTCGTGCTGCGTGAAGGACAATCAAAATGAGGAAAACATTGGATATAAGAACTTAGAACTAGGGCAAACTCGATGGTCTTATTTACTCGGCGGGATGTAACCAATACCGACTGTTCTGACACCGGGAACTTATTCTTCTTCTTCTTCTTCTACAGTTGCATGCCTTCCTATCTTATTACAATATGGATTTAGATGATGGTCTTTTCTTTCATTATGGTCATGATTCGATGTGTTTGTTCAAGTAGCTGATATACAACTTGTGCATGATTTTGCATTATCTCTGGATACTATCTCTTGATCTTGTTTAATTTGCACTCCGGCTAGTAATGGAAATGGATCCTACCCGAACTTGTTGCACTTAATTTCACTCAAGCCTTACTCTAATCTGATTATTTTCCTGGTTTTGGTATTAAGATTAGACTAGCATTCAGTCTACTAATGTACGACAAAATATTAGCAGACAATTCAAGTTCAGCTACAACATCTCCCATTGATTTCCAGAAACATATATATATGAAAACAAGAGTATCCAGTTGACCACATCAGCAGCACCATTCTATACATGAACGATACCAACAGAGATGTACTTCAGTATGAAAGCAGTTGAACTTCCAGTGACTACCCTCAATGATCTTAGTGATTTGTGTTCTGAGGTAGTCTGAAGGAACCACCGGCATAAAGCATTTCATAAACAGGCTTTATCCTAGTAGACAGAACAATGCTCAAGATTGTGCCGACACCACATACACCTGACAGAACAAAGAAGGTAATCCTAAAGCAATCTGGACCCAAGCAGGAGACGTTTGTTCCATGGAGATAGTTGAGACTGTGCTGCTTTGCTGCCTCGTTATCGTATATGTATCCTGCTAGGAGACCTGAAAATAGAAATGCGCCTAGAGGATTCCCTAGTGACATGAAATTGTAGAATAAGCCAAAATGCCTCAATCCAAAGAGCTCAGAGACAGTTGGGATCATGATTGAAAACTGGACACCGTAGCAGATCCCAAGCAGTGCAGTCGCAGCATAAAGAGTTCCACTGATAGCAGAAGCAAACAGTAGATATATAAAGATCATTAGAATTTGAGTGCAAGTCATCCAAAATGTCCGCGGAACTGTTTTTGTCCTGAAAAGAGAAGATATTCATATAATGTTAGCTAATGTACGTGGGATGGGGACATCAGTATGCAAGGATGAATATTACTTACTTGACGAAATGTTCAGAAACAACTCCTCCGCCTAGACGACCCACGAAATTGCCAAAGCTGAAGAGAGACAACAAGATTGTGGTATCATGTGTTCCTTGTGCAATACCTATTTGAGCTAAATTATTCAGAACAGTTACCCCAGTACCAACCCCTACAAAATAAACCAAAAACAGAAGCCAGAAGTCAGCCTTGATCACAGCTTCAGTGAACTTAAAATCTTCCCCTCTTTTGGGTCTTCTCTTTCTCTTCACTGCCCCCTCACCCACTGCAAGAAGCATAGCTATGTCAGACGAAGAATCATTCCCTTCACGGAAACTCCCTAGGCTTGCTGTTGATATAGATGGCTTCAGCAGTGGTTCAATTTCGTCTGCATTGCTGTCCCCATTATTCAAATTAGCAGAAGAGCCGACTCTTTTGGGATACAATGTCATTTTCAAAGGGATTGCAAGCGGAGCCATGAGAAGTACAACCATTATGATAACAAAGCTATACGTAATCAGAGCACTCAAGGAAAAGGAGTCATCCAATATCGTAGTTGTGAGCACGTATATACCAACCACCACACTTGCAACTTGGATGAAGAGAAAGTGACCACGCTCTGTCGAGTCTTCATTAGAAGCCGGAGTACAAGGCCTAACAAAATACATCATAACAAAACACAGTGCAGGAACCCCGAGCGTAAGGAAGAGTAGAAGCCTAGAAGATGAATTACGAAGAAGTACACTATAAATCTCCGTAAACACAGCTGCACTGAGACCCCCATAACCTTTCAAAATGCCCGCAACGGTGCCACGACTAACAGGAAAATTCCTCATATTAGTCACAAGTACAGCCGTGGTTAGCCAAGCACTACTATTGGTAGCAACACAAAGAGCAATCCATAACTGCAACATGAACAATGCTTCACGATCATAAATCTAACCAAAATTGAGGCTTTCTCTGTAGAATGTAGATAAACCATTTCCACCACTAATAACCATTCAATCAATTGGATAACCAAATCCTACCAAAACTGTCAACAGAAATAGATCCAAATTCAACAGACATAGCTCTAAATTCTAGCCCACCAATATCTTATCTCATTTCATAAACTCAACAATCTATTAATCCTCAACTGGAAAAATCAAAATTCCTAGTAGCTTCACAACATAACCAAATCAATACGCAGATCACTACCCACCAACTCAAATATCAAAGCAATCAAATTAGCAAAAAGATCAAAACTTCAAACCCAATCAACCCCAAAAACAAATCTACCAATCTCCAAAACTAGCACTCAATCACCAAATCTTAGTAGCTCAATCTTATTATACAAATCACATAAAGATCAAAACTTTGAAGCAAGAACAAGAACAAGAAATAGAACATACCAACCAATAAGGTAAGGACAGAACAGTACGACTGACAGCTAGCCAAAGCACACCGTAACCAAAGAAACAAGCGAAAGCTCCAATCGAAAGTATCATCCAAGGTGGGAGCTTGTTGGAAGCAATCCCAGGAACAAGTCCAACGTTTTCCCCAATATCATTAGCCACTCCGAGCATGGTCAACTGTCGCTGACTGAACCCCAGAACGGACTTGAGCGAGTGCGAATAAAGCGGGAAGTTGTAGGCGTTTCCGGCGGCTATTTGGACCCACACCGCCGCTCCTAACCCCACCCACGGCGGCCTTGTCCCTTCTTTAACGTTCACCATTGTAACAGAAAAACCGAGCTAGCTGAACTGAACGGGGGTTGGAGCTGGATCGAGAAACCGAAGAGTTTTAAGCGAAGTGAGGAAGATGTGGTCGAGTTTAATGTGAGATGGGAACAGGACAAGGATGACTTGGCCTCTTTGCCATTTGGACTTTCCGGCGGTTTGGTCTCTTCCTTGTTTATTTTTTCTTTGAACTAAAAGGCCAAGGACTTGACGCAGAGTCACGTGTCCAAGAACGTGATCTGATGATGTTTCCAGGTGCCCACTTGAGTTTTGTGGTGTTGATTCCTAGTGTGGTCTGAAATCGAAGGTGAGGGAAAGGTTGGGACACAGGAAGAGCGTGAGTGGTGTTGTGATACTAGGAGGCCACGGGGTATCGGAGCTTGTCATTGTCCCTTTCTCTAATTATTTTTAGACAAAATAATTAGCTAAAACACATTTTAAATTTCGTTCTAATTATTAATTTACATCTTCAATTTTCAATTGTGTCAATTTTCCTCTTCAACTTGATAAAAACTGTCGATTTGCACCTCATCCATTAATAATAAAAATTATGAAACAAAATCTTCAAATATAAGACGTGACAGAAATAATAGCTAATTAGAATTGCATGACTCAACCATTCTAGTAGACAAATTATGTCTTGTTTATCATCATCATCCATTCAATTTTAATTTTACTTTTTTTTTCAATTAAGATTATCAATGTTGTCTTTCTAAAAAATGATTATAAATGTAGGCATCATCTTCTAAAATGATATTCATATATGGTCATCAAAAAGATGAAGTAAATGACAAAATTGTACAAAAAATATTAAATAAAAACGTGTAAGGAAATAAAAAACAAAGGTTGAGGGTGCAAATCATGAGCAAGTTTTACCAAATTGAGAAGAGAGTGCAAATCAGCAAGTTTTACCAAATTGAGGAGGTAAATTGACACACTTAAAAATTGAGGATGTAAGTTGACAATTATAACCAAATTTTAGAGATGTTTTAGCTATTTTGTCTTATTTTTATTTTTAGTATAAATCATGTGAGCGAAGTCCGAAGTCCTTCCTGTTAACACTAATGATTAGTTCCAAACCTTTAACATCCTGATTAGAAACAGATAAGTCTATTTCTCGTTCCATAATACAAGGTGTTGTTTTAAATATAGTCTCTATGATTGGTCAATCAGGAACTAACCTTAGGGCTAATTTGGTGTACCAAGTCAAAGTTGGCCTAGCTAGTGATGAACGGAAGACTCAACTTGAACACATTATCGGTCTCATAAGGACCGCACTCATTCTGAAAACGAGAAATATAAGTTGCAACATCCTCCGACTCTTCTCCAGAGAAAGTGATGAAACGAATATGTCTATAATTAGGCGGCCACTCAGTGTGTGTTACCCAATTAGGATATGGGTTTGTATGAGTAATATTAACTATTGGCCGGTCTTGCAATGCCCTAATGCTATCCTGAATCGTCTGCATGACTTGGGTTGTAGTACAGTTTTGACCATTCGCCCTTGTTTCTGAAACTTCCGTGTGTGGATCCGGATCCCTAAGCAGATCTTGACTCCTTCGTTGTCGCTCATTTGCTTCCTGTTGTAGAGTTCCCTTGTTCTCACCAGTTTGAATGACCCAGTAGATTTTTTTGGGATAGTTTTGTCAGAGGAAGGGCACGTAACCTCTTTAAACACTCGTTGTTCAAACTCCTCGTCCAATTTTCCTTTTTCCCTTACAGCTCTCTTAGCTTCCGAATCAATCCCAAGCAACTTTTCAATCTTTCTTAAACGTGAAAACTGTCCATCCACCCTCTGCTCTACTACAACATCAATAGAGTTCGTTTCATGGTAGAGTTTAACCATATCATTCTCCACGTCAATAGAGTCTGTTTCATGTGTGTGGAACGGCTTTCGGAATCAAACTTGTTGCTTCGTCATGATCTATAAGTCTTTTTGGTCATCCAAGTTTATTTAGGGCTTCAAAATGCAGTTTTTATATTTTCAGATAATTATTGATATTAGTTTAGTTTTGTTTTATTTTAATTTGTTTGTTTTGGACTTTATTTTCTTTGTAACCCATGAGCTTTAGGTTTTGTTGTTAGTCGTCCTAGGGTTTCATACTTCTATATAAAGAGCCTTAGTTGATGTATTTCGTCAGCTTATCCTTTTATAAAACAAAACATTTGAGTTCAACTCAATTTTCTCATGAATTTGATAACCTCTTATGGATTCGAGATCGACCTTGTGGATTTAGTTCAAAACCGATTGGTGGATTCCAATCAATCTATCATTTACTTATAGTCTCACTCGGTCAATATCACATCATTTACTCGTCGATGACAGTTTGGTATTCTCTAAAGCAAATGAATAGGATATTTTAAGCTTAAAGCAAATCTTATTACTTTATGAAGCTGCAGCAGGACAAAAGATTAAATTTGAAAAATCTGCAATAGCTTTTGGCCCAAGCATTCGAGCTAAATTAAAAGAAGAAATTAAGGGAATTCTCAGAGTCCAAGTAGTACTTTTTCATGAACGGCATCTTAGGCTTCCGACAATGGCAAGGAGAAACAAGAAGGAATTGTTTAGGAAACTACATGAAAGATTGGATCATCACCTGGTGGGATGACAGAGCAAGTTTCTGTCAAAGGCAGGGAAAATGACATTGGTTAAATCTGTGGCTCAAGCTATTCCGACTTATTCATTAAGTGTTTTTCGGCTCCTAAAAGGAGTGTTGAAGACATTTCAATCTAAAATTGCCAATTTTTGGTGGGGCAAAGGAGGAGGGAAGAAATGAATTCATTTCTGTACGTGGGAGAAGCTGTGTGTTAGCAAATGGGATGGTGGATTAGGTGTTCGTGATCTGGAAACTTTTAATCAAGCGCTGGTAGCTAAGACCTTCTGGAGGTTGATGAAAAATATATCCATATTCAGAAGTTAGTAGGTTGTTAAGAGTCAAGTACCACTCTTCAGAATGGATGAATGCTAGCTAGGTAGGGAAGAGGAGCTTCAATGATATGGAGGGGGTTAGTGTGGGGGGAAAGAATTCACGGAGCTGGGAATTCGCTGGAGGGTTAGAGATGGAGCTCTTATTAAGGTGAAGCATGACAAATAGATCCCACAGTCATTTTCATTCAATGTAATCTCTCCTATTTCAGTAGATAATCACACCACTGTTCAAGGTTTAATAGTGAATCGTGAGTGGAATGTGTCAATGAGGAGAAAGTGAGAAGCGTATTTATCAATTATGAGGCAGACAAAATTTTATCAATTGCTTTATCTAGGAATGGAGGTATGGATAAGCGGATTTGACATTATAATAAAAATGAAAACACTCAGTAAAGTCTTGTTATTAGGTCGGAATGTGGAGAAAAAGAGATGGACTGGTATAGAATTAGGTAGTGGTGGAATTGATGGTAGAAACTAGAAACTATCATTAGGATGTCCGGAGGATGAGAGTTCCAAATAAAATTAAAGTGTTGTTATGGAGAGCTACAAATAACTTTCTTCCTTGTTTAAGAGAGCTATGCGGGCGGAAGATTTGTATGGAAGCTAGATGTGGGATGGAGTCTGTTCTACATGTTTTTTTGGAACTGTCCATTTGCAAAACAAATCTGGAGGTGTACCTTTCTAACTAAAGTGTGTAAGGTGTGGAAAGAACATAGTTTCTTTGACCTCTTAGGTCATGTCCAATCAGTAGCTCAAGGAGAAGAGTTAGATTGGTTTGGTGTGGTGTGGTGGAAGCTATGGCATTGGAGAAGTGACAGGGTTCACAGTAAGAAGATTGGAGGGGTTGAAGAATGTTTGGAGGATGCAGGAAATTGGTGGTTGGTGTGGCGTGGGTGTAGGGAGGTAAAGCCGAAAAAAGAAATATAGAGAAGAGTAGTAATCTAGGCAACTAGGAGGGATGGAAAAGACCAGAGCACAAGTGTGATTAAATTGAATGTGGATGGTGGAATGGGTCAGAAGAAAAATTTATTTGGTACATGAGCTATATGTAGAGATGATCAAGGGCAGTGTGTGGACGTTTTGGCAACTCCAGGAGAGGATCCGTAAGTCCCTTTAGTTGTGAGCTATTGGCTCTGAGGAGTGGTCTCCATTTTTGCATCCAAGAAGGTCTTGTTCATGTTGAGGTGGAAACAGATCGTCAAGAAATAATATTGGTCATTAACAGTGCAGAAGAGGATCTAAGCATCAACGGAGCAGTTGTGGAGGAAATAAAAAAGCTAAGTACTCTTTTTCAGTCTTTTAGTTTGGACTCTGTCCCTAGAAGTTGTAAGAAAGTAGTGCATAATATTGTTAAGTTTGCTATTTCTAATTCGTTTTCAATCTATTGGTGGAGGACGGAACCAGAATCGTTTAGCCCTATTATTGCAACGGACTTATGTAGTCATGATTAGTATCAGAGTGTGGTACTTTTTCTTATTTTGTAAGGTTGAATGAGACCACATTATACTCCGGAGTGTAAGTTGTTTGCTTTGGAATGGAGAAATCTATTTAATAAAAAAACATTAATGAATTGGTAAGACCACTATTGAGTTAGTATTTGATCGAGTTTCATGAACTAGTAATCACTCGTCATATGTAAAGGGATCCGATAGCTCTTCTCAAACTTGCTACCCATAAAATAGTGAGAGTCAAGACTCGAAGACATTCCTAGTAGGGCTGCTTGATCAACTTTACGAAAATGAGTAGCCTATTCGCTCATTCATATCAATATTTTGGTTTTTGAAAGGTTATTGTTTTATTCTAGACCAACATATTTATCAT
Organism: Comarum palustre; assembly: GCA_951800085.1. Taxonomy (NCBI): domain Eukaryota; kingdom Viridiplantae; phylum Streptophyta; class Magnoliopsida; order Rosales; family Rosaceae; genus Comarum; species Comarum palustre. Next base: position 990,064 of record OX637588.1, on the reverse strand, counting down.
TATGTTCTTGACGTCTAAAAATAGAAAGACTACGACAAGCTTTGAGCTCAAGTTTCTACTGCCTTTATCCCATATTCAATCTATCATATTATATGAAGAGAGGAGGTTTGAACAATATAAGCAATATGAAAAGAATTTTGGCTTCTTGTTCACAACAAAGAAGTTAAAATCATTAGATGCTAAAGAGTTAAAAGACAAGATGTAATAACCTTGAACATAAGTTACAGAATGACCGCATTACAGACATTGAAGATGATGAATTATTTAATAAATTACAACGATTACAAAAAACATGTACAAGAAGATTATTACATGATACTAAATTTCGTAAAGAGAGCAAATTGTTATCCAACTACTTGTCTTGCATATAGAATTTTGTTGACAATTCCTATTACAATAGCATCAGCGGAAAAAAAAAACTTTTCAAAACTAAAAATATTGAAATCTTACTTACGATCAACCATGTCACAAGAAGATTAAATGTTTTGGCTTTGATTTCAATTGAAAAAGAATTTCTGGAAAAGCTTGATTATGAAAGTTTAATTGATGATTTTATTTCAAAGAATGCAAGAAGATCAATGTTCAGAAAGTAATATTGCACTAGTTGTTATTTTTTGTTTCTTTTGGTAAAGGGATGGTGATAGTTCAATTTATTATTGATGATTGGAAAAGCCTTGTACGATTTTATTGTTAGCAAACTTCTTGTTTGTTTAAGTATTATTTAGATAATTTTACAAGCATGGCCTAATGGTCATCTTTTGTTGCAAACGGAAGACTGTCTCAGTTCATTCGATTTGGTTTGTACAACTCAAAAAATTGAACCTTTAAGGAAGCATTTATGAGAAACGTATACAAGTTTACAGGTTCATTCAAACTTAAATACAACTTTTTTTTCTTGTTGGTTTGACCGATATTGAATTTGTAAGATGATATTATAATGTTCTTATATATATCTAACACACCCACACAGAAACGGGCCTCATTTAAATTTTTGTGAAGTGACTCTAAATTCTCAGGACGGACGCTGATCACATATGACATGCGCATGTGTATGTTTTCCCAAAGAAGGTGACAAGAAGGATCACAACTTTTCTCGAAGTCAGGATGTTACAAAGGGATGATGCCGTTTTCTAGATCCAGACATATCTGAAAGAGAGAAAAGAATGAAGATAGATAACTGTAGTTGGGCTTAGCAATCGGTCCGTGAGCCCATGGAGAGAAGAGAGTTGCATAATTTCCACCACTCCTGGCACTCCATTTTCATGTCCTAACAGCAACTTAATTTGATATGAATCTCAAAGAAAAAAGTGTCGGCTAGCTAACCTTAGTAAGCAGTAACCTAAACACGTACAACTGATCGACTCCCTCTCTCTGAGACGCAAGACCATGACCAATGAAGGTAACCATAACCCTACTTTGAACCGTCCGGCGAAGCGTGGAGGTGAAGAACACGCTGAGGACGACAAGAGCAACAACGTAATCCAGCCAAATAGACAAAGCACACAAAGGAAGAACTCGACGAGCACACTATTGGCACTGGGAACAGTAGATCGCTGGACAAGGAGCCCTCAGTGGTAGATGATGGCTCTCCTTTGGTGTGCTTTGATGAAAAATAGTTAGTTTTCTGTGAAATTAGTTTACTTAATCAGTTCTTTCCATAACCTGTCAAATGCACTTCTGTTGTAGTCATGTTTTTAAAAAATGAAATAGGGCAGTTGACAAGATGACAAATTTTGAGCTGACAAATGCTACTTTTACTTGGTATGATAGACCTCCTATGGAGCTCAATAGGTTCTTACAGCGGGATTATTTAGGGTTTCTAAATTATCGGTTTTCATAGTGAGAGGTTTGTCTAAGAAAAACTAAACGATGTCATTATGCTTGTTTGGTATGTTGTCATGATTTGTTTTTTAGAATGGTTTTGGCCTAGTTCTCATTTCTCACATCTTGTAATTTCTTTTTATTTTTAATAAAAAAATCTGATAAGAGGCGGATGGTGGGTTCCGGGTTGTAGCGGTTTCTTTTAGGATAGAGTGAGTGTTCTGATGAGCTAATATCACCTAATCCTTACAAGAGAAGATTAAAAAATAGTTTACTGAAGCAGTTCTAGGTATTGTTGTGGTGAAAATATGAATGAACTTTCCGAACGTCCAAGAAAGAATTGATTGGGTCTGTCATGTCCGAAGCAACTGCTTAACCTTAGAGTGCAAATTAGGCTGCTCAACCTTATCTAGTTATCCATATCAAATTAACGTTGTGATGACAAGAGGATTAGGATAAGCAAGATATTAATTACATGTTAAGACTTAAGAGATCCACTAGCTGGCTTAATAACATCTGCGGATCATAGGATTTTGGAACTGACAGAGTCAACTTTATGTTTATCGAGAGTAGTCACTATATGTGATATCAAAGTTTTCTAGTGATTAACAAGTCAAGTTTTGGATGAAAAGGTTAACCAGTTGAGTATGGTTAACATGAATACATGATACTATTGCTCTGATAGAGCAGATTTGAAAATTCAGAACCTAACAATGTGATTTGGTAGTCCTGCTTGATCCATTACAGGATTTTTTTCAGTACATGAGGCAGGGAATATAAGTAGATCGACCTCCAGTTTTCAAGTGAATCAATAATTTGATTAGAGAAAGGTTGGGTTAGATTAGGATCTGACACGAAATTGTCGACTATGTGTCTACCCACCAAATACCAATCTTAGCTGCTGACACCAATATTCTAACCATAACAATGCTGCTCATTACATACTTACAGTCCCGCTCAGACGTGGTAGCCGTTTGCAAGACGGAACAGAACGATCGAACGACAGCCGTCTGATCTTTAATGAATTGATCAATGAATTGATCCAACGGACAAAACGGACATGATCAATTCATTAAAGATCAGACGGCTACAGTTCAATCATCTCGTTCCGTCCCGCAAACAACTTCCGCATCTGAAAAGTCCAGACAAACTTTAGACACTTTTTTTCTTTCTCTACAAGGAATCAAGGATATATACTAACAAAATAGCATGGTGAATCGGATAATGGTGAGTAAGATGAATAGAGACAATTGGGAAACACAAAACCTAAAAGGCAGCTAAGTTGATTAGCTCCACGTCCTGGACAACCGGCCCATACGTAGGTTTCGCTTTCATGGTCGACCTTATCTTCTTCATAGAGCCAAAGTCAGTTTCTTGGCTAATGCAGCAATCCCATGAATGCGATACAGTTGAAAAAGAGCTGCCATCCTTTTAGCACAACTTGCTAGTCTCTGATACTGACTGGGAATATTTCCCCCATTTTTGAAAATTATCAGATTGATTGGTACCCAACAATTAGGAAGCTCGAATCTGCTTTTGAGAAAAAATATCTAAAGTAATCGAGCTGGTGATGAGGAGGGGTCCTGGTGAAGAAGATATTATAGTTTGATCAACAGTGGAGAAAGTAAATTCCGATCAGGTGCTCCGATTCTTGGTTCACATGCTTTAACCTCAGGTGCCCGGCATCAACAGAAAAAGGTCGACGGTGACCGGAATCTTATTTATTCTACTTTTAATTCCATTTAATTTGGTTAATTTAGATTCATTCTGATTCACTCCAATGAAGGTCAAACCAATTCTGCAGTTCTTGGCTTCTATTTCAGAACACAGACCTGCACAAGATGAAAATAATAAAATCAGATAAACGGAAATAGAATACAGCAGCTGGGAAAAATAACCATTCACCTCAATAAATCAGGAAAATGGTAACGGAGACGAACTTAATGGACGGACGGTACGGCGAATAGTAACAGAGCCGACACAAATTCCTGTAACGACGTGACGGAAAATAGAATTGGGTGTATGCGAACCCAGATTGAACAAGTGTCGTCAATTGCAACGAATGGATTTTGGATCTGGATTTAACTGGGGACCAAATTAAGATGCTTAAGTGGAAGTTAATCGAGTCCCGGAAATCTAAGCTAAGCTTGGAGACGCCAAACAATGGCGCGCCAAAAAGATACATATAATTTTCGTATTTCTATATATACAGAAAGGGCCTAGGTTTCTTCAATACATCTAGTCCTCTATAGCAGTCACCGGAGGACACAAAAACCAAGTCCGTTCCGAATCACATACCATACCATCAGATCGATTCACCGGAAAATCAGGATCTGAGCGGTGAAGTTTTGCTCAAAATTGTTTACCGATCGGAATTACTCGCGGCAGTTTGACATGGAGGAGAGCCGGCTGGGCCGGGGGCGGAAGTCGGCTCGGCGGCGCTGGCTGTGGGAGGAGGGACGGATGAGAGCGGACAAGGCCCGTTTCACGATCTCGCCTTCGACGCCGCCGATTCTGACGAGCGAGTTCGTCATCGCCGATCTGCGCGCGTTGAGGCGGTTCTGCGAGTACGGCGCGGCGGAGACGGGGGAGCTCGTCGACGTGTTCTTGTGTAGGCTGCACCGGAACGAGCCCGGGTGAGAAGTAGGGGAGCACATACAGGTCCGCTTGGTGGTGTTGAGCTGCTTCTTCATGGCGCTGCGGTGGTGGCTGCCGGAGGATGAGATGGAGCGGCTGGGGGAAGTAGGGCGGTCGTGGAGGGAGAATCGGACTGACTGGGCGGAAGGGGAAGGCCTGGCGAGGCTCACACGCGGGGGAGAGGCGGCGCGTGTGAAGAAACCTCCGGCGGTGCGGGAGGAGAAGCTGGATGTGGAGGAGGCGAAGCCGGTGGAGTGGGAGGTGGAGAATCTTCCGGAGAGTGAGGGTGAGGCGGTGGACCGGAGGACCGGTCCGGTTGCTGACGACTTTCTAGAAGCTGTTGCTGCCATTTATCAGTTGAAGAGAGAGAGAGTGAAGGGAGTTTCTAGAGAGAGAAAATGAGAGGTTTTGTTGATTTTGATTATGCTGCGTTTTGCTAACCAAATTGGCAAACCTAGCTTCACTCGAGCTATGTATTTATAGTGAAGGGGGACGAGAACTAGGTGAAAAATATCGCGAGAATTATTCACATACGGTATTTGCTTAATGGGATTGCATTCCTGCCCTCCCTAATTTACTTATTTGATTTATAGAATCTTCTGGTGGTCTTATTTCCTTGTTTATTAATCAATTGAATTGTACAGCAGTAAATTATAATTAATATTTTTTACAATTATACAGTAATCATTTTCATATCATTTTACAGATTTAGTGAATTCTTAAGGATCTTGACCATGATTCAATGACTTCTGTACTTATCTGAAGGAGTTACATAATCAAATCACCTCATTAGTTATATGTGTTTAAAATCGTCTTCTGAACTTCAATGTTAGACAATTCTGGACATCTTAATCATGATCAATGATGTGCTTTAAATTTTGAAATATTGTGCAATTAAATCTTCTTCTAAATGTTTTTTAAATACTTTTTTATTAATAACTCACATACTGTATATATGTCTGTGAGGTTTGAACTATGACCTCATAATTGTCAGTTAAACACCATAACCAACCAAGTCACTGCTCACCGACTAAATCTTCTTCTGAATGTGAATATTAGAAGATTTATATGCTAATGAGATCACATATTTGGGATGCTTGAATCTTCAAATAAATTGAATTTGGTAGCATACATAGTAGTTAAAAGTAAAACGAAAATTAAAAGAAATGTTTAAGGATGCATGTGATTGTTCTATGGCCACAATCATTGTGGAACCACCCATTTTAGATTCAATTAATCAAGAATATTATAAGGGGGATGATTTCTTCCCTCTTAATCAAAGTCAAAGCACCTACCTAATTAGAGACTCTTCTTCCGAATACACACTAACCATTTAACTACAAGAATTTAAATCACAATCCCTTGATTGCAAATATGGAATAGTTTGGGGACTGAACCGTAAAGCAGAGCAATTCGGTTAAAGGGTTAGTTAAGGTGAAACTGGGGGAGAGATCCAACGGTTTTTGAAAAACAAGCAAATGGACAGAGCACGCAGAATAGACGGCACGCTTTTTCGTGCTGGGGAGAGATTTAATTTGAAAAAAAAAGAGGTGGAAGGGAACCTCCACGTATCACTCTGTCTAATCACTTCGCCCATTTGTTTTTCAGCCCATTTGTTTTTCAGCCCACCGTTTTTTTGTTTCCTTTGAGCCGTTTTTGATTCACAATGCCTAAATTAATTTGTATTTCGAAAAAATACCTAATTAATTTTCAATAATTCATCAAGTAGTGCATGAAAACACTAGGCGGTTGTGACTTCGTTTTTAATTTACAAAGAATAATGTGTTTTGTTGTTCTTGAGTACTCGAAAGACCTGTTAACGACAGTACAATATGTAAGTGTATAAAAAATGATATTTATGCAATTTTAATTGTATAATAATGAATTACAAAATAAGGCTTTTAAACATAAAAAATTTTTATATGCAAGGTCGTGTATGTATAACAATTCATATGTTTGACCACATATGTATCAATATTATATCTTCTGATCTTAACCGTTCACATGTATCGTATACATACATGCTTGTGTATTGAAGATACTCCCCTTAAACATACGTCAAAAAAAATTTAGCATAAATACAAGTCATTACTTTCACATAAATTGCATAACCTTATATCATTTATTGATGACCGAGCTAAACCGCAAAAGATTGAACTTAGACCAACACATATTTCGTTGGATCACAATCACAAATGCAATAAGCATCCGCATCCTTCCAAAAACTGAAACCGAAAATCCCCATTATTACTACTGACGACTGATTTACTACTTAATAAAAATCAATTTTCTTTTGCAGTTACTGCAAAAAATGATTATTATTTTAAAAAGAAAAATATGTTTTATCTCGAGCACACAGTAAAATTATATTAATGACTTGAGTGCGTGTTTCAGATCTAGGGAGCCGAGAATCTCTGAGATAATATGATTGGCCGTCGGTATTTTCCGAGGACCGGGAATCAATTTGTGGGACCCCTTGTTCTAATATGTTGATGTGGCGCGCTTCCATTGAGTTGGGGAGACACGTGGTACTTCACAAGCAGTGTGTCATTCCGCATTACAAACTACGTGTCGTCCACCAAAACGGCCAGACGGGTTGCATCTAGACCTAAAACCATTAGCCTGGTTTTAGCTATAAAAGTAATAAAACCATTAATTTAATCTATCTTAAGAGATTCTCAATCGGATTAAGAAACCTGGACACAGTGGGACACGTAGCTAGGTCATTTTGGCAGCAAGGTGGGCGGTGGGCCAGAGAGAGAGCCCAATCCAGAAGGGGAGGATTGACGAAGTCGTAGTAGAGGTCAAACAAATGGAACCATTTTGGCACAAAGTTGAAATCAAAGGGCGGGAGAGAGTGGGGACAAAGACAGACGGTTTTGCCACGCTTTTGTATTTTGGAGCCATTTTCCAACTATTTTGTATTCCTTTTCCATTGTGTGATGGACTTAAATATAATGTGTTCGCTAAATTGTTTTTTTAAAGTTCGACGGTAGTTCATACAAAATTTAATTGATCGGATAGAAGAAACTCTGATATGCTCACTTCTAATAATTTCATAGTCAATCGATGTAGTTCTTTTCTCCCTACAATCTCATGTGTGTTTTTAATGCGAATCAGGTATCAAGAAGAGGTATTTAACAGTCACTCAACAAACACCAGAAATAATAAGTAGCAAACTTAAAGAATATGACATATTCATATCACAATAAACTGATTTATTATATAAAACATAAGATACCTCACAACTATTACAATGCCCATATTTATATGGGTTACACTATTTAGAGAGCAAGTATGGTTTAACTAGAAAATAGAAACTAATTAAACATATAACATAATAATTATAAAATAATTCTCTAAACTATCTCAATAACAAAATATCAAAGATTACAAATATATAGTTAAATATTACTTCATATAATCGTGCATTAGTTTTTATGTTATATTTATTGTCACTTCTGCCTTTTCTTTCAAATACATAAGTACCATATTGATGCTATCTTTTATTGACTTTTTTCTTTAGGTGTCTGGAGCTTTTTCTTTTTATTCAAACGACATGATCAACTGGCTTTCTTGGTCGCAAAGGTGATAGAAGCTAGCACCAAACATGAAACATTTCCATTCCATACTTAACCTTTTCGCATTTCATAATTTGTTACTAATTAAAATCTTCATTTATTGTAATACTAAACCCATGATGAGTATATGAAAGAAAGTGTTGAGATCACATCAGGAATGAGACTTTACATATGAGTTTATAAGGGTTTGGGCTACTCTCTTCATTGTCAATTAGTTTTGGAGTTGAATCCCGGACTACTTTATCATGGTATTAGAGTGGGTTACCCACGTTCACGTGTGTTAGCGTTAACGGCCACACGCACTCCACGTCATCCCTAATGTTGTCCACGTGTCAGACTTGAAGGGTCGCCACATGTGCGGAGACGTATTGAGACATCTATCCCACATCGGGAATATGAGATCTTGCATGTGAGTTTATAAGGGTTTGGGTTACTCTCTCCATTGCCAATTGGTTTTAGAGTTGAACCCCAGACTACTTTATCACGTGGACAACAACTTGGGTGGTCGTGGAGTTTATGTGGCCTTTAGGCTTCACACGTGCAAGTAGGTAACCCGCTCTGATACCAGTGCAATAGGTATTCCTGACTCCTCTACAATTCGCCTTAATAATTTTAAAGCGGGTCGTTCGGTTCGAAATCGTGATTTAGACGCAAGGCTTATTGATGTGGATCCAAAACAAGAAACAAACGACGACTCTTGTGATGAAGAAATGCATAGATTGCCAGAAATTAATTCTGACACCTAAGAAGACTCATCGGATGATTCTGAATACGAGGCTTCTTAGTTTGAATTTGTAATACAAATTGATGTGTGTTTTATATGCTACAAGTTGTTGAATTCATAATTTAGTTTAATTTTGGAGATATATGAACAGAAAATTGGTATAGTTACATTAAACAACTTGTTTTTTATCTATTTTTCATTTTTAGCCTACGAAATACGTACATCATATTTCGTCGGCTAACACTATCTTGATCGATGAAATATGATGTATTTCGTCGGCTAACACTATCTCGACCGACGAATACCCTAATTTTTCGTCGGCTAAAACTATATTGGTCGACGAAAAATTAAGGTATTTTTCGGCTAAATTTAAATAAATAAAATAATAATTTATACCACTGGTTACGTCCCATCGACTTGAAACTATTTGTAGTTGAAGGTTCGGACAGAATACGTAATTTAGACTGTCAAATTACCATTTCTTTGCGTTTAGGGGTTTGACTCACGGGATTGACCGTCCCGATCGAGTCCTTAAGTTTGTTGGATCAAGCTGAAAATTTACCCACACATATGTTTCAACATAACGATGATATCTAACGGTCGAATTTTCGTTTCACAAGATTGATCGTCACAATCAAAATATGCCTATTAATGTTGTATAACTAATTTACCAAATGTTAAGTAAATGTTTCGTTTCAAAAACAAACTATACGTAGAAGCTTCAAACGAAAAAAAGTCGTGAAATAAGATATGACCGGAATGATGAAATATGTCTACGATTGAAAATCACGTAATTCCGATAAGTTTCAGTGCCAATAGTTGCGATCAATGTATTTTTTCATTTTTTCTCCCTAGAGGTAGCCCAATCTCTGATGGTTATTTTTCTTGTAATTTTTATACCACTAGTTGCGTCTCATCGATTTGAAACTATTTGTAGTTGAAGGTTCGGGCAGAATACGTAATTTAGACGGTCAAATTACCGTTTCTTTGCGTTTTGAGGTTTGACTCACGGGATTGACCTTCCGGATCATGTCCTTAACTTTGTCGGATCAAGCTGAAAATTTACCCACACACATGTTTCAACATAATGATGATATCTGATGGTCGGATTTTAGTTTCACAAGATTAAACATATAAATTGGACATAAATTTAATAAATTAGTATAAAAAGTACTATAGCCGACGAAATATTAATAAATTCGTCGGCTATAGTATTGTAACTAACTAACGAATTTTTTTTAATTAGTCGGCTAAAGTGGAACTATACCCGACGAATTTTTTATCTCGTCGGCTATATATGTAAACCCAGCAACAATCCCTAGCATTTTCTCCTCTTTCCTCTCGGCATGCACTTCATCTTCTCTCTCTCCTCTCGGCCTCCACTCCATTTTTTTATCTCCTCTCGGCCTCCACTCCGCTCCTCCGCCTCTCACAGCCACTGTCCTCTCCCAAGCAATTAAGGTATGCGATTTGATGTATTTATTGAATTATATAATTATTTTCAATTATTGATGTATATATTGAATTATATGAAATTTTGGTTAATTTGGAATATTTGTTATTGAAATTGTGAATATTTAATAAATGTTGTTAATTTTTGATAATTTGGTACATTTTTGTATTAAAATAGTAATTGTTATTAATTGTACAAATTAAAAATTCAAATTATCTAATAAACAGGATGATAGACGTGTTTAGTAAATTTAAGCGTTCAAAGGGCCAAAGGTCTGAATCGTCTGAGGGAACGTTTAGCAACCCTCAAGCGTCGTTTCAGGGCCCCATGATTGCCCGACGTGCGTCCCTTCTCGAGCCGACGCAGAGACAGCCAGGCGCCACTCATTCCTCCAGACAGCCCGACGCCCCTCGCTCCTTGAGGCAGCCGAGCGTCCCTCACTCCTCAAGGCAGTTGTGGCCTCCGACTCAGGCGGAGGTGTCTGCACCACGTATGCCTGAGATACACAGGGCACCGACTCCGGGCCCTACTGTTTCAAAGGGTGGGTCATCTGGGTACAGATGCCGCCGTCTCTTCTCTTCCTTCCGCGGTTGATACCGGCATTACCGGCAGTCGATGACTCAGGGACGCCGATTTATCCAGTGCCCTCGCAGGTGACCCCATCAGCGGCGTACCAGTTCGTGCCTTTTGGTACTGATCTTATTTCGGCGAGGGTATCATCATCGGCGACAGAGTCGAAATCCGTCGAGTCCGCCCCAACGCCATCAGGTAATGAAATATAAATAATTTGTTTTCTTATAATGTCATAATAAGAAAAATTTATTAATAATCAATTTGTGATAGACACTGTCAGAGCCAATCCGACAAGGAAGAAGAGAGGCCCCGTCATAGGGAAGGCTCTCGAGAAGATCGTGAGTACCTCAAGAAGGATCGTCATTGATACTGACGGGGATGACAACGTAGTATCAGACGGGAAGACGAAGATGTACTCCGGCCACGTGGGAGCGCTCATTAGGGATAAAGTCCCTATGTTGTGGTCAGACTGGGGTGAGGTCCCACATGAGGTTAAGGACATGGTCCACAACGCAATGTCGGTAAGTTTAAAAAATTCACAATTAATATTATGTATTATATTGTTGATTTATGAAAAACTAAACTAATAAATGTTTTAATGCATGTGTGGTTTGTCGTTCCCCAGCACCTGAGGAACACTTGGGCGGACGTTGTTCATAGGGAATGTACGTTGGAAAGTTAATGAAAAAACAAAATTATATGTGTAATTAATAATATTTATAATTTTTGTGTGGTATTTATAGGTACAAAGAGTGGAAGAACGAGTTGCGGATCCACTAGACTACGCACGTTCTGGTACCCCCTTGAGTTCCAGTTCAGGGAGTACGAGTGAGGTTGACTTCTGATATCAGAATTCAACAACCCTTATAAACAGGTAATTAAAAAAATAATTTCTTATATTGTTATTAATTAGTACGTTTAATATATTTTACTAATTTTTTATTTTTTCCTTTGTAGGTCGTTTTCCGGGCGAACGCTCAGAACCGGCAATGCAACACAGTGAACCATCATGCCGGTTCTAGACCGTTCACATCATTGATGGACGAGGTGACCAGAGAACATCCAGAAGTCAACCGGTACGTCTATACGTACAAGAAGACATATCTTGATGCCCAAGAGGATATTGTAAATCGTTTTACGTTTTTAAAATTTTTAAATTATATATATATATATTTTAAAATGTTAATTAATTATTTTTTCCTATCTAATTAGACGAAGGTGAGGCAGGCTAGTGACGAGGTGATGACTGCTATAGTGAGGGAGGTATGACCGGACACGCAGGAGGAAGACATGTCTAGCATCGACACTTCAGATCTCATGGTTGGGGCGAGGATTATGGGCACAACATTCTCACCGCAAGGAAATAACTTCTACTGCCTGGGTCTAGGAAAGAAGGGCGAGGGGGTACTGAAGACCACTCCCGGATTTCAAAAAAAGGGAGCCTCGACCAGCAACAGAACGACTCAGCTAGAGTCGAAAGTTCAGATGCTACGGGAACACCAAACAGCTTTACAAAAGTATAATGCGACAGTATATGCAACCCAACACGCACAGCAGCAGCAAATGTTCCAGTACTTGTAAGAATTTTCAGCTGCCTAGCTTCAGGGACTTCCAGCTCCGCCTATGCCTACACCTATTCCCCTACCTCAGCCTCCGCAACCTCAACAGCAACCTCCCCTGGCACAGATATAGATTTAGATGATATAGATTTTATATAATTTTATGGGTTTTTGAACAATTATTAAATAATTTAATGAAAAACGTTGAGACCACTTTTGATGGTGTTATTGTTTGTGTAATTTGTAGCTTGCTTGGATGATAATTTAGAAATTTTGTGTTTTTTAGTATAAAAAGTACTATAGCCGACGAAATTTATCATAATTCGTCGGCTGTAGTATTTTTTTTTTTTTTTTCAAGGTTTAGCCGACGACATATGACTTCTTTTTGTCGGATATAGTAGTATTTAGACGACGAAATTTACTGTAATTCGTTGGCTATATATATATATTTTTTTTCAATATTAAGCTGACGAATTATAGTATATTTCGTCGGCTATAGTTATTTTTTAATTTTTTTTTTATAAAATACTTTGGCCGACGAAATATTTATATTTTGTCGGCCAAAGTCACACCTAACAGGTCGACGAATATATATTTCGTCGGCTTTAGTCTTACTTTAGCCGACGAAAAATAGAAAAATAAGTCGTCGGCTAAGTGTTAAACTATAGCCGAAGACCACTTTTAATTCTTCGGGTAAAGTCATAGCCGACGAGTCTTTGCCGACGACATCTTAGCCGACGAAGTTGGCTAACAGGCCGACAAAATTTCTTCGTCGGCTAAAGTGTTGATCCTGGTAATGGTACCGTAGTGGTGGCGGAGGTAGAAGAAGAAGAAGAAGGAAGAAGAAGAAAAAGAAGGTGGAGGCGGAGGCGGTGGTAGTATCGTAGTGGTGGTGGAGGCGGTGGTTGTGGTGATTGAGAAAGAAGAAGAAATTTTTTTCTAGAACAAAAAAAAAATTTCGGCCGGAAATCTGTCGGAATTTTTTTTTTGAAAAAAATTTAAAGCTTAAGCGACGGAAGCATTGTGTCGCCTAAGGCATTTTATCGTCGCATAAGTACATGGTTTAAATGACGAAATGATGAATTTCCGTCGCTATTAAAAAATACGACGGCGCTTAGGCGACAGACTTTCCGTCTTGTTTTCTACTAGTGATACCCCAATCGATGTTTAGATTCTCAAATGGGGTAGTTGACGTTGTTGCACGTATCTTTACCTCGATCATATGTTCTGAATATTGGTATACAAATTAAGACGAGAAATATCAACGGTGGTGTTGTAGCTTCGAAGCTTTACTCATTTCAAATAGTTCGTTCGATCCACCTCTCACATTGATGGTGTTGCCCATAGAAATTAGAAAGCATGAGATCCTTAATTAATCGATCATCACTTCTGCAACGTATCCAGTTATATATAGTGCCCTTTGATTCATTACTCATTGCTTAAGTAATTTGATTATTTGAGATCGAATTGATTTGCTTAGAAACTTAATATGCACGTCCTGTAGCTTCAAGCAAATTCAGTAGTGTGTATATATATATATATATATATATATCTTGATTAGCTGGGTTGGCAGCTCATCCAACTCCATCCTAGGATCACTTTCAGAAACAGAAAAGAAATATCGATCATTGTACGTTTACGGTAGTGGTAGCAGCAGTAGTGGTTCTTTGTCGTTTAAAGATGAATTTATTTTGGTGGTATGGATGATCAACTAGAATTATTGAGAAAGAGACATTACGTCGAAGTTTTTGCATCATGCACGTTACTACTTGTTACAACTTGGATTAGGTTTCTGAATGCTGTAATTCTAGCTAATACGTATTGATACAATTGATATCTAGGGTTATTATAAAATTCATTTTTTAATAATTATTAAATTCATGACAATTCAAGTAGTAATTAATTTACGAGCACTTTCTTAAAACACACAAACTCAAAAGTTAATTACTTCTTCCTACTCTCTCGAACGCTAAACTAATATATTTAGTAGTTGCTTCTACCCGAAACACACTGCTGTTTGCTGCGCCCGCAGCTTTCTGGTTGCTCGCTGCAGGTTCCAATCTTAGGTCGAAAACTTTTGTCAAGTTTAGGGTTTCTTTTGGTTTCTATTTACGAGTTGAATTAGATTGAGTACAAGTCAAGTAACCAAGAAGCATCCCGTATACGTCGAACTGGCAATAGCCATCAAGCTTGGCCGCAATAGATAGATGTGAATCTTCTTATTTCTGCTTAATGTCATCAAGCTTTAATACTTAATAATTAGCTCGTCATTAGTCGAATAGGAATATATGAGAAGAGTAGTCGACGGCCAAGTTGTTTGATCATCTTTGGTCAACCATTTCAAGCTTTACCTGGCCAAGTCTCTCTCCATCACCTTAATAATTTCAATTTCATCGTATAATTTTCTTCCTTCCCAAGTCAATCTTGTCCCTGCTGGTGTGACAAGTATCATCTTGCATATAATACCCAATTAAGCAGTACACTCTAGAATTAGGATCCTAAACGCGTATAACTAAATTACAACAGGACTACTCCATTAATTACAATATTATTGTTCTTTTATAACCAGATAACCATGCCATTAACTTCACGATATGAGATATTAATCATGTCGATCAGTTGATCAAACAATGCAACTCTTCCGTGTCCGGAGTTTGATACATCGATCCTTATACATCGCTTATAAAATATAAGCTAATTGACAAAGCTTCGAAAACCGTCACGTGTATGGTTTCTGAAAAGTTACATTACAATATATGGTAACTAATCCACACTTGATTACAAGTTTAATGTTAAAAATTGTGGATAATTAGTAACTAGTGAAGAGCAACTTCAACAACGCTAGTCATTTGTAAGTCAAATGTAACTTAAAATAGCTAAAATGTTATTTTGGCTAGCCCGTTTAAAAATATGCACACATCAGTGCTCTCTATTTTAGATAACATTACATCAATATTATTCCTTAAATAAATATTAAATAATT
Source organism: Comarum palustre (assembly GCA_951800085.1). Lineage (NCBI taxonomy): Eukaryota > Viridiplantae > Streptophyta > Magnoliopsida > Rosales > Rosaceae > Comarum > Comarum palustre. Next base: position 974,733 of record OX637588.1, on the reverse strand, counting down.
TAAATGTATTTAATAATCAACTAAACTATTTTAAAATCAACTAAACTATTTTAAAATGAATGTATTAAATTATAGCTAGCCTTACTTGAGTCATCTCAGTAGCTAAATATAGCTAGCGAGATAGCTGAAAGTTAAAATATTTTAAATTAGGCTAGTCTGTTAGAGCTCTGAAAACATTAAAAAAAACTAAACACGCTCTCTACAATAGCTAAAAGCTAAAATAAAGAGTGATAACGTTACTCTAACAAGTGATTTCGTGGAAGTCACTGCAAAGCAATACCAAAATAGAGAGAGAGGTTTCTCTGCACCTTGCTATTGTCTATTCCATTGCTATCAAGTTTGAACTTGGATGATTGGAGATAGCAAATAGAAATTGTCCTCCCAAATGGTGGGAGTCGCTAGCTAGCTGGACATGAATTTTATGGTCCATTATATTTATGCCAAGTGCTGCAGACCAATGCCGCAAAGAATGCTTCTTCTTGTTCTTGTTTCTGAACTTTCCCAGGTCAAGGGTCAAAACTCCCAAGCACAAGCAGTGTGGGTTTGAATCCTTGGTTTGATTTTGACCTAGTTTGCTTCTAGTTAATTTCTTTGAGTGGAGGACCAGTCACCAAGTCCATGGCTAGCTACTATTCTTATTGTGTGCCTTTGTTGAAGGGATCCCCAATATCATCAATTAAGGTCTTAATTTTTTCCTAAAACCCCTACTGACCAACCAAATGTGTGTGCTTGTGTGTACGTCTTATATATTGGTGTCAAATTTTGTAGTAAATAAACAATTTCTCTAAAAGACTTATCACTCTAACAAAACTATATAGATAGTTTTTCTGTTTGGTTTCTTTAAACAGTTTCATTTCTTGTTTTTTTCCTTCCTAGCTTTTTGTGGTTACTATATATTTTACTTGTAATCTCACGGCGCCAGATTCTGTTACTAAGAGAATCCTTGTAAGTTTTTTTTTCTCCGCTTATTGATATACTTAAAGTCAGCGGGTAACACCGCTTGACCTAGGGTCACATTGAAAGCATCAAAGACCGACACGTATGGATCCAGGAGTCCCACAAACGACTTGCGCACATGACAAGACACCGAGGTTTGACAACCACCGATTGTCGCAGCATAGGTCGCCAGAGACTCGGTAATTATGCCAACCGCGTGACGGGGTACACGAGAAAGTCGTCATCCGTCCCGTCCGTCTCCCGAATGGGATGGGGGACAACGACGTGTGACTCTCAAACACTTGCCCTCGGCCTAACGGCTTCAGGTGCAACTTGCGTTCAAAAACTCGATGGTGAAAGAAATAGGTATATTTAGGTAAATGCAAGATAGTAATTTTATTGTGAAAATTTGAAATGAGCAGTAAAAACTCTTGTTGTATCTAATGTGTATTTTTTTTCACTACTAGGACAAAACTTCGTCGAAAAAATGTCATCGGTTACAGTTTTAGCCGACGAAATCGTCGGCTATAGTCGACGAAAACTTCATCATGAAAACCTCAAACAATTGGTCAAAAGTGTTTGACCACGGAACGTTTAGCCAACGAAACCTACTATAAACCTCAAACAAAATAGCTGAAAAAAAGAAAGAAAAAGAATTTTTTTTTTTATTTTTAAATTCCATCCTACCGGATTCGAACCAGTGATATCTGATGGTTTTACCAAGTACAGCCCTCCGCTCAACCAACTGAGCTAAAGGGTTGTTGGTACTGTGGGCTGTAAATCTAATAAATAACTTGGTCATCACCATTGCTTTCAGACTAAATTAAACATATACTGATCGAGTCTGCATGATCATCCAAAATCTATTGCTAAATGCTGTCATAGTGTTTCATTGTTAAAATACAAGTATATAATTATACAGTGTATAACTCAACATAGAGTCCGGTATTTCGAATTCAGGGACTGTATTACTCTAATAAGGTTGATACTACATTTTTTCTATTATCTGTGGCTGCAAGGCTAGGGATGGATCAGTTTTGCCATTATTATATATGATTATATGTCATTTGAAGGGATGGTGATGACAGGTGCATAACAACTCTAGCTTCCATTGTTGCTTGTTCTACTCAAATACAATAATATGATCCATATTAGCATATACATAATGATGATCATATCAGAACAGTACTAAAGTAACGTATAGTTAATTGATCTCTAATTCCGTATACTTCATACTCCATATATACACAACAATACTATTCTACATACATGTGTCTGTTACATGCTCACACCAGAATACTATGGATCTATTAACCTAGTTGCACTCAAAGATAATGATATTGAGATGAATAAATTTTCTAACTTATTATTCATCTCATTATGGAGGTTTATATATGAGTTTACAAGCAATATAAATGGTAACTATTAACTATAAAATAACGAAAATTAAGCTGTGACATAACTATAATATATTTACATTCATATCCTGACTTACGCTAACACTTCCTCTCAAGTTGGCGCATATACATCAACCATGCCCAACTTATCTAATGAGTCATCGAGTGCTTTCTTAGAAACCACTTTAGTGAGTATATCTGCAAGCTGCTCTTCAGTCAGAACAAAGAGAAAACTAATAATTTTGGCGTCTAGCTTTTCCTTTATGAAGTGTCGATCAACCTCCACGTGCTTAGTACAATCATGTTGAACTGGATTTTGTGATATATCAATTGCTTCTTTGTTGTCACAATACAACTGCATAGCCTTTTTAGGATGAACACCCAAATCACGTAACAAATTCCTTAGCCACAACAATTCACACACTCAATGAGCCATACCTCTGTACTCAGCTTCAACACTGGATCATGCTATAACATTCTGTTTCTTACTTTTCCATGTAACCAAATTACCCCCCACAAATGTGAAGTAACCTGATGTCGACCTTCTGTCTGTAATGTTTCCAGCCCAATCTGCATATGTGAAGCCACAAACATCGAGAATATTGTTGTGTTTGAAAAACATTACTTCTCTTCCTGGAGCTGACTTCAAGTACCTTAAAATTATCACAACAGCATTCATGTGACTCTCGCTCGGGTTATGCATGAACTGACTCACAATGGTCACTGCATATGCAATATCTGGTCTAGTATGGGTTAAGTAAATCAAGCGCTCAACTAACCTCTGATAGCGAGCTCGATCAGTAGGTACCTAGTCTAGATATTCAGCTAGACGATAGTTCTGCTTAATAGGTGTGCAATCCAACATACCAGTCTCCGTCAATAGATCCAGGATATACTTCCTCTGGCACAAGTAGATCACTTCTCTCCTCTTTGCTACCTCAATGCCTAATAAGTACTTAAGATCATCTAAGTTTTTCATCTCAAACTCTGAGGCCAACTGCTGCTGCAACCTCTCAATTTCAATTGTATCATTTCCAGTGATTATCATATCATCGACATAAATAATCAAGGCTGTTAACTTCCCACCTTGATGTTTGAGAAACAAGGTATGATCTAAATTACTTTGTTTGTAACCAATCTTACGCATGAATTGTGAAAAACGCCCAAACCACGCACGAGGTGACTGTTTGAGACCGTACAAAGATTTTCACAATTTGCACACAAATTCACCTGGAGAACCAGCTACATAGCCAGGTGAAAGACTCATGTACAACTCTTCGACTAACTCTCCATGCAGAAAAACGTTCTTGACATCAAACTGTCGGAGCGGCCAGTTTAAGCTAGCAGCAAAGGAAAGTAGAACCCGAATAGTATTCATTTTGGCAACAGGAGCAAATGTCTCATCATAGTCTATTCCATACATCTGAGTGAATCCCTTTGCAACAAGACGCGCTTTATATCGATTTACTGACCCATCCGCATTGTGTTTGACAGTGAACACCCAACGACAGCCTACAACTTTCTTGCCTTGTGGTGAATGCACAAGTTGCCATGTATCATTCTTCTGCAACGCATCCATCTCTTCCTCCATTGCCTTCCTCCATTTTGGATCCTCCAACGCATCATGCACTTTGTTAGGTACTGATACAACAGATATATGATTCACAAACGACTCATACGACTTAGACAATCTACTTGTCGACTTGTAATTGGCTACTGGGTACTTTGATTTTGCATGAACAGTTGGTTCATACCTTTTTGCTGGTTGACCCCTAGTAGACCTATTTGGTAACACATATTGTCTAACACTAGACTCACCATTGCTTGTACCAATGGGTTGTGAACACACCTGAGATGAGATATCTTCTGTATCAGAGAGTTGTGGGTTGGGGATAGAAGTAATAGCAGAAGGGATAGTTGTGTCTTCAGCTCCATCTTCAGGCATTAGAATTGGTGATTCAGGTTCTGGGTGAGCCTCTACATCTGGATTATGGGAAACAACGATCTTCATTGGAGCTACAGAGGTGTCTAAGCTTTCTCCTTGTTTTTTCAATTCCTCCCCCTCACCATGATACATATCTTCAAAATAGGAACTCTCCCCCTGAAGAGATGTATCGGAGGAGAAAAAATAGCTCATATCCTCAAAGAAGGTAACATCCATGGTGACATAGTACTTTCTGGTAGGTGGATGATAACACTTGTACCCTTTTCTGATATCCCCCATAGCCAACAAACACACACTTAATTGTTCGAGCATCGAGTTTGGACCTTTGTTGTTTAGGGACATGAACAAAAGCAACACCACCAAAGACACGGGCAGGAAGATTATGGAATGAAGGAATAGAGACATGAGATGCAAAAACCTCAAAATGAATTTTTCCTTGAAGAGCCCTAGATGGAAGACGATTGATAAGATGAGCAGAAACATGTACAACATCTCCCCAAAGATACTTTGTCATATGAGCACTAAAAAGGATGACACGAGCCATATAAAGTAGGTGACGATTTTTACGTTCGGAAACTCCATTTTGTTCTGGTGTATATGGATATGTAGTTTGATGAACTATCCCATGTGCCTGAAAAAAATCTTGGAAAACATGATTAACATATTCCCCCATTATCGGAACGAAAAACTTTGATGGTGCTATTGTATTGTGTTTGAACAATGGTACGAAAAGTTTGAAAGGCTGGGAAGACTTCATCTTTGGTCCGTAAAAGAACAACCCATGAAAATCGAGTACAATCATCAATAAATAGCACAAAATATCGCATACCAGACACAGTGGGTTCTCTAAAAGGTCTCCAAACATCAGAGTGAATTAACTCAAAAGACAAAATACTTTTATTAAAAACACTAGGAAAATAAGTAACACGATGGCTCTTGGCCAAGACACAAGTTTCACACCGTAAAGTAGACTCATCCACACTAATGAACAAAGTAGGCATGATTTTTCTCATAAGACTAAAGGATGGATGCCCTAAGCGACTGTGCCACAACCAAATTTCACTAAGTCTATCAGAATTTGAAGTCAAAGCGACGCAGGACTGTGCTCCTGGTTTCTCCCCCGCATATGTCTAATCCAGACGGAACAACCTGCCCCTTAGATACCCCCGACCGACTATCTCCCTAGTGAGAAGATCCTGAAAAACAACATACACAGGATAAAAAGTTACAGAACATTTAGACTCAGTGTTTAACAGTGGAACAAATATTAAGTGATGTGACAAGTCAGGAACATATAACACATTATCGAGCTCTAAGGTGGGAGTAACCCGAACAGATCACGTTCCTAATACTGTAAATGCTTCACCGTTAGCATTAGTAACATGGGAGACTAGTGGGGAAGACAACTTAGTAAAATAAGATTTATCGTAAGTCATATGATCACTAGCACCAGAATCAATAATCCAAGTATCAGAACCAACAAAGTTAGAGACCTTTAGAGCCATACCAATCTTACCACGACCAGCTATAGAGGCTGTGGGAGTAGCTCCACCGGTGAAATGATGATCTTGTCCAGTCACTCCACAGAAATATGGTTCTTGAATCAATTGAACTGCATCTGCTTTAGCTTTAGGGCGAGAACTAAGAGATTTAGGTTTGAGGTGTGGGTGTAGCTTCCAACAATATTCTCGTATATGTCTACCACCACAATAAGAACAGTGATAAGGGTGATAACCGAAGCCAGGTGGAGGTCCTTATTGATGAAGTGGAATTGGACTCTGTTGCGGAAGGGGAGGATTTGGTGTTTTTGTTTGAACAACCAAGCTAGACACTTCAACTTGTGCTTGGTTGAGGAAATCCTGCTGAGACTCATCATTCCGAATGTATGTAAAAGTCGCAGTCAAGCTAGGAGGATTTGACATTCATAGCAACTCTCCTTTAGCACTGTTATGTTTCGCATCAAGTCCTCTCAAGAACACGTGAACCCTTTTGAGTTCATTCTCCTTTTTGTACCAAGCAATATCTACTGGGTTTTTGATCTTACACGGACGTTTTTGATCTATTTCAGCCCATACATTCTTCAGCTTGGTGAAATACATTGATACTGGTTGTCCATTCTGTTGTATTCCAGCCACTTTGCACATCAACTCATGAACCTGAATAAAGTCAGAGTCATTTGTATAAAGATCTGCTAAGGTCTTTCATATCGCCTCACCAGTTTCACACTCCTCCACTAATTGTACTACATCATCGTTCATGGCCTTAAACAAGGTTCTCATCACAGCTCCATCATCATCCTCCCATTTGGCAAATGCATCTTCATCCTCTTCACTCGGAGCTTTGGTAGTTCCGGTTACATGTCTCATCTTGTGCATGTCACGAAGATGAAACGACATCAGCTTTTTTCAAGTCCTGTAATTGGTGTCGTTGAGTTTAGTACCCCTAAACGAACCACCATCTGAGCTTTGAACCGAGACTTCAACTTTCTGAACTTCGTTGGTCTTGGTAACCAGCTCATTTTGATCATCACCCGTCATTGAAAACGATTGAAAGGGCAGCGGAAGAAACAATAAATCTGTTTTAGGTGTACCTACACTTAGGTGGACTTCTACTGAAGTGAAAAATGCACTTAGGTGGAGATACACTGAATTGGATGTAGTGGACCGGATCTGTGGCTGCTGGGTCGGATCTAGTTTTAAACACGGGCTCAAACTAGATAAAATAAACAAAGAAAAAGAACAGAAACTTCAATCGGGTCGGGTTGGACTGATCAAGTTCGGGTCGGACTGATCCGGGTCAGACTGGATCTGGGTTGAGTCGGGTCGGACTGGATCTGGGTTGGGTCGGGTTGAATTGATTCGGGTCGGGTCTTGTAGGGTCGGACTGACGGTCGGGTCAGATTTGTCGACTTTCAGATCGAATACCGGCCATATCTGGGTGGATCTGCTAAGCGAAACGAGAGAACGCAATAGGTAACGAGGTGGAGGGACTCGCCGGCTCAGAGGGCAGAGGAAGGACTCGCCGGATCGGGAAAAACACAACAGAGATAGGCTTGGATGAAGGGATGGGTCTGGTTGCACGTGAGGACACCCTGAGGCTTGTTGAGATTTCTGCTATGGACACCCTGAGGCTTCAGTAAGGAAGAACTGCACCTGAGGCTCCTGGGAGAATTCTGCTACGGACACCCAGGTTTGCAAGGGAAAGCAGACGAAGAAAAACGAAAAAACTGCTCTCGACACGAGTTCGGGGCTCGCCGGCGGATCTGAAAAAAAAAATGAAGGAGAACCGGCAGGTTTAACTGCTATGAATGAAAAAAATGTTAAACTCTAAAAGAAGGGCAATTGACCAATCAGATTAACACGAAAAAGACGGAGCAAATCCTAACAATAGGACATTATATATCAATTCTTCAAGATCGAAGAATGAAAAAAGACAAAGAAAGAAAAAAAAATAAAAGAGACAAAATCCTTTCGGATCTTTGCTCTGATACCAACTCAAAGATAAAGATATTGAGATGAATAAATTTTCTAACTTATTATTCATCTCACCATGGAGGTTTATATAGGAGTCTACAAGGAATATAAATGGTAACTATTAACTATAAAATAACGAAAATTAATCTATGACATAACTACAATATATTTACATTCCTAATTTGACTTAAGCTAACAGTTGCTTCAGATAAAAACTGATTAAGTTAAATAAATATCGAAATCCCATTATTTTGATGATCAAGAATCTGCAATCCCATTCCTGCTGTTACTCATCAAGCAAAACCTGCTAGGCCTTGGCTGGAACTTTCTCCTTCCTTTAAGTTCCTGACTCAACGCCGACTTGACAGCTTGGAAAAGGATTTCTTTGATCGAATTTGGTTTTACATCTTTTGCAGCTCTACTAATGCTAACTGTAGCCTTCTTGTTATTCACATTGCTCCTGTGCAAACTGCATCTGAAAGAACCTGGTGTTTTGAGGGTGAACATAGACATGTACGACCGTTCAAGGAGGTGTAGTGTGATTTTGAGGCCATTGGAATATTGGTATTCAAGTTTCAACTATAATATCTGTTGGAGTGTGACTTTGTTTCTCTGTTTTCTAAATCAAACTCATTAAGGGCCTTACTATATACTAGCCTTCCCACACGCGCTTCGCGCGTGCTGAAGCTGAAGGGTTTTTCAATTGTTTTTCATATACGTGAAATAATATGATCTTCTAAAATATTTTCATCTTCATTGATAAAAAATAACATTTACCGATATAGAATGAAATATTTAAAATATGAATTAGAACTGAATCGATGAGATCATTATTTTTCATGTCAAATTTTCTTTATAACCTTAAAAATAATATAATCTTCCTAAAAAGGAGGGATACAAAAATCTGATTTAGCAGAAAAATAAATGGTTTAAGAGTAAAACATAAAACAAAGATGTTGTTTCAGTCCTTATCTAAGATGTAGTGCTCATGCTATAATAAATACTCAATGAGAATGAATTATTATATTCCTCTTTTATGTATAGTCGTGTTGTAATTACTTAAAATATACAGTTTTGATGAAGTTTCAAAATTGAGTTAATAACAAATTGAATGGATCATAGCTTCAAATTCGATTACGGTCATTCATCACATCAATAGAACATGCGTACCGAATTGTGTTTTTGTTAGTTCGATCAATATTGTACAACAGCTCTCTAAGACCCAAACAAAATAACACAACCCCTTAAAATTCCTAACCCCTTAAAATCCCTAACCCCTAAACCTTAAATCTGAACCCTTAAACCTGAACCCTAAATTATACACCGTAAAACTTACCTCACAAATTTTAATTTTAAAATATACATTAGAGTTGTATAATTAACTATGGTTAAATGAGCTGAAGAAAATGGAACAGTCATGTGTCAATCTAGATCTACATTGGTAGGGATGAGGATGGAGAAGTGGAAAACGAATTTCTATCCTAATAGAAACATAGAGCTAATAGAAAATACAAAAATTATGTTTGAGATTTTGTCATATATTTGCTAATATGTCTTTAAAACCTATTAGATTTAATCACAAATTAAATTGAGGGACAAAATTGAATCTATATATAAAGAAAAATACTGAAAGCTAGATAAAAAAGCTAAATAAAAAAAAAGTGACAGCAACTGGATACTGTTCACGTGAACAGTAGAACCCCATCACCTTTATATATAAAGATAAGCTTTTATCTTTGTTTTATAGTATTTGTATTGATTACCTCAATAACCTTTTGCTTAACACATCATAGTTTTACTCATCAAATGTCAAAATCAGTTTTACCATTCAATCAATTGGCTGAAGTACTTGTAAGTAACTTAAACTTATTGTTCTATTACAGACAAACAAAACTTAATCTTTTTTTATATTGAAAAGGAAGAAGCTTAATTGATGAGTCCGAAAGAGACTATCAAATTTACCCTGTAAGAAAGACGTTAGTACTATAGAATATGCAAACGTCGTTCACAACCAGAGAACTAAGGCAGATGATAAGTGCGTTTTACGCTATGTTTTTAATATGTTTTTACCCTCATTTGTACCTTGTTTATTCCTTAGTAAGGTCGTTTTACTTAGTTTAAGTCAAAAAGGGTTTTTCTGTAGAGCAATGGCTAAAACATGCATTTATACAGAAAATTGTGCTTAAGTGTTGAAAATTCGATTTGAAACAAAGACTTGGTTATTTCTATTCATGAATTTTTACATTTTGCATTGTCACGTTTGATGAATTTTGTTTATTGTGTAGGTGACATGTAAATGAGTATATTTGATCAAGAATCATGAAGATTGGACTCATAGAGGACAACAAGAGAGGCCACGGAAAAGAAGAAACTCTGAAACATTGCATTTTGATCCGAGCAGAAATTTCCAGAAACCCTACATCAACTTCGGAAAATCATATCTAAATATCCAGAAGGAATCTGAGGACGAGCCATATATCATTGGAAAGCTACGGAAGTCTAGTTTTCAGATCTTCTGGAATCGTGTCAATTGGAGTTCAGATGAAGGAGTTATGATCAAAACAATGGACGGAGGTCAAGCTGCAAAACTGGGCAGTTTCTGCCTAAGTTGTCACACGAGTTTGGGAGGATGTTTCTTCACCAAAATTCTTTCCAAGCATGTCAAAGGACTTAAGAAGAGCTTAATGAAGTCATGGGAAGCTGTATTGAAGAAGTAAATTCGAAGAAGTCATCATGGCAGCCGAAACAACTAAGTATGGAGCTCTCCCGGTCAAACCGGGAAAGTCTGTCCCTACCGAGTTCTTGCAATGGATTCGGCTGCCTAGAAGCCCAAAACTTGTGCAATGAGGCCTACATTGATCCATTAACATTTAGGAAAGTCCAAAAAGTCAGAAATCCAAGTCCAAAGTCGAAATCCTTGTCAAAGAAGAAAGAAGAAACCAAGTCCAAAAAGGATTACAAGTTCAACAAGGAATAGGATTCCTTGAAGTGGCCGAATTTCCCTAGGGTTTCTCTTCGAAATTTTCTGTATAAATAGACATGTATAGCTCTTAGTTTTGTGTCTTCAACCTTTGTAATTTTTAGAGAGCCAAGCTCTACCCAAAAACCCTAAACACCAAAGTTACAAAAGCTGCCGCATTCCATTGTCATTGCCGAGTTCATCCATCCTTTCACCAATCACCTTACTTTGGCCGAATTATCTTTAGGAGGTCTTAGGTATGGATCTATGTAAGCTTTTGTCACTTTAATGTTTTTGTCGAGATTTATAAGTATATATATTGTTTTTGTGGTTTTATGTTTCGAACATATGCATGAGTTCTTCTGTGTGATTTTCTTATGTGTTTGTTTAACAACATAACGATTAGAATGCATGTTAGGTTATGAACAAAAGATAAAACTTGCTGTGTTTATGTGATTAAAATACTTTAATTGATTAATTGTTTACCCGAGCATATAATCGAACCGGAAGGTAATCTAGACGTAGGTGTTCCTAAGGGGGGAGTTTAATGTGCCGTAGTGTCCTAGGGGTTAAGGTCAGGCGATTGTAGGCTTTGATTCTTAGGCATTACTAAGGGATGGTAGGGTAAAACGATTTGCATGATGAATAGGATGAGTGACGCCATACCTAGGACCATGTTTCCAATGGCTCTTGTTCGATAAGTGTATCTTGTCTTAGTGTCAGGCGATTGTAGGCACTGAGCAAGGTGACACATAACAAATTTAGTGTCAGGCGATTGTAGGCACTAAGTTTACATGAGAAGCCTACATAGTTGGAATTAATCAAAGTATTTGAAAATATAATTGCTGCATTTTTAATCTGTTTCATGAACTTGCATGCTATTTAATCGGTGTTATGTGCTGTTCTAAATGTTGCATTGTTGGATGACCATGTTTTGTAAATACTTGTGTTTATTTTCTTTTAAATTCGAACCAAAGTCCAAAATCCCATTATAATTTGTACTTGTATTCTTTTGAAATTACTAACATTCTTTTTTGCAGTATATAAAGTCCTTCCCTAGTGTCCCCGGTTAGAACGATCCCTACTTGCACATACTACACTGATAGAGTTTTTTAAATTGCACAGGTCAACTTTTGGCACGTCAGCAGAGGATTTTAGGCTAAGGTAAACAAATTGAAACTAAAACAATGAGAATTATTAAGATCGAAACAACAAAATATAAAGATGCTTAGGCATTGAATCCACCACCTAATATTTCTACCCTCTTCTCTAGTTGATAGCAATTAAATTCCCTAGATTGCATGCTAAATATTTCCGTACATAAGCATTATTGATTCCAGACATATATCAAAGTTCTTCTAACCAATGAATTTTAAATTATTGATCCCATATAGAACCTAAGTAACTAAATTATGATCTACTTCACGTAATGATTAGGTTCAAGTAAAACATGTTCAACTCCATTAAGCACAAAAGAAATAAGAAATCATGCAAACAAGAATATCGACTATGATCAAGCACTTGTATTCTTAACTTACAACTCTCTAATCATAAAATTAAAATAATTTTTTGGAACCTTAAAAAACATCTACTCTCGATCAAGCCTCATGTTTTCCAACCAAATAACTAATAAACAAAATCTAGGTCTTATTGATCCCCGAGCAAAGATTTTGAATAGAAGTTCAATTAAAATAGTGATTAAGAATTTAACATAGCAATCCATTGAATCCAAACACAAAACAACTAAATAAATAGAGTAATCATACTAGGGTCTTCATCTCAGCCCTAGCTTGAAGGTTCATAAATCCATAAGTAAAAGAATAGAGAATAGAAGAGAAGAAGAACGCTGGTCTTCTACTGTGTAATAGGCTACTACCTCCTCTCCGTCTCTGTCTCTCCTTCCGTGCTTCTAGGTTTTCTCCCTTTATTCCTTTTGAATTCTCAATTGATTTGGGCTTTTTGAACTATCCGTGTCCAATATGGAATCCAAATAAGTTTATTGTTGTCAATGCAAGGATAATCACCCATAAAAGTCAGCTACGTTCACAAATTGATGGTCTTAGGACTCACAAATTGAATACCGAAAAGATATGTGAAATTCGTTCAAATCTGCCTTCCTGACCTAGGTACATTCAAATCACCATAACTTGTTTTAGAAGAATCCAAATAAGCTTCTGTAAAATGCCTCAGAAAGCTAACATCCATATCTTTCCAATGGTATATGGCTCGTCTCCAGATTCTTTTTGAGTATGTACAGTTTAATCCTCAAAGTTGATGCACAGCAGGGACAATTTTTGAAAACTCGAGATAGAAAGCAGTTTGCAAGCCTCAGTTCGACTTTTAGCTCCAAATTATCCTTTTCTCCGGTTTGACCTACAAAACACAAAACCAAGTAAATTACTCACAATTGACAATGACTAAACATATAATCCTACATTTAAGGGTATAAAATGTAGGATAATTTTGAACTATCCGTGTCCAATATGGAATCCAAAAAACACAAGGTTATTGTCGTCAATGCAAGGATAATCACCCATAAAAGTCAGCTACGTTCACAAATTGATGGACTTGGGACTCACAAATTGAATACTGAAAAGATATGTGAAATTCGTTCAAATCTGCCTTCCTGACCTAGTATATTCAAATCACCATAACTTTCTCTAGAAGAATCCAAATAAGCTTCTGTAAAACGTCTCAGAAAGCTAACATCCATATCTTTCCAATGGTATATGGCTCGTCTCTAGATTCTTTCTGAGTATGTACAGTTTAATCCTCAAAGTTAATGCACAACAGGAACAATTTTTAAAAACTCAAGATAGAAAGTAGCTTGCAATCCTCAGTTCCACTTTTAGCTCTAAATTATCCTTTTCTCCAGTTTGACCTACAAAACACAAAACCAAGTAAATTACTAAACATATAATCCTACGGGTATAAAAATATCTGTAAATATCAATCTATCATTGTATACAAAACTCAGATGTGCTCTTTGGATTGGTTTATGCAGAAGCGGTGATTGTTTTGGTCTCTATCTTGCACAGTTGATTTAAAACCTTCATTCTTAAACTTAAGTTTCTGCAATGGTCCAAACTTGCTGCACAGAAAGAAGATAAGATAAATATGAGCCTGCAAGTTTAATTAGTTTACTGTATTTCATCATTCATTCAAAGAACTTTGAATTCACATATATGATGTTGATTGACACTAAAAATAACATTATCTGCAGTTTTATTTTTCTGTACGCATCCTTTGCACTAGAAGTCTTCCACATTTGGAGGACGTATGATTTCGGATAATATATATTATCTGGATTTCGGGGAGACAATTTTCAAAAAAAAAATGGTAGATTGGGGGGCTTTAGAAGGGAATTGGGAAATTAAAAATCCGCCGTACCAGATTCGAACCAGTGACCTGAGCTAAAGTCTGTTGTTATTGTTTTGCACTATTTTAAATATGGGCTAATATTGACCGGCACAAGTAACCTACCTAAATGGCTAAATGCTGGGAAGTAATCTGTTCTTTACTACCGGCACAAATCCATTATTCTTCTCCTCAAATGCAATAACCAAGATAGTCATCACCATGAATACAGAATGCTAGAAGCGCATATAACAGTGTGGATTAGAAATGGAGTCGACATACATCACAATATTACTACGGATGATGCTCGAATCGATGTTGCTTGTATAGTTTTGTAAAGGGTTGAGGAGAGTTAGGATACATTTAGCAACACGATTGCATGGATGTTGCACTTCTTAACAAGGTGATGAAAACATTCACTTGGACAATGAAAATAGTTCACTTGGATAAGTCTACACGTAAGTTTTCTTTGTTTAATTCTTGCAGGCAACATCTTTCTTTTCCTTTGTTGAGATGAATTACACAACACATATATACAGTAACTGTTTGATCTTGGAAAACAAAACAAAAAACAAAAGAGAATATGCCATGTGTATGAAACTATAGTTAGCAAAAAGAACTATATTTCACAGGGGGTCGTCCGCCAATGTCTATCTATACTTTCCTCTCTTTCTTTGCATTTGAAAATACGAAGCAAACAACACCTCTGACCTTAATCTGCTGCAAGAAATATAGTTCAGGAAATGAGAATGATGCTTCTGCGCGAAACTGGCTCGAGATCACTTGGAGATTTTGGGATATTTCTTTTTCTTCTGTATATCTAGACAAGCTACTCAGGGTCAGAAACTCAGCATGCCATTGAGGAGCACAAAATAGTTTATGCTACTATGACTCTATTGTATATCCAAATTAATCTCGTAGCAGAATTGTCATGGACTCCAACTGTTAATTCCTATCCCCATTATAATTATACACACTCTCATAGTGTGTACTGCCATGACTTGCACTGTTAAAGTTTTTGTCGCCATGGTCTCCAGTTCCACTGCCCAAGTCTTTACTGCCCTGATTTGCACTGCCAAGAAAGCTTACACTTTGATTGCGTGTAGTGTCAGTGGTTTTAGTATACACGCGATGGCGTCGCTAGCGGCAGTAGATGACCCTGAAGATCATAGACAACATAACAGCTAAGGCTATCACCAACAAGCCTATGTAGATCCATTTGCTATGTAGTACCAGACCAGGACAATGATCTCTTCTTATGTCCGAGAATGTTTTCTTAACAAATGTGCAGTCTAGAAGATCAGTAAAGAATGGACCGTAATGGTATAATCCATAGCTCACATTTGCAAAAGCTGTCATTTGGTCGAAATTGGTAGGAGTCAGCCGCCCGGTTGATACACACTTGCCATAACCAGCTACCTGACACACGTATTTCTGCCATTCCTGCATAGTTGAAAAATAAAAGCTTTAAGGCACTTGCTTCATGTAATTCTACTTCATAGAATGTAACACAGCATAGATCATGAATTGATTAAAGCCTAAATGTTGGCCAGGAGAACATCATAACAATAGAAATATAGAAACCCAAAATGACACTAGGCAAAACCAACAGCAAAATGAATCAAAATAATTATAAGAATGCAGAACTCGCAGCCAAGTAATGATCGTCACTTATATCCCATTCCCATTGTACTTCTTCCAGTTATCTAAAGGGTCTCTTCTATGTGTCCTTTCATTAGCCAGTATTAAAACTTCTCCATCGTCGTCTCCGCCGTCTCCGTCTCCTTTTCCGTCTTCCCTTCCTTCTCCATTGCCGTTTCCGTCGTCTTCAAGAGACCTCCTTCCCCATATGATTATCCCTCCATTGCTTAATTCTTCTCCCTCTTCGTCAACATTAACAAAAAACGAGAATTGAGTTCAATCTCCACAAGATTATAAAAGGAATGAACATTTCATGTTGCAAATGACAAATCATTTCCAACAATAAGATTATAAAAAAGAATGAACATTTCATGATGCAGATGACAAATCATTTCCAACAATAGGTGACGATGACATGCATGAAATGTCTAGACGGCATTATTGATCTAATGCCTAAAAACAATATGGTGGGTTTTGGATTTCTGGGCTTCCCCTATACCCGTCCAGTGGCGGAAATAAGATTTGAACTTTGCGGGGATTCAAACATATATGTGTGATAAAATTTGGTGAAAATTTACCTAACTCAAAGTTTTTGTGTGTTTTTTCTTATATAAGATGATCAAATGATGATCTTCAAATGAAATAAAATTTTGTACAAAAATCTTCAAATGAAGCACATTTTGTAATATATATTTCCTAACTCGTAAAAAATAGGCAAGAAATTAGTAATTTTCATAAATTTTTATTTTGCTAAATTTTTTTAGTAATAATTTAATTTCTTATTATCTCTTTCCTATTTCGATTGTCAAGATATAAAGACCAATCGATCTATAGAAATAACTGATTTGTCATTTAAAATTGATTGATTATTAGAAATTCTTGAGGGGGTTTTAAACTTTTAATGATGAAATTTTGAAGTTCTGGCTTCCGACGTATACAGAGGTTTGGTGGAGACACACAAGGACCCGAGACATGAGGTTATTTATAACACAGATTTTTTTGGCAACTTTATAACACAGATTTTTAACCAACGCATATAAAGTTGCGGAGTTCGATATTTTAATGAATCACAGACCGAGTTTTATTGTATGAACTCTCATTGTATTGCATGTTTTAGCCTCATCAAATTCATGATCCTAGCCGGTGATTAAAAATCTGAGATATAGTACGAATCAAACGAGTTATAAAATTGTACAAGAACAATAACTTGGAACTGGGAACCACGTGAACGAATTAAGACAAACACCCCGACCAAGTGATTAATCAACTAAATTAAACTTCATTTTCGAGATGAATAAAATCAATTAATTTAACTTAAAGCATTTGAATTCCAGTTAAAATGAAATGGTAGAGAACTGTAGTGGCAAATTGAATACCAAGTTTGAGTAATTTGTTGTTTATGCTAACAGCTAGCTGCTTCTAACACAGAGGAGATCTATGAGGAATGCTTTTTCTTCTACTGATCATGTTAGAGGACATGTCTTGATCATCGTCTGAAACTTTGTGAGCTGATCTTGAGCAGTACACGTAACTGTAATTGAGTCCGCTTCTCTTCTTTCGGACAATCTGATCGCGATTTATGTATGCCATGCTCATGCTCATGTTTTCGGAGCCTGATGATGACGAATAGCTCATTGGATCGTCGCAGTCCACAATTGTGGAATGGAGAGTTTGATCACTGGTCATGTCCTGATCATCAGACTCGGACTGGAGTGGAACCAAGAAGTCTGGACCCAGTTGGAGTGTTTCACATTTCTTCAGGTAAGGAGAGAGCCCCCTCTTCAGTGTAACCAAATAATCCACCTGAGATTGTTCATTATAAGTAAAATTCAATCATAATTGAAGTCTTTTTCATAGTTACATGTATGGAAAATTCAAGTGTTTATGTAGCATGTCTAGATGTTTACCTTGCACCCGAGTGAGCAATGGATATAAGGTTCTTGAAGACATCTGTCACAAGAAGTGCAATAGTTTCCTGAACCCTTGAATTGCCTATTCTGAGGTCTCTTCTTGATGAACACAACTTTGGCATTATTTATGGTATATGACTGCAAAACAAAGAGACGCTACATCAGCTAGCTGAATTGCCACTTAAACTATACTGAATTGCAGTTTATACTGAATTGGAATGTGAATAGGAACCTGAACATTATTGCAGTCGACGAGCTTTTGAAGGTCTTCCAGTCTTACAACATCGTGGTAAACATAGCGACGAATTTGAAGGAGCCTATGGCAACGATGAGAAGGTAGACAATGGGGGCATATACTGGTGCAACAATCCAAACAGTAAACGTTCTTTTCATTCTTCTTTGCAGTTTCATGAAAGGAGCAAGTCGCAAAGAACTTCTGTGTATAGAGGGCTTCCAACCATGCAGGCTTCTGAATTCCCTGAATTACATGCACCAATTCAATCAGAACCAGAATTACCATACAATTTTATATATAATCATCAAAGACAATGAGAATTATGGAATAGAGGAGAGGGACAGAGACTAACCATGATCACAGAAACACTTCAAAGCAAGTGCCCTGCTTGAGCTGTTACCAAGACAATGATGTGAACAGAAGAGAAAAGAGAGAGGGAGAAGGACTGAGGGATATGGTGATAAGAGTATTTATGGAGCTTCACAAGAGAGGAAAGGTTAATATATTTATTCCTTGGGAGAGGTACACTAACATTTTGTCAATAGGGGGCTTGTAACATGATATATATATAAAAGAAAAGGAAGTAAGATATGAGGGGAACGTGGGCGCTGTTTCCGTGTCTCCCATTTCTCTAAAACCTGTATAAACTAATGCTGCTCATCTCCTTGGCTGTAGAGCTCTATTGCTAAACTAATTCCAAGTTCTTCTTGAAGGAGCTGCCTCTGTGACTCACCATTTTCATTTTTCTCCTTTTCTTTCATTGATTCTCATCTCTTAGAATTGGTGAAATCAGTTGGAACTAGCCACTTGTTGCAGATCACTTTGAAATGGGAACCGAGAAAGAATATTTGTTTTTTGAAATGTAGATGATCGGTTTGATATTTCTGTGTTACCATCTTGATAGGTGAAATTTTGCATTCCACCCAGTAGTCACTGAAAGTGAACTTTAACACCAGGCTTCAGGCAATTCCAAAACCTTGAGTTTGATCCAAAAAGCTTGAGTTTCTCATCCCAATCGTCGGCCAGGTTAGTTAAAAACGAACTATACTGTGTTGGTATTTTATGCACATCCCTTATGCTTGCCTGCTGCTTTTGATGTCATTTATGTAGCTTTCATGACTTCAAACCTAAGCAATCAGAGCCTACAGACAAAGTAAAGCTTGATAGAGAACAAAAGGGTACAGAGCTGCAGTGAAACACACAAGGTAAAAGGTAAAAAGTAGACCTAACAACATGTAGTGTTTTAGCGTATTCGCAATTGAAGGATCAAAATTTCAGCTTTAGAGAATATCAGTATGTCAAAAGAGTATGCAGCTGTCACCACTCATTTGTTTTCTTCGATACCTGAACTGTGAGCTTGTGAATCAAGTGGTAAGAAGGTTGAAGAACATTGTGCTTAGGAATAATACTACTGTAACTCTTATGAATTCAACAGAGAAAAGCAAGTGAGGGAACTATAGTGTTGGCTAAGAACACTGTCTTTAGTGTCATATGCCTTGCATCTGATAGAGCCAAAACAAGACATTTACGAGAAAAAACCCGGGTTTTAGGGAATAAAACATGTCAACATTAATCAATCAACAACTCCACTAATCTCAAGTGTCAAGTCCTCTCTGCTTTAATAATAATGTGGTTTTGTAACAAACATTTACAGACAAGCACAACTCATTGAGCACTAGTTTCCCATACTAATGACCTTATATAATCAGAGGCTCCATTTGCTAATTTTGAGGAAGGCCTTGCTTAATGAGCCTCTGAGCTTCATCCAAGAGTTATCTTGGGGTTTACAATGCTAACAGTATTTTTAATCTTGTATTTTCCCTTTTATAACCTTCAGCTCTACCATTCAATTTTGAGTTTTTACAAGCTGACAATCTTTTTTTACCATATTAGTCAACAGTTTTCAATCATCAATTGACGCTGCAAAGCATTTCTAAGTAGTTAATCTTCTCTGTAATGTTAGACTCCTACATGTAGAGCTATGAAGCACAAGAGGATTTAGCATAAAACAAGCTCTAAACAACTTTGTTCATACTTCAGACATTAACTTATATTACAGACTATGCAGCCAAGTGCCTAAGCTATTACCTATTTTCACCTCGGGTCAAACTCAAGCATGCAATTTGTGACCCTTCTTAAAATTCTTTTGAGGAGGTTTGTTTTTTCCCTTGCTGGTTTCTTTGTTTCTCTCTTCTGAATTATACTGTCATGAGAAAAACCAGAGGCTAGTCTCATAGAATAATGTTCATTACAATTTGACAGTTTATTTTGTTCCAGAGAATGAGAAAGACAAACAAAAAACACAAAGCTACCACCGATCATTCAGTACATAAACTCTATTTATTCGAAACGAGATCAGAACTTTTATATTTATCAGTAAAACAGAAAAAAAAAAGTAAAGAGACTACTCTTTGATCATAGTGCTGCTTAGAACAGATTCATGATCTTCAGCACCAATAAGACCAATCAAACTCATTGTTGAGATATAAATCCCACATCAGAAAAAATAAGATCTTGCATATGGTTTATAAGGGTTTGGGTTACTATCTCTATTGTCAAATAGTTTTAGAGTTGAACCTCAGACTACTTTATCATGATATCAGAATGGGCTACCCACGTCCACGTGTAAAGCCCAAAAGTCACACGAACTCCACAATCACCCAATTTGTTATCCACGTGTTAGGCTTGAAGATTCGCCACAACCATGAGGTTCAACTCCAAAACCATTTGGTAATGGAGAGAGTAGCCAAAACCCTTATAAACCACAAGTAATGTCCATTTTTCCCGATGTGAGATTTATATCGATTTATATCTCAAGACGCCCATGCACGTGTAGTGTTTTACCCTTTACTGTGGTTTATAAGGGTTTAAGCTACTCTCTCCATTACCAAATGGTTTTAGAGTTGAACCTCATACTACTTTATCATTCATATAACATGCACGTGTACACTAAATAAAAACACACAGCAAATATCTATCTTGAGCTATAACCAAATTGAAGAGAGGAAAGAAAAACAGAATCAAAGAAGAGGAGGATGGGATTGGACCCTTAATTATACACACCATCCCCCTGGACAAGAAAAAAAAACGCGTCTTCTAGTGAGTCTTCCTTCTCCCTAGAACCAAAACCCCTCCTGATCATCTCTTCCCCTCATTCCAGATCTAGATCATTTTTGATCTAGTTTTTGGGATTGAGTGAAGGTGAGTTAGCTTCTTAGCTTCTCTGCATTTTTTTTCGCTTTCCTTGGTTTCCCCGCCCACTTTGGGTGATCTGTTTTCTTTTCTCTCATCGGTCCTTCCAAGATCTGGCGAGTCTCTTCGCCCTCCCGATGGCGTCGTTCGTCTCCCCCATGGCCTAGTCCGTGCTCCTGTTGGCGTTGTCGTTTGGTTTTTGCGATGGAGTCCGTCTCTGCTTTGCCTTGCTTCGGTTTCCCTCTCCCTCGTCTGAATCTGGTCTCACGCTTTGAGTATCTCACTGATTCTCTACCTGCAAAAATCCTTGGCAGCCTTCATCTCCATTCTTAGATCGCATGTCATTGGTAACGTTCTAGTTCTTGATCTCTTCAGAACTGTCGTCTTCTTTCTGGTAATGGCTATTTGGTGATAGATGTGCATCTTGCTGTCTTGTTGTTTTTGTTTTGGTTGAGTTCTGTGTTCTACAGGTTTAGCTATCTTAGATTGGAATCGATTTTTTAGCCTGCAACACAAGTTTTCTAGGCGGAGGATGCAACTCGCAAGGTGGCGATCTTGGGTGGCAGCCATCGTCCCCTTTGTTGTGTCATGTGTCTATTGCTAGGATTTGCTGATTTTGGGTCTGTCTTTACCTACTTTGTTGAGTCACTCTTTAGCTGGGCTTTAGATTTTTAATTTTCTTTTAGCTTTTGGAATAAGATACAACAATGGGGAAGACCTCATTTTTATTATGGCCGTGTTCGGCTTCCCTCATCGTCTGTATTGTGTACCTGTGGGTTTGAGAGGTAGCAGTTGGTTGCTAAATAAGAGCTTATTTTCTGACCGTGGTTGGTTCTTTATAATTAAATGCTATCTTGTACCTAGATCTACTTTAATAAAATGTTGACGTGTCTTCTTAAAAAAGAGGCTGGGCAACCCACACGTGCCATGGAAAGCAGAAAGGTATTATACTAAGCAAGAAGCTCACGTGGAAGGGATCCAAAGACTGAACTGACCCAAATTATTCCATCCAGAGGGAAAGTAATGATGTGGATGTGAGTACGGTTAGGAGAACAAATAGGGTTTGCAGAGTCAGCGGATGAGCCGCACGAGGGGATCTCCCTGCCCCTTTGCTAAGGCCTCTGTGTAGTCTGAGGCTCACTCCATTCTGCTATATCAAAAAGGGTTTCTTTAATGCCTATTATATATGCCACATGCAGAGCCCTTTTCCAAAGATTAAACCCTGGACAACCACCTGCATCATGATATGTAGTAGTACACTAGTTCTACTAATCTAGTTTCACACAGGTAAAAAAGTAGTACACTAGTTCTACTAATCTAGTTTCACACAAGTAAAAAAGAATTTTTTTTCATCGGGCTTGGAAATATTTAAACTTTTAGCTGAAATCTAGTCCTAAAAATGGACTGTAAACTCTAAACAAAGGCTCAAGGAAATGTGGCTTGAACTGGTCCTTTTCTTCCTCTTATTCGTGCATATTTTATTTTTCTTGTTTGGTAGCCTGGGTAATTGCAGTTATGGTTAAACTATGTGTATGAGTCCCTTGGTTGAATTTAGACTTGGTTGTTTATCAACTCTGAGCATGTGTCTTTATGTCATAATCAGCTCAGCTTAATTCAGATTAAAATCACCCCTTCATCTGTCATCACTAACCAGTAACCACTAACAGAATTCATGATAATGTTAAGCACTAGGGTACTATCATTATTGAAGTGCTTCTTATTCATGTTTCATAATAGTACTTCACATCTACCCAGATTTTCCACCTTTTCAGGTTTTGTTTTCTTCTTTTCAGATGTCTATATAATTATATTACACAACTATACAACAAATTAACAAAAAAAATTATGAGTGCATGTAATGGAGATATGGTATTCAAATGGCTCAAACCTTGGTATCAAGGTTTCTGAGCAGAGAACATGATGAAGGATTGCTGAATTTTGCTCGCGTAGTTTGTGAGACCACATGATGTACACAAGTCCCGTATCTCTTCCACCGTTAAGTAGTTGGAGCCCTGAGAAATCCTCTGCCACATATATAACACCTCAATATCAATATTTATGGTCTAAAACCAAGCCATTCAACATATTTTTAATAAAACCCATGCTCCAAAGTCTGCAAACACTCAACTATGCTATATCAAAGCCAGGATTAGTTTTGATAGTACTCTTGAGAAGTTTCTACAGGATAAGGAAATGAATGTGGATACTATGCACAATATACTGTTCGTAATAGATAAAGAGGCATGTGAGTAACATTCAGCCAGGAGGACAGCTAATATGACTGAACCATAAAATAAGAATGATCAACAATTATAGCCGCAATTTACTTATTTACTAAATGTGAAATCTCCAACTCAGACAAACCAACTCCTAGTTGGGTATATATCTTCCCATGAAAACTCTATTGAAGATCAACATAGTCAAGTTTTACATCAAGACTAAACCAGAGTAAATGAACCTTTGCAAAGTCCCAACATGAAGAATAATAAAAACAAACTTAAGAAAGGTCTATGATTGTAATGTTAAACCATCCAAATACCCACCAAGTATGAGTGACCACATCTGGTAATCATTGTATAACTATTACCTCTCTGAAAGGCCTGATATACCAAGGAGTGGTTGGAGTATACCTCAGAAAAGTGGTTCCAACAAAGACACCGCCACTTCGTAGTACACGAGTGATTTCAGCAACCTGGAAATATATGAGAAATAAGACGATTCATGCATTAGTTATAAAAGCTTCATTCCATCTATACACTTGTTTCAATTGAGCAAAATAGAAAACTTAAAGAGATTTGAGAGATCATAAAGTTAAGATGCAAAAGAAAGCTCTGCCAGAAAACATGGGATATATATGCACCCACTTGCTAACACCAAACCATAATATAGCTGATTCCAAATATTTCACCAGAAAATATACTAATGTCAGTAATGTACATAGTAGTACTTTAAACTATTATAATTGCAGTATGTTCTGCAGGAACCTACTAGGCCACTAAACCATGGACTATCCATGAGAGTTCATGACACCATATGCATGGATAGAGGCCTAGTGCATAGCCTGTTGTGAGATTCAAGGGTTAAAGGCTCCAAGTTTTTCTCAAAGTTCAACATATATCACATTTTATATTGCTTTCAAGTAAATAGAGGATTGCCCCTAACTTTCTTTCATCCTACTGAGTAAACATGAAATCCTAAGAGCAAGTGACTTCAAGGAGAAATAGAAGGGAGCAAGTCAAGCTACACTTACAGCATTTGAAGGAGAGGGCCAGCAGTGCAGTGCTGCACCGGCATGGACAGCATCGACTGAACCTGATGCGAATGGAAGCCTCGAAACATCTGCCCTTACAAGAGCAAGATTCCTGCACTTATTCCAACAATGTATAACAAGCTAAGTTAGAATACACTTCTCTCTTTTCTTATACCAGTATAGCACTGAGAAACTAATAAGTAAAGAAGAAGAAAAGGCAGACAAGACTCACGTAGCCAAAAGACTAGCATCTCTTTTGAGGAAATCATAGCACTGTCTAAGCATATTTTCTGAAAAATCAAGCGCCACAACTCCAGAATAAGATCCCGATTTTGCAAATTTCCTCGAAAACAAACCACTCCCACAGCTCACATCCACTAGAAGACCGCCTTCCGCGGGTTTAAAATAGTCCTGAGCCATTTTAAACTGCATAGCACATAAAAACACCATGTAACTCGTAAAGTGTACAGAAATAGAACTTAGAATACATACATTACATGCATTTAGAACACATTAATCAATTGACACATACCTCTTCATCAGGACCTGGAAATCCACTAGTACTAAAGTTCTGGCGCCAACCTCTCTCATACAAAAACGACACAAGTGGACTCCTAAACAACTCAGTCCTAGCTGGGTTGACCTCAACAAACTGCTTCAAACCAGCAGTAACAGTAAGGTCCAAGTAAATGTCTTTGCTGGAATAAGACTTGTCACATTTCCTGCACTTGAAACCTGACCTGTATATCGCTTCCCTACCACAAAAACCAACAACACTTATAAACACCACAAAAGAAGTCTCAGTTTTTTTCATCTCAACTATTCAGAAACTGGGAATCAAGCATAGTACTCACAAGTTCAAACCAGTTGGGCCTTTGCGTATGAGTGGTTCATAGCAAACTGGGCATGACAGAACCTCAATGCCTGAGCTTTGACTTTTCTGGGTGCTTGAGCTCTGCTCCCAACGATCAAAAATTTATGAAGCAAAATTGAAATTTGACCAAATGGGTTCCTAAAGATTCAAACTTTATGAAGCAAATTTGAAATTTGAGTAGAGATAAAGGGTAGTACCTGTTGTAGAGTGATTGTAGTGGCGCGAATGGGGTGAGAGTGGAAGTTGAGACGAGGAGGAGAGAGATGGGAATTGTGGTGGAGGCGAGGGTGTTTTGGGGATAGAAAAGTTTGGTGGAGGGAGGAGGGAGCTGTGGTGGCCATGAAGACTTTTTAATTCTGTGCTTTGGTTTGTACTTGTTTTGTGTTTCTGGTTTAGAGAGTAGGAGTTCCATAAGTTTGTCAACTTGTGAACGTGTGTATGCAATGTGTGTTCTGTTTTGTGTTAAATTATTGTATGTATGTTCGTACCCGTCACAATATTAGTTATTTATAACAATTTATATGTTTAATTACTCATGTATCAAAATTATATCCTCTAATCTCAATTATTCACATGTATAGGGTGCTTTTATGAGAGAGCGAGTGACGAGTTGGGAGTGTATGGGGACGGTGGCAATTAGGAAGGTCTAATATGCTCCTCATGTTAGACCGTATATTGCGTCGTAAAAAAAATTGTCTTTACATACATGAAACATTGTCTTGTTAATTTAAACCTCTTGTGCGCATTCTTGAACAAATTAAGACTAAACTCTATAAAGATTGTCTTTATATACATGAAACATTCAGAAATTATTCATCGTACCGTCACCGCCCGACGCCCGTAACCCGTCCAATTTACACCGTCCGATTATCTCTTCACCGTCAGATGTGTGCACTATTTACTTTTGTTTTTTCTATTTTTTTGTCTTGTAACAGTGCATAGAACTCTGGCTAATTGGAACCTCTTTTAGTTTTTAATAGACTAAACTCTAGTTTTTAAGAGACTCATGATTCGATGGTAGAATTTTTCAAGGTTTAATTCTCACAAGTCACGATGGGAATGAGAAATGTTTGTCCCTTGTATTGTTCTCACTCCTACTATTAAACAGGGCATATATATATATATATATATATATATATATGCTATTCTCACATCTTTACGGTTACAATAGGAATAAATGGCTTACATTCAAGAGAAGGAAGAAAACAGAACATTGGGATATAACTCCCAAATTTATTATACCGTTTACAGCTTTACGGCATACAATCAACCTGCAATAGCTAGTGGTCTTCAAGGTTTCTTAGCAGAAAAGATGATGAAAGATTGCTCAACTTTGCTCGTGTAGTTTGTGAGACCGCATGATGTGCACAAGTCCTCAATTTCTTCCTCCGTAAAATAGTTCCCGCTGGGAAGAATCCTCTGTCACACAAATCAACACCTTAAAACCAACTAAGAATTTGAATGAATACAAGTTTCACCTGTACAGATTCTTATGAAAAAGCTCAATAGTAAAACACCAGGAGCTCTCCAACATGCCAAAATTCAGCAATGTATGAGAATGCATATTACCTCATTGAGTGGCTTGAACATCCAGGAAGGACTAGACCGCAGAAATGTGGTTCCAACAAAGATGCCACCACTTCGTAATACACGAGTGATTTCAGCAACCTGAGAAATGTATGAGAACTAAATCAAATATGAACTCCCAAGTAACTTTAAGGAGAAAATTAACTTACAGCATTAGAAGGAGAGGGCCAGCAGTGCAATGCAGCGCCGGCATGGACAGCATCAACTGAACATGATGTGAATGGAAGCCTAGAAGCATCGGCCCTCACAAGAACGAGATCACTGCACTTGTTCAAATTTTACTTGCATTGGTTATGATAGACATCTAATTTTTTCTTGTACAAGAACTGGAGTGTGAGCAACAAATAAACTTACGTAGGCAAAGGAATAGGGTCTCTCATAAGATAATCATAGCACTGAAGAAGCATATTTTCGGAAAAATCAAGTGCCACAACTCCAGAATATGTCCCAGATTTCGCAAATCGTATTGCAAACAAACCACTCCCACAGCTAACATCCACCACAACACCACCTTCAGCGGATTTAAAGTAGTCCTGAGCCATTTTAAACTGTATGGAAGAAATGAAAACATCATGTAACTCACATTGATAGTAAGTGTACTATAGAAGAACTTTGGCTATAATAGGCAAGTATAAATTAAGGAAAATATTGAATGGAGTTAAGCAGTTAAAAGAACATACTTCTTCATCAGGACCAGGGAAGCCATATCGTTTGAAACACTGACGGTAACCTTTTTCGTAGATGAATGACATGATAATACTCCTAAATAACTCGGTCCCGATTGGTTTCGCTTCAACGTACTTCTTCAAACCAGCAGTAACAGTGAGATCCAAGTAGTTCTTTTTACTCGAATAAGACTTGTAGCATTTCTTGCACTCGAACGATGACCTGCAAATAGCTTCCCTGCCAAGAAAAAAGAAACAAACTGTAAGCTACATATCCAATTTAAGCACAATTAATTTGCCTTGTTCAGCAATATATCAACTTGTAACTAGTGATTTGAGTACTCACAGGAGTAGACCAGGGGGGCCTTTTCGTGTTAGTGGTTCATAGCAAACCGGGCAGGACAACAACTCAACCTTTGCGTCCTGCTTGAACATTCCGAAAATTATATGCTCCAAATTAGTACAATATGTAACAGAAAATGCAAGTGATTGAGAAATATCAGAAGGCAGTACCGATCCGTTGAGAGATGAGGGAGACATCACCATGAAGTTTGATTGATTAGTTGCTAGCTAGCTGCTGCTCAGGTCCTAGTGTATGATATTCTTTCTTTCTTTGGCAATGAGAAAGGAGTGTGATCAAGTAGTGTATATATGTACCAAGCAGCATTTGTGTTTTCAACAAACACAACCACAACAACCGTAGCCGCAACCACAACCACAACTATCAAACAAACAAAAAGTACCAAATACAACCACCGCAGTAAGTACGAGACTCCGCAACAATAAACACAAGTAGGTAGTGCAAGGAGCTAGAGTTCTTCAATGAAAACGGACATTCATGTCTAACTATAAACAATAACAACAGGTTGGAATGCAGGGTTGCAGATTTTTTGTTGTTGAATAATTCATTAATCATGAGATAAACCCGATTACAAAACCCGTAAAAACAATGCAAGAAAGTAAGCAACAAAGAGTACGAGCATCCAACTCGATCAAACTAGAAACAGTGAAAGGAAACCTACAACTCACTAATCTATGGACCGAAGGTCTAACATCTTAAATAAGAAATGCAAATACTACCACACACCACCTATGCTAGCTAGCGTCGCCGTCTTTGATAGTAGCCATGAGGTAGTGAGGAGTACTAAACCATGAGGTAGTGAGGGTTGCAGATCTTTTATTTGAGTGATCTGCAAGGAGTGAAAAATCCTTGCTCTTTTTTTTACTTTGCTGCAGTAGTCAGGGAAGTAAATTATAGGATCCGTGTGTAGTATAGTACTTGGTATATGAAATTTCGTCCGGGTGAAGCCTTGTGATAACACTTTCCGTGTGAAGCTTTGTGCCATGCTCTTTTGTGTGAAGCTGTAGGACAACTTTTCACGTCTGTAGACGTTTCACAATTCAATTCAAGCAGCTGTAATCGAGAGTGACATCACCGACCTAGGTCGAGTCGGTGGATCTAGCCCACGACACAGCACAGCTTTCCCAGGATTGTCGTTTGTATTTCTCATTTTTCTTCGGCCGAAGTTTCAATTGTCATTTACTGGGTTTAGTTTCACAATGAATGAAATGTACATTGCTCAGAAGCAAACCAGAAAGCATTAAGAAGCTACATTCCTCATATCAAACAAGCCAGTTTCAACATCGATCCTCACTTACTTAACATATGAAAAGCTTCAAAGTAGTGATAAACATGTACGGCGAGGTTGCTTCGATTGAATGAAGTCTATGCAATCATGTATATATCTTCCCTTCAATAACAGCAGCGCACCTTTATTTCCTTTAGAAACTTGTACATTGCTCTTGGAACAATCATCCTCACTGTTCTGTCAAAAAAATATACCAGCTTAACCAAAGAGCCTGTCAAAAAAATAATCTTTTGAGTAAAACCACAGAAACCCAGACGATGATTAAGATAAAGTATATTGCCTCCAATATCAAAACAAATTCCATTTGAGAATCAGCCCAAGCTCGCTCTTCATTGAAAGCCGTCAGAGATTTGACCCAGAGAAGCATCAAGCATGTATGAATCCAAAATGCGTGTCTTCAGATTCCAAGGATGAAGAACTAAGAGACTATGTTCTTGGTACATATCTTAAACAAGAATTTAATATTGATCCATTGATGGTTCAAACCTAGTCTTTGCTAACGGTTTCTGAGCAGACCAGTTATAAGTCCTCAACCAACTAACCCAAAGTGAAGACTGACGAGGGAAAACTCGAGGTCGAGTTCTCTGTCTGCACCAATAGAGCTTCAAATGGAAAATGAAGTAAATGTCACCTATCCTACATGCATCTCTCTCTCACATTTACTACAGCTTCCTGGTAAGTTGCAACACTCTTCTCAAAACATATGCTCAGGCTTTTTTTAGAATTCAAACCAGGCTAAAATGGATAACCCAAACCCAGGAAAAGTAAAAAGCATACCATATCAAACTCAACTCTGCTTCCATTGGCAATAAGAGTGTAACAATAATCACAGAGGGATAATGCTAGCTCCAAAATACTAATATATCTCACTGAGTTCTAAATATAATCACCTCAGGGGATCAAGCTAGCTCAACAATACTACTACCTTGTCTTGCTCTGAGAAATCAAGTAAGCCTATAGATAACTGGCAATCTGGCATAATGTACAGACAACTCTTAAGATTCAGACACATGGAATCTCTAGGCACCCTTGTCTTGCATTTGGAATCCCCCTGTGCCTTCCATAAACTGCTTGGTATACACGCGATGCCTTCGTTCCCTTGCGTAGATAACCCAGAAGATCAATGATAACATGACAGCAGCAGATACCATTACTAGCCCAATGTAGATCCAGCTGCTATGTTTCCGAAGGCTAGGGCAATTTTTGTTGCTTATGCTGGAAAATGTGTCCCTGACAAACGTGCAGTCTTGCAGATCAACCAAGAATGGACCATAATGATACAGACCATAAGTCACATTTACTGCAGCTTCCATTTGGTCATAGAAGATGGGAGTCAACCGTCCAGGGGTTACACAGATACCTTCTGTATTAATCTCACACACATAACTCTTCCACACCTGCTCAAAACAAAGTTCAGTATGTTACTACTTATAACGCTAACATAAACATTATTAGTCCTGGAGAGTTAATAAAGCATATTTCAATAACAGTACCTGTGTGGCATTCTGCAGCTCCACCTCACCAATGGCACACTTTCGATCAGTGAGATCAGAGTTGTATGGGTTACAAAGAACAGGTAATAGAGGGCCAGACTGATTGAAATATATCGGTCCAAGCTGGGGTGGTGGATTGTTAAGATTTGAGATATTGTTGATGACCTTGTCTACCATGCTAGAAAGTTTGTAGGTTACATCCTTGGTGCGTGATGAGGTCTCTTGAGCAGTAGCATTGTCAACACAAGGGAGTACATCATCTAAAGCAGTATGGGCAGTGGGGTGCTGGACCCATTCATCCATGGAAACACACGCATCTGCGACCACACTACGCACATACGAAAACAGGTTTAGATGGTTGGAAAATGGAACAGTCCACAAGTTATTTCATTCATTCAAAGTTAAAAGAGGTTTACTTCCTTTTCTAGTACCAACGTCAACAACCCAACTGTACGCAAGTATAGCACAAAAATGAACCTGGATACGGTTATTAAAGCAAGTACAAAAAAAGGGAACAGCTTTAAAAAATGACATCAATTTGTTATTTTCCTTGAAACTAGTGCAGTTTTCTAAATGGACAGAAAACCCAAGAGCAGCCTTTCTATCCAACCAAACATGCTCGAAAAGACTTGAAATGCAGCTCTTTTTCTTAATGGAGTCTATAACATTAGCCTCTAAAAGAACATGTTAAAGATGAACAGAATAATATTATCTCCCAGAATCATTTATGTATCAGAATTCTATCTAATAAGTCTGACTACTATAGAGCAACATGAAAATCCAATACAGACGTAAACTAACATTAGATGTAATCATAACCAGAATTACTTACTTATGGGCGAGAAGAAATGTACCACACAAAATGAATGTGCCCGCAACAAGAATCCACCCAAATATCACCAAGCTGCATAAAGTTTGCAAGTGTTTGTTTGATAAATGTTTAAGGTGGATTATATAAGAGATGAAATAAAAAAAAGTTACAAGGAATTCACTTACAAGTATACACAAGCCTGCATCCCTAGAATTGAGAATACTGCAACAAGTATTAAGAAAAGAGAATTATTTGATGCTAATAGTCAGATCTTCAAAATCTTTACCTCTGATCAAAAGAAAAGAGAAGTACTTACAAAATCCAATAAAAGCCAGACAGAGCATAACAGCAGCGATGACAATGAGAGCCAGTCTTCTGTGAACATAGCAAAAGACAAGTGTTATCCAAGGCATTGTGGTCAAAGTTCAAGGATCAATAACTTGTAGAATTTACTTACATGCTATCAAGTCCATCGTCTATACGGTTCGAATTCTTTTCAGTTGTATTCGAGAGTTTAGTGGCAGCAGAGTTGAGTTTTGTTATAGTTGTGTCAATGTTACTCTGAACATCTGATGGCAGAAAGACAGAGTCAACTCCAATCCGCTTAGCTGCACCCAGATAACCTGACAAACTCCGGAGGTTCTCAACAGTTGTATCTGCCTGACTCACAACATAATCGAGTGTCTTTGTTGTGCTGCTGTGGAACTTTGCCTGACCAGTGTACAGCACAATGCATCCAACACTAGAATGACCATAAAGCAATGAAAGAAACCATCAGTTCATATGAGCTCAGACATTACTCCCCTGTGTATGAGAGAGAGCAAGAGAGAACTTACATTGCTGCGACAGTGAAGAAAATCAGCAAGATGAGAGAGAGCGCATAGGCCGTTCTTGAATAACCATAAGGCTCTCTTGGGCAACAGCAGTAACAGAAACATATAAGCGTCAAGCTCACCCCAAATATCACGAACCACAGACCGGCAACAACAAAGAAAGGAACCGCAGTCCAAGCAACAGACTGCACCAAAAACAAAACATACACCAAATATAAAACATAAAAAGAAAGCCTAAAGAAACAAAAGAGCCCACACAATATCAGCAAAACCTAAAGAAAAAATCATTCAGTTCATAATTGGTCCTACACATCCACAACATATCTAAAGAAACCCACCAATTAAACATGTAAGTCCAAGTCTTTATCTTTCTACACAATTATTCTACTCACAAATCAAAGCAAAACCCAAATGACAAAACCAAAAGCAGATTAAAACCCAGAAATGAACCAGTACAAAGATTACAACTCACAGCCCAGTAATGATCATTGCTGATATTCCAACCACCAGTGTACTTGTTAAAATCATCAAGAGGGTCCTTCCTACGAGTCCTCTCCTCCGCCAGAATCATAGTCGAGTTCTGCATATTCTCGTCCACAAGAGACCTTCTTGTGTCCAAACCCACCACACCTCTCTCAACACCACCGCCACCATCTGCACCAAATCAACAAAATTCCAAAAACCAAAACACAAACCACTGAAAAAACCACACTTTGAACAAGAACACAAGCGAAACACGTCAAGAAAGTACCTTTGCCTCGAAATGTGTGAGAAATGTGAGTTTTTCCGGCAGTGAGAGCGATGAAGAGAGAGGGAGAGACAAAGAAGCAGGCTTTTTGACATTTTGGGTTCTGGGTTTTGGGTTGAGGAGTGGCAGAGAGAGACTGCTATCTTTATTCACTGTCGGTATTTCGGTCCTTCCAATAATACCCTTTTAGAATATTTCTTTTAATTTCAATTTTGTTTGGACCTTAGTTTAGATTTTTTGAGATGATTATTGTGCCTCCTTTTTAAGTTGTAGAATTGAGCTGTCGATTTATGTGCAGGAATTCATCATTTGGCGTTTCTGCATGTGAGGATTGTATGTGTGTATGTATTACGATACGAGAAAAATCGTAATTAATCAAACTTAGGTTAGTAGCGACCGGATCTTAAACATGTTTATGAGAATGTAAATCAACTATTGGATACATACCGTTTGGTCTTTTCAACATTCTTGCTAGATTAGCATCAATGTATATTTATAAATAGTTTGTTGGGAAATACATGATTATTTGTGGTGATGAAAATTTATATTGATTGAGTAGTTGTAGCAGTAGTGCTAATTAAGATATATTGGTCACCATTAGTTGAAATCATGATTTGTTTTGAAGTTACATCTAGACTATCTTAGTGAAGAAGAAATTTGAAACGCGTATTAACTTGACCTTCTACTTGATTGCGAGTACTAAAGTCTTGTACGTTAATGTAGCAAGACATTCAATTTCTATGGTAAAACAAAGAGCCAAAATGAAAGCAACGAATTGTGGTCACCGAATGATATTTTGTAGGGTTCTATATATGACCATTCATATAACACTAGTATATGACGAAGTTGTTCCCTTCATATGTCTAGTCTATTTTGTCTATATTTATGTGTAGCCGGTTTGTATGGCATGTGGATTTTTGCATCAAAACGATTACGATCACATGTAATACCGCATATGAGAATTGCGTCTAAAATA
Source organism: Comarum palustre (assembly GCA_951800085.1). Classification (NCBI taxonomy): domain Eukaryota; kingdom Viridiplantae; phylum Streptophyta; class Magnoliopsida; order Rosales; family Rosaceae; genus Comarum; species Comarum palustre. The sequence goes on along the minus strand of OX637588.1, from coordinate 940,802 downwards.
GCAGTGGAGTTGAATGCATGACAAATAATCGTATCACTTTAAAACTTCTCATATGATGTCAGGGTCGGTCATGACATTTTAGAGATTTGAGACGAACAACTAAAATGTGGCATCATATAGTAAATTATATAAATCGAACAATTTTTTTTATATATGTACAAATTTCATGTATGATGTTGTGTTATTAATTTGTTAGTAATCTCACATGAATCATCAAACTTTTTTTCATATATGTACAAATTTCATGTATCGAATCACATTAAGAGATAAATAGGATGAAACGTCTTTTTTTTCAGAGTTACTAAGCATCCTTAATAAGCATCCTTAATGATCATATATTTGAATTGAATTAACAAAACAAATTGAAAGATAATTGAGTGTGGAACATGATATTTAGGAATGTGGTGAGGTAACATCGCCACACGTCCTTTAAAATGGTATCTTACTTGACAACTCATATTCTATAATGGAGAGAATTTGCTAAGCTTTTGCTGCGTTACTACTTCAATGTTCCATGTGGCAGCAACCGAATATTGACAGCCAAAAATCCGCACTACTAAACAACTCAAATCTTCCTCGTTCTCCACAACGACGGTCACAAGTCGTAGCACGAAATCGAATACCTACCATTTTTTTCTTAATCATATCATTACCTCAATGAAAATTGATAATAACACTAATTGAGATCTGTTACTAATGCCTCGTTCCATATCAAGAAGCTTATCATTTTAATAATGGGGTCGGCCGTCACCTTCATGATCCTTCTCCCCATCGTTAAACATGAACATTTACCAACAATGAGGAGTGATGATTTTGAAGTTGAGAACTAATTTAAGACAGTTTATCGAACATCTTAAACAAAAAAAATCAGGTAACAATGTTGGGCCTGCTTGTTAGATGTAGGACGAGATTCTAACCGAAATTAACAAAGAATCTCGAAAAAAAACGGTGTCAAATAAAAAGAATGATTTGAATATCGGAAATTGGTATTCAAATAGGTTTCTTAATGATGAAATTAATCATAAGTTACTCTTTTGGATATATCGGGATTCTCGAGCAAAAAGACACATTCTTTGTTATTATAGGATTTCTAGTTCAGTTAGGTTTTATTATTTTAGTTCTATTCTAAATATGTTTTAATCATGTGGGTCTATATAAAGGCACCTCTATGTTGTAATTCAGGTATTCGATGAATCAATCATATTATGAACGATTAAGCGTACAATTTTCTCTTATTTTCTGGTTAATTCTATACTTCTATCTAAGAGTTCAACACTGATTAACTCTTCATCTTATCTAAAACTTAACGCTGGTTAGCCTCATATATCATCTCACTGTTACTGTCCCATGACTTGGCAGGTGGACGTTAGATTCATGAAATGGGCATGTGGCCCAACCCAAAATAAAGATTAGGATGAAACGATAGGGGATATGAACGTTCAGAAAACACAAGGCTACAATGTATGCATCAACTGTCCCAGACCATATATCAGTTTCATAGCTCAAACAACTTAGCGATGGCTGCAATCTTCCAGACACTGCTTCCCATTTGCTCTTCTTCAAGCTCAAGGCAGACTCCATGGAACACTCCCTGCAGATCCATCTCAGACTCCATGGCATCTTTGCCTGTTTCACACTCGTATAGGCACCAAGGCCAAGTAGCTGTCTCAGTTGCCTTCAATCCTTCTGGGAACTTTGACATATCTCTCTATGATGATGATGATGAAGGTAACAACTAACAAAAGCCCCCTTTTTTATTTTTTCTTCTTCTTCGAAACCTGACTGTACGTTATTGGTAAATTTCTAAGTCATGTGGTGCATTTTTGTTCATCCCTTTATCCAAACTCAAGATGCTTTTGTGGTGCATATTTGACAGACACATCTAAGGTTGAGCCTCCGATGCCACCAAGTGAAGGCAGATTTGAGATTGTTATTGACAATGATGTAATTCGTCGTCTCGACTTAACTCCATTTCATACAGCAACTGGCATTACCAATCCTTCTTCAGGTACTTAAGCAACAGATAATGTACAATTTGAACTGAAACTCACACTTTTGTTGTATGTTGGAATTTTTACATGAAAGCTTTGTCCTGCTACTAATGTTGTGTGTAGCCAAGCCGAAAGAGTACCTTGAGCGTACAATTGGCTTTACCATTAACTACACAAGAGAAGATCCTCGCGATCCTCGAGAGCTATCCGAGTTTCCTGATATAAGACTATGGTTTGTGAGACTTGATGCTGCTTATCCATGGTTGCCTGTGCTCTTGGACTGGCGAGCCGGAGAGCTAGCTCGTTATGCTGCTATGTTGGTGCCACATCAGGTAATAACAAATACAATGTCACAGCTTGAGAGACCAGAAATAGGCCTGTTTAGCTAATGGCATGCCCTTTGGAATCTGAATTTGCAGATGAATATGAGGATGGGTGTTGTCTTCAATCCTGAGGCACTAGAATTGTTTGTTATGCAGAAAGTTTTTGTCGTCTACTTGTGGCTGAAGCAACATAACATTCCAAAGCCTAGATTGAAGACTAGTGACATGGCTAGAATGCTTGGGTTTGGAATTGGGGATGAGCTTTATGATTTAATCGATAAACATCCAATTTCCACATCATAAAACCGCCAAAACGTACAAGCTTAGTGTAAATTTTTGAATTGTTATATCAATGTCAGGGAGGAGCTTCTACTAACATACATGAGGTGATCATTCTTCAGAGGTAGAACGATTCCTTTAAGGTTTTGACTTGAATTATTGGTACATGTTTCGTAAGTAGTCTAGGAAAAGGGGTTCATACATTTGCAATGTATTCATAGTTTCATACTGTTATGAAACTACTGCATAAGAAAAGTACGGAATGAAATTAGTTAGACAAAAGGGTTAATTAGGAGAAGTAGAAGCAGCACCAGCTTAGGCAAGCCAAAAACAAGTACTGAAGCATTCAAGTGCAACAAATTCATAGTTCATTCAAGAAAATTTGGAAAACAGACGCTCCATATGCACATACGCTCTGTGCACTAAGAAATCTACCCAAAGAAGGACCAAAGGGTGGTACTGGTAGCTCATGCCACCAGCTTGTGCCTAATACAAGAACTCAGGCTACTCGGCGATTCTATAAAAACCTGCCTCAGAAATACAAACAATCTTGCAGGTGCTAGTTATATTATCAGACCCCATACTGCAACTGTAACACTCATCGCATGCTTCTATCTCTGTTCCAATACTTTAAATGGAGGATCTTACTTGGGACTTGGGAGTCTTAAACTTCTCTCCTAAAAGGTTCAACCAAGAAGCAAAGTTCATGTTTGCATGCACTCTATGCAGGTGCTTCTGCTGATGTGGATGGCAAAGATGTGACTTCATCAAAACCATTCATTCAAGCACAAGCGAAAACAGATAACCAAGGAGTGTTCAAAGTCCAGTTGCCTTTCTCCTTGGTCCAGTTGCCTTTCTCAGTGAGCAAACATGTCAAGGAAGCAAGGCACTCACATATTCTTAGCTGGAGTTTTCGCATTTAAACCCTTAAAGCAGCCTAACCTATATATGCAACTAAAAACCAAAGCCTCATCCAAAAACACCACAAGGAAGTTATCACTAACAGAGAAACTCTCATCATTCTCTCCAACTGAGGAACTGGCATTTCCCTCACCAGTTCAAGAAACCACTCTCCTGGTTTTACTTCTCTCCCTGGACTGATCCCTTTGCTTCTACCACTACCACCACCACTGCTTCCTCTCCTAAGCCTACCAGGACTTCCCACCATCTCAGAAATACAAACAAATTACAAAACCAAAATGGAAAAACTACCACTACTTCCCCTTCTCTAAGACAGAGAGACACCCAAAACTAACCAGATTTCTTATGGTTGACCCTGCCGCCCTGGGGCAACAACCCTAACAATTGAGCTATCAGCTATGCATAAGAAAGATGTTTCAGCTTTCACAACAACTAAGGATATGGAGGATATATATAGGCAATAATCAATACAAAAGGAAGAAAAGTCAAGTCTATAGTGAGATAGGAGCTCTGAGATATTCTCAAAACAGTAAGAAACACAAAAGGAAAGATGTTTAACAATAATTTGAACAGATACTCTTTTTATGATGCAAGATCAGAATTCAAATCATTGTATAGTCTAGATGTAACATTCCACAATGGAAACATTACAACACAATGACTTTTACAAAGTACAGCACATATTGAGATGTTTGAGAGTTTTACAAGTTGTAAATCTCAGGTGATGATTTGGAACCGTAGCTCAAAGCCTCAAAGGCTCAAACATTACCATCATCCTCCAAAAGTCCTAAGCATATATTCTCATCTAGACAAGTTTATGCATATGAAGTAACAGACATTCATAGTTACATGAATTTTTATTTACCAGTATTCTTACTCATTTGACATCCTCTTATGCCTCATTAGCATCCTCGTACTCATCCTCCTCAGCACCATCCTCCTCAGCACCATCTTCCTCATCCTCCTGAGCACCCTCTTCCACAGTGTTGAAAACTGGATGTTCCAAGGCAGCATGGGCTGTGTCCTCCTCAGCACCCTCTTTCTCAGTGTTGAAAAACCGATGTTCCAAGGCAGCAGGGGCTTTGATCCTCGTTTTTGGATCCATGTCGAGCAAACCCTGTACACATAAACATGAAGCATAACCATTTGGTAAGGAGAAGAGTTGCAAAGAATTATAAGGATTTGACATATCATATACCTCAACCAAGTCCAGGCCATCGGGTCCAAGTTTCACTCTTAAGCTAGCAGCAATATTTCTCCATTTAGGATGTTGATCTTTCTTCTCCGGATCACGAGTAGCTTTACGAAGACGTTCATCAATGCTCTTCCAAGTAGTGTCCCTCATTGACTTTGGCCAGAGGTTCTTGGAAGGAGTTCCACGCACCCTGCAAGCATATGTCAACAGTCACATACTCACATATCATAACACTACAAGCATTTATAGATCAATAGTTATATCTCTGTTTCCCCTGTTTCATCAATTGGCTACCTGAATATAGCCATAAGTTGTTCAAATGGATCAACTGAATCGTTGCCGAACGGAACCTCTCCAAGAGCCATTTCAACTACAAAACACCCAAAAAACAAACACCAATTCATCCAGCAACAAATTGAAGATGTATCACTTTCTAAAACTCAATACCGATTCATGAAGCAACAAATTGAAGATATATCACTATCTAAAACTCAATAGAGCTCAAGTTAGAGGTAACTACCTATGATACAGCCCACAGACCATAAGTCCACAGCGGAATCATAGCTATCAATCTTCCTCGCACTCGGAGCCATCAGCATCTCCGGCGCCTGAAATCTCAGATCCTCGATCTTCAGGAGGTGTGCAATCATCATTTCCAATGATGCTAAACACCTTGGATGCAGTGAAGTCAGATATTTTGGCAGTCATTGCCCCCTCCGCAAATCTGATGTTGGCCGGCCGGAGATCGCGAACGTAAATCCGAGCGTCGTGAACAGCTTCCAAGCCATAGAGGAGCTGAAACGCCGTGCTCCGGATGACTTTCCAGATTCGCCGCAAAGTTCGAATCCAGAGCCTCCGTGACCACAATCAACGCCGGATCTCGGTTCGAGCTCCGATCCTCCTCCGGAATCTCGAGACACACCACCAAATTGACTATGAAACGACAATCGGCCAGCCTCTTCAAGACCTGGTGCTCCTTCCTGCCGTAGTTGACGTCACGCTCCTTGTGTCGCCGGTGGCGAGGTCGACGCCGTGGAGAACAACAACGATCTGGTTGCGCGACTCAAAAGCGAGGTGACCGTAGCGATCCATCTCTCAGATCTAGGGTTAGGGCTTGGTTGGTTGAAGATGAAGAGAAATTGGGAACAGTTTGGAGGGAGAGTGAGAGCTCTGAGATTTAGAAATCAAAATTTTGGGGGGTTTAATATATAGCTTTATATAGGGAGCCGGTTTAGAAGGCCGTTGTTGATCGTGGGCCTAACACATCCTTTCCGGCCCAAACGCTTTTTGTACGCTTCATTTATTTTCTCATTTATTGATATTTTGTTCGAGCCCAATCCGATAACACTCCCTCGTTTATCCTTTTTGTATTGAATATTGATTCTCTTTTGAATTTAACAAAAATGAACAGTATATGGAGGTGGAAGAGTGAAATGGTAAATTGCAAGCGGTTATGCATGTACCCAAGGGATATATTTAAACTTTTTCACTCCCATCACCTTGTTGGATTGGTTTGAATAACTTGCGCAGCAAGTTAAGGCTGAGCTGGTCTTCGGCTATCAGATTTAGTTTCAGTTTGAATAAATCCTAGTCTTAGGGAGTAGATAGATGTTTGAATGATTCTTCCTTAGTGTTAGCATCAGTTTTAAGCTTTGTAATCGGATCCTTGATCCTCTCCATTTCTGTTACAATGGCTCTATAAGAAGCCAATCATTCTGCAAATAAAACTCAAGCTTTTACAGCAAAATACTTCTGTGTTTATAACCAGTAGTTCAAACAAGTGGTATCAGAGCCCTCTCATAGGGCCTGAACTGAGAAGAAGAAATAGAAGGAAAGAAAGAGAGTTCGAGTGAAAGGGAAACACTTCGAGAGCAAAAATACGAGAGTGAAGAGATGGGAGATGGAAACAGTTTCCTGACCATTCCAAAATTCGATGGAGATTACGATCACTGGTCAATGCTCATGGAAAACCTGTTACGATCCAAAGAATATTGGAGTTTGGTGGAAAATGGATACGAAGAACCTGAAAACCTGGAAACTCTTTCTGCAGCACAACGCAGAATTTCAGAAGAGCAGAAGCTAAAGGATTTACGAGCCAAGAACTATCTTTTTCAGTCCATAGACAAGAACATTCTCAAAACAATCACACAAAAGGCCACCTCAAAAGCTCTCTGGGATTCGATGAAGCGGAAATATCAAGGGAACATCAGGGTTCAACGAGCACAACTTCAGAGGCTGAGAAGGGACTTTGAAATACTGGAGATGAAATCTGGTGAGTGTGTTAACGATTATTTCTCTAGAGTTATGATGATTGCAAATGATATGAGGGGAGCTGGAGAAGAAATGGAGGATGCAAAGATTGTTGAGAAGATCATGCGCACCCTATCAGAGAAGTATAACTATATAGTATGCTCGATTGAAGAATCAAAGGACATCAATACCTTGTCTGTGGATGAGTTGCAGAGTTCGTTATTGGTTCATGAGCAAAAGCTCAAACGAAACGATGTGGAAGAGCAAGCTTTAAAAGTCACAAATGGACGAGATATAAGAGAAGAAGAAAGAGCTGGTGCAAGAGGAAGAGGACGCAGTGGTTTCAACAATGGTTATAGAGGAAGAGGAAGAGGATGAGGAAGGTTTTTCAACAAAGCTTACACTGAGTGCTATCGATGCCACAAACTAGGACATTTTCAGTGGGAATGCCCCAGTTTTGCACATTATGCTGAGTGTGCTGAATTAGAAGAAAGAGAAGAGATGCTGCTGATGTCCTATGTAGAGAAGGAAAGTTCCACACAAGAAGAATTATGGTTCCTAGACTCTGGCTGTAGTAATCACATGAGTGGAGATGAGAAATGGTTCTCTGAACTGGATCATTCTTTCAGACAGTGTGTGAAGTTGGGTAACAACTCGAGGCTAGCTGTCATGGGAAAAGGAAACGTTCGGATGAAAGTAGAAGGAAAGGTCATGATTATCAGTGAGGTATTTTATATTCCTGAACTCAAAAATAACCTGATCAGTCTAGGACAATTACAAGAAAAGGAGTTAATCATCTTGATCAAACATGGCTGCTGTCAAGTTTATCACAATGAGAAAGGATTACTTTTTCAAACTATGATGACTACAAATCGTATGTTTGTGTTGTTAGCTTCTCAGTCCACTAATGTTTCAGAATCAGTATGTTTTAAAGCAAATACTGCAGACACCACTACCTTATGGCATCAAAGATTTGGTCACCTTAACCTGAAGGGATTAAGAACTTTGGCTTTTCGAAAGATGGTAACAGGACTACCTATTCCAAAGAGCAATTCAAAAATATGCAGTGAGTGTGTGGTAGGAAAGCAGCAACGTGATTCATTTCCAAAGAAGAGTGTGTGGAGAGCATCCAAGTCATTGCAACTTGTGCATTCAGATATATGTGGACCGATTACTCCTGAGTCTCTCTCACATAAAAGGTACTTCATCACTTTTATTGATGACTATAGCAGGAAAATGTGGATTTATTTCTTGCATACAAAATCAGAAGCCTTAGATGTGTTTAAAAGATTCAAGATCATGGTTGAAAAGGAGATTGGAAGTTATATCAGCTGTCTGCGTACTGATAGAGGGGGAGAATTCACTTCAACAGAGTTTAAAAGCTACTGCAATACAAATGGAATCAGCCGTCAACTTACTGCAGCTTATTCTCCACAACAGAATGGAGTTGCAGAGAGAAGAAATCGAACTTTAATGAACATGGTACGATGCATGCTTTCTACCAAATCTGTACCTAAAGTTTTCTGGCCAGAAGCAGCAAACTGGGCCACTCATGTGCTCAATCGTTGTCCAACATTTGCTCTACAAAATGTAACACCTGAAGAAGCATGGAAAGGAACAAAGCCATCAGTGGAGCATTTCAGGGTGTTTGGATGCATTGGACACGTCCTTATTCCTAATGTCAGAAGGAAGAAACTGGATGAGAAGAGTTTTAAATGTGTTTTCATGGGAGTCAGTGAGGAAACAAAGGCTTTCAGGATGTATGATCCTGAAACAGAGAAGATAGTTGTCTCTAGAGATGTGGTATTCGATGAAAATAAGGAGTGGGACTGGAAAAAGACAGTGGGAAAATATACTGACACAGAATTACTAGTAGAAGAAGAAAATGATACAATAGAAGAAGCTGAAGTAAATGAAGAAGTTGAAGTGAATGATGCAACAGAAGGAATTACAGAAGGGGTAGATGAAGAAGCAGAAGAAAATATGAGAGAAGAAACCAACCATACACAAGGGAGGAATAGAAGAGAGCCAGTATGGATGAGAGATTATGAAACTGGAGAAGGATTATCTGAAGGAGAAGAAGAAATCGACCATCTTACCATGGGATTGCAGCAACTTGGACTGTTTACATGCAATGATCCTAGCACATTTGAAGAAGCAGTAGGAAGTCGAGTTTGGAGGGAGGCAATGAACCGTGAAATTCAAGCAATTGAGAAAGCAGGAACTTGGGAACTGACAGAACTTCCAAAAGGAGGAAAGGTGATAGGGGTAAAGTGGATTTACAAAACTAAGTTTAATGAGAAAGGAGAAGTTGAGAAGCATAAAGCTCGGCTTGTGGCAAAAGGATATACACAACAAGAGGGAATTGATTACACAGAGGTGTTTGCTCCTGTGGCACGCTGGGATACTATCAGACTAACTTTGGCATTTGCAGCAAATCGAGGATGGACAGTGTTTCAGCTTGATGTCAAAAGTGCTTTTCTGCATGGAGAGATCAAGGAAGAGGTGTTTGTGGAACAACCAAAAGGTTTTGAGGTGAAGGAAGAGAAAAACAAGGTCTACAAGCTTAAGAAGGCACTGTATAGACTTAGACAAGCTCCACGTGCATGGTTTAGCACAATTGAGTCCTATTTTATTAAAGCTGGTTTTGAGAAAAACCACAGTGATCATACTCTGTTTATAAAGAAGGATGAAGCAGGAGGTATTCTCATAGTTAATCTATATGTCGATGATTTGATCTACACAGGAAACAATGAGGAAATGTTCAAAGAATTCAGGAGATCTATGCAAGAGAAGTTCGAAATGACAGATTTGGGATGCATGAAGTATTTCCTTGGCATCGAAGTAACACAGAGTCATAATGGGATTTTTATCTGTCAAAAGAAGTATGCAAATGAAGTTTTGGAGAGATTTGGGATGCAAAACAGTAAACCTGTAAACAATCCTATTGTTCCAGGCTATAAGCTTTCAAAGGAAGCAGGAGGAGGAAAAGTAGATGCAACAGGCTACAAACAGATGGTAGGAAGCCTTATGTATTTAACTGTCACTAGGCCAGATCTGATGTATGTAGTAAGTCTGGTAGCAAGGTTCATGGAGGCTTCAACAGAAGCACACAAACAAGCAGTGAAGAGAGTTTTTCGCTATGTGAAAGGAACTACAGGTTTGGGGCTGTTTTACAGGAGAGGAGGAGAAGAAGAGATTGTTGCTTATTCGGATAGTGATTACGCAGGAGATTCTGATGATCGCAAGAGTACCTCAGGCTATGTCTTCAAGATGAACAATGGGACAGTTGCTTGGAGCTCTAAAAAACAGCCAGTAGTGTCACTCTCTACTACCGAAGCAGAGTTTATCTCTGCAGCTGCTTGCGCCTGTCAGAGTATATGGATGATGAGAGTACTTGGAGAGATTGGACTTGCACAGAGTAAGTGTACTATTTATTGTGATAATAGTTCCACCATTAAGCTTTCCAAAAATCCAGTTATGCACGGAAAGAGTAAGCACATACATGTTCGTTTTCATTTTCTACGAGAGCTTGCGAACGAGGGAACTGTCGAGTTGGTTTACTGTGGAACAAAAGATCAGCTTGCTGATATAATGACCAAACCTCTGAAGTTGGAATTGTTCTTAAAGATTAGAAAGGAGCTCGGAATGTGCTGTGTTGAAGAATTAAACTGAATGTTGCAAACATAGTTCAGTTTAAGGGAGGGTTTGTTGGATTGGTTTGAATAACTTGCGCAGCAAGTTAAGGCTGAGCTGGTCTTCGGCTATCAGATTTAGTTTCAGTTTGAATAAATCCTAGTCTTAGGGAGTAGATAGATGTTTGAATGATTCTTCCTTAGTGTTAGCATCAGTTTTAAGCTTTGTAATCGGATCCTTGATCCTCTCTATTTCTGTTACAATGGCTCTATAAGAAGCCAATCATTCTGCAAATAAAACTCAAGCTTTTACAGCAAAATACTTCTGTGTTTATAACCAGTAGTTCAAACACACCTTCCATATGACCATATCATATTCTTTCGTTAACCAAGAGAAAGGGGGAAGAAAAATACAAGTTCTTCCGTTTGAAGTTTGAAGCATAAAAATCACCTCATGAACCCAGTAGTCCAGTACAGCATGTCGAATATTGTTCACATCGTTCTAATACTTCTTTGTCAATTTTAAAACACGTACGTTTTAAGATCGAGAACTGGCTGTACAAGGTTACTAATATATTGGTCTCCGTATATATCAAAGACATTGAAGTCAAGCATAAATTAATTATTCCATAATTTTAATAGTAATATTACTCCTGATGCAAAACTGAATCACCAAAGCTCTAGGGTTAAGTTTCCCTATCAAAATGGGAGGAGTATCGCCTTAACTTTATAAAAGCAGCAAGCGCGGAGATGTGAGAACAAAACATGCAAATTGGAGAATTGAAGACAAATCATAAGCGAAGATGATGTTTGAACCAAAAACAAAACAAGCAAAGAAGGGGTTGATGGAACTACCGGTAGAAATTATCTTGGAAATCTTTAAGAGACTGCCTATAAAATCAGTTTATCGCATTCGATGTGCTTCAAAGACCTTGTTAGAAGTAGTAGACTCTCCTCTATTTGTTTCTCTCCACAAGCTTGCCCTAATTGCTACCAATGCTGTCGCTGAAGAACCACTTATGCTTCGTCTTGTTGATGATAAGCATTTTGAGACATGGGGTAAACTAATAATGGCCGTGCAATCAATAAATTACGATGACAGCAAAGGGAAGGTTATTCTCTCAGAGATTTTGTACGCAGCCCACCACGACCAATACACTATACCTTTTGTTTTCAACAACCTGTTTTGCTTTATGAATACATCCCAGGAATTTTTCTTCTTGATAGATCCTTTTAGGGGAGAAGTTCTAAGACTCCCAGCTTGTAAAGAGTTCTCGAAGGATGGACGTAAAAGGACTATACTGATCAACGAGTGTTTCGGTATGGGATTTGATAATATAACTGGCACCTACAAGATTGTTCGTGTTACAACAGTCTGGTATTGCTCATCGATGTATCTAGCAGCCGATGTTCATGTATTAGGCACAAGCTCATGGCATGAGATACCAGCAACCTTTGGTCCTTTTTGGGAGGCTATGACGACTTGGAGGTCAAACAACAGTGTGTGTGCATATGGAGACGCTCATTGGTTGTTTCACCAAGTAGCCACAGAAGGAACCGAAGGAGAGAACAGTATAGTTTCTTTTGACTTCACAAAAGAAGAGTTCTATTCAACTCCTACACCAGCCGCGCTACCAAACTCTGAAAAAAAATTAGAGTGCTTGAAATTCATCACTCTGAGAGGATCTCTGGCCATAGTGGATGCCTCATCTTTGTCAAAGATTGACATATGGGTCATGAAAGACTACAACAAGAAAGAGTGGACGCGAGAGTACACCATAGATCTCCAAATGCTTGAACCAAATATTCAAAAATTATTTCGGAAATCTAATAATTGTGGTGAATGGGAGAATGGCATATTTTTTCTATGGGCGGAAATCGATGACGTCAGCATCGTTAACGAAGTCGGAACATTCTTCTTCGATCTAAGAAACGTTCCCGTGACCTGGGTGGAATGTCCAAACGAGCAGGATAATGATTGGAGAGGTTGTGGACGAATCTTGAGTCTTAAAAACAGCTGGCTTTCCCTGAAATCATTTGGGAATTTGATTCAAGTGTCAGAACCAGGTAGCCAGAACCTGCTTGATTTCTCTGCAAACTATTTGTGGCATCATTCTAGAAAACCTGGTGAAGAACACACAGTATACACTCGATGCCCAATATGTACCGATGCATATTGTTAGTTTGATTACATTGATAAAAAGTTTAGGTGAGAGTTTGGTTACGCTACACCACCATCGTCAGGGCATACCTGCAACTTCAATCCTGAAGGATTGACAATGGACACGTGTCTGTCACACCAGCCTCCAGGTATGGATTTCCACAAGAATTTATAGATCGCGAACCAAACGAGACATATTGGTAACGGGGATCGAACTCGGATGGAGTCTTCACCATAAACCCGTCCTTGATGATCACTTAGAATTCATGCGTGGCAATGAAGTAATTAACCATCATGGTATTAAAATTATATCTACTAATTCCATTCCATGGCCAATACATTTCCTATGCTGTAGTTTCATAGCAGTATGGATACATTACAAATATATGAACCCCTTCTCCTTTACAAGCAAAAGTTTACGAAACATGATGTTCAAATCAAAACACTAAGGAATCGGTGTGCCTCTGAAGAATGATCACCTCATGTATGTTAGCAGCTCCTCTCTGACATTGATATACTGTAACAACTCTTTTATGATAAGAAAGTGATGCACGAGCTATGTTAAAAAAGGCAAAGGCGTGAGACAAGATGTTGAGTCAGAGCCTCAAGCCTTGAGACGAAAAGGTGAATCATTTGAGACATTCTAATATTTAAAAAAATTAATAATATAAAGCCATTAAAAATGCATTCTTACATTTAAAATTAAGTAGCTACAATATGAACATAATGTCTAAATTTAACGTAAATTCATTCATTAATTGCATTTTCTTCCCTCTTTGTCACTAATAAGACCATTTGCATGCCATGAAACCCAATTTTTTCTCTTTAAGTCCTAGTTTTTATGTTTAAACCTAAAATAAAACGACGTAGTTTAACTGTTTAAGGGTTTTAACAGTTTTACTAAAAAAAGTGATGCCTCAAGACGCGTCTTGGAGCGCTTGAGGCTCACCTTGGAGCACTTGAGGCGCGCCTTGGAGTGATTGAGACGCGTTTTTTCGCCCTGAGACACGCTATTACTCGTCTTTTGGGACAAACACCTTTTAGATGATGTCTTGAGGCTAAATAGTCACGTCTAGTCTCGCTTTACGCCTAAAGTGCGCTATTTTAAACATAGTGCAGAAGCATATAAGGTGATATTTAATAATATATTTGTAATATTTGATATTTCGTTATTGTTATAGTTTTTGAGAATTATCTAATAATAATTAAGATTTATGTTTAATTACATATCATTTTTAGTTCTATAACACAGATAAGTGTATATCCTGAATTACATTGAGGCTGTTTTCAGATCTCTTAGAATATCAATAAAGCAAGTGTTCCATAACACATATATGAATAAGCAGGAGATGCCCAGCTTTTGATAACTATAAACAGTCAAACAGTGACAAACGTGACTCGTGGATCATCTATGTACCAATATTGTCCCAACTTAGCCACTTTTAAGGTGTTAGGTTTTATCCACAAAAGGTCTCGGTACAATTAGGAATGATCACTCATATATAAGTTATATTTTATTTATTCTGTTTCTGATGTGGGATCTCTCCTCTCCAACATGCCCCCTCACGTGCAACCTAACAAGGTCTGCACATGAATCTATGTCACCCTCTCCACTCAAACACCAACCCTCACATGCAACCAGACTCAAGAGTTTAGTACGTGTACAAATGTCTAAACCAATCTGACCACTAACCCGGTCCATCTGACACTTGATGACAATCCACACAAACACTAATCCTCACGTTCAACCAGACTCAAGGGTTTAACACGTGTACATATGTCACACCAATCAAACTCACCAACCAATGAGATGCTTAGAGAGAGACCCGCTCTAATACTAAGTCAAACAGCGACAAGTGTGGTACGTGGATTATGTGTGTACCGATACTGTCCCAACTTAACCACCTTTAAAGTGTTGAGTTTTATCCACAAAAGATCTCGGTACAATTAGGAATAATTCACCCACATATAAGTTATATTTTATTTATCCTGTTTCTGATGTGAGATTTCTCTTCTCCAACATAAACAGACACAGCTATTAAAGTTTTACCAAAGCCCAACACAATAAAATTAAGCAGAAATTGTCACACAACCACAATACTAAACGAGTTAATCAATAACATCTCTATAACTACCTTAGAATAGAGGTGAGTTGTCTAACTGGTGCGCTTAATGCCTCTTCGGTGCCTGGAAATGGAACATCTCCTATAGTCATCTCCACTGCAAATGCAACATCACATTAGTCCGGTACCTCAATCTCAAGAAAAATTCAAGTTATATATGTGTGAGATATATACCTATAATGCACCCGATAGACCACACGTTCACAGCTTCATTGTATTTTCTGGTACACCGAGCAAGCAACACCTCAGGAGGCTGATACCTGAGATCTTCAATATCTTCAACTCTCCAATCCTTCGGAGGCGTGCACTCATCATTTCGGAAGTCGCTCATGACCTTAGCTGCTGTGAAATCGGAGGAAATTTTGACGGTTCCCGCCGCCGGCGCAACTCTGATCTTCTCCGGCCTCAGATCCCGGTGATAGATTCCGGCGTCATGAGCATGTTCCATCGCCGAAATGAGCTGAAATGCAAAATTACGAACCAATTCCACCGGAATACCTTCCTGATTCTCCCGACGCTTCATCTCCATATACGACGCCAAATCCATATCGAGCGCCTTGGTAACCACAACCAGCTCCGAGCCAGAGCGACACCTTTCTTCTTCACCGCCATCGGCGCCGGTGCCAGAATCTTGATTTCCTGCACCAAATCGACAAAATAGCCACACGAAGCTAGCTTGGTCAAAGCCTCGACCTCCTTCATACCTTCGGAAAGGCCACGCTCCTTGAACGACGGCGAATCACCCTCGCGCCGGTCTCGGAGTCGATGCCAAGGCTCACAACGACGATCTCGTTCTCCGACAGACGAGTGATTTGATTGTAGCGATCCATCTCTGAGAGCTAGGGTTATGTTTGGTGGTTGAAGACGAAGAGGATTGGGAACGGCTCGGTTTGGGGGTTTGGAGGGAGATGTTATTAAAGATGGAGATCAACTACAAGAAGAAAGAGATCATAACAAGGAGATACTTCCCTATTAGAAGTAGGAAATCTCGGTGTATCCCTGGCAATTAGGGACTGCTGTATATGATGTGTATATATACCCCTGTAAACAGATTTGATCAATAAGATTAACTCTTCACAAATTCTCAACTTCTTTATGGTACCAGAGCGCCGATCCTCGGCCAAAACCCTCGTCTAAACACTCACTCTCTCAACAAACCCTCAAACTAGAATATACCCTCTTCAATAACATCCGAAACCTCGATCAAATCTTGTCAAGACTTCAACCTCGCCATGGACGAAGCTGAACAGAAGGCCTTCGACATCTTGAAGGAGAAGATCTTGAAAGAAGCAGCAGCTTCCTCCTCAAAGACTCCAGCCCGTGAACCTGAACCATGGGAGTACTCGAACCACCCTCTGTACCTGCATCATTCCGACCAACCGGGTGCTATATTGGTGCCCCAAGCATTGATGGAAGACAACTATGAAGAGTGGAGTGGATCTATGAGTGCGGCTTTGATGATCAAGAATAAGATCGGATTTGTCAATGGCTCTAGCACTCGACCAACTGATGAAAACGATGAACAACGACAATGGGATCGCTGTGATATGTTAGTCAAGACTTGGCTGACAGGTTCCATGTCAAAGGAGATTTCTAAGAGCGTCAAGCACTGCAAGTCTGCATTGGCTGTCTGGACAGAGCTTAAAGAAAGGTTCGGACAGACGAACATGGTTCAACTATTCAACCTCGAGAATGCAATTTATGAGTGTACACAAGGCACTGACTCGGTGACCGCCTTCTACACAAAGCTCAAGAGTCTGTGGGATGAAAGAGATGCAGTTTGCGGCCTCACAGTGTGCAATTGCGAAGATGGAGTAAAACTGGGCGAATATGTCAAGAATCAGCAAACTATGAAGTTTCTCATGGGACTCAATGATACCTATGATGCTCTGCGCAGCAATATTGTCTCGCTTGATCCTCTTCCTAATGTTAACAAGGCGTATTCAATGGCTTTACGCCAAGAGAAACAAGTCCAAGCTTCCAACAATACCAAGGTCGCCGATGCTGCAGCTTTCTTGGTTAACAAGCAAGGTCGTGACACTGAGAAGGCCCCTTCTAGGGCCCCGATCGAACTCCTGCTCGAGGAAAAAGGCCTGCCAATGCCACTCGCTGGTGTGACATTTGCAGCAAGGACAATCACTCGACCAAATTTTGTCGAGCTCACTTGACTTGTGAATATTGCAACTGGACAGGACATGATGCTGAGCACTGCCGCAACAGAAAGAAGGATGAAGCAGCTGGACACAAGTCTAGCCGGAGTAACAATATTGTTGCGCAAGATTCCAACGAGAAGTTGAACTTTCCGCTCTCGAAAGAAGAGTGCAAGCAGATCGTGGAGTTATTGAACAAGAACAAAGCCTCAGCTTCAAACCATGTTGGTAATCTTTCAGCTTGTGATGAGATCTCAGGTAAAGCTTTCCACGTTGCTCACAATAATAGTACTTGGATTATGGACAGCGGCGCCAGCGATCATATTGTTTGTGATCCAAGTTTACTTACCGAGTCACATGTCACAAATGATCGTTTTGTAAAACTTCCAAACGGTCAAAATGCACGAGTCAGTCACATTGGTTCAGTTGCTTTTTCGTCCCAATTCACCCTCCATAATGTGTTATGTGTTCCCATATTTTACCTCAACTTAATATCTGTAAGTAAGTTGTGTAGGGATTCCCTTTGTATCACCATATTCCTAAAACAGTTGTGTTACATACAGGACCTACGCTCGGGGAGGATGATTGGGATGGGCCGTGAGAAGGAAGGACTCTATTTCCTCAACAAAGTTCAGCAAGTTACATGTCATGCCGTTGACAGTGCTTCACCATCAATTTGGCATCAACGGCTTGGCCATCCTTCTTCTAGGGTTTATTCTCTTTTTCCGTTTCTTTCTAATAAGTCTTGTGATTCCAGCAAGTGTCCCATTTGTCCTTTAGCTAAGCAGACTCGAAAACCATTCTCTTTAAGTACAATTTCTAGTGTTTCCTCATTTGCTTTAATTCATGTTGATATTTGGAGCGGTTATCATGAACCCTCCACTTCGGGTGCTAAATACTTCCTTACCGTTGTTGATGATTTTACTCGCTGCACTTGGGTTTACTTAATGGTGCAGAAATCTGAAGCCAGACAATTTTTGATCGATTTTATACACATGGTTGAAAATCAGTTTGATACAAGAGTCAAAATTGTGCGTAGTGACAATGGTGCTGAATTTAAAATTCCTCAATTTTATTCCTCTAAGGGTATTGTTCATCAAACGAGTTGCGTCAACACACCACAACAAAATGGTGTTGTTGAACGCAAACATCGTCATCTGCTCAACATGGCTCGAGCACTTCTGTTTCAAGCACAACTCCCTAAAACCTTTTGGGGAGAAGCCATTCTCACTTCTGCATATCTCATTAACCGTACTCCAACTCCTCTTCTCAAAGGCAAAACTCCTTTTGAAAAACTCTTTCTAAAAGAACCAAGTTTTGATCATATTAAGGTTTTTGGGTGTCTTTGTTTTGCATCAACTCATCCGCGTAAACCCAGCAAATTTGATCCCCGGGCAGATAAATGTATGTTTCTTGGGTACCCCAATGGGCAAAAGGGTTACAAGCTTTTCAATCTTGAAACAGAACAAATTTTCGTTTCAAGGGATGTGACTTTTTACGAAGATGTCTTTCCATACCCATCTTCTCAATCCTCGACACAACCTCAGTCTACCCCTCCTCAAACCTCTCAGTTCACTGATGATGACTTGAATAATAGGGTTTTGGGTAGTACGCAACCTCCTAGGGTTTTGGATAGTCCTCATGGGACTTTGCATTCGGGACAACCTCCTTCTGCTCCAGATCACAATGACACCTCCACCACTCCACCACCCTCACCTCCTCCCGATCCCATCGAATCTCCTCCAAACCCTACCGACCAAGTCTCCATAACCACCAATCCTCTTGCTTCCGCTAATCCCCCTCGTCGTTCTTCCCGTACAACTCGTACTCCTGGTTACTTGCATGACTTCCATGTTGAGGCTACTCTACCTTCTCGCTCTCTCCCGTCAGACTCATCGAGCACAGGTACGACTCACCCCTTGTCTACTGTTTTGTCCTATTCCAATTTATCTCCTACCTATCGAGTTTTCACCACACAGCTTTCATTTCACAAAGAACCATCCAGCTTTTCTGAGGCAGCGAAGCACACAGTATGGCGTGATGCCATGTTCAGTGAACTCAAGGCCTTACAGGAGAACAAGACCTGGAGCTTAGTCCCTTTGCCTCCTAACAAGCGTCCGATTGGATGTAAATGGGTCTACAAGATCAAGCTTAATTCTGATGGGACAGTTGAGAGATACAAAGCTCGCCTTGTGGCTAAAGGCTATAGTCAGGTCGAAGGGGTGGATTATAGAGAGACTTTCGCTCCGGTCGCCAAGCTCACGACTGTCCGATTGCTTCTCAGCCTTGCTGCCCTCCGTGGTTGGCATCTCCATCAATTGGATGTCAACAACGCCTTCCTTCATGGAGATCTTGCAGAAGATGTATACATGCAATTGCCACCTGGATTTGGACGAAAGGGGGAGAACGTTGTGTGTAAGTTACACAAGAGTTTATATGGGTTAAAGCAAGCCTCTCGGCAATGGTTCATCAAGTTGTCACTTGCTTTAAAGTCTGCGGGTTTTCATCAATCATGGAATGATTACTCATTGTTCGTCCGCAATCGAGATGGCAAATTCACAGTCTTGTTAGTATATGTAGATGATGTCATTCTTGCAGGAAACAGTCTGGAAGACATCACAGATACGAAGAAGTTCCTCTCCGGCAAGTTCAAGTTGAAAGACCTAGGGAAGCTCAAGTACTTCCTAGGCATTGAAGTTGCAAGATCAAAACATGGCATAGCTTTGTGCCAAAGGAAGTATGCGCTTGAGATACTTGAGGACACAGGTTTTCTAGCATCTAAATCTTCTCGTTTTCCTGTTGATCATAATCTCACTTTGACGCAATCAGAAGGGAGTCTGTTAGCAGATCCATCACAATACAGAAGGCTCGTTGGTCGTATGATCTACTTGACAATTACAAGACCTGATTTGGCGTATGCGGTGCACATTTTAAGTCAGTTTATGGACAAGCCTCGGCAACCACATTTGGATGCAGCACATTTAGTACTTAAATACCTGAAAGGGACACCAGGTCAAGGCATCTTACTGCCCTCTACGGGAAACCTTGAGTTAACAGGTTTTTGTGATGCAGATTGGGCTCGATGTAAAGACACAAGAAGATCGGTTACAGGTTACTGTGTGATGCTTGGTAAAGCACCAATTTCATGGAGATCAAAGAAGCAAACTACAGTTTCACGGTCTAGTGCTGAAGCAGAGTATAGATCGATGGCCACTACAGTTTGTGAAATTACATGGTTGAGGAACATCCTACAAGACTTGGATGAAAGACAGCTTCGACCAACAAGGTTGTTTTGTGATAATCAAGCAGCACTTCACATTGCCTCTAATCCAGTCTTTCATGAACGAACCAAGCATATAGAAATAGACTGTCATGTGGTAAGAGAGAAGATGCAACGTGGAGTCATTCAAACTGCCCATATAAGAACAAAGGAACAGCCGGCAGATTTATTCACAAAGCCGGTTAGTTCAGCTCAGTTTCAAACATTACTTGGCAAGTTGAATGTTATCAATATACATTCCAACTTGAGGGGGAGTATTAAAGATGGAGATCAACTACAAGAAGAAAGAGATCATAACAAGGAGATACTTCCCTATTAGAAGTAGGAAATCTCGGTGTATCCCTGGCAATTAGGGACTGCTGTATATGATGTGTATATATACCCCTGTAAACAGATTTGATCAATAAGATTAACTCTTCACAAATTCTCAACTTCTTTAGATGTAGAGCTAATGTGAGATTTAGAAATCAAAAATTAGGATCATAATATTTACTCCTATATATAACAAGCCGCAGAAAGCCGTTCTACGTGGGCCTTAGACATTATCCGGCCCAGACGCTTATATTTATGCTTCATTTATTAAGATCTTTGTTTCTCATTAATAATTTTTGGGGAAATGTTCATTTTCACAAAAATAAAAAAGTCATACCTCAATCCAATGAAAAGAAAAGTTCATTCTAATTAAACTTATGTAAAAGACTATTTTACAGTGATCCTTATCTCCATTATCTATTTTATCCGATTATTATCTCTCTCCAAGGGATATTCCACCGGCGGCCTGTATACCAGTGTGTATTGCAATATGCATGCATGTAATCAGCCCGCCGCCCCCAGCCATGTTTTAATTAGGTATGTCCTAACTTGGTCAGCCATGCATATTCATTCTAGCCATATAAATTTGTGCGAGTATATATATATTGTTGGACGTACCATAAATTTGTGAATTGACGAGTTGTTTAATAATGTTGCAGACTAGAATATTGATGCGTATCGAACTAGAGATCATCAGTCTTATTATTCGACTTCGGCAATGCTAGATGATGAATATTGGAATTCGATCTTCTAAGTAGCTAGCTAGCTCTCTATCATTAGTTTTTAGCAAGAGTAATCTGATCATGTAATCACTTGATGGCATGATGAATAAAATAAATTCTTGTCCTTTTATTACTAAAGTTGGAGTTGGAGTTGAAGTCAGTTTAGTAGCGAAGGTTTCTCAATTGGAATGGTAAAAGACTATTAAATTTGATTCAGTTGAGCACCATGAGCAATATAAAACTCATATCTTTATTCTTTAACATGAAAATCAAAACAATAGCAAGTAGGAACGTGTATATATATATATATATATATATATATAGATCGATCATTGACAAAATTACAAGTAGCACGTCATGAACTTGCTAGTCTCTTTCTCCAACTTATCAATGGCTGATTTAGTTGCACCATTAGGGTTGGCGAAGCCAGAAACTTTGAAGACTCCGTCATTATTATCAATAGGTTCCAGTGACCCCCACCCAAAATTCATCGACATCGATCCTTGGCCTGAAACCCTATTTTCATCTTCACCATGATCAGTGACTTGATAGTAATTTATGTCCACATTAACAGAAACTTCATTACGGTTATTCATGTGTCCTTCCAAGGAGCGAACCATGTCGAAAATCTTTGAAACTGTATCAGGCAGGTACACGTCTGGAGCACGCATGCTTCTAAGAGCCTCCTTCGTGACATCAACCACCTTATGCATCAAAGTATCGACGATGCCGTCGAAGAGCTCGGAACGGCGGACTACAACCGGCTTTCGATTGGAGAAGAGTATCAAATCAATTATTTCTGAAGACCTGGTGAGATTAAACTCGAACACAACCACCTCGCTTGGGTGGAATTTGGACAACGAGTTCCAGTTACTCTTTGTGGATGAGCTGATTTCATCCTTTACTTGGATCTCGCTACTATATCGGAACTTGTCGATCTCCTCCACAAGAAATATCACTGATTTTGACATGATTGATACTATGAAATAGTATTTGATCTTAACTGGGCCGAGTAACCACGTACGTATTTATAGGCCCCATGCACTATTTCCTCTTCCCTTGAGGTAATTCCTTTTATTTCCTTGTTATGTATGGAAGTTATAAACCCTTTCCAAAACTAAACATAGCTGCGTGCCAATATTCAGTGGCGGAACCAGTATTTTCAGTTAGGAGGAGTTCGAGTTTGACACCTGTTAGTATGCTATATGAGGGGTTCATATTCAGAAACAAGCTCGTACTCATCAACTTTGCTCTCGACAACATATAAAAAACGAGATCTTTCGAAAACTTAGAGGGATGCGGACCCCGTCAGGTCTGAACGTAGCTCCGTCCCTGCCACTATCTGTTTTGTGCTTAATGATTCTTTGGTAAGTTTGGGTTTAATTTGTTACAGAAAGTTCTCATTAGCTAGTTTCCTTTTGAAGAAGGAATATTTCTGTACTAACTTAACTCTTTAGGAGTGGGAGAATTTAACCAATAGCAATACCGAGACATTAACAATTAAATTACAAAAGCATAAACAAAATTGGAAAACAAGATTCAACTAGTCCACATACACAAGAATGTGAATTTCACTCCCATGATAAGGGTATGGCTAGGGTACAGATGTGTATGCCATGCGCATGACTGGGAGAAAGGTGCACATGGGTTGCACCGGAGAGGGAAAAAAACAAACGGGAAAAACCGATCGGCATGGAATACCCCTTTACAGCAGAATTCCCCCATGATAAAAGAAACAAAATCTCCTAGGTGTGTGTAGGTCCCATGCAGTCAATTTGTCCCCTTTCCTTTTTTACCATTTAAAATCTAGAGTATATTTAATACACGATCGTGTATATATACGATACATGTGAACGGTTAAAATTAAAAGATGTAATATTAATGTATGAGTGGTTAAACATATAAATGGTTATGAATAATTAAGATTCTGTTGTGTACATACACGACCGTGTATAGAAGAATTTTCTTTAAAAATGAGCCAAAAGTTAAAAAGCTCAAGGTGCAAATCCCAAAAGACAACTAGGGTAAAAATACAAGAGGTAAAAAAGTTCTATAACTTATATTGTTACAGGGTGTCGTGACACCACCCAATATTTTTCCCTCCCTACTCGAGTCGTCGTCGTCATCGTCATCGTCGTCGTCATCATCATCATCATCATCGTCCTCCCCATTTTACTGACCGAAGACGACTCAGACGCCAAGACCATATTCGTCTCCGGAGCTCCAGGGCTAAAACCGCCAATTCAAGCTTAGTCTTGGCCTTTATCGAACGAGGTACAGCTTCTTGAATCTTGATCGTGTATGCCGAATTGGGGTTCTCGTTTTCCTGGTCCGGCTTGGTTGTCGGGTCGGGTT
Source organism: Comarum palustre (assembly GCA_951800085.1). Classification (NCBI taxonomy): domain Eukaryota; kingdom Viridiplantae; phylum Streptophyta; class Magnoliopsida; order Rosales; family Rosaceae; genus Comarum; species Comarum palustre. The sequence continues at coordinate 917,105 of OX637588.1, read as the reverse complement.
TTCGGGCGGATTCGGGTCTGGTGATTATTGGGTGCTTGCCGGATATGAGTTTGGCGATTGCTGGTTGCGAAAGTTTGAGTCTTTTTGTTTTGTTTGTGTTTTTGTTGGGTCTGCAAGAAACCCTAGGTGATTGCGTGTTGTGATTTGGGAATTGAGTTGGTTCAGTTGAGAAGGTTTTGTTGTCTTTGGGTTGGGGGTTTTGGTTGATTATTGGGTTGGAGTTTGTTTATGATGAGGACTAATGGTGATGGAATGTGGATGCTGTCAATTGTGTTTTGATATAGTGATGTTATACATTGTGAACTTATGGTTGGTTGCGAACTTGCGATTTTCCGAGTATTGGTGATGGATTGTGGATGCTGTCAATTGTGATTAGATATAGTGATGTTATACATTGTGAACTTATGGTTGGTTGCGAACTTGCGATTTCGCCGAGTATTTTTGTTGCTTTAGAGTTCATGCACAATGTCATAGTGTGCAGTTTTGCGTTGTCTTGCATGTTTGCAGACTTGGAATTGAGTTTAGTTCTGTCAGCACAGAATAGTGAGGATGAGTTTTAAGTGAAATTTGTGTATACAATATCGGTTTCGATTTGTGGAGAATCATACATGGGGAGAAAAGGAAGTGCAATGATTATGACTAATACTCTTGCGTCTTTGTAGGGATCGGTGTGACCTGAGAAGGATGGGAAATAATGGTGCTGGAGATATTCCGATGAGTGAGCCCACTATAGAGATAAAAGTGAAGACATTGGATTCACAAACTTATACTCTCAAAGTGGATAAAGAGGTAAGTACTCTTGCTAGTTCCAGAATAGTTCAATATTTCATGTGAGGACGTGCTGGTATTGATATGTTATGTTGAAGCTTTCTAAATGTTTTGTTTTATGAACTGCAGATGCCAGTTCCTATTTTGAAAGAACAGATTGCCTCTGTTACTGGTGTGTTATCAGAGCAACAGCGGCTAATATGCAGAGGAAAAGTTCTCAAGGATGATCAGCTTCTCTCTGCATATCGTATCCTTTTCTTTGTTGTTTTGATCGGTAGAAGGTGAAGTTTTGAAACTCTGTGCTTTCTTTGTCACTTAGAGTGATTTAGCCCTACATCATTCAAGATACATACCCAGTCTAATATGTCACCAATCAATCTAGGATATTAACTATGTGTGGCTATAAGTTACTGCTTAAGATGGATTTACTGCTTACTGCTCTTATCAGTTTATCATCTACTTTTAAATAAGTTTCAGTCTCCAGATTTTGATACGAAAGCATTTCAAATAATTTTCTTAACATGATTTAGATGTTGAGGATGGCCACACCTTACATTTGGTTGTCAGACAACCTATTCCACCGTCATCTGAGGGACTGGCGGATCATTCAGGTTGATATTACTCGTATAGTGATATTCTTTAAATGTTTCTTTTGAAAATATATGATTGGCCACATTTTCTATGGAAATTGTGGTATAAGCTTTTTACATGCTAACGAACCTTTGTTTCTATATTCAATCTATTGGTACAATTGTTAAATCTCACAGCTGTTTTTTGCATGCTTTCACTGGTTTTAGCAACTGATCCTGCTTCAAGTACAAGCCGTGGTCAATCAAGTGTCTTCATTGAAAGTTTCAGTTTGCCTGTTGGGGGGGATGTTCAACCAGATTATAGTCGGGTGAGTGCTAAACTAAATGATATATGTTCCCACATGTCGAATTATTCTAATTATGATGGTTTTCTTATCTTTGCTGGTGAGCAGTTTCTCTCTGCTGTTCTGGGTTCTGTTGGAATTCCAAATATTGCAAGTGCCAGTGAAGGGGTTGATTTCATGGTACACGTTGAAACTATAAAAACTCAATCTAAACCTTAACTCAAATAAATGCACAATTGACTTGGGTGCCAAAGTCAAAAATTTAGCCGTGCTTTTGTGCATTGTTTGATGTTGAAAGGAAAAGAGAAATTGCAATGGCCTCTTAAGAATTAATAAATATTGTGCATAATCTATGTTCATATACCACTTTTGTCAAATTTTATTTTCTTCTCGTCACCTGTATCTTAAATTTGGCGCATGGATTGTTGATATGCTGCAGGGTCCTCCTGGGACAAATAGGCCAGAAAGGGCATCAGGTTTGGGTGGCTTGTTTGGTTTAACCCAACTTCTTTCTGAGCAAACTACCTCAAGGGATCAACCTGATGGATCAAATGACAGTTTTGGTCAGTCCGCAGCATTTTCATTGGGGAATCTGCCATCTCTGGCAAGTTTAAAGTTCCAACTTTATTCTATCATTTTATTTTTATTTCCTGCTTTGATGTTTAGTTTGTGGATCTGTATGAATTGACTTTTCTGCTGTATTGGTCATTTTAGGTGATTCCTGATTCGTTGAATACTTTGTCTCGATATTTGAGTCATATAAGGCGCGACTTTCAGGCAATTGGTGAGTAGTCTCCATACAAGGTCTTTTGATAATTTATGTTTGTGGGTCACCTATGCTTCTGGCTTTTATAATTGCTTACTGATTCATTAACAGCAGGAGATGGAGGACACAGTAGGACTGACGGAAGTTTGAGTTCATCGTCTGGTTCCGGAATAAGACGAGAGGGCCCCCCCTCACCTGCATCATTGGCAGAAGTCATCCGTACTGCTAGACTATTACTCATTGAACAAGTTGGAGACTCTCTACTTGTGCGTTCTCAAGTGTAATTGTAAATTTCCTATATATTGCCGCATGTATATAATTTGGTCTTTCAAATTCAATAGTGGGCTGGTAGCTTGATTTATCTGGTGTCATCATAATTTAGCTACAAGCTTACGAGTCTTTGATTTTATTCTGTTAAACAAAAAGACTGATTTTTCATGCTACATCTTTGCAGCAACTTGCAAGCCAGTTGGAGAATCAAGCAAATGTGACAGATCACTCAGCACGGAGGCGAATCCAAGCCAGTTCATTGAGTACCGGAGCTGTGATTCATAATTTAGGTGCCTGTTTACTTGAACTTGGCCGTACAATGATGACAGTGCAAATGGGCCTATCACCGGTATTTTCTGAATCCAAATTTGCTTTCTGACTCATCAAATTCCTTTTGAGTATTATCTGATAAGTGAGTGTTTTTTTGGCTCATCTCTCATACAGTCTGATGCAGTGGTTAATGCTGGACCTGCAGTTTTCATATCCCCGACGGGTCCTAACCCTATAATGGTTCAGGTATTTTTCTACACCTAATTCAGAGATTGAAATCTCTCTTCTGAATTGTGTTTATCTGTACTGATTGTGACTGAATGATACTCGGCCAGCCTCTTCCTTTTCAATCAGGAATGAGTGTAGGTGCCATGCCCATGGGAGCTCTGCAGCCCCGTTCTGGTCTACTCAATGGATTTGGTTCTGGTTTTCATCCAAGGCGTATTGATATACAGATACGAAGAGGTACCTGTTATATATTCATTGTTCTGTTTACTTCTAGTTTGATGTAAAATATATGCCAGTGTATAAGTATTATTTACTTTCACCAAAAGGTTCACCAACGACCACTGCCAATGTCAATCGAGAGGAGCATCTTGATCTTCAGCAACCTTTACAAAGAAACTCAGTGCCAAGTTCAGGTGGTGAAAATCCTGCCAATCAAACAGCGCCAAGCATCTCAGATGGTTCAGCTTCTGCTGGAGATTCAGATGTAAGGCCAAGGGTAGTGCCAATCAGGACCGTAATTGCCAGTCGCCTACCATCGGAGTCTGCTGGTAGTTCATTTGGATTATACTATCCATTTCTTGGAAGGTCTCAACATGTAGCTTCTGGAAATGTGAATGGTGAGCAAGTATCTCAAGCATCTGGTGATCGTCATCCTGTTGGCCTTCATAGTGATCATCAATCTTCTGAAAACATTAGAGATCCTGCAAGAGAGGGTAATATTTCATTTTTTTTCTAATTCCCTCAATGCATATACCCTGCAATGTACTATGTTACTATTAGATTTTCATCCTCTTGTTTTTAAATTTCAAGGATCACCATGTCTTTAAATGGTTACCGCAAATGACATGTAAAAGAAAGTGTTGTTTAATATACTGTAAAAATGTTTTGAACCCTGTAAGAATGTAAGATCAGGTCTTACTCACCGACTTGAATTAGTTGTCAGTTCATACAGGAACCGGATTGGTTTGTCTCTTCTACATTAGTTAACCAAGACGATGAAGTTTCTGTACGAGTTGAAATACTTATACTGGCTGTGTCCTGCAGGATCAACTCCCAATATAAGGCAACCAGATCCCCCCATTGGACGAAGTGTTAGTATCAACCTTTTTTCATCTGGTGGAACTCAAAACAATCAAGAATCTGAGAGACAGGTCCCAAGTGGTATTTCAAATATACTTGGGGCTTTCTTTCCTGGTGATGAAATTCGCGTAGAAGATGGCAGTGTACAAGGAATGAATTCTAGCTCTGCATCAGATCAGGCAAGGACACCTAGTGGTGTCGCTATTGCTCCAGACGCTGAACCAAGGGTTACCGAAGAAGGATTATTTTTCTCTAATTTGCTTCATCAAGTAATGCCATTGATATCTCAAGCAGCAACTAGAGAGCCAGGTCATGTACCTGCCCAAGACTCTTCCACCGTGGTATGCATGTTACATCATCTATCATTTACTGGCCTTCTATGCTTCATGTTTCAAGCTTTGTGTTTCTATTTCAATTAGCATTTTTCCTCATCATGGCCAAAGAGAAAAAATACATTTTGTAAATCTTGATTTTAGGCTAAAGTAAAATTTCTGAATGTTTCTATATTTTAATTAATGAGAACTTGAAGTCATCATGTATTTGTTTACAGGCAGAAAATTCCAATGTTGGGACATCGTGTCGGCATAGTCAGAGTGATTGTGACGAGCCTCCTAGTTCAAAACGTCAAAAGGTGCTGTTTTTGAAATCTTATCCGTTTTTGGTTTTTTATTCACTTTCTGTTTAACTGATGCCTCTAAGGTTGCCATATGTAGTCTTACTGAAATAAAAGCCCCTAGCATTTTAAAGTCGATAGTGGAAGCATACAGCATACAATGAACGATGTACCAAGTCATGGCATACCTTAAAGATGTCACATAGTGAACTTTAGTTAAAGAATGTTAAAGAATTACAGTTCAAGAGAGATCCTTTGTGGGAACAATAATCTTAAACCGCAGCATTAGGAAATATATACTGAAGTTTAAGAGTTTCTCCTGGTTTTGTGAACTGACAGTATTGATATTTTTAAAAAAAATGCAGAAGGAGTAGGTTATCTTGTCTAAGCAGCTATCTATGGTCATGAATGGTGACCAGGTGTCTTCTGTTGCAATCAATCATGTACTTCTGCTGCCGGAAAATGGTGCATGGCGTTACTCATTGTGTCAATATCGTTTTTTACTTCTCAAGCAAGATTGTAGAACTTTTGAGTTGTGATTTGCTATCCGGGAGGTGATTTTGAAGATATATAAATATGAAAGAGTTATTTGACTTGGATTTATGAGGTCTGAATTTCATTTTTGGTGATTCATGTGCGGTTTTTGAATATTCTTGTATATCTCTTGTAGATGAGCTGCAGGTGGCTGAATCGATTATATTATTGTGAAATTTGCTTGAAACATTGAGACTAATTCCTTGTATATATGGAGGGACATGACCTACCAGTATGACCACGATTTAGAGACACGATACCTTGTAGTTGAGCCTCCGGGAGGCAAACATTTCTTATCCAGTATGGCTTAAAATCTATTTTTCATTAAGCACATATGGCATACCTTTGTAAAACTCAACAAAAATATAAGGTTAAAATACATCAAAGGTGTCTAGACTCTTAAGGGTCTGTTAAAATGATACCTGAATTTGTAAAGATATCAAAATGATACTTAAACTCTTAATTTGTTATCAATAAGATACCTACAAAGAATATTCTTTTAAGAATATTATGTTATTTTTAGAAAATTAATATTTTAACCTTTATTTTGTGATTTCTAGTGTTTTCTTTTAAATTTTGACGGAGCATAGTGAGCTTAAGTCTATGAATTTGTTTATCTAGCATACTGTAAATATAAACTCATTCTATCACTCAAAGGTAAACAATTATTTTTTATCATCGATAACAAATTTAATAGCTACCCGACTTGATTTATTAGATTATGCTAAAATTTCTCGCAAAGAATTGCAAGACGAAAAAAGAAAACTAAGAAGATTGATAAAATATAGAGATAATTTTCCTAGAAAAAACAAAAAATTACTGGGATATTATCCTCAGAGTTCAGCAAAGAATCAAACGAACTGAATAACAAATTGAAGTTCTACAAGAAGTTTTTGATTACGATCAGACTCCGCTTACAGGTTATCAAGGCTTATGCCGTAAAGTTGGCTTCTCTTGACCAACAAAAGAGAATCTAAACTAAAAAATTATCAGTCATTCTGAATTACAAAATGTACTGATAAGTGGCAAAAGTGCTTTCATTCAAGACATATTCAGGAAGATCAATACTTGATAGAGTACATCTATAGAATATTAAACACACTCTACGACGATCTTGTCTACCTCCAGAGAGAAGTCGAGGTTGAAGAGCTTGATCATTCCATACCAAGCCTGATTGAATACCTAGATCATCTATGTAGGGACACGACCTCAGACAAGGTTGCATTACAACTTGAGAGATTTCATCTCAAGTTCAAGCAATTTGAAGAGATAAGTTCAACACTTGGCAAGCTTGAAGCCAAGCTTGATTATCTCAAAGAAAAATAATATCTATTGGATATTGAAAAGAAGCTGGTTCGCACTGAGCATCTTGCCGACAACATTCGTCAGCAAGCAATTGAGCTAAAATCTTCTCAGGATTCACTGAAAAAGCTTTTAGAAACTCTAATCTCCCAATTAGAATGAATCAAAGAGTTGAACTAAAAGTAAAACAAGAAGATGATAAAGCTCTAAGCTTTTTCCTTCCTACAGAAATAGTGCATGATAATATCAAAGCAATAATTCATCAGCAGAACTACAAGATCGCTTATCTCCAAGAGATAAGTATTGATCTCGAAAACCAATTCCAGGAGATAAACAACAGGATAGCAAGGTTGCAAAACAAGCATAGAAAAAAATGAAGATACAAGAAGGAGAAGGGATCAATGAAGAACAACTAGCTCAAAACGTAGCTAGTAAAATAATCATACCCCTTTACCAAAAGGAGAAAGTGAGTTTAAGTTTAGTGAACCTAAACTCCTTACATGGTCCTCGTCTAAATCTGCATCTTTAACCAGAAGAGATGTAAAAATGCTGAGTAGAATACTCAGTAAGAGAAATATTATGCCTGTATAGCTAATCAACGCTCAGGAATTTGAGTATAATGAAATTGAATCCAGCATGAGAGAAGTATCTGTTCCCAGACTCAAACTCAATGAGATCTACATGAAAGGATTTTTCCTTATGGATTCTCACAGGTTCAAGATTCTTGAACTAACAGTTCCTGCCACAGGAGGAGAAACCGACATCAGGTTAATCACTCCAAAAGAAGTAAGTGAAGCACCTCAGAAGAAATATTCCTACATGCATATTGAGGCAGTTCAAGTAGAAATAAAACTGTTAGCTAGAGATGGTATAGACTGTTCTGTTTTATGTGTCTTACAAGATGATAGAATAACAGACTTTAAGAAAAGTTTGTTAGGAACAGTAGAAGCTTCTTTATGCAACCAAGTTGCATATTTCAATGTTTTTCCAAACTTCACCACACATCTCAGAGATGCAGCACATTGTCTAAGATAGCGAATCAAGACAGATATAATTTCCATGAAGAAAGGGATGATGAAACTTGCGATAGATTATTGTATCTATTATAAGCTAATGAGCTAGAATATAACCCCAAACACCAGATTTCTCAACAGTCCCGGGATTACAACATTAATCCTCACCAATCCAAGAAATCATACTGAACAGAAGCATATCACAAAATGACATGAAGTAACATTCCCAAGAGAATGTAATCTGACACCTCCGGCTAGACAGGTAGAAAATAACAATGCTTCTATCTATGAAGACATGGGAGGAAAAATAAGCTTACAATTTCATATACATTCATTCGCTAGCTATGAGGAAGCTAGTACTTCTAGAACCAAACCAACTTCTTGTCTTGAAGAATCTTTCGAAGAAGAAGATGCTAAAAGACCTATGATGATGCTAAAATCATAAGAGCTGAAGAGCTTGTATGAACAAGCAGAAATCTGTGAATCTACAGAAGAGCTTGAAAAGATCGTGGAAAAAATTTCTCAGGTGCAACTGAGAAAGAACAAAAGGAAGATTCTTCCTTATCAAACAGCTAAAGAAGAACCAAGCGAATCCTCAACAATGGAAACTGAAAATATTCCCCAAGGAAGCACTGTAGTTCAGAACAACACGAACTACCCCACTAAAATCATTCGAGAAAATAAGATTAAACTTCCTATGGGACAGACTCCTACAGGGAAACCAGGAGAACGAAGTTCTCAGAAATACATCCCTACAGAACCTAAATAGGGACAATCAGTATCTAAAAGAGGAGTTTACCTTGATCTCGACAGGGTAGAAGACAAGAGAAAGACAATAGACAACTGGGTAGCTAGCCTAAGGCTAACTCAGACTTTGGTGTTGTCTAAATATGCCTACGAGGACGCTCATGCATATTATGATTGCACCTTAACTGGTATAGTCTAGAAGTGGTATCAGTCTTTCAAGCGAAGCTCTCAGTGGCCTGACTGGGCAACCAAATTAGCTCAGACCAATAATCCTCTAGATTTCGCATGTCCAATCTATGCACAATTTTGCGGAGACGTTACTGGGCATAGTGAGCAGTCTAAGGAAAGAGCTAAGACAAATATTCAAAAGTTAAGCATTTGCAACATGAGATACTTTGAAGAATATACTAATGAGTTCCAAAACTACTACTGTATCATTGGAGACCTAGATAATGAACATATGGTCAGAACCTACTACATGAAACTACCAGAACCATGGAACGATGCAGTAGCACAATCTTTGGAAGAAAATCCTTTGCCGTTTTTACGGTAGGAGGGATTGCTGAAAGAGTCAGGGATCTCCTGAGAAAGCAATGTGTTGAAAACAGAAAATCCAAAACTGCAAAGAAGCAACTCAGAGGAGTGAAAAATATGTGTCCCAAGATATTAGAGACACCAACACAGTGGGGATGTCACATAGAGAAAAAATACAAGAAAAGGTTCTCCAGCAACAAGAAGAGGAAAAAAAATTCTTCTAAAAAGAAGTATAATTTTAGAAAAAGCTGTTTCAAAAAGAGCTATACAGGAGAAAGATCTTCTCCTAGGAAGAGATTCTTTAAAAGAAAAAGAACCAATTCCTAGAATTCTTTTCGAGAGTGTAGATGTTGGCTTTGCAAAGCCGAATGACATTATGCAAACGAATGTCCTAAAAAGGACAAGAGGTCTGCGAAGGTTCTAATAGAAGAATATGATGAAACAATAGAATACGCAAACCTGAAAGGTTTTGAGATAGCTTATTCTGATGAAGAGAATGATTCAATATATTCTCTTGAGTTCCCATCAGAAAGTGAAATAGAAAACAGTTCAGATAGTTTTGAAGGAGAAGAAGAGGAGGACGGATCTCGTCCTATGTTTGTCTTAAAGTTTTTAAATTGGAAGGAAGAAACTACTGATATTATCAATAATTTCCACCCCAATCCAGGAAGATTTACATGTGATTACTGCAATTGCGAAGATAGTAATTCAGTTCCCATGTACTGTAAAAGTACAGGTGAAACTTATCATCAAGAATGTTTCATTGCAGAATTACGAAGAAAAACCAAAGACAATGAAGCTCACATCCTGGTCGAACAAGAATATAAAGAGTTCTACGAAGCCAAGGAGCAACACGGATATAACTTGGAAAAAGATTTGAAGAGAATGAAGTTAATAACTTCATTAAGTCAGAACAAGAAATTAAAAGAGCCTTTTGATTCCATCAATGTCTTTGCAGGAAAGCAAGAAGAAGGCATTATAACAGAACATGTTATACAACAGGTTAAGCCTCTAGATCCCATCAATGAGCCCGATGAAAGAGAATCAATCAGTTTATTAAGCTGCCTGGCAAAACTGCAGACAGTAAAGAACAAGTAAAGCAGACCCAGACAAGTAGATTCAGCAATTACATCACTATTGGATTGAAATTTTTTAGATATAGGAATTACCATCTGCATGCCTTTGTAGATAGTGGATTAGGGTATACTATTGCCAAAAGATATATCATCCCTGAAGAATATTGGGAAAAGGCTCCAAGATCAGTTACTTGAATAGCTATGGGAGAAAATGAAATAATCATGGATATTATGGCTCGTAACATTAAAGTTTTCTTAGGCGGAGGAACTTTTATCATAAAAATCATTTGTCAATGTGAAAGTCAAGGAGCAGATGTGCTAATTGGAAATGACTTCCTTCTTCAACAGACGATAGTTTAGAATCCATAGATGATTGGTTTTGAAAAGAATAACAATTTTTTTAGGAATCTAATCTTAACCACGCTGTCAGCGTTACAAGGCTGAGATTTACAGAACAATATCAGAGATCATCAGGAATTTATCAAAGAGTATAACCTAAAGGTTAATGCTAACAAAATCGAGCAAAAGAAAGTGACAACTATTGCAGAAATAGAAAACTTGCTGAAAACATTAATCAGTGAAGATCCTCAACTGTACTGGGAAAGAGATCCAGTATACTGTCAGCTCAAAATGCATGATGTAAATACTATTTGTCATGTTAAAGCAATCCCTCATTACAGGGAAAATGACAGAAAGGAAATGGAAAGCCAAATTCAATAGTTGCTCGAAAAGAAGTTGATCAGGTCTTCTAATAGTCCTCATCATGCTCTAGCCTTTTTGGTAAGAAATCATGTAGAGCAAGTAAGAGGAAAGGCTAGAATGGTAATTGAATACAGAGATGTAAACAAAAAGACGGTTACCAGATAGCCCAGGTAAGAGTTCTTATCAATCGACTCAAATGAGCCAAGATCTTCTCTAAGTTTGATGGAAAATCAGGCTTCTGGCAAGTCAAGATGCATCCAGACTCTATTGCTTTAACAACATTTGAAACACCTCAAGGGCACTATGAATGGCTGGTTATGTCATTTGGCCTCAAGCAGACCCCGTCTGTTTTTCAAATGAAAATGGATAATATTTGCAAACCATACTCATATTTCTGTATAGTTTATATAGATGACATTCTTGTCTTCTCACGAACTATGAACGAACATCTGAAGCATCTTGAACAAGTATGCAAGTTGATTGTCCAGAAGGGAATCATCCTTGGACAAAAAAAGATTCACCTCATAAGAGGAGAAATTGATTTCTTAGGCATTCATGTTAAAGATGGAAAGATTCGTCTCCAAGATCATATTGTCAAAAAAATCAGTCAGTTCCCAGATCATATTCCTGATGCAAAGTCCTTGCAAAGGTTTTTAGGAGTTGTCAACTTTGCGAGAGATTTTATTCCTCAAGTTAGTGGTCTTACTGCTCTACTCTATCCAAAGACAAGCTCCAAAAAGAAATGGTCATTCACAGAGGACGACAGTAATACTGTCAGAAAAATCAAAGAGCTCACCAAAAACCTGCCTCATTTACAGCTACCTGAAGAAGGAGATTCAATCATTCTGCAGACTGATGCAAATGATTATTACTGGGCAGAGGTTGTCTTGGCTATTGCCCCAGATACAAATCATGAAAAGATTTGTAAATTTCTCTCAAGAAAGTTTAACGCAGCAGAGTTAAACTATTCTACTGGAGACAAAGAAGTTCTTGCTCTTATTAAGAGTATAAAGGGAGCTGATGCCTTTTTGAGAAACAAATTTGTAGTTAGAATTGATAACAAAATAGTAAAACATGTCATTGCAAGCAAGGCAATCATCCATACAAACAACCTGATTCGAGTCCGTCCGTCCATTGCACGAAACAGTTTTTGCTGTTGAATCATTTAAATCTTTAAAATGGTGGTGGAGTGAGCTACCATTTCTTAAAGAAGTTAAATTTTGACTTTTTTATGCAGATTCTATACATATACAAATGATCGAATCAGTAACTTCCTTGCTATCAGAAATATCACTTAATATGAAACAGTTGCTGTTGAACTCAACTCTACGTAGCTCTAAAGTTTCATTCACTTCTAACCATGTTAGAAGTGATATGTTGTTGACTTATTCTGTTTGAAACCACAAGTGATTTTGTGGGGGCAACTCTTGGGCCACGTATGAGTCTCACTTGTGTGTCGTGTCATCTGCAAGATGAAGATTCTTCTTCAACCAATACTTACCAACTAAACGATTAAAGTTTCCCAGTACGTTTCGTTGACTCCAAACTTTGAAGCTGGAAGTACTTCTGACAGAATTACAGCTAAACTATATTCCATTTCTTCACTGTGTTCACATTTGCAAATTTTTTTTACCCAAAACTGTAAATATAGAATTAGTGGACAAGTTACCGGAAAGAATAGTGAGTGCTTCATATTATTGTGGAAACCCTTCAAATGGGCAAAGAGCAATCAGCCAATAACAATGGTGTAACTGTGTAAGTGAAATTACCCAGAACAGCAAATTATCAGTGTGCTAGGTGAACCAGGAGCAGAGTTTTCCATATTAGAGGAGGAGAAGATATTTTCTGGAGATTTGTTATTGTGAAAAAGTTAACAGCAGAATAAGGGAGGGAAAAGGAAAGAAAATCTTAGGTCATTGTCTTGCATGACTTTCACATTGAACATACCTTTCCATTCACTTTCAATCTTTTTTGGGGGGCAATTATTGTTGATTAAATAAAACAAAGGGTTCACCAATTATGTTTGAAGTCTCTTGGATTTGATCTCTTTCATACTACATAGTACCACAATGAAGCAAATCATAGCATATGTGCCTGCTTATATCTTTTGAATACTATCCTAAGTTTCTAACTACATCCTTATTCTGTCAATAAGCTATTGGTCTAAGTTAATTATAATCCTACTCCATCACATTTCTTAAAAATATCACACACCCTAACCACACATGGCCTAAATCCTCTGATATAATTATTGGTGGTTTAAGAACAGACAAATAAACCTCTGGTTTTAGTGATTGTGACATTTCAAAAAGTGGAACCCTTATTGGTGATGTTGGTGATCTCAAACACAATATAGATGTTAATCAACACCAAAACTTGGCATCTTTACCTCCTCTAAATTTTGAGACAAGGAAATAGGCAAGAAAATACAGTCCCAGTTTTAGCTTACCTCATCTGTAAGCAAGAGCCAAGAAGCAAGACCAAAATATATTTTCATTTATTTCTTAAGTAGAATAATAATATTTAGAACCCAACAAACTGATTTTCAGCCACACTTTCACAGAAAAATCTGGAATATCCATTCTTTCATCTTTCTCTCTGATAAATACTCAATACTGTCAATAGTTTAAAACAGAGGCCCCCATTTCTCCACTCACATATTCCCCGAATCTTCGTCTCTTCACTAGTTTATTTCCTCTGCTTCCTCTCTGTTTCTACTATTTGATTCCCTCAACAAGTTTGCTGAGAATTCAAGCACTGAAACTAGCACCAACATTATAATCTTTCATCTCAAAGCTCAAAGGCATGTGTTTGAATGATGCAGAAATGGGAAACATGGAGAACAACAACAAGGAATCTACGGTGATGAGCTCAGATCATCAGAGCACCGTGTTGAATTCCTTTCAGGTGAGAATTCAATCAATTTTGTGTTCTTTGATGGCTAAGCTTTGTTGGGTTGTTGTCAAGTTCGGAACTTTTTAGGACCCATTTGATTGAAATTGAGTTCTGGGATTTGGGTCTCGTATTTCAGTTATTTGATTCATGATTGGCATTACTCATGCTTCTGAACTTTAGTGTAGTTATTGGTTTTTACTGTATCAGATATGAAAGTTTTCAGCTTGATTAATAATGCTGTACTGTTTTCACATGTTGAGACCAATCCTTTATAGTAAACTGCAATCTAATTGGTTTATTGTGAATGATTGGGAATTTGGAAGGTGAACTTTTACCAAACATGTATTTATTTATTTATGATCAAACTCTGTTTATATTTTGAGGTTCTTAGTCTTGTGTGGGACAGTTTCTATTCTTTTGTGCTTTGATTTCAGTTTATCTGAAGGAAATATACAGAATTAGGAAAAAGAGAATGATTGATGTTTCCTACTGTATTTCTTTTTATATGAGGACTTTGTTTTTAGCAATTCATTTCCACCCTTTGTGAAAAACCTGATGTGGTTGATGGTTATGTGCTATTTAAGTTGTTCTTTGATCCGAGGTTCATTTCTGGTTGGTTTGTCCTGCAGAAGTTTAGATATTAGTTGTAGAAAAGTATGAGTTTCGAAAGTTAATTGTTCTTGAGACTTTTCTCTGATTTAAGTTCCGTTAATTTGTTAATTTTTCAGCTGGAAAGCATATCTGAGGATTCAGTAGTTGTAGATCGAAAACAGACCATGTTACACTTTGTCCCTGCCCTTCGGTCAGGAGAGTGGTCTGATATTGGAAGTCGCTCCCATATGGAAGATACTCATATATGCATTGGTGACTTGGCTAAGAAATTTGGTTATAATGTACTCAATGACGAAGCTATCTCCTTCTATGGTGTAAGTTCACTTACCTTCTCCTGTTTACTACACTTCACAGTATGGCAATGCTTCTTTGCTTTCCATTCTAATTCATGGTCTGAATGATGCGATGCCAATTTGAACAAACAGGTATTTGATGGTCATGGGGGAAATGATGCAGCACAATTTGTTCGTGACAACTTACCAAGAGTCATTGCTGAGGATTCTGACTTTCCTGTAGAGCTTGAAAAGGTAATAACAAGGTCATTTGTTGAGACAGATGCTGCATTTGCAAAAACTTGCTCTGTTCAGTCTTCACTTGCTTCTGGCACAACTGCACTCACTGCAATGATATTTGGGAGGTAAGAAACTCTTTGTTCCAGTGTTCATAGGCTGCATTTACTTCATGTCATCTTGCAAGCACTATATTGAAAGAAATCTGAAAGTCTTGGTGCTTGTGCTTAAAGTACAAGAAAGGAAGTAACCTGCCCATTCATGGGGTGTTACATTGGAATTGAATTACTAAATACATCTTCTCGTTGTTCGCCTCTTCTCACATCTAAGTTCTTGATACTGCATAGTTTGTATTTATCAGACTTTTGTTAGGTTTGTTGTTCCTTATAAAAGAACGTTATTGTTGGACAGGTCTTTGCTTGTGGCGAATGCCGGAGATTGTAGGGCTATATTGTCACGAAATGGAGCAGCTATAGAAATGTCAAAAGACCATAGACCCTGCTGCACAAAAGAAAGGATGAGGATCGAGTCTTTGGGTGGATATGTTGATGATGGTTATCTGAATGGTCAGTTAGGGGTTACCCGTGCATTAGGTGATTGGCATCTTGAAGGATTGAAGCATGAAGGTGAAAGGGGAGGACCCTTGAGTGCTGAGCCAGAACTTAAATTGACAACACTGACCAAAGATGATGAATTTTTAATCATTGGTAGTGATGGAATATGGGATGTCTTCACCAACCAAAATTCCGTAGACTTTGCCCGAAGGAAACTCCAAGAGCACAATGATGTGAAACTGTGTTGTAAGCAAATAGTAGAGGAGGCAATAAAACGTGGTGCAACCGACAATTTGACACTTGTTATGGTGAGTTTCCACTTGGAGCCACCTCCACATGTGGTAGTCGAAAGGTCTAGAGTCAGACGTAGTATTTCTGCTGAGGGACTACAAAATCTTCAGTTCTTCTTAGATCAATAGAAGAACTAGTGTGCTCCATTTGTTTATGTTTCTGGTGATGGGTGAATGTTAGAACTTAGAATTGATCAATAAGAAGTTCAGCTTCTGTATATATATCCAGGGACTGCAGCCTTTGCTTCCTATATATCTAGTGCTTCAGTTGGTTCTACAGAAGATGAGAGGGATGCAGAAGACATTCGTATTGCCAAGTTTTGGGATAACAGTCTGTACACTAAAAGAACATAATGGAGATCAAACTTTGAGAGAAGGAATTGCGTTGCATATGAGAGGTGGCTAAGGCAGTTGTCAGTTGCTTATAAATTGTTCTGTAACTGTACCTTTAGCTTTTAATTTTGTACACTCTTCTTTTCCTTTCCAACCATTTGGTTGTTCACCCTTTTATATTCTTCCAAAGATTTTATCAGAAATGCACAAAGATTCATCAAACTGATACGTGGACTTTGAGAATACACAAACAAAATTTTCAGTCTATTACTTCGCAATCATTGTGTCTATGCTATACCGTAATCTTACAAGAATTTCTGTCTATTACTTCTCAATCATTGTGTGTCTATGCTATGCCAAAACCATATTTTCCGGCTCAACTTCTCTTTAATCTCAGTTCTAGCAATGCTTATCAAAAACAAAGTGGCACAAAATATAGCAACAATTAACATCAAGAAAACGCTGTTCCATCCCCTCGTTGAAATGTAGCCTACCAAAAGAGGACCAAGAGCTGCTCCAACAGACCCCGTACCATCTATGATTGCGGTAACAGTAGCCAAAGCACGAGAATTGCCTCTGATTAAGGTCTGAGTGCCGAGATCAGCAGCAACAGCTGTTGTGATGAGCGCATATGGACCATTCACCAGCAATCCCGCAATAAACATCAGAACAATGTTGGCAAACATAGATAAGCTTCCATATGCCCGATAGAGAACAAGGGCCGGAACTGAAAGTAACAAAAAAACAATCGATGTAACGGCCCGAGCTTCAAGCATATCTGATATCAACCCCGCTAAAATTCCACCAAGGACTCCTCCAATATCGAATATTGTTGAAAGGTTTCCAGCAGTTTTGTGTGACAAATGCACCCCAGCAACAGCTACAAGGTAAAACAGATGTCATTATTAATATGATGAATTCATAATAACATCTGTGACTTAGGAAAACTGATTGCTGTCATTCAAGTCGGCATTTTATATGACACATGCATCTTTCGTTGAGGGTAAACTATTTCCAATCCAAAATACAGACATTGCGAAAATAATTCAGTTTATCATACAAGAGCATCTGAGTCAAAGAATCACCTGTGTGCCTTATGTAGAAAGGTAGCCAGTACAGGAAAGTGTAAGACACCAGCTTCGAAAAGAAGAGGCAGAAAGCGAATGGTGCAACCCCCGGTAATCTCCACGCCTCCAAAAACCCAATCGCAGTCAAAGTTTCCACCCCATCACCAACGTCAACATCTACATTTTCTCCTTTAAGTAATCCAGCTTCTTCTGATTCCACCTTCTCCACATTCACAGCACCATTAACCTCCACATTCATCTCAACCTCTTCCTTCCCCAGCATCTCAAACCCCAAGTCCTCTGGCTTCACAGGAAGAAACAAAAACACCAAACCCCCAACCAAAATCACCAAAACTCCAGGCACAACAAACGACCAACCCCATCCGAATTCCAAAACCCCGGAAGCAATAACTGATCCCACAATGTTCCCAACTGAAGTATGTGAACTCCACACACCCATTATCAACCCCCTTTTCGTCTTCCCAAACCAATTCCCCACAACTGCCACAACACAAGGCCAACCTATAGACTGAAACAACCCACACACAACTTGCACACCCACAAAGTACCACAAAAAATGCACATTGCACCAATAACCTAACCCGAAAAGACAAGTCAAAACTCCACTCCCTACCATCCCATAAGCAAGAAACAACCTCAAATCAATCCTATCACCAACATGCCCTGCAAAATACATTCCAATAGAATAAGCAGATAAAAATGCAAGATCAAGTTCTCCTAGCCTGTGAGTGCCCTCAGGCCCATCAAAGGGAGCCCAACCGGTGTCGAAAGAGCTCGAATTGGACTGGAGTTTGGGCCCAAGAACACTCTTGACTATGCTGGGGGGCTTCCTGGAGGCGTGGAAGGAAGCATAGGCGAGGAAGGTGATGATTAGGACTGAGATTTGGTGGAATGCTAGGGTTTTGTTTGGGGGTTTTAGGATTGGGAAGAAATTGAGAGCTGGAGCTAATTGGGTATTGGATTCCATGCTGAAATTTAGCTAAAGGTGGAAGCTTTCATTAAAAAGAAGATAAAGATGGAGGCTTTGAGTTGCAGATAGGAACCATTTGATGTGAACAAGAAAAAGAATGTGTAGGGATCTCAAATTGGACCTGAATTGGAGAACCCAGTTGTTGATTGAGGCAGAGGAAAGGAAAGGTTGGATCTTTGATTATGGTTTTGGGGATTGAATTGTGGGATTGAGGGAGATTTATGTACAGAAGAATAAGGGGATTTGGGATCTGTGAATGAATAGGAAGGCCACCAGATTCAAAAGAAAATGAAGGCCTTCCTGGTGAAGGGTGAAATGTCTGTGAAGTTACCTAATTATATATTAAGACTTAAATTGGAGGAAGTAAACTTCTTTTGTTGTTGGGCTCAAAAATGGAGGGATAGGAGGTTGGGTTGCACATGCACGTTGCACCTTTGTCAATTCCTAATTTCCTACGGTTTCCTTTGGCCTTCTAGTTTATTAGTTGCTTATTGTGGGTTTCTTCAAGGGGGTAATCAATCGGAGTCCAAAGATTTTTTTGTTCTCTAATATACAAGGGGAATTACACAACTAAAGCTTAATGGTAATATGGTACTCTAGTATAAGGTGAAGAAATATAATGTTATGTTCTTAATGCATGATTTCGTAGTGATGTATGGTTTTAAGAAGTATCATATCAACACGCCATGTGTTCATTTTAAAGAAAATCATAATCAATGTATGATATTTCGGTTTTGCTAGATGAGAAATTCATCTAAACAGTACATCAACTTTTGTTCCTTATAAAGTTTGGTATACCATGTTTTGAAAATATCATAAAGGTACATCATGTTTTAACATCGACCTAAAATTGATATATATGACCGTTAACCTCGTTACAATAACTGTTAGTTGGTATTTTATCACAAAAGACCAATTTACCCTTTAATTCTCAATTTTTTCTTTTTCTTTTCTCATTTTTTCTGTTTTTTTATTTCTCATATAGCTACTTCGAAGAAGCTATGGATCTGAAGATGCGACAGTTGCCTCATACTTCTCCGTCGTGGCTCCATCTCCCTCTTCCTGTGATCGCTCTCCTTCGCTGCCACCATCTCCCTTCTCCCGTGACTGCTCTTCTCCGCTGCCTCCATCTTCGTTCTCCCATGACCGCTCTCCAACTCCGGTCATTGTTTCTAATGCGGCTGAGTATCGTGTGATTGAGATTCCTTCTGCAGTGGTTGATGCACCCCAGCCTCAGCACTAGGATGGGCGTCTCTAATTGTGCATCTGTATATTTGTCACTTGCTAGCTTCTAGGATTGGCGTTCAAGACATTTTACCACGACTACTCATCCTCCGCTCATGGGTACATGTTCGGCGGTATCTCTGCGTTGTGTCTGCTATGACTATGATATCCCTCTATGAGGAGAAGGAGGAAGCTCTTCCTTGAGGGTGGAACTTAAATGTTGATATGTCATGTACTTAAGCAAGCACTTGTTTTTTCGATTTTGATTTTTTTTGGTCTTCATGATTTAACCAATTGGGTTTTGTTCTTGTTAATTCCAGATAGTGGTGACGACTTGCATTGGTGCGAAATTCGGATTGAATGGAAATGTTGATAACTTGCTAAAGTGGTATGCAATTGTTGTGGTGATTTTCATTTGCACATATGTAGCAGGGTCTGCTTGGTCATGGGGTCCTCTAGGATGGCTAGTCCCTAATGGAATTTTCTCCTTAGAAATTAGATCAACTGCTCAGAGTGTCAATGTCTCAGTGAACATGATCTTTACTTTCATTGTGGCTCAAGTCTTCTTGACCATGTTGTGCCACTTGAAATTCGGTCTCTTCCTCTTCTTCCCCTTCTTCATATTTGTTATGTCCGTATACTTCTTACCTAAGACAAAGGGATCCCAATTGAAGAGATGAGCAGGGTGTTGAAATAGCATTGGTACTGGAATAGATTTATTACTGATGAAGATTACCCTAATGATGGTTATGAGATGAGCAAACCAACAACTGTCAAAACTGTGTAATTGGCAAATAAGCATCATCCCCATTTACTTGTGCACTCATTTTCTAATTCAATATATGTGATCATTTCCAATTCAATTCAATATAAGAGGTCCTATTCCTTTTTTCTTGGACAATCTTTACACCAAACATTAAGATGGCCATCAAATTCAATTTCTTTTCTCATGATCAATGATGGTGTTAAATTAGTCTCACTGGCTTAGCTAGTGCAAGTTTATGATGAGTGGCTTTCAGTCTTGACTTCTTACAAGTTCATAGTTTGCTATGACTGATATCCAACGTCAGGGTCTTCATTTATATCAGAATCCAATTCACGATCGATTCCCTGATAATGACTCCCCTCGGAGGCTTGAAGCAAGATCTCAGCATCAATGAAAAATAAAAAAATTACTATATGAGAAAAGAAAATAAAAACAGAATAAAAAATGAGAAAAGAAAATAAAAAATTGAGAATTAAAGGGTAAATTGGTATTTTCTGATAAAAATGTAAACTAACAGTTATTGTAACGGAGTTAACGGTCATATATACCAATCTTAGGTCGGGGTTAAAACATGATGTATCGTTCTGATGTTTTCAAAACATGGTATACCAAAGTTTATAAGGAGCAAAAGTTAGTATACTGTTTGGATGAATTTCTCTTGCTAGATTGATAAACTTGACATTTTAAATGGTTAATTATAGTTTTGGCACAAGATACAAGTTTGTGTTTATTCTGCAAAATTGTTGTAATTAAGCTACTCGATGGGTTTTCAGACGTTTTGTAATAGTCCTTCTGCAAGGTTGCTTAATAATCTACTCATCTAGATAGTCAGTGAAGAAGCCAGAAATTATGGTATAGCGGGGCACAAAAAATATTAATAAAATTTATGTGTTATTAAAAATAATTAATTTAATTTCTAATTGGTATAAAGATAGTTGCATGACTCATTTGAGGTATGTGTGCATACAGACTCCTCCTCAACAACATTGTTCATTCATTTATGAAATCTTAACATATTTGTGAAAAAATGATTTGATTGCAAAACTAATATTACTATTTTACAAAAAACTATAATTTTCCACCATACTTGACAATATATAGGTATCTTTGAAATATTTTTCTTAAGGTTTGAACTTTTTTCGACAAATGTGTATATATTGAATTTAGAATTCTACTGCTAAACGAAGTGAGAAAAAGAAAACAATGTAAACATACAATAATAATTAAAGAGAGAATTTTCCTATCTAAAAATCAAATATAAAAGGAAAAAGAAGACACATGTTGTAGCGGCCCGTAAGGGGAAACTACAGTGGCTACGACTTTGAGCCAATAAGAAGCCAACACATCCGAAGGACGTGCCGACAACTCATTAATCTAGAGTCATAGGCTAATTAGTAGGTAAAATAAAATTAAACTTTAACTTGAGTGACACCACAATATTTTCTTAAAACATTCATCAGAGGTTTTCCAATTTTGCGGAAGGTATACAAATTAAAGAGACAATTTAAAACTTAAGCGATAACAATAAAAACAAGCAACATATATGGTTAACAATTCAGGATGATACCTTTACTGTTTATATAAAATGCTCTGGTAAACGACCCGAAGGATAAAATAGGAAAAGTGAGTATAACCTGGACCAAACATCGAGTAGGGAATGAGGCTCCATACACACAGCTCTATCTATCTATCCCGTCAAAGTACACAGCACCTGCAAACAACCTGTTATAGAGGTGAGCGTCGTCCTCGCGTGCTCACATATAGGTCCACCAATGATAGGTTTGAAAACCATAAAACCATATATGTATATACATATAGATTTGAGCTCTTAATAAATTCATTATAAAATCCTTGGCACTCAAATTCATCATTTTATATTTTTCGAGAAAAACATTGCAGTATGCTAAAACAAGGGCTAGAGCGGATATCAGAGATAAGGTTCTTACGGATATCAAAAACATACACAACATTGTTCAAAATTAGCTCATTTACAGAGATCATCTTTAGAACCACCTTGCCCTTACCCTTAACGACAGATGTGGCCGAGTTCTCCATGTACATTATCTCCCTATCAGTGCTGGGTTCAAATTTGGAGAACATCTTCTTATCAGCACATACATGACGAGTTGCTCCAGTGTCGAGCCACCATTCCTTTGGGTTTGAGCCCATCATGTTCACCTCAGACACCACAACAGAGAGGTTCATGTAAGAGACATCCCTTATGACTTCTCCAATCATGTTGTCTTCCTTATTCTTCTTCTTCTTCTTCTTCTTTGGCTTGTTACAGACAACAACTCTGTGACCAGTCTTGTCACAATTGAAGCACTTGCCTTCAAATCTAGGCTTCTTGGAAATGCCCCATCTTGGTCCGAGCTTGGACCCTTGATTTTTGAACTTCTTGGTCTTGGAGCTTTGACCATGTTCCATAACATTTGCCTTAGCAGAGTAGTCACTAACCCATGTATTCTTTTCAGATCCTCGGCTGTCTTCTTCAATATGAAGCCTGACCTCCAAATCTTCCAAGCTCATTTCCTTTCGCTTATGCTTCAAATAATTCTTGAAGTCTTTCCAAGCTGGTGGTAATTTCTCAATAACACATGCCACTTGAAAGCTTTCTCCAAGCTTTATCCCTTCATCGTGAATCTCATGCAGGATCAACTGGATTTCTGAGAATTGACTCATCACAGTTTTGGAATCGACCATCTTATAATCAAGGAAACGACCCACAATAAATTTCTTGGCACCAGCATCCTCAATTTTATATTTCTTCTCAAGGGATTCTCACAGCTCCTTAGGTGTTCCCATGCTAATGTACACATTGTACAAAGAGTCAGCCAAACAATTCATGATATAGTTTATGTACAGATAGTCACGACTATTCCATGCATTCACAGCTGCAATTTTTGCTTCATCATCTTGCTCATCTTCTTTGAGCTCAGAAGCCTTCTCATTCATGAACCTTGCCAGATTAAGAATGGTCAAATAAAACATCATCTTTTGTTGCCACCTCTTGAAGTGCAGCCCATTGAACTTCTCAGGTTTCTCACCATGAGACACCGACACAGGTACATCAGCAGCAGCAACAGCAGGAATGATTGACACTTGGGATGAAGAGCTACTCCCGTCAACAGACTTCTCAGAATTAAATTTCATTTTCTGAAAATGTTAACAATACAAGTTAATATTGAATCATGTCAACAATATTAGCAATTGGTAACACAAAATAAAGGCAACATCAATATTAATGTCACTACTCCTCAATCCGTTCGGTAATTCCAGTCATACACGACCAGGTAAGAAGATGAAGCTTTAGTGGAGTGTGACTCTCTTAAGAACATTGCCTCAATGGTTCTAGCCTAGACATCATAGTCAAACTGAGTACGCCTAGTTGGAAAGATTCATAAACCAAAGCATTATTACTTTGTCTTAAAATTGTTAGAAAATATGTCAAATATTACAAATATATTAGGGGTGGAAGTTTGATACCGAAATCCCGATACCGATCCCGACCATCCCGTACCGAACCCGATCGGGTCGGGACACAAAGTGAAAAAGTGTTGTCCCAAACCGTACCGAATCCTAAATTTAGTAATCAGTTCGGGATCAGTTTGAGCCAAATAGATACCGAATGTCCCGAACCGTCCTGAATCCTCCAAAATTTATAATTTTACTAGTTTTAAAGAAAAAAGTATGTATTTATAATGAAGAATTAATCATCTTAAAGTGATGAAGTCATTTAATTATGTTAGTTTGTTGATTTATGTTAAGAAAAAGTGTTAAATATTACATAAATATAGTACAAAAGTGATTGTTTAATTTATAGATATAAAATCCTAACTTAAAACCTTATGTCCTGATTGGTTCCGAACTTGTCCTGAATTTTTTAGTATTGAGATGGTTCGGTACCAAGCCTTAAAATCACGCATCTCGTCTGTACGGATACCGAAAAAAAAATCATGATCAGTATCAGGATAGATCAAATCCTGTACCCTACCATACCGATCCCACCCCTTAAATATATAATAACATAAATTTATTATAATTAAATAAATAATTATAACCAAAAATTTATAATACAATATGGTGATGAACACCAATGTTACCAACTTGAATTCAAGGATATGAGGTGTTGAAGGAAGTCGAGTCATGTGTCTCACACACTTTCCTTAAGACAAATTATGCCTCCTCTTCGGTGCAAAGGTTTGATGACACTTGTCTCCCAGGATACAACGACTGCTTGTCCCTTGAAACTGTATTGCTACTAAGGACACTGAACGAACTTGAAGTACCTTCGTCTATCACCAGAACACAACTTAGAGAGGGGAGAGAGAACTCAAGTAAGGAGAGATGCTTTGAGTTAGTGTGTTTAGAATGAGGGATGGAGTCACCTATTTATATTGGTGAGATTGGAGGAAAACTTGAATGTCATGAATAAGGTTACAATCTTTCATTAGACCAGTACCATGTCATTGATTCATGTTGTTACAAAAACCAAAAGGCAAGAAAATTGAAAGATCAACCATTACATGCATTACTTTGGTGACTATTTTCATTCACCTTTAACTATCAAAATGATTACAAAAAATCTTTTATTTCTGTCTTTTTTCCAACAAAGTCTTGGTTGTTTCTGATGTTAATAATGCTTCTTCTTATAGGCAGAATATTGAGCAAAATGTTGAGAAAATTGAGCTACATGTGGAGACAATCTTGGCTTTTTAAAATCAAGAGTCATAGGAGCAAGAACCAAGTGAAGAGTTTCTGGTGAGTGAGGAGGAAAACTGGGCAGTAGCGGATGAACCCATTGATGTCAAGGTACCTATGGAGCACCATCCTACATCTACTACAAGTCCAAAGAAGAACTTTGAAATCTTGACCTTCTTAGCTCCACCATACGAAGCACATGATGATTCACACTTTGAGATGAATGTGGATACAGATTTAGATGAGTCATATGATGAAATTGATGTTGAGACTCATGAGAAGTATCCAGTGCGATATACAACTGAGCTTGAAGTAGCTTGTATGTATAGTGATAATGAGGACGTTTATGGGTTGGAAGTAAAAGAGCAACAATGTCACAATAATATGAGAGATCACTTCGATGAGTTGTCCAGCAAAGTTCCCATAATCGAATCTCTAGCTCCAACACATCAAAGTCCACTTGATCAATCATTGCCTCCAAGCTATACATATGTTCATTTATTCAAAAAAGCATTTGAGTTCGTTGATGCATAAGAGAAATTGCTATTGTACTAAGATCATGTGGAGATGGTGATTTGGGAATATCCCAAAACTGATAAGGAAATACTTTTATTGATGCTCGGTGGATGTAAGAAGAAGAGAAAACAATGAAAAAAAGAGAAAGAAGAAAAGAATAGAGTATTATCTGTCAATTGTTACCCAGAAGAGCAACTTGCTAAAAGGGCACATCTAGTTTCGTTGAAGAAGGTTAAACATCTCATCGAACCATGACCTAAACCTCCTGATTACTCTTGATGAATTCGTATTGGGAGGCAACCCAATGAATGGAGGAAGAGGTGGCGACAACAATGGAATCTTTTAATACAAAGGATGTTAAGTTTCTCTTCTATACTTCTTTGCTTCTTTTCTTGTTTGTTTTGATGTTTTTAGTATGTGTGCAGGTCATATAAGAGAGGAAAGAAAGAGAAAATCATTTTTGAGCAAAACAGTTTTTCTGTCTCGCGTATCAGTTCCCTTTGAACGGTTGTAGTTCACTGCTCACTTGGAACCACAAAACACATTTTATATAGATCAAAATCCTCAAGAGTCTACTTTTCATAGGAGTTGGCAGATCTAGATTCTGACTTCATATGGATCTATAGCGTATAGTCAAGTACATAAGGGTCGGAGCAGAAAAACAGCAAACATGGTGACAGCATTTGACAACATCCATGAAGGAGCCATCAACGCAGATTTGCTCGCTTAAACTCTTTACTTCTCTTATATTGGGTTTAGTTATGTTGTATGTCAAATGTCTTCCCTTGTATCACATGATATATTGCATGCTCTTATTGTTTTACGTTGAGGACAACATTTCATTTAAGTGTGGGGGAAAAGATTTATGTTTTGTCACTTTAGCTGACGAAATAATTAAAAACAGGCTGACAACATTTTTTTTTTGTCGGCTAAGTTAAATTTTTGTCGGCTAAAGTGAAATTTTAGCCGACGAAAAATGATTTCGTTGGCTAAACTAATTTTTTCGTCGGCTATAGTGGAATTTTAGCCAACGAAATTTTTTTCGTCAGCTAAACTAATTTTTTCATCGGCTATAGTCTGTGAACTTTTGCCGACGAAATTTGAAAAGTTTAACCGATGAAATTAGGGTATTTCGTCGGCTAAAGTACATTTTAGTTACAAAATTGCACTACGGATATTTCGGTGTCCGATTGACTATTTTGATACCAATCTGTATGCAGAACGGGCGTACGAGTCAAATTCATGGCTAATGCAAATGATATATAGGTTTTTTTGGTCATCCGAGTTCGTTTATAGCTTCAAAATGAAGTTTTTCTAAACACTTAATACACGAAAACGCCTATATCTACATCTATATGAGATATTTTGGTCGAACCTTTAACACAACAAACTCTCACTATGATGAGACGTAACTGTCCATCTAAAAATTTTGAGACATTTACCCCTCGATGATAGGGCTTCCCATACGGATAAATAATGGTAAATAGTATGCATGTTGTGATTCCGGTCATCAAAATTCACAAACAAAAATACGACCATCAGATACCATCAATATGTTGAAATATGTTTATGGTAAAAAATTCAACTTGATCTGATAAATTTAAGGGCTTTATCCGGACGGTCAATCCCATAAGTTAAACCCCTAACTTGTATTGACCTCAACTATCGGCACCGAGACTTTACCAGAATTACGTGATTTTTCAACCGTAGACGTATTTCACCATTCCGATCATATCTTATTTCATGAATTTTTTACGTTTGAAGTTTCTACGTAGAGTTTGTTTTTGAAACAGAACATTTACTTAAAGCTTAGTAAACAAGTTATACAACATTAGTTGACATATTTTGATTCCGATGATCAAAGCTGAGAAAAAAA
The DNA here is from genome assembly GCA_951800085.1 of Comarum palustre. NCBI lineage: Eukaryota > Viridiplantae > Streptophyta > Magnoliopsida > Rosales > Rosaceae > Comarum > Comarum palustre. Next base: position 889,994 of record OX637588.1, on the reverse strand, counting down.
ATCTGACCGTCTGATATGATCATTATGTCGAAATATGTCTATAAAAAAAATTCAACATGATCCGACAATGTTAAGGGCTCAATCCTTACGGTCAATCTCGTAAGTCAAACTTCTAATGCACGGAAACGGTCATTTGACCGTCTAAATTACGTATTTTGTCCAGACCTTCAACTAAAAATAGTTTCAAATCAATGAGACGCAACCACTGGTATAAAAAATTTATGAAAAATAACCACCGGAGATAGGGCTACATCTAGGGAGAAAGAATGAAAAATTACGTTAACCGCAACTATCGGCACCTAGACTTTACCGAAATTACGTGATTTTTCAACCGTAAACGTATTTCACCATTCCGGTCATATCTTATTTCACGACTTTTTTTTCGTTTGAAGCTTCTACTTATAAGGTTTAGAGTTTTAGCCGACGAAATTATGGTATTTCGTGGGCTAAAGTTAAATAAATAACTATAGTCGACGAAATTAGAGTAATTCGTTGGCTAAAGTTAAATAAATAAATATAGCCGATGAAATTTATTAAAATTCACCGGCTAGACTTAATTCAAAATTCAAAATTTTTGGCTGGAATTTTGAAAATTTTGAACTTTTTTCGACTAAAATTTTGAACTTTAGCCGACGAAATTAAGATATTTTGTCGGCTAAAGTTCAAATTTTTTTTATATCTTTCATTTTTCTACTCCTCTTCATCTTCCACTATCAGAATAAACATTATAGCCGACAAAAAAAATAGGCCGACGAATTTTTTTTTCGTTGGCTAAAGTCTACTTTAGCCGACTAAACAAAAAATCTTCAGATAAGTTAATTTTTCGTCGGCTAAAGTGTATTTTAGCCGACGAAAAAAAATCTTCAGATAAGTTAATTTTTCGTCGGCTAAAAGTCCTTATATTTCCAGATTTAGACAGCAGCTCATGTGAAAAAAAAAAACGGGAGAAAAAGTTTGGGTGTCGTCGAAATCTGTCCAAAATTAGTTTGTGCCGCTATATATAGATACGTATATGTGTATATATCTTGTTTTTGGGTTGATTTAAGAGTTTTATTTGAGTTATATATATTGATTTTGAGTTTTAATTTGAGTTGAATTATTGGATTTTGAGTGTGATTGATGAGTTGATCGATTTTAATTTGATAATATATATAAAGTTGTTGTTATATATATATATATATTAAGTAGTAGATATATATATATATATATATATTGATTTGATTATAATAGTGTTCATGCATATATATATATATATATATTGTATGAATTAAGTAATATATAGTTCCTCCTCCTCTAACCTTCTCCTTTCCTAACCTTCTCCTTCTCCCCTCCTCTCTCCTCCTAGCCTCCTTCGATCTTCCTCCTCATCTTATTCTCTTCTTCCCCCTCATTCTCCATCACCAATGTAAAAACGAAAAAGAAGAAAAAAAATTAATCAAAAATACAAGAAATAAATAAAATAACTATAGCCGACAAATTTTATTAAAATTCATCGGCTAAAGTTGAATAAATAAAAAATAAAAATAATAAAAATATCCGAAAATTCGTTTGCTAAAGTTAAATAAATAAATAAAAATAATAACAATAGCCGACGAAATTTATTAAAATTCGTCTGCTAAAGTTAAATAAATAAAATAAAATTAAATAAATTACTATAGCCGTTGAAATTTAATAAAATTTCGTCGGCTAAGGTCTAAAATTTCGTCGGCTAAGGTCCAAATTTTAAGCGACGAAAAATTTCTTCGTCGGCTAAATAAATGACTTTAGCTGACGATGAACAGTAATTCTATCGGCTAAAGTCTTGGCTGACGGTTTTTTCCGACGACTTCTTAGCCCAGGACGTTTCGTTGGCTAAGACTTTAGCTGACAAAATTTAGGGTTTAGTCGACGAAAAAATTTTGTCAGCTAAAGTAGTTGTTCTGATAGTGTGTGAGTCAAATTTTTGAATTAAAAAAAATAGTTATAGGATTTGGATTTTCTTGAGTCTTTAGGATCTTCCAAACTATAAAATGAATTTAAACTTTAAGAAATTATATTATGGTTACATATGAATTGCAAGCATGTGTTAGATTCTTGATTTCAAGTAATTGCTAATAAATTTTCATTGTTATCATGTTTGAATTATGATCATTGATAATTGAATTAATATGATGATTGAGAATCGATTGATGCTGATAAAGTAGTCTGGGGTTTAACTCTAAAACCAATTGGTAATAGAGAGAGTAGCCCAAACTCTTATAAACCCACAGGCAAGGTCCCATATTTTCGATGTGGGATATATTTCTCAACACGCCCCCGCACGTGTGGCGAATCTTTAACCCTAACACGTGGACAACAACTTGGGTGGTCGTGGAGTTCGTGTGGCCTTTGGGCTTCACACGTGTACGTGGGTAACCTGCTCTGATACCATGATAAAGTAGTCTGGGGTTCAACTCTAAAACCAATTGGTAATAGAGAGAGTAGCCCAAACCCTTATAAACCCACAGGCAAGGTCCCATATTCCTGATGTGGGATATATTTCTCAACAGATGCATGCTAAGACAAGTTCAACTTGATTTTGACCTTTATGTGAGCTTTTGAGCCTTTACATGTGCTTTCTTTTCTGAGTGATTTATTAAAAAATTTCCAATTCGATTTTTTGGCTATAAATTTTCAGAAACATCACTATTCTTTCATCTTGGTTGATTGCTCACCATAGCTTTTAATAAACTCTAGATAACCAGAACTCACTCTTGTGTACTTTCGAAACTTTTTATCATAAATGCTCTGATTTTGGAAATGATAAATGAAACTTTTTAGGATGAACATCATTGCCAAATTGTCATGTGTCCGTATTTGTGTGCGCAACACACCCCTTAGTTAAACCCCTTTAAGCCTACGTTAAACCTTTTCTTTCACCCATGAAATACATACCTTGAGCTTACTAGTAAAGCATGATGTTGTGATGTATTATATGGAATTATAATGAGAAATAAGTGTGAAGGAAGGTGACTTGTCCAAAAAAAATGCCATGAAAAAAAAATCAAAAGAAACGGCAACACAAAGAAAAAGAGGAAAATTGGATTAAGATTTTGAATTTGAAGATTTGTATACGTTTGAAGGCCAAAAAGTTGAAAATATGGCCTTTGTTCTTTTTCACAATGTTGTAAGGGGGTTGGAATGACGATGGGTCGAACGCGATGATATTTGGCCGTTTCTTTTGGCGACATAAGATGTATTTGGATATGCACTGTTAGATCCTTAGAAAATACTTCACTTTTTAAACCAATACATTCATATCCATAGTCTTGCTCTAATATTACCTTGTAAAGTTTCTTTTGATCTAGAAGATGAGTAAAATTGGATATGTGGGGATTGTTCCAAGAGTTGAGCCTATGGTATGCTTCATTTGTGTGGGATATTGATTCCTTCATGAGGTTTATTTATGTTGTCATGTGTTTTTTTAATTTGTTCATATAAATATGCAAGCTACATTCTCTTACATATAATTGGTTTGATTATCTTTGCACTATGATTGGAGCATGATGATTATTAAAATAAATTAGCTATTAAGTGAAGTTAAGAGTTTTGATATGTGATTGTTTGAATTTTGTTGACCATACTTGTGGGTGTTATAAGTTCTCTAAGATGTTTGGAAGATATTAGGTTTGTGTGTTTTGGTTTTGTTAATTTTTTTGTTTGCTCGAGGACTAGCAAACGCTATATGTGGAGAAATTTGATAGGTGCATTTTATGCAATGTTTTTAATGTATTTCCGACCCTATTTAGCCTTGTACGTAATTTCTTTAGCAATATTCATTGTAACTTAGTTTGTATTTTTAGGTCTCCAATTAATCCGAGGAGCACAAGAGAAGCAAAATAGACGAAATCTTAAAGGAAAATGAATCCATATCGTACAAGGAAAGAAATCAGAAAATCAGTCAGAAATCATTAGTCAACTTCGACAGAAGATTGCGATTATCTCACAATGATGTAAGAGATGCGCCTTATATCAACAGAACACTACAAGAGTCTACTTTCCAGAACCTTTTCCAGATCATCAAAATCTATTTTGGAGACGAAGTTATGACCGTTTAGTGGTTAAAGGTCAGTCTGCCTGATTTCTGATTTAGACCGAAACTTCAATTTCAAAGCTCAGACCACAAAGACAAGTTCATGAACGAAAATTAGGATTTTCTAACCCTAAGAACAGCTGCTTATATATAAAAGGAGGACTTGACATCATTCAAGAGAGTTTTGGAGACATTTATCTTTGAACGCACAACATCAGTCCATTGCCGTCATTCTTTTCTCATTCTCCATCTAAAGTTTTATTTTATTTTCTCTATATTTTTCTAGTAGTCTTTAATAGTTAGGGGCTACCTAAGCCCTAGACATGTGTAAACCAAGATTTTGGCGTTTTTGTATTGGTAGAGACATAAATTGTCTTAAGAAAAATGTGTGAGACACACGCTTCGACATCATCCCTTTCTTATTCACATATATACGAGTTGATAACATTGGTGTTTTTCATGTTCTTCTTGTGTTTTTTATTTTATAATTATTTATTTTAATTATAAAATTAATATTATGAATACATACATTTACAATATATAACCCACTTTTGTTACGACTCACCACCCACCACCGAAGAACTCATCAGAGAAAAACAAAACAACCACAGTGCATGATTAACATGCAAGCTGGCTTTCATTTTCACTACAAATATCCATCCTGAGCTACCATTCCATTCCACCAAAATACGCTAAATAAGTTTATCCTTGTATAGATATTGTGTGAATTGAATACAATAATGTCGACTCATCTTCTTAATCTAGACCCCGTTGCCGACACCATGCAATTCTCCTATAATGTGGCACCTATAACCTATTACCATGAAGCATGTACCAAACTGAAGATAATGTCTACTCATCTTCTTAATCTAGACCCCGTTGCCGACACCATGCAATTCTCCTATAAATACAACTCCTACTAGTTTAAACTCTTCATCGGTTCGCAACATCAAGAACAACCAACATTTTTGTTTATACAAGCCAGTAGTCGCAAAGAATTCGAAGATGCAGCACGGTGATCATCACGGAGGACCACAGCATGGAGGAGGTCCGGAAGGTCAGGGCGGCCCAGGTCATCAAGGACCCCAGGGAGTAGGGCATGGAGGACCAGGAGGAGGACAGGGAGGAGGAGGACAGGGCGGAGGAGGTCAAGGGGGAGGGGGTCAAGGTGGTGGAGGAGGAGGTCAAGGTGGTGGAGGAGGAGGTCAAGGTGGGGGAGGACATGGTGGTCACTGATCATGGAGCTAGACAACGTATACTACTTGCGGTGTACTAGCTAGCTGAACAAGTCTCTATGTGTCCTCTGTGGTATCGTTTGTGTTTTCATTTCCTAGTTGGATCGATGAAATCCTAGCTAGTGAAGCTAGGAAAGTCGATCTTATGTTTGAAGTAACTTTGTATGGATGCAAAATAAAACCCTACAATTATGTATTTGATTCGTCTCTTAGCTAGGCTTAACATTGCATCCTTAAATGACCAAAGAACATAAGAAACCGAGCAGTACTATTAATGGTGATTTAAAAATAAAATTGTATAAGAGTATAAGGAGCCCTTCTAGCGAGCGTTTTTAAATTAAGGACTAATTGAGTATTTTTTGGTTATGTATTAAAAACTCACTTTCTGATCACATTTCATCCATTCTGTTTTTAGTTTTATATGATTAGATCATTCATACAAATTTGCTGACAAATCAGTGACGGTTAAGATTACAAACTAGATTGAATTAATAGGCGAACCAAATTTGTCAAATATAAACCGTTTAAGTTTATAATTAGTAAATCACACTTTTAAATACCTTAACGATTTTCAATATAACTGAAAATTAAAAACAAAGACGATTAGAACAGGGGGAATCCAGGAACAGAAATCAGTAAGACTTGGATTTTCATTATAAAGTATAAACAAAAAAACCCAGCAGTACAAGAGCAATTTATATATATTAAAATAAAAGATATGCTCTTAAAAAGTAATTCATACTTATATAAAACAAAATTTATAAAACTCTACATAAACATTCGAAAAGCAATACAAAATATGTAGCGCAATTAAATATGTAGAAAGCTAATTAATTACATGTTCTTCAAGGAAAATTGTAACCAACTACGACTAATTAGGTGGTAAGAGAATAAGATAATTAATGAGATTGATCGGATGAGATGAAAAAGTGAAGTGAAAACCTAGCTAGGTTGAACACATTCCATATAGTAATTCTCAAATAGGCATATATGCCCAAATAATATACTTCTGTTACACAACAACCGACCATAACAGCTAAATCTGTCGCAACTAAGATATGTAACAAACATATGACAGAGTCAGCTGTTATTAATTATGACTCGCCACCCGAATTTTATAGTGACTCGCCCTCACGCGCGATCCGGATATCGTCATTTGGTAATAGAATGGGCTGAGAGTCCCACATCGAACAATTTGTCGAAACGTCTTCCATAATAGTAACTCTCTATCTCTCCTCATTTACTATAAAATTACTTCTTACCAACTGTTATTATGTCAACATCAATACTGACTTACATGCTGGAGATTCGAAAATTGCCCATTGGCGGTCTAGACCTTTAAGTGACTTATGTTCTTGTTGATAAACTAACAGACCTTGGAAAAAGAGAATTGCGAGTCATACAGGCAACAACGAGAACACATCGTTATCTGACGAGACCCAACATTGGCGCCATTTGTAGGAATCTTGAGTAAAAGGTTCCTCATGTTAAGTCATCATAACTAATGACGAAAACAATCAAACATCACCAGATATAAAGAACATTTTAAGGAGATTAAATTTTGAGACTACGCCCTTGAAAGGAACACTTAGGAATCACCATCACCAACATTAGGAGTTTTGACGACGAGAAGTGGACGACCGATGGTCAGCGATGACGCTGCCAAACTAGCATTGGCCATCAGAGATCTCCAAGAGAAGAAGAAGACGATGTTTGCATTTGAGAATGAACTCTGCCTGCTGGAGGCAAAGAGAGGAAAAAGAACTAAAGGATCGGGAGAAAGTAAATCTGTCACAATTATTTCTAAGTCAAGAGGGAGCCAGGGGCAAGGGACCAGAAGAGAAAACTATAGAGTAGCGCATATCGATTACTCTCTCATGCCTGACGAGCTGAGGGATCAGCGCCCCTTATCCCTAATAAGAGTCAGAGAGTAGGTTAATCTTCCAAGAGAACAAACAAGCTATGAAGAAAGAGAAGCTGGACCACAATGGATGAGGAGATTGGCTGAGATAAAACAAAGGTTGACTTGGCAAACAACGTCCTGTAGAGTCGCTCCCCTCTTAACAGCTTGATCTGGGCCATTCACCAGAAGAATTCGTCATTCAAATCGGCCTGCCAATTTCAAAAGCCCCAAATTGCCCACTTATACAATGAAAAGTTTTTGTATAGAAAGAGATCCACTATTTTAGGCTTCTTGTTCAAGATATTCCCAATTGTCAAGCCCACATTCAAATTTGTAATGATTGATCCATTCCACATTAATTACAACATTTCTGTCGTGTATTTTCAAAATTTTAGACGACTCCCATTTTTGAACATACACTTCTATGTTTCAGTCTGTTCTCCACAAGCTTTTATCTTCAAATTTTAGATTTCATCATAAGAAAAAAAAAAGGAGCAAAAAGGTAGTCCGTATTAAAATTGATATGTCACTTGATTGACTTCAAGAACTCAAAAATGTATAAAAGTTCAAGCATTGACACAAGATCCCAATACCACCATTCTCAAAAGTTACAATTTTTCTTATATATCAAGTTATATTTTCTTGTTCCCCTAAATTCATGATCACTCAAGACACATACTACTAATTACAAATCAACTAGTGATTTTGTTTCTAAGGGGGTATTGTAGTTAGATTTTCATGAAGTTTTAGAGACTTTAATGGATTTTAAAAGTTTAGGGGTATTCAATTAAAATTTGTAACAGAAGATTTAAAATCCATAAAAGTATGTGGGTATTCAATTAGGATTTTTAATTAAAGATTTTAAATCCACGAAAGTATGGAGGTATTCAATAAAAACACAAATTGTTAAAGATTTATTAAATGGTGGATTTGCACGGATTGCCAAGTGTAAATTGTGAAGTGAACAATTCAACCCCTTAGACATAAGATTTATGTAGATTTACAAGTTTTATCTTTTATTATTTTATTTTATTTTATTCATTTCTCGCTCCCTCTCTCCCTTGTCACTACCATTCTTTTTTTTATATACATATTTTTTTTATCTTATTATTTTTTACTACAATATTCATTCACTTGGTTTTTATATGTGCCTTATATATTCTACACAATTTTTTGTCTTGTTTTTGATTTGTTAACATGTATTCAACTCTTTCAATCTATTTAATATGTGTAACATAAACTATCAACACTTTTGTTAGAATTTTGAACTTTGCTTTATTGCAGTATAGATATAGATAAATATAATCATTATCTTTAGTCGTCACATACAACTTAAGTACAAATAAACATGTTTTTTTTTCATCGTGTTTTGACACAGGTCTATGAATTTTAAAATGATATCTTATAAATAATAATATTTTATTCTCTCTCCATAATATGTCTCTGAATGTGTGGTACACATGTAGAGCTTACATTAAGAATTTTTTATGTTATTACTTTTTTTATGTCTCTAAATCCTAAAATATTTTTTTAATTCTACGAGAATTCATGCAAATTTATCATTTGTTTTCATGAATCCTAAAAAGTTTATGTTTTAAAATCTATATGAATCTAATAGATTTTATAAATCTATATAAATCTAAAAACTCTTTATAAATTCATCACTTTAAAAAGTATGTAGAAATCTAAAACCAATACACCCTCTTAACAATTGCAAGTCAATCCTTAAGCACCAATTTAGGTTTCAACCTCCCTTTCAATTCTCTATCTCTCACTACTGATCACAAATCTCTTTCCCTGACCTATTTAAACAAAAAATTACCATGTCACTTACAATTTTGTTTGAAAACATGTCACTTACAATTTTGTTTATAGAGAAATACACAAAAACGTCTCACTGTTATTATTACAGTCCTTCTCAACTGTTTAGAAGAGCACCAAAAGATTAAAAGCCAATTGGTTATCCCAATCATACGGTTTAGTCCACAAAACCATCGAATTTGAAATAAACAAACACCTCTCTGTCTCTGACCCTTCTTTTCTCACTTGCCTCATCAAAATTTTCTTCATATTTCTCAACCCTCTTCTTGAATGGGTTCGAGTTCTAGTCGACTGGGTTCGCGCCCATCTCATCCCAGACCCAATCGCTCCATCGTCTCCTCTATCGTCTGCGGCGGCTCTTCCTCGCGTGCCACTCTCGAGGTACCCCTTTGTTCTTGTTATTGGGTTTCGTTTTGTTATGCAAATTTGGATTAAATATTTGATTTTTATTGGGTTTTGATGGGTTGGATGATTTGGGTTTTGGTTGTTTGGTGTAAAGGTCGGTGCTTTTAGGTGTGATATAGAAACCCAATGATGAATTTGGGGTTTGTTTCTTGAATTTGATGAGCTGGTGGTGACTTTTTGATTGGTGGTTTTGTTGTTGTTTGGTTAATTTGACTTTTTGTTTATCATGTGTCTGTGAATTTGTGTATCTAATTTGTATGTCTGTGGCTGATGAGAAATTGCTCAATTAGGGCCATGTTGTTGATCGTCAGGTCAACTATTTAATGTATTGTTCGAACTATGCATTCTTTGGTTTTTCGAATTGTTTAAATAATTGAGAATGAAGAAGAAACAATGTTAAACCGATCATTTTGAATTTGGTTGGAGAAGTGTTAAATTAAAATGTTGCTAGTGTTGTAATGTGTTGTTGCATTGGTTGTGTAGTTGGTATTGTAGATTATGTTGGTACTGATATGCTTAGGTGCATTTTCTGCAGAAGGAAGATCATCAAGCTGAGTGCCTGGTGAGGTATGCGGAGCATTATGATAGGGGGAATAATCAATTTCAGAACTCCACAGAAGTGTCCTCGTTGATCTCCAGTACAGGGGCAGGGTTTACCTTCGCCAATACTGAAGTTGGATCCTCATCTCAAACTGTTGTTCCAGCAGGTCAGGGTACTTACTTTGAAGAAGGTTTAAGAAGTGTTGGCACAAGTAACCAAGGAAAGTGCTTGTCCAGGAGTAAGGAGCTCATTTCTCATCCGGTAAGTGCTGGTTGTGATCATGATGAATCTAGTAGGGATAATAGTACTGCAGCTAGTACTTCGTTTAAAGAACAACATTCTTCCCACCGAGTCTCTGTGAATAGTTCAGCTAACATGGATGTAGTCAATGGCTCTGCAGACAAGAATGCATCTCAGGCCCGTCCTGTGGTTATGCGTCCAACTAGTTCGTCTCCACAAGGGATTGGGAATCCCCATTCTGATAACTTGTCCGTTGAGAATCATGTAGCTGAAGTAATGGCTGTCCATAATACTAATTCTGATGCTGATTCTGTTCATGTTTCTGATATACCGACAATACCGTTACCTTTTCCCTCACGCGGAAATGATACCCTTCACGAGGCAATACCTTCTGGCTTAGGATTCCTAATGTCCAATAGGGAACAAAGCCGGGAAGATGGAAGTGTAGTTCATGTTGATGTCATGAGCATTTCCTCAAACTTTCTGGCCAGTAGTAATGGTGACACAAGTAACCGTGAGTCCAGAAGGAATGGTAGGCGTCTGTTTTGGGATGCATTTTCAAGACGCAGTTCCAGAAGGTTTATTGATTCGCCAACCATACTTTTCTCTACTGATGACACGGAGGATCTAGGATTTCATGACAGATGGCTACTTGGTTTGAGTGGTGATTTTCTTGATGAACAGAGTGGAGCTGATTCTGGTCACCAGGTGAATAGAACTCCTAACTTGAGTGAACGGCGCCGGCACTCTAGATCTGAGGTGATCTTCTAAAACTTTGAAAGGCTTTGTGATGTTGTTTCAATCATCTGAGTTAACTTGGATCTGAAAATTGGGTACTTTGGTTCCATTGACTTGATGACCCTATGTTATATAGAAATAATCTGAAGGTATGCATTCATGTATAACATTATATTAATATATGGTGTTATATTATCATGCACTAATAGTTCTTCTATATTACTTCATACCGTGTTATATTGATGTTACCCAAAAAGAAAACAACTTGTTATAGGCCTATATAGTAACTAACAGCTTGTTCTTATCCTCCCCAGTAATTATATTTATGCTTCTGTTCTACTCTTTACAGGCTTGGGAAAGGCTTCATGGTGGCCTTGATGGTAATGGTCACCGCAATACTACTTGTCCTACAGGAATTCACCCGAGAGGCATGTGCTCATGTGGTTCATTCTTGATGACAGAAGAGTCTAGTGCTCGGGCTAGTATATCAAGAATCGTAATGCTTGCTGAAGCTCTATTCGAGGTAATTTTCTTTCCTCAGGCTTCAGTTTCTCCTATTTGATAATGCATAATTGCATATTAGTTCCAAAATCTGCTTGCATGTTTTGGGCTAAAACAATGATGCTTCAAATACTCTTGTCTAGGGTCTGCTTTAATTTCTAAAGGCCAAGTCTTTGATGGTCGCATGCATCTGGTTAGGTAAATTTTGCCACTGTTGGTGAAGACATTTATAAAATTTGTTACTTCACCAATTTTTGTTGAACCTCAGTATGTAAAGAGCTTGGTTAAATGAATGACAGTGTTTCAAGCAGGCTTTGTGGAAGTTGAAGCCATTTATGTATGTGTTGCTGTCACTGCATCTACTGTTAAGTTAGAGAACCTGTCTGGATCTTTTCATTCATGGCACTAATTAAATTTACAAATTGATACATTTGAATTTTTAGGGGAGTGCTATTCACAATCTCATCATACCTCATTGCTTTCCAGTCTGTTTTTCAACTTTTTGGTTAAGTACTTTGTATAGCTTAGACCATCGCTATATACTTGTATTCCTTTCGAATATGCTTCCAGGTTCGAAGAATTTCGTTTAACATTCTTTCAAATGTTACAGTTTTTAATCTGTCTGCACTTCAGAGATACAACTGGATAATATCAATGAGGCTCAATCACATAATTTTGTAACATATTTTGGTCCAATTTGCAATATGTATGCAGGTTTTGGATGAAATTCATCACCAACCCATGTCACTTTCACTGTCTATGGTCTCAGTCCCTGCCCCAGCATCTGTTGTTGACTCGTTTCCTCTCAAGTGTCACACTAAGCTTGACAAGTTGAAGCATGGAGATGATGTTGAACAGTACGTTATATTTATTTGAAAATTTTCTCTTGTTTATTTGTCAAGCATAATGCATCTGTCAGTGTTGGATCATGGTGAGTTAATAATTGACAGGTGCTACATCTGCCTCGCTGAGTACGAGGAAGGGGACAAAATTCGAGTTCTGCCCTGCCACCATGAGTATCACATGTCATGTGTGGATAAGTGGCTCAAAGAGATACATGGGTATGCTTATTGCCATCCCCTGCTTCTATATTTCATCATTATCCTGTGTTCTCCCTTGTTTCGTGCGGAAAGTCTGTTGGTTTCTTATTCTACTGCCTTCTTCTCTTACAGAGTTTGTCCACTTTGTCGAGGAGACGTTCGTGGAGGTCTGAACGACTGCTCTGTATCTAACTCAGGGATATCTTCTATTTGATATGAATTGTACATACGAATCTGTAAATATGATGGTCCTCATTTACAGTCACGTACCTAGTTGTCCTCCATGGACGTACCTAGTTGTCCTCCATGGACGTACTAACTCATTTTGTGCTTGGTGCTAATTTGCATCTGAATTAACCAAGTCAAGCCTCATGATGCGGATCTGTATTACTTGTACAGAGATTAAGAAATATTAGACATTTGTGTCGTCAATGTGTTTACGATCATTTCTTTAACTTTCAAGGCTTGGCCCTTGAGAATGCGTCTTTACACAAAGTGACAATTTAGTCTGCAACACACACTGCACAAAATAGAAGCACTTGAATAAATTACCAACCCTATTACTTTAGGGGCACGTTTGTTGCTGGAACTGGTGTTTTCTTAGAAAGATTGTTGGTCCCTTCTCGGCTTGTCCTACAACGCCAAACATGAGACATTGCTGATTACCAGTCTAAGTTTCTGGTAGAAATCAATGCGAGCCGAGAGTCCGGAGTACCAATCGTCCCCTAGGAGAGCAACAGGGAGAAATTACATTGCCTAATTTACAAGTCAAATTACCAGTCTAAGTTTCTGGTAGAAATCAATGCGAGCCAAGAGAGTCCGGAGTACCAAACTTACCCTAGGAGAGCAACAGGGAGAAATTACATTGCCTAATTTATAAGTCAAACATAGAGAGTTACTTGCCTAATTTACAAGTCAAACATAGAGTTTGAGTTACAAGCCGAGTTCTTCCAGAATCCAATAGGTTTTCTCAATAAAATTACATAATCTGTAAACAGATACCATTACTCCCCTAGAACGCATTACCCAGATATATATCAGTGCCTTACTGGTTATCAATAGCTATGTCCAGGGACCCAGAAGGGGTTCTGGTTCTGGTCTTGGGTAGAAGATGGTTTAGATCTCAGCTTGATGGCATTGCTTCCATTACCAGTAATGTGATCATCACAGAATGGATTGGTTTCATGGAACTTTGAAGTGTCACTGCTGTGGTACGAATGATCTTGATTAGCAAAGAGATTCGGGTGACAATTCTCATCGTCGTCTTGGAATGTATTCCACCGAGCTGCGTTCATGCCATGTTTCTCTCTAGCTGCGTTCCTCAAGCTCTCCATTTCCCCTATATGGTCCTTGAATTCAGTCTTCACCACATCCACTACGACATCTCCATACCGATCACACCAGGACCTGATATATCAAAACAAAAGAGATCAAAAGGGTGACAATTTAGCTGATTCTAGGCTCAAAAGGTGAATGGTTTTGGAAATGATCTTACTTGGGAAAGAACTTCTTTAGCTCAGCCTTGTCGACTGGAAGTTTAGTCGAAATTTCTTCAATTTGGTCATTCCTGATCAAGTCCCACGAATCAAACTCATACATTCATAAAAGAAAGAATGGTTTTTTTTCAACAGCAATGCTTACACAACAGTCACCAAAAGTAGAATAGAAAGGCTTACGAAAATTTAAGATTTGGATTTGATGTGCAAAGCTCGGTCTGAATTCTCGACAGCTCCTTCTTTATCTTGTCCCCTACAACCTGCGCATTACAAAAGTGACCAAGATTCAGTTTCAGGGTGATTTTTGAATATCAACTCTAAGAAAATCAACAATGTCAAACCTTATCAATGAAGAAATCAGAAGGAGAGCCATCTGAGAGAAGCTTCCTCTTGATAAGCTTAGTGTCTGGCCCTTGACCCATTGGACTTGCCACAAGCCTCACATGAACTTCATCATCTGATCTCTCATTAAGAGGCAGAGGAGTTGTCTCATCCTCTGACTCATTCCTCTTCCACTTCTTCAACCCATCAAACCCCCATTTCTTCTTAGCTGATTTGGAAGGTGTTTGTTCTTTCTCGAAATAATTCTCATTACCATTTCCCTCTTTCTGTTCTTTCTGAAACAAATTCCTAAACGGTTTCCTCTTCGTCCTATCAGATCCACCGCTCTCTTTCAGTGGAGGCAAGCTCTCCGGCATTAGAATTGAGCTTGTTTCATGCTTAAAGTTGTTGGCTACATCGAAAATGCTCCTCTCTTCTATGCTCTTCGCCTGTCTGTAAGGCGAGATGAACCCCAAAACCGAAGCTGCTCCTTTGATTTGCTCCATTGCAGAGCCATGCTTGCCTTTGTTGCTCTTCGAATTCGATCCTTCTTTGTTTGTCAAGCTTTTATCATCCTTTAAGTCGATGACAGACCACTCCTCCTCTGCATTCTCCTTCACCTCTTTAACTGGTGAAATAATTACATCTCTGGCCTCAATCTCAGCTCCTTGCACTGCCAATCTCTGCAGCAATGGCCTTTTTGAAGAATGGTACTCATCTTCAGATATGCATTTAGCATACAATAGCTCCTACAAGGTTAATAAACCCCCGTTAATCTCAGTAGATCGCTGCAGCAAGAACAATTTGAAAAACTTACAATACCCGGTGCCTATTTCAACAATGAATAAAGAGAGAAATAGAGATCATAGATTCTTTTACCTGCAAGAAGAGCAGCTTGTCTCGCAAGATCACCCGCTGCTCATGCTCAGCCGGAGCAGCGATGAGGGTGTCAAGCAAATGGGATCGAAAAGTTGAGACCTCAGTCTCGGCCAAAATGCCTTCTTTGTGAAGACCCATCAAGTTGAGAATGTGGTGGAAAGAGTCCTGCTGCCACTTTAGATTATCGGACTGAAGCTTTGCCAACTTGTGTTCCGCTGCTGGTAAGCGGCGTTTCTTGAAGCTGAAAGGAAGGATGGTCTTGCATAAAGAGGTGACAGACTCATGGAGAGAGGAGTAGTACGTGGGTGCGTAAGAGTACACCATTCTTGAAACTGATCTGGGATCTTGATGATTTGAAGAATTGGCAAAAGGGTTAGAGAGAGATCGAGTGTTTGTGTAAGATGCCAGAGCTGTGAATCTGGTTGTTGGGTTTTGGTGGAGCTTAGTGAGTGAGAGAGGTTGTTTTGAATTTGGGGAGAGGGAAAACGGTCACTGGGAACTAGCCGTTGAGAAAAGTGTTTTGAATCCCACATGGTGCAGTGACGAGTCGTCGTCGTTTTGGTGCTTGGGAATTGGCAATATCAAATTTATATTCACTATTAAAGTAAAGATACGTTTTCCTGTGCTAATGCCTAAGACAGTGGTGATTTTACAAAGCAGAAACAAGGTCCAGGTTACATGGTTTTGTTCGTTAGATCAGGTTGGATACGGCGAACTCCATCTGTGCTTATCACCGGGAGATTCATTGGGGTCTTGTAGTTCTGGTCTCTCTCAGCTGCTGCATCGGAGAAGATGGAAAGAGGAACCAGAGCAACTGTGGTACGGC
This sequence comes from Comarum palustre, assembly GCA_951800085.1. Taxonomy (NCBI): domain Eukaryota; kingdom Viridiplantae; phylum Streptophyta; class Magnoliopsida; order Rosales; family Rosaceae; genus Comarum; species Comarum palustre. The sequence goes on along the minus strand of OX637588.1, from coordinate 873,997 downwards.
TCGGTGGTTCGACAAGCTGGCTCGCCTCCGATCCCGACGGGGCAATGTAGGGAATGGCAGCAAAAGTGGTGTGAACTGGTGGTTGGTGCAGCAGTGTTCTAGATCGGGGTGGGTCGCTAGATCTCGACGGCGTGCTGATGGGCATGGCTATGGAATTGCGACGGCGATTCATCTGGGATGGATGAGATCCAACTTCCCAAATGGTTTCCTCGTGCTATTTGGGTCTGTGACTGGTTCTGGGCCTGGGTCTGGGTATTTGGCTCACCTGAGGTTTCTGTTTTGAACTGCTTTATTTTTTACTGTCGTAAATTATTCCATGCATCAGATTTTGAGCCTTGGTCACCCATGTGGTATGATTTTATCCTTATGTGGATTATTCAGGTTATGTCCAGCTCGGGAGGACTCGGTTTCCTCACACCGATGTCAAATAATTCTGAATCTTTCCAAACTGCTTGTCACATATTACCAAAACAAATTGTCGACTACCATTGTTATCAGTCATGAGAGCTTGTGTCTGCACGTTTAAAATGCAATTTCGCATTTACCTATTAGATTATGGGTGCTCACGCGTGGGTTCATCACCTCTTATTTTCTTTGGTACTTGTTCTTTGTTATGGTTTATGATTCTCTTTCGTCAGCCTCAACTTCTTTATGGCATGGGTTTCGATGGTGGTTTGTACGGTTTTGTTTTGAGAGAGTTTTTTTCTTTAGGTCGTGGGTTTTCATATGTTTTGTGCATTGGGATTCATTTGGTATCAGGTATTCAGGCATCAATGCTCCGGTTTAGCACTCTGCACTTACCCACTGTTGCTGGCAGCTACAGCAACAAATGCTAGTGTGTATGGGTGGTGTGTGTGTGTGGGTGGTAGATTTGTTAGTGTTGTTGCATTTATGTATTTTGTTGTACGGTTTTCAGACCATAGTCTAGTGAGTAGTTCGTTTCCTTTCACTCTTTTTAGTTTGATCGAGTTGGAAACCTATGCTCTTATTATTTGTAATTTTTTCACCCTAGCGTTTGGAGGCAATGAAATTTGGGTTTTGTCCCTTCAAAAAAAATATGTATGTGTTTAAATCTATCTCATTCAAACTTTTGATCAAGTAACAAGATGAGAGTGATGATTCACCTAAATGAATGGTTTAATAAGCAAGAAAAAAATGGAAGAGACAAAGACAGCAAAGGCAATCCCATTCCCATATGTTCAGATCTTTGGGCCACTATGTGAGGTGCATTATCTTAAATTCAATTTCAGAAGCTAGTTAGGGGCATAAAGGAATTGAAAGATTAGGACACTCAATGCATGTTTACTTCGTAGGAATGAAATACAAATCCAGAAGAATGATTATGGGTTAAGAAAATTCTTGTGTTTACTTGCTCATACTGGAATGGAATAAGCTGTGGGTTCCACCAGTCAACCCAGAATTCATTCCTGATCAACCCGGATTTGTAATACCAAGGGGAAGATGGGTTTAGGAATCATGTCATCATGAATGAAATTTTTGTTCCTAAAGTATCCTCACATAATTTTGAATAACCCAAAATTGTCTAACCTTAGAGTATATTTGTTATTGTGTCATGTATGAATATTATTTTTCTGAATTGGTGTTTATGCATGAGACTTTTAGAATTTATTTCTTCTTGTATTATAGATACATGCAGCCTCTTTTGAGTATCTTTTATTTGATATGAATGAGGCGATCTACAACTTGACAGGTTTTTTATTATATATATATATATATATATATATATATATGATTTTGATTTGATGATTTTTTTATTTCAACATAAAGACTAAGTTCTTGTTGTTTTGACCAATTAGACTTGATGAAGATGATCAAGTAGTATCGTTGGACATGATTGAAAGCCCTCTTATTGGCAACTGCTCATAAAGGTCCTTATTTTTGGAGTAGCAACCACACAAAGCATAAACATCGATTTGGCTAAATTGAGTAGAAAGTTTCTCTCTAATTCAAACTATGATTGGTACGTGGCTCATTGCCTCAAAATGACAGAATCCAAACATTTTTTTAAAGAGTAATTTAGTAATTAAAGTAGTTTTATTCTGATTTTATATGGTAAGTAAACAACATCAATCGTAATTGATTTCATTCCAATTCCAATTCCATGTGATAAGTAATCAGTTCAATGGAATTGAACTCCTTACATACTATTTCATTCCGTCTCTTATTTCATTTTTATTTCATTTATAATCAAATCCATTCCAAACAAAGTAAACGTGTCTTCAGTAGAACTAGATTTCATTCACTTGCATTTCTCCGAAAACTCTTTTCTATTATTTATTTATCCTTATGGTTAAAGTCTTATGGAAGTAGACAAGAAAGGTCTACATAATACATATGTCCCTTCTGTTAGGGAATTGGAATTATTGAATGCTGTCTTTTGTGATATGTTGATTATAGTTAGATTAAGCTTTAGTACTTCAATCATATTTGAACCTTTCAAGAATCTTAAGCCCCAAAATTTTGAGGACCCATATTTGATTAGCATATATGGTGAAGTTTGATGTTGTGAAAATATATTTTTGTTTTCTCCGTGTTTGCTTATGAGTCCGGAAATTGAGTTTTCCAGTCCTTGTGAAGAATGTGTGATGAAGCTTCTTTTTTTGAAACATTTTAGGTTTTCATTCATTCATTCATATGAAAGAAATTACAACGGGTATGAAGAATACAATTAGGACACGTTTGATACCCGGGACTGGACAGGATTGGACTGCATTAATTTGGACTCTACAGAGACCATGGTCAACACCTTCTTACAGAGAGACGCCAAAAACCATGGGATTGTGTAAGACAAATCTTGCTGCTCTTCTCGTCAACAACACCGTCTCTCCCCCATTCCAAATTTTCAATCCAGCCTCAATCGAAATATCATCATCCTCTTTCCTTCACCTCAACCTCTCGTGCACCAATTCTTTCAGAGATTGACTCTTTCTTCTTCCTCTTCAGTCTTCTTGGATTCCTCTTATCAATTTCATGACTGAGATTGTTTCTCTCCAAAATATGTTCTGGCTTTTCTGGGTTGTGATTAATTCGAAGGAGAAGTTTGTCTAGATTCTTGGTTCATGGGCTCTCTTCAGGTAGTAGCAATTTGTGAGATTACAGCTCGATCAAGCATTAATTGGTGACGATTGATCATTGATTAGTGTAGGAGGATATGCAGAAACTCATCTGTCATGAATAGGTTGAGTTTTAGGTGGAAGTGGGAAATACCCAATTCATATATGGTCATTGATTGCAAGAATTGGAGAATTTTGGACATATCTAATTCAGATCCGGGTTTGAAATAAGGTTCTACAATTTGTATCATATTGTTTGCTTCATTCATGATATTCAAATTTTGTGTTTTGAATTGGGCAAGGATTGCTTCATTCATGATATTCATGGCATCTGAGTCATGAGTTTCAGCATTTGATATTGCTTCATGAGATTTAGCATCTGGTGTTCTTTCTTGCTGAGTTTTTTATTGGGCGAAAGATTACTGGCCCCTAGTCCGACATCCCCAAACATGAGACATGGCTTACAATAGAATAAGCCAGATTACCAGTGTAGGTTTCCGGTAGAAATCAACGAGAGCCAAGATAGTGTAGGGTACCAAACGTACCCTTATGAGCCCCTAATAGACCATTTATAACAAATATTTGACCAATTCGCCTAACTCTAACTTTCCAATGGAGCTATATCTCCTTTTGAGAGAAATATTGGTCTTTATTGATAGAACGAGAATACAATAACGGTGGTGGATATAAATTCTTCACTCTCCACCCTACCTACTCGAAACAACAGCGATTACAATGGACAACAACCGATATCAATAAGGGTTCAACTGTAACCTAACCTAATCTAGAAATTACAATACATTTTTACAGTCAACCTCAAGAAGAAATAACCCTTTCAAATACTACATATCAAACTTACCAGTATACATGCACAGGTAATCTCCTCATTACATTGACAACAAGAACTAACCGACATCAAAATAGTCTCTGGAAACGACACCATAATCATGGCTCCTCCAACGACATGACAACATCATCCTACCAAAACCCCGACCCTCGTCCAAAAGAAAAGGGACAACAAACACCCTCTTTCAAAAGGGATGGACAACAAACAACACCAAGAACAAAAAAACAAAACTAACAAAACCAAGACAAACTATAACCTAAGATAACCAACCAGCAAAACCCAAAGAGGTATACTTTAGCCCATAATGGACTGGAGCGTACCCCCGCCACCGAAGCCGGTCGTCGCCTGCCCGCCACTAAAATCGGTGGTCACTGGAGCGGCCAATCTCGTCACCATGGCTTAGAAAAACAGTTGTGCGCCCTCCTCCTAGATCTGAACCAAAACCACACCAACGAGGCGTAACCAAGATCATCAATCTGGCCAAACCTGCAGCATCACGTCCTCCTGCCGATACAAACTACTGCCAACCCCGCACAACCGCTTCTCTTGAAGACACAACCTCCATATCAGGTCATATACCTCCTCCCCCAAGCTTGTCCGGCAGTGAGCCAGCCAACGACGATGCCGAAAGCCAACATCAAAGTAGGAGGCCGCCGGACAAGCACCAAGCTTCGACCTGTTCGCTCTTTTTTCTTCCTGCTTTTACGGAGCTGACCCTAATAATGTCTTTGCACTCTTCTTGACCGGAGCTATATCTCCTTTACACCATGAGCCTAGGAAAATAATCATCAACGCCACACTACTCAACCGAACAATTGCACCTGAAACTACAAACTGTTGAAGCCGTAGGTTACTTGGTAACCAAGTCAACATGAATAAGTCTGCATTTAGCCGTTTCTGTTAATAATTCCCTGGTTTGTAGGGATGTAGATTAGGTTTGATTCATTCCAATAACGAAGTTGAACAAGTCTGTAGGCGAAGAGATTGTAGTGGCTTGTTTTCTGGGTTTTCTGTTTAGTAAAGCTTGTATAAAGCTGCGTTTCATCCTTGAATAAAATCATCTGTTTTCGAACTCCCAATATTGTGAGTGTTCTGTGTTTAAGGCTTTAGGCTTCCAACACAAACCACATACACAAATATTATTCACTCACACAAAGAGTTCCTCGCTAGTCTTTCTTCAACAAAATCATATGGCTGATACAATAATGCTCATAAAGGAACATTTTGATATCCACACCAACCCTACAAGGCTACAACTGCAAGCTCATTACAGATAATCAACACAAATTAAAGAGAAATAAATTAACTGGGACACTAAATTAAGCTATCCCCGTTCTGCAACAAGGGCAATGGGCATTCTTCTCTAGCCATGGGAGCATACACCCAGAATGGAACCTATGTGCACAAGGCAGGCGCACCAGGTTCTCACCAGGCCTGAACCTCTCAAGGCAAAGCGCACTCATCTTGGTCAGATGACTTCCAGCTCAACTTGGCCCAGATGAACTTCCTTGACCCAGTCTTAGCAGCAGTCTTCTTTGATCCATACACTTCTATGTGCAACTCCCTAAGAATCATGCTAGATCTTCCCTCATCCACACTACTACTTCTCAACGATCCTTCCTTGCTATATATTTAGCCCAAACCCAGTTCATCATTTGTATAAAGAAAACTGATCAAGCAATTACAACATTCTCTGAAAGTTGGGTTTATGTACTCACCCTTTGGGTTTTGATTTTAGCTGTGTTCTCAATCTTTCATCTAGTCTCTCCTTGGCAACTCTGGCTTCCATTCCTAGCTTTTCATCCATGTATGAAGCCTGAATCAGCTTGCTTCTTTGCTATAATATTCAGAAACAACCAACAATGAAATAATCACCCAAAAGTAAGGAAAACGTAAAGATTAGACACAGATGTTAAATTTGATTAATTACCAGAGTTGGGGTTTGATGAGTTTCATTGTTGCTGGCAGCATACAGACAAAAAGATGAGCGACTGGTGCAGCCATTTGTAATAGCCGGACTTGGTGTTTCAGTGCTCTTATGGACTCGTCTCCTTCGGGCACATTCCACACCAGGAAGCGTGCCCGCCATTGCAGCTAAGGTCTAACTGTGATCGACTACTGAGAGCACGACATTTTTAACCGCAACAACTTAAATATACACGATGCTAGCGATAGAAGTACTCTATGTTTTTCTCCTAATTATAAACAACCAGTCTCTTTCAGATATGAGAAGCTAGCTGCATGAAATGATGAAGAAGAAGAAAGAGATTAAAAGGAAGACTGTTGGTTCTAAGAGAGGATGAAGAGTAGAAGACAATTGTGAGCTAATCAGAAAGCTTGGTGAGAGACGAAAGAGGGGCCATACCATTGATGGTAGCTAAAACCCATTTGAATCAATCATGTCGATCTTCATCAACCTCTGTTCATGTCTCCCTCTCTCTTCTCAATTATATATATGGGTGTGACAAACTAAGAGCATAATTTAGATAGAAGGAAAGTGTGAAGAGGGTGAGGAAGAACAAGGTGGGAAAGGGAATGGAAAGAGTGAGGAAGTTTCAGTCGAGCTGATTAAAGAATCAGAATTGTTGTAATTCTTGACCAGAGAAGAAGCACTAATTTGAGTACACAAGGGTGGCCACGTAACCTACCAAAGCACCCTTCTTGTCTTCTTGATTTAGACCCTTACGTTTGTGCGTAGGGCTGTTTTGGGCCGGTCCGAATTAGAAAAAATGAAACCCGAATCCGAACTCAAAATTTTCAGGTCGGTCTAGGTCGGGTTTTTTTAGACAAAACTGGTGAGTTTTCGGGCTGGGTGTTGGTTCAGACCGGGCCGGGTTTTCGGGTCAAAATTTTTTTAAATTTTAAATCAAAGTTTACTAATAAATAAGGTTTGCGGAACACATTTTTTTATTATAAAACGGGTTTAATTGGATGTTTTTATGATGAAGAGATGAGCATGAGTTAGATATTTAATTTGATGACATCTCCACCGCCCCTTCCACTCACCGCGCCTTTACTTTCCTCAACGTCGTCTCTCTCGGTAATGTTGTAAGTCAACCAATTCCTCTTTTTCTGATTCGATTCATTCTCAATTCAAGAGTGAAGACTGAAGAGTGAAGGAATATAATTTTTTGCTATTTATTAGCTAGTAGTAACCCAATAGGAATACAATACATAAGCTAACAATACCTACATTTCGGGTTTTTGGGCCTGTCCGGATTTTAAGATATGAAACCCGACCTGGTAGTTTTTAATTCGGTCTGGGTTTAGCCCAACCCGAAAAATTTACTTTCAAAACCCGACCTGATCGGTCTGGGTTCGGGCCGCACCGGTCCGGGTTTCGGTCCAAAAAAACAGCCCTATTTGTGCTACAATTCAGTGTGCCTGGTAATTGTTCGTTTTTGCAGCTTCATTGTTGTTCTTTCTAGTTTCAATGAAAGTATCTTAAATGTAGGACCGTGTATTTACACGATATGTGTGAATGATTAAAATTTGAAGTTATAATATTAAAACATAGATGATCAAACATATGTATTGCTATAAATGACTACGTGTATAAACGTCGTGTATATAAGAATTTTCAAGTTTCTACGGTGGAAAAACTACTTTTATATACAAGTTCACATTTTCATGAGGCATCTATTTGAGATGGAAAATCCATAATTTTTTTTGGTAATTCTTTTTCCTTTTCTTTATTTGAGCTAGTTTATCGTAAAACTTATTATATCGTAAAACTTATTATACCCTCTCACACTATACATATTTAGGATCCATAGTAGAGCCATGTTAGCAGAATAACGGATTATTAGGATCGCATAAATTCATTGTCAACTGTCGTCCATAAAATGCTTAAAATAGCCCACAACCCAAATCCCCCTAATCCATCACAAAACTAATTGGGCTTATCTACAAACCCAACTGTTACTTGCACAATAAGCAACATACATCCCGGCCCATATCTGATTTGAAACTTTCGTAATTTTGTTTAATAACTAACCTCTCAGCATTTTTGCTTAATTTGGGTGAAAGAGCGATAACCTCTGAGCATCCCCACGAATCCGGGACTTCACAAAATCTTCACCCGTCATTTCCTCCAAACCCTCCCAATTACTACCTCAAAACCACCACTACCACCCCGTCCACCACCAAAAGCAACACCCGCCACCATCCCTTAACTTGAATATATCATACGTACGTTGTATTGCATCCATGCCATCACAAACGTCACCGGTAATAGAGACTGGAAAATGGACCTACGGATAGTGACGCCGGGCTCAACTTCTCCTACCGGCCTCAGGAAAAAGCTACGTTCTTCTCTTTGCATCCTCCCTTGCTTCAAAGACAATAAATCCCACCACCGCCACCACCACAACCACAGCCACAGCTCCATCACCGCCCCTACGACCCCACATGGCTGCAGCGCCAGCGGCCACAACCATGATGACTTAGGCTTCCTACATCCCTCCGACGCCTCCCTTTTCACTCCGAAATCGGCGCGCTCTCACCATCAACATGAGTTCTCCGAGCTCAAGGACAAGTGTCGCAAGGCCATTGGTCGCATGGGGCGCCACAGCGGGAGGAGGCACTCCGGGGACTTTAAATACGACCAGCTGAGTTACGCCCTCAACTTTGATCATGAGGACCCTAACGAGGATGAAGACGGTTTTCCCCTTAGGAACTTCTCGGCGAGGTTGCCGCATTCACCTCAGAAGGAGTCAGCCGCCACTTCTCCGACGTCAAAGGAGATAACCGCTTGCAGCTAATTTAATTTCCGCCTGATGGATTGGAGGAGTATTTATTATTGATTAACTAGGCTGATTGTGTTTCATGGTTTGTACATTGGCGTTGTATATAATTAAACGTATATTGCGTAACCTTTCTCGATCTGCATGTTCCTTTTTTTTATTTCTTTCTTCTGTAGGTATACCAATTACATTTTTTTAGTATCATGTACCGACTAATTTATAATTGGTATGAAAAATTCATTATTTCTACCAACTAATAACGTTGGTATACCAACTACTTGGTACGGTTGATACGGTTGGTATTAGGCTTCTACCAAGATATTTATGGCCTAAAAATTTAAAGGCCCATCTTAACAACACCATTTCAAAAAGTCGAAAAAACATCACTCCTGCTGCAAAAAGCCAAACATGTCTTACTAATTGTCTAATTCAGTAATTCATTATTTATTTCTAGAGAAATGTATATACCTTGGAGAATGTAATCTGCAATGAGCCTTTTTAACTATGCGAACCATCGAAATCAGGAACGAACTAGTTTCTGTACACATTTTGATCAAAGATTTTAAACCCATTAACAACTCAATCCAAATATTAAGTTATCAACATCCAAAAGAACCAAAAAATGGAACCAATACAAAAATCCAATCGATTGATTGGTTGAATAAGAAAGTAGATTTTGGTGTTACCTACTTACCTCAATAGTGAGAGAGCTCGTTCAAGTGAAGCTGTCCCAAACCAATGCTCAAATAAAGAAATGAAGTTTGAATCAGAGAAAGGAAATGTAGATCGAGAAGTGAGAGAGAAGTTAGAAGTGACTATGAGTGGAAGGCTGAGAGAGATTAGATTAGGGTTAATAAAAATATACGATTGAGATTTATTTTTACTAAATTTACGGTTGAAATTTAAGGATATATATATATATATATATTAAATAATTTAATATAATATAACTCTATAAATACGGTATATTACGGTATAAGAAAAATATGTGTCACCTATCGTATCATATTATAATGATATACCAACTTATTTAATATAGTTAGCATATAAATTGATTAGAATAAAATTGTGTGTCGTTACGACCCTTCGGTCCCAATCCGAGCTGAGGTGTCCCGTCCATCCTTCTGCAACCTTGACTGCTTGCAGCGGAAGCCGGATTTCAAATCTAATCGCCTCCCATTCGGATCGTCCAAGGTCTGCCGACGACACCCATGATGGATATCCACCCTTCCAAGCATGAGGCCAATCGAACGAGACCAAGTCCACTGGGCACGATCACCGCAGCCGAAGCGGCCCTCCAACTGGTCCAACGTCGGACCACTCACCTCTGCCTCCACCAGCAACTGAAGTTTCACCGACGACGACGCCGGAGTTGTAGGATGACGACGGTGACGTTATGGACGGCGCGGATGAGAAGCTGCAACGACGACGTTTGGCGAGCTGCGACTGTGACGGCGACGACGACGGTGGTTTGAATCTGACGAGATCAACTAGTTTTAAACTATTTTTTTCATTACTGTAGACTGAGGTATGACTTTCTTTATTTTATGTAAATGGATATTTTCTCTAAAATTAATCCAACAGATCAGAAAGAGGCAACGGACCGTCGAGTACCGGATGACGAAGTTGGATTCATCATCGAAAGATAAGCTCAATCACATAGTTTGAGAGTATGCGATGTGGCTTTTACGGAAGACGATGACGACTGAGGGTTTTAGTTGGTATAGGAGATTCCCAAAATACCTTTCTCTCCACCAAAATACATCAATTAAATGGATAATTTTGATAAAAGTTAAAAACCTCCATTTTATTAAACTCCTTCACTTGTGGTACAATCCTCATCTAGCAACCTCTAAAGGTCACACGTGTTGATAAGAACAACCGTCTCCCCCACTGTCCTCTATACACGTGTCTAGGTAGTCCTGATCGCGTCAACTAGTCCCCAAAAATTACAGAGCTTACCCAACAGACAAACTTCAGCAAACCAACCACATAAGAAAAGAACAACTGTAGGGATACCCTTTGTAAATAACCCAAAACCAAAGGCACAAAAAAGGAATCTCACCCCACTCACGCTCCAAAGGCGGTTGCATAACCCTCACGATCGTCACGTGAAATTATTACCACCCTCAACTATAAATACACACACTCGCACAGGCAAAGATGGCAAGCATTTTACACGATACCAAAAAAACTACGTTTTCTGATTTCATTGTTCTCCGATCAAAATGGGAACGGCGATTCTCCGATCACAGGACTGCCTTCGCGGTCGTTTCGGCCACGAAGCCCTGGCCTTGACTTTGACCCCGACCTCCGGATCATCGCGCCGGTGCCCCAATTTCTCTAACCCTAGCTCCAATGGCTACCAATCTCGCCGCCGGAAGAGGAGTCCGGTCGCCGTTAACCAACGCGAACGTTACGGCGACCGTGTGCTGGCGAAGGTTCCGGGAAAGAACCTGGTGATGGGACAGGTGAAGATCCTCAGGCGCGGCGAGGCTTTGAATCCGAACGGCGGAGGTGTTGTTGGAAGAGACGATCGGACGATCGTAGATTCGGATCTGGTGTTGGGATCCACGGATCGGTTGGGACCCGACCGGAGACGGTGCAGAAGCAGATCAAAGCGGCGGAGTTCAAGGTGATGGATGCGATTTATGCTGGATCGGGGGCTTATGCTTCTCCGCCGCCGAGCTCCGTTCCGCTGCCGGCTTTTTTGGCTAAGAACGGTGCGGCAACCAGCGATCTCCGCCGTCTGCTTCGTCTCGATTTGGTGTGAGGACTTTGCCCTTTCGGAAAGTGACCGGAAAGGTGATCATGATGGAATCTATGATCCGACGGTGGAGAACGCAGAATTTGGAAGGTGATAGTGATGTGTTCGATTTGGCTCAATTGCTTCCTTTATTTTTTCAAGAGGAATAGTGGCAATTCGAGTGTGAAACGAAAGGTTATGGTAATTGCAGGTTTCTAGTTTATGTTTCCAAAGAAGGAAATGGATTAGGGAAGTCTGGATTAGTTTGTATAATGCTATAGTATGATAATGTCTGACATGATAATGTCGGCATGGTTCAAAGAGTGAGGGAGAAGTAATGTGGTGTTATGGGTATCTATGGGTTATGGTAGAGTAAGGGTTTGAGTTTGTTTAGTGTTTATCTACTGCTTATGGTGAAAAATAATGTAGCTTTGAGTTTTATTGGAATAAAAGTTAGATTTTTAGTACTTTCTTACTGATGTTGAGCATCTTGCTTTACATGTGAGTCCTATTAGCACCTTGTTGCCTGCTTGGAATGTTGATCATCTCGCTTTACATATATGTTATAATAGCGCATTGTTGCCTGCTTGCAATGTGTTTCTGGGATTGTGTTTTGTTGATAGACATGGACATTGTGGTGGTATGTTTGGGTTGATGGTCTGTGCTTATGGAGATCCCTTGTAGTCTTGGCAATGTCTTGAGCTAAGCTGTGATTGTCGGTCATGGCATGGCTATACTGGAATACGAGTCTAGTAGTCAGGGCATGTAGGAGCTTTGAGTCTTGTTTTGCAGGAAAGGGTGAAAATGTAGTACAAGTTCGTCATCTGAATGACAATTAGCTTGGGGATTAGTCTACGAATCAAAAATGGATTACGGAAGTTTGGGGATTAGTTTGTATAATGTTGGCATGGTTTAAAAGTGAGGGAGGAGAAGTAATGTGTTTGTTCTGGGTATGTATGTGGTATCATAGAGTAAGGATTAAAGTTTGTTTCATGTTTATCTACTGCTTTATGGTTAAAAATAATGTTGCTTTGAGTTTTATTGGAATAAAAGTGTAGCTTTGAGTTTTATTGGAATAAGTGTAGATTTTTAGTACTTTACTGCTGCTGTTGAGCACCTTGCTTTACATGCAAGTCCTATTAGGGCCTTGTTGCCTGCTTGGAATGTTGATCATGTCGCTTTACATATATATTAGTGACTTGTGGCCTTCTTGAAATGTTGAGCATCTCGCTTTAAATTTAAGTTATATTAGCGCCTTGTTGCCTGCTTTTAATGTTGATCATCTTGCTTTACATACAAGTTCTATTAGCTCCTTGTTGCCTGCTTGGAATGTGTTTATGGGATTGTGTTTTTGTTGATAGACATGGACATTGTGCTGGTATGTTTTGGTTGGTGGTCTGTGCATTTGGAAATCCCTTATATTAGTGCCTTGTGGCCTGCTTGGAATGTTGATCTTCTCGCTTTACATATAAGTTCTATTAGCTCCTTGTTGCCTGCTTGGCATGTGTTTCTGGGATTGTGTTTCTTGTTGATAGACACATACATTGTGGTGGTATGTTTTGGTTGATGCTCTGTGCTTATGCAGATCCCTTGTAGTCTTGGCAATGTTGAGCTAAGCTGTGATTGTCGATCAAGGCATGGCTATACTGGATTAAGTAGTAGTCAGGGCATGTAGAAGCTTTGAGTGTAGTTTTTGCAGAAAAGGGGGAAAATGTAGTACAAGTTGGTCATCTGAATGACAATTAGCTTGGTGATTAGTTTACGAATAAAAAATCGATTAGCGAAGTTCGGGGATTAGTTTGTATAATGCTTTAGTATGATAATGTTGGCATGGTTTAAAGAGTGAGGGAAGAGAAGTAACGTGTTTGTTCTGGGTATCTGTGGTATCATAGAGTTAGGGTTTGAGTTTGTTTCATGTTTATCTACTGCTTATGAAATAATGTAGCATTGAGTTTTATTGGAATAAAAGCTGACTTTTAGTACTTTCTTGCTGCTGCTGAGCATTTCGCTTTACATGTAAAAGTCCTATTAGCAACTTGTTGCCTGCTTGGAATGTTGATCATCTCGCTTTACATGTAACTTATATTAGCGCCTTTGTGGCCTGCTTAGAATGTTGACCATCTCGCTTTACATCCAAGTTATATTAGAATGTTGATCATCTCGCTTTACATGTAAGTTATATTAGCGCCTTGTGGCCTGCTTGGAATGTTGATCATCTTGCTTTATATGCAAGTTTTATAGCTCTTTGTTGCCTGCTTGGAATGTGTCTGGGATTGTGTTTCTTGTTGATAGAAGCTGACATTGTGGTGGTATGTTTTGGTTGGCGGTATGATTTGGTTGATGGTCTGTATTTATGGAGATCCCATTTAGTCTTGGCAATGTCTTGAGCGAAGCTTTGTTTGTTGATCATGTCATGGTTATACTGGAATCATAGTAGTCAGGGCATGCATATAGGAGCTTTGAGTCTAGTTTTTGCAGAAAAGGGGGAAAATGTAGTACAATTGGTCATCTGACAATTAGCTTTGGGACGTCTCAAGTCTTGCCGGCGACGTCAGAAGCGGTGATGGTTAGCAGGTAGACGACGGCGGGAAGCCAAACATCCAGATGGATTTTGCGATGCTGCTCTTTGCTACTGGGCTTGCTAAGTTGGACTAGGGCTTGTTCTAGGCCTAACCACTAAGTTTGGACTGTTTTGCTCTAGGCCCAACTATTATGTTTTTAGCTTTGTCTAATTACAATAATGTCTTAAGTTTTTAGGACCTTTAGGTGATGCCTGTAGATTATGATGTTTCTTTGTATCTAGATAGTGAATGCTTCCTGTCGTATTGCAATTGAGCGTCTTGACGACAGAAGTTTCATATGATTTATCTTTATGTAAGGTTTGATTATAGTTTGCTAGGCTCATTGTCGATGAGAACAATGTACAATGTAACGGTATGCAAATCATCATTCTGGTTGCGACAATCAATACAATGAGCTACTGCTATTTTCCTTAAAAAATAACTTTGGGTCTAGTGTGTGTGTTGTGTGTAGAAAATGGGGAATGTATCCAAGTTAGTCATTTGAAGGACATGGCTTCCGGTTAGTTTTAATCAAATTTTTTATGGAATGATCTGCCTGCAGGAAGTTTCTGAAGGAGAATTGGTTTTATGTGATTGAATATTCTTTCATTATTTTATATTTTTGGCTTTATTCTTTCTTATGTTTCTTGGGTTTATGAAACTAACTTCTTTCCTTTATGTTGGTGATGTTCAATCATGGCTTCAAACTTTGACAATTTGGAGTCGAAATTGCAGCAGTGGAGAAGGGTTTAGGGTTGTTGCCTATAAGAGCTATATGGTTTGATTCTTCTTCTACTGTATATATATGGTTTAAAGTTTGTAATCCTACTGTATATATATGGTTTAAATGTTTTTGTGGTGTGAATGAAATGACAGTGATATAGTTTGAGGTTCAGTAAAACTATACTGATGTTCAGTACTTTTATTTTTCATATTAATGTTCAGTATCTAATGATGTTCAATACTTGTATTTTTCATATTAACGAATGTATATATGTTGGTCAGATTACTACTGATGTTCAATACCCTTATATTTCCATATTAACGAATGTAGATATGATGTTGAGTGACTCAGTGTTATGTATTTTCATATAAATGAATGTATAATGCTTGTTAATAGTACTGAGTATCAGTATTTATATCACAATGTTGCAGACATTAAGTAAAAAAGTTTGTAATCCTCCTGAAGGTCAGTAAATAATACTAAAATATTGAAGGTCTATACAGTAATGTGGTAAAAAAATATATACGATGGCACTGAGGGTCAGTATTCATGTATTTGCATGTCACAGCTACAGATATTAAGTAATATTGTCAAAAATATATAAGGTAAAACGGTTTCTTAATCTTATTGAGGGTCAGTACTCTTATCGTAATTTTAGTAACATTCAGTAATACAAAAATATGAAGGAACAATTTTGTTATTTACTATTTAACAAAATCTATTAGTTAAAAATAAAATGTTTGTTTGCTATTGGTAAGTATGATCTCAAAAGTGTCGGTAATTAACTCAAAATATAAACCAACTCCAAACCGGCCATGAAACACAAAAAACATAAGTTATAAACTAAAGCATTGAGATATACACTCGAAGCAAATATTGATGGCAAATATTGAGATATACAATCATGAATAGAGGTATTGGAAAGACGTTTATGAAGGTGCAACCGTCTCCATATTATTCTTGATATGGCAAGACTGCTTTTGTGACAAATAAACAAAAATTCACCTAAGACGAAATTCTGGCACCGTAGCTCCCCATGGACTCCATTTTTTAGTAGCCCCAAGTCCCTACCGTTCCAACATAAACTAACAAACAATACTGTCATAAAAAATATATAAAAAAATTAACACAACCAAAAACAAAAACCCCAATATAAACTTGATGACATTCAGTCCTGCACGTTGAGACTTATATGCTTCTCGAATCTGTAAATACAGCGAGCAAATAAGAAAAAGAATGTATAAGAAGCTGTCTTATGTACATGACTGCCGCATTAGTGTTACTGATGCCAGATAGCTTTTACAGCATGGTTCTTGATCTTTAATCGGTATGAAACAAAACACAGCCGGGGATCGATGAGAGGGATTCATTGACATGTAGTTATGATACGGCCTTCAGTTTTGCAATATACCACTTAGGAATCCCCTGTGAGAAATAAAGAGTTACATGCACACATCTTTTGCTGGCAAATGTGCACTATATAATTCCCAGAATGTAATCAAATTTGTAAAAGTTCAATGCGTCATACCAAATTCCCACAGCTTTCTTATTTTCATTTCTGCAAAAGTTGAATGAGATGGAATCAATACAATCAGGGCAAACAACTTCAGATTCTAAGAAACAAAACAAAGATGATGGCTGATGTCACCAGTTATAAGGGTTACCTAGGCTTTCCATCGAAAGCATCGTTCACTTCATCAATAGTTGGCTTCTGAGGATAAGTCGACAAGATTACATACTTCTCCTTCCCAGAAGGGTCATTCACTCTCTTGTACAATTCATAGCGATAAGGGTAAGACATCCTAAAACAAGAGGAAAAACGTGAGAACACTTGCTATAGTGGTCATGCATCAACATTCTAGACATGACATGTTGCAGAAGATGAATAATCTGTTGTTATAGCTAACTAAAACATTGATTTATTCTATATCTTCCTTTAATTGCCAAAGTGTGTAGGAGAAATAGAGAAAGATATACTAGTACCAAAATGTAGTGGAGAAGCAGCTCGCTAAAAGATTTACCTGAGAGCACCCATGATTGGATATTGGGTTCCTGCATAGTAGAGAAGCCGGAACAAATAGCAATTTTCGAATGTTGCAGCATACTTCAACCTCTTGTCACGACCCATGGTCTTTGAGTGGAAAAATAGTTTAGGAACTGAATGGCTTGTATTAACTTAAAGTTTAATTCCAACTCATAAGTTCTTGACTTACTTGCATAATACCACTTGAAGCAGGAAGATCCTGAAATTCGAAAGAAAATAAGTTTTTTTTAAAACTCATCAATATACCAAAATTTATTGCGAGAGTGAGCAATATTGATACAAGGCCCTAGATTGGTCAGTGTACCACACAGAACAGAAGATTATAACAATTTCATTTTTCTAGACTCAAGTTAAATCATATTGTAAGATGCAAAGTAGATGGGAGTATGGATATTAACAACTTCAGTATGAGCACTGGCATTTTATTATGAACTAAAAATAGATTTAGTATGGATTTCAACTGTAACAGAACATTGTTTCATCAAAAATCCAATATAACCAATCAAATAGCAAAGTTGAAACTAAACCTTGAGCCTAGGATTGATAAGAATTACTGGTCGGTCCCCAGCAGCATCAGTCATAGCTTGCAGATCCTGTAAATATAATTAAAGGACTTTTACAGAAAAGAAGGCAGAAGTAAAGAACGTCAAGTACAATTGTTCTCCAAATGTATGGTGAAACAAAAACTAAAGATACCTCAATAATACAATTCCCAACAGCATTCTGAGGAGCTACTAAGATAAACAGGTCATCAGTCTCATCTACATGTTTGGCACCTGCACTTGCAAAAAGTGAAGCTAAGGCCATGGCACATAGACATGCTTTGGAGCACATTTATTTTAAGATATTGTACTATTTCACATCAATTATACCAACTCCTGTCAATATAAGAATGAATATCTACTGTACCAAACATCATCATTGATGGAAGGCAGCGTTGTGACAAATATGATAATGTAATTAAATCATTTAATATGGAATCAAGGATGATCATTGTCTGTAGATACCATAATATAAAACTTGACTGTACATCCGATGTAATACATATCATGTTTCTTTATCTAGGGAGGGGATCCATTGAAGACCTTGTTGAGGACTTTCTCCTTAATGGTTTATTACACCCACTTTTCAATCATATTTTTCATCTCAACCGTCAGTTTATAGGTCTATATGAGTAGATCACTTCTACAAATTTTCAGTCAAATTGGTGATCGTTAAGGCATCAAAATATATCAAATCAATGGATGATCCAAATCTGTCAAACAAGAACAGTTCAAGTTTATAATCGGTGAATCAAATTTATGAATGCCTTAACGATTTTCAATTTGTATGAAAATTTGTAGAGATGATCTACTCATATATATCTACAAACTACACGGTCGAGATTTGAATAGACGATCTAAAATAAGGTGAAACAAAAAAGTTCTCAACAAGAAGGTCCTTAATAGAACCCCTTACTCTTTACTTATACGATAATATGAAACCTGACTGTACATCCGATGTAATACATATCATGTTTCTTTACCTATAGCGCCGATCTTGATAAATGTTCCCATAGCCCCATATTCACCCCAGTCCATGTACTCTAAGATCTGTCGAGTACCGGCAAGTTGCAATGGCATTCCAGCAAGGGCACCTTCCCCCATAGAGCCTTGAACACAAACCTGACAATAAATTTTTGATGCCAGGCTAAGTTAACATAACCGTTAACCACTAGTCTATGTCAGAGCGGAACTGGGATCAAATTACCTTGACAGATTTCCCATCATCAGCAAATGAAAGAGCTAGAGTTCGAACCAATTCCATTAAGGTACCTATTCGATAAACATCCTGTGCATCATAAGATTAAGTTAACTCCAAACAAGTTTAAGAAGGTCAAGGCAAGGGCCAACTTACCATTTCTGGGTTCAGCTCTGGAATATTAATCTCCACCTGGAAATTTGGAATGACACATAAAGCTAAATTAATCCAGCCCCATTACATGAATAACCAGAGGATCAGAGTTGACAAAGAGATGTATTAAGTATACACAATATCCTAACATGTAGGCTGACATGTATAAATACAGAAACACATATCACTTAAGCATCTTAAGCAGAGACAAAAGCAAACCTTTAGTCGAATTCCTCCATCATTTATACGTCTTTTGGTGGCTTGCAGTACATCCTCATAAAAATAGCTCCTTATGTCTCTAGAGTGTGGGATGTTATTCAGTTTAGTAGGAATTCCCCTCCAGTTATCCTGTTAATTTCCAAAACCAAAACAACAGGAGATACATAAACTAATGATCAAAACTAGAATAAACATGGACATCGAAAAGTGTAAACCATAGAAAATTGCATATTATAGCCAAAAGTACCTGGACCAAAGATGGCTGACTTAAGCTACTCCCTGAAGTTTGACAAATAGCCAAATTAAAGTAAGTTCTCATATCTGAGTGATACTTCTAAGATCATCACCATCCCTCTATCATGTAGTTGAGGGAAAACGTACAGAAGTTTACTCTGATCCAGAAGAGGCTTACCTAATTTCCTCTTCTTTTCTTTATCATTCAGCAATAGAGTCAGAATAGAGTCAATTTCTCCAAAAATCGCTTCTTTAGGTTGGTTTCCATCAATCTGTGTATTCAAGAGAGCTGTTTACACATATTCATACAGTACAGATAAAAGGGAAATGAGTACAGTAACTAAGTTACCCTTTTCATTATGTTTGAGTAAGTGGATAAGATTGCATCTGCATTTTTCTTGTATATTTCAAGACGTGCCTTCACCTACATGAAAACCAGAAATTGATTAACTAGTCAGCAACCAAATGTAAGACCTAACACTAGATTAATGATGAAGTTGATTTTTCGATACATATGCATATGAGAGAATAACATATGATTACTCGTATAAAAAACATGAGAGTAAAATGTAAGATGCCAAATCATACTTACTTTTTCCTTGGTGTCATCAGGCCGGGTGGTAAGTCTTGCTTTAATTTCCTCAGTATCTGGTGGGAAATTTCTGATATGGTAAATCTTCTTCGTAACTGGATCTAGCCTCCTTCCCACACATCTGTCGATTAGAATTTCATCAGGAACCTGAGTATTGAGAAATAACACCTACGTGAAGATCATTTCTTTATGAATCAATTTGGATGTAAGCAATAGCTATAATATCACAAAACTATGAAGTGCATATAGTTATACCAAAATATACTTGCTTTACAAAAGCTCCAAGCCATATCCAAAATGAAAATGTGAGAAATGCATTATGAAACTATGGTGCTTGTGTCTGAGTTCTATAATTACCAATTCAGCTAAGTAGATAAAACTCACATACATCTAAGACAATGTAAACATCTGGTATGATCTTTAAACTTTGCAGACTTTCTGCTTGGCTAAAACTTCGTGGATATCCATCCAAAAGCCACCCATTTTCTTTTGCATCTTCCCGTGATAATCGTGATGTAACCATCTACACGACATTATGTTACCAATTAGATAAAGGATTCAACAATTCATGAACAATGCAATATTTCCAAGTCATGAACGCAGGGAGTACATACAGCTGTGACGATTTCATCAGGAACCAACTTGCCAGCATTCATGAACTCCTTGGCTTTGTTCCCAATGTCAGTCCCAGATGACACTTCAGCTCTTAGAAGGTCCCCTGTTGATATGTGTACCAATCCAAACTGAAGAACCAAGAGGAATCTAACAAGTTACAACTGATGCATGTATCAACCCAAGCAATACTACTTGGTTTCTTAGTCTCCAATTACAACAATCCCAATGAAAATGATTACCTTCTTGACAATCAATTCACACTGAGTTCCTTTCCCAGAAGCCGGTGCACCGGAAATCATAACCTTCAAAGGAGGCTCCTTTGAAGAACAACTCAACTTCAGTCCCTACCAAAACCAAAACAATAAACACAGATTTAGTATTTTATCCAGGAAAGATTACTACTATCAAAAACAAGCTGAATATATATTTTTCTTCTTTATTCACAAACATTGGATTTGTGGGTGACCCTCAAACGGCCATTGCTGCAGACATGCAGAGAGAGACGGTTGGAAGATGGCTCAAGTGATACAAAGGAAGAAGATGAAGAAGAGAGAAAGGGAGGAGAGATAGGACATATTGATGGAGTGGAAAAGACATTGGTGGATTGTATACGAGAGAGCGAAGTGAGCATCATTCTTATGATCTCTGTATGAACCAGACTAGGAGAAAATAGTTTTGGGAACCAAGTTTAAAAGGCTGAAGCCAGGAAAAACTGACACCACTAGTTCCCTCACTGTTCTACTCAAGGCCCCCAAGCTAAGATTTTGACAGTAATCACTGCCCGTGGCAGTGTGCCACAGTATTGTCCTAACCATATATAAAAACTAGGTGGGAGCCACACTTGGATTGAAGTAAGATTTTCCTTACCAGAAATCCAGAACTGATCAGCAATTGTGGAGCTTTTATTTAACAGAGAAAGGAGATGATGTACGGCTGCAACTTAGATCAAACTATAGTTTTTAGCTTTTGACCCGTATCACGAAATCATTTAGCCTTTTAGGAGATCCAGACATTGCAACCCTCTACCTAACAAAGAACCAAATAGACATCCATCTCGGCTGCGTTAAATCAAGTACAGAATGAATACCAAGCCAGCTAATATCAATATCAAACTGAGGCGTGATATCATCTATCAAAGAATTATTGATATTACATGAACTAAGTTTTCTAGCAGAATTAAATGAAAAGTAAAAGGAGATAGGAACATCTGTGGACTCGTTCTTTCCTGCATGATGATCACCACTACTCTTTTAAGCGCCAATTTTCGAGTGGCAAATGTTCTTTAGTTCTTCAGTCCAGCTTCACTGAGGAGAAGAGGTAATGCACAAACCAGAATGAAGAGAGGAACCCAACCGTGCCTGTGGCAAGCATGATGGCGATGACCATGAAGAGGGAATATCCCAAGTAGAGAGTGGCAGAGACAGGCCCACTTAAGCTCTTGAGATCAAATACTAGGTAGTTTATGGAGTACAAGAAAATGTATATGGCAACAGAACCAGAGGCAAAGAAGGACTTCCACCACCATTTCCAATCCTCCACACAGAGGTGCATGTAGGTAAGAACTAGAGACACCTCAGCACAAACCACAACCAGAAGGATCAATACGATGAAGAGGAACCCGAATACATAATAGACACGGCCCATCCAAATGCTAGACATGATGAAGAAGAGCTCAATGAATAGGGTGCCAAAGGGGAGAGTGCCAGCTCCAAGAACCAACAGCCAGGACGGGTATTTCTGTGCAGGGATTTCCCTGGGAATTTGATTGGTACGAACAGGGAATTCAATGTGAGGTGCCTTGGCCCCAAGGTATCCACCAATTAGTGTAAGGGGAACAGAAATGCAGAACCAGAGCAAGATGAGAACAACAAACAGAGAAAATGGAATGGCTCCTGTGCTGTGACTTCCCCACAGTAGGAAATTCAGGGTCGTCAGAATCAAAAAGGCAATTCCAGGGAAGAAACAAGAAACCTTCCATGAGACTGAAACCCATCCTGTTTTATCTCCACAGCCAATTGTCCTCCAAAGACGAACAGCAACATAACCAGCAGCAATACCAAGGATCATGTAGAAAAACAGCATACCTGTAATTAGTGTCCCGCGGGAAGCAGGGGACATGAACCCAAGTGCGGCAAATAATATGGTAACCACTGCCATCCCGAGGATCTGAACCCCATCACCAACCATTATGCACAGCAGGGCAGGATGGTCTGGAGCACGGAAAACATCCCCAACAACAAGCTTCCAGCCAGACAACTCCTCATTCATCTGTGCTTGAGCCTCCTTGTCTAGCTCTTCATACCGTGTCAGATCCCGCCTAACAGTCCTCAAAAAGATCACAAGGACAATACCAGCAAGGAAAGTAATCACCATCAGAGAATTGAGAATGGAGAACCAATGGACTTTAGATCCCTCCATCTTCAAATAAGCATCCCACCTTGAGGGCCACTTGATGTCACTCTCCTCAAATTCAACCTCATACGAGAAGACAATCGGCTTCTTTTCATCAACAGCCATTGCCACAGTCGTTGGATCACATTTAATTGCAGTAGGGTACTTGTCATATATTTTCAGATTATTCACAGCATCCGCATTATGCTTGAAACTGCAAGGTATCACCTCAAACCCTACAATGATCCACCCGGGCACATCTGAATCCGTCTTTGCAACCGTTGGGATCACCTCGGCCCCATCACCAGTACCCATCACGCGTGCCACATTGGGCTCCTCATACTTATGCACAAGCACCTTAAACTTCAAATGGTTAAACACATAGTAAACATCCTTAACCTTGATCCCAACTGGATACCCCGTCCACCTCAACAGAAAACCCTCCTTCTGGGTGTACCGGATCGCAGGCAAATTGTCCAAAATCAAATTCACCTGATACATCTCATCGATCCTCTTCTTCAAGAGCTTGAACTGATCTGCATTCAGCGGACCGGACTTACACACAAAGATCTCTGTCTCATTGGTGTGCATCTTAAACTTATTCGGAGAATTCTCAATGCGATCCCCCATGAGGATCTCACCGAGATTCTCAGCACTGTCCTTAATACCATTTGGGGGCTCACAAAATGGCAAACTGTAATAGCTAAACGGAATTTCGGTATCAATGGAAGTCAAAGAATTCACCTTCACAAACAACTCATCCCCTACGGAATACTTGTGAGGATAACTACCCGGAAGATAAAATCCATACACAGATTGAAATACCAACAAAATGGTGAAAGCCCAGATCCTAAATCTATGAGAAAGCTCCATTCTTCAAAGGGTTAACGTCAGATCTGGAACACCCAGAACACAGAATGAGCCAAAGTTTCAAACTTTAATACAAAATTATGATCCCAATTAAGTTCCAGTTACAAACATTTAATCAACTTCAAAACTACCACAGAATTAAAGATCCAGAATTGCAGTAATTAACATCAAAATAAACTTAAGGTTTCGATCTTTATGTAATTTCAATTGCAATAAGAACTTAAAGTTTGAATCTTTGAGGATCTAACTGACCTGTAGCAGAGCGTGAGACATGGACAAGTGGAGAGAAAAAGGGTGTAAGTGAAACCAGCAGAGAACTCCTTGAAGGTTCAGAAATCTGTTGGGTTTGGGACTTCAGGGAAGAAAAGGGCCAAAATAGAGAGAGATTGAGATATACGGTAAAATCTCCTTCAATCGACACTTGATTAATTAATAATTTTATTAAAATAATATTTTTTGTTAATTCTGAATTAAAGACGAGGTGATAAATTAATAATTTATAAATTTATAAAATAATATAAATACAAGAATTCATATAGATTCAATTAAATATAAAAATTAATAATGTCTTAATAAATCAAATTTATTACATATTTATGAAGACTTGATTAAGAATAAGTCAATTGTGACTTATTTTTTCTTAAAATTGAAGTTATCTTGAATCTCATCTCGAACTTTTCTTATCTTTGTAAGAACTTGTGGTGTTGTGTTTCTTATAATGCATCAAAAATTTGTTCAATGTCATCTCTACTTTAAGAGCTTCCAATCGTGACGGATGCTCTATAATTGAATTATCATCTTTAACTTCATCATCTTGATTAGTTTCCATGACGCAAATCGTATTCGATATCGTCCCTTAACTCACTAGTCACTTGGAGGTCGAACTTTTTTAAAACTTACTGTTGTAATTGTTTTTGAGTGCTACTTGGATTATCTCACAATGTTTTATGCATTTCATCCGTCATCGTTGATTTTTTAACTCATTTGAGATGAGAAACCATTATTATGTTTCTAATGTGTTGTGTAATTATGGTTTTTGTTTATTTAAATAGTGTGTTGTTTATTTAATGTTCATCATGTGAACTTATATAATACATCGAACTTATATGGTATGTTGAATAATATAGTACATCGAATAAAGTAAATTCATTGAACAATGTATCTATAATAAATTTGACAAAATAAATAAGAGTTTTCTATAAATTAATAAGTTATTAATTTATCAATTAATTAATACCTCGTTAAATTAATAGATTTTGACAATCACGACTTTATTAATTTAAAAATGTTTCACTATATATGGATGGTTGTTCAAGAAAAAGGGTCACAAGTTTTGGTTTTTCTTTTTCATAAATGCCCTTACCAATGTATATAATGCCAGATCTGGACATACAAGGTTTTGCTTAAAATTTTCTCATTTTTTTCAAGTCGTTTTCGTAGATTTGCTATTTGTTTCCTACTAAGAGACCTTCCACCAAACGTTCATTTATTTATTTTGTGTAACAATTAGTTCTGGTAAAAATTTCATCCTAGATTCGCCTTAGCCGTGTGGTTCAAATTTATCTTTTGTTTGATTTCTTTGCTCCTAAGTCACTTCCTTTGAATGCTTCAGTCACCACTTTGCACAACACAAGTTTGTAAAATGTCACTCTGTACATGCTAGTCACTACTTACTAGTTTAACTGTTTAAGCATTCTATTTTCATTAGTGGCTTTGAGAATCCCATAACGTATACAGATGAACATTGCTCATTTCATAATTTTTCTTTGTTCGAGATCTAATTGGACTTGCATATTGCCCTGATCTGAATTGAAAGATACATTATGCATTTTGAATCTGAGATCGTAACTGTGAATTTTGAATCTAAGCGATAAAAATGTGAGCTGAAGGCATGGACGATAATCCACCAGAAAGAGGTACAATATCATAGCCGCCTCTGACATACAAAAGGTCCCTCAAAAGTTTATCACCCATGTTATGATATATGATAGAAATTTATTGCACAGTCATTCCAATGAGATCCCATGTATCCATTTTACAACATCCATGCTCAAAACTATTTGTAGTTTTGTACTACTCCATACGAAGGATGAAAGAAACAAATGAACTAATTTTGAATTTGGCGCTCAGGCAAAACCTATCATATTATGTACATGCATGTACATAGTTAAACATATGCAGCAAAACATATAGTGCAGCATATCTAAGTTATCTTTACCAGAAATATTTTTCGAATATTGGATTCTTTCTGAAGGCCGCGACTGAGGAAACCTGGTGACAGGCTTCTTTTTTGCGGAACAAATTCGGGGATCCTTTACAAGCATTAGGTCATCTATAGCCAAAGGACGGCATATCCTTCAGTCACGTTGTGTTTCTTCTGTGAACGGGCATTTCTCTTACCATAGTCCCTAGACGCCGCCTGAAGAGCAATTCCACCCAACTTCTCAACAGTCTCATCAAAGTCACTACTCGAAGAACTATCTGTAACAGACATATCCAACTGCTGATCTAGCAACCATTTGGAATACAAAATGTTATCACTCCCACCAATTCCCTCTAAATAATCTTCTGCAACCTCATCATCAATATCTGAATAACTATCAGACATCTCATCAGAATCTCCACTTTCAGAAGACTCCGAATTTCCTTCATACAATGACGCCCCATTTTCATCTTCCTCACTTTCCTCATCAGATATATCTTGGCCTTCTTGGGTGTACAATCCAATCACTCCAAATGACAGAAAACCTGCAATTTCATCAGACGACATCACCTCTGTTGGTAGATCTTCGGCCATATCATCACCATCTTTATAATCAACTCCCTGGTTGGAAACCTTCTCAGAAGACAATGACCCAAAACACATGTCTTCCGGCTCTTCCATTTGTTTTGAGGAAGCTTCAACCCCACTTGGGGTTTCCTCAAGTTATTCAGAGAACCCCAATCCTCTATGAGAGCTTTCACCTAACACAAAACTTGAACCATAGTGGTATGTAAATTTCACATTTTGGGGCTCTGAAGCTGGAGTCTGGTCTGCATGGGCTGAAATTTGGGTATCACTGAGATCAACTAAAACCATTGGGCTCGACTCGTCCATAATGTCAACCTCATCGTAACCCTTAACACGGAACTTCGAATTGAAACCCTCCTGTCAAATAAAACAAAACATATCCAAACTAAATCAACTGAGAACTCAAATTGCTAAGTCGATACTTCACCAACACTCAATGCATTATCAAAGTCATCTACATAGTCAAAAAGTAGGGAAAGGATGAGCATATAGGATCGCTCTCAGTGACCAGTTAGCATTATAATGTACTTGGATTAAACTTCTTCATTACAAAATTGATAATCTTATACTTCTAATTCACTACAAGTAACGAAAACAGAAACCAGTTTCACTCTCATATCAATCCCGCTCCAGTTTGCTTATGAAACTAACTGCAATTTCAGCTCATAATAAAAAATGAACCTCTGAGCCAACAAAACACACCTGAAGTTCAGGAGAAGGGTAGCGGTATCCTAAAGCATTGACATTTGATTTTTGAGACCCACTCTTAGAATTAGAACCTGCTTTCCCTCCTGATTTCGACCCAAAATTTTTCTTATTTAAACTCGAATTCCTCCCTGCAACTCAAAAACCAAAATCAAATTTCAGAACAAAATAAAAATCAAAACTTTCTCACAATCTGACACCTTGAAATGAAACCATCGCCTACCCAAGTTAAGTAAATTTCACAATATTTACTTATCCTAGCTCAAATTCTTCATTCATTTCAATATTTACCAGATCAAAATAATCAAAGCTTACATTTTTTTTCTTCAGTTTTTGTGTGTAAAACCAAACACAGAGGTAGCAGAGATTAATGAAAATCATAGGAACAAGCAAAGCATACAGACCTGATATTGGGGTTTGAGGTAAAGATCAATCAGACAAAAGACCGCCCTCGACAAACAGACCACCACCTCGATCTTCTTTTGTTCCTAGTAACCTCGTTTTTGTTGTTGTTTGGTCCCTCGTCCTCCAGCCATGTCTGCGCTTTTGAGGCCCAATCTAAGTTCCGAATTTCCTTTTTTGTACAGGACCAAATTCTGATCTGGCCCAACTTTAAGGTGGGCATAGAGTGGCCCAGTAAACACAGTTGTCTAGGTTACTTGGCCCAGTGGCATAACAACAATCACGTCAACACGGCTGTATGTACAACATACAATGTACGTCTAAGATTAGCCAACGCTGATAGAGATAAGTGGTTGTATACCTGTGAACGAACATGGTTAAAATTATATCGGATACCACCACCGCCATGTTATTACTTCACAACACACGATGTTTATTCTGCTAGGTGCATCTCCAACAATAGTCATATAACCTATACCCAAATTTAGAATTTGATTCACTTAAACCTATTTTTTCATTTAGGTTTTGCATCTCCAACCCTAATTGTCAAAAACTAAACCTAAAACATGTTAGGACCACTCAATGTATGAGTTAGAAATATAGGATTCCTCTTAAATATTTGAGTCAAAATAGAACATCTTTTAGGTTTAAATTTATTTTAGCTCAAGTGGTATTTGACTTGGAGACGGAAAACTAAAAAACATAAACGTGTTATAGGTTTTAGTATAAGGGGTGAAGATGTCCTTAGCAAACCTGAACAAATTTCGATTAGATATTTAATATATAGATTATAACTAAAGAAAAGAAATAGATGAGGCAGTGGAGTAGTTCCCAGCTGGATATTACATATGGGGAATGTGGGTGCAATGCCATTAAGATACTTTTTAGAACAGCAAATTGGGTTGCCTCATTTAATTAGTTGGTAATGATGTCTTTACCACCTTTTATTTTCATAATATTAGTCTTCGAGCGTTGCGTTGGTGCTGAAGTGCGTTTTTATCAGACAAATGTATTATTATGTAATTTTTGATAGTTCGAACAATATTGTGTAACAACTCTCTGAAAACTTAAATAAAAATAAATGCATTTAATTGAGATGAAGTTAGCCCTGATATTGATTGTCTAGCCGAAGTGCGTTTTTACTAGTTCGGTTAATATTGTACAACAACTCTCTGAAACACAAATAGAATAGCACAACCTCTAAACCTTAAATCCGAACTCCTAACCCTAAACTCTAAATCCATAATAACCCCTAAATCTTAAATTCAATATGTTTGAGATTTGGTCATATATTTGTTAATATGCATAAACCTTAAATTTGTAACCCTTAAACCATAAATCTGTAACCATTAAACCTTAAATCCAATGTGTTTGAGATTTGGTCATATATTTGTTAATATGCCTTTAAAACCTATTAGATTTAATCACAAATTAAATTAAAGGACAAAACTAAATCTATATATAAAAAAACTGAAAGCTACACCTGAAAAAAAAATGAAAAAATGGTATCAGGGCTACTGTTTACGTAAACAGTAGAATCTCACATCCCTTTTATATATAGAGATTGATATACAAGCTAGCTGTCATTTTAACGATAAAAAGTCGAAAGGTGTAAAGAAGTTGTAGAAAGAGGACCTAAAATCGGGCCCTTTTTAACTACTGTGCATGGTTGCCGACGACTTTACTCACTGGAAAGTTTAAACGCGTTCAGACCCATTAATGACTACAGCCTATTAACTCGATCGATCTCGAAATCAATAGTCCTTCCATTAGTCACTACTGATTATTGTATTTTTCGATATGTTTCACATAATAAACTAATCTAACGATTGTGGACTTGAAGTTTAAATAGTTTGGAACATCGTGGAATACATGTTAGTCGAAATTCTAACCTTTTTTAGAGCAAACAATATAGAATTTCATTAACGGGAATACAAAATACAACCATGAGAGACAACGATGGTGAATATAAATTCTCCACTCCCCTCTACCTACTCGAAAACCCAACGATTACAGTGGACAAAAACCGAAATTGGTTCAAACTATAACCTAACCTAATCCAGAAGTACCGATACATCCTCACAGTCAACCTTAAGACGAAACAACCATTTCAAACACTACATGCTAAAACTACCAGTATATATGCACAAGTACCTTCCACATTACATTGACAACAAGAACTAACCGACATTTAAATAGTCTCTGGACACGACACCATAACCATGGCTCCTCTAGTGACACGACCAACACTACCCTACCAGAAACCCCAAACCATCGCCCAAAAGAGGAGGGAAGACCAACACCAACCTATCAAAAACCATAAATCCTCGCTCAAACAATACAAAATAACAAAACCAAAAAAACAAAATAAACACTAAACTAAAACTAGCCAATCCTTCACCACTGGTCTTCAAAGATCTGGTCACCATTGACATGGCCCAAAGATATCGATACAACTTGATGCAGAAGTCGCCACCGCGTCGTCGAGACATGCTACCACCCAAGGAAAACAACACAACCGCGACTCACCATAAAGACATAAGCCACCAACCATCCTCCATTCTCCAACATCCTTGATTGATCAAGACAGCAAGGCCGAGACACATTTGCTAATCAACCTGCTAGACCTTCTCTGTCCCAATCCATCCATCATGCCGCTCAGCCCCTCCATCCCTCCTCCTCCTCGCAGACTTGCCGCGACTCGCCTAGCCTAAACATCGATGAAGCCTCCTTGACGAATTGACATCGTCCTGCAAACATAAACAACCAACTCCTATGTCCACCTCTATGAAGGCCAGCGTCTTTTCAGACCACCACCACCTACAAAGAAGGGCCACCGATTGGGGGCATCAAACAGCCCGTCTGGCAGCAAATCCAAGCCAGACCAACTAGGCCAGGAGCCAACATCGGCGTGGAGGCGCTGCCAGACAAGCAACGGAACAAAAGCTAAAAACTTTTTTCTTTTTGGTTTTGCGAAGCTCACCCTAGGTTTACTTCTTTCTGGGTTTGGATGAAATTCTAACCTTTGTTACATACATTTAGGGAAATATTTAAAAAACCATATATGAATTTTCGATCACTGATGATTTAGGTGTCTAAACTTAGTTAAATAATATATTAATATACGATAATTAGATCTAACTTGTTAGTTCACATATAAATATATTATTTAATTAAATTCAGACACCTAAATTATTAATAATTAAAATAGTGTAATTTAATTCTCTTTTGGTAGATACGTGGAGCAGATGAATGGCACCGTGTAGTGATCAAATGAGGTGCAGAAAGTACAGCTCTTACCGCAGACTCACATGGTTTTGCTCGGTTCTAGCTAAGCCACTGTCTCACGTGATCTTACACATTTTGTTATCTCTGGTGCATGTGTCATGTGTCATGTGTCATGTGTCATGTGTACCAACACTATGTTACATGCATGAGATTCCAAATGGTGTAGTAGTTTTCTAAGTTCATGACCTGACAACAAGCTCAGTAAACCAAGCAAAACCACATTGATACCTTTGTTAATAATGTCTTGCCAACTTTAGTAATGGAGGTTTGCTATAATTCTGAAGCACGAGCTAACACAAGCAACGCCGTCCTTTCATTTCCATATACTCCGCGATGGTGAACTGGTGATGTTGGTGTGGAACCAAATCTGCAAGGCACCCAAATCTATAAGATACCAAAATGCATCTGTATTCTCTCTTCAAGCTATAGCGTATAGATATTCTCGTTTTGTAGATAAAGTTAAACGGTGATAAACGTAGCTCGTTGATCAATTTTGTACCGATATTGTCCTAACTTAACCACCTTTAAGATGTTGAGTTTTAACCATAAAAGATATCGATACAATTAAGAATGATTCATCCACTTATTAGTTATATTTTATTTGTCACTTTTCTGATGTGAGATCTATTACTCTCTAATACTCTCAACAACCTGACTCAAAACTTGCACGTGATGAAAAGAAACTAAGGGACACTTGGTGACAATCCAATCGGAACTTTTCGATGGCGATATAAGCCCATACCAGGAGAAGATAAGGAACCCGCATCGGGCTCATAAGAGAACTGGGCGAGACATATAGCCCAGGAGAATCGGAGAAGTAATTGAAGAGGAACTTGCTCTAATACCAAGTTAAACGGTGACAAGTGTGGCCCGTTGATCATCCTTGTACATATACTGTCCCAACTTAATCACCTTTAAGGTGTTGGGTTTTAACCATAAAATACATCGGTACAATTAAGAATGATCCACCCACTTATTAGTTATATTTTATTTGTCACTTTTCTGATGTGTGATCTATTACTCTCCAATACTCTCAACATCTGTAAAACACCCTAATCTGTAAGGCACCAAAATGTATCTGTATTCTTTCTCTACAAGCTATAGCGTATAGATCTTCCTGTTTTGTATGTAAACAATCTTTCCATTTTACCTCATATACAAGGAACAACCGAAGGGATCGAAATCATCATCATCACCTCCAAGCTTCAATAGTGTTTAAAATCGAGTTGTTCGAGGGGTTTCGCTTAGTACGTAGTTTAGATGTTTGAAATGTTTAGATCAACAAGAAATCCATATTACCTGCTCATAATGTGAATGTATATACCCTTTAATCTCTTCCTCTTCAAGCAATGCAACAAAGTTTTCTCAAATGATCAACAAGTAACCCCAAGGAAAATTTGTTCTCTGATCAATCCGATAATCGCAATAAGCTTAAATTGTGAGAACAAACTAGGGCATATACCAAACATACACCAATTAACAAAAGAGAACAAAAATAGTTGTTGTAGAGTCTTAGGGCAACCCAAGACCAATTTTGTTGGTAACTTCACTCCCCTAAGCTTCTCTCCTAACTCTTTCTATGGTACCCTAAAATAACTTGGTTACGATTACATGCGTCTCTAACTCGATCAAACCCGGCCAGATAGACACTGCCAAGGCCTCATACGTCATTACGTGTGTCTACGTTGCAGAAGAACAACGAAAGAGTGTTATGTTTTAACCTAATTCGTCTCCCACGAAGACACGCCTTGAACTTTTATTTTACTGCCGTAGAGCCAGCTATTGCTACCTGACAACTACTTTCTCTCCTTCGCTCTCTCTTTCTCTATATATATACCTTCGCCGTTTACTTTTCTTCTAGATTCCAAGAGCTTCTCAGAGAGATCGACCATAAACACTCTTAACTTCGTACAGTTGTGTTCCTCTGTCTGTTTGATCCATATTCAAACGGACGTACGTAACACATGGCTGCTGCCGGAGCTGACGGAATGTTGTTCCGATGCGGGGCCTACGAGGGGTGCATTTCCGGCAGCGACGTCGGGAAGGAGAGGCGGCCGTACCACCGCAATTGCGGATGCGCTTTGCATAACAGGTCGGAGAACAAGAAGTACAGGCAGCAGCAGCAGCAATGCACGCATGGAGGGCAGAAGCGTAAAACCATATCGTATCCCTTGAGGCGGGCATGGAGTGAAGGCAACTTGGGTTTGGTTGTGGCGAATGGTTCTTGTTGTTCAGGGCATTCCTCTCCTTCTTCATCACCGGCTGCGGCTAGGCAGCCGCATCCGGTGAGGCATCACCGGTTGGGTTCGGTGGGATCGGTGGGGTCTTTCGATCGGTTGAGTGCGTTTGAGGAGGAGGAAGAGGAAGAAGATATTGTCTTCTTTAAGGTTTGATGGGTACAATTTGAGTTGTTTTGCTCTTAATTTTGATGGTGATGAATATGATTTAGCATAAAAGGTAAAGTTGTACATGCGGTGTGTGTATGAATAACAATTGACAAGGACTTTACGATGTTGGGAGTTTTGTAAATTTGGATCTGATCGATGTTGCTTGACACTCTATCAGGGGTACAAGATCTCAGAATTATGGCCATGTTTTTGAGCTTCTCTGCTCATCTCTGGTGATGAAATGATGTTATATATTGATCAAATCCTTTCGTTTGTTATGAGAAACTGATATCATGCAAAAGGGTCTTTTTAATTTCCAGCTTTGCTTCATTTTCAGTTTCTGATTTGAACCTCATTATTCTCCTTCAAAAATTGGGGATTCAGGTTGAACTACTATTCAGAAGATATTTATATAAGCATATTACTTAGTTAAATAAAAGGGGTCACATTTGACTGCTGATTTGAGCTTGATTTCCTTTCACTACGGGGTCACAGATGCCTTTCCAAGATGTCATCGGATTTTGTCCGGAAAGTTTCTTTGAAGATTGCAATATTCGTGTTTAAGTTAAGATCAAGAATCCCATCATAGTAGTAACTCACACAGCTAGACTTTCCTATTTTGCCAGATACAATGATCTGGAAAACATTGCACTCACGCACGTATTCTTAGTTGGATGGGGTTCACTTGGTCGGCCGCTCACCATGTTCAAGGCAGCTCCCGTATCCGTCTTTCATGATATTATAATAAGAAAAATTATACCAATTTTGTTTTATTTATAATTAAAGAGTATGAACTGTGTTAAATAACACTTTAGCATATAAACTAACAAGTTAAGCTTAATTTATATATATGTCGTTATAACACTGTTAAAAGTTACTGTTTTTTTTTTCTGAGATCAATCTCGTTTTTTTCTTGAGATATCTCTCGTTTTTTCCTCTCTTTTAAAGAGGATTAAATGATTTCACTCATACCCACATAGTGACTCGAACTCATGACTTCGTCAATACGTAGTGGATGCGTTTAAGATCTTTCTCTCATACCAATTCTCTAATTAACCTCTCTTGCTCTCTTACCGGCAAGTAGCTATCCAGAATTCTCTCTCCCTCATATACCAACAAGTAACAATTCACAAAACGGAGAATAAATTGTAACCAAAATAATTTTCCTTATAGCTGTCAAATCGATTAACTTATTTGATCGGTTAACACATGTTTCAGGTAAGCTGCATAATCTATTTTGGTAAGAGAGAGATCTTAAACGTCTCCACTACCTATTGACGAAGTCATGAGTTCGAGTCACCATGGGGATATGCGTGAAATTATTTGATCATCTTTAAAAAAGAGAAAAAAATAAAACGAGATTGATCTCAGAAGAAAAAAATGAACAATACTTTTAACTATGTTATAACGGCATGTACGAAAATTAGGTCTAACTTGTTAGTTCATGTACTAATGCGTTATTGGACAAAGTTCAGATACCTTATTAGTGGAGCAAAAATTGATGTACTATTACCTTTATTTTCTCTATTATTATACCAAGGAGAGAAAGAGAAAGGCAAATATAAGTTATATCTTCTAAAGGAACTAGCTAGATCTCAGACATAAAGACTCAAATGATGATACGTACGGATCAAAATTACGGCTGGCCGTCTCCAATTACCAGTCATATAGAGGAGGAACCACAACAAATAGAACAAAAACCACATGAGTGTGGTCTTTAGATGTGTATGAACATCGAAGGTATTGCACTCTCGATTTTGTTGTGAAATAAATAAATTAGTTTGTATGAAAATTGTGTTTTATTTGATTAGTGCAATTTGATCGATTTGTTTCGGTACGAAAATGTATGCACTGTTTGATGACATTGTCTATATCGAGTGTTGGTCTTTGTTATTAGATTGGTTGAAATGAAAATTGAATTGCGAAAAGTTTGTGTAGATTGGTCTTTGTTATCGAGTGTTGGCCTTGATGATATAAGATGTTCTAAGCTAAACTGGGGAAATGTGGGAGTAATTGAGTAATTGGATGATGATGAATTGATGAGGGGGCGTATCTTAGCTGGTACATGCCACAGTGACCATTATTGTTCGACGGAATTACCGCATTATATCAAGAAGTTCCAAAGTGCGGAAATTGAGTTCCATTTCTCTTGATTTCTACAAGTTATGTTTTTATTGTGTTTAAGTAAAGCATGCTCTTTTATATGATACTGAAATCTTCTGTTTTGCATCATGTTTAAGATACGAGAAGAGGCACTCGAGTACAATCCTAGCAATATGTATGAATCAAACCGTGGTACTATATCAAATTGGCAAACAGGAAAATGGTGGTTGATCACCAACCACTGAACAAGGCAAGCTCCATGTAAAATGTTCAAGCAAGGCAATCCACTAGCATATGTAAACTCACTTCAATCACCATCGTCACCTTGATCGATCAATGCCCACTATTTTAAAAATTCATGGTAAAATTGACAAAAGCTCAAACCCGACCCGAATTGAGCACGTTCAGGATGTCGAATCAGATCCTGCTCTCACTGAAGCCCAGCCTCCTGGTCTCTGGCTGCCCCGATATCAAAAGATATATATTGGCTAGAAACATGTACATTTCAACAATTGGCAGGACTCTTCAGGAATCTTTTGGCGCTTCTGGTTTAAGTTTTTGAATATGCATTGCTGCTGTTTTTACCATACATCGGAGAGGGACTGATCTTGAGTGTACCACCTCTTTGCATAAACAAATTAAATAGTGAAAGGA
The DNA here is from genome assembly GCA_951800085.1 of Comarum palustre. NCBI lineage: Eukaryota > Viridiplantae > Streptophyta > Magnoliopsida > Rosales > Rosaceae > Comarum > Comarum palustre. Next base: position 838,112 of record OX637588.1, on the reverse strand, counting down.
TTTGAGGTCTTGGAGGAGCTTCCTAGTGAAAGCAACTGGTTTTAAAGAAACAGAGAAGAGTCTGAATAAATTTGTATATTCATTCAGCAATGCTTGTCCCAATATATACATTACGATAATGAACCTAACTTGTAGGAACTATTTTAGAAAACAAATCACTATTGACAGCTATTTTATATTCAATATAAGATATTAACGAATCAATTAGGATCATCTATTTTTAACATTTTCTCTTAAGTTGGAGTGGATATTGATCACTCCCAACTTGCTTAACAACATCGCAAATTGATTCGAGCTCAAAGGCTTTGTGAAGATGACTGTCGGGCTGCTCCTGCGTCTTAACGTACTGTGTCTTTATTATTCCCTTTTGCACTTTCTCCCTTACCACATGACAATCAATCTCAATATACTTTGTTCTCTCATGAAACACAGGGTTAGAAGCTATGTGAATCGCTGGCTTGTTATCACAGTATAAATTCACCCGTCGTACTTGTCTAACATTCAGATCATGTAAAACATATAACAACCATGTTATCTCACAACAAGTTGTTGTCATAGAACGATACTCGGCCTCAGCGCTTGAACGAGAGATTGTGCTTTGTTTCTTTGTCTTCCATGAAATTGGAGCATTTCCAAGAAAGATACAATATCGTGTAGTTAATCTTCTCATATCCTTACACCTCGCCAGTCCGCATTACAATATGCGGTCAGCTCCAAAGATCCACTGGAAGGTAAGAGAATGTCTTGTCTCGAAGTCTGTTTCAAGTATCGCAACACCTTATGGGCTGTCTCCAAGCGAGGCTCTCACGGCCTGCTCATAAATTGATTGATTGTATGCACTGCATATACAAGGTCGGGCCTTGTGATGATAAGGTAGATAAGACGCCCAACTAATCTTCTGTACCTTGACGCATCATGCAGCAACTCTCCATCACTTTGCTTAAGACACATGTTCTGCTCAATAGGAAACAATGAAGGCTTGGCTCCCAAGAATCCCATATCCTCCAAATCTCTAGTGTGTATTTATGTTGACTCAATGTAATACCTTGTTTTGATCGTGCCACCTCTAGTCCAAGGAAATATTTTAATTTTTCCATATCCTTCAACTTAAATCGGCTTGACAAGAAGGCTTTTGCTTTTGTAATGTCATATAAGCTGTTTCCAACAAGAATTACATCATCCATGTAGACTAAAAGAGCAGTGAAGGTGCCATGAAGATTTCGAACGAACAATGAATAGTCCCACCATGATTTTCGGAAACCGGCTGCCTTGCGAGCTACCGATAACTTCAAAAACCATTGTTTTGAGACTTTTTTCAAGCCATATAATGATTTATGTAACTTACAGACAACCTGTTTCTCCCCCTTTCATTCAAATTCGGGTGGCAACTGTATATAAACATCTTCGTGAAGATCACTGTTGAGAAAGACATTATTGACGTCCAACTGATAAAGATGTCAATTTTGTTGTGCAGCCAAGCTTAACAAGACACGGACTATGGTGAATTTGGCAACGAGAGCGAAAGTCTCTCTGTAATCAAGTCCCTCAATTTGGCTATAACCCTTGGCTACTAAGTGTGCTTTGTAAACGGTTCCATCAGGATTATAATTGATTTTGTATACCTATTTACATCCAATAGGTTGTTTGTGTGCCGAAGGGGCAACCAAACTCCAGGTTTTGTTGGACTACATTACTGCAATCTCTAAGCGCATCGTCTCGTTCCATCTGGGGTCTTTGACTGCCTGTGAGAAGGATGATGGTTTTTGTGCAAAGTAATTTTAGTAGTAAAGACACGATGAGGACTAGAGAGGTGTATAAGAGATGACATTAGAGAGACAGTGAGCCATACCACGATTGACAACCTCGGCCGAAGAGGATGAGGGAACGAAACTAGTTGGTAGGGTCGCCTCAATATGAAAATCATACAGTGTCGTAGGAACCTTTATGGTGCGAGTGGAACGTCTAACTTGTGGGTGAGAATGAGAATGTGGATTTTGATTATGAGGTGGAGATGAATGGGCTTGTTATGTGTCAAGAGAAGGAGATATGAGTGGAGCAGAGTTAGAAGAAATAAGAATATTAGGAGATGAGCCGGTGGAGTAGAGTGAGGAGACACATGATTAGTGGTGTTAGGATTGGATGAGTCATCAGTGGAAGATGTAGATGGGTTGGTAGAGTTTGAATTGTTTGGAGCAATTTCAGGAAATGATTCGGGAGTAGAGATTATAAGAGTAGAATCAAAATCAAATTTGGTTGATCTGGAAGTAATGGGATAAGGAAGGGAATCAGAATTGTGCGTAGATTGGTCCAAAATGTGTTTATATGGAAACACATCTACAAAAAAACTCAACATCCTTTGAATATAGAATCCGTTTGGTGACTAGATCATACATCATATACCCTTTCTTTTCATTCGGATATCCGAGGAAGATACACTTGACAGATCTTGGATCAAATTTGGACGGGCGAGATGAATGCGTTGACACAAAGCATTGACATCCAAAAACTCAAAGATGAGAATAGCTAGGTTGTTGACCAAAAAGTTTTTCTAATGGACCGTCCTTAGAGGTTGGGAGTTGGGGTGTGATTGATCAAGTAGGTGGCAGTTAAGATAGCATCCTCCCAAAAAGGTTTCGTCAAATGCGCTTGAAAAAGAAGTGTTCTAGCAACATTGAGCAAGTGACAATGTTTGCGTTCAGCCACACCATTTTGTTGTGGTGTGTTGATACAACTCGTCTGATGAATGATACCCGATATAACTCGTTTGATTATACCTCGAGAGGATTAAAAATTAGGAATATTAAACTCAGCACCATTGTCACTCCTAACTATCTTAACATGCTTTGAAAATTGAGTTTCAACAAAAAAAATGAAGTTGATAAGTAAAGATCGAGCTTCAGACTTATGTTGCATCAAATGAACCCAAGTGCTACGTGAGTAATCCTCAACAATTGTCAAAAAATACTTTGCATCATAATAAGTTGAAACTTTATAGCCACCCCAAATGTCAACATGAAACAAATCAAAACTTGAAGAACTACGATTAACACTCAATGGAAAGGGTTTGCGAGTTAACTTGGCGAGAGGACAAACAAAACATGAGTTTGTGTCGCAAGATTTATTCGAAAGGAAAGAAAATAAGACGTTGATGCCACAAGGTATCAGAATTAATGTGAACTGCATTGCATGTTGCTTTCCTTGGAAAATTGAGGCGGTATAGTCCCTCTTGCTCAGTTCAAGTCCCAATCATCCTCCCTGGTCGTAGGTCTTGTATGAAACAAAATTGTTTTAGAAAGATGGTGACAAAAAAGGAATCAAAACCTAGTTTGCTTACTGATATGAGATTGAGATAAAATTGTGACACACATAAGACATTATGAAGGACAAAGTGAGAAAGGTGACAGTGCCTATATGTGTAACACGCACTGAAGTTCTATCAGAAAGTTTGTCCCAACGATTAGGAATTGAATTATAAGAGGAGAGAAGATTATGACTACAAACAATATGATCAGTGGCATCACTGTCTAAATTAAATCTAGAAAGGCTCTTTGCTATTTTGTGAGAGGTGTTAGACTTTACCCGATAACTCTTCATAGTTTTGAATATTACCGACCAAATTGGCAGAGGTTGATTGCGATTTGGCTATGAGCTTGTTGTGGAAAAGTTACATTTGCAAGGTCATTCTTTCTTTTTCGGCAGTATGGTTGAGAGTGCCCCTTCATCTCACAGTAGGAACATGAAATGTGAGCTCTACAATATTTTGTACTGTGGTTCATCACATCACACTTCTAACAGTACCTACCTCCTTCTAGGCGACCAGAATCTCGATTTCCTCTCTTAACAGAATTGACGGAGGAGTCAGCGGCTTCCTTCTTTGTAGGGGCTTGGCTCTCGGCCTAAATCCTTGACGGAGAAAGCAGCAGATTCTGGCATAGCAGTGGCATTGTCCGCTGCAGCTTCCGATTGCTTTTCCTGTCGTAGTACAATGACATATGCCTTACTCAAGCTTGGCAGAGGATCCATCCTAATAATATTGCTACGGGTTTTCTCAAAACTCCCGTTCAAGCCCAAAAGAAACTTCATTGCCTTTTGTTTCTCCATGAATGTCTTAATTTCAGCAGCCTCACCAGTGCAAGAAGGAAAAGAACATAAGGTGTCCTTTTCATCCCACATACCTTTCAGGTTTGTGTAGTAGGAGGTGACCAAACTACTTCCTTGTTCACACTTGTGTATGCTTCTTTATATTCGAAATAAAGCAACATAATCTGTTTGTTCAGAACGCTCCTTTAGTTCTAGCCACATAACTCTGGCCTCCTTGCAATGGATTACAAATTTGGACATTTTCTTTGACATAGCCGAGATCATCTAGGTTTTGACAAGAGTATTGCATTTGTCCCATTGAAGATGTTCTTCTGTGTTGATATTTGGCCTTTGAGAGTCTCATCAACTTATCCTATCTTGTTCTTGATGTGGAGCGCCATCATCATCGACGGTGCCCAAGTTGAGTAGTTGTCCTCTGCCAAAGGTTCAGAAACTAACATAGCTCCAGGTTGGTCTGAATGGAGGAGGAAGAGCGGGTGATTAGAGTTCTCTTATGGAGCTGCAGCTTTGGAAGTTTCTGATCCTTTTATAAAGGAGTTTGTTTATTCATCGCCAGTCATGAGGATTGTTTGAATGAAATATCAAGGTCTCAAGAGTGCTGCTCTGGTACCGTAAAGAAAGAAGAGTTTGAATAAATTTGTATATTCATTCAGCAATGGTTGTCCTAATATATACAACAGTCAATGAACCTAACTGTAGGAACTATTCTAGGAAACAAATCACTATTGACAGCTACTCTATATTCAATACAAGATATTAACGAATCAATTAGGATCATCTATTCTTAACAGGTTTATTGGCCACATGAAGAGATCCACGGTCTATGCCTGGATTATCAGTGACGGCCACTTGTAGGCTATCGAGCTTCACATATTTTTTTTTCACACGTCTATGGTGCATAATGCAACTGTTAAATTCAGTCAATCTGCATCTGAAACTGATTGGGTTCGATGAAATCTTGCAGCAGCAATATTATGCAGTTTGTTCTTACCTTCACAAACAGGTTCTAATTAAAGAATTAGATGCGAAGATATTTATAAGGCCCGTATCATTGTGGCGTTTCTCGATCATCATTTTATGTGTATGAATGTCTTTTAAACAATATGGATCCACTTCCAATATCAACACTACTGTCTGAGCTTTCATGGTTAAGATCGTCCTTCCCATGCCAGTATGCTTTGGTTCATCCTTGTAATTGTATACTCTTTACTATTAGGGATCGGATCGAAAGGCTACTGAAGGGTGATATGCATTATCAAAGCTTGCTTCTCATATTCCAAACTTCAGATGCAAAAGAACGAAGATTAGGGTTAACTGGTGGTATTAGCTGAGGAAGTCGGTGTTAGTTGCGTAGCTTGTGCCTTTGATTCTGCTAACATGGGCTTCCATCACTGTTGGCATTACTGACTATGGTGCAACTAACAAGTATGACGTCATATATTAACGCAGCATTGAGGTTGAAAGACTTCTAATTTCCAAATTTCCCTATTTTAATTTTGATGATTTCTTAATTTATTATATATAACCGACCTTTGACGATTCTGGGTGATTCTTCTTCTAGCTGCCTTTTGTTCTTTTCTCAGATAGATTCTGGGCGATTCATTTTAGATTCACTACCTGAACAGATCGAAACAACCTAAGAAAGTCAGAGTTGCGTTGGATTGTGCAAGCTTAACTACCTTTAACCTTTCTTGACTTTCAGTCTCTCAAAACTAACTTTGCAAGTGTCTCAATAAACAAGTAGAACACGTAATGACGTTTTGGCTTAATCTAAGGCTTAATTCTTCTATGCTTTTGTTTCCAATTACAAAACGTCGAGTAGCAAAGTATTTGTCTCCGATTCTCACTCGAAGAAGAAAGAAAGAAAGAAAGAAAGAAAGAAAGAAGAGTGTTGCTTCTCGGGGCATTTTGTATTCTTTAGTTATATTCTATTCAAAACAAACGAACAAGCTTCTGCTTCATCATCTTTCAACAAAGTATGCAGCTGGGTATTGTTTATGTCCTTACCCTTTTCTAATGGAGTTTGTTTTAATTCACTTTGCTAACAAAAGGGTTGAGCATTCAAATTTCAAATGATCTTCTTCCTTATCCATTAGTGTGGTATTGGACCCCAAATAAGATATGTACTTGGAAAATATACAGGCTAGGATGAGGGAACTTCCTCTAGCTGTGTTTGCCTTGTAGTGTTTTCTTTTATTGACACCCCAATCCTCAAATGAACTATATCCGTCTTTTGGATAAGGGGCTGAGTATGAACATATTCAAGTCGGTTTGTTCACAAATTTACAACCTTTTAAGAACTAAATAGAGGTTTTTACTCATAACTACAATTTTATAGCCATAATTACCATTAGTAGAGTTTAGTTTCTTGTAGACCACGAGGTGAGCTAACGTAGACAACGCGTGTTATAGTCCGTTAATACCATTACACTAAATTAAAATAATACCTACTCTATATCCACATACACTCATATCCAGATCTCATTTAAGTTTCGATCTTAGAAAATTTAAATCTTGAAGCGATGTGACAGGCTCTAGCGACGAGACCTGACGAGTTAAGATAACACGACGACGAGGATACCCAACAAATCAAGACGGCTTGACGGTGAAGAAACCAGACTAAATCAAGCGGCTCGGTGGCGAAAAGACTAGACGAAATCAAGCGGCGTGGCGGTGAAGAGACCCGACCCGACGAAGCTAAGCGGCGTGATTGGATTTTGAATTGGAAGATTCGTTCCTGAAGGTCAATAGTGTTAGATTTTGAGATTTGTTTGTTTTTTATTTGAGCCGGACTTGGATTTTGATTGTGTATCTATATGTTGTTTTTGTTATTGTGGTTCTGAGATTAGCTTGTAAAACATATAATTTAAGTCTCCTCTAGTCATTTTGAAAATTGCAGCTGAATCAGCCTTTGGTGTAAACTCATCTTTTGAACTTATTGAGCATTAGTAGAGTTTGATTTTTGTGCTTTTATGTTCAACATTGTTGAAATTTAAGGGTCAGCAGCCTTATGCTTTTTGAGATGAGATGTGTTTGATTGTTCAGATATGGTCTCATCTTTTCTAAGATTATTGATGAACATTTGATGTAAGTTATTTGTTTTTAATAAGCTTATTTAAAGTCAACAACTTTATCTTTGAGAGTGTTCTTATATGTTTTGCTTAAAATTGATGGAGTTCTTGTTCTTATACTAAGCTTATTTAGGGATTACAGTTTTGTCACTTGTCAATTGAGTAGTTATTGCTTCTTCAACAAGTACTTTCCTCTTCCTCATGGCATGCAAATATACAAGTATTGATCCTCAGTAAATCATTTTAATGAAAAAATACTAACCCTCAGTAACATACTTATTTTGCCCAAACCCGCTGGAAAGCAATTACTAAAAGGCTAGTGTTTAAGTTGAAGACGACCTAGTTTTGTTGTTAGAAAAACAAATATATCAAATAACAAAAGGTTAATTTCGTAAAAGAATAGCTAACAAAAACATTAAATAAACAGAAGGATTCTGACGTCAGCCTGCCAGCGGAAAAAAAAAGACAGCGGCCCTGCTAGTGGTAATTCTTTGTGCTATAATAATGTATGGGGTGGTAATTATGTAAATTTGTAGCTTTCCTATGAAATAATGTCTCAACATACAATGTCATAACAAATTAGAAATTGCAATTTCAATCAAAACAAAAATAGAAATTACAATTTTCAAACATCATCTAAATAAAAGTTTTCATTCTAATAATAAAATTCATAACGTATACGTTATTTTGATGTCACGACAAACACATTATTATAAAAAGTTTCAAACTTATTATGAACTAGTCAACCCCATATTAACCTAGCAAACAAAGAAAGAGGCTCAAGGAAGGAAGAGCGGCAAGAAAAAGTGAGAGCCTGTTTCCCTGTCCGGAGGCGAGCTCTTTCGCCGTCGTCGGACAGGACTGGTTTGCCTCTGGGTGGGGCTGGGATGACTTCAGATCCCTCGTTCTTCAGGGGGTTTGTGGTGTTGAGTTGTGAGATGAGGAGAGGGAGGAACCACAACCCCTTTCAATCTGGTCGACGGTGCAATTATGGGTCGTAGGACGGAGGATCAACGGCCGAGCGTACTAATCCGATGGTGGAACTCTCAAGCCTGGTAAGAACATGTTCGGGGATTCGAAAGGGATCCTCTAGTTCTGATTTAGAGACCCATTCGATCTAGATTAGTGTTTTGAACCATGGGATCTGGCGCGATCTTGGTGTGGGTATGTTGGGTGTGGCGGCTTGGCGCTTCCGCTGAGACAAGGTGATGGCGGCTAGTTTTGGCTGGCGGCTGCAGGATCTCATCTGTCCCTAGTTTGGACCTGGGCTTGGGCCCGGTCTGGGTTCAAGAAATTAGCCCATTTAGGGAAAATGTATGTTTATGTTTATGTTGTTTTATTTTATAAGATTTTAGGTTTTTACTGCTTTCAATAAAAAGATGTAGGCGTTGTCCCGGTATTGACACTTTGAGTGTCTTGGTTGCTCTAGGTAAGTTGCGAGTTCCTTGATATGTCAAATAGTCGCAACATCTTAGTGACAGGATGAAACAGATGGTCGCCAGATATGATTCCGTGCGGCAACATAGGAGGAATGTTACACTTTTAGTCGTTATGATGCTTGTCCGTAGTACAATCATCATTCTGTTATGTCACCGCTTTGTCAAAGCAAACAGAGTTGCCAATGACGCACTCGTTGCTAACTGGTGCATGTTAGAATACGTTACTTTTTGTAATTTAGGGTTTAAGCTCTACGTTCCTTCTTGTATTTTATGATTTAAAAATCAAGACTTTAAGACAGCCGCACCGGCCCTTCTTCAAAAAAAAAGTTTCAAACTTTTAGTATACTATCAATCAATATTATGGGTAAGGTTTCACCACATTGGAATTCAATTCTCAATCTCTCGTCTTTGGCAAAACCCCTTGAATTCATCATGAAATCATAATCATCACAATAAAGAGTTGGATAGCTTTGCAAAAAACTTGTGCGTCATGAAATTATGATCTAAAATCACCCCATCATCACACCAAACCATCGCCCCAAACAGAAATTATAATCTCAAACGCTACAACGATTTGGCCTCATCACTAGTGTTTCGATCCATCACTGGCATCATGCGTCCTCCCCAAAAAGAAATTTGATTTTGTAAGAGACAAAATGTGACCAAACCTTAAACAAAAAAGATTTTGAGTCCCACAAACGTGTCACCATCTGTGAATCAAAGACCTTCCTCCCCACACCAACACTTTTGATTCCCCAAATCACAATCTTGCATGAAACCATCCACGTGCCTTGTCCTCACCACCACCACCACCACCACCACCACCTTCCCTCTCCTCCCTTCTCTTCACCCAGACCCAAAACCAAAGAAAGACCAAGGCCCAACACTGGAGTTTTCCTTCTTTCTATTCTCACATTCACACTTTCTGTTTCTCCCTTCCCTTTTTTCCCGAGAAAAAAAATTCAGACCCACCTCCAGAAATCTTGTAGATGATTCAAAGATTTGATCTTTAGAGACAAAACCCAACAGCTTGATCACCGACTCAGAGTCGTTTCTATATCTTTCACACAATCTCTCATCATTCAACGACGCCGTTTCAATCCGGTACTCTCTCTGTTTCTCTCTATCGATATTGCAATTTTGATATCTGTGTTTAGGACTAGTTTGGTGGAGTATGAGTTGGTTTGTAGTGATATTGAGGTTGTGGAGGCAAAGATGTGAGCTTTATTGTGTTTGATCCTCTGTTTTTAGTGACCAGGATTGAAAAAAATTACAGGTCTTTGATTTGAATTTTGTGTATTGATTTTCTAGATATGGCGTTTGATCAGAACTCGGTTCCCCAAGATTTGAGGCCTTTAAATGTAGCTAGGTCTGTGGCTGAGGAGCCCCGCATTGCTTTGGCTACTTCAGCTGGGTTTCTACCCAATTTGGCTCAAGGTAGTAGTCCTATCACTCCTATGTATTACCCTGGGCCGGTTTCGGAGGCGGGGTATGCTGGTTTAGGGTATGGGAATCCGTTGCCGGGTGTGGCCACATGGGGGCTGAGGATGCCTGTGAGGGCGGGGCATCATGGTGTGACCCCTGCAATGGGTGTTGGAATCGGTTACAGTCCTAATTTGGGGAGTAGGGTTGTTGGGAACGCTGTTGATCTTGTGAGCCCTCCTGCAGCAGCAGGAGCTGGGGCTTATGTTTGTAGTCCGAATGTGCGGAATATGGTCGTTGGTAATGGTCTGGATCAGGGTGTTAGTGATATGTCAGCTCGGTTTGGTTATAGTACCACTTTAGGCAGCAAGGACAATGTTGCTGACCAGTCAGGTAGTGATGTGATGTCTGGGTATGCTTATAGTCCAAATTTGGGAAATCGGAGCGATCAGGCTAGTGATGATGGTGGGGATGATTCTGTGTCGGGGAAGAAAATAAAGCTGCTGTGCAGTTTTGGTGGCAAGATTTTGCCCAGACCAAGTGATGGTTTGTTGAGATATGTTGGAGGACAGACAAGGATTATTAGTGTTCGTAGAGATGTGAACCTGAATGAGTTAGTGCAGAAAATGGTGGATTCATATGGGCAATCTATGTTCATCAAGTATCAGCTACCCGATGAGGATCTTGATGCACTAGTGTCAATCTCATGTGCTGATGATCTTGACAATATGAAGGATGAGTATGAGAAGTTGGTGGAAAAATCTCCAGATGGATCAGCAAAATTGAGGATATTTCTTTTTTCTGCTTCTGACCTTGATACATCTGGTTCCGTAAAGTTTGGGGATTTAAATGAAAGTGGCCAGAGATATGTTGATGCTGTGAATGGGATTATGGATGGGGTTGGTAGTGGTATCATGAGGAGGGAGAGTATAACAAGTGCAACTTCAACACAAAATTCTGATTATAGTGGAATTGATATTGTTGATAGTTCAATTACTGGCCAGGGTGATGCTGCTGGAACTTCATCTACATGCCGGTTATCACCTAAAGGGGACAAGTTATCCCCTAAAGGAGAGTTAAATAATTCTCAGGACACTAGTACAAGATTGGGTTTTCCAGATCCAAATCCTGCAGTATATGAAGTTTCTACCATTCTATCAGGCATTAATGTGGCTAAGACTGTGCCTCCTCAAACATCATATCCTCTCCCTGAAGTTGAGTTCGAAAGGACTGTTCCTGTTACAGTATCACAGCAGCAACTGGGGTTGCAGCAACCTGGAATTGACATTCAATTAACTCCTCGTTATCTGCAATCTATTGTTAACCCTTGCCAGCTTCCTCCCCATATGGGATTCCCAAATAATCACTTGTTTGGGACTTCTGGTCCAGTCTATACCCAACAACAATTCCGTGATAGTGGTGTTGGCATGACCTCATATCATTTTGTTCCTTCAGTGCATATGACAACAAGTCCATCTTCTTGTGTTATTATGAGACCAAATATACTTCAGTCATTGATGCAGCCCCAACAGACTCAATTAGGTCATAATTATGTGGATGAAAGTGCCTTTGGTCCCAGGGTTGTCCAGCTTCCAGCTGAGCAAAGTTATAGTACATATCAGGTTCAGGTCCCCTCACCAGCAGCAGGAGGTGCTTATGGTTGGCATCAGATTCCACCACAGGATCATGTGATGTATCGTGATGGTTTGGTATCGCACCCTCGTGTAATGTATCCTGAGACATCCAACAGGTTGGAAGACTGCTTTATGTGTCAGAAGGCTTTGCCTCATGCACATTCTGACCCGATACCAGTACAGGGTCAACGAGATGGTGGTGGTAGTCCTGTATCTGATTCAGATTCAAATTACCGTGGTCTCCTAATTGAGGAAAACTGGGGATCTCAGCTAACAAACAGGGTTGTGGTAAGTGGAGCATTGGGGGAAGGTAATGTTGGGCAGGGAGTTGAGATTCGACCCAGAGTCCAAGGCCTATTAGATCCTCTTATTGGAACATCTTCAGATGCAACTGTGATAGCGAAGAATTCTGAGGGTGTATATGAGAAGGAGATAAATTATTTTCAACAAGTTGATTATCCAATGATTTCAGCTTCTCAAGGTGTGATGAGGAGGGCTGCCCAGTATCTGGTTAGAAATGAAGATTTGGTTAACACTCCGGTTAATCAAGAAGTACCACTTACCGGAGCCTTCTCTGCTCAAACTTCAGAATGCCTGGTTCGTGAGTTTCCACAAGCATGTTCTAATAAATTTCCGAAAGAAGAAAATGCTTGTCAGATGATGGAAACAGTCAGGATATATCCGTCTGAGGTTTATGTTAATAATGAGCATGCCAAGTCACCTGTTGAAACACCTAGAAAGGAAGACAACTATGATCAGCAACCACCACAAGTTGCAGGGAGGGAGTTGCCTGTAGAGAATACATTAGACAGAAATCAATTTATTCCAAATGAAGTACTGGCTACTTACACTACTGGAGCCCCACAAGTCCATACTATACAGCCAGTAGAATTCAGTGAGACACTACAACAACCTGTGTGGGGAAATCCTGAATCTTATCAGCAATCAAGCATTGGATTCCCTGTGAATTCTCATGCATTCCATTATGGAAACCCAGTTGTTTCCGCCCCTCTACCTAATAGAACTCAGCCTCCTGCTGAAAGGAGAAATGGAAACTTGAGATTGCCTCCTAACATGGTACATACTGATGTTGAAGATACCTCAAATGGTAACATGCCATCATCTTTCCCTCCACCTATGAGAACAGTTGATGTCCAGGACTCTTCAAACTCACTATTCAGCGATCAGGATCCTTGGAATTTGCGCCATGATACTCATCTTCCGCCTCCTATACCTACCAAAATACAATTGAAAAACGATCCCTGTACAAATAGAGATCCCTTTGGTGGCAATGGTACAGAACTAAAGACAGAAATGCAATTGGAGGATGTAGGTCAGCAACCACTGGGTAATTTGAACAATGATCTTGGCCAAGATCATGCCCAGTCTTCCAAAGGTCGCAAAGGTCTTTCTATATTTTTCTTTATTCATTTATTAGTTTATTGATTGGACATCATACTAATTTTCTTTTTTCTTTTGGTCATAGGATCAGCAGAGGAACAGATTAAGCAAGACCTTCAAGCTGTTGCTGAGGGAGTAGCTGCCTCAGTTTTTCAGTCATCTTCACCGTCAAATCGTGATTTTAATGATAAAAATGAGTCTGCATATGATCCCAACCAAGATGACGGTCAAATCAGCAATTCAAGTATGCAGCATACCATTGAGGTAGTTAATTAGGAGTTCATCTGTGTTTGAGGATGTGCATTATTATTTCATTTTCATTTCAGAATTTGTCAGTCATGCAGATCGTTTGATTCCAATCTTTCTCCAACTCCAGCTTTCTTATTTTTAGTTTTCTGTGTCAGGACGTCAAGACCAAATGTCGAGATAAGCCAAATTTGGGGTTTCCAGTATCAGATGGCATCGGCCGGCTGCAGGTTTAAAACTTGTGTTCTATGTTTCCTAAATATGATCTGCTGTTATTAACTTGTGCCATGGATGTGATTTCTTACTGTTTTTGGTAGATTATTAAGAATGATGATCTTGAAGAGCTCAGAGAATTGGGTTCTGGAACCTTTGGTACAGTGTATCATGGAAAGTGGAGGGGCACTGACGTTGCAATCAAACGAATTAACGATAGGTGTTTTGTTGGGAAGCCTTCAGAACAGGAGCGCATGGTTTGTTTTCACAGTTACTTTCATGATTTACCAATTTTAATCATTAATGTATCACTTACTGGGCTATGTATTTTGGTTTATGTAATTTATCAGAGAAATGATTTCTGGAATGAGGCCATCAACCTGGCTGACTTGCACCACCCAAACGTGGTAGCTTTTTATGGTGTTGTACTTGATGGCCCAGGAGGTTCTGTGGCAACCGTGACAGAGTATATGGTTAATGGTTCTCTCAGACATGCCTTGCAGAAAAATGAGAAGTACTGGCTTTGTTTCATGTGATCAATTTTTTTAAACAGATGCAAAAGTCCGCATCTAGTTTTCATTATAATTGCTGACTCAAAGGTAAATGTCACAGGATTCTGGACAAGCGCAAACGACTGTTGATTGCAATGGATGTGGCATTTGGAATGGAGTACCTGCATGGAAAGAATATAGTGCACTTTGATTTGAAAAGTGACAATTTACTTGTCAATCTTCGAGATCCACACCGCCCAATTTGCAAGGCAAGTGACTGGAGCGCGCTTCCTCGCATTCAAAATGGTTTTGTTTGCAGCAATAATTTCTCATGCTGTTTAATACAGTGATTAATAACATGATCTAATAGTGTATTTATTAGACCACATTCACATTTAACTGAAAACTAATATTCACATGTCTACTTCTAATAGGTTGGTGATTTGGGCCTATCAAAGGTGAAATGTCAGACGCTGATCTCCGGTGGTGTGCGAGGAACACTTCCTTGGATGGCACCTGAACTTTTGAATGGTAGCAGTAGCCTTGTCTCTGAGAAGGTTTGTGGTATCGTTTTTCCTTTCACTTTTGAAATATGGTATGACACGGTTGTCCCTTGGGCATGGATTAATTGGCCTGTTTTCTCTTTGGTTTAGGTTGATGTGTTTTCTTTTGGTATTGTACTGTGGGAGCTCCTCACTGGAGAAGAACCATATGGGGACTTGCACTATGGAGCTATCATAGGTGATCTACTGCATAATAACTTCTTATTTTGTAAACATGCTGGTTTCCTTCATGATTTACCGGGATTGAGAGATATTGAAAGTGAGCTGTTCATATGTAATTGCAGGCGGTATTGTGAGCAATACATTGCGGCCACCAATCCCTGAGTCTTGTGATCCAGTGTGGAAATCATTGATGGAGAGATGCTGGTCAGCAGAGCCATCTGAGAGACTGAACTTCACCGAGAGTGCAAACCAATTACGTGCTATGGCCACAAAGATTACTCCTAAAGTACAAGGCTAAGCACAGCAGCAGCCACCCTCAACGCAGCATCAGGTTCAAAAATGATATCCATGAAGGACATTGCCTGATCATCCCAGCTGTCTTTGTTCCGGCTATTGGAGGATGTCTTCGTTTTAATGTGATAGGAAATATTTGTTTCATTGTTTTGCAGAAGCTTACAGATCCTATAAAGCTGTCAACTTTGTTGGGTTACGAGGATTTACCTTTGAATCAAGTGTTTTCTTTTCAACATAAACATACAAGGATTGGATTGGTTCTATTGCATGCTCTTTCTGTTTTGGTTTCATCGCTTTGTTCCTAACTCCATTTTCGCAAACGAAAAGCCTCCCTAACAGGACAGAAGATTTGTTTCTTTAATCATACAACTGCACTAAACTCGGTGCTTGAAAATTCCAGTGCTTAACAGAAGCAACTGCTTAACTGATGACACCAAAGTTCATGGTAATTTACGGACCAAAAATAGGAATTCCAGAGCGTGTAGGACACTGCGTAGCACTTGAACCAGGATTTCTGTGTTTTGTTTGGTTTCTAACATCTTTCCTTGCCGCAAGGTATAAACAAAGAAAACAATACCCATGTACATTATAAGATTCCATTCCCAAGAAAACGTAACCATACTTCATGAGCGACCACCCTTCAATCCTCTTGAGTGACAGTCATGGCCATGATCAAGGAGAACTAGAGATGGAGGCACACGAAAAAGAAGCCCCGGCATGTTGTCATGGTTGTTTCGGGGTTTTCAGGTTTACATGGAAGCAAAGCAGCAGCGAGAATGAAGGCAAGTATCTGTTGGGAGGATGTAACAGTAGCGATAAGGTGATATGGTGGAGGAAGAAGCTGAACAAGGCTAGGTGGAAGAACCTGGTTAGGAAGATTGGTGCATATTACAGGGGGTGTATGAAGCAAAAAGTTAGCCTGTGGAAGAAACAGAAGCCGAAGAATAGTTTCCAGTACGATATGGATAGCTAGACTCAATTTTGATAATGGTAGTGATGGTAGAGATGAGGAGAATCCGGTTGCAGATTTCACAGCTAGGTTTGCAGCTCCTTTGAGTTTTGTTTCCCAGCAGGGTCCGCTTGTTGATCATCAATAGTTGATGTATATGCTTCTGTAGAATCTGAAGGCTAGATTAGAATTAGGCATGTCATTCTTTATTTACTTTATTTGTTGAATGATTGTGTTCTACATCAGACAGAACAGTATGTAGTCTTTTCTTATAAAGTTTGGATGAAAATTTCCAATTCAAATCAAGGGCATGCCGCTGTTGGATTCAAGGCTGTGAAATGATAATGAAAACAGAAAACGCTGATATACGAAACATTCATAGAAATCATAGGCAGAAATCAAACATTGAAATGTAGAGGTTCTTAGCTTACAAAAACTCTAGACCCAAAGCCAGCCTCCTTTGAGTTTATTCCTTAACTTCGTGTTACATTTGTAAATGATGAGATATGATGGTCAGACTCGGAAGTGACTGAGGGCAATGAGGCTGCAGTACCATATACTGGTCTAAGATTTTACTGTACTAGAAATAAACTTAAAACTAAATATCTCCTTGGATCCCATTTCTGATGCTAGAATTTCATCTTTCCATAAGTTAAAAGTGTTGGTTATTTGAGTCGTTGACTGTTTCCATCACCTGCATTACTTTTCATAACAATGGAGAAAAGTTTATATACGAGGTCTAGATAAGAAAACTGAACAGGAATAACAACAATTAAGTGTGCAATATTCCTACCTCTTGCGCTTGCTCTTCAAAACAGAAGTTGTGGAGAGGTTGCTGTGCCAGTTCCTTTTTCTTTGATTGATAAACCAGTTATTGATCTGCTTCAATTGCAATCCTGTTTCCTGCACCAGCCTCGCTTTGTCTTCCTCCTATTTGTAGCAAAATAAAGAGGGTTAATATCTTATTAAGCTATAAAAGGGGAAAGGTTATTATACATGGATGGAAGTGTAAACTCACAGTTGGGTAAGGCCATTTGGAATGTGTTTGCCACCAAGCTTTCAACACAGAAGTGGTGTCACCAGGAAGCTTCCCTGCTCTTCTCTTACGCAGAATTTCCTCTCGAATGTCAACAATCTTTTCCTTGTAACCCTGAGAATATGCACCACATGTTACATACCACCTAGAATCTTACATTTACAATACATAAATATGAAGTGTGGATCAAACTATACCAATATGACAAAAAAATCAAACTATACCTGTTTCAGTTCATGCTTCAGTTCTTGCCTTACACGCTCCATCAGAGACCTCTCACTTTCAGTTGGCACGAGAGGACCGAATCCCATGGTGTCGTGTGCATCTAAACTTGCATCATACGAGCTAATGTCACCGTCGAATTGTTCATCATCATCGGACATTGTAGCCCCCGTGCCCTCAGCCGTGGACACACCTGTGTTTTCACATCATAATTAAAACCGTTACTAACCAAGTCAACCATCAACTCTAAACACTAATCTGAAAAAAAAACATATAGTATAAAAAACAAACAAGTGTACAAATATGCAGTATTCAAACGAAGAAGAATCTATTGAAAAGAGGCTTTAAGTTACTGTAACTAATTGCACGCCTTGCTTCTCTCTTTTTATGAGAAATAAAAGCCACAACCAGTACTTGGTGCCTATGATGTTAGCACTCAAAACAGAACCATAACAGTGATAAAAAGCTGTATGATTTGAATTCCAAGCACAAGAACAAGAAAAAAAAAGTTACTCTCTTTTTTCGCCAAAGTAAATTCTTGGAGAAATTTACCTGTCAAGCTTTGTAGAGACTGCTCAAGCTCCCAACAAGCCATGACTGCTTCCATGGCATGAACTCGAACATGTTGCTGCAGTTGTTCTTTGAAGGAACACAACAACAGAACATAGTTTGTCTACAAACACCAAACAAAGCACTGATCTTTAGCATCAAAACCTCAAAATCTTTGTCCAAAATCAAGATTACAAACAATTTGAAGGGCTAAACTGTAAAAAAAGGGGGGCACAAATTCAAAGACTTAGTAAGACCAAAAACGTTGTCAGAGATTGAAGTGAAACTAAAGTAGTTAGTGTCTGACCATGAACAAGTCAAGGTCTTTCTCATCCATGACTCCGAACTCGCCGTTGGCTCTCATCGCCGAGTACTTGTCCACGACGCGCTGCGACTGCACAAGCTGCTCGTCGATCTTCGGCAGCTGGTCTACCGGCGTGGCGATCCTCAGGCACGCCACGTGTGCAGAGACCAACTGTTCGTACAGAGGGTGGGCCACTATGTCGGCTCTGAACCTCCCGCTCTCTCCCTCCATCTCATCCTCCCTGTCCTCCTCGCCGCTTTTCCTGGAAGGCGAGGAGCGGAACGGCGGCGCGTTGAGCCACGTGGGGGCGATCTGAGGGGGTTGTTGGGCGGAAAAGGAGCCGTGGAAGGCCATTTCGTGAGGGGTTTGGTGGTGGTGGTGGTGGTGGTGGAAAGCCATGTTGAGACTTAGAAGGGTTTTGTGTTTCAGCTGAAAAGAGAAGCGCTTTTTAGTTCAAGAGGAAAACGCAAAGCTCTTTTTTGGGAGAGAGAGAGAAGAGAAGACTTTGGTATCTGAGTTGAGAGTAGTGATGATGATGACTGGCTGACGCCGGTACCGAGGAGGAGGAAGGAGAGAGGGATCGGACGGTCGAGATATCCCGACACGTGGCGGATATGTAGATAGGAGAGGTCGAGGTAATAAGACAAAGAATGATAATTGATGTTAGATTCTACTGTTGCTGTTGTAGACTTCGGTGCATTGTTCATGCTTGATAGTTTGGACTGGTGGGTGAGTTTTGAGGGGCACATTGTCCTCTGTGTGTATGATTAGATTTTTCGGTTATGTTATCTCAATGTGATGCTGGTTACCTACCAATGGAGCCGTATGTACGAATTGGGAAATTGGCGGAGAAATGTCCATACACGTGAATGGTACATAGTTGAAACATTGATCTAAAAAGATTATTCACATTATCATTTGTGTTTTGTAACTCATTTATAAGACACACATTATTGATCGATTCTCATGTGTTTTACATTTTACTAATTATGATATACCACATGTCCGTCGAGTCGAGTTTTACAAGATGTACATTACGCGACTTTTATATCGACTCTAAATGCAACATGTTGAATGTCTCAAACATGGAGGTTAGGGAACCCTTGAGCGGAAAAAATTGCCCTGAGTGGAGTTTTTACATGTTTTCCGAGATTAGACGCATGCCCCTTTACGATTATAGAAAGAAGATGGGATGGATGAGCAGGATGAGGATAATGCAGGAGGTATGCAAGTGGTGGCTAGCTAGAAGGGGCAAGACGTGCACAGTGGAACCAAATGTGTCTCAATAGGAAATGGTACTGGGCAACACGATAGAGCTGTATTTAGTGTTTTGTATTGTTGCAGGAAGTTTCTTTTATGATTCAGAGAGACATTTCACCATTTGGTATATGCAGGAAACTGTGACAGCAGTAGACATTGGGAAGTATTTTAAAATCGTTGGACGAGATGATAGAAGAAAAGTGAAAGAGAAGTGCCCGAGGAACAACTTTTGTGCTTTAACCCTTGTGATACGCTGAAGCAACAGAAGGCTTTATAGAACCAGACAAAGTGTGTCAATGTGAAGGGAGAAGAGCACTTTAGGGTTTCGTTAGTCAGGTTAGGGTTTTGCTAAGCAAGGTAATCTTAGACATCAACTAATTAACTAGGGTTTCATCAACAATCAGGTTTTGGATAACAAAGATAACTATTGAAAAGTTTGGAAAACGCTATGGCTTAAGAACGATCGTGTAAGATTCAACCTATACCAAATTTGAATGAAAGGAAAAAGTTCTTTGTAACTCATAAACAATTTTTTTTTTAAAATTCCGTCTTGAACGGATTAGTCTCCGCCTGTATTTCACCATTTTTGTTTAAAGAGATAAAAAACTTATTAATTCTTTAATTAATACATCTAGACACTAACGAGCGGTTATTTGTCCGACTAAATGTTAGCATTTTTTAAAACATTATTGTTAGATATGACACATGTAAAATGTTAGTCTAGTTAAGAAGCTAGTGAAGTAATGGTGGCATTACATTGTGGATGACATAGGGTGTGAGGTCGTTAGGCATTGATGGATGGTACATTGGTACACTCTGATGACACATTCACAGGGACGAAGACGAATACAGTTAACACCAAACTCTCCGATCGACGAATGGTGACCAGGTCTGTCTGTGTTTTCCAGTGTTCTTTCTCGTCTCGTCAGTCCCCGGCCCTACTCCCACTGCGACGTCGACACCGTACCGGAGACACGTGTCGACACCTGAATTCATGGACCACTTGAAAAACCACGCCCGACCTGTCAGAGAGAATCCTGTTCGTACTGCTGTGAAAAAAAACAGATACGCCCCCACCACGACCGCTGTTCCTCTTCAGTCGTAAAGATTGGACTCAAAGAGCCGCGGCTGGCGGCTCTAGACCTTTCACGCGCGCCTCCGACTACCCAGGTGGTGGGTCCCACCCCGGGTCCGCAGAGGTTGAGCTCCGCTTAGAAGAGGCCCAAATCTGGAAGAGGACGTCATGGTGGTCTGGGCCTTGGTGGACTTGACGGACTGGGGTGCCTCATTTCAAAACTTTAAAATAAAAGAAAGAAAAATAAGACCCAAACAGATGAACGAGACCTTGCAGAAATTTCAGTTATGTCAAGAAGAGGTAATATGCATATGATTTGCAGAAATAATCACCAGCTTGAGGAACCCTTGTAGAAAACTGTTACGACACGGCCAGTCTGCCGGTCATCTGAGCCAACCTACAGGTAAAAGGTAGCAGATCGGTCGGCTCAATCATAGTTTGCAGTAGTTTGCACCTTACAGGCTTCAAGCAATCTTCTGGGGCATACAAAAGCTAAGGATTGTTCAGATGCTCACAATGATCAAATCATCCCCAGTAGCTGAATCACAGAATCTGGTGCAGGGTGTAGGATGTAACTCATTAATTGGCAGATAAGTTATGAAGGCTAATGCAGTATAGTCAAAATGGTTTCTCTTAAAAATGCAACCCTGTTGGAGATCTGACTATAGCAGTAACCTAACTCATATTGGGAGAACCCTCTGATCAAACTAGAAATTTCATAACAGAAGAAGGAACAAAACGAAAGGAGACAGTCTTGACAACGATTAGTCTACAACTCTCCATGCAAACCTCTGAAAGTTTTTCTTATCATTCTAACATTGTGACACTATTAACTTGGTAATAAATGTAATGTTCTCTATGTCTGATTTCGGCCTGAAAATTTAACTGTACCAGTACTATGATCAAATCACCCTCAGTAGATGAATTAGAGATTCTGGTACTGACATGGTCTTGGTTACAGCAGATTCTGACAATGTGAACTGAATAGGTGCAGGGTGTAGGATGCAAGTCATGCAACTCATTGATTGGCAGATAACAGATGAAGGCTAATGCAAACATAGCCAAAATGCTTTTTTTTTTCTTTCTAAAAGTGCAACCCTGTAGCAAATTTCTGACTAAAGCAGATCAACCTATGTCAGACTAGGGAGAACCCTCAGATCAAGAGAGGAAAGATCAAAATGAAAGGAGAAAGAGTCTTGGCAACAATTAGTCTGCAGCATGTACAAACCTCAAAGTTTTTCTTATCAGTCTTTCTAACATTGTGACACGGATTACAAGTTTACAACCTGGTAATACATGTAATGTTCTGTATGTTGGCGAGGATTAGACTGAATTAAATTTCTGCCCGAAAATTTAACACTGCTGGTACTTGCTCAAAAGCATGAGATGTATGAAGCATGTCAAACAACTAGAACTGTGTCTAGAACAAAATCTTCATTTCCGAAACAAGATTTACAGTCTCCAATATTCAGGAATCCTCTCATGAAACACAGTGACCAGTGTGATATAGTGAGCAACAACAACAATATCAAACTTTTACATTATATGCAATGTTGAATGTACATAACGTACTAAAATTGTTAAGGAAGACTAGGAGGAGAAAAGGAAGGCTTTGCAACTTTGAGCTCACCACAGTCACTGATATACACAGTCTTTAGCGGCTTATTCCACAGTGCCCGTGCCTGCATTGCTCTATCGTCTCCGATAAACGTTGCAAAATCGTTGAACTGCTGAATTCTCTCCGACGGTCTGTATGTCGGTATAGCTGCTATAGCCGTCACTACATCCATACCTTCACACACCCAAAAATCAAAACAAATATTACATTCGCAAATTACCAATACATCAAACATATCCTAAATTAATTAGGAAAACAGTATGGTGCCATCCATATACAGATTGCAAAGCAACAGTAACAAAATTGAAACCTTCAAGCACTGAGCCGAAGACAATGTTCTTGTGATCGAGCTGAGGACATGGGCCGGGGCCAGTAGTGATGGAGAACTCAACATTCCGGTAATCCGGGTCGAGCTTGATGTCATCGTCGTCGTCATTTTCCGATAAGCTAAGCGAGAGAAGCCCCGGCCTGGAGTGAGTCAACTCAAACGCCTTGGACTCGACGGTCTCGGTGTTCCGGGCGATGAGGCCAATGGGCCGCCGCACGTCGCCGGGTTTATCGCCCTGGTGACCTGCGAGGAAGAATTGACCGGGGAAGAGTTTATGGACGGTTGTGCCCTTGTAGGCGGCGGAGGTGACCATGGCCTTGAAGTTGGCGACGGTGATGGGGACGAGGTGGCCGTAGAGGCCGAGGACGACCCGGCCGAGAGGGACCGGGTCGGGGCAGAGGACGGGTTGCTCGGAGGACCAGCGGAAGTAGGTGGGGCAGAGGTTGAAGTCCATGAATACGCGGTCGGTGACGGTGGTGTCCGGCGGCGGTGCGGCGGAGGCGGCGGAAGGGAGGATGAGTGAGGTGGAGGAGGAGAGGAGGAGGGAGCGTCGGGTTAAAGAGAGGGAATTGGGCTTGGGTTTCGGGCTCGGGTTCGGGTTGGGGTGGAGAAGAGGCGGAGGAGTGGGTGGTGGTGTTATTATAGAGTAGCCCATGAAGGCTGAGGTTTGAGTTTTGAGTTCTAAGTTTGGATCTTTGGGGTTTCTGGGGGATATGAGACAGAGGTTGAGCTAAAGCCACATAAAAGGATTGTGGGGCCTACAGGTAGTTAATTCTTGTTAGCTCTGCAGGTAAAACGTTGGATCTTTAACTGGTAAAACTCACCATTGATGGTAAAAGTTGAAGTTGTATAACTCATGCAGCAGTATAGTGCAGACTGCAGAAGTTAAAGTTTGGATCACCTTAAATACAAGTTAAAGTTTGGATCTTTGATAGGGTTTAATTCATCATTGATGGTAAAACTACTTTTAAACCCAGTGGGTATGGAACAGAATGAGATTTAGAAGGTAATAAATATTTCAGACCTGGTGAGGATTTCATGAGCTTGTTAATGTGGCCAAGGTAATCTGAATTGAATCTGAAATTTACCATTTAGTTAAAATGTGGTCAAAAATGCAGATGACGACCTTTTCAGACCAGAATGAAGATGATAACTTGGTGAGGCTTTTCTTATGGGCTGCTCTGCTTCCATCATAGGAGTTACATTAGCATATAATACTTGGGACAAGGTAGAGGATTCTTATTTGCTTTAGTGACATTATGAAGAGAAGAAGGCACCTTCTACAGTCTGGAACTCTGGATGGCATCAGAAAGAGGTGAGATAGAAAAGATGGTACATAATTATATTCCGAAAATCCTATCCTAGAAATGATAGGAAATCATGCATATCACTGTTTCGATTTAGAGAGACATGAACGTTCAACAGTGTTAATCGCTCTATGTGCAAAACATTATGTGTATCTAAATATGATCTATTCCATTGATTTTGTCCATAGCCAATTTCAACTGTAATTGTTACGAATGATACATACAAATGTAAAATCATCTAAGTTGATAATACTTAAATCTCTTGTTCTTGTTTTCTTACATAATTATTCTCACCTTTAAATGGTGACGATGAAATTCAAAAATCTAAACTCGTATATCATAAAAGACTTTAGAATCTGATACTTCTGTGACTTGGATTATGTTCTTAAAATCATGCTCTAGTATCATGCTATCGAAGAATTTCAATAAAAATGAGTATTGTATTGACAGGTTTGGGCATGACATGAACTTTTTATTTTAGTTTACTTTCTCCGTTTATCTGGCCTAGAAGAAACTATACAAGGTACTAAGAAATCATATATGTTGCTCCTAGCTTTCTGTCAGGCAGAAATGACATGCTTTGGTTCCATGGTTTCCCTGAAGATAGAAAAGTTTTCATTATTAATGACGAAAATATATAATTTGATTGGTAGAGGAAAAACCAAGAATATAAGACTGTTAGCTGCTCAGTTCCTGACCTCTTTTCTTCAAGCTGTGGCGCTGTGCCATGGTGAGCTCTCTCTCTCTTTGTGCACTTGACATGAAATGCTGCACTCGAGTCTTCTTTGTTCCATAGTGTTGAGCCACCGAGAAGTCTGGGGCTGTTTTCTGGGGAATGAAATATTCGACTGTTGAGGGCAAGAATAGGCCTTCACTTTATGCATTGCACAGCTGCAGTTACGGTGGTATGGTCTTTGCTCAACTTCCAAGTCATGTACTGATATGCTTCCTTCTAAAACAAACTGAAGCATCATCTTAGTTGCCATATTTTCTCTCCTATGTCTATGTATAAGTGATTGAAACTTCGTGAAGTGTTGCTTGAATTGCTGTAGGCTTATATAGGAGGAGGATGGTTGTTAACGGAGCGTGGGAGAAAACAAGAGTAGGATTTTTGTTGGTGTTTGTTACCGGTGAAGCCGAGAGAAGATTTTTTTGCCATGGTGAATAGTACATCAGCATTTTTGTTGTAGTTGATTTTGTTTTCAAGTGGTCTTGTCAAGTTAGTTATAGCAACAAAGCAATCAGGGAGAGGACCAAGGGAACTAGGTTGGCTTGGTTCCACAGTTCACAATAACGTCTTTTAACTACCTTTTTACCAATTTTATAGTTTAATGTTGTATTCAGTTGACTGTATTTGAAGCCAGGGCTTGATTTTAGCTTGGTGTCCTCTTCCTCCTGTATGATTTTCTGCTACTGAATTGGAGCACAAGACTCACCTCAGTAATTTCTTAGGAAGACATGCCACCAGCAAATGTGTGTTCTTTCTTTCTTTCATTTGTTTCCAAAGCTTGTAGTCTTGTTCTTGTACACTTGGTTATACACACACACACACACACACACACGGGAGGTGCCTATTTTTGTGAACCATGTCTTTGCTTTTATACTCGGTCTGACCATAATGACAATATGAAACAGCAAGAATGGAAGCTCAAAATCTTAGCCTTAGAAGTGATCACTTAGTCATATAGCGGATCAACTGTTAACAATGTTACACAATATACAAGCATATGAAATGTCTCGGAGAAACACTACTGAGTTTGATGCTGCTCGTCACCATTCAGGTCAAGCTGGGGTGC
Source organism: Comarum palustre (assembly GCA_951800085.1). Classification (NCBI taxonomy): domain Eukaryota; kingdom Viridiplantae; phylum Streptophyta; class Magnoliopsida; order Rosales; family Rosaceae; genus Comarum; species Comarum palustre. The sequence continues at coordinate 812,631 of OX637588.1, read as the reverse complement.
TTCACTATCTGGATCAACCAGGTGAAGCTGTGGTGCTTCAAAGTTAGGATCAAGCTGACTAAGTCGTTCATAGGCATTATTCAGCATTCCTTGAATTTTAGCCCGAATTGCCCTCTCCCTCTCCAGTTCAGCATAAACCTCCTCCAGTTCCTCTATAATGCTGGAAGTTGAATTCTCATTCACCCAAAAGGTGCCCAATCCACGAACTGGTTGTTTTGGCTTCACTCCTAGTACCTCCTTTAAAATCTCAATCCCAACCTCAGGAGATATGGGCAACTCCTTGATTGGAGTACCTGGATGTTTCTCTGCCAACTCTTTCAGATAGGTCTCCTCTTTCAGAATCATCTTATCCTTCAAAATAGTAAAAAATATGTTTAAACTACAAAACCCAATACTGATATATCAATAATGTGCAACATGAAGACGTTCACATTTTCTCATATTTCATCAATAACGTGTAATAGGACAGATGAGTAATGAAATTTCAAACATACGTATTGTTCTTGAGCTTTATTGCTGATCCATTCATTACTCCCCTTTTTGAGATGAGTCACTCTGAAGGTCTCAATTGCTGGAAACTTTGAACCCTCCTAAGTACAACAAAAGAAAAGGGACAAAATTTCAACTTTGAAACAACTATATGTACTGCAAGTCAAAGAACGACCATAAACTGCCTACTTGAAACCTCAGAGGGAAATTAGCTAAATCAACTTTGAACCAACTATATGAACTGCTACTTAAAAATTATTTACCTGAACTTTATCTTGAAAATATAGACCATGAGGACGTGAACCTCCACAGTGTTCATACTCCTTTCCAGCTCGATTTTTTGCATTGGTTTCGCTTTTCTTCTGCAATAGGTTAAAAAGTTTGAAAGATGTATACAAGAACTGATGACATATAACCATAATTGAACATCTTAAAGGCTAGTTTATACTTTCAAAGTTATCAACGCTATCATACCTTAAACTTTTCTTCTGAGAAATGTTCACACAAACACTTCCACTGAGCTGGATCGTTTCTAGCTATCATTGCCTTGGGGGGTTTATCAAGTGCCTCTTCGAAGGACCTCATCTTTTTGTAGTGCTTGTGCAACTCGCACTTAAACTCCCTATACACCTTACCCATAAGCTTATTCAGGTAATGTATAATTGATGGGCGCTGTACATCAACGTCAAAGTTCACCTACAATCCATCACCTTTAGTTAAAGTACAACATTAAAATAAATGAATAAAACATAACTGCATCATAACAAAAAGGAATAATAAACTCACTTCAACTTCCTTTCTGAGGTTATGTTTTACGTCCCTGGAAATTTTTGTCCACGTCTCATGCACCATTGGGCACTTCTCCCTGACAATCTTCCCACACTCATTAGACAAAAGGCTTGAGACGCCCTTGTCAGTCGGTCTTCCATGCTCAGGATCAAGATTGACAGCAATCTTATTCCCTGTTTTTTTCCTAATTTGCTCCGCTTTAGAGCCTGTGGATGGCCCTCGTTTCCCAGGCCCATTCGTCCTCCTTTTGCTTTCTTTTGTTACTGGCACTACATCTTCTGATTGTGTTGAACCTATATATAGAGACACTGTCAGTACTAATATTAGGGGAGTGAACTAGTTGTATATGCAATCATGCCTTTTACTGTTACGCTAACTCAGACACTCAGTCACCGATAACACTCATTATTCCTTTGAGCATTCAATGCTTCAAGTTTCATTACTATACCAGTCTAGAGTTAAAAAAAACTTCCAAATGTACAATTCTATAACAGCTCGTGTGCACCTATCCCCAATTCTAAAATGTTTAAACCAACTCTACCAGACACTTGTACATACCATTACCAGTTGAAGATGCTGTCACTAGTGTAGCCGCCTCATTTTCGGCCTGAGTTCCGCGAATGCTCCTCCTAGGAGCAATTTTCTGATTACGAGGCTCAGCAGTCTGAGCAGCTGTGCACTTAATCCTCTTCCGCAGTTTCTTACCGGCTGTCTGAGAAGCCGTGCACTCCTTTAGGAGTCTCTTCTTAAACGCAACTACATCTATCTACTTGTACAATCACACACAAACATAAATGCATTAGAAGCAAAAAAACATCATAATTACATTTTCTTACCAAACTAATTGTTCTTCGTATGAAAAAAATGATAATGTTAATAACAATTCTGTAACAATTATTCAGAAGATGCTACATTTACAGAAAATAAAATACTTTACACTAATTAATCAAAAATTAAGCCAGATCTTCATCACTAGAGTAACAACACTCACCTGCTTCGGTTTGAGGTCACCGGAGAGACCGCCGCCGGTGACCGCCGACTTATCGGGTTCCGATTCGTTGGGAGGATACGCGGTGGCGGCCACGGTGACGACATCGGATTCTATGGCGGTGGAAATGGCGACGACGGCGGATTCGGTGGTGGTGATGACGGCGGGGCCCTCTTCAGCTTCCATAATTTGTGGATCAAAATCAATTGAAACACATTTACGAGAGAGAAAGAGTCGGAAACAGAATTAAGGCAGGAATTGATGGCCTGGAAATTTAACCGACGACGACGGCGATCAGAGCAGTGGACTTATGGTCGATCCTCCAAAATTAAAATTAAATCCACTATTTATACTTGCATTTCCCCTAATGCAGTATGTAAAAGTCCATATTACCCTCGGCAATAGCTTCGCTTTCTATGTGAATGAAATTGTGAGTAACGACCATGTTTGTAGTGTAGTCCTCAATTCTTTTTTCATAGAAAGATTTTGTGCTCGGATTTGTCCCTCGTGTGAAAATGGCCATCTAATGACTACACAAGAAAGAACAAGGATAAGATGTATCAGTTGGAATTAGTAACAATGTCCGTAATACTAATAAGATCGGTTTCCTAAGCTTTTTGTTCTAGCTAGCTAAATCCTAATCCTATCAAAAAGCTTCTGAAATGAGCCTGATCGTAATGTGTCTCCGACAAGGAGGGTGGAGTTTGGTGATGAAATGCTGACGGAGATTTTTGTGCATGACTGGGAAGGAGGCATTGGAGCAAGAGCCGGCATTGGACTTGTGGAGAGCGCAGTTGCAGTTTTGTGGTACGGCCGGCGCTCGATTCCGGTGTCTCTGATCGAAAGACTTCCATCGAACATCATCGTTGCGACTCCTCCCAAGGTGCTCATTCTGTTGTTGTCTTTGTATGCACACAAGGTCTTTGTGTTTATGTCTCTCTGGGTTTTCGAGTTTTTTGACTGTGTTGTTGAAAGTTTGAAGCTTTTGCATGGTTTGTAAGGCTTTTATATGATAAATTAGTATGGGAAATCAAGACGAAGATCAAGACAAAGCATTTTGCTTAATTGGCTTTAGTTGGGAGGGTTTTTGGATTTAAGCATTGATTGATACGCAGACACGTTATTTACCTAACTTGTTTAGAAGGGTTGCTCTGATGCTCATTCTATACGATGGAGGCTTTGGCGGGTGAAACTAGGCAAGTTAACAAACAAGTTTTGTTCTTTTGGCTCTAGCATCACTTTCTGGTCATTAAATAAAGGGTTGACGAGGAAACCTAATGTAGTTTAGTGCTTTGATTATTATATTAGCTTGCACTATTTAGTTTTGAGGTGATGGGTGTTTAGTTATTACCATTGTTTTTGTCTGTTTCAGCTCTCATTTCTTGCTTCTTTGATTTTTCAGTGATCGCTGATCAGAATTGCTGTAATGTATAGTGGCCAATGTGTAAAGAAATATTCAGCAAATCAATAAATCTGCTGTGTTGGGAATGTAATCATACAGCTGAGGAATAGAATGTTAGCTGTGAATTAGTTTCCTAATGTTGTCCATAATAGTAGGATAGTTTCCTATTAGGAATGATAAGATTGTTTCCAACTGTGTGCATATATTTTCTGATATAGTACATTATTATAGGATAGTTACTTTGCTGATATCCAGCGTTAACTGTATATGTAATCCCTCCTTTGTATCAATATGGTCATTCCATTTGAATCATAATTCTTTTCACAATGTCAGTCAAATCCTCCAGCCATTTAAGTCTGTCTTTGCCAAGGGACATGTGGATCTGGAGCATAAGATAGTAGAATAAGCTGGAGCATTATAAGACTTGTAGCTCCCTTGGGATTACCATAAGACAACAATTCAGTTTTAATTTTTACTTTTCGACCTTTAATTTTTTTTGTGTCATTTTCCTTTTCTGTTACCTCTCTCTCTATACTAAAAACAAGGACACGAATAGAAAAGGAAACTATCTTTCATGAATACCTACCAACTACATTTGATGGCATCTATGTTTCTGAGAAAGAGAGAGGACGGGTGAGAAAGAGAGAGGACGGGTTCATTTCAACAATCTTCATTGCATCGTATTTAACAATTCTTGTTAATCAAAGTAAAATTGTTGGAGGAAAAGAAACTCATACTTGATTAGAAAGTATCATGGTGTTCACATATAATTGTTCCGTGGCTCAAATTTGTTTGTGCTGAAATGAGGTAAACAAGTAGGTTGTTGTAATTTGTAAATAAAACCAAAGAAAACTGAATGTGGAAAGAATGCTATGCATTTATGAACTTAGAAAGACTGAGACTGAATAAGTCTGTAGTTTGCAGCTTCAGATGTACTTAATGAAATGTGACAGTTTTTACAGGACCTGCATTTACATGCGTGAAGCTAGAGTAAATTAGCTCACAAGCACCAATTCTGGAAATAAGTTAAACTCAGGCACTGGTGCCGGGCCACAAGAATGAGAGAAACGAAAACTTCAAAATTGCTTCTCAGTTCCTGACCTTTTACTTCTAACTCAGACATAACATATGGAGGTATCTGTCTATTGTCTGTGGGACAAGCAATCAACCGCATCCATGCTTTCTCTGTTTTCGTTGGTGGATGTAAATCTGTTGCCGGAGCCTGAATGCTTAGAAGACTTGGAAGTTGTGGCTAAGCACAAAGAGCTATCTGTCCATGACTTTTTTGTGGGGAGCGAAATGCTCCTTTGCTGAGAACAAGAATTCGAGCGAGGACCGCCCTTGGACTTGTGCAGTGCACAGTTGCAGTTTTTATGGTATGGTCTTCGCTCCACTTCTGTGTCCTTCATTGATAGGCTTCCTTCAAACACACACTGAAACATCAAACCGGAAACTCCCAAGGTAGTCATTCTCTTCTCTGTTCTTTGATAAGCGTCGTATAATTTGTGTGAAATGATGAGTGAGCAGTAGAGTTCTAACGTTTCTTTGAGTGTGTTGAGACTTGCCTGTGCTTTCTATAACATTTATATAGAGAAGGGGATCAATATATGATAAATGGCGTGAAGGAGAAATCAAGAAACTATTTTGTGATATTTCTCCCACGTACTCTTGTATAACTTGAGACAAGTTAAGTTGGTACAGTGTTCCTGCTAAATTGGCAAACAAAACAAGAGTTTTGTTCCATGGAAACTTCTCCACAGAGGGAGAGAGAAGAAAAGTATTACTTAGTTTTAGTCATGTTTGGCTTTAGTACTTGGAGTTAGTCCGGTTTTTGGCTGTAGCATAGATTGATACTGAGAGAGGCGTTATTCACCTAACTAATTTGAAGGGAAAGGGATGCTCGTTTCATTGTTATGCATCTTGGCGATTGGTTCTATGTAACTAACTAAGAAACTTTTGGCTGTAGCTTCACTTTTGTGGGAAGTAAATGGTTGAACTTTAGCATTTGTACTGCAAAACTGCCAAAACATATATGAAACAGTAGGTTTTTTCAGTGTTTCATAAAACTGATATGTCTTCACTTATAACCAGAAAGCTGGACTTTTGAATATGACTATTTAGATGGAAAACAGAGTGTAGAATTGCTGGACGTGCCTTCACTACAATTATCATTTTGTTCCTCTTTCTAGAGTTCACCAATTAACTAATTTCCCATTTGATGATTCAGGCTGATAGTCTGTGATTTTGAACTTTCAGTAGACATAAGAAATTCTGATTGATTGGAATGCCAAAGATTTTTACACTACCTTTGTCTCTGTTTCGATTTTTCAGATCATAAGATGGTTCCCAAATTAGAAATCAAAATCATTTTTAGTCTTTTGTCTTTACTTTGTTTTACGTTGTTTTCATCTTCTCTTACCTCGTGCGGTGCCTTCTATTGAAAAGAAAAATTTGTGTAGGACTAAATAATATATCAACCATTTCATCTGTAGAACGTACCTACTACCTTGATGGTATCAATGTGTGTGAAAGAGTAATAGTACATCTACATCAATCTTCTTTGTAGCGTAGTTAGTTGCCATTCTGTTATTCAAACCAAAACATTTTGGAGGAAAAGAAAATGAAACTCCCTCCTTTTTGATCCTTTTCTTGTCTACCCTGTGCCGATAGAAAATTTTATAGAAAATTTAAACTGCTCCCTGCATTTTGTCCATATTACACGCACTTGTACTGCCTTTGGAATACATGTTTTTTCCTTCTGTAATGCATATTAATTTCGATTCCATCTTGGCAAATTTGAAGGAAGCTAGATTTTGGTTTGAATAGATAACAGCTTTGCTCACTCAATTGCTAATGACTTCTGGAGCGAAATAGTTAGCAAAGGATTGTACAATGTGAAGAAAGGAAAGTAGAATGAGGGAGAGAATAGTAATGCAATCAAATAAGCCTTTTCTGTGCAGGTTCAGTTGTATTAAAGAATAGTGACAGTATTCACAGGAACTCGGTACAATTTACATGGACAAAGCTAGAGAAATTAGCCCAGAAGTACTCAAAATGAATTGATCTTGAGTACTAGTACTGGGGAACCAGACTAAGAAAAACGAATAACTCAAAATTGCTTCTCAGTTCCTGACCTTTTTCATCTAACTCAGCTCTAACCGTATCAAGCCTCTATCTATTGTCTGTCTGACAAGCAATGAGCCTCATTCACAATATCTGTGTTTACAGTGGACGCGGAAGTGTTAGCCAGGCAAGAATGCTGAGAAGAGAACTTTGAAGTTGTTGTAATGCATATGGAATTTTCGGCCCATGATTGTTTCTTGGTGAAGGAAATGTTTCTTTGTTGAGGACAAGCATTGGAGCAAGCACCACCCTTGGACCTGTGCAGCGCACAATTGCAGTTCTTATGGTATGGCCTTCTCTCAATTTCAGTGTCCTGCATAGATAGACTTCCTTCAAACACGCACTGAAAGATCATACCTGAAATCCTCATAGTAGCCATTCTCTTCTGTTCTCCTTTTTAGAGTCAGTATGTTGTATTTGTGTTTGTCTGAAGCAATGAGGAGCAGTGTAGGTGTTTGACTGTGTTGAAACTTTATTGTGTTCTCTAAGGTTTTATATACAGTTGGGGATACTGTATGATAAAGAGGTATAGGAGAAATCAAGAAAGAGTTTCGTGCCATTTCTCCTACGTATTCGTGTTAAAACTCAAGACAAGTCAACTTTGTTTGGTTTGAGGTTCTTGCCAAAAGTTGAAAGAAGAATAAAATAACAACCGTTTTTCTCTAGAGCTCCTATACTTTTCAAAGAGAGGGTACTGAGAACAAAGAATTAGGTTTGGCCCTTTGTTTTATGGCTTGGCTTTTGTTCTTATAACAACATAGATTAATCCACTAATACGTTATTTACCTACCTAGCTAGGTAGTTAGAGAAGGGCTGCCTGTTTTGTTTCAGAGCATGCTGGGCGTTTATATCTATGAAACCAAATACCCTAAGTATCATTTCTTGTTGTTCAAGGAAATAAAAGATACTAATGTCAACATGTAGTCTGGTTTTCTGCTTCCATTATTATACTAGTTAGCAGTACTTTGTGTTAAGAGTACTCTAGTTTTTACGACAACTTTATTTTTCTCTATTCTCATTCATGCTTCAAGTTATAGACAATTTTCAATTTTTCCAATAAATATTTTATAATTTTTTTGTATTTAGTACTGATATGAAAACTGAAAGGTTTTGTTATTAATCTTTATGTTGTCTTGTCAAGGTAGTTATGCAACAAGAATTAGTTTTTCTTGAGAAAATCAGCTTCTCAATAACGGTTAAGAGAGGGAGAGAGTAAAGACAAACAGGTTGTCTTGGTTTAGCATTTAGTGATCATTGTAATTGTGGGGATTTTAGCATAGCTTTCTCCTCAATAACGTCTTTTAACTAACCTTGCTACCAATCTTATAGCATATTGTCATCTCTCCTGTTTTTATCAAGCATCACTCTGTTAATTAATTTCACTTGTAAGAACTTTAGGAGGACATACAATATGGTGTTCAACGGTAAATTCTTTATGCCTATTCTGTTAATAACTAATTGAAGAAACGAAAATACTACTAATGATCGACGGAGACTTGCTGCATTCAGTTTTTAAACTTTGTTGGTTATCCATGTCTGCTGAAAGGTTTAAGAAGCTTAGTGAAACTACTGAATCAATATTTTTACAGCTACTGTGGTTTAGAGATTGCCAATTGGAATGCTTGAGGAGTTGAGGTCATTTTGTTACCATATTTTTCATGTTAAGAACAGACAAAGGCGCATAAAATATACTATTTATTTCCCTACTTATGGTTTTGGAGAAGCAAAATTGAACGTTTGTGGTCAATCTTTTTTCCCATTTAAACATTTTCATCTTCTCTTTCCTCTTGGCTCTTACCATTGTCCTCCTGTGTCTTTTCATTGCAAAATGAGGAAGAAAAAAAATCTCTTTTTTGAAACGAAATGATATCAGTTAGTAGTTAGTACTGAAATGATGTTAACATAGTAAATTGTAGAATGTAGTCAATGTACCCTGGTAGAATTGGGAAAAGGGCATACGCAAATATGGGCTCAGTCAGAGAGACTCAGATTTGCTGTTTGAAGCTTCAGTTGTATTTAAGTAAAGTGACAATATTTCTCAGTGGAATTTACATGGATGAAGCTAGAAGAATTTAGCTCACAAGGACCAGTTTCTCAAAATTATAACTTTTATATTGAGGACTGGTTCTGGGGCTCCAGGATAAGAGAAACGAAAAGTTCAAAATTGCTTCTTAGTTCCTGACCTGTTTCATCTAAGTTCTAACTCAGCTACGTACAGTCGTGTCGAATCTGTATCCGTCATCTGTGAGACAAGGATTAGACACCATTAAGACAGGAGGAGTGGAGGAAATTGTTGCTGACATGCACAATGAGCCATCGATCCATGAATGTTTCTTGTGAAAGGAAATGTTGCTTTGTTGATGACAAGCATTGGAACAAGCACCCCTCTTCGACTTGTGAAGTGCACAATTGCAGTTTTTATGGTACGGTCTTCGTTCAATTTCTGTGTCCCGCATTGATAGGCTTCCTTCAAACACACACCGAAACATCATGCCAGAAGCTGCGAAGGTAGTCATCCTCTTCAATTCTCTTTCTTTAGAATGTGTTGAATAAGTGAGCAGTGTTCTAGTTGTCTGAGTCAAGTGTTTGAGTGTTGAAAATTTAGTGGTTTCTGAATCATTTATATAGAGAAGGGTATTATGTATGATAAATGGAGTGTGGGAGAAATCAAAGAGATCATTTTGTACGGTATGTGGTTCTGTTTTTTTGCCAAAGTGGAGAAGACTAAGAATAACGTTTGTTTCTAAGGCTCTCTAGTTTGTGCACTGAGACAGAGAGAGAGAAGACTAAGAATAACGTTTGTTTCTAAGGCTATCTAGTTTGTGCACTGAGACAGAGAGAGAAGACTAGTCGTCTTGGCTTCTTTTTTCTGTCTTTAATATCTAGGTATTAATGGGTTTCTAGACTTAGGTAATAGCTTAGAGTGATCCACAAAGACGTTATTTACCTAACTGGGTAGTTATGAGGCTGCATAACTATCATATATGTTTGGCGGTTAAGTCTATACAGCTAACTCATGGGAGTGTATTACGTGTACCGTTAAAACAGAAGAAAAAAATAAAAGTGAACGGTGCATACATGTGATGATGTGGAGATGATTGGACGATACGAATTAGACGGGAAATAATTTTCACCAACTGATATGTCTTGGTGGAGCATCAATTATTCGTCATACAAGTAATAGAAACCCCCAATCAACAATGTTAAACGTAATATGGTTTCGTGCTCCTATCATTACATTTGTTTATAATTCATGTAGTGTTGAGATGATGAACCTTAGTTTTAACAACTACCTTGTCTCCGTTCTCTTTCATGGTTCCTTGATTTTTTACTTTATCTGTTTGGCATGACATGAAAACTACTGTTGGATTTGGTGCTTTTTGATGTTTTAACTTGTTTGATAGGTACTTTTATAGTTATGTTGTTGTTCTACAACTTCTGTTTCCAAGTGTTCCTATTTCATTTTACTAGTAATATTTTCATTCCATCTTAATTCTTCTAGGTAGTACACTCTTGTAATCCTTAGACTTTGATTGAATTCTTCTTTGAAATCGAAATGCAATGTTGCTTGTCGGCTTTGGATTTCATGGGACAAATTTTTTGAGTGAAGTTAACCAACCTTATCAGCTTCACAATAACAATTTTTTCTTACCAACTAGGATTACCTCCGGCTCTGCTTGATTGAGTTTAAATTCCTTGTGCCTCTAGGATTACCTCCATATTGACAAACAAGTTTCCTTCTTTTGTTTACATATAATGGATACATCCAATAGAGAATGAGAAATCAAAATAACACCTTGGAATCGTAATGTATTTCTATTGCCTGGAAATTTTGAGATTTTCTAAAAACTCATGCTGGGCTTTTTACGGGTTGATCTCATTATCAAATTGATGGAGTAACTTTGAATAGGAATTATGTTGGTGCTTGGCTTACTGCATAATTGAAGTTTCCTCGGTCTTTTCAGATGTTAATGATGTCTTGTCAAGGTAGTTATTCAACAAGATTGTTTTTCTTGAAATATTCAGCTTCCTCAAGTTTGTCCCATACCTTGAAAGTGAAATGGATTTGCATAGCTTCCACTTTTCTCCATAATAACGTCTTTTAACTGACTTTCACTTTATCTTGTTTTTGGTTAGAATCATTCTGTTATTTGTTCAGGTACAAATCAAGTTAGGGAGATAAAAAATATGGTGTTTAATTTGGCATTTTCACAACAAGAATCACTGTGATCTGTATGGACATTCTCATGGTTCCTTAAAACCTTTTCTGAACAATGCTACAACATCGATCAGTATTCTGTTTTCGTGCTTTGCAATTCTTGTTCACCAAAATAAACTAGTAAGAGAATATAATTATGAAACTCCTTAAATGGTTTTGACTACAATATTATAACTGATGTTGCCTGCATTTTGTCCATATGCAGATGAACTTAAACTTTAATTCTATGAAGCTTCTACATTTTTTTTCACTATGCAAAACTAATCAATGATGACATTGATCTATACAACAATGGGAAGCTAGACTATGGAGAAATTTGTTTTTCCTAGCTAATGACTTAAGATTTATGCAGTTATATTGCTGAAATGAGGTTAGAAAGTTATATTGATGAGCAGGAAAAGGAAATGCGATTATGGGTAGTCAAGACTCAAGACTAGCTTTCAGGTGTATAAGTTTGTGTATGCTGCTTCTGTTGTATAATTAATCACAGAAACGCAGATTAATGTACATGAATGAAGTTGGAAGAAATTAGCCCACAAGCGCTACTTCTCAAGACTAACTGATCTTGAGTGCAAGTACTGGGGCAACAGAATAAGAGAAACATAAAATTTAAAATTGCTTCTCAGTTCCGGACCTTTTTTTCTTCCAATTGACTCTTAATTGTAACTAGCGGTCTCTATCCATGTGTCGAGGAATGATTCTCATTCATGCTTTCTCCGTTTCCAGTTCTGGACATGGACGCGTTGCCTGGAAGAGACTGCTGAGAGGAAGAAAATTTGGAAGTTGCTGCTGAGAATTTGGAAGTTGCTGAGAATAAGGAGCTATGTGTCCATGATTGTTTCTTGGGGAAGGAAATGTTCCTTTGTGCACAAGCATTGGAGCCAGCACCGCCCTTGGACTTGTGGAGCGCACAGTTGCAGTTCTTATGGTATGGTCTACGCTCAATTTCTGTGTCCTTCATTGAGAGACTTCCTTCAAACACACACTGTAAAATCATGCCAGAAACTCCCAAGGTAGTCATTCTCTTCTAGTTCTTCTCTTTTGGAATGAATATGCTGATATTGTGTTTGTATGTGTGTGAGGCAGTGAGCAGCGTAAGTGTTTATGGGCAAGTGTTTGAGTGTATTGAAGCTTGTGTGTGCTTTCTGAATCATTTATATAGATGTGATGTTGTAGCATTGTAGGGGAAATCAAGAAATAAGTTTGTGCAATTCTGCCTTTCCTTGTTCAACTCAAGACAAATATGTTTCACAACATAGAAAGAGGGAGAAAGAAGAATAAAATAACAACCGTTTTTCTCTAGAGCCTCCTATACTTATCAAAGCGAGGGTACTGAGAACAAGGAATTAGGTTTGGCCCTTTGTTTTATGATTGGCTTTTGTTCTAATAACAGCATAGATTAATCCAATAATACGTTATTTACCTACCTAGCTAGGTAGTTAGAGACTGGCCTCCTATTTTGTTTCTGGACATGCTTGGCGGTAACATCTATGAAACTAAGCACTAAAAGTATCATTTATTGTTATTCAAGGAAAAGACACTATCTGATCACTCACGTCGAACTGTTGTATGGTTTTCTGCTTCCATTATAATACCGGTTTGCACTATTTTGTGTATTCATCTCTAGTTTATATTCAGGAGAAGACCTTGGACCTGGTGGAGTTAACCGGCTCTGTGACGCAGGCCATTTATGGACCCAAAGTGAGCACCAGTTCTCTCCCTTGGTGAGTTGGTGCTTGACGTTCTCTACTGCACTCCACTGCCGAGCCAAAATCATGATTCCTCTGTGCAGAATCAGGTCTGGGTGCCCAGATCAATTATTTTTGTTGAAATTGATGTTTTACTCGGTAATAGATTTATTTCTAAGGCTAGTAATTTTGTATTGAGAGGTTAATAACATATTTATTATGGTTAGTAATTTATTATTTGAGGTTATTGATGGTTTTTAAATTATTTTTAAACACTAATATCTTCAGTAAAGATCTGTTATAAAGTTTACTATCTTAAGTAAATCATTTTTTAATATTACTTTTCTCAGTAAAGTTTCTCATCAAGTTTACTATTCCTAATGAAGTTCTCCTATAAAGTTTACTCACACCAATAAACCATTTTTTAACATTACTGCACTCTAAACCCGAAATAACAGCTACATGTGTTGATTTATTAAAGTTTACTATCTCTAATAAAGCTCTCCTATAAAGTTTACTGGCACCAATAAACCATTTCTCAACATTACTGCACTCTAAACCTGAATTGTCAGCTACATGTGTTGATTTATTAAAGTTTACTACCCCCATTAAAGTTTAGCCCCTTAAGAAAACTTCCAACTAAGGTATGATATGGCTCTGACAAGGTCCGGTGATGTTTTAAAATCCGATGAAATTACGGCGACCACAACTCTTGGTTTATTGAAGATTGTTACTTTGTTAATCTTTTATTTGAATTATATTTTAATTGTCTCACAAATTAGTCAGGTTCCTTTTCTTATGAGAAGGTATTTTCTCTTTTTTGATAATTTTAGGAGCTTTGCTTAAGTAATGTAAGAACATAAATATAGATGTTATGCTCAAAAAATATATATGAATTGGTTTTGCTTCAAGTTGTTGATGTCATAATTTGGTTCAACAACGAATTTTGACTTTTCAACTCATTCCACGTAGGACGCGTTGAAATGTCAAAGAGCCACGTAAGACTCTGACCTTTCAACGCACTTAAACCTTTAAGGTGCCTAACTTAGCATTTCAAGTCTTCAACCTTGGATGATCATGGTAATCACCGAGTGATGACCATTAACATGTCAAGACTGACCACTGACATGTCAAGACTATCTAACATTAGAGAAGCATAGTCTAAAACAAATCTAGAGCCTCAACCTTCAAGGTCGATACTTCGACCTCCAAGACTGAGAGTTCGACCTTCAAGGCTTCAAGCCTTGACCCTCAGTTGTCATGGTCACAACCTCCAAGGCTAAGGCTTGAACCCTCAGGACACACGTAGACATACAATAATCAGCTGATCTACTCTCACCAACTCTTCCACATGTCAAGCTCCAACATCAGTTATGGCATGTAAACAATAGTCTAAGGGTCAGCTCTCACACACTAGGACACGTGTTGCTCACTGACGATGTCTAAGTGTATGACCAAAAGGTGATGTCATGCATATATATCTCACTCAATCAGCCACATAAGGATGCCAACAACCCACTCAATCAAGCACATGCTTGTCAGCCCAATCTCATGTCGGTCAACTACCACATCAGCCCACACACTTGATCAATCAAACCTATTCCTTGTCAGATCCTCAGTGTGTCAGGGTAAGTTGGTGAAGAACTCATGTCTTCACTTTCCACGTTACCAAACTCAAGCCCTATAAATACCAAGTCTTTCTAAGGCTGAAAGAGACAGCTATTTCTTCTCTTCTTTCCCTAAATGATGTCAAAGTGCATAATCTCTCTCTCTTTCTTGTTCTACTTTGGCATGTCAAGGATGCTTCAGCACAATGCCAAAGCATCATACACTTCTCATATCTTTATTCATTGCTCAAACACTCTACTGATTTAGGCGTCAGAGAGTGTTTGGCCGGCCTTAAGCTGGTCCTCTGATGACCTTTCTTCTCTCACTTTTGCAGATCGATCATCACTATGGTGTAAGCTCATCATCAAGTGGACAAAGCTCAACGTTCAGTGAAGGAAGTTCAAGAAGAGAGTATGGGCTTCATCTAACAAAGGAGGAAGGACACCACTCTCAAGTGTAGGAAGTCTATCACCCAATGGAGTAAGACCAAGCCGAGTGGACGAAGTTCAAGAGAAGAATATTAGTTCCACCCAACAAAGAAGTGTGAAGGCTCATCATCCAGCAAAGAGCGTCACCCAACAAAGGAGCGTGAAGGCTCATCATCCAATGAAGGAAGCTCCCAATGAAGAGGAAAGTCAATAAGCCAAAGGAGTGCATGAAGCTCACCATCGAGTACAGAAGCTCACCATTGAGTGCATGAAGCTCACCGTAGAGTGAATGAAGCTCACCATTGAGTGCATGAAACTCACCATCGAGTGTAGAAAGCTCGTCATCGAGTGAAGGATGTTGAAGACCACATGATCGAGCATCCCTACTCAACAAGCATTGAAGGAAGTCAGATGCATAAGATCATCAAGGCTATTCCTCTAGCCACATGTGATGGACCAGCAAGACCCAATCTAGGACCGTGAATGAGTACAACCAGTGATCAAAGATGGATGACGAAGACCATATGCTTGTGGGCAAACCGACCGTAACGGAAGATAGATCCACTACATGAGGACAACTCTACCACTTTACACGTTGGACGTCAACGAAACTCTCGTTGACCCGTTGGTGCTAAAAATAGGTACCAACACAAGTTATACACGCTTTTGCAAGAAATATTTGATTAAATTTTGGCTATGTTGACTTGTCAAGGTAGTTATGCAACAAGAATTAGTTTTTCTTGAGAAACTCAGCTTCTCAAAAAAGGTTAAGAGAGGGAGACAGTAAAAACAAATAGGTTGTCTGGGTTTAGCATTTAGCGATCATTGTAATTGTGGGGGGTTCTCGCATAGCTTTCTTCACGATAACGTCTTTTAACTAACCTTGCTACTACCAATCTCGGTTTTTAGCATATTGTCTTCTCTCTTTTGTTTTTATCAAGCATCACTCTGTCTCTGTTAACTTAATTCACTTGTGAGAAGTTATACTGATTTAGAAGGACATACAGCATGGTGTTTAACGGCAATTCTTTATGCATATTCTGTTAATAAATAACTGAAAATATTACTAATGATCCGCAAGGATTTGCTGCATTCAATTTTTGAACCTTACGGATTATTATTTGTTGAGATATATATCCTACATTGAGAATATGTGACATAAGGATTTGGACCACTCTCTATTACCAATTAATTTTGGAGCTGAACCACAAACTACTTTATCATGGCATCAGAGCGGGTTACCCACATACACGTGTGAAGCTTAAATGTCACACGAACTCCATGACCACCCAAGTTGTTGTCCACGTGTTAGGTTTAAATATTCGTCACACATACGGAGACGTGTTGAAATATATATCCCACATCAGAAATATAGGACCTTACATGTGAGTTTATATGAATTTGGGCTACTCTCTCAATTGTCAATTAATTTTAAAATTAAACCCAGACTATTTTATCATTATCCATATGTGGAGAAAGGTTTAATATACCTAGCAGCCAGCTTAGTAAAGTTTCCTTGGTCTTTTCAGATATTAATGATGTCTTGTCAAGATAGTTATTCAACAAGACGATAGTTTTTCTTGAAATATTCAGCTCCCTCAAGTTGCATAGTTTCCACTTTTCTCCATAATAACGTCTTTTAACTAACCTTCTCTTTATCTTGTTATTGGTGAGAATAATTCTGTTACTTGTTCAGGTACATGGTACAAGTCATGTTAGGGAGATATAAAATATGGTGGTTAACTTTGGCATTTCATAATTCTTTTACCTTTCTGCACAATGCTACAACATCGAGCAGTCTTCTTTTAACGTTCTTGTTCATCCAAATAAAATAGTAAGAGAATATAAGAATGGAACTCCTAGGCTTTGACTACAATTTTAAAACTACTACTGCCTGCATTTTGGTCCATATGCAGATGAACTTAAACTTTAATTCTATGAAATTTCTACACTACTTGATGATGATTTTGATCTTGGTATACAACAATGGGAAGCTAGACTATGTAGAAATTTGTTTTCCTAACTAATGACCTGAGAATTATGCAGCAATATTGCTGAAATAAGGTTAGGAAGTTATATTAATGAGCAAAGAAAAGGAAATGCAGTTATGGACAGTGAACACTTTCAGGTGTATAAGTTTGTGTATGCTGCTTCTGTTGTATTATTATTTACAGAAAACGTAGAATGTAAATGAATGAAGTTGGAAGAAACTATCCCACAAGCACTAGTTCTCAAGACTAATTGATCTTGAGTGCAAGTGCTGGGGCACCAGAATAAGAGAAACAGAAAATTTGAAATTGCTTCTCAGTTCCAAACCTTTTTTTCTTCCAATTCACCCGTAATCGTAACAAGCCGTCTCTATATCTATGTGTTGAGGAATGATTCTCAGTCATGCATTCTCTGTTTCCATTTCTGGACATGGATGCATAGCCTGGAAGAATTTGCTGAGAAGAAGAGAATTTAGAAGTTGCTGTTTACACACAGAAGGAATTATCACTCCATGACTGCTTCTTGGGGAAAGAAATGTTTCTCTGTTGAGGACAAACATTGGAGCAAGCACCCCTTTTTGACTTGTGCAGCGCACAGTTGCAGTTCTTATGGTACGGTCTGCGCTCAATTTCAATGTCCTTCATTGAGAGACTTCCTTCAAACACACACTGTAAAATCATGCCAGAAACTCCCAAGGTAGTCATTCTCTTCTAGTTCTTTTCTTCGGAATGAATATTTTGATATTGTTTTTGTATGTGTGAGGCAGTGAGCAGTGTAAGTGCTTGTGTATGGGAAGTGTTTATGTGTGCTTTCTAAATCATTTATATAGATGTGATGTTTTAGCATTGTAGGGGAAATCAAGAAATAAGTTTGTGCAATCCTGCCTTTTCCTTGTTCAACTCTAGACAAATATGTTTTTCGAATTAGAAAGAGGGAGAAAGAAAAGAGGAGTACTCGGCTCGGCTTTTTGTTTTGTTGCTTGGTTTTGGAGTCCAAGTATTGATGATGTTTGAGGCTTTTTAGTTAGCCTAGATTGATCCGTGGAGTCGTTATTTACCTAACAAACCAGTTAGAGGAGCCCCCATATTTTGATTACTAAGCATCCCTAACGGTTCTTTCTATGAGACTCACTGTCTGTTGTGGAAACCCAACATAGTTTTGTTCCTTCCTTTTAATATTAGTTTACACTACACCAACAAGTGATGAGATTCTGGATCTTTGGTTTTTAAAACTTATTTCACTTGCAATAACTTATACGCGCGTACTGGTTTAGGAGGACATACAACATGGTGTAATTCTTTATGCATATTCTGTTTAATAAGTAACTGAAGAAATCAAATATTACTAATAATCGACAAGGACTTGCTGCATGCATTCAATTTTTAAACTTTGTTGGTTATCCATGTCCGCAGAAAGGCTCAAGTGTAACATATCCTGATTATCGATCTTTTTACAGCTACTGTGATATAGAGATTTCCGATTGGAAATTTATAATTTCATCTAATAAAGAAAATGAAATACCACCTGCTAAATGGTGTTTTATTCCACATCTTTGGATTTGAACTCTGATAAACTCATTATAGTTTTTTTAGATCAATAACATAATCAAATACGATAATTTAATGGAAATGAAACCAGTACCTATTTCTTACTATCATCTCTCGTAAATCAAACGGTGCCTAAGCGTCCGAAAAGACGTTACCTAAACATTTTGATTTTCAAGTGCTAAACATAAATAAGAAATCAATGGTTTTTGGTCCTACATAAGAAAAAGCCAACGATCTCTTTGCTAGTATCATTATCCCACAAAACCCTAAAACAGATCGAATAGAAGCGGAGGTGACAGGATCAGATTTCATTCAAGAAAGAAAAACTAGGAAGCTAATCTAAGCCATTAACTAAATAACAAACATATTCATTCATCCGATAACTGCGTTTGCAGATTTACGAGATACATGCATATAGGAGAAGGCTAACTGCACCAGTCAAATGTGACCCCTTTTATTTAGCAATTAAGTAATATGCTTACATAAATATCTTCTGAATAGTAGTTTAAACTGAATCCCCAATTTGGTTTTGAAGTAGAATGATGAGGAAGACGAAGACCCAAAAGCAGAAACTGAAAATGAAGCAAATTAAGCTGGAAATTAAAAAGACCCTTTTGCATGATTTCCAATTTCTAAAACAAAGATGGAAGGATTTGATCGATCAACAACATCATTTCATCACCAGATCTGATCGAGTGTCAAACAACATCAGATCCAAATTTATAAAACTCCCAACATTGTAAAGTCTCTCATCAATTGTTATTCATACACAAAGATCATGTACAACTTTACGTTTTATGCTAAATCATATTCATCACCATCAAAATTAACAGCAAAACAACTCAAATTGTACACATCAAACCGTAAAGAAGACGATATCTTCTTCCTCTTCCTCCTCATCAAACGCACTCAACGACCCCAACGAACCCAACCGGTGATGCCTCGCCGCCGCAGCAGGTGAAGAAGAAGGCGAGGAATGCCCTGAACAACAAGAACCATTCGCCACCACCAAACCCAAGTTCCCTTCGCTCCATGCCCGCCTCAAGGGATACGATACGCTTTTACTCTTCCGCCTCCATGCGTGCATTGCTGCTGCTGCTGCCGGTACTTCTTGTTCTCCGACCTGTTATGCAAAGCGCATCCGCAGTTGCGGTGGTACGGCCGCCTCTCCTTCCCGACGTCGCTGCCGGAAATGCACCCCTCATAGGCCCCACACCGGAAAAACATCCCTTCAGCTCCGGCAGCAGCTATGTGTTACGTACGTCCGTTTGAATATCGATCAAACAGACAGAGGAACACAACTGTATGAGAAGCTAAGGGTGTTTACGGTCGATCTCTCTGAGAATTAGCTCTTGAAATCTAGAAGTAATGGAAACGGCGAAGGTATATATATATAGAGAATGAGAGAGCGACGAAGGAAAGAAAGTAGTTGTCAGGTAGCGATAGCTGGCTATAAGCGTTGAAGGCGTGTCTTCTGGGAGACGAATTAGGTTAAAACGTTAGAACCAATCTATAATCTTCTTCATAAATAATAAATATATAACAGTAATTAAATTAAAATCAAAGAGCAACAACGAAATTAAAATTAAATTCACTAACTTGATCAGATAGAAGCCTGCTATGCAGTGACCTAAGACAGAAATTCGTCCCCACTCGTGCTGCAGTTTCGGACGTCTATCTAGAGGATACAACTATCTTGTTCAAGTTCTTGCACAAGAACTTGACCCTGACGAATTTACTTTGTGCTTCTCAGAATTTTGTTTTGGGGTGGAAGAAGAAGTGCAGATGGTTTTTGATGGGATACAACGACCAAAAGGTCGTTCTTAAATAAAAGTCAAATTTGACAGACATAACTGTTCGAACAGTTGTAACTGTTCCGAACAGTTATAACTTTTTATTCGAATTTAAAATTTAAATAATAATATTATTATTATTTTAAAATTTTAAAAACAAATTTTATTTCACTAGAGCCCAAGAGCCCACACAAGGCAATAGAAAAGCCCACCAAGCCCACACAAGGCATTTAATCCATTTAATACCTCACATGGGTATTTCCTTATAAATGTCTATTGCATTTAATATTTCTTCTATGTGGGACAAGTTCCAATAAACATAACAGACTCTTTCATTGTTCTTCTGCAACGTAGAGACACGTGATGACGTATGAAGCCTTGGCAGTGTCCATCTGGTCGGGTTTGAGACACATAATCGTAATCAAAGTTATTCTGGGGAAATTTTATGCTACCATAGAAAGAGTTAGGAGAGAAACTTATTAGGGAGTGAAGTTACCAACAAAATTGGTCTTGGGTTGCCCTAAAACTCTACAACAACTATTTCTGTACTGTTTTGTTGGTGTGTGTTTGGTATATGCCATAGTTTGTTCTCACATTTTATCAAGAGAAAGTTTATAGCTAGCGATCATGGATTGATTAAAGAACAACTATTTCTTGGGGTTGCTTGTTGATCATTTGAGAAAACTTTGTTGCATTGCTTGAAGAGAAAGAAATTAAAACGTATTTACATTCACATTAGGAGCAGGTAAGATGGATTTCTTGTTGACATAAACATAACAAACATCTGAACAAATAGCGCCAAATAGTGAAATACTCGTATGTTCCGATCATGTTTTATATACAAAAGAAATTACAAAGCGAAATCTCTCAATCAACCCAAGTTTAAGCACAATAGAAGCTTGAAGATGGTGATGATTCCGATTCCTTTGGGGGTGTTCCTTGTATGAGGTAAAATGGAAAGATTGTTTACCTACAAAATGGGAAGATCTAGATCTATAAGCTATCTTGTAGAGAAAGAATGCAGAGGCATTCTGGTGCCTTACAGATTTGATTCCACACCAACATCACCACTACCTGCGGAGTGTATGGAAATGAAAGGACGGTGTTGCTTGTGCTAGCTCGTGCTTCAGAATCATAGCAAACCTCCATTACTAAACGTAATTTGTTTACTCAAAGTGGGCAAGAAATTATTAACCATGGTACCACTGTGGTTTTG
The DNA here is from genome assembly GCA_951800085.1 of Comarum palustre. Lineage (NCBI taxonomy): Eukaryota > Viridiplantae > Streptophyta > Magnoliopsida > Rosales > Rosaceae > Comarum > Comarum palustre. The sequence continues at coordinate 791,352 of OX637588.1, read as the reverse complement.
CTTGATTTAGTGAGCTTGGTGTCTGGTCATGAACTTAGAAGACTACTACACCATTTGGAATCTCATGTATGTAACCAAGTGTTGGTACACATGACACATGCACCATAGAGAAATAACAAATGTGTAAGATCATGCAGCGGAAAATAAAAGAATAGGAAATTGGAATGCACCAATCTGTTTTTGATCTCGAATCCACGAAAGGTTCTGGAATCCATCAGGAATTAAGATAAACTCAAAGGATTTTTTTTATATAAAATCAAGGTTATCAAATACAACTAATAGAGGATCCTTATATAGGAGCAAAGAAACCCTAGGGCAACTAACAATGAAACCTAAAAGCCCATAGATTAAAATAAAATAAAGTCTAAAATCAAATAATTAAAATAAAACAAAACAAAATAATAAAAATAAAACTCAAAAATAATTAAAGCAGTCTTCTAGAAGCCCAACCAACTTAGATGTCCGTAAATAATTCGTCACGATCAAACGGTTCTCCAATCTTTATTTTTCGTCGGAAAGCGACCCCCTTCGTTCTACATCAGTCTCTTCTACTTTAAAAGAACTCAACCTCGAGTTCATATTGGATAAAGAATAATAATTTGTAAAAAATAAATTCAATAATAAATCAAATAATTGAACCTGTGGTTTAGAAGTCGGAGACTTTGTAAATTTTAAAGGCACAATCATGAATCCAACACCATAGATGAGTTTGTCAAATGTAACTAGAGAGAAGTCTTCATGATTCCCAAAATTGCATTCTTGAATGGCCATTGGTTCTGGTTCTGAAAAAGTCATATGAGGCGAGGTTTCTTCAATACGGATAACCGAGTCAACATGAGCAAATTCTTCTTTAATCTGCAAAGTGATTTCTGCACCATTTTTTTCACACACTTCAGGCTTTGCAGGCTTGATTGTAATCTTGTTCGACTCCTTCTTGAGTAAATATGTCTCATCTTTGCAATAACAATAGTTGACGTTTTCATGTCATGGTTTTCCAAAAAACACATCACTATCATCCATATCAATCACATGACAGGTAACCTCGTCGTTATAAAATTCTCCTATAGAGATGGAAACTTTACAAACCTCTGCCACATGTGCACGATCATCAATCCAAAATGGATTGCTCAACTTCACTGTCAGTAATTGAAAAGAATGAACAACCTTGCTTGCAACAAAATTCTCATGTAGATCACTATCAATTATTGTTGATCATACCTTATTTTTGATGAAACACCTTGTTCTGAAATCATCATAATCAGGTAAGGTAAATATCCAATGTTCCATGCTAGCTTCCCATTCTTCTTCTTCTTCTTCAGGCAGGTCGGGTTGCTGACTTGGATCGGGTCGATGGTTACCGAACGACACAAAAACCGGACCATCCGTAATCGAGAAACGTTAGATTAGTTGATTGTGTGAAACATCGGTGGGTGAAATATATCGAACGACACAAAAACATGTAGTGACTAATCGAACAACTCTTGATTTCAAAAGTTTCAATACTACATTTCGAGATCCATCGATTGAGTTAATAGGCTGCAGAGATCATTAATGGGATTATGGGAATACATGCTACAGCAGTCAACAATGTTGGAGATTAAAGTTGCCACCGGTCACGCGTTTAACTTTGCAGTGAGTAAAGTCGTCGGCAACCATGCACAGTGGTTAAAAAGGGCCCGGATTCTGGTCCTCTTTCTTCTACATCTTTACACCTTTCGATTTTTATATTGTTAAAATGGCAGCTAGAGCCAGCGAAGAAAAATGTTCATCAATATTTTTATGAAAATAAAAGATACTATCACCAACTTATTAAAGGAGGCAACCGAATCTGCTGTTCTAAGTAGTATCTCAATGGACACCAAGTACCAGACTCCATAATGCCATTGCACACCCACATTCCCACATCTAACATCCAGCTGGGAACTACTGGTCCACTTCTCCGCGGCCTTATCCATTTCATTTCTTTAGTTTTAATATATTATTAAGACATTTGATTCAACATTAAATATCAGAAATCCGATTCAGTTTGGAGAGAATCAGATATGCCCGTCTGAAGTTGAGATAAGCAGAGTAGACCTCAGATGTGTTAATAGGCCGCTGTCAATCCAATTTGATCTTTAAATGGTGATACACGATATAATTTTAATCATATTCATTCTTATGTAGAGTGTACCACGTATTTATATCAATGTTAATTAATCTTAAACATTTACGTGTAGATACACAGCCGTGTGTACTGATCGAATACTGTTGGAAGTGATTGATTTCAGAAATTGAATTAGAACTAAAGTCGGTTAGGGTCCGATTTTTGTCCGGTTCGGGATCTTTTTTGAGCGTTTCGGTTCCGACAGGGTACGGATCCTGATCCGAGTTACACCACGGGCCCGGGTAGCTGTTTTACTGGGCCACTATACCCAACTTAACCTTGGGCAAGATCAGAATTTGGTCCCTTGTTTACGAAAAATAGGAAATTAGGAACATAGATTGGGCCTGTTAAAAAAAAGGAACATAGATTGGGCCTCAAAGCAAGTAAGACCAATAGACTAACCAAAACAGAGTACTAATATCCTAAACATGACCACCGTCCACGTTGCCAGGTGAGTCGTCATCGACGGCCCAGGTAGCAGCACCGCACGTCTGGGCAAAACTGCGCGGCGATCAAGATCGAGAGAGAAGGTCGGTCGGTCCAAACACCACAAGCGAAGGAGTCGCTTTGTATCTCTCTGTGTGAACGCAAAAACCGCAGCCATGGCTGGAGGAAGAGGAAGACCAAACAACAACAACAACAAGAACGAGGTTACTAGGAACAGAAGAAGATCATCGTCTGGACGAGGTGGTGGTCTCTTTGTCGAGGGTGGTCTGTTGTCTGATTGGTCTCTACCTCAAACTCCAATAACAGGTCTGTCTGCTTTGCTTGTTCATATGATTCATCATTAATCTCTGCTACCTGTGTTTGGTTTTACACACAAAAATTGAAAAGAAAAGAAAAAATGGTAGCTTTGATTTATTTGATGTGGTAAAAATTTAAGGGAATGAAGAATTTTGAGCTTGGAGAGGTAAATATTGTGTAATTTACTGAACTGGGTAGGCGTTGGTTTCATTTCAGGGTGTTTGATTGTTAGAAAGTTTTGATTTTTATTGTGTTCTGAATTAGGTTTTGGTTTTTGAGATGTGCAGGGAGGAATCCGAGTTTGGATAAAAAGAAATCTGGGTCGAAATCAGGTTCTGATTCTAAGTGTGGGCCTCCAAAATCGAATGTCAATGCTATAGGATACCGCTACCCTTCTCCTGAACTTCAGGTGTGTTTTGTTGGCTCACTTTGCAGTTAGTTTCATAATGCAAACCGGAGCTAGACTGATATGAGAGTGAAACTGGTTTCTGTTTTTGTTACTTGTAGTGAGTAAAAAGTATAAGATTATTGGTTTTGTAATGAAGAAGTTTAATCCAAGCACATTGTAATGCTAACTGGTCACTGAGAGCTATCCTATATGCTCAGTCCCTTCCCCACTTTTTTACAATGTGGATAACTTTGATAATGCATTGAGTGTTGGTGAAGTATCGACTTAGCAATTTGAGTTCTCAGTTGATTTAGTTTGGATATGTTTTTTTTTATTTAACAGGAGGGCGACATTATGGACGAGTCGAGCCCTATGGTTTTAGTAGATCTCAGTGATACCCAAATTTCTGTCCATGCAGACCAGACACCAGCTTCAGAACCCCAAGATGTGAAATTTTCATACCACTATGGTTCAAGTTTTGTGTTAGGTGAAAGCTCTCATAGAGGATTGGGGTTCTCTGAAGAACTTGAGGAAACCCCAAGTGGGGTTGAAGCTTCCTCAAAACACATGGAAGAGCCGGAAGACATGTGTTTTGGATCATTGTCTTCTGAGAAGTATGCCAACCAGGGAATTGATTATGAAGATGGTGATGATATGGTTGAAGATCTGCCGACAGAGGTGATATCTTCTGATGAAAATGCAGGTTTTTTGTCATTTGGAGGGATTAGATTGTACACCCAAGATATATCTGATGAGGAAAGTGAGGAAGATGAAAATGGGGCGTCATTGTATGAAGGAAACTCGGAGCCTTCTGAAAGTGGAGATTCTGATGAGATGTCTGATAGTTATTCAGATATTGATGATGAGGTTGCGGAAGATTATTTAGAGGGAATTGGTGGGAGTGATAACATTTTGCGTTCCAAATGGTTGCTAGAACAGCAGTTGGATTTGTCTGATACAGATAGTTCTTCGAGTAGTGACTTCGATGAGACTGTTGAGAAGTTGGGTGGAATTGCTCTTCAGGAGGCGTCTAGGGACTATGGTAAGAGAAATGCCCGTTCACAGAAGAAGCACAATGTGACTGAAGGATATGCTCGACCTTTGTCTATAGATGACCTAATGCTTGTAAAGGATTCCAGAATTCGTTCTGCAAAAAAGAAGCCTGTCACCAGGTTTCCTCAGTCTTGGCCTTCAGAAAGGAGCCAATATTCGAAAAATATTCCTGGTAAAGATAACTTAGATGTGCTGCGCTATGCGTTTTGCTGCATATGTTTAACTATGTACATGCATGAACAGAATATGATAGGTTCTGCCTGAGCGCCAAATTCAAAATTATTTCATTTGGTTCCTTCATCCTTCATATGGAGTAGTGCAAATAGTTAGTTTTGAGCATGGAAAATGTTGTAAAGTGGATACATAGGATCTCATTGGAATGACGGTAAGTTTCTATCATATATCATAACATGGGTGAAACTTTTGAGGGACATTTTGTATGTCAGAGGCGGCTATGATATTGTACTTCTTTCCAGTGGATTATCTTCCATGCCTTCAGCTCACATTTTTATCGCTTAAATTGACTTACCCATCAGGTACGAAGAAAAAACATCGTAAAGAAATGATGGCGGTGAAGCGTCGAGACAGAATGCTGCGCCGAGGTGTTGACCTTGAGCAAATAAATTTGGTAAAACTCTTTTTATTCTTTTTTGTAATGGTGTATACAACTTAATTTCATTTTGTTCCAATTACTCACTATGAAAAACTAAAGACTACTTTTCAGCTATACTTTTTATTCTATTTTTTGTAGAAACTAGAGCAGATTGTTTTGGATGGAGTAGATATGTTCTCTCTTCATCCTATGCATTCACGGGATTGTTCGCTGGTATGAAATATCTCAGTTTGATTTGCAGTTTGATATTTCTTTTCTCTGTAGTTTCCATCATTGCCAGAAAGCTTAATTAAGTTTAATTGACTAAATAGCTTTGTGAAATATATTTTTGCATTTGAGCTAGTGAGGTGCTTTGCTTTTGAAAATTGAAATTGGGTTGACTGTCAATTCTGACCCCTCCCAATTCATACAAAAGCTCTGGTGATTAGAAATTTAGTATGAAACCCAGGCAATAGACATTGTGATGTGACTTGTGCTTTGTGGGGATTGATGTTTCAATGTTCCATACACCAAATGAAAATGTTTATTTAATCTATATCTACGGTCCAGGAGTACTTGCCCTTTTTAATGTACTGCTTGTATAATATGTTAGGTGCAACAATTAGCAGCAATCTATCAACTGAAGAGTTCCTGCCAAGGATCTGGCAAAAAGAGGTACATGAGTTCCTTTTCTGGGTTACACGTAGAAAACATGAGATTGATGTGTTCTTTTTTTACTCTTTAGATTTGTAACGTTGATGCGGACACAACACACAGGCATGCCATCAGCAATCAATAAAATTCGTCTGGAAAAGGTTATTCGTTACTTCCATTTCCTCCAATTTGTGTTGTATTCCTGGCTCTACAATTCTCTGATGTTGTCGTGAATATTGTTACTGGGGGTACTTTATGATTAATTTCTGTATTTCAGTTGATTGGAGCTGGCATGGAGGATGATGATTTTTCTGTTGTTGAGCCTACTGGAGACAAAAAGAAGTCAATGAGAATCAGAAAAGGGTCTGGTTTAAAGGCACCAGAATCTAAACAATCCGCCCAAAAAAAGACAACAAAGATCTCAGCCAAACATGGCAGTAGCAGAGCCTTTGAACAAAAAAGTAGTAGGAAAGTGGACTCATTTGCTGATAAACCAGTATCATTTGTATCAAGTGGGGTGATGCATTCACAGACTGAGATCACAACTATTGATTCGGTGGCATCACAGACTGAGATTATCACTATCAAGTCTACAATAGACCCAAATTCTAAGAATGAGGGTGTTAGCTCAGCTGATTTCCGTTCGTTTGAGGTACACACCAAGGGTTTTGGATCAAAGATGTTGGCTAAGATGGGATTTATTGAAGGTGGTGGATTGGGGAAAGATGGACAAGGTAGATCAGAGCCTATTGAAGCGGTCCAGCGTCCTAAATCACTTGGATTGGGTGTAGAATTTTCCAACACCATTGGTGTCCAGGTCATTAATACCCCGGCAAAACAGAACCCAGCAAAGAACACGCCAGCAAAACATAAGTCGGCAAAGAGCACGCCGGCAAAGAACAACCCAGTAAGAAACAAACCTCAGACTGAGAGAGTGGGATCTTTTGAAAGGCATACTAAAGGATTTGGATCAAAGATGATGGCAAGGATGGGGTTTGTTGAAGGAATGGGATTGGGGAAGGATTCACAAGGCATTGTCAACCCTCCGGCTGCAGTCAGGCTACCAAAATCCAGGGGGATAGGTGCCTAAGGTCAGGGTGTTGGTGTTCGTGAAATCGAATACCCATTAGTTAGACTTTAATTCAAGTATTTATGTTCTTTCATATGCTCATTTTGCATATACCTTGTCAGTTTGTCATCATCATTTAACTTATTACTTGTATTTCACTCCCTACAGATCTGTACATTAATTTGGTGTTGTTGGAAATAAAACATGTGGTACAGAGTGACCATCTAAGGAGACAATGTGTCGGTCCTTTTTCCTGATTTGCAATTCTGGAATTGTTACATATGGCATTCAATCTCCTCTACATTGCTGTTTTTGACAGCCAATCTTTCAAGCACACTTATGATGCACCAAATTCATGATTGGACTATTGTGTATGAATGACACGGCCTTATGATGAATCATTGAATAGGGCTCATGATCTGATATCAGCTTTCAAAGGAATGTGTTAAACACTGGGGAGGGGTTAAATTCACAGTTACGATCTCAGATTCAAAATGCGTAATGTATCTTTCAATTCAGATCAGTGTAATATGCAAGTCCAATTAGATCTCGAACAAAGAAAAATTAAGAAATTAGCAATGTTCATCCGTTGACCGTCCCTGCCTGTACTTTGTGGAATGCTTAAACTAGTAAGTAGTGACTAGCATGTACAAAGTGACATTTTACAAACTTGTGTTGTGCAAAGTGGTGACTGAAGCATTCAAAGGAATTGACTTAGGAACAAAGAAATCAAATGAAGATAGATCTGAACCACATGGCCTAGGTCCTAAATTGCGAAAGCACTCGAAGAGAACATGCAAATTTCGTATCTTGCATATTTTAAAACTTAAAGCCTCGACTTCAGGAAAAGCCGTAGAATACACCTACGGTATCGTACACAAACACGTGCTTATGTCACGTGGAAGTGCTTCATTCGCGACTCTGGAATTTGTTAACGGAACAATAACGTCATTTGGGTAAAGCGCAAAGGGTTTGTGTAAAACGCCGACGGGTGAATGGACGCCGGGCGTCACTATCTAGAGTCGGAGATCGAAAGAGGAAAACGCTAGCAATTTATGAGATCTAGATGCGAAGATCTCTGGTGTCGGAGAAGCTCTCATCAGAGGAAGTACGGTCGGCGACATGGAGCTGTGAGAGGGTTGTGGTCTTGGCCGGCGCTGTGAGAAGGTCGTGGTCTTGGCCGACGCCGGCGGAGACGTTAAGTACGTTGGAGTGCGTGGTTCTGGAGACGAGGGTGGAAGAAGAACATGAACAATGAACAAACTGTTAGTATCCTTTCCTGCAATAATCCTCTTACCCAAACACGTGAAAAGATTAAAACAAATCCAATCTAAATCTAATCTTATCTAGTTAAATATCATATTCCTATCATGGTTACCAAACATCTCATGCCGAAATCTCCATTTATCCTTCCAACTTGTAGTAAAATCTGAGTTACAATGACACCGTGAAATTACAAAACTGCACTTTCGTTAACGATTCTGTTTAAAGTACTGTACAACACGTGCAGTGCTGTTTTTGTCCGAATTTAGAAGCTTATCTCTTTGTTAGCAAAAATACTTCAAATGTCACAATTTTTTTAATAATAAATTTAATTCGGAACAATAAAAGTGTTTTTTTATTTAATATATAAATAAATGAACGTTTGGTGAAAGGTCTTTTAAACAAATACGAAAACGACTTGGAAAAAAAATGAGAAAATTTTAAGCAAAATCTTGTATGAGTCCAGATCTGCATTATATACATTGTGTAAGGGCATTTATGAAAAAGAGAAACCAAAATTTGTGGCACTTTCTTGAACAACCATCCATATATAACACCCAAGTCTAAAACAGAGCCATTGCCCCAAAATCCCTCTCTATTTTGGCCCTTTTCTGCCCTGAAGTCCCAAACCTAACAGATTTCTGAACCTTCAGGGGGACCTCTGCTGGTTTCACTCACTACAGGTCAGTTAGATCCTCAAAGATTCAAACTTTAAGTTCCTATTGCAATTGAAATTACATAAAGATCCAAACTTTAATTTATTTTGATGTTTATTACTGGAATTCTGGATCTTCAATGCTGTGGTAGTTTTGAATTTGATTCAGTTTTTGTAACTGAAACTTAATTGGGATCATAATTTTGTATTAAAGTTTGGAACTTTGGCTCATTCTGTGTTCTGGGTGTTCCAGATCTGACGTAAAACCTTTGAAGAATGGAGCTTTCTCATAGATTTAGGATCTGGGCTTTCGCCATTTTGTTGGTATTTCAATCTGTGCATGGATTTTATCTTCCGGGTAGTTATCCTCACAAGTATGCTGTAGGGGATGAGTTGTTTGTGAAGGTGAATTCTTTGACTTCCATTGATACCGAAATTCCATTTAGCTATTACAGTTTGCCATTTTGTGAGCCCCCAAATGGTATTAAGGACAGTGCTGAGAATCTGGGTGAGCTCCTCATGGGGGATCGCATTGAGAATTCTCCTTATAAGTTTAAGATGCACACCAATGAGACGGAGATCTTTGTGTGTAAGTCAGGTCCTCTGAATGCAGATCAGTTTAAGCTCTTGAAGAAGAGGATCGATGAGATGTATCAGGTCAATCTGATTTTGGACAATTTGCCTGCGATCCGGTACACCCAGAAGGAGGGTTTTCTGTTGAGGTGGACGGGATATCCGGTTGGGATCAAGGTTAAGGATGTGTACTATGTGTTTAACCATTTGAAGTTTAAGGTGCTTGTGCATAAGTATGAGGAGCCCAATGTGGCGCGTGTGATGGGTACTGGTGATGGGGTGGAGGTGATCCCAACGGTTGCAAAGACGGATTCAGATGTGCCCGGGTGGATCATTGTTGGGTTTGAGGTGATACCTTGCAGTTTAATGCATAATGCAGATGCTGTGAAGAATTTGAAAATTTATGACAAGTATCCTACTGCTATTAAATGTGATCCAACAACTGTGGCAATGGCAGTTGATGAAAAGAAGCCGATTGTCTTCTCGTATGAGGTTGAATTTGAGGAGAGTGACATTAAGTGGCCCTCAAGGTGGGATGCTTATTTGAAGATGGAGGGATCTAAAGTCCATTGGTTCTCCATTCTCAATTCTCTGATGGTGATTACTTTCCTTGCTGGTATTGTCTTTGTGATATTTTTGAGGACTGTTAGGCGGGATCTGACACGGTATGAAGAGCTAGACAAGGAGGCTCAAGCACAGATGAATGAGGAGTTGTCTGGCTGGAAGCTTGTTGTTGGGGATGTTTTCCGTGCTCCAGACCATCCTGCCCTGCTGTGCATAATGGTTGGTGATGGGGTTCAGATCCTTGGGATGGCAGTGGTTACCATATTATTTGCCGCACTTGGGTTCATGTCCCCTGCTTCCCGCGGGACACTTATTACAGGTATGCTGTTTTTCTACATGATCCTTGGTATTGCTGCTGGTTATGTTGCTGTTCGTCTTTGGAGGACAATTGGCTGTGGAGATAAAACAGGATGGGTTTCTGTCTCATGGAAGGTTTCTTGTTTCTTCCCTGGAATTGCCTTTTTGATTCTGACGACCCTGAATTTCCTATTGTGGGGTAGTCACAGCACAGGAGCCATTCCATTTTCTCTGTTTGTTGTTCTCATCTTGCTCTGGTTCTGCATTTCTGTCCCCCTTACTTTAATTGGTGGATACCTTGGGGCCAAGGCACCTCACATTGAGTTCCCAGTTCGTACCAACCAAATCCCCAGGGAAATCCCTGCACAGAAATACCCATCCTGGCTGTTGGTTCTTGGAGCCGGTACTCTCCCCTTTGGCACCCTATTCATTGAGCTCTTCTTCATCATGTCTAGCATCTGGATGGGCCGTGTCTATTATGTTTTCGGGTTCCTCTTCATTGTATTGATCCTTCTAGTTGTGGTTTGTGCTGAGGTGTCTCTAGTTCTGACCTACATGCATCTCTGTGTGGAGGATTGGAAATGGTGGTGGAAGTCCTTCTTTGCCTCTGGTTCTGTTGCCATATACATTTTCTTGTACTCCGTAAACTACCTAGTATTTGATCTCAAGAGCTTAAGTGGGCCTGTCTCTGCCACTCTCTACTTGGGATATTCCCTCTTCATGGTCATCGCGATCATGCTTGCCACAGGCACGGTTGGGTTCCTGTCTTCATTCTGGTTCGTGCATTACCTCTTCTCCTCAGTGAAGCTGGACTGAAGAACTAAAGAACTTTTGCCACTCGAAAATTGGAGCTTAAAAGTGTAGTGGTGATCATCATGCAGGGAAGAAAGAGTCTACAGATGTTCCTTTCGTCTTTTACTTTTTCATTTATTTCTGTTAGAAAACTTAGTTCATGTAATAACAATAATTCGTCCAGTTTTGTGTAATTCTTTTATAGATGATATATCATACCTTATAGTTTGATACTGAAGTTAAATTGATATTAGCTGGCTTGTGTGATATTCATTCTGTATTTGATTTAACACAGCCTAGTGCTGTTTATTGTTGAGGTGAATGCCTCTGGTTCTTTGTTAGGCAGAGGGTTGCATTATCTGGATCACCTAAATGATTTTGTGATACTGGTCAAAGGCTAAAAACCTAAGGTTCTTCTATCCCAGTTACAGCCGTACAACATCTCCCACAATTTCTGATCAGTTCTGGACTTCTGGTAAAGAAAATCTTACCCAACCCAGGTGTGGCTCCCACCTAGTTTTTATATATGGTTAGGACTCAGGGCAATATTGTGCCACTGGTCAAAATCTTTGCTTGAGTGGCTTGGGTAGAGCATAGAGGGAACTAGTGTCAGTTTTTCCTGGCTTCAGCCTCTTAAACTTGGTTCCCAAAACTATTTTCTCTTAGTCCGGTTCATACAGAGAACATAAGAATGATGCTCACTTCGCTCTCTCATATACAATCCACCAATGTCTATTCCACTCCATCAATCTTTCCCATCTCTCCTCCCCTTCTTTCTTCTTCATCTTCTTCCTTGGTGTCACTTGAGCCATCTTCTAACCGTCTCTCTCTCTCTCTCTCCTTGTCTACAGTAATGACCATTTGAGGGTCACCTACAAATCCAATGTTAGTGAATAAAAAAGAAAATATATATTCAGCTTGTGTTTGATAGTTGTAATCTTTCCTGAACAAAATACTAAATCTGTGTTTATTGTTAAGGTTTTGGTAGGGACTGAAGTTGAGCTGTTCTTCAAAGGAGCCTCCTTTGAAGCTTATGATTTCCGGTGCACCGGCTTCTGGGAAAGGAACTCAGTGTGAATTGATTGTCAAGAAGGTAATCATTTTCATAGGGATTGTTGTAATTGGAGACTAAGAAACCAAGTTGTATTGCTTGGGTTGATACATGCATCAGTCGTAACTTGCTAGCTTCCTTTTGGTTCTTCAGTTTGGATTGGTACACATATCAACAGGGGACCTTCTAAGAGCTGAAGTGTCATCTGGGACTGACATTGGGAACAAAGCCAAAGAGTTCATGAATGCTGGCAAGTTGGTTCCTGATGAAATCGTCACAGCTGTATGTACTCCATGCGTTCATGGCTTGGAAATATTGCATTGTTCATGAATTGTTGAATCCTTTATGTAATTGGTAGCATAATGTCATGTAGATGGTTACATCACGATTATCATGGGAAGATGCAAAAGAAAATGGGTGGCTTTTGGATGGATATCCGTGAAGTTTTAGCCAAGCAGAAAGTCTGCAACTTTAAAGATCATACCAGATGTTTACATTGTCGTAGATGTATGTGAATTTTATCTACTTAGCTGAATTTGTAACTATAGAACTCTAGACACAAGCAACATAGTTTTATAATGCATTTTTCACATTTTCATTTGGGAAATGCTTGGAGCTTTGTAAGGTAAGCATATTTTGGTATACCTATAAGCACTTCATAGTTTTGTGATATTATAGTTATAATAAGGTAAACATAATGCATTTCTCACATTTTCATTTGGGAAATGCTTGGAGCTTTGTAAGGTAAGCATATTTTGGTATACCTATAAGCACTTCATAGTTTTGTGATATTATAGCTATTGCTTACATCCCAATTGCTTCAAAAAGAAATGATCTTTACATAGATGTTATTTCTCAATACTCAGGTTCCTGATGAAATTCTAATCGACAGATGTGTGGGATGGAGGCTAGATCCAGTTACAAAGAAGATTTACCATATCAGAAATTTCCCACCAGAAACTGAGGAAATTAAAGCAAGACTTACTACCCGGCCTGATGACACCGAGGAAAAAGTATGATTTGGCATCTTACATTTTACTCTCATATTATTTATACGAGTAATCGTAGGTTATTCTTTCGTATGCATATGTATGGAAAAATCGACTTCATCATTACTCTAGCGTTAGGTCTTACATTTGGTTGCTGACTAGTTTATCAATTTCTGGTTTTCATGTAGGTGAAGGCACGTCTTGAAATATACAAGAAAAATGCAGATGCAATCTTATCCACTTACTCAAACATAATGAAAAGGGTAACTTAGTTACTGTACTCATTTCCCCTTTTTCTGTAGTGTATGAATATGTGTAAACAGCTCTCTTAAATACACAGATTGACGGAAACCAACCTAAAGGAGCAATTTTTGGAGAAATAGACTCTATTCTGACTCAAGTGCTGAATGATAAAGAAAAGAAGAGGAACTTAGGTAAGCCTCGTAGGGAAAACTAATATAAGTTTTTGGGTTTCCCTAAACTAGATGATAGAGGGATAGTTTTGAACCTCATTATGAGGTATATTAAAACTTATCTGGAGATGAGTTGTTCTCATATACCAATGCGACTTTTTTTTCTCCTCACTCTTTCTAGATTGGATTATGGTTACTACTTTTGAGAATGATGATCTTAGAAGTATCACTCAAATATGAGAACTTTAATTTGGCTATTTGTCAAACTTCAGGGAGTTGCTTGTCAGTCATCTTCGGTCCAGGTACTTTTTGGTTATAGTGCAATTTTCTATGGTTTACACTTTTCGATGTCCAGGTTATATTCAAGTTTGATCAATAGTTTGTTTTGGTTTTGGAAATTGGCAGGATAACTGGAGGGGAATTCCTACTATAACATCCCACACTCTAGAGACATAAGGAACTATTTTTATGAGGATGTACTGCAAGCCACCAAAAGATCTATAAATGATGGAAGAATTCGACTAAAGGTTTGCTTTTGTTTCTGCTGAAGATGCTTAAGTGATGTGTGTTTCTGTATTTATACATGTCTGCCAACATGTTAGGATATTGTGTACACTTGATACATCTCTTTGTCAACTCCAATCCTCTGGTTATTCATGTAATGGGGCTGGATTAATTTAGCTTCTACGTATGGTGTATTGTTATTCATCTTATGCAACATGTCATGTCTAGAATGTTGACGCATGACCACTATAGTAAGTGTTGTTTTTCCTCTTGTTTTAGGATGTCTTACCCTTATCGCTATGAATTGTACAAGAGGGTGAATGACCCTTCTGGGAAGGAGAAGTATGTGATCTTGTCAAGATATCCTCAGAAGCCAACTATTGATGAAGTGCACGATGCTTTTGAAGGAAAGCCTAGGTAAATCTCATAATCGATCAGATTAGTCATTATCCTTGTGTTGCTCCTTCAAATCTAAAGATGCCGACCCTGACCATTTTCTTTCATCACATTGAACTTGTGCAGAAATGAAAATAAGAAAGCTGTGGGGATTTGGTAAGACACCAAGACACTTTTGTAATCACTTTTTGAAGAATTAACTTGTACAAATTTGTCAGCACGAAATGTGTACATGTAACTCTCTCTTTTTCTCACAGGGGATTCTTAAGTGATATTGCAAAACTGAAGGAAGGCAGTACATATCATCACATGTCAGTAAATCCCTCTCATCAGTGACTCTAATGCTGCAATCACGTACATAAGACAGCTTCTTATACATATATTTTTCTTCGTCGTATTTTGCTTGCTGTATTTACAGATTCGAGATGCATATAAAAGTCTTAACGTGCAGGATTGAATGTCATCAACAGCTCTTAGGTCTCTGTAGGCTTTGAATAAAAGAGTGATTAAAAAACAAAGCAGAACGTATCTTTTTTTTTGGTAATGAGCAATTCATTAAGAAAGAAACCCAACAAAAAGAAAAGACAAGCAACAACAGAACTTAGAAAAACAAAGAAAAAAACTACAGACAAAAGGACAGAAGCAAGGACCTAAGGAGGAGGTCCTGCTGCGTCAAACTGAAGGATTCGCATAAGGGAGGTTGGAGGATTGGAAATCCAATCATCTGTGCACACCCTTCGCAAAGACAAAGAGGCTACATGATCAGCCGCAGCATTTGCCTTTCTGCTGGCCCATTGCCAGTTAACTCGCTTGAACTTGGAGACAGAAGATCTAATTCTTCCAACGATTGTAGCGGCAGACCAATCCACAAGCGATAGAGGGTTTTTGAAAGCCGAAATGAGAGCAAGAGAGTCAGACTCCAGAGAAAACGATGAGAGCGAGAGAAGAAGAAGCTAGGCTGATACCGAGCTCAACTGCTTTGGCTTCTGCAGCCATGGCAGAGGAAGCAAAGGAAAAATTAGCAGATCCAGAGATGAGGTAGCCTTGATCGTCTCGAGCCACAGCTGCAAGACCACAAGAAGAAGAGGTTGAGTCCCAAGCAGCATCCATATTGATTTTCAGGGTGCCAGACATTGGAGGAGACCATAACGGCATATCGTCGTGGCTCCTTTGGCAACGATTTGGGAAGTGCAGGTTCTTTGGCACACTTAAGAATTCTTCTGTTGCTGAAAAGGCTTTCGAAGCCGTTTGAACCGGGTCTAGCTGGCCTCGGTTGAAGACAAAATTGCATCGCTCCTTCCATATGAACCATAAGAGGTATACCACGTATGTGAAGAAATTTGTCAAACTTCTTTCGTCTTTTGGATGAGCTTCACACATTGCCAAAACCCAGCGATCAAAGGTTGTGATTCGTTGCTCCTCCACTCGGTATGAGAGCGGGTGAGCGAACCAACACTTCTGAGCCCAAGGGCAGAGGAAAACAAGATGCTCAAAAGTCTCATGATGATCTTCGCAAACTGGGCATAAAGGGGAAGGAGCAATATGACGTTTACTTCTGGCCAAATTTGTAGAGATGGCGCCAGAGAGAGCTCTCCATATAAAGTGAATTATGCGAGGAGGAGCTCTTAGGTCCCAAACCCATTTCCACAAATCAGGGGATAAGAAATGAGAGCTATGAGGGTGGGTAGAGTTATTTCGAGTCAGAGAAGCCATACATGATTTATATCCTGACTTGACTGAGTAAAGACCATTACTTGATGGTTTCCATATCAAAATGTCCTCTGAGTAGGTGACCCCGAAATCAATTGCTAGGATTGCATTGATAAACTCTTGAGGGATGGTTTGAGGCAGAGATGAAAGATCCCACGATGCATTGGAACGATCAATGAAGTTTGAAACCGGGATAAAAGGCAAGTTTGGAGGAGCATATAAATGAAGACTCATAGAGGGCAACGATGGGAGCCATTTATCTTTCCAAAAATCAATTGAGTGGCCATTACCCACTTTCCAACATAAACCCTTCTCCAACAGGAATTTGCCATGAATTATACTTGACCAAACCCAAGAAGAGGATGAGCCATGAGAAGCTTTCAGAAAACTTTTATTCGGGAAGTACTTGCTCTTAATAACCCGAGCCCAAAACGCCTGAGGATGGGAGAGAAGACGCCAGCCTAATTTTGCTAGTAGCGCCGAGTTAAAATCCTGCATACTTTTAAATCCTAGGCCTCCCTCATTCTTTGACAATGCCAGCAGCTCCCATTTTTTCTAATGAATTCCCTTTGATGAATGATTTCCCCACCATAAATTTGTTAATATAGAGTCTATCTTTTTGCACACAGAGACAGGGTATTTGAAAAGAGACATGGAGTAAGTTGGAATAGCCGAGGCTATTGCCTTGATCATGACCTCTTTGCCTGCATGGGAAAGGGTTGATTGCTTCCATCCCTTGATCTTTCTCTCTATATTCTCCTTCACAAAATTCAGAGCCGAAACCTTCGAACGACCCCAAAGAGTGGGGAGACCGAGATATTTTCCTAGATTTTGAACTACCGGCATTTGGAGAATCCAACTGATCAGGTTTCTAATCTCTGGCCTTGTGCTTGGGCTGAAGTAGAGAGAAGATTTTTGAAGATTGATAGACTGACCTGAGGCCGAGCAATAGTGATGCAAAATGTCTGATAGAACTTCGCAGTTGCCTAAAGATGCATTCAGGAAGAAAAGAGAATCATCCGCAAAGAAGAGATGACTGATTATTGGACCGTTGGGCTCAATCCTGATTGCATCGAATAACCTCTCATTACAGACTCTATTGATCATTCGGGAGAGAACGTCATTAACAAACAGAAACAGGAACGGGGACAGGGGGTCTCCTTGGCGCAGTCCACGGGAAGGTTTGAAAGTTTCCCCCGGAGAGCCGTTAACCAGAACTGCCATTGAAACTGTTGTTATACAGGCCATCACCAATTTTACCCAGGTAACATGGAACCCCATTTTTAGAAGAACTTTCTCAAGGAAGAGCCAATCCACCCTATCATATGCTTTATTCATATCAAGTTTAAGAGCCACCACTTCTTCAGATCCTGCTCTTTGTAATTTGAGATGAGGAAAGCATTCATGCGCCACTATCATATTGTCTTGAATTTGTCTGCCCTCTACAAAAGCTGATTGGTTTTCAGAAATAAGAGCTGACATCATTGGTTTCAACCTGTTAGACATAATCTTAGTGAGGATCTTATAAGCAGAATTGCATAAGGCAATTGGACGTAGTTGTGAGGCTTCCTCCGGAGCTTCAACTTTCGGGATGAGAGCAATGAAAGTATGGTTAAATTTACCAAAGATTTTCTGGCTTGGTGTGAATCAGAGATGACATTAAACAGGATATCCTTGACAATGTTCCAGTAGCTTCTGTAAAATGTCACAGAGAAGCCATCTGGACCCGGGGCTTTTAGTTGCCCTAGTCCAAAAACTGCATCTTTCACCTCCTCAATAGTGATTTCAGCCATGAGCGCATCATTCATTTCCTGCGTAACCAATTTATCAACAAAGCCTAATACCTCATCAGTGAATTCTGTGGCAGTGACTTTGTACAACTCTTTGAAATGGCTGTTGAGGTGGGACACTATAGCCTTCTCTTCAGATAGCCATTCTCCCTCCTTGTTTTTGATACAAAGAATTTTGCTATGTCTACGATGCATTACCGTGGTTTGGTGAAAAAATTTCTTGTTTAAATCCCCATGAGCAAGCCACTGCACTCTAGAACGTTGCTTCCAATATATTTCCTCATAAGACCACAAGTTTAAGATGTTATCTGAGGCTGCTGCTATCTCTCCTGATACATCAAACATGTTTAAATCAAGAGCTGCCTGAATTTTTGACAACTCATTGTTTGTCTCCTTCGAAAAATCCGGGAAAATTTCCCGAGCCCACTTTTTAAGAGCTGAAGCACATAAGTGAAGATTTTGCTCCCAATTTTAAGCAGCAGAGAGACCTACTTCATTCTTCCAATTGTCTTTGATGACTTCGAAGCTATGAGGATGACAAGTCCACAAGTGCTCAAACTTAAAAAGACGGGGAGCTTTCATAGTTTCTGGACAGGAGTCAAACATGATCGGACAATGGTCCGAACCCAGACGAGGAAGATGGAGTAGTTGGGAACTGGGACAAGCTAGAAGCCAGTTCTGATTAGCAAAAGCTCTATCCAATCTTTCTTTCATCACAACTTGACCATGCTGTATACAAAACCAAGTGAAGGGAGAACCTTTGAAATGCAAGTCTATGAGCTTCGTATTTTCAATGAAGTTTCTGAAAAGGAGCATTCTCCACTGTGGTTGAGGGAGGCCTCCCCACTTCTCATGAGTCCACAAAACTTCGTTAAAGTCTCCTACGCATAACCATGGAATGTTGCGAGAGACAAAAACAGAGTGCAACGACCGCCAGAACGCTGACTTTTGATTAGCATGAGGATTTCCATACATCCAAGATATATTACAATGGAGAGCTTCAGACTTGAAAAAGACAACAGAGTTAATAAAGTTAACCGAACTAGAGATACTAGACACCGAAACCGAGTTGTTCCAGAAAATTGCGAGCCCACCACTGCCAGTAGATGAGGGATTAACCACATACATGTCTTCAAAGTTTAGAGCCTTCATCCAAAAACGCAGAGCGTGTTCCTTCTGGTGTGTCTCCGATAAGAACAACATCGAGGGCTGATGACGCTTAACCAAGCGTCGCAAGTTTTTCCCTGTCAAGTTAGTCCCCAACCCTTGACAGTTCCAAGAAAGTAGTCTCATTGATTACCCGTGGCTGCATTTAGCCAGCCACCAGAGCCATTGGTTGGGAAAAAAACTGGGTCTGTTGTCGCCAGAATATCTTCTGCAGAATTTAGAGTTGGATCATCCTGCCCATGTTGGTCTGCCGAGAAGATAAGGGTAGATGGAAGAGCCTCCTGAGGTAGTTGAGGGAGAATTGGAGCAGCAGTCAGAGTTGGAATAAAGAATTGTTGGTTCATTAGAACATTTGGGGTTTGGAATGAGAGATTGGGCATGGTGATGCCAAAGGGAGGGGAAGCCAAATGATCAAGCACAGTTCCAGATCCACTCATATTGTCATTGAGGATTGAATGAGTCATCAAAATACCTTCAGGGGTTCCCAATGTTTCTCTTAGGATAGCTTCTCTCTGACTCTGGTTTTGGGCTGACTCGGTGACCAATTGTCTTCTTCCTCTTCCTCTTGTTGATCGGACTCGACCCCACCCCCTGCCTCGATTCCTTTGGGGATTACCTTGATTCGGATTAAGAGGGTTGGCATCAGAGAGTTGAGCACTAGCTTCAGACAGATAGGACGAACCTTGAGATGAGCCTTCCGATCGCAAACGCTTTGAACTAGGATTATTCTAAGGCTCCTCGTCCTCTGCCTGTCTCTTCAAACGCAGCCGATTGAGGAAAGAGGCGATCCCAGTCATTGTGGGAGATTGAGGTGAGTTAGTTGGAGATGGAGTTGGAGTTGGGGGGAAGCGAACAGTTCAGATCGGACGAGGAGGAGTGAGGGCTAGAGAAAGGGTGGTGTCTGTGGGTGGGGAGTGAGAGGTGTTGGTTAGGTCTGGGGGGTTGGGTTTGGGATTGGGTATCGGTGGAGATTTCTGCATGACTTTGTGTTTTTGAGCTCATATGGGTTTGATGAAGACCATTGAAATTTGAGGATGATTGGTATGGGAAGTGGCGATTTAAGAGGAACGGCTTGATCACTTGTGTTGTAATACTTGAATTTGCATCAGAGGCAGTTTGGAGTCTTGGCTGGGGGGCCAACCAGAACAAATTCCTTAATGGCTGAATCAAAAACTAGAGCAGTGTTACCAATTGTCAACTCTCCCATTGGACCGATTCTTGGAATGTTGGGTTGGCTGGAAGACCTAGGTTGGATAGCTGGTTGGGATGAAGGCCCAGCATGCATGGGTTCAATATCATCATCGTCATCAGATTGAACTTCCTCGAGAACAGCTTTCCCTTTCTGTTTTGCTGAGAGAGGAGACAAGTGTTCTAACTCTGGTCTATAGAAAGGGCATCCGCCCTGATGCTGATACGGAAGCTCTTGTTCTCTATTTTCCGAGATTACGATCCCTCGAATCGGAATTCGTCTTTGTTGTGCTTGTGATGTGCCCGGATGAATCGTTGGGATGCATATAGGCTCTTCATTCCTGTTGTCACTACGTCTGATGTTGCGGTTGGGATAAGGACTTGGAAGAATGGCTCTGTTGGTAGGGGAACTTTCAACTGACCATCTCCGCTGACGATTCTGAAAATCTTGTCGTTGAAAACGGTCCCATCCTCGCTCTCCGGAAGGGGGTCTTGCAACAAATTTACGGACTGTTACAGTGATCATCCATACCCCAAGTTTCTCCTCCATCGGGTGCCTCGGGAAGCTGCAAAATCTTTCAGAATGGCCCAACCTTCCAACTTATCTGAGTTAGCAAAATTCTGGGATTTTATTTCAGAAAACTAAAAGCAATGATGTCTTTTCATGAGTACCTAAACGCTTTAGTTTTCCAAAGCCAGACAATGACCTCAATCCCACTACGTTTTGACACACCAGATCGTAATACACGGCTCAGAAAATCACACCTTTCTAGCTTCCAAAAGTAAGATATCCGGCCAAGTCTATCCAGATTAATGACTAATGTCATTTCATTCCATGGTGGGACTGGTCGTCGTGGAAAGTTCCTCCTTTGGAATTGGTAGTCTTTTTCACGAACTATATCATCTCGGTTGGACTTGCACCACAAGATATCTATGGTTACACATCAACATCAACGTCCTTGAAAACTTGCATGTATCTTTGGCAAACTCAAACCTAAATGCATCATCCATGATTCCATTCTCTTGTCAAAGGAACTAATCCTTTTCATTTTTGGCTAAGCAATATTAATCATGCGTTTTTGGTACTATTTTCACGAATATGAATGTCAATGACTAGTCGGTAACATATTAATTGTCTTTATTCACTACGACTTACCTTCTACATCTCATTCTTCAAAAATTATTTGGTGTACCGCCTGTATAAATGATATGTCCAATCCACACCGTCTGATTGAGATAAACAGTGTCATACTCATCTTTTTACCTTCAGATATATGCACTGTTCATATTTATTTGTTTTTTTTATCTTTTTCCGGTGCACGGAATACTCCTCATTCTTGGTTCTGTCTCGTTTGGATCACAACACAATGACACATATGGCAACGCTTGGTGAACCTCGTTCATGTCTCGAATCTAAAAGACAAAAACAATAGCTTCATTCTCATCGCCCTCGACACCGGCGGCCATCTCATGACACCCAAATTGCAGATTGTCAGATGAGGATGAAAATAATTAACTATATACTTGATTAAGATCAGTTCAGAAGGTGAAAATCTACACTATCACCCCCCTAGAATGATTGTTGGCAAACTTGCTTTGAATTACTGTTGAGGCAACCATATTTGCTTCTACATCGATTGGAACTGACCATCAATTCATCAGTGTGGCCGTAGTGTGGATATCATTGCCACTTTAAAGAAAGCTTTCTAAACACTTTAAAGAAAGCATTTGATATGTTTTGCTATGAACACTTTGGGGAAAGGTTGGAGGCTGAAAATGTGGTAACCAATAAGTGGATAATAACTTCGTTTCGTTTCTTGAGTTTGATTGATAGTTGTGGAATATTCTTCTCTACTTAGTAAATATCTTTGCTTGAATAAAATAGATATACATCTCTCTCCATAATATCTGCTAAACTTATCATTTCTAATAATGAATTTTCATTATTTGGATTTGATAAAAGTAACCTGTATTAGATGCCAATGGTAATAACTTATGGTAATAAATTATGGATAAAACAATTATGTGGCGCAGTTAAATTTTGGATCAGATGATTTTCTGGCACAATTATCTTTCCATTTTGAAATTCATTCCTTCTTGATCATCCTTTATATCTACCAACAATGCTTCATTCTTCACTACCAATTTCAAAAGTTTTGCTTTGCTCTATTTTGATTTGCATGTATGTAATATCCTCTCTTTATTCTCCGGCCACTTTTTTGCATTTTCGCTCTGAAAACTAGGATTTTGGTTCTTTCATGTAGTCATTTTGAGTTGGTGGTTTGGATAGAATGCCTTATATTATAGTTCTTACCAATCAGGCTAAAATCCAGCAGTTGGTAACATGAAACAATTCCTTTTCTCTGAAACTACTTTTTGTTCTGAGGAAATGATAAACATATATTACTGTATGATAAAATATAAGATTAAGATTAAGGTAGCTAATTCTAAGGCATCTGGGTGAGGTCTTGCATGCTCCATGCCTAATGGTATTTTAATCACTAATGTGATGGTTAAATTGTACCAAAAATATATATAATACTTAATATCTACTTATACATTTCAAAGTATACAGACTTCTGTGGGGTTTATCACACTTTTCTTTTGTTAGAAAATATCTATTGATCTTTACTTGTGTGATCATACAGACAAATATATGAGTCAATGATTTACATTATGGAGTTTAAGTAATGTCTCACCCAAATTAAATTCCAAATTCCAAACACACCAGACAACATTTGAGAATCTTATCTGCATCATCAAATGTGAAACCAAAGGCATGCAACCAAGTCATTCCATCCTTGCACCAAGTGGAGCTTACAACTCAAAAATCCACCATGAAAGTGATAGAACTCCTAAAGGTGAATAGAGATCTGTCCTTCTCTCTATCAGCTCTAGTCTCATTATAATTCATCAATTTGATGCTGATATGATCCAAGATTTCAATTCACATTAATTAGCACCCTTTTACACATAATCTCTAACTAAATAACTAATTAATTCCAATGTATTTCCCTTCTTTTTTTAACCAAAGTGTAATACCAAGACATCAATATGTATTTCTCTTCTATTAAAGATTGCCAAAGCATGTTATTCTTGACAATTGGTTTACTAGAAAAAAATGACATATGAGTACTATTTTTTGGAAATGAATACATATGCATATTCGGATGACAGGTGGATCACACAATATTAACAACAATGGACTAGAGAGAGAGCGTTGCGCTCCCTCGCAAACTTTCACTCTTATAATGCACACACGTGTTACAAGAGTGCGGAGATAAAATTGACTCTAAAATAACGGAGAAAGTTGGAAGAGAAAACACTAAATTAGATAGAGTAGTTTATGTGCTTATCTGCAAAGTAAAAAGTGTTCGATTATTTTTCCAGCTCTTAGATATCAATTCTGTCCCATTCGAGCAGCTAGCCATGTGGAACGTCACCTTTCTAATCCCGGTTTCCCAAGTCAACTGTAAATTTGATGTTTATAAAACACCAAAAGCTTTGTTGTTTGTGTCATCATATCTCAGACTCATCAGAGCCTCATTATTGCTTTGAGAGAACAAGGAGCTAAGCACCTCTCTACATGGCAGGTGGTTCTTTGGCTCCGGCTGGCGTAGCCAAGGACCGAGCAGAGCAATACAAAGGCAGGCTTACTGCTTATGTCGTCGTCGCCTGCATTGTTGCTGCCGTTGGTGGCTCACTTTTCGGTTATGACATCGGAATTTCAGGTACAAAGGCTCACATCTTCTTTAGAATTTGTTGCTTTAATTCATAAGAACATAACGATCCAATTCTGATAAGGTTTGTATTATGCCAAAGTTGAATTCTTGACGATCATTTGGTTATGCAAGTCCATGTTCATGGTCCTCAAGGAATAGATTGATATATGTCAGAACTATGACAAATTATTTGGTTTGATTTTAAATCCCTGTAGAATTTTCTGGTTTTTTGATCTGTGAATAGGTGGGGTTACATCAATGGATGGATTTCTGGAAAAGTTCTTCAAAACAGTTTACAAGAAGAAGAAGCTTGCTCATGAAAACAATTACTGCAAGTATGACAACCAAGGTCTTTCAGCATTTACATCTTCACTATACCTTGCTGGTTTAGTCTCATCTCTAGTGGCTTCTCCTGTCACAAGAAATTACGGGCGGCGCATAAGTATAATCTGTGGAGGGATCAGTTTCATTGTTGGAGCAACTCTGAATGCTGCAGCTGAAAATATCACAATGCTCATCTTTGGCCGGATTATGCTTGGTGTTGGTATAGGATTTGGTAATCAGGTATATCACACATTGCTTGCCTCGAACTCTTTGAGTAAGTGTGACATTTAGTTGTTGAAACAAAGCTGATTTCCTTATCTTTGTGATCTTGAAGGCTATTCCACTGTATCTATCGGAGATGGCACCAACTCATTTCCGAGGAGGAGTCAACATGATGTTTCAGCTAGCAACAACTCTAGGAATATTCACAGCAAACATGATAAACTATGGAACTTCAAAGCTGGAACCATGGGGGTGGAGGCTCTCTCTAGGCCTGGCATTAGGACCTGCTCTAGTGATGACATTGGGAGGAATACTTCTTCCTGAGACGCCTAACAGCATGATCGAAAGAGGATCTACAGACAAAGGAAGAAAGCTTCTCGAGAAAATCCGAGGAACTCAAGATGTGAATGCAGAGTTTCAGGACATGCTAGATGCAAGTGAGTTTGCTAATTCCATAAAGAATCCATTCAGGAACATACTTGAGAGAAGGAACAGACCTCAGTTGGTTATGGCAATCTTCATGCCTACATTTCAGATCCTGACTGGCATAAATTCGATTCTATTCTATGCTCCAGTACTGTTTCAAAGTATGGGATTTGGAGGAGATGCTTCTCTCTATTCATCAGCCTTGACTGGAGGTGTTCTTTGCTTATCTACAGTTGTATCTATAGCAGCAGTTGACAGACTGGGTAGGAGATTTTTACTCATTAGTGGTGGAATAGTAATGATCATCTGCCAGGTAAAATTACGTTAATTACCATTTTTCAGACATAGGATACATTCTAGTTATTACTGTCACAGCCTGGATTCCTGAACAAACTATATCTTTTGAACATGAAACAGGTCATAGTAGCGATAATCTTGGGGGTAAAATTTGGTGTGAATCAAGAACTATCGAAAGGGTACTCGATATTGGTGGTGGCGGTGGTTTGCCTCTTCGTGGTGGCTTTCGGGTGGTCATGGGGGCCTCTCGGCTGGACGGTGCCGAGTGAGATATTCCCACTGGAAACCAGATCAGCTGGGCAGAGCATCACAGTGGCCGTAAACCTTTTCTTCACCTTCGTCATAGCACAGGCTTTTCTTTCCATGCTATGTGCATTCAAATTCGGGATCTTCCTGTTCTTTGCCGGTTGGATTACTGTCATGACCATCTTTGTTTTTGTATTCCTGCCTGAAACGAAGGGAGTTCCTATTGAGGAGATGATACTCCTATGGAGAAGGCACTGGTTCTGGAAGAAGATAGTGGCCGAATATGCCGAAGAAGATAGCATTAGGCCAAACAATTCAACAGTGTAGAAATGTTGTAGTCTGTAGTGTAACGAATGTATGTCTCATAAAGCAACCCTCCAAAATTCAAGTTCTGGAAACACGTTGGTGCTCAATAGGCAACTATACCAATCTAAGGAAATACATGAACTCTGAAAATTATTTTCAAAACAAGATCAATCTATCAACCATTGGATCAAAACTAGCCAGAAGGTAATGGTACTTAAACTACATTCCGCGTTATCTATGAAAATTGAACTCAAAGTTTCCTGCAAGCAGATCATTCTATCAGACATGTTATCATAACTAGCCAGAAGCTAATTCTTCTTCAGATGACTAACTTGAATTACCTTATCTGCCAAACTAGACCCTAAACTAGACCCTAAACCCTAAACTAGACTCGAAGCTAATTATCAATCAGATGACCGACTTGTACTACATTTCCCCCCTTTTTGTGCAAAAACTACATTCCCTCCTAAATGCATGCCCCGACTACAAGACTCTTATTCCAGTATAGCCATGCCATGATGGATGACCACAGCTGCTCTCATGACATTGCCAAGCCTAAAAAGGATTCTCCATGAATACAGACCATCAAACAAAACATACCACCACAATGTCTGTCTTCTATCAACAAGAAACGCATTCCCAACCGGCCAACAAGGCACTAATATAAGTTATATTTAAAGCGGAACAGCAGCAAGAAAGTACTGAAAATCTGAACTTTTATTCCAATAAGCCTCAAGGCTACATTGTTAACCACAATCAGTAGATGAACACGAAACAAACTCGAACCCTTACTCTGTGATAGCACATAAATACCCAGAACACATTACTTCTCCTCCCTCATTCTCTGAACCATGTCAACATTTGCCACCTTTTCTGCAAAACTAGACTCAAAGCTCTTGAATGCCCCGAATACTAGTTATCTAGACTCTTATCCCAGTATAGCCATGACATGATCGACAATCACAGCTTCGTACAAGGCATGCCAAGAATACAAGGGTTCTTCATAGTACTCAGCTTCTATCACCAAGACACACAATCCCAGAAACGCATTCCAGGCAGGCAACAAGGCGCTAATATAACTTATATGTAGGGGTGGGCATAAATCCTGGTTCCGTCCCGATCCCTTTCTGATTCCGGCGAGATTTGAAACTAAAAACACTCGTCCCGTCCTGTTAGCGAAACAACTTTGAAGTCATTAGTTTAAATCTTACGAACATATGTAAGGTGTGTAAGTTATTAATAAAAAACAAAAAAAAACAAATGGGTCGCAGTGGTTATGGTTGAGCATTTTCTGTATTAGATGTAATTAATAGAAGTGTGTTAAAGACTTAAAAAGATTTTATATCATAAGTTAGCAACACAATCACAATATATGAAATTTAAGAAAACCATTACAAACGTATGGAGTTCGTATAGTTTTAAATTTGTGCGAAAATGATTTTATCATAAGTAAAGTGAGATATATGATGTCGTTGTGATATGTTAAATTTACGAGTCGTATTACGAATTAATTTAGATCCAAATAGTCGGTAAATAATAAGGTTATCTAATCTAAGTCTTACGTTAAATGATAAAACAATTCGTAAATGAAAACATTAGGAAACTCATGTTATCATGATCTATTCAAATAAAAACGATGATATTTGTAGAATACAAACGTTTGCGTTCATTGGTTACGGTTATAGGAGAGCCTGTTTTAGTGAGATCCACCACGCCATGCCGTAGCATTGGTCCGCTAAGCCCACTTAAGAGCATCTCCAACAGCGTCTCCATTTTTTTGATTTTGTCAAATTTGAAGAATATTGAGTATTTTTTAGGTCCAACAGCTTCCCCATCTCATTCCCCTAAAATAGGGATATAGAAGAAAAATGAGCATTGCTTTCCTAAATTTGCAGCAAAGCTTTCATTCTCCAAAATTTAATTCTTCACGGGCTCTAACAAAATTTTTACAAAAATAGAATATTTTATTAATGATTTTGTTGTTACAATAAAATCTCTAACAAAATTTTTATAAAAATAGAATATTTTATTAATGATTTTGTTGTTACAATAAAATATATAATATCTTTTGGTCATAATTAAATATGATGTACCATATTTTATTGTTTTAATAAATTTCAAATCTTCAAAATAGAGAAGTTTTTAGAATTAAAATATAATATTTTAAAAAGATTTAAATTTTTTAATTTTAAAAAAATTTTAAGGAAGCGGTTGGACATGATTTATGACGTGCAAAACGATTACCCGGTCGACGGTCCTGCTTAACACCCGATTAAGGAAGGGTGTTCAGGGAATTTCGCTGCGCAAAATTAACCAGTCATCACCCGTTAGAGAGGGGTGTTTCAGTAATTCCATACACAGGGTATTTATGGAATTTTATACGCGAACTAAAACCCTCAGGCGTCATTCTCATCCTCTCTTTCTCGCTCCGCCGATCTCACTCTCTCTGAAGCTCTCACAGTCCTACCACGAAAGGTATGTCCGTATTTGATTCAAACAATGGTCCAGTTCTTGATCTGGTAAATTAGGGTTCCAATTCGATCATTACATAGAATAATTGCACCTGGGTTATTTAGTTTTCAATTTTATGCAAAATTCAAGTTTCACATCTTCAATAATTTATTTGGTTTAGATTTCGAATTAGTGTTAATTCTGGGTTGTGTATAGGTGAGAACAAATAAGGAAGAAATGCCTTTGTATGATTGTATGCTTCTGGCGAAGCCCCATGTAAAAAAGGAGGCTCTGATGGACCTGGTTGCTAGAGTAGGCAAGCATGTTCTCCGAAGAAATGGGGTTATTACCGAAGTCAGATCCTTCGGCGATGTGCATTTGGGATATGGTATTAAGAAGCTTGATGGGAGGTTTTATAAGGTCTGTTTTTTGCTTTCTCTGATATCTTACGGTGAATTTTATGGTGCTGTTAGGTTGATTGATGTTAGGTTTATTACTATGTTTCGGGCCTTTCTAGTCGTAACGATAGGAGTGCAAACCTATTGCTTTGCATTATGCCATAATATGTTCAGTTTCATAAGGATAACCATGAAGTTCAGTTTCTGGATCTTATTCAAGCAAGGCGACAGAGCTTATTCAAGCATTGTTACATTTTAGTCTTTACAATTGCAATGCTGATGTGGTTTTAGCACTTTTGGTTTTTTACTTTTTTTGTTGTAGGTTTGAATTTATGGGTGGCAATACAGTGGACATGGTGTCCTCTGTGTTCTACTTAGTTTGCTTTATTTGGATTAAAGCAGACACATGTATAGCTATGGTTTTGCAATCGTATCCTGTAAGTTTAGAGATATCTGTCTTATCTCAAATTGCTTAGTATCTTATTTCTGCTTCATGAGTCATCAACATTGAAGAAGTTTGAGTATCAACATCACTTATTGAGTAGTCTGCATTGGCATGATGCATGACCTTTTGAAGATACATTTGGCAAAACTGTACGAAGAGTTGATATTGTGTAAGAATTTTGAAATTCATACGTAAAAGATTTGTTTTTGAGGCTCAGGAGTCCTTATCCTATCATATTTTTGGAACAGAAGCAAGTGGAAAGAAATTCTAGGATTGACAACTAATTTAGTTATTTTGATTAGTACAGAGAAGCATGAAAACATCCAATCATTCTCATAATACAAGTTTGATGAGAAGGTACGGGAATCAGTAGTGTTCCAAAGCTCCTCTAAGATAGTATTGTCAGTTGTATGGTAAGCTTCAGCATAAATGACATGGGGCTTGTGTGTTTTTTGAATAAGTTTGAGTTGGGAATGAAATTGGAATTGTTTTCCGGTCCATAGATTTGGTTGGAAGTATGTAAAATGTTTCATGCAGCAATACAATCTACAAACTTTTTACTTTTTTAGCATTTGTAGTGATCTTTGTGTCTTTGTATCTATCATCATTTTTATATAGTTGGTACATAATTACAAGTTCTCATCTCCTGTTGACCTGATAACATTTTATCACTGAATTAATGCTGCGTATGGTATAGGGTCAACTGATGCAGATGACAATGATGGCTACCCCTAACATGAACAAGGAACTGCATTACTTGAACAAGGAAGATCGGTTGCTTCGCTGGCTCTTGGTTAAACACCGAGACACAAAGTATGGCATGGAATTTACTAGTGAAGATAATAGCAGAAATGAACTTGACCAATATCATCAGAAAAGCTTATTTGATGTGGCCAGAGGAATTGATGATTCTGATACTGATGATGAGAACGAGGAGTCTGACGACGATGATGAAAATGAGTTTAACGAGGAAGGAAGGCTGATTGATGAGTGATGGATGTCGGGAACACTCCATGAGCTTTCTGTTGGAAATCTAATTTCTGTTTGTCATAAACTTTTGTAGCAGCAACTGTTGTGAATTATGTTGGGTGATTATTGGCTCGTCAACGTTTTAGGTGCTCTGGGCTTTTGATTTTCATGTCCTTGCCTGCGTGGTGCAGCTAAAATTCTATATTTTCTTTTCTCCTAGCGTCTATCATCTATCGAAGATGAAATATAACATGTTTTCAGTTCATTTTTGCATTTTTTGAACTTGCGAGATCTAAAATGACCCTAGTCGTAGTGACTTTGAACTTAATTGGAAGAATGTATCTTTAGAGCACCTGAAAGCATAAAGCTAGAACACTCGATTTTCTTCTCGATACAAAACTACACCACAACTTATTAGTTTGTAGCGCAATTGTGGGTTTGATAAAAAAAATAATGTGTACTGTCACCTTATAAATCACTTTGCTTATCTTATATGTTGATGAATTATTAAAATATCAAAATATCCTAATATAAAATTACACTACAATAATTTTGTTACAAATCACTTTTTTTTCTTTTATATTTTTTCTTTTGGATAAACACGCACTTCATAAATGTAATCAACAATTTATCATATTTGATCTATCTGTGAGGTTTGAAGACGCTAGCATTTAACATGAATATGAGGTGAAATGTTTGTATTTATTTATTTTCTTATGTTTTAATTCTTAATGATTCGTCTATTTGTACTTATTGTTTGGCATATCCATTATGTTTTTAAATTAAAATGTCTAATCGCTCATTTATATTCGCTTTGTTTTTTTTCTTTTTTCATCGGCGTCATAAATATTCTAAGTAAAATATATATGTTGAGTGAGAAGATAATATATAACGAACAAAGCAAACCTGAAATTTAAAAAAAAATATTGTAAGGTGAACAATGTAGAAAAATGTATTGTAGTTATTGTAAATGAGTAAACAAAGTAAACATAAAATTAAAATTATATGAGTTAGGTGTGCAAAGAATATATGAGATAGAAAATAATAATAATAATAATAATAATAATAATAATGATGAATGTGTTCGTTATTTGACGTGGCGAGGAGTGGTACCCATGAGAAAACCTGTTAAAACGGCCATGGTTTTCGATACGAACGAAGAGAGGGAGAAACCATAAAATAGGGAGGGAAGGAAATGGAAAAGATAGGAAATAGCGAGCAGCAAAAACAGGAGGCAATGCCGTCACCAGAGTTCTTCTCTCTCGCTCATCCAAATCCGTCATCGCCGTCCTGGAAGGAACCAGCTGCCTCGCTCCGACCAAGATTAAGAAGCTCATAAAAAGCTTTTCTGTGACGATGGCGGAGTCGCCGTCGACGTCGCATCACCGGAGATCATTGTCCGACCTGGGCGCCTCTTTAGGCGGGTTGTTCGGAATCGGAGAGGATCATCATAAAGGAGGAGGAAGCGGCGGAGGAAACGGTGCAGGAGGAGGGTCGACGTTTGAGTATTTCGGTTGGGTGTATCATTTAGGAGTCAATTCCATCGGACATGAATACTGTCACCTAAGGTTTCTCTTCATCCGAGGGAAATACGTGGAGATGTACAAGCGTGATCCTCATGAACACCCTGGAATTGTAAGAATATCACTCTTCTATAAATTGTTAGATATCTTACGGAAGAAGCTTTGATTTGGTAATGCAGTATTGTTTTCGGTGCTAGAAACCGATTAGGAGGGGAGTTGTTGGACCTACGCTGATGCTAGAGGAGGTTGGGCGTCGGAAAGTGTACTATGGGGTAATGGCATTTTTGTTTCTTCCTGTATAGTGTTGTTGATGATTGTTTAAACATATGGAAGCCCTGTTTGATTTGGTTTTTTTGTTGCCGTAGGATGTATATGTTCTGCGGTTTTACAATCGACTGGATGAATCAAAGAAGGGGGAAGTAAGTAATGCCAATTTATTAATTTGGTGGCTATGTTTCAATGTGACTATTTGATTCTAGTTCTCTTGCACTATGACTTACGGTGCGTCTGATTTTGTTTTTAAAAGGATTAATATGTCCTCTGACTTTTGATATGTCACTGT
Organism: Comarum palustre; assembly: GCA_951800085.1. Taxonomy (NCBI): domain Eukaryota; kingdom Viridiplantae; phylum Streptophyta; class Magnoliopsida; order Rosales; family Rosaceae; genus Comarum; species Comarum palustre. The sequence goes on along the minus strand of OX637588.1, from coordinate 759,463 downwards.
TGGTTTCTGAAGATTGCTTGTGCTACTGAAGCGGAAGCCCGGAAATGGCTGGAGGCGTTTGACCATTCTAAGCAACAGGTACATGATTGTTCTTACTAAATATCGTGGCTAACTTGGTTCTGGAAACTAATAAGTAGAGACCAGAGAATTTACAGCCTATCCTTTCATTCTATAGTTTTGAAGGAATCAGTGGTTTGCATGAGTCATCCATGTCCGTGTTACGGTTAATATAATGGAAATCTACTTTTTACAGGCTGAGTATGAGCTGTTAAGAGGAGGTAGTACCAGAAACAAACTGAGCATGGAAAACGAGTAATCTCATTATTCTTATATTGGTGATACATTTGCATGTTTTCATATTGTCTGTTTTTGTTAGGCCATTAATCAATGTCATTATTTGTACATTTTTGCTGGTGGTTGAATTATCATACTGTGGTTCAGGAGGATTCAAGTTCATCTATTTATTTCATTCAACTAAGTTGATTCTCCGCATTCCTTGTCCTCCCTTTTTTTTCTTTTTTTTCCCATTCAAAATGAAGTTCTATTTCTTGCTAAGGTTGACCGAAAACATTTTATAATATGGAAGGATCAATCTCGATGTCCATCGACCTAGAATGAGGCGCTATGCCAGTGGATTGAAAAGGCTTATAAAAATTGGGCAAGGTGAGGTGCTATGTCAATGGATACTTTTATAAATTAATATGGACTTGACTCAGGGAGTCAGGGTAGCAAAGTGCAGTAAATCACTCATAGTAAATCACATTGAATAAGGTCCCAAATTCACACTGCTACATGTATAAATTTGGGACCTTATTCAATGTGATTTACTATGTTGCATGTTACCTTGTATCCTTTGTATAGAATTATGAAATTAATGCTTTCTCATACCCGGTTTTATGTATATTTTCTTACATCACTCCAACTGTATAGAATTAACTGCAGAAAAGGAGCATCTGAATTCTATTTACTTATACAATTTGGAATTGAAGCATGCATCCAGTGTTAGATCATAGTACATATACTGCCCTTCTCTTACAGGACCAGAAGTCCTTTTAAGCCAATCCTCAACCCGTGCAAAGGGTGGTCCGGATGGATATTTTGAGAGGGATGGTGGAGATGCGATTGAGACATATCAGTGGAAGTGTGTAAGAACAATTAATGGTATTCTTCTTGCCCTTTGTATTTATATCACTTTCTTTTAATGCACTCTTAATATTGCTCTTGGTCATTCTTAAACACCCTTGAAATCTTCTGGATGTTTTTCAATCACATTCCTTTTGATTTCAGGTGTTCGGATATTTGAAGATGCTAACTGTGAGGTATCTCGTTGTATCTTTATACGTGCATTTATGTGTGTTCAGTGCCTATCTGTTTGCTTTATACATGTGATATGATGCATCAGATGCCGAAATGTATTTTCCCTCATTCTCTTATACTCATCTTTTAGTTATTTTGTAGATGTTTGCATCTCCAAGAAAAAAAACTATCTGTTCATATAGTAGTTGAACTAGTTAGTACATGTTACTGACCCAGTGAATAGCTTCACCTCGCTGATTCTATTAAGACTTTATTCTTGGTAGAGTGGTAAAGGTGTTATTGTCAAGGCTGTTGGTGTTATCGAAGCAAGTGCAGATACTGCTTTCGAAGTGCTTTTAAACCTTGAGAAACATCAGAGATATGAGTAAGTTGTATTACATTTTATGTATTCTTTATTTATAGCTTTTGTGTCTCTAATAAATGTCTTTGCAGGTGGGATATGCTGACGGGAGACTTGGTGCTGCTAGATTCATATGATGGACACTACGATGTTGTCTATGGGACCTTTGATCCCAGGTATCTTACTCGGTAATGATGTTAGACAAGATTGTACCTCTGTGTCTAACTCAACCCACTCATATCTTACCATTAATCCATTGTTTATACCATCATTTCTCATCTTTTGTTGTTGCCATCTTGTCTCATCCATTCAATGCACATCTTGCATTTGTTTTGCTTGTTTGCAGAGACCACTTAGTTTAAGCTTGCTAATCCTTGGCATATTAAATTACAAGTTTGTTCTTATGGCAATTTTCAGTTTAGAATTCATAATAGGCAAAGGGAAGGATTATTCCTCCAATATTTTTTTAAATTACACTATAAAGTTTTATTGCTTAATCTCTGAATGCAGTGCATTTGTAAACGATGGAACTGATTTTCTTGAAATATTTTTAATACATTTAGACTGAAAAAGAGAATTTGATTGTTTGATATAGAAAAGAAACTCCCTTGGCACGATATTATATGAATCTGCTCTGCTTCAGGACATCTGCTTCTGCCCAGTGATATATACTGGAAACTGCAATACCTTATTCAAGAAAAATGGATTTTCGACACGATAAATTCAGTTCCTCATTCTATTTAGTTTGTCTTCATGAGGTTCTTATCAATTTCAATATGCTTTACAGGTGGCATTCCAAGAGGGATTTCATCTTTTCTAGACAATGGTTTCGCGGACAGGATGGAGCATATAGTAAGTGAATATAAGTTTTCAGCTTTATTAATTAGCTAGACCTGTTTCTCATCATAAAGTAATCTTCAGTTTATCTTTTTTGGTGGCCAATTGATGCTTGTTTCACTTGTTCCTATCCATCCTAGAGAATAACATATTAGTTTAAAGATGTATGACTCTAAATAAATAGAAAAGGGCATCTTGGTTCCCTTTTCTTCAGAGGATTAGTCATCATGAGTCATGAAATTACTTTTGACTGAGAAATAAAATTAGAAAAGGGTGGATGCATCATATACTTAGAATGTGAAATTCGCCTTCCAAATCGACAAACTTTGAATCCAAACTGTATGCTTTTTTGAAGCAGATTCTAGTGCAGGTCAGAGAAAGTAGGAGCTAGATAACAAAAGTCTCAAGTGGCATTTTTAACTTTTCTACCGGAGTTGCTTGAAGGGATATGCCATAATGGTTTCATTTGTGTTAGTAATTTGACAAATATTCTGTTGTATTGTTTATGCAGCAATTTTGCATTTCCCAGCTGTTCATAAGAAGAAGCCTCCAAGATCTGGATATCGTCGCATAAAAATAAATCGTAAGAGCTTTCACTTTTATCTAAAAATAAATAAAAACTTATTGATAACAATAGTTCAGCACAAAGAAAAATTTGTTGGTTGTAATTTTTTCCTTTGTTGCAATGAACCAGAAGCCAACAAGGCTGTGTCTGACATGTCAGTTTAGTATCAATCAATCAATGTCAGTGTATTCTGACGACTGTTTGGATTGTCAGCTCCTCCATCAAATTGATGTTCTTTTTGTGTGTTTTACTTATTGCAGCATCTACTTGGGAGATTAGAAATTTGAATTCATCCATGGGTTCACATAGTCCAAGATGTCTTGTGACGCAAATGTTGGAGATGAATTCTGCAGGCTGGGGCAGATGGAAGAAAAGTCACTGCTCAAAGTTTGAAAGGAGTGTACCTTATGCATTGTTATGTCAAGTAGGAGGTCAGGAAGTTAATTATATGCTCTTCTAGTTATATTTATTGACTTTATCATTTGGACGTTCTAATCTGTGATGTTATATGGTCCAACAATGAGGTAGATGTAAGTTGTGACCTTTCAGTTGTGTAGATTGTAATTGTTAGAGGTTGAAACAATTAGCTGGTTCCAATCGTAAGAGCTTTTTGGGGGGGTGTGGTGGAGATAGGCCTACACATGAGAATGTGAGATCACTGAGTTGATAGCTGGTTCACATCCTTCTCATTTAGGATTTTTAGCAAAGACTAAACAAACAAAACTTAGCATAAATCAAGTTAAAAAGACGCTATTAGATATTCAAAGGTTCACTTACGCAAACTTACAGTCAGAACTTGTCCGTTTAATGGGTTCCAAATCCAAATAACTAGAATAGATACAACACTAAATATTTTGCTTAAGGTAACAGTGTTTTCCTTTTGTATTTTCTTTTTCATTTCGGTTCAGGTATGAAGGAATACATTGGAGCAAATCCTGCACTCAAAAGTAAATCTTCTACTAACTTTGTCCAATCAAAGCTGTCACCAGTTTCTAATGCCGACTACAATGAGTCAGACGTGAAGGATGAGTTTTACGATGCAATCTCTGCAGACTCTTCATCTTCAGACGAAGAAGGAAGTGATGATGATGCACTTGACAAAAAGGTTTCCCTTCTGTTTTATTTGGAACTGTGTTGGTGTTAAAATTTAATGTTGCTCAGATTTGCATAGTACCTTCTTATTTAGATGCTAATACCCTCCCCATATGTTCCTCAGGAACCAAAACTGAAATTGAAGAAAACTCCAGGTTCCCTACTTCTGACATATTCATGTAGTCAAAGACTGGTCTGAATTGTGGTTTCCCATATCCATATATTATCAGTGCTTAAATTACTCATTCTGTATACAGCTACAGATGCTGATAAGGAACTGAATTCTGAAGTGGCTCCTATAACCATTGATCTGAGCCAGTTCCCTTGTTCGTGTCCCAAAGGGAAGGATGATGCTGACATAAACTGCTGGTCAACTCCAAGCGGCAAGGGATTTATGATTAGAGGAAAGAACTACCTAAAGGACAATTCCAAGGCTAGTTAATCATAGTTCTTTGTGGGATTTGGTTCCTCTGAATTTATGAATTTCAGTCCTCTTCTTCTAATCATTGCTTAGTTCCAATTTCAGGTCACTGGAGGAGAGCCCCTTCTTAATCTCATAGGAGCAGATTGGTTCAAAGTTGATAAAGCCATGGATAATATTGCACTTCATCCCAGATGTCTTGTTCAGGTACAAGTTAACTTTTGATGTTCAAAATTTTCTCATATTGAACTATCAAGTCTTCCTTTTCATAGATTTTTAAGATTGTATGTTTGATAGCTTAATTATAGAACATTAAGCTTCTGAATGCTACCTTGTTCCTGTGCCTAAGCGTATTCTTCTTGATTTTCAGTCAGAAGCCAGAGAGAAGCTTCCATTCGTACTAGTCATTAATCTCCAGGTACATGTCTGAATGCCTTCAGATCAAATCATACTTCTCTCTGGTATGAGGGAGATTACTTGGCCCAATCTTGTCATATTTTATATGTAAGAAATGCAATACTAAGGTTTGACAAGGAAAAAAAAATTAAAAACAAAAAAGTTCATAAATCTAACTTTTGTATTATGCAGTCATTTTATGATGGTCATTTCCTGTTATTTCATATATTGATGGTTGTCCATAATTACAGTTTTGATTATACAACTATTTATCATTTGAAGGATTGCAATTGTTTCCAGTTTATTTATATTTTATTTTTTCTGAAAAGATCATTTCCATTTGTTTTGTTGGATAAAAATGTGCTTAAATCTTGTTAATTGTCAAGGGACAAGGAGAATAGTATCTTATATTAACGAGTGAAAAAAGAAAGATTTTCTGAAACAGTAAGATCACTGCTGAGATCTAGTTATTCTACCTCTGGTTTTTGCACCATAATGCTGGTGTAGAGCATGTTGGAAGATATATGATGGCTATACAATATTTGTTTTTATATTCAGGTTCCCGCAAAGCCAAACTATAGTTTGGTACTTTACTATGCTGCTGATAGACCTCCAAAGCCAAATTCGCTGTTTTCTAAATTTGTGGATGGGGATGACATGTTTCGCAACACAAGATTCAAGTTGATTCCTAGTATTGTTGAGGCATGTTGTGCTTGAAACACATACATATCCAAATTCCTAGTGACAATTATGTTGTCTACATGAAAAACTGTAGCTAATCGTGAACTAATTGTACAGGGATATTGGATGGTCAAGCGTGCTGTTGGAACAAAAGCTTGCCTGCTGGGAAAAGCTGTGACTTGCAAATATCTTAGACAAGACAATTTCCTAGAGGTAATTATATTATTTCGATCAGAATTCCTTCTAATATTTGGTGCAGTCCAAGCACTTATGCTGATATGCTTTGCTTCTTTTAATTTAATGAAACAATTTATCGGATAATTCTCAGATTGATGTCGATATTGGATCATCATCTGTGGCAAGGAGTGTCATCGGACTTGTCTTAGGATATGTCACAAGCATAGTTGTTGATCTTGCAATTTTGATAGAGGTTTGGGTCTCTCTGATTCTTACATTGTTGAAACTTACTGCTCGTTATATCAGCTTTTGGTATTCTTCTCCCTTCTTTGACAATCATTTGGTTATCATGTCTTCAATATAAGTTTGGTATACTGTCTATGTGACTGCAGCCTTCAGGTTGTGTGTGCCAGTGTCAGCTAGTCTCCACTACACATGTTTTACTTGGCCTTTACAAATATATAACTGCTAATAAATTTGCAGGCAAGGGAGGAGGAAGAGTTGCCAGAGTACATTCTTGGGACTGTTCGACTAAATCGTCTGAAGCTCGAGTCTGCTGTTCATCTGGAGGAGGCTGCAGTTCGTGAGGAAGCTGCTGTTCATCAGGAGGAATGACGTTATCTCAACGTCCTTATTCAATTTTAGAACCCGTCAGGGCTATTGATTGGCTTCATGAGGGGTTCTCTTTTCACATTTTTTCTTCAGTTTTTGATTGTTTTCAACGTAGAGACTAAAATATTTAATCAAGCAGCTTAAATGGTCAAAATCGAGCAGTTTTTCTTTAGCTTCCACTTGAATTCTTTATCCACATTCAGTTAGCAGATTCCAGGACTAAAGATGAGGCTGGAACGACTTTAGAATGTTTAAGGGTGTTTAAGTTAGGAAAGGGTACAGCAGCTTAGCAGTTTCCGGCAGAATGTTGAACACCGCCCATATATAAAACCTGAAGAAATCCACGAGCTGAAACAAGCAATCCTTCGTGTTGAAGAAAATTTCCGCCAAAGTAAACTCCGCGGTCCTGCTCTTACTTCTGAAGTAGTGGAAATTTTGGAAAAAAATAATCAGCCAACTGAACAAAATAGACGGCGACTCAAAAAATGTTCTAGGAGCAATGGGCACGACAGTGACTGCTGCGACAAGTTTTGGTGGAACAAACGAGCATTCAAGGTGCATCCAGATCATCATCATGGCTTAGCTGTTTGCGCAGTCATTGAGTCAATTTTACTTGACCTATATATCTACTATATATGTTCTTTTTATTAGCATCGTGTGAATTTTCTCATCAAAGTGATTTAAATCTGAGGCTCTTTTTATTAGTATATTTTAACCATACACAAATATGCGTTTAAACTAATATAAGATTATTTATCCATCGGTGGGTGGCGAGTCTAAATCAAAATTTTAGATCAAATCATGTGAATTTGTTAGTTTCTCAATAATTGATTAATATTTTTCTCAACAGTAACAATGAGAGATTGTATATATGGTGGATAAATATCTCAACACCAAATTTGGGTCCATATTAGAACAAATATGTTCTTTAAAATTGATAAAATATCATATTTGAAATAGATATTTCGAAATGTCCATGAATATGAACATGGATCCCATGGGGAAATCACGAGAAGAGCATTCGTGTAATGTCTATCGGGCCATAGATCTAATACTACTCGGTCAGTGAACTCGAGCCTTGACTATTAGAACGATGTTCTCAATGTCGTATATAAACAAATAAAAACAACGATTATATAACAAATGTACGATCGCATGAAATAATCAAATAATAGAGATAAACTCTAGATCATTAGCCTTGATAATATTCAACTGTGTTGCACCATAAGACATGTAGATCATCATGGAGTTTAAAGAAAATGAGAGCGATCATGCTGATAACGTGTTATAAACTAGAGAAAAAAGAGAGATAATAGAGAGAGACAGAATGTGGGGAGGAAGAAAAATGTATGATTCATTCTCATTAGACCCCTTTATATAGGGGTAGAGTTTACATCATAAAGACATAAGTAATGATTAATTGCGTGGGCAGTGGCAAAGCCAGGAATTACGAACGAGTGGGGCACATTAATAAAAATTAAAATTAAATAAAAATAAAAATATTTAAAATTAATTTCGGGAGGTGGCTCCTCTAAGGTATTTGAATTACTATCACTCTTCTTTTTCTTAGTGGACGTGGTGATTTCTCCAAGATATCTGAAATTGCCGATTCTTCTTCAATAGGTTTGTCTATTTTCTGAAAGTATTTCAACATTTTGAATGCGATGAGATGAAGATTTGGAACTCTCTTCAATATAAGTTGCAGTAATCCATCGTACTTGACTATATATAGATGCATTATATTTGCTATGAATTTCTTTTGCTACCAGGAATTGTATTAAATATGTAAATCTATTACTAAAAGGAAATAGAAAACTTAATTTAATATTAATAAAACAAAAAATACTACTATAAATAAGCACCAAAGAAAAAAGATTGTTGACAGAAAAAAAAATAGAAAAAGATGAATAGTTATCCAAAAAAAGGGTGGACCATGACTACATAAATAATATATATAATATATATTCTGATTTTTTTTTCTGATTTTAAATAATAGATATATTAAAAAAATGTTGAGTGAGACACTATATATAAAAATAAGATATATTTATAAGTTTTTTTTACTAAATAGTAAATAAGACAAGGGCTCCACATATGTTATACATGGCTCTGCCACGATAGGTAGACATCCATATATAAATAATATTCACAACAATACACGTAACACAGTTGTATTAGCGTATTTTCGTTGTAGATGACGCAACCAGACCAAGCCCAATCATTGAATCCGTGAAATAAGATCCAAGGCCCAAACCGCTGACCAAAGGCCCAAACACGCTTAACCCCACCTCTGATTTCCCGCCAATCCTTCCCGCCCAAAAGGCCTCTTTTCTAGAGAGTTAGCATCTGTCTGTTTTAGAGAGAGAAAGCAAGGTTAGAGATAGAGATAGAGAAATGTCAGGGTGGGATGAAGGAGCGGTGTACTACAGCGACCAAGCGCAGTCGCTCGGCGGCGACACCGACGATCCAGGAAGCGCCGCCGCGAACCGCCACTCGGTCCTCCAGAAATTCAAGGAGTTTCTCCGGAACTTTGAGTCCCAGTCAAGCACGAATGTCTTCCCTTACAGAGAGAGCCTCCTCCAAAACCCTAAGCACCTCGTCGTCGACATGGAGGATCTCGGCGACTTCGACTCCGATCTACCGGCCAAGCTCCGCTCCGGCCCCGCCGATTACTTGCCGCTGGTAAAGAAATTCGACCCGATCTGATCAGATCTCGTGGAATTAGGTTTTTCAATTTCGTTGGTTTGTTAATTTTGATGAATTTCTGGTTTGGATTTGTAGTTTGAGAACGCCGCCGGGCAGGTTTTGGCGAATTTGAAGACGAAAGTGACTGGAAGCGAAGGTCAGTTGGAGGAGCCGGTGCCGGAGGATGTTCAGATTTTGTTGACCTCCAGAGAAGATACGACTTCCATGCGCAAGCTTGGGGTTAGTTTCTCTTTTTATTGTTTTTGTTGATGAATTTTTCGGATTTAGCTAATGAAAAAGTTTACAAAAATTGGGGAAAATGAAATTTAGATATACTAAATGGTTCGTAGATGATAGTTTGGTGTATATAAACCAGATTGAAGCTATAGATTGTAACTTAGTCAGGTTAGATTGATGAATGATGGTTTTGTATTATTGTTGATGGGTTAGGCACAAAGTATATCGAAGCTCATTAAGATATCTGGGATCACGATAGCTGCATCGAGGGTGAAGGCAAAGGCGACTTATGTTATTGTGATGTGTAAGAATTGTAAAAATGTGCAAAGGGTTCCTTGTCGACCAGGCCTTGGTGGCGCTATTGTCCCTCGCACCTGTAGCCATATTCCTCAGGTGTGTATAAACCGTATGTCTCTATTTGCCTTTCTTTGTTACATTTTCTTGCACTGTTTTGGTGTCTACTGTGTAATTTAATCGATGTTTATTGGAACTTGCAGCCTGGAGAGGAACCTTGTCCACTTGATCCATGGGTTGTGGTTCCTGATAAGAGCAAGTATGTTGATCAGCAAACCTTAAAATTGCAAGAGAATCCAGAGGTGATTGTCTTAACTTTTGGGAAAAGGATAGAAGGTTAATGTGATTTGTTGCGTCTCCATTTGATTAATATGTTTTGTATTTTCTATGGCTGCTGTAGGATGTGCCTACTGGAGAGCTTCCAAGAAATATGCTTCTATCTGTGGACCGCCATCTTGTTCAGACAATTGTGCCCGGCACAAGATTAACAATTATGGGAATTTATAGTATCTATCAAGCTTCCAATTCTTCCACCAAGTAAGCGAGCCAAAACCTGAGATAATACTTTACCCTGGATAGTACTTTTGGTTACTAAATTCTAATTTGAACTTTATTTCTTTCCATGCAGCCACAAAGGAGCAGTTGCTGTTAGACAGCCGTACATCCGAGTAGTAGGAATTGAACAAGCAAATGATGCCAACTCAAGAGGTCCTGCTGCTTTCACAGCTGAAGAGGTAGTGATTGAAATCATTGCAAATGCTGTTCTATGAAATATTTTTTCCTATGCATAGCAAGTGTCTGCATCATGTGCTCAATGAAAATTGGATAACAGATTTTAAGCCATTCTGGATAAGAAATGTTAGCCTCCAGGAGGCTTAACTACAAAGTATTGTGTCTTTAGATCATGGTCATAAGCTCAAGTGTTCTTTGGAGTTCCTTTAATTGGACTACGCTGTGTGGTTCAACTAAATATGCCAGAGCAGAGCCTTTATGATAAGATGGACATGCTACATGGCATAGTTTTGATTTTTCTATTTTCACCGTGCAGATAGAAGAATTTAAAAAATTTGCTGCAGAACCTGATGTATATAAAAACATATGCTCAAAGATTGCCCCTTCTATCTTTGGTCACGAAGATGTAAAGAAGGCCGTGGCTTGTCTTCTTTTTGGAGGATCAAGAAAGGTATGTTTTGAGTTTTTTTGCCTTTTAGTACTTCTGTAGTTTATGATGCTAACAACCAAACTGTGTATCAACAGCATTTGCCTGATGGTGTGAAGCTAAGAGGTGATATTAATGTCTTACTTTTGGGGGATCCATCTACTGCTAAATCACAGGTTAGTTCTGTTACATTTATTTATTGGCACATATGCTTAGATGCTCCATGGTAGACCAATGTGGACATTTTTTCTGCTCTGCCCCTCAGTTTAGTTGAAAAACTGCTGCACTTAGCTTAGTTCCATTTCCCTAGGTAGTGAAACAGTCATAAGGATTTTCAGTGCTCTTCTTTAGTTCCAAATGAGGCATCCTGATTCGATTTAACTCGTTTTTGTAGTTTCTCAAGTTTGTTGAGAAGACAGCTCCTGTAGCTGTTTATACTTCTGGGAAAGGCTCGTCTGCGGCTGGTCTTACAGCATCTGTGATCAGAGATAACAGCTCTGTAAGTTACTGTTGGGGTTCAATATAAGTACACGTAGTGCAGAATATGATATGATTTCCTTTTAACTTGCCTAATCTCAATCTATCTGTCGAATCCAGCGAGAGTTTTATCTCGAAGGAGGGGCCATGGTTTTGGCTGATGGAGGTGTTGTCTGTATTGATGAGTTTGATAAAATGAGACCGGAGGACAGGTAATGGGAACCATGTTATATCATTTTTAGATTCACCTTAATTTGTATTTTATTGAGTCCTAAGAGCCTGCATCTATGTGATTTAGGGTTGCTATTCATGAAGCGATGGAGCAGCAAACAATATCCATTGCCAAAGCAGGAATAACTACAGTTCTTAATTCTAGAACCTCTGTCCTTGCAGCTGCTAACCCTCCATCTGGACGTTATGATGATCTTAAGGTATATTGTCATTCTCGTCTACCTTGAAATTGTTTAAAATAGAAATGGTGACTTCAGATTAACGTATAACTCTCTTTTCTTTTTCCAGACTGCACAGGATAACATAGATCTGCAGACAACAATTCTTTCTAGATTTGATATGATCTTCATCGTTAAAGACATCAGGATGTATAGCCAGGACAAGGTAGTTTCTAAATCTGGCTAAGTTTGCCTTCCTCAAGCAAGTATAGTTTTTTCTCAGCAAGGCAGTATGGTTTTTCTTAGTCTCTCAGTTCTCATTTATTAACGAGAGTTGAACATCAAGTCAATCGGCATAAATGCACTGTTTGGTTTTCTAATACCTGACTAAGGTTTTCAATGACAGATTATTGCCAGTCATGTAATAAAGGTGCATGCCTCTGCCGGGGCAGCAGTGGGTGACAAGAGGGAGGTTTCTAAGGAGAAGGAAGAGAATTGGCTGAAGAGGTATGTGGTACCCATGCTTATATGTCTTGTAGCTCTACAAGTGAGTTTGATGTAATGCTGATATGTTGTCTGTTACATTTGAAGGTACCTACAATACTGTCGAACCCAGTGTCATCCCCGTTTGTCAGAGTCTGCTTGCAAATCCCTGCAGAACCATTACGTCCAAATCAGACAGGTATTCTTGCTGTTAACTAAACATTTTGAGTAGATTAGCCTTGTTCGCTGCAATGCTTATATGGTGCTGAAATTAGATATATGAAATAGATGTTTTAGAATCTGACTGACATTACCTTCATGGTTTTCTCACAGGACATGAGACAGCAGGCAAATGAAACGGGATCAGCTGCTGCAATACCAATCACTGTAAGGCAGCTTGAAGCTATAGTGAGGTTGAGTGAGTCGCTTGCAAAAATGAAACTGTAAGTGTGATACTGATTGGTCCTAAAACTTGGAGTTGTAATGAGAATGGGTGCTAATTATCTGCTGCATTTTGAATTCAGATCCCATATTGCTACGGAGGAGAATGTGACTGAAGCAGTAAGACTCTTTACTGTATCCACAATGGACGCAGCAAAGTCTGGAATTTATCAACAAGTCAATATTAGTCCTGAGATGGCAAATGAAATCAAGGTACTGTGAACCTGTCTGACAGTCACCTAAAGAAAATAGCAAACCAAACAAGAACCACAATCATCAGTCTCTTTAACTTTGTGATATTTCTCCTTTAAACAGCAAGCTGAATCTCATATCAAGAGAAGAGTAGGCATTGGGAACCACATTTCGGAGAGAAAGCTGGTTGATGAGCTCACAAGAATGGGGATGAATGAGTCCATTGTGAGTATCCGTTTGAAATCCAATAACACCTGTCGACTCGAATTTCCATTACAGTTTCATATTCTGCTATCATATCTCGGATGTATCTACCTACAAATCCTGTCATTGATATGACTTATGAACTATGGCAGGTGAGAAGAGCTCTTATAATTATGCACCAGAGAGATGAAGTCGAATACAAGGGAGAAAGACGCCTGATTCTACGTAAATCATGAAGTCTTTGTAATAATTTCCTAAAACAGTTTGTCTTAGACATTTTACAGAGACATTTCTCAATGCTGGTGTAATTTAACTAGTACCAAATCATTGTGATGGAAAGCCTTTGCAGTGGATATTGTTAGTTGATAACGATCTCAAACAAAACCCAGAATCTATCCTAAGTTCCAAACCATAATCCGAAGTACGGTAGAGGATCAAGACTACTTTGATCTTGAAGGCGGTAAAAGACAAAATTAGCAAACCAGTAATTGTGGGCCCACTTTGGTGAAAATCGCGGGTATATATTAGGGTATTATCCAAAACCAGAAAACCCGGATTTTGAGATAAATCCAATGCGGGCAACTTCACCGCTTTCTGTAGGCTCCGTTTCAACTTCTTCTCCTTTTCTCTTCTCTCAGCCTCAGACTCCTCCTTGTCTTCGCTACGCCGTTCTCGGCGCTGGCTTCGCCGGCCTCTCGGTCGCTTACCACTTGCTGAAGCAGAGTCCCAAGGACTCGAATCTCCGCATCGACCTTTTCGATGAGGTCGGAATCGGCGGCGGCGCTTCCGGCGTCTCCGGCGGCCTTCTTCACCCTTATTCTCCCAAAGCCAAGCTCCTATGGCGCGCCGCCGAGTGCTGGGACGAGGCTCTGCGGCTCTTGACCGTCGCCGAGGCCGCCATGCCTGATGCTGCTCCGATTGTCAGAAGAAGGTCAGTATTCTTAGTACTCTGTAGTCTCTACGTAGAAGATACGAATACGCGTATCCCGGATGTAGATACTGTCACGTAGATCTGATTTCCAAATTCATTTTTTTAAAGAAAATTAATTTATGTGGGTTGGTGGAAATGGGTCGGGGCATGGCGGACTGTGAGGTCCATCCTTTAAAATTAAAAATTTCCAATTCAGATGACGTGGGTTGTATTTCCGAGTTTTCAGGGGAATATTACGACCAGCCTTGAGCATGAAGAACATGATGGTGCTTAAAGATGTAATTCTCCTCTAAATTTCATGATCTCTGCATCTCCATTTTAGTGTTTCAGCTTTCCTTTAATGTTAGTATTTTATTTTAGAATTCCCAGAATGGCCTCGCCGGTTGCAGAATTGAAACCATTGACCAGGATGCTGCACAAAATCTTGTACCAGGCATCTGTTCACCTTTTAATACTTGTTTTTATATGCCTCGAGCTGTTAATGTCCATCCTCAGCGCTATCTCGAGGTATGAATGATTGTTGTATTTATTCTTGTCATTTCTTTTGAGTAGTCAATACTAATGGTGATTAATCCCAGGCACTCTTCTCAGCGTGTCAAACTTTGGTGAATGAACTTTGTGCTTCTGGCTTGGGGGTAAAGGAACTGCATTTGCGCAAGGACTCCGTTCAAAAGCTGCTAGAGTTGGAAGGTACTCGCTCTACCTATATGTACGTAATTGCAATATTTTAAAAAACGCTAGGCGCTAGTCGGGCGGACAGCCGGTGATTAGCGTCTATACGGGTTAAACGGGCGATTAGTCAGAGATTAATCAGTTTTATAGCTCTCTAACGGAAACGGTGAAGAACCTCCTAGGCGTGGATTGATCAGCTCTAGGTGTGGATTTTTAGAACATTGCGTAATTGCATTGTGCTCAATCTGGTCTTGTAGTTCACTTTACAAGATAATCTCTTATGATTGCCACGGTTATCTGCGTGTTTGGAATCGAGTTGATAGACCATGATGTCAATATGTGACATTATTTTCCATTTACATGCATTTTTCCATCCTTTCAGAAGCTTTGTAGTTTTTTTTTTCAGGTCTGTACCTTCTTTCCAAGTGATCGTTTGCATTGGTGGGCCTTGAGGGGATTCCTAAGCACGCCTCTTAGCTTAACAGCTTTCAAAGAGACATCAGATATAATTAGGTTTTTATTATTTGCTAAAATGATCTTTAGCTTGACAAGCATGAAAATATAACTTATATTTAAATCCAATATGAGGTGCATAGGATATCCTTCGAATGTGGAGTTGAGTCTTTCTTCCTCATATGTAACACTATTGAATTTAATCCATCTGTGTTGTGTCTGAACTTGTCAGCGCCATTACAGTGCATCATTTAAGAGTTAAGTTATTGAAAGTGGTTCCCAATTTTTTTGGTGCTTCTATCACAAATGATAATTGGCATCTTTCTTTCTTTCTTAAACCCATAAGGGTGAACAGAGAAGAATTTAGTTGAGGTTAGATGCCTAATTTAGCTGTACTTAGTAATGGAATACAGTAAGTTTAATTTTTCTTTTCAAAAGTTAGCTCTTCCTTTCATTAACATCCTATATTTGTCAAGACTCATAACTCGTGAGCTCTGTTCATGTTGATAATGAAATGTAAGATTTTGCACGACTGGTTTAACATTTGGTCATTTCGTAACTGGAAAATGGAAGTTTTGATGCATTTAATCGGAATAAACGTGAGGAATTCACAATTTTCAGAAAAAAAATTTATTCATTCAATGTCGTTATTCTTTACACCATGAGGTGCTCTAATGGTGAGTCTAGTCTTTCTTCCTCATAAGTAACCCCTGAATTTAACCCATCTGTATTGTTTCTGAACTTGGCTGCGCCATTACAGTGCATCATTTAAGAGTTAAGTATTTCAAAGTGGTTCCTGATTTTGTTAGTGCTTATATCATAAATGATTCTCGACATCTCTTTATCTTTCTTCGTTTCTCTGTTATTCTGAAAATGTCAGGTTGCAATGCAGTAGTTTTGAATACATGATTCTACAGTTTTAGAGCTTCTATATTTTCTATTTTGTTTCTGATTACATTTAACTTCAGGGGAATACCAGGCAGTAATTGTGTGTCTAGGAGCCAAAGCAGATCTGCTTCCTGAGCTCTCTGGGAGGCTTCCATTGAGGGCATGCAGAGGTGTTGTTGCACATCTGAAGCTTCCTGATACTATGGGGTAAAAGAATTTTTCCATTTATATATATATATATATATATATATATATACACAAAACAGGCTTTCTTTTTAAAAGTATAACTTTGGAGTTTGGACGGTTGAATTTCACATCTCAGTTTAAATTACTTGGGGTATTTTGATTTAGCAATGAAATGCTCAATTATCCTGTATTGTACATCTAGTACTAATTTGTCTAAAATTCTCTGTTGAAGAGGGGAGTATCCAGGCTTTGGCCCCTCAATATTGTCAGATGCTTGGCTTGCTGTCCAAGGACCTCGTAGTTTGTATATGGGCTCAACATGGGAATGGAAATCAAAAAATTCATCACCAAATGTATCTGCAGATGAAGCTGCAGAAGCCCTTAAAGAGCTTCTACCAAAGGCATGCAGCATTTATCCGGTTGTAAGAGATTGGACCTGTATTGGAGCCAGAGCTGGTCTTAGAGCAATGCCACCACTCACTCCTCATGGGTCACTTCCTCTGTTGGGTTGTGTCAATAACATTATAGGTCAATTTCAATCTTGCAAGTACTGGTTATTTGGAGGGCTTGGTTCAAGGGGATTGTTGTACCATGGTTGGCTTGGGAAGTTGATGGCACAAGCTGTGCTTTCGTGTAACGAAGATTTGATTCCATATGAACTAACCTCATGGAAAAGAACGATACAATAATTTACACATTCTAGTAATGGCACTTTTACTCGAGCTATTATCTGTTCACAGTTATCATCTTGAAATGGTGGGTTATTTGGTACATTCTGTGCTCTGGATGGATTTGCACTCGATTGTGTTGTTGATTCTGAGTAGGGGTGAGCATGGGACGGGATTGAAGTCATTGCACGTCCCGTCCCGGTTGTTACACATGGGACGAGATCGGGACAGACCTTACATTTTTTAGATTTGATCCTGTCAGGCCTAATTCCGGATGGGACGGGACGAGCCCAATCCCGGCCATCATGCATCAATTTTTTTTCTTCTGCAAATCATATAGTTTCATTTGTTATTTTATTTTGTTAATATATAAACAATATATTTACTACATTTTTCTAACAATAGCATATGGCTTTAAAACTTGCAAAAACTATTCATAGAAAACCTGATTCCATGGAACAACCGGGGAAGCTTCAGACCAAAAAAACAACCGGGAAAGCGTAATTCCTGCGAAAATCAACTACAAAGAACTAAAGGGACACGGCTGATCATGCTTGCCCTAATTACATGTATAAAAGAAGAGTTTATTGAGAGACGCTGAGGTATGCCAATGTCCACACATAAACTTGGCCTCCACCTGTAGCTCCCGCTAGCATCCCAACATTACAAGGTTGAGCAGCAATTCTACACGGAATTGCAGTCACAATTGGGCTGTTTAAAGTGAAGATTTTTGTTCTTTGAAAGGGAGAGATAACATCAACTCCTCTGTTCTTATTTCCAACGAAGACATGTGCATCATCCCATCCCCAAATTGCCCTGTAGCGGTGTTGAATATGTCACAGAACAATCCCTTAGCACGCTAGCAAAAATCAATACTGGACATGTTCAAAACCACATTTGCGGAGTGTTGATGACTATCTGAGGGAGACTCCCTTTCATGCTCATAGTAGTTTTTAGAAGAGTTGGATTACTAAAGTCAAAGTAATTGAAACACTGCTCAGAGTATTACATAATGCTCAGAAGATGAAGATAAATTATATAAAACAGGACAGATTGGACGAAGAGAAATTACATCAGCAGGTAGAAATCTTACTTGAACTTAGGAATCCATCTGCTTGTATTATTATGGTGGTGTATCATTGATATGTCCTCAAAATTAACTCCGCTTGATATACCAACTGTGTCATCAAGGCTGCATGAAGAGGTCAGAAAGTTAGTAACACCCATTTAGATTCTTGTCAATCATCCATGGGCATCTCCAACAGACTACCTATTTCTAAAGAATTTAGAAATTTAACAGGATTTTGGCTAAATTTTATCTCCATCAGACTACCTATTTAAAAGCTAAATCTAGCTATTTTTAGCTAGAGAGGAGAGAGAAATTAACTCTCGCTAAACTATGTCGTGTTCTAGAATTTAACTTAACTAAACAATAGCTATCCTTGCTGGAGTATAACTTCTAAATTGGATAGCTGAAGGTCATTTTTACTTAATTTTAGCTATGCAAATAGCTAACACTATTGGAGATGTAGTACAGAAAATTGCAGCCTGCAAGAACAATAAGTGGTGTCATCCCATCCCTTCTCTGTGTCCACAACTTGTTGACTTCCATAGCGGAAAGCAACTATTGACAGGACTATGCTACGGATCCACAAATGTACCATGATATGCAGAAATATTGAAGAAAAAAGGTTGTTAATGGCAACAAATCCCAAACATCTCATGACAGCAGTATAAGATAGGAGACAACAAAAACGAACATGCTCATAAAGCCCAGGAACACATGTTGATCCACATTGATGCTCATCCATATTAAGCACATGATGAATTCAATCTAGCATGCATGTTACAGGTAGGCATATAAGATATTCCTCTTAATTAACAGCAACAGAATATAGTCACCTTGTCGTCACTAGCATCCTTCCGGAAGGAGAGAAGTAGGCAGAATGCACAGCCCTTTTGTGGCCAATTGTCTTTAAACTTTTGAATTTATCTGCATCATTACATCTCAAATCCCAAATGCAGGCAGTTCCATCTGTTGAACTAGTAGTGATAATGTTTAAGTTTTCTGAGTTAAAGTCTATGGAATTGATTCTATCATCATGCGGACTCCATTGGGCTGAGATGTTTCCTGTTCTCTCATCCCACATACTTATACCTCCATGACCTCAGCAAAGTATAAACACTTTGCATTGTTTGATTGTTGAGCAAGAGAATATACACACTCATCACTTGCATATACAAGATCAAACACCTCTTTCTCAGCATCCATCGATCGGATAAATCCATCATAGAAACTACTAAACATCTGCATTTTAATTCAACAATCATATATTAGCTATATCATCAAAGCCAGAGAGTGCAAGCAAATAGTGCCAATGTCTGCTGACAGAGTTCTCATGATGAAACTCATTTTCCTTATTTTCTCAAGTCCCTAGTCAGTATTCTGCTAATCAATTAACAATCGCAAACGCTCCAACCAAGTCAATGGGAGTTTTAGGTAATCTACGGTAAGCCAAAAGCATAATGAAGTTAAACATATCCAAATGACACGTAATCGAAAACCATACAAAGAAACATTCAGAAAACAATTTTACCTTTGACATACAATCTTGGTGAATGAAGATCCCCGAAATGGGACCAGAATGCGGGCAATACATATAGATCCCATTTCCCTCTCCTTCCCTAGAATCCATGTTCCAAAATCCAACATTCCCAGCCTTATTCCCAACCACAACCATTCTCAAACTACTACTTGGAAAGAACCTCATATTCATAACATTCCCCGGCACAACCCGGGCTACATTCTCCTCCTTCAGAGTCAATTCCTCCACCTTCAAATCACTCTCACCTCCAACCTCTTCTTTCTTAACCAAACCACAACCAACTCCACCAACTAATGTAAATGCCAGACATGATTCCTTCTCCTCCTTGCAACCTCCAAATTCACTTTTAACTTCCAAACCCGACTTGGGTTTCTTCTCAACACCCAAAACGGTTTCAATCAACTCTCGATCCGACACTCCGCTGCACACATGGCTCCTACCAACAGGACCCAGTTTCCGAGGGTCCCACTTTGGGTGTGTGGATTCCAGTCTCCACCACAGAGTCAGCACCATCATCTCCCAGGCCTTTCGCGTCCGGCGGTAATCCTCTGGTGCGTAGAGATCGCCGGATAACAGTTGGGTCCTGGGCTTTGGGTTTCTTCTCCCAATTGAGATTTGGCCTCAACCCTATAAACCATCAAATTTAGGAGAGAATTCTAATCAAATTATCGAAACAAAGATTGGGTTTTCGAGAGGAATTTGTGAATTGTATTAATAGAGGGAGAGATTATGTACCTTGGGCGTTTAGTTGAGTCAGAGAGTTGGGTGGCGATGGACTGTGCTTCAGAGAAGCCATTAGTTCCTCGTTTCGGCGAATGTTCTCGAGCCTCTTCCGCTCGTAGTCTGTGAGTTTCTGGGTCGCCATGATTCAGAGCAGAGAGAGAACTGAGAGAACGATTTGTTTTTGGGTAATTGAGAGTGAGATTGGTTTGGAATCTATGAACAATTAGAGCAGTTGTGTATATCTCTAAACCCCTAATTGGTCGCTGTGGGCGGCAAATGAAGGCGGGAAACAAGAAAAAAAAAGCTTTAGTTCCATTGATTTATGTTTTTTTTCTATTTAATATGATACGTATGAAATAACACTCGGTTTTTTCTTTGTTTTGTGATTAATTGGTAATGCTTTAGGGATTGTGCTATGACTCGCAATGGTACACAATTTTATTCCTATCAATTCATATACCAACAATTGTATCAAATACGTTGGTATACCACCAAATTGATACACTAATGTATCAACTTTAAATTATTGGTTAGTAGGTGGTACATGTTTTTCCTATACCATGATATACTGTACCTACTAACTTATACTATATTAAATTATTTAATATATAAAAAATATATATCTTTAAATTTTCAATTGTAGATTTACTGAAAAATAAATTCCTACCGTAGATTTTTCAATCGTTTTAAGAATTTATTACTTGTTAGCACTTTAGAAGTTTAGCTATTTGGACTTTTGCATTCAGTTTGTGACTTTTTATTTGGTAATTTGGTTGAAGTTGTATAAGACTATGAATTTGTGTTGTTATTTGTGGTTACTTATTTGGATTAGACCTTTAAATTTTGGGGTCATAAATATGTTGGTAGAAGCCCATTACCAACCGTACCAATTAGTTGGTATACCAACGTTATTGGTTGGTATAAATGGTGAATTTTTCATACCAATCATATATTGGTTGGTACATAATATTGAAAAAATGGAGTTAGTATACCTACCAATTCAGTTCTAGATTGTGCACTTAGATTGTTGTTCATGTTCATGTAAGCGAGGTTAATGGAGCTCGTGTCTATAGTGTATGAGTAAGGTTAATAGTGTCTTGTAAAACAAGGTTGAGTGTCTTAGACATAGTTACACGCAATATAGTAGAGGGTTCGTTTATGAGTCAACAATATGTCCATGAAGGTATGTTACTAATTTACTATCGTGTATAACTAGCAAACTTCATTCTATCTCAAAGAGGCCTCGTTTTCCTTTCCTTTCCTTTCCTTTCCTTTCCTTTCCTACTAGGACAAATCTCATCTGAATCAACCACGAATGCACAAATACCCTCTTTACTTTCATTCGTATATTACAAGAAAGTGCAAAAGAAGAAGAAGAGTTTATAGACCTATTATAAGCTAAAGCTTCTCCTTTGCACCTCTATCTCCAGCTACGCTCCTTTCGATCCTTGATATATACCCTATGGCCACCTCGTTCATAGCTCCATGGTTTTCGTGATGGAAGTGTTCTAGACGGTGTAGTTCTGCTGGATGGTCTCGATGTCAAGCCCCTTCAGCTTGACCACAGATTCAACGTGCCCCTTTAAGGTGTGGAGCTCCCTCAGCCTGCAGATGTATATGTAACATGTATGAAATCAAAGAATGCAACTCTCAGGTTATACTAGTCCAAGTTTTTCAAAATTAAGTCTTTTGTAATGTGAGTGACAATTTCTTATTTCTCCATGTTTTCGTATACAGAACATTTGAAGGAGATGTTTGAATTGAACTACTGAGGTTACAAGAAAGCATCATGGTAAAATATGGATGCCCTTTTGATCAAACTCTTCACCTATAGCATTGATTGGAATTACATTCTAAAACTGGTCTGGTTATTAATTTTACCTAGCAACTTCTGCTCGTCTCTTGGCTTGCTCAGCTATCGATTGTTCATCCCCGTGGTGGTTGCCGTGGAACAATTCCCGAGGAGACTGGAGACCATGGAGTGTTCGTTGAGTTGCTGCCCACTGTGCCTCTCTGTCAGCCTTTCCATAGTCATTGTTTGTTGAGAAGGCAGTCTTGATAGATAGGCAAAACACACACATTGCACAAAACAAGATTAAGAATTCATGAAATGAAGACAACAACAAAAGGAATTGAGAATGTCAAGACCAGCTAGAAACAAACCTTCTGTTGTACAACAGAATCCCAGGCATGGCCACTCAATGCGTAACGGATTATGAACTTGAAGATATCGAGAGGGAAATAGGTGACGATGCTGTAGATCCAGATAACGGCTGCCCATCTCCATCCGACACCGTGGATTCTGGCAAAACCCCAGTCACAGTACACAGCAATGAGGGTAGCCACCTGTACAACATATGAAATTACCAAACTTAGGCAAAGTATAACTTAGCCAATGTAACAAGTTTGTTCTAAAGCTAGCTAGTGTGAACATCATGGAACAAGGCAGAAACGAGCCACTAACCAACTGCGCTGCAAGAAAGGCAACCATGAGCATGGTACCAGGGCGTTCAAGAAAGGAGAAGCTCCTTGATCGAGTCACGAAGATGAGCGCTTGACTGAGAATGCTCACTTGGAGGTAGACAGCAGAGGCAAGCTCCGCAGGATTGTCCCCAATATGTCGCACACCAAATATATTCTGCAAATAGTTGATAGTTCTATTAGGATTGCTATAAATAGAGTTGTAGTTCAGGTTGTTAGTGTGACATTTTGAACTTACAGAGAAGAATTGAGTGCTGTGTGCAATCCAGAAGAAGACCACAGTCATGACAGCCATGTAAGTTCCGAGGACAATTCCAGTGGCAAAGATTTCCTTGAGCTTCCAGGAGTCTGGAAGAGGAGATGGCTTCACTCTATCCTTGGAGATTGTCATGATAGTGCCGTCGTTCAAGATTGCAATGACCAAGACCATGAATGGTGAGAAGTCAAACTTCCAGATGAGAGCAAGCAGCAAGAATCCCACCACAATACGGATTGTGATGGAAACAGCATATATGGTGTAGTTCTTCATCCTCTGGAAGATGGCTCTGCTTGTCAACACGGCGCTCACGATGACACTCAAGCCTGGCTCAGTTAGCACAATGTCTGAGGCACTCCTGGCTGCATCAGTTGCATCATCCACTGCAATGCCAATGTCTGCTCTCTTGAGAGCCGGTGCGTCATTCACACCATCTCCAGTCATACCACAGATGTGGTTCCTCTCCTGCAGCTTCTTGACAATCTCATACTTGTGCTCTGCATATATGCAAGACCAAAATGTATTACAAGTTTCTGATTTCACTCTTTGATCATGCTCTAATGAAAAATAAATAATAAAAACATGTGCTTACCAGGGAAGACTCCAGCAAAGCCATCAGCCTTTTCAATGAGCTCTTCAACAGGAATTGTAGCAATGGACTCGTCCAAGCTTTGGCCAAGAAGGGTAGATGAAGGATACATGTTGGTTCCCATGCCAAGCCTTCGTCCAGTCTCTTTTCCAATGGCAAGTTGGTCACCAGTGATCATCTTTACATTGACACCAAGCTCAAGAGCTCGGCGGATAGTCTCGGCACTGTCATGCCTTGGAGGATCAAAGAGAGGCAATAGACCAACAAACTCCCATGGATCACCAGCACTTTCCTTGGTCTTCTCTGATACTGTCTGTATATGAATAAAGAAAAATAAATTATTTCAGCAAATTCATCATTATGTGCATACAATGAACACCATTGAGTAATAGTTAAATTAGTTATGATGTCAAATTATTCACCTGTCTTGCAACACCTAATGAACGAAGACCACGATCAGCATAGTTGTCAATGACTTCATGTGCCTTCTTCTTTGCTTCTCCCTTTAGGTCACATAGTTCGATGATCTGGTGAACATGTAAAATAGTTAGATGTCAGTGTTGAAAATGCAGCTAGAGAAGCGAATCAATTGGCACAATAAGACTACATATCGTACTTGCTCAGGAGCACCCTTGCTGCATCTGTGCCAATCGCCATTGCTATCAATGTAGGTGATTGCTGTGCGCTTTTCGACAGGGTTGAAGGGCAGGAAATGCACCTCAGTGATCCCTGCTCTTGCCTACATATTAATCACCAATATATCAATGTAAGTTGCAGTTGCTTCAATGACTACATGTTGCAAGAAACAAGTAGAAAAAGACTGTAAATGATGATGTGTACCTCCTTGGGGTCAGCCAGCATCCCAACAATTGAAGCATCGATTGCGTCCTGGTTTTCAATCCTGGAAGCCCTGGCAGAGAGCAAGACCACTCCGTCTTTGTCCAAGTTCCTAGGGAACACCTACAATTACAATCACATCAGAACAACTAAGCACTCACATTATAAGTAGTATCATAAGCACATGATGACTATAACAATTCCTCACTTACCTCAATCAGATTCTTGTCGACAGTAAGCTTGTTGAGCGTGAGGGTTCCGGTCTTGTCACTGCAAAGGACATCCATTCCTGCCATTTCTTCAATGGCTGTCATCCTCTTGGTGATGGCGCCTTGCTGCGACAAGCGGTGAGACCCAATAGCCATGGTCACGGATAACACCGTTGGCATGGCAATGGGGATACCTCCGATCAAGAGCACCAACAGATTGTCAATACCATCTCTATATGCCCTGTGCTGAATGGGGTACATCACCAATATCTCAATCACCATTCCAACTCCAATGGTGCAGATGCAGAAGTTACCAATGGATGTCAACACCTGTTAACATAACACAATATGTCACACTCCAAAACATTGAATCAAAATGCTTGACATACATTTGGTCACCATCATATACCTTTTGGAAGTGACCAACTTGGTTGGTGCTATCCACCAAGTGTGCAGCTTTGCCAAAGAAAGTGTGGACTCCAGTTGCGATAACAACGGCCTCAATCTCACCCTGCTTACAAGTAGATCCAGAGAAGACCTCATCGCCAGGGTTCTTGGTAACCGGTAGGGATTCACCAGTGAGTGCAGCCTGATCAATCTTTAAAGGATCACCTTCCAGGAGACGAGCATCGGCTGGGACTATATCTCCCAACTTGATGCTGATAATATCCCCGGGTACCAAAATTTCTGCCTCTTGCTCACCCCATTTTCCATCCCTTAAAACCTACATTCCAATTTCAGTTTAGTCCTGATATAAACACATTAGTGCTCGATGTTTCTACATTTCAAATTCAAATTAGTCCTAATTTGGTAGTATTAATATCCTTGATGAATACGAACCTTGGTCTTAGGGGCAAGACTAGCCATCAGAGCTGCGGCAGCATTGCCGGCGTTGTCCTCTTCGATAAATGATATAGTTGAGTTGATGAGCAGAAGAACCACAATACCGACGAAGTCCGGCAAATCCGGAGGCTTTCCCTGTTCACATTTCAATATCAAATACCATAACTTTCACCGCAAGAAACAGAAACAAACTAGACGAAACAATATTCTAACTAGTTCCAGTCGCATTACATACCCCTCCATTGGCCAAAGCAATGGCCATGATTGCAGCCAACTCCATCACCCATGATAAGGGATTCCACATGAACCCTAGGAACTTGAGAATCTTGCTCTCCTTCTTTTCCTCAAGCTTATTCTTGCCGAAAACCTGGAGCCTTTTCGTGCCCTCATCTGTGCTCAACCCTTGTTTGGAGCATTTCAGCTGCTCGAACACTTCCTCCACCGGGATTTTCTCCTGCATTACACATTTTTTCACAACTCAATTAGTCCGCAGCTATGTCGACCCTCAACACAAAGTTCAAGTGCTAAAATGCAGAAGCTTACAAGGTCGACATTCTCGTTCTTCACGTCCTCCAAGGAGATATCGGCCATGGTTGGATTTTGTGAAGAAAAAGCCTCTTGTAACTATAACAACAACTAACTTAGGCTCTTCTTCTTCTTAGACTTATTCTTCTCTCATGCACCTCCCTTACAAGGGCCTCCTCGTCCGCCAAAGTCTGGCTTCTGAAGAGACTGGAGAGAGGGGGGTTGAGAGAATATGGGGATGAAAGTAAAAAGGATATTAGTAGATTGAGATTTGTCCGACTGCTCGGACCCTTTTTTATTAATCTTTTCCGATGGCCTAAGGCACTACTGCTGCGACCTCCTCTGGTTTTATACAGGAGGAAGACAATGGAATTGGAGGGGCACCTGATTCCTCGGCGGGAAGAGTTTGTTACAAGTGTTTGTGGCTCTCGTTCTTACATTATTATTGTTCAGCATCGTTGTCATTTGCCATGGATATAGGACTCGATCGTTTTTTCCCTATGCACATACAACCAACTAAGAAAGGCCAAACCATATTAGTTGAGACTATACTTGTTTTCGGACAAGGCAACGATGCGTCTATAATAAGCTCGAGAGATGCAACTCTTGCTTAACAAAAGGACATTAATTGTCTATGAAACACTATACAGTTCTTTAATGCAAAGATTTTCCTATGTTTTTTTCCTTGAACAAGAATGCTAACTAAGCGATGCTGGCAGTGGTGCTCTAAGAATCTAAGATTATGATGAACAACATCTGTCTCCTTTTCTCCATAGAAATTTGTAGGCACCTCATGAATGTTGGGACGCAAATCCGGTGTGGAACCCAACTGGTCAATTTTCTTCTAAGAAAAATTGTTAGAGATTGTATAGAAACATGATACAATACAATCTGAAACACACTAAGGATTGACATAAAAAATGAGAGTAAATTCATCAGAAGCAACTAGTGCTGGCTATTTGTGATTCACCGATAAAGAAAATACAGGTTTCTTGTTTTAACGGAAAAAAGACATAAAAGAGAAGGCAATAATCCTCTGTAATGGCAAAAGCTAGTGGCAAAGTATCTTGAGCAATCACAACATAATGCAGAAAAATGAAAATCTAAGCGAGTCATATTAGGATTGACTTCATAAAGCAAACAGTGAAGTCTGATACCAAGTTTTACAGATAAAACTCAATAACTCATCATTATGTGCAAACATTCATGTTGCCAAGAGAATGGAAATTTCGAATGCAAAAAGCCTTTCTTAATATTGATGCTCAACAGTTCTCTCTCAGTGTCCAGCTGAAAAACATCGTCTATCTCTCTCACAAGTTCATCCAGCAGACTGCAAATTGATACAAAATTCAATTGAACAACAAAATTTATATAACTAAAAGACATGAGTGGATTCCTGGGTTGTTCAATATATCGAGTAGTGAGAAACTAACCAATCATTTTCAGATCCCTTGACCAGGATACACCTCAGATAGCATGGCCGATTTCGACAACTCCACGCCATCATCATCGACGACCGAATCAGAATCATCAGCACTGGTAAAAGTAAAAGAGTAAAATACAGAACTACAAAATTACCATATCATGATGAAGCATTATATATATAATAGTGAGCGAACACTCACCACTTCTCCGGCGCCGATTCCGACAGAAATGCAGTGACCTCGTCGGTCTCCACGCCATCCGCCGTCGACGGCTTCTTCAAATTTTGAATGCTTCTTTAGGATGTCTTCTACAGTTGTTATGAAGACACCTGCTGTAAAATTTCAGCCAAATTATGTCGTTTTTAGCCTAAAAGTTTACTGCTCGGAAAGTCAGGAAGCTGTTTTATGATTTCAAACTTTTGTTGCTTTTAATTGCAACCTTTGATTTTAAATCTTTGTCATGTTTATTTATTCTGAAACATTTTAGTGTCTATATTCAGTAATAAGTAGCTTTTGTTATATTTGAGCTTCTGTTTTGCATTCAAATGTTGTAAATAGGTTTTCAGTAGAAATTTTTTAGAAAAAACCTGAAATTTAAATTGAACTTTGAAAATTCATAACTATTTCATTAAAAATCGTTTTAAGGTGATTCCAACTTTCAGAGTTTCTTTTGTGTGTCTGTTACTAATCTTTAGAAGAAATGAGGTCAAATTCCTAATTGTTTTGCACAGTTTTAGTGTGAAGGTGACTGCTGTAGTATGCTAGTTTGTGTAATTATGGTTAAGTGGGAACTGTTTTTGTTAACTATTATTTCTTATGTTTTAGCATCATAATTGAATCTTAGTTTATGTTTTAAATGAAGTAGAGTTGGTTATCCGTATAAGATTGTTTGAGTAATGGTTACGTTGCATCTTTTTATTAGGAGCTTGTTACTCTACAAGATCGTCAAAGGTAAGGGGTAATTGGTGAGCCTGTATAATTTGGTTATGTTGTTTCATTGGTTGTTGCTTGTCTGCATTTCTTGTCTATGCTGCATATTACATATATGTGATTTATTCAATGTATAGAGACCATAGTATCATCTAAGGCATGAAGTGCAAGAGGAATGCTACCACATGGGTATAAAAGTTTTCCTCAAGATCCAGCTATTAAGAAGCATAAGCACATCCATAGCTGCAAGGATGTTCCATTTTGGCAATCATTTCGCAGGTAATAACAAACTGTCTCCTTACCAATACAATTTGTTACTTTCATATATACCAATTCATAACACCAAAAAATTGCTACACTTTTCTTGAGTGGCAGTGTGAAGCTAATTTGAGCCTCACCATTAAATAAGATAAAGACCAAAAAACTAAGGATCATTGTGCCTACACTAAGCTAAACCTAAATCCATAAATATGATGTACATAAAACTAATGCATATCATGTGCGTCAAACAGAACACAAGACCTCCAGCATAACAATATCCTGAATTGTTCAAATCAACCACTAGTCAGCAGGATCTAGCCAACCAGGGCCATATTCTCACCTCAAGCAACCTAAGCATGCTAGAAAATCACCCATAAAGCTATACTATAGCAGAACCAAAGTTCGGAATCCACCAATAAATCCTTTCGACCTTCACTTGATATTGAATCTCAACACCAACTCATCTCAATATCTCAAAGGACAAGACAAAGTTCAAACCAAATAGTTCCCTAGTTCTACATTACTAACAATGCACTCTCCTCGGATATCTACCTTCCACAAATAGAATCCTTGGCCAGAATAGAAGCTACGACTAATTTATAACCCTGATAAAAGCACTTACTTGCAGACAATGAGAATCATGTAGTAAGCATCGCTACACTATAATCGGACTACTATGCTGAAAAGAGCACATCAGCACAGACAATAAGTAAACCATCAAATTGCATAGCATAGACATGATGAACTCACAACCCATAACTTGAAACACAAAATAAACTACAAATCCATCACCGAAGTGTTTCCCATTGATCAAACATAAAAGATTACCAAGTCTATCTCTCGATTTAAAATCTTAAAACTTTGAAAAGCCCAAGTTCCAAAGCAACAGCCATCCACCTTAGAATCCGAGCTTGGTGCGGCGCCAGTGCCTGCGCTTAGCGTTGTACCTGAAAACACACAAAACGACACCGTATTACAACCTAGAAGGAATCCCAATTCCATAACAGAAACCGCAGTAAACGCAGAAATACGACGTCGTATTGGGTTTGCTTACCTGATGGTGTTGTCGGTCCTCATGCGGATCCAGTGAGGGATGGGCCTGTTCTGCCTCATTTTCTTCCCCAGCTTCTTCTTGATGATGAAGGTCTTGTGCGACGGCTGCGAAATCAAACGGCGGAGATTAGAGAGGCGAAAACGAAATCAAAGGATGGAAGAGATGAGTAGACAGAGAGATTTACCATTTTCGCAGAGGGAGCAGCGGCGTGCAGACAAAAACCCTAAGTGAAGATAGAGAACC
Organism: Comarum palustre; assembly: GCA_951800085.1. NCBI lineage: Eukaryota > Viridiplantae > Streptophyta > Magnoliopsida > Rosales > Rosaceae > Comarum > Comarum palustre. Next base: position 729,685 of record OX637588.1, on the reverse strand, counting down.
CTAAATGCTTGAGCTATTTATATTGTAGGCCACTTGGTTTCTAATGGGACGGGCCAGTGAGGGACTGGGTCTAGGCTGTTCCTTTTGCTGTTTTGTGTTAATTTTAACGCCATGGCTCAATTGGTATTGGATTTGTACTTTACCACCTCACCTATTTAAAACAGAAAATAATAATAAATTAGAAACAAGTGAAAACATGCGAAAATGTGTCAGTATTGATTTCGAATGATTGAAGTTGTTGATACCCGAAAAATCACGCAGTTAATTAATGTCTCATCACATAATAATTTATGCAATCTTGAATGAAATCCTCGTACTAACGCGTCAAGCAGACACATTCATGCATCGATATGGGCCCAAGTCACATAAAAAGCACCTTTGAAGCTTGTAAACATGGGTATAATGTGAAATATCAAGGAGACACATGACGCTCGTATATCGGTTTAACGTCGTTAAATGGTTTCGATCTTGAGCCCGGAACCCAAGCCCAACAACCTAAACCGATGACGAAATTGGTGAGAAATAATTGGACTTACAGCCACCTCTGCAACACCCCGCAATAAGCCGTCGTTGTCACCCTTCAAAACCGGTTTCATCTCTCCAGTTTTTCAGCTGGAAGCCATGTTGCTGAGAAAATGGATTTTGTTACCTAACAGTTCAAACATGACAGACCTTCATTAGAGACCACCGATCAAATCCTATAAAAAGAGGGTCTTAGAGTTGCAGAGATCATCATCCAATAACCTAGAATTTCCCCCACAAGCACCCAGACCAAGCTTCTCACACCCTCAAACAACAAGGCCCATTAACCCTTTTTCAATCTCTATTCTTCCAACCATAAGCCTTCCTAGTCATATTCTCAGTTTCACCATGCTTGAATTCCTATCCTTTTCCAAAAGCTAGATCATCAGTTTAGTCCAATTCTCATCACCGTGGTGTACCTCTAGCTCCCACACACCAAGTTCATGCTACAAACCTCTTTTCTTGACTTTGAATCACCCATCAAATTAACTCAACAAGTCTAAATAAAATCTTTCAGTTGATTTTGACTTAGTTACTTCCAAATCAAAAAAACCACCTTACAAAAGCCTAAACTCATCCACTCACTAAACAAATTATTGAAGATTCATGAATTGATTCATGATAATGAAGTGTATATATCGATTTTTTAAATTATTCACAATTTAGTAACACACAGAAAGTTGATTCCTTCCTAATCATTCTATTTCATTCAAAGTAAAACATGTTATACACCGGTACTTAATGGTTGAAAACAGTTAAATTTAGATTTAAATAGTTTTTAGTGTCCACATCAAGTACAACGAATGATTGAAATGTACGTGAACACGTGGATTATTCAACATGATTAAAGTGTCGTATTTATGATAATTCATAGATACAATATTAAAGATTCATTCATATGACTAACGGCTGAATCGATTAGTAAAATTTTGGTCTTATTTTAAGAAAACGAAATAAAGTTAAAAGTAAAAATACACCCTTTTACTATCAAATCAAATTTCTCTCAAAAATTCTTAACATAAGAACTACTAGACATCTGCTACTAGGAAATTGGACAAAGAATGGAAATAAAATTACCTTAATAGTAGTTTGAATTTTGAAATATTTCAAAGCGTTACCAACACAGCCACTAATATCGTGTGCAAACGCCGTAACAGAGCCGTTACCAATACCGTTCCGGTTGGCTACCACAGATTTCCAATATTACCCCCTCAAAGATCTCCGCCACGCACCAATCAGCGCGTGCAACCAATCTCCCGCCCCTTCCTCTCCATCAATCCACACTACCACAAAACCCCTCTCATCTCTCGCCCTCTGTTCCCTGATTCGAAAATTCCCCCAAAACCCTCGCGCTTTTCTCACTCCACTCTCTCTTCCGACGTCGTTTCGAATCGACGCGCTTCCGATAATCCCCAATCCACGTCATCGTCGGCCCCACCTTCACCTTCGTACCATGCCTCGCGCCACTTCGAAAAGAAAAGCGCCGCCGTCGACCTCCGCCTCCGTCACGTCCTCCGACGTCGTTTCGACGCGTCCAGGTAACTCTCTCTTCCTCGCATTCCGATTTCGCTTCTGCAAAATCTATAACTCGTAGGCTTGATGGAGTCAAGAATTTGATTTCTTGTTTCTTTTGAATGAGCTGAGCTGAGTTAGCGTAGTAGCACATCGTAGATTGCTTCGTTTTCGAATTCTTGATCGTGTTTTACTCGGTTAGAGTGATTCGATTGCAATGGCTGATTGTGAAGTTTGAATTGTCGAATCACTGTATCACCATGGACTTGTTGAGTGATAGGTTGTGAAGTAGATTCTTGAAATGATCAGAGTAATCTTGCATTCGTTTTCGACAGTTTTTCTTGTAGCTTTTATGTGATGAATGAGCAATTATAAATCTTGATTGGAATCATGTTATAATGTGCATTTTGACATAGGTGGAATAGATTATCTGTTATGTTGCGTAGTTTTGGATGTTCTAATGTTAGTCAGCGGCAGGTAAAAGAGGCAAAAAGGATGTAGACAAGATAGGGGACCTATTTGATGTGTACGCAAACAAGAGCCTCAACATGATTGAGTAAGTCATCATACATGATGTTGATGCAAATTCAACATAAAGAAGGAAATGTATGCGTTGGAAAAATGCTGACTGTCTTATGTTCGATTGAACAGCCCAGAAGGAATTGTGTCTCTTTGTTCGCATTTGGGAGTCGACCATACTGATGTCAGAATCCTGATGCTTGCTTGGTGAGTTGATGTCTTTGTTGATGTGATGCTATACTCCGAGTTTTATTTGCATAGCCTCATTGACATTGATGATTTTATGTCTCAGGAAAATGAAAGCAGAAAAGCAAGGCTACTTTTCCAGGGTAAGACAATGCCGTGTAATTTAAGCAGTTGTCTTGTATGCAATTGGTGTACATGGTTTCCTTGCAAGTTCGTATTTGTGGGACATTGTCTTGTTAGTGGAATGTAATCTAATGAACTATTCATGCATACACAAAATCACAGGGTATACACCATACGTATATGTACTTGTGGAATATGCTCTACTATGTTGAATACAGTTGAAGTTGATCTGCTTTGTTTACTGTATACATACCATTATCTTTATGTATTTATACAAACGTACAGATGCATATATATATATATATATATATATATATATATATATCTGTTGTGGGATAGGAAAAAATTTATTAGATTTTCTGATGAACAAAAAGAGATCTGCTTTAGGCTCGGTTGCATGGCATAGCTCTTGAAAGTTCTCTCTCATGGCATACTTCTACTCTGGATACTTAGAAAGGCCATTATTTATATGATAAGTAAGAAAACGTTTGAGTGTACTAAGCTAGGTCTAAAAGTTGCTTTTCTAAAACTCAGAGTAAGAACTTGAATGCTCCCTGTCATTAAACCTTTTTGCTTAATGAAATTATGACCACTGCATTACTCTTGTATCCTTGAACTAGATTATGCTGTACATTTTTTCTCATTACTGCATGTCAGGTCAACTTTTGTTTTTTTTTCTGGTCTTTTTTTTCTTCTTCTTTTGAATTTTAGTTTTGGCCAATTCCTAATCAATATTCCTTTTGCCATCAGGAAGAGTGGCGAAGAGGCTTGAAAGATTTGAACGCTGCCACCATTGCTAAATTGAAGAAAGCACTCCCAGGTCTGGAAAAAGAGGTATTCAAAATTTTTGGTTTATTTCAGTAGGTTCACCTGTGCTGTTAATGTGGTGATTTTGGGTTACCTAATTGTGGATCTTGCTTTTGTTAATGGTACTGATCTTTCGTTTTGTGCCTTTGAAAAGTTGATGGCCACACCCAAATTTGAAGATTTCTATGCTTTTGCATTTCAATACTGCTTGACAGGTGAGGTTACTTTCTAAGTAGACATGCCTGTAATTTAGTAAAACTGAACAACTTCTTTCCAGAGAAGTTCCTCTCACTCACACTTTCCTGAAATTTGTTCAACACTTGCAGAAGACAGACAAAAGAGTGTTGATATCGAGACTGTGTGTGAATTACTGACTCTTGTGCTGGGTCCCAAATACCGTTCCCAGGTTGATATATTAACCAAGTATCTGAAGGTAGGTGATGCAAATGGCCCATTATCTATATTTCTAGTAATTTGAGGACTAAATCATTTCGTTTCTACAACAAGGATCTATGATCTGTCTTGTGATGGTTGGATTTAAATTTTTGCAGGTCCAAAGTGAGTACAGGGCATTAAATGCTGATCAGTGGAGACATTTTTACCGTTTTTGCAAGGAGGTAAGCCGTTCCTATTTCATACATTCCTTTACTCTTATAAGGCATTTTATTTGGTTGGTGCAGGGGCTGGACATTGGTCCTGACTTAAAACTATGAATCAGATGATGTATTTCTTTTCTTACAATCCTCTTCGTGATTTTGGGAGGCTACACATGCATCTATTGACTATAAAGTTACAACACTGTTCATAAATAATCTGTATGACATGCAATTTTGCCTAGAAGCTTCATGTTGTTGTTTTTTTCTTTTTCTTTTTGGATAAATGGGATGCAGCAAGGTATGTGTGTGAAAGATGCACTTCTGAACAATCTCTGTAAGGAAATATAATAGGGAAATCCACCTGCATCATTCATGGTATATAAGGTTATTAGACATCCCTGTACCTTGAGATTTTTCATTTGGAAGAGTGCATCTCTCAATTTGCTTCTGCTGAATCTAACACTTTGACATGAGACAATCTGTCTTATTCTAATGATTCTTTCCTTTTGGCAGATAAGTTTCCCAGACCTCGAAGACTATGATTCTGATCAAGCATGGCCTGTGATAATTGATAATTTTGTTGAATGGATGAAAGAAAACAAGCAAAGCTAGTTTGAGCATCCTTGGGGACAATGTGATCCCTTTTGTGAGAATACAATGCTAACTATAAGAAGGTAACCGATTCTTATTATTCCTTCTTTCTTATCCATTCATGACTTTTGTACTAAATCACAGCTATTGAGTTATCAAACTAGTATAATGTTTCATGCATGATCTGTAGTTGTAATTGACCTTCTGTTTGATCTATTTTCAGGGCTTGCGAAGAATTTGACCTTTGATTTTACTAACAAATCATGCATGCTTATCGTTGTTCTTTGCTTGGGACTTCTGGAGCTGCCTGTGCCTCTTATGAGAAATGCTACATTTTTCGCGAGATGAGGAGATTTTCAGTTTTAGTCATAGTTGTATCATTGAATGGGGTTCTCTGCTATGTTTTTGGCAATGAATTGATACAAGACCTTTCTTGCAACTACTGAAATGATAAAGTGTATGTACTAACAATTTGTTTGGTTTTATGAAAATTTTGAAATTTGAGACCTGGCATCCTTATTGTTCAGAAATGTTACTGTCAAATCTGGAGCTACTGAAATTAATTTCACCATACACAAACTAATACACTCGGTGAGTTTGTAACCTGACTCACGCCGGAATCTTGAGCACCAAGGAAGCTGCCCCCTTCTTCATTCATCAAAGAATCCATGATTTTGAAGCTGTAGTTTCAGAACAAATACACAATTAGGAAACCCTAATCGATTGAAGAAAACAAATGGATGGTAAGTAGGTGAGGTACATTACCTTGGGCCGAGATCTTCCAATTGCTATCATGAACTATGGCCCAAAAAAAGTATCCACGAAGCCCAAGAGCTTGAGCAAACCCTATCTTCGAGGTGATTGTATTAGCATCATCAAATGCGATCCAAGTTGACCCGTTAAAAGAATATACCGATACGGTGTCGGCGTCATATACCACGGTGGCGCTCGACTCTTTGTTTAGGATCTCCAACTCGTTGAAGCCAAGTGCACCATCCCCCGGGCCTGGGCCAATAGCAATGGATCCAATACCATTCTCTTTAGGGTCTTTGAGCTCCCATGTATGACCGTAAAGTGGTAAGCCCATTACAATCTTATTCGGGCTCATGCCATTAATCCATGATCTGAGCCCATAAATAGAGTTTACGTTACTATTTGGGTTGAATAATGGTGCATTGGGCCCAGTAATATTGCTCCAAGCCCCGTGATAGTCGTAGCACATTACATTGGCCCAATCCAAGTACTTCTCCATGTACTTAATCGGGTATGAGCGGATGACGGTGTCTAAGAAGAACTCGGCGGAGAAGTAGACGGCGGCAGTGAGCAATAGAGGAGGGCGGTTTGTGGCATGGGCCTCTTTCTTGATCTCGCGGCGCCATTGTTTTAGCAAGTGGCCCAAGGCCTTCATTTCTTCTGGGCCTTCTGGGTATTCCCAGTCCAGATCCAAACCATCAAACCCAAACTTACGTGCAACTTCTATTGCCGAGTCAATGAAGTCTGACCGTGAAGACAGGTTTGAAACCATGCTAGCAAAGATGTCCGACAGTTCTTTGTCTCCGCCGCCGCCGCCTATGGACAGAAGGGTCTTCACCAGCGGTGTTTTGTGGCGGAGGGCGGTGGTGAAGTTGGAGAGGAGCAAAGCCGTTTCAGGTGACAGCTCAAGTTTAAATGTAACGTTGCTAGGCAGTAGAAAGGCATAGTAGACGTGAGTAAAGAATGAAGTGTTTATGGCTGAAGGTGGGAAATCATCCGTAGGTGGATAATAGCCTGATTTCACCGCCGATGAGGACTCCGCCGCACTTTCGGTAGTGACCATCACTAAGCAACATAGGAGAAAAGGAATAAAATGCACAAAGCTGTTGAGGCTTGGCATTTCTTACACAAGAATGAATGAAATGTGGATTATAAGTGCTCAATCATGGCTATGAAGAGCTAAAGGCTATTTATCTTTCCAAAGTTTTGAAGTCTTTTGGCTACATACAATCGAGGTTAAACAAAAGGCTAAAAATAGTGATTGCATAGAGAAAAGTATAAGAATATTAAGCCGTCCGTCATGATTTATGCATAAGCAGCGGTTCTAAAATTTTAATTATGGGATTAAACAAATCATCAATTTTGTCTTGCTTATTTGGAAATGAATCCGGGAGGTCCAGTTGAACCACTTACGAACATGATCTGTTCTGGTCTGGTCTGGAAAAATTATATATGTTATGTTTTCTTAATTTTCTTATGGTATAAACACTACTATATTATGGTGTGTTAACTTTTTGTTTGGTGGACTATTTGGTTGTCCTGCATTTGATGTCTGGTTGAGGAGATGCACACTAAAACGATGAAGACAGGAGTTTAGGGAGTTGAGGAAGATCCAAAAGGTAACAGAAGAGCTTCACCAGCAAATGTTGTCATAATTAAACGTAATGTATCCTTCATGACAAAATGATATGACAGAAGAATCAAAATTATCATACAGACCTCTAACATGTATGTTTCAGAAAGAAATGTCATCGGGGCACAATTTCGGACATTGTATCATTGACTGAATAGATTTCTTCCCTGAATGTGTATATATGATCCTCACCTTCATCCTTCAGAACTGAGAAATCAGGCCTTTTAGGACAAATGATGGCTGCAATTTCGCTCTTGAGCATCGAAGAAACCTCCAGCATGGATGGTCTATCTACTGGACTTTCTTGGACACATAACAAGGCTACCTCCATGCATTTTAAGATATTGCAAGATGATGTCGAATCATCTAGGGTTGGGTCTACAAAATCCATGCCTTGGCCTTCTTTCCACAACTCATATGCCTGAAATGTCAGAGTTAATGTTATAGTGTTATACAATTCTAAATTCTTGCCCATATATAATATGCAAAACTTAGAAAGCCTTTGTACTTATCGACTTACGTGTTCTAGAAAGCCTTTGTATGATATATGAAGCATATCTACTGAAAATATGAAGTTCCATTCACTTACTATGTTCCTACAATGCGACCAGTGTTTGCCTCATGTTCATTCTTTCCGAAAGCTCTGGCTAGACCAAAATCTGATATTTTCGGGTTCATCTGATCATCATGTTGCTTGCTTTCAGATCACGGTGAATTATTGTAGAGTTAGAGTATTCTTGGAGATACAGAAGCCCATGAATCACCCTTTCAATGATGTTGACACATTGCTCCCAATGCGAAAGATCGCATCTACTTGGATCTGTATGAAGGTAAAAAACCAACCATCAGATTGATAAAATGAGCTTAAATGGGTCTTTGCAGGCTTCTGTCAATCTTATGTGAGCGTCACTTGGTGATTATCATGCATTTTAAGCTATAATGTGATTCAAATTTTCAAAGCAAAGGAGAATGGAGATACCAAAGAGGTAGTGATCCAAGCTTTTGTTTGGCATGTACTCATATATCACCATCTTTTCTTCCTCTTGGTGCAATATCCCAGAACTCGAACTAGATTCACATGGTGCAGTGTTGCAGTAAGTGTGACCTCATTTTGAAACTCTTAAGGCCTTGGTTTGAAGTTTTCGAAAGTCTTTTCACTGCTATTTGCTGGCCCTTAACGTCCCCTAGAAAAACCGTAACAATCATTAGCATATTCCTGCAGAGTGCTATCAACATGAAAGATTTTCTGCATTGGATTTCATATTTTATATGATCGTCATGGATGCTACCTTGTATACAGGTCCAAAGCCACCCTCTCCAAGCTTATTCTGACTCGAAAAGTTATTTGTAGCTGCTTTGATTGTTGTATAACTAAATACTTGCAGATTAGGAGCATTGCTATCAAAACTATCTGAACCTGGAACTATATCTAATAGCCTATAAACTGAACTTTTGATGTTGTCTACAATCCCTAAGCAAAATCAGAATAAAGTACATTGCTTCTTCTCGAAACTCCTCTTTGCGGGTTTTCACGTACACTCGCTGGAGAACGCGCCTAAGTCGAAGGGGAAAACTTTCGCGTCGATTGTCTCAAATTCGATCGAGTCATCTGTGCCTCTGAGTGAATTACCTGCTCCGATTGTTCTAGAGTTCTAGTAGATGTGGCTCTTTTCCAGGGACTTGCCATCATCATTGATGATAGAGCGTCAGAATCACTGTTTTTCCATTGAAGTAGTTTACGAAAATTTGTGCACTCATTGTGGTGTGGCTGGTCATTCTGTTGATCGTTGCAAGCAATTAAATCAAGGGACCAAGAAACAAGCTGACAACTTACAGGGTGTGAAGTTTTCCAAGACCAATGCAAGTCGTCATGTGTAAGCAAGCAAATGACGAGATGGTGGTTGTTGTAAATCCTACAATGAATGAGCATACCAGCACAAATAAACAAGTTGATGTAGGAGATGATGACTCAAGCCCCTCAGAGACAACAGATCACATTTTTGATGAGGATCTACAATTGGATAATGCAAGGGCACAAGGAAATACTAGCTGGAGTGACTTAGCTGAGGAGGACCAGTTCACGTCTATTGCTACTGGAACCCCTCCTAGAGGACAACTTGAAATGCAGGTAGTAAACTCTATTATGGGAGATGAGGGTGATGTAGGGCTTGAATTGTTCTTTCGAAAGGACAAAAAAGAAGACTCCGAAAAAAGCAAAGAGATGGAAAGCAACCAGAAGTATGCACTGTGGATCGTTACCCCGCCAGAAATAGGGGTCCTTCTCAAAAGCTAAATTTATGAAGATTATCTATTGGAATTCTCAGGGGTTAGCTAATAATCCTACAAGAACTGCTGTCCGTAGTTTGGTCAGGAAACACTCCCCGGATTTTCTTTGTTTAGTTGAGCCAATGACATCTTTGATACGTATTCCTAACTCTTTCTGGAGATCAATTGGTATGCAATTGGTAGGTGTCAATGATAGAGGTCAGTTATTTCCTAATATTTGGGGTTTTCACTGGATAAACTCTCCAGCTCCTATTATGATATCTTCTTCTAGTCATCTGTATATTAAACTCTTTAAAATAACTTCTGTCACTATTAACATTCTCACTCTTCTTTATAAATGTAAGGTAAGACCATTTGTGTAGGGAGACAAGAACTAAGAAGTATACCTGCCCGAGAAACTACCGAGTAAACATTTCTGATCACGATTTAGCTTCAGTTTGGCTGGGCATGGTAATTGCTTTTTCACAGTGGAGTGCACTATCACTTTATCAACATATGTTTTTCGATTCCTAGCTGACTTTGCCCAAAATGACATGATTTTCCGGGATAATTTCACTTGGAATAATAATAAATAATTGTAATTCATTAATTCTACTGCAAACGTCACAAGATTAGTGTTTTATTTAACCGGACCTTGAGCCATACTGGAATACAATTAACACACAGCAAAGCTAGCTAGCTTATAGTGTTCGTGTTTTTATTTTGGGCTTATGTTACATATAAACAATGACTGATCATCCCCATGTACTGAAAGCTGCAAAACAATACAAATATAGAGTCCATCAGACAACATATATAGTTAGCTAGCAAGGGTATTATATCACATAGTATTGTATGAGGGTGTGAATGTTACCAAGTAATTACCTGTTTGAGAAAGAGTCCAGGTAGTTGTGTCAACACCAGTATGCCAAGCAAAGTAACCAAGAAGAGACTTCCCTTTAGCATACGAAACCTTGGCACCAATACTCTGCGTATCATCGTAACCAATCCAAGTCGTCCCATTGTAACAATAGTCACTAACCACCGTCGCATTGTACACCGCCTGAAACCCTTGGCTGATCAAAACCCTTATCTGATTGTAACCCTGGTCACCATAAGTTCCGATAGCCGAGCCATTAGCAGGAGCGAAAAATCCATGGTTATTAGGGTTTAACAATCTCCAAGCGTACCCGTAAAACGGAAGACCGATGACTATCTTCTTGGTTGAGATTCCGGCGTTGTTGATCCACGACACGATCCCGGCGTCTCCGTTGATGAGAGTGGTGGATCCGCCGTTGTATAATGCAGCTGGCGGGTAGGTGTTGTTTTCACCTTCGGCGAAACTTGGCCCGTAGTAATCATACGTCATGACGTTGATCCAGTCCAGGCTACTCGAAACAGCCTGAAACGGATAGTTTATGCTGTAGTAATCCGCATTGCGGAAGACTGCAGCGGTCAACAGCAACGCCGTCTTGCCGGAAGTGGTTGACTCGTTGGCCACCGCAGAGCGCCATTCCGTGAGGAGGCTGCCGAAGTTGGTCATCTCGGTGGTGTTGGAAGGGTACTCCCAATCTAGGTCAAGACCGTAGAAGGAGTAGTTCCTCGCTAATTTGATGGATGAGTCTATGAATGCTTTGCGACTAGTGGCCTGGCTGGCCATGGCGGCGAAGCTGGAGGAGTCGGAGTTTCCTCCGCCGATGGAGAGGAGGGTTTTTACGTTAGGGTTTGTCTGTTGGACTGTTTGTGTGAAGGTGGAGAATTGGGGTGAGTTTGCGGAGGAAATGGTGACTTGGTAAGTGGCAGCATTGAGATCTGCAAAAGCACAGAAGAGGTGGGTGAAGAGGGTGGAGTTTATGGCGGAGACTTCTTGGCCGCTGTCCGGAAACCAGTAAGCGGCTTTGACGACGGTGGTTTGGGCTGCGGAGACATTGAGGTGGCTAAGGAATAAGAGGATGAGGGAAAAGAGAAATGGAAGAGTTCTAGATTTGGAAGACATTGTGTTCGTTGCAAGCAACTTAAGGAGCTTCTAGATACAATACTTGGATCCCCTACTTGGATATATATAACGAGAGGTAGACATGTTTGTCAATTTTATGACTCAAATCCTAGATTTCAACTTGGATTTTGGAGACTTTTTATTCGGTCCATTGAGATAAAGAGGACCAAATAAGAAACTGGAAATGGCGCTCTTGACAAAGTTTGGCCTATTGGTAACGGCACAGTGACTCGCATCACACATGTACCTTGGATTCTAGTTCGCAATTCCGGAGAAACTGATTCTCTGGTCCAAAATGTCAGCTTGAAATTATTCACACGTAAATAGAGGAAGATTAATGTAGTGTGGAACATTTGAGACGTAAAACTACGTACGTATGTGCATATGTTATTATATATACATATACTAGTGTGCTTAGAAACTTCTCCATGGTTGCCACCTGGTTATTTTTGGAGTTAACATTAGATTAGTTTAGCTCAGGGTAGTTTGAAACCAACAAGGGAAATTAGGAATGCATAACATAGAAAAATGAACAGATTGATTAAGGTTAACGTAAGCTTAAACAAGTTCTTTTGTAATTGTCCCGATGCCTTCGATTCTTTTAATTCTCTTACATACACAATGACATAGACTAAATCACTAAATCAATCTTGTATATCTATACATTACTTATCAATCCTAGACATTTTTTTAGGGTTTAGGGTGATGAGCAACTCGTGTATAGTTGACATCATAGTCGGGCATTAGGTTGGTACTGTTGAGCCGTAGACGTACTCTGATCGAAGAGTCTTGTTTAGTTAGCATTATGGATCTTTCACTATTAAGGATGTAAGCATGGGTCTAATTCCGGCCCCCTTCGGCCAATGCAACACATTAGTGGCATTTTAATGATTCCATGGCCATTGACATCCCCACCAAAGCAAACGACACTAACAGATTATGGAGGAACACTTTCATCACGCACATATAATCAAACAGTTTATCAAAAAAAGCGTCCATTTATATATAAAAAATTTAGAAAATTTTGAATTTTCATACGTAAATCAGTATAATTCTTTAAATATGTCATCTGAAGAAACTGTGAATTGAGAAGAGAAAAGGATTGAACTGAACAGCCTACCCTGTTCTCCTGGGTTCTTCTCATTTATATAAGTATCCGATTACAAGACATACATTCAGTTGTTACAAGATAACCTATTGAGATTAACACTTATCTAAGTGGTTACAATGAATTATCGGACGAGAATTGCAGAGTTGGAAGGAGTTATTGGTTTCCTAATCACACTAGGAGAACTGCGACTGGTTTCCCGCCTTTTCTGTTGGCGACTGGTTTCCCGCCTTTTCTGTTGACGACTGTGCTTTATCATTCCCCCGCAAGCTGAGTGGGCGAGGAAGGACAGGAAGCTTGTTTACCAGAAAATGGAACCGAGATGCTGACAATCCCTTGGTAAAGATATCTGCAACCTGATCTGTAGTAGATACAAATTGAACCTGCAGTTCTTTCCGTACTACCTTTTTCCTGACATAATGATAATCCACTTCCACATGCTTTGTTATGGCATGAAAAACAGGATTTGAGGCTATAGCAATGGCAGACATGTTATCACACCAAATGGTAGGTGAGCGCATGAACAAATGCAAGTCACAAAACATCGATCGAAGCCATGAGATTTTTGCAGCTGTGAATGCAAGCTGCCTGTACTCAGCCTCGGCACTGGACCTTGAAACAGTGCGATGTGTTTTAGAGCTCCACGAAATGAGATTAGGGCCAAGATACACACAGTAGCCGCCAGTGGACTGCCGATTATCTGGATCACCTGCATAATCAGCATCAGAATAGGCACTGACAAACAAAGAGCCGGTTGATACTTTAGACCATAATTGACAGAGAACGTTAAGTAGCGCAGAATTCGTTTCACAGCAATCCAATGAGTTGTGGTGGGAGAGTGCATGAATTTGCAAACTTGGTTCACTGAGTAGGAAATGTCTGGTCTAGTCAGTGTAAGATACTGAAGAGCTCCAACCACACTCCTATATTCAGTGGGGTCAACAAGTTTAGTGCTCGAATGTAGACTGAGTTTCTGGCCGGTAGCTGCTGGGGTAGCACATGGATTAGCTTCAAGCATTTTGGTGCGAGTGAGGAGGTCCATGATGTACTTCTTCTGAGTAAGATAAATTGAAGAGCCATCATAAGTTGCTTCGATTCCAAGAAAATAGTGAATGAGTCCGAGATCTTTCATAGAGAAGGCTTTCCCAAGTTCAGTAATGAGTTGTGTAAGATGAGTGATGTTGTTCCCTGTGATGAGAATGTCATCTACATAGATGAGCAGGATGATGAAGATGTCGTTGTTTGCATAGATAAACATGGAGTAATCGGAATGAGACTCTTGGAACCCTAAGCTTTCTAAATAATCAGCAAAGCATTGAAACCACGCTCGTGGTGCTTGCTTAAGACCATATAGAGATCGTTTAAATTTGCACACATGATCTGGAAACTCTGAGTGCAGAAATCCTGTAGGTTGCTTCATGTAAACGTCCTCACTGAGATGACCATGCAGGAAGGCATTATTGACATCTAGTTGTCTGACAGGCCAACCATTGGACACAGCAAGAGCAAGAACAAGTCGAATAGTGGAGTGTTTCACCACCGGACTAAATGTTTCAGAGAAGTCAAGACCTTCTTGTTGATGAAATCCATTGGCAACCAGTCGAGCTTTGTAACTCTCGATGCTACCATCTGCTTTTCTTTTGATTTTAAAAATCCACTTGTTGGGTAGTACATTCATGGAGGATGAGTACGGAACAAGATCCCATGTGTCGTTTTTCTCCAAGGCAGTGAGTTCTTCTTGCATGGCCAGAGACCAGTGAGGGCTCTTGGCAGCTTTGCTATAACAAGAGGGTTCTGTAACATCATCTGTTAGAGAAGCAAGCATAGCATATTTGGGATTTGGCCTCACAATTCCATCTTTGAGTCTAGTTTGCATAGGATGGGAATTGATAGGAGAACATACATGACCAGAGTCTCTTGCAGTGTCTAGAGATGTATGAGACATGGATGAGTGGTGAGAGTGTGTGTGATCATGAGGGATAGAAGAAACATTATTATGTGCAGTAGTAGAAGACACAGGAATAGGGGAAGTAGTGTGTGTATGTGTAGGACTCAGAGAATGACATGGAGTTTGTGGAGTTGCTGGTGTTATAGATGTGGGAAAGGTATGTTGCACAGACATGAAGTACAAGGTAGAAGAAGAAGAAGGAGACATACCTGATGGGGATGTGAGAATGGCCTTACTGAAGGGAAACGAAGTTTCATCAAACAAAACATGCCGAGATAGATAGATCCTTTGTGTATCGATGTCCAGGCACTTATACCCTTGATGATTGAGCGAATAGCCAAGGAAGACACATTGTTTAGACCGAGGTTGAAGTTTGGTATGATTATAGGGTCTTAGGTAAGGAAAACACGCACAGCCAAAAGTCCTAAGGAAGGAATAATTTGGTTCTTTGTCAAAAAGATAATGATAGGGAGTTTTATTCTGCAGAATGGGAGAGGGAAGGCGATTGATAATATATGTGGCAGTATTGCAGGCTTCAACCCAGTAGGATGATGGCATATGAGCATGAATGAGAAGGGTAAGCGCTGTATTAACAATGTGCCTATGTTTTTGTTCAGCTAGGCCATTCTGTTCGGGATGTTTAGGACAAGAGAGACGATGATGAATACCATGGGAAGCAAGGTAGGTTTTAAATGCATTAGACGTGTATTCACCTCCTTCATCTGTTTGAAGTTGTTTTATAGAACAGAAAAATTGTTTCTCAACATAAATATGAAATTTGATGAAAAGTTGAAGAACTTCACTTTTGTGTTTCATTGGAAACAACCATGAATACCGAGAATAATCATCCACAAACAGCACATAATACTTAAAACCTTGGATAGAAAGAGTTGAACAAGACCACACATCAGAGTGGACTAACTCTAATGGCTTATTTGCTACAGAATCAGAAGCCACAAATGGTAGCTTCATGATTTTTCCTAGAGGACAGGAATGACAGAAAGAAACTGAACTGCTGCCAGCTAAAGGCACGGCTTTATTGGACAAGACTTGAGACAATGTACGAGAAGCTGTGTGACCAAGTCTGGAATGCCAAATTTGGGACGACTCTCTGGCACCTACGAAAGCTAAAGGCTGCTGACCAAAACCATGTTCTTGAAGAAGATGCAGAGGGTAGAGGCCATTCTCACTTGGTCCTCTAAAGAGGATCTTCCCCGTCTGGATGTCCTTAATGAAGAAAAAGTTAGGATAAATAAGCAGATAACAGCTATTGTCCTTTGTAAACCGAGAAATGGATAGTAAGTTCATCGAGGCAGAAGGACAGTGTAAGATATTTTTGAGTTTGAACTTGTGATTTGAAGAGTGTAAAACATTTGAACCAATATGTGAAATAGAGAGAGACGAAGAGTTACCTATCCCACCCACTTTATCACTGTCTTGATACTCCTTTGGACACCGAAGATTCCCATAGTCAGATGTAATGTGAGAGTTGGCACCACTATCAAGCAACCAGGTCGATGAAGCTGAAGTTGGAATAGATGAGGAAGCAGCCATGGCGCTTAGATTTTTCGAGGGTACTCGGCCTTGATAAGATAGATTCATTCGATTGTAGCAATCCAAGACAGTGTGTCCAATCCTACCACAAATTTGACATGTAGGACGAGAGTGATTGTTGGAGAAGAGGCTGGTGGAAGGATGAGGTCCAAGAACAGAGGTACCTTTCCCTCTGGATGTAGAAGGAGGGCCCCTCCCCCCCAAAGGTATGTAGAGGATTGAGAGCAGGATGTGGAAAGGAGACTCGGCCTCGCCCTCGCCCTCGATTGGAAATATGAGTAGTATGAAATGCTGTGTTCATGGATGAGATGTCGAGAGCTGCCTGCTGTTGATCTTTAAGGCGTATCTCAGCAGACAGAAGGAGAGCCTCAAGCGACTCATAAGTGATAGGAGTATCTCTAGCCTGTGCTGAGCTAACTGTGGTCTCATAAAGTGATCCAACATTATTCATAATGATATAAACCAGATCATTGTCACTCATGGGGCTTCCTGCGAGAGCTAGGTTATCTGCAATAGAATTAATTTTATCAAGAAAGTTAGCAATACTTGAGTTACCACGCATGGTACGCAGTAGTTCTCCCCTAAGTTGAAGAACCCGACTTTGAGATTGAGAAGCGAAACGCTTTGCAAGTGAATTCCAGGTGAAAGAGGAATTGGTGGACCTGGCAACTGTAGCCAACACAGAAGGAGTCAGTGAATTGTTTATCCATCCAAGTATCATTTGATCATGTGCAATCCAGTTTTCGTAAGCTGGGTTTATCTCAGATGTAAGATTGCCTGTAGCATCATTCTTAAAGCAGGGAGGACAGGAGATAGTTCCATCAACATATCCCATCAGATTACGACTGTTGAGTAAGGGCTTGATCTGGGCAAGCCAGAGAGGATAGTTAGTTCTATCAAGTTTGATAGAGAGGAAATTGGATATGACATGTTCAGAGATTTTTGAGGAAACGGAAGGTGTATGAGAATTTTTGTTGATATCAGTGGTAGGAATGAGATCTTTGCTGGTGTTAAGGATGGGAATTTCGGAAGACATGATGAGATTGAGAGATGATCGAAAAAAAGTCGTTAAACGTCTAAGCTCTGTATACCATGAAGAAACTGTGAACTGAGAAGAGGAAAGGATTGAACTAAACAGCCTACCCTGTTCTCCTGGGTTCTTCTCATTTATATGAGTATCCGATTACAAGATATACATTCAGTTGTTACAGATAACCTATTGAGATTAACACTTATCTGTGGTTACAAGGAATTATCGGACGAGAATTGCAGAGTTGGAAGGAGTTCTTGGTTTTCTAATCACACTAGGAGAACTGCGACTGGTTTCCCGCCTTTTCTGTTGGCGACTGTGCTTTATCAATCATCGTCCATAAACCAAATATACCACATGAGTGATGACATGACTATGCCGTCCTATATAGACCAGATATCCGAAGACTAATCCCATGTCAGATTATTTGGGCATTCGACGGTAGTGTAATGTAAAACTTGTTATAGTCATCAACCCGGGTCACTAACCGGTCCGGTTCAAACCGGTCCGGTTCAGATTCATACATTTTCTACCACCTGTGGCAAATACTTGCTTTATCCATTAGGACCCACAGATAAATCCGACGGCTACAACGCCACGTTGGTCTTGCAACAATTTCGTTGACCTCTCTACACACATCTCTTTAATCTTGACCAGTCGTGCGCGCCAGAGGTGATGCTAGGCCCATTACTACACGCGCCACCACTCTCTTTCCTCTCCGCCTCTCTCCCCCGCCTCTTGCCCACGCGCTCCGCCATGCCCGCCACCTCAGCTCGAATCGCAGTCGTCGGCGACGTCGTAAGCATCTGTCTCATTCTGTTCTTCTCGAACTTTAAAAACCCTAGCAAATTTAGTAGATTTCTCACTCAACATTTTCGATTCGTGTTCTGGTTTATGAAGCATGATCAGTGGAATCTAGAAGATGATACGAAAGCGCTTCAATTTCTCCAGGTACCCATATCTCTCTTTCTTTCTTTTTTTTTTTAATAATTTTGGCGATAGAGAAATGTGTTTGCAAGCTCAGCTAGAGTTAATCGCAGCAGTTAAAATTGTATATGATTTGATATGGTTAGAAATCCTTATCGAAAGTTGGAAGTGATTTGAAGTAGTGAAAATTGGTTCTATTGTATGTAAAAATGCTGAGTTCGTAGTTCATAGTAACCAAAAAATGCATACTTCTTTTCATTTTTTTTGAAACTTGTCAAGATATTGTTGCGGTCGGAATGTTGTATACGCGAAGAATCTGATATAAGTTTGTGCTGAAATGCAGCCGGATTTGGTGCTTTTTACAGGTAGGTTCCGCACTCCACTATGCATCTACTTACTGTTTTTCATGCCTCTCGATTACCATATCAGCACCTGCCTTCATTTTCTTGCATTCCCGAAATGGTATTTTTGTAAATATGTGAAGGAGCTTTGTCTGAGTACAATATGACACTGTCATATTCAAAAAAGATATGCACCTTGCTCACATTGTGCAAAATGACTTTACCTAATTATGTCGGGGAGAAGCTGGATTTACATTTTGTTTCTGCGCCAACATGGCTGGTAATTTTTCTTGGGGTTATGCGAAAATTGTCTTGATCTTGGGACCTTTTTGTTCCTCCATTTCGTTTAGGTGATTTTGGTGAAGAGAACATTGAACTGGTTCGAAGTGTTGCAAATCTTGAGTTTGCTAAAGCAGTTATTTTGGGAAACCACGATGCCTGGCATACAAAGAAGTTTTCAGGAAAGTAAGTTTTTGTATCCCCGGTTAAATGATTTTTCTGTACCTCCCTCTGTTCGTATTTGTGTTTCACACGGTTCATTCATTCTTAGTTTATGAAGACGCGCCTTGTCATCAGATTGGAAGTGTAACTCTGAATATGGTGATTTTGATTGTCAGGACAAAAGACGGCGTTCAACTTCAGCTAGAATGGTGAGCTTCTCTTATCATCATTATCGTCACATGTTCTAGAATTGCCTTTTGAATCACATATCATCAGTTAGGTAAATGAAGGGGTAGTATTACTGTATCGTTGGGAGTCAAGAATGCCATCTACTTTCTCTATAAAATCCCATACACTGGTTGGTTGGTTACCAACTTGAGTAATCTAGTCATTGTTGCCATCTACTTTCTCTATAAAGTCCCATACACTATGGTTGGTTGGTTACCAACTTGAGTAATCTAGTCATTGTTCTAAATTGGCATCCATCATGTCATAAACTCATAATCAGCATGGATTTATAAATGCAAACCTGCTTCCTGCAGAAGTCTGTGCTTGATGATTGGTTTGTTGCTACCGTAAAAATTTTAAGTGACAATATATGTGATATAATCAGTCTTGGTGAGGAGCATGTAGCTTATCGACGTTTGGACTATACTACAATAAAATTGAGCATTGTTGGCGGACGACCTTTTTCTCATGGGGGAAACCAGTTATTTCGAATAAAGCTTCTGTCTGCGAGGTATGGATTGTTTATGTAGCTCCTGTTGTTGACCCTAGAGTTTAAACAATATGTCTTGCCTCCTAATATAGGTTTATTTGGCCACGTGTACATTCTCTGTAAAGAACTTTTAATTGTATACACTGCCTGATTACATACGGTTGCTTGTATTCTTCAACTGACTTGATTCAGTCGTTGTCCTTATATTACTTTCCGTTTTCCTGTTGAAGAATATACAATGAGAAAGCTCTCAGTTTGTCTGTCAATATGATCAGTTAAATAGATCACAATGCATTTACTCATTACATTCTTCCCTTACAAAAGAAAAAGAAAAACTGAATTTAAGACAACCGCTGGTTGAACCATTTTTTCTTTCTGTATGGCATCAGCTAATCTCAGAATAAATCAAGCAACTGCCTGCTTTCCTTTCCCTGATGTGAACTGTAGCTCACACCATTTGTTAGTTTATGGCACAATGCATTAATAATTTAATGAACCTCACAGATATGGAGTCCAAGACATGGAGGGAAGTGCTAAAGGAATCTGCAAGGCGGCTTTGGGTGCTCCAGAGGACCATATGGTCATTATTCTTGCACACAATGGACCAACAGGTTAAGAGTCGATTAAATACCATATGGATTTTTCTGACCAACTTTTGACTTCAAATTTATATGTCTGTCATTGCTCTGGTTGCAGGTCTTGGTTCTAACTTGGATGACATATGTGGAAAAGACTGGGATTTTGGAGGTGGAGATCATGGGGATGCAGGTAATAATAAGCTTTTTGCTATAGGTATATATTTCAATTTCTCAGGCTGCCAACCCTATAAAGGGCACAATAGTGGAAACTCTTCACTATGAAGGCCGTTTGTTTTTTTTCCTGTAAACTTGGTTGTTTATCTGGTTGTGGAAATGAGTCCTTAAGTACGTAATATGTTCATCTATGTATTAATGTAAAACACCTGCTTCTTGTACAGATCTAGCACATGCCCTATCCCTCCTAAAAGAGTCCGGCAAAATCTGTGTTCCACTGGTAGTGTTTGGTCACATGCATAAACAGCTAGCATATGGAAAAGGTCTTCGGAAAATGATCGTCATTGGAGCTGACAATACTATATACCTGAACGCAGCCATTGTTCCTAGAGTGAAAAAACTAAATGATGAACAAGGAGGTACCAATGAAAGCTTTCTGAACAATGAACCCGGTCTTTCAACTCCGGAGTCCTGTGGCACGATTCGAGCCTTCACTTTAGTTGAGATTTTGGACGGACGAGTAGAGAAGATTGTTGAAACTTGGGTTTCTGTTGTGGGTGATAGAACCAAATTGGAAGAGGAGCACATATTATTCAGAAGTGGCAGTTAGATTCTTCATGGTTTAAATTGGTACAAACAAGAGCTGCTTGTGACTTAAGTTAGAGTTATCCCAAACTAGGCTTGGGAGTTGGGACTCCTCTCTGCAATAGATACCTTTGAGGAACATGTATGATGGGTTGGTCAAAGATGTGTATCCTTTTGCTAAAGAACCTTTTCCTTTCTGATCAAATCATCAAAATACATTTCTTAGGTGTGTTATTATTACTATAAAATTGAAGATTATTATCCATATCCTAGATTTCATACACTTTGCAATTATATTACATAAAGCAAGTGATAAGTAATTACATACATGGATGATTGTTTTCATTTGACAGCTTACTGATTCCCATTGTATCATCATATTACTATTGAACTGAAATGGCATCATGCCCCAAGTTTCTTTTGCTTTCCTTTTTCCCTTGGTAATACATTGACCCAACTTCCAAGCAGTCTTGTAGCCTTTTTTGACCCATTACCCTTTTTCAGAATAGAGTGCACATAATTCAGAATTGAGTAATCAACTTTGAGAAAACCTAATCATATGGAATGAGCTTCTCTTATTGCATTTGCAGCTGTCCAACAAACAGCCTTATCTGCATTTGCTCAAACTAGACACATCATTCTGGTTCCATCTAGAACACTTGACGATTGACACTTTATTCCTTTTAAAGTTTTCATCTTCATTTATTTGGTCCCCTAGCTTAAAAGCACAAAGGTCCCCTTACTCTTTCTTCATCCTATTAAATTAGTTTCAGACTTCATCCACTTACATTATGGATGGTGCTCAATCAAATTATTGACTCCAACTCTTGCTATTTGATGGGTTAGTTTAGCTTAGCGAAAGTGTCCTGTGTACGTGTTGCTACTACTCAGGACCAGACTTAAAAGTTTGAGTAAACACGTGAAACTTAATCGTTTTTACGACCGGACTTAAAATTTGAGTAAACACCATAAAACTTAATCAATTTTACGCTTCCATTTGGGGGTGGATGTTTACGCTTCCATTTAGGGGTGGATGCGGTTCGGTTTGAGACTCAAACCTCAATCAAACCGTTTTTTTTCTGTTTTACAATATTTCAAACCGCAATCAAATTGTTTTTTTTCGGTTTTGAATAATTCAGTTACACTATTTTTCGGTGCGATGCGGGTCGGTTTCGGTGTGAACCGATTTATTTATTTCAACGAATAAATGATACCTAAATTTTTTTACCTAACAATTTCTATAAGTCATGAACAAATTTTAAATGCATTTAAATTTCATACAAATCTATAAATGTCGTCAGAATATCAATTAACTAATAAAAACAACATATTTGATAACTTAATAAATCAACATATATCAACTATCATGCAAACACAGCAACTTGTAAACTACAAATTTGAACATCAATAATTTTTTATATATTACAAATCAAATTCAATCAATGAAAAATTAAAAAAAGTAAAAAATATATATATAATTTGGTGCGGTTCGGTTTAAATCGGTTAAATTATAACCTTAAACCGCAACCGAACAGTTTTTATGTTGTTTGGTGAGGTGTGATCATAAAACGACACTGTTTTAATTAGGTGCGGTTACCAAATCGTGTTTTTCAATACAGTTCAGGTCGGTAACCGTAATTTCGGTATAAAACGTCCACCGTTACTAGTTTCACTTAATGCAAAATAAATCTACATTAAGACATTCTACCGCAATTTGTCTACTAATACAAAACCTATCATGTTATCTAATCTACTAACGTCATTGGACACAACTTTACAGTCTTTCATCCTACATTGTCACCTAAAGCAGTTTGTCCACTTACTAATTCTATAACAATGTATCAAATTGTATTGGACCCGATTAGTCCTTGATAACATTGGATCTCTCATTAATCCAAATACAATATCCACTAAATCCCAAACTTTACACGTGTATTTTTCCATCCTAACAAACACACAAATGCATAGCCAAAATTAGGCCTCATCATTTGGCCCTTCGATCTTAGCCGGCCCTAAAACCCGCCCTACCCTCTAGGATCGAAACCTTACCCGGTCTTACGACATCTTAAATAAGATAGGGTAAGGGTTGAGCAAATGAAACCCGACCCTACCCAAGCCCTACTCGGCCTATAAGGTCGGCCATTTCGGCTCTAATAATTACATATATATTTTTTTTCTATTTATTTCATTATGTCTACTATTTTTTAAATCAATACAACTAATCTTCTTTCATTAATTGGTTTTGTAAGCTTTATTTTCTATTACTCTGTTAAATAACGACTGAATTTTGATGATTTAGAGAGATTATTCATGAGATATATGAATATAACTATGAAAGTTAATATTTATAAATAGATATATGTCATAAGTTAAATATAATATATATATATATATGCATATATGTTAAATATGACTAGAAAATACAATGTATTACATGTAAGTGATTTAATTATCCATATAAATTTTGAGATAAAAAATGAAAACTAGCTCATTCCGGCCCTATTGAGACCTATTTGAAAGGTCGACCATACTCAGCCATTTAAGCTCTAACGAAATGAGTTTTTAAGGATTTGACTTGATCAACAAAACTTAGAGCCGGATAATGTAGGATAGTTTTTTAATTAAGTATTAAAGGATTTAGATCTTAATATATTAAGATTCTTTTAATAATATTTGAAAATCCGCTCGATTGAGAGAATTTCGGTTTCATTTATAATATATTAAGTTAATTATATAAAAATAAAGGTCAATTTGGCTAATTTGAGTCGACAAGGGGGTTATTTGAATTGACCAAGTCCACAACATTTGCTGAACAAAGCAAAATCAAGAACGTCAGTCTGACATTTCTGACCCTACATCACCTCTGCCATTCTGCCCTTTCTTCGAAGATCCTTGCAGTCTTTGACCGAATCTCACCCGTCCATTCATCCACTCCTTGTAAATCTTTTTTTTTGTTTTCAATTTTCCATTTACTACCCCCATCCACTTTTGGTTCTAAAAAGAACTAGTTCCAGCAGAGCTATTCTTTGGCAAATTACATAAAATATGTAACCTAGCTTGATACCTTGAAGAAGAACATTATTGTACAAATGAAGTAGAGAGAGAGTAAATTTCTGATATTTCAAAAGAGCCAAACTAGTAGCAACAACCTAGCTTATTTAATAACAAGGCTGTTATTCACAAACAAATTTATAAATACGACCCTATCATGTTCTTCGAAAATTAATAGATATTACTCCAAGTAAAGATCTCATTGATTTCCAAATATGGATAAGTGAGTGTGATGAGCTCCATTCCTTTAATGTCTCATCAATATGAATGATTACTTCATCCTTTTGATGGGAAAGTGAGGAGTTGAACCATTTTTTTACCAAAAGTAAATCTTGGGCATATTGGACATTTCAACTTCTCAAAAAACAAGGGGTTATGGTGATGGAGCTGTTAAAAATAGAGAGGAGATAGTCGTACCTGTACCTATCTGCATCCCATCATCACCGGCATCAACATTCAACAACAACCTGCTCTTGTTTTTGCTTGCACAAAAACAAGAAACATCCTTAGGGAAAATAAAACAAAGTTTAATCGCATATGCCATTGTTATAGTTATATTCTGTCTCTGATTCTCTCTCAGCTAAAGCTACCTCCTCCTCCTTGTTCCTCTCCCAACACCATCTCACACCGCTTAGATCGGATCTCTTCTCTTCCCCCCTTCACCACTTTGGCCTTTAATTTCATCTCACGCCACCTCTTCCATCTTCCCCAGTAAAATTCACACAAACCAAAAACCTCATTCACCCCAGAAAAAAAGTTACAGAGTTTTCAACAATCATAAAAACAAAGAAAGAAGCAAACTTTGGATTGGATATCCAAAACAGGGGAGGACCCAATTGAGGTGTTTGATGCCTGAGCTGTACCCAATTGTGGTTTGTGATATTTCAAACTGGGTGTGTGTTAAATGGGCAATGTAACGTCGGGTGTGGCTGCAAAGTTTGCGTTTTTTCCACCAGACCCGCCGACGTATCATGTGTCGAAAGACGAAGGAGGGAAGCTTGTGTTCTCTGGAGTCTCGGCTGATAAGAATATGGAGGCTCATTTGCTTGAGACCAAAGCCGGAAACAGAGTCGTTGCCACGTTTTGGAAGCACCCATTTGCAAGGTTCACCATTCTTTACTCGCATGGCAATGCTGCTGATTTGGGTCAGATGCATGAGCTCTTCATTGAGCTCAGGGCTCATCTCAGGGTTAATATTATGAGGTGAGATTTTCATTCTCTTTTTGGATTGGATTATTGATTATTATGTAAATGAGTCTTTCCTTGTTTGAATGGATTGAATAGTCATTTTGTGTATTGAATTTGTTTATCTAAAGGATGATAATTTGGTTAAGTTGTTAACGAAAGTTTGAGAAATGCATGTTTGCTCTGTTTTGTTGTTTATGGATTGGTTTTATGTTCATAGTTATATGAGTTTTGTTGTTGGAAGGAGGCTTGAATTTAAGGCTGCCGGCTTTATAATCTTCCCTTCTTGGATGCTAATATTATATGTACGATCTCAATTTTGATGGCTTTTATATCCAAAGGAAAAAGATTTAGCTCAAGCTTCATTCGTTTCAATTTTTTGTTTCTGTGGGGATTGGGGGCTGGAAGATATGCATTCGATGTGAATGTGGTTAGACATTGGAGTTACTATATCAGCATCTGTCATTTAAAAATCTGAAAAGAGTCAGGACTTTCAAGTTTTGTTTTGTAATGTACAAGCTGGTGTGTTGTGCTACAGTAAATATGAACCTCTCTGTATATTTACTTCATCTACTTTTCATTGTGGCAGCTACGATTATTCAGGATATGGAGCATCCAGCGGTAAGGTAAGAATTAGTAATCTATGGAAATCATCTATGATAGACTTGTTTAGGAAGCTGTGAGAGATATCAAGTTTTATGTTGGTAATTGTTTAGCCATCCGAGTTCAACACCTACTACGACATAGAAGCTGTGTACAATTGCTTGAAGACCGAATATGGAGTAAAGCAAGAAGATTTGATACTTTACGGCCAATCTGTTGGAAGCGGACCAACACTGCACATGGGTTCTCGGTTAAAGAGACTGAGAGCTGTTGTTCTTCATAGTGCAATCCTTTCAGGCATACGGGTCTTATATAATATCAAAGTGACATTTTGGTTCGACATTTTCAAGGTAAGTTTAATTTTACTCTTGGAAGTTGGAATCTATCATTTTGGTGCTTGTCTTAGTTACTAAGAACTTGTATTGAAAAGCCTTGTCCAATGTGTGCAGAATATAGACAAAATACGGAATGTTACCTGTCCGGTTTTAGTTATACATGTAAGTACCTCTTCCCATCCTCGTATAGTTTTGTTTTCTACTGTCAATTAAAAACATCTCTCTAGATAACATCTTTCTCATGTACATTATATGAGATTCATAAAATTCATTCTTTCATGGGGGTGGTATCAAATTATATAAATTTGATTCAGCTTCATAGAGTTGCTGAGAATGGCCTCTTCTAACTGTTATGAAGCTATCCCTAGATGCCTTACTGACTGTTTCTCTCAACCATAAATCTTTCTATTGTTTACTTGGCACATAGACTTTTTCATCTGTACCGAACGAAAGTTTGTTGAAATCATAGTTCATCTTCTTAATGTCTCATAGTTGCCAAAGGGTGACTTCAATAGGTAATCCAACAAGTGAAAATCTAGCCAAAGAAAAAGAGAAAGAAGGTTTCCCATTTTTCTTTAGAAGGTTGGTAATTTATCTCCGGTCCATAGATCTTCACTTATTATCATGTTCTACACTGTTCAACAAATGGTTGTTTTCATTATACTTAAACTAAGCATGATAGTCTGAACGAAAGTTTCTTTGACTAGAAATTGACTTTAGAACTGGTTTTCCACCTATTGTCTTCCGCTGGATTGTTCCCTTCATTCATTGGTATGCTGCTATTACTGATACATGTTTAATAATGGACTTTGCAGGGAACAGAAGATGACATTGTTGATTTGTCCCATGGGAAGCGTCTATGGGAACTTTCCAAAGAAAAATATGACCCCTTATGGGTCAAGGGCGGAGGCCATTGCAACCTAGAAACGTATCCAGAGTACATTAAGCACTTACGCAAGTTCATCAATGCGATGGAGAAACTCTCACTCTCAAATCCATCGAAGAAAGAACTCACGCCTACCCCGAGTATGGAATTAAAACACAACAAGTGCTTGAGATTTTCCAAAAAATAGCGGGTCATTAATTTTTACATCTTATGAGAAGCATTAGGGAATGTAAAACAGAAAAATCCCACTGCAGTGTGATCCTATCTCCACTAATAGCTACGATTGCTTGTATCATGAACCTGAGTGTTTGCTGCTGAAGCTATGTTTTTCTTGGTAGATGAAAGGATAGGAATCATGCATAGTGTTTGATCTAGATAGCCATCTTACAGTGCTTCCTTCCTGAGTTCTAATGTATCATTTAATAGAATGGAATTATGTAAAGACGTCATCCGTTTCAGAGGAGATACTTGGGCTTGCTTTCAATTTACCTTTATCGGCCCAACACAGCCTTCTTTGGATCATGAAAAAGTATTCTTCGGCCCAAGTCATGTGCCATTGCGTTGTTAATAAGAAAAAAATGTACGACATGTCGCGAAAGAAACGAAATAATGCGGGCTAGGGAAAAAGTGCTGTCATACGGTGACACGTGTCGTGAACTAGACGGGTTCATTATGGGGTCCACCATTTAAAAAGATAAATTGTACGACAAACCCGAGGGCGCGGGAGAAATTTTTTTGTGATGTGTCATGGCGGTGACACGTGGTGTGGGTCAGACAGGAGTGGAGATCTACCCTTAAAAAAAATTTTGCACGACCAATGGAGGAATCGCAAGCTCAATTTTCCCTTCTTGCTTTGGATTTTGGAGGTAGTATACTTTATCTTAATCTTTATTAATCATCTGAGTGTCTGCAGGTTGTTTGGTTAAAAGTTTGATTTTTTTGACATGCTCTTTGGTTAGGCCCTTCTTCACCAACTCATGGTTAAAAATGAAGACTCTTTAAGAAAAATTCATTCACATATTTCATTAACATGTTTTATAGGTTTTATTTTTAAAATTAAAATTTGTCATTATTTTTCTCCTGACGATTTTTTATTTTGATTTAATTATGTTTTCTATATTTTTAATTTGTACTTATGATGTATGTATTAACCATGCATTTTATTTATAACCTTTAAATTAGATTACAAATAGATGAATTGAATTTTGGATATAGGGTATATGGTTTTAGGTTAGGGGTTAGGGTATAGGGGTTTAAGGTTTAGGGTTTTAGGATTTAGGGTTTAGGGTTCATATCTTTATGGGATACCATTTTATTAACGCCTAGAGATAATGAAAACTTCTGTAATTCTAGAAAAAATAGTTTTTATTTTTTATCATAAATAATAAGTTTATTTTGTTTAAACAAACTTAATTAATAAATTTGGGTGTATTTTAAAACAATTTTAAAAGTGGATGTAATTTAAAATGGGTCTAATAAATCAGGTGTAACATCAAATATCCTAAAAATTAAATTAAAAACGAAAAAAAAGAAGGAAAATAGACCAAGATAGACTGAATTATAGCTGCTCCGAACCTCCACGTACTCGACCTCGATCGGTATTTTCACTCTCAATTATAGCTGCTTGAATTGTGAAACGAGTTTGTATGAATGAACTGACTTCTTCTAAGAACTCTTGCGGCGCCGACAGCTAGCCGACCTGGCCATCTGTGACTCCCTTGCGGTTGTTTCGGAGTGAGAATAGTGACTCATTTAGCAATGCTGAGCTTGTATTGATGGCTTTGGCTGGCTATGACATTGCCTTCGATCGAATACGCGGTACGTTAATTTGTGTTGCTTGCTTCTTTTTGCATCCGAATGATCACCGTCGGTTGAGTCGAGTGATCGAGGTGTTTGTTGTGAATTGTGGTTACAGTGTGAATTTGTATACTATTTGCATTGTGGGAACTATTTATTATGGGAGGCATAATGGTTTTGAGAGTTTGATACAAATCTGTAGTAAACTTGGCCAAACAATAGGAGGGATATGTCTTTACTTAATTTTTATGTGCATATGTAAGCAGTTAAATGCAATCGTCTTTACTTAAATCAACAGCTGCTTCTCTTAATTATAGAATTTATATATATGTAATATGTTCTTCAATGACTAAAGTGTGTTTATATGGGTGTGTTTGATGCAAGACTCTTGCCACTCCTCCAAGTTAAGGTAGCCCTTTACTTCCTATTTTTTGTTTGATCTGAAATATGTCTTTGTATATGCTAGCTTGAGTACATTGCAGCCTGGACATGGAACATATGTGTTTGATTTCCATATTTCAAAGAGTACAGTGTATTCTCCCCATGAAACAATTGTAAGCTTCTTCTCGACTTAATTGTGTTTGCAAGTGCTTGTAAATTGATCAAAACACGTTTGTGTAGTTTTAAACATAACATGCATTTGTCCCATTCATTCTCATTGGAAGCTTTTGCTAACAAATAGATATTTACCTTATGATTGAATTCTTGTGGTGGATTAATTCTAACTTGCACCTTACATAGATCTTTAGTTATCATTTTGGAAGTCGTTATTGACATTTCCTGCAGCGGCTGATAACATGGAGGCATCTTCTTGTATTATAGAAGTCCCCAACAAGTGATGTTTAGCAGGAGCTGGCCGAGCTGCCCTTCCTTTATTCTGATGACATTGTGTTTTATTTGTTTTGCAGCTTTTCTTCTGAATGGAAAGGGAGTAGATAAGAGGATCACTTGTAAAATGGTATAAGAGAAACACTTGGAGTGAGGTGTTGGTTGATAGAGAGGCTCAGCATAAGAAGCCTTCAATATGCAATACTGTTGTTATTGTACTTGTCAGATGGAAACCAGGGATCAAGTGAGAGTACAATTATACGTCTAGACCGTAGCTTTAATGTATTATTTGTATGTATAAGAGGTATAACACGTGTTCAAAAAAAAGGTAAAAAGTACAAAACCCCGTCTATCTGTATCCCGTGAAGGCTGGGCCTATTTATTTTGTTATTTTCATTCCCGGTCTCCTGAAGCGGGCCCCGGGATAACTGGGCTAACCCAATCAGGATCCGAAACGTGTAATCATGTCCTAGGAGCAAGTACAGGGAAGGGCTTCTGTCTCATACAGAAGTGTACTTTGGTCTTAGGTCAAGTCTGACTATTTCAACCTAGCATCCCTCACTCTCTTGTGCTAAACGTGAACTCCACTCTCCTCTAAAATTTACAACCTCAACATTCCTCAAAATAAAATCAAAGAAATAAATCCCAAGTAAACTCCACATTGTTCAATTTTGAATTTGGTGTAAAAGGTTTTTTTCTTTAAATTTTGAGTTAAGATAATTGTTAGTTGTAATTCAATATCAATTAACATATTGAGTTTGATCTCGTAGAAGCATGTTAACCTATAAATGAGTTAGACGCTATAAAAATTCTTTTGATAATAGAAGGTTTTTTGTTTGACCTTAAGACCCAGTTTGGTATTGCGTTTTAGAAATTAAAATCGCTTATAATTACTATTTTAAATATATTTTTTGTTTGGTAAAACCTTAAAACGTGTTTATTTAAACCTTTTTAGTTTAAATAACCATAATTTTAAAAAACAGGTTAGGAGTTGCTTATTTAAAACTGAGTTTTTTAAAATTTGAGTTTTTACACCACAATACCAAACTAAGCCAAATACTATTTGAGAGCTTTCACAAAAATTAGATTATTTTGATTACGGTAGTCACTCCTTGACATATAAATATTCAAGATAAAATCCAAGATCACCATCAACAAGACCAAATGGGCACCTTTTTTGAATATAAGAGGATAGACTAAAATTATGGTACTTCAAAAAGAAATGAAATGAAATCCAGAGTAAACTTCCCGAATAAGGTAAAAACAAGAATCAATCTCATTAAATTCCCAAGGAATCAGTGGGATTATGTTTGCAACTGTTTTACCATCATTTTCTAAAAAGTAACACAACTCAAACCCAACTCACCCATGGATCTCCTAGCTTTACATCTAGAAAAGTTACCTCTTTTTGAGTTTCAAAATTTACATTGATGTAAATATATGAAATGAAGAGAATCTAATCGATGTGCAAATTACTTTTATATGGTAAAAATGATGATAGGGCTCCATTGACCTGTTACCTATGTTTATCAAAACCTAAAGGTCTTCCCACTCTGAATTTACCCTAATTATAAAAAATGTCTGCAACCCCATTAGCAAAGTGAAGCCTTTTGTCTCTGTTGGGTTTTAGAAGCTAAAGTAAAAGACAAGGTCGCAGAAGAGAGAGAGAGAACGACTCAGAGGTAGAGAAAGTAAGAGTTCCACAGCATATAAAATACTCAGAATCACGATTCTTGTTTTTGTTTTTTGTTGAGTTGAATCCTTCACTCTGTTCTGGCCATCACCATCATTGTCCATTTGTACAGCTTTAACTTCTACCCACATTCTCTTTCTCTCTCTAGCCACTTTCTCAGTTTTTGACCCCTCCCCATTTCTTATTGCCATGTTCAAAATCAAACCCAGAAAGCTGAGTTCGGTATCAGAAAGTTTGCGACTTTTGTTTTACTAGTTTGTGATATCTGTTTTGCTCTGTTTCTAGTATTGGTGGGAAGTTTGGTGAGTCACAATGACTGTGGAGGATCAGAGGAACCGGTTTCCGGAGGGTATGAGAGTCCTGGCCGTCGACGACGACCCAACATGTCTCAAATTCTTGGAGGGTTTGCTTCGCAAATGCAAGTATCATGGTAAATAAGTCTCTTTTCTTTTAGTGTTGTAAGTACCCTGTT
This sequence comes from Comarum palustre, assembly GCA_951800085.1. Classification (NCBI taxonomy): domain Eukaryota; kingdom Viridiplantae; phylum Streptophyta; class Magnoliopsida; order Rosales; family Rosaceae; genus Comarum; species Comarum palustre. The sequence continues at coordinate 697,928 of OX637588.1, read as the reverse complement.
CTTGCATTTTGAATCTCATTGTTTCTGTTCAGATAATTGGTGGTAGTTTGTTTATCTTAATAGCTAATCCACAGTCTCAATCTACACTTGGTTTATTCAAGTTTCTTCTTTTATGCTAGTTTTGATAGTTAAATTGTGCAAAGTTCCGTTGTTTAATCTTGAAGTTGTGTGCTAATATGTGGAATTTTTTTGGCAGTTACTACTACGAACCAGGCAATCAAGGCATTGGAAATGTTGAGGGAAAACAGAAATAAGTATGACCTTGTGATCAGTGATGTTAATATGCCTGACATGGATGGCTTTAAGCTCCTTGAACTCTTGGGGCTTGAGATGGACTTACCTGTGATCAGTAAGCATGAAATTACTCTTGATGTTGTGAGATTGTGTTATGTGTATGACTTCTGTAGTCTTGTTTTAGTACAAAAGTGGAAAATTTTGTGACTATAGTTTTAATCCGAAAACTTGATTGTGTATATTGTTTAAGGAATGGGGGAGAAACGTGTTATTGAGACCATTTTTGTTTTGTGCGACAGTGTTGTCAGGATATAGTGATGTCGAACTTGTAATGAAGGGAATAGATCATGGTGCTTGTGATTATATGTTAAAACCTGTTAGATTTGAAGAGCTCAAGAATATCTGGCAACATGTTGTCCGGAAAAAGAAGTCCAACACTAAGGACCAAAAGAAGTCTTCCAATCAAGATAAGGCTTCCAATGAAATTGGAGAAGGTATAAAAGGGGCTTCACCGACAGGTAGTTCAGATCAGAATGGGAAACTGCACATGAAAAGAAAGGATCAAAATCGAGACGAGGTAGAAGAAAGTGAAGATGATGAACATGAGGCTGAGGACTCATTGAGTCAGAAGAAGCCCCGAGTAGTTTGGTCAGGGGATTTGCACAGGAAGTTTGTTGCAGCTGTGAATCAGTTGGGAGTCGAAAGTGAGTCTTCTGCAAATGTGCTAATTTTGTTGTATAGTAATTATCTTTACTGTTTTTTTTCATGTTTGTCCCCTTCCTCTTCGTTTTAATATTCAGAAGCTGTTCCGAAAAAAATTCTTGACCTGATGGATGTTGAAGGACTCTCAAGGGAGAATGTGGCGAGCCATCTGCAGGTACTCATCTTTCCCTTCCTTATTTATAGAACAACTTTACTAGCATGTAGCTTTGCTGCAGGAAATATTGTATCTGAAAAGAATTGCTTGCGTATTCTGACTTTCTCAAAAATCTGCTGATTGATCCAGAACTTGTTGATACTCTCTCATTCTGTGTTACAGAAATATAGGGCATATCTTAGAAAAATGAGTGACAGGGTTGCTTCTTCGAGAGGAAAAGAGTCATCTTATTTGCGCATGGGTTTGCTAGATGGATTTAGAGATAGTCAGTCCTTGAGATCAGGGAGAATGTCAAGTTCTACTTTGTCAACATACTCATCTGGTGGGATGCTTTGTAGATTAAACTCCCCAGTTGGTTCAAGCACAGGAGGAATGATTTCTTCTGGTCTGGGCCAACCGGGTCACTCCCAAAACTTGAGCAACTATATCAATCCTTTTGCAAAGCTCCAGCCAACTGTGCCTCCAAACCAAAGTCCACATTTATTCCAATCGACTCCTGCATTACCAAAGCACAATCCATTGCAGCAGAGCAAGTGCATCACCCACAATGGGAAGTCCTATCCCGAGAATGATTCAACAAATTACAGACTATCATCTACGTTTGAGGATTCTGGAGTGTCTTCTAGCTCACTGCCTTCTGATTCTAATTTTTCGAGCAATCCTGTGGTGTTACAAGGCATTCCACAACAAACAAATAGTATGGGAGTGTTTGGCAATCCGACTTCTGTTAAAGTATCATTTGACATTGGCATCTCTGGTTCCCATAATCTTCTGGATTACAATCGGTGTAGTGAAAGTTTTCAGGGCGGTGCACAGTTATCCAGCTTCCCATCAAATGCTTTGCCAATGACTGAACCTTATAATCGTGTTCAACTGCATACTAATAACTTGGGTGTTTGTTCTGGTAGGCCTCAAATTAGGAACACTCTGAATGATTTTTCTTCTGCAAGTGCACTCTCGGTTTCTGTTGATGAATTGAGAGGAAATGTACAGAAGCAAGAAGGCTTGATTGGTGATGTTATACCGATACTGAATTACATGCCAAAGCAAAGGTGGGAAGAACGTAAGCCAGGATACAACCATGAGTCGAATCAAACTATCAGCGCCATAACTTCCCCGGGTTCTACACTGGGTATTGATGGCCTCGTAAGCCACAGTTTGGATCAAAATGATGTAGTATGCAATTATGAGAGGCAGTCCTCTTTACATGACCGGTTAAATGGGGCCACTCCAATATTGGTGCAACCAAGTGAGGCTGGTAAGTCTTCCATGGAGACAAAGATGAAGCCAAATGAGGACTACTTCTTGGAGCAAACAAACTCACCTAATGGCTTCCTTCAAAACAGTTATGGATCTTTTGATGATATAATGAACACGATGATGAAAAGGGTATGATTAGCTCCTTATCTCAAGTCGTGTTGATGTGTTTTCTTATTTCGTCCAAGTCGTATCTAAATAGGTCTATAGGTCTTAAATCCTACACCATCAACATTTTCTGGTTTATTTTTGGATGCATGCAGTGTGTTGCTCAACTTTGTGTCACGTTTGTCTGTATACCTCATTAAGAATCATTGATTTGTATCATGCTTGCACTTTCTCTCTTTCTCTTCAGCAGCATTTATAATATAGACGTGATTATGATATGCAGGAAGAATATGATAATACCTTATTGGACGCAGAATTTGGATTTGATGCACACTCCTTCGGCTCCTGTATGTGAGACATTGCTGTTAGTTACTCGATAAGAGAATGGCAACAATTCTTTACCCCTTGTTTCGACGAATATCAGTGTAATTTCATCTCTTTTGTAATTTTTACCTCTTTCCTACTTCTGATGTCCTTGCAAATGCAAATAGGAAAACTGTATCTTCTCAATTTTTTCATTCTCTTTTTCCTTTTCCATGTTTTAGTTATACCCTCTGTCCACTTATCATATACATTATACAAACTGATATAGAGTTCTTTTACCGGGAATGCATACGAGAGAAGATAAACAATTTCCATTATATAATTATTAAATTCCTGGTTTGAAAACAAACAAAGCATTGACAATTTCAATCATCAAAACACAAGTCACTATCACGATGAAACCGGCTGTGATAATAACGAGGTATTACATTCAATCTAGTTCTGTAAGTGTAAGCTGAGCTCTCCGTTCAGCAGCTCTCTTCCTCACAAATATTCCCCACCTTAAAACGGCTTTGAGCTTAAGCCATCCAACAACAGCTTTTCCCGAGCTTTTTCCATGCTCTTTGCTGATTGATTGACCTACGTGAGGCTCATACTGTACATTATAGTTATAACAAGCTTCAGCAGAATGACCAAAACTAGACCCTGTTCCGATTCCGACTCCCATACTAAAAGTCCTCATTAACAGTCTCTGCATGTCATCACTCTCCAACATTTCTGAACTCCTTAACCGGATCTCATCAGCAACATTAAAGTCCTCAAACCCGTTCCCATAATTTGGTCGTGACCAATCTGCTGAAAAATTTGATGTACCTCCAAGTGACATGTAACCTGTGGTGCTAGGTGATGCTGTTTGTGGATTGTTGAATTTAACCAAAGATGTTTGATCTGGTCTCACAAAAGGAACAAACTGAGGGACGACTGGTAGATGGTTATTTTCTATTCGAAACTGTTGACCGAAATATTGTGGCTTGCTTTGTGTAGCTGCAGCATGGTGGTCTAAGACATTGTTGTGGGAAGCTACTGCAACAGGTGCAGTCAAAGCCATCATGCCATTGTATTCTATGACTTGATGCCAATTATCATATGCTCTCTTCATCAAAGTATCAACCGAAACCTGCATAACGAAATCTCAATAAGCAAACTGCATCTAAAGAGTACACATGTAAACATGTTTTTGAAGAGTTGATAACGGCAAACCTTCTGACTGTGAGTAAGGGATTCTAAGGAGAAAAATTGGTCATCAGCAATGAGGCCCCTGAGCTCATAAATATGGTTGAAGACAACACCCTTGGTTTGAGATTCATCAGTGTAGTAAACATAAAGTTTTCCACCCAAGACACAAGTTTTCGCATGCTCCACTGTGTTTTCCCACATCCTATTGGACATACCGCTCCCAAGGACCTATATTCAGAAACAATGAAACATAAGATGAAAAACAAACAAAGCATACAAAAGCAAAAAGAAAAATAGTGATTAGAATTGACCAAGTGGATGAGATACTTACACTTCTTAATCTTTGAGGGTCTTTAACAAGAAGGCGGAGGAAGTCTTCAACAGTTACAATCTCCGCCTTAATCAGCTTCTTGTGTAGAGCTCCATCCTTTGCTATTCTATCTAATCTCCACACCTCATCATGCAAAGCAGGAGGGTAATGTTTCTTGTATACTTCAAGTTACAAAAGACAGTAGTAAGATCAAATCAAGCATTGCTTAAATATGATATGAATTAAGGAAGTCAACACAAAAACTAACTCACATTCTCCCCTGTGATCTTTAACCAAAAAAGCATCTGTTTTAGCTTCACAAATACGAATTCCTTCACAGTTTCCAGGGGCAAGCTTAACTCCAAGCCTAAATTTCCTACTCCTTATCCAGCTAGAATTATCAGTAAAAGTAAGCTCTCCAAGTGTACCCACCCCTTCCTTAAGAATAACCTGTACATCCCCTGTCAGAAGTGGTCTTTTCCCCTCACGCTCCTTTACCTCATGGTTTTCAAAATGCTCTTTGGTCCAGCCATCCTCAACTTCGTCATTGAAGTCACCTTCCAGTACAACAATATTAAGCTTTGCAGATGCTTCTGGTCCTGTTTGTACAACACAGCCTTTACTTAAGTCTATCAACACAACGTGAATTGCTGCTCCTTGCTCTCCATCAACCTTTGCACCTGTGAACAGATGTGGTGGCATTCTTGTTTTAAACTGCAGTTGAAGCTTTTTCGCTTCTGAACCTAGTAGTCTGGGCGGTGGAGACCTGCCATACATGAAAAATGTGAACAATATATCGCTAATTCTATGATATAGACGGAGACATCTAAAGAAGGATGTTTTGGATGGAACAAACCTTCCAGGCAGTTCAACATGTTCAATTTTCGTCAATGCACGCTCCAATTCCTCACTGACCTATTATTCATAAGAGTTTCAAAATTGATGAATGAATGAGACAAAATTCTAGATAACAGAATCATTAGAGGTTTAGCAAAATGGTAACCTCCTCAAACACAATAAAGAGGGAAAAGATGAACATGTTAGACCTCACTTATTTGATAGCATATTGAGAGATTCATCTGATAGCTTCAACCAGAACTCTACTACAATCAGTAAAGAGAGAAAATCTGACTCACAATTCTGCGGAGCATAGGCTCCAAAGTTGAGGCCAGCCTTTGCAAGCTATCCACCTTCAGGGATTCCACAATCACACTGCATATGAATGAAGCATGCATATAAACAATAGAGACATAAAATCTGACAGTGAGACCATGAACCTCAATATGATGATTATAATGATGCACAATGGCACAAAAGTACTAAACTTCAGCATGTCAGTCCAGGTTCCAAACACAGTAGTGGCAGCTAAATTTACAACACTATCAAAGTATCAAGCAATCAGATCATTTTTTAGTGTCGCACCGAATTCAACTATTCAAAATTTGAGCATATCATCAAAGCAATTGAGCTAACACTATTAAACTCTGATGCAATCTTCATCTAACATCTCTAGTTATCATCACAGACATTTGAAAATTCATATACACAAACTAAACCAACATTCAATTTCCGTCTTGGCAAAGCATGATGCTTGAGACTAAGAATAAAAATGACTACGATACCCAAAATTGACTAATTCAGACAAATTAGTACCCATCAAAACAAAGCATAAGAACTCAAACATGGTAGCAGCGAAGAAACAAACCTTGCCAAACCAGGCAGTTTCGTCCTCTTCGAATCATGACTGAGATGCCCTGTCTCATCATAACCCCCATCCACATCTTCACTTTGTTCATAGCCTCTCTTCTCAGCCCTCCCGTTTCGTGAACTTTCCATTCCCGCCAAACACGACAACTCCGTTTAAAAAAACTTTCCAAAAATAGAAACCCAAGATGGTTCTAGGAATCACCTGCACAACAGAAGCTTCATCGGAGAAGGACAACACATAAAGCCCCAAAACAAAAGTATTGGTCTTTTTTGTTTTTGTCAAAGTTTTCTGCGATCTGGGTATCAAATGCAATAAGATCTCTAGGTTGGAAATACGGATCTGTTTGGAATAGTTTATACTTTATAGGATGGTGATCCAATCTGGGATTATATTAATGGGGAATTTGCATGTTAAAATATTAAAGGGTGTACAATTCAACATCAGTCTCTCTCTCTCAGCTGGATTTGGTGTCTGTGTGAGTCTTGTGAGAGTGCATGAATGTTGAAAGTCTGAAACCGCGTCTTTTGGTGCAACCCTTGCCCTTTAGCATCATTTCGTATTTGAAATTCTTTATATTTGTTGGTAAAAGAAAACATTTTGAATTAAAAAAAGAACATGGTTCGTATAAAAATGTGTAAAGAAAGTCAATGCTGCTCACCGGCGCCGACAGAGAAGAAGTTAGGCTGATGTTTTTACCCTTGTGTAAGAAATGGAGGAGATAGTTTGGACCGAGTTTGATTCACGAAGCTCTTAAAATGGTTAGACGTTGTGTTGTTTCAGAAGCTTTTAAATTATCCTCAATATCTAACGTAAAGAAAAATATATCTAGAATGAGACAATGGACAATGAAATTATATACACGGTCTTTAAGGTGAATTTGTCAATTATCTCTAATCATGGAGATGAGTTTGCGGTAGTAATGAGCAACAATTCATATTTTATTTACTTGTTTGAGTGAGATTTGGTTGGAATCATCTCTAATCAAGGAGATGAATCTCCCATACTGGAGTCATACATCTAGTTTTTTTTTCTTACGAAAATTATATTTAAGATGAAGGAAAACAAGAATATATAATTGCTCAATTTTCTATGATGATCTAGTTCTATAATAATACGATGATTTCTTCAAGGAGATGAATTAGCCACAGATTGATTGTTTATTTCTTTCCTAATCCCCAATCATGAATTATGAAACATTCATAAAGGTTTCTCCATAAAGGGGTGAAGCTAAGTTGCAAACATGATCCTACATTACACAATATATAAGCTAATGTGAGATGGTAATCCATTCGTGTTCAAAATGGTTGAACTGGGACATCTGTTTGTACTGAAATGTTTATAAAGGAATATCTGATAACTACATGCCATTTCTAGGCAATACAACATTTCGACTACAATTGGAAGAGGGAGAGAAACAAGGGAGCGAGATCACTCATGCTGTCTCGGGGATACAACCAAAGCCGTTTGCTTGGTTGTATGTATAATACTGGGGAGAACCGCAAAGAAGTAGATAAATCAAATGACTTGCAATTAATCATGTTTTACAAACTATTCCCCTTCCCAACCCACTTTACGGGCTCGTCTTTCCCACAAGGAAGTCACCTTCCTCTCCTTGATGAGCAATGCCTCGGCACGCTCTTTTGACTCCTCACATGTTTCTGTTGCAGCATTGCACTTTTCTGCTTCTCTCTGGTACTGAATAGCCACCCTTTTAGCTTCAGCAAATGTAATGTTCATGTGTCGGGTGTGTTCCACAGCTACAGCTTCCTGCAGCTTCAACTCTTCTGTTAGAAGGTCCACAAACTGCTTCTCCATCTCCTGCTTCACATCTGGGTCATTACTCTCGCAGTCTGTTGCATCAACATAATAATGATCAAATCACCTATATGATTCTTGATGATTAACTGGGAAAGAAAATCCCTTAAGCAGTGAAAGGAAGCTTGTTTAGGAAAACATTTCATGAAGACCCTATTCCATATCAATATAATCTGTATACACACATCATATAATTTGAAGTAAATCAGAGAATGGTGTTCTCTATGAATCAGAACTACTAATAATCTTTTGCACGTCTTCTTTGATCGATAATAGGTTCCCACTGCTGAAGATGTGTTTTATACAGTAAGGTTACCACACTTACCAGCATTCTTACAGTAACCTTAATTAACTCATCAGAGTGGAAATACAGGCAAAACTCTGCATTCCCCGAACTGAGATTTAAAAGGTATAAATACTCTCTTAACCAGAGCAAAAGGAAAAAAGGGAAAAGAGAAACAGAAATACACAACAAAGTTAAAGAGTAGGATGCGTTCTAACCTGACACCGAGAGATTGGCCAATCCTGCAAACAAATAACAAACACCAAAAGATGGAAGTGTTAATATATGAGTAAAACTTGTCTCATACAGCTTAACCACTGAAATGAAACTTTGCAAATCCAATATAAACAATCAATACACTAAGAAATAAAAAGAAAATAAAGAAATGCACCAAAAACAACTCATCGAACTACAGTCTAAAAATCAGGTGTGAGGGGGGCTTCACTGAGTTAAGAAAATAACATTGACAGAGAAGTGACTTTCAGTATTCTATTATAGTAAAAGATCTACCTAAAGAGAACAACCACTTAAGATAAACAACGTCCCGAACACTGAAAACTGGGCACACTAAGCATATATCAGAGTAATTATCAACAGCACTTATGATATGCAGGCGCTGCTTATATTTTGATTGAAGAATCAAACTTTGCACATTTACATATGCACTTAAAAAGGAGCCAAGATCTCAACTTTACTTGAAAAATAAACTACAAACAGCAATGAGTTCCACTATTATAAACTAGTAAAGTAAAGCTTGAAACTCAGAATGCACTCCCAGAGTCCCTGCTGATAAATGCCACAATTCTATTGAAACAGAGATCCAAATTTCACTTCTTTAGCTTAAATCAGACAGTAAATCTAAATCCGGCATCACATGAGCAGCTCCAAAAAAAACTGCAAGTATCCAAAACCCAAATTGATGACATGGGTACTCTTCAATTCCATTCCAATCAACAAAGAACCAAACTTTCCAGAAACCCAGAATCCAAAAACCAATCAGACTCAAAACCAAAAGAAAACCCATTTACATGGAGATAAGATGGTTACCAGGAGCTATTTTGAGCAAGGACAAAGGAGCAGGGCAATCACAGTTACAAGCTGGGCAAGAAGATTTGGCATCACCCAACTTAACACCCTTCTTGAACCTCCAATAGAGAGCCGGCCCACAAACCGCTAAGGCTGAAACCACCGCAAACACCACCAGGTAACACCTCAAACAAGTGGCAGATCGCGGCCTTGTCATTGGCTCTGAAATTCAGTGTCACTGGCTTTGGTGGGAAAGTGAGATCTAGTGATCTGCTCAGGAATCTGTACTGATTGTTCTAACACTGTTTTGTTTTGTAGAGGTCAGTGGTTGCGCATTGATGAGCTGTAATCATGAAAATAAGAAAAGAAAATGTTACTAGAGAGGCAGTGGTGATTTTGGTATGATACTAGCGTAGATGTGGCAAATAAGCCGGCACTTAATCAGGTTTCGGGCCGGCTCACCACGGCTCATTTTTTAACGGGTTCATATTTGAGCCGGTTTATTTACTCTAAAAACAATGAACAGATAAACAAGGGATTTGAGATTTTTTTTTCAATTAAAGGTATTTGAGACATTTTATTTCTTGATATGGTTACTTTTTAACTGTAGAAAAATATGGTCAAAAATCAATTCACACCTAAAAAAGAGGTGATTTATCAAAATTTCTCAAAACTATACCGAGTGAACTTAAAACATATAAGCATGCATAAAGAAAAATTCTTATACGCACGACGTGTATATACACGATGCAATTTTAGTCATTTAAAGTAAGTCATATGTTTGAGCACCTTATATCAATATCATATATGTATTGTGTACATACACATACATAAAACATACTAAAAGATAGGTAACGAACCAACTGGGTTTTAACAGGTTATTCATAGTTTCATATTCAAGTTCCCAAACTAAAATTGAATTGCAGCCCAAAAACTAAATTAAAGCATACATCACCAAACTAAATAGTATCCAGGCAATTATTCTTGAAATTGTTCTGAAGAGAAAACAGGCTCTCTTCACATGTCATCATGTCTAGTGGATCAGTCCCAACAATGTACACATTGTGGTTATTATCTTCAGCATGGTGGCGAATCTTAAATTTTTCCTCTAGCAATTCTGGTTTGTCTTCACAATCGTTGCCCCGGATGTTGTTTCCCACCTCTGCAACCGTTCTGTGGGCAGTCTTCTTCGACCTGTTTATCACAACTGCACAAGTTTCTGAAAGCAAGATTGGTTCAAGAATAATCTTTTCATACTCATTTCGAATCTGTATACAACATGTTCTCTGTCAGGAACAAATGTCGTCATATTCTCTCATGACCCAAAACTCAACATAAATAGTATCACCGTAAGCGTAACTGCTTGGAAAGCACATTACATTTTGAATGAAGAATCAAACTCTGCCCATTTACATAAAGACGAGACAAGCTCTCAACTTCACTTGAAAAATGGATTAGAAACTACAAACAGAACTGAGTTTCATTATTATAAATCCAATAGAAGTTAAAAGCTTGAAACTCATAATGCAATACCAGCTGGTAAGTGCCACAAATACATAGAAACAGAACCAAAATTTCACTTCTAGCATAAAGACAATAAATCGGGCACACATGTGCAGCGACAAATCAAAAATTAAAACCCCAAACTGATGACATGGATACTCTTCAATTTCGTTCCAATCAACAAAGAACCAAACTAATTTTCAAAGACTCTGAATCAGTATCTGTAACTTCAGAACTAACAAGTAAACCAATTTGAGTACCATTCTGCTTTCAACAACAGAGAGGTCATAAATCCATTCTATTAACAGAGGAGATAGAAAACAACGAGATATAGCATTGACATAAGAACAAACACAAACTCCACAGACACAAATTATATAGAACTATCCAGATAGAAATTACTAAGCTATCTGTTCCACAAAACACACTAAAAACCATAAATTAACAAACCAAATGATACTCCTGGCCTAAATATTGCAAAAGGGGATCATATTATTGATTCATACTAAAGTATATATACTCAAATCCCCAATACGATAATCCTATAAGAAACTCTATTTTCCAAAGAGGGACTTGAACCACCATGTCCCCTTGGTGTCAACAGGTGCATCTTCTGGTGGATTCTCACTCTGTGGTGTCTTGTGGAGCTTGCTCACATCATACTCCTCATCCTTAGCTTTCTGCACTAGCTGGTTGTAAATCTCCTCATCCAGATTAGGCTTCCTGCTCAATATCTGACCAAAACACACAAAACCAAAGTCACACACAGAACTAAACACTTACCCAATAAATCAATTAGAGACATTTACTAATTTACATACCCAAAGATAGTTTCTGCTAGGTTGGCCAATAAGAGCATACTGATAATCCTCATCAATATACAAAACCCAGTAGTCCCCAGTGACAGGGATGATGGGCAGAAATGGAGGGACATAGAATTTGACTTTGAGTTTAGCCTCATCACTTGAAGGGTCAGCTTTGTAAGCAGTGCCTTGTATGAAGCCTCTAGACCCATTAGTCCAGGTCTCATTGAGCACATTGACAGTGCCATCTTCTTTGAGAGTGTAGGTGGCTCTTGTGTTCTCTCCATGCTTGGGCTGAAACCTTGATGGGAATGAAGCAATTTCATACCAGCGACCCATGTACCTCTGCAAGTCTAGGCCTTTCACAACTTCCATGGTTTTCTTTGCCATATCGTGTAAAGTGAATTGGGAGAGAGGGTTTTCTAGGGCTTAGGATTTGGGGATTTTTGGTACTGTGATTCTTGATAAGATATATAAGAGGTTGGATTTTGGCTTGCTGGAAAGGTGATTTGGAAGGTGGGACGTGGAGGTTGTTGAACCTTACACGTGGTGCGGTGCATATTGTGGAACTTGCTAGACACGTAAACAGTAAACAACGAAATAATTCAGTGGTATGTTGCCCATGGTTTTGATCGTCCAATGTTGGATGTATACCTTGAGCGCCCTTGATATTGTATGAAATAGCTTGGAGACGAAGAAAATATGATTACGATCGATTTGGATACTGGAGCGAGCTTGGAAAGGAAGTAAAAGCAATGTGTTTGTAGCTTGAAAGAAGAAGCAAAGTTGCCAAGAGGCATTCTCATAGTTCTCCTTATCCTTGGCTGAGAAAAACCAAGAAATCTATGTCAAATATCGTGATCATGGCTACAATGGCTGTCCAAATTGAGTCAAATCTGTCGATCTGAACCCCCACACATCTGACCAAAAAAACCCACACATCGTCTCATCGACCCCATGTACATGGAAAGCAGATTGTCGATCATCTATCCTATCAAGTTGTTTTGAATTAAGCCCAAGCTCACTTACATTAGGCCCAAATGCTGAGATGATACTGCAAATCGTGACCAGGCTGCCGGTGAAGTCAGTGGGGCGATGCAGATGCGTGTGGCGCTCGCGAAAACGCACTTCTAGGTATCCCTTAAGCATCAAACATCATTTTTATTCTACAACAATCATCTCCGATCCGGCCGATATATGCCCATTACTCTTTCGGGCAGATTCTTGTGCAAATACATTTACAGTTGATAGTCCCGTGACACTCCCCGTCGGAGAATCCTTCCGACTGCGGCACGAGCTTGGAAAGGTATCTGCTTTAGCAAACAAAACTAAGGGTGGCATTAAAATCTATAGGTATGGTTATCTATGGGTAAAATATGTATTGGGTATTATTTATAGGAAATGAGTATTACCTAAACTAGTAATGGATGGGTAATGAGTATTTAAAAACTACCCTTGGGTTTATGGACTGGGTATGAGTACTACTCATGGGTATTTGAATTTACCCACTTACCTAAACTTAAAATTAAAACTCGATTTTACCTTTTATAAAATCAACTCCCTTAAAAATGTTAAGGATAAATATGTAACTTCAATTTCATAGACCTAGTTTATAACTTCATATAATTATAGGTCTATTTTTTTGGAAGTCGTAGGTCTTTTTTTGTAAATTACAGGGCCTCTCTCTCTCTTTAAATGGCCTGAAAACCCTTCTTCAACCTGGAGGCAAGACCAGCGGCAGAGCTGGGGCGGCTAAAGGAGGCACGGTCTGGATTGGAGGCGGAGACGATAAGGATTAGGTTGATGGAATGATGGTGATAGGGATTGAACGTCTGTGCTGCCAATGGCGGTGAAGGCAGGATGATTGGGCGGTGGTGATGATGGAGAGGAAGGTTATAGTGGCGCCCTATGATGCACTAGTACGGGTACGGGACACGGATACGGGTTCGATACGATACGTAGATACGTTTTTTATCGAAAAAATAGGATACGGGTACGTTTTGATATTATATATATTTAATATAATTTAAAAATATATAGATAATTTTAATGGGAAATAACATGAAAGTAGCCTAATTTTACTAGATTTATCACACAAAAAAAATATAATAATAAATAAATTCCAAATAAATCTAATCTAAATCATCTAATTAAGAAAAATACAGAAGAATATTCAATTATAATCGTGAAAGAGTTAAAACAGAACAGAGATTGCTACAAATTAGATAAGATATTACTACAAAAAGTCAACAACCTAGTATTAATTTGGTCAAAACCTCTCTAAATGATCTATGATATGTTTGAATATCTTTGGGTACGTATCTATGGCGTATCCGTATCGGATACGGGTACGATACAGCATACTAAAATTTTTGCCGTATCCGTGCATCATAGGTGGCGCCAGCGTGGGAGGTCACCGATGGAAGGGAAGCCGCCGACGAGAGAGAAGAAGAAGACGGTGAGGATGGCGAGGTCGATAGTGAAGAGGATGATGGAGGTTTGTCTGTTATTGGAGAAGGAAGAGATGTGGTGAGATCGATAGGAGGTGATGAGGAATCAGGCTGAGATGGGGAAGCATGCTGAGAGGAAGAAGTGGGGTGGAATGAGAAAGCAAAATAAAAAATCTAAGTCATTAAAAATGGGTAAGTGGGTGAGTTTAGGGTATTATCCATTTAAAATAGGTGAGTAATTATCTATACCCAGTTAATTATATAATAGGTATTACCCAATAAGTAATTACCCATATGTCATGTGGATGGGTATTTTCCCACAGGTTTTACCACCGGGTAAGAATGCCATCCTTAAACTAAACTGCATATAAATTTGTGCAACGGTCTATATAATCACACGCACGTACCCGTGAAAGCCCCAGCCAGAGCTTCAAATGGATGCGCAGTTTTCTTTGCTCAAACACAGACCTTTAAATGTCTGACTAGGACTCTCGCAAGGGCGTGCCACAGCCGAAAGGATTCTCCGGCCACGGGGCTATCAACCGCAAGTGTATTTGCACATGTCTATGTCTTATATAGAGCTAGAGATGCGCGGTAGTATAGATGAAGAAAACTAGAGGTGAAGGACATAGGAGTCATGGCGAGGAGTAATAGCTATCATCCAATCCTCTATTATTTGAGAGAGAGATTTCAGAAAAGAACTTATAAGGCCCATGTCTATGTCTCACACTCTGCATTGTCAAAAATGGCAATAGATGAACCAACGATCCACATGCTGATTGGAGTTGCCAGCTTCCCAAGCTCGTCATGAACGCTCATACGAAAAAGACGCTCGTCATGCAGCGCTCATACGAAAAAGACGCTCGTCATGCAGCTCTCGTTCGTTGTTCTCCTTCACATGTTAGGTGGTAGATACACTCACATACATGTCGGGACGGCCATGGTTACCAACCCCTCACTATTGTGTCAATGATTGGTGTGATCTATACAATTTGAGGACACAGGTCTACAATTTCTACTATAGTTTTTAAGTCACACAGATAGAACTGATATTATTCTAAGTTGTCTACTCTCTCTGCTAACTTAAGCTTAATTTCAATCATTTAAGCTGACTGTTTAATTAAATGTTTTAATCTCTACATTAAAAACAAAACTCAAACGAAGTTCTTATCGAAAACTGAAAAATGTATAAGAGAAGTAGAGAACCCCTTACGAAGCCATGAAATGGTTGTTACAGTAGCGTTCATTCAAAATGGTGATGATTTCATTGTAAATGCTAGCTTATTTGTCAAGAACTCATCAACCGGATACTTCAGGTTAATTGTTTATTTTGACATGTTGCATTCATGAACCTAACTACCTAAAAGATAAAATTTGATACTTGGATATATTTGTATGAACTGAATGATGAATAAGAATAAGCAATGGCTATAGATTTATAAAGAGCAACGAGAATACCTCAAATATAATACATCACACAGTTGAATATAGAACTTGTGTTTCCAAATAGAAACACATTAATCACACTATAACAGGAGGAGACACCTTTCATTATCAAAGAAAGTAGTATAGCCGACGAAAAAAAACAGGCCGGCGAAGGTGACGAAAAACACTTTCGTCGGCTATACAGGAACTTTAGCCGACGACGCTCTAATTCGTCAGCTGAAGTTCATATTTTCGTCGACTAAAATACACTTTAGCCGACGAAAAACACTTTCGTCGGCTATACAGGAACTTTAGCCGACGACGCTCTAATTCGTCAACTGAAGTTCATATTTTCGTCGGCTAATTTTTTTCCATCGGCTTTAGTCTCTATATTTTAGCCGACAAAAAAAGAATTTATAGTTGGCTATGATATAATAAATAAAATAAAAATATATTTAAATATCATAGCAGACGAAAAAATTTAAAATTCGTCGGCTATGATATAATAAGGTTTAAGGTTTAGGGTTTGATATAATAAATAAAATTAAAAATTAAAAATATTATACCAAAACCGGCAATAACGCAATAAATTCGTCGGCTATGATATAATAAATTAAAATTTTAAATACTATAGTCGATACATCACACAGTTAAATATAGAATTCCATCAATGTAAAAAGTAGTCAAGATTAACACATCCAAGACACGGGTGTTTGTTACTCAGATTCGATTGATAACCACATGTTCAAGTCATCATCAATACAAGAAAAACAAGGTCTCAAGGAAGCATTGAAACACTGGACAAGCGAACTATGATTGCCAATTTGCACTTTTAAAAAATCACAAATAAGACATTCTAACACAATCACTCCAATCACATATCAAATAAGAATCAAGGCTATAAAGTAAATTTACTTTTCCTCAAATCATAGCAACCAGCAACCGAAATATCGAGCAAACAAATTCCAAACTCAAGTACCTGCAACATGATTTTCTGTTGTTTCATTTTTAAGGTTTTTATTTCTGTTACAGTTTTTCTTTGAAGATGTTCACGGCATCAACCAGCGCTACCATTGCACTCTCCAGCTCCCTCTGTTTTTCATAACACTCTGTAACTCCCACTGTGTTGAAGTTGACTTGTTCCGTC
The DNA here is from genome assembly GCA_951800085.1 of Comarum palustre. NCBI lineage: Eukaryota > Viridiplantae > Streptophyta > Magnoliopsida > Rosales > Rosaceae > Comarum > Comarum palustre. Next base: position 681,482 of record OX637588.1, on the reverse strand, counting down.
AATTCATTTAAAGCCGATCGAATTGTATCAATTTGGCCTTCAAACCGAGAATAAATATAAGTAGATCTTTTGTTGTAAATTTTAGCAGGAATGAAAAAATTCTGAGCCGACAAGAGACAAGACATTGTTCAGCCGGAAAGTGCGACAATATTTGGTCCACGCCTAGCCATCAAAAATTCAGAAATTGGAGATGTACCTGATAGATTTTGCAGAGCAATTTTTCATTTCAAAGATGGAACAACTTAATTAAAAGAACTGTCGTCATTTGAAAGTTATGCAGGTTGACGAGGGCGAAGCGTACAGAAATAATTTCAAGTGACAAGTAAGACCGGTGTAGCTAAAGCTAGAGGTAAAGCTAGAGGGCGAAGAGTGTGTAAGTCTCAGAAAGAAAGGTTGACGAGTGAGGGAGAAGAGGTAGAAAGTCACGGAAGTCACAAGAAAAGCTGCAGAAATATGTGTAAATGTCAAAGGGATGCACGCTACAACAATCATCTCTGATCCGACTGATAGATGCCCTTAGTATCAAGGAGTGTAACTGCTTTTAATAGTGTAACTATAAAACAGTTACACTGATCGAGAGTATTGTATAGCACACTCAATAATAATCATAAATAATTTTCTCACAAGGTTGGGTATTTCGCCACTCTTTTCATACAATATCAAACTTTAATCTTCAAATTTACTCTACATTCTTAGTAAATAATATCGCAGTCTCTCGACAAAGCTAGAACCCCACATGTATCCAAAAAATTTGAAGTTCGAGATGAACAAAAATCACCTAAATGACATCGTTCTGCTGAAATTGGAACCTGCTGAATACAAATTATAGCTTATTCTCATGTAAGTTCTTCTAATTCTCTTGGGCATCTCCAACTTTGGGTCTAAAATCTATAATAGGTTTAGGTTTTTCAATTTTGCATCTCAAACTAAACCCATAAACACTACAACATAAATGTTCTTTAGCGACCAAGTTTTCTGCGAGGAATTTATTTTTCTCAGTAAATTTTAATTTTAACGAGGAATATATTGGTTTCTCACTAAATATCATTATGTTTTCTACGAGAAATATATTTTTCTCATAATAAATAATTTTCTACGACAAGAATTTTAGTTCCTCACTAAAGATAATCATAATTTTGTCTCTTGATTCGTACAGGAAGGTATACATCTGATCATTCTGACAATTGTATTAACAATCTTATGAATATTGATACATTCATTAATTCATAAAAAATGGTAATTGGTAAATTCTCTAGCAATTCTCTTCTTTCCTAAATACATTTGTATTACTGTATTTTTAATTTTTTATCAAATACACAATACACAATTATGTTAAAATACTATGAGTCGAACTCACGACCTCTCACTAATTATTATCGCTAGACTAATTGATATTAGGCTACTGTATTTTTTAGTTGAATCTGCAAAATTCCATTGAGATTTTTATTTATTATCAGTCTATTTTTTAGGGATATTGACCATTTCATATAAATTAAAAAAAGTGATCACTCTAACTAAAACAGTTTTCATTGCCCATTCCAATTTTTTAGACCAAAATTACCTAATTATTTCTCTCTCCCTCCCACACCATTCATTGTCGATCTAAACCCTCTCTCTCTCTCACTTTCTCCTTCTATTCTCCTCTCTTATCGGTCTGTTCTCTCTCTCTCTCTCTCTCTTTCTTTCTCTCTCTCTCTCTCTCTCTCTCTCTCACTCATGTATCAATCTTGAGCTGCAACTTCAAAACGTCGTCCTCGCCGTCGTGGCTCGCCTTTATCTCTGGCGAGTACATCACCCGCACCAAAGAAGGGGCGTTGAAGAGGATGACGACCTTTCTCTCTCGGATCTAGGCCACATAAGCCTCTAGTCTCTTTGTCGTCATTGGCGTCCACCTTTAGTCTTGGCCGGTGCATCAACCACACATGCGAAGAATGGATTTTGAAGACTGTGCCGATTTGATTATGATATTAGATCTCAATGTGCAGAGCCATGAATCTAGGGAAGTAAATATCGTGGCTTTGTCTTTAGCTATCTCTGAAAACCACATTCTGATTTGAATCGAATCAATGAAGAAGACGACAAAAAATGGCAATTGCTATTTGCTATAATTGTAATGCACATTAGAATTGGTAGTAGGCCATGTCTTGACACCTATGACCAACCTTGAATTATTGTTTGTTCACGGTGTTGGAATTGTTGCTATAACAATAGGTTGTTGTAGTGTTGGATGTATAAAGAACTGGTTATTCTTTTTTTTCCTTTTCTTTTTTTTTCTCTTTCAATGAGAGTTTATTGGGGCAATAAAGTTGTTTGTGGCGATAAGAGTGTGGTTTAGGGGTTCAATGAGAGTTTATTAGAGGGTAGTAAAGTTGAATGTGCAATAATAATGCGGTTTAGGAGTTCAGTGGGTCTTTATTAGGGTGTAGTAAAGTTGGTTATGACAATATGAACACCGGCATCTATATGATTGAGAGTGGTTGTATATGAAGAGAGTTTATGTCGTCTTTGCCGAGTATCAGGCCGTGGAGGACTGATTCAAAACAACTGACATTTGGAGGGAATGGTTCATTCTTCGCATTGTAAGCACTGTTTAGTTGACTACTCATCCTCATTCTGATCTGTCTAGTTTATTCCACATTCTGCTCACTGTAGTCTATGTTCTTACTCCCATCCCAATCCAGTATTGGTTGGTTTTCTTAAGCCCTGTGTTTTGTGAATGTAAAGACTGAAACGGAGGCCTATAAAGTTAGTAGTCTCTACAACTTTGGGTGCTGTCTCGGTAATTTGTGCATTCATTCAAATTAGTGATGATGATTTCACTCTAGATCCTACAACTCATCAACCTCATTCTACTTGTTACTGATTATTGGACATGTTCCCTTCATGAACCTGAGATAAAACTCAATACTTTCACGTGATGTTGGATCTGAATGATGAATAAGAATCAGCAATAGCATGTAGATTTATAAACGGTAATGAGAATGTCGCAAACAAGATACATCACACAGTTCAATATAGAACTTGTGTTTCCAAACAGAAACAAAGTAATCATACTATAACAGGAGGATACACCTCTATCATATCCAGTTCCCTCTGTTGATACAGAAGAAAATGATGATCCACACAGTTCTGCCAAGCGAACAATTGACATGGAAATATTACAGTCATCAATTTGTCATCCTTCAATTTAAACACCATGATTGTCATTACGGGTTTGCTGCTATCACCAGAACCTTAGAGTATGGTACAACAAGAATTGGTCTTCTTTGCCTGCTTGTAGAACATCTGTTTGGACAAAAGAAAAAGAAAAACCCGCATCAGGCTATCACATTAGAAACAAATACAAGGCCAAGTATTAGAACAGAAAAGTGCAGTCTAACTTTTAGTGAGAAACATTTGACTGCGTTTCAGGACGACAATCTAAAAACTAAATCCAACCCTTTCAACAGACAGAAAGTTATTTTTGATAAAATATGCAGCCACAAATGCAACAGGAAATCAATCAAATGCAATCAACTAAACCACAACAATAGATCGTTATATTCATTCCATGAATTGCACTCAATACCCTGTTGCTCCATTGAAAACCCAGATACCTTCATATTATAACTACTTAATAATAAGAGCTTATGCAGAGAATGCTATGCACTATGTCAGTGTATGCACTATGCACCAGCAATTGAAAAATAACACAACAATTGTTAGTACCTGTGATGCCATGCTAAGATCCGAACTCTTTTCAACCAAACTGTCCAGTTTCTCACCCCGTGCAAGTACACTATCAATAGTTTTATGCTGCACCAAAGAAAGAAACAAAAGAAAAGCCACGTCAGTAGTGTAAAGGGTGACCAATCTTGTAACAAAAAAAAGTGACCAATCTGATGCTGCATATGGTAGGTGGAGGTATTTTATCCTTTTTTTGTTGTTGCCAAAGGATAAAGATACGTTAGAACATAGAAGATGTCCTAGACCGTATTCAGAAAATATTAAGCAGATATATCATAAAATACTAAACAAAATGGATCCAGTGCTAGAAAGATCATAAAGACAGGCAACAAATAACAATCAAGAAGTAGCCGAAGGCAGAAAACTCACGAGAATAATCTTTGTTTCATCCAATTCCCTCTGAATTTTCAACAACTTATCAGCCTCTGCAGGGTCCTGAAATTTGAAGAAAAAGTACGAAAGAAAAAAAAATAATTCAGTTGGTAGCTCAATGAATTTCATCTGGTTTATTGTCTTATCATTCCAGCTTATATATAATGAAAAATAGAACAGATTTACACCCACACACACCTGGAATTTAGTTAGAGCCTCGTCTAGGTAAGGCCATGATTCAGTGCTGTCCTGTTGTGCAGTCCTCCAAGTATCACCAAATTTCTTCTGATACTCGTCTAACACCTAGGAATCATAACAATTCATTCTTTATCAGATAAGCAAGACTAAATAAGTTCAGAAAATCTTCAAGACACAACTTTGCAAACATCTTATTACAATTCAAAGTACATTCAACCCTCAATCCCATAGGGTTCCCACAGTTTCCTATTCTCAAAACTAGACACATAACAAGAAGATTCAGTACTTCATTACTGGTAAAATGGTGACGGCCATTGAAACATGCTCCAAGATCAAAATTACCAACTAATAGCTTAAAGTATCAGTAGCTAGAACCCAATTAGACTCGTCCATTCACAAACTAACAAGCAAGGTACGAAAAAAAGAGAGCAAATATTTAAAATCAAATGCGAAACGAAACAACACAGAAAAGAAAATCAAGTATACCTGGTTGAGCAGCGAAAACGCACTCCTTACTGGATAGTGATCATCCATGAATCCCAATGCACAGAGTCCATTGCTGTTGTAACAATGCACTTTATACTCTACACGAACCAAAAACTCAAGATTCCACAATCAATAAAATCATAATCACCGCAATTAACATCCACAAATTCAAAATCACAATATCAAAAAAAGAGGAAATTCTCTCAGATCGGAATCAAATCAAAACGGACCTTCGTGCTTGACGGACTGGCGTTGACCTGGAGGTGTGCGTTTGGCGACGGTGCGGCCGACGAAGACGATGAACTCCTTGACGCCGGAGCGCTGGAAGTAGCCGAAGTGGCTGGTGTCGGAGGCGTTGGCGAGTATGACCGGGTCGGATCCTTCCGGGTTGCACTTGAGGACCAGCAGCGCCGTGATCTTCATCGTTTTCCGAGAGAGATTAGGTTTTCGAATTGAAAATATTTGGGGGATTTGTAGGGATCGCGGAGAGAATAGGGGGTCGGGATCAGGTGCTTCTCTGAGATTCTTATATTCGGTGCTGTTCTCATTATTAGGATATAGATTCGTTTTCTATATAACGCGGTTTTGAAATTCTCTACGCTAAGTAAACAAAGTGAAATTGGTTCTTCCGTTCGATTAGGATTTTGGATTCGTAGAATGAGCCTTGTTTTGGTCCGAAGAGAGCCCAACTGAGAACGGACTCTTATAATACTCGTTTCAATCATACATGTATGTTTTTTTGCTACTTTGCCATTTACGTAAGGGAAAAAGAAACTCGTATATATAAATGATCATAATTAGTGATGGAACGTTCTAAGTCATGTCCAAGTCTAGAGTTACGAGTATACGTTCCAAACCGAGTTAACATAATCTTTGATATTCGTAACTCATGTAATGTTATGTCAACTCGGTTTGGAACAAGAAACTGATCAGTGAGACAAGATATGCAATGCATTGCTAGGAAAGAAAAAAGAAAAACCTCCAAAACCAGCAGCTGCTAATTACAGAAAAGGGGAGGTTTCCAAAAAACCGTCGAGGCTTGGAAGGTTACAAATGCCTGGTTTGCCTACAAAACCAAACTGATCATACAAATTCATCTCTCACTCACAAGAATAGTAAATACAGGAATTTTGACTTAACCAAATTACAAACTGGTTTCGGCCTTTAATAGAAAATCCTGTGCTTCTATTAATGCGATAAATGAGCGAAAGCAATTTAGCAAAGACAAAAACCAGAGGCACCACAATATACCTTTTTTTGGGGTAAATTTAATTCAATCACCTCTTACCTATTTTCCCTCAACCCCCACGATTTCCTTCTCTTTCTCTCATCCTATGCATTTGACATTCCCTTGAGAGTTTTCCTTGGCAAGCTTGAAGGGGAATGTTAGAATCCTCCGGAAGTAAGTTGTCTCTCTCTCTTTTAACTTCCATGTTGTTCATGCATGTTCATGATCTTGTAGCGTTTGGATGTGAACCTGTGATTGTTTATATCTAATCGAGATTTGGAATGTGTGACAGAATCAGGAGTTATGATGAGAAGTTTGCTTCTCATCTTCCTGTTGATCCATTCGGCATCAGCCCAGAAAGGAGGGCCAGAGCCTCCCAAAGCAAAATGGCTGACATTAAAGGGTAAGAACAGACTTGTCTCCGCCCCTTGTATAATGCTGTTTTTTTTTCTAAATTAAGGTGACGTGAGGGCAGCCGCACTGGCCCTTACAAAAAAAATCTCGGTTTAGATTATCCAGTACGTTTTTTTCAGATTTTGGGATACAAGTTTTTGTATTTGTGAATGAAAACTTAACCTGCATGCAGGTGAACGGCCCCTGGTTGTTGCTCGTGGAGGGTACTCGGGTCTCTTTCCAGAATCGACTGAGTATGCAAACATTATGGCCAAGGACCTGAGTTTGAGTGGATCAGCTAACTTGTGCAATCTGCAGTTAACGAAAGATAGCTGGGGATTTTGCCTGTCAAAAATTCTGTTGGAGAATACAACAACGATAGCTGACATATACCCTAACCGCAATAGCACTTACAAAGTTAATGGGAAGGAACTCAGTGGGTGGTTCGCTTTAGATTTCACAATAGATGAGCTAGACAAAGTGCAAGGTAAGACTCTCAGATCTCACAAATCACTGATTCATTCCTTTGTTAATAGCATTAATCATGAAAAATGCAATAATGTACCTTAAGAAGATGAAACTAGAGAGCTCGCGATTCACGGATAGTTAATACCAACATTTTATTGTTTAAGGGGAGTAACCATGTTTGTTCTTCAATTCCTATACAGTGACTCAGAGCAATTCCGCCAGAACAGACTTATTTGATAGCCTTTTTCCTATAACGACTGTTGAAGAAGTTTTAAAGAACGAACCAGAACAGTTTTGGTTGCATGTGCCGGTATCTCTCTATCCTCAAGCTTATTTTCGAATATTTCCTTCACTGAATAGTCTCTTCTAAGGTGGACTTTCTTTTGCAGTACGATGCATTTTATAACGAACACAAAATCAGTCCAGCAGCATATGTACAAAGCTTGATCAGTAAATGGAAAGGCAAAACGAAAGTCAATTTCATCTCATCTCCTGAGATTGGTTTCTTGAAGACAATAGGTGGGAAGGTGGACAAAGCCAAGACCAAGCTCGTTTTCGAGTTCCTAAGCCCAAATGAGACTGAACCAACAACTAGACAAAACTACGGTGCATTGCTCAAGAATCTTGGAATGATCAAGTCACTTGCAGCTGGGATCCTTGTTCCAAAAGAATTCATATATCCGATAACCTCAAATAATTTTTTGGATGCTCCCACTACTCTGGTGGCAGATGCTCACAAAGAAGGGCTGGAAGTATATGCGAAGGGCTTTGCGAACGACGTTACACTCCCTTACAACTATAGTATGGATGCAACAGCAGAAATCCAACAGTTTGTAGATAATAATGATCAGTTTGCTGTTGATGGCGTGCTTACAGAATTCCCAAACACAGCATCAGAAGCCATAGGTGAGACATCAGACTGCTTATTTCTAATATCACTTGCATCACATAGGTTACACAATCACAGCAGAAATCAAGTTGCACGTAAAGTATAGTCTATAAAAACGAACACCTTGTAACATTCATGCTCTAACACCTCGTGATCGACTTCCTGCTGCAGCATGCTTTTCACATAACAAGGATGGAAAGCCTTACCAAGGTACAGGGTCTAACTTTTGTTTTCCCAAGCTTATAGCTCAAGTGTTGCAGTCTTTTTTTGTGCTGAGATAAGCTTCTTGGGAATTTTTGACATTGCAGGAAGTCCATTGATCATAACTAGAAATGGAGCGAGTGGAGACTACCCTGGTTGCACCGACCTTGCTTATCAGAAAGCAATAGATGATGGCGCTGACATTATTGATTGCTCGGTCCAAATGTCAAGTGACGGAGTTGCCTTCTGCTTAGATAGCATAGATCTCAACTCAGGCACCAATGCATTGACTCAGTTCATGACCAAGAGTGACACTATCCCTGAACTTCAACCTGAAGCTGGAGTGTTCTCGTTCCAGCTCACATGGGAAGAGATTCAGTCCTTGAAACGTAAGCTTCCTAACTTTTCATCTTATAGAGCTATAGAAGTAATTATCCTTGTATATCTACTAAGGGTCCAATTTTGTTATTTCAGCCCAGCTGCTAAGCCCCCTTGGAAACGCTGTTGGCGTGTATAGAAACCCAGCTAACAAGGATGCAGGAAAACTGGTGACCCTCACTGAATTCCTAGAGTTGGCCAAGAAAAAGGCAACTACTGGAATTTTGATCAACATCCGGGTAAGCATTTCGAGACATTTCAGTCTTGTTCTCATTGTTGCACTACAATGTTTGATCTGAACCATAAATACAACCTATGTTCTTCTCAGAATGCGCCTTACCTAGCATCAAAGGCTGGTCTGGACATTGTTGGTACTGTAACCTCTGCCTTGAAAAATGCCACACTCGACCAGCAATCGACTCAAAAGATCATGATCAGATCAGATGACACTTCAGTGCTGTCCAAATTCGCTGATGTGAAAACATACGAAAAAGTGTTTAGCATTGAGGGGAAATTTAGCTCTGTACCACCGCCATCAATCGAAGAGATCAAGAAGTTTGCAGATGGAGTAACTGTCAACAAAGATTCAGTTATTGTCGACAGAAATTCCTTCACCCAAAATCAAACTTTCGTCATCAAGGACTTGCAGGCTGGTAATCTGTCGGTGTACATCCATGTCCTGATGAACGAATTCAACAGTCTCTTGTTTGATTTTCTCGCAGACCCCATTACCGAAATAGCCACATATGCTCAAGGATTCAAGGTTAATGGAATTATGACTGATTTCCCACGAACTGCTAGCAAATACCTAAGTAAGTCTTGCTGCTCAAGCTAACTTATTTCACTTGTCTACGTCCTCTTGTTAAATAAACCACTCAACAAGTATCAACTTTTCCAGGATCTCTCTGCACTAATCCCGATACCGATCTGTATCCGATTTACCCAGTTGAAGTGGGTAATCTCCTCAGCACCTTGGGACCACCCGAGAAATTGGCACCCCCAGCCCCACCCCTCCCACCACTTGAAGCTAAAGCCATAGTTGACCCACCACTTCCTCCAGTGGCAGCCAAGGCCGAGACCAAGCCCAACTCAGACCCCGACTCAGGTTCAAAGTCCGGCGACAAGCCTGCCACCGCCCCTGCACCTGACGCAAAATCAAGTGCAATGGTTAACACATCAAACTGGGGTCTTACTTTGGTAGCAGTAATGGTGTTCAGCTTACTGTCCATGGGAAATTAAGTGTGACTTTTGGTTTCTTGGTTCTGTTCTCTCTTTTCCCTAACCTAATCTCATATGCTCGCTACTTCTTCTGCATCACAAAAAACCAAAACACATTGCATCTGTCTGTACAATATTATTAGTATAGTAACTCTTCCTGCCTTTGTTTCTCTCGTTATATTATTAGCAAATCCTTGTTAACTCTGGTAATTTTTCCACACTCAAATCCAATCCAACATTATCAAATGGTAAACAAAAAACATCAAAGTTAACACATCAATCCTATATTGACCCACTACTCACAATCACCAAAATTTTGAGAGATAGGAAAAGGGGGCGAGGCTCAGATTCGCCTTCTGTCAGACAAAAAAGGGGAAAGGCAGCTCCGCCTTACATGGCTGCGGCCACGGTTGCGGCCCGGTGGAAGGACATAAATGTCATTTACCAACAAGAGCAACCGGGTCGCCCCGCCAAGAAAACTGGTTCACCTTTCCCACTGTCTGAGTACAAACTAAAATGAATCATCACTGCCTCTTTAGTGAAGAAGAAGAAGAAGGAGAAGATGATGATTAGAGAGAGAGAGAGTCCATTAATTGGTTCAAATCATCGGCTCCGCAGCCATTCAGAGAAGGCCGTTCTCTGAGAGCAAAGCCTCATTCTTAAACTAACGAGCGTCTGAAACCCTAGGATCCAACTCCAGGGCTTTTATATACTGCTCTGAAAGGGTGTTTTGGTCCATGCACTTAGAGCTGGAAACGCGAGGCCATTTTTGTCATATAATAGAATCCAAGCTACAATTATTTTCTTCTTTTCTAGTGTGTGTAAATAAAGAACACACAGGTGAAAGAATCAAAAGTCTGAACGATCAAGCATGTCTACCAATGTCATTCTCCTTGGGAACCTAGCTGGTAATCTGAGGTATGTCGCGTCTTCGATCTCGATAGGCAGATGTGTTGCCACTATGACAATGCCGCCTTTCTTTCTGTGCTCTGCAATGATGTACTCGAGCAGCTTCACTCCGTCGGTATCCAATGCAACAGAGGGCTCGTCGAGCAACCAAATAGGCCTGTCGATTGCCAGCAACCTCGCAAGCTGGAGTCTCTTCCGCTGCCCCATTGAGAGCATTCTCGCCTTCTCTTTGGCCAATCTGCCGAGGCCCATCAGCTCCAAAGCAGGGAGGGAATTCCCCATCTTCCCTTCAAGGACTTCAAACCACTGCACATTGTCGAGGACTGTAAACTTCTCCTTGACTGCATCTTTCAGGGAGAGCCAGTTGAGCTGGAGCTTGTACTGGTGGAAGACTCCTGAATCTGTGATGTCATGCCCGTTCCAGAGGACCTGGCCAGCTGAAGGCTTAGAAAACCCGGCTAACATTCGCAAGAAGGTAGTCTTGCCCGAGCCATTAGTGCCCATCAGCACAAGTGCTCCACCGTCGTGAACTGTGGCATTTACATGTCGCAAGATCTGCTGAGCATTCCTCATACAAGAGACATTGTTGAGGAGAAGACGAGGGAGCGGGGGCTTTCGCAAAGACATCAAACTCAAAAATTACCGATGAACAGATTACTGTGGCAAGGAATTCAACTTATAATAAGCAGATAGAAACAACATGATGAATAAAACGCAAACATCATAGGATAAAGGCACTATTAGTAAGAAAAACATAGGATGGAATGTATCAAGTTAAGGGAAAAAGAAACATAATGCACGAATCACTCAGGTCATAGAACACAAATGGCTAAAGCGTGAGCTATTTCTTTTTGAATTCACATTCATATATTAACTATTATCACAAAGCACAAGCAAAAAATCTTAGGCATTATAAGATCACAGCCCCACCCAGATGATCCATAACCCGAAAATCAAGACTGATGAAGATTGGTCCAATGAGGCATTTCGTCGAACACGTTATGTGCAAATGAAATTTTGACTTTTATCTCTTACTTCCAACTCTAACGCTAACTCGTACACGAATTTCTGTTCGGATTTTGCTTCCGTTCGATCTAGATCAGACAAAGCTCTCATGTTCAATCTCCAAGTTAAGCCGTGTGTACAATATCAATCGTAATTTTAACCGTTCAATAGTTGAATTAACCAATTTAGATCATCCATACAAAAAATCAATGTAAAAAAATTGTTTACTCGTCTGAATACATCAAACAAAATGAATAGATTATCATAAAAGTTCAGAAACTGTCCATTTAGTTTCATAAGCAAACAATCTTTTTTTATATAAATAATATTTACTAGTTGATTCAATTTTTGAATTATTGAACAGATAAGATTACGATTGATATTATACATTTAACCTAACTTAGAGACTTAAAACAGAAGCTTTTTCCTTTCTGTTTTCTTACCTCACTCTTCGATTAATTTTCTATTTGGATGGAATGTCTCCATTTGGATGTCACAACACCGATACGAGTTCTATATTGTGTCAACGAATCTCTTATGTCACATCTACGAGTCTCAATTTGATCGAGTCTGAGTGCACACTAGAAAGACTCGAAACACCTAATGCTCTATCAAAAGAGGTGAAATTTTACCAGTAAAGAGTTGTCATCTTGAAAGTGGAACAAATTTTTTCGAGGATTGATATTAGTTTTGGTTAAATCCCAAACAGCACCAGAGAAAAATTGGTATAAACTCTTGAGCATAATAGTGGGTTATCTCAACTACAACCATCACTGTGTTCTTTACTAACTCTTAAATATTTCAAAACATAGCATAAAACATACACTGCTATAAATTTGATCGTTTTCAAATTTCTACCTTCAAACATGCAGCAGAAAATTATGAGTAATTTTTGCCTCAGACTCCAGATTATTTACCACTATTCTTCAAATAAAGACTGTTCTAACAAATTTTAATAACTGAAGTAAAATTGGGTAAAGGACATAAAAATGGGAGGCTCAGATTATAGCACATATAGGCCAGACAAACGGAGAAAGGGAAGCCGCCGTGGCTGCAACCAGACACGGTTGCCGGCGAATAAGGACAAAACCGTCATTTCACCGGCCATCCGGGGTCGCCACGCCAAAACAAAGGCCCCTTAAACCACAATGCCCCTATTTCCCACACTCCGAAACTTAATCGTCACAGCCTCGTTGGGTTTAGGGTTTAGAGATAGAGAGAGAGAGAAAGAAAAGAGATACATATATACACACATACACACATTACAGAGAGAGAGAGAGAGAGAGAGAGAGAGAGAGAGAGAGGTGGGGCCAGAACTCATCGGCACTGGCGAAGATCTGGACAATCTCGGCGGCGGAGCCTCGTTCTTTGTTCGGAGTGTGATTGAAGACCTAGTTTTAGGGATAGCTACGTATTTATAGTCGGCTCACTCAGCCCTGTTGGGTTTATTCCCTTTTTGCCCCTCTATTTCTTATAAAATTGGGTTGCCTAGGCGGACTGGGCCTAAGCGGGCTAGGCGGAGGTTTTGTTGGGCTAGGCGGAGGTTTTGTTGGTTGGGCCTACACATGTTGACCAGCCCACCTTACATGAACATTCCAAATCAAAAAAGCAATGACCTGCTCTGCTCTTATTTTTCGATGTGGTAACGAAAAATAATACACGAACAAATGGTGGGTAACTGAGTCTATTATCCATGGCTTGAAAAAATGGGGTAGAGTTTGGTCCTCTTCGAATGCAATTTATATGACTGCTCGACCCTTCTGATGAAGTACAGACTTATGCACAACTTCCCCGCTTGAGCTGACAAAGTAGGTTACCTGCAGAACCGAAAAGTGAAAACATAATAATGCATCAGTTGGTTGACACCATACAAGGGTGATTGCAACGAAACACCAGACGATAGGAATACGCACCATTTCTAGCGAGCTAACTCTATGAAGAAGAAGCTGGATCTCCAATTCTCTGTGTGGTTGCAAAGGGTTGGGAAACAAAGGATAGTCAACAACAATTTGCATGTATAAGATAAAATGTGGATCAAGGAAGGTATACAGAACTGAAATGCTCACCTACTAAGTATTGATGTCTCATTTACAGGAGCTAGTGGATTAGTTGAGCCCGGGTTCCGAATGTACCTCAGGCTACCTTGTTGAACATTGCTAGTGCAACCCTGTCCACTTATATACACATTCTGGAGAATATAGATAGATACAAGGATTACAAGGTTTTGACTCAGATTTGTCATCTAACTTAGATTGGATACAAAAACTGCTGGTTCTTACCACTTCATATTTCAAAAAACTATGGTGTAGAGACTCAACAACTTGCTTTGCTTCCATACCCTCTTCACTATCACCACATTTAGCCAACGGGTGGAATCCAATAATTATGCGCCTATATGCAAAACGCATTACAGCCAGTTAGCAATTGGAGATTATCCTATACTCCACTCAGTTGATAAACCAGATCTTAAGATCATCTCTTCTATACCACAAGAATCAAATATTTGAACTAAGAATCAGAACAAGAAATCAAAATCTTTGGATTGTATTGCCAAGATTATAGTAAATGTGAAACCAGATATAAAACAAGTCATCAAATAGAAGTGTCCTTTGTATCAATATTTGGAGGAACGTTTCTCAAGTTCCTTCCACCTTTTTTGTGTTTTGAAATCTTATGGATCACCAGGAATAGGAATTACCAGTCACTACTGGTTGCCTCTAGTGTCCTTGTCAGCCAGTGTAATTGATTGTATCCAAACTCACTTGATGATTCTGAGATTAAAACCTTCCCCTTTGAAATAAGTTCAAGTAAGAAATAAGAATCAAGAAACTACATAAATATATACAGATCAAGGATAAGTAACATATACGAAGGATGAGGATGAGGCAGAAACGATTTACGGCTTGAAATGATTAAATGGACAACTGACACCTATTGGTGAAACATGACTTACAGAACGATGACTAACATATAAACTGATCATGGATTACTATCAGATAACTTTTTTTCTTCTTGACAAACATATGATCTAACAGTAACTTCAAACATATATAAAGCTGTCATGAAAATCAGTGCTCAACATGAACAAGATGAAAGGAGCTAAGCCAATGAAAATGTAAATATGATTGGACTGATTAAACTGAACAACACAATGCGTACCTCTATTGACCCAGTATCCACACCAATGAGGTCTAAGGTTTTCTCGTAAGGTAGTCTTATCTGCTTATGGAAGTAACCCCCTCCATATCTGCCTGAAACTGTAGTAGTATACCAGGGAACCTTCAGTGATGAAGAATGCAGGGTACCCTGTAAAAGAGTACATCAAGAGCTGTTACTAACACTTAAAAACCAATGAAACTTTACTAGCAACTAGAATAGAGGATGCAGCTCAAGAAACTGAGAAGAAGAACACGACCTTACATTCTGCATGAGTGGATCATCCTTCCCAAGATCACTGATGTCCACCACAAACTTTGCTTTGTACTTCTTTGCCACCCTCTCCATCTTTTACCAACAAGAAGAACCATAATTAAACCAGTAAAGGAAATCTTGGAAAGGCATTTAGTACATGAAGAATGTGGTAAATTTCACTTCCAAGATATAGTAGTTTATAACCAAGAATCTAATACAAATGAACCACCAACAAAGGTGACAAACGTATAAGAATCAAAAACCACCTCACATAAATGCTTTAGTTCTTGACCCCATTTATATTAGACCAAGCATTTTACCTTTTGTTTCTCAGAAAAGGTGCAGAGAAGAATATTCCTATGCAAACAATGCATAGATTTAATGAGGAAACAGATAAAAACGAATGCTTATCATCATTCTTATCCAATCTTCCCAACATTTCCTAACCGCCACCAAGCTTGGAACATCCAACAACAATAAAAATCGTCACTTTCTACAATAGCAGACGAAACAAGCTATATACCCAACAAGTAAAAACCAAACACTACGCAAATCGAACTATGCAAGAAGCATTGCAATTCCAAGAAAACTTTTACCTGTTTGAGAAGATGGGTCTGTTGCTTGAGAGGTCTGAACCCTCCTCTGACGCTGATGAAGTAAAGATCTCTGCTTTCACTTGTTCTATGGCGGTAGACAGACTTCTGAGGCTGACCTAGTAGAAAGGCAAGGTAGAGACAAAGGCAGAGACTCACTTGTGCCACTATAGTTGGAACCCATAATAGTTTCTTCTCCATTTCTGTTACTCTCTCTCTCTGTCTCTGAGTGCTCAGTGTCTGCTTATAGATCTGATCTCACGAATGAAAACCCAAGTCTGATATTATTAAGTCTGATATTATGAGCATGTGCGTGTCAGAAAAATAGATTCAATGCATCAATAGCTTCAAGTTGTGACTTGTGAGGACAAGACAATGAGATTGGTGGTAATTGTCTGGTCAGTCTCTTAAATTGAATGGAGCCAACACGTGTGTTGTTTTCTTCACTAATTGTCCCTGTCAAGTAGTTCGGGTTTTCAGGGCTCTGCTATTCTTTGTTGAAGACGATGTGAGACGTCTTTGTAGGCTTATAGATTAGAGATTATAGAAGATAATTGAAGGAATATGTGCTTCATTTTCAACATTTCCTTGCATATGTCAGTCATATTGAGGTTATGGCCTTCCCCCCTTTCATTTCACCAACCTGGATTATATACAAGATTATTCTGACCAAATACGAAAACTGCATTTGAAAGGCAGCGAATATTGGAAAAGAGATACTCATCAATATAATTTATTTCTACTAATCCGCAGTTTTAAAGCTCATTTGTTCCTACAATGAGTAAAAAGCACAACTTTTCTTTTATCTAATAAGAGGATGCTAAAGCACAGCATACATATGATCTAAGTCATATCACCATCTCCAGTGCAGTGTAGACAAATCCCAACACTATGAAAAGGCTTCACTTTAGCCAGAGCCCTCTTCAAACTCAGTTTCTACATTCTCAAAAGCCCTGTTGCTTTCAATCCAGGGTCCCTGGCCTCAACCTGAACCTTTAAGCATGCCAGATAGATCATCGGCAATACAATCAAGAATAGTCTCGAAAAGCAATTCTGTGCCACTATCAGTACCAGTTCAATGTTACAATCACCAGCATATACAATCGGAAACTTTACCTAGTATATAGTGGCATCACGCTTTTAAAATGAGACAACTAATGCAGGGGTACACAGCCTTTTGATGAAAACCCTACTACTTTCTGGTTGAATGTTTGCACCCTCAGGGAGCTGGATTGAACAACCTGGTATCACGTCAAGCATAAATTCCCTCACAACATAGCAACTTGTCCAACTAACAATGCTCCTCAATTGTAGACTTAGTTACTGATCCATCTTCTTTTCCGAGCTGGCCGTTCTGGTTTGATCTCAGATTCCACCACAGGAGGGTCACTAATAGGGGAAGGCAGCACTTCAGTCTCAATCTTTTTGATTGACAATGGTTCTTTTTCACTTGGCAATGGAAGCTTGAACCGCTCACTTCGTTTCTTCAACTTCTCAACAGTGTCCAGGTGACGGTCCTCCAATGTGGTGTCTGTATCTAACGGTTTTGTGTCACCGTCCGTAATATCCTGATCACCAGCATTCTCCTCAGGCAATTGATGATGGTTATCAACAGCCTCAACTGGCTTCGAAGAATCATCTGGAAGTTTACTGCCATCTGAGGATCCCCTATCATGCTCTTTGAACTTTGAGGTAGAGGATGACTTACTTGAGATGCTGAAATCCCTCTCCTTCTGACTTGTCCATCGTTCCAATTTGGAGCGCCCCTTTTTCAAATCGTGCTGCTCATCATCAGAGGAAGCATCTTCCCTGAGCCTTTTAGAAGAGTGACCAACTCCTTGCTCACGGGTGCCTTTCAAGCCCTAAAAGGGCAAAAGAAGCAATCATGAGAAGAGAGCCCAACTCAATCATCCATTATTATCAGCTAGGGTGATAAAAAAATTAGAAAAGCCAAAAACGGACGATGAACAACTCACAAAATGTGCATCCGGGATTAGTGAAAAAGTTATCAACTAGTAACATGTTGCTCTACTTGTTATTGTTTATATTAATGCCCTCCTGTACTATCCTCCTACTGCTCAAACTAATAACCTCAATTCATGGGGAAATGATAGATAAAGGCTGGCTCAAATGCAGCTAACATGTGTCTATTGTTAAGCAAGAGTATGTGCACTAGTCTCAGCAAAAAAAATGTTCTTCTGATCATGCAGAGGTTATAAATGTCAAGATTTCAATTAGGTGAATTTTGGTTTTTGTTTTTAATCTTTTTTTTTAACATTGGAGACAGGAAGAACTGAACCATCACTCAAGCTTAAAACATAAAAGAAAATAGGTCCAAACAGTCTATGCTACAGATTATCAGCTATGCATCATTAAGTATACGATTCCATTGCTGTGAAAAAGAAAAGATCAAAAACTGAGATTTGATTATATGTCATCCGAACCAAGCTTGCACCCTATCTACCTTATTTTGGAAAGAAGAGAAATACAATAACTATTTGAAGAAACAAACAAACAAATTATGCACGAGACCTGATGTCAAGAATGGTACATACCATCTCCTTGCTACTACCACTTTGGTCGTCTTGATGTCTTTTCGAAGTGATTGAACTGCTGATATCAGCAATTTCAGTTTCTTTAATCCTTCTTGAATTCTCTTTATGTTTTCTATCATGGACCTTTTGACTATCAGCACGTTCATTGCGAGTACTTGATCTCTCTTTGCCAGATCGTCTCTCATCAATATTCATTTGATTTCCGCGTGCATGAGCATCCTCACGTCCCCTATGATGTGAATTTTCCTCCTCAATCCTATCCCTTCTTTTGGACTGATCACCATGTCGCACAGTCTCTTTATTTTGGTGCTCCTTATCAGAGCCTTTGTTTTCATCCTTTGCCCTAGCATGGCCTACCAATGCTTTGTCTTCTGAAACACGCCCACCCCTTACAGAAACTCGTCCATCATCTCTTTCCCTCTTTGGTAAATTTTCTTCATGTGATTGCTTAAGTCTATGCCACTCCTCCCTTTCTCTTTGTCTGTCACCTCTCTCCCTCTGCAACCAGCTTTCATCTTTGTGCCTGAAAGAGTGGTGGTCATCAGGATTATCCCTGACTTTCTGCTGGTCATCTCTTTTACGCTGATCTAAAACTTCATCCCTTTCACGCTTTCGGCGAGTGGTAGTATCTCTGTGGCCCTGTAGAAGTTCTTTATCTAGTTGGTCCCTCCTCATGTATTCCTCATCTTTCCTTCTCTTGCCATGGTAATCATCTATATGTTCATACCTGCCCTTCAGACTATCTTCTCTTTCCCTGGGTCGTGATCCCACATCCTTATCATAAAAGACCCTATAGCTGCCATTATCTAACTGCTTTCTTGACTGCAAATACTCATTTCTGTCACTCTTCTCACTTTCATGAATCTTACTCCTGTGCCTGGATCCCATTTCATCACCACGTTCCCTCTTCCTTGGTTCTTCAGTTCTAATCCTTCTGCTATAAGGATCATCATCCCTCTTTTGCCATGCTCCATCAAAAATGTCCCTTTCTTTTCGCCTATGAAGCACATCGTTTTTAAATTGCGAATGATGAACAGAGCTAGGATCCCAATCCCTATACGGATAAGAACTCTCCCTCCCTTTGACTAACATTTGATTTCTATCCGGTTCTTGCCTACCATCACGGCCTTTTCTTTGGAAACCCTGTTCCTTTTCATCAAGGTGACTCTTGCTGCCTCCAGAGTGAGATGAACGTCCTTGAATGACTTCCTCCTCAACCCCATCCCTCCACTTCTGATAATCTTTACTGCTTCCTGATCTTGCTTTGCTGTTGTCACTACTTGCAGCCGTGGAGTCTTCACCATCATCAAGTTCTTCATCAGCAGGCTGTTCAACTCGTGAACTCAACTTTTGATGGTTTGGAACTCCATCATTTACATTCGCAGCCGTTTCCTCTTTCTCCATTCCAGAGCTTTCATCACCCGGTAAAGGCTCATCTTGGTCACCACTTCTATGCTGAACATTTGACCCACGGCCAGCCCCATGTGAGATGGGAGATGAGATCAACGGACTTCGTCTGCCATCCACACTTTCCACTGATCCTTCCTTTTGATTGTCAGGATATTTCTTGTCTCTTGTACTCCTAGGAGATCTGTCACGTGCTCTCCTCTGTGTCCCTCTATTTTCTCCAAAACTACCACCAGCCGAATTGGGAGCCTGGTCCCCAGAACCAGCACGTTGGACTGGCCCTTCTGGACGAAGGGGCAAACTTTCAACATCTTCTGGCATGCCACCATTGAATGGCCTTTTCCTTCCAAGTGAATCAATCTTTCGATTATTGTGCACATGCGGAAAATCATTGAAGTAGGCCTTGTCATCCTGTGGAAGGTCTCCCTCACCAATAGCACTTCCACCCTCTTTCGAATGATCATTTTCAGTTTCGACTAGGATACCATTTCCTGCAGAGGAATCATCATCTAAAGAGTCCTGCAAGACAATCTGTTTAAAATACAGACCAGTAGTTAGCTTCTATGACAAAAACATAGAAACTTAGATGAGAGCACACAGGGACAGAAACAACACACTAAAGAATGATTTGATTAGTACTTCAATGACAGCATCTGAGTCACGCATTCGCTGTGGCCGGTTTTCACATGAGGGGACACGTTCACCATAACCACTTTCCACCTGTATTGCTCTCCCAGTTGGCTGGCATAAGATTAAATTAACCAATGAGATTTAAAACTAAGCTTTTATGATATACATAGCTACAAAATTAACACATGCATGGTGTCAAAGCATGAAGATATCAAACAATATATTTATCTTGAAGACCAATTTTTCCATTCTAAAAGAATTAAAAACTGTAACAGGCAAGATATAAGAAACTTGGAAATCTATACATACAATAGGTGGACGCATGCGAGCAGATCCTTTAGCAAAATCACTTTGCCCGCCCTCTGACTTTACCGGGTGTGTATTTTCAGTAGGAAAGTCATGCATACCAGTTGCTGCTGCCAATTCTGGAGGCAGATCTGGATCATACTCCTGTAATGTAACTTTTCTATCAGTTCTATCAAAACTTGATTGCGGTAAAAAACAATGCAAAAAAGATGAAATACACAGGTTCTCACAAGATGCATAAGCTCTCCCTTACCTGTTCGGTTCGTCCACTTTCATAGACACGGATTTTGCTTTGCATGGTGGACTCCAAGCGGAGCTGTTCCTGCATATGTTAAATATAGGAACAATTATAACCCTTCTTGAATAGATAGACAAAGGGATGATCTGGGGTGTATTGTTACCAGCTGTTTGCAATAATCTCTCCAGCTATCATCATTTAATCCAAAGTTGAAATAGTCTGAAGTATCAGCAACAGGATATTTCCACGGTTTTTCCTCAAAACCGTCAATGTCCACATCAAATATAGTCCTGAAAATCATCAAGCATTTTCACGTTAATGAAAAAATAAAGAGCAGAAGTAATTTCCTGATACCAAAAGATGACAAGACACTTAAAATAAATACAAGACTGCTCATACAGTGTAATCAAGAGTTCATGAATAATGAAAATGTTATAACTTTCAAATATGTAGACTTGAGTACTAGAAAACTTCATGATATTTTCCAATCCAGAACAAAAGAAAAACATAACAGTATGACACTATCATGGAAAACAATCCAGTTCATCATATATATGGGCACCTTAAAACTTATAATGAGTATTACTTGTGAGAAGGAAGTGTGAATTCCAGTCCACCCCCGAATCCGCGACCACCCATATTGTTTGCCCAGCCAGGTGTACCAAAGCTGGAATGAAAATTTTTCTGCGGAATACCATTTTTTAATCCAGTTGGTCTCCAGTCAGCTCTACCTCGACCAGGTGTTGGACCCATGTTTACAAGTGGACGAACTTGACCTGGGACTCCTCCGGGACCAGAATTAGTTGGTCCAGGCATTGGCACAGCACCTGGTCTCACATACTGCATAAGATACAAAATAAACAAATTTAGCTAGAAAAGTTACATCATTCAACAAATTTCTGATTCAAGTAAAAATCCATACAATTGCTTGCTCAAGTATGATCATATCACATCATATATGACAAGTCAGCCTCATACATAAAACATTTCAAACTTATATCAAACCATCTACACCACAACCAAAATCATGAAGACATATCAGAGCTTAAACATAAAATTGGCCAAAGTAAAAAGTTGGAAGTTGTAGAATAAGTCTAGCACTTCAAAAAAATCACCCACTTGGGGATTAGCTAGAGAGAAGAGTCATGACATATTCAAGAATTCATTAGCTAGGCGCTAATTATTTGAAGGGGAAGGGGAGCAGCCAAGACCTATTAGACCAACTCAGGAAACAGTTGAATAGGTTTCTAAGAAGCAAAAACACCGTAACAAATAAGTTAAAGGATTGGGTATCAATAATGGGACATGAAGTAAAACAATCAAAAGCACTTCAGGTGACTAATCCTTAAAAGATAGAGCACTGAAGCAAAACTGGTTTAATCTATTGATATCTTCACTGGCAGTGAAGTTCACCTATCTAAGATTAAAAATTCGGAACAACTTGCACAATGCACAACTGTTTTCAGAGTTTCATGATCTATTCCTTCTTATTTAGACATGAAGTGTGCAGGTAAGTACTTGGTCACACATGTTATACTGTAGAATACTGCACGACTCTGAATGGAAGATGTTTTAGACCAATGAGAGAGCATAGAGATTTAAATGTCAGCAATATTCCTGGAAATTCAGTAAACCCAGTAACAACATGTCGCCATAATTGATTAACACTGTAAATCCTCAATGCCTCAGGCCTCATTGTAGTTAAATATACCAAAGAAAGGCAACATTGAAGCCTCCATGGCATACAAGCCACTTACAGTGGTGGAGCAATCTGAAGATCGGAAATTGCAAAGGTTGTATAATATCCAGGAGTTATCATTGATCAACATTGTGCTTGCGGTTGATCAAGAAGAGTAAATACAAACAGCTTATAACAAAAAATCAGCCAAGTGAAATTCAAGTTGCCAATAAAACAGAACATAAACCATTAAGCATCGAGTAAACCACTCTTTTCATTAACTTCCATTTAAATTTTCAAGTAGCATACACTAATAACTAAAACAATGCCAAACCAATTCTGATTTAGTAATTTCACTAAACTAACTGACATTCACATTGTACATAAGTTCTAACTTTCTCATCAAACAAAGGGAGACGATGGCCCCATATACATTAAAAGCTCCCTACTTTTCAATCAATATAAACACAGCTAAACTAACCTTAAACTGTGAATGAAATGGATGATACCCATGATTGCTATACCCAATTTTCGGTGCCACCATCGGTCCTCCTACTCTCCCAGCCTCCCCGATCTCCTTCCTCTCGCCGTCCGCCGCCTGCTGCCCTTCTTCTCCCCACTCCGGCTCCTCCCCGGCATGATGATTAAGCTCACTCTCCGCCATGATCGCCAGCCCGTCGTCATCATCCTCCTCGCCATTGCCTCTCTCCATCCCCATTGGGTTGTTATCATTCAACACAATCTGCAAGTCATCCTCACTATCATCACTATCCCAATCATCCCCTCCGTCCCTTCTCAAACCTTCCGGGCTGTTACTCTCCCCATTCTCCTCCGTATTCCTCGCCGGCGCCGCCTCGGAGAGCCCCGGAATCACGGCGTCCAATCCGATGCCGGGGATTTCGTTACCTCCTTCCTCCTCCATATCGAAATTCATCTCCTTTTCGTTCAAATCCGAATCTTTACGCTCCAATTTGACATCTTTAACCTCCAATTTGACATCTTTCGAATCCAAAATCCTATAATCGGAGACTGGAGCCGAATCGGGAGAGAGGGTTTGGGAATTGGGATTGGATTGAGGCGGAGGAACCAGGGGGAGGATATCGTCGTCGGAAGGTTCGGTTTTGAGGTTGAGATCGATCGGAAGGTGGAGAGGCTGCGGCGGCGGCGCGGCGGAGGAGGGTTGGGATGAGTGGAAGGATTGGATGACGTCGGTGTAAAGATCTCCGAATTCATCGTCGTCTTCCATCTTGATAGAAAGAGAGATATAAAGGTGGTCTTTAAAGGAAAAGAGAGAGGAGGGTTCTGAGGTGTCTCTGCAAAAAGTGAAGAAGAAGAAGAGCTCAATGTTTGTTTTTGTGTTTATAGAAGAAAGACAACTTTGAAATGTTGCGTTTTGTGTTTTTTATTGTCAATAGAAAATTTCCCTAATTTTTTGTGGGTGCAACTACGTAGTTAAGGAGAATTTGAAATTTCATAATATTGACGTCATTATTTGGTTTTGTAGGGTTTTATTTCCTTGTTGGAGGTGTGTGGGTGTGGGAGATGTGGGCTTGGTCATTGTTGTCAACGGGGGACTTGTTAGAAATAGGTTGTGGCAAATTTTCAAAAAAATACAAAATATAAAAATGCGTCTTTCTTTCTTCTTGTCAAAAATCTCTAAATTCGAAACCATCGCACTAGGGGATTACCGCCCGACGCAAAAGGCCTTGGGGATGATGGTGCCAACTCTGTGGAGAGGATGTTTGTAGGTAGGGTTGGGCATCCTCGGATCGGGCCGGTTTTAGGCTCAAACCACATTCGATCTGGTTTTTTTGGTTTAGCTAAAATACAAACCAAAATCGAATTTTTTATGACTGACCTGAAAAATTCGGGTACACAAACTAACCGGGTCGGTTCGGTTTTGGTTTTAGGAAAGTAAGAACGAGTCGGCCATCGAGGAGAGCGGATTCACCGCCGTGATGATGTTGATCCAGCTCCTGAAGTCGCTCTTATTGCCAGAGACAGCAACGGTAGGGATGGTGAAGGAGGTGGAGGCGGTGATGGTAATGGAGATGGAGGTGAGAGTGAGTGTGAGGGTGATGACAATTATGGTTGTGGTGAAGAGGCTAGGGGAGAGGCGGAGGGGTCGGCGATGAAGGGATTGAGAAGGGTGAGGACGCCGACGGTGATGAGGAGGAGGAGGAGGAAGAGAGGAGGTGGCGGAGGAGAGGTTTTATGTGTGGGAAAAAATGGAGAGGTTCTCTGGTTTTTTAGAGATGAGAGAGAAATGGAGAGTGAAGAAGAAGATTTTAGAGACGGTGAAAGAGAATGAGATGAGAGAAGTAGGGTTCTTGTGTGGAATGATTATTGTAAGAGATCTGTTTAAGCAAATAAGAATTTGTCACGTATGTATATTTATTATTATAATTATTAATTTAAAAAGTTCAGGTCGGGTCGATTTTTTCGGATCGGTTAAGGGAAAACCCGCATCCAAACCGGTTTAAACCGGGTCGGGTCGTTTTTTTGACTTGTTTAACCGATTTATTCAGATCGGTTAACCGGTTTGGTTTTACAAACAGTTTTTTCTAGTCTTTCGTTTTTTTTTTCGATTTTTACCCAGCCCTATCTGCAGGCGCGGATCTATTTGAGGGCCAGAAGGGGCTGCGATCTCTACAATAATTTTAGAAAATGCTTAAATATTATTAGTAACTTGTATTTTTTTAATAAATGAGAAATTATTTAGATCAAAAATCATGATTATGACCCATTAAGAATTTATTATTTATCTTTGATCCCCTCAAATACATGCTTGAGGTTCCGCCACTGGATGTCTGGATCCCCAGACCCAAAGTGAGTCCCTAAAAAACTGGTCTTGTTAGTACGAGCGATGTGTACAACGGAGTGTCAGATCGAGAGTTGATTGAAACCATTTTGGTTGTTGAGAAGAAACCGTAGTTGGATTTAGAAATTAAAGGTGAATTTGGGGGTTGCAAGGAGGAGAAATCAATTGTTACTGTTACTTTAGTTGGTGGAGTTGGTTGTGGTCTGGTTACGAAAGAAGAGAGTGGAGGTGAGAGTGTCTGGTTAAGAAATAAGATAGTGGAGGTGAGAGTGATTTGAAGGTGGAGGAATTTACTCAAGCTATCAAATTTTACGTTTGTACTCCGTTATTGGTTTCGACAATACTCAAATTGCCAGCCTTATGTCAATTAACAAATGAACAAGTGTTGCTTGACCCGTCCTTAATTTCATTTTCTTGAATGTGTATACGATCGTTCTTAAGACTTAATTAAGGAAACAATTTCCTAAAAAATGGACAGGATCCCTAAATTATAACGCTCGCTAAGGTGTGAATTTACTTTTGTTGGGTAATACAAATTCAAAAAAGAAATTAACCAGTTACCAAGCAACAGTAAAAAGTAATGAGAATAAGAAACACAACATGGTGAAACTTGAAGGAGTAAATCACTCAATACATCACTGAAAGACTCGCTCTTTCCAAATCGGATCCGAAAATCAAAAGAGAAGAAGAAGAATGATCGGAGTCGGGAAGATGAAGCAGTACTCCAACGTCCTCGACAGGCCTCTCAGCAAAGGAAAGCAAGAGGTCTCCTCTCTATCTCTGTATCTCATTCACTTTTGTTTTTTGTTATGCATCAAATTACTTGACATGAACTAAATGGGTATGAAATCAATGGATCTTTATTTGATGGGTACTTTTAGGGGAAAGATCGAAACTTTGTACTGAATTGACCTTAATTTGAGTTATCAGGACCTGGGTTTTGTGTGTTTGATTGAATTTTAGGGTGGTTGTGATTTGGGTTGTGTGCTGATTTTGGGGTTTGATGGTTGTTTCAGGTCAGTTTGAGTGCGTTTGCCTTCTTGTTTTCGGAGCTTGTGCAGTACAATCAGACCCAAGTTGACAACATTGCTGAGCTAGAAAGAAGGTGATTCACATTCTTGGTATTTCGGTTTCATTTGTTATGTACTCGTTTGGGTTCAAATTTGGTTGTTTTGGGGGTTTCATTGCATTTCTGAGACAAATTTGAAAGAATAGAAGGGGTATTCTCTAAGCTCTAGCTTACTCTTTCACCTGAAAATGAGTTTCCGATGTCATTATGTTTAAATTGCTGTGCTACTATCATTTGGTAATCGAGTTCCACAAATTTTGATGAAAATCTTTTAAGTGAAGAAAGTAAGTATATCGGGACTTGGTGTGACAGAAAGCAAAGACTTTCCTTTTGCTCTGCATCGTCTTATTTTACAATTCTAGTTTAGTTATTCTGTGATACCAAATTTCAACATGATTTATGCGCAATGGTGCAGGCTGGAAGATGCAGGCTATGCTGTTGGAGCTCGAGTTCTGGAGCTTCTTTGCCATAGGGATAAGGTATGACTTCTAGTTTTTCAACTGAAATATGTTTGAATAATGGACTGTCTACCTCATTTGGGCAGTAACTAAGAAATAAAAGGCAGATGACCACTTTTGGGTTTATAAGATGTCTTCTATCCCTAGGTTGATTCAGTCTTCACGAAACATTGGTTGTTTTGTAAACAAAATTCTAGGTTAAAGGAGAGAGCACAAAATCGTTAATGCACTTCTGCATCTTCTTGAACTACGATCTTGCAATGCCACCTTCATGTTTTTCAATCTAGAATCCTAATCATCTGTACAAACTAAATGAGTTAATAATTTGGCGTGATTTGTGGGTGTAATCTGTGGGACTGCATGGGTGTTTAATTTGACACAAATGCTATGCTGATATTCTGTCTTGCTACAGGGAAACAGAAGGGAGACACGATTGTTGGGTATCTTATCCTTTGTGCATAGCACAGTATGGAAGGTGTTGTTTGGAAAGGTGAATGATTTTCAATTTCCTTAAACTCAATTTTCCATATTTGGGGCAAGTTTTATTGCTGAATTTCCAAACACAGACTTATTGTTACTGTATGCATGTAGGGGTGCATGTATGTTTGACCTATGCACATGATAATCTCTGGTGTACTTAAACCTAGTGTTAACTGGTTTTTGGTGCATGAAAATTAGGTAGCTGACTCACTTGAGAAAGGCACTGAACATGAAGACGAGTACATGATTAGTGAGAAGGAACTCCTTGTGAACAGGTAACAGTTTATGCAGTAATATGAAGTCCTTGAAATTATACCATGCATCCTAAAATTTGTGTTTTGGTTTTCATTAACGTCTCACCATCTTTTGATTGCAGATTTATTTCAATTCCAAAAGACATGGGAACCTTTAATTGTGGTGCCTTTGTTGCTGGAATTGTAAGGGTAAGTGCTACTCCCTTTCTTCATTATCAATTCATCCGTCGAGTTCTTATAAGGCCTCATGGTAATTGTCTTTTATTATGAAGGGGGTTTTGGAAGGTGCTGGTTTTCCGGCTGTGGTAACAGCTCATTTCGTACCTGTGGAAGGTCAGCAACGACCTCGGACAACCATTTTGATAAAATTTGCTGAAGAGGTGACTGTTAACTTTTTCTGAATTAGTATTTCGTACACAAACATTGGAGCTTCAAATTCGTAGGCAGTTGGATGCATTTTGAGCTAGTTTTGGTGGGTGTGGACGTTCAAATTGTATGTCCATAGTTCATTGGCCATGTACATGTGCAGGTCCATGAATTTTGATCTCATTTGATGTTCGAACTGTCCAATTTCTTTATACTTTTTACTCTAGTTGGCCACATAACTTTGGTTGAGGTTCCACATCTGTCTTTCTTTTGTATTCTCATGAATCTTTTTCTATTGCAAGGTACTGCAAAGGGAAGCAAGGTTGGGTTGATGCTGAGTCCACAATCATTACATCTTACATTTCGCTCCTTATTGTGATTGAAAGTAGTGATCTTACATCTGGGTTGTCAAGCAAGTGACTTTTCATGAGAATCATACTTGTGTTGGCTATTTCACGATGCTGATTTGATAGCAGCACCGATTGTAATTTGTAAGCATAGCTGTGATTCAATGAGAGTAGTAGAAAAAGAACAAGGAAATATACAGTAACAGATGCTTATAATTTTGTTATTGGTAGGCACTTTGAATTATGGCCTAGTGGTTAAGCTGCAGATGTGGATTGGTACTTCAATCGACCACAGTATCTTATGTTTATTCTGTGTGTTGATTTCTTCAATGAATTTCTTACATTTGATAGATCATGGAGATTACCTACCAATCTGCCATAAAAGATGAGTTTATTTGGCCGATCCCTACATCAATTACCATTGTTTATGCTCCCTGGGAAGAAGTCCTACCATTCGTGAGTTTTAATGTTTTATACATGAGCTTTGCAAATTTAGTTTACCAGAATGGGGATTATGTTAAATTGTTGTTTCAAAGTCTGAGAAAAGAAAGAGTTTTTGGATCGAATTCAAGAAATATCAAAGAACGCTAGTAAATCGTATGGATATTATTCATCTGCGTAGGTGTTTCATGTATATAACCTTCAATGCAACTGTATATTTATCTGTGTCATATGTTGGAGTATTATTTCAGTTGCACCCGAGGTTTGTTTCAGTTAATATTGAGATTAACGGTCTGTGGTTAGAGGCAGAGCTTCGGCAAGGGAGTTTGGATGCCTGGGTGTTTGAAGTAATTTAGGGACATTGCTGGGTCTGTTCAGGGCCATTGTTGGGTGCGCACTAAGATATGTAGAAGAAAAACATTATCTTATTTGGTATGTAGAAGCCTAGAAGGAAAACATAATCATAATCCAAACAGGAAATCTATCCCTCCATCGATAAGGAAATGTCCCATTAGAAATAGGTACGGTTGGTTTTAGGAAGAACATGTATTAGAGTCCTCACCCAAAAAACAGACAGAATGGATACGCCGATCTACCTACGCCTGGTCATATCGATCGTCGGTCTTAAGAAGTTAGAGAATCGGTGGTGTGTGATTGAGGAGAGAGATGGAGCCGGAGAAGAAAGAGCAGCAGATGAGTTGGGGGAGGAACACTGGGTCAGTCAAAGTCCAAAAGATAGTAGTCAGAATTTTGGATCTTCCCCATGACGATCATGTGATCAACTTGGCCGGTTTCGCCGTCGCCAACTCCCGGTTATTCCTCGTCGGCGGCATGTCTCCCTGGGCGTTTACAGAACGTCCACGCCCGAGGGGAATTGTCTACATTGACTTGAAGAAGAGCGACCGCTCTTGGTGTGAAGTCCAATTTCCCGATAAATGGAATTCGGAATTCATGCATGTGAGTGGCGCGGTGGTTTCCGACGACGGCGCATGGATTTTTGCGGCGGCTGAAGGAGAGGGGATGCTCAGCTTTCGTCCCCGAGATGTCGGCAGTTCGTCTATTCGTTCTTCTCTTGTTGTTAAGCCTCATCCGAATAGTTATAGATCTGTCTTGCTTGCTCGTACAGACACCAAGATCTTCATGTACTGCCCTTACGAGTTGGATGAAGAATTTGAGCTCCCTACGGGTGCATTAGTCTACTATGATTTGAAATCAGAATCTTGGGTGTGCATCGATGCCGATGCAGCATGGTGCATCAAGTCCACGACCGCCGTGGTGTTGAGAGACTCGTTTCTGATTTCCTTTGCAGTTTGGCGTCCTGGGACTGATGATTATCGTCCGGGTTTGTATGTTTATGACATTGATGGCTCCCCGAACCTGTCGAGGGACTCCCAAATGATGGCAATATCTTTCCCTCTTTGGAAACTGTCGGGCCTATCACTGACGCATTCCTGATGCAAGTCCGGCGAGATGAACTAAAATTGGCTGCGGTTTGGACTGTCTACCAATCCACTGCCGACGACCTCGCTAGAGAGACTCTATCTAGTTCATTGCACCAAATTCATGCTCGTGACGTCCGAAGCTGCTGGCATTGCCCCCTTCCGTGCTGAAGTCGTGTCTTCTGCAACCTTCAATGCTGGAGACGCCATTTCCACGGATTGCACCACCGGTGAACAATCACTGTGCTAGACTAAATGTTCTCTAATTTGGCCAAGTCTATACATGTAACTCGAGCATGAGTGGTTTATTAAGACGCATCTGAATTCAATAACATCATTAATCTTAAGCAAGTTTGAAGAGGGTAACCAGTTATTTTCTTTGGTTCAACTATTTTGCTTTCTTTGAATTCTATTGGCTCTAACTTTTTACGAAGACATGTTCCTCTAACTCGGAGCAGTCGGATGTACTAGTGCAGAGCTAAGCAAGCTTTCGCACCAATAACAGTAAATTTATACTATCAGTAAAACCATGTCAACATCTCGCAAATCCTAGTGACATTGTCAGCAGTATTCTCTGATAACGACATCCTATCCCAGAGAAAATAGTGCACAAAACATAGATAGAGAATGAAGTATGAAACTACATAGTATGTTAGATTCATCAGCCACACTTAGTGATAACAGTGAACCAACACTCAGAATTGGTGCATAAAACGGATTAAATTTCCAAAACATTATGGAACTTATAAACTTGGTGGACATAATGCTAAAGGCCAGACGCAGTAAACTTTGATAACCTGAGAAACAAAGCACCAGATAGTTGAAAAAGTTCCCAAAGCAAAGACTATATAAACAAAAACACACTGAGGAAAACAGTGACGGTTCCAATTAGAACCTGCTGCTGGGAATGCACAAATCCCTGAGAAAGACAATGGAATTTGAATCATAGTAAATTTCTAATAGCGGCAAGTAGTTCAATATCCAGAAGAACAAAAGATAACAGCAGAAAATATAACAAGAGAATAGGGAAAACTTGCAACATGCACACACTTGTACTCTAACAAAACTCAATAATTTTTATTAATATTAATTGTTCTATTTTGACTTTCAATGAGAATCATGTCCATCCTCGATACCAAGACCATATAAAACACCAGCATATTTCTCAGGAGACCCACTGAAGAAATTGTTTTTCAATCTCATGAAGGTAGAACTAGTGAGTAAGCTATCAGAACCAGCTTGGTGAGATTTTCCAACTCTCTCCACATCTAACAGCTCCGCCAACTTGTTCAACCCACCATGAAGGCTGTTGCAGAACCTCATCAGATGCTTGACATCATAAATTGTCGGGAAGTACAAATTGATCAATTCAAAGAACTTTGTCTGCGAGTTTGGAAGGTTTTTGCAGGTAAGCAGCTTGAGCAAGTAACCAAAATCATATCCACTATGAAAGGTCACCCAAACCACATTTTCATTCAGCACAATACCAGAGGTCATCAACAGCTCACTGAACCTACGAGCATTGATACCCTTCTCATTGTTCTTCTTGAAATCCATTCCACTGTGGGCCAATAGCTCAATCGAATCTGCAGCATACATATCCTCATTCACATTGAAATCGCAGAAATTGAACTGCCACACAAAGTACTTGTCAGTTCCACAAGAAGGCAGTTTTCCATTCTCATCCGAAAATGTGAGACCCAACTGAATCAACTTCAACAGGTCCACATTAAGCTTCAGGGTCTGATAATTGTAATCAAAGCTGTTCTTGAAAGTGCCCAAAGCACGCGTAACGATACCTGGAAACTCTGTATCCATAGCTATATAAGGGTATTCATCCACCAGAGTCCGAATCAGCTCAAATTCCGCATCAAGATTATCCTTCCAAACTTCTCTAATAAAAACATCATCACTCTTCATCACAAAAGACATTTTCTTTGACACAAATTGAAGCAGATATCAAAACCCAGAATGCCAAAAACAATAAATCTGCACAGAATTCCAATAAAAACCCAAAATCAAAACCAGACTTTATATCTGAAAGCCCTAGAAATTCAATACGGTAAATCAAAAACTTAGAGAACTCACCTTGACAATTCGGAGTTCATGCATGTGAGTGGCGCGGTGGTTTCCGACGACGGCGCATGGATTTTTGAGGCGGCTGAAGGAGAGGGGATGCTCAGCTTTCGTCCCCGAGATGTCGGCAGTTCGTCTGTTCGTTCTTCTCTTGTTGTTAAGCCTCATCCGAATAGTTATAGATCTGTCTTGCTTGCTCGTACAGACACCAAGATCTTCATGTACTGCCCTTACGAGTTGGATGAAGAATTTGAGCTCCCTACGGGTGCATTAGTCTACTATGATTTGAAATCAGAATCTTGGGTGTGCATCGATGCCGATGCAGCATGGTGCATCAAGTCCACGACCGCCGTGGTGTTGAGAGACTCGTTTCTGATTTCCTTTGCAGTTTGGCGTCCTGGGACTGATGATTATCGTCCGGGTTTGTATGTTTATGACATTGATGGCTCCCCGAACCTGTCGAGGGACTCCCAAATGATGGCAATATCTTTCCCTCTTTGGAAACTGTCGGGCCTATCACTGACGCATTCCTGATGCAAGTCCGGCGAGATGAACTAAAATTGGCTGCGGTTTGGACTGTCTACCAATCCACTGCCGACGACCTCGCTAGAGAGACTCTATCTAGTTCATTGCACCAAATTCATGCTCGTGACGTCCGAAGCTGCTGGCATTGCCCCCTTCCGTGCTGAAGTCGTGTCTTCTGCAACCTTCAATGCTGGAGACGCCATTTCCACGGATTGCACCACCGGTGAACAATCACTGTGCTAGACTAAATGTTCTCTAATTTGGCCAAGTCTATACATGTAACTCGAGCATGAGTGGTTTATTAAGACGCATCTGAATTCAATAACATCATTAATCTTAAGCAAGTTTGAAGAGGGTAACCAGTTATTTTCTTTGGTTCAACTATTTTGCTTTCTTTGAATTCTATTGGCTCTAACTTTTTACGAAGACATGTTCCTCTAACTCGGAGCAGTCGGATGTACTAGTGCAGAGCTAAGCAAGCTTTCGCACCAATAACAGTAAATTTATACTATCAGTAAAACCATGTCAACATCTCGCAAATCCTAGTGACATTGTCAGCAGTATTCTCTGATAACGACATCCTATCCCAGAGAAAATAGTGCACAAAACATAGATAGAGAATGAAGTATGAAACTACATAGTATGTTAGATTCATCAGCCACACTTAGTGATAACAGTGAACCAACACTCAGAATTGGTGCATAAAACGGATTAAATTTCCAAAACATTATGGAACTTATAAACTTGGTGGACATAATGCTAAAGGCCAGACGCAGTAAACTTTGATAACCTGAGAAACAAAGCACCAGATAGTTGAAAAAGTTCCCAAAGCAAAGACTATATAAACAAAAACACACTGAGGAAAACAGTGACGGTTCCAATTAGAACCTGCTGCTGGGAATGCACAAATCCCTGAGAAAGACAATGGAATTTGAATCATAGTAAATTTCTAATAGCGGCAAGTAGTTCAATATCCAGAAGAACAAAAGATAACAGCAGAAAATATAACAAGAGAATAGGGAAAACTTGCAACATGCACACACTTGTACTCTAACAAAACTCAATAATTTTTATTAATATTAATTGTTCTATTTTGACTTTCAATGAGAATCATGTCCATCCTCGATACCAAGACCATATAAAACACCAGCATATTTCTCAGGAGACCCACTGAAGAAATTGTTTTTCAATCTCATGAAGGTAGAACTAGTGAGTAAGCTATCAGAACCAGCTTGGTGAGATTTTCCAACTCTCTCCACATCTAACAGCTCCGCCAACTTGTTCAACCCACCATGAAGGCTGTTGCAGAACCTCATCAGATGCTTGACATCATAAATTGTCGGGAAGTACAAATTGATCAATTCAAAGAACTTTGTCTGCGAGTTTGGAAGGTTTTTGCAGGTAAGCAGCTTGAGCAAGTAACCAAAATCATATCCACTATGAAAGGTCACCCAAACCACATTTTCATTCAGCACAATACCAGAGGTCATCAACAGCTCACTGAACCTACGAGCATTGATACCCTTCTCATTGTTCTTCTTGAAATCCATTCCACTGTGGGCCAATAGCTCAATCGAATCTGCAGCATACATATCCTCATTCACATTGAAATCGCAGAAATTGAACTGCCACACAAAGTACTTGTCAGTTCCACAAGAAGGCAGTTTTCCATTCTCATCCGAAAATGTGAGACCCAACTGAATCAACTTCAACAGGTCCACATTAAGCTTCAGGGTCTGATAATTGTAATCAAAGCTGTTCTTGAAAGTGCCCAAAGCACGCGTAACGATACCTGGAAACTCTGTATCCATAGCTATATAAGGGTATTCATCCACCAGAGTCCGAATCAGCTCAAATTCCGCATCAAGATTATCCTTCCAAACTTCTCTAATAAAAACATCATCACTCTTCATCACAAAAGACATTTTCTTTGACACAAATTGAAGCAGATATCAAAACCCAGAATGCCAAAAACAATAAATCTGCACAGAATTCCAATAAAAACCCAAAATCAAAACCAGACTTTATATCTGAAAGCCCTAGAAATTCAATACGGTAAATCAAAAACTTAGAGAACTCACCTTGACAAATTAACGAACTGGGCGTCTGAGAAATGCGCCGAATTGAAGCGAAACTAGGGTTTCCCCTTGTGAATATGGTGAAGGAGATTTGAGGGTTTTGAATTGAATAGGGTTTTATGTCGTTTTAGGAAAGCGCTGTAAAAACGAGAGGAGCCTTTCCTTGCTTACATTGGAACAGCAAGGAATAGCTGCTAGGTGAGGTGAATGGAATAGAGGACCTTATGGAGTTTGGGGTCTTATATATGCCCTAACCTTGACATTCTTTGCCCATTTTGCCCCTCATTTTATAGATTTTTATTTTCTCTAAATAAAAGCTCGACTAATTTCAAACTCTCTTCCAACTTTAGAAAACACTCTCCCGGAGAAGGGTTCTTGATCGGAACTAGTTGACTGTGTAGGTGTTTTCTATTTACTTCTTGAGTAGGTGTATATACTAAGTAGATTGTTTTGCTTTTGGTTTGTGTGCTTGAACAGTTGAACCATTCATTGCTATTCTGGAGTCATGATTTTGGATTTTGATTTCATTTGAGAAAATGGAGTGTCACCTTATTAACCTCCTTGTTGTCTTATACAATCAGAAATGCAGCAAATGCCTCCTATTTGTGAATACAAGTGAAAGATCCAGATAACTGGAGATAAGTAAGAGCAGCCATTCTAGCATATACAGAATCAAGATCACCATCTCCTTCTAACGGTGTTTGGTTTGGTTCTTTCAACTCCTAAACGATTAGCTGAGGCCTGAGGGTCATGACAGCTTAACTGTCCTCACAAAACTACTCAAGACTTCATTGCATATGCTGCAGACATCCTCTGCATACACCAGTGCTGTAAGGTTCATAATAGTCATCAACATGAGCATTCATTTCATCTACATGATAGCAGTCATAATATCAGGATTCACCATTAGCACTAAAACTAGGTACCCTGCCAAAACTGCACACCCTAAGGATTATATTTGTAAGAAATCCAAAATCAGTATCCAGCCAAACTGCACAAGAGTTCTCACAACCCTGCACCTAGGATAGAAAACTAATCGGACCATATAGGAACCGTAAACAAGTTGACCCATCTCCACAGAAAGTATGCCACACTACCTAAGGTTTCCTGTTGCCACGATGAACAGCTACTGGAAACAATCAAAAGAACAGGATAATGGTGCTCAACACCCCTACAGTTTAAAGCCTTTAGTCCTTTACAGAGCGTCAGCTTTTGCTACTTAAATAGGTTGTTGAAGTTTAAGTGTCTGTTTTACAATACAATGAAGGCGGCATATATATGTTTTCAGATAAAAAGGTTAGAAAATAAAACCAAATGAAGATTGAATCATCTGCTATTTATTGTTTTGTTCTAGGCTAGAAGCATCATTAATACAAATCAAACTAATATTGTACATCAAATGATTATGTTTTTTAAGAAACAACAGTAAGCCAATTGAGAGCATGTAAGATACCAAACTTTGCAAATTTCCATCAGACATGAACTTCAAATTACAACAAGTTCAGGACAAAAAACCAGAAATCACATTACAAGCATGTCATTGACCTTACCATCAATCAGTTTCTTCCAAGTGGGAGAGATCGACAAGAATACGTCTCCTTAAACTTCTTCGTGCTCGAAGAAGTGAAAATCGAGGCATAAACTTCCTTAGTAGCATTAGCCGGAGCCACATCCACCGCCTTAAACTTCTTCACCGCAGGACCATTAATCCCACCTTTCACATTATCAACCTTCCCATTCCCCTCCACCTTGGCCAAAGCCTTCTCCCCACCCTTCCCATCAATCCCATGCTTCGTCCCACTCAACCTCGCACCCTCCTCCACCTCCCCATTTCTCACCTTCTTCCCCTTCTTCACTCTCGTTTTCGCCTTCTCAGCCTCCATCCTCTCCCTCAGCGTAGCGACCTCCTCCTCAATCCCATTGATCACAATCTTATCCTCCTCCTTAAACCCCACATGACACACCAAACACGCCGATGACTTCACCTCCTTCAACGCCTTCGCACTCAACACATGCCCGCAGCTCCTCAAAGCCAAAAACTTACTCTTCCCATTAAACTCCAGCCCCGTAATCGGGCACTGAAACCTCGGCCCACTAACCGCCGCCTGATTCTCCAATTCCTTCCCTGAAATCGGAGTGAAATGCACATGGATCATGTCCCTCAGCCCCTTAATGTGTCCGAAAGCTTTCGGAACCTTCTTCCCCAACAATGCCTCAACCAAAGCCTCCTTATTAAACACATTCCCAATCAAATCAACCACGCAAGGATCCTTCAACGGCTCATTCGAAAGCGTGCAGTTCAGAAACTTCGAGAGCCTCTGCTCATAAGGGTCGACCTTGTCCGGCTTTTTCTCTGCATACATGTTGAGGTAGCAGTCGCGGGACTCGGCGCCGGTGGCGCCGCCATCGCCGCCGCCGCCGGGGGTTCTGATTCGGAGAATTAGGGTTGAGAGAGGGGGGATTTGGGAGGGGAGGAGAGAGGTGGAGTCGGGTAAGGGCTTGCCGTTGAGGGTGAAGAAGAAGGAGGAGACGGTTTGGGGAAAAAGAGAGAGCTTGAGGTGGTGGAGAGTTGGGGTTTGGATTGGGGATAGGGTTAGGGTTTGGGTTGGGATTTGGAGGTCTGTAGATTGGAGGAAGATTTGGGATATGGGATTCATCGCGATGGGTTTGATTTGGTGATTATGGTTTGTGAGATTGAAAATTAGGGTTTTGAGGTTGAAGAAGGTGGGATTGGGGAAGAACTGGATTTGGGATTTGTTGGAGTTGGGAACGTGGAGATTTTATATGTTGTGTTTGTCAGATGCAAGGCGAAGTCGGTGCAGCTTGCTCTGTTTTTCTTTTATTTTAAGAAAAGACCAAGAGGAAAGGATAAAAGAAAAATTAACATAATACAAATTTATTTTTCGGCGGTGATTTAACTCGTAGATTGCGCATTAACGAGTTTGATATGAACTCGTGAGACAAGTCGAGTGCAACTGAAAAATAATTTGTCGACTTAAATTTTAACTGTGATCGATTATTTGATTGGACTATGTTGCAATTGTTGATATGTGAAGCACGTTACATTCTGATAAAACAAATAAGCACAATTTTTAGATTTAATAATTGTAATGTAAGAAAGCTCTAACTTTGTATTGTTCTCGAGTTGAACCCCGCTCTGCAAAACTTAGTTTGTTCTATGGTTTCAATCAAGTGCATTTTCATCCTGTCTGACGGCGCATCCATTAGCGCTGTCGTCAGACGAGAGATTTTAGGAAGGCCGCTTGGTGGTTAGTCCCTGAAAGATGACGGTGGTGGTCTGAGAGGGCGACCAAGTAGGTTCTGGATCTGAATTGCAGTAGGGTTGTTTGACAATGGCTTAGTGTGCGAACCATCATGTTCGTTTAGTCTTACCGGTGTCACGGTGTGTGAGGAGTATTGGACTAGTGGTGCGAGGCGATGTTGAAAGGGAGAACGATGGCGAAGGTGGTGAGTCTGGTTCGTTCCCGTTATGGGTTAGTCCTTCCTGCCTTATTCTGTTTGTATATCGTGGAGGATTGTGCGGCTCTCCAGTAAGATGTAGTCGGATGCATTTTGGACGGCGACGAACATTTGATGTTGGCTTGGCAGGGGGACGATTGGTTGCGATCAGGCTTGTTTAGGTGCCAGTGGACGTCGACGGCAAGATGAAAGTGGTGTCGCGGCTCTACAACTGGATACGACAAATGATTTGGGCCTAGTCAGTGTGCCCTTTTGGTCAAAGGGTTTGGGTGGGCTTGGGTTTTCTTTGGGCCCAGGTTAGATTTTTTTATGTTTTTTTTAGTTTTTTAGGTTGGTGTTGTGGTGTTATAGTGTCGTGGAGTGAGTCATGATTATGGTGTATTTTCCAAGGACTATTCTAACGTCGATTAGTTCTTGTTGTCAATGTAATGGTGGAGGACGGAACAAGAATGTCTTAGCTCTATTATTGTAGCCGACTTATGTAGTCCTGATTAGTATGAGAGCGTAGTATGCTTCCTTATTATGTAGGGTTTAATGAGGCCACTCTATACTTCAGAATTGTAAGTTCTTTATTTTGGAATGGAATGAAGAAATCTATTTGATAAAAAAAATTATTGGAAACAAATCCATTGTAAAAAAGGACAAAATACTAGTTACTCATACTTTAAGGGTTCGGACAATTTATTCCTCATATTTTCAATTTCAACTGATCACTCCTCATACTTTTTAAATTTCAACCAATTGGTCCATTTCGTTCAAAATGTCTGTTAACTTCCTTAAATGCCCTTATGTGTTTTTATTCTCTCTCTCTTTTCACATAATAAAATCTAGCACCCAGAACAATTATAGATTACATACTGAATAAAAAATAAAAAACCCTAAACCCTTCAATTTTTTTAAACAAAAGAATGAAATTCCGAAAGGAAAGAGCATGTTTACTCTCTTAAACCTCAATTCAAATTACCTATAACTACATTTTTGTAACTATAATTACCATTAGCAGGGCCTACTTTCCCATAGCCTATCGGCAAACTAGTGCAAACGGCACGGTTGTTAACGTCACTCAACTAAATTATAATAAGAGTGAATTACAAGGCCAGTATCTAAACTTGTGTGTGACGGTCAAAGTGGTACCCAAACTTTAAAAACTACCAATGTGATACCTGAACGTCAATTTTGCTACCAACGAAAGGTCCGAGACCAATTTTCATCATGACACCATCTGTTTACTGACGTATAAAGGGTAAAAATATGTCACGCCCCGACCCAAGTTTACCTTTCTAAACCTGGATTAGGACGTGCGGGACCCATCCTAAGAGAGATTTACTCGAAATCCCCCTTGAGAAAAGATAACCCTTATTCCCAGACATTATTTCAAACGGTCCAAACGAAACCGGAATAGACCTCACAGCCGGAGGTTATCCC
This sequence comes from Comarum palustre, assembly GCA_951800085.1. Taxonomy (NCBI): domain Eukaryota; kingdom Viridiplantae; phylum Streptophyta; class Magnoliopsida; order Rosales; family Rosaceae; genus Comarum; species Comarum palustre. Next base: position 641,934 of record OX637588.1, on the reverse strand, counting down.
AATTTTTGCATTTGGATCTCAAACCAATCATTTAGAGGACCTAGAGTTCTAATATTATTTGTGATTGCACCCGAATCCCGGTCAGGCTGCCTACGTACCCTGTACTTAGAGATCAAGCCACACGTAGCTCTTATTTTTAATTAACGCCCTAACCGGGTGAATCCCGTTTTTCTATTTAACAGTCGGTAAATTATTAAGGATAGCAACCGCCTAAAGCATAACTCGAGTTTTAACCTCTCCGCTGAGGTATCCACCAATGTACTATCTATCGGGATTATCCCGAACTTACCAACAAATGTATATAAAGCAACCACAAGAATATAATCAATAACCGCACAAAAATATGTAATATGATGGCATCCACGTAAAATAGCAAATCCATTGGGGATATAAAGGTAAATCTAATCCCATATGACACTTTTGTAATTAGTCAAAACGGGCAGGGGCAGCATGGTCATTTTAACCTTAATGGCAGTTTGTAATTAATCTGAGTACCGGGACATTTTAGAAATTTAAACCTTAGTGACAGCCCCTGTAAATAGACAAATCAGTCATGAACAGTAAGTTAATAGTTTTATTTAAGATTGATTAATTTGTTATTAGAGCTCGTATGAAATTTAACAATGCATCTATATGGGGAATTTGTTAATGGATCTGACTTGCCCCAGCTTTGAAAAGCCGAAAGCTGCTTAGGAAAAAGCTTCGACCCTGACATCATCTCTCTGCAGCGGTGGAGCTGGATCGCTCCCTCTGCCTCAGGCCGCCTCTCGGCACACCGGAGGTAGCCCTGACTTCGCCTCGTCGTCCCCGACCTCTCTGTGGTTTCGATTTGAAGAGATGGGCTTCGGGGAGAGAGAAAAGGAGGAGAGAAGGTGACCGAGTTTTCGATTCGGGTTACGACGGCAAGCAAAATTGGTGTGTGTAGCTTCACCTCGAGTTTGTGGACCTAGCTGTGGTGTTGGTTTCATCAAAGGAGGCTTGAGGAGGGAGATTCGAAGAGATGAAGCTCAAGGAGTTCTCGTCCATGGTTCTGTGTCTTCCGGTCACCGGCGAAGGAAAGTGAGGTATGAAAGATGATCTACTCTTCGTGTTCTACCTCCTTATATAATTGAATTCAAGTTTGGTTGAGTTTTGAGGAAATTGGATTTTAGGCAGTGTTTGCAGCTTCTGTATAAGGCGGCTGTGGTGGTTTGCTATTGTTGGCTAATTTCAAGTCATTAGGAATCTTATAGCACGATTTGGGACTGTTAGATATATTGGAATTGCATGGATTAGACACTGTAGCGGTGATTAATAGTAATGCTGATCCTGAGTTGCTGTCAGACCGGCAATCTTGGTCTACTGCTCCTCTGGCATCTTCTGCATCTGTTTGTCAGACTATGGTACTTCATGTTGCAGTTGGTTTATGTGCTCGAGAGCTATCTTATTTCCAGTGGAGTACTCAAGAGGTATAAAGCTCTTAATGTAGGTAAACTAAGGTACCTAGCAATTGTAATTGAAAGTGGAGGCATACGAAACTTCAAAATTTATTGAGCTTCTGCAGTGGCTAGAAGCTATTGGTGTGAAACGTGTGTGCCTCTACGACACAGAAGGTACCGGTGTCATTTTAGACTGACTTTGATGGTAGCCCTTCTTTTCTGATTTTTATGTAACAATCTGACATATGTATACAATCCTTTTACAATTGTTTTAAATTATGTATTATAGGAGTGTTGAAGAAATCACAAGAGGTCATATTGACAAAACTGAAAAATGCAACAGTATTTGAGGTATGTGTTCTAATCCTTTACTTTTTCTCAAGTTCAACACAAACAATAACCAAAGTACTTGCACACTAACGTAAAATTGTGAAAATCTTCAAATTTCTTAACGCAAGGAGATCCTCTCTTGATCCTCCATTGATATGTGCATATATAATTGTGTACTTATCCTACTTGTACTGATGATGATTAAAATGTGTTGACTCAACTTAATACTTATCATGTGCAGGAAGGTTATAAAGATGAAAGCTTTGTTGACCAAAAACGCATGTCTCTAGAATTCTCTTCATTCTCTGATGGAAAAGAAGCTATAACCAAAGCAGCAAACTTGCTCTTTGTGAAGTATTTGAAATTGGCTACACTACCTGGTCATCATGAAGAGAAAATCTTTACTGAACCTCACATGGATGATGCACTTAGAGCTATTGGTTAGTTTACTGACAGATGCATCAGTGATTTACTATGAATTACTTTTACAGTTCTGCTAAACTTCTGGGTATTTTGTATTGTCATTTTAGGTCGCAGGGGGGCCGGACCCTGACCTCCTATTAGTTTATGGACCTGCAAGATGCCACCTTGGTTTTCCTGCATGGAGATTCCGATATGCTGAGATTGTGTTTGTACTCTTGAGGCCACATTTGTTGATGAGTAGTATATTTATCTCAAACATGGTCTAGTTGCGTTGTTTTGCCTAGTTTTGTTTTACTGAGATTGTATGAGTTATATATTTGTCTAGTCTTTGTGGCTATTTGTTTTCTTCTGGCTAGAAGTTTTCAGAATACCTCGGAATCAAAAGCTTTCCCTTATTTTTGGCATGTTTTAAACTGGTTCTATCATACTTGTGGTGCAGACACATGGGTCAACTACAACATATGAGATACGGTTCCCTAATTAAAGCCATTTACAAGTTCACCACTGTGCGCCAAAACTATGGTAAGCAGTCAACTCTTACTCAGTGCTCATTTATAGGCACAACAAAGGTTTGACATTATATACTGCACTTGTTCCAACAGGTAAATGATACTGCCATACGGTAAATGATATCAATATTTGGAATATGGCAAAGTATATGATTAGAGATTGGACCTTCCTGGCTACTATTGAGCATTCTTACAAGTCTGTAACATCAAATAGTAATACAGGATATAGTGGATTTAGCGCTGTTGTAACCACTATTGTTCATTCCCTGTTGTAATGCTTAAGTTTGTCATGTTGAATTAAGTTTCTTTTATATAAACATTTTATATATACATCAAAATGTCACATGAGATTTTGTTTCGCTCCTTGCATCCAATTTATGAAGGACATTAACACCATTGAGATAGAGTTCATTCTTAGGTGATATAACATCAATTCTTGGGACTGACCACAGCCAATCTTTTGACACTGACTAGTGTTATATGCCACTGCATTATATTGAAGCCTGAGTACTGAAGAAGAATGTAGAGTTTCCTTAAGTCACAGGCTTCCAGCCAAGCAATGTTTTTGCTTTCTTTTGTATCTTGTTTAAATTGTCAAAATCCATAAATTTGAGAGTTCCTGTATGGATTTCTCTGAACTCACTGAAAAAGAAGTCGCTTTGGTTTGTTAATTGGCGGTACTAGAACGGGATTAACGGCAAGGCAACGAAATTTAAGTTGTATAAAATGCAAAAACATTACCAAATAAATAAAACAAAAACATATTGTAAGGCTAAACTAGTAATTTACAAACTCAAAGCACTTTTAAAAAGCTAATTTACCAAACAGTCTGTCTCTGCTTCTATCATTCACAGCATTTATAAAAAGTCAATTTACCAAACACTCAGCAGATTTGCTTGTAAGCTGCTTATTCTCAGAATAAGCCACAGCCAGCTTATTTTCAAAGCCACAGCTGTACCAAATAAGCCCTTAGCTTGTACATGCTTTGGATTTGAGTTTGCTCTAGTTTGAAGGTAAATGATTTGTGTTTTAGGCTTATGCATTTGGTCAGTATACAACTGAGGTTCAATAAACTTTTTCTTTGAAATTTGCTTGATTGTTTTAATGGAAATTGATAGTTTCAATTTTTTTACTAAAGATATTGAGGGTCAGTAGCTTTATGTTTTGAGAAATTCTCTTTGTATGTTTTGCTAAAAATGGGTGGAGCTCATGTCATTTTACTGAGCTTATATAAGATGAGTAGCTCTATCATTTGCAGTGTGCATGTGTTTGATGATTGCTTATCGAATTTGTTATATATGATTGAGCATATTGAGGGTCAGTACATTTATACTATGATACATTAAGGGCCGGTAGTTTTGTACTATGATACATTGAGGGTCAGTAGTTTTATCTTTTGAGAAATGTTCTTGTATGTTTTGCTAAAACTGGTGGAATTCTTGTCATTTTATTGAACTTATTTTGGATGAGTAGCTTTATCATTTGGAATGTTGTCTCATTGCTGATGAAATTTGATATATTTGATTGAGCACATTGAAGTTCAGTAGCTTTATACTATGATATTTTGAGGGTCAGTAGGTTTACACTATGAGAAGTTCTTTTACATTTTTGTTAAAATTGATGGAGTTTTCGTCTTCAATAAGCTTATTAAGGGTCAGTAGCTATATAACCGAGAGTTACTTGTTTGTTAAGAAAATTGACTGAGTTTTCATTTTTCCTTAAGGTTATTGATCATCAGTGGACTTTGAACTGTAACAAGTACTTGTTTGTTTAAGTGAAAATTGATGGAGGCTCAATCGCTTTATTTATGGGTGAGACTTGATTTTGATTTCTTTACTTTTATGATTTTGAAATACTTATTTTCTATTGAACCTCAATAACAATGTTTTAGTTTTGTTATTGAGGTTCAATAGTTTCAGTTTAAGCTTGCAGCATACATGTTTCCATAAAATTTCAGTAGTTTCACTTATGTTAATGAAAGGCAGTAGCTTTAGAAATACTCACTTGTTGACATATGTTATACACAGATTGAACATGAATATTGTATAAGGGAAGCAACTACAATTGTTATTAAGAAAGATTGTATCATCAAACATGAAGAAAAAAAGAGCATGCGACACTTGATGAACACAAAAAATCAAGCTCCATTACATACACTACACTCGATTTTTTCTTGAAATAAAAAGTCACCGTATGCTATTGGTAATTATAAGCTGAAAGTTGTTGGTAATTATGTATTTATGGTTTATCTTAATTCATCCTAAAAATAGCATAATGCTACTCACCATCAGAATGAGTAATGCTACTGACCCTCAGAAATGACGTAATGGTACTGAGGGTCAGTAATGATATAAGAGTAATTTCATAATTTACTAGTTAATAGATTCTGTTAGTTTAAATGGATGAAAAATGAGTTATTGGTAAAAATGAAGACAAGTTTGCTAGTGGTAATTAAAAGCCCAAAAGTGTATTTAGTGGTAATTAATTATTTATTTTTTTTTCGATCAAATGACGCAAAACTTTATTGATAGAGTCAATGATTACATAAGGAAACAAAAGTGCGGGATGACTACAATATATTACTTAATAAAAAGACCACATATATATATATATATTTATATATATAATATATATGTATGTGATCTCACATTTATATTACTTGCAACATTTTTTTTCATTTCTATCAAAACTTATGCTAGATTTTATTAAGTATTCTAGAGAGAGAAATGAGAAAAAAAATGAACACCTAAGGGCATTTAAGGAAGTTAATAGAAATTTTGGATGAAATAGATTAATTAGTTGAAATTTGAGAAGTATAAAGAGTGATTGGTTGAAATTGAAAATATGAAAACTAAGCTGTCGAAACTCTTAAAGTACGAAGAGCGACCAATATTTTGTCTTAAAAAAGAATGGCATTATAGTAAATTGATGGTAGAGAGGAGAAGGTTATGATAGTAAATTGACAGTAGGCTCGTACGGTTCTTTCGTGAAGATATAAGAACGCGCGTTCTGGTCGCCTCCTCCACTTCTCCTCGCGTACACAAATCTGGGCGGCTTCTCAGATCTGTTCCTCCTCCACCCAAGTCCGTCAAGGTCCTCCGTTTTCTCTTTCTTCATCTCCTGTGCGCTCAACTTTCATGACTGTATTCTATACATCTATGTTTCTGTGAATACTGAAAAATATGTATGAAAGATGTGTAGGAATATTTCAAAGTCTAAAGCTGTTTAATCTCGTTGCAGTTAGGGCTTCTGAGCACTAGAGTTAACATTTTCGAACTGGGTGTTGAGTTGGTTTGGAACTAGTAACAGTTTTGATTGGTAACTTGGAAACTGAGTCAGAAGCCACTATTGTTGTTGTTTTTGTTGTTGGGTTTCGATTGTTAAGTTGTCATGAGGTTGTTGTTGAAAGAATTGTTGGGTTTCAATTGCTAAGTTGTCATGAGGGCTTTACCTTGAAATGGTTTCAGTCTTTCAGAGATATCTGACATTGTTTTTTGTTGTCATTCCAATGTGACCAGGTTATCTGAGATCAACAAAGCCACAAGATGTCAGGGTATGTGGACAATTCTTTCTTTGTACTATTGTTTTCTAATTTAATGCAGTTAGGGAATGCATGGAATTATACCTAGTGATCCTTATAACATTGATTTTTAAATTGACATTGGCTATTCATCATGTTATGTGAGACATGTGATGGTTCAGAGTCCTGGTTTGGGAACCACAAAGAGAATTTATGAACACTACTTGTATTATTTGTGAGAAAATAAGTTGTGTTGTTGTACCTGCATCTAGTTTCAGTCTATCATTAAAACCTGCGCATGCTGAAGGTTCAAATGGCTAATTTTGTTCCGACTATGGTTCTGACGTAGGCTAGTTGTGTTTGTTCTGCATCTAGGATTCAGTCTATGCTTTTAGTTTGCACACAGAATGGCAGAATGGTAGTATTGTTAATATAGTTACCTTTCTTATATAGGCTAGTTGCTTTTGTTCTTGCACTTGTATCAGTTCTTCATTTCATCAGATGGGAAATCTGAATGTAGTTTTCTGTGTGCCAGCCTATTGTATAGGTCTGATAGACAAGTTGCTTATGTTCTGCATCTAGCATTCTATGTTGTCTTAAAGAAGAAATGAAAACTGGATTTTTTTTTGCAAGTTGTACAAAGTTATTAAATTCCATGTTAGTAGCCTGAAGATTTGAATTTGCACTTTAGAGCTATGATTTATTTCTGGTTTCTTAAGTTTGGATTTCACTGACTTGAAGGTGCTAGCATGCATCAGTATATTTTGTGTGCTGTTTTAGTTTTTGATTGATATATGATATGCATTCCATTCTTTAATCTAACTCCTTTCTTTTAATTGTGTATATAGAGATGAAGCTGAGGTTCCCGTGGCTGCTGAGCCTGTTGCTGCTGCTCCAGCACTAGGTGAACCCATGGACCTCATGACAGCACTGCAACTTGTGCTTAGGAAGTCATTGGCTCATGGTGGGCTTACACGGGGTCTGCATGAAGCTGCCAAGGTCATTGAAAAGCATGCAGCACAGCTGTGTGTTCTGGCTGAGGACTGTGACCAGGCTGATTATGTTAAGCTTGTCAAGTCACTGTGCGCAGAGCATAATGTTAACCTAATGACTATTCCTAATGCCAAAACTCTTGGAGAATGGTCTGGGGTAAGCTAAAATATTCAGTTATTGCTTTAAAGTTCTTGTTTCACATGCATCCTTGTTTTGCTATCTTTATGTTCCAAATTTGTTATAAACCAATGCATTTCTTTTCACCTGATTTTCTTTGCCAGTAGAATCTATGTGCCAACTTTAATTTTACTTTTTTAACTTGTGTTGATTTGGATTCTGTCTTCTCACAGCTTTGCAAGATTGACTCTGAAGGAAAAGCAAGAAAGGTTGTTGGTTGCGCTTGCGTTGTTGTGAAGGTAGTGTTACATTCATTTGTGTGTGTTAGTTTGTTATATTTCCGGTGCTTATCTCTCCAAGCTATTTCTCTTTTTATGGTTTTGTTTACTTACCTTGAGCTCTATTGTTTTACAGGATTTTGGTGAAGATACAGAAGGCCTTCATGTTGTTCAGGAGTATGTGAAGTCCCATTAAACCTGGAAGAGGTTGGACGTTGAGGCCCTTTTAACTCGGGGTGGTTTTCTTTAGATAGTCATGGACCTTCCTTAGTATTGTGTCTGTCTCATCTTGCAATATGTTTTTCTGATTCTCAAACCATACTTTGGAGCATGCTATCATCTGTGTTTACATATCCTTCAGTGGAGTGATAATTTTTGTTATGGATTCATTATTATTACCCATCTTTCTTTCCCTTAGTATCTTGTTCATCTTTCATTTCCAAGCAGATTATTTGAGTTGGACAACTGGTCCTATCCCCTGACTTTAGCACATCAATTATATTGTTGTGGTCCACCGACTCATTGCAATTTGATTGATTAGGCAAAACATCCTGGATGGAATTGTGGCCATTTGAGTCTGGTTGAAGCTATACCAGGAATACTTGTGTGTAGCACATTAGCCTTCAACTACCTTTCTTGTAGATATCACTATATTTCGGGGTCATTACGCTTGCTCTCTGTGAAATTCAGAACTGCATATGTACCTACTACCCTCCCATTCTCCCAAAAATTTGGGGCAGGGTACCCCATTTGTAGAAGGCTTTCATTTCGTCCACAGGTCCAAAAATAAGAACATCCTTCTGCTAGATACCACATCTCATCCAGTTGGTTGAGTATTCGAAAGTCACTTGGGTCTAACTTGAATGTGGTTTTGGCTGTTCATGACATATAATTTCTGTATGGGCATATTGTACATGACGAGGGCTTCTTATCCTTACTCTTATCGTAATAACTAATATAGAACTATGTGCCTCAATCTCCCTTCCACAGCTCTCGTCTGAACTCACCCACCATTCTTGAGCTAATAGCTAGTTATGTGATGTATGATCGGTAATCGGTTTCGTGAGACGCAGTATGCTCAAGTTTCCCCGACTCTTTCACCGGAAGTAATCGGAAGTATGCATGCCTAAGGCAGTAGAGTCCTGTTTGACCCTTTAAGTGGGTTTAGCACACCGGTTGGTGCAGCATTCTTTTAATGGAGTATAGCCGGTATTACTGAACGGAAGCGAACTTTGAAACATCCTCTAACCTAAAATTTCATTTGAAACCTTCCTCCATGGGAAATGTTACTGCCAATTAAAAGGATTGGATTGTTTTCAAATCCATCTAAATCTCTCCACAAAGCACGCTCCATCAGACCAGTTCAACTAGGTAAGTTACACAACTGATTACAATGATCTAGCTAAGTTGCAAAACTACACTGATTTAGGTATCAAGCTAATTACACCTTAGCCGAACCTTTTTCTTCAGGACTTAGAAAAGAGATTAAACATCTCATGGCACAGCTCAGCTTCAGTAATAGTTATCTCGTTTTCCGCATAAAATCTCAGCAGCAGGTTTTCCTAATCACTCTCTCTCCCTACTTCAAGCTTGCTTATCTGCTTGTTGCCCCTGTATATCTTCAATGACCATTCATGAACTTGTTGAAGTATTGGAACTTAATATTAGGTAGTCGGCAAGCGTGGTTCTTCTACATATTTTCTCAGGTTCATTCCAGTTACTACTACTTCTCCTACTCCTAGTCTTCTAATTCGCTCAAGCAAAAGATACTCGGGTAGGGTTAAAAGTCCTAATCACATTTGTTACTCTTCTTCATAATCAAGATGGAAATGAAAACGTTTGCTATTGGATATTCTCTATATTTTATGTTTATTCATAAAGATCCCAAGTTAGTCAGAGTCCTTACTGCTATCACTTGGATTACTCAAATAAGAGTCAAATTATCGTGTTACAAGTTGCAAGGAGGATGATATATACTATTGCCTAGCTGCCAAAGTATGAATGCATAGGGTAGCTCATGGTTTCTACGTACAATAACCATGAAGCAGCCCATCCTTTAACCCCTAATCTATGTATCACAAACCAGTGTACCAAAACAACAGTATTCATTTATATATAGCGAGGTTAGAGAGTACTAATACATATAGCATATGAATATTGCAAACAATGGATAATTGGATACCTAGAATCCTAAAGGGAGAAACAAGCAGATTATGCTTCAGTTCGGAGAGAACAATGCTAAGGATGCAGGAGGGCCACAAGGTAAACAAAAGCGCGCATGCAGTAATTGCCTACTTGTCTAACTTAGAACCACCTAACCACCCCCTCCTTTGTCCCATTTCACTGGATCAAGTGTGGCTCATCTTTCCCAATTATAAACAACACCACACATATACAACCTCACAAACCAAAACCCAAACTACACCAAATATAAATACCACCACACACTCAGTCCTCACTCCTCACCTTCACGATCTCTCTATAATTTGACTACTTGAGAACTCAAGCTTTCAAGTATTTCCTGAGTTCAGTTTTCCTTGGGTTTCTTATACTTTTGATAAAGAAAGATGGCTGGTACTGGTTTGTATACAGAGATATTGGATGAAGATGCTTACAAGTACTACTCTGATGGAGAATGGAAGAAGTCATCTTCTGGTAAACTTGTTCCTATCATCAACCCAACTACAAGAAAGGTTCACTACAAGGTTCAAGGTGATTAGATTAATTCTTTTGTTCTTCAACCATGTTCATGATTCTACATGCTTTGGTTCAATTTGCAAAGTGAATTACAAGCCCTTTATCTGGTTAATTGGTTCAGCTTGTACACAAGAAGAGGTTAACAAGGTTATGGAGTCAGCAAATACTGCACAGAAGTTATGGGCCAAGACTCCACTTTGGAAGAGAGCAGAACTACTTCACAAGGCTGCTTCTATCCTCAAAGAACACAAAGCTCCAATTGCAGAGTGCTTGGTCAAAGAAATTGCTAAGCCTGCTAAAGATGCTGTTACAGAGGTGTGTATTACCATAACCTTTATCTTTTACTTTGAAGGTGACTTGTTTTGGTTTGTGTCAAAAATTTGGACTAAAGCTCGGGTTTTGTGAAGGTTGTGAGGTCTGGAGATTTGATCTCTTACACTGCTGAAGAAGGGGTCAGGATTCTTGGTGAAGGGAAGTTCTTGATGTCTGATAGTTTTCCTGGAAATGAAAGAACCAAGTACTGCCTCACTTCCAAGGTATATATTCACTTTGTACTATTTTGGTTTGTGCTGTTTCTCTTTTACTGTTGAGTTAATGGAATATGCCTAGGTAAGTTGGTTTGATGATGCAAGCCTTTGCAGAAACAAATGATGATGTCAGGCTTAAAACCCTTCTGTAACAAAAGATGATGACAAGTTGATAACGCTTGCAGCGCTTGCATAGCTTATCTTTCTTCAGTTTCTCATCTTGGAAAGAGGATTCTCTTCAAATTCTAGAATTATGAACATGTTTCAATGTGATTCTCAGAGTAGCAGCATTGTCAGTAAATTTATTGTCATGGTTGAATGTTCCTTATCATTACCCTCATCAGTTATTTCTGAGAAATTTTGCTGAATACAACTGATTTTTCATTCCAGATTCCACTTGGTGTGGTTCTAGCCATTCCACCTTTTAACTACCCTGTCAACCTTGCCGTCTCAAAAATTGCTCCTGCACTAATTGCTGGAAATTCTCTTGTGCTCAAACCCCCAACTCAGGTATCAAGTCAAGGAATCACAAAATTATCTAGCTATTAATGTTAAAGTTTGTTAGGTTGTGTTTGTGAAGCTGCCTTTAGCCCCTTTACAATGTTGGTGATCTCGCATGTTATCCCTACTATGCATCTAGGGTGCTGTTTCTGCCCTTCACATGGTACATTGTTTCCACTTGGCTGGTTTTCCCAAAGGCCTTATTAGCTGTGTCACTGGAAAAGGATCTGAGATAGGTGACTTCCTTACCATGCATCCTGGAGTCAATTGTATTAGGTAAAATCCCACCCTACCAATGTCTGATACTAAATTAGCTTCTCCCTTCATTATGTTGCCTCAATACATACAGTTTCTTATAGATCAATTGCTGTTTGACAGCTTCACTGGTGGTGACACTGGTATTGCAATTTCAAAAAAGGCAGGCATGATCCCTCTTCAGATGGAGTTGGGAGGAAAAGATGCCTGCATTGTGCTTGAAGATGCCGACCTTGATTTGGTGGCCGCAAACATAATAAAAGGAGGCTTTTCGTACAGGTGATTCGAGTTGATTCTTTCTCTTGTGCTCACATATGTAAGCCACCATAGAAGAAAATTGAGTAATTAGTCTTAACATATCACACACATCTTGTAACAGTGGTCAGAGATGTACTGCTGTCAAGGTTGTGTTGGTAATGGAATCTGTTGCGGATGCCCTGGTGGAGAAAGTGAAGGTGAAGGTGGCAAAGTTAACTGTCGGACCACCCGAGGAGGACTGTGACATCACTCCAGTTGTATCGGAATCATCTGCAAACTATATTGAAGGGTTAGTTATGGATGCAAAACAGAAAGAAGCAACATTTTGCCAGGAGTACAGAAGAGAAGGGAACCTTATCTGGCCTTTGTTGCTAGATAATGTCAGACCTGATATGAGAATTGCTTGGGAAGAGCCATTTGGTCCTGTCTTGCCAGTTATTAGGATTAGTACTATTGAAGAAGGGATCCACCATTGCAATGCTAGCAATTTCGGACTACAGGTAATGCCATATTATCAGAACATGATGTGATCTAATTTATCATAACAATGTTCTTACATGTGTGGAACATACAGGGCTGTGTCTTCACCAGAGACATCAACAAAGCAATGTTGATCAGTGATGCAATGGAGACAGGAACAGTTCAGATAAACTCCGCGCCTGCTCGCGGTCCAGATCACTTTCCATTTCAGGTGAGCTCTACTGAAGTACACCCACCTAATTAGTTTAGTTTGCTAACAAGGGCATCATCTTAATATGAAACTTTGTGATGAATGACAGGGTATAAGGGACAGTGGAATTGGGTCACAGGGAATCACCAACAGCATCAACATGATGACCAAGATCAAGACCACTGTAATCAACTTACCAACCCCTTCTTACACCATGGGTTAGTAAGTTGTGTAAAATAAAGAAATAATTTTAGTATTCAGAGCTAGGGCTACTTAATAATATTGTTTAGCAGACCGATTAGTAAACTATGTAAGTGAATTTTTAGGCTGCAGACTGTAACATATTACGATCTTCTACGACGTAATGGAGTTGATGAGAAAGATTAATAATTGGGATACGCTTTCCAAACAGCAAGCTGCTTCATGTCTATTTAGCTGGTGTTATAGCTCTTGCAAGAATTTGTGGCTTCTCTTCTGTACTGTACCAGCTATTTTGAAACTTCAGTTAATAAGAGAGGAAATTGTACAACTATGCCGAGCTCTGAACTTCGTTGCTAATGTTCGATCTTTTCCATATCAGACCTTCAACATTCGTTGGCCAAAATGATATCGACAGCCACTAACAAACTAATTCTCTTCTTTTCAAATCTCATTAGTGTTTTCAATTAGTCCAAATGAAGCACGCTGATGGTCAGTGAGCTCCACAAATGATTTCTGGAAGCATGGCAACAAATGTTATAAAACTAAACCTGATGGTAAAGAGTGAAATTTTACCCACCCCTTGCAAATAACAAAAATGGATGGCTGTAATACTGTTCTTGTTTGTTATGTTTTCTCACTCGTTTACGTAATCTTGCAGGGAGGCAACAAATGGCTAAAATTGTCCCTCCAGATGAAAAATACGTATTTACGTATGCGTGTATTGACGTATGCGTCCATACTTTTTTTATTTATATATTTTTACTAATGTAAATTATTATATTAGCCGTTTAAAAGTTTGATTAGTCAACCAAGATCAGCTCTGTAAAAAATCAATTTGAAAAAAAAAATCGTTTGCTCAGCCAAATGCATCAATTAAGTGGACGACTGCTCATGAGAACTGTCAAATGAACCAAATATTTCTATCTTTCACCACCATTGTCCATTTGATTGATACATTTGGCTGACCAAACAATCTTTTTTAAAATTGATTTTTTACAGAAGTGATCTTGATTGATTAATTAAATCTTTGAGCGGCTAAGATTATGATTTACATTGATAAAAATATGTAATTAAGAGAGTATAGACGTTTGCATCAATACTGGTATTGACACGAGTATTTCCCCCCACAATGCAAAGTTGGGTCTCCCGTCATTCAACAAGACAATTAAGATGTGAATTAGTAAAAATAGAACTTAAGTTAACCTTTTTATATTAACTTTTGTGAGTTGCCACAAAATGTATGATCATTGTAGTAGTAAAATGACGAACGATGAAAGCATAAAGATTTACTATACTAATAATAAATTTGTTGTCACACTTATGTATTGTCTAGACGTTTTTTGGTAAGTAAAAGTTTAGATAAGAGGGAGACTTCTCTACATTACCATGACCATGAAAAACCTGCAACCTCGGCCCGAAGGCTATCAGATTTATAATTGGGGGGGGGAATTTCACCCACATTTGAAGAGAGGTGGTACCCTCCATTGGAGGCTCGGAGGCATGCTCCAAGGAGACCACACCCTCACCCAGCGCCCGAAGGCCCAGAACATTTTACAAATTACCCACTAATGAGAGATTGTTGGTAGCGAGGGTCGAACCTGTGTAGATGAATTGTCTAGACGTTAGTACATAGGTTAAAGACGAATTACTTACTACAATTAGAATAAGATTCTTATTTTTGTAGTTTTTGAGAAATTACATCCGTTGAAAATAACTACTTTGATGATGAAAACTACGTAACATTTTACAAAAAGTTTCATCAAGTGATCATGAATAAAAACATGTACTGTATATGTTTAGACATCAACTACGATAATCATAATTCTTAGAGTAAATTTCAGTTTACACTCCTGAACTTTAGGTCTAAATCAGTTTCATACCTAAATTTTTTTTAATCAGTTTCATACCTCATCTTTATTTTTAATCAGTTTCATACCTAAACTTTCAAAATAACATCAATTTTGACCAAATATGATGTCATGTTTGGTCAAAAATGCTGATGTGGACCAAATTAAATAAAAAGTTTAGGTATGAGACTAGTTTTAGACCTAAAGTTCAGAAGTGTAAACTGAATTTTTTTCTAATTCTTAACCTATGCTTAACGTATATCAAATTAAAATAGCTGATGTTATATTAATCAGCAACCTGTTTCATGTCTATTTAGCTGATGTTATGTCTTGCAAGCAAATTATCTTGCAACTTAATATTTTGCAGGATAGCTACTGTTGAAAATAAACAAAAAATAACATGTACACAAACCCATTGGGCCAGTAATTCCGGAAATAGCCCACATCACACTCACTTGGCTCCTACTTTTTTTTAATATTCTTATTTAAAAGAGATCAAATATTTCACTCTTACCATCTTTTACGGTGACTTGATCCCAGAGTGGATGAGTTTAACACTCCTTCTCCTACTTCAAATGGGAGAAAGCCCT
Source organism: Comarum palustre (assembly GCA_951800085.1). Lineage (NCBI taxonomy): Eukaryota > Viridiplantae > Streptophyta > Magnoliopsida > Rosales > Rosaceae > Comarum > Comarum palustre. Next base: position 626,800 of record OX637588.1, on the reverse strand, counting down.
AACTCATTTTGCCATCAAATCACACCCGCTCTACCTTTCCTGCACAACAATGTGTTGAGATATATATCCCACATCGGGAATATGGAACCTTGCATGTGGGTTTATAAGGGTTTGGACTACTCTCTCTGTTGCCAATTGGTTTTGGAGTTGAACCCCAGACTACTTTATCATGGTATCAGAACGGGTTACCCACGTACACGTGTGAAGCCCAAAGGCCACACGAACTCCACGACCACCTAAGTTGTTGTCTACGTGTTAGGCTTAAAGATTCGTCACACGTGCGGGGGCGTGTTGAGATATATATCCCACATCAGGAATATGAGACATTTCATGTGGGTTTATAAGGGTTTTGGCTACTCTCTCTATTGCCAATTGGTTTTGGAGTTGAACCCCAGACTACTTTATCACAATGACGGCCTCTTCAAGCGCTTCCGGTTCAAATACAGGCGACGATTTGGTTCAGAGGACGGCGAGACATTAACCTCTTCTTATGCATTCGCTTCTACTCATCTTATCTAGTTTTCTTGATAGGGTTTGTTCTTCATATAGGTTCAGTAGCTTTCTGGCACTAGGTTAGTAGCTTTCTTTGCCTGAGTAGTTGATATAAGTTATTGCAGACCTGTGGTCCATTGCAAACCGGATTGCATCCAATTTTCCAAGTACAACACCCAATGTCCCGTCCAGCTTATCATACACTCCGTTTATCTCCTGCCTAAGCTCCACTGTTGACTTGTCGCATATGTCGTTCCTCAGCTGTTCCAAGCCGTCCTTCACAGTTCCGATATCAGCTTGTACATGAGTTGTAGGAGCCACCATATGGTTCATACCTACCTTCATATCCAACCCCAAGTTCAGCAGTTATGAAGTCGATATGCCACTTGATAGAGTTGTTCAACTGATTGATAGAAGCCTCAAATCGACTGTTTAGTAATATATTGTTATAATCCGAAGGATGTGGTTACTGCACTCGACGTCGAGCTGCTCCGAGAGAAGAACACTTTGTGGCTTGCTTAGTTATCCTCTTATTCTGCACGTTTGCTGACACCGAGTACATGATCAGTTTCAACATCCTGAACGTGGTCCTTGATGTGGAGCGGACAAATAGGATTGCATTGGGAAGATTGCTTCACGCAATCCGGGACAAAAAACCAGACAAGGAGGGTGCTTGCTGCTTATTCATGTAAGTGCAATCAATTCTGTCTTTATTTTTTTCTTAAACCCGCAGCAAATTGTATTTCTGATTATTGCTTTTTGTTTGACAGTATTGGTTTTTCGAGATCACTCATGTAATGGGTTATGCAGTTGGCCTAGAATAGGAGGAACCAAACTCCAAACTTCATCAGGTGGTCTCTTTCACCACTTATTCTAAAGAAGATGAAAAATTGGAAAGATTGAGGTATAAGTTTATGATGTAATGTTCTTGTACGTTCTCAGTTTCAAACAGATTGAGATTAAGGCCAATAAGATGTGCAGTTCTGTATTGTTTGATTAGTAACTCCACCTTCTACTAATGAACTTTTGGTGGTTTTCTGATTCTTTTTGTGGTTCTATTAACTAACCAGGTTTTGTCTTCTTTCATACATTAATTGTTCGTATGTGTTTGAGACTTTGATGGACTTCATGTGTTAACTTGGTATTGAATGACAGATGCTTGTGTTTTTAAAGGGGATGGTGAAGGCCATGGGGTTGCAACAAGAATGAACCAAAAATCATTGCGAGTTCTGGGGGACAGAAGTAATGTTGATGCAGGTCAGGTCAAAATCAAAGGGAAGCGCCCTTCTTAACATGGAAGTGTATGCTTTGTCCAATTAAACATAGAGAGGGAATGCTTCACCAAGAGAAGACTTGTCAGCAGCAGATGACATTAGAGGAAGAAATCAGACTCAACTTGAAGGCCACTGAAAAGGAAGTTATTCAGGTGGAAAGATTGCACGCAAAACAGCCAAGATTGTCTTCAACATCAAAATGAGCTAGATGAACTTTATCAGCACTAAAGCTGGGAGGAATTTTAACAAATCAAAATCTTATGCAAAACTTGACAAGGAGAGCTTGAGGAGCTTCTGCGATATTTGGTTAACCTCATCTTAATTCATAGTTTTTACTAGAGCATTCGATTGGTATTTTGCGTACAATCTTACAAATTTATCGACACCATATATATGCTCTTTCTTGTTATGAGTTGTACTATCTAAATTACACGTTTAAATGTGAAATCGATGTCACCCGTTAAGATTAAGCTAGCTTATTTCTTTTTGGGGTGTGATGGATTGATAGAAGAGGTCGACTTTGGAATATATTTTGCACAACTGACTGTGTTTCTTTTCTTTTCTGGTGAAGTATCTCTATAGATTAATATATAGTTACATATGCATATGGATTAATTGCCCCTGAAAAAGAATAAAAGAAACTGTGAAACATCTTATGCTATGTGATTTGAAGTTCAAATTGTCATTTTCAAAAGTGATTCTTAATATATATAGCATAGTTAGGAACTTGGGATTATATATGTACATAATTTGACACGTACATGGAAGCTAGATAAACCTTTTAAGGAGTACAAATAACATGATCGATCATCATGTAAAATAACGAGTATAATTTCATGCATACAATACCAAAACAAGATGAACATCGAATACGTATTTCAGTGCCTCTCTAGTTGGGTTAGAATCGTTGCATGATTTAGATTCCAATAGTTTCATAGCTAGCTAGGTACACTTGGTCGTACCTGATTTGATACAACTAAATTAACAAGTGCATCGAACCCAGAAATGAGAGATCGTCGACGATATACGTACAGCTAGCTGTTTCAATCCAACACCTCTCACTTCTCTGAGTGTTAAATTCAGAAATCATATATATAGTCCACTGCTAGCAAAGTTTGAGTGTATGATTTGTTGGAATTCCAAAACCCAGTTAAACAACGTATATGATCATTCTGGTAATCTTGCAAAATATTCATCAGACTCTATCTAGTCGCCACTATAATATTAAACTGTGATGACAATTCAATCAATCATTTGAGAGACACGAGGGTTTTTATATTCTCATTCTGGATTCCACAAAATATGTTTCTCACTCTTGTATTCTAAAACCATTAAGTAATTAACCAAGTATAGAGAACAAAACTTTTATTTTGTTATTTCATAGTTTTATATATATCAATCAAGTCTAATAAGAGTAGCATTTCACTACAACATATATATATATATATATAAAGTGCCGATCTATAGTGCATCGTGCGTATTTTATTAAAGTGCAAACGGTCACGTGTCGTCATTTTCGTGTAGCAAGGAAAAAAAACGAGAGGAAGCGAATAACACAGATGGTGACACGCAGATCATGCGTACTTTAATAAAATGTGGACGTGCGTTTCAAATCCGAGCTACATATATATATATATATAATGCATGACATTTTGGAATCCTAGATACAACGATCGATGATAATTAAAGAGCTAGTACGCTTCGAAATACAGAGCCGCAAAACTAGTCCAACGAACTCAAGCAGTTTAGTTTAAAAACTTCAAATCAACTTAACCAACCTAAGAAGGTAACTCGCGTCCAGCACAACCCGGTGATCGTACTCCACACACTAACACAACCTCACACAATTGACTAGTCTCCTTCTCTATAGTCTCACCAACCAAACAGACACACAGAACCCCCACACTTAGCCAGTGTTCCCCACACACACCCAAACAAACCTCTCCCTTCTATTTAACCCCGACTCCAAAACACAAACACAAATTTAAGAACCCAGAAAAAAACCGTAACACACTTCAGTTATTCAGGTCATCAGTCTGAGAATTGAAATGAACTCTCTCCTAAATCCACAACAACAACAACCCAACACCACCGCCTCCTCCGCCGTCCAAGACTTCCACCACCACCACATGAACAACCCCCAAACGACGCCGTTCGACTCCTCCCACGACGACTTCCTCGAGCAAATGCTCTCCACTCTCGGCAACCCTTCCTCCTGCTCCTCCTGGGCCGATGAAACCCCTCCACCTCCTCACTCCTCCAACGACAACAACAACAATGTCGTTTTCTCCTACGACGACTCCTCCAACCTCGCCTCCAAGTTCCGCAGTCACCAGATCAGTGCCGGCGCCACCTCCAAATCCTCCCCAACTTCCTCCGCGGCCGCCGCTGCCGCCATGATGCTCCAGCACCAGCTCATGATGTCCCGCGGTGGGTCCTCCAACAACGGCTTCGCTCCGATGGGGCTCTCTGTAGGCAGCAACGGCGAGTTTGACCGCTCACTAAACGACGTCGACGGCTCGTCGTTTAAATCTCCTAATAACCAGGTCAGTTTTTTTGGCAACTTATAACCAGGTCAGTTTGATTATCAGCTTTCATATTCTCAGAAACCGGATGGCATTAATGTAAAAAAAATTAAAATAACGGCGGTGGTTTTTTTACAGGGCGGCGGTGACGGTGGTGGTTCTGTTCAGGCCTTGTTTAATGGCTTTACTGGATCTCTGTCTCCAAACCAGCCTCAGCTTTTTCATCACCCTCAGGTAGTTTTAATCACAATTCTCATTCATATCTGTTTAATTAATCATGATTAGATTCTAAGGACGTTTTGATTAGGGAGGTTCCCTTCAAGCTCAGAACTTTGGAGCTCAATCCCAAGCCATGACACAACCTCCGGCGAGCGGCTCGGCCGGGGCCACGGCGGCGCAACCCAGGCCTAGAGTCAGGGCCAGGCGAGGTCAAGCCACTGATCCACACTCCATCGCTGAAAGAGTAGGTCATCGGTATACAATTGATCGGAATAGTTAATAATGTTGATCGGAATAGTTAATAGTGGTTCGAGTATTGAAAGTTTGAAGGTAGAATTAGTCACGCGTTTATGGCCTCAATATGTTTTGTTGGTTTTCTGAGGAAGAAAACAGAGCTGCAGCACTAGCATTTGTTTTCTGTTTTACATTTTTGTTCGTATTAGCTTGTATTTTTCTGAAACGGATATTGTTGCAGTTACGAAGAGAGAGAATTGCAGAGAGAATGAAGGCCCTGCAGGAGCTGGTTCCAAATGCCAACAAGGTAAAGTAAACTTAAAATTCGTTTAATTATTCAGTTCTCGATCATATTTAGTAGTTAATTAGTTTATTAAAGAACATAATTATGGGTCATCACTAACCCATAATTATGTTCTTTGATTAACAATTTGAGAATGAAGCTCCTCAGTTTCCTCCCCCGAGTGGGAAACCGCCGAATCTGTAACTCAGATAATAATTCATCAAATATCATTTTCTTTTTAGGGTTTAGGGGACAAGTGTCAGATATCTGATAAGGGATGTATATGTTTATTAAGGTCATTTTATTATAAGAAGCCGGAAGTAGCAAAGTAGCCGGAATTTCTTATTAAATTGGGTAATCATAGTGTACAATACTTCATTGCCACCAAGATTAAGTACCTTGATATATATATATATATATGTATATATATATTCTTTTCATGATGTTAAAATTGAATAAAGAATTTTGGTTGTGGGTTTTTGGAATGACAGACAGATAAGGCTTCAATGCTGGATGAGATCATCGACTATGTAAAGTTCCTGCAACTCCAAGTCAAGGTAATTTAGATGCTTTACTCTTCCTTTCTCAAATTGTTGGTTCTGCTTAAACCTTTTGATTATCTTTAATCCAAGACTCTCTTTCTAATAGCTTAAATTAAAGAAAAGGAAGGATTCCCTGGTTGACATTGTTTGTTTGGATATGATAATCAAGTAGTAAAGAATTAGCCTCTGTATTGTGAAGTGGGATCAATGTATGGGGAATATGAATTTTCCCTCTGTCACTTGTAGTATATATATATTTACTGATTTTATGCTCTCCTTTTGGGTTCAACAGGTTCTGAGCATGAGCAGGCTGGGTGGTGCTGGTGCTGTTGCTCCCCTCGTTGCTGATATGTCCTCTGAGGTAAAATTCATTAGTTCAAAAATCCTTTCACCTTAATCAGCACACACTTGAACCATAGATCAACATCTTACTTTTAACTTAGATGAAAAATGAGAAATGCATCCACGTTTTCGCATTCAATTAACTACCGCGCGTAGAATACCTCCGGAAGTTTTGTAGTATTGAAATTTCGGAAGCTCTAAACAAGCTAATGATTCGAAGCTCCGAAATTTCAATGCTCCCAAATACTATAGCTGGAGCCTGGAGCTGAAATTTCTATCACCATGAGACGACAAAACTAAAGCAGGCACGCGTGCCCACTTTAGAGATTCCTCCTCTCACTCTCTTTTCTGAGAAACACAGCCTTTCTCTTTTGGCTTGTCTTTTTCCTTTGCCTTTCTTTTTCACACTCGAAAGCTATTTACAAAAAATGTTTAATCATCTTTGTAGGGCGGAGGCGACTGTATCCAGACCAGAGGCAATGGCGGGACCCGCTGCCGGAGCAACCCAACGGCGACGTCCAACGACAGCATGACGGTGACGGAGCACCAGGTGGCCAAGCTCATGGAGGAGGACATGGGCTCCGCCATGCAGTACCTACAAGGCAAGGGTCTCTGCCTCATGCCTATTTCCTTGGCCACAGCCATCTCCACCTCCACGTGTCACACCAGGAGCCCACTGATGAACGGCAACCCTGTCATGGCATCCAACGGCGGAGAAGGGCCGTCGTCTCCCAGCATGTCGGTGTTGACCGTCCAGTCAGCCACGATGGCCAGTAACGGCGGGGTTGACGGTTCCGGTAAAGACGCCGCCTCCGTCTCTAAGCCGTGAGAGTGTACTGACCCACCACCCTAACGTGGACTTGAAGCAAAGTCTACTAAAATAAGGCCTCTTTTCACCAGAAGGGTGTGCTTCTCTTTTTAAACGACGCCGTATTTACGTAGACTTTGGCTCTACAAAAAGCTTAGCTAACCATCCCAGATCCCTATGAAAATCCTGTTTTTTCATGATTTTTGGGGTTTCTTTGTCTTTTTAATTGCTTTTGTTCTTTTGTCGCTTCTTAATCCTGTGTTTATCTTTAATGATCATGATCATGTTGCCCTATTATGAAATTATTAGTCTCTAAATAATAATGTGAGAATTATTAAAAGATCTAAAGGAGAGGTGGCTTGAGTTTATCAACTTCTTAAACAAGTAAACAAAAGGAGTCCAGTTAGATTATAGTTGTTAGACTTATGTTCGATGAGCGAAAATGTTACGACATAAGGTATGTGAATCGGGTTTGTATCGATGTGGTTCTGAGAGTGGTTACATGTCCGTCTTTGCTTAAAAAATATAAAAATATAATAAAAGGAGTCGGCAGCTAACTACTAAAGCTCTTGTGATTAGGTTTTGGCTTTGTTTGGCTAAAGTTTGAGTTGGTGGCTATAGACCATATCAAACTGGATTAGATTTTCCGGTCAACTCAGCGTCTTATATTGTTCTTCTTTTGGATGATTGATTTCGAACACTACTTTGACCACCTACTCCAATTCATCAGTTGAAGTCCTTGAGGGCGATGACACAGACCAAAGTTTATCTTGAATCCATTCTTTTAATAATCATCTACTGTATCCATACATCAATTTGAGTAGTCTGGTTCAGAGGTAATCTAGGGCAAATCTGTATCGAACCAAGTCGAGTTCATGTATCAATACATTATTATACTGCAGACAGAGACAGAGCAAGAATTTAAAACTATCAAGGACCGGCCAACCAAAATCATGCAATAGGGCATTTGCATCAGAATAAGGAAAATGTATGTATATAATTTCATGTTGAGGGATACGAGGGCCATCTAAGATCCGGCTCCGCCTCTGACTGCAGAACTTACCGCAGTATGAACTACTGCGTCGCAAGAATAATCAAATGAAAGATCGTATCAGATTAGCTTAAAACAATACATCAACCAAAGACAGAGTGTACTCGACCAAAAGAAAAGAGTTGCGTTTGAGTAATGAAATTCATAAAGGTGAATGGCCAGCTGAATAGGTGATGCGTTGGTGATATTATTCATCTCCATGGTTGACAAACACAAAGGGACAGAGAGCATCATAATTTTAGTTCTAACTTTATAATTGATTAAGTAGGCAGCAGAATCTGGCCCATGTCATACACCTATGGATTCCTAATTTTATTTTTTTCCTGAAAATCAACGCCAGGATGACGTAAGGCCTAACGTCATCTTCTCTTCCAAGTCTCAGCAAGTCATTCCCATTCGCATGTAGAATGGAAAACTGGACACAGAAACGAAAATGGTCTCTGGTAAAAATACAGTAGCATTTCTGCTAAATGATACTGAGATAGCAAAAATGCACCTAGCAGCTTCATAAGCACTACAGAAAGGCCTTACACAGCTTGAGATTTCTATAACAATAGCTGAAAATGTAAGATGACGCTTATCAATCAGCAGAAGCAACAACCCCTTTAAGATATTCAAGTCAGCGACACGAATGCAAGCTCAAGGCCGGCATTGTGATTCGAAGATGATACTGGTGATCATGAACTTCCCAGCTTGATTCTTTTCCAGATCTTCAACTCAATATCAAATACACTTTATTTCACATGGGAGTATCAAGAGACATGTAGTCCACTACTTAATGTCAATCCCTTCACAGACATGTAGGCATTGACTCTCCTATTCTAGTTCCATAGTCTAAAGGTAGAAGATATTATTCTATATCTGCCCATAACTCCCAATAAGCCAGTCAAAACACATATCAGGGATCAAGATATAAACTATAACAGGAAGCTGTTAGTTTGGACTTCACTAATCAGTTCATATATAATAAAACTCTGAATGAAAATATAAAATAAGGGCATTGGATATTGTTGATGCATAATTTTCCAAAGTACTATCACTTTTATCTCTATCTCAATATGTCATGAAGAGACTTTTATGTATGATAGAAATGCGATTGCAGTGCACTGAAACATACAATATTGATGAAGGCCAAGAAAAAATAAATATATACATGCATGTCTTCCAGAGCAAAAATTGTCTCAGAACTGACATTAATCCTTGATGTAAAATTATAATAGCAGAATACAACATCTGAAAGAATATCTCATCTATGAGTCTGACTAATATAGTGAGAAACTCAGAATAAGTTAGACTAACTCACACTTAATATGGCACACACATGTGAAACCCTAGACTATCTGAAGAGCACCTAGAGGAACAAAACAAGCATATACCAATATGATTTATTAAAATTATGAATGGCACCACCAATCTTCCTTCCTCACTTTTCATCTAATGCAACCATGGTATTAGCACATACGCAGCCTATATATTAACCTAGCTTAGGTTCCAAAGGGAGTATCCATATGCAACATATAGCAGAAACAAATATGCTATATGTACCAAAAGATATATAAACCAACCTAAAGGGGTCTCTGACTCCTTCAAAGCAAACACTAGCATGAACACAAGGTATCTTCACACAATAGCAAAGATATCTCTAATGTGTGCTAGACATCAAATCAAACATGAAAAGCGCATCAACCACAAAATTTAGTTTTTCATCCATTAATTATACAAGAAACAAATCTTATCAAATCAAGATTGCCATTGTTTCCAATTAGTTCTTACTCCAACATAATCTGGAGACGACAGTAACATTTCTGCAAGCCTTAATCTGTTATACGTCTTCTACACCAACTGAATAACGAATTCAGCATGCTGCCAGAAACTGGACAGGAGGATTCCTTCTGCCTAGAGGGGCCATATGAAACACCTTATACCCCTGCCAAAATGCATAAACGCACTCACTCCAATTATTGCTAAAATCGTCTCACACGATTTATATAACGTGAGCCCCTAGATGGCTAGATTTAGCTTCCATGTAATCCCATAAAGTTATATCTAATAACACATCAATGTTATGAAATGTTAAGTGCTGAAGTATACCGCAATCTTAAAGCATAACAGGCCATCCATAAAACTAGAATTGGAAACCAAATGTAGCTTTTATTTATACGAATCTCTATCCATCACCATTAAGTTTTTGACTTTAACGCAGATACTTAAATGTACAATTACTACAAGACTATGATAGGTAATAAGAGAAAGCACATTCTGATTGCTGACCCCATAAAACCCAACAAACTCACATAAAACAGTTTAACTAGTGCTTGGTGGCTTGAAAGTATAAGGTTGTGGAAGTGACAACGGACCTCTCCTCGTTTCTTTATCATCCAAAAGCCTCTTCAGACTTCTGCTCTTGCAGTGCAGCGCATCAAAATGCTTCACCTGTAAAACAAAACAACCCAAAAACGTCAAACAAAAGGAGCATAAACCCTAATTCCCTAAAGGGTCATAAACCCTGATGCCAAAAATGGTCATAAACCCTAAAGATTGAAGTTTTACCCAAGAAGCACGGCAGTTATTGACGAACTGATCCCTGGCGGGTTTGCACTGTGCTGGGTATAGCAGACCTTTGGACCCAATTTCAGTCTGCTTCTTATCTGATTCATTCTCCAAACAAGCATAGAATGCGTCTCGAGCCTGATCGAACCCATCAAATTTCAGATTGTACCGAAAAAATTCAAGCCTCAAGATTTGAAATTTAAAGCAACTGAATGAAACATAAGGGATATCAGGACCTTATAGCACGCTTTTCTTGAAGCAGAGAGCACGTCGGTGTGTACCCCATCTGGGTTTCGTGTTGCTAAAGCTTCTTTCGCCATGGCTTCGCTTCTGCTTCTGCTAGTGTCTGGTTTAGCGACTGAAACTGAGTGTTTCGAGTTGGTTTGGGCTTGTATCGGTGGAAGTGAATGTGCAATGTTAATTGGGCCTGACCATCATTGAGGCCCAAGTAGATAACTTACACATTTTCTTAGGGAGTTTTCTCTGTTAGTGTTGGTGTGATTGAGACACAGACATATAGTTGCTTTGCTCGGATTTCAGTGATTTCACAAGCCAATTTCTCTACAGATGTATGTTTGTTTGGTCATATATGCATCTCTATATCTCATAATCTAGTTGCGAGAACCTTTGATCTCGATTGTACTGGTTTTCAATGCCACTGTCGTGCTGCACACCTTCCATGTTGTAGTGGTTGAGCCAAGCATTAGTGTTGAGGGCCGCTTCATGCTATTGAAAATGAAGTCTCTGCGTTCTTGTTTGTAGAACTAGACATGAACTCATGATATATATATATATATATATATATATATGAATTTGAAATGTAAGTAAATGAACTTAGATTTTCTTTGTTTTGTTCTTCATCACTTCGTTTACACGTGAAATTATGTATTAATCGAGATACGTATGTTGAGTTTGATGGATTATAATAAACTTTTGGGACTTCGTTTCAATCTCTCACTTTCGTTGGATAGTGGATAGAGACAATATATAGGGTCTATGCTATACTTTGTTCAAATGTATCACGAGGTTTCACTCTTTCATGGACTCATGGTAATGAATGAGGATCGGATATTCAGTTCCTCACTCTCCCAACCTCTCGTTCTCTTGTTTTTGTTTCGAGAAAAATCTTTCCCTCGATGATCACTATCTCAAGTGTACATTATCATGTTTCGAGAAGAATCTGAGACAACTGACGTTCTTAAGCCAGTTAACTTATCGACGGCACATTCGTCTCATCGATATCATTCATCTCAGTTCTTCATCCAACATTTCCACCCCATCATCACCAAATCTTCACTCCTTCTCAAACCGACATGTTTTACCTCTTTCATGGTTGCATTTGTCATTGTCTCCATTAAATCCAGCACAGAACCAAACTCGAGACACAATTTACTCCCCTTACTTAGGATCATAGTCTTATTATTGCGAGAAGAAGAAGGAATCTAGGACAAAACACCTTTGAACAGAGGCGTTTTTCTTTGAAGCAACACCTTTTTAATTACCATCAAAATATTGAGTAATACAGTCTTTTATTGTATATTTATATATTCAATGTAATGAGGGTTTGTAAAACGTGTCCAGGTCTCTAGATCACTCATCAGTGATCGTTGTTCTTATTTTTAAAGTCAAGCAAAAGTATAGGAACTTCGAATTCTTTCAAGGAAATGTAGATTTTCACCCTTATTTTCCTGCAATTAACTTGCCTGTTTTCACTTTTTCTTATGCTCTCCAATCTCCATTCCTATTGGTGGAAATGTTCTTGATTCATTTTTTTTTACCAATGAGAGTTTTGTTGAGATTTGTTAGGCTTTTGGGAGCTAGCAGTGACACAGTAACGAATGTTTTATGTTTATCTGTGAATATGTGATATAAGATCAGATTGGCAAGGTAAACCTTTTGTTTCCACAATCATACTCATACTACACTAATAAATTTCTCTAATGAATTTTCATTTCTTCTTAAACTTTCATTCTTTCAATTCAAAAAACTTTGTGCTTAATAAACTGAAACAAAGTAACAGTTCAACAGTACGTCTAAATCTCCTTTGTGTTACTCATAATTAGTTTATTGTTTGTTTGGTTTTTCCTATGGTTGCTGATGTTTGAATATGTGATCTTGGGTTTGTCTATATAGGTTAAGTACCAGCCAATTTATGATATATATGGTCTTTCGTCTGGACTTGTTTCGAGGGAAATCTAGCTAACGTCAGTTGCTTCATATATGTTTTTGTAGTTTTGATTTTATATTTTCAAGAAAAAATTTAATTATGGGATGCTCAATATATATACTTGATCTCACTCATGCTAGCTATTAAACAAAAGTAGGAGAGGCTGATATTAATTTAGCAATAACATGTAAATTCCTATAATTTCAGTGAGCATCTATAGGCTGTTTTTCTTTCTTCCGCAGTTGTTAAAACTACCTTTAAATCTGTTTGCATATCATCTTAAATTTCATCATGTATACAGATGTGTGCTTCATGCTTGACTTGCTTCTTTGGTACTAGAAGTGTATAGTACTGCTGGTCGTTCCAGTTCTAGTAGTATAGAAAATCAAAATTACTTAGTTACTTGCTTATATCGGAAGAACTTAATTTGTAGCAATGCAAACAGCAGATATGTCTATTCAGAAAAAAGAAAACAACAGATATGTTGTTGTTCGTCAAAGGAAGAAAACTATCGTATTGAAGTAAGTTGGTGTAGAAGTAAAATTACACAAGTACGTGGGATTGTGGGAACATACATCTTACTGTTGTTTTTAAGCATGTCTCCTCCCAGATTTCCTATTTGTTTGATACTTCACTTAATTGAGTTCAATCTTATTATTGCCGTATTGTATCATATCGATCTTATGCAGACTGGTCTACGAAAATGCAGGAGGATTTTGTCTCAGACGCAGCCACCACACCTTGGGAGAGGACAAATCAGAATTATCGATCAAGCAAAGCTTCTGTGTCTCAAAAGATGAACAAAAGGTTAAACAGAAATGGTTAGATGACTTGGATCCATTATTACTTGCATGTAAAAACTAGTGTTTCATGCATAATAAACTTTAATCTATATGACCATACATAAATTCTTCCAAACTTACTCTCCAGCAGATTGATCAGCTGATGTCGGCGTTCACCGGCTGAACCTTGGTAGTGGAGTGCCGCCACAATCCGCCGGAGAGTGATGAGAGAATCCGACCGAGCAGCCTTTGGTTGTCCATTTTTAGGTTTTTTTTTTAAATATGGGCCTGCATCCTCCCTAGGCCCAATCTAACGAAACCGGGTAGCCCGCAACAAGCTCCGCGTAGCCCGCTAAAGGCCCAATTCTCCTTAAAACTGCCAACTACCTCTATTCTTCTCACACGGTCACTCACTCGCTCACCAGTCACCAAGTTCAATACTTGCAGAAGCTCAAAAATCCAGGAAGCTCAAATCTTATCGAAAACCCAGAAAAAGCTCAAACACCTTTTACAAAGAAACCCAGAAAGACTCCATTTTTACAAGAAACCCAGAAAGCTCCAAGCTTTACAAAAACCCAGAAAGCTCCAAGCTTTACAGAAACCTAGAAAACGCTCAAACCTTTTTCAAAAACCCATATTTCTTTCAGAACCCAGATGAGCAACAAGACGTTGCTGCAGGAGGTTTGCGCCAAAAAGGGGTGGGATGCACCCAAGTACAGTATCACCAAGCAAGGCCCTGATCACATTCCTCAGTTCTCCGCCACCGTCCTCGTCAATGGTGTCAGCTTCGCCTCTCACGGCTGTCTCGGCTCCAAGAAGGAGGCTGAGGCCTCTGCTGCCGGAACAGCGCTGGAAAAGAATCTTGGGTATCAAAGCCAACTGCCCCTTAGCCCAAATGTCAAGTCTTTATCTTCCCCTGGTAACAAGGTTTTATAAGGGTTTTAGTTTTGTTGATCAAGGAAAGTATTCTGAAGTGGAATTTTGACTGTTTGGATTTGATTGATGCAGTGAAAATTGGTGTTGTGAGCAAAGTTGAGGGCAACCAGACATGGGTGAGTCTCAGTTTACTCATATTTGAGATTAAAGTTTTTGACTTTTAAGAGTTTAAGTTGAGGGGTTGTAAGATTAGCTTACATTATTGTTCATGAATATGCTGTTGAATTGAATTATTATGACAAAATGTGCTTGACCACTTTTGAGAATTGGTATGCTTAGAAGGTGTGTTAGGGCTCAAGGTTAATAAGATTTAGACTTGATTAATTGTTTTTGCTTTGCATCCTGCAATGTGCTGTTCTTTCATTGTTTTTGAGTGTACAATGATTCAGGGTTGTGCAGTCTTGTTCATGTTTTAACTCCTCCTTGCCAGTTATATATTGGTTGTTTACTTGGCTCGTTTTTGGTAAAGGGTTTTGAGGGGTTTGAAGATTAGCTTACATTATTGTTCATCATATGTCGATAAATGGGAATGTTACAATGTAATGTACTTGACTGATATGCTTAGAGTATGATGTAGTGTTGATTAATTGTTGTTTGAATAAGGATTCATGGTTGTGCCGTGCTGTCTTGTTTGATTAGTAACTCAGACATTTTACAAATGAACTTTTGGTGGCTTACTACTGTGTCCTGCAATTTTGACTCTTAAATGGGCTATTTGCGACTTTTTAATGGGAGCTAAAGTAGTTTCCTTTCTCTTGCAGAGTGGCACTAATACCACACCAAAGAAGAAGGGTGCTCATGAATTGGAGCAGTTGTTGGCTCAAGAACGTAAGGTATGCGTTGAGTTATTTGGTGTTGCTTGGTGATTATGGTTGGATGAAGTCAGTAGCCTCTGAATTTGTTGTTTTATGATTAACCAGATATGGCACAAAGAGAAATGTGAGCTTGAGCTGAAAAACCTTGAATTGGCGAATGCGATTGAAGTGAAGAGTGATGTGATTCAACAATTTGAGAAGAAGCTGCAACATATGGTAATCAGTACACTGTTGATGTCAATGAATTTTGTATCTTTTTGTGCGTGGGTAATGTAGTAGCTAGAATATGGTTGGCTGACATACTCTTGGCCATTATGCACAATATGAGCAACTGCTGTGCTTTTTCCTTTCAGCAAGAGATGGCAACAATGGAGCAGAAGAAAACTGAATGGATTATATCGTTGGTAGAAGAGAAAAAGGTCTGTTGTCAGTTATCTTTTTGAAATTTTCAGATTTGGATGAACGAATCTCTTTATTTGTTTGTTTGTTTCTTTTGGAAACTGATGAATGAATCTATGATTCTTAATTTTGCTTATTGACTTGCAAGTGCAGGGACAAAATGAGAATCTCCATATGAAAGTGGCTGAACTGGAAAAGCAACTCCAGGCTGTGAGTGGGGATATGGAAGGGGGAAAGAAGATTATCGGTCTCTCTGACTCTTTCAGAAAGGAGCAAAAATATAAAGATGAACTCGAGGAGACTCGTAAGGCCCTGATCAATGTATGTCAGTTTGTTCTTTCCATTTGGGTGGTTTGTCAAATATGTAATTGTTCTAATTTTATCTCTAAAATGTTCCTTACCTATACTTGTTGTTTATGTTGGATTAATTTACTGATATTGGTAAGTTTTAAACATATTGAAGCCTCTTTGCCTGATTTGTTGGTTTGCTAATCTTAATATTCTCTGAATTGGAGCCTTAAACATATTGGATTCTACGGTTCTACTAACCACCGGGATTGTTGCTCTTGACATTTTTACCTCCCAATTTGGATCTTTGAAATGTGATTGTTATAATATTATTCTAAGATGTTTCTCTAGCTATACTTGTAGTTCATACTGGATCAATTTACTGATATTGATATGACAAACATATTGGAGCCTCTTGGCTAGATTTGTTGATTTGCTAATCTTAATATGCTCTGAATTAGTTCGGAAATTCGGAAGAATTGTAGTGGAATTATAGTGTCGTCTGCATTTTGAGCAAAATGGTGGAAACCCTAAGAATGTTTGAGTGATTTTTTCAGTGTTGTACATCTTAAGGAGCATAATGTAGCTATCATTCTTGTGTAATCTTTGTTAATTGCAGGTATTACGAGATGGTTCAAAAGAGAGTATTGGGGTTAAAAGATTGGGAAATCTTGAATGGGAAGCATTTCAAGTTGCAGCTAAAAGAGAGTATTTTGTAGAATGGGAGGTAAATGGACGGGCAAAGGAGTTGTGCTCAATGTGGGAGAATTACATTGGAGATTCTAATTGGAAGCCATTCAAGATCATCACGGATATGAGAGGGAGAATCAAGGTACATGTTTCACTGGATTCTTCTGTTCATTGTTACCCACCATTATTTCCTTGTACTCTAAACTCTTTTACTTCCCAGTTCTCACTTAGCCAACGGAGTTGCATTTGTGGGTTGCAGGAAATCATTGATGAGGAAGATGAAAAGTTGAAGATGTTAAAGGTGGAACTGGGTAATGAAGCATACAAGACAGTGATAACTGCTCTGTTGGAAATGAAGGAGTATAATCCGTTTGGTAGATATGAGGTAGATGAACTATGGAATTTCCAAAAAGGTAGGAAGGCATCATTGATGGAGGGAATCCAATATCTTCTTAAGCAACTTGATTTGGTCAACACTAACAAGCGACAAAGAAACTGAAGCATGGAATAACTCAGAGGTCATCATAGTCTTCACCCTTTTAGTAGTTTCTTTTCTGTCTCTGAAGTTCACATGAATTGATGATAAAAACTAGCAATCATGTAAGTTATTAACCTCTCCTTGTAAAGATTCTACAGAATCTGAGTCCCGCAGGTGTTTGGAGAGGTAGCTGAGTTGTTTGGATACAATGTTGTAATCAGATTATTGAACTAGAAACTCATCCCGATGATATGAGGTATCCAGTTCATTGAAATTGAGACGCCCCTAATTTCTTTTGATCTACCAGCTGGATTCATTGAAATTGAGACGCCCCTAATTTCATCTGATCTTCTGGCTGGCTCTACTCTAATTAAGTGACATACGTATTTAACAGTCCTAATCCAGTTTCTAATTGGTTGAATTAGTTGTGCTTTAGTCAAATTCATGTACAAGTGTCATTTTGGTTTTTGCAACCTTTTCTTCTCTCTTATCCACACTAGGAATCACTCTTAGACTTCCCCAGTGGGAATTGGAATGTTCAACCTTTACTGCTTTAGTTTAGTTAATTCCGTTACCCATTAAGAAACTTGAACTTTTTCTTTCCTATTAGTAATATGAGAAAAATGCACTGCAGAAAATCGAAGACAACTACTAGTACTGATGACCATTATGAAACCTCATTGCGTTGTGTTGATGCTGCGCAATGCTACAAGAGAGGCCATTGCTTTCTTAGAACAGGCAGCAACTTCCTTTTGTGAAACTGGATTGACTGGTTCTGCTGCTCTACATTATCATGAAATTGCTGAAATATACAAATCTTTACATGACTTCGAGAAGGCTAGGGAGTTCTTTGGAAAGGCAGCTGAGTTGTTTGAAGAACCGACGAGTCGTGACCGCAGCAAGGGGAGAGCTGCTGGATGTGCTAATCGGAAGTCAATTGTGCATGAATGAATATACCCAACACTAGTAATCAAAATTGAGACCTTTAATTTCGTGTGATATTATGGTGCAAACACTGAAAAGAAGTGACATAAGTACATGACAAAGTCATAATACTGCTGTTTAAGGTGTCATTATATCATCAAATTACCATTTGAAAATACAAAGCAATGACAGATTGGTAATACATCTAATAACTAGAAAATGATGACAATTTTTCCATTATCACACTGTTTTCTGAGGAAATTGGTTTGGGCACTCATTGTTGGTTAATTGGCATCAATAGCCTTTAAAGGTGGGAAATTAAGATGAGAATTGACTAGGCAGCCAACTTAAGAGAAAGTCTCATGTCATTGAAAGCCAGAGACAAAACAACTGAATGAAAACTGGGAAACCTCGCAGAATTTTTTACCACAAACTTGTTTATGAAGCATTTCGGTTTTACTTCACTACAAGCCACCTTATTAGGTGAAAAATTGTGTTTCACATAGCATAGGTTATATACACTGATATTCAAGAGCAGGTATCAGACATATTAGACCAGGTCCATGTTCGGATGTTCTCTTCTACCAAATTCCTAATGCATTATACAAGTTTGTCATAGATTCCTTGCATTGCACTTGGGTCTCATCTCATACATCCACAGATTCACCAATTATGATTCTTAATCAATAAACTTGGTTGTTATTAGCAGAAATCAAATAGCGGCGCCTGAAGTAATGATTCATCAACCTTAAGCTCCTAACTCAGACTGTGAATTGGCAAATTGGCACAGAAATGATTGAAAGTGCTGACTTCATATGCAGAATCATTCTCCTTAATCATGCAATTCAAAACCAGGAGACATAATTTCAAGTTTAAGGTGGTGGTCGATCACTCAATTACGATAATAGTGTGATTTAACAATCAAGCTACTAATGATACATCTATTAGTGACATTATTATAGAAAACATCAATTCAACCTTCACCAGCTTCTCCACTGAGTAGCAGAAGAAACCCAAGAACAAGTGCTGTGTTTGTATGTCTAAACACCGCTTTCCAAGAAGGCAGATCTACTAGCTCATGTACAACCACAAGAAAATGACCATGAAATAACACCAAAGCCATGTGCCCCATTTGATAATTTTGAATCTTGTGACTCTGACAGTGTCTTATATTGTACATCCTTATGCAACCTAGCTAGTGGTTGATAGTAATGTTATCCCTAGGCTAGTACAATTGACAAAACCTCTCAACTCTTGCGGCCCTCCCATTGTTTTCGTTCCATTAGATTAGAAAGCAATAGCATTGCGGACAGATAGTGTCAACCTCCATTTGTATGTGGACTGGTTTGTACTAATGAATCTTTGTTCTAAGTTGTAATAAGAATGAATGGGGTAGATGAGTTTGGATTGAACCTCAATCTGAAGCAGGGTTAGAATTTATCTAAAATCATAATCCAAAACTAGTCTCAGTTTTCACTACTACTCTTTATGCCTTTGGAACCAAGTCGACTGTACTTCAGGTGAATGGGGTAAAAGAAGAACAATCAAAAGGTAAAAAGTTTGATAAACAGGACCGAGTCCAAAGTATGAAAAATCTCCAACAGGGCTGCAATGGTGAAGTGGTAGGTCTCTTTCAGCCATGTTTGTAACAAAACAAAGGGATGCAGGACAATAATTGAGCCAATATTTTGAGAGATAACGAATGAATATCCAATCATGCATGCAAAGGACAATAATTTGGCTCTCTTCAATCTTCGCCATCCTCATGTTTTGAGTAACAAATCTGAGAAAAACTAGTGGTTTCTGGCTTGTAAAGCAAACAGAGCAACCAAACCCTTTGCCTGAAACCCGCAATTATCACTTTGTTTAAAGCAAATTAAAGAAAAGCACAAGGATTTTCATAATTCACAAAAGCACAAATCACTTGCAGAGTTTCGGTTATTAACACCAAGAAAACAGAGACGCACAGAAAGCAGAACAATCAAAAGAGAATTCAGAGCTTTAACCGGCTTCAATTTCACTCTAACAAACAACAAGTAGTCACAATTCACAGAAACAATGAGTCAAGAAGGAGCGGCCGAATTGGTCCAGACAATGTCTTTAAGCGCCGGCCTGAGCTCTTTGCTACAGAACTGATTATACTCAAGAGTATCACCATTGTCCTTCTTCACCTCCACAACCAGAAACGACGGCGTCACAGCGAAAATCTCCGCCGCAATAGCCAACTTCCCTTTCCTACCACTCTCCTCACCCTGCAGCCTCACCATGGAGTCACTCTTCTTCACCTTAAACTTGGCAGCTTTCCCCACCTCCTCCAGCTTCGATATCACACTGCTCGCCGACCGCGTCGTCGCGAATCTCATCTCCTCCTTCTCCTCCCTCTTCTTCTCCTCAAACAAAGGAGACAAATCGAACCCTTCAGACAGAGAAATGATATGAAAAGCGTTCAATGTCTCCATTTGCTTCCAAGTCTTCTCCGTAGTCTCATCGAATTCTTGCTCTTTCTTAGACTTGACTGTTTTTGGGATCGATTTCTTGAACCAAGACGACTCCATGATCTTGGAAATGGAGATTCTTGTACTCAGGTTCGGGTCCAGAAGCTTTGTCACCAGTCTTCTCGCCTCGGACGAAAACCAAGGAGGGCACTTGAAGTCACCTCTGTAAATCTTTCTATACATGGACACTAAGTTGTCATCTTGAAACGGAAGAAACCCGGCTAGAAGCACATAAAGAATAACACCACACGACCAGAGATCCGCCTTGGCTCCGTCGTAGCCTTTCTTCCCGATCACCTCCGGCGCCACGTAAGCCGGCGTGCCGCAAGTAGTATGCAAGAGACCATCTTGCTTTAAGTGCTCGGAGAAAGCACTCAATCCGAAATCAGTGACCTTTAAGTCACCGTTTTCGTCTAACAGCAGATTCTCCGGCTTCAGGTCGCGGTGGTAGACTCCCCGGCTGTGGCAGAAATCCACGGCGGAGATCAGCTGCTGGAAATAGACTCTGGCCACGTCCTCCTTGAGCCTCCCCTTCGCTATTTTCGCGAAAAGCTCGCCGCCGCGGACGAGATCCATGGCGAAGTAGATCTTGGACTTGCTCGCCATGACCTCATGAAGCTCAACAATGTTAGGGTGCTTCACCATTCTCATCACCGATATTTCTCTCTTGATCTGCTCCATCATTCCAACTTTGATCACCTTCTCCTTCCCCACCACCTTCATCGCCATCGACTTTCCCGTCTTCAAGTTCCGGGCATGGTACACCTTCGCGAAGGTTCCATGCCCCAGAAGACGCCCCAGCTCGTACTTCCCATGAAGCAAGGC
This sequence comes from Comarum palustre, assembly GCA_951800085.1. Lineage (NCBI taxonomy): Eukaryota > Viridiplantae > Streptophyta > Magnoliopsida > Rosales > Rosaceae > Comarum > Comarum palustre. Next base: position 605,681 of record OX637588.1, on the reverse strand, counting down.
GGAACCGGCGCTCTTCTCATCAGCCATATATGTTTTCTTAGATTCTTGAAATATACAACGGATTAAAGAAAATGAACAAAATAAAAAGGAAAAAGGCCGGAGCTGTAGGGTGAATAGATCACCCGTCTTCAACGTGTTTCCGGTGGCAGTTTCTGCCGCCGATGCAGCGTTTGGCTCGTACACACAGCTCAGGCTTTCTCAACGATGCTCGTCTCATCTCTCTGCATTCCCTTAAACCCTTAATTGATATATAAGGGCTAGTTTTGGGAATTTTCAGGTTTGATATTTTTTTGGGTTTAGGAACAAAGAACAATTTGAGCTCTGTTGGTATTTCTGCTTCCCGATGGTCTCATCGTTTGGGTTATATACAGCTCTTGATGTTCGAAATTACGGTTTTGACACTCGTCCCTGCTCACCTCATAGTCGCTTCGTGTCGCGAAATTAAACGTCCTTACGTTGGTCGGGACGTCACGGTTTCGGACACGTGTGGGGTTTCGCTTGGGTTGCGGGTACAGCGCATGCGGACGACGGTATTGCCCCGGAGATTTTTTACCATTTTTGGGGATAATATCTGGATGATGATATGTAAACTACCATGTAAAGATAAGCTGTAAAATAGGGGGGTTGGTTAGGAATTTCGGATTTTAATCGAGCCTAAAATGGTAATATAATTTATGTGCAAAGTGTATTCCTTCAAACAATTTGAATGCATTTATAAGCCACCAATCAGGCGGTAGACACGTGTGAGTATGATTGATGAAGGGCCATGATGAATCTTACCATTGCGATTTTGGTGCGGTAAGTGACAAGTCAGCTAGAGTCTTGAGAGGTCCTCATGCAGAGGGGTATCCTCTTATCTAGGGGGACAGTGACTTGACCTTTGAATTCGAAACCCTACAAATATTCCAAAAAAAATTGAACAGGCAGTAATAACAGAAAAAAAAAAACAAAGAAAAATGATTTGTACATCGTGAAAATTTGGACCACGAGTTCATTATTTGCTATATGCAGGATAACATGTTATGAATCGATGATGATGTTATGAATCATTTCGTGCTTATCTTACTAAGTTTATTATGTTCAATTTGAGCAAAATAATGAATGATTTGAACTTAGGTATAACCTTATTATGTATCCTTAACAAAGATAGTACATTATCAAGACATACGCAATACATAATTAAGAACTATTTACACGTTTTTGAATCGTGGTTACCATTCTCAATCTTGTAGTTATGAATTTGATTACGATGCGAGCTAGGTTGTTGTTCTTGTGAAAAAAAACAACAATGGTGCATTGCTGACTTGTAGGTAGCCGCGCTTTTCTGAATCAGTAGAAACTAGAATCATGCCGGGCCAGGAAAACCACTAGCTAGATGAAACTCAGATCAGAAATGATGAACCACAAGATTGCTCTGCAACGCCGTATTTGTCTTGTACCGACAACTTGAATATTAAAAATTAATTTTTGGTAACTAGCACTGAAATAATATAAGTCAAAGAATTCATCATATGCGGCTCTTCCTTTGTAAGAAGAGTCAAAGGTGGAAGTCTGAAACAAGCATGATTTCTCTTAGCGATAGAGAGGTTCGAGAAATTGTTGGTTAACTTGGGCGGCTGAGCTCAGTGATCACAGAATAGAAGCAGCAGCTTCAGAGAAAGTTATAGTTGAGCTGAGCCCGCCCGCGGCTTAAAATGATCAAGTCCGGCGGTGGGGGACTTGGTTAGTTACCGGGAGTCGGTGATCAGTCACGCAGTTCAACAAGATATGAGGAGTGGGGGAATGTCGTTCTGGTTCAGGTTGCTTTCGTTGATAATATCGAGAATATAACAGTAAGTGTTTGATGGAGAGTGGGAGGGGAGACGAAGGAAGACATCAATGGATGACATATATGCTTCAGTACTACTAGAAAAAAAATCTTAACGACGGAACTTTTCAAGCGATCAAAAATATTTATCGTTGAAGTATGTGAAAGTATAAAATACTAGTGTATCAAAGGACTTTGTTTTTGATGTCAAAAAAAAGTTAACAATAAAAATTGCAAGAGTACATGGACATAAGATATATTAACTACGGTGTAAACTTTTTTTTAAAGAAACATCACGAGACTTTTTAAATAGTCTACACTAAATAGAAATTCATTATAAATAATTAGAGTTTACAATACACACAAGCAGTGATCACTATCACTTTTATAAGAACAATCAAGCTTGATCAAGTACACTTAAAAATTCAATCTGTCTCCTAATGATCTCTGACCTATCTAAGGAAGAAACTGAACAAGTCTTCCATGCCAACAGCACTGATCCAGATCCACAAAGATGAAGAACACAGTGAGTGGCTTAAATGACAACAAGAGTTCTTGAGTATTAATCTGCAAACACAGCAACAATAACAATACTCCTAATAATATCAAGATTAAAACTCCTACACCCTCTCGCAACAGTAAGGTTATATATATCTCTTTTGGTTTATAGAATATACCTCTTTTGGTTGCTGCACAATTACTGCAGCATATCGGCAATAATCAGTTTTCCTGGTTGAAGTAGGAAAAAAATTTCTTTATTTCTGGATTGAATTGTATGCCATATACTTATAGTATGTCTTAAGCGACAGAAAATTTTACCGTCGCTTAAGACTTCGAGTTCGTCGTCTTAGAACATCTTATACGACGGACAAAAAAATTTGAAAAACTCCCACACTTAAGCGACGAAAACATTGTGTCGCATAATTACATTTGCCCGTCGCGTAGGTACATATTTTAAGCACGAAAATGAATTTTTCGTCGCTACACAAAAGCGACCAGTCTTAGACGACGAAACTTCTGTCACTTAAGTTATTACGCTATAGAAAATCGGTATTAAACCACGATTTGATTCCATTGCTTAAAGGATTTTTTCTAACTGTAGAGGCAGCTGTACGTTCCTTTGTTTCTCTGTTTGTTTCAAAAGTTGACTCCATCTCCAACCCCACACCATGCCATGCCTAGCTTGTATAATATTCCTCTCTCAATTTTGTTTTAATTTCTGAAAATGTATATTTTGTAGTCGTTTGTCAATATATAACAAACGTCCATTGAGAGACATTCTCCATGTCTAGCAGGTTTGCGATCAATTATAAATAATCATTTATGAGGTCAAGAGAAGAACCGTGATGCATATATGTGTGATTAATTGCATGCGCTAATATTAGTTGAACAAATTGTTTCATATATATATATATATATATAAATGGATGAATAAGAGAAACAAGCTTAATTAATTACAAGTCATGCATGAAGCCACCAAAACAAAACAAAAAAGTCATGCATGAGATGCTAGCTCATTAGTTCAATCTTGACTAATTAAGTATCTAATTAAAGTGTGATATATTAATTTAGAAGTTGGTACGAGGGAGATCGATGACCCGTGCATAAACATCAGATGCACCCAAACACTTCCGTGATCTCCTCGATCACAAGCGTGATGATGGAATAATTGCATCAATAACTCATGAATAGTTTTGACATCCTGATCATCGATCTGATTTAAGCACACTCGATATTAGGGGTGTAAATAAATGGTCTCAAGCTGAATACTATAGTGTTCATGTTTGACTCATTTTATTTTTATCGAGCTCGAGTCGGGCTTAAGCTTGAATTTTTTTTTCATGTCCAAACTCAGCTAGGCTTGTTTAAGCTCGAGCTGAGCTCGGACCGGCTTGACTCATTTAGTTTAAATTACAAAACATTAAATTTAAGGCTATGTTATCTTAATTACTTTCTTATTGTGGTGATTGTTAGTGCTTGATTTAATTTTTTCATAAATTGATTGTTTTAATATATGAATTTTAATTAAATAATTAGATTCTAAAATGAAAGAAATAAAAAGAATAGAAGATTTGGATTTTAAACAATATATTTTACGTATAACAATTTTTTTTAAAGCTAACTTTTAAAAACGAGTTGTTCACGAGCTAAACGAGCCGAATACAATTTTGTTCAAACTCGGCTCGTTTTTTTGTCAGGTTCAATATTAAGCTCAAACCCGACTCATTTATCTTACAAACATAAACCGAACAAGCTAAAACTTAAACTAAATGTGAGTCGAACACGAGCGACTTCAGCCTACTTACTTACGGCCCTACTCGATATCGATCTATACAGGATACAGCTGCTGGGATTTGGAGCGATTTAGGGATATCACTGAATGATTCAAAGATGGAAGTGACCGACAATTACTGCACGAGAGGACGACGATTGTAAACAAAGCTGGACATGACTAATAATAATAATACATATAAAGACAACCGGCAGGTTTCAAATTATTGTGGCATATGCAGCAGTCTTTGGATCTCCCCCTCCCGAAAAATCTGGCATGCAGCACAGGTCATTTTTTTGAATTTTATTTTTTTTTTATTTTCATTTGTTTTTCTTACCGTCCATCCGAACTAGGATTTTTTTTTTTTAAATTATAACTTTGTTAAAAAAAACGATAAATAACCCGATATACACGTCAGACTCTCCTCCTCGTATGACCCGTGCATATACACCGGATGCACCCCGGACTCTCCTCCTCCTCCGGCTAGTTTCAGCAAGTTGCTAATAATTTATTTGATTCCCGGCCGGCCGGCTAGCTAGGTTGACTGCATCAAGTGGTAAATACATACATACATGCACATTATGATGATAATAAGTGGACGAGTATGTAAGTAGGAAACACATCAGGTTGAAGGCTTTTGAAAAGTAAAGTCATCTTTGTGATGAATATGACATATCGTATTACTTGTGCCCAATTTTCCAGAATATACTTTTCAAGGTATATATGGATCGATCAAGCACTATGACCTAAATTGAATCAAATGGACCAAAACCGAAGATAGAAGGGATGGCTTCCGTCTTCATCATGTCCATCTTTCCATGTTTCAATTATATGATGTGACATAATTGACATTACAAAAGCTAGCTCGGTACGTTAAACTGAAAGAAAACTACGGATCGATCGAGATAATGGTAAAACGACTAAATTTGATCAGTAAAAATGTGAAATTGACCACCAATACTGGTGAGAATTCTACTTATAGGAGGGTCACCAGTCATGATATTAAGTAGTCAATGTTTTGGATGCGTGGAGAAAAATTGTCATAACAGCATACCTTATCTATGTCCTTAAGTCGTTGTTTTAGATAAGCTATCAAATTTGGCCACTCAATTATTCACTCCCTCTCATTATTATTGATTTCAATTCATCACGCTACATATATGCGATATGATATGATAAAATTAAAACCTAAAACCCATCTCTGCTAGCTTGGTACTTATTTAGAACCTCAATATATAATATTCTCAAATTAAGTTGAAACATTCAAACTCTACACACCCACATATTATTAGAAAGTAAATATTGTGTAATCAGAATTTAGGTATTGTAATCCCGTAGATATCTTTTGCTTACTTACTCTATAATTGTAAGGATATTTTCCTTCTAGAAAAGCTTCTCGTTCTCACCCTCCTTCTGTAATTTATATATTCTTCATACATAGAATAAAAAGATTATTCCAGCAAAAACTATCTTTGTATTATGGTATCAGAGCAGGACTAGATCCTGACTTTATAGCCTCTGCATCTTGTTTCTCGTGTAGCGATTCCTCAATTCACTCTATTATACTTTATACCTCGTACAACAATTCGTTCATCTCCATGACGAATCAAAATCTCAAATACCTTTTTATTGATCATCGTGATCATCCAGCCTTGATGATAGTGTTCAATCAAGGTAATCGATCGAATCAGTCTACTTGGCAAGACGGTTTCTTCGTTCGCATTCCTCTCCCTAAGCATCAATATCAACATGCTTTGGCTATTTTAAATCACAAGAGATCTGATGATACACAAGTCAATATTGCAGCTATCAAACCAAATTTTTCTAAAATCACTTCTCAGCGCTGGATTCTCGATAGTGGAGCAACAGATCATATCATCTCATTCATCTCATTACCAAATATGCTAACTCATAGCAAGAAGAATTATTCCTTGCCTCCTGTGTTGTTGTCGAGTGGAGAGAAAGCCCAAATATCTTCTACATGATCAGTACCGTTGAATTCACATTACTATCTAGATAATGTGTTATATATTCCAAATTTCAAAGTTGATCTTATGTCTATTAGTTTGGGCAAAATGGTCTCTACTATCTAATGACGTTAGCAACAGAGAGGAACAACCCTAAACCACATCAGTCATCTACCAATCAGCCTTCTTGTCACCTCTCTACATCCTCTGCCAATTTGTGGCACTGTCGTCTTGGTCACGTCTCGTATCGTCCTATAGATTATATCGCTATACATTTTTTTGGATATTTGTATTCCTTCTAATTCAAATCATACCTGCGATGTTTGTCCGTTGGCAAAACAAAATCGTCTCTCTTTCGGTACTAGTTCTATCTCATCTGTTAAACCTTTTGATCTCATTCATTATGACATTTGGGTCCCTACAAACATCATTTTCTTTCTGGAGCACGTTATTTTCTTACAATCGTGGATGATTATTCTCGTTTCACTTGGGTTTTTTTGATGCAAAATAAATGGGAAACTCAATCTTTGATAAAACATTTTTTTGTCTTTGCGTCTACTCAATTTTCATCTCATATAAAAATCTTTCGTAGTGATAATGGGGCTGAGTTCCTTTCTCTTAGAAGTTTTTTTTTTCAAAAATAATGGAGTTCTTTTTCAGCATTCTTGTATTTATATGCCTCAACAAAATGGGGTTGTAGAGCGCAAATATCGCCATATCTTACAAATTGCACGTGCTTTTTGATTTCAAGCCAATCTCCCTTTAAAATTTTAGGGAGAATGTGTTCTTACTGCTGTTCAGGTCATTAATCGTTTACCCACTTCACTTCTCTCATTTCAAACACCTTTTGAGCGTCTTTACTCCCCATCTCCTTTGCATCATCTTCGTGTTTTTGGTTGTTTGACGTATGCTACGAATGTCAAGGTCACTCATAAGTTTGCCCCGAGAGCAATCATGTGCATTTTCATCGGTTATCCTGTTGGTTAAAAAGCTTGTAAACTTTACGATCTCTCAAGTCATAAAGTTTTTACAAGTCGTGATGTAATCTTTCATGAGAATATCTTCCCATATCAGTCTCTTACCCTCGAGTCTAATTCTGGTCTGATTCGTCCTTTAGCCCACAAGATAGTTCCTCACACTCCTCTATCTTCGACCCAATCTCATCCTCCAACCCAGGTACATAACCTTCCTTCTCCATCCAATTCACCTTTTCATCGATCACTTCGTCTGCAAAGCAGACGTGAAAACTCGTTCTCTCATCCAGAGTCAATTCCAGCGCCTCCACCTTCTGGTCTGGCGCATCCACCTACAGCCCCACCGATCTGCTCCGGTTTCCCACCGGAGATTAATCTCTCGCCGCCTCCTCATCTCGAGCCTTCTCTAGGCCCGACAGTATTCTCCGATCTCTCACCGAGACCTCCTGTCGAGTCTTCTTCAGTCCCGGCGACTTTCAATCTCTCATCGGTGTCACCTCCTTCTTCCTCGTTTGAGATCTCGACAAGAGACGCCACCTCCTCACAGCATCACCCCAGCTTGGCTTTAGCTTCTCCTAACCCATCTCATGCCGATACTACATCACTCCTGACGACAGTGCCTCCTCCACTTCCTTTTCCAAATCCACAAATAGGTCCACCAACACACACACCATCCCCGCAGCCGAATCCTCAACATGATATCCTACCATCATCTGATCAAGCATCGCAACCTCTCCGTCGCTCAACTCGACCCACTGCGCCATCAGTTCGTTTACGTGACTATGTGTGTTCCCAGATCACTGGCCCAAACTCGATGTCTTCTTCGTCTCTAGGTTCTGTCAAAATGAAAGGTACCAAATATCCTCTCTGCAATTATATGTCATATGATCGTTGTACTTCCTTGCATCGCTCTTTTATTGCACAGCTTAGCCATGCCAGTGAACCAAGTACATATGTCGAAGCTGCTTCTCATCCAAAATGGCAAGACGCAATGCGTTCTGAATTGCAGGCATTGGAGGATAACAAAACCTGGACTCTCACTTCTTTACCAACTGGAAAGACTCCAATTGGTTGTCGATGGGTTTTCAAGATCAAGCATCCATCAGACGGTACAATTGATCAGTACAAAACTCGTTTGGTTGCCAAGGGATTCACTCAAATGGAAGGTATTGATTATCATGACACTTTCTCACCTACTGCTAAGATTATCTCTGTTCGTTGCTTATTGTCTTTGGTTGCTGCTCAAAATTGGTCTATTCACCAGTTGAATGTCAATAATGTTTTTTTACATGGTGATCTTGATGAGGAAATTTTTATGTCTCCTCCTCTTGGTCTTCGGCGACAGGGGGAGAACATTGTTTTTCTCCTTAACAAATCCATATATGGCTTGAAACAAGCCTCCCGGCAATGGTTTACAAAGTTTTCTGATGCTATTTGTTTTGCTGGTTATGTTCAATCTAAGGCAGACTACTCTTTATTCGCTAGAAAATAGGGGAAGACACTCACTGCCTTATTGATATATGTTGATGATATATTAATCACCGGGAATGATCTGGTTGCTATTTCTGGTTTAAAGAAGTTTCTGCATAGCCGGTTTCGCATTAAGGATCTTGGTGATTTAAAGTATTTTCTTGGCATAGAGGTTTCTCGTTCCAAAAGTGGAATCTATATTTCTCAGCAAAAATACGCATTAGAGATTATCAGTGATGTAGGTTTATTGAGAGCAGCACATGTTGATACTCCTATGGAGTGTGGCTTGAAATTATTGAGCAGGGGAGGCCTTCTTAAGGATGCTTCATGTTATAGAAGATTGGTTGGCAGATTGATTTATCTCACCATCTCAAGACCTAATATAACCTACTCTGTGCATGTGTTGAGCAGGTTCATGCATGAGCCTTGTAAACCTCATATGGAGGCAGCTTTACGAGTTGTTCGTTATCTTAAAAGCAATCCAGGTCAAGGTTTATTTTTCTCTTCACATAATGATTTTCGACTTTGTGCTTATTGTTATTCAGATTGGGCTGGTTGCCCCATGACCCGAAGATCTACTACGGGTTATTGTGTCTTCTTTGGTTCCTCACTAATTTCTTGGAGGTCAAAGAAACAAAAGACGGTATCACTTTCTTCAGCTAAAGCAGAATATCAAGCAATGACCGGAGCCTGTTGTGAGTTAACTTGGTTGAAAAACCTTCTCAGAGATTTAAATATTCTTCATTCAAAACCTGCTTTGTTGTATTGTGACAATAGAGCAGCTTTGCATATTGCTGCTAATCCGGTCTTCCATGAGAGAACCAGACACATCGAGATGGATTGTCACTTCATCAGAGATAAGATTCAAGATGGGTAAGTTGTTATCAAGTTTGTCAGTTCTGAAAATCAGTTAGCTGATGTTCTTACTAAAGCATTAGGGAAGAAAGTTTTCATTCCAATGATTCGTAAGTTGGGAGTTCAAGATATTCACTCTCTAACTTTAGAGGGGGTATTAGAAAATAAATATTGTGTAATCAGAGTTTGAGTATTGTAATCCCGTGGATATCTTCTCATTCTCATCCTCCTCCTGTAATCTATATACTCTTCATACATAAAATAAAAAGATTATTCCTGTAAAAACTATCTTTGTATTATATATATTATCCTCATCAACCACTATAGTATTGTCTCTTCTGAACTAATTTGCATTGCTTTCCCCGTCGACTCGTATTACATGGCAGCTGATCGATTTTGACAGCTACAGACTTTTCTATCCAACAAGTTTCCAGAATGTTAATATTGGTTTGAAATTTCAAATAACTTCTTGCTTGCTGCTGGATTGGAATAGAATGAATTGGCTTGGACACTTCGCACAACAAACTTTCTATCAATAAACTTGAGTTGCTAGCTAGAGAATGAGAGAATGCTCTACATATATTTAACTTTGGGGAAAGATACGGATAAACCCTAACCCTAAGCCATAATCCTTAGCTAGCTTTAAGATAGTTTACTGATAATTAACCTCTTCTATATATTTTCATTCTAAGCTTTGTGACAGGATAATTGGTCGAATCCCAGTGTATATTATTAGTTTCCCGTGTTCGGTGGTTGCCTACTCATCCATGCCAAGCAAGTATGAAAATTTAGTGGAAAGAAGCGTAAAACTAACATAAACATACATAACTAACAACTGGTCAGTAGTCACTTATCACTAGTATGTATATAGTAGGATAACTGAAGTCTTGAAATCTATATAGTGTCGTTCATCAAAAGCATTCCCAGAATTATCATATACTTGCATTTTCCCAATCAGAAACATCGAAAAAAACCATTGTTTACAAGTCAGTCGGGTTTATCTAACGTTCTCTTTCGTCTAGGGAGCTCCATGTGCTGGAGAATGGGGATCTCCATCATGAAGCTTATAGAATTCATGTGGTTGAACTCGTATCATCCTGAGAGTGAAGACAAGTCTATCACGCATCGATCGATCTTGCTGAGTCTTCTTCTGTAATGTTTATCATTTCCCTCATCTCCACGCGTCACTTTAGTGAAGGATAATCAGTCTCTGTAGGTCTGTAGGTGTATGAAATCGACCTAATTTTGTTGCCATAGCTACAAAGCAATCCTTGTTATGTGAGTAGCGAACTTGTGTCTTGGTTCTCAAACCATGAAAACCAAAACCTAACAGTCCAGGCAATTCTGGTTTCGTATAACATCCTTGTGGAATGTTTGGTTTGATCGTGTTTAAGATGGTTAGATGGAGATGGGAAACCTATACATCATTTTTACGTTTAGATAGCAATTAAGTATGTCGATCTCCATATTTCTGATGACACTTGTTCGAAAGAACTGCCTTGTCACTATGCTTCTAATGACACTTGTTCAATGAAATGTCTCGTCACTATGTTGTATAAACTTGCTCACTTGAAGGAAAATTTTAAATTGTCGTGGATGCATTAGCTAATTTTGACCATCATGTCGGAACTGTGAGTTGGATTGAGTTGACACACTATCTTCTACGGCTGAGAATGTATTTTTTTTGGATTTTCATAATTTAAGATTCGACATGTATTTCTTTATAATTTATTTCTTTTTATCCAAAAAGAACAATTTTAAATGACTGAGGAATGATTGCATCTCTCAATGTTTTATATTGCACAATCCAAGCCATTAACTTGCGCGTATGGAACTTTGGGATTCACTTTCAAAGCTTTACAAGTTTATTGAGGATGGATCCGGCCATAAACTACGGGGCACACAATTGGTTAGAGTAACCATCCACTCTTGAAGGCCCATTTGCCCAAGTTTAACAACAATGAGCATGCAAAACTGAACAGATTAGTGAAGAATGGTAATGAAAACAGATCAGAAGCTTCTCATCATAAGCTCCCGAGACAAAAAGTATGGTGCATCTTCCTACTGCCTCAACATATCTTCTGTTCTTGTTATGTGAAAAATTAAGTAGTCTATACAAAATCACATTAATCTGCAATCAGCATCAAAACTCACAATAGTCATAATAGATCTACCAAGAAATGTCTACAACTTTAAGTTATCCACTAATCCAAAACCAGGACAGGGTTAGTGATGTCCTAACACTAACAAATCACTGTGTATGAGTTTCAAAATTCGTTTCAGAGACCGGAAAATTCTCTTCTGCTTGTTTTCGCCACATATAATTAGCTGCTTCAAGCCAACGAGGATGGACCAGAAACTTGTTCTGTTTCACTGCCCAGCGAGACTTTTCAGTTCCAGCATCTAATGCAACTACATGAGTCACTGTTGGATCCACTTCAGTTGTGCATATGGCTCCCAGCTGCTCTGCCATCTTCCACAAGTGATGACTGCTAGCCTGGACTTTTGAAGGAATTATACGGCTGAAAACAACTTTGCACCCCTTCAAAACTTTCTTCCTAACAGTTTTCAGAACCTACAACAGTACACATCATATGAATATCATTGTCAGAACTGAAAGTAGTAGAAGCAAAGCTCTCCAACAACATATATCAAACATAAGAAAGAAAGGACATTAGTGAAGCTTTAGTTGGTGGAATATTCACCTGCCTCACATCTCTATCTACAAGATTGCCTCCCAGATCCTACAAGATAGTTTGTTAGTACACAGCAACATCACATACTTTAATCAATAGAGACGAGAAGGTGTACTCACATAAAAGAATATCTTGTGGACTCGCTTAAGAAGATCAAGAACATTTGCAAGAGCTCCTTCAAGCTCACTCTCGTCACTCATCAACTCTGAAAGAGAATCACAAGTGAACCCAAATTGGGCACAACTAGATCTAAAGAAATGATATCTTTCCATCAGGATAAGATTGTCCTTGTGCTTTATCCATGCCTAAAATAACAAATAGCAACATTGATAACCAATCAGAAGAATTTAAAAACTCACGTCGATAAAATGATAGCTAGTGTCTCCGAAACATAATTCAATTGTACCAAGTAATTCCTTGGACTTTTGAAGATAACCTATCATATCACCCAATAAAGAACTGTTTAAGACACCATATGAAGAGTCTATGAAATTGTCAGTGTACCCAAACATAAAATTTATCATAACAAGTTCATTTTCTAAACATTTGTTTTGTAAATGGATATATTCTGTTAAATCAGTGGGCTTAACCTAGTTGAATGAGAGGCAACATAACTAGGTGTGCTTGACATGGGTGGAATATGCTATTCTGTTTAAACAAATTTGCCCCCTTTTAACAAGGTTAACTGGTTATGATGCACTTTAAAAATCAGTGATGCAAGGAAAAACTTACATTTTCGGTATCATCCAGTATCAAAACAGCACTTTCTTGCCCAAGCACAATATCTAGACCCTTTTGATGTCTTTGGGTGCCATCATCACGCGATATGACTCTATCTCCAAAGTACACTTTTTTGGGATCAAGCAACTTGGCCATTTCCAGTGCATATGCTCGGTCACCCATTGTATATATGTACATTTCAAATATTTCACTGGCTTCCTTCAAAAATGTCCTAATGAAAGGCCTTAACTTGGTCATCATACGCATAAAGTCCAGTCTGAAGAGGCTGCCTTTCAAAACATCTGAAAGTATCATATTGCAAGCAAAATCAAAAGATTCAGGTAAATACTCATTTAGGATGTGGATAAGTATACAAGCATCCAACTAGCAACCACAAAATGTGTGAACATCGAATTGAAGCACTGTGCCAGACAAAAAGAAAGACTTCAAAATAATACATAATACCTGGCAGAGAATCTGGTGGGCACATTAAATATTCTTCCTTCACCGTTATATGATTCAGCAGGGTGGTATTTAGAAGAGTATGATCAAGATCAAGTACCAAATACAGTTTCTTATTATTTAGCGATTTTGTAATGTCTGTGTTGCGTAACCGGTCAATTTCACCATCATTAAGTCTTAATCCCTGCACAAGCAAATGTTTCACATAGTATCACTGCCAAAATCTAATAATGTAAAATAAGCTACGAATAAAGGTATAATCTAACCGGAAATGGGTACATGGAATGGGTAGGTAAATTTCTTTAGTAAATTCATAACAAAAATCATGTGATTAGGAACTCACAACAAATCAGACTTGACTGATACAAAAAACGTATGCATGCAATGGATATGTTAGTTTACTAACAATAAGTTTAAATTTTGCTGAACGGCTCAGTATATCATAAATTACAGGCGACAGCTAATGGGAAATAATAGTGTTTGTACAAACTAAACCACATATGCATGTACACTTCTGATATATCAAAGCATTCCAGGGAAATACCTTGTGTATATAACCAAATGTGACGCCAGACTGCTCAATCAACCTCTGGCCACAAAGAAAACACATCTCTCCAAATGACCCAGGATGTGTACATAAATCCTCCACTGCAGATGCTTCTGCACATAATTCCAAGAAACGTTCATAAACAGGACAAGTTTAAATATATCCCCTGAGGTGTAGAAGTACCATGATAGATATGATTATGTAGTGTCAAAAGAAATTAGCACTTAATACTTATTAGTTATAATATCCTGTTTCCAAAGCAATCAAAATTTGATAATTTAGACATTTGCTCTCTTGCTTTCTGAACCACACACACAAGCAAACACATTCATTCAGGTTGAATCTCAAACTAATACCCGAATACTTGGTACGTTCAATGTTGGATAATTTCAAGACATGTTTTTCCCAAATAGTCTGCTCTCAAAGAGAGAAAAAAATGTCTTCGTATGTTTTCTTGAACATGTCAGACTTTTTCCTCTAGAACAATTACGCAAGAAAATCAGCATGTCCTTGGTTTTTCCCCACAATGTTACGAAATACCGGAAAACCTTTTCAACACCATAACTCAATCACAGTGAAGAATATATATTCAACAATGTAAAGTTCAAAGTTCTACCAAACAACATTTTCATCAAAACAAACAACACAACGGCAAAATCTTTGCATACAAATCAAAACCTTACCTAACTTTTCTTCACAGAGTCCTTGAGAAGTCGATGCACTAGTTTCCTCTAGGCTTTCCACATTCTCTACCTTACACCTTTTTACCCTGCAATGCAAGTTTAAAACACAACTTCAACATCCACATTTAAGCAAAATACAATATCTTATCAAACACGAAACAAAGAGAATTTACAAACCTGCTCTCACTGTCAACATCACTGCCATCCTCATCATTATCACCACCACCGGCTGCTTTATATTCCTCATCCGGTGACGGCTCCGAAGAGCCTGACTCTAGCTCTCTCTCAAGAAAGCCAGCAAATCCGTCACTGCTGGAAGAGTGCACCGGAGACTCCGCACGACTCATCTGAAAATTGCTCAGCCAATCAAATACTAAAATACATTAACAAATTTGCCCCCATAAAATTGACTAAATCGAAAAAAAATCATGATTTGTAATCGGAAACAAAAAGAATGTAGGAAGATAGCAACTTACAATCACAATTCAACGAGATTGACAAAAAAACTAGAAATCGATTTTGCGGTGAAAGCGAAATCAGGAACGCTTAGCGGTTACAAGAAGAAAAAGGATGAGAGTGTTGGTGGAGCAAGACGATGTCGTTTTGTGAGAGAGAGATTGGTGGAAGAGCTCGTCAAATTTTGAAGCTTTGAAGAGAACAGAAGAAGAATTAGTAAGAGACTGAGGCAGGTTTACTTCGGGTGAATCACTCATTAAACGCGTGTGGGTCCCAGTGCTAAACCCGGTCATTTCAATTCCAATTATACCCCTACGGCTTAATCATCTCCTTTCCTCGACAGCCTCTTACCAGAACTCCGTTTCAGATCGCCGTCGCCCTAAACACCATTTCAGGTAGCCTCTTCTGCTATAAACATCGGCTTCTTCTAATCTCAAGTAAGAACCCAACATAAACAACGAAGATTTCTACTTTTCTTTTGTTGATTTATCAACTGTATTATAAGCTCTTCACCATCATCTTCTTGTAATCAATATGTCATCGAAAATTTTCTATTATTTATTATTTGTTTATCTCTACAGATTTTACCTTTTGTTATGATTCGTCCTCTTCTTTATATATTTTTTTTTCCATAATTTCTGGAATGTTTATATATAAGGGAAGGATTAGAAGCTAACGTATCCTTTTGTATTGTCTTTTCAATTTTTAATTTTTTGAAATATAGGCAAACTTCTCGAGTCAAATGAGTTCGGAATAGGAAAATACTTGCATCAATACTGGTATTGACGCGTGCGTGCATACTCTATTTTATTTACATATTTTTACCAATGTAAATCATAATGTTAGCCGTTCAAAAATTTAATTAACCAATCAAGATCACATATGCAAAAAATCAATTTGAAAAATGATCGTTTACTCAACCAAATGCTTCAATCAAATAGACACTTATAGTGAAAGTTAGCAGCCTCATGAACTGCCGTCCATTTGATTGATGTATTTGGTTGAACAAACGATATTTTTTCAAATTGATTTTTTGCAGAGATGATCTTGATTGGTTAATTAAACTTTTGGAACGGCTAAGATTATAATTTACATTGTTAGAAATATGTAAATAAAGGAGAGTATGCACGCACACGTTAATACCGGTATTGACGCAAATATTTCCCCTCGGAATATAGGCCTAATTTAAGAATCAAAGCAAAAGTATGTAATTGGTAGGATTTGACTCAATTGATTGTGTCAAAGGCAAACTTGGAAGTCATAATCTAACATATAACAAATACACTTTTTTTATAAGAGGCACATAACACTAAACATGTTTAGGGTGAACGAGAGCACTTCGATCTCGTTAGTCGTTACATTCAAAACTATTAAGCCTCAAACAAATAAACTTGGAGCTAAAAGAATTTGGGTTTGCACGAGGGTTAATCAACCAACTGCCATTTTGTCATTCTTATTTGTAAAAGGTACATGTAATGTGAAGTAATTATTGGTCACAAACTCACAATTTCCTCCTAGACTTGTTAGTATGATAGAATCAACAATGTCCCCAGTATTTACAGTAGATCAAGGGACCAAAAAAGATGAAGCAAATTATTTCATATGATATATGGGTATATACTTCTTAGAATCCTTTCTTCTGTTTAGTGAAATGAATATCAACTGGAGTGGCTTTCTCCTCCTTGCCAGGTTTCTTCATATCCTTCTTCTTCTGCTGCTACATCATCTTCCACCCACTCCTCCGCCACCAACTTCTGCTGATAGTATCGGAACGCCACCACCAATATGAACGCTGCAACATTTTGAATTTTCACAAATCATATACATAATGTACATTTACACTCAAAATGTCTGATACATTTAGCAGGGTTTGGATTTGCAAACCTGCCCAAATTCGCGCTCCGACTGAAGATAAGTTCCAAACTAGTAGAAATATTGCAATGGTCACTGCTCTCTTGTGGGTGCAGGAGTCCCAAGTATCCCGAAACCGTCGAACCCAAAATTTAGCTTCACATAATGTACATCAACTCATTAGGACATCGATCTGATGGCTAAGTATCACTATGGCTAGCTTAGAAGTCGAACAAATAAGGCATCAGCTGTCCTCATCTACACTATTGAAAGGAAGAATAGACCTATTGGGCCAATATCATAAACCCATCAAGTACCCATTAAGCAGTGGCCTCTCGACCAACCCCACAAACTTGAAAATGACAGGCCGTCGTAACCCACATTGGACGATAATGGACAAGTGAAATTATGGTGAGGGGCACTAACCTACTGTTATTGGGTCAAAATTGGGGAGACGAAAATAGACGACTCGAGGATAAAAAAAAAGATAAAACATTTTAATGCAAAAAATTTCTCATATAAAATTTCACCCGCATCGGATACTTTCAGATCGTATTACTCGATCGCCAATCACTAATGTCACCATCATATTAGTTATAAAGAAAAAATGTCCAAGTACCCTACACAACAATTGGGCCCCATTATATCACAGGAATTATGATGGCTCTGGTACTACATTACGTAAAAAGATCTGAGCCGACAGTCAAACAAAAAGTACTGCAGCTAACTATAACGGTGTAAAAACTGATGCAGTAATTCTTTAATAATACCATGCATGATGAGTAACAGAGGAAATGGAATTTACCGTAGATTGTTATCTGAATAGAGTACAAAGAGCAGACTTTTGGTACGGTAAAAACTCCGAAAAAGCCTGTCATAGTTTAGCACAGCCAAACAGGGGTGTCAGTAGTAGTGTAAAAGCTAAAGAAGGTTCAAACTGGGAGACGCAGAGAATTTTACAGTGTTGTCTCACTGTTTTGGCAGCTTGGAAGAGGCTCACCATTATTACATTTACTGTTTCACTAGTAGCATTATAGTTCTGGATTATTTTCCTAATGTTCTATAGTATTTTGAGTACTAAAGCTAAAATAACTTTCAGTAATCTTCATCTATATTCTAAATAAAATAAAAGACAGAGATTAAGAGAAAGTGGAACTTACCTACTTTGGCCATAGTCCAAATGGTTATGGAGCTGCCACACCTGGCCAAAACAAAGAGCAGCACTGCCAACTGCCAAAATTAAAATACCTATCATCATCTTCCTATATCCTTTATATTTATTTGCAGAAATAAAAAAAAAGATAAAGAGAAAATGAATTTAGAAAAATGAAAAAGGAAGAAGAGAGAATCATACCTTAATTGTGGTGGCAGGGTCACCAGAAAACAAAGCCTTAAACTTGAGTAGGAACTCATTCAAGTAAGGGAGGACCAGTTTCAATAACCAAATTGCCTCTTCCTCACCCACCACAGAGTTTGTAGTTTCTATTTCATAAGCTCCCCTGACATTAGAATTTCCATTAAGGAAGGAGAAGAATCAGAATGAGATCAACTTGGAAATGTATGGTAATATTAACATGTTCATAATATTGGTTGCAGATCAAAGAATTTACCTGCAGATTATGGACCTGGAGAGGAATTTGACAGCCAGATAAACAAGGGTCACATATGATATGACAGAAATGAAGCTGTAGACCAAGAATCAAAACAAGAGTCAGAGCAGGAATTAAGCCGGGATGGAACATTTTTCAGTTGGGATTTTGATTACCTGATATTTAGATCTTTCATGTAGGAAGATGATAGCATCACAAATGTTCCAATTCCAAATATAAAAACTGATCTTGATACATCTTTCCACATTACTAAATCCACTGGAACAAACAAAAACAAGGAAAAATGAATTCATTGAATAAAAAAAACTGAAGCAGAAGGGGCAACTCAATAAATCAGGAATGAAAACTCACCTAAACTTTGCAATTTGCTATGTGTTTCTGGGAAGCTATGATACTGATCATTTGAAGCTGCATCTAAGTGTTACAAACAGAAAAATTCAGGCTCAAATCTAAGTATATGAGGAAAAAGATGCATAATTTACAAGAGAAGAAGAACTTACATGATGTATGTTTAGGGACATTTGAGTAGACTGCTGCACGTCTCATAACAGGAGACTGTTTTTTCAGATTAACGGAGATGGTTTCCGCCCTTTGATGAACATGTTGAAGCTTTTTCACTTCTTGATTTCTTGATCTGCGGTCAAATTGGAACTTCATAACTTCATTCACTTCCTTCACAACCTTGGTTGTTTTCTCTTGAACCGGTGCTTTCTCTTGTACTGATGCATTGATTTCCTTGACATCAACGCTTATCTGTTCAACTTCAACCTCAATTTCCTCATCCATCTCTTCCTCCAATTCTTCATCATGATGAGCGACATCATTCACCAATTCTGTTGAATCAGATTTCACCACATCCACATTGCTTGAAATCACCATTTCTTTGCACACACCAAACTCCTTGCAATTCTCATCAGATCCACACTCTCCAATCTCCTCCTCAACTGAGATTTTCTCAATCACCTCAACAGGCTTCTCAATTCCCTCATCCAATTCATCTGGGGAGGCCTTATTCGATTCTGATTTCACCTTCCTCAACTGAATTGCATTGCCATTAGAACGATTAGCCTCATTTCCCTTTATCGACTCTGATTTCACCTTCCTCAACTGACCCAAATTCTTCTCGTTTCCCTCATCCTTACCCAAATCACCGACACTTCTCACCGATTCAATCTTTGTCTTCCTACTCCCAACCGGGCTTGAAGCAACACCATTTTGATTCTCCTTGCTTCCCTCAGATCTAATCCTCCTCACAGACCTCACCTGAGTTGGACTGTTTTTGATCCCATCAACAGAAACACTCAACTCTTTACACTTCTCATCAGAATTCTTCAAATCAGATTTTCTAGTATCAGAATTCCAAGTCTTTCTCTTGCCATCGTTGACTCCTCCACCAAGAGACTGACCTCTCTTCAACTTTGTCCTAGGAGTTGTTGCAGCAACTCCATTGCTAGTGCTGCTCTCTTCAGAATTCTCCTGATCACCATTGAAGACCTTAATCCCACCTCTGACTTCATCAACCTTCATCCTGCTCTCCCACACTGACCCTGCAACCACACTGTTCCCAGTTCTGAGTATTCCTGCATCTGATCTCCTCCTACCCACGTCCATTGCCTTCTATCTTTACCTTGGCGGGTAATTCTTCTCTGTTTCACTTTCTAGCTAGCAATGAGTACAATTGGACATTGAATAGATAGTAGAAATTATGAAAGATAAAGCATTAAGCAGAAGAAATGACGGTTGGTGGTGGGGAAAGTGTTGGGATCCCTTTGCCTCCTTAAAAGCAAAGAGAGCGCAGAAGTGCTGGAGATTGTGCTATTTGTAAGAAGGGAGGGACACTGAGTCACTAGACACATGGTCAAAATGTACAAAATTATTTCTGAACTATTTTCTGTTTTTTGTTTTGTTTTTTACCATTTCAGATTTATTCGTAGTGTGGAAAACAATTTGAACAATTTCAGATTTATTCATAGAGTGTGGAAAACATAATTTTAACACTTATTTGATCAACATCTGTTTAAATTATGTTTAGTCCTTGTACTTTGTCTTCAACATCTGTTCAGTCTCTAATGTTTTAATTTCTTCCAAAAGGTCTTTGAACTTTCAATTTCTTCCAAAAGGTCTTTGAACTTTCAATTTCTCATCCAGCAGGTCTAATTTCGTTAAGTCTGCATCCATTTTGAAAGTGAATTACAATAATAGTCTTGAGTTCATTTTCTTAAAGTTATTTTCAAGTTTTGAATTTGTTTCATTTATTTTGTTTCTTTTATAGAAATTAATCTTTCTTTTCTTCTTTGTAACATCATGAAAATCCGGTTTTCTATTTACAAAAAAAATATTTTTGAGCTATTTAACTTTGAATTTCTATAATTTTCTAATTTCTTAGTAGCTTTCTAAAATTATTCAAATGTTTTTGTATGTTAAATTTTGTATTTTGTGCCCATATAATTAAACTAGACATCGTTACGAGTTCGTAAGATTTTATGAAATCGTTTTCGAACATCGACGTTGCTTTTCATGATTTTGGAAGTTGGTATTATCTAAAATTCAATTAAAAATAGAATTGAAGTTAAGGGTGGTTTGATCTAGACAAAGAAGAAAATAAAGATTAAGAGCTAAAAAAAGATACAAATTCAAAATTTGAAAAGACCTTTAAGAAAATAAAGTCAAGACTTTTATAGTAATTCATTATCAAAATAGATGGAGACTTAACAGATTAGACCTACTAGATGAGAAATTGAAAGTAAGAGGACCTTATGGAAGAAATTGAAATGATAAGGACTGAATAGATGTTGGAGACAAAATACAAAGACTAAATATAATCTAACCCTTTATATAACATCCTCCCTCCCTTAACAATATATAGAACTATAGAAGTCTTGATTGATCAAATAAGACTAAATGTTTAAACTAAACTTGCGACTGTTTAATTTAACGATCCTATTCTTCCGTTACAAATTGACAACGATTTAAAAGCATTTGTCTTAAAAGTGAGGGTAATAATGCCAACACACACCTTCGTCTCCAGTTATTGTGTTCAAGGTGCATGTTAACGTGATCTGATTCATCTACGCGATCGATCCCATCTATTATATGCAAAGTTTGATTCTTTTTCTTTTTTTCCTTTTCCTCCTTTCTTCTCTAGCTACTTGGGTAAGTAGGGAAAGGCCAAAAGGGTTATATATGAGTATTAGGAAGCTTCATAGTTAATTTGCTCATATATATGACACACTACATGACTATATATTGCTTTGCCAAGCATATATGCTTTGTTGACATGGTTTTTTCCCTCTAAGTATCATAATGATGTCAATGCATGCAGCCTGCTCTTATTACACATAATTGGTGCACTCTCCGATTATTAGTGCAAGACGCATATGGATATAAGCAAGCTATTATTTTAGCTGAAGAAGATGCAGATGTGGAATCATGCACTAAACTAATGCCGTCGCACAGGATCAGATCAGTGGCTATGTATGTGAAAATAATGGAGAATTGAGGAGAATCATATATACAATGAAGTTATCTGAATAATAGAGTGAAATCGACAAGGTCTTGCCATTTGCGAATGATTAATTGGCTTTTGAGGACTGATGTTGCTCATCGAGAAGGAATCCAACACCGACAGCCTTCGCCATTAAAAAACATGATGGTTTTTTGGCAACGTAACCTCATTTTGGAATCGGCATGCGAGTCCAAATCATGCATAAGCAATACGTAACAGTGATACACTCATCAGTCTCAGACCTCAGACGGCGACACCAGCGCACCGATCTTGCTATCCCTCCTTTTAGAAAAACACTCACCGACAGTTTGAGGAAGGAAAATAAGATAAAACTAGCGACAAGAAAAGCTAGATAAAGAAAGGAAAGAGAAGCATATCATGTGAGTGGAAGAAGCCTAAGCAAATTTGAATACAGTAAAATTGCAGTGTTTTCAACTCTTGCGCATCTATTTTTCAATGCAGCATATAACTGGGGATACATCATACATTAATCAGAGCTTCAGAGGTCAGCCTCTGGGGATTTGGTTACAGAAAAACTAATGGTTTAAAACGTTGCGTTAATTTCCATAGAGAAACAAAATGACAGAATAGTTTTGGGATTGAAAGAGAGAAGGGAATCATAGTTAGCTGAGCTAGCTGTGCATAATAACAATATCAAATTCTGGGCAGCTCTGCAGTCTTGTAACTTTGAAGGAACGTGAGCTGATTTGCTCGATGCGCGAGGCACATATTGTTCTTCATACACATTATATTACTGAGAATCCCACCACCCAAAACCAGTGTACATGCCATCCCTGATCCAATAACGAGTTTAATCATACTCTATAGTTTCGGAAATTGCACCAAAACCAAACTTTCATACCCTTTTACTTTCATCCATGAGCTAAAGAGAAAGAAAATTACCTTTATCAGCTTTTTCCTTGAGGTAAAACATGAATCAATAATTAACACACTAGTATTAAACTAACTGACTGACTCCCTGTTAGTAAATATTATAGCCATGGTAGATGAGTAAGATGACATACTGACATAGCGTTAAAACTTTGAACCAAATAATTTGGAGCTACCAAAAGGAATAAGAAACGTGAGACCGAAGTCAAGTCTTTCTCTACGTTATAATATAAGAGGGGAGCTACCTGATCACTCAACCTGCTTGTCTTGTTGTTCAAACTTGGAACCAGAAAGCGATTTAGTTATGGTCGCTGTCTCCAAATATATACTTGATGTTAAAGTTGCCATCCTCGTTGAAGATTAGGTATTCTTATATTTGTTAAACTCCAAGTTTCACAGATATAGTCTTCAGGCTTCAGACTTCGAGCAGGATCAGACTCGTAAATAACAATGCTTATAGATTACATTAGTTGCAACTATCCTATACGACGATGGCGATTAACCACAACGATTTGAAGTCTCATCATCTTCTCGATAACTCCTAGACATGGACAAGAATTAGGGGGACACCAACGACCAACGTACTCCAACAAACAAGCTAGTGATAGTTCTATATCAGGCAGGTGAACCTTTGGTAAGGGTAGAACCTAAACTGCTCAACCATCGTATATGATTTGGAATATATATAAAACATGGACCTTAAGTAGTTCAGGAGTTATTCTAGAAACTAGATCATTTTCGACTTCATCGAAAAAAACCTAGATCATTTTCGAAGGAAGGTTAATATAAGGATCAAGCAATGAGCAAACGCATCAATCCTAAATAAGTGACTGTCCAACTATTCTGCAGAATTCATTATGACCAGTATATGGCATCAAAGCTCGTATAGGGCATTCTACAGTGCATGTTATATGAGTATATATGGCCCTTGAATTAATCTCTCCAAGTGATCTTCCACCATATCCTGAAATCTATATCTTAAATCATGAATGAAGAAGTGACCGAAATAGAACTGAAACACAAGCTTTCAAAATTGGGATTAATTGGTATAAAATTCCAAAAAGGTTGCAGGGATACTACAAAATTCCCTTCATTCTACCTAAAGCAATAAAACTTATAAAAGAATGCCGTGGCTATTTTAGACAGTCGCATGCATACTGAATCCTGTCATGGTGGAAACTCGATCTGCCTCATCTGAGTTGTGCCAATATAAATAATAAAACCACATTAGATAGGCACATTAGAATAAGAAAATATCAGCAGTAACCATTAACCAAAGGTTGGGGGACAAAATTACCTCTCGGAGGACAAAATTAGGCCTCAAATCTCTTATTCTGTCACGTCATGTCCACCTTTACCTACAGCTTAGATACAAATACAACCTAGATAATGTACATTCTATCTCCTAAATCAATAATTACGGTCTTTTCCCAGTTAGAGATGTAAATGGAAACAAAAAGGAAAGCGGAAAGAAAAAAAACAATTTTTGTCCTAGATTTCAGCTAGCTAAGACAAGGAACACATCACATTTGGAAGCTGGACTATTTCATTTGACGTTGCTATTATGGATTGTAGTACGTAACACACGTTCTGACTGCTTGGAAGCACCCATCTTGACCTTCTCATTTTCTCCTGCTTTTTTCATTTCAAGCTCATTCTGCTTGCAATTTTCGTCGTGGGATTTGACGAACATTCTGACAAAGTTCAGTAAGGTTGAAATAACTGCAGTGTAAATTGAAATGGTTAGAAAAGAAAGACATGATTACAATGAAATGAGATGAGTATCAACAGCCTCCATTGACGTGGACTTCTCTTTATCAGAAGAGGTTTTCATGACTCAATAAACCACTACAAACATAGCATATAGTGCAACCCAAAAGAGAAATGCAGCAGTGCATACTAGGGCTTTTGTTCTTCTTTTTATCAATTTAGCTTGAAGAGGTATGTTAGGCTAACCGAGATAGTTCATGTGTAGAACAATAGTTGATCAGATATGTGGATATAGCTAGCGTGATTAAGAAACCAAAAACATAGACAATTGTGAATAAACCTCTACACAAATTGTAGATTACAGGGACCATATCACAGTTTAGTGGATACCTTGTTCAAACGGGCATTTTGCAGGATCTTCTCCAAAATAAAGAATCAATGCATCCACATTCCTACCCTGTAAAACATCCATCCCCGTGTAAGAAATACTCTTCTCAATATTGTATGAGTTTGAAATAGTATACTTCAAAGCAAACTTACCACTGTAGAATATAATGAAGCCAAAGATCTCACCTCGGCTTCAGCAGAACGGAGGAACCCCTTTAGAGTCTGAAGTTAGGAAAAAAATTACAAGTCATAGCCTGAATGATGAGCCATAGTCTATACTCTTGATCAGTACATTAGATTCTATGGTGAGCCAAAAAAGCAGTAACCTTTTCCATGTGTTTTAAGTTCTCATTGTGAGAGCAGTGGCCATGCAAACATATACAAAGAAGTAAAACTGCATCATGAAAAAGGCACTGCAATATGTACAACAAGTGATGACCCAAGAAAGAAAAAGTTTCTGAGATTAGACACACTGAGCATCTAAGCCAGTGTATCTCTTTCACATGTAATTCCATACAACATCTAGACAACAAGAATGAATGTAACCAGGATCACCAAAATTGAAACCCAATACAGCTAGAATAACCAAGCTCAGATACCTATTCAAGACAATTTCAGCATTTAGTATCACAAAGAGGATGGAAACAGCTATAGATAATGGTGTAAGCTCAAAATACTGAAACTGATTCAGCGATGGAGGTTCGGAACTTGAGCAGGTCCCCTAGCACTAGAATACAAATTGGTTGGCTCTTTGGGTAAATAAATACCTTGCAGAAATTATCTGATATTGGACCGTCACTTTCAGAAGTAGATAGTTCCTGTACAACTTTCTCCAATCCTTTACTTACTACTTGCATTTCTTCTGCCAAAAATTTCAATTGTATCTGTAGTGGATCAAAATTTTCAGTCAAAAGATACCAAGTAGATCCTGGAAGTTAGCGTCCAAACACAAAAGTACCTTCGATGCAGGCTCTAAGCTGGTTAGGTCCTTATTGAAATCTAGAACCTCTGGTAGTTGGTCAGCAAGAACCTACAGTTCATCAAGTAAAATTTAGTATAACAGAGCTGTGATGCACACTATGCATATTTGTAAGTATAATCAAACTAAAAGGATTGTGCATGGGGAATTCCTCATAACAAGGTTATGCCAATTGAAGTCAGTCAACAACTCATTTCAGTATATACTTAACCATATGTGCCCATTTATACTAGTACTCAACATCTCTCGTGAAAAAGACAACTGAAGGCTGTCTAGACCTGCCTAGAGTCTGCTAGACCGCCTAGAGGCTGCCTAGACCCGCCTAGAGGCCGCTTAGACCGCCTAGACCCGTCCGAGGCTGCTTAGACCGCCTAGAGGATGCCTAGACCCGCCTTGACCGCCCAGATGCCGCCTAAAGACTCTTTTGCCTAGGAGTGCTGATTTGTCGTTCCTCTCCAAGGTCTACTGCCGCCTAAGCGGGCTGAGTGCCAATTTTTAGAACACTGATAGAATGCTCATGAACACACAAAGACAACTTAGAGGAATAAGTATTAAATTGTACCTTACAAAGATAATGCATGAGAGTCATCTTGTTGTTCCTTGCGCGAGTGTCAATGAGTTTAAGAAGACTATCCAGTCTAAATCCAATAGCAGCCCCTAATATAATATCAACAGTTACACTCAGTTAGAAGGAATAGAAATGATGCTAAACAGCCACACCAAAGACTGTTGAATTTTTGATATGTACAGTTACACAAAATGCTGATGCAGAGGGTTCTTTCACAAATGACATGAACTCATGGACAGAATATGAAATGAAGAAATCATATATAAGACCAAGAAGCTGCTTCTAGCAGTCTTACCCCGTGCTGTCCCTTGGTTCAAAGCGTTCCCTAGGGAAAGAATTGTCTGCATAACTCTTTTCAACTTGACTGAATTTCTGATCTGATAGGTAGTGTAAGTTATAAGCTAGATGAGGTAATAATATATGAATGATTACCATGAGTGGTTTGAAAGGAAACAAATCTAATTTACCCCTTCTGCTGCAGAGTTTACAACATTCAGGCTTTTCCTAAGGTCAGAAACCTACATCACCATAATATGCACCTTAAGGATTATGCAAAACCCAAATCATATGACTGTTAGGTGATATATTTGATATTTCACCTGGGAAGAGAACTGTATTTTGAAGGAAAAAACTCTGAGCTTAGATTCCACTCGAGGTACTTTCATTAACTCTAACAGGAACTGCCAACAACATTCAAAAATCAATAACATAGACATCCAGATTTGATGATACTCATGCGTGTGATTACAATCACAACTCGTATCTACGGTTATTTCTATGTAGAATGGATGCACATGTTATATAGTGTTGGACTTGGATGTGAAGAATTATGGGCCAAAACCAACAACATAGTGCAAGGACAGTATCCTACGAACCTGTTCACATTTTCCTAATTTCTCCTTGTCTCCCTTATATCCCTGCAAATATAATATAAACCAATTATGAATTTGAAAAGAACAAAAGGTTCTAGAGTATCAGTTTGAAGACTTACCTTAAGTAGCTCTATCTCCTCTTTAGCTGGACAAAACTTTATTAGGTTCTCGACCTGGTCAGGATCTAATGCTGTATCTTCCAGGGCAAGCACTGAATTCTGTCAACGTTAGAGAACAAGGCACAGCTAATAAGTTTCATTAGGATATATTGATTTTGGTTCATAATTTATGTGGAACAAGTTCATCTACAATGATGAGAGAAGATGATGTTTGTAGAAGTATCATTATTAAGCTTACCATTAACTCATGCAATGGAACCTTCACCTTTGAAAGCATGATTTCACAATTGTACGCCCGTCTGTGGTCAATCTGCATTTAGCAAATGAAATGTTAAACATAATTATGTATTTTCATTAAAATTACCATAGCCAAACTGGATAGAGATTCAAGCAAGAAACTAGAACACCTAGGCTAGCTCCAATAGTGACATAAACGAGAAAAAAAATTGATAAATATAAATATATAATACACGTCAAGTAACATAATACAGAAGTGGATCAACTGATTTAAAGAAGAGAAATTTACCAGTTGTACTTTCTCAGATTTAGGGGCAACTGAACCTGGTGCAGTTGCTTTCTTGCCATGATCCGAAGTTGGAACTGCGGCAGAAAAAAGATTTTCAAGCTCTGACATGTCAATCTCTGGAGCCCTATCTCAAGAAAATATTGATGAAAAGAATGCCAGTCAGGAACTCAGGATGCAGCTTGAATGATCAATATCTGCAATATATAGATATCGAGTTTTAGTTCATACTTTGTGTCTTCACTGGTTTTGTCTGTCTCAGCCCATAAGCTTCCCTGAACTGCTCTTGATAGTTTCAACCAGTGTAATGGCTTCAGTTTCTTTTGATTCTCCTTGAAACTTATAGTATGTGATACACGACTTTTTGCATTACTTGCAGAGCTAAGTGGTGGTGGTGGAGGAGTTCCAGGCTTGGAACCTCCTGCAGCCAAGGGTGCTGGAGGAGGTGGGGCAGAAGGAACAGAGGTACCTATAGATTTCCCTAAAAGAAGAGGAGGGGGAGGGGCACTAGGTGGCGCTGTAACTGGAGATGACTTTGTTGTGCTCCCAGCTTGCCCTGAGTGAAGAGGAAGCGGTGGAGGTGGGGGAGGTCTAGAAGTAGCAGCAAGGTTATCTTTCAAAGGAGTTGGAGGAGGAGGTGGGGGAGGTCTAGAAGTAGCAACAAGGTTCTCTTTCAAAGGAGGAGTTGGAGGAGGAGGAGGTGCAGGAGACTGCGAGGATGAAGTGACTCTAGTAACTGGAGAAGAGGAGGGTGGTAACCTCCCAGGGCTAGATGGTTGGGGAAGTGAATCTTTGGACTTTGGAAGTGAAGTATGTTGAGGTTGAAGTGGGGGTGATGGGGGAGGGGGAGTTGTTACAGCAGCAGTAGGTTGTGCTGGAGGAGCTGATGGAGGTGTTGGTGGTGCAACTGGAACACTTTGGGCTTTAGGGGAAACTGGAGTTGGCATACAAGGTTGGGGAATGGGTGGCTGAAATGCAGTATAAGTATCTTGAGGTTTAGCATCTTGCTTACTGAAAGGGGTATCTTGAGTTTTCTTAGGCGAAGCTACACGGCTGAAGATCTCTTGAACTTGAACGAAAGCTTCCATTGGCGTTAACGTGGGAGGTTTGGACTTCTGATGGGACACTAAATCAGATTGGTTAGGTGTCTGCTGTGCATTATTAATGTCTTGAGGTTTCGTATCCGGTTTATTCACATTACTATCTGGAGATTCTGTAGGTGAAGCCACTTGGCTCAAGACCTCCTGAACTTGAGCGAACACTTTCATTGGCTTTGACTGAGGAGGTTGGGGCATTTGCTGGGTCACTAAATCACCTTGATCGGGTTGCTGCACATCTAGAGGTTTAGCTTCCTGTTTACTGACACCAATATCTGGAGCTTGCCTAGGTGAGGCTGAAGACTGCACCTCCGAGGGTATTTTTTTATCTTGTATCTGTTTAGGAATTCTTTCCTGCATTACATTTCTGTCACTCTGGGGAGAATCAGCATCCCACTTTTCATGGGGGATATTCGAAGCACCTAACTGGTGAAGAACATTCAGTGCAGCATCTGCCTTGGGATCTAACCAATCAACATTACTAAAGATCTCTTGAACTTGAGAGAATGCTTCCATCGGAAGTCCCTCCTTATCCTCAAAGCATGAAAGACCACCAAGAATAATGGATGTGACAGCATCCATCTCTGAGAAAAGGATCTTCAACAGTAAGACAGCCAAAAGTATGTCAGGAGCAAAAATAGAACTGAGGAAGTAATGCATAACCAAAAAACAGGGACACACCTCTACTCTGAAGTCCTTTGGAAATTGATCCTTCACATTCCACAACATGTCTATTTCATCACGGTTGAGCATCAAGATGTTAGACCTAATAAAAGCTGTATTGAACATGACACGGAACATCATCTGTTCACGTTCTATGTCATCATACAAGCTAATGCATTCAATCACAACATCACCTTGAATATGGCAATTAATGTCAATTTTGACCAGTTCACATTCTGCCTGCAATATATTTGAGCATTAAAAGTGACAAAAAAATTAATAGAAGTATTTATGTATGAAATATACATGGCTGTTGAAAAACAATTACAAAAACTAGATTTACCCAGCAGAGCAAAGTTAAGAAAATAATCCCAGAAAAAAAGATAATTTTTTTACTTCTCAGTCTCACTAACTATAACTTCATAAAATCCAAACCACTGCATCTGTTACCCAGGACACACAACAAGGTTTCCTCCCTCAAAGCGAAATAATTAAGTTTAGACCAAACAACATACCAAAGAACATTACAATAAAACTATCAGCAACATAAAAAACATGTTTGTTCTAAAGATATGTAGGCTCAAAACCAATGTACTGAACTGTCAGATATGTACCGAATCATATTTGCCCAATTCTATTGGAATGTTTTCCAACATGATCATACAAATCTAAGTCTCACTTGGGTAGCAACAACCATCTCAGTAAATGATATGACTCATTCAATATTATGGCATAAGAAAATAGAGGCAAAATGCAATGTAAAAAAGAATATAGAGACAATTTTACCTGCTTGTAACCCCGGACTGTTTTGCTTCGTTTTGGGGACGAGTACAAAACTTTGGAAGTTCGATCAGTAACAAGAAAAGGGTCTTGCCCATAGATGCGAAATATAGGACGACAACCTCCTTCCCCATCAAAATTAGGAATAAATCTAAAAATGATGCAGTCCAAGGTAAGTGCTCGATCCAGAGGAGGCCATTCTAAGGCTACGTTCCTCCTCGATACATACTGTAGATACCTAAGTTGAGAAGGAATTGGATTTAAGGCTGATAGCAAATGCAAAAGCTCAAGGGGAGCCTGCCTGTAAACCATGTCCAATGTCCTATGCTCACCAGTATAATGCTTCCTGTAAATCAAGAGTGCAGCCAGCATGAAGGCCAAAACTGGCCAACCTCCACGCTCACAATGCATCAAAAGCACGTTGTTTTGCCCAAGTCCCAACCAGCTTTCACTTGATCTAAGAAAGTGATGGATCAACTCCATCGTCAGGACAGGACAACCTTCAAATTGCCGAGGGTAATCCATTATGGTCATATCATATTCAGACAAGACGCCAGCCATCTGGCTCTGTGCCGATCCATCATGAAAATTGAAGACTAAAAATGAAGCATCAGTTAAGTGCTCTTGTAGTTGACCAACTATCCCACCTATGTAAACCTTATAGTTATCCTCCTTCCAAGCATCAGTAGTGAAGCAGCAATCAAAAACTGTATGTTGACAAGTATGAGAATGTTAATCTATAATTATAGTTGCATCACTATAGTTTCTTACAAGGAACAAGGTACAAAGTATCTATCTCAAAATCAACATGCTTCTGTATTTAGTATGACAACAAAACTGCAACCAAAATGTATCCAATATCTGACTCTCATTGAGCACTATAGATTGTTCTATAGCAAAGAAAGGGATTGTGCTGCACAAATCTATTGCATTAACATGCATCCCTTTCCTTGATCCTTAAATAAGTCAAACTTCAGAATTGAGCAAGACATCAGAGTTTCATTTCCTGGTTTGCCCACGTAACTCTTATCAACTTGCATAGCTCATTTCGCAATTTACACACAATGTAGGCACTTCCAATTAGGACTATACAAGGAATACAATCAAACAAAAAAATTACTCAGCCCAATTAATCATTTCCATATAGCAAACCGAAAATCAGTCATGAATTTACAGAGAATTAAGAACAAAACGCACCGTATACTCGCTCACAGATCTCAAACAGTCCATCCGGCGGTTTCCGATAGAACAATCTGCGCAACAACGCCATCTATTTCTCTGCGTTTCAAAACCACTCTCCAAATTCCGGAGCTCAAAATCAAAAATTTCCCCTCTGCGCACCTGAAATTTCAGATACAAATTCACATGCATGCATGGAGTTATATATACAAAATATAAATAATTATGCAGACGATTGTCAAAATGAAATTTCAGCTGAAAATTGGAAACTGCAACGTTACAAATAATGAATTCTTACAGTGATGTAACAGAATTTTCAGATTACTTTGTTTTGCTGGCTTTGTGGAGTGGTGTGTGAATTGGAATGTGAGATTGTGGGAAGGAGAAGAGTGATGATGATGGTGATGAAGGATTTGGATTTTGTTTTTTAATTTTTTATTTTTTTGGTGTCTGTTTGGTACTGCTTTCTTCAGCAATTTGGATTTCACCGACCCGTTGGCTCTGTCAGCTCTCAGATGACGTGGATGCCGCCGGAAGTGAACATGTGTATGGCGCCCTATGCTGAGAAATTTTTTAATATTACCGTACAATACTTATACTTAATAGTGTTACATTTATTATAATTAAATTTAAAAATGTGAATTTTAGCTATTTTATTAAAAATTATTTTAAATTATTTATTATTTTTTAAATACTAAAAAACCTTAAGCTCTAAATCCTATACTCTATACCTGATATTCCAAACCATATATCATATTCCTGATATCGTGAACTTTAAACCTTAGACCTTAGTATGAACTTAATATCATTTCATAAAAAATAAAAAAATATTAATTTATATTTTAGTTGTAATAAATTTATATGTCCAAATCTGATTGGAATGTAGGTAACATTGAAAAATTTATCATGCTAACGTGTGCCTCTTTTCCCTTTTCTTTTTTTGTTTCATTTCTTGTTTATACAGCTTTCTTTTTCTTTTGACAATTTATGATTTTATATTTTCGGAATTTATTTCTAAAGGAAGTGAGCCAAAATTATAGTGCCTTTACAAATGCCTCGTTAGCAATGTGATACGCACGTCAGTTTGGGGAAAAGCCCAGCAGTTTGGGAATGAAAAATGTATTAACTCGATATGACTCGGTCGATAAGAGTTCATGCAAATTGTCTTTTGATATGGACAAACGCATAAAGAGTAATACAGACTGATGAAGTTTAAATATAAGGAACTAGTGCAAATTTTGATATATTTCGTATAAAAGTAGAATATATCACAAATCTACTTCCTTTTGATTGTCATTGCACTAATATTCAGTACTACTCTTATGATTCAGAATCGTTTTAAGACGAATAGGCATGAACAGAACAAGGATTGGCATGAATCCATCTTGGTACCTTCTCATGTTAATGAACTCCACAAGTCCAAAGGGCTGCAAATGTTCTCATGGGCTCTTCCAGCCCAATGGATCACGGATTCTTCTTCACCACGAAACAGTTACACAACCTACTTGCCTTTTTTGCCCATTATTTTTTACCAAATAGATTTTTCATGTAACAAGCGGCTGTGGAGAGTTGGGAAAATCTAGCCACACTATCAAGTGAGAGGCAATTTGGTCAGTGACACAGATACAACTGGGCAAGCAGAACCAGTTGTGGTCCTTCTTTGCCCAGAAAGCTCTGTTATTTTACATTCAGTCTCAGAGTTGAAAGCTTTGATAAGATTGAGAGCTCTGAAGTGGGGGTCCTTGTGAACTGCAAGTTCTGTTCACAATGGCTTGCAGACTTTCTGATTCTATGTTACTTTCCAAGGTGAGCTTACCTCAATCTCGTTTTGTTATTCTCTATATTGAATTCGTTTGCTTATAAAGTCTCATTCTTTTGCTGGGTTTTGAGTTTCAGGGCCCCTATCATAAGCCAATTCGAAGCCAGAGAATTGGAGCCCATTGCTCTTCAGGTCTGCCACTCTCGTTTTCTCTTCATGGGTTTCTCAGTTTCTTGATAAAGTTGGTATCTTTCTTGTGTTTATGTGGTTTGCAGCTATATTGGGATTTGGGTTCTAAGTTCATTTCAGATTCATTGTTAGGTGCATGTTCCAGAGCAATGAGCAATTGCATTTCACTAATTATTCAATTAAAACACGTCTTTATGCCATTCTCTATACATTAAGCAACATTCTCGACCTGAGTAGAAAATCATATTCACAGTATTAGACTATTAGGATCCCATTTTTGATAATAAAGTGAATGAATCTTCAGCCTTTTCTCCTTATTATATTGAGTTAGACTGAAAGAATGAGAAAATGAATGTATCGAACACTGCTCTTAAGCCTTGAAATATTGGCACTTTGGCTTGTACTAGACTTTAGATACTGGCACTGCTTCTGGTGTATACTCAATATTATTGGTATCTGAAACTGATTGTCATGATGAACAGGAATCTGCTATTTGAAATGGGACAAACTTCCCCAAAAGGGGATTGAGCGTCAACAATGGTCTCATAGAAATCGAACTACCTTTGTACAAGCAATTGCCGTTCCAGTTGCACCATCTTCACCAGACAGCGCTGAGTACAGGAAACAATTATGTGAATGTTATGGCTTCAGGCAAATTGGAGAACCACTCCCAGACAATGTTACACTAAAGGATATCATTGATACCCTTCCAAAAAAGGTAGTGGATTTCATTTCAGAGCAGCATCAGAAATACAAGTTGCTTCTTTTCTTTCTTGATGCATTTGTTTACGATTCAGATTCTGTTAGTTCCTAGTTTGGTCAAATGAGTACATTAGGAGTTCATTTCATCTGGGAAACTCCATCCTGCAAGCTTGGAAGTCTAATTTCCTAAACTGTTACTGTTCAAACTATATATATAAATTTCATGGGAAAGGGTGCGTGGCAGCATCAGAAATGATAATTCGTAGTTTCTCTTCTGCTTGTTTCATCGCAATAACATCTCTTTTCATAGTATCAGGGGAAGGTAAAACATGAATCAGCATTTTCTTTTCCTGTTACTGCTTGTACTTGGCGGCTTTCTTTGGTTCCACAAGCCTAGTGCTGACCATGATTTTGATTTATTTATTGTAAGGTGTTTGTGATTGATGATGTGAAGGCATGGAAGTCAGTTCTTATATCTGCCACTTCCTATGCAATTGGGCTATTTATGATTTCAAAAGCCCCATGGTATCTACTTCCTCTGGCATGGGCATGGACAGGGACTGCAGTTACCGGGGTTTGTTCAAAACACATCTCTTCATTCTATTGATTTCACTTCAGTTTTTTATTGTATCTTTAACTACAACAATGTATGTAAGACAACTAATTCCTTCTTTTTCATTTGTTTTCCTTTCCTTCCCAATTATAAAGTTTTTTGTTATAGGCCATGATTGTGCGCACAAATCATTCTCAAGAAACAAATTAGTGGAAGACATTGTTGGGACACTAGCCTTTTTGCCATTGATATATCCATATGAACCTTGGAGGTTTAAGCATGATCGGCATCATGCCAAAACAAACATGTATGTGTATTTTTTCCAATAAATGCAATTACTTTAACGTCTCGTATAAGAAAATATTTCTCATATAGGGACCCTTGATCCATACATTAGAAAGTTAAAACCTGCATGGCTGCATAAGTTCTTGTACATTCTACTGTCTTTCTAACTGTGAAACTCTTGAACTTTCCTTTCCACCTCATATCCATAGGTTGGTTGAGGATACAGCGTGGCAGCCTATACCAAAAGACGAGTTTGATTCATCCCCTTTGTTGCGCAAGGCACTTGTTTATGCATATGGCCCAATTCGTCCTTGGATGTCAATAGCTCACTGGTATGTAATCATACAAGAAGAAACATATGTTGTATAGTCTGTTTTTCAAGCATGCAGCAAGAAATAATCTTTAATGATTTTTAATCTGGAAATATGCAATAGACATGTCTAAACATTATTTAGCATCCTAATAGGTGTCTCGTCCACTTCAATTTGAAGAAGTTCAGAACAAGTGAAGTTAAAAGGGCGGCTATCAGTTTGGCTTGTGTTTTTGTGTTTATGGCGATTGGATGGCCACTAATTGTGTACAAGACAGGGATCATTGGATGGGTAAAGTTTTGGATGATGCCATGGTTAGGCTACCACTTTTGGGTAAATTCTTGTCCCTCGTCTCCAGTCCTTTATTTGGGATAGTTATAGTTTTGGTGAACAATAATGAATTGCTTTTGGCAAGTTATAACTATGGAGCTTGCATAATTACTCTTAACTTTTCTTTGAATTGTAGATGAGTACATTCACAATGGTTCATCATACGGCCCCTCATATACCTTTCAAGTCCGCGGATGAGTGGAATGCTGCTCAGGCTCAACTTAATGGAACAGTTCACTGTGACTACCCCTCATGGTACTGTATAATATTGTGCTCTGGCTATCTTCCTTGTGCTATGTGGATTTAGAATCTGATATGGGGACATTATATGTATTAACATTCTGAATTCAATCCTTTGGTTTCTCTACAGGATCGAGATCCTATGCCATGATATCAATGTCCATATACCCCATCATATATCTCCAAGGATTCCAAGCTATAACTTACGAGCAGCTCATAAGTCTATCCAAGAAAACTGGGGAAAGGTAAGGCGAACTTCGTTCTCTTTAGCTTAGCATGTGAAAGCATAAACATGTCCTTTCTATAAATACAACTGTGGTAATAGTAAAGGTCAAAGTGTTGACAAAGACATGGTAAAAAGAGGTGTTCTTTTACTCAACTTTCTTTTGCGTTTGTCATTAACAGTATCTTAATGAGGCTACATGGAATTGGCGCTTGATGAAGACAATAATGACAGTGTGCCATGTATACAACAAGGAGGAGAACTATGTCCCCTTTGACCGAGTTGCCCCTGAAGACTCTCTTCCGATTGCATTCCTCAAAAAAGTGATGCCTGATTATGCTTGATCCACTTGTGACCCTTGTGGGGCGTCTCTGCCGTTTTGTCTCTTCTCTTTCACCCTTTTCTTTTTGGGTCAATTTAGGTATGCGTAAGCCATTTCTTACTTGTTTGTGCTTAAAATTCATCTGTCCCTTTCAAATGTTTCTGGTTATAATTTATAAATAGAGTAATTCATTGAAAGAAATTTCCAGGAACGGCACAGAATAGCCTTGAACAGAGTTGATTTGTCCTCTTTTTTTGTCATGGAATAGAAATTCTTTAGATTGAATTTGTTTTCTTTTCTTTTTTGTTCTTGTTTGCAATGAACTTGACAAAGTGGGTCAGTACCCCACTGGGTTCATGAATTAAACTAGATGGGGATCAGGGTAATGTTGGTGGGAACTTGTGTTGATCCTTATTGTAAATGGCTGACAATGATTTCTCACAAAAATAATGATGCCTGGTACTGACATTAAGCTTGAGATTAACAATCTGTAAAATTTAAAAGATCTTAAACTACAAGGTCCTGACCAAAAAAAACTACAAGGTCATGTTAGGTACTCAGGGTTAGTTATTTATCCCCTATTCTTGTCTATAGAATACTAACACAGGCTCACCCAACAAGAAAGTCAAATTGAATTCTTATATCTTCTTTCATGGTTTCAATAACTGAAGTCGGATTTCCTTCAACTTCATGCATTTTAAATTAAAACTCCAAAGCTGCTCAAATAGATTAATATGCTTATGTTGGACGATGAAACAGCAACAGAAGTGTTTGGTAAGCACTTATTTTAAGTATAGGAATATACACAAAGAGGAAGTGGTCAGAGGTTCATACTTAATAAAATGCAAAAGGGCCACAGTCGTTTGTTAGTGGTTGTCATAGATTCAAAGTACCATTGATAACCGAAGTACCTGAAACCAAGGCTGCACCCAATAGCTTTATGCAGGGCTCTCCAGTTCATATACACCTATCCTAGCAGTTGCAACTGCTCACATGCAAAAGAGGGGAAAAAAGAGAGGTTCTGCCCAAAAGTGAAATCAAAGAGCGGAAGATAAACATAGTAGTAGATAAGCAATCAAATTTCATTTCTATCGGTATCTTTAAGCTTTAGTAGTTAAAGCAAACACTCTCATACTCTGTATTGAGCAAACCCTATACACCATCAGAAGTCTGAAGCATTCTCTGAGTTAACTAAACCTACTATTGCTTCAACATCTACTGTAGTCTAAACAATACTGGGAAAACTATGTATTGTATGTCAGAATTCATAAATGAAGGAAAAACACTCTTTAAGAACAACCAAACTATAAGTTGAATCATTATATGATCGGTGCAGGCGGAGTCTCCCATATATCAAACACATTCTCCTCACTGTGAAGAGCGAAAAGCCGATCCCCTCCAATCGAAAAATCACAAATCGAACCTCCATAGCTTCTTCGAAGCCTTGATGTCAGAACCCAATCCGGTCCACAGAACACAGAAATCGAATCATTCATGGACGAAAACAGTTGCCCTTCATGTAATGCAAGCTTAGGATAGCAAGGCTCATCAGGCATTTTCCCTTTCATGAGCTTACTCCTCGAGCTCCACCGAACACTCCCCCCAGAGTTTCTAATATCAATAAACCCCAAATCCTCATACTCATTCACAACACAGATTGCATTACTCTCTTCCATCGCAATTGCATCCCTAACCCTCTTCTCATCCACCATCACCGGAGCTCCCATATCGGACCAAGACCA
Organism: Comarum palustre; assembly: GCA_951800085.1. Classification (NCBI taxonomy): domain Eukaryota; kingdom Viridiplantae; phylum Streptophyta; class Magnoliopsida; order Rosales; family Rosaceae; genus Comarum; species Comarum palustre. Next base: position 567,382 of record OX637588.1, on the reverse strand, counting down.
AACCATCTTCTTCTCTCGAAAATCCAACAGACTAATGTAACAGTTGTCTTTTCTAGGAAACAAAGTCGCCACCAGCAAACAGTTACTCCCATTCAGCCACTGCAGCTTATCAGCATCACCAAGAGACCACCCTAACGGCTCGTAGAAGAAATCAGTCTGCTTCCCAGTTATCTGATCCCAAACACCAACCCCATACTCATTGCTCCTCCCCTTACAGCTCGAAAATATCTTATAATCCGAGCTGAAACTCAACGCTCCAGCAGTGTAGCTCTTCACCTGATTCTCGTGACTCACCTGAAACTTGTCCCTCAGCTCACCACTCGACGAGCTGAACAACCCTATGCCGCCGTCGCCGCGGCCCATTCTTTCACAAACACTCACTACTATGTTCTCGGAATCCAGCCATCCTACGTCATTGACTCTCTGATAGTCAAGACTAATAGGTGGGTGCTCATCCATCATCCAGTCATACACATGAACCATACAACCATGAGCAACACAGCACCCGCCATCCGGGCCAGCGCGGATGGCGGTTCCGTCGCCGGGCGCGTGCCCGGCGACGGTTCCAGAGAGGCTAAGCCTGTTGGCATCGAACGGTCTGCATTTCGCGGACCGTACGTGGTCCAAGAGGCCATAGTACAAGGCCTCTCTGTAAAGGAGCTTTTCGGACATGTTTGTAGGGGCGCATAGTTCGTTAGTCCTGAGAAGATCGAGGAGGACAGCAAAGCAATCAGGGTTGCGGTCGATGAAGTACTCGTTGGTTGGATTTGTATTGGTATTGGATTGGAGATTCCAGCTGTCGTCGAACATGGCGCCGAAGAGGGAGTTCCGTCCGGCATTGGCGAGAGTTGTGGCGGTTGTTTCGAAGATTCTGCCTCCTACGTTTAATCTCACGCGGTTTTGCATGATTTAGTTTGAGATTTTGAGCTGAAAATTGTTGAGCTATAAAGTTTTAAACTTTGATGAAAGGATTCAAATCTAAACAGACACAATATTCAAGAAATACGATATAAATGATCAACAGAAGTTTCCTTCAGTACCTGTGTGTTTATATGAAGAGAGAAGTTGGAGGTATGAAGAAACAGAACACCACCATGGGAAACAAGGAGGGACTTTGATCAAGAAGATGTGAGAATTTGATGGAATTTACAGAAATGAAGATCTGGGTATTGAAGAGGACAAGTTATGAGAGATGGCTTTTTAAATTTGCAGGATTTGGTGAAGGCGTTGAAGAATTGGAGCGGTTGGATTTCAAAAACCGCTCCTACTTTGCCTCTAATTTTTATGTTTATAGCCAAGCAAAGGTTGAACCCTTGGTCTCCGGACATAGCTTTTTGAGGAAAACAATTCTCTGTGGTGGGGTCTAGCGTAGCTTTAATGTTTCTGGGATCTCAGCCGTTGATGAATAGCCAATGTCTGATTGAACGGCTGAAAATATAGTCAAGGTTTTTCTGAAAGTCAGCTGTGAACCAAAGAGAGAAAGCGTGTCCTGTGGGGAGTGGTGTTTCAAATGTTGTGTTTTGTTTTTATGTTTGAAAATAATTTGAAAGTTCGAATAGAAATTAAATTATAAAATTATTTAAAAAATGACGCAGAAATTGAGAGATCGAAGAGCGAAGAGAGAAGCAGTCAGTAGCTCACGTTGGTTTTCATCTTCCAATCATGGCACTTATTATTTTGCCATATCCTTGTCTCTTTCCAATGTTCCATCATATTTAATTTCATTTATAGGTGATGTAATTGGATGATCTTTGTTCCATTATATTTTTGTTTATATATAAGATATTTGATAGAATAGATATACAATAAATAATCTAAAATGCTTGAACTTCTTTGTTTTCACATAAAAAGAGTCATCGACCATAGTTGATAAAGTGAGAAATCTCAAATAAACTATTAAATTCGAAAAGTATCCCTATAGTGTATTGGTAATGCACGCATCCAGTTCATATGCAATGAAGATTGCACAAAAAACACGCTTTCATGACCAGATGACTTTGTGATCGATGATATATCAAGTTAGTGACTATAGGAATGTGGTATAGTTAGTAAAATATGGTACGTGATTTATACGTTAAAAATTAATACGTGTGTAATTTATGAATTATAAATAAAAAATACGTTTAAAAATTTGGTTAAAAAATATAAATATGATAATTTTAAAAATACGATACGTACGTGTTTAATTCGGGATGTAATAAAAAATACGGATATATATATTTGTCATTTCTAGTAGTTATACATATTTTTATGACATTTACAATATAAATATTCATGGTTTTATATACAAAACATCAATAGTTCAATACATGTTAAATATTTAAAGAATAATAAATGTAAATAATACTATAATAATAAAGGATTCAATATTTTCTTAATTGACTTTTATAGTTGAACAAAAAATACATCTGATCAAAAAAATTGAACAAAAAATAGTTTTTAAAAAAAATTGGAGTTTTTTTTCGTTTTAAAATACGAGAAAAATATGTATACACGAATAATTCGACTACCTTCAAAAATACGCAAATTTTTCTGTATCTTTGAAACAATTCAGGAAACGGGTGTACAATTCACGAATTATACGCGAATTAACTAACTAGGCAATGTGGTTCTCTATTTCACTTTTTTAGATTGAGTAAGACGGAATGACAGAAAGTTGCGTATTTATAATAAGATTATTTTTTGATAAAAACAATTTGCAATATGAATATAAAACTAGTGAACTATCCTCATAAAACAACTACTTAACCAACAAACACATCCCATTGTTTGTTGCTCCTAAACTCATTGTTATTATCTGCTCATTGTTAAACTAGTCTCAAAATGGAAAACATATCGTTAAGTTTTTTTTGTCAAAGAAACATATTGTTAAGTTTGAGGGCCATCTCAGATAATATCAAACCCTTTCAAATGGGGATTGCGGGTCTTAGACTGCAACATCATCACCTTGGTTATAATAAATTTCTCGATTATGATGCATAATGTTATTAGCAACTAGCTTAGTTTGGGGTGCATTTTTGACTGTGTTTGTAACAACCCTCTAAAGGGTATGATCCACAAATGTAACTTTTACTCCACCATTATGTGTTGCCATTTTGTGATTGATCTGATTGGTTTTCAAACTAAAAGTTGAAGAAAGCTAAGCAAGACAATGCACTAAGAGGTGGAGTAGATTGTTATGCACTTATGATTTATAATTAAGCAAAGGGTTGTGGAAATATCCCAACTTTAGGTTGGGTTTACTTGCATTTCAAGGGAATGTCATTTGCTTCAGTTCAAAGTTCTTTTTTTTGAACAAGCTTGAGTTCAGTCCTAAAGAAGCTAACTAGCCTATATGGTATTGTAAATAACTCATTAGCCCAAGTTTGAACCAGTAAGATTAGAGTCCACATCCATGAGCATATTTGCTTGGCGTGTTAAAATCCTAAGATTATAGGATTTTGCATGAATTGCATAACTATTGTTGCGTGAGAAAATGCATGATTTTTCGGGTATCAACAATGATAAAAACTTGTGTAATACTTGTATAATCTATAACTTGCATTCAAAAAAGCTAGGCACATATTGACCATGTAATACTTGATATGAATATTGGTTTCAGTTCAACTATGTAATATATGAATGATTAAGATTGCACATGTTATCTTCACATGGTGTACATGTATAAGTTTCATTCATAAAAGCACACACATATTGACTTTGTGATACTTGATACGAGCTTTTGTTTGGTTTGACCTTTTACATAGTTTGTGACGCATGTTAGTCACGTAATCGAAGAAGGTTAACGATTCAAACCATGTATTGTTGAACTTTAGGCAGTAATTATGGGTTAGAGTCAGTGGTGGAGGGTGGCTGGCAAGTAGAGATTGTTGAGTCAGATTGCCTAGAAGCTGTTCTTATGGTGAATGGTGAGAGAGAGCGTTTAGTTGAGGAGAGGGTGTTAGTTGAGAATGTTAAGGAGTTGCTTATTGAGTCTAGTTTGAAGTTTTCTCATGTTTCAAGTTGTAATGGTACAACTCATGGTAGCTCAGTTTGTAGCTTATTATGAATGACGATTTTCGTGGTTAGGGGTTGAACCCGAATGCTCTGTTCGAAAAATCGGCCTAGGCGGCCGCCTAGGCGCTGGAAGGTGGCAGGCCGATCCGTTTTTGTAAAAAACCGCCTAGGCCCCGCCGTGCTATCGGCAATTCTTCCCAGGTACGTTTTCTGTCCATTATATTCAGCTGCATATGTATTTGGTAAAGAAAAATATATATGTTGCACTGGGGACCCAGCCCGATTATATATGTTGTAATATATACTAGACACTTTTATTGTAATATATGCTAGACACTTTTATTTTGTGGTAGTAGTACTTGATTGTCTTTGCATGTTTGAGTTTATATGTATCTTTTTATGATAAGTTTTCGTTTTAGAGTTGTTTGGAAGCTCTTGTATTATTATTTGATTGTTGATGGATCAATTTGGTTGTTGGTAAATGTCTATTTGAGTATTATATAGAATTAAAATTATATTATAAATATATATTTTTTTTAAAAAGGTAAAACCGCATAGGCCCCGCCTAGACGCTCTGGGCGCTAGAAGGTGGCTGACCGCCCGACTAGCGCCTAACGTTTTTTTGAACACTGCCCGAATGATACATGGACGTCATCAATAGTGACATACGTGTAACTCGGTCTAGTAATAGGGAAGAAAGTAGGGACGTTTTTTCCGTCACCAGTGTTTTCATTGTTTTGTAACTTTTTTTTCTGAATAAAATTCTTAATATTTTTCTTAAAAAAGAAGAAGTTTAACGATGTCACATTTCGTTGAGAAATTAAGAAAAAAAAAGTTGATAAAAAGGAAAGGGCAGAATGTTCTGAATCTCTAACAAAAAGAGAGGCCCAAGGGATCAAGACAAGTACACACTTTAATCCCCTACAATCGCCCTCACCGTAGCCGGAGTACACCCACCTTTGCCAAAAATCTTGAGCTGCCCTCACTGTGTAGGGTTTATCCATCTCCCATTTTGCTTCCTCTTTCGCACACTCATCTCTCTTTCCAGAAAAACCCTAAAAGGCTCCACACTTTCGATTCATGCAATCCAAACCCTAACCTCATCACGCCCTAAAAAACCTCACCTTTCTCACCCAAACAAAGCCCTCCAATTTCGTCCCCGAAAATGGCCGACGTGCTCCGATCGGGTCAGTGCTCGGATCTGCAGCTCAAATCGGCCGCCGACGAGGCTTCCTCGCCGTTTCCGAGGATCGAGTTTCATCTCGCGAGGAAGCCCTTCAAGGGCTTCAACAATGAAGGCAGTGACTTCCGACCCGAGACGCTTAATCCGGGAACTAGCGGCGGCTCCGATTCGAGGAGAACCGGGTCGGATCAGAGCCCGTCAGGTTCGGTCGCGAAGAAGAGCGACGGGTTGGAGTTTGTAGAAAACGGGTGGGATCCGGAGCTCAGTTTTCCTATCACATTTCGGAGAATTGTGAGTTTTTAGTGCTGGATTTGAGCTAAAGTGTTTGGCTTTAGTTTTATTTAGTTATTGTTCAGTTTCAAAGTTTCGAATTCAGAATCTTTTAATGTGTTTTTATCGTTACTCTGTTTTGATTCTGCATTTTGAGCTAAAGTTTTCCGCTTTAGTTTTATTTAGTTTCGAATTCGGAATCTTTTACTATGTTTTACAGAGTTACTGTGTTTTGCTTCTGCATTTGAAGTTTTGAACTTATTTTCATGATATAATAGGAAGAATGGTTTGGATTTTTGTCAGGGTGCCGGATTGATAAACATGGGGAATACTTGTTATCTTAATTCGGTGTTGCAGTGCCTGACGTATACGGAGCCTTTAGCTGCTTACTTGCAAAGTGGCAGGCATCGGAATTCGTGTGAGTGCTCCGCAAGATTTGGTTGTTAATGTGCTTGTATGAAGAATGTTGAATTCAGTTTGTAGCTGATTTGATTGGTTTGTTTGTGCAGGTCAAATAAAGAATGGTTTTTGTGCTTTGTGTGCCATTCAAGAACACGTCAGTCTTGCTCTACACTCGACTAAGAGCATTTTGCCAAAGGCTCTTGTCTTCAACCTACAACGTATGTTGAACTCTTGTTTTACTTGTATTTGGTTGCATGTAGACTAGTCTCGTACTTGATCAGAAAATAATAGTCTGTAGTAAAGTTTGCTCATGTAAAACTGAAAAAAACTATTTCAAATGACGAATTAAGTAATCTATATGATAGGGACAAATCCTCTTTTTTTTCATTGCTGGGAACGAGTCCTCTTCAGTAAGGAATACAACATATTTATTATACCATATGTAAATCAGTCCAGTTTATCTCGTATATGGTTGAGATATAGTTGGTTCAGTTTCCTGATTTGTATTATGGATGTTGGATTCTTGTCAACATGATTAGGCATATCGCGAAACTTTCGAAAGTCCAGACAGGAGGATGCACATGAATACATGGTAAACTTGCTGGAGTCCATGCATAAATGTTGTTTACCATCTGGTGTGCCAAGTGAATCCCCTAGTGCCTATGAGAAGAGTTTGGTACACAAGATCTTTGGTGGTCGCCTTCAAAGTCGGGTAAAGCCTTTGTTACTTCTATGGAGTGTAATGGGTCAAAAATCTCCTCTAACTGATGAATTATTTAAAATTCCTACCATCTTTTCTAATTTTTACATATGTTATTACTTCAGGTCAAATGTTTGCAGTGCTCATATTGCTCTGACAAGTTAGATCCATTCCTAGATTTAAGTCTTGAAATAGCCAAGGCAAATTCTTTGAATAAAGCACTTGTGAACTTTACTGCCGAAGAACAGTTGGATGGTGGGGAGAGACAATATCAGTGCCAAAAATGCAATCAGAAAGTTCGAGCGATGAAACAGATGACCATCCACAAGCCGCCTAGTGTTCTCACCATCCATTTAAAGCGGTTTCGTGCACATGACCCCGGACAAAAAATTAACAAAGAAGTTCATTTTGGTAGTACATTGGACTTGAGACCGTTTGTCAGTGGAGCATATGTAAGTACACTTTACCAGTTATGCGAGCTTGGTTTACACAGGCCTATTTATGCAATACTTAATTACTTATCACAGCGCAGTTCTAATTCCATTTACTTTTCTGTTCTACGTAGCCAGACGGAGATTTGAAATACACTCTTTATGGCGTTCTAGTTCATTGTGGGGCTAGCACCTATTCTGGCCATTATTATTGCTTTGTTCGAACATCAACTGGTATATGGCACTCTCTGGATGATAACAATGTAAGTTGATAATCTCATTTCCATCTGTCTGTACTGTTCTTGCACATGCTCTAGCTTTCTGATTAGTGTTAGATGTGGTATCAAATTAAGTGAGTTACTCAAATATAAGTAAACACACATTTAGTGCTTCAGTTTAGTTGTATATGTTTCATTATACTTGAGAACTTTATATCTCTGAGAGGATAATTCATTCTTATGTTTGAGTAGCTCACTTATTACCTTATTAATGTGAGGAGAGAGCAGTGGTAAATATAGGATCTCATATTTCCTGTTAAGAAAAGATAAGGGTTTCTTCCAAGCTTATGCAATTATATGATGTAACAGGTAAGGCAAGTTCGTGAGATGACTGTTTTACAGCAGAAGGCTTACATGTTATTCTATGTACGTGATAGAAGAAATATTATTCCGAGGAAGCCTGTTGATGTGGCTCAAAAGGAGTATTTCAAACTAAATAATGTTGGAAATAAAATTACTCCTACTGACAACCATTTGTCGAAAGAACGTATTCAAAAAATTGCAGCTGCTAGCAGATCAAGTGATCTAGCCTCTTCTAGAGCGCAAAAAGATGCATCAGTCCCTAGGGTTTCCCATTTGAAGGAAGCATCAGTTAATCCAAATAATGGCCAAATAGTGACACAAAATATGGTGCAAAAGGAGGCTATTTTAGAGTCGTCTTCGAAAGTGTCATTATCAGAGGTCTCATTGGGACAAAATATGCCACCATCTACTCTGCTTACAAGCAGCAAAACTGGCATCTCTGATTCTGCAAGTGCCACAGCTTCAACAAGTGATGCTAAAATTACTGACTGCAATGAGAAAGCAAGTTCAAATGATAATGCTAGGGTTTCAATTGTGATATTGCCTACTGTGAAGGACCCTGAAACCTTAAAGGCTTGTATGCCTGTTCAAGATGAGATCTCTCAGAATGTAAGTGGATGCTACTAATTGCTATCTCTAGATTTATTTACTTAAGCTTTTGCCCCGTGTTGTACTTGACGTGTAACCTGTTTTTGCATGTAGAGGAATCATGCTCCCAGTGCTGGGAATTTTAGTGTGGCTTCATCCACAATTCCTAGTGGTTTACCATTGGAGAAGTTGAATCCTGAAAAGTCATCCGATCCACCAATCCATAGAATCAGTCAGGTATTCATTTGTGTATCTATAGCAATAGGTTAGCTGTGCTTTCAGAATTTGACTCCTATTTTTATCCAGGCTGGAAGTTTGACCAATGAACGCGAAAAGGGTAGTGATTCTGGCCAGACAGTGGTAGTTGCTGATTCAGCAAAGTTGGATAGATCATTAGATGTTGAAGCTCCTGACCGCAAGCAACCTAAGGGATTGAAAAAGAAGCACATAAAGTGTAAGGTGCTGGCAGGCATGCATATGCGTCCATCCTTGCTTTCTAGGACAGTCTTACATGTGCAGAAGAGGAAGTACAAAAGGAGTAAACACCCAACTTCAGATCGTAAGAGCCATAGTAAGAAATACTTAAAAGAAAACTGTTGTTCTTCATCTGATCAAGGACCATCCACATCTGAGAAAACCCAGACAGATTCCTTGGTTTCTGTCTGTTCAAAGAGAAAGAGAAACAAATCTGGCTTGAAAATGGATGAAGATGGAACTTCTAACAAGTGCTTAGTGAATTCTTGTAGTGGTTCTTCGATGGATATTAAAGATGTTGAGTTAAGACAGAGCCTTATTCATAATGGAACAGCGCTTGCCAGTGATAAACTACAACAAAATGGTCTTGGTTCTTCCTCTGTTACACTGGAAAACCAAAGGGAGTCGGGGGGAACTAATGCTCCACAAAATTGTAATAGAGACACAATGCAAAATGGATGGAATGGTGTACCAACTCAAGGTCCAGCTAAGACAGTTGGTGAGTAAATGTCTTGAAACTATATGTGACTATAATGCTATGATGATCTTTACTTATGCATTTGATTTTGCCTTTTGCATGCATTTGATTCTGCCTTTTGCATGCATCAGATTCTGGCTTTTGCATGTTTTAGATTCTGGCTTTTGCATGCATTAGATTCTGGCTTTTGCATGCATTAGATTCTGGCCTGCATGGATGGATTCATTGGTTTGTTTGAACTTCAATAGGCAGTTTGATGTTCATATGCTCATGACTAGTTTCTCAGTAGTTTTGAATTTTGTACTTGTTGTGAATGTCAAGATTGGATACTAGTTCAACCTTGTACTTGCTGGTCTATTTGTTACTGAATGGTTTGTGATGCCCTGTTAATTGTTCATTGCAGTTGCACCTTGGGATGGAATAGAATTGCCTCAGTCTCATGTTTTTGAATCAAGCCATGCACCTATCACCATCGGTTATGTAGGAGATGATTGGTGAGTTGGAATGTGCCCTTGGTCTTCGTTACTACCATGCGTAGAGCATCTTAAACTCAAAAAAGATTAGTAATATTTTAATTGCTGGATTTGATTGCTCAATCTATAGAGTTTGAGGGACTGAAACTAAAGCCAGTACTAATGCATTATCACATCAGTTTTCACTAATGGGATTTTCCAATGCTTGCAGGGATGAAGAATATGATCGGGGAAAGAGAAAGAAGGTAAGGCAAGCAAAAGTCAGCCCAGGAGGACCAAATCCTTTCCAAATACTGGCAGACAAGCAAGCACAATTGAAGAAGCCAAGGATACAAAGGTTTGATTCTGGAAATCGTCCAGTCAGGATATGAAGGGTCTGCTGTTGTGTCCTATTTCTGTAGCAGTTGAGACAAATTGTAGGACGGGGTGATCACACTAGGGTCTTGACATTTTTGGGTTTGCTGAGCCGGGGACTGTTTATCTTATTCCTGAGGGAGCATTTCTCGTGGCAGAGTTATTGCTTCAGCTGAAATATATTTTTCTACAGAGATATTTATTTATGTTTATCTTTAATGTTCAGCTCATATCAATCTATGATTAGCATTATCAGACCCAAAAAAAAATCTATGATTAGCATTAAAGTGTGTCCTGTGGCTTGTGAAACTTGGGTTCCAAATAATTCAATAAATAGAAGAGGTTTCTCCATTTAGTCCATTTACTGAGTTGAGCAAGATCTATCAATTTCAATAAATAGAAGAGGTTTCTCCATTTAGTCCATTTACTGTGTTGAGCAAGATCTATCAATGTTTACCTGTTGTAGAGAACTGTAGCAAATCTATGATTGAATAATTTTGTTGCAGCAAACAGAATAATCGTAAGTGAAAAATCAATATTGAAATTGAAACTGAGATTGAAATGTAAATGAAAATGAAGCTCAATGGATTGGGAATGGAAGAACAATCGAAAGAGTGAATAATCACTACTGAAATTGGGAAGAAAATGAAACTGAGATTGAAATGTAAATGAAAATGCAGCTTATAAGGGATTGAGAATGGAGCTGATTCAAGCTAACCAGCTTCCATAAGCGACGTCTGATTCTGCAATTGCCAGCCATGGCTGCAGCAACTGGTGCCAAGGAATAGATGACTGCAACAAGAAAGCAAGTTCAACTGAGAATGATATGTGCAGTGTATCAATTATAATTTCACCCCCTGTTAATCTTTGAGGCATCTTAAACTGTTCAATATGAGAATGTACTAGCCTCTGCATATATGCAGCTTGTAACCTGCTTAATGTTAATCATATTGCCAAAAAGTGAACATTACCCAAAGATTAAGTTTCCTGGCATGATTAGTCTCTATAATATTATATTATTAATAGAATCTTATAGAAGGAAGCTTTAATTATCACTCACACTCTAAATCACTATCCTCAATTAATGCAAATCATTACCACAGGAGACTGGATTGAGGATTCTTCCTCTGAAGAATTTTAGAACGAGAGAAATGACAGCAAGAAAAGACACACATACACACACTTGCAGAAGGTCAATTTTTTTGCCCCATGAGGCTTTGACCAGAGGGACACATGCCCATGTGCAAACAGCATATTGTTCTAAAAATGAAATTTCCTTTGTCCATTACAAGCAGGGTCCTCTAAACCTTCCAAAACCCTCATGTGACTTGAGTTTAATTAAAGCAAAGTGTTTAAATCAGCATGACAAAGATTAATCATGCTTTCCATAAACTTCCATATTATGCAGTTACAAAAACCACCTCAAATGCTCCAAGAATTACTCGATGATCAACACCATTCTCTATCAACTTGAACTGTATTATTACTATTATCTGTATGTAGCTGTACATGATATGACTCACATTACAAAATGATTTTTTTTGTTCCAATTCTGTGTATGAATGATGCAGATGCTGATCTTGTAGTAGTCATTCTTTCCTAATCCCATGGATATTACTATGACTATGGGATTATATCTAACCCCACTACATATTAATATTGGTGATCATAGGTTAGGGGATAAATCAGTTCTTAACTTTTGGAAAATGGGTGGGGGAGGAGAGCCTTCTTCTGATATGCTTAGAGTCAACAAAACGCTACATCAGACCAAGCAATCTCAGCTAATCCATTGATACATGCTCACTAAAACAAAAGTCCCACCAATCATGCCAGAATGTCCTGCAAAGAAAAAGGTTTAAACTTAAGAGTATAAGCCATTATGACCAACACAAAAAACTGAGAAAAGCATGAATGGGTTTGGATCATTATACTTCTATCACTTGTATCAAAGAGAAAAATGATGATAGGAGTGTTTTTGAATCATGTTGGCTTCTAATTGTGATTCCTGTGTTAGATATAATTTAACCTCTCTTTTAAAATCATGTACGAATCTTCATAATCATCATCAAGATTGTTCATTTTCAGTATCACTTATGTAACTAAATAGAACATCATTGAATCATTCAAGTCACGAACTGAAATTGTTACTCTATTTTGATTTCAGTTATAATATCAGAGGTGATGTTAAATTGGTTGGAAACCTTCAATTATGTACTCCAAGTTTTGTTGGATTAGTAGCAATTGGGAATGCAATTAGTGGGAGAGGGAATAGAAGAACACTATAGAACTAAACAAATATTATTTGGCAATTCAATTCTTATATGAGATCTATAAAAGATTGCCAGTTGCAGATCTCAACTTCTCAATCAAAGAAAGCACTTCCAATTTGAGGTAAGAACACACAAGTAATCGACAACCTTCAGTGAAGAATCATTGAATTCCCACCAACATTACAAAAGGTCACCAACCAAAGTAGATTATACATTTCCACCATTAAACCTGTCTCATTTATGAAGCTCAACCTCTGTCCACCCCAGTCTGCATTTTTTTACTTCTTTGTTTAGTTCTTCTTACCTCCCTATATACCCTCCCTCATCTTTTTTATGTGCAAGTTTCTCAGACCAAACCTCTCCTTGTTTTCATATAAAAACACAGTGATATACAGTAGTCTGTTTCTTTGCAACAAAACTAGAGCTTCTCATATTCCAATTCTACACACAGACAAAAAAGATCTTCATCTCTTGTGTTGTTTGTTTCTGTTCTGCTTTCATGGCGGAACTGCCAAGCCACTACTCAACTTGAAAATTCACATTTTCTCTCTCTCTGAAACACTAGAAAATTCAAGAACCCATTTCTTGGCCTAACAATCATCTTCAATGGAGCTGCAGAGGCCTAAGATAAGTGTGTTTTGAGATGGACCCAAAACCATTTATGATACTGTAATGCTGCTTGTGAATCTCTGACAGTGAGAGCGGTGTTGAGTAGATTAGTGCTTGGTTTGGACTCATTATATTTCCTTATCACACTTGTTACTTTTGTTTCATTATTTTTTTACCAAATGGGGTTCAACTTCTTTGCATCTCTACTGGTTCTTTCACTGTTGTTTAAGCCATTTGCTTGTCAACAACTCAATACAGATGGGTTTTATGTCTCTCTGTTCTTGCAAAAAATGGGTTTGTCATCATCTTCTTCTGCACTCTACAACTTCTCAGCTCCTGTTTGTTCATGGCCTGGAGTGTTCTGTGATTCAGGAAATGAATATATCATCAACTTAGTTGCTTGTGGTTTAGAACTCTCTGGTTCTATCCCTGATACCACTATTGGGAAGCTAACAAAGCTTCAATCTTTAGACCTTAGCAACAACAAAATCACTGCTTTGCCATCAGATTTGTGGAGCTTAGACTCACTCAAGAACCTTAATCTATCTCGTAACCAGATTTCTGGGTCCTTGCCTAACAACATTGGTAACTTTGGCCTACTTGAAAGCTTTGATATTTCAAGCAACAATTTTTCTGGTGAGATTCCTGCAGCTATAAGCTCACTTATCAGTCTCAGAGTTCTTAGGCTCAGTCAAAATGGGTTTGAGATGGGCATTCCTTCAGGAATTGTGGGTTGCCAATCTTTGGTTGAGATTGACCTTTCATCCAATAGATTGAATGGGTCTCTTCCTGATGGTTTTGGTGCTGCTTTTACTAAGCTCAAAAGTTTGAATCTTGCTGGAAATGAGATTCATGGAAGGGACTTTAATGTTGCAGAGATGAAATCCATTACTAGTCTTAACATTTCTGGGAATGTGTTTAAGGGTTCAGTGATGGGTGTGTTTATGGAGCCGTTGAAGGTGATTGACCTGAGCAAGAACCAGTTTGAAGGTCACATTTCTCAGGTACAATTCAATGCTAGCTATAATTGGTCTCATTTGGTTTATTTAGACCTGTCTGAGAATCGGCTTGGTGGAGAAATCTTTCATAATTTGACTGGAGCTCAAAATCTCAAGCACCTAAATCTAGCACACAATAGGTTTACTATGCAGAAATTCCCTAGAGTTGACATGTTTTCAGGTTTGGAGTACCTTAATTTGTCGAAAACTAGTCTTACTGGTCATATTCCTCGTGAACTTTCTCAGTTGAGTTGGTTGAGTACACTTGATCTTTCTGAGAACCATCTGATAGGTCAGATTCCATTACCGAGTCTAGAGAGTCTACAAGTTCTTGATGTTTCAATCAACAATTTGAGTGGAGAAGTCCCCCTTTCGCTGTTGGAAAAACTTCCTTGGATGGAGAGGTTCAACTTCTCTTACAATAACTTGACACTTTGTGCTTCTGAAATCTCCACCGAAACCCTCCAAAAATCTTTCTTTGGTGCTTCAAACAGTTGCCCCATTGCTGCAAACCCAACCCTTTTAAGTAGTCAAGTTGCTAAGGACAAGCACAAGGGACTAAAGCTTGCTTTGGCTTTGGCACTCTCGATGGTGTGTCTGCTTGTTGGTTTGCTACTCCTAGCAGTTGGTTGCAGAAGGAAAACCAGAATGTGGGTAGTAAAGCCAACCTCATACAAGGAAGAGCAAAATATATCAGTCCCCTTTTCCTTCCAGACTGACTGCACTACTTGGGTGGCAGATGTTAAGCAACCCACATCAATCCTTGTAGTGATTTTCGAAAAGCCATTTCTCAACTTCACATTTGCAGACCTCTTATCAGCAACTTCAAATTTTGACCGCGGAACACTTTTGGCTGAAGGGAAGTTTGGACCTGTTTATAGAGGATTTCTGCCTGGTGGAATACATGTAGCGGTGAAAGTTCTAGTGCATGGTTCTACATTGACAGACCAGGAAGCTGCAAGAGAGTTTGAGTATCACGGTCGAATCAAGCACCCCAATCTTGTACCATTGACTGGATATTGCCTAGCTGGGGAACAAAGAATTGCAATCTATGATTACATGGAGAATGGAAACCTTCAGAACTTGCTTCATGGCTCGCGGCTTGGTTTTCAAACAACTGAGGACTGGAGCACAGATACATGGGAAGAAAATGACGACAATGGCATTCAGCATGTTGGTTCTGAAGGGTTGTTAACAACTTGGAGATTCCGTCACAAGATTGCTCTAGGTGCTGCAAGAGCCTTGGCATTTCTACACCATGGTTGCTCACCTCCAATTATTCATAGAGATGTTAAAGCTAGTAGTGTTTATCTGGATTATGACTTGGAGCCAAGGTTATCTGATTTTGGACTGGCCAAGATTTTCGGCAGTGGTTTAGATGAAGAGATCTCTCTCGGGTCACCTGGCTATGTGCCACCAGAGTTTTCTCAGGCAGAATGTGATTCCCTAACACCAAAATCGGATGTATATTGCTTTGGAGTTGTTCTTTTTGAGCTCATCACTGGGAAAAAACCAGCTGGTGATGATTATCCGGATGACAAAGATGGAACTCTGGTGACTTGGGTCAGAGGATTGGTTAGGAAGAACAAAGTGTCAAGCGCTATTGATACAAAAATTCGTGACACAGGACGTGATGACCAAATGGAGGAAGCACTCAAGATTGGATATCTGTGCACAGCTGACCTTCCCTCAAAGCGACCAAGCATGCAACAGATAGTTGGACTTCTTAAAGATATCGAACCAACAGGTAACCAATGAAGAACAAAGTTGAAAATGGAAAATGTGGGTGTTTTCTCCTTTAGCTTTTCTTCCTTAGTTGTTATTGTACTTCTTTGTTATGAGTTCTTTTAACTGCCATTGGGAATTTGTACAGTAGCCCTGGAAATTCTGTCAGGACTATCGATCATTTTGCTTGTTCATTTTACTTTCCCATTGTTGATGGCCTAAAAGCTTGATTTATATATACACCCAGGAGTATAATTTCATACTCCAAAGGCTATATATCTTTCTTCAAATTTCATTACTTGGCAATGTCATTTCAAACTCCAAGTTTGTTATGCATATCTTTGTCTGTAAATAGTAAACTTTGGGGTGAAGCTTGTGCAAAGATGAATGTGCATGTAATCGTAGGGGGCCTAACTATAGCGGGCGAGTCACAGAAAGGCAAGTGCTCTGGCTTCACCGCCTAAGCACTGCCGGCAGTTAGTGATGTAATGGACCACATTTTGCAGCATCAAGCCATCAACCATGACTTCAAGTCTTCAACCAAAACCAAAACCAAAATGTGTGGCTGTCTGTCCATATCTTAAAGTGAATAGGTACATTGTTAACACGGGATGCCCATTAACATAGGTAAGAACCCGTGTTCAGGAAACGTATAGTTTACTTCCATACCATAGTCCCAAACTCTTCTGCAGAAATTTTGACTGCTGTAAGTCCAGTTATTACTGTCAAGAATGTATGCAAATCTTAAGTGAGAAAGAGAGAAAGAGACTCCTGCATAATTGAAGCTAGCATGCATTTTTGCTAACCTCATCATCAAAACTTAGTGAGATGGAGACGAGATACATCATAACTTGCAACGCATGCATTTCTTCCCATAGTTCTCAGAGTTATAGAATCATTACTGTATATATAAAGAACATCATCATACATAATTTCCAGGTCCATATTTTAGACGTAAAAAATAAAATGCAGAGGAGCTACTCATGGCTCTCCATCATACTAAACTAAGGTGGCATCAAGATTTCAATGAGCGCCTTCATCAGTCACTACCACATGGAGCATCAATTTGTTCATTCATCCCCTAAGTAGGTAGTGGTCCAAAAACCAACTAAGTACCTGGAATGTCTTTCTTCCTAGCTTTTTAGGGTTGGTAGTTGTTGGAAACTACATTCTATAGATTGCAAAGAATACTTCTGGTTAATTCACAAGATCTAACTCCATGGAATATGTGCTTCATCAATTTATTTCCCAAAAGTAATTTTACCTTTCCATGTCAAAGTACACAGTTGTGGTTTGCTTCAGCTAGCTTTTGGAGTTTTGGATCATAGCTACATATACATGTTCACTTGCTTCATCCACCATTGCTAATCATCTTGCTAAGATAGCAAAATCCCCCACTAATAATTATTCTCTTCAGCTGTATATTATGTCTACTCTCATTTTTATTTTTTAGAATATTTACAGTTTTCAGAAATTTCAAGTCTCATATAGCATTTGATAAAGTAGTTTGGGTCCACTTTTAAAAAACCAACAATGAATAGAGTAGTTCAAACTCTTATAAACCATATGCATGCAATGTCTCATTTTTCTATGGATGAGAAAATTAACAATGGATAGAGTATCTCAAACCCTTATAAACCACATGTAGTCTTATTTTTCTCAATATAAGATTTATAGCTCAACAACATTTCTCTCGTGAAAAAAAAAGAAAAAAAATTAATATATATATATATATATATATATATATCAAATCCAAGAATTTGGTGTGGGAATAAATTGATGGGTCCATTGGGCATAGGATTCTGGTTCGGTCCAAGTCCAATATGGCATCTTCACACCAAGAAGAGGAGTCATGGACCGTTTAAATTGGGCACGTGTGAACATTTTCCACACATGAATATTTTGCTACCTGACCTATCATCAATATTTTGGCTTCCTAACGAGCTATCACACTAAAGAAGATGATAACATTTCAACTCCAATAAGATCTAATTTGAATACAAAAGATAAGTTGAAAATTAGAGAATGTCCTTTCAAATATCATTCAATTTCAGATGACAGATAACTTCTTTTGGAGATTCCAATATTTTGTTTTCATAGTTTTCTCTCTTTTATTGTAAAAATTTGATTAATAGGAAATATAAAGAAAAAAAATAGATGGATAATTCCCTCATTGCCCCCAAAAAAATTTGCGGATAAGCTCCACAGAGACCCAAGGGCAGCGAGTGAAGGGAGAGAGCTAAACCCTAGCAAAGATCCAACGGTGTAAAATCCATCTCAGCTAACCTAACCCGGGTTATACACACACAAACCCTCAAAGCGACTCAGATATATTGGTAGCCGCGGTCACAGTCTCTCTCGCTCCTCTAAGTCGTCTTTCTCCTCCGCTATTTCCACACCACAGAGAGAGCTCCTCCTCTTTCGTTTCGAAACGCCCCAAAATGTCCGACGAGGAACACCAGTTCGAATCCAAGGCCGACGCCGGAGCTTCCAAGACTTATCCTCAGCAAGCCGGAACCATCCGCAAGAACGGCTACATCGTCATCAAGGCCAGGCCTTGCAAGGTTTGCCTCCGATGCTCGTAATCTGTTTTCTAGGGTTTCTTAATCGTCTCGATGGTTTAGTTTCGGTTCAGATCTTCTATCGGTTGCTCTGGTTTTGATTGATTTGCGCTTCGATTATACGTTTGCGTTTGAGAAATTGATAGATGATGTTGCGTTTGCGATTGCTTAGGGTTTTCGTTGTTAATAGACTGGTGAATTGATTAGGGAGGTTTTGTGTGCGAGTGTGAAACCCTAGCGGAGTCTAATACAGATTTGGAACTAGATTATCATGATTTTGTTACTGTTTGACTGAGAATCGTTGCGGATCTAATTTGTTTTGCTGTACGAGACGACGAAGACGTTGGTATCTGAGATGTTGATGTGTGACTGTGACTGTGATGGATACTTTAAATTTGTTTTCAACTTGCTTAATTGCATGTTCACTTGATTGCTATTAACAGGTTGTTGAAGTCTCCACTTCCAAGACTGGAAAGCACGGTCACGCTAAGTGCCACTTTGTTGCAATTGATATCTTCAATGGCAAGAAGCTTGAGGATATTGTCCCTTCATCCCACAATTGTGATGTAATCTTTTATCTGAATCTGGTTTATGTGCATTTATTTTCTGATGTGGTTTGTTTTGTGCTATACTCTAGTTATTCATGTATTTATGTTCTTGATTGCAGGTTCCTCATGTGAATCGTACTGACTACCAGCTGATTGACATCTCTGAAGATGGCTTTGTAAGTACTTGAACTAAGACGGTGATAATAATGACGCAGGAGTTTAACTGTGTGTTTGCATGATAAACTTGTCTGTTACCTATGTTTATGTCAATGAACAAACACTTTTGGTCCTGTTGATACGCTTACAATAAAACTGCTAAAGCAGATATTGATATATGAAATGGATTAAGTGATGATTCTTGTAGTTGTCTGTTTTTCAGTTGATGTAAATTAACAGAAGTTTGGTGTCTTGTAGGTGAGTCTCTTGACTGAAAATGGAAACACCAAGGATGATCTGAGGCTTCCCACTGATGATGCTCTCCTCACTCAGGTTTGTTCTTGTTCTGAGAGAATTTCCTTTCATTGTAATTGATTTATTTTGTACTTGTGTATATGAATCATCTGTCTAAACTCTTTCCTTCATTATATTTTTGTAGCTCAAGGATGGCTTTGCCGAGGGCAAGGATCTTGTGGTGACGGTCATGTCTGCAATGGGAGAGGAGCAGATCTGTGCCCTGAAGGACATTGGTCCCAAGTAAACTTGATGCTATATCAGTATCTGTCTCTGATGGCAAGACCTGTGTTTTTTGTTTCATCTGTTGCTGACAGGGAGGTTTATCGACCATATATCTGTGCAATGAAAACCTTTATTCAAATGGTATTTTAGTTTGCCGGGGTTTGTAATAGTGATAAGAAAGATGATTTAAAGCCCTTCTCAGAGGAGCTTGCAGATCTATGAAACTATCTGTGTTTTTCCAGTGAAAGAAAGATATTTCTATGTTTTCATATTTTGTTGCATTCTATTCCTTTACTAGTCTGGAACTTGTTACGATCGTGAGCCCAATTACATGCGTTTGGTGTATGGTGGTGCTCCAATGCGATAATGGTCTTAGCAGCAGTAATGAGCACAATAGCATTTACTATCGAAGCATTTGGTTTGTTCTTCATCAGTATATTTCCGAAGATACAGAAAATGCAAGATAAATTTAGAGGTGTAGAAGTGGTTTTCTTGATGAAGTATGTCGGCAGTAAGATCAAAGCAGTCAGAGGCCACCCAGCAACAGCCACCCTTGAAATGATGCACTCGGTAGTTCCACCATTGGCAAAATAGATACGAGAGAGAAGGCTAGTTGCAGGAAATGCTACAAGCATGCCCGCACTGCTTAGAAATAGAAAAATCCAATGCGCGATTGGCTTGCTTTTGTTTTCTTACCAAGCCATTGTCCCAAGGGCAGTTATCCGGGAACGCAGTGAAACAGGAGGATTTGAATCCTCCTCCACTCTTCCCCTTACATTTTCACCCTGATGTGAATAAACGGTTGTGAGATATCATCCATAATAGAATTTTCACACTTTCACTGTTCTTTCTGTTACATAATGTGATTGTATATGCAGTAAATCAGTAAAATTCAACACATTGATAATATGATAATTGGATATTAGGATGGAGCAAAATATAGAAAATGAGAAGAGGGAAGAAACTAGAGTACTAAGAAACACAGTTTCAAGGTTCAAATAGAGCAGCGAAGGCAGATGTGGACATTTGGTAATGAACTAATGATATACTTAAATGAAACAGCCCAGCGTTTTGAAGATAACTAGAACCAAGTGAAAGGCTGGCTTTGTCAACTAAGAAACTGTACGAGGATACAAATATGGTTGCTACCATGAACCAGAACCAACAAAAAGGCAAACAATCTTTGAGGAAAGGTCTGAATCATAAATAAGAGATCATAACGTTGATGGAATCAAATTGTATCGGTACAATCTCAATAGTCATGCATATTTGAAGATAATGCAAAAACAATCAGTTATAGAATCTCTTCAGTTTCCAACTCTAGTCTTCTTGAACATACTCTCCATTTTCAAGGCAACCATCCGGAAGATGCATGTGCTTAGGCAACTCAAACACAGAGTCCTCACAAGCTAGGCCATTGTAAGCCAGACCTAATGTGTAACCCAGTGCGCGTGAAACAGGGACGGCAACAGCATTACCAATTTGCATATATCTGAAACAATTTCAAATGATAAGGTAACAAAACCTTCACTTGTTCATAGATTAAACTTGACATAAAAATAACAGTACCTCTCTTTTATCGGACCAGTGAGCTGATAGTAGTCAGGAAATCCCTGAAGTCTTGCATTCTCCCGAACACTCAAAACCCGATCTTGAACAGGATGTAAAACCGCCTGCAATTACATATCTGTTAGACTCCCAAATATCAAGTGAACTCATTTGTTTTTCCATTACACAAATAATTCATACCTGATTATGCGGCTCTGCTCGGGTAACGACAGTGGAGACTATCTCATCCCACCATAAACGTCGAAAAGGTCTGCAATATTAAAAAAAGATTAAGGACACTCAATCCATTGAAAACTAAACAAACACAAAGGAAACTGAAATGAAAAGAATGATTATTACTTTGAAGAAGTCCCTCTCACAAATGTCATTGCATAGTCTGGGACCTGATGTTCCAAGATCATTCACACAGTAAAGTAAAACATCAAATATACAATGAAAAATCACCAAAAGTGCATGAATTTATGTTTGTAGACATGGAAAAAAAAATCTGCTTACCAAAGGTTTCCCTGATTTTAACAACACTCTTTCGATAGATGGATCCCACATTACTTTCTTGTCGTCACCAACACAAACTCCAGAAAAATTCCTAAAATTTGCACCCTAATCACAAAGATATAACTACTAGGACTTAATATAAACTCTTGAGATTATAGAAAATAATTGGTCAAGCAAATATCAAAGAAAAACAACAAACCTTTTCCTTAGGGACATTGCAGACACGTTCATGGTCATCATCATTTAACTTGAGAGGACGATGATCATAAAGTATCTCATTCAATAACAGATTACACCTTGAAATCCCCATTAAACCTGTAACAATAAATAAACACAATTACAGTTAGTTGAATTCTTTATCTATCTTAGTTGAACAAGATAGTGAAAGTAAAACAAGACTTAAGAAACATTGACGTCAAAGCAACACTACCATCTTTACTAAGCCTAATAAATTTCTGGAATTCTGTTTGGGGCTGCTTTCCGTAAGGCATTTCATCACGGTCCTCATGGTTTTCAACCTAAATAAACCACATCAACCAAAAATAATCTAAGTAAACCAAAGATGGCTAAATCAATGACACATAAATTGTTTAGAAAACTGAAACTATGTAAATAAGAAAATAATTACTGGTGGAAGATCTGAGAGTGCATCCCCCAACAATAGCTTTCTTCCCAATGAATGGTTGTGGCCTTCATTGTAAGCAACACAGCTTTGCTGCAATGTAGTACAAATTCAAAGAAAAAACCTTTAGAAAACTGCATGTATAACAATTTGGTACGAACAAATGAATTGAAAATTATTATGAAAAGTTATACCTCCCACTTAGTAGGAATCTGACCCTTGAACACTACATCATGAGTGGGCAGTGGGAATTGAGGCAGGCTCTGCCACAGTGAAAAAATAAAAAATAAACTAAAATTGTCCTATGAGACAAGTACATAACTGTAAACTATATATTTAAGAATGTATAGTTACCTCAGTGGGAAGCGCCCCCCATAAGAATACCCTCATACGGAATTGAGGTACACCATACGCACCAGCACACATCATACCCGTTCTCGCTTGATAATTCATCCCAACGAGCCTCCCCAAAGCATAACGGCCCAAGAACCCCTCAGCAAATTTCAAAAGGTCCACTACATTTTCCATTAGCACATATTTCGGCTTAAGATATTCCACAGTATCCATAAAAACTGTCAACTGCTTGTTCTTCTCATCCTCCAATGGATTTTTATAATTTCTAAACCTATTGAAACCGCTAATTCCTTGGCATGGAGGACCACCACACACAACATCCACATCACCCTGTATAAAGATGAAAAAAAATAATCAGAAAATGCATAACACTTAACTAAATCATCACAATTTGGAAGAGAAAACTATAAACACTAGCTTGAACTTGAAGATAGAATATAAATATTTAAACTCACAGGTAGTGGCAACAGTTTAGAACGGTACACATGAGAAACAAATTCCTCTATGCTCTCTTCACAACCCCTGATGAACAATGTTAAGAGTCAAAACACTATACAGTTAGAATTAAAAGAAAAAGAAAAAAAAACAAGAAGCAATCATGGTGCAAAAAAACATACGTTAGTAGCGCTAGGGGCTCCCAGGTGTCATAATCAGCTCCATATCCTTTCCATTGAACCTATACACACCAACAAATAAAACCTGGTTTCAGTAGTAACAAATAACGTGTGCATTTTGACATTTATAATGATTTTGAAAAAGAAAAGGAATGTACTAGCTTTTACTTTTCCCTCTATCTCATTAGATTATTTTAATGTTTCAAAATATCTCTAACTATGATAGTTTAGTTTGTAATTTTTTTTGTACAAATGAACATATAAATCACATAAATGCAACATAAAGTAGTTCAAATAACATAGTACCTTAAACAGCAATTCCTTCTGTTCTCCATTTTTGGCTTTTTCACATCGTATGCCAATTATTTTTTCTACTTCATATACTTCTTCATCAGAATCATCCTCCTCCTCCACCTTCACATCCTCCTCTTCATTCTTGACATCATTTGATGTAAATGCACTGAAAGGTGTTTCTGAGCCATAAGGTTCAACCAATTTAAAATGAACACAAAGCTCCTTCCACTTTTTCAGTAATGAGAGAAAGTCATCAGCAGATTCTACCCGGACCTAAAATAAGATGAGTTAGACAATAAAACATAAAAAAATAACTGATGTAATATAACAAAAAATACAATGAGATGTACTACATACCTCAGTTTCTTCATGGTTTAACTTCAGACTTTTCAAAGCATGTTCATTCAAATCCACTGCCCATCTCTGTAAGATTACAAGAATATATAATAAAAGAAGCAATAGGTCTGACCATATTACAATATATTGATCCACAACAAATTAGGGTGTTAAAAAGAGAAGAAAAGATATCACTATCTAAAAAGAAAAAGGAACTCATATAGTCTCAATGACAATTCAATGTGTTCTTAAATGATTAGGATGCTATGTTGCATAGTACATCTAACCAACTATGTTTCCTTTCATCCAATTAATTTGTTCCGTGTTCATCAAATACACAAGCAAATAAGAGAAAAGTAAAAAAAGTACATATATCAAGCATATAAACCTTACCGTAACAAGATTTAAGTTTGCCAAATTTGCCCCAAGGCATAGGCCAGTGGACATCCCTCCACAACCAGAATACAAGTCAAGTACAGTTGCTTCTGTTTTGCCTTGTTGCATAACAGTGGAAGTTCGTGCAAGTTCCAAGTCAACGACATGAGAACTACTAATGTCAATCTCACTGGAAATCGTAGATGAGTTATCACTTCCAGCCTGAGTATTTTCTGAAAGTTCAAAACCAAAAAAAATTACTGATGGTGTTTTAAGAATGTTAAGTAATTTAAGTATGCTTGTGTACACAGATACTGGTGGTGTTTGACTAAGAGAAAAAAATTACCAGGTGGGAAATTGACAAAGGTAGTATAAGGCAACAGATATTTGGTGTCACAATAATATGTGCAATTCTTGATCAGCTTACACTTCTCATTGGGATCAATCTAGGGAAAAAAAACAAAATGATTAGTTTCCTTTATAAAAAATAAAGTCATTTATAGTAAAAAGAAAAAGACGAATGCAAGAACATCAAAAATGTCAACATACATTTAAATTGCACCTAACAATATGAACTTTTCCAAGAAGAGATTCTAGCTCATTGCAGTTTGTAACTTCTGAATAGAAGACACGCTTTGAATCAATATCATAGCAACCTCCTATAGCCTGAAAAGAGGAAGAGTATAACAAATTAAGCTGACTGGGTTTATAATAATTGAAACCATAAAAAGATTTCAATTTTTTACCGTGTCTGTGGTTCTATAGAACCACTGAGCATTAAAATAGAGCAGACCGTCAACGCCCTCAAACATCTCTGTAATCTTGCAAATATATGGCTCTTCATCTTTCCCGGCCTTAACAAAAATGCAATGTCTAGTCAGATATTAACTTGGAACGAAAAGAGAAAGTCATGCGTGTGATAAACAGTGAAATAATGATTGGTGAACTATTTAATCTTCCAAAACATGCTTATATATATACTAACATGCACACACATATGTACATAATCGAATATTTTCATGTAATGAAAAAGAAAAACAAACAAAAGATATACTTCAGACTCACCTTTACATAGGCATCATCATATAGATCATAAACACATTCATCAACCTCTGCCTTTGTGAAGTGTCGTCTAGCCTCAATAAACTCTTCATCACTACAATTACATACAGCAGAATGTAAACAATCAAAACAAGATGATGAATATCAGAACCCAAAAGACCAATTCAAGAATAGGAACACTTGTACTCACTCATCTGCGTTGTTGTTTGCCCCAGATGGTTGTTTCTTCTGCAATAACAAACAGTCATGAGCTACGTATGAACCTGATTAAACAGTAAAGAAGTTGAAAGATGGCGAATGAGAAAACTAAACCTGTTTCGGTGGCTTGTTATATCGCTGAGGCCATCTCCGTGAAGCCTCCTCCGGCTCCACCGGATCCCCCAGAAACTGAGCCTCCGACATCTCCGCATCATCCTTACTCTCCTTAACATACTTCCTCGACTTCGGCTTAGTCTCCTCCGGCATCGAAGCCGTCTCACTGCCCTCCGACACCTGCTCGGCCGTCTGGATACCATCCATTACCGATTCTTCCTCCTCCACATCCACCACCGGCGGCTTCCGCTTCTTCGCGGCGGAAGAGGAGGCCGGAGCCGGAGCTCGATTCGACTTCCGCTTTGTCGGCATTGAGAGAAGGAGAGGCGAATCGAATGGATTTGGAGAGACGGATTTATGGGAATTTAATAGAGGGTTTTGCGCGTGAGAATGGGAGGGGCGTGAGGGGGTTTACTAGTGGTGGGGCCATGAATTTCTCTGACATAGGGACCGAGTGGGGGGAAGTGACTTTTCACTGAAATTTGAATTTTTGAACGTTTTGGGGGCTCAATTCTCGAAATTTTGTTTCCTTTTTTGCACCTCGTAATTTTATCTCCTTTTTATCTTGTTCCAAATAAGTATAGTTGGAATGTGTGGTGAAAAACCAAACACTCATTCAAGGAAGAACTGAGGGATCAATGTGGCTCAATGGTTGTCCAACCTACTTGACTACGACATTATCTAATCAATCACCAATTATGTTCTTATTAAAGGAAATTCTTGTATGTACGGCCGCATATGTAAACAAGCTGAACCCTGCATACTTGAAAACTATGTGGCTTCGATAGAGTCAGGGTTCAGAATCCGATCGTCGAAATTGACGGTCAGTAATCCAAAGTACAGCTCTTTATCTTGAGTTAGTTGTGTTTTATAGAGCAGTTTTGTTGCGGTAAATTTACGATTGGAAGTTCAGTTGAGTGATGAGGAATTTGAATGTTTTAGATCATGGAAATGTGATTTTTTGCAGTTTTCGGTTTTCAAAGGATAATTGGTGGTGTGCTTATTGTGCAATTTTTGTTCAGGTGATGAAATGGCGAGGATCATATGGACAGCAATCAAAGAAAAGGTATGAAGATTTATTCTTTTTTCGGCGTGAAGTTCGTTTTTGCTATGGTTTGCTGGAATCTTGATTTGATTTAGTAGGAGGTTTTTGTGTGTTTGGTATTGCAACTTATTTTCCCTTATGTGGATTTGGACATAAAGTATTATGATTTAGGGATTTTGAACTGTGACGCTACCGATGACAAAGTTACAGTAGAGAGTGTCGAAGCCACTCTTAAGTAAGTAGCTTTGTTGTTTCTTAAAACGAAAGGAAATGGTGTTTTGAATTGTCTACAATGTGTTTTTTGTTGTTTCATCGATTCCTTTTATGAGATGCAGGTACAATGTTGCTGTAAAATGTGCTACAATAACTCCTGGTGAGTTGTTTTTGTTTTTCTTCATTACTGTGTCTATCCCTTATATGATTTTATAGGGACAAACTGGCTGTTTTTAACATGTTCACTCTTAAGTACGTAGCTTTGCTGTGTTCTTAAAACGAAAGGAAATGATGTTTTGAATTATCTACAATGTGCTTTTTTGTGTTTCATAGATTGCTTTTATGAGATGCAGGTACAGTGTTGCTATAAAATGTGTTACAATAACTCCTGGTGAGTTGTTTTTGTTTTTCTTCATTACTGTGTCTATCCCTTATATGATTTCATAAGGACAAACTGGTTGTCTTTAACATGTCCACTCTTAAGTAAGTAAGCTTTGTTGTTTCTTAAAACGAAAGAAACTGGTGTTTTGAATTGTCTACAATGTGCTTTTTTGTTGTTTCATCGATTCTTTTTATGAGATGCAGGGACAATGTTGCTGTAAAATGTGCTACAATAACTCCTAGTGAGTTGCTTTTGTTTTTCTTTGTTACTGTGTCTATCCCTTATATGATTTCATAGGGACAAACTGGTTGTCTTTAACATGTTCACTCTTAAGTAAGTAGCTTTGTTGTTTTTTAAAACGAAAAGAAATGGTGTTTTGAATTGTATACAATGTGCTTTTCTTTTGTTTCATCGATTCCTTTTATGAGATACATGTACAATGTTGTTTTTAGGGTATGTTTGTTTCTCTCTACTTATTACGTGCTCATCAGTTGAAAACTAACCAAATTGCTCATGTCTCTGATTTTGCAGTATGCCGAAGGAAAAAATTTAAGCATGAACAAATACAAGTTTCATCTTCAATTGAATTGGGTAAATGTTCTTTTGTTCATTTCTGCTTCAAATCATGTTTAATTGCAATCCCACATATACATACATCTGTAATAGTGTTATGAGTAACATGATGCATCAACTATTAATTGATTTGAAAAGAAACATCATCCTCTTTATAATTGCGATGATCCATGGTACTTAATAGAGTTTTGTTTGCTTTCTTGATTACCATTTTTGGAGTTGGTTTAAAAGCTAAATACAACAGTAATATGATCACATCATACTTGAGTTTCGTTGTCTGTGTAAAACGACAAGGGCAGGTAGCCTGTTACGAGTTCCAGGTCAGTGGTATGGGTGTCTATGTAGTTGTTTTCTCTGCTGCATTTCTTCTCAGACATGTAGTGTTTTCGGTTGTTTGCAGAGGAGGATTAAACAGTTCGTGTTTCAATTTTGATCTGTTTGCTCTTTTATTTTATGGGTTTCCATACAAGAAAGAAGTTTTTTCGGTGTTTGGAAACAAAAATTAGGAGTCCAACACGAGTTCCAGGTTGGTGTTGTGGATTGCTATTGTGTTGTGTTTATGTATCATCTTCTCCGCTACAATTATTTTCAATCGGGCTGTATTTCTTAAGCTATACCATTGTACATGTTCTGATTTATGTGTGTATTAATTGATTACAGGTCCTCAGTTATGCTTCCTCCTGGTTTATGTTGGTTAACATTTAATCCTAATGTTTCATTCGCAAATGTATGACTGAGTTTATAAGTTGATGTGTCTTAAGTCGGTTGTTTTTGATTGGTTTATTTATGGAATCCTTCGTTTTGTTCGGGAAGAAGGGGGCTCAGAGGAGAACAACAGGTTTTGGGGTTGTTGATCAGATTGGGTTTGTTTTAGTAAGACTAATTTTATTACGCTCCTGATAGAAAAGAGAAAAGTTGTCGACTTTATTTACCAATTTGTTTTGTGTGGAAAACAATATACTTTGGAGCACTCTCAAGAACTTAAAAGGTAAACTGTCAAATAACAAAGTTACAAAAAAACTCATTCCTTTAATGGTGTGATTTGTTGTGAATTGACATTCAGTTTTAGTTTCAATTTGAAATATGATATGTTCTTGCTTAAATAAATCCATGTGGATACATGTCTTGAATTGAAGTGAAGTTTTTTTGATTAAATAATTTATGGAAAGGACAATTAAGTTAGAACCTTAAAACAATGTTGTAACTTAGTAGTTTATCATTATCATCACTCATCGACAAGTATCATTAGACGTTTCCAACCCGTGCTGGTGCGGGCACTTAACCTAGTAACAACTAATCCCAAAAACATTGGAAACCATCTTGATTCCTATTAGATAAGAAGATCAATCCAAAACAATACAAAGAGGAACTACTGTTTGCAAAATGATCAAAACTGCCCTTAAAACCAAAGGATGCAATTCCATCTCTTACCAAAACAATCATTCTCGACTAAAACTCAATCAATCACCTAAACCAATAGTTTGGATTTTGGACTACGAAACTGAATTACTTTTGCTTGCATCTTTTCTCTTAATCTCACTAGTCCTTTTGTGATCTCCTGCGTGAACAACAAATATAGAGGCATGACTATAGATTATAGCATTGTTTGATCGATGAGAAACAAAAAATGCCCATTTCATGGAATCATAGTATAGTTTTTTTTTAAAAAAGAATCATAGTATAAATACAAAAAATCACTCGTATGCTAAAAAACAATAAAAGCGCTACTATATCACTAAATTAACAAAAAGGTAAATAAACAAGGTCTCGATGTCCGGGCCCAAACGGCAAGCATTAGGAAACCGTCAAGTCAATGAAACGAACGGTGATCCCGGCACCTTGCTCTGCTTCAACGGAGATGTAAACGGTTACGCTTACACCGTTATAAAACAAAACAAAAAAACGACCTGAGTCAATGGCAGTCAAAGACACATATATCCCCAACCTCCTTAAAAAAACTTCTCCGGTTACACTTGCACAGAACCCAATACATTTCTCGGTCGGGCTTTTTTGCTTCAAGGCAAGACTTCACTCTTTTAATTTCTCTCTGTTTCACTGCTAATTACATGGCTGAGCGCGTCGAAGCTACAACTGACAAAGATGAAGAAAATCGGAGCGATATTCAAGGCTTAGAAACCCTAACGGTGCCTCAGTCGACAGATGGAGGTTAGTCTTTTTTGTGATTTATAGTTCGCTATTTTTGTGTTGTATGGTGGGATTTGTAGTGATATTTTGTTGTTGATGATGTCACAGGTGTTGGGGTTAAGTCTGCGGCGGAGGGGATTGGTGACGCTCAATTTCAGGTCAGGAAGATTGGTGATGTGGACTTTATGAACTCTTGATCTGTTTGATAACGGAGTTGGTGCTTTTTGTAGAATTTATGCTTGCATGCGGTTTTGAAGTGGAGTAATGGTTTAGGTATTGCGTATTCGAGTGGGCTTTTATCATCAATGGGAGGATTTTGTTTTTAGGAGAGGTGGAAATGAAAGAATTTATGTGTGCAAGGTGCTGGTGGGAAGGGTTAATTCTTGTTTGGGATAGTAGAGAAAATTGTGATTACTGTTGTGTTTGATAATTAAGCATTATAAGGTCTTCCAGCAATTCATGTTAATGTCTATGATGTTTGCGTAGTGGTTTGGGACTAGGGAGGGTAAAGTTCTTATTTTATTTGAGGGTGAGCTTAGTTGCAACAAAAGAAGGAAATGTAAGAAGAGGGTAAGATGTTAAATTACATACTGAAGAGTGAAGGATTCTTTTCAGTGATATGACAGAAAGTAATAGTTGAGAAACAAGAGGCAGAAAATCTAATTCACTGCAATTCTGCAAGATAGTGTTTACCTATTAAATTAGTCCAATATATGGTTCTTTGCATGGTTTTTGTTTTTTAAAAAGGGGTGGAACTGATTTGAGGACGCTACGGTATACCCTCCCACATTTGATTCTTTGTATAGTACTGTGTTATATAGTTGATATTTGCATGAATATTTTTTCTTTATTTCATAGGAGCAAATTGGGATAAGGGACCAGCAAGTTCTGGCAAGTGCATTGTACCCACATTCTCAGGACCAGACACAAAATGTGCAACAGTTGATTTCTTGTCCAACTTCTTTGTCAGAACTGTCACCAACTTCTGTTACTCAATCCCCAAGCCCGGTTCTTCTAGATCAAAGACCACCATTACAGAGGGTCAATGGTTTATGTACGCTTGAGGAGGACAAACAACTTTCTTCTGACTTTAAGTGTATGTCGCCTGTTCCTTTTGTGAAAACATCCGCTTCGGATGGTTACAACTGGCGAAAGTATGGCCAGAAGCAAGTGAAGAGTCCTCCAGGTTCTCGAAGTTATTACAGATGCACCTTTTCTGAGTGTTTTGTCAAAAAAGTTGAATCCTGTGATATTTCTGGCCATTTGATCGAAATTGTTTACAAAAGTCAACACACTCATGATCCCCCTCAGAGGAGTAACTGCACAAGGGAAGTCAAGGTTGCATCTTCTGCTGTGTTTGTAGGCAATAATGCTGTCGAATATCCCTGCAGAATAACAAATGATTCAGAGCTGTCCACGACTTTAAAAGAACATATACAAGAAAACCCAGTTCCTGAAAGAAAACGGCCGAGCTCAAGTGACTCTGATGGTAATGGTGATGCCATGATGAATGAGGTGCATATCAATGATCCTGAAGCCAAGAAAAGGCGAGTTTTTTTTGAACTCTACCTTGTCCCTCTCTTTCAATTAGGTAACCAGGTTTAAAGAAGGGGAGGTGATATTTGTTCTAATAGTTTCTCCTTTTCATTTTAGATTGAAGAAAAGCAACTCAGAATGTTCAGATTCTCTCTTGATATCTGGCAAGAAGCCTAAGTTTGTAGTTCATGCAGCGGGGGATGTGGGAGTATCCGGTGATGGATATAGGTGGCGCAAGTATGGGCAGAAGATGGTGAAGGGAAATCCCCACCCCAGGTGCATGCATTTTCTTTTATATCTAGTTCTTTTTGTTTGGTAACATATTTTTGCATACATTTTTGTATACATAATTTTCTTTACTATCTAGTGCATCTGGCCTCTAGATAGTTTTAAATTGGGATTGTGAGATATACTGTTACTTTTGGGGTGCTTGGAGGTTCTGAGTCTTATATAGAGTACCCTTGGATTGTGAGGTATAATGTATTTTAGCATTATGTCACCGGGACTCAGTTTCATTATATATGCAGCTGTTAGGCAGTACTTTCATTATATATGCAGCTGTTAGGCAGTACTTAATAATGATCATATAATAGATTGCCGTACCAGCTGAATAATCATATAGGATAATTATCTGGGAGCGTATTTTCAGTTGCCCTTAGGCTAGGCAACTCCCTTTGAAAATTGGTGATCTACTTAAGAAGCCATCAGCTAGCTCAGTTTCCCATGCATGTGTTTGCATATGTTACTGTTTTTACTATATGATCTGCTGAAGCTTCAATATGTAGGATTTAGGTATAAACTTTTACTTTTGTTCTTATCAATTTGCTTATATGTTTTTCGTAGGAACTACTATAGCTGCACTTCTGCTGGATGCCCTGTGCGGAAACACATTGAAACAGCCGTCGATAACACAAGTGGCCCCCATCCCAGGTGGATGCATTTTCTTTTATCTGTTTTCTTTAGTTCTTTTTGTTTGGTAACATATTTTTGCATACATTTTTTTTATACATAATTTTCTTTACTATCTAGTCCATCTGACCTCTAGATAGTTTTAAACTGGGATTGTTAGATATACTGTTACTTTTGGGGTGCTTGGAGGTTCTGAGAGTCTTAGATAAAGTACCCTGTAAATGTATTTTAGCATTATGTCACTGGGACTCAGTATATTTCTAGCTGCCTCAACTGATTCCTCATACCTCACCTTCCCAGTACTCTCCGAGTCAAATCCCCCGTCTCTTTAACACACTCACAGTCTCTTTAACACACTCACAGATTCACTCCCAAAACCCCTCGAGACCCGAATTTGATCCACCGAAAAGCCGCCGAAATCCGAGTCACTACCAGTCTTCTTCATGGGCTCCTCGTACACCAAGCATATTGGGCTCTGCATCACAGTGGTCCCCAAACTGTCATACCAATCATCATAGGCCGGCCCAGTGCCCTCACAGATTTCAAGGGCTTGTTGCTGTACCCCCTTTTGCTGGATCTCACTCTTTCGGTGACCCAAACTAGCATCCCGACACCGGAGCTACTCTCTCCATTGTCAATTGGTTTTGGAGTTGAACCTCAGACTACTTTATCATGGTATCAGAGCGGGTTACCCACGTACACGTGTGTTAGCTTACTGGTCACACGCACTCCACGGCATCCCTAATGTTGTCGTCGCCACACGTGCGGGGGCATGTTGAGATATCTATCCCACATCGTGAAAATGTGGCCTTGCTTGTGGGTTTATAAGGGTTTGGGCTACTCTCTTCATTGCCAATTAGTTTTGGAGTTGAACCCCAGACCAATGTTTTCAAAGGCGAAAACGAAAGCGAAGGCGAATTGTGGAAGCCCCGCGAGGCGCAAGCCTTGAGGCGACGGGGCGACCGCCTTTCCAACAAATAATAAATAAATTCATATAATCTCAATACATAACAAAAAATATTTAATTGTTATTACAACCATAAATTCATCCTCAAATAGTACTTCACAAGGTTCAAAAACAAGGTTCTAATTAGGGTTTAGGGTTTAGAAAGATACACTTAATTAAAAAGATACACTTCAATCTTCCGCATCATATCCACTAACACCATGAATATCATCACAATCATCAATGTTCAATTCATTAGTATGGGGAGGCAAAGTAAGATCTTCTGTAGGACCCCGCACGTTTTAACTGTGGTTAATGGCGAGTTACTGAGGTTTAAGTCGTATTCGGTAACTTCGCGAGTGAACGACCACGTTCATTTTCGAGTTTTTAAAAGTTCTCCAAATACATGATTTAATGACTCGATGTCATAGTACGTGTCGACACGAGTCTCCCGGTATTTTCAGATTATTTTTCGGACATTCTGTTTATTTTCTACGAATTTCTGAAGTTTCTGGTAATTTTAATTACCATTTCGGTAAAAAGAGTTACAATTTCAGTTTTACTTTTTACCTCCACTTAATCTAAACCGTTAGATCATTATGGGATTTGATCCCAGCCGTTTATCTTTGTATAAATAGGGAAGAGGTGAAGACTTTCCCCGATCGGTTCTTTCGAAACAGAGGGCGATTTCGCCCTGTCCTTCGCCGCGCCACAGTCGCCGTCCGGCCATCACTGGCCGGCGCTCTACCACCACTTTCTTCCCCTCCTCCTCTACCTGACCCAACCCTCAGAAACCGGAATCAGCCACCGTGCAGGGAGATCGAACGCCACTGCGTTCGGCGGTCAACGACCGGAATCCGGCGATCCAGGCGGCGGTTTGGGCGCGTGACTGGTATATTCCTTCTCCTCTTCCTTCCGTTGCCTCTTGATGTCCGATTCGAGCCTCGATTTCGAATCTCTCATTTCACTGTTTTTCTGGGTTCCTGGGTTCTTGCCTCGCTTCTGCAGCGCCCCGTCGCTCCGGCGGTCACCTTTCCAGCGGCGTCCCGGCGAAAGAACCGGCGGGGCTTTTCTCCGTCGTTCCGCCCTAAGGCGCGCCCCAGCGCCGCCCTGAAACGCCTTTGAAAACACTGCCCCAGACTACTTTATCAAGTTTCATTATATATGCAGCTGTTAGGCAGTACTTAATAATGATCATATAATAGATTGCCTTACCAGCTGAATAATCATATAGGATAATTATCTGGGAGCCTATTTTCAGTTGCCCTTAGGCTAGGCAACTCCCTTTGAAAATTGGTGATCTACTTAAGAAGCCATCAGCTAGCTCGGTTTCCCATGCTTGTGTTCACATATGTACTGTTTTTACTATATGATCTACTGAAGCTTCAATATGTAGGATTTACTTTTGTTCTTATCAATTTGCTTATATGTTTTTCGTAGGAACTACTATAGATGCACTTCTGCTGGATGCCCTGTGCGGAAACACATTGAAACAGCCGTCGATAACACAAGTGGTATCATAATAACATACAAGGGTATACATGACCATGACATGCCTGTTCCAAAGAAGCGGCATGGCCCTCCCAATGCTCTGGTGGTTGCGTCTGCTCCTGCTTCCATGAACACTGTGCAAACTGATACAGGAGAACAACAGTCTTCAACCCAGTGTTCAGTGGACAAGGGATCACACCAAGCTCTGACACAGTGGTCAGTAGACAAGGGAGGAGAATTGACTGGTGAGACCTTAGAACTTGGAGGCGAAAAGGCAATGGAATCAGCTCGAACTCTTTTGAGCATTGGATTTGAAATCAAGCCATGTTGAAAGTTTTTTTTACTGCCCATGGACTAGTCAGAACTCAAAAGTTCAATCAGCCTTCCTTAGAAAAAATCAAGCAGCTGTATTTATGTTAGGATTAAGAATCACATTGGCAGTTTTTTTTCACCTTTATACAGTTGTGCAGATTTCGTATTGTATGTGCTGGAATCTTGTTTTAGTAGGCTAAATGGTAATGAAGCACTAAAGAAATGAGAAGTATCTTTCATGCTCGAAAATTTTACAGTTGTGAAGCTATAATGGTAGTTGAGATGCCAAGTAGCTTTCTGGGGGTAGCTGCTGTTTTCTTCCTGTATGTTTCCCGAACGAATCAGAACTTAAGGAAAAGAAAATACTGAAATTCCGGACTTCATCCAACTTCATGCTTTGCATTTACTCAGTTTGGTACAATTATATTGAAGAGGGTTTTGGTACAGAAGCCAGAAGAGGGATTTCTTGCTGGTGGGCATCAGATCCATATTTGTGCCCCACATTTTCGATGGTGATGCTGTTGAGCGAACACTGAAAACTTTGTCTACTAATTGAGAGTCCGCATCGACTGTCCCAAAGGAACAAGGAGACAGTGTGCATAGATCCTTCATTATCACCACTTAACCAGCAATCAATACAAGCGTAGCTGTCCAGCACAACCACCAGTTTCATTTTACTCCACTTCAGTAATCTACAATGCGCAAAGATCCATATTTGCTTCAGAATTCATTAATTACACCAAACCATCTTCAACACTACCCTATACAAGAAGAGTATGAGTAGCTCTGAATCAGTCAATGTGGTGGGTAAACTGATGATTGAACCAAGGTGATCAAGACACTGTTCATAAGTCTGAGGAGAAACTCAACTCATCTAGGGCAACTGACAAGTCTGATTCTATCCCGTTCTCGGTTTTCTTCCCACTCTCTTCCTTGGTGCGATTCTCTTCCTTCCCTTCGGCGGTGTTAAGACACTCCTTGAATCTGAAGCAACTAACCATATGGTCATTTGTAATTCCGGCAACTTGCATGAAAGAGTAAATGATAGTGGGACCCACACTACGGAATCCCCTTCTCACAAGATCTTTGCTGATCACATCTGCTTTGGGGGTTTTGGCCGGAACCTGCCGAGGGTACCGGAACCTGCTAACTATAGGCTTGTTATTTACAAAGTTCCAAATATACTTGTCGAAACATCCAAACTCATCTATAACCTGGCATCAGCAAAACCTGCAGAAAGTTAGCTGCATACATAATCATAGCATTAAAAAAATGCAATCATGGCTGCAGTAAAAATGTTTATGGAGGGTAGTTAATGGTTGGAAAACAATCAAGACAAATAAGTGACTGAATCACTCTAATAAGGCAAGCTGGCTGTTGAAGAAAAGGAATAATTAGGTTAAATGAGCATTTCTTGATTTGAGCTGTATGAATGGTAGTATCACTAATGGTCCTATATGTATGATACAAAGAACAGGGGAGTCAGGGCCACCATTCAACTACTTTTCACCTAACCTACCTGATCAAAATCATCACTAAGCACCCATTATATGGCAATTGATTGCTTATGCAAATATTGTGGTCCGCGTGTTTATATGACTGAACTGAGGTAGTTTGCTTCTAGATGGATGCACAAAATGAATCCAACTAGTGCTTCTATACTAGCACAAATACTTGAAGAGTCAATTTCTGCTGAATAAGTTCACAACCTACAGTTTCTTGGTACTCATATCAGTCATATGAGTTTAGTAGCTGGTCAATCTTATCGAACAGGAGAAGGAAGTGAATAAATACCTTGGTCATTTGACGTGCATTTTCAAGGATAGCACGTAACTTTGACTCAGACAATAGGGAGTTTGCAACACTTCCAGGTGCCATTAACTTCTTCTCATTAAACTTTGCGACGGCAACAGGATCAAAATCTGCAAACACTTCCCTGCAAAAAGAAGCTTGTTCATTAATAAAATAGTGCAGAAAGGTCTTGAAGCAGAAGGCCCCAATTTTCATAACTAATGTTATTTTGGGGCAAGCCAAATGGTAAAAAAGGAGAAAAATAACAGAGAACGTCAAGAGATATTACCTAAAGATGTGCCTTTTGCTTAGAATGAGAGGCCATGAAAGTTCAGCCAAAGCACCGGATAGGACAAGAAGCTCGAACAGTTTCCTGCATGTGGTCGAAAGGTGAAGCAAATGACTATGAAGTATAGTTCTAACCTTGAACAGTCAATTCAATAAATATGGATGGACATAATGCTGTTATTACATACTTGTCATCGTGTACTGGAAGCCCCCATTCTTCATCGTGAAAAGCAACATAACATGGATCTGCTTCAATATATACAACACTTTCAGAACAAAACATATATGTAGAATCCAAGCAATGAAGAAAAATTTAGTTGATTCTACTATACAAGTTGAGTCTATTAACACAAGTCTAGCTATTTTCAAACTTAATACAGTTATAAACTTATTCATACCAATGAGAAATATCCAAGGCCATGCAACCAATCTTACATCAATGGTTAGAATTTCAAAAGATGAAAAGATTTTTTGGTTAGACGCATGGAGTTGGCTAAGCATTTTATTCGAACAAATATAGAACCAGAATGGATGGTTTTATGTCTATTATTAGTTATTCCGCCCTAGCTGAGACCAATCATTCAGATAGACGGGGGTAAACTAATGAGCTCGGTAACTATAGAAGAGTTATTTATCGGAACAATACTCTTATTGATCTCTTAACAACCAGTAGAAAACACATTATACTAAAAGCTCCAATTTCGTAGACTCCCCCCTTCCCCTCTTATTTAATATAGTTCAGACAAATATGCATGCAATGAATTCATGTTAGCAAATAAGATCATAAACAATAACATTGAAGAAAGTAAACTGCATTCAATTGGGACATAAACTCAATTTGATCCCTTCTTCACTTATATTGAAGCCCTTCCTTCTATGGTACAAACTGCTTTGATTAACAAAGGAGGCAATACAAACTGCAATCTTTGTAATTTTGGTTTTAAAGTGATGACATTGAAGAAAGTAAACTGCATTCAATTGGGACATAAACTCAATTTGATCCCTTCTTCACTTATATTGAAGCCCTTCCTTCTATGGTACAAACTGCTTAACAAAGGAGGCAATACAAAATGCAATCTTTGTAATTTTGGTTTTAAAGTGATGCTGAACAACTCAAATCAAGTTAAACTTCCGGTTCTTTACAGACCTCCCTTATGCATATAATTAGTTTGCCTACACACTGCTGAATTGTGATTTAAATCAAGTTCCTATTCTGCTAGTCCAACACTTTCCCCAAGGTGCTTTTTCAATCAGTACATTCCAACACGGTTTTCAAAAGCCAACATGATGAATAATAATTTGTTCCACAAATCTGTCAGCTATATTTTAACAGCAATCAAAAAGCCCAGTATAAGGAAGGTAAATCACTAAAAAAAACAAAGAATAAATAAGCATAATCCAGAAACATAATCCAGAAGCATAAGATTAAACTTCAACTAAAAAAAAGTATGACTAACCAGTATTTGGTGTCACCCAAGCACATCGTTTATTTGACTGTGAACCACCAGGAGGAGAGTCCAATCCACCATCAGAAACAACACTTCTTGGTTTAGAAACATACTGCTTCCTCCTACTTCCAACACTATTTGATCGAATCAGTCTACCAGTCGATGCTCTACTATGGAATGAATCTGTAGAGGCGTCCGATGAACATGAAGCATTTAGTGAAAAAGTAGACTGCAATAACTGCTCATGCCGACGAAGTACTGAAGGAACGCTGAGAGAAGGCAGCTGAGGAGAGGTAGAAAGCTTTGAAGATTGTTGGGTTTTCTTGTCTTCAGCCCATGTAACCTCCTCAACCATTTTCTCAGTCTTTCTCAGTGGTTTTGTAGCTGGTTTTGGTGCACTGAATGCCCCTCCCTTGTTCCCAGCAGGTCCAAGCACCGACCGCGACTCAGAATTAGCCACATTGATTGACTTTACTCTTGGAGCTCCTGACATTATAACACCTCTTTTATTCAGCACCAAATTCTACACAGAACTCAGCACCAACAATGAAAAGAACAGCTCGAAGGCTGTAATTCAACCAGCTTATGGGTTTGTTCTAGTCCTCAATACTATCCAACAACTCCTCAGATCATCTCAAACCCTTCTAGGAAATCCACCAAAACCCCTACTTTCACTTGCATTCACACCCACAAGCATATAAGCTATTCAATGACCTAGCTCCTCAAGTTCAAACACAGATCTTAACATTTCAACCACACCACTCCCCAAACTTACACCTCCACAAAACCTTTAGGGTCTATACATTCACATTCAAATCCTCAAAATTAATTTCACCCCTTCCAAAACCCACATCCGAAAACCACGAAAACCCCCCACTTCTCCCAACCCAGATTCCACCTCACCCCACGACCATTAACAAAGTCAAGACCCAGATCACAATTCCACAAAACAACACCAAAGCTTGAAACTTCAGCTCAATCCAAACCTAGGGCTTCACACACCCAACTCACCTAATCCCCCAAACTGAGCTTACTAAAGAGCCTCCAAAGTCAAAGCTTCCACATTTCCCACCTTGTGCTAAATCAAGGAACCAAAACTACCTAAAAACAAAGAAAAAGCAAAGTCTTTTAAAAAATTGAAACCTTTGGAGTGAGAGAACTCACTTCAGCACCACAGAGCAAAGCTGACAAAAATGGCATGGTCTCTCTGCAATTCCCATACTTCGCTAACCCAGAAATTAATGTAATAAGAAAATGCTGGAAACTGGGTTTTGTGGTTATTGAAGTACAGAAAAAAAAAGAGAACAGCTTTCGATCTCAGGAATTGAAGTTTCTTCTCTCAGAGAAAGAAGAAGAGACAGAACGAGCAAAAGACAGAGAGAAGAGTGAAAGCTTGTGTTTGTTTATTTGTAGTGACCTATAAACCTGTTTTGGTGTAACATTTCACCGCCTATCGCCGGTCACCTTCATATGAACAAATTATTCCTAAGCTTATTAAGGATGGAATTAGTATTTTTATCTGTTTGGTGGGAAGAAGAAGAATAAGAATATCTGAATATGGGATTTCATTGATAGACAGTGTTTGGTTGCCGTTTTTGGAATCTAATGGATTGCAAAATACTGACTCTGTCCTATTGTGCAATACTCTATAATTTTGATTCAACTCGTTTAATATGCAAATTATTCTTGAGCTTAGTTAGGGAGAAGAAGGATATGGTTTCTTGAAAACTAGTTTTGGTTTAGTATTTTAGGGAGAAGGACTCTACTACTGGTCAATTGATAGACAGTGTTTGGAAAAATGAATAGCAAATAGGCATATATGGTAAACGAATCTGTCTTATTGTACAATACTATAACTCAAATTCAACTGTTTAATATAAAAGAAGGATCTGTAGTTTTTTATATTGTGGTTCTTTTATACTTATTCCCATCGTCCTGAAAATAAGAGTTTTTAGTCGGTAGCAGCAAGCAAACATATGATTGGGTTATGAGATGGTTGAAGAAAATAAGCCACTGTCTTACACAGATACAATTCTCCTGGTAAATGGACCACTGCAACTCTGGAAAACCCTAATGGCTGGTATGAACATGGCAATCAAACACAAATGGACAATAACAGGCTTAATTACTCCACAGGTTTGCTCTCTCTGTCTTCGCTCTACTACAAGAATCCTACTCCTATCCTTCATGAGGTTAGAAGTCAAATACAGTAGACTCTGAAGGATGGCTCTTCACACAAGAAAGCTATATCTAGAAATGTAAATTACAGCATGTTTGGTCTCCTTCACCTGGAGAGCTCACTACTAAAGAGGCTTATGGTTTCTTAAAGCCTGTCGTTCATTCCTTGGTATGGGGTAAGTTAATTTGAGCGAAGTATATTCCTCGTATTTCTATGTTGGTTTGGAAGGTTCTGAGGGAGCATGTAATATCAGAAAATTATTTACAGAGAAGAGGAGTATCTTTAGCATCATTATGTGTGTTATGTCGATGCCATGCAGAATCACTTGAGCATATATTTCTTCATTGTAACTTTGCAGAAGCTATATGGTCCTTTATGTTGGGAATGTTTGAGCTTCATGGTGTCCCAAACTCTGCTTTTTGGCCTTTTGTTTATGGGATTGTCTGCTACACGTAGTTCTTATCTACATGATCTTTGGATTGCATGTTTTGCATCAACTCTTTGGTTCATATGGCATTGCAGAAATCGGGCTTGTTACGATGGGGTTACAGCCACAAGCTTGCCGTTTAATTACTAACAATGTTACAGCTTTAAGTCGGTTGTCTTCAAGTTGCATGTTCAATAATGTACAAAAGCTTTGTGTCATTAAAATGATGGGTGGTAGTTGCAAGCAACGACTGGCACCTCGAATTATTGAAGTTAATTGGCTAACCCCATCTTTTGGTTGGATCAAAATTAATACTGATGGAGCATGAAAAATTGGATCCAATCGGGCTGGCTATGGTGGTGTTTATAGAGACTATAAAGGTTTGGTTTTAGGTGTTTTTTCTTCTACTCTTGATATACCTAGTTCGGTGGCTGCAGAGGGCATGACGGTCATTAAAGCTATTGAATTAGCTTGAGATAGAGATTGGAAGTATGTATGGTTGGAGGTGGATTTTTTCCTAATTCTTATTTTCTTCTGTTTCCCTCATTTGGTGTCTTGGTATCTTCGTGTGGAATGGTACAACTACATGCATCTTATATCTCAAATGCATTTTAAATCGAGTCATATTTTCCGTGAAGGCAATCAAGCTGCTGATGCTCTTACTAATTTTGGTGCATCTTCTGATGGTTTTACTTGGTGAGATTCGTCTTCAGAGCTTTTAGTGAGTCATTGTAATAGAGATTGTTTAGATCTTCCTAATTTTAGATTTCGTTAATTTGTTTCTGATGCTCTTACTAATTTTGGTGCATCTTCTGATGGTTTTACTTCGTCTTCAGAGCTTTTAATGAGTCATTGTAATAGAGATTGTTTAGATCTTCCTAATTTTAGATTTCGTTAATTTGTTTATGATTCATCAGAACACATTTAATATTTTATCATTATACAATTATTTTCTTTTAATAAAGTTTCGTAAGGGAAGATAGCATACCCAAAAAAAAAGAAAAAATTTCTCTGTAAGATCACAAGTAAAAAGTTGTAAACACAACTGAGAATCTGAGGCGCACATAGAAACATCGACAGAGAAGGCAACTGAGATAAGTCGACTTTAAGATTGAATTAGATAGTCATCAAATACTTGCTAAAACTGGCAAATAATCTCAGGACTTGTATGTTAATAACAAACTACATATATATAGATGCTGAAGAAACTGCTAATTGGAACTAGCCTAAATTGGCTACATTTTGGGACTTGACAGTCACAAGAAAATAACTGTCTTCAGTCTTTTGGCTTCAGCAACTGCTTACAAAATCTGGAAATGACACCTGCAAGTACCCCACAGAAACAAAAACAAACAGTAAGTGATGTAAACTACTAAAACCGAAGAGTATCTGTCATCTTGTCGACGTAAACAAAAAACAATCGTTTGAAATAGCATCAAGCCCCACCACTGGAAATATAGAAGAACCAGAACCAGAACCTCAGGCAACTTCTTACCAACCAAACTTGACATACTACCTTCTACCACAGTTTTTGTTGTTCTTCTTTCTTCTCAAAATAAGAAGAGATAAACATGCTCAACAAAAAAAATTTCTAGCTCAGATATCAGATCAGAACCACAACTAATTCAATGCCAGTTGATAAACAATGCATTTCAATTGCAAAAGATGGCTAGAATATATTTTCAGGACGAAAATAACATATTTTATCCTCAAAGAAAATATCCGATCAAAGATGGAACATAATAGGCAGCTGAACTTTTTATAAGGAATCTCAAGACCCTAAACCCTATTTCTTCCCAAAATAGGAAGAGATAAATGTGCTCAACAAAAAAAATTCTAATTCAGATGTCAGATCAGAAACACCACTAATTCAATGCCAGTTGATAAACAATGCATTTCAATTGCAAAAGATGGCTAGAATATATTTTCAGGACGAAAAAAATATATTTTATCCTCAAAGAAAATATCCGATCAAAGATGGAACATAATAGGCAGCTGAACTTTTCATAAGGGATCTCAAGACCCTAAACCCTATTTCTTCCCAAAATAGGAAGAGATAAACGTGCTCAACAAAAAAAATTCTAGTTCAGATATCAGATCAGAACCACAACTAATTCAATGCCAGTTGATAAACAATGCATTTCAATTGCAAAAGATGGTTAGAATATATTTTCAGGACAAA
Organism: Comarum palustre; assembly: GCA_951800085.1. NCBI lineage: Eukaryota > Viridiplantae > Streptophyta > Magnoliopsida > Rosales > Rosaceae > Comarum > Comarum palustre. The sequence continues at coordinate 524,166 of OX637588.1, read as the reverse complement.
AAGAACATATTTTATCCTCAAAGAAAATATCCGATCAAAGATGGAACATAATAGGCAGCTGAACTTTTCATAAGGAATCTCAAGACCTTCAAAGCAACAACTCCAATATGTCACCAACACAGACATTTTACTTGCACAAGATGTTCTATCTTCAGGAATGAAACAACATAATCTCTGCTCAAAATAGATATCCAATAAAAGAAGAACAAAACAGACATTTGCACTTAGCCTATGGGATCCCAAGACCATAAAGCATGCTAAGAAACTTTAACAAGTGACCAAACCATGATGACAACAAAACAAGAATGTAAACTTGTGAAAGAAGGACCATGAGAAGAGACATACCCCAGTAGACCCCTGCCTTGCCATGTTCTAGGTGTCACCATTAAGTTCACTTGGGCACCTTGCCTTAGGACCATAACAGGTATAGCACAACCCTGATTCGTTTGAGCCTCAGAAGCAAGTTTCTGCACCAAATTGTCACCATTTTCCACAATGCCAAATTTCACAATCTGATCTCCAAGTTGCAAACCATTCTCTGCCGCTGGCGATGCATCAGCTATCTCATCGACCAATGCAAAAGGTACACTCCCATCCACATCCATAGCATTCAGATTAACATTGGTCCATAAGCCGATTCTCCAACACTGACAACTGAACCACTGTGACCATCTGCCATTACATCATTCCCAAGAATATCACACAAAATGCAACTGCCAACATCTACAAAACCGGACAAAGTTGGCACTGATAAAACCACCTACCTGACGGGTTGAGAGATGATGACTTTGGAGCAAGCTTTGCCGAATGTAGAACTTGTATATTCCGGTCCAATTTTTCCGTAATCTCTTTGTAATCATTCTTCAGCTCTACAAATTACAAGACACACCACAAAATAATTAAACGAATACTAATGTCCACTCGTCCAGTACCACCATGACACCAAGTCACTACTAACTACAGCTTACGCAAGACACAAAATCAAGTCACTATCCCAAGTATCCATTACTAGTCGAAAACACATTTCACAACTACTACTAGAGTTAAACACTCAACTATCAAGATTACTCTCAGTACCAAAAAAAAATTTGTTCAATTTAGGTGAACAGTTCCAGCAATACGACATGTCAATGTCCTCACGAGGAAACCCCTGCAAGGTTAGCAAAGTGAGAATAATGAAACCCTACCAATTTCTCAAAATTGGTCACACAAACCGACAAAAGAAGGCAAATTTAGGCTACCTCGCAATCGATGAGGTTGCCGGAAAGTCCGGGGCCGCCGGGCTGAGTAAGACGCTCGATGATCGCATTCATCTCGGCCTCCAAGGCACTCCGCTTGTCCATCAGACCCAAAGTCTCCGCCTTCAGATTCGCCGCCACCATTTTTGGTTTTCTTTATGTAAATTTTCTTCTTCTTCTTCTTCTTCTTCGTGTTCCTCAAGAATATGAAATACGCTTCTTAAATAACACAGGGAGAAAGCGGTGGTGCCGATGGGGGTAATTTTGGTATAACGAAAACTCCGTGCACGTGCGTAGCGCGTGCTATATTCCTGGATCTAGAAAAGAATTGGGTCGAGGATGAGCCAAACATCAAGTCGCCCGAGCCCGTAATCTTAAACACAACAGGTTGGAATGTGATTCGCAATAGGTGGTGGTCCCAAAAAGATTCAGATGTTATTCATAGTTGGAGGATCTCCTCTTTGTTGTTGTCAATAAATAATTAACTTCTCATGTTTAATTTAGTTTGTTGGAACTTGGAAGAACCTAATCGGTTAGTAGATGTTGCGGTGAAATTAACTAAATGGAAGGTGTTCTTCGGATTGGACTAACATGCCCCCTTCTTTTATTGTTTCTGTCTTGAGAAATGTTGATCTCCTGCTCTGGTGGATGTTTCGGCAAACTAAGGGCAATGATGGGTAGAGGAGAATGAGAGAAACGTTTAGGGGTGGTGCGCCGGCGTGGGACGGCCGAACGCGGCGAAGCGCGGTCGAGGTGCTCTCGGAGATGAGAGCTCGACGTTGACCCGAAAATGGGAGGTTTGATCGAGTCAAACCTCTCTCTTATATTTATATGAAAATGGATGGTTCAGATCTAATATGAGATCGATCCAACGGTCTAGATTTAATTATTAAAAGTTACATTAAGTGGTAAATATATATTTTACCATTTACTTTTACTGAGCGATAACTATACAATATCCCGAATAAATTTCGCATACGAACTCCGATTAATTCATAGGACATATCCACGAGTTCGTATTAACATCCTCTACAACTTTCCCGAAGGAAGTTCCCCCAAATTCCTGACTTATCGCAAAGTCATCTTTTTCGGTAAAGTAATTAATATTTAATACTTCCGTAAACTAAATAAATCTTTATTAATCAGCCCGTAGCTCTGAAAAATATTCCAGACATACCGGTGGACTCGTAATAACATAATCTACCACATCGAGACATTAATTCTATTTTCCTTCAGAAAATCGAGAATATTTCGATATTAAACTCGAATAGTAGTTCAGGAAAGACTAACAACATGATTACAACCCTCTTTAACCCGTCTAATCCTGATAAAAAGATAAATTTTGAAATGAAATGTTATATTACATCTCAAGTGTCATTTTACCAACTCAACAACCCCGTTGGCACAATCTCCGATATCTTCAAAACACAGACGCAACAACACCCAATAAACAAATCCAACTTAAGAAAAGAAGCATATGCTCATCTCACCCAAACTATAAACCCTAAATCCCCATTTACACCGAAATCAAACTCTCCAAATTCTATTCTTATCTCATGGAAGTCGCTTCTCACTCCCCGCATTCTATACTCTGTATGCTATCTCTTCTCTCTTTCTCGTCTATCTAAGCTTTATTTCTTTCGAAATTAAAGATTAAAATCTTGGGTTAATTTTCTCAGGTTATAAACAATCGAGGTTGCCATCGACGTCGTCTTTGTTTCCGGTGAGTTCTTCCTCGTGTTTTGCTTGGTTCTTCAAATTTGTGTGATCAGAATTTATAGCTCAAGTGATTGGAAGTTGAGCTCATACAGCTTGAAATTTCGAACCCTGTTTTATGTATTAGTGTTGAGATTGCTGAGAATGTTTATAATGCAGCTCTTCACTCACAAGGGACTAACTATCGGGTGCTCCCCCGTTTTCGGAAAACTAACTACTTGTAAGTCAAGGCTATCTCTGCATATTGTCTTATGTTTTTTCTATGACATGCCGAATTGGGTGCCTTATTGCAATCTATTGCCTTTGCATGTTAGCCAGGATTATGATATCAACAATTTCAGCAATATGATATTGTGAGGATTGTGAAAATCTGCTTATTTTTGTTATAGATGGCATTGGTAAATTTTTACACATATATAGATGTTCTATGGATTTGAAGGGACATATTTGAGAATGTTTGTATGGACTGTATCAGCTCCTTTTCACTAGCTTTTATATTCTCTGTTTTCTTTTAGATCATGTTATGATGCCTCTGTATCTGTTTTTTTTCACTCAGCTGCTCATCGTAGCATTTTCTACATTGCAAAGAAGCCAGTTGGGATATCATGGTGTGACGTTGATGCAAAAAAGGAGTTTGCCAGATCTTATAATGATGTCAGATTGCATAACCATCGACAATTGTCGAGGCATACAGTTGTACATTCTGGACTTGTTGGAACTGGAAGCCCTGATGCTGCCTTACCAGGTTTTGCTATTGAGACTTCTCTGTTGTTACCCCTTTCTAATTGCAGCCTTAATAATCTAACTAACTTTGTTGATAAATTTTGAATTGCAGAAGTAAATATCGTCTCGAAAGTTAGGGGGCTGTGCTTTTATGCCATTACTGCCTTCAATGCTATATATCTCTTTGCACTGATGGTAGTAGCCCATCCTTTCGTTCTTTTGCTCGATCGATATAGAAGACGAGCTCATGCTTTTATTGCCAAAATCTGGGCCACATTTGCTGTTTCTCCATTTCTCAATATCAAGTTTGTGGGACTGGAAAATTTGCCTCCTCCAGATGCTCCTGCTGTATATGTTTCCAACCACCAGAGCTTTTTAGACATATATGTTCTTCTCACTATTGGGAGACCCTATAAGTTTATTAGCAAGACTAGCATATTCCTCATTCCCATTATTGGGTGGGCTATGTTTCTAATCGGCGTCATTCCTTTAAAGCGCATGGACAGCAAAAGCCAATTGGTAATCCATTTCCTCTGGTCGACCTTTACTTGTGATAATTTATGTATATTTTTTTCTGGTTAGATGACAGTGCTGTAACTATAAGTCATTGAAAACCATAATTCTGTTGGCTTTCTGCATACAGGAATGTCTTAAACGTTGCATATATCTTCTCCAGAAAGGGTCCTCTGTCTTTTTCTTCCCTGAGGGAACACGCAGTAAAGATGGAAAATTAGGGGATTTCAAGGTGAGATCTTTTGGGATTCTTATTTTCCTTGGTGGCTATATGAACATGAATGGAACGGAATGAATTTGGTTCTCTATTTTGTTTCTTAGGAGGGCTCATATTAAAATACTTAACTTATTGCCACTACTACTTAAGATGCTATTATCATCAGTGATTAGCTTCACTACATTTGCAAATTTCTTTTCATAGATAATTATGAAGATTCTGAAATGCATATTTTTCTCTTCTCGTTGAAATACAGAAAGGTGCCTTCAGTCTTGCAGCAAAAACAAAGGTGCCAGTGGTGCCTATCACTCTTATAGGAACTGGGAAAATAATGCCTGTGGGAAAGGAGGGTATCTTAAACACTGGACCTGTAAAAGTTGTTATACATAAGCCTATAGAAGGAAATGATCCAGAAACACTGCGCAGAGAAAGTAGAAAAGTAATTGCAGAAGCACTCAACTTTCAAGGCTGACATTTCTTCTGCCACTTGTCTGTTCAGTTCACATATGGTTCTAGACTCAGTCCTTTACTGTCAATGGAAGCAACATAATCCGAAAGGTATGAATGCTATAGTTACAGTTTCATTTCAATCATGACTTCACATTCATCTTTCATCTGTTTGATTGTCACCTGTTTACACTTTTAGGTCTATGACACAAATGTTGTGTTTTTCTTTTACTTTTCCTTTTCACTTTGAAACAAATGAATTACAGTCAAGTATTAAATCTAATCTACTTAGTCTTGCTTAAGTACATACTAGGAGGATAACCCTTATAGAGTTATAGTTGCTTTTGTGAACATTCTTGATCAGAATATTGCAAGGGATAGTAGTTCCTTTTGCAGCTCTAGTTTGCAGCCCATAAATAAAATGAATATTTTGCTTTGTGGAGGGTAGTATCCTTGAAACTTAGGCCGCACGAGAATGGTCACTCTCGTTCTAGTTTTGAAACCTAATCAGCTAGGTTCCCATGTGCTCTTTGGAACTAATGTGGTGCAGTCTCAGCTTCCGTCTCATATTGAGCAACATGCATGGTCTCTTCTACATGTAGTGCATTAATTGGGAATGAAAATCATGATTGTGAACTTGTTTTGTTTTTCTAGACAAATTATCTGCTAGTAGTCTTTTCTCTTCCATTGTTTGGTTGTGAAAGCTCAACTAATATTAGGCGGTGAATGATGTCTGAAGCAAATTATGGCGTTTAACGTCTATTCATTTGTTCTGTGTTTTGGCAGTGAAAACAAATAAAATTTGCAGGCAAGAGTGATAAATCTGTGAGGTGCAGCTGTTTAATATCCCATATTTACAAACAAAGGCCAGCTCCCAGCTAGAAGAAGCTGTCTTCACCCGAAGGGCCACAGTGAAGCCAACGGTGACCGTGGCCAGGTCCAATCGTGGTGGCTTCAACCTTCAATTTGTTTGATAATGAATAAATTGTATTAATTATTTTTATCGACATTTTTATTCTTGTTGTCATTTTCTTGTTTCCAACGCATGTTTTCAATGCCCAATTGATCCAATCAAGTTGGAGAAAAAGAATGAAGAGGATAATATTATGAAGGGGATAGTTCTATAGTGGAACATAATGTATCTTACCATATTTAGTGTGTGTGAACAATAGTAGCCTATGAGATTAAGCAATCAAATTTTCGACGGAGGAAGATGAAGCCTGGTGACTCACTAATACGTTATAAAATGGTCTTTTGTACACGGCTTGTAGATATAAGATACCATGCAGATCGTTATAATGAGAATATAAGTTTACATAGCTCATGTTGATTCTTCGCCGCTAAGTAGTCAGTCCCAGTATCTTTAGCAATGCTAGTAATTTTGTAACCAAATTTTGGTTAAAATAGCTGAAAGTCATTGGCTGGGCACACTCTGTAACTAATTTTTCACCCTTTCTCGTTATTTAGATTAAATTTAACCTATATCTATTTATCGAGATGACGTCAGCACTGTTCACTGGGTACTGTTTCAATGAACATTGCAAGGCATCAGTTTTTTTGGGGTTCTACCTCTTGCTCCCTACAACTTTTGAGATCCTTCATCAAAAAAAGAAAAAAGAAAAAAGAACAAAAAAACTAGAACCCGTAGCAAAATACGGGCTCAATTTCTAGTTCTTAAAGTAAAAATTGAGCGTGTTAGATGAACAAAATTTGGTTAGAAACTTCAAACACGTTACATTTTGAGGAAAATAGTCTATTATGATTCTATCTGGCTACTTGTTCTGGTGTCATTTTCGAAAGCAATATATATAATTTCCGATCAGTGTCCCAATTACTCGGATAAGAGTGTAAGAGCATTCATATGGTAAATTTTAACATCACGAATCCAAACAAATAGATACGATTCCAACGTAGATACTACTAAATACGACCGCAAAATCCATGGCGGTTAAACCCGAGTCAGTTAAACTAGTGAAAACATTTTCACTCATTGACTTAAATTTCTTTCCTTTTTCAATTGATCTCTCTCCCCTCCTTTTCTCTGTGCTCTCCACCCAGTTCTTCCTCCACAAGTGTCTCTCTATCTCTCGCCAATTGACACCGACTTTCTTCTCCGTAAGTCTCTCTCTATCTTTTTCCCCAAGTTGTTTGATTCTTTTGTGTTTCGGAGATCGATGATTTTGGTTAGGTTTTCAGTTGATTGCTGTTTTGATAAGGAATCTGTGTTGGATTATGGAGATTAGTTGAACTCTATTGCTTTCCGGATTGATTTTGAATTAATTTGGTAACTAATCCGTGTTTTAATTCTGTTTACTTTGGAGATAGCGAGGGTTCTTAAGCAAGTGGTCAACGTTGGGGCACAACTTAGGTCAATTCTTGTTCGTTTGGATTAGGAAATTCCGCTTTTATTTGGAGTGTGTTGTTTGATCTGATGTTATTAAGTAGCTTTGTGATTGATAAATTAGATTATGTTTAGTGGAAAACGTGCTGTGAATTAGGTTAGGTAAATTGGAGTTGCAAGATGACTAAACTGCCTGGACTTGGATTGGTTGGTTTGATGCTTGTTGTTTTTTTGTTAACTTGATTCTTATGTGTATGTTTTGGTTTGGCAGGTAGGTTTATGTTTTTGAGTGCCAAAGATGTTTGACTGTGGCTACACGTCACAGTATAATGGAGGGCAGAGAGACAAGTTTGTGAGGTACAGAATGGATATTTTTTTTGGCTTTTGGTATGCGGCACGAATATGAAAGAGAACTAGTTCATATCTGTAGATTAACATTGTTTAAACTGCATCTAATGTTGTGCTTGTTGGCACTCTTTATTTTAGGCTGGATGACTTGGACTCTCGATTATCGTCCTCTTCTGATACTGGAGTGAGAAGGTGTGGACTTAATATTGAAGGACTGACCCGGAGTGCTCCGAAAAGGGATACATCCTTTAAAAAAGGAATGAGAAAGGGGTCTGAAGGACTTAAGTCCATTGGTCGATCACTTGGATTTGGTGTTTCTCGTGCAGTGTTCCCTGAAGATCTTAAAGTTTCTGACAAGAAGATATTTGATCCTCAGGGCAAATTTCTCCTTTTTTGGAACAGACTTTTCGTCATATCATGTATTCTGGCGGTCTCTGTGGATCCGCTTTTTTTCTACCTTCCGGTTATCAATAATGCATCCAATTGTCTTGGTATAGACCGAAAGTTGGCTGTCATAGCAACCACATTACGAATGATTGTTGATGCTTTCTTCCTTCTTCACATGGCTCTCCAGTTTCGGACAGCCTACATTGCTCCATCATCTCGGGTTTTTGGACGAGGTGAACTGGTGATTGACCCAGCAAGAATAGCTAAGCGATACTTACGGGGTTATTTCATCATTGATTTTCTTTCTGTGCTACCTCTACCACAGGTAAGACTGAGTTACTGCGATTCAATTTATTTTTATAAAGTTCTTTATGCTGATCTCTCTTAATTATTGTAAAAGATTGGTGTGGTAGTGTTCACATTGATAACAATTGTTGATGCTTTCTTTCTTATTCATTTCAATTGGGGCAGATCGTAGTTTGGAGGTTTCTGCAGCGTTCTGGAGGTTCAGATGTCCTCGCTACAAAACAGGCTTTACTTTTCATTGTCTTACTTCAGTACATTCCAAGACTTCTTCGAGTCTGGCCTTTAACCTCCGAGCTGAAAAGAACAGCTGGTGGTTTTGCTGAAACTGCTTGGGCAGGTGCCGCGTACTATTTGCTATTGTACTTGCTCGCTAGTCATGTAAGTACTTATTCAGAATCTTCTTTTGATTTCTTTTCCCTTACGTTTTTGCTGCCTTGTTCACAAGCTCGGTTCAACTAATGTTTATTCAGCCTGATCATGTCTGTTTAGTTATCAGTTCCATATATTTACGTAATTAATTTTTAATAGCTGGAGGCAAAATTACAAGAGAAAAGAAACTGGCATTGTCAATAACAGTGGGTTTAATTTTGTTTCTTCCTATCATGAGTTTTCATGGCTGTTGATTCATTCCATATGTACTAGGCACTTGGTATTTTTGTAGTTCATAGTCGTTGAGCTGTAATCACGTTAAATGGTGCAATAATTATTTAGCTATTGTTAATAACATAATGTCTTTTGAATTACTGTTTACAGATTGTTGGGGCGTTTTGGTATTTATTGGCTGTAGAACGCAATGATACATGCTGGCAGAAGGCTTGTACTGACATAGGCAAGGCATGTGATAAAAGATTACTATACTGCACGGATGAGAATCTACCAACAGCTGAGAATCTGATTTGGCCCAACATTAGTAATATAATCCAGTCAAATTGCTCGTCGGCTGATGATAATAAGTATTTTGATTTCGGAATATACCAACAGGCTTTATCATCTAGAATTGTCTCATCTAAGAAGTTCATCTCTAAATACTGTTACTGTTTATGGTGGGGGCTACAAAATTTAAGGTAATGCTGTTTCTGTATTGTGACAAATGTTACTCTTGGAAAAATAAGATAATTGTTTTGATTTGGTCATGGTTGTATAAGTCTCAAACCTACATTCTCAGTGAAAGTTCCTTGATTTTATTGTTTAATAGTTCGTGCCCTTGCTTATTCTCCATCCACATTAACACTTGAGCTTGAAGCTGATTTTTAAATGACATTCTCTTTTTCTTTGTGCAGTACACTTGGCCAGGGGCTCTCAACTAGCACCTATCCCGGAGAGGTTATATTTTCCATAGCGCTAGCTATATTTGGATTGATCCTCTTTGCACTTCTGATAGGAAATATGCAGGTAAACAAGTAAATGATAGTTGATATTTGTAACCTCAGTCAAGTACTTTTGTATTTAATAAATTGTCTGCTTGGTATCACTGGCTGGTATTAAGTATAGAAAACCCCAAGGTATAAAGTTACTTTTTGAATTCTTAAGCTATAAGCTCATTATTTACCAGGTGAGACGAGTACTGGTATTAACATGTCCTTAGCATAGGCACAGAAGAGGCATACTTCTTATAAGTGCAGAAGTTAGTCCTATGTCTTTAAGTTAGATGGGAGGTTTTAGTTGATTGCACCAAAAAGTACATATGAGTAAGAAAAAAGTGCTGCAGTAAAAGTTCACTATTGATTATAAACATGAAGTTGGAAGAGTGAAACTCTTGATGACTAGGTTCAGATTGGTAGTAAATCCATGTTTGTTGCTCAAATGTGAACCAGTATATACAGAAATTTTGTAGCAGAATTTCATGGTATAGTGCTAATACGTTGGGTGTATGCTACTTTGACAGACCTACCTCCAGTCTCTTACCATTCGACTTGAGGAGATGAGAGTCAAAAGGCGTGATTCAGAGCAGTGGATGCACCATCGCTTACTTCCACAAGACCTCCGGGAGCGAGTTAGGCGATATGATCAATATAAGTGGTTAGAAACACGCGGAGTGGATGAGGAGAATTTGGTTCAGAGTCTACCAAAGGATCTCAGGAGAGATATCAAGCGGCACCTATGTTTGGCGTTAGTGAGGAGGGTATGATTATCAATTCATTTGTAGTTTGTCTTACCTTTCTAGTGAGCATTTGCAGAGGTTATTCTGACCATGATCATTTGACAAACTTCAGTAAAATATTCATTAAAAAATCTCATAAAAGCAGAAAAATGTGTTTTCCCAAAATCTTCTTCTGCTCATGCTTTTTTCTCATATATCATCTGGTTTGTAACTACTTTGCTTGTTATTGTAGGTTCCTCTGTTTGAGAATATGGATGAGAGGTTGCTTGATGCCATCTGCGAGCGACTGAAACCAAGTTTGTTTACACAGAGTACCTACATAGTTCGAGAAGGAGATCCAGTTGATGAGATGCTTTTCATCATACGTGGTCGCCTTGAGAGTGTGACCACAGATGGTGGTAGAAGTGGGTTTTTCAACCGCAGTCTGCTAAAAGAAGGGGATTTCTGTGGTGAGGAGCTTCTAACTTGGGCACTGGATCCCAAATCTGGTTCTAACCTTCCTTCATCTACAAGGACTGTGAAGGCATTAGGAGAGGTCGAGGCTTTTGCCCTTATAGCTGAAGAGCTGAAATTTGTTGCCAGTCAGTTTAGGCGCCTTCATAGCAGGCAGGTTCAACACACCTTCCGTTTCTACTCGCAACAGTGGCGTACGTGGGCTGCTTGCTTCATCCAAGCGGCATGGCGTCGCTATTCCAAGAGGAAAATCATGGAGCTTCGCCCGAAGGAAGAGGAAGCAGAAACAGAAGCACTGGCTGGTGCCCGCCACAATGTTAGCATTGGTGCCACCTTTTTAGCTACCAGGTTTGCGGCAAATGCACTTCGCGGTGTTCATCGAAATAGGAAGAGTGCTCAGAGCGCTCGGGATTTGGTCAAATTACAAAAGCCTCCAGAGCCTGATTTTAGTGCTGAAGATGCAGATTGATATGTGATGTGTTCATGACTCGTGGAAGATGCTGATTACTGTGTATTTTTTAGGTGGTCTCTGTAATATTATACAAACTCTAGCTTGGAATGGCAATTGTAAGACGTTGTTTGAATGAAACGTAACAAGACTACACAGTACTAGCCCCTTCCCCACGAATCAGAATTCGTATTGTTATGATTCAAAAAGAGGATCCGGCTGTTATACCATGGCATGGTGATCCGCATGTCATGTCGGCTAGTTCTATAATTTCCTTAAAAGAATCCGGCTGTTATACCGCAGCCGTTTGATCCACATGTGGGGACCAGGGAGAGAATAAAATCAAGACCAGCGAAGTAGGATGCTCATAGTTTACAGGTCCAAAAACAGAATCATTCATAGACAATAAAAACTGATGTAAAAGCTAGAAAAGGGATCTAGATAAATTTAACCCGACAAGTCTTGGAACCCTTTTGGAAGAGTGTACAATCATTGCAAAACTTTTCTTTTGAGAAGATAAGTTCACCCGTGTAAATCTTGTTCAAAACTTTACCATTCTTCAGTAAATACTTGGCCACTTCCAACTCACCCCTGAAAGCCCTTAAGACGAGTCTTGAGATGTGAAAACAAACAAGCAGGTGCAGACTTTTCACGCTGCATGCAACCAAGGATGCTCTCCAAGTATTCTTCAGAGTATCCTTCGTCCTCTCAATAAGGATGATCCGAGTATTCTTCATCTTCCGGGTTTGTATGTTTATGACCTCGAGCTGTGTGCTTGGCTGCCCGAACCCGTTCGTGGACTCCCAAATGATGGCAACTTCCTTCCCTCTCCGCAAACTCTTAGAAGTAAGGGGCATATATCTGGGCATTCCTGATGCAAGTCCGGAGGGACTTCCGACCGCCTCTGTGACGACTCTAGTTCATTGCTCCAAATTCACACTCAACCCATTCTTCTATGCTGAAAACGTGTCTTCTGCAACCTACAATGCTGGACCGTGCGTTACCGTGGATGTCACCCCTTGCCGATAGGCACTTTTCAGTTCTCATATAATCATTTGCTCATTCGATTGGATTAAAGAGTATAAACATGGGGAAAGTGCTAAACTAACAGATTTTTAAATGTTCTCCAATTTGGCCAAGTTTTGTGTACATGAAACTAGAGCATGAGTTATTTAAGTGCGTCTGAACTATCGCCAGTTCCGGTCGTGTTTAGTCTTGAACCAGGCCTTTTACACAGATTTGCTTGTTCTTCATTGATCCATACGTCATTAACAAAATGCATTTCTAGCTCCACACATCAGCCACCATGACCTCTTCCCAAAAACTTTGATATAGAAAATATCATATTTAAGCATCTTCAATCATGGAACCATGGGACATAGACTAGCTGTTTAACAATCTAGTTAAGTATGCTGTTCAAAACTCGATCTAGTTAATATAAAATGTCAACCTGCAACAAGCCAACAACAAACTGTTCAAAACACACACGTTCACAGCGTTAAACCGAATCAATCCTCATTCAATAGCATAATATACATGTTCAAACAACCTCATTCAACATTCAATAATGCAAGTTCAACTTTCAAATAATGAAATAAAATTAAATCTTCAGCAGCCATCATCAGAATCTTTCATTGTCCCAAGTAGTGCAATCTTCAGCAGCCTTCAATCTTTATCACTCACAAACCTCCATCTATCATCACTGTCCCAAGTAGTGCCAAACAAACAAAGGAAACATGTAAGCCAACAGACCCTTAAAATTATATGCAACACATGCAAATTAATGCAGCAAATCCGAAAAGGGAAAAAAATAACACAAGTTACCAGTTTCTAGCTTTTTTTCAATCACTCGAGCGACATCTAGATAAATTTAACCCGACATTTCTTCGAACCCTTTCTAAAGCGTGCACAAGCATTGCGAAACTTCACTTTTGAGTAGAAAAAAAACACCTGTATAAATCGTCATCTTCTTCAAAACTTTACCATTCTTCATTACATACTTTGCTACTTCCAACTCACCCCTGTGTCCCCTGAAACCCCTTAAAACGAAAGTCATGAGATGTGACAACAAACAAACAGGTGCAAGCTTTCCACACAGCCACCAAGGATGCTCAAAGTATTTTTCATCCTTAAAGAATAGAAAAATTCATCGTTTGAACTTTCTTCATTCTCAGGTAGATTGTTTGCCATATATTTTTCGTCCTGTGGGTCAAAATCGCGTTCTGAGTCACAGTCCACGTCCTAATAATCAATATGAAGAAAATGAGGACATTACAAGACCTGCTGTTGGTAAAACTCAGCATAAGCAGAAAAAAATATCTTACTCCATTATGTTCCAAGACAAGACGTTCTAGTTTAGGTGTTCTATGGAGTAGCTCTGCCAGCACTTCCCAGTGATGGCAGTCATGAAGAACCAGCTTCAAATGGGTCAGATTATCGAAAGCAGGTATACAAGAAGCCTACAGGAAAGATCAATATAAATCAAACACAAATTCATGTAAAATTTCAACACTATGAATCATATACTATTTCATATCAGATATTGCCAAACAGAATTTCAGTTACAGACACTATCAATAAGATCCATATATCGGAGTTCAAAGAATGAAAAAGGAGGAGTGCAGGATGTCTTTAAGCCATGGAACGAAATGTGCAGAAATCTGTACTCAATTATTCAGTACATAAAATGGAATAAGATCATAATATTCCCCTCATTCAACCACCTCTTATTTCCTTCATATAATTCTTTCTAGCAGACATAGTGGAAAAGAAACAAGGTAAGCATACTTACATCCAAAGAATGAACTGAAAGAGATAGATGGTGAACATTGGAAATTTTTGCCAGAAGTGTGGTTGCACAGTCATCACAGTTCTCGTGTTCAATTGAATCATGGTGCTCGAAAGTCACATCGGCTTTCACCAGGGACTTTGCATTGTCAAATATAATACTCGGCAATAAATACAATTTGAGGTTAAGGAATTGAAGCTTTGGGGCATTGATAGAGAAGTATTACTCATAAGGGTCCTCATAGCTCGAATTAGAGTCCATGGCTATTCTTAACCTCTTTAGTTCAGGCACAGAAAGCTTGAATGTACCACTTATATCACTTGACAAAAATCCTTCTACATTCAAGTCTTCAAGTAAAGGGAAGAATGTAAACAGCCTTTCCATAAGGTCCTTATCAGGACAATCAACATTGATATGGAGACCCTTGAGAATAGGGAAACACCCCCGACTCAGGAGGAGCATAGATAAAACAAGTGAAATTCATGTTCAATACCTCCAGTGTTTTGCAGAGAAAGGCAACTCAATCATTTTTACCCTGTGCCCCCAAAGGTCAAGTTCAACAACATTGGCCAATAACAGTGCCGATCCAACCATCAATACGAGGTAAATCCACAGAAGAGCAGTAATAATAGAGACGAAATTTTCGAATGTCTTTTTCACGACTGGAAACAAACGATCAACAAACGCAGCATGGGTAGACCTAAGTTGCTGTTGATCACAGTAGATATGTACCAAGTCCAGACAGGGAACAGAAGCCCATATGTTCTGCCACCTTCTGGAGAGAATGCTGGTCCTCACAGCAGCTTTTGTTTCCAAGAAGGACTTTATCTGGTAATTGACTGATCTTATCTTCACTATCTCCTGCTTTGAGCTTTGAATGTGAACCCATTTGTACCCGATCTCTTCCAATCACTGTCAAAAGTTTCATCATCACAACTTTCACACAGACAGAACACAAAACGAACTAGCAGCAAAGACTATTTGTTCTCCAAAAACCAACAACACAATCACACCAAGCGCATGAAATGGACTTTCTATTGCAAGACAGCAGATGGTAAAGGAAGTGGAATAAATACCTGAAATAACTGCAACAAATTTTCACGGCGGCATCTCACTCTCGTAGGGCTTCTTATTCGTTGAAGATGGAACTTTCGGGGTCAACGAATCGATCTAATGAAAATCGTTGTTGATTACGGTAAGGTTTGGGTCGGGCTTTTGGGCGGCTTCAATTACAGGTTTGAGTTGGGCCCATGTTGGTCTCCTATAAATACTTTTGACTTGGTTGTGGAAAAGGTATTAGGGTTTCAGAGTTTTTAGCCAAACAAAAATGAATACAGAGAAATGGGTGCGGTAGGGAAGGCAATGGGTAGGATAGGGTTAGATGATCAAAAAAGCATATCTATATCTTTTTATAAATACATTATTTAGTCAATATCTTACACTTTTAAAGACACAAATTAACAAATTATGACAAATTGAAGTGTATATGTCATATGTCACTAAGTATTTTACCACACTATCATCATTACAATTCACTGCTACTGTCGATTTAGGTGACCGTCGCTGCTACTGACTTGGGTGATCGTCGCTGCTACTGACTTAGATGCAGTAGCAGCCCGTAGCCCTAAGCACGACCGCACAGTAGCAACTCACAGCCCCATCACTCAATAGCAGAGCAACGCAGTACGACACAGTAGCAGTCCTAAGCACGACAACACAGTAGCAGCCCACAGCCCCACCGCACAGTAGCAGCACGAAGCACCACCACGCAGTCGCACGTCTCACTAGTAGCACGCCTCCCTCACAGTTGAGTCCACCCAAAGAATCAAGACTAAATTATATTCAATTTCAAATCCTTCTGTCTATACCTCTCTCATGATGTTCAGCCATGAGAACACATCCTTGTTCATTGCATCTCTCAGTGAAGTGCAGACTTAGTTCATGGCAAGAAGCTCAAATAGAGAAAGGTAAGTTAAGATGAGGAACAAAGCCTCGTGTGCTTAAGGCCCTGCTTCTTTTTCATTGATTGCATCAGAAGACAGAATTGGTACCTTCTGTGCAGACTTGTCAACAACTTCATGTTCATGGTAGGATGGCCGTCATGATTTCGGTGAGAGAGAGAGAGAGACGAAGCAGATCTAAATTGGATGAGAGAGAGGAAAAGAGACGAAACATATCTGAATTGGATGAGAAAGAGGGAGAGAGATGTAGATGCAAAATAGTTTTAGATATGCATGTGGAAATAATCGTAATTTATGATAAAAATAGGGATTTTAGTCATTTGATATGAAAAATCGGGTCATATATGTTTTTATTGGTACTGCGCTTTATTCATATGTCTTAATTTGTCTAAATATTTTTAAAAGTGGTTTTTTGTGTTTTACAAATATGTTTGTAGTAATATATCATTCTCCCAAAAGAAAATGACCTTAAACATGTCCGGTCTTATTTCTTCTTAGCTAGTCATATAAACAGAATCGAACAATTTGTTTGTATGAAAAAGAAAAAAGAAAAAGAATTACAAAGAAATAGAAGTTGATACATAGGAAGTGCGGTAAGGTCTATTTGCCGGGGTGAGTGTTTTCTTGATGAGAGACTCCTGTGGCAACTTTGGCCATATCAATGGCAGATGCCTCCGGCTTCTTCTTGGAGTATAAGGTTAAGTAACCAAGGGTGACAACTATAGCAAAGCCACCAACAGCCATTTTCATGGGGCAAAAAGGCGCTTTCGACCTTTGTTGAAGTACCTCGGTCGTATGCATCCCTTTCGCTGCCCCCTTCATCGCTTCCGAAGATCCTCCTCCTGCCTTTGATTGCTCTGGTCCTGCCATTGCTAGCTGCTTCCTATTCTGATGTCTCTCACTTTTGTTAACTTCAAAGTATGGAACCTTGACAATAGTATGTTTCTTTCTTAGTTTGTTTATCTTCAACTATGTCCACATTTCGTTTTGTGGGTATATACAACCGTAGTTTGATATATGGTAGATCACATTTTGCGGTAGTGTAATGAAACAATGGTGTTAACTCTCCCTAAGACTTTTTCTACGGAGCAGCGTCTGCCTGTGGCTTTAATTTTACCCATAACCCTGTTTACCGGGTCAAGATCCTTTCATGCAAAGGACCATTCTTAACAAGGGCAACAATGTTTCTCTTCTTTAATTTACTAGAAATGGATACTATATATGGTACAATTATAACCCTGCAAAAAGAACAAATCCAAGAAGTAATTTCATTTTGAGAAACTGTAATGCAAAAGAAATTGGAGATACATTAACATACTAGAGAACCAATTCATATTCAAAATACAACAGAAATAAAACTGAATATTAATTCCAAGTTCACATTGCTCTCTTCCTCTCAATTTCAAGATCAAACACTTACTACTCAAAGCATGCCGACAACACCTACAACCCCAATCGCAACAAAAGCCATAAACCCAACTCCAATAAATCCATGAGGTGCATCACTGGTTGGTGCTGCGGCTGGCGCTGATGCTAGATTATTTATCTCCGGAGCCAGAGCCGGTGCCGGAACAGGAGCTCCATGATCTTTATTACGACGATCATTTACCTTCACAGTAATCTTCAATCCCTTGTTACAATTCTCCTTAACACCGCTAATGAAATAGAACATACCAGCAGGGTCCAGAGTCACCTCCGTCACGTTAGCCTTGAGTGGATTTGATATGTCACAGCTCTCAAACGCTTCATTCGTCACTTGCAGGACTGGAGGGTCGAAACTCTTGGATCTGTTCCATTCTACGAAACGCAACACAATGTTAAAAACAACCCTAGTGAAATAAGAAAAATAATTAAGAAATGTAAGAAGAGGAATAGAAAGAAATTACTAAGAACATCGCCGGCGGTGAAATGGTGTCTGTGAGTCCACTTGGTCAAGCGATCGGAGTTTTGGACTGTCCAACCATCGACCGTGACTTCTCTCGCTTCGGCGAGAGCAAAGAGCAGAAAGAGTAGAGAGAGAACCGGAAGACAGATTGTCACGGAAGCCATTGATGATGATGATTCAAGTTTCAAGTTTCAGAAGATGGAAATGATGATGAGTAGAGTTTCGGTTACTATGTGTGGGTTTTTATAGTCGTCAGGTTTGGTGTGGGACTTTGGTTTGGAGGAACCCGAAGCTGCTCATGACTGCCGCGTACGAAATGAAACGTCAGGGTTGGATGGTTTTCCTCGGCTGTAAAATGTGAATTCAAACATGAAGGAAAATGTTAAACGGCTATTCATTTTACCGAGGAGTAGAACAGTCTCGGCTCATAAATTTATGATAAAATCGTTGTAGAAAATGTGATTGATCATTGATATTCTACCTTTTCAGTTGTGACTTTGACCTAAATGTGCATGAAACCCCAAGTCCTTGCTGCATTATACGGCTAAATAAGGGATGAGATAGATGCATATTAGGTATAATTTTAAGGATTGCTAAGGAGGAATCTCTCAATCCATATGTTAGACCAACCTTGAGAAGCATACTCTCTTACATGTTCACCTTTCGATCAGAGAGTAACGTGAGGTCAAGGGAGCAGATCTGGATGGCCTCCTCCGTACCAGTCGCTGGTCTCACCAGCGAGTCCCTCGATCCCCAAATCGTTCTCCTCAGCGTAGCCCTCCTCCCCCAAACCAAAACCATCTTTCGCAGAAGTCCTCTCTCAGTCAGCTCCCTTACCTTTCAACATTGATACTCTTCCAAACCCCTCTGCTGTGAGTGTTGTGGTTTCCATTCAAGTTTCTGATGCTCCGCTTCTTCGCGGAATGGAGCGCTGTAACTGCTCTGATTGGGAGGGTTTTGTCTCCCTCGTCTGGTGTTCCCCCAAAAGCACATGAACTTGCGAAACAGCTTCGTCAATTTTGGCCTTCGCTCCACAATTGGAATGTCATTCCTTTAGTGGTAGGTCAGTGAGATTTTGAAAGGATATTGGATGGGACAAGCTCTTGCTGAAAGTTTCAACATCGACATAGAGCACCTAAAATTTCTTGATGACAAAGTTAGCTCTTTTATTGACGAAAATAGATGGAGCTTGCCAAGTAGTTTCCATCTAATGTATCCGGAACTAGCTCAACAGATTATGGACATCCCATTGGCCGTAGATGAGGGTGATGACATGGTCATTTGGACAGGTACATCTTCAGGTGATTTGTCGACCAAGAAAGCTTATACTTTTCTTGATGGCATGCATCTTGTATTTGTTAGGGTAGATCTATCTGGCATGCAACAATACAACGGTGAAAAAGTTTGACTGCATGGAAAGTTCTTCATGATAGAATTTTCACTGATGAGTTGCTCCAAAGAAAATGTGTTCAATTAAGTTCCAGATGTGTCATTTGCAGTGCAGTTAGAGAAACATGTCGTCATTTGTTTTGGGATTGCCTGGTGATCTTTAGTTTATGGGCTTGGCTATCTTCAATATTCAACAGAACTTTTGATTTGGGTATGTCCTTCTCTAACCAGTGTTCTAAAAAAAGCGTCCATGGCCGCCTAGGCGCTGGACGGCAGGGCACCGTTCCGATTTTCCCAGAATAGGCCAAGCTGGGCGCTGACGCGAAAATCGACCTCCTAGGCGGGCTGGGAGGTGCCTGGGCGGGCTAAGCGGCCAGATTAGTTTTTTTTTTAAATTATGAAATACATAAAAGCTTATCTAAAAATAACTAAAATCAAACACAAAACACAATATTATAATCTAAAGTCTAAACAAATGATATACTATTGTATTTTTATTATTTTTAAGAACATTGTTATTTTATTATGTATATTTTTGAAGTATTTTTGCTATTTTGGAACATAAAAGTGTTTTTTTTATAATTTTTATTTATGTAATTATATTTATTAAATAAATAATAATAGGTAAAAATATAAAACCGCCTAGGCGCTAGGCGCTGGCTGTCCGCCCTAGTAGCGCCTAGCGTTTTTTAGAACCTTGTCTCTAATTATTTCAATGTCTCCATGTTAAATGGTCTAAACTACTCTTCTACGATTTTATGGTGCATAGCTGGGTGTAATTTGATTTGGTGCATTTTGTTTGAGAGGAATCAGATAAAGCATAATGAGGTGTCTTTTGTCCAAACTGGTTTCAACAGTTTTTCCTTTTAGCTCTAACAAATTCAGCTGGCCTTGCTTTTAAGCAGGCCGCTCAATCAACAAATAATCTGCCAATCTTTAAATTATTGAAATTGTCTCCTTTACGAGCTACATCCCGTAGCTTTATTCCAATGGTTTGGAAGCCTCTTGATATTTCTTAGGTGAAAGCTAACACAGATGGGTCTTTTCATGGTCCAAAACAGGCTGGCTCTAATTGAATATTATGTAATCATTTAGCTGTTTTTTGGGCTGTTTCTCTCGTAACGTAGATGTGAATAATGCTATTGAGGCAGAAGTGTTTGCTATCATTAGTGTTCACAATCCCTTGGTCAAGAGGGTGGATAAATCTATGGGTAGAAACTGATTCTGTTTTAGTGGTTCACTACTTTCACAAGCCAATGTCTATTCCTTGGAGGTTACAAATTCAATGGAGAAATGCTATGCAGCTTGCTAGGCAAATGAATGTGAGACTGTCCCACGTATATCGCGAAGGGATTACCAGTGCAGATGTTTTAGCAAATCATGGCGCTACTATGATTGGTTCTTCTTGGTGGGAAGTTATTCTGTCTTTTCTTCTTCTTCAGCAGTTTAATAGAGATTTGGTGTCTACGGTTGCTTATAGGAGTCGTTGATTGTATCTTACGTCTGATTGTACAGTCATTATTGTTTGTCTTTATCCATTGTAATAATGTTACTGTTATTATATGGTTGGCTTTGGTCTGATCCTCCAACTTGTTGCATTGTTATTTTTACTTTTTTAATAATTTTTCGTAGGGGACAATGAGTTAGTCATTCCTACGCTTACCCAAAAAAAGGGATGAGATGTGAGTGATCTGTGCAAATGTGCAAACAAATTCAAGCCAGTCCTGCTTGTGTCTAATGCGTAATGCCAGGGTTATATTGGTTCACGAAACGAATTTGTCCTCTTAAATGCCAATCCTTTTTCACTGATTTTATCATTGAAAGAAGATAGAAGGCTAGGAATGCATTGGAATGTTACTTCTCTTGGAATCCATTGTCAAGTTACATGTTTCAATAAGGAGAAAATGATATAAAGGGTTTCAGTTACAGATAATTGAACGACGGGAACAAGCGTAAGTGTGGAAGGACGTTCCTGCCGAGATCAAGCTGCCGGAAACCCAGACGGATAGTACGTCCGGGAAGTACCAGGGTGTGTACTCGCTTCCAAGAAGAAAATGTAAACTTTTCGCTCACTAGTCTAGAGAATTTCAAAGTAAATTATGAGTTGTCATATGTAGGAGTTTGGGAGGGACTGCATCACTAGAACACTTAGTGTTGCATAGAGAACAAATCGTACAACAAAACTTTGGAAAACTCTGATTTGATTCACCAAGTTTTTAAGGACACGAGTCAACAGATACAATACATATTAACGGAAGAGCAGCAAACACGGTTTCATAACAATGTGATATTTTAGACAATCCACACAAAAGGCACATCATGAATAATGAACTTAAGCAGCAAATCTCTCATTTCAGGAGAGTCTTGACAATTGACTTCACATTCAGCTTTTTTAGGTCTGTGTAGGACTGCCCACATCCAACAAACATGACCGGGGATCCAGATATATAGACCATGGACAATGCTGCTCCAACCTAAATTATGCATCGCTTCAGTTATTTACCATTTCAACTATTATCTAAGCAGCAAAAGAAATACAGGCACAACACGCTTTAATATCCAAAATAATTTGAAGTTGAGCAGTTTACTTACCTTATCATCAATAGTATCAAACTTGGTGAGCAATATTCCATCTATCAATCTGGGGTTGGGTGAAGGTGATAGATCAGCCAGTTTCTGCAAGAACAGTGTAGGCAGATTCAGTAACCAACCATTGAGAAAGCAATGATACAGCAAAACAGCATAAACTGGGATAGATAATACTGAAACAAATAACAAAACCTGATTAAACTTGGAAAGCTGATCAACAGCATCATTCCCAACCAGTGCCTCGCCAACAAACAATACAAGATCTGGATTGTTAATGTAGATAAGCTTTGACAGGGCCCTCATTAATGGTTCATTATCCTGAAAGGAATAATTGGTAGATAACAAAAGCAATCAAAATGACTAGAAACAAACAGCTATCATAGCACCATATATTTGCTCAACCATTGTAATAAGAACCAAATAACACAGTACCTGCATTCGACCAGCTGTGTCAACTAGAACCACATCAGATCCATTGATTTTGGCTTCCTGAATGGCTTCCTTTGCGACAACAGCCGGATCTTTCTCATACCCCTTCTCAAAAATAGGGATCTGAAACAGGAAACTTGGAAACATGTTAGTTATTTCAACCAAGACAGTAATATAGTTAACTTTATCATCTCAAACTAAAATCCACCCAAGTGAAATTGAATGCCTCAATGTCATACCTGGAGTCTACGTGCATGAGTACGCAGCTGCTCAACAGCCCCTGATCGGAATGTATCACAGGCAGCCATCATAACACTGACCTGATGCTGCTGCAGCCAATAGGCAACCTGGGAAGAGAAATCTGTCAATAAAACCATATGGATGCAAAGGGATTCATTTATGTCAATACAAGGATTCAGCTCAACCTTGGCCAAATTAGTGGATTTCCCAACTCCATTGACACCAACAAAAACAACTACATAAGGCTTCCTCTGCTCCTTGGCAGCATGCACATCCCTCAGTATATCAATAGAGCGCCTAGGAGTTAAAATACGAACAAGAGCTTCTTCCATTGCAGCCTGCAGTAATGTTTACATTCCTGATGTTAGGCTTCCAACTCATAAAATTTAGAACTAAGCTAGTAGATGAAAAGGACTGAGTTGACAAACCTGGACTGTAGAAGATACTCTTGTAAATGAACCCAACTTTTTACCCTCAAGACTAGCTGCCACTGATTCACAGAGCTTCTCAGCTATCTCCTCAGCCTAAGTATGAAAAAGCACAGAAACAAATTAGATGCTCTATAAACAAACTTCAGCATAAGGACAGGACTAATGCTTAAAGTCTAGACACGGTCGGCCATAGGGCAGGGCTGCCAGTGCCCTTGCATGGGGCCCACGGCCAAGGGGGCCTATTTTTTTTCACAAAATCTATAATTAATAGATAATTATATTGTATTTGATAAAAAATATTGAAAAAATAATTATGAGTCCATTTTTCTTCACTTAATTTTTTTAATTATTGTCTTTTAATTATCTTTATTTACATTATTTTTTTAGAAAAAAATTTCTTTTCTTGAATAGGAAAACCTTTGTTTACGACATTTATTATATTCTCTAATAAATTTATTTTTCTAATTGAGATGTCTTCCTAATTTCAATATATTGTCATTTTTATATCCTTAATTAAATGTTTCCCAACTTCAATATCTTTTTTTTAGAAAAAAACAATCTTCATAAAATGACACATGAGTCTAAATTTATGTATTCATCGGATCAGTTATGGAGAAAAATGTTACAGCAACAAAGAGGACAATGATCGATGTCCTCCACAACCGAAAATATTGTTTTGTTGTCTATAAATTACTCAAAATCCTTTGATATTAATATGAAAATGGTAAACGAAATTTAATATGAAAGTGGTATATGAAATTGTGTTGTCTAATTGTGCCTATGTTTTTTTTGAAAATTGAAGAAAAAAAAAGTAGTTTTTTGATAAAAAGTAATATTATATAAGGGCCAATTATTTTTTTCGCACCGGGCCTTCAATCTTTCAGGACCGGCCCTGAGTCTAGAACATACCACATTCTTGGTCATGAGCCTATCCTTAAGAGCTTTCAAAGCTGGTTCCAGATCCGACTTCTCCAAGTTTGCCTTGCCTGCAATACTGAATACAAACAAGCAAAATATGCATAAAAAATTAAAAATGATGTAACAACCTGATAGTTCCACTACATATTCATCAGCAAATAACAAGTTTGAAACAGGAAATAACAATTTGAAATTTTAAGACAACTCCATCACAAGTACTCTCAGTTCTCACCCAGTCAACTATTCATTTTTTACATAACAGGTATCACAATTTCAAAACCTCAGCTCGCTAAATTCAGACACATGACGGGGTACAGAGGCATACTACCTCTTAGACTCTTTATCTTATTCAATCACATTCTCAAAAAATTTGGCAGCACTATTAGGCAACACAGAACTTAGTACTAACAATAGTAAAAAAATGAATTCACCTCTGGAACATAGATGTAAACCACCCTTTCTTCTTTGAATCAGGCTTGCTTTCCTTTCCAACTTCCTCTTCCTCTTCAGCCTCACTTTCACTACTGTAATCCTCTTCCCGATCCATCATACTTTCACCTTGATCTCCTACTACAGCCTCATAATTGTTATCTACATTCTCACCCACAGTATCTGTAAAATCCAATTTTGACTCACCCGACTCTTGAGGTGAATCATCCCAAACTCTATTTTTCTTGGTTATCTTCTTTTTTGGGTCCGCCTTCGAGCCCTTGCTATCAAGGGTAGCAGTTTTTTCTGTCTTCTTTCCAACCTTAGATCTAGACTTAAGCTTATTTACATCAAAAGCCCCGAGATTGGAACTAGTGTTCTCTTTTCCGTTAGCATTACCAACTACATTAGATTCTTTGCTCACAACATGATTACCATTGGAGATTCCATTCTCCAATTTATGCCCTTTCACAGCATTGCCATCCCCACCATCACTAGCCAAACCACCTTCATTACTTTTCTTGTCTCCTCCGAGTCCAGCCTTCTGCACTGGCCCTTGCTTCCTACTATTACTCACAGGCTTACCCACCTGCTTGGTCTTCTTCAACTCCTCAGCATGAGCCTCAGCTTCCTTCCTCAGTTGTCGGAAAGTTTCATCAAAATCATTATACACTGTCCTCTTCGGATCATAAATCTCGGCAAAACTCTGCTTCACCATCGCAAGCAGATCATCCACATACAGGAGGTGGAGGATCTTCTGGTAAACAGCGACAAACACGAGGCCAAGCTCATTGTGGAAGGTCCATTTGAGCGTGTAGGCTGCCCCGGAAGCGGTGTAATCAAACGATGCGGCACCGGATCGTTCCTCCAAAAGACAGGACCGGATCAAGGTATCGATCGGTGATCCTTTAAGAGCATTTCCAAGCTCTCTACAGGTCCAGAGGATTAATCCTCCTCTAGTAAATATCAGTAATTGTTCTAACATCTTCAATCAAACTTCTGCAATCAAATCAATCAAAATTTTAACACAGATTTGCATGATAACATTATTTTATTAAAATTAAACGTCCTATCATTTCAACGCCACCATCATGCTTATTATAACCACACATCAATCAGATCAAATCTTTCAATATCAATATTAATATTCAAAATTTCAATGTTTTGATTCCATTTGCAAATAACAGATGATAAATGTTCAAGGAATTCGTAATCTAAATTCCAAACACCCAGAAATTCACACAAATTCTTATAACAAATATATCGCATCTGAAATCATCGATCTATGAATCGGAAAAAATCAGGGAAAATAATTAAAGAAAGCACAAACCTGTATCAGATTGGAGCTCTGAGAACGTTGTGAGCGGACTTTAGAAGAAAACTAAAAAAATAAAATAAAATAAAAATGATCTGGAAGACAATGAATGGAATTAAATTGGGGTTTGGTGAAGGGTAGTTTTGGAAAATTCGGGTGTTTTAGAGTTCAATTTTGACTTGTTTTCTTGGCTTTTGACTTCAGACACGGTCGTTGGGTGAATCGGCGGTACACGAGTAACGGTTACCGCCGTACCGTAAATGATCAATTTTGGAATGGAGCGATAATAATGGTGTTTCCGAGAAAGGAACGAGTAGTCTCTCTCTGATTACTAGTTTACTATATATGTTTAGGGTTTGGAATAAATCCATATATTTTGTATTGGTTCGTGTAATTATGTCGATACTTATTTACGATCAAATGTGTTAATTTAGTTTAACTTTTGAGACTTCGAATAGAGTTATGTACATTATGTTTTATGAAACGTAAGTGTGACAAGCGAAAATAATGTTTCATTTTCATGAAACATTAATGTATCAAACCCTCATACTAGACCTGTTACAAAAGCTACACACATTAGATATGGCAAGTTTTTGAGAAATCTCAATGATGTATACTGGGTAGTGTTTCTTTTGTTTGAAAGGATTATAGTTAGTTTATACGGTAACAAAACTATACTTTCTAAATTAGGAATGTGACCTATACAAGATACCATGTTTGATGGCATGGATTTAATTCCTCACAAATCTTTAAACATCATGAGGTTGTGATATGTTGCATATTAAAAAAGGAGCACCATGAGAGTCACTCGTTATGGAATTGATGTTGTGTATGGTGCTTGTTTTGCTGGAAATCAGACATAAGACATTGCAGCATCGGCCACTACTGAGTGCACTGCTAGTATTGTTCTTCCATTCAGGATGTCTGTGTTACAATGAGAATTAAATAAAGAGGGCTAGATTAAGGCCCAACAAAACTAGTGGACCGCACTTGTAATTGAGAACCGTGCTTACTGACCGCCCAATTATATTTCATTTTGAGTTACTATATACATTGACGGAACTTGTAAAAAATATGTTTAAGTTCCGTAATGATTGATACACTTATTGACGGAACTTGAAACATACGTTTTTGATTGACGCATGTCCTCTAGTCTCTTACCCATCGTCGTTATGATGGATTGGACATATAATCGGAATTCAGTGTTCGCCGGTGTTTCGTAAAGCCAATAAAGGTCTCTTTACGGGACTACCGGCTAGGGTTGTGCAGCTGTAAAGGATTTAGTTTAAAAAAGGGCAATGTACGTTGGCTTACAAGGATGACGTCTGATAGCAATCGTGTTATTCAATATTGAACCTCCTAGAGTATTGCAATTCGTGTTAGATAGAAGGGTATTTTTGTCTTTTAACTTAACTATATAGGACTTGCTGTATTGTAATATAGTCGTTTTGCCTCCACTGCGTTTCTTTATTTCCCTGTTTCTTCTTCCTTTGTTTTCTGTTTTCAATAAATCCATGAATGTTATCAGAGCTCATGGTCATGATCTATGGCCAAGTTTTTAATTCTCTGAGTTTCTGTTTTACCCAAATTTCAAAATCCCTAGCCCAGCCTCAGTATCAAATCCTCAGTCTGTCGATGTCGTTCCTTTTGTTGTCAATCCAAGCCAAGTAGTACTCCACCGGAGCCATGTGCGACGTCATATAAAGGAGATAAGATTTCGGCTTCAGATCTGGAGCGGTTCTTCATTGTTGCGTCAACGGCGAAAGCTCAGCCGGCCATATTCCTTCTTTGTCTGCGTGTGGGTTGTTCTGATCCTTCCGATTCGAAATGAAACTGAGAGATCCTTATGTCTTCAGGTCGTCATAGTTCTCTTGCCTCTCTTCATCAGAATCTAGTTGCTGTGCTGCGGTTTGATTTCTTGAGGCTTGGATCTGCATCAGAGTTTTCTTAGTGAGATTTGAATTTGTCATTCCTGCTCAGGTGACTGCTCTTATTCTTTGTGAAATATGAGATTCATAAAATTGTTTGGTGATTTAAGGTTGATAGCTGTGGTTTAGTGTTCTGCTACTGCAAAATATTGAAGATTCTGACCCTGCTACAAAAAAATAGTTTTGTGAATTGTAGATAACTTTGAGGGTGGTGGCCTTCAAAGTTATGTGGAATTGTAGAAACATAATGGAGGTAGTGGCCTTCGTTTATGTTTGTAGAGTTGTATTAGAGGTGGTGGCCTCTGTACAACAAAGTAGTGAAGAAAAATATTACAGTGAGTCAAAGTTCAATTTGATGCGGAGGAAAACATTATTATGCAGCAGCTTATATGTTGGAGCAATGCAGAAGATGAAGAGTTGTAGGATAAGAGTAAAGCCGTATTGAGGGTTGTGGGTGTATATTTTCTGTTAGTTGTGTGGCCGGTTACTCTTGCTTTTAATCCTGAATTGCATCTGGGACAATAAGAGAAAGGCCATGTTGTGGAGATTGCTATTAAATCAACGAGTAGGTGTTTGTGGAGAGAATATGCTAGATAGTGCACATGCCGAGTTGAACTCTCTTGTATTAAAGTTGCACCAGACTTGAGATGACAAGGTGGTTATGGCTGAGATTTCTATTTGTGGCTGAGATATATGGTGATATTGCTCTATGTTGCAGATATCATGTATCAATAGCCTGTGCATTTACATGATCAGCTGGTGATCTGTTTTGATGGTCGATATATTGAAAACTCTTCAGGACAGAATTGCCATCTTCAATACTTCATCTGGTTTTTTACTGAACAGAAGACATCATTTGTTCTTCAGTTTCCAGGGTAATATGATCCCAAAAGCCATTGGTAGGCTGCTCTGTGCCATTGATAGTTACTGACATGCGTGTTTTGCCTTGTTATTGGGAGGTGATCTTTTATATTCTGATGAGGATGATGATTATATTATCTTTGCTTTGGAATATTGAATTTGCTACTCTGAATAATAAGGATAGAATTGTGTTACTTTGTTATATTGAAGAAGAGTGGTGCAGTGACTTGGAGAAGAAGAGTGTTGCATCTGAAACTAGGTTCTCATTCAGTCACCTAAATGCAATTGTCAATTAGAAGTCATGAACCCAGAATATGATGATCTGCTATGCTACATCTTTTTTCTTCCAGCTTGATATTGCTGGAAGGTCTTGATTGAATGCAAGATTCATGTATTGTTACGCTTGGTGCCCAAACATATGGTTGAGGGGGAGTGTTAGGAATATAAGGATAAATCGTAGAAGGGTATTTTTGTCTTTTATCTTAACTCTCTTATATATGTAGGACTTGCTGTATTGTTGAGATTAATCAGAGAATTCACAATGTAGTCGTTTTGCCTCTAGTGCGTTTCTTTATTTTCCTGTTTCTTCCTTTGTTTTCAGTTTTCAATAAATCCGTGAATGTTATCAATTCGGTGTCTCTCCCTCCGTTTCTTATACACCAATCTACCAAAGTCAAATATGCATGGTCGATCTACTTGGGTTTCCAAATTCCAACCTGTGCTAGCTGCAGTATTCAAAGGGATCGATCTCATGCAATACTAGATCGAGCTCGAAAACCCTAGCTAGATGCATGCCCGACTGCTCTCACATCATTCCAAGTCATGGTTTTAGACATGCTTAATATATTGATCGAATAAGAACAAGAACATAAACAATAAGAATAGGAATTAATATTACATATGAGTCAAAGCTAGCCGGTGCCGCAGCCGTCGGGACCTGATCGACAATGTTAAATATTGCCTGATCCTGACTAGCTTAGGATCTTTCTTGTTAGTTGTGATTATCCAATAAGTGAATTATCTTCTATAATCATGGAAATATTTGTCTCCGCTCAATCGGGTCAATTTTAACTACATAATTTTAGGTTAAATAGTTAACCTAATAAACTAATTGAATGTTAGATCACTTGATTTGAACATCGATCTTAACAACTTTGACCTGATCGATCGGCCATACTAGCTGATTAATTTAACACGATAGCCTGCATGGACATTCAATGATATTTCTTAATTTCTAGCAGTTGGTCTGGTGATGGAAATTTATAAATACAAATCTATATGAACAGAATGAAGCTTCCAGTCCCGTCCATGCACATCCACCTGAGATATTTTCAACAAACAATACCATCCAATTTGAGTTTGAAAAAGAGGAATTACTGCTATTATAAGAGTAAGGAGAGCAACAGCAGCAAACCATTAGTTCAAGCAATGCATACAGTAATAAGTATGTATAGCAGATTGCACATCTCGGAAATCATGCATGGACATCGATCTTGGTCATGATGCATCGATGCATGCATCTGAGACTTTATAGATCGAAGAACAACTATATGTAAAAAGATGGATGCATGCATGGGATAAGTCTGACTCGATCTGCCTGTCGACTCCATAACTCAATCATCTATAGTGTCTGACCGACGGATTCTGGTGATCAACTATATACTCGTATGTAATGCGTACAACTTTTACTTTCGCACATAGAAGAACACCCTGCAGTCAGTGCAAAACAAACGTTGGCATCCTTCGTTACTTCAAGCCCTTGACAACAATTAGTGTTTCGTTGTTAGTGATCATTGTGTAAATATCAATACACGGTTCTCAGCATTGATCCTATCAATTAACAGGGTCGACGTCTGAGTTCTTATCAATCATGCTCACACATATGCACACGATTACAAATTTTTGACATGAAAAGGTTCAAGATTTGGACCAGAATTGGCGCCCATGGCCAATGCCACTGTGTTTGTCTTGATTATTGACACTTCAAGAAGCAGTGGTACCAAAAGCAATTTCATGTCTGATATGGCATGCCTAGCTGCCAAAGCAAAATTTATATGAATCCATCTTAACCTAAAAGCCAGAAGGAACGAGTTAGCTAGCTATGTATGGACCATGCCAGTAGTAAGGGGTTGGTCAAGTACATTGAAAGATGAGACTACTGACTACGCACATTTCCGGCCGGCCTTGAAATATTCTATATATCGATTGAATGGTCAGACTCATGCACTTCTAGCATTCCATACGATCCAAAATTATATTGAAATTCTCTAACAGTTGAAACAAACATATTACAAAGATTTAATATCTAATATACTTTCAGATGTATGAAAACGAGCTAATCAGCTGAATCATCACTGAATGAGAAGCAGCCGAGCATCCATATATGGTCTGGCAAGTTTTGTCAATGATTGTGCAGAAAGATAGATTTGTTTCTATTAGCTAGCCAGACATCGGGCTAGTTTGATTAGTTAATTGATGATCTTATCTTAGAGGATACCTAAAGAAGTATAAAATTATAAGTTTGTTGAACAAATTAACCAATTGAGTCTGACCATTGACGTGCAGGAAGTCCATCGATGGAAGGAACTAGATCAAAACTTTGCTGACGAGAAACTAACCCATTAACCACCGCATAGCTAGAACTAACTAATATTGCAATCAACTCGATCAATTTAATATGGCTTGAAATTCATGAATAAAGATGAAGATGAGAGTAGATATATAGTTGATAAGGAACCTGCATTATTAAGGGTCTTTTTTGTCATCAGCTACATACAATATTTGTGCAGCAGCCCCCAGTAGTACTCTACTCATGCACGAGTAGTAGTACTTGTCGTATACGATATTCAACGAATCAAACGACGCATACAGCAGGCCAGTTTTGGTTGGAGCATTATAATAGAGAGAAAAACTTGAGAGAAAGAACTTATATCTTCTAGGGGAACTCATGCATCTTCATCTATATGCATGGTTTGGATTTGTACCACACCCTCACACACTACTCGATCGATCTGTCTAGTACGTAGTCAAATTAAGCAGCAGCAGCAGCAGTCGCTTAGCTTCAAAGAAAGTACTGCTGCAAATTTGTATATTACACACTAACAGTGGCTCGAGGATTATAAAATAGACTCGAACAGATCGTTCACCATCTCTTGTAATCTATTAGATGATGCCAAGCTTTATTTTATATATGTAGGCTCCGATTATGAAGGCGTTATGCAATTATTGATTACGGTTGACATATATGGATCGTTTGAAGTCTCTGAACTATATTTTATATCATAAAGCAGAACAGTACAACAATGCCCATATACAGGTAGTCGATAGGAAAGTTCTACTAGCTAACGAGACAGAAAGAGTCTTGTGAGGCATTTATGATGCAAGCAATGCAAAGGCCATAAACCTAAACCAACTAAAGCCTTCTATTCTGCATGTATAGATTTATTTGATTTTAATTTGGATCTGCGATGCAATACAAGACCCAGCTCACCTCTCATGACTCTCTCTCTCTCTCAGAATCTGGACATATGCCCAGAGAGAGATCGGAAAGAGATAGTGAGAGGAAGCTAGTTGGTCCACCACCAAAGCAGCTCCCTGCAACTTGCAGTTGTGTAGTTTTGCAGTAACATACCAGTATAAATTACTGGAGCTCCAGCTAGTTAACTTCAGTATACCTCGATCTCTATATATCTTTCTACTTATTAGATCTCACTCTGCGTCGTCTGAGTCTGAAAGAGAGAGATCAGAGAGAAACCGTACCAAGCCTGAGAATAGTAGCAATGGCGTTAGTACACAGCAACAGCAACACTGCCATTATGATCTTCTTTTACTCATCCATACTAGTGTTCATGTTGGCTCTAACAACCTCCGCCATCAATGTGGTTGTGACGACGAAAGAGCAAGAGCTAGATCGAATCACAGGGCTGCCGGGACAACCGCCGGTTTCATTCTCGCAGTATTCTGGTTACGTCACCGTCAACAAGAAACATGGCCGTGCTCTCTTCTACTGGTTCATTGAAGCCACTGCTTCTCCTCATAACAAACCTCTCGTTCTTTGGCTCAATGGAGGTTAGTACTCATTTAACTAATTGCTCGCTGAATAGTAATTACCATTCATGATTTCATGTCCTATTTGATTACATTATCTATATAAATCCAGCTCTTCAAGTAAATATAATCATTTCCTTATCACTAGGTTGAGGTCTGGTTTCTGGAAAAATGTAGGGACATGAAATATACTAACCGTATAACTTGCAGGACTCATTAAATCCGGCCTTGAATAATCGATCACTGTGTTTTCTCTGTCAATTTTTCATCTGTTTACTTATTATTCCAGCTGGTAGGTGAGTCGTTTATTATGCGTGAGTCAGTGGGTGTGATACAAGGAGGTTTCCCATTGATGCCAAAACGATGAACAAACTATTTTCTGGTCCTCCAAATTGAATGATCCATTATTTTGCAACCCACCTATTCCGTTGATCCTTAGATGGTGCTCAATGCATGTTCGTTCATAATCTGTCGCACGTGCTGTCACGATCCCCCACGTGCCGCCCCTAGCTTGCCTCGTTTTCCATTGACGTATAGTAAGGTGTACTTCAGTGGAAACTGAAAAAGTGAGCAGCCCATGCCAGAAACTGCCTAGCTAGCTCGTTCCGATAGAGATCGGACGCACCAAAAGGGAT
Organism: Comarum palustre; assembly: GCA_951800085.1. Classification (NCBI taxonomy): domain Eukaryota; kingdom Viridiplantae; phylum Streptophyta; class Magnoliopsida; order Rosales; family Rosaceae; genus Comarum; species Comarum palustre. The sequence goes on along the minus strand of OX637588.1, from coordinate 491,083 downwards.
GTGCATCAGAAACTTACATGCATATGTATGGCCTAAGTCTTTGTGGGTTTCTCTTCCCCGTGAACTCTCTCCATGTCTCTGTCTTTTTAGGGTTTTATTCCTTTTGCTTCTTCAGAACTGTGCGTAGTCGTCCGCCAGTTTAAAATCTCTGAGGCTGCAGAAAACATAGTCGAATATTTCCCGTCATCTTTTTTGGTTAATTCTTTTTGTCTTTGGTTCATTGGCCTGTATGGTATAGTTGTTGCTTGTTGGGTGTGATCGATACACCAAATTCCAACTACAACAAAAATGAATCAACTTTTCCATTCCCACTACTGCTTTGAGTCTTCGAAACTATGCATGCTACGCAAAATTCCATTTCATATTGTCCAAGCTTGTAAGAACGTTCTTGCTTTCTTCAAGCACGCTTGGTCAGAAGAGATGATGGTCATGATAATGACGTTGCTTTTGTGTAGTTTTGCTGAAAAATACAATATATTCCTGAATTATACATGTTTTAAGACATTTTCTATTGTAGCTAGATGTATCTCATACCTTGATTTTATTGAATATTTTAAATTTTTAGATTAACAATATATCTAATGACTCTAAATATTCTAATTTAAGGTTACATGTTTAGCCCCTAACCTTTCAATTTTTATTTTGTGTGTGAAGAGCAGAATGTTAAAATCATTTACTATTCGGTGATACCATAGAAATTTAGTGCCAATGAGACTAGCTTCGCCACATTAATGCCAACCTTCCAACAACCTAGCATGCATACGCACCAACTCCATTCCACAAAGTATTACCTGGATTTTATTCACACATCCCAAATTTCAAAATACACATTATTTTTTTGTAAATTTTTTAATTACTGGTTTATCCTTAAACGAAAAAAAACTCTCTGGAATAAACATGAAACAAAATCAAACACTCAGACATCAGATGCAATTCAAGTTCTAGTCTCAATAAACCTTTGGTGTCCATCAAGTTGTTGGTAATAAACAATACTTGTGATCACTTATTTTGAGATTGTAATATCATTGGCGTTAGGAGATAATTCATACACAAATGATCAGCATGGTTGGTGAGGGTTTCAAGGTCTTAGATTCTAGGAATACAATTTTTCAAGATCATCAGTTAAGATCTTAGCTTCTCTCACTATGAATAATTCGACCGAAACCTCCAAAACCTTATAATTAACCCTAAATACCAATAACACGAGTACGTGACCCTTACATCTAATTTAACCCAACAATCAACACCTCGTCATTCTCTTTGAACAATCATTGTTGGGCACTAAGGCAACAGTCTTATTCCCATTCTTCAAAAAAATGGATCCTTTTGTTTTTTTATCACAATCATGTCATCTTTGAAGAGAAATAGAGAGGGAGGAGGGCAAAGAAGAAATATTTGCAGTAAAGAAACCAGAGAAATGGTAAAAGAGAAAATATGAGGTAAAATGTGGCAAAAAAAATGTAAGAGGATATGTATTAAGTAATTGGTTATGTGTGAATAAAATTTATCATCAAATTAATCCTGAATTATATTAGCACTTGCTAGCTAGATGACCATAGTTTATAGGAATTTTCTAAACTACCTACCTGTTTGTGATACTTATATTTACTGATATAACAAATTTGTTGTCATTTTGGTAAATGCAGTTATTATTTATGTAATATTTGTTCTTAGAGGTAATTACTCAACTTAAGATAATTTACAAGTTTATATACAACTTATTGTCATTGTAGTAACTTGGTACAATTATAAGTAAATTTATAAAATAAATGTAATAATTTTGTTGTGAATGTTGTAAATTTTACTCATTTAACTATTTATTTTTGTTCAATTAATGGTAAATGGATGTATAGTATACATCCTGGTACCGTAGACAACCTCATAGTTTATTCCTTAATTGGTACCGTTTACATCCTGGTACCGTTTACATTAGGTGTTTCTCTTTTCATAATTTGTCTCTTGATTTCACTTGTATATAGATAAACTCACGTTAACTCAAAGAATGAATAACTTTGAAATAAATTGAGTTTATTGCATGATTTACATGTTACGTAATCAAAGATTTCTTGCACAAAATTAACTTTCATCTAGGCCTTTTGATCAAAATTAACGGGTCACATAAGCAATTAACTATGATCTACAAATGTTCGTGGTGCAGGACCAGGTTGTTCATCTGTGGCTTATGGAGCATCAGAAGAAATTGGCCCGTTTCGGATTAACAAAACCGGTTCATCTCTTTATCTCAACAAATATTCATGGAACAGAGGTAAATATATGAAATGAAAACCAAACCTATCAAAAGTTTCACTGGATTAGTACGCATTTACTCAATACTATATTACTATTACATACATGACATATAGATTCACAGCCCTTACTACTGCACTTGCAGAAGCGAATATTCTCTTTCTTGAATCGCCGGCTGGTGTTGGTTTCTCATATACAAACACAAGCGCTGACCTAAATGATTCTGGGGACAAAAGGACAGGTAAAGAGCTTGAAAACGACTTCTACATTTCTAAATAATACGACTATCAGTATTTTCAAGCTTCAAATAATCCTCACCTTATCTTCTGTGGTTGCCACACACAGCTCAGGATGCTCTAACCTTTTTGCTCCAGTGGTTATCAAGATTTCCTCAATACAAATACAGAAAATTTTACATTTCCGGGGAAAGCTATGCAGGTATATCAGAGTTAATTGAATTCATAATCATCGCAAAGGAACTGTAGTACTTACAATATATACATGCAGGCCATTATGTTCCTCAGTTGGCCAAGGAGATTGTCAAGTACAATAAAGCACATTCCCATCCCATTATCAATCTGAAGGGATTTATTGTAAGTTGACATCAGACATATCAATTCGAATAGTGTATGCCGAAAAGAAATGTATGGTTTGGAATTCATGAACTTGATGATGATGAGCTCAAATTAATACTAATGCAGGTGGGCAATGCTGTAACAGACAATTATTATGATAGCATTGGAACCGTGGCATATTGGTGGACACATTCTATAATATCTGATCACACCTACAGATCAATCCTCAACTACTGCAATTTCACAGCCGATAAATCAACAACACAATGCAATGACATTGTAAATTATGCCATGAACCATGAATTTGGAGATATTGACCAGTACAGTATTTACACACCATTTTGCTTAACACAGATTACTAGATCCGAAAGGCATCTAAGGCTTAAAAACACTCTTCTGCGCCGACGTGGGTATGATCCTTGCACTGAGAATTATGCGGAGAAGTACTATAATCGGCCAGATGTACAGAAGGCAATGCATGCAAATGTAACCAATATTCCTTACAAGTGGACTGCTTGCAGGTTTATAGTTTCCTAGCTATTTTGAAAATAGAGACATAGAGAATCTGATTATGTTAAAAATCCAGTTTGAGGACTCGTTTACTAAGTTTTGTATTGGCATGCAGCGATACTCTTATCAAGAACTGGAATGATTCAGAAGAATCCATGCTGCCTACATACAAGGAGCTGATGGCAGCTGGTCTAAAAATCTGGGTTTTCAGGTAACTCACATTTAATTTTTTTCCACTGAATGATCGAGGAACTCACATTTCATTTAATTATACATATTGTACATGTAAATAACTAAATACTGCCACGCATACTATTGCAAGTCATTCCTAGCCTGCATGAACCTAAGAGTTCAACGTACATTGTTTATGTTGATAGCATGCATTGATCTAAAACTGATGAACTTTCCAACAAAAATTTAAAGATAAATCACAAGAAGCATAAATGACATACATATCCATGCTTACCTTTCTAATCTTATATGCAGCGGGGATACAGATTCAGTAGTACCAGTGACTGCAACTAGATTTTCTCTTAGTCATCTCAACCTTACTATCAAAACCCCATGGTATCCATGGTACACAGGAGGACAGGTATTACTGAAAAACAAAAACTTATGAGATCAATTTTATTTGTTTGCCTTAATATTTTGTGAAATATATAGTCATAGAGGCTAAGAAACTAATCAGTTGGAGACAATTTGATCTTTCATTCTAAGGTGGGAGGATGGACAGAAGTCTACAATGGCTTAACCTTTGCAACTATACGAGGTGCCGGCCACGAGGTTCCACTGTTTCAGCCAAAGAGAGCTTTCGTGCTTTTCCAATCATTTTTAGCTGGGAAACAATTGCCAACACCTAATTGACATGTAGATGTTACTCAGAATACAATTTGGGTGATGATCGAAAGCTAGCTAGGCACTTAGTTTAGGAACCATTTATTCAAAATATTTCTTACATATATGTATTCAATTATAACTAATCTATATACATCAAAGTGAATCTTGAATTTAAATTTGTTTTGTTACATATTACTCTCAATTTCTACAATGCAAAGCACAGGTCCTCTGAAAGGATCGATCAAGAAGCACAGGTCCTGGTTCCGCAGATGTTTCACGCAAAACAAGTTGTTGAAAACAAAGTATACATGGTATTGCCGTATACATCGTAAAGGTACTCATCGTCGACGGAGATTGAAAAAATATCAGAGACGTTAACGTAATCTTTACCAGACTTGTATTTCAGTGATTGCAACGATGTTACAGTGATCGAACAAGACGTATAATAAGATGAGGAGGTTCTGGGGTACGACGCCGTTTAGTAAAGTAAAACCTTGAGTATATCGATCAGAATTTCTATCGGTAGATCCATCAAGGAGCTCATGATTTCTCAGTCTTTTTGTACATATTGCATTATGCATGCAATCCTAATCCAGTTCGGGCACTGATGGCCCTATTTAATGGGCCTGAGCCCAAAGTCGAATGATATCATGTAGTCCATGTTGGAATAACGAGACTGAAATATTTTCATTTTATGGGATTCTTTCTTTTTCTTCTCTGTTATATTTTGGTGATCATCTCTATGAGTGACACTCGAGTATCAGAAATCTTCCAACAGATCAAGGCTGGTGATAGAGTTTGATGCAAAGGAAGGCATTCCACTTTGTTGTTTTTGATCATAAAGATTGATGTTAACCACCAAAAACATCGACCTATATATAAACCTATCCCATACAATGAGACAATTGACAAGAAATCAAATGATGCTAGACCTTGACCTCTTGCTAAACCACCCCATTCGATTATTAGAGTAAACCTGGGTTCAGAGGAAAACTTCTTCTCTTTCTCTCTTATCTGTGAAAGATCAAATCTTTAAACAAATGGGTGGGGGCCCACAAAATTTGGTTTCATTTCATGGTCTTCTTCACTCTTGAGCTTTGGTCTTCCTCTGAGATGGGAATGTGTTTTAAGAGCACTTCCCAGCAAAGAAGGGTATTTTACAGTGGACTTGGTGTTATAAAATATAAATACCAAGAAACCAAACACATATTCATAAACACATACATAACAACCATATGATCATGAAAACAATAACGTTATTGAGATATTAGTATTGAGTACCTTGTTCAATCATTCCAGCAGTAGCAGCCATTTAGTATAGAAAAATAGATAAAAGAAATCTTCTGTGCAGCACTCTCCTTATGTCAGGCACAATGGAATGCAAAACTGATTGACGTATTAGAGTGTGCACAGGGACTCCTTTAAATACAACTTAAGTTATAACTCAAAACCTTATCCATCATAGAGTTAGAGTTATTATCAACTTCAACTTAAGTCTATCTCTCATATCTTAATAATAAGATAATTAATTGTATTTCAAATATAATATCTATCCAATTCAAGTAGATATTATTAACATGATCTTTGTGATATATTATTCTCACTTTATTTATTCTGATAAACGTAGGAAGTTGTTATTATCCTTATAACACTAAATGTAGAGTCCAATCTAACATTCTCCCACTTGGACCTACATTTAGGTTGATAACAAGAATCCATACTCAACTCAGATGTAATAAAGTTCCTTTGTGCACTTTGAGAAAAATATTCACAGGTCAATACAATATCATTGATCTGTCACTGTATATGAAAATGTGGAACCTTAAGTGAATAGCACCCAACGAATGCAGACAACATAAGATCACTCACACATTCAAAATGCAGCACATGATCAACCAAGAGATAACAAATTGCAAAGTATAATTTAAATGAATTGGTAATATACAAATGCAATTCAGTCCTCCTTATGATTCTGTATGCAAGAATCCAAATACCTGCTCTCAATATATGAGAAAATTTAACAGTATTCCTTTATTCTGCAAATAATAAGAATGCAGCCGATATGGACATATGTACAACATATATAAAATCAAAGTTCCATAATATCTTCATTGAAACACAGCTATCAATTCATTAACTTCCGGAAATTAAATTGTAACTGAATGACAAAAATTGAATGCCAATACTTTTATTTCAATCCATTGAAAATGGCGAAGTGCCAAAACCTTTCCATATCAAGATGATTACATGGAACCAACAAAAACAGAAAACAGCAAACAAAACAAACTCCCACTGTTCCTTAATTATCTCAAATATCCAGATCAGGTAAAATACCAATAGCTATTGCATGCTGTTTAAAAACTTCTGTTGTCAATGCCTTGGTGAAGGGATCAGCCAGCTGAGACAATGTCCCAATTTTTATGACTTCAATCTCACCATGCTTAACCTTCTCTCTAACACTATAATACTTGAGAGCTAAATGTTTTGAATTTTCAGACCTCTTATTGTTCTTGCTGAAAAACACAGCAGCTGCATTGTCACAAAAATACCTCATAGGTCTTGATAAAATAGAATCAAAGAGACTAGTCTGAATCAAGAAATTCTTAATCCAGACACCCTCACACACTGCATCATATATAGCAATGAATTCTGCCTGCATTGTGGAAGTGGAGATCAAACTTTGTTTCACACTTCTCCAAGTCACAGCTCCTCCAGCCATAAGGAAGACATATCCAGTAACAGATTTATTTTCAGCCGGATAATTAGAAGCAAAATCAGCATCACAATAAGCTACAATGTCTAGTTGTTTCACTCTTCTATAAACTAACATGTGAGACTTGGTTCTCTGCAAATATCTCAAAACTTTCTTAGCTCCAACCCAGTGTTCATAACCTGGATTAGATTGAAATCTAGACAAAACTCCAACTGCATAAGATATGTCAGGCCTAGTGCACACTTGTGCATACATTAAACTGCCAATGAGTTCAGCATAGGGTTTTTCTTTCATCATCATCTTTTCTTTATCAGTTTTCGGACATTGGTCTTTTGTTAGCTTATTCCCTTTTACCATTGGAACTTGACCATCTGCACAATCCTGCATCTGAAATCTCTTAAGCACTGTGTTCACATAACTCTCTTGAGACAGACCTAGAACCTTCTTAGTTCTATCCCTTTTCAATTCAATGCCAAGGATATATCTAGCCTCACCTAAGTCCTTCATATCAAAATGCTTTGACAAAAAGTGTCACACCCCGAATCTTAAAATTTCACTGTGAGTTACCTTCCCTCCGTTATAAAAATTAACCGTTGGGATTGTTGTCGGTAATTTAAAAATTATCGGGGATTTTATTGGGGTTTCCGTGTTCTAGGAAGTTTCCATATTTGGAAACTTACTATTTATTCTTTCCCTTACCTTTTTCGGCGTCACTTTCCCTTTCTCTTTTTTTTTCTTCTTTCTTCTTTCTCTTCCTCTCCTCGCGTCGTCCTCTTCTCTGGTCAGTGTGCACTCTCACTGTGCTCCGCCACCACCGGCCGCCGTGGGGCGCGTGACCGGCCTCCCTCGACTCGGTGGAGGTCCGGCAACCCAGCACGCCTGCGGATCGAAGCGGCGCCGCTGCGTGGAGGGAGAGAAAACCTGCTGAAAGGTTACTGTACAATCGGGTTTCAACCGGTTCCAGCCACCGGTGCCGTCGCCGGTCGTTCGGGGCAGGTCCACCGTCGTCCTCTGCGTCTTCCACTTCAAGAATTGGACGATTTTGAGCTAGGTGAGAGGATTGATCCGGATTTTCTCCAGAGTTGGGATTTTTTACTGTTCTTGTGATTTTGTTGTTGTTAGAGTTGTTTTTGGTTGTTGAGTTGTAAAGGGAAGTTGTAGGGGAGTTTGAGAGGAGCAAGAAGATGGCCGGAGATCGCCGGTCGGAGGTCATCTGGCCGGCGGCCGAACTTTACTGTTCACAGGGGCATTTCAGTCATTTCACGGGAAAAATTTACTTTTGACAGTTTGGTAATTGAGTTAGGATAAAGGTAAAAATATTTATAAGTTAATTTGGAGGTAAAAGGTGATAATTGTGGAGAATTGGAAGTAATTGGATTATAGAACTTAATGTGTATGAAACTTTGTGGAGGTGGGATTAATGGCCGAGTCGATTAAGTTTCGATTGTTATTCGAAGTATCGTTCCGGTTCGGAAAAAGAATTACATGTTATCGTTGGTCGGGATTGACCGAAGATTTGCTAAGAGTATACAAGAATTAAGCAAGTTTATTACGGAATTTATACTAATGTCTCCGGATACCCGACTTTACGATTTGGGATAATTAACGTATTTATCTTTATTAAACAGGACGTGAGGATTTACGTTCCGGGGAGGCACAGGATCGTTCTCAGGGCTAGTCCCTTTACTGTGAGTGGACAGTTTATTTTTAAATGAATGCATGCCCTAATTATTGATTTATTTGCAAGATTTATACGATTGTTTCGAGCATTTTAATTTCCTCGGGTTCTTGAATGTGTGTTTGGATGGATGCAAATATGTTGAGGATTAGTTTCATTTATTTGTTTTGGGAAGAGAATTGAGTAAAGTACTTATATGAAATTATATTATAAGGGTTGACCAATGAATATGCTAGCTAGAGTAGCGTGAGGGCGCTACTAGAGCTCTTAGCTCCGACCCTAGCCTGAGAGGTCAGGCAGATTACGTAGTGCACTATGAGGGTTGACCGTATCATTTCATTAGAGCTCTTAGCTCCGACCCTGGTCTGAGAGGTCAGACAAACCTGAGAGGTCAGGTTGATATTATAAGGGTTGACCGTTATCACATTATCTAGAGCTCTTAGCTCCGACCCTGGTCTGAGAGGACAGACAAGCCTGAGAGGTCAGGTTGATATTTCAAGGGTTGACCGTATTATTTTATATAGCTAGCATAGAGTAGCGTGAGGGCGCTACTAGAGCTCTTAGCTCCGACCCTAGTCTGAGAGGTCAGACTTATTATGTTTGTGCATATCTCTCTTCCCATAATCCTCACTTGGTTATTTTATCTTGCATTTGTGGAATTGTTATTAATTGTGGGCATGCATAAATGTTATTTTAATAAATAAATCTTTGGGAGAGCATGAAACATCGGTTCTAATTATTGTGGTGAATTTTTGGCGTTTCATGTATTATTTTCGTCCACTCACTCTAACGTTTTACATGTTTCTCCCCTGGGCCTTTGTTTTTCTTAAAATGCCCAGACTGCAGAGTTCGGCCAGCAAATTAGGAGGCGCATAGTGGTTACCTCTCCACACCGTTTTCACTAGTAGGTTTCTGAAAACCTACAAGTGCTCTTTTCCTCCTTTGTATTAGAGCTCTGATAACCTGGGTATATTATTACTATGTTTCGGGGTAGAGTACGGAACTTATTTGTTATTATTCCAGGAATTTCGGATATTTATTAAGTTGAAGGATTTTTGTGATTGTGTTATGTTATTGTGGTTGTATTTGTGGTGGTAGTTCCGTGTTGTTGTGAGCAGGTTGGATTTTTATAAGGAGGGGGATGAAATTAAAAGTGTACTGCATGTGTTTACTTGGATTTTTAGGTGAAGGGTTACTCACTATTAGGGGACATTATGTCGAATTTTCGGTAACTACCCTTTTAGGTGGGTCCCGCAGGAGTCATTCTGGGATTTACTGGGAAATCTCGGGATGGGTCCTGTCAATGGTATCAGAGCACTAGGTTATTCGATTCCTTTTCTAAATGTCACTGCTTATGCCTTGTGTGAAACTAGTATCTATAGAGTGATGGACCGACCGCGGCGGATCCATCAGCATTTATGCTTAAGATACGAAGTGATCATCAGGTATTTGCAGTAGCTATTACGGTATTATGTGTGATACATGGTACTAAACATCTTGGTTTCAGGTTAATTATGCGCCGAGCACGTGGCCGAGCTCGTAGGGAGAATCTTTCCCCTCCACCGGAAGGAGAAAACCCTCTTCCTCCTCCTGGAAGAGGAAGTGAGGAGTCAGCTACTATGGGAGCGGGTTTGTTAGAGCGGTTAGTGCAGGGTATCCGCTCTGGTATGAGTTCTGAGCTTAACTATGAGAAAGCCCGCAAGCATGGTGCTAGGGTGTTTACCCATGCTAGTGAACCCATGGAAGCACTCAGTTGGTTGGAGGAGACTGAAAAGATGTTCCGCATAGTAGATTGTCCAGAGGAAAGGAAGGTGGCAATAGCTACGCAGTTTCTGGAGAGAGAAGCTTGGCATTGGTGGCTTGATGTAAGCCGCAGGGTGAGTGATGCAGCTCAGCAGATGTCCTGGGAGCAGTTTTCCGCCCAATTTAAGGAGCGTTATGTCAGCCGAGCACACATGAACCGCATGAGGGAAGAATTTCTAAATTTGAGGAAGAGTGATGACATGTCGGTTTCAGCGTTTGAGCAGCGTTTCAGGGAGCTGGCCTACTACGTTCCTGAGTTGGTAAAGACAGAGCAGGATAAGGTCTATCAGTTTGTTAGAGGCCTTGGTGGTAACTACTCTGCACAGATGATGGCTGTACCATATGCATCATTCATGGAGGCAGTGATGGCTGCTCTTAATCTTGAGGCCCAACAGTTTTCTTATGGTCGGCGTTCAGATGTTGGAGTTGCGAGTTCTGGCTCAGCTAGAAGATTGTTGACGAGGTCTAGTTCAGTATCCTCTGCTGGGAGTGGCTTTGATAGCAGCACGGGATCCGGGTCAGGATTTCGAGGGAGGCTTAAGAGCTTCTTCAAGAAGACCTCTAGGGGGTTTAGAAGAGGATCTAGCAGCCAGAGTGGGCCTTCTGGAGGTCAGAGTGCGCAGCAGAGTCAGAGACCGTCTCAGAGTTTTCAGCAGAGTCAGTGGGTACATGGTCAGTGCTATCAGTGTGGGCAGACAGGTCATTTCAGAAGAGATTGTCCTCTCTTGAGTCAGGGAACAGCATTGGCACCTGCCCAGACTATGGGGCAGACGCATTCTGGTACTGTTAGTAGTGGTACCCCCTCGGTGACACAGACTAGAGGTGGCACACAGCAGAGCAGAGGTAGTAGAGGCCGTCCTGCCACACATGCGAGACTGCATGCCATGACTCAGCAAGAGGGTCGCTCTTCTCCAGATGTTATTATTGGTACGTTATTCATTTTTGGCCGACCCGCTTTTACATTAATAGACCCTGGAGCGTCGCATTCCTTTATGTCCAGTAGATTTTCCTTACATGCCAATGTGCCGTCATCACCACTTCCTGGGGAATGGCACGTGTCCTTGCCTTCTGGGGATGTGATGAAGATAGATTGGGTATTTAAGAGTTGTGAAGTGCTGATAGAGAGTTGCGGTTTTGAGGTTGATCTAATACCTCTTGATATTGTTGAGTTCGATGTGATCTTGGGGATGGACTTCTTGGAATCCCATAGGGCGATGGTGGATTGTTTCCGAAAGGAGGTAGTGTTAAGGAGTCCAGGGAAGCCTGAGATCACCATTCAAGGGGAAAGAAATGTTCTCCCAAACTGTGTGATTTCCGCTGTTACAGCTAGGAAATTGTTGAACAAGGGTTGTCAAGCCTACCTGGCACATGTAGTGGATACCAGGAAGGGTGAAGTGAACCTGGAAGACATTCCTGTGGTAAAGGAGTTTCCAGATGTATTTCCAGACGAATTGCCTGGATTACCGCCAGCAAGAGAGATCGATTTCACCATCGAGATGCTTCCTGGAACCGCTCCTATCTCTCAAGCTCCCTATAGAATGGCACCTGCGGAATTGAAGGAGTTAAAAACTCAATTGCAGGAGTTGGTGAACAAGGGTTTTATTCAACCTAGCACGTCTCCTTGGGGTGCTCCTGTACTTTTTGTTAAGAAGAAAGATGGCACCATGAGACTTTGCGTGGATTATCGGAAGTTGAATCAAGTGACGGTGAAGAATAAATACCCTTTGCCACGAATTGATGATTTATTCGACCAGTTGAGGGGAGCCTCTGTTTTCTCAAAGATTGATTTGAGATCGGGTTATCATCAGTTGCGGATTCGGGAAGGTGATATTCCCAAGACTGCATTCCGGTCACGGTATGGACACTATGAGTTCGTAGTGATGCCGTTTGGACTTACTAATGCACCCGCCGCCTTCATGGATTTGATGAATAGGGTGTTTAGTCCATTTCTCGATCGTTTTGTGATCGTGTTTATTGATGATATTTTGGTTTACTCCAAAAGCTTGAAGGAGCATGCCAGACATTTAAGGACGGTTCTGCGAGTTCTCAGAGAAGCTCAGCTGTATGCAAAACTTAGCAAATGTGAGTTTTGGTTGGATAGAGTGGGATTCTTGGGTCACATTGTGTCAGAAGAAGGTGTTAGTGTGGACCCTCAAAAAGTAGCTGCGGTGGCTAATTGGGGTAGACCCACCAATGTGACAGAGATTCGGAGTTTCTTGGGATTAGCAGGTTATTATCGTCGCTTCGTTCAAGATTTCTCCAAGATTGCTGCTCCACTTACAAGATTGACCCGGAAGGATATTAAGTTTGAATGGTCTGACAAGTGCGAGAAAAGTTTTCAGGAACTTAAAGAGCGTCTGACTAGTGCACCAGTTTTGGCACTACCAGATGATAGTGGGGAATATGAAGTCTATTGTGATGCCTCTAAACACGGATTGGGTGGTGTGTTGATGCAGCATGGGAGAGTGATCGCTTATGCTTCTAGACAATTGAAAACACATGAGGTAAATTATCCCACCCATGATTTGGAGCTTGCTGCTGTAGTGTTTGCTCTTAAAATTTGGAGACATTACCTTTATGGAGCCAAGTGCCAAATTTTCACTGATCACAAGAGCTTGCAATATGTGTTCACTCAAAGGGATTTAAATATGCGTCAAAGGAGATGGATGGAATTAATTAAAGATTATGATTGCTCGATTGAGTACCATCCAGGAAGAGCTAATGTGGTGGCCGATGCTCTTAGTCGCAATCCCTCTTTATCCTTGGCATATTTGAGAATGATTCGGGTTCCACTTCTTTATGAGCTTCGAGCTACCGGTGTTGACTTAACAGTGGATGAAATGGGTGTTTTGGTGGCCAGTTTTCGTGTGAGGCCAGTATTAATTGATAGAGTTCGGGAGGCGCAATGTAATGACCCCTCCATTGTACAGTTGATAGAGAGGGCTCAGGAGGGCTCAGCGGAGGACTTTGCGGTCAGGAAAGATGGAACCCTTTTGTTTAAGGGTAGGTTGTGTGTACCAAAAAGAAATGAAGAGCTTAAACGGGAGATCATGGAGGAAGCTCATAGTTCCATTTATGTCGCCCATCCAGGTAGTACAAAGATGTATAGAACCTTGAAGAATTATTATTGGTGGCCGAATATGAAGAGGGAAATAGCAGCATTTGTTAGCAGGTGTTTGGTTTGTCAACAAGTGAAAGCTGAGAGACAAAAACCCTCGGGTTTGATGGAGCCATTGCCTATTCCGGTGTGGAAGTGGGACCATATTACTATGGATTTTGTCTTCGGCCTGCCTCGCACCCGTAATGGGTATGATGGAGTTTGGGTGATTGTGGATCGTTTGACGAAATCTGCTCACTTTCTCCCGGTTAATAAAAAGTTTTCTCTTGATCGGTTGTCGGAGATTTATGTGAACGAGATAGTGAGACTACATGGGGTTCCAGAATCCATTGTGTCAGATAGAGATCCACGGTTTGTTTCCCAATTTTGGGGAGCTTTGCAGGCAGCATTGGGCACTCAACTTCATTTCAGTACTGCTTTTCATCCTCAGACTGATGGGCAGTCAGAGAGGACCATTCAGACCTTGGAAGACATGTTGAGGTCATGTGTTCTACAATTTCGGGGGAGTTGGGATAAAAATTTGATGTTAATGGAGTTTGCTTATAATAATAGCTACCACTCTAGCATTGGCATGTCACCATTTGAGGCATTATATGGAAGACAATGCCGTACTCCCCTATGTTGGAATGAAGTTGGAGAAAGAGAGTTTTGTGGCCCGGATATCATCTTTGAGACCAATGAGAAAATCAAGGTGGTAAGAGACCGACTCAAGGTGGCTCAAGATAGGCAAAAGACTTATGCGGATAACCGCAGGAAGGACTTGGAATTCCAAGTCGGTGATTGGGTATTCTTGAAATTATCTCCTTGGAAGGGAGTGGTGCGTTTTGGAAAGAAGGGCAAGCTTAGCCCTAGATATATTGGTCCTTATGAGATCCTCGAAAGGATTGGCCCACTTGCCTATCGATTGGATCTACCTCTTGAGTGGTCCAAGATTCATAATGTCTTTCACGTATCTATGCTTCGGAAGTACATTGCTGATCCTTCCCATGTGTTGCATGCGCCACCTGTTAGTCTGAATAAAGACTGGACCTACGTAGAGGAACCGGTGCAAATTATTGATCAAAAAGAGCAAGTGCTTCGGAACAAAACCATTCCTCTTGTTAAAGTGTTGTGGAGGAGTCATGAGGTGGAGGAAGCTACCTGGGAGCCCGAAGCTCAGATGCGACATCAGTATCCTCACCTATTTGAGTAACAGGTATGTAAATTTCGAGGACGAAATTTTTATAAGGGAGGGAGAATTGTCACACCCCGAATCTTAAAATTTCACTGTGAGTTACCTTCCCTCCGTTATAAAAATTAACCGTTGGGATTGTTGTCGGTAATTTAAAAATTATCGGGGATTTTATTGGGGTTTCCGTGTTCTAGGAAGTTTCCATATTTGGAAACTTACTATTTATTCTTTCCCTTACCTTTTTCGGCGTCACTTTCCCTTTCTCTTTTTTTTTCTTCTTTCTTCTTTCTCTTCCTCTCCTCGCGTCGTCCTCTTCTCTGGTCAGTGTGCACTCTCACTGTGCTCCGCCACCACCGGCCGCCGTGGGGCGCGTGACCGGCCTCCCTCGACTCGGTGGAGGTCCGGCAACCCAGCACGCCTGCGGATCGAAGCGGCGCCGCTGCGTGGAGGGAGAGAAAACCTGCTGAAAGGTTACTGTACAATCGGGTTTCAACCGGTTCCAGCCACCGGTGCCGTCGCCGGTCGTTCGGGGCAGGTCCACCGTCGTCCTCTGCGTCTTCCACTTCAAGAATTGGACGATTTTGAGCTAGGTGAGAGGATTGATCCGGATTTTCTCCAGAGTTGGGATTTTTTACTGTTCTTGTGATTTTGTTGTTGTTAGAGTTGTTTTTGGTTGTTGAGTTGTAAAGGGAAGTTGTAGGGGAGTTTGAGAGGAGCAAGAAGATGGCCGGAGATCGCCGGTCGGAGGTCATCTGGCCGGCGGCCGAACTTTACTGTTCACAGGGGCATTTCAGTCATTTCACGGGAAAAATTTACTTTTGACAGTTTGGTAATTGAGTTAGGATAAAGGTAAAAATATTTATAAGTTAATTTGGAGGTAAAAGGTGATAATTGTGGAGAATTGGAAGTAATTGGATTATAGAACTTAATGTGTATGAAACTTTGTGGAGGTGGGATTAATGGCCGAGTCGATTAAGTTTCGATTGTTATTCGAAGTATCGTTCCGGTTCGGAAAAAGAATTACATGTTATCGTTGGTCGGGATTGACCGAAGATTTGCTAAGAGTATACAAGAATTAAGCAAGTTTATTACGGAATTTATACTAATGTCTCCGGATACCCGACTTTACGATTTGGGATAATTAACGTATTTATCTTTATTAAACAGGACGTGAGGATTTACGTTCCGGGGAGGCACAGGATCGTTCTCAGGGCTAGTCCCTTTACTGTGAGTGGACAGTTTATTTTTAAATGAATGCATGCCCTAATTATTGATTTATTTGCAAGATTTATACGATTGTTTCGAGCATTTTAATTTCCTTGGGTTCTTGAATGTGTGTTTGGATGGATGCAAATATGTTGAGGATTAGTTTCATTTATTTGTTTTGGGAAGAGAATTGAGTAAAGTACTTATATGAAATTATATTATAAGGGTTGACCAATGAATATGCTAGCTAGAGTAGCGTGAGGGCGCTACTAGAGCTCTTAGCTCCGACCCTAGCCTGAGAGGTCAGGCAGATTACGTAGTGCACTATGAGGGTTGACCGTATCATTTCATTAGAGCTCTTAGCTCCGACCCTGGTCTGAGAGGTCAGACAAACCTGAGAGGTCAGGTTGATATTATAAGGGTTGACCGTTATCACATTATCTAGAGCTCTTAGCTCCGACCCTGGTCTGAGAGGACAGACAAGCCTGAGAGGTCAGGTTGATATTTCAAGGGTTGACCGTATTATTTTATATAGCTAGCATAGAGTAGCGTGAGGGCGCTACTAGAGCTCTTAGCTCCGACCCTAGTCTGAGAGGTCAGACTTATTATGTTTGTGCATATCTCTCTTCCCATAATCCTCACTTGGTTATTTTATCTTGCATTTGTGGAATTGTTATTAATTGTGGGCATGCATAAATGTTATTTTAATAAATAAATCTTTGGGAGAGCATGAAACATCGGTTCTAATTATTGTGGTGAATTTTTGGCGTTTCATGTATTATTTTCGTCCACTCACTCTAACGTTTTACATGTTTCTCCCCTGGGCCTTTGTTTTTCTTAAAATGCCCAGACTGCAGAGTTCGGCCAGCAAATTAGGAGGCGCATAGTGGTTACCTCTCCACACCGTTTTCACTAGTAGGTTTCTGAAAACCTACAAGTGCTCTTTTCCTCCTTTGTATTAGAGCTCTGATAACCTGGGTATATTATTACTATGTTTCGGGGTAGAGTACGGAACTTATTTGTTATTATTCCAGGAATTTCGGATATTTATTAAGTTGAAGGATTTTTGTGATTGTGTTATGTTATTGTGGTTGTATTTGTGGTGGTAGTTCCGTGTTGTTGTGAGCAGGTTGGATTTTTATAAGGAGGGGGATGAAATTAAAAGTGTACTGCATGTGTTTACTTGGATTTTTAGGTGAAGGGTTACTCACTATTAGGGGACATTATGTCGAATTTTCGGTAACTACCCTTTTAGGTGGGTCCCGCAGGAGTCATTCTGGGATTTACTGGGAAATCTCGGGATGGGTCCTGTCAAAAAGGCTTTGGTGCTTTTCAATAATTTCAAACCAGTGGATGCAAGCAAAATATCATCTACATATAGAATCAAGAAAATAAAGTCTTTACCCTCAATTTTCATGTAAACACATTCATCTACCAAATTCTCCTTAAAACCAAACTTCACAATGACTGAGTCAAACTTTAAGTACCACTGCCTAGAGGCCTGTTTGAGACCATAAATTGATCTTTTCAGCTTACACACCATATTTTCAGTTCCAGGTTCTATAAACCCCTCCGGTTGCTTCATAAAAATCTCCTCCTCAAGTTCACCATTCAAGAAGGCTGTTCTTACATCCATTTGATGTAGCTCCATATCTAAATGAGCTACAAGTGCCATCACAATTCTAAAAGCATCTTTAGTAGACACTGGGGAAAAGGTTTCATTAAAGTCTACTCCCTCTTGTTGAGTTAAACCTTTAGCTACAAGTCTAGCTTTAAATCTCTCAACACTGCCATCTGCATTTAACTTGGTTTTATATACCCATTTACACCCTATGGCCTTCTTATTCTGAGGTAATGTCACAAGTGACCACACATCATTGGTTTGCATTGATTTTAGCTCACAGACCATTGCCTCCTCCCATTGGTGAGATTCTTTGCTTTCAATGGCCTGCCTAAAGGTTTTAGGATCAATAATCTCACCAATGTCATAATCAGCTTCTTGTATGTAAATCTGAAAATCTTTTGCTAAATTTTCTAAAGCTGACTTTCTCTCTCTATTTGATCTTCTTAAGGGCTGAGCTGGTACTATAGGTTCAGGTCCAACCTCAATTGTATGTCCTGTTGCATTTTCAGTTGCTACTGGTGGCACTACTTCAGCAAAAAACTCATTATTATCTCGGAGAACAGCATTGTCATTTACTGGAATTACAGGTACATTAACAACTGGTTCAGACATAACATGCATATCAGTGTCACACAAAACATTTTCAGGCATTTCATCAAACTCAAAATCTTCAAATTTATCAGTAAAGTCCATCTCATTAAAGAAGACAGCCTTATTGGTTTCAATAATTCTACTGGTATGGTGAGGACAGTAGAATCTGAATCCCTTTGAATGCTCAGGATATCCAATAAAATAAGCTGAGATGGTTCTGGAATCTAACTTTGACTCATCCGGATTATAAGCTCTTGCCTCAGCCTTACACCCCCAAACATGAGTGTGATGAACACTAGGTTTTCTACCTTTCCATAATTCAAAAGGTGTTTTAGGGACAGCTTTGGTTGGTGTTCTGTTGGTAATGTAATTGGCTGTTTTGAGTGCATCTCCCCATAAAAATCTTGGTAACCCTGAAGTACACATCATACATCTGACCATAGTCAAAAAGGTTCTATTCCTTCTCTCTGCAACTCCATTCTGTTCAGGTGTGCCAGGGGTAGTGTAATGTGCCTTAATGCCATTTTCTTCCAAAAACAAAGCAAAAGAACCCTTGTGTTGTCCTTTTTCAGTGTATCTACCAAAATACTCTCCCCCTCTGTCAGACCTTACCACTTTTATTTCTGCATTTAATTCTTTTTCTACTTCAGCCTTAAAGATTTTAAACTTATCTAAGGCTTGAGATTTTTCTGAAATCAGATACACATAACAGAAACGGGTAAAATCATCTATAAAGGTGATAAAGTATCTATTTCCACAGATGGTTTCAGTTGCAAAAGGTCCACATATATCAGTATGAATAAGCTCTAAAATTCCAGAACTCCCAATTGCAGTTTTATTTTTCTGCTTAATATATTTTCCTTTCACACATTCCACACAATCTGACAGATCACTGAAAACAAGTGTAGGTAAAATCCCTTGCTTGATTAATAGCTGTAATCTTTCTCTAGATGCATGTCCTAGTCTCCTGTGCCACAAGTAGGCAGAATTTTCTGAAAATTTTCTCTTTACACCAGTCACATTTTTACTCAACCCATTTTCAATCATCAAAATATCAGAAGAAGCAGTAGAAGAGGCAGACAAATCATTCAGAAACCAGTAATCATTAACCAAAATTGCTGAGCCAATAAACTGAGAATTATGAGAGATTTTTATTCCAGAAGAATCAATGGAGAAACAATACTGTTCTTGGACTAAACTTTTAACTGAAACTAAATTCCTTCTCATTGAGGGAATATAGTACACATTATTTAAGACAATGAAAAAACCAGGTCTAACTTCTAATCTAACTGTCCCTATGTCTCGGACAGCCACTCTCATTCCATTTCCTACATGGATCCTAGCCTCATTTCTTCTTGGCTCCCTGCTGCTTTGGAACCCCTGTAAAGAGTTACAAATATGTATTGGTGAGCCAGTGTCAATACACCAAGAACTAGATTTAATATCTACCAAATTAACCTCAATAGAAAAAGCTAATTGGTTACCTTGTTTGGCCTTCCAGTTCTTAAAAACCTCACAGTCCTTTTTCATGTGACCATTTCTTTTGCAAAAATAACACTGGAAGTTCTTGTTTCCATTGAAATTTCCATTTCCATTTCCCTGGAAGTTTTTATTCCCATTGTTCCACTTCTGTTTCATGTTTTCTGGTCTCTTATGTAGATTTGGCTTATACTGACCCCCAGGTTTATTGTGTTTCCACTGTGGTTTGGTTACTAGATTTACAGCAGTAGGTGTAGTCTTGACCCTTTTCAGCCGCTCATGTTCTTGCACACAAACAGCAATAAGCTGATCCAGACTCCATTTCTCTGTCTGAGTATGATAAGTCATACAGAGATTATCAAAATGGGAAGGTAGTGAATTCAGGACCTGGTATACCATAAAACCATCATCTAGAGGCATCCCTATGTCACTAAGCTGAGCTGATATACTGATCATATGCAGGATATGTTCTCTCATATTCTGATTCATCTCAAATTTGGCATTGTGCAGTTTCATCATAAGCATACTGGCTTCTATCTTATCATTGACTTGGAACTTGTCTGTGATACACTGTAAGTAGTCTACAGCATTAGGCATATCAGGGATAGCTCCTCTAACAATATCAGACAATGTTTTCTTAATGGTCAGGATGCACTGTTTGTTGCCTCTAACCCATTTCCTGTGTTCCTCAATCTGCTCTACAGTGGATCCTTCAACCAACACAGGTTGAGGAGTACTAAAAATCCAATCAATCCCTTGATTCAAAAAAGACAGCTCAATTTCCCCTCTCCATTTTTTAAAATTACTACCATTCAGTTGGACAACAGTCCCCATATTGAGCACTGAAAAAAAAAAAACAACAAGAAGAAACTAAGTTGCAGCCTTAAGTCTTTATACACATATATATATATATATTCAAAAAACAGATATTTGTATATAATCTTTCACACAGTAAATGTACTTTATTACACGTCAGTTTACTTACTGCTTACAACAAATTAATTATAATAACCATTGTATCATATCTGTTTCAGCAAAAACATATACAAAAGTATATTACTAATAGAATGATATTTCTTTATGCATACATATCATTCTCAATAACTTGACTACCTGTATGGCAAAGTACTAGTTATTCCTTTATCCTTTAATGTACTACCATACAAAAAACATGTTTTATAACTAAGATAAATCAATACCTGTAGGCAAAAGAAAATATCCAGTTATATATATCCTTATACGTTTTTCATATGACATACAAAACCATAAATCTGTTTTAGAATTCACTTCGTTTAAATCCATCTGTAGATGATACTAAAGCATTCTAATGCAGTTTATGCAAAAACCTGTTTTAGTTCCTTCATAATCAATTTGAGTACTTAAATAGCTATGCTGTATGCATTATGAAACTTAACATACTCAATTTGATTCTAAAACAGCAACTGATATCATTAAGATAAACCAGTCTCATGCTTAAGTTTATTTAGAGATATGAAAAGAAATTTTATTTAAACAAGTGGGATCAAGTTTACTGTCAGTTCATATCTGAAAAACATATAAGCATACATATAATCCCAATCAAAAAATCATACCAGAATCAATTTCATGTCCATTTAGCAATCCAAAATCAGAAAACACATTCCATTCTAAGATCACAGTAGTATAATTACACCACAAAAATTATCACACTCAAGAAATCATATTGATTCATGATTATCCAACTTAATTCTATCACACAAGTTTCATCTGGGCATCTATCCTAGAACTTAAGCACCCCCCAGGAGAGCATCTAGGGTTCTGTAATGATTCAAAAGAAAAATTGCAGAAAAAACCCAAAAACATGTAATCACATACCAGATCGCTCCCGCGCTGCAAAACAGAGGTTATTCCAGAAAAATACATTGATTTTCTTGTTCAAAAACATGATAAGACAATATTTCATTAGAGATAGTACCTTAAAATCGCAAACATAACAGCACCCATTCGAAAAAAACAGGGAACTCATCCGCCCCAAAATCTCGTTCTTCAGAAAACGATTTTTTTTTTTTTTATTCGTGTTTTGCTTAAAAGGGATCCGTTTTCGCGAATCCGGATCAAATAGGATCCGCGTGTTTTTCCTTTTGTCGGGTCGGTATTTTCGATCGGGTTTGATAGAAAACTTACGGGTTAAGTTACTCAAGAACCCTAATTTTACATACATCTATATGTTCATTCTTCATACAATTGCGGAAGAAAAATATGAAGAAAATTGTGCAAAATTTGATCAGATATTATGGTTTAAGAAAGTGTAAGGTTGGCTCTGATACCAACTGTTATAAAATATAAATACCAAGAAACCAAACACATATTCATAAACACATACATAACAACCATATGATCATGAAAACAATAACGTTATTGAGATATTAGTATTGAGTACCTTGTTCAATCATTCCAGCAGTAGCAGCCATTTAGTATAGAAAAATAGATAAAAGAAATCTTCTGTGCAGCACTCTCCTTATGTCAGGCACAATGGAATGCAAAACTGATTGACGTATTAGAGTGTGCACAGGGACTCCTTTAAATACAACTTAAGTTATAACTCAAAACCTTATCCATCATAGAGTTAGAGTTATTATCAACTTCAACTTAAGTCTATCTCTCATATCTTAATAATAAGATAATTAATTGTATTTCAAATATAATATCTATCCAATTCAAGTAGATATTATTAACATGATCTTTGTGATATATTATTCTCACTTTATTTATTCTGATAAACGTAGGAAGTTGTTATTATCCTTATAACACTAAATGTAGAGTCCAATCTAACACTTGGCTCCAACCTCTGGTCTATTTGCATTTACCAGAATGGTCTCAGCCTTCCATGGAATTAAATGAGCTATCTGAGGGGCAAAAAAGGGAAACTGGGCATCTGGTATTGGGTCTCATTAACTTCTGCGGAGGCTCCAACATCACTGAACAGAGGAAAAGGCAATGGAAGCATGCCATCATCAACTGTTACTGGCTAGGAAGGTAGGCGCTGAGAGAGAGCTGGTGTGGTGTCACACAAAAAGTCCAGGTTGTAGGTGGTGAATGGCATCTTCCTCCATGGATTGAGAGAATATGAATGTAATTACCAGCCTACCCTCCCCCAACATAGAAAAGCCATTGATGAATTGATTGTGTCAAACTTTTGTGAGGACTTGTTCTTCTTTTCTTATGCGAAGACCTTTGAAAGCTGTATGGGGTTACAAACAGGAAAGAAAGAGGATTGAGTGGGAGAGAGGAAGAGCAGCCTTGGAATCAAAGGAAAACCAGATGGAGGAGGGGCACTATGGTAATTATGCACCAAATTGACCTGCTGGTATAATATATCACACCAGCACCAGCACCAGCACCAGCACCAGCATCCAATTAAAGCCTAAAAATAAGGTACGAAGAGAGATTGTAGATCAATAGCAACTGCAACAAACACAACAGCAACATCCCATTCATTTTTATCTCTTTCTTTGCCCGCCTTTATTTTTTATCATCATAATCAGCCAAGGCAGAGACCCATCTTCAATGCCTACTCTTATTTTCTCTCTCTAGAAACCTCTCTGTCTTTCTCTCACATCATCACAGAGAAATATGCACATCCAAGGAAACCCCTCCCCATCAAAAACAAAGAAGAGTCCACACCCAACTCCTTCTCTCTCCCTCTCTAACTTCAATGGCCCCCAGCTGGACCAAAATTTATGTAGAAGAAAGAAAAAACAAAAAGAAGAGAAAGAAAGAGATGATAGATGTCTTCAAATGTCCTCCAACCAAACCCACCACACCAGCCAGCTCTCTCCATAAAACTAACACCAACACCAACACCATGTTTGCCAGAAATGCCCTTCTGCAATCCCCCAAAAAATCTCATCGTCTTCATCACTGTCTTTCCAGACCAACGATTTATATATTTTTCACCGAGTTATGTGGGCTCTTTTGGGTTTTTTCTCGTTGTCCTGGTCAGAGTTTCACAGAGAAAACAGGAAAGCAAGAAATTTCTCCCCTCCCTTCTCATCTCATCTCCTTTATTATTCTCTCTTCCTTCCTTGTCCTTGTTGCTTCTCTCTTTCCTCTCCTTTTATTATCTTCTTCCTCTCCTTTTCATCACCCATTTCCTTGTGTCTCCCACCCTTTCTCTCTCTCCCTACAATTCTTCTGGGTTTTCTCTGAAAGTCTCTCTCTGATCTGATGAAGAAGATGAAAGGGGTTGTTCCTGTGGAGCCTTCTTCGTATGCTCTGTATCAGGATTCCAGGGCCAAGTTTAAGCATCAGAGTCTTATGCAAGACTATGAGGAGTTGCAGAAGGTATGTACTTTTTCTGGGTTTCATCAGATCTGTGTATGTTATTGTTTGTTTACCTGGGTTTTTGTAGATTCAGATGTTTATGTGATTGTTTTTGCTGTTGAGTGATTTGAGCTTATGAGTAATCAGTGTTATGGATCTTATTTGATAGATATATGCTTAATTAGCTGAATTTCAAGATCGTTTATGTTATCTTTTTATGATCTCTGTTTGATTTAGCTATGCAGTTGTGTAAATTACGTTACTTATGTTTGTATATTAGTGAAGACCCTCAAAAACTGAGCTAATTAAGTAGTAGGATTAGGCTTATTTGGAATAGATTTGTACTAAGCTAATTGTTTGTTTGGATTTATACGTGATTATGAGTAAAGTTGGCTCTCTTCTGATATTCAGTTTATTATTTTGCGTCTGTAATCGTATAAGAAAATTCCAATTTTTTGATTATTTTCTTGTCAGGGTTCTACAAAGTACAAACATTTTGTTGGCCATTTATACTGTTATATGGAAACCTCTTGCTGATTGTCATCCTTTTAAGAAATGAAATATTCATCATATGCTAATGAGGATTGAAACTTGAACTATTGAGCTAATTGAGCTTGATTATGCAACTAAGGCCTCGTGTCTTTCTTTGCAGGACGCAGAGGCCATGAAGGACAGATTGGAGATGGTGAAGCAGAAAAAGTCTATCCTTACCGCGGAAGTCAGGTATAGCATATAGTCTGTTCCACACCTTTCTACACTTATGATGTAGCTAAGATGTGGAATGAGAAGAAAGTATGGAATGATTTTGACCTGGTTGATGTTTGTCATGTTGACTTTGCAGATTTCTAAGGAGAAGATACAAGTACTTGATTGGGAAGCAGTCCATGAACCCTAAACCGAAGCAAGACCTTGTGCAAACACACAATTTGAAAGTCCAGCGTAACAATGTTTCAAAGGAAAAAACAAACAGTAAGAAGGAATCTGCAATGAGATATCCTGCTCCTGCAATGGATTTGAACCAAAGGGCACGAATTAATAATGCAATGGAAGCCACCTTGCAAAAATCTACTCCAAATTCTGACTTGAACCGTAAGGCAAGGACTGTCAGCTGGAAGGACACTACTCTGCATAACTCAAATCCAGTTATTGGTTTAAATCAGAAGGAAGGGATTCAGAGTGGGAAGGAATCAGTCAAGCGAAAAAGTACTCCAGTTTTTGACTTGAACCAAGTTTCGGTAAACACATTGTAACCCCTCTGGATAATGTGGTTTTAAGTCCTGGTTTGTTTTTTCAGTGCAAGGAATGACGCTCTCCTTTGTTTCGTTCTGTCACAGCTAGAGGAAGAGGAGGAAACTCAAGCAAATTGTGAGCCATTGAGGACAGACGAGCCAAACAAAAGCATCCTTAGAGGGGGTATTGATGAGCAGCACAATGATATGAAGTTACTGGTTTGCAGGACTATCGGAAATGGGTCAAACCGATCAGGGAAGAGGAAGATCACTTGGCAAGATCAGGTGGCATTGAGGGTTTAATTACTTTCATCTTGGAGAATTAGTACATTAAGAAGATCATATAGGGTTGAAAAGTTTGCCTAGCATTGGCTATACAGGTGGCTATAGTTTAACTACTATTCCTGTTTGATTTCTAGTTTCATGCTCTTTTTAGTTTTTGCCCTTTTCGCTGTAAACATAGTTAACACATAATGAGTATATGAGTAACATACAGCAATGTACCTCAATTTTAGCAGCGTGGTATTCAGATTTTAAAAGCTCTTACTCAAACTCCACATATTTTCTGTTACTGTATTGTCAGTTACTGACGTGTTTTCATTACAAAAAAACAATGACAAAAATAACCTTAGTTAGAACTCAATTCCTCTTATTTTTAATAAAAAGATCAATTCCTCGTCTTCTTCCTCCTCATCTGGATTCATCACCCTCCGCGCGCCAATCCAACCTCCCCTTCCACCATGACAAAACCGTCCCCGTAGCTGTGGCCGACTCCTCCCCGCCGTCGATCGCCGCCCCACCGTCAATCTTGAAGGTTTGGATCATGTCTTTGAAGTCGGCAGAAAGAAGAGATTGAAGTTTTGACAAGGGGTTGAATCAAAGAGTGAGGATTGAGCTGATACACCCAAGTTTGAGGTGTAATGGCTGTTCAGGAGGAGAGAGTTGGGACCCATAAGAAAGATGAGGCAACCACGACTACCATTATGACAAAGACCCAGTGCTTCAATCTGGGTCTTTTGTTCAGGTACAAGATTGAAGCTTTCTTCTTGAGGCTATGCATAAGAGTGAATAGTGGAGAGAAGGAAGAGAGCGGAGTTAATGAAACATAGTTACAAGGCTACCGTCTTTGTTTGGTGTTTATTACTTGTTTTGGTTTCTATGACATTTTCTGCATCCTTTTTCTTCCCAATTCAAAAAGAAGTCTTGTATTTGATTCTTCTTCTTCTTCCTCCAAGCTCACGTTGAAGGTTGCAAGCTCCCCTAGTGGAATCGACATCACAATGCCAAATGGGGTTAGAAGGCCAAGAAGAGTATTGATCAAGAATGTCATTGGGAACTTTATCCATGAAGATTAGAGTCATATGCGTTCTACAAGAGCATTGAACCTACCGAATAAGCATGGAATAGATACGTCAGATCTACAAAAGAATATAGGAAAGGAATCTATAACTAGAATGTTGCATGCTTATCAAAATTAACAAGGAATAACAAGCAGTCACCAATACGCCCTATTCAGTTAACCTTGCTTTGATCAACTTTTCACAAGCCTCCAATTTCCTCAAATTTTCTGCCTCCTCAGTAGCCCAGAATGATTCCACGGCAACTGAGGTTGTGGTTGGCATGTCGGCAATTGCTTCTTTGGTCACATTAGTGGTTGGAACATTATTCTTTATAAATTCCTCAAGCAGCCTACCAGCTTTTGTCTCCTCACTAGTTCCCCATGATGCCACAGGCAACTGCGTTTGGTATGCTCACATTTCCTTCTTTGGTGGCAAGAGTAGATTCTTGAAGCTTCACATTTTCTGTCTTCTCAGTAGCCACCAATGATGCAACAGGAATTGTGGTTGAAATGCTCACATTTGATCATAATAGCGCTGCAACCGCTGCTTCCTGAATAGGCCCTGATGATACCACAGAATTTGAGGTGGGAGTGTTCACGAACGCTTCATTGGTGGTTTGAATTCGAAACCATTGAAATTTGTTCTTTCTTAGTTCCTTAAGCTTATCCATGTGCTTCTTCCGGCTCATATGTTTCTCCATCACCTTTAGATTGTTGCTACCAACTTTACAAATTTCACATAGGACCTCAAATCTTTTTGTTTTTGTTGGTTCTTCCTTTGTCTGCATCATGTGAACTGTTTTTACTTCAACATTGTTCCTTGAATCCTCTCAGCAATGGTCTTTCTGCACTGGCAGTTCCACTTTTTTCTCTTCTGAAAATTTCCCTTTTGAAATTCCTGTATCCTTCTTGTCTGAACCATCACCGGCTTCATTACGGTCAAGCAAAACCCTTTCTTCTTCCACCCCTAATTGTGAGCTTGTAGCAACAATGGTCTCTAACTCTTTACGCTCAGAAAGCTTTGCATTATTCTTTGAGATTGGTGCATTACTGGAGCTCTTTCCAAGAACAACTCTAAGTCTTTTTTCGCTGGCCTTATGCCTCTTGCCATTAAGGTGACCTTCAAAAACTTTTTCATTTTCTACAGTAACTTGACACAGCACAACTCCATTCCTCCTTGGGTATCTTCTTCTTCATAGTATATCGATATATCTCATTAGGACCATCTGATTGTAGTTTTTTCCGCTTCAGTCCAGAGAGGTCTGGGTAGGGTTTAGCCTGCAGCGAAACACTTATACACATAAGAGAACCATTTAATACTAACGACCTGGTTAATGTACAACTGAAACAGAACCACAGCTTCTGCAGAAAGGGCTTGATCCCCGAGCAAGATAGACCCTAAGGCTGCATGAGGCTAGGGCAATTTCTAGAAAGTTCGGAAAGGGAAGAGAGTATTTTCTTAGTTTGGTAGTTTAATCATTTGCCACAAGTGCATTCAAAATAGTCTCTTATTCATGTTTCAAACTCTACAGGCTGAATATATTTTGTAAGGCTAAACAGACTCAGAGAAGAGCATAAAAGGTAATATAAAGCGGTAATATCTGATTACAGCATAAGAAAAATAAGAAAGATCAGAATAAAACCGCATGAAACCACTGACAATGTGATGCCTATAGAAGCTAATCATAGAACTTCAGTAAAGAATGTAACACGACTAAATAAATTCTGGTTAAGTACAACAACTAAAATTCTTATATCAGATGATTTCGAAAATTCATGATCAAAACTCTTCAGTATTTGATAATTACGGCAAACTAGCTGTGCTCTCAAGACTATGATTTCGGCAAATTACATTAATCCTATGCAATCGATTATTAGTCTCATCTTTAATAACCTTGTTTACCATTTGTCCAATCATGATTTCAAGTTACCAATAACCACAAAGTAAATTCTTCATAATCTAATCACATACTAAACTAAGAAAAAAATGTAACTGACTAACCAGTATGATCAACTTCTCGTTGTTAAGCTCCGAAGAACCAGCCGGCGCGGTCAACTCTTTGTTGGCCTCCAAATTATCCGGCGCAGGTTCCGGCACCATCGCCAACGGCGAGCTACCCCTAGAGCTAAACCCCGAGCGATTGTCGCAAGACTGGGCCTGCATTGGGCCAAACCCGAGCCCATCCCCTACGGCTTAGCGATCTCTCGCTCCAACATTAGCTCTCTCCTCACCTCCGCTTCAAGAACTCGCCGCCGCGCCATCTCCACCGCGAGAATCTCCTCCCTGATCCTGTCCTTCTCCATCTGCCGCTGCAGCGCGTCGCGGGCGTTGGTCGGGTCATGGATCGTGAAATAGTTCGGGTTCGGGTTAGGACCCGGGATCGGCGAGACGGGCCAAGACGGAAGAACCGATGGGCCTGAAAAGACAGAATTTTGTGAAGAAAGAGAGGTGGAAAAAATGTGATGAAAGAAATTGAGTGAGAATGTGAGATCTCGGATTGTGCGCTCGGAGGAGAAGTAACGGACGGTGGAGGAGGAGGAATAAGGGCGGTCGTCTCCGGCTCGGAAGTTGAATTCCATGGCGGCTGTGATTAATGTTTTTAAATGCATGCCCAATGTCGATGACAAATTATAACGAGAAAAAAGCGGTTGCTGTTTTGATGACTGAGCCCTCAAACTAATCTGAATGGAACACGCATTTTTTAGTGTTATAATTTCAGGACTTTCTTCTCCAGCTAAATAGAAATTATACGATTGAGGAAAGTTTTTTTTTCTTGTGATGGAAACACGAAAGCAAGGAATGGCCAATGTGTGCTAAATGAAACAGAAATAATGAGCTCATTTCAGAAAAAAAAAATTTCTCTAGTGTTGCCAAAGAATCTTTTTTTGTCTAGAAACTGATGCATCTCATCACAATGAGGCCATTACCTTTGTCATTTTTTCTATACAAGTCTCTACTATCCAAAAGCATACTTTAGAACGATGGGAATCCCTCAGGTCCATGCCATTTCAGGCCAATTTGCCAAAGAAGAATGGGACGCAGCTGCATTTCCCGACAATCAATCTAATTTCATTATTACTTTTATTTTAGAAAAAAGCTGGTGTAGTTGTTGTTAAGCCTTGATTAATAAAACTATATAATATAAGAAGAAGACTGTTTTCGGGTAAACTCGTGGCCCCTTTAGCGGGTTGCACGGTTCCAGAAATAGCGAACTTCCTTGTACTCCGAGTTTTCCTGTGTAAAGAACAAACACGTCAAAGGGCGTCCCCGGGTTTACCGAGGGAAGCCACTCCGATGCTTAAGTCAGACACTGTCAGATAAGCAGAAAACTCAAGAGTAGTTAAGAAATTGTCCGTCCCCTTACCGGGAGGTCCTCACCGGTATTTATAGTAGCATTAAAGGCAGCACTTTGTCTTTTTCCAATGTGGGAATGAACTCCCTTGCTTTACCTCAACTTTACAATGAACTGGGCCCTGACAAAGGACCCAGAGTGGCTTCTCAAATCTGACTGGGCTTTGACCCTGTAAACAGTACTTCAAGCATAATAAACGATGCATATTTAACAATTGACCACACTTGGTGTTATTTCTTGAATTGTAACCCGGTAAAGGGGAAATATTAGGTTCCACCTATAAACAAAGACATAAAGCCTAAACCTATATTTACAATAAGTAACGTTGACAACATGCACCAATTAGCAAAGACTGCAACATTGACAACTATATTTGTTTTGATAAAACGGTGACATAATGAAAAACTAACTGTACTAAGGACAAACTTCATAACGATTAATAATGCAGCTTTCCTAATATGTAGCAGCACAAAATCATATCCGACGACTCGTTGTTTCATCATACTATTAGAAGGTTGTGACCATTTGACAAAACAAAGAAATCGCAACATATCTGGTCTAGACAAGGCACGTAAGGTGCCAACACCGGGACAATGTCCAAATTTCCTTATTAACAGTAGTAAATTATTAAATAAAATAACATAATTGTTTTAAATGGCCAACTTTAACTCGGGCCAGGTCGGAGTCCATATCATGACCACCGCTCCCCACACTTGATTGGGCTTGGATTTTTTTTAATGTAGAGCCCAATGAATCCGGCCCAATTCATAGTTCTATTCCTACCAGCACAACTGCTCTTTTTACATCCTCACAAATCTGAGATCAGAAATCTCAAATCAAAGTCAAACACTCAAAGACATAGTCGGTCGAGATCTACATCACCAAAATATCCTCATCAAAATGCCGAGCCGCTGTGCGATCTGCTGCGAGATTTTGATCGCCATCTTACTCCCTCCGTTGGGGGTTTGCCTACGACATGGTTGCTGCACCGTAAGTTACTATTCTCTATTGTCCGATTTCTTAGACTTAGTTCTGTGAGAAACTTGAGGCTGAGTTTTGGTGGGTACTGTTTGAATTTTGCAGGTCGAGTTTTTGATATGCTTGTTGTTGACTTGTCTGGGTTACCTTCCGGGAATCATCTATGCCCTATATGCGATCGTGTTCGTTGATCGTGATGAGTACTTTGACGAATACCGCCGTCCACTATACGCTCCTGCTTATTAGTCGGGTGAAATTGTTGTTCAGTAATTTAACTGTGTTTTATGGAGTCGTATTGAATTAGTTTAATGGGATTCTGTTTAGTGTTTCTTAATAAATTAATTTGAGTGTTTGTATTAGGATTTGTTGGATAGGTTCTGTTGACGACTTGCATTTGAATATTGATGATTGAGTTTAGGTGGATAGTATGTTATGTTTTGGGTATGCTTTTAGGTTCTGTTCATTATTATTTGGTTGCTGCTAGGATCGAGGAAAACCAGTTTTTGCTATATGTGCTACACATGGAAACTAGGGTTTTGTAGTATTGGAATTTGGCTTCAAGTATTCCAGGAAGGAAGTGCAGGATTATTCAAGTGGATATAAGTCTTCATAACTGTAAGTATGCGACCAAGAAGCACTTTTAGAGCTTTAGACACAATCCAAATGAACATTTACCTCGTGGCTCCAAGCTAGTGTCGGGATAGAGCAGCCTCTGTGCAGAGTAGGCCTCAATGGAGTCAAATTGGTGAGGAAATTTTACAATGGTGCCACAATTAGAGTGCATTCATCATTTTGGTGTCTCAATTTTTAAAACTATAACAATGGTACATCAATAATGACAATCGATGCAACATTAATACTTTTTATAAAAAAACCCTGTTAAACTATATATTTTTAAGGGTAAACTCGTCTCTTCGGCCAATGACCACTTCATAAGCCTATTATTTTTTGTTAGTCGTCATTATATTTAGTTATCTATAAATATGCAAGTCTTTTCGCTTCAAAGCTATCAACAGAGAAAAAGCGACAGAGATACTAGATTCAGAAGAATAAGGAGCACTCGCTTTCTCTGTTTCTCATATATATAGAAACAATGTTGGGTACAATTTTGTATGTACCGAATTTCTAATAATTAAAAGCAATCACCATTGTCTCATGAGATTATCTGAATATATAGAAACAATGTTGGGTACAATTTTGTATGTACCGAATTTCTAATAATTAAAAGCAATCACCATTGTCTCATGAGATTATCTGAATACATACCTTATGAGGTTTTTTGATTGTTTTATATTGGAATCAAGTCAGTCAATCAATCATAATGCATACCCTATTATTACTTCTGATTCAATTAATGTGAAGGTTTTTATGATCATCATGTCTTACTAAATTATCAAATTGACTTTTTCCAGTTTAGCATGTTCTATTTTGGCGAATGTCAATTAAGATTAAGAATATCCTATCAAAGATAACATTAAGCAGTTTCTCTTGCTTGACGGCAATTGGCAAGGACAGTGGTGATTGACAAAAATATATGTAATGCAGGAATATATCATTGGCAAAAATGTTTTTGGATAGGTCATTGGTAAAAAGACGAGTTTGTCATTGAACAATATATAGTTTAACATGATTTTTGATGGAATATATCAATATTACGTCGATTGTCATTGTTAAAGCACTATTGTTATAGTTAAAAATTGAGACAACAAAATAATGAATGAACTCTAATTGAGAAACCATTTTGTAAAATTTCCTATAAATTGGCCGTGGTTATATGAAGCGAGGCTGACCATGTTAATGTATATGCAAGGGAAGTTGATGGTGCATACATATCATGCCTCGCTGATTTGCTAAGTGAGCCAAACACAGAAAAGGATTAAATTCGACCGAAAAAATAGCCCCAAGCTCACAGAAACTGTCCATTATGACCCCCCAAAAAAGTAGCCCGAACCTCATAGAAACTGTCCAATATGACCCTTTAATAATAAGAAGAAAAACTCCAAAATCTTGGTTTTGCATCAAAAACTGTGGGGACTATTGCATGTTCTTATTTTTACTCTAAAATTTTCTCACATTCAAGTCTGTTTTTCAAACACTTCTCAAACTGATAGAATTAAAATATCTCGAGCAGATTTTTTTACAGAATTTTTCAAAGGCAATAGCAAGAGGTTATAAAAATGTGAATGTGAGTTATATATTGTCCTATAGGTAAAGGGAAAAACGGGATTTTACTAAAAAAACTAGAAGGTTTTGAAGGCCGGACATTGTGGGAGCCTATTGCTGAATTCTTTCAAACTTCAATAATTTTTTTTTAAAAAAAAACTCGTTTTTCATAAAAAACCGTGAAGTGTAGCACATGTTTTATGGTTAAAAATCTCGTTGTTATTTTTTCACAAAATTTTTCTTATATTTAAGCTCAGAATTTCAGACAATTCTCGAGCAGACAGCACTAAAAGCTCTATTTTCTTACAGAATATCTTAGTAAAAATATAAATAAGATAAAGAATGGCGGGAGTTACGACACGCGGCAGAGAGCGCGCAGATCAAGTATAAGACTCTTTACACCCCCTAACTGAACAAACCGCCAAAAATGGACCAAACAAACGAAGAAGACACCGACGAGTCACCGCCAGAGTCCGAGTCCGGCTGGGCCGAGTTGACCCACGAGTGCCTCAACAACATCATCGCCCGCCTCTCCTTGGAGCATCGATGGCGTGCGATGCTCGTCTGCAAGTCATGGCTGCTCGCCTGCAAAGACCCGCATCTCAACTCGTGCCTCGTCCTCGAGCCCGAGTCAGTGCCCGAGTCGGCTCGTTGGTGGGCCCCCGAGTTAGGGAGAAAGGTCGACTCTATTCTCCGATCCGTTGCTGAATGGAGCGAGGGGTCTCTTAGGGAGATTCGCACCCGGAACTGCTCTAATGCTTCTCTCTCTTTTGTCGCCCAAAGGTATTGGAGACGAAAATTCGTCACTTATTTATATTCGTTGCTTGGTGATGGGTTTTCATTTGGGTTAGGATTTGCTATGAAACTTTGAGTTTTTATGGAATGAGTTGAGGATTTGAGAAGTGGGTAGCTTTTGGTTTTTGGGTTTTTGTTATTGATTGCAGTATGGGGAGCTCAAGATTTTGATATATGAGATCTGAAAGTGAGTACTTTTGATGTGTTTCTCTTTAGTACATTGGAAATGTTGTTTGGTAACTGCAGCTTTTCATGGACTGTTGTGGTTAATTAGAGTTGAATCTGCCATTGTGATATGTTTTTTGTGAATGTGTTTTTTCTAGGTGCCCAAAACTTGAGGTTCTTTCAATCAAGAGCTGCCCAAATGTGACTGATGCGTCCATGGCTGACATAGCGTTTCGGTGTCCCATGATTAAGGAACTTGACATCAGTTATTGCCATGAAATATCTCACGAGTCCCTGCTGTTGATTGGGAGGAACTGCCCTAATCTCACAATTGTTAAACGGAACGCGTTGAATTTTCTAGACCCTTCTGAACACGCCGGGATTGTTCCTAATGAATATTTAAAAACTTGCCCTCAAGATGGCAATTCAGAAGCTGACGCAATTGGAAAATCTATGCCGAATCTGAAGCACCTTGAATTAAGGTTCTCCAAGGTAACGGCTAAAGGCCTTGGTTTGATATCTGCGGGGTGTCCGAAACTGGAGTACTTGGATGTGTTTGGGTGTGCAAACTTGACTAGTCGTGATATCGACAATGCAACATCTGAGCTGAAGAACTTGAAGGAGATTAAAAAGCCAAATTTCTACATCCCAAGGTCGGTTATCCATATGGAGAGGTATGGACATTGGAGGCTGTATGATGATAGGTTTCAAACAGATGTTTTCAGAATCTGATCTGCTATCTAAGCATGGAATAGAACACGTCTACAGGGCTTCATCATCTATCAGTATTACCTAGTAGCTTCTTTAATTAAAATTTGTTTGATACTACCAATAATTCAGCTTGTGTTGTGTTTATGTATGTTATGTATCAATACTGGTGTACAGGCATCTTATGCTTCATTGTCTTATATAAGGTGAACAAATGCTAAACCATGTATCTGCTTTCCTTGTACATCATCTTATATATTGCTTTCTTCGTTAAACTTGTTTTTGCTTTTCTTCCTACTCCTACTTGAATCTTTAAGAGTCCTCTTTGATTTTACACCACTATACATCTGAATTCAAGATAGGCAAATTTTTAAACTTGCTAAAGCAATGGATGAAAAGAGGCAGTAATTAACATTGGAAACTTTGATGAAATTAAACAAGTTCCTGAGTTACAGATTGAGTCCTAAATCATCTTCTGCAGAATCAGTCCCGGCAATCAAAACAGAGAAAATATGAGCCATCCAATAGTAACGTGCCTGAATACCGCTGAGAACAATAAACAGGATGGTTTACCCAGGAAAGAGGATGCTGCACTATGACTGGTTTTTGGACGGTGGAGGTCTGAAGCACCACCATATGTTCCCTTTGATTTCTGGGAAACCTCCAAGTGATGAACTACATGCATTTTCCCATATGTTCTTTGGTGGCCTTTTGCACTTGATTTCTTCATTATATCATCTGCACAAGTGGCACAACTTACAGTAACATGATGAGATTACAGTACAGGGATCAACTAAGCTCTGGTCATTATAGAGAAATACGTATACAAGTGCTTACCCTTAAGTTGCTTCTCTTTCTTCTGAGGTCCATGATCTCCAGCTCAAGGTACTATAGAAGTGCTTTCGCATGCAGATAGAGCAAGCAGGCACAGAGCGACGAGGGCAGAAAACCATGTTAGTATTTCTGTCCTCATTTCCTCAGTTGGGTTCTAACTTCTGATCAGGACACTTAAAAAGAGATAACAGAGTTACTGTTCATAAGCACTGTAACAATAAGCAAGAAAAAGCATCCATCAGGGTTTTCATCGCCTGTGAGGTAAAGTGAGATTCTCACCAAAGTAGAGGAAATACATGTACTCTTGGCCTCTTGCAATGGAGAATTTATTCACAAAATACAATGTCAGTCACTTTTTATTTCCTTGGTTAATTTACGTATATACTATTTTATGATCATTCACTGCAGAGGATCGATGTAGTCAAATTGTGTGGGGGAATTGCTATATAGTAAGAAGAGAGCAGAAAGAAAGAAGAATAAAAAGGAACTTTGATTAAGGATTAACCGACTTTGAAAAAAGGCAAGGGAATGTGATACCTTGCTTTTGTATATAGACAAGATAACTTGCTTCTGATATAAACATGTCCAGGACTGGGTGCATGTTCCTACATACAATTAGTAGAGTCTAAGTGATTCAGTTATAATATAAAGCACATGATCGAGAGCAAGGAGTTTCTCTCACTAAGCTCAGATATATGCCTTGCGTGCCTGCCTGCCAACACCAATCTCAAATCCATTGATTGCAGTCTAATCCTGATTAAAACTCTCTCACCAGAATTAATCTCACCATTATTATCCGGATAATATATGATAGTCTCACATGCATACATCTCCAGCGAGACTTACTGATCTTTTTTCCTTTTCTTTTGGTCTTTGGATTTACTACTTGGAATGAATTGAGTTACTTGAGCAGCAAAAAAGATGAACACAATAATTTGTACGTCCTCGATCGTCAGAAGACGAATGAAGGTTGAGACTAGAGACGTACGTACAGCTGATAGCAGTTGTTTGTAGTTTCAATAGGGCTAACTCCAGTAATACATACACATACGAATCCTGACCTAGAACTGAAAGAGGAAGAGGGATAAACACAGAAAATAACCGAGAGTAATAGAAGGTATCCGAGTAGGAATGGCTGCTGATACATTACGAGATGATCGGTGTGGTTTGGGGACGTTAGGAATTTTACCAAACCTTCCTACTCAAGGGAAACACAGTAAGATCGTTATTTGCAGGCATTTTCTGACCAAGAATTGCACTACGTGGATTCAAAGAACCTTCATGAGCTGAACTTGGGAGAGATTCAGATAATAAAAGAACGAGTGTGAGAGAGAGCGCTAAGTTCATCCGAGTCATGTCTGCAGTCTGCTCTAAGCAAAACGTAGTTTACTTAATTGAATATAGAACACCGACTGGGTGAATGGATTATTTCATGGATAGAGATGATTACGTATATAAGGTAGTAGCTCCACTGTGGATCATTTCTGGTCGACACGCTTGAATATCTTGACCATCGTATCAAAATGGCCAGGGGACAGATATTAGCTAGAGGAAAAATGAGACCAGAAACGAAATTGTCATTGAAACTTTTTAGTGGTCGCCATCCTAAACACGACACCAGAGTTTGCTTGGAGGATATAGACTAGTATAATATTCAGACTTGAAATTTTCGGGTAAGATAGGCATGCCTTTTTTGGTTAGTGTTACGTCCAAACTAATCATACATCATTAGAGAATTCTTTTGTATTTTGGATTGAGGACACAATAATTTAGAAAAAAAATTGAACTATATATGATCTTTCGGTGTTACAATACAGGTGCAAATATAATACAATTCCAACGAAATTAATTTGATGACAAAGGGTTTCTCATTCTCAGAAGACGAATGAAGGTACAGCTGACGGCACTTCTCACAAACCTACCACAAGTAATTAGCTAAACCTGACCTAGAACAGAACGAGGAAAAGAGATAAACACAGAAAATAACCGAGACCAAGAGAAGGTATCTGACTAGGAATAGCTGCCGATGTTCTGCCACGAGGTAGTTTAGGAATTTTAGGAACTTTACGGATCAAGTTCATGTGAATCCCAAGCTTTCTATTCCAGTGAAACAAGCTAAGATCATTATTGGCAGGGTGTTGCATTTTCTGACCAAGAACCGCACTATGTGGATTCCAAGACGTTTCATGAGCTGAACTTGGACGACATTCGGAGAATAAAAGAACGAGTGTGAGAGCAATCGCATATTTCATCGGAGTCATATCTGGACTAAGCAAAATGCTGTTTGATAAATGATACGGATGGGAGGATTTACTTATATAAGGTAGTAGCTGCATGATGGACCAGTGTTTTAATCGAACACGCTTGAATACTTCGACTTAAATGGCCCAAGGCAAAAGATGGAGAAGACGTCAATCACAGAAGAAAAGGCTAATGAAGCTGCAGACTGGGTGGCATCGTTTGCTTGCGCTACGTAAGGTGTCTTCTGTAGACCGGGTATTCTAATACGAATTCGATTTTTCTCCTTCAATTTTTATTGTTTAGTTTTTTTTGCTGCGGTCTCTCCTCCGCAGAAGACTGTTCTGTTCGCTGTTTGTTCTTTATCCAAAAAAAAGAGCCATCCAAACGCCACACTATACTATAGTTAATTACACAAGAAAAGGAAGACGCCTGAGAAACCAGTAGAAAGACTTCAACTACACAAGTGAGACTTTACTGACCAATTTCAAGCCGGCCAGTACTATAGAGGCTGAAAAGGTCAAGCCACCAAGAGAGAAAATATCTATTTTCTGTGTCACAGGATGTCTGCATCATTCAATTTATATTTATAAAACATCTTGGAGCAAGAAAAGGTCCAATGTTATAGGGGATGGTGAGTATAGTTTGGAATGATCTGGGAATGTTTAAATAGAGACAGGTTAAGTCTCAAACATAACTAGCAGTAAGACACGTACCGATGTCAAAACCTTCATCCTTTGACCATACTGATAAGTAATCGGACACCAAAAATTCAATAAGCTGGATCCTGTAAGTTACATACTCATCAGTATAGTGATCATCCATAAAACATTTCGCTAGGGAAGTGAAAAGAGATGTCTTAGTGAGGCATGTATTATGTAGATACTTACAGTATGAACATGCATTGATGTATGTGTAAAAGCATCATCAAATGGATCCAAGAAAAGGAAATTTTCTGCCAGGGCGGAGACTCTCTGAGAAACTGCAAAAAGTGCACGTTGTCCAACGTAAGGATCAGTACCAAGTTTTCGGATCAAGTGCTGGACGAAGAACTGGCCATCAGAGACCGACTGTTTTGCTGCTGGAACAAAATAGTAACATAAATATGAAGTGATAGATAAACAAAAACTCAAAGAGCATATTAGTAATGTTTGAATGAGCATGCCATGTACCCATTCCATATGATTAAAGATCATAGCATGCCAAGAATCTAACACGCTGTGAAGAAGAACCGCCGGTACTTCTTCTTCTCCTTTCCTTGAAACGCACTGCAATTTTTCAAAGGATTAGTTAGAAAGTAAATACACAATCGATTCGGAGAAAGAAAACGATGAGAATTGAAGAAGGCTAGCCGTGTCTGAGAAATCGGTGCCGCAAGACGTCATTGAATCGGCACTGAGAAGCCTCCGGCAGCCGATTAGGGCTCAATTTCCCCAAATTATCGAAGAAATAGCATTTGCAGGATGCGCTTTGCGGAAACAAGT
Source organism: Comarum palustre (assembly GCA_951800085.1). Taxonomy (NCBI): domain Eukaryota; kingdom Viridiplantae; phylum Streptophyta; class Magnoliopsida; order Rosales; family Rosaceae; genus Comarum; species Comarum palustre. The sequence goes on along the minus strand of OX637588.1, from coordinate 451,943 downwards.
CGCACTGCGACGAATCTGAAACCGAAAAGGTAGATCTATCAGATTTGAAATCTCTAGAGAAGAAGAGAGAGAGAGAGAGAGATTAGGACCTTCGGCCTCTTTCAGATGTTGCCGGAGTCTCGAGAGCTCTTGCTTCCGCTCCTTGGACTGAAGCTCAATCGGCACAGAAGAGTCAACTAGGGTTCAATTTTCGTCAAAAATAGAAGTGAGAGTGAGAAAAAGGACCTTTCGCTTCCATCGGAGAGCGTCGGAAGTTTGAGAAGGAGAAGTGTGGCCTTGCTTTTGGAGAAGCTTTGATCGGAGAAGAGAGATCGCGGTGACCGAGTGAGTTTACGGCCGGTCGATCTTGTTCGCTGCTTGACATTCTCGTCTCTCGGGGAAATCTAGCGGGAGAAGTTTCTGGTGTTCTTAATTTTTGAAAATGAAATGAAATAGGAAACGAGTTTTTAAAGGTGTAGGATTTTTTAGGGGGTGCTGCTAAATGTATCCCCTAAAACATATCATTGTAGAAAAGAAGAACAAAATCGGGCAGTCTCTTAATCGAAGAATTGACGGTGTAGATGAATAGATGATTAAGCAATTAATCACAAAATTGCAATTGAACTCAATTGATAAGAAGGTATGGCCCAGATCCCATTTCAGCCTTGTATATGGGATGATGTTTCCGCTCATATCTCTACTACAGCCGTTGCTAGCCACGATCATTTGGTGCAATAACATAAATTTTCGTCCTTTTTACTTCGTGTTCATTTGGTCTAATAACATAAATCTCAGTATTCATTTAGTTTAATAGCATAATCCTCAGAATACCATCAATAGATTATGTTGATTTAGTCTAATAATATAAACCTTGAAGTGCGATCAACGGATTAGTACCGAGTACTTACGAACACTACAGTACAAGTCTAGAAGTGATCAATAGATTAATACTGCACTAATAACATAAGTCTCAGAGGTGTTAAAACACTGCACTAGAACTAGAAGCAATCAACAAACAAGGGTAAACACCAACTCTTAGAAACTTGTCCCCCAGGACTCAAACATCAAGGATCAATCATTTCAACGTGGAACATTTTGCAAGATCAGTAAACAAAATAAAATTCAAAACTTCAGATCCAAATCCCAAAACCAGAACAAGTTCCATTATAGCGGAAGATAAAAGACAGGGCATGGCACTTATGAACTAGCCAAGTTCAGCAATGAGTAAAATAAACAAATAACTAATCAAGTACAAGACCAAAAACTGATAACAAAAATAATAAAGTACAGGATCTCTTCCAAGGGCCAACTATCCTCCAGCCAGTTGGCACATGTTTTCATTAGCCACAGCTAGAGAGCAAAATTCATGCCATTATGATTTGATTTCTTTCCTCACAATACTATGACCTCAGGAAATATACAACTCAAAAAAAAAGAAAAATTTAAAAATAACCTGTCCTGACTCCACCATATCTAATAGTACAGTCGTTCGCCCAAAAAAGGAGTGAAGGGTAAGGGCATTGGGATGAGGTGAAACAATAAGACATGGTCACATAAACTGGAGTAGCTCGTGCAAAGATGTTCCAGAACATCTAGAATAGACTCCGACAGGCCTCAATATCAGATGCTTGTGAATCCAGCACAGCTTGCCCCAAAGGGCTAGAACTAATAACCTGCAGTCCTGCATTGAATATAGCTTTCTGATAGTAATCGTCATCCACCTCCTTCAAAATCTCTTTCACCACCTTAAAATCCAAAGCTCCAACTAAAATTAATTTTGCCAGAACTTCACCAAAATAACTCGGTGCTTTAGGCAGGTCAATGCCAATATCACTCAGCAAAGACGCATATAGCAAACATCCGCTCCTTATGTCACTGGCTGTAAAGACCTTCTTACAAAACAAATGCTCGATAAGCTTCACAAGTGGTTCAACACAGGATGTACTTTTCTCCAGCGCAAGAGAGATAGCCTCTTTGACAACCTCAGGGTGGTAAGCTGGAGATCTTAGCTCCTCCACACACAGTAATGCTTCATCTAAAATTCGCACACTGAAATATTCCTCCAAAAGGGAAACTGTTTTTTTCTTAAGTTCATCAAGTTTCGTCCTTGCAGCTGGAGCTTGTGGCTTTTCAACAGGTACTGAAGCAGCAAGAACAGGTCTAGCAGGCACAGCAACCTGAGCTACAGACTCAGTACCAAAAGAGTAGTTGGTTGTGCCAGCAGGAGGGGCACCAGAACCCTGCAACAAGGCACTAGGCCGGCCAATAGCGAGGCCAGCACTACCCTGAGGTAACAGCCTTGTGTTCACCGATGTTGATTTGCCACTAAAGGGCATCTGGCCCCCACGCCCAGTTGGCTGCATACCAGAACCATCACCTCTAGGCATTGACCGAGTCTTAGGCACCTCCCAATTGTCATTGTCCATTCCAGGCATACCAGGCATTTTCCTAGTTCCTGGAATCCCAGGCATACCAGGCATCATACCCCCTAAGCCAGGTCGGTTGTTGGGGAAGGGCCCAGGGCTAGTACTCCCTTGAGAACCAGAAAAGTTTCCACGACCAGTTCTAGTGCTACCGGGACGTAATCCAAGATTCTTTTCTGCCTCTGTATGTATTTCACTGATGGTTTTAGCTTTCACCTGTAATCAAAGTTTCAAAAGATAATAATTGAACGTTATGTCACACCAATATTTTAGCATACCACTCAAGTATAAACATCTCAATACTTTACCTCCTCACGCCTGGGAACCCAGTTGTTGGAGCGCAAATCAATTACATCACGAACCATAAACCTCAGCCTTGGAGCCAACTGAGGGTTTGCAGTCAGTTCCTTCAATCGCTCAAAGTATGTATCATTTACACGTTTTGATATTGGATTCTCATCAAGCTGTTTACCAATAGTGGTAAAAAAATGGCATATGGCCTCCACATTTTCCTCAGCAGGACAAATATTGGGGTCAGCCCCTAAGAGCTCCTGTTTGGCATAACAAAAACACAATCAGTATGATATCTAAGAAAATCACTCACTGAACAAGGATGGAGACAAGAGGGAAATCCAAGACGAACCCCAACAATGTGATGTACAATCTTCACAGGTACCATCTTCTGCTTCAGGAGCTCTCCAATTAAACGAATGTTTCCTAGAGTACGAATCTTAGCCAATCTTTCTTTATCCTTACGTTCCATCTCTTGCTCAGGGGCAGTCATCTGCCGCACTTCTTCTCTCAGTTTGTCAGCACCATCAAAAGCCTCTTGGCAATTGTTCAAGAGGACACGCTTGAAAGTGATTTCTTTTCCATTTGGTTCCTCTGGAGGGAACCGGGGAAGCCTTTCATTAAGATCGGAGCATAGAAGAGCATACATTGGACAAAATGTAGGTTCCAGCACAGCCTTATCAAAGATCAATGTAATGACATCCTGCATGACTAAATTGTGAGTCGATTTGAATGAAGAACCAACAAGAATACTACTAACAAGGTCATATAATTATAACAAAAAATGACAACCTTTAAGATATCAGCGGAGGTAATGCCCGAGTCCACTAGCTGTCCTTTAAGAAGATCAAACTTCTCTGGTGTCAGCTTGTTCAGTATCCTACATAGAGAAACGTAAAGTAGCATTCAACAGTGGTCCAGCAGTGGCAGGGCAAAGCAGATAACACAAGACGAGTATTAGAGAGGTCACAGTGAACCAAGCATGCAATAAGCAGACGACATAATACAGTATGTTGGCATGTCACAATCAGAAGACATAGTACAGTATGCTAGTTTGTCACAATATCTTACCCCTTCACAGTCTTCAGCACACGGTCCTTGTCAGATAGGGTACCCCTTCTAGCTGACCATGGGACCTCCGCTTTTACTATCCCTCCCTGAAATCATGACAAAACAAGGTTGATTTATTAATGTCTCGTATGAAAGTAAAAGGCAGAATACAACAAGAAATCTAACCATAAGGATCTAAGACCAATGTGATATCAGCCACAAAAGTTCAGATTTAATGTGGATCTCAATTAAAAAATATACATAAGAAATGAAACAATAAAATATTACCCCTTGGTTGGAAGGGTTTTGTGACCTAGAATATTGTTGTTGATTTGGTTCCTGCTGTTTGTAATTCTCCCGAGGTGCCTCAGGACGACGGTTGCGCCAATCCCGGTTGTCTGGCTCGATATAATGAATGGGTTGATTTGGCACCTGAAGAGGAAACAATAAATAGCATATGTAAAGCACACAACACAATATCATGAGCGTTGAGCAAGGAGATCAATTAATCTGCAAGGCTATATCATTACTCGATAGCAACTACAGATATCAACGCTAATGAACACTAGACATTCAGTTGAAAGAAAAGAGATACTGAATTAACTTCAACACTGAAAGAAAATGAAAGGAGGTGATATTAGTTGGAAATATACTGACATTGGGTTCTCTACGAATCCAGGGTTGATCTTCAGCAAGAAGAAATTCAGCTTCAACTTCTTGTCTGACTGTTGTAATTTCATCAGGAACCTCAACAGCCTGTCAAGAAGATGCAAATTAATACCGACATTCAGTTAAGTTCATACAATCTCCTGATGACTTGTACATGGCATCACTTTTTCAATTAAAACTGTATTACAAAATTAAATTACCTCTCTAAGCTGCAAGAGCTGGTCTCTAGTGTACCTCACACGTTCACGACCCTCAAATCGCGAGTCTCCAGCCTATCACATAATTTGTTCAGAAATTTGACAAATATATAGTTTAATGAAGTACGTATACAAAAAGAGCACAAGCTACCAGTAGAAATACAGTTGTGGACCCCCAAGACGCAGTGTATCGTTTTATAATCAGCTAATTAAATGTGTGTAAGTCCTTTATGGGCAATCTAATCTAGCTAATTACCCACTTAAAGCTTACATATAGTTATTCGTCTATATTTAGAGCAGGTACACATACTAAGCGCCCCACCAAGAATTAAGACAATAACTAGTCCGCCATACAAAACTCATTCTGCTAGCTGATACTAAAGAAAGGCACAGCTTTAGTTAAAATCGCTAAACAAATACAAGTAAAATCTGCATAATCCAAACAAACAAACGCCTTAATCTTTAACCAATTGATTAACTGTGTGCAAGTCCTTTATGGGCAACCTAAACTCACGGATTGCTCACCTAAAGCCTACATATAGCTGTTCGTCCACTTTTTACAGCAAGGTACACATATCAAGTGCCCCGCCAAGAATTAGGACATTACTTTTTCGATACAAAAAACCAATTACAAGAAACCGCATTAAGCTTAAAAACCCCTCAGAATCTAACAAAAACAAGTCTTTCAAATAACCTAGTTCTCGAAACGCACACAAATTCACAGACAGGCCAACAAACCAATAAACAGATTAGGTAAACAAGCAAACTGCATATCGAAAAGCAGAAACTATATAGATCCAAATACAGACAATAGATTCGGAAGTGTATATACCCTAATGGAGAAACCAGCGCCGGCGCCGCCATGGGGGCGCAAGGTAGGGAGATCAGAAGAAAATGACCCGAAAGCAAGAGAGGAAGGCGCGGTGGAGGAAGAGGAAGAGTCGAAGCGAGGACCAAGGTGTCTACCACGACCGCCACCAGGTCTCAAGCTCAACACCGATTGATCAGCCTGCTGCATCTGAATAAACTTGAATAGATAATAGAATCCGGAGTGTGTAGGGTTCAAATAAACTAAAGAAGGATTAGGACGGTGAATCTGATGGGATTGGGTTTATATAAAGAAGAAAAGAAGGTGATTGGGTTTGGTTTTTTTGAGGGTTTTCTCTCTTCGAGGTTTGGAAGGGAAGAGAGAAATGTGAGAGGGGGCTGTGGGCGGTGGAGGAAGCTAAAAAAACCCTTGCGCTTTCAGATTTATTTTTTATTTTTATTTTCGGTTTTCTGTTTGAGAAATTCGGTCAGCATATCATTTTTCGCTCTATACATTTTGGTAGGCCAAATTTGTAAAACATCATAATAGTATATCATATTTTTATTTTGGTTGAACTTTGGTATTTTGTCGTTAAGTCGGTTATGAAGGCTGTTAGTTGGCAATTCTATTAAGGATATTTTCATTTATTCATGTTTTAATTCATTGTTGTTCCATTAAAAATCCAGGCATGTAACGTCCTTTAAAAATCAAGATGTTTCACCAAAATGAAGAAGACATTTCAAAATAGATCAATCCAACATTTCAGGAACAATAACTTAATCACACTCCTCCTGACATACCTAAACAAAAACAAGATGTATGAACTAGAGTCGATTTGTTATAGGGATTTCTTGTCTTATGTTTTTCTTGAGAACAAAATCCCCGATTTGTTATAGGGATTTCTTGTCTTATGTTTTTCTTGAGAACAAAATCAAAAATTTTATTAAAAACCAAGAATACTACCATGGGAGCTGTCACTCATCCTCAAACTACTCCTTATGTAAATATCAACGATTACAGTGAACAAGATCCGATAAGGGTTCAACTGTAATCTAACATATTATAGTAGTCCTCATACCATTTTTACAATCAATCTAAAAAAAACAAATATTTCAAAAACTATATGTCAAAATTACAAGCATATATGCATATATTTAACCTCACAATTACATTGACAACAAGAACAAACTAACGAAGTGTTGCCATTTGGTTTGGTAAATACCAAACCGACCGAAAAGCAACCAAATATTTTCGATTTAATAAACAGAAACTTGGTAATCGAAATAACCAAACCCGAGAAATACTGAAAAAGTTAGTTTGATTTTTTGTAAATACCGAATTCACCGAAATGTTAGCTATTTAAACACTCATATTTGTAAATAAGGTTGGCCACTTTAATATGAGCACAAACATTATAGAAAATATGTAACTTTTCTACCCTAGCAGTATTTTATTATTCTGATCATATCCTATTTTCACATGATTTTTGAAAAATTTGCATCCTCTATATGACTGGTTCACAAAGATCTACACTTGCACATAACCTACTTAAACAAGTTATACCACATTAGTAGACACGTTGTGGTCTCTATGCATAAAATATACAAAATTAAAATCCGTCCGTTTGATTTGATCATTATAATTAAATACGACTAATGAAATAAATTTCACATATTTTCAACAACGTTTAGATCTTGATCAACACGTTCAATCTTAATATGATGTCACTTATTACACAAAAACGTTATTATTTAGTCTTTTATGTCTTATTTTGATATATTATTCCGTTCACATCATCTCATATGAATGAGAAGTAATGCTTTGTGTAAAAAAATTGAAAAGTTTAATCAAGTTTAATCTCGACGATATAGCTCCACATAGGGAATCATAAAAATAAATAAGGTTAATTGTTTTAATCAAGACCCAAACGTTACAACAAATATGTGATTTTTTACCATATATAGTTCTATTTCACCATATTGATCACATATTTCACAATATTTATAAAAACTTTATTTTCTCTCTACGGTTGGTTTGAAATACCGAATTTGGCAAAATTTATCTCATACCAAAAAAATATAATTGGTTTTTGGTAGTCATATTTCATTACCGAAAGCTTTGCTTTTGAAGTTTGTAACACCCATTATCGATTCAAACTGACCGAATGGTAGGTCTAGACGTTAGCATAGTTACTGAAAATAGCACGGTGCTCAACTTCTCATCGACAGTAACTGTAACATCCCGTACCTAAAAGTTACCTTTTCATAGTGGTTTACGAGTTACCGAGAGCTTTTAACTGCAACCGGTAAAATATAAAGTTATTGCTAGAGTTTCTTTTCGAGTTTTTTTCTAAACTCTCCAAATTCCTCATTTATTGACTCGATGTTGTAGTTCGTATCGACACGAGTCTCCTGGTATTTTCAGAATATTTTTTGGAGCTTTCATCTATTTTCTAAGAATTTCTGAAGTATCTGGTAATTTTTTTATTACCATTGCAGTAAATTATTAATACCATTCTACCATTTACCTTTTTATCCATTTTAAATATGGACCGTCAGATCAAGTAGGGTTTTGATCTGAACCGTCCATTCAGGTATAAAAATAGGGGAGGAGTTGACTCTCGGTCAAAGAGAGAGAACTCGGGTCAACCGAGTCTCGCCCTCTCTCTCGATTTCTCTTGTCTGCTCCGACTCGGCCACAGCGGCACTCCGCCGTCCGGCCACCCCACACCGGCGCACCACCACCAAACTCTTCTTCTCCTCCTTCTCTTCAAACCCCCCTACCAATTCAGTCTAGTAACAATTATGGAAGAAGATTTGGCCGAGTGGAGACGCGACTGTGCTCGCTGATTTTCCGGCGACTCAGGCGGTGAGGCGACTCACTGCAGGTACGGTTTTGCTTCCCTTCCTCTCCTCTTCTTGTCTGTGTTCTTGCATATGGAATTGGGACCCTATTTCGAAAAGTCCATAATCCTGTTTTCCTGGGTTTCTCTGTTTCTCCCTCCGGCGACATGTATTCCTAGCTTTCTTGGCGTCTCCCCTCTTCTTGCAACGACACGAGTACGCAGAAGGGTTGGACGAGCTTGGTTGGTGAGAGGTGCAGCTATAGCAGTGACGCGGAGGAGACCCCGTGAAGGTGTGGTGGTGTTGAGTTCAGGGCAAAGTCTAGAAGCTGTCTAGCGTCCTTTGCGGCCAAGAGAGTTTTTGGCTTGAGCACTTGGATCGAGCAGAGGGTAAAAAATCGATCCTTGATTACTCCTGTATGTTTGCTGTGTGGTTAGGTTGTTTTGTTTTGTTGACTAATTCAATGTTTTCTTTGTTATTGATAAATTGGTGATTGGAGGAAGCGGGGAAGTTATGGCCGATTTCCGGCAAGTTTTTCGAAATCCGGCAAAATATTCTGGCGACTTGCTGAAATCCGGTGAAGCATAAGAAGTTTCGGCAAAAGCCAAAGAGGTAGAAATTGGTTCCTCGATAACTTTTTAGTCATAAAAAATGTCATTAATTGTTAAGTCGGGTTAACTACAAAAGGGGCATAAATTGAGAAGTTTCCATTTTTGGGAAACTTTCCATTTATTAAAAAAAATTGACCAGTAAAAAGGAAAGTCAATCGTGGTTATCTGGCTAAATTAAGTTAATCGGTTTCTTTTTAAAAGAAATTGGTCAAAGTGGCAACTTTTAGTCTACTCGAGAATCTTGGCCAAATTAAGAAAAAAACTGACTCGAGAAGTATTAATTGACACTATTGGTAAAGTATTATTTGAGTTCAGTAATTTGCAGGTTATCAAGTTAGGATTTGAGTTAACCTAACGCCAAATGAAATAGTTAGGAAAGTTGATGTGTAAAAGGTTTTGTAATCGGAAACTAAATTTCGAGTCATTAGCCAAAAGCAAACGTATTGGTTGAGAGGTTGATAAAAATGAGGGATTTTGGTCAACCCCTGGTCAAATAGGATTTCCTAGTCAAACTAGGAAAAGATCAAGTCAACGATATAAAGACTAATTTATTGGATTACAGCCAATGGTCGAACGTTGGATTGGACTCGACCATGAGGATATTTCGAGTTGGCGCTCGAGGAGTATTCCGAGCATTGAGGATACCGCATTAAGTACTGTGAGTGGACCTTTTTTTAAATTTAATGCATGCAATAGATTTTATTAAGTTTCTCCTTTATTTATGAAATTTCCTCCACGTTGTGTTTTATGGTGATTTTGGGGAAAATTGAGAATTTATTATTTTTCAAAGATAAGTGAGCCGGGAAAGAGATTCATACATTTCCCGAGATTTTAAAGGATTTTCTCGTAATATGATTTTAAATCGTTTTCACCATTTTAGGTTATGGAGGGTGATTATATTTTAAAAGGGAGAAACTTGGCTCTTAGATTTTAATGATTTAAAGTAGTCAGGAAATCGGTTTCGGATTCCTGGAAATGTTTTAAATCCAATGTATTTGGAGAAAAGTCATGAGTGTTTTGACTTGGATTTCGATTTATTTACCACAAGGTTTTTAAGGATTTTCAAGGATATGTTTATGTATTGCTAGCTAGCATGGACCCTCTCCGGATAGAGATGGTAACCTCTCCGGATTGTAGCTGATCAGACCCTCTTTGGTGGTAGCTGGTCAGAAGGACCATCCCGGATAGAGACGATCGGGACTCTCTTCGGTGGAAGCTGGTCAGATAGACCATCCCGAATAGAGCGGGTCAAGGGACCATCTCCGATAGAGCTGGTCAATAGACCCTCTCGTGGATTAGAGCTGGTCATTTGTTTTTCTAGTGATCATGGTGATATTATACCACACTTTTTAAATTATGGATTTTAGTCAAGGGAATTGTCGTATATATTTTATTTAATCGTTTTCTATGAGTTGTGTGCTTGTGAATTTTGGAAAATCAGTGGAAAAACATTAAAAGATGTTTATCTTTTATTCTTTTATTTTTATCCACTCACGCTAATGTTTTTTTAAATGTTTATTCCCTGTGCCCTTCGTTTTCAAATGCCTAGTGTTGCAGGGTTCCTAAGAGGAGATCGTGCGTAAGGAAGTCGGGCATAGTCAATTAATTCGCTGACGCCGCAAGTTATTTAGATATCACATCCGTGTAGATTACTCTGAATACCCCGACTTAGATAGTTGAATAGGTTGTTGAAGCGTAGTTTAGATTTGGGAAGCAGGTTGGCTCTAGGAGTTGGGGGATGTTTTAATTTTTTTTCACGGAAGTGCTTAGTTGGTTTGTAAAAAGGGTTTTCCATTTCTAGGGGGCTTCGATAAGAAGTTCCCTAGAGGTGGTCCATGCATGATTTACTTTGAGTTAAAGGGGTTTAACTCGGGGTAGGTCTTGACAGTAACACATTTCTCGCCGTCGTCGACAATAGCACACTTCCTGTCGTCGTCGACAATAACACGCTTCATGTCATCGTCAATAGCACTTTTCTCTTCTTCTCTTTGACAATAGCACGCTTCTCGTCTTCTCGTCGACATTAGCATGTTTCTCGTCTTCTCATCGACAGTAGCACACTTCTCATCTTGAAGTCTTTTTGTTGACAATACACGTTGCTCGTCTTCTCGTCGACAGTAACATGTTTCTCGTATTCTCGTCAAAAATAGCATGTTTCTCGTCATCGTCGACACTAGCACGTTGCTTGTCTTATCTTCAACAGTAACACGCTTTTCGTCGTCATCAATAGTAGCACACTTTGTGTCGTCATCACTATCACGCTTCTCATCGACAGTAGCACACTTCTCATCTTGACGTCTTTTTATCGACAACACACGTTGCTCGTTTTCTCGTCGACATTAGCATGTTTCTCGTCTTCTCGTCAAAAATAACACGCTTCTCGTCGTCGACACTAGCACTCTGTTCGTCTTCTCTTCGACAATAGCACGCTTATTGTCGTCATCGATAGTAGCATGCTTCTTGCCTTCATCACTATCACGTTTCTCGTCGTCGACAATAGCACACTTCTCGTCTCTTCGCCGACAGTAGCATGTTTTTCGTCTTGACGTCTTCTCGTCAACAGTAGCACACTAGAATCAGCAATAGCAGTGCGTAGCATGACCACATCAAAGAATTTTCAGAAAAAAATTGCAATAGCACCGACAATAACAGTAGCAGTGTTCTACGATCAAAGAATTGCCGAAAATTTGTATTCACGCCAGCAGTAGCACTTTTAAAATGTTACTATGTTGTTGTGCTACTACTGCGTTGTGTCGTCGTGCTGCATGCTGCTACTGCGATGTGTCGTTGTTGTTGCGTGTTGTTACTATACAGTGGTGCTATGCAACTTTCTCTTGGGTGCTACTGTGCACTCGCCAACTATGTGTCTTTGTGCTACTCGGTAGCACATTATGTGCTACTCAACATTTAAAAGGTCAAGAGTATTATGATAAAATTATTGTTGACAAATGATATGATAATAATAGTTTGTCTTAATATGTTAAAATTTGTCTTAAATTATATAAAAAATTAAATAAATAAGATATTTATTGTTTATAGGTGGAACCTAATATTTCACCTTTACCGGGTTACAATTAAATGTGAAGCCACTCTGGGCCCTTTGTCTGGGCCCAATTCGCCATAGAGCTAAGTAAAGCAAGGGAAACTACTCCCACATTGGAAAGGGACAGGAATGCTGCCTTCAATGCTACTATAAATACCGGCACATGCCTCCCCATAAAGGGACGATGAAACTTCTTGACTATTCCCGAGTTTTATGCTTAGCTGACAGTGTCTAACTTAAGCATCGGAGTAGCTTCCCTCGGTAAACCCGGGGACGCCTCTTTGACGTGTTTGTTCTTTACACAGGAAAACTCGAAGTACAGGGAAGTACGCTATTTCTGGAGCCGTGCCACCCGCCAAAGGGACCACGAGCCACCCGGAAACAATTGGTGCTCTCGTTGAGAGTCGAACTCAAGACCTCTCGCTCGATATTTTGAAGAACAATGGTGGAAATGCCAATGAGACATCAGCCAGACTTGCTGATGTAATGACCCTAGGAGGGAATCCTCCAGGTTATGAAAACCCGCGAACTATTGACAGTGCATACATGCCAAGTAGATACCGAGTTATCTACAAATGTCCAAATTCATTATATTTTGATGTTATATATAAAACCTCTCGGGACCACATAAAACCCGGCCGGGTTATGTCTATCAATCAGTTTGTTGAGTGAATGCAGGCGATCTCCATTTGACATGAAATATTGCAAGCCTTTCACGGCCTTATTTCATGGTCAAAACTTGGCAAGCTCCGATAAATCTCCGATAATCTCCGGTAATCTCCATTTGACATGAAATATTGCAAGCCTTTCACGGCCTTATTTCATGGTCAAAACTTGGCAAGCTCCGATAAATCTCCGATAATCTCCGGTAATCTCCGGTAATCTCTATTTGACATGAAATATTGCAAGCCTTTCACGGCCTTATTTCATTGTCAAAACTTAGCAAGCTCCGATAATCTCCGGTAATCTCCATTTGACATGAAATATTGCAAGCCTTTCACGGCCTTATTTCATGGTCAAAACTCGGCAAGTTCCGATAAATCTCTGATAATCTCTGGTAATCTCCATAACTTGAAATATTGCAAGCCTTTCACGGCCTTATTTCAGTCTTTGAAAGTCTTAACGGACCCATACAGCCCTAGCGGCACTATTTTTACTTACATGCCAAACCGGCATTATATGTGTAAATTTTATCACATTTGCATATTTTGCATCAGATTACCGTGTTATTTGGCAGGAAGCCCTTGGAAGTCCTAACGGACCCGTAAAGCCTTACCGGCCCTATTTTCACTTTATAATGTTAACATGCCAACCCGGCACTATGTGTGAATTTTGTCAACACTTGCAGGTTATGCATCGGGTTGAAAGTCCTTATGAACCTGTTATGCATCGGGTTGGAAGTCCTAACAGACCCGTAAAGCCGTAGCGGCCCTTGAAAGTCCTTATGGACCCGTAATGCCTTAGCGGTCCTATTTTTATTTAATCACATTAAACATGCCAAACCGGCAATATGCGTAATTTTTTGTATATTATGCATCACATTACCGTGTTATTTGACAGGAAGCCCTAACGGACCGGTAAAGCCCTACCGGGCCTATTGTTATTTTATGACGATAACATGCCAGACCGGCACTATGTGTAAATTTTATCTACACTTGTGAGATACGCATCAACTCGACGTGTTATTTTACAGGGAACGTCTTATAGAAAGACATTCACCCGTATGGCTGTAGCGGCCCGTGGAAGCCCTAACGGCCCCATATATCATAGCGGCACTATATTTATTCACATGGCAAACTGGCATTATATGTAAATTTTTGTACTGTTCATCAGGTTACCGTGTTTTGACACAGGAAGAGCTGTGAGAAGGAAAAATTTGATTACTTCAAAAATATCGATTACAAAAAGTAGCGAACCGCTACAGGTAAACTAATCTATTACAGCAAAAACAAAAAACAGCCTAAGCCTCCGGTTCATGGCGCTGCCGGCCCCCTACCCCCTCCAGTGCTAGACCCGCCACGTCCTCCCCGGGGCTGTATGATGAACTGACCCCTACGGAGAGGTGGCCGGTTTCGAGGACCACCCACAATCCCACCACGGGAAGTACCTCTCCCGGCTGCTGAAGAACGAACCGGGGGACTCCGAGCCGGGTTCGCAGGAGCCCTAGGGTTTGCAGCCATGGCAGGAGTCGACCGGGAGGTGCCTGCAGCCTCGTCGGGTCTGACATGACCTTGATGACTATCATAACCAGCCTTGTCGAGCCAGCCTTGGCGAATCCCAACGCTCACTATTTCGGCACGAGCCTCGGCCCTTGCCGACCGCAGCTTCAGGTCAAACTCGGGGCTCGCCAGAAACTCGGAGATTGCGGAATCCTTGGCCCGGGAAACTGCCTGGATTAAATTTCCTTTTTGTTGCTCCAGGGAAGTAACATGTTGCTGCAGCGCCTGGTTTTGCTCGGTCAGCTGGGCTATAGCGGCGTCTTGAGCACACCGGTCCTCCCGGTGACCCTTGATGACTTTCTCCAATTCCGAGTTCTTGGCCACCAAGTCTGCTATGTGTTCTTCTGCCTTGGCCAACTTCGCACTCGACGCAATGGCTGATGCGCTTGCGAATTCCCGGACCCGAGCCAGGTTTTCTTCGCTCGCCGTCACCTGGTCCCGGGCGGCCCGGAGATCGTCCCTGAGGACTCTCTCTCGCTCGGGGATGCCTTCGGTTATGAGCCGATCAGTTGCCAAGTACGACAACCTGACAGCCTACACAAATCAAATTACGGGTTAGTACAAGGAACCAAAAACAAAAGAACGAGTTAAAGGAGAAGACTAACTTACCCGCATCAGCTTCTCCTGCGCCCTCCAGGCTACAGTCAACGGGTCCTCATGCTCCAGGACATAGGAGTCGGCGGCGCAGTTCTTTAAATCCGCTACCATTCTCTGGATGGCCACGTCCGCCATTCCCGCGCTCGCCAACTCCTCCATTATTTCTGTGGTGTCCCGGTGCTGCTTTCTCTCCCTCCTCTCTTTCCTCTCCTTCCTTCTCTTCCTCCTCTCGGACCTCCCCGAGCTGGATGCCTCACGGGTGCGTTTGCGAGAGGGAACGGGCTCCACTTCTTGCACTTCGTCACTCCCGTCACTCCCCTCCGGGTTCTCACTCCCTATCCCCCTTTCCAACCCTCCAACCTCTTCACCTCCGTTGTCGTCCTCTTCAGTAAAATCCTCACCGGGGAGCACAGACGATGGAACCGCGCTCATCACCGGTTCTTCAGTCTCTTCGTCGGCCATGGAAGATTCCCTTCCCGGTTCTTCAAATAGCGGGTTGTAATCCGCCTCCGAGGGATTCCCTTCAACTTCCTCTCCCTCCTGGAAAACCTCTGGCCCGAGAACCTCAGCCAAGTACTCGGGGATCTCGCTGTAGTGCAGCGTGTCGACATGGAACCGCTGAACATCCCCTTGCTCGGCGTCTGGGCGCAGGAAAGCCGCTTTTGACGTCAGGTCGATGTCATATGCTAGCCCCTCCGTCCCTTGCGCCCGGATCCCGGCCCATACAGCTTTGTCCTCGAAGCCGTCGTATATTCCCGGGTTCTTTCGCTTCGTGAACTCCATCGGGAGAAGAGCTGCAACAAAAGACATAACCCGTTAGACCGGAGCATGTAACAACAAAAATTGTGAAGGAAACGAGATAAACCTGGAAGCTCCATCAACCGGCACCGGCTGTACACATACAGCCTACAAAGCCGGTACGAGCTCCGGTCATCTTGACCCCTGAAGGCCCATAGCATCCTCCGGATCCTTTTCTCCATCAGCGGCTCCAAAGGAATGTCGGGGACGTCTGCAACACAACGTATGTAAGTACAACTCGGGACGGAGAAAAGACAAACCCTAAGGCAGAGGACTTACTCATCAGTGGCTGGAAGTCACCCGGTACTTGAAGCGCGTGTCCCGGGTCTTGAAAGTTTCTTATCAAGAAACTTTTTTCCCTCCAGGTCCGGCTCACGGAGGTCGGCAGGTCCTCGATGATCTTCTTGAAGACCCCTTTGGACTTCAGTTGGATGGTCCCACTGAAACCCGCCTTCCGGGAGTACTCGGCCCGGTACATGGCGTGTAACTCGTGGTAGGTCGGCATCTGCTGCTTCAACACCTTGTACATCACGCACAACCCTAGTAGCTGCCTCCACATATTCGGGCCAACTTGCCCGATGGCGAAGTTGCTCGCAGCCAGGAGATACTGCACCTCCACCTTTAGCGGGAGTGACAGGCCGCAGCGTAGCTGGTATTCGTGGCATAGCGTCCACCCATCCCCGGGAGCGAAGAACTGATCCTCGGGTTCTAAAGTCCGAATTTCCACAGACTCCGGAATCTTCCAGTTGCTCCTTAGCTCCACAATCTCCTCCGCGGTCAGTGAGTACCCGGGAGGGTCGAGAGCGGTCCCATCAGTGAAGGTTACTGAGGCAAACTCGGGGACGTGAGCATCCATTGCGGGGTTTGTCATCTGCAAAACAAGAAACACGGGAACGTCGTCAGAAACCCAGATAACCCCGGCGACCACAACGATAAACGCACACACTAACGCAGAAACCCAGATTGGATCCCAGAAACAGTACACAAGATCGATCCAAAACACTCAAAAACATCGGAAGAGGCAACAGTACCTTACTTGTGAGGGTTTGAAAGGCTTTTGAGGTCGATTTGAGTTTGGAAATCCAACAAGCACAGCGACAACAGAGAATGAGAGCAAAAGCACGAAAAAGTTATCGGTTTCGAAGGTGAGACAAAACTGTCACCCTCAACCCCTATTTATACAGTTAGAGACGTACACTGAAGGGACGTTTCGGTTTTTCGGGAAAATCGACACGTGTCGTGCATGCCGCGTCCCAAAACCGAAAAACTTTTCAGTTTCCCCCACTTCAAACTGAAAACTTTTCAGTTTCCCCCACTACAACCCGGAGACGTCGTTTTCAATTCTCAAAGTGAACGTGTCTGCGGGGTACCCTTGCGTACGGACTTGGGGGACTGGGTACACCGGGTCTGGATGATACCTTTGTAACCCGGTAAAGAAATGATTTCAAGTCCCCACCCAAGCGTACCCCTTGACTGAGAACTTGGGGGACTTGTTTATAGGTGGAACCTAATATTTCACCTTTACCGGGTTACAATTAAATGTGAAGCCACTCTGGGCCCTTTGTCTGGGCCCAATTCGCCATAGAGCTAAGTAAAGCAAGAGAAACTACTCCCACATTGGAAAGGGACAGGAATGCTGCCTTCAATGCTACTATAAATACCGGCACATGCCTCCCCATAAAGGGACGATGAAACTTCTTGACTATTCCCGAGTTTTATGCTTAGCTGACAGTGTTTAACTTAAGCATCGGAGTGGCTTCCCTCGGTAAACCCGGGGACGCCTCTTTGACGTGTTTGTTCTTTACACAGGAAAACTCGAAGTACAGGGAAGTACGCTATTTCTGGAGCCGTGCCACCCGCCAAAGGGACCACGAGCAACCCGGAAACATTTATAAATAAAAAATTATTTAATAATTAAATTGTAGTTTGCTCTATATTTTATATAGTGAGATTCGGTGGTATAACAATCACAAACGTGCATCTTCGATCATCAAATTTTCAGTCAAGCCTTAAGTGACATGTCACACCAGAAAAAGAGCCAATCGTCGTAGGGTTTTCTTACCTTGTGTGCTTACCTTTTGTATAAATTTCCCATTCGATTCTGATTTCTGCACACGTTGAGTTTCGACCAACTTCCATCACTTCCCAAAATCACCATACTCGAACCCTCCAAATTACACACCTAACCCAAGTAGCACTTTGGTAATTTTCATACAATTGAGGTCCATATTCTCCTACTTTCCTTTTCCCCGCCCTCTAGAACCCAACTCAAACCCTCCAGAACCATCTCAGACCTTCCATACTTTTCCCACCGTCAACAATACAACATGCATTAACATCAATATAAAGCCACACCCCTCCTCTTCCAAACCAATAGCGATCAAAAACACTCGCAAACAAAAAACCTCTAAATTCGATGGCAGCCAAGACGGAAGGCAAGGCAATAGGCATCGACCTCGGCACAACCTACAGCTGCGTCGGTGTATGGCAAAACGACCGCGTCGAGATCATCGCCAACGACCAAGGCAACCGCACAACTCCCTCCTATGTGGCTTTCACCGACACCGAGCGGCTCATCGGCGACGCGGCCAAGAACCAAGTCGCGATGAACCCTCGGAACACCGTCTTCGACGCCAAGCGTCTCATCGGCCGGAGAATCTCCGACCATTCAGTCCAGGACGACATGAAGCTCTGGCCTTTCAAGGTCGTAGCCGGCCCCGATGAGAAGCCGATGATCGTCGTCACATACAAGGGAGAAGAGAAGCAGTTCTCGGCGGAGGAGATATCGTCCATGGTGCTGACCAAGATGAAGGAGATCGCTGAGGCGTTTCTGGGTCAGACGATCAAGAACGCCGTGGTGACTGTCCCTGCTTATTTCAATGATTCTCAGAGACAGGCCACCAAGGACGCCGGTGTTATTTCGGGGCTGAATGTGATGAGAATCATTAACGAGCCGACGGCTGCTGCTATAGCATATGGTCTGGACAAGAAGGCTTCTAGTACAGGTGAGAAGAATGTGTTGATTTTTGATCTTGGCGGTGGTACTTTTGATGTGTCGATTTTGACTATTGAGGAGGGGATCTTCGAAGTCAAGGCTACTGCCGGTGACACCCACCTCGGCGGTGAGGATTTCGATAATCGGATGGTGAATCATTTTGTGGCGGAGTTTAAGAGGAAGAATAAGAAGGATATCAGTGGAAATGCTAGAGCTTTGAGGAGGTTGAGGACTGCTTGCGAGAGAGCCAAGAGGACTCTGTCTTCGACTTCTCAGACCACAATTGAGATCGATTCTCTTTACGAAGGGATCGATTTCTATTCGACAATCACAAGGGCAAGGTTTGAGGAGCTGAACATGGACTTGTTCAGGAAGTGTATGGAGCCGGTGGAGAAGTGTTTGAGGGATGCCAAGATTGACAAGAGCTTGATTCATGATGTTGTTTTGGTGGGAGGCTCCACTAGGATTCCCAAGGTTCAGCAGCTTCTGCAGGACTTGTTCAATGGGAAGGAGCTTTGCAAGAGTATTAATCCCGATGAGGCTGTGGCTTATGGTGCTGCGGTTCAGGCTGCCATTTTGACTGGGGAAGGTGATCAGAAGGTTCAGGATCTTTTGTTGCTTGATGTCACTCCTCTCAGTCTTGGGTTGGAAACTGCTGGCGGTGTTATGACCACTTTGATTCCGAGGAACACGACTGTTCCGACTAAGAAAGAGCAGATCTTCTCTACTTACTCGGATAACCAGCCCGGAGTTTTGATTCAGGTCTATGAAGGAGAGCGAGCTAGGACCAGGGACAACAATCTTTTGGGGAAGTTCGAGCTCACTGGCATTCCACCAGCTCCCAGGGGTGTGCCTCAGGTCAATGTGTGCTTTGATATTGATGCTAATGGCATCTTGAATGTGTCTGCGGAGGACAAGACTGCTGGAGTGAAGAACAAGATTACCATCACCAACGACAAGGGAAGGCTGAGCAAGGAGGACATAGAGAAGATGGTGCAGGATGCAGAGAGGTACAAGGCGGAGGACGAGGAGGTGAAGAAGAAGGTGGATGCTAAGAATGCTTTAGAGAATTATGCTTACAATATGAGGAATACTATCAAGGATGACAAGATTGCTGGGAAATTGGACCCTTCAGATAGGCAAAGGATTGAGAAGGCTGTGGAAGATGCTATTCAGTGGCTGGAGGGTAACCAATTGGCCGAGGTGGATGAGTTCGAGCACAAGCTGAAGGAGTTGGAGGGGATCTGCAATCCCATCATTGCTAAGATGTATCAGGGTGCTGGTGCTGGAGGAGGTATGCCACCTATGGGTGATGACATGCCTGGTGCTCATTCTAATGGTTCTGCAACCAGTGCTGGCCCAAAGATTGAAGAGGTTGATTAAGCTGAAAATTGTGCATGATGGGGTGGCTCTGTTTGGCTTTTGGGTGTATGAATATTGTAATGTCTCTTTTAGGTTGTAACATCTTTTTTTTTGAACAGGAGGTTGTAATATCTGAAGCATGGTTTTTTATTCTGTTTTTTGTGTTGGGAACTCAAAAGCCATGTATGTAATGCATGTGTACGAGTTAATAAAAAGTTTAGTTTATTCTGTCCGTAAGAATCAGTTGAGTTGGAGGACTGGTTTAGAAAAATAGATGTTTTGATAGATATGTTGAAAAATTATTGAATATTAATGAATTTTTTTTTATAAAAATTATATATTTAACTAAAAATAGATTAATATAAAATATCAACAATATATGAAAATTAATATTAATTTTGTTAAAATAGAAATTTTAAGAAAATATTAAAGATATTTTAGATATTTAAGATTTTAATTGAGTATTCATCTTCTACTCGATGACAACCAATTTTGATGTGCTGAGACTGAGCTGGGTAGTGTCAGCCAGCTCAATTGGATTTAGATATATACAGTCAGTGATAAACCATATACGAACATTATCAGACTGGTCTGTCAGCCTTGATCTACTGATGTTGTCAGTTAGGCAATCTAAATTTACTGACCAACTGATATGGCAAACTGGTAAACATAAACCCCAATTTACTCCTGTAATATTCAGCTTCTATCAAAATAAATCATCAAAACATACTATATCCTAATATTGAGATCATAAACTTCATTTAGGACCTAGTCAATTACAAAACGGATCGTAGATGAGAATAGGTGAGCACAAATTTCGAAAGCCTGATTATTGTTCATAACAGAAGTACATGCCTCTTCACTTCCTTCTGCCTCTCACCCCATTCCATTAATCTCAGTTCTTAAAATGAAATCAATTGAGTGCTATAAGATGTATGAAAGGAAGGAAATCAGATTACTGACTTCCTGCATATGAGTGAATGATTCCAGCCAAGCAAATGGAGCAAATGGTGGATCCTTACAATCAACTTACAAAAACTAAGTGATCTGATGTAATTAGTCGATCACAGATTATTACTTTCCTAGAATAGAATCATTAGCATCCTGTATGTATGAAGGTTGTTGTAGCCGTCTGTTATACGCACATGAAATACACAATCACATTATATTTATTTCTTTTCATGGTATCAGCAGTTCATCATCGATCCTGGTGACTGAACTTCCACCCATCTTCCGCACACAAACACCTATACACAACCACCCAATCCTAATAAGCTATGGGCAAGGATACGATCGATCCAGAGACCTCCAAAACGGTGGCAGATCCCAATGACCCACTCCTCCTCCACCCCTCTGATGTACCACGCATGCAATTGGTCAGCGAACTCCTTGATGAACATAACTATGGCGACTGGAGCCGCGCAATGCTCCTCAGTCTCAGCTGCAAGAACAAACTTGCTCTGATCAATGGGACTATCAAAGCCCCCCACCCAATGATCCACAATATCCAATATGGCAACGCTGCAAATTCCTACAAAATGACATGGTTTTCAGTTGGATCCTTCATGCAGTCCAGCCCAGAATCACCAAAAGTGTTCAATATTCTACCACCACAGCTACCGTTTGGAATGACCTCAAATATATGTTTTCTCAAGGAGATGACACCCGGATGTACTACACCAACTCAAAACACTTTGGGATGAAATGGCTTCCTACACGGAGCCCATCACATGTACCTGTGCAGCTTCCAAACAATTGGCTGACCAAGAAGAAAAGGGGCGAGTTATGCAGTTCATGATGGGATTGAATGACCCGTAGTCTATTGTTCGTGGTTCAATCCTCATGATGAATCTCATTCCTGATACCCGCAAAGTCTGGCCTGATTCTTCAACATGAGCGACAAATCGAGACAGAAAATCGTCGCGACAGCATCTCCACTCCACATGCTATGCAGACCTCGCGTCCACCATCCCAGCCTGGCCATTCCAACTATCGCAAGCCTCTTGTGTGTTCTCATTGTGAGGAAAACCATTCCATTGATAGGTGTTGGTACATCATTGGGTTTCCGGTCGGTCACAAATGACATGACAAAAATGTGAAGCCAAGAAAGAAGAAGCCAGAGACTCATAATGTGGAACTGAAGACCACACCTGCAAGTGAAGGCCCAACTCTAACAGAGGAGGAGTACAAAGAAGAAATGGCCATGATTAAAAATAAGAATGGTAATGATCCGTATTTTGCAAATGCAACAGGTACTTTTACTCCGACTACCAATATTAAACCAGATGATCTACATTCGGTGTTACATTGGATTGTGGATAATGGAGCCACTGTGTGTCTCACTTGTCACCCACTCACAATACAATTACCATATCTCATGATTTTGTTGGCCTTTCTAATGGTGGACGAGCTGCTATTGAAAGCATTGACACCTTTAAATTGTCACATAATTTGTCTCTGGATGGTGTATTGCATGTGCCTAAATTTCGTATGAATTTGATATCAGTGAGTAAATTGATTCGGGCCTTAAGATGTATTGTAACATTAAATATAGATTTTTGTGTTATGCAGGACGTGGGCACGAGGAGGACGATTGGCCTGTGCAAACATTTTAACGGGCTCCACTACCTCACTCTAAGCCAAAATTCACACTTAGCCCACCATCTCACCCACACCTCGGACCTTTGGCATCAACGACTTGGGCACCCGTCATCCTCTCCTCTTCATTTTTTATCCAAAACCATTCTAGATACTGTTTTCCATCCACAACATGTTTGTCATATTTGTCCTTTAGCAAAACAATCTCGATTGTGTTTTCCTTCGAGTTCAATAAAATCAGTTGCCCCTTTTGATTTGATTCACTGTGACATTTAGGGTTCACATAAAACACAAACACATAATGGTGCCCGTTACTTCCTAACCATTGTTGACGATTTATTTGTATCTTATACGTTTTAAATCTGACACATAACCATTGATCAAATCATTTTTCTCTTGGGTCAAAACTCAATTTCATCGTGGCATCAAGATCCTTCGTTCTGATAATGGAAAGGAATTTACATAAGTACCTTCCTTCCTTGATGAACAAGGTACAATTTTCCAACACACTTGCGTGTACACCCCTCAACAAAATGAAGTGGTTGAACGCAAACATCGCCAACTCCTCAATGTCGCCCGTACCCTTCGATTTCAAGCTAATTTATCTTTAACTTTTTAGGGAGAAAAACATCCAAACTGCTTGTTACCTCATCAATCGGCTTCCTACCCCTCTTCTTTCTCATAAAACTCCATATAAACTTATTCATGACACCTTCCCCACATACTCCCATCTTTAGTCTTTGGTTTTCTGTGCTATGCTACCAATCTCAACCCGACCCACAAGTTTGACACACGAGCACATCGTTGTATTTTCGTTGGGTACCCTCTTGGACAAAAGGGCTATCGTGTCTATGATCTTCCGTGATGTTTTCTTTCATGAAAACTTACTTTACATTACCGATTTACCCCAAGAAAATCAAGACGATACACCAATTCTGTCAGTTCATAAACCCGGCCCAGATCATCTGATTAACCAGCCCATATCAACAACTCAACCTAAAAAGTAATCCCACACACAAGCCCAACCCACATTCTCCCAATCCCTACATCCCCATTCCCATACCTCCTCACTCGACACACCCTACCTGATCACCACTGAACCTTCATCATCGTCACGGTGTTCACCACACCCAGCAACGTCGTCTTCACCACACCCAGCGCCGCCGGCACTACAATCGGCGCCTCCTTCTACAACCCATCTCGATGCCCAATCACCACCACATATCACTTCAATCCCAAATCTCGATGTCCAGCCACCACCACCACCGTCTCTGGCTCCACCACCAATCATCATGTATCGACGCACCCGCCAGACTGTTCAGCCTCCACCGCCATCCGCGAACCTACAACAGACCCACCACTTATTGCCGCTCCCCCACCATCATCACCACCATCACCTCTTCATCCCAACACCATCATCGCCACTGAACAACCAACTTCCTCACCACGCCATTCCTAATGCGTCCACCACCAGCCTTCCTACCTCAGTGATTACAAAACCAACCATGTTTACAAAGCCATTACGTAGCCCTGCTTTCCATGCACATCTTAGCAAGTTGAGTGTTCTTGACATTCATACTCCAACTTGAGGGAGAGTATGAAAGGAAGACAATCAGATTACTAACTTCCTGCATATCAGTGAATGATTCTAGCCACGCAAATGAAATGGTGGATCTTTACGATCAACTTACAGAAACTAAGTGATCTGATGTAATTAGTCGATCATAGATTATTACTTTCCTAGAATAGAATCATTAGCATCCTGTATATATGAAGTCTGTTACACATGAAATACAAAATCACATTATATTTACCTCTTTTCAAGATGGAAAGGAGGTTTTATATAGACAGAAGTGCATTCAGCTCAAAATTGATGATAAACTTGAGGTTTAATATATCTAATCACAAAATTATAGATCAGGGTCACTGATAGTTTGAAGTGAAAAAACCAATGCTGCGGTGCTACCTTGTCAAATAAAAGAAATTCTTCCCGCTTGTTTCTCCCTCAGACCAATCTCTAGCTCTTCTGCTTCATCCAAATTTGCATAGCTTTTCAGGGAAACGAAGCTCCCATGAGAATGACTTACCCTCATCAATTGGACATTTGACAAGATTCTTGCTAACAACAGGTCCTCTTCATCATCATATATTCTTGAAGCGAAATAATGCTTTAGCCGGAGGTGAGGTCGCCATTCGCTTGTGCCGAGTACAAGCACTTGGGATACATACGCTACAGGAGACTCCGGAAGAATCTTATAGGTAGCAGCTCCATCATATTCATATTGCTCCAAACCGCAAGCTGCAATCTCCTTTATATTACATAATTGTCTGTTAGCTTCTTCTTTCCTCATGCAACTCGATCGTTCCCTTGTATGTACACATAATGCTAACCCTAAACCGAGTTCCACGACTAACTGGGCCTGAGATCACAAAAGCCCATTGATGACCATAAACAATTGGATAACAAATCTCACCAGTGTTCTGAGCTTTTTCCAAGGCCATGGCTGGGATCACTACCAGCTTCGCATCCAAGCCTATCCGATTCCGTTCGACTCCCGCCAAAGCGACGCCGTTTCTTTCCTCACTCTCCTCCAAGTTCTTCGGCCTCCGCTTTAACCACGTTTATCTCGTAAACTCGAGCTCCTGTAGCTCTCTCTCCTCCGCCGTTAGCAGCCCAGTCACCGCTCGTTTCGGCGGCGGCGGGCCCCGCAGGTCGAGCAACGACCGCCGAAGACAGCAGAGCGACGCCGAGGATGACGAAAAAGCCCTTGATATCTCCAGTATCAGGTTCAGTTGATTTTGTTGATTAGTGTTGTGTACTTGAGTTGGTTGAAAATTGAAATTTGAATTTCGGTTATGGTTGGTGTCGGATAGGTCAGCTTCGGTGAGGCTTATTGATCAGAAGCAGGAAATGGTTTGTGTTCTAACCTTTGTTGTTGTTTAGTTGCTGAGATATTGTTAGGGGGAAATGCAGTATGAAGGTGCTGAAATTGTTGTGTGTATAGGTTGGAGTTGTGTCCAAGAGTGAGGCGATTCGGATGGCTGATGAGGCTGACCTTGATTTGGTATGCATTTTGCTGCTACCTTTATTTGGTTAGCTGTATCAGCTAATGTGGTTTATTTGTGTTAAATTTGTTGCTCCTGTTGCAAGAGAACGAACCGTTCATTTCAACTTCATATGAGTGTTTCCGTAATTATAAGATGGTTTTGAGACTAATATTGTATCCATTATTGCAGGTAATTTTATCTCCAGACGCTGATCCTCCGGTTCTCAGGATTATGGATTACAAGTACGAAATATTTTTGTTACCCCTATATATTTCCACTGATTCATGTTTCTTATCTCTGAATTTATGCCCAATATGCCTTCATACCCCTTATGCTTTTATACTATTGTGTGGAGGTCATAAATAGAAATGTTCAGCATTGTGGTTGTTGGGTATGTAATTTCATATTTGGTACTTTGTGTGACATTTGGTAATTAGTTGTACAATAAATTACAATGAACAATATGACGATATGTTGTGCTGGTAAGTAGAAGTTGAAGATCAGGGTGTTTACGTTGTAGTTAGTTCTCTGTAGTAGACCTACATAATGCCCGTAACATGAATTAGACATATGCACTTCTGTAATTTTAACCTTGAGTAGTAATCTTAACTATCTCTGCCTTTTCCTTTCCTCAGTAAATATCGGTATGAACAACAAAAGAAGAAAAGAGTGTCGCAGAAGAAAAGTGCAGGCAAGGATTTTCTCTATCTTGAGCATGCTGTATTTTTTTAGCCATATACTGACTGAATTTGCTCCTACTTTTAGCCAGTCGCATGGATTTGAAGGAGCTCAAAATGGGGTAAGGCACTGATTCTGCTATCTCTGTTTATCTGCATGCAGTCTTATTTCATTTGCTAATACCGGAAACAAATGAGAGATTTCTAATTGATTTGGGACTTTTGTGCGGTGTGACCAGTTCTGATTGTGATAATGTTATGTTTGTTAGCTGCATAACTCAGGTTTTAGGTGTCTTTATGTGTGATATTACCTGCTATGCTTTTAAGTTTATTATCTTCTAGGGGCCTTGATTTGAGACTCGAAGCAGATGTTCCATATCATTTGTATGTATAAGTTCTGTTAACATTATTGTTATTCTGTACAGTTACAACATTGATCAACATGATTACTCTGTACGTATGAGAGCCGCCCAGAAGTTTCTGAAAGATGGTGATAAGGTAGGTTGCTTAAATTTCTTAAGAAGGGCCTTCTTATATTTATCAAAGGATAATATGATTTACACTTATATTTCTCTGCTTTGATATTCATAACTAATTGCTGTAGGTCAAGGTTATGGTCAACTTGAAGGGTCGGGAGAATGAGTTCCGAAATATTGCTATCGAGCTTCTCAAACGCTTTCAAAGTGAAGTTGGGGAGGTACTGATGCTTAACTTTGCTTATAATCATGAACAGAGTTTACATATAAAAACGTCTTGCTGAACCGGTTATTTATCTACAATTGTATGCTTGATGTGCAGCTTGCAACAGAGGAAGCCAAAAGCTTCAGCGACAGAAACATGTTTATAATTTTAGTTCCAAACAAGGCTATTCTCCAGAAAGCTCAAGAGCCATCAAAGAAAAAGGAGAACCCTGCAGTGAATGAAGTATCATCAAGTGTCTGAATGGGCTAAAAGTTTCATGCAGGTTTAACAAATGCAAAATTCAGTGGCCATTTCAAAAGACAAAAAAGAAAAACGGATCCAGTGGCACCATCACTGTTCTTCGAACTAGGTTGGGTGGGTATCTCTGAGGTTGTGTATAGCATTAGTGTAATACATGTATTAGAGTATACTGTCTTTTTGATCAAGAAGCTAGCAAAGTTTTGTAGACGGCACACTTGAAAAATCTAAAAGCTCTAAATGTATGTTTTGTCCAATTGATGATCAGATGCAGAACAATCTCATGGAAACAATTAGGTGTGTAACTTTGTATGCACTTGCAAACAATGAGACCAGTGTTTGTAAATTTGTCATGGTTTGTTGGCCAGTTATATAGATGTTCTGGTCTTGTGCTAACCTGTCTAGATGGCGAGGCTTGAACTCACTCACCTAACAATTCGACCTCGGCTTAGGTTCTAAGTCTTTTAGATGATCTAAGTATGCTCCCATGTAATTTTCTTAGTTTTGAAAGCAGCGTTTTGGCCATAGTTTATGTTTTCCTCATCACACATGATATCCATGACTTGATCACCATGAAGGTTATGAGGATGTATGCTTCTTCAAAAAGAAATTATATTCAAACTAAATTAAAGATGAATGGAGGGATAATTCCCAATTATGCATTTTATATAAACGTTCAAGAAAAAAAGACACTTGGGAGAGCAGGTGATCGAGTAGACAAACGGCATAGATTTCAATGGATTAAAGTTGAAGAATGGAAGGAAGCTTAGCTTCCAGGCAATGGGGACCCTGCAACCAACAACTATAACATCCCTTATGTGGACACTTAAGCATTAGGTGACACCAAATATCCCATGCCACCCTCTGCCTAGTTCCATGCATATAACACAAACTCCACCTTCACCATCTCCATCACCATTTCTCCTTCCTTCTCACAGCTGAGTGAGCCGACATACTGCCATGGAAGCCAGCGCCGGACTTGTTGCCGGTTCTCACAACCGCAATGAACTCGTCGTCATTCATGGTCACGAAGAGGTAAGTAACTAGTTTGGTTAGCTAGTGCAAAGTAAGGTTATGATCTTAATATGTGATGTGAATGGTGCAGCACAAGCCTTTGAGGAACTTGGACGGCCAGGTTTGCGAGATATGTGGAGACGAGGTTGGACTGACGGTGGATGGAGACTTGTTTGTGGCTTGCAATGAGTGTGGATTCCCTGTGTGCAGGCCTTGCTATGAGTATGAGAGAAGCGAAGGCTCTCAGAACTGCCCTCAGTGCAAAACTAGATACAAACGTCTCAAAGGAAGCCCCAGGGTAGATGGAGATGAGGATGAAGAGGATGTGGACGATATTGAGCATGAATTTAACATGAATGATGATGATCAACACAATAAGGGTGTCAAAAACAATGAGCAAATCGCCGAAGCAATGCTGCATGGAAAGATGAGCTATGGAAGAGGACCAGATGATGAGGAGAGTTCCCAATTCCCACCTGTGATTGCTGGTGTCAGATCTCGCCAGGTAAGTAATAAGCAACGAGCTAGCTACTAGCTGTGTTCTTAACACAGCACTGCTACACTCATCAAATTTGTTTTATATATTTTTTTCTGTTCATTAACACCTATATGCTGCTATTCAGGTTAGCGGTGACCTCACATACTTGTCTCATGGTTATGGAGATCAGCCTTCTTCATTGCATAAACGAGTTCATCCCTATCCACCTTCTGAGCCTGGTATCTATGAATCTAATGATACAATATTGTTTGTCAAGATCATGTGTAGAATGAACCAACCAAGTACTTTTTTACGGATCCCTCTAATGATGCAAATGCAGGCAGTGAAAAATGGGATGACAGGAAAGATGGAGGGTGGAAAGAAAGAATGGATGACTGGAAATTGCAGCAAGGTACCCTGGGAGGGCCTGAACCTGATGACATGAACGACGCAGACATTTCAATGTAAATGCTTCAAACAGACGTCACTTCATTTTTTATGTTTACATTTTGAAGTCACTGATATGAACTTTAATATTTGGTACTGCAGGCTTGATGAAGCTAGGCAGCCACTGTCAAGGAAAGTATCAATTGCATCTAGCAAGCTCAACCCTTATCGAATGATCATTGTGGCTCGGCTGTTTATTTTGGCTGCATTCCTCCGGTATAGACTTATGAATCCGGTTCATGAAGCACTTGGTCTCTGGTTAACTTCTGTCATTTGTGAGATATGGTTTGCAGTTTCATGGATTCTTGATCAGTTCCCAAAGTGGTACCCTATTGAGCGTGAGACCTATCTTGATCGCCTTTCGCTCAGGTATACATATTATAAGCTCATCACTAATGTATGGAATTCAAAAACTAAGCAGAACTTGCTATGCAGTGTCATCTTCTGCCTAATTAGTTAATATCTGCTCCTTAACTAATGCAGGTATGAGAGGGAAGGTGAACCAAATATGCTATCCCCTGTTGATGTATTTGTGAGTACTGTGGATCCCATGAAGGAACCTCCACTTAACACAGCAAATACAGTCCTTTCAATCTTGGCCATGGACTATCCTGTTGAAAAAATCTCGTGCTACATTTCTGATGATGGATCTTCAATGCTTACCTTTGAGGCCTTGTCCGAAACAGCAGAATTTGCAAGGAAATGGGTACCCTTTTGCAAGAAATTTTCTATTGAGCCTCGAGCCCCTGAGATGTACTTCTGTGACAAGATTGATTATCTCAAGGACAAAGTCCAGCCAACATTTGTTAAGGAACGTCGAGCCATGAAGGTTAGTTTGTACTAAAAATTGACCCTTTCAATCCATGTTTAAGTCTTTAAGATCACAAAGACTAGTCCTTTTTATTGTGTTGGTGCAGAGAGAATATGAAGAGTTTAAGGTTAGGATAAATGGTCTTGTGGCCAAAGCCACAAAGGTTCCTCCAGAAGGGTGGATTATGCAAGATGGGACACCATGGCCTGGAAACAATACTAAGGATCACCCTGGCATGATTCAGGTCTTTCTTGGTCACAGTGGAGGCCTTGATACTGAAGGAAATGAGCTCCCTCGTCTTGTATATGTGTCTCGTGAGAAGAGGCCTGGTTTTTCACATCACAAGAAAGCTGGTGCCATGAATGCCTTGGTAAATTTGATATCATTCATCACTTTTTCTTCTGTTTGATCACATTAAACTCATAATTTCGTAATTAACTTGTATGCATGCAAACACATTCAGGTCCGTGTCTCTGGAGTGCTCACCAATGCTCCTTTCATGCTCAACTTGGATTGTGATCACTATGTTAACAACAGTAAGGCTGCAAGAGAGGCAATGTGCTTCTTGATGGATCCTCAAGTCGGAAGGAAGGTTTGCTACGTCCAGTTTCCACAAAGATTTGATGGCATTGATAGGAATGATCGTTATGCCAACAGAAACACAGTCTTCTTTGATGTAAGTCACTGAAGGAAATTTACCTACCCCCATTTGATGAATGGAAGTGCTGATGTTCATTTTCACTTTGTCTTTCAGATTAACATGAAAGGTCTGGATGGAATTCAAGGTCCAGTGTATGTGGGAACAGGATGTGTTTTCAGGAGGCAAGCTTTGTATGGATATAATCCTCCAAAGGGTCCTAAGCGTCCAAAGATGGTAAGCTGTGATTGCTGCCCATGCTTTGGACGCCGCAAGAGGCTTCCCAAGTATTCCAAGAATGATGTAAATGGAGATGGTGCAAACCTTCAACTACAAGGTGATCATTAACATTCATTGTTATTCACCAATTTGATATTGTAGATACAAAATTTTATGGGCTGAAGCAAGACTTATGTTCATGTTGAGTAGGAATGGATGATGACAAAGAGCTATTGATGTCCCAAATGAACTTCGAAAAGAAATTCGGACAGTCTGCTATTTTCGTGACTTCAACTTTAATGGAACAAGGAGGTGTCCCTCCTTCCTCAAGCCCTGCTGCCATGCTTAAGGAAGCCATTCATGTTATCAGTTGTGGTTATGAAGACAAAACTGAATGGGGAATTGAGGTGAAGTCCAAACAATATCTTTATCAGTCTTGTTGAATGAAGCTACATAGAGTAGATCATCTTCATTCTTTACTGACTATAATTTCACTTTTGCTTGTGCAGCTGGGTTGGATTTATGGATCTATCACAGAGGATATCTTGACAGGGTTTAAAATGCATTGCCGTGGTTGGAGATCAATTTACTGTATGCCAAAGAGACCTGCATTCAAGGGTACAGCTCCCATCAACTTGTCAGATCGGCTCAACCAGGTTCTTCGTTGGGCACTTGGTTCCATTGAGATTTTCTTCAGTCGCCACAGTCCTCTCTTGTATGGCTACAAGGGAGGGAAGCTCAAATGGCTTGAGAGATTTGCATATGTCAACACTACTGTCTACCCTTTCACCTCTCTTCCTCTGCTGGCCTACTGTATCCTCCCTGCCGTCTGCTTGCTCACCGATAAATTCATCATGCCACCGGTAACAACTTCAAAGTTTTTTTTACATTTCATAGGGTAACATGATCAGGAAATGTTGACACGAAAATAAAAATCATTTCACTTCAAAAGAGTAGATACATAAACTGTGATTATCTATGACACAGTGAAGAAAGAGGTGTTTCCTGATTGTAGAAATTTTGACAAATGAATGTGGTCATCTGACTAAGTTCTATTTCATTCCAGATAAGCACTTTCGCAAGTCTCTTCTTCATTGCTTTGTTCATTTCAATCTTCGGCACTGGCATTCTTGAGCTGAGATGGAGTGGAGTAAGTATTGAAGAATGGTGGAGAAATGAGCAATTCTGGGTTATTGGTGGTGTGTCAGCTCACCTCTTCGCTGTTATCCAAGGTCTTCTGAAGGTTTTAGCTGGAATTGACACCAGCTTCACTGTCACAGCCAAGTCTTCAGATGATGAGGATTTTGGAGAGTTGTACGCCTTCAAATGGACAACTCTACTAATCCCTCCAACTACGATCTTAATCATCAACCTTGTTGGAGTAGTTGCTGGTATTTCAGATGCCATAAACAATGGGTACGAATCATGGGGACCTCTATTCGGGAAGCTCTTTTTTGCCTTTTGGGTGATTGTCCATCTATATCCATTCCTTAAAGGTCTGATGGGAAGGCAGAACCGTACACCAACAATTGTTGTCATATGGTCAGTGCTCCTGGCTTCTATCTTCTCCTTACTTTGGGTTCGAATCGACCCATTTGTGATGAAAACCAAGGGACCTACCACAAAGCAATGTGGAATCAATTGCTAAAATTACTTGTATCTCTTGTCTTTCTTGGAATTTGCATCTCCAGAGGATACAAATCATTGGCTTTATAATTATGAAGTCTGAACCAATAGAAAGGAGATCCATCAGAGTGAATTAAGCTAGAGTATAAAGTTTTTGTAGCTTGAATGCAATGTACACAGTTTTGTATTTGTAATGGATTGTATTTATGCTATTTTCCTATCAATTTCAACTTATGCATAAATTGCAGGGTTTCTCAGTTATTCTGTTATAGATGGGATGTGATTAGATGACCAACTATAAGTATCCTACTTAAAAAAGAAAGGAGAACAAAACTTTACCAGTGAAGATAGACGGCAGACTAGAGGCTTGCATCATGGTACACCTTAACCAGTGTTGAATACCTTCTTTTTCACCAGTAGTCTCCACAAGAACAAACACCGTCTTTGAAATGATGGAATCTATTAGCATCCCTAACTACAATTACTCTCTCTGTGATCTTGGATACAAATTTAGTTGCATTATGGCAATCTAAACAAACCCGTAGATTCTTGAAGATTCTGATTTCTGTTCCAGGTGCTGTAGAAATAAGAGCAAAAGCAATGGCCAACTTCTCACTATGGACATTCACCATTAGCTCCTTCTCTTCCTCCTCCACATCATGTAATGCTGTTCCTGTTTCAGTTTGAAATCCAGCCTCCCTCATCTTTCCTGTTAACTTGTCTAGCATCTTATAGATAGCTGTTGCTTGAGGATGGGAACGATCACCACAGGTGAAGACATGTTGGGTGTCACCAATCTCAAGAAGAGTGCATCCAGGAGTCTTTGCCAAATTTCTATGTTTGGCTACCTGCCGAACTGAAGCAGCCTTTGGAAAGTTGCCATCGGCTGATAATATATTAGAGAGCAAGACATAATATCCTGTATTATCTGGATCCAATTCAAGTAGCTTTTCAGAAGCCAAACGAGTTTGGTGTCTTTGTGTATCTTACATGCACCAAGCAAGGCTCCCCAAACAGCAGAGCCAGGCTCAACTGGCATTTTCTTTATGAATTCCAAGGCCTTCTCCAACTGTCCAGCTCTGCCAAAGATGTCAACCATGCAGGCGTAGTGCTCAGCTAAGGGCACAAACTTATGGTTATGAACCATCCTATGGAAGATATCATCTCCTTCTCTCACCAAACCAGCATGGCTGCAAGCATACAAGGCAGAGAGAAAAGAAACACCGCTTGGGGTAATCCCGGAATCCAACATCTCATTAAAGAGTTTCAATGCTTCATGGTCATCACCGTGGAGGCCATAACCAGATATCATGGCATTCCACGTGACTACATTTTTTTCAGGCATCAAGTCAAATAGTTGCCTAGCTTCCATAATGGTCCCACACTTTGCATACATGTCAACTAAAGCAGTCACCACATAGATGTTAGACTCAAGATTCTTGCTCTTAATCAAACCATGAACCCATTTCCCAAAACTCAAAGCTCCAAGCTGAGCACAGGCGGAAAGAACAGTAGTAACAGTAGTAGGATTTGGACTGAACTCAGACATCATCTCTCGAAAAAGAGATATCGCAGTCTCTGTAAGCCCATTTTGGGTATAACCTGATATCATAGCATTCCAAGACGCCAAAGTTCTCTTAACAGACTCATTGAAAAGCTGCCTTGCGGACTCAATCTCATTCAATCTACAGTACACAGTAACTAAAGCAGTCGAAACAGAAGGATGCGAAACAATGCCAGATTTCACACAGAAACTCTGAAGACA
This sequence comes from Comarum palustre, assembly GCA_951800085.1. Classification (NCBI taxonomy): domain Eukaryota; kingdom Viridiplantae; phylum Streptophyta; class Magnoliopsida; order Rosales; family Rosaceae; genus Comarum; species Comarum palustre. Next base: position 417,799 of record OX637588.1, on the reverse strand, counting down.
GCCACTGAGTTGCAGATGACCAAAAGGACAAGACACAGGAACCAACCCCACAATTGTACTCGAATTAACCTTCTCCCCATACCCAAGCAACTCCTTAAAAAGACCAATTGCCAACAATGTCTCATTATTACACGTATACCCGGCAATCATCGCGTTATAACATATCAAATCCGGCTGACCAATCATCCCAAACACCACCCTGGCAGTCTCAAGCTCCCCACATTTCGAATACAACGAAACCAACCCAGTGAGCACATGAACATCATCATGAAACCCAGCTTTCAAAGCCAAACACTGCACCCACATCCCTGCTTTCAGGTCCTGCAGCTCGGCCACCGCAGGAAGCAATGTGGCCAACGTAGTCGAATCAAACCTCGTCCCACCCTTAACCATGTCTCTAAAAACACGCACCGCATCAGCATTGTAACAATTCCTCACCAAACCCGAAACCATCGTGTTCCACACCACTGTATCCTTCTCAGGCATTTCGTCGAACACCTTCAGTGCATACCCAACTCTCGAAAACTTATAGTAGAAGTCAACCAAAATCGAAGCCACGTACAGATTCGAACCAAGACCATCAATGACGGAATGCGCGTGCAGCAGCAACGCGCCGTGTTTCTCGTCGTGAAACCCGGAAGCGGCGGACACGGCGAAAGCGTAGGTGTACTTATCAGGGGAGAGAGTGGTGTTTTTTCTAAGGTGGGTGTAGAGAGAGACCGAAGACAAAGGCGAAGCGTTGGAGGCGAAGCCTTTGATGAGGACGTTGAAGAGGAACAGGTCGGGGTTTGGGAAGGAGAAGACAAGGTCACGGGCGTGGCGTATGGCTTTGAGGTCGGAGAATTTGTGGGTGAGTTTGGTGATGGTGACGAGGTAGTTTTGGTAGCCATTGAGGATGATCTGGGCGTGGGTTTGGGTTAGGTGACAGAGTGGTGACCTTTCTGAAGAGGTTGAGGAAGAAGTTGCGGTCTCGGTGTGCGTAGGAGCAGCTACTAATGTTTCTGCTAATCATGTGTGTTTTGTCTGATGAGTTTGAACACTGGCGCGGCGGCAGTGTCATATAGACATGTACTGTGTTTTTTGCCGACGAAATATTGAAGTGGCCAATGCATAGTTGAAGCAGTTGTGGATTATCCATGTAACGATATTGTCACAACTTAACCACCTTTAAAGTGTTGGGTTTTATCTACAAAAGGTCTCGGTACAATTAGGAATAAAATACCCACATCTATGTTATATTTTATTTGTTACTTTTCTGATGTGAGATCTCTCATCTCCAACACTGTCCTCACGTGCAACCTAACTTTTAGGTCTGCACGTGAAATTGATTAAGAAACTGAACCCGAGCCCTATGGTTAACCGAAAGAACTCCAAACTCCAAAATCCTAAAGAACTCTAAACCAAACTCCGAAACAACTTCAACCAAATCAGAGCCATGACCTCTGAAAAAACGCATCCGGACTCGTGGAAGAAGCAATTAGAGAGGGACCCGCTCTGATACCAAGTCAAAGTGTGAGCGACAAGCGTAGCCTGTGGATCATCCTTGTACCGATATTGTCTCAACTTAACCATATAAGACCCTTCCCCTAAAATTTACCCTTGTACCAGGATCAGGCGGGTTACAGAGGGTTGTAACCGCACTGTTAGTTTCTTCGAATTAATAACGAGTGTAATAACCTGAAAATCCAAAAATTAAATTCTGGTTTTTGCTTGAAAATTAATTAGTGGTATTAGTGAGTATTCGTACCTTCGAGAAGAGTGTCGAAGTGTTCGAAGTAAAGGAATGCTCTAAAACGTCTTATTTAAAGGGGTCAAAGGTTGAATTTTTGCTACATCGAATTTCTCGAAAAACTTCATTCACAAAAGTTGTAGTGCTCGACGATACGAGTCGTGGACATGCGGCAGGTGTGAATCGGATACCGTGTGGAGAAATTATGGTCAACTGAAGTTGGGTTATATTTTTATGAAGTATATAAATAGAAGGGATGAGTCCAAAAATGGAAATAACCTGTTTTCTTCTCCCCTTCTACGCGCGTGCTCCCTTCACTATCCGAGAATTTGAACTGACCCTACTCGAACCCGGCCAACCTGACCTGAATTTTACGGTGATCTCCGATCACCTGAGACGTCGAGGTCTGTCGGGATCTCTTCCTATCCTCCGTGCGAGCCTCCCTGTGGTGGTGGCGTGGTCCAGCTCAGCCTGGAATGACGCATTTGGGCCTAAACAATAACGGCGGCAATCCGAATTCTGACCCGGTGGTTGCCCCACCGTTTGGGGTGGTTTTAAGGGCTGCAAATGATCCTAACAGCCTCGTCTCCTCCTTCTGAGCGCAACCATGCCACCCTTGAAGATCAATTTCGAGCGTGAAGGTGCAGATCGAGGTTTCAATCTTTCGGGGCAGTTTTGGGCCACTTCCTGTCAGAATTGATTAAAACCCCATGCATTAAAGTTGTTCCCCTTGCTTTGATCTTCAACTTTCATATTTTGAGTTTGTTGAAATTCGGTGTTATGATGGAGGAGCGTGAAGCGCACGTGCCACCGACTGTAGTTGCGTGTATAGGCGCGTCTGACAGTTTTGGGAGTTCTAGTTGCTCCTATAGGCCTTCTAGGGTTGTTATGGTTACATGTAGGTGGTTTTTTTGGTAAAGTTGACATGTTTGAGGGTGTTGACGCGTGGGGCCCACACGCAGCCGCCTGTGGCGGTGCGTCTAACATTCTCAGAGGCAGTGATTTGTCCCATGTTCATGTATTCGTCGATACGAGTGCGTGGATATATAAATTGCCGGTTTCGGTTATCGTTTAGTGTGACGTTCACTGAAATCGAGTCATTAGTACGTTCGTGTGACAACTAAGGTCAATTATATAATTGTAGGTGTATATTGATCTACCAAGTATTGAAGACTTACCGTGTGACGGTAGATGACGAAGCGGGATTTCGAGGTGAGTAAATTCTACTGACACTGAAATCTCAGAAATACCCCTGACGATTTTATATATTTACAAGGCTGCCACTAAAGCTGAAATTCCTAAAATGCCCCTAACAATCCAAGTTAACTACAAGGGTGCCCTTTTGGGTGGTTTTTACCTATATACACTTGGTGGGTTTTGATAGTTATGTGATTTTGTTTTATATTTATTTATGTGATTATTATATGCTTGGAGTTTGTTTTCTGGTTTGGATTTAGTCATGAATTCATCCGGATAAATAGATGTTTAATGCTACTCCAGCGGAGGGGCTGGACTCCGGGTTACGATAGAAACACTTATAGCGGGTTTACTAAATGGACTGCTAAATAGAAGGTTGAGAATAACCCGGTTTGACAATTAAAGTAAATAAGAGCTACGTGTGGCTCGATCCCTGAGGACATGGTACGTAGGCAGCCTGACCAGGATTCGGGTGCAGTCACAAATAATATTAGAAACCTAGGTCCTCTAAAGTAATTGGTTTGAGATCCAAATGCGGAAATCGGGATAACCTCATGTTGTGAGGTCTATTCTGGTACCGTTTGGACAGTTGAAAATAGTTTGGGAAAAAGGGTTATCCCTTCTCAAGGGGGGTTACGAGTAAATCTCTCCTGTGATGAGTCTCGCACGTCATAACCCGGGTTTAGGAAGGTAAACTCGGGGCGGGGCATGACAAACCACCTTTAAGGTGTTGGATTTTATCTATAAAAGGTCTCGGTACAATTAGGAATTATTCACTCACATATATGTTATATTTTATTTGTCACTTTTCTGATGTGAGATCTCTCATCTCCAGCACTTCCCCTCACGTGCAACCTAACTTTTAGGTCTGCACGTGAAACTGATTAAGAAACTGAATCTGGACCCTATGGTTAACCGAAAGAACTCCAAACTCCGAACTTCAAACTCCAAACTCTGAAACAACTTCAACCAAACCAGAGTCATGACCTCTGAAAAAACGCACCCGGCCTAGTGAAAGAAGCAATTGGAGAGGGATCCGCTCTGATACCATGTCAAAGTCCGTGGATCATCCTTGTATCAATATTGTCTCAACTTAACCACCTTTAAGGTGTTGAATTTTATCTACAAAATGTTTCGGTACAATTAGAAATGAAATACCCACATATATGTTAGGTATAAGCGTTTCACTTCTGATAGCCAAAATTTTGACGGCAACGGTTTTGTATTTAAATGCAAGTCGAAAGGAGAGCCATGATGGAGCATGGAGGGTTACATATATTTTCTATTTCATTTCCTTTGAACTTTTGCATCTACATTGACATTGAGTACTATGCTTCCTTTGCATTTTCTCTTCATTTGCGTAATACAAAAAGCTACTACCCGTGGAAAGCATGGAGCCAGTGGCTCTTTGCTCAGGAAAGAAGAAACGAGTGGAATATGACATTCCGAGGCTAAGAACTAATTTTACATTCACAAAGAACCGAGGAGACGCTTTTATCTCAGCTCGAGTGTGCATCCCGTCAGAATTGGCAAAGCTTGTGTAATTAGCGTAGAGGCTAGCCAGGGTCAAGAAGGTGTCTTGGTTGCCAAAATTGGCTGCTGACAGCACCCTAAGTCTTGTTTCATCTGTATGTGTTGTGTCGTTAGACTGTATTCCTCTACCTGTTTAGAAGAAGAATCAGAACTTAATAGAAGCCAGTTATTAAATGAAAGTAGGATACACTATCAATATGGAGAATGGCGTGAGAGTTCAATATACTATGCGACACTAAACAACTGTGCACAAAGGGTGATGTAGATTTAACAGAAGCAGAGGCTGCTGAGACAATCAAAGTTGCAGTGTTCAAATTTTGGTCTCTTTGGCAGACCTTGCTTGGATCCATGATCTCTAGAAATAAGATCAGCCCTGCTCCACCCATTGGAAGCAAACATCTTGCTATTGATCCCATTAGTCATTCTTAATTACGGCTGATGAATATAAAATCTAGGATTTGAAATCTCATTAAAGACTGAGTTACTAAAGTACATTCACTGTTTGTTGAAACTTATGGCCACAGTATTGTACCTGCATAGCTGCTGCTGAAGCCAGCAATGCTTCACATTCGTCAAGCATGGCTTTCTCTTGCGCTGCTACAACAGCAAGTTCTGAAACCAAACCGTTGACGCCCTCCACCTGCGCTCATAAATATAGTCATTAGTTTGAAAGATACCCACCAAAGACAAACTTTGGTTGCAGGAGATATGCAACATCTTAATTGGTTGTTAATGCTACACAGTGCATGCAAAAAAAGTATAGGAAACAGAAGGCTTGAAAGAGATCACTACATGATTGTTGTAGACTACAAAATTAATAATCTTACCCTTGAGAGCAAAGAGCATATAGAGGAACCCATTGCCTGCATCACATCAACAGCTGAGCAGATAGCTACCTTCAAAGAGTCAATATCCGTCTGCAAAAGTATAGGATGGTTATGCATTACTTTCACTTACAAGAAAATAAAATTTAATTTCCTTGCAACAGATAGCATACCCTTGCCCCTCCAGTTATTGGAAGACGGAGAGTGCTTGCCTCCAAATCTTCCATAGCTCCAGAGAAAGCAGCAATATGATCTCTTTCAAGTGAAGCCCAGTCATCAAGATGGTCCATCTGATCAATTGTGGTTCATGCAAGGACATGGAATTATATTAAAATTGAGATCACTGACAGTAAACACTAGAATTCCAACATAAATCTAGATGGAAAATTGATCCATAAGTTAACACAGAAGCTTTTGAACTAAGATATATGCCTGCCATGATTTATTATTTCCAACAAGCACTGCTACCTTAGCCCAGTTGCTCACTGATCATGATAAAGCCACAAAATATAGTTTTTTTGGTTTCCTTAATCATCAACCACCCTTCCAATAGACAGATCGATATTTAGAAAAGTGGTTCCCATTATTGGATAGCATGGCCAGTTTCATAGCCGTATCAAACTGCCTAGAAGGGAATACACGCTAATTCTTAGTCATTTATGTTTGTGCACATTATATCGATGAGTCTACTCAGAATCAATCGACCAAATGGAAATATTGACAAAAATGTTACCACTTGTGCAAAAGAGGCATTACCTGACCATTCAATACTGACTTTAGCTTAAGCTCAAGATTTAACTGCTGGAGTTTGATTCTTTTCCTGATTACTGAATCCCACAAGCTTAGCGTAGTGTTCCACACATTCAATAGAGTTCTCTGCATCATCAATTAAATATCAGAAATATACTCAAATTACATTCCTTACTAACTGATAGAACCTAGACCATGCAACACATCAATACTAACTGAAAAACCAGGCAGTAATCTGTACAAACTAGACCACATGCTAACAATCCAAGTTTAGCTTCTACCCCCACTCCAACTCATGAGTAAAAAATAAAAAATCTCCACTGCATGAACAATCAAGACGCTAGTAGTTCAAAGCTGAAAAGACCTAAGCAGGTTCAACGTGAGTAAAAGAGTTTCCAAACCCACTCAGATCATCAGGACTCTCTTAATGTATGACAAGACATGAAAAAATGATCACATATTATGATATAGATATAGTTATCAGAATGATCAAGGCAGAAAAACATGCCTAAAGAGAATTTGCAAATTAGACAGACAACCCACCTCTGCAGTTTCTTTCTGAATATAAAGTACAGCCTCTGCCCTGGCATTAGTAAATCTCCAATGCAAAAATCTATTGTGAAGTAACCGCAGCTGATGAGCATCTTCAATGTAAGCTGCACTCTTTTTCCCCTTGAAATCAGCAATGAAACTAAGCACAGAAGTTGCACTGCTTGATTGACAAGAAGCACTCGAAACCCTTGTCTTTGATGGACTAGCACCTCTAGAAGGAGGAGTAGACGGTCTTGAAGACCGAGATGGACTGGCACCTCTTGAAACAGAAGGTGAGAACATTGAGCTCTTACTAGGAGAGGATGGTCGCGAAAGGAATCTGACTTTAGGAATTGCACTTGACAACCTTTCTGAAAGCCTACTAGAGACAAGATTATGCAGTGAACTATCATCAACTGAATTTGATCTACCAAGTTCACGAGGTGCTGACAGCATCACACCATCACCACCTGACTTCTGTACCAAACCATCAGCTGCAGGCATTCGTCTCAGCATAGGTACCCCAACTCCAGAAGCTGGTGTGGCAAGCTTAAGGATCCTAGGACCAAGATCCATACTTCCGTTATGTGAATTGGTATTGGCATTTGAAGACACTTTGCCACCGATTCTACTAGGCCATCGATGCTGATCTATCAATCTAGAATGCGAGCTATCCACAGGTTTCGAATTCTCAGATTGATCAGAAACATTCTTCCCTCTAAGAGGGCTCCTTTTCCTCTCCGGTGTGAGCTTCCTCGGAGCTGCCTCCCCCAGTCTATGAGCCACATTGGACGATGACCTCAATGTCCGATCCGATAAAGCACTAGTCACAGGCTTCTCCTTCTTACTAACACTAACCGGAATCGAAATCGTATCAGACTGAAACGAAACACTCAAGCTTCTCATCGTTGAAGGCCACAAACCCCCTTCAGCCAACCGACCATTTCTTCTAGACGAAACATCAGCTGCAGAATCCTTCACCGGCGTTGACGGACTCCCCGGAGACGAAGGCGAAGGAGGCGTGGCGGGCCTCCTCCGGTCGGCCGACAGTGATCTCTTCGGCGCCGATAATGATGATGGAGAAGGCTGCGTTCTCGAAACGCTTGGAGATGAAGAACGTCCAACGGTTGAGGTAGGCCGGAAGGGAGTCGGTGATTTGTAGCGGGAGCTGACTTCACGGATTCGAGGGCGGCGCGTGGAGGCGATTGAAGCAGCTGCATTGTACTTTCGGGCGGGAAGCAACGGTGGTCTAGGGACATCCATCCAAATCAGACCACATTGATCGCTTTCCTTCACCGAATCAAATCATACCGATTTTCATTTCTATGACGACGCAAGATACTTTACTCTGCAATAAATCTGCCACAAGACCAAAAAGTAAAGAGGCGGTCTGGAAAGAGCAAAGAATAATAATCAGAACCGGAACAATTAAAACATCTTTACAGAGACTCAGATCCAATTGTATCACTTTTCACAGAAGCCCAAATTCAGGAGAGGGTAGGGGGCAACAAAAAAACAAGCAATGTGGGCACAGCGGTTTACGGAAAGTGGTGTGAGAGACGGTTATGAGAAAGATTAGAGGTTAGTGGTAACCTGCACGAAAACAAAACTGTGCTGACGGGCAGAGTGGTGTAGGGTAGGGGTACCCTAGGAAGGGGCACAGACCCGAGGGTTGGAGAGAGAGAGATGAGGATGTAAGATAAGAGAGAAAGAAAGGGGTGGACAAACTGGCTTTTAATTTCGTGGGTGGTCCTTTTTCACGGGACTGCCATGGTCGGTTGGGCTTGAAACGGGTCAACTCCAAAACCTACAACACTACCCTCTCAGCTCTCTTTTTTCAATCAATCTATCATAAGCACAACTAACCATAGCTAATATATTCGTTAGCACTTCTTTCTCACTCACTCTCCAACTTTTTCCATAAAAGAAAAACAAACACAGAAATTGCAACAATGCATGATCCATATCCTAAGATAAACTCCTGCAAAGTTACTTATTTTACTACGATTGTTTTGTGAAAGATTAAACAAGAATTACTTGATTCTGAGCTTCATATTATAAGCTTCAAATATTCGAAGGTTGAAAGGCTGCAGGTGCTAATGTTCTTGAAGGAGATGGGAAAAGACATGGAGCTCCACGTGGACGAAGGATCATTGTCCATCCCCATGAATTAACAGTGTAAAGAATTAGAAACCAGGGACAGAATTCAGAAGCAGAAACGAATAAAAAAGTAATCCTAAACACATCTTTATGTTGGAATTAACGTTAAAAATACCAATTTTTGTTTTGACCCCATTGAAATAATTTTTTTTGCTTCAAGATTTAGGAACAAAAACCGATAAAATGCAGAAACAAATACGGTTTTTTTGTCTCTCTGAAGACACGTTTCAGTGCATCACTGCTCATGCAAATTAATCTCTCTCTCCAAAAACAACTTCATTCTAAATTGAAATTCAGAGATATTAAAACTCTATATCTATCAAATTAATTAGAATTTAGAAATGAAAAATTGATGATCGAGATCAACAAAAAAACCTAGAAATCAGTAGGAGGAGAAATCCGAGACTCACCGGAGTTTGATCTTGTCCAGAAACCGAATTGCAAGGCGGCGTGGCGAAGCTGAGATGTTCGCAGGAAACGGGAGGGCGGGCTCGTGGCGGTGATCGGAGAGTCGAGATTTTCCGGCGGGAGGGGTTTGTTGATTCGTTTGAAGCGGAGAAGGGAAATTAAGGAAAGCTTGGGTTTGATTTGAGGAAATAATTAAAGATTTATAAACCAAAAAGAGAAAAAAGGGGATTTTAAATTTTTTTTGAATAAAAAAAATATAAAAAAGGGGAAGAAACGGTTACAGTTTGGGAGGGACCGGGAAAGGACGTTGTTTTCGCGCCACCTCTTTGGCGCGTTTCTCCTGCGTTACGCACACCCGAAACCATTATGGACCAGATGATGATGTTATTAATCGAATTTAATGGAAAATTAATTAAGGACTTTATAACATAATCTTCTATAAATATATATGTTACTGGCGTAATGAACGTTATCTTACACTTCAATACACAAAAGATAAAGAGTTGAGAATATGATAATGATTCAATTTCTGTATGCCGAACAAAAAAACATATATCTCAATTGGTACGATAATTATGTTTTAATCAGTTAAACAGGTTTTAGCATCTAGGGGAGTTGAGTAGGCCAACTAATGTAGAATAATCAACCCTTGTAAAATAGTCCAAACTCCAAGGTAGAACAGATCAACGGTCAATCATGGAAGGGAATTCTTTATTCATAAGTTAACTATCAGATTTTTTGGTCTTAAAAATTAGAATCAGACCTACCGAAAGAGATAGTGACCATAATCGCTTCTAACAATTTGCTGGGGAGGTTGAGGTTGGTGAAAGCTAGAACAAGAATGGAGAAGACGAAGTAACACAAGCAAGCAATTAATAAAAATCCATATCGAACAGTCCATCTCAACTACGTTAACCACAAAGCTAAGCGAAGATTACTGCAGTAATTCAAATTTGAAACACTAGCCAATCAAGCAGGTTGAGCAAGGCCGTCGTCGGTAATCTGTTGGAGTTGCTTTCACGGCTATGTATATATCACTGTGTGACCAACCAAGAATCATATCGCTGGCTATATGCACGAGTTCAAGTGTGCTCTCTATTCAATTCTCTCACAAGAAGCAAACAGTCTGTTCTGTACGTTTCTTGCTGTCAAAATTTAAGTTTCTGGGGAGAAATGTCTGGGGTCTTTGTAACCTACCAAAACCCACAAGACGAATTATTACTTAGACACATAGTTTAATTTGATACAAGCCAAAAGAAACATGGATCATGCATGTACTGGTGATCGAATGGTGAGCAATCATCATTGTATGAACTAATCAAGTGAGTCTTTCCTTAATTTGCCTTTGTTTTCCCTCCACCATCACTTCAAAATTCTACATGATAAAAAGTGCTTCAAGTCAAAAGTTGCTTCTCCTTCTGTCAAAAGCAGCTTCTGCTAGCTTGTCATTCATACTTTAACTCGATCGATGTTCTAACTTTCGCTTATTTGATGCTATAGCATGACATTCCTCTCATCTTTCTGACCAAATAAAAAGGGACCTTCCTATCATCATTTGCTTAATCCGTAATTTGATGTGTTAGTTCCTCCCTATATTGGCAGTTTGGCACTAATTAACCAGGCATTATGCACTTGCACTAGTATCGCATCCCAGCTGCTTCTTTTGGCCGAAAGCTGGAAACAGGCCCCATTTACACTCATGAGTCATGTACAGCAATATTGTTCGATCGGAAGTTCACTGGAAAAGTTAGTAATTCGACCCAACAAAGTCATGGAATATATGAAGCAGAGCATGATCTTGGTAGATGATGAGCTTTCACAATACTCTACAATAATCACCAATTTACGTAACTCAAAGTGTTCTGTTGGGTAAAAACATCGATGATTAATCATGCTCTAAAAGTTTCACAAAAATATCTCCGAATTATAACGTCTACAGTTTTTGGCCCGACGACAGCCTGTAACCCAGACACAGGTGTATCTACAGAATTGTATTGTCTATAGGAGAAGTCCTTTTTGATAGTTTGAAGTTTGGACACATCATATGTTCTACACCTATCTGCTTCAATTACAAGTTAAAAGCCTAAATTGAACGCCTTTGTGAGTTTTCCCCATCTCTTGGCCTACAGTTTACTCTTGCTTTGTTCTTTCTGAATTAATCAACATTTTTCTCACCTCCAAACACACAATGCACCAGAAAATATAGCATCAACTATTATCATGAATCAATAGAGATGAAGCTCATAGTTGGTTGGTTGAACATGCATGTCATTCCATGTTACAATTTAGAATGCTATATATAAAAAATAGCTATGTACTATTGTAGTGAGTACAATATGAAAATAAATGGATACTGCAATATTTAAATGCAGATTCAGCCAAATCTTCTTCATGAATTAAAACGGAGAAAACGACCAAATGATGAGGGCTCATGTGCCAGAATATATAAGAATGGAATGCAATTATGGCGAATCGAACCCATGCATATGCCATGCCCAAAGCATGTCCCTACTCTTATCCAACATGTACATCAAGGAAGAAAGACCAAAGGAAAATCTGATACTTGTTCCAACTTGTCACTGTGTTTCCATCCCATGTGAACAACAATGTCTACTGTATTGGTTCCCCTAAATAACATGAGCAATCTTATTTATCCTGAACAGAATTAATCCCACATTGACCATGTTGCCGTTCTCCTAGTCCATAATATATATGAATACACTCACCGATGTTACTTGTGTTTGGTGCCTAGTTCACAATGGACACCTTGGCTGAGACCGCAGTTACAAGGAGGATGACCATGATGGGAACACAATGGTTATCAAATCTGAATACAATGAATTTACGTGCTTGACGTGCATTAGAGAGAGATTATATTGCACATTCTAAAATTCGAGAGTCAAAAAATGTATACATTAACAGATTGCAAATAGTTAGCCTTCTGAAGTACAGTTAAAGTCGTTGAACCTTACATGGCTTTTCACAAGTCAATGCACTAGGAACCGGGAGGGTGACTATCAATCAGTGCATCTTAGGTTTCGTTAAGGAGAGACGTCATCAAAGAGAAGACTCATGTCATGTTGCAATCAAACAGCTCTTTTGCAACTCTCAAGTCTGGCATTGCATCCAATGCAAAAGATAGTAACCCGTCAGATAACACAGAAACTTATACTTCCATCAATCTTCTACTGAATGCATCAACGTGATTACTGTGTTCCTTGACGGAATGAGAAATCGCATCAAGCCGCACAAGCAAAACACCAGGAGGTAATGTTAAACAGTATACACTATACTGACTCTTATTCTTCTGTAGCTTCTTATAAATCATGCATCTCACCTCAAAAAAAAAAAGAAAAATTCATGCAAGTATCTACCTCAGGTCCCAAGATCTTCATCATAGAGGATTGAGCTTGTTTTGAATGTCAAATGAACTTGAAACCGTGAATATGCTTCTAGTACTCCGAAAATCCAGCACTTCGAGCCTTACCCAAAATTGACTCTATGCCATCACTACACAATCCAAAATTCCTTGCCACTGCAAAACCAGCATGCATACCATCCACAGCTGCACTTACAATCCCTCCAGCATAACCTGCTCCTTCACCAACAGGGTAGAGACCTTTCAAAGTTGTGCTCTCATAAGATTCAACACTGCGGGGAATCTGGATAGGAGAACTGGTCCTAGTCTGAAACGAATTTATAAAAATTGTGTGAGATACTGACATCAGTAAACTATTGTTCTTGGTGCTTATATAGATGCAAAATTTATATTTGGCAACTAGGTTCAACACATCAGTTACGTGTCATCCTCGTAAACTCAAAATTAACTGAAAATGCAATAACAATTTTTAGTAGCTGGATTACCTCCACTCCGTGAAGAAGGGCCTCTTTGGAGATAAAGCCTGGCAACTGAAGGCTCAAAATTTCAAGAAAACAAAAATCTATTAGTAATGAGTAGCACAGTAAGTACAGGTGGTCAATGATAACAAGTAATCAGAAGTCGATACCTCTTTGTCAAATGCTGAGATTGACTGCTGCAAAGTCTCTGTTACATAATCAGGAAAGATCTTGTGAAGATTTGCGGCCTTCACTCCTAATCGATAACTTGACAGTGGCACAGACGTTACTGGAAAGACAAGCCAACCTTAGCTCTATGAGCATATAATATGATGCAAAATGACGAGATATGATATAACAATCTACCTGATAATTTATTGTCCATAAAATCTGTAACTGTCTGCACAGGCACCACAAAATTTCCACCACCCATTCTTGCTGCTCTTTCCTCAAATTGTCTCTAAAAAATTGCAACATTAGAACATATTTTGAAGTTTTAGGCTAATAATGCTATTATTTCAGTTGAATTTATCAAAGTGCATGGAGGAGATTGTACAACCAGACTTGATCGATCTCTTATCACATTAGCAAAAGGGAAAAGAATATGAAAAAATATTTGGGTTCATATGGCCAAAGAAAATGACCAAAAAGGTCCTTAAGCTAATCTTCAGTTTGCAATCACTTGTAAGTTGTAACAAAAGCTAGAGGGGCAAAACTCAGCACCAGTATAATCAATAAAGACAGAATGGATCTAACAGAAAAGATACCTGAAATTCGACCCCTGCTAGAGGTCCATGGAGATTCAATGCACCAAAATCTTTCGTTGAGACAGTCACAACGAGTGCAGCATTTGCCCACTTTGAGTCACGCCGAGAAAATGACATGCCATTGACACAGATTTCAGATGGATTTGTACTTGTCAGAACAACCTGCAGGTACCATTGTAATATATTACAGGTGAATCCATCATCTAATGATGAATCATTGCATGCTCATACTTAAATCATATGAAATTTTATCATTTGGTGTATAGAGAAGCAAAAACAGCAATTAGGATCATCAAGAAACTCCAAAACAGAAAGAAGTACCTGACCACCAGGACACATACAGAAGGAATAGCAGCTTCGATTTGTTGCATGCAAAGGTTCGGCCCCCTTCTCTCCACTTGCATACTTTGCAACCTTGTAATCTGCCACTGGTACTTTACCACGTCCTCTGCAAACCTCAGTTGCCAATCCAGAATACTGCATAGTAGAAAATTTATAGTAAAAAAAAGAATGTACAGAGCCTCAATCAGAGTTTTCAAATCAAGCAGAAAATGTAGCCAACCTGTAAGCTGTTTACAACTTCTTGAGGATGCTCAATCCGCAAGCCAACCTGTTCAGCAATATAAGCTTTTGTCAAGTTTAAAAAGTATTTCTGAAGTTCAAGCACAAGAAACAATGGGATTTTACATTGACACTTGATATTTTAGCCACCAAAAACAGATATGGAAAGATAGCAGCTCCATGTTCAGTTCATCATATGTTCTAACTATTTCATCTGGCAAAGACTCCATATAAAATATCTTCTTTTCCTTACATTCACTAACCACCTACACACAATAATATATAATGATACTAATTACACCACTGACTCAATACTTGTGCATGCTTCGGTGCTGTGATCTTTGAACACAACTATAGTATCATGAGTCTCTGAAAGGTACTGTAGTGGTAGGAAGATTCATGAACACATTCATAACTACAAAGATGAATGTATCTCTGAATACTCCAAATAGAAGGAAGTATAATAACTCACAGCAAAGTCTTTTGGGATCAACTCAATGTTATGAGACACAAGGGTTTGATAAAGATCCCGTGCAGAATGTCCAACAGCCAGAACAACAGCATCATATTCCCATTTCTTGCTGCTAGACTGTAACCTGTCAACTGAATCAGAAACTTTGACACCTACAACTTGTTCATTATCTACAAGGAGATCATCAACCCTTGTGCCAAACTTGATGGTAACCTGAGCATGTGAATAAAAAATTACAAAAATTATAGGATATGTAAGAAGGGAGACACACACACACACACACACACACATATATATATATATATATATATAATACTGCAGATTTGATTTTGGAAGAAAATGTGTATGTCACTCACACCAAGCTTTAATAGATGTTGCCGGAAATTGCGAAGTAGTGGAACCAACTTATCTGTTCCTAAATGAGGCTTTCCATTAACCAAAATTCCTTCTGGAGCACCAAATTGGACTAGAGTTTCCATAACCTGAGAAGAAAGGAAGGAGACCAAATGAAACACTTGACAGAACATACAAATGGTTTAAATATCTAAAGTACAGAGAAGAGTTCTAACCGCCAAAACACTCCTACTGTTTCTTCCAATCCTAGTCACCATCTTTCCATCACTCCAGGTACCTGCACCACCCTGCCAAGAATAAGTCCTTGAAAAATGACTCAATAGTAAAGATATATGTAAGAATGTATGTCTAGCAAATATTTCATTGAATGAGGAAAACAGCTAAGAGCAGACGGTGAGTCAAGTTATAAGTATAACCTCTCCAAAGCAGAAATTGCTTTCTGTTTGCAAAATCCTGCGGACAGCCAAAGCACCAATGTCACGCCCCCTCTGTTCAACTGGCTGACCTCTTTCTATTAAGGTGACATCTGCACCAAATTCCGCCAGAACAAGCGCAGAAAACAGACCAGACGGTCCACTACCCACTACTGCAATTTTGGGTTTCGTAGCTGTTGAAAATCTGCACAATCCTTGAGATCCATTCAACATTGTTTTCCCACTTCCTCCCGAAACTGTCCTCTGATCTACTTCTTTCAATTCATGTATAATACTCGTCAAATCTCCAGATTTCCTTGCTTGAGGCATATGTTCCACCAGCCCAACCTTCGGCTCCAACTCCGAAATGAAGTCCCAAGCACGAGGCTCCAAACTCAATAGCTTATCAACATCCATCTCCACAATGTACACGAATTTCGGCTCTTTCAACCTCTACATACAAAATCATCACATTACTTCTTAATCAACCAAAATTAATCCAACTCTTCTTTAGCATCCTAAATAATTTCAACAAAATAAAACCGAACTGATAAATTAGTGACTATTTAACACACACCCTCCTGGCATCAAAAGATTTCCGAACCACCGTGAACGCCTCCGACGGCAGCATTGAAGCGACCTATACAAAACCTCAAACATTAGCATCACTACCGGAGCAATTGAATTTCAGTCAACTGTGAATTTTGACTCACAGGAAACTCGAGCACTTTGGCGATTTCCTCAAGCAAACTCGGCGAGACGCCGAGGAAGTCTTTGCCAGGATCTCGGTCAACGTTAACTCCAAGCTTGGAGAGCCGCCATACGCCTTGGTATTTGTTCTTGACGTTGCCGACGATGTCCTTGTGCTTCAATTTGAGCACCTTCCTCTCCGACGGGTACCGCTGCTTGCCGAACCTCTTGCCGCTGAAGATTCTGAGAGGCTGGCGTCGGGGGTGAGGGCTAGGGTTAGGGTTTGGAGGAGGGCGGAGGAAATGGAGGTGGAGAGCGCCAAACTTGGAGGGAAGGAGTGACATTTCTTCAGAGCTGTGGAGAGGAGTGAGAGTCTCGCGCTTCTAGCTACTACTACTGAAGTTTGAGATAACACTAGGCAGAAAAGTCGGTATTACCCCCAACTATTGATTTATTCCCGGATAGGTTTCAGAGCGTATCGGGCGTTGTAAAACCGTATTATTCAGTTTTCGGCCATATCAGAACGAACTCTGTGCTTTGTAGGTTGAGAATTTGTTATCGGATGAGGCCTGATACGTTATTATACGGTCTGGTACGGTCTGATACGACCAGATATGTATCCGGAAATAAACAAATTGACGGGGGCAATACTTTTAATTGTGAGGAAAAAGAAAATAAAATTTAAAAGCGACGTCGTTTCGCGAATGTTTCGTCTGTGTAAGCCTATACGTCCCAGGAACGAAACGTCGTTATTACCCTCATCTAGATATTTATTCCCGTATATGTATCCGACCGAATCGGTCCGCATCAGCAGTATAAAAGCGTATCTTCAGTTTTCGGCCATACCAGCACGAAGCATGTGCTTTGTAGGTTGAAAATTTGTTATTGGATAAGGAGTGATAAGATTTTATACGGTCCGATACGGTTGGGTATGTACCCGGCAATATACAAATTGACGGGGGTAATAATGACTTTTCGTCATGGGAAAAAAGAAATGTAAAAGGGACGCCGTTTCGTGTGTGCTGAATATGTGACTATACGTCGTCGTTTAAAGACTATAATGCATAAAGTCACAAACAGCGTCATCAGAAGCAGGTCGCATCTTCATCAGATCTCAAACTGTGGGTCTACTGTAATTGGTTTGGTTATTTTGATGTGAAGCATTGTACATTCATAAATCATAATCATGTAGCGCCCCAAATGTTCCATCTACAAAATTTAGAAGGTTTATTATTTAGCAGGATTCTCCCACTATACAAGCAGATGGACTGGTGCCGTAGGTGTGGATGGCCAAGATCTACACTCAATGTGCTGAAGCTTGCAGCGAGCTAAACTTTCCCAGAGTGAAAAGATAACTTCACCAACTGCCTGCATCTGCATCCCTGGATTGGTAGAAGTCATCTGGTCGCACAATGTTCACTTTTTCAAACTCATCATCATCTGAAAACAACCGAGAATGATTTCAGGTGTTGTCCAAAACAGAAGTACGATAGAGGTAAATACCATATACATGCTGCACCTGTCAGGTAACTTAGAAATTATGTAATAAATTCCAAATCTAAGGGCCTAAAAGAGTTAACAAACACATAGATTCTAGGTCTTTCTGAAGGAAAGAGAAATATTACAACAAACCAGTAGCAAGTGGTCTTGCAGCTGCGGCTTAGGTATAATAGATATCAGAATACTAAACATATAGATCAAGCCATTCATTGTTGTCTCCTTTTTCTCAAACAGAGAAGCAAATTTTCAATTGCGGTTTACTTTTACATTCTACTATAAATCAATTGCCATTCTGGACTTCTAATACCTATATGAATTGATTGAAAAATTGACTACGTAAAGCGTAAATAAACACCCAAGGGCATAAACCTCCTTTGTGGTTTGGATACACTGATATTCAGTTTTCAACCACTAGCAATAAAGACCAGATAAGTATCCCCAAACATAAGCTTGGAGTGAACTTAGGATCAGAAATATCAAAGCAACTATCAAATCTTTGCTTACACGTGGAATAAAATTCAAGTTAACGTGATGGCATGACTGAAAATTAGAACGATGCAAATACCAGAAATAGCAGCTAAGCTCAAATACCGGTTATTATATGAGTAAGATGCATTCGAGGACCAAAGAGCAAAAGCATATGAGACCTAACCTTTTCTCAAGGTCAGTGCTACAACGACATCATTTTCCACCTGAAATAAAAGAAAGAAAAAAGCGATAAGAGGGTAGATAAACATATCCAAAGCTCAGTCAATCAGTGACTATTATTAGGTCACCGAAGAGGAATATAGTTGCAGTGAGAGCAAGACAGAGAAAGGACCATGGTTGTTTGGTACCTTCTCATCTGCCAATGTCTTTGAATCTTCCAGTACCTCACCAGTACTGACTAGGATCAAGCGCTGATCATTTACCGGTTGATCAATAAGATTTTGCAGTTTCTGCTTAATATCTAAAATTGTCTCAGTTGGTTCACACTGGATAAAGTATGTTGTCTTACTGCGCTTAACACGGATATACATGGCCTGGGAAAAAGAATTCACTGATCAGCATAAAACAACGACTTACCTTGACCTCTAGAGGCAAACACAATTTTCAACACTCGTATTTTTGTTTCCAGAGTATAATTCAAAGAGTATAACAGAAGATCGGTAATACAAATCACCAACTGAATGTCAACTACTAGATGTTCATAACAATCTTGCATCAACCTTAACCTCAGCATATCATTCTACTAATACATATCAACACTTTGAAACTTGAAAGCAAGAAACAATATATCATATACCATTGTTCAACAGTGAACACAATACGACCACGAACCCGCTGCTGCCACCAAATCCTGATAAATCAAAAGCAAAGCCCATGTTATGCATCACAAATTCGGAATCAAAATCAAGTAATTTAACGATCAGATCTGCAACCTGAGAACGCGACGGCTTGATTTGCTGGCGTTAGTCTCCTCCGGCGAAACAAATCAAAGTCTGGAAGACGAACTGATGTAGTTTTAGTCCATTTAAGTATTATTTTTAAATGGTGAGCCTCAATACCCGAAAGGCCCAGTGCCCATACAAACCGCAACGACACGCACCTTGTCCGCCTTAAACCATCAGGCCCAATATGTTTTATTTTAAATTATATTAATGGCGAGCCTCAATACCCACGGCCCAGCCCTTGAATAGCGCTACGACACGCACCTTGTTCGCCTAGCCGCATTAGGCCCAATCGGCCCAATAATTTAAAAATAAATAAAACAAAAGAACAAATATTTTTGTTGTGAAACTACCGAGAATTCCACCTGATCGAACCAAACCGGCCACCATGGGCAACACATCCTCGATGCTAACTCAGTACGACATCGAAGAAGTTCAGCAACAACACATGTAACATACCCGACAATCTCGCTGTTCCTTAAATATCATCACTGGATCATGAACCACAGGATTCTCATTTGTCTTTGATCTCTGTCTGTTCCTATGTAGTTTCGCAACAGGAGATAGTTTCTCTGTACAAGCGGTTCTGTCAGCTGGATCGCAGCGGCGGAGGTTTCATCTCTGCCGACGAGTTTTTGTCCGTGCCTGAGTTTGCAGTCAATCCTCTCTCACAGGTAAGCCTGGCCCCAAATAAAGGTTGAACCTTTTGTGATCTAAGATTTCAAAGATTGAGGCTGAGTCTGATAGCATACATGTGTGATGGATCTAGCCCATGTTACTATTTCTATGTATTGAGTTGATGTGGATGTAAATTTTCTGTTGAAAAATGGAGGATATGGATAATGTGACAATGTCATTCGCATCTTGCAGAGATTGCTGAAGATTTTGGATGGATTGAACTTCAAGGAGTTTGTAGCATTCTTGTCAGCGTTCAGTTCTCGTGCAAGACTGCAGCAAAAAATCGAGTGTAATTTTTCAACAAGTGACCTTTTTGAAATATAAGATTGGTTAATTCCATTTTTCTTAAATGCAGTTTTGTTTTTGCATCTGTGTGTAGTTATCTTCAAGGTCTATGATGCCGATTACAATGGGAAAGTTACGTTTAATGACATGCTGGATGTGTTACGGGATTTGACAGGACAGTTCATATCTGAGCAACAGAGGGAGGTTGGTTATTATCCGAAAACAAATTCTGACTATTTTAGTTCTTGCATGCATTGCTTGGTTCTTATTTCAATTTAAGTTAGTGAAGCAGACAAATATTTCAATTTTAAGTTTTGAGCTTTATACACACTTAGATAGTTTGATTATGTGGTTGTAAAATCTCACTAGAATGCATGTTAGAAGTATAAAAGCACCGTAATGTTTCCATTTAGATAGGAAAGGAAGCATTATATAAGATTAGTACTTGGCTCAAACAAGTTGCTCTTCTATGAAATACGTATTACATGCTAGCTGGGACCTAACATGATTGCTGTTGTTTTGACCTTTTTGAGCTATCAATCTGTAATAAGCTGGTTTTGTTCTCATGGGGGTCAGGTTTTGTTTCATACTTTCTTGAATGGTTTAAAATTTGGTTCATATGCCAAAGTACCGGAATAATTTACTGAACTAATAGTTTTTTTTTTGTAGATTGATTGCCTTCTTAAAAGTATGTTCCATATAACATCCCTATTACATTTCTTGGTGATCGTAACATTACTTCTATTTATTTCATACAAGTTGGACTGATTCTATACTTTTGTGGAACTTTCAGTATGTGTGTTTGATGTTGTTTGTATTTTTGTGCATTCTTCTACAGCAAGTGTTGACCCTTGTCGTCGAGGAATCAGGATATACAAGGGATTCTTCATTAGCTATATCTGACTTTGTGAAGGTACTGTAGCTTATAACTCATATATGTTTCAGTTGATCCACATGATCATTGATACAATTCATTTAACAGTGACATACCTCTTCTTATCTTGTTTCATCTTAGCGGTTGCTTGATTACTTGATCATTCTTAAATATCCTGATTTGTATAATTTGTATTGGTGTCCCCCTCCTAGTAATGCTTTGAGAGATTCGGGACGGAATGTTTTGCTTGGTGCATGGGACCATGAATTGTATTAAGGGACTTAAAACTTCAATTCCTCTATTTTGTTGTCATCATATATGAATTTCAAGCATATGACATCAACTAGCTACTTTCGAAGTTTTAATAAAAGGTAATAGCTTGCCCTTGCACCAGTCCTAGGTTATATACAGTGACAGAGAGATTGAGATGATTCATGTGTGAGAAACCTTAATGCAAGGTTTAACATCTCAATAAGTATGCAGGTTCTTTAGTTTTATTATTTCCTTTTCAATTTGCATTTGTGCCGACCTTTCTTCTTTATTCTTCTTGAACTTCCTAAGTGCTACAGTTTCAGAATTAGCAAAGGTTGCAACTTTCTTGAATTTTTCTACTTGTGCCTTAGTTTTTACACACTTTGAATTATTGCAACATACCTCATGTTATATTAGAGGAAGGGACTTTTATTGAACGGTCTGCTTTTGTTTGGATGTCTATTTAATCATTTCTTCATTAATTAGATTCATGCAATAAGATGTGGGAGGTATACATGTCCTTTACTAATAAGAAAACCCTAATCCCTCCTTGTTTTGCAGATTCTGGCAACTCAGCTTTGAAGATGGAGGTTGAAGAATGGGACAAATCTCAAAGCTAAGTTTCCCATGTATGCGCTTTTAGCTTTCTCGTAAAGTTATGTCGGAGCACGTAATTCGAATTGGTGTGATCATGTTGCCCATTGGTTTGTAGAACATTAGCACCATGCATTTGTTGGAAGCTATCACACATCTTCGGGCCAATTGAATTATGAAGAATTGAGTGTTAGTTCAGCTTGTAGAATAATGTAATTTATGCACAGACTGTAGTAGGTACCAGAGGGCAAATAATTTGGTTTCTAGTTCGGGTTTTAGAGTAATTTGATTTGTGCACAGCTTCTGCCGTTGTCTAGGAAAAATGTTTTCTTTATTTTTAGGGTTTTCTGAATTTACAATTCCAGCAACCTGAGGAATCAGGTTGGATTGATTTGCTTGTCTTGAGTGTTGTGGTTAATGTCATGTCAGTGGTCTGTCCTTCTAAGCACCATGCTATCACATTGGCACTCAAATCATGCTCCTCTGTTTTGCGTACTCTTTCATCTGTTGCCACTTGGTATGAGTACTACTAAAGATGTTCTCGGAGTTCTTTCAATCCTGTGTTGTGGTAAACTGTCATTTTCAACTTTATAGCATCTTTCGAATTTCCTTATCCTCAGAATCAAGTTACTTAGACTTTCAGTCTCGGGATTGCACCGTCGTCATCTTTGCAAGAGTCAAAGTATGTAGCAGGGACAAAATCAATTCAATGCGTATAAAGCATTCATAGCAATCAATATATAGCACTCCGAGCTTAAATTTCTTATAAGAACGAGTCCATAACCAGCTCTTCCCACCCCCACCTTGTTCATTACTTGAAATCTTGAATCGTCTCCTTTTTTCTTTATTCGATTCTCCATCAATCATCAATGAGTATATCAAGCACGCTTGTGCAATGTGGCTCCCCAAGAAAATTTAGAATATCATTTGCCGGAATCCTGGCTCTTTTCATGTGGTAAAATGAATGGTTCATGAAAATAATAATACTAGATGATTTGGACCGGCCATGCTATATTATAACATTGTAGAAAACCATATAATAAAAAAACCAGACCTTTCAGGTCATGAAATTCCATATATACTCCATGCTCTGTACACCTAATCACAAATCCAGATTATCCTTCATGGTTGTGTTTACTAATTACTATTACCATATAATCCTTCCAGGGTGTGTTTACTGTAAACCATCAAGTCCTTTGGATTCTCATTTGAGAATCACAATGATGGTTAAAATAGGTTACTGTTAAAGAGAAAAGATTTCACATCAGAAAATGAATAAATAAAATACAATGTGGGTGGATTATATCCAATTGCACCGAGGTATTTTGTGATTAAAACTCAACATCTTAAAGGTGGTTAAATTGGGACAATATCAGTACAATGGTGATCTACGGGCCACGCTTGTCCCATTTTAAGTTGGTATCAGAGCGGACCCCTCTTCAATTACTTTTCCCAGCATAACGGGAGAAAATCTTTCAACATAATGAGCTCAAATTTGGGTTCATCTAAAAGCATTTGGATTCATATCATACCAAGTGCTTGCAGTGGGCCTTGGACCGCATATCTCAAATTACTGATTTCCGATGTGGGAATTGGACCAAATCAAATTACACGTGCATACCTAAAAGTTAGGTTGCACGTGAAGGGAGTGTTGGAGAGGAAAGATCTCACATCAAAAAATGAATAATTAAAATACAACATATATTAGGTGGATCATATCCAATTGTACCGAGACATATTGTGATTAAAACCTAACACCTTAAAAGTGATTAAGTTAGGACAATATCAGTACAATAGTGATCCACGAACCACGTTTGTCGCAGTTCAATTCTTGAGTCATCCACATCTCTATCCAAATAGTTAAAAAAAGAAAAGCAGATACTTGACGGGATGCAATATACAAGAGATGGTCGGCCATCGGCAACAGGTCGACCACGGTTGCCAATATTCCAGTAGGACCACTTTCTGATTTGTAGCCGTTAAAAACTGCCCCTAACGATTTTTTTGAAACATCAAAAATGGCCATGGCCCCTGAGATAGCAGTTGCGGGACAAAAGGAACACGTAGGGCCCCACCTCGACATGATTAAGGCTCTGTATGGCCATGTTAGAGCTGTAATACGAGGTGAGACGTCATCGTTTTGATTCTACATTTTATGTGTGTTTTGGTTCATTTCACATCGAAAACTAAAAAAGGAAATACAGTTTTGTTCTTCCTATTCATTCAATGCCTTCCTTCTGTTTCAGATAATGTTTCCAAATTGATGCTGCTCTTTAAGGAAGGCAAAGCAAAACGTTAAGCTTTGTGATTAATAGACAGCGAAATATTTAATCTTTGGTATGTAATATACCCTCTTCATTTGTTATTTCCTTATTATTGTGTGCTATAGAATCGTCTCCGATTCTAGGAAGGAACTGGGAGCTTTCTTTGCTGTTTCTCATGTTTGTATAATTGTATTCATTGTAGATCCGAAAAAGTAAGATCTTGTTGGATTTTTTTCTTTATTGGAATCTTGCATGTGTTTAAATTGTTCGTTTCTGGGCTCTTGTCTTGTTCTTCTTTGTTGTTGTTGTTAAATATCTTACAAAAGGTCGAATCTTTCGCAGCTTTTTTGCTCTGAGAATCAAAAAGTTTAGGCCTTTCTGGAAACCCCATCAGGTATATTATAATCCAGCTTTTTCATATGCTAATTTGATTTGAATAGTTAACCCAATTCATGTTGCACGTTAATTTTTGAAGCAATGTTGATAGCTGATGAGTCTACAATTGATTTTCATTTGTTAGAATTTGCTGGCACATTGAATTAGAAGTGAGATGGCGGATTCATCTGGGATGCCTGAGACTGATATAACAGCGCTAACCGAAGCGCTCAAGTCTCAGCAACACCTTCTGCAGAAGCTTTATGCTGATCTTGACCAGGAAAGAGAAGCTTCATCTACTGCAGCTGATGAAGCTCTATCAATGATACTGCGTTTGCAAGGTGAGAAGTCTGCTGTCAAGATGGAGGCCAATCAGTACAAGAGACTAGCTGAGGAAAAGATTTGTCATGCTGAGGAAGCTCTAGCGATTTTCGAGGATCTTATTTATCAGAAGGAAATGGAAATTGCTTCTTTGGAGTTTCAGCTTCAGGCTTATAGGTACAAACTCTTGAGCTTGGGTGTCAGTACTGAATTAGGCATCACGGAATATGTGTATCCGGAAAACTTGTTGCAGCAAAGAGGTGATTCTGGGGAAGCTGGTGGTGTTGTTGGTGGGACAATTAGAAGAATCAACTCTCTGCCTCCACTTGATCGCAAGGATCTTCTCAACAAGAAATTCTCTATGGAAAGAGAGAGTGAATCTTTACCTAAAGAAAAACCTATGATACCAAAGCCGGAGTCTGCTATGAGAAAAGGAGACAAAAAGGTGGACAAGGAAGTGACTTTCCTGGGCCTTGATGCAGATAAGAAATCGAGAAGTGCTTCCAATGGCAACCTTAATTCGATCTGGGAACAGATTAAGAAGTTAGACAACCGAGTGAAAGAGATATCAGATTCTGGTGGTAGAGGGAAGTCTCTGATTTTGAAGGGTCCAGCTAGGACATGTTCATTACCTCCAATCCCGAAAGTAACCACAAGCACATCCCATGATACAGAAAGTGAAGATATTATTGTTACCCTTGATCATCATGTTAATCATAATGAGAATGTGCTGGACAGGGAGTCAATTACTAGTACTTCATGCTCAACTGGCATCCATGATGTTTTTGAAGTTCCGCAGAGCTATGAATGCAGTCCTAAAAATTTGGACAGTCCTAAAGATTTTGACAGTTTTAAAGCTTTTGAAGGTGAGAAGAAAGAATTTATTGGGAAAGATGATTTGATATGTGATGAGATTAGTGAAGTGCAAGTTCAAGATGAGACAGAGAGGGTCAAGAAGATGTTTCATGGCAAGTTGCTCAAGAATAGAATGTTGAGTCGAACGACCACTGTGGACTCAACTGCAAGGGAGAGAGTGGCTGCTGCTGTTACTGAGAATCAAGCCAGATTTCAACAGTTGTGGAGGAGAATAGAGCGGCTCGAGGGTGAGAGAAGTTGTGCAAGGACTGAAATAAGTCATACAGGAGAAGAGGAGTTGAATTTGTTCAGGGATATACGAGAGCAACTTACCTTAATTCGGTCTGAAATTCATAGTTGGAAACCTAAGCAACCTCCTCCAGAGGATGATGAGCCCTTACACATTGTTCAAGAGGTATAATTTTGTGACCTTTTCCTTTGCTAGTTCTTCTGCTGCAAGTTGATCGACATGTTTGATGATATATTGCGTTTTCTCAATTTTATTGAACAGGCCATGCTACACTTTTGGCTGTAATCAAGCATTTATTTGACACCAACAGAATTCATGCGTCTTCAGTTTTGAAGATTCGATATGCAAAAAAGGAATCCGTAAGAGCATCTCTGACTTGTCTTGTGCTATGACTGGGGTGATAGATTGCTTTGATTTGGATACAGAATGTAAAATTTGCAGTGTGTACAGTATGGACTAGGTGGTGACATACAATTGTGTCGTCTTAGATTGTACAAGGAATGCTTTAATGAAAATTTTTAATTACTTCAACACTGAGATGTAGGTTGTAAGATTCCATTCAATTACTTTCAATAGTACTTCCAGAAAATGTAACTAACTGGTGTTTAGTTGCAGAGAAAAACTGGAACTGTGTACTAAACGGTGTAGTAATTTAGTGAAAATGGGGGACAGAAATACTCTGAAAAAGGTGGTAGTGATTTTTAGTAAAATGGATGACAGACACTCAGAAAAAGGCGGTTTAATAATGTATATATATGATGTATACTCGTATTCTTCTGAATAATTACACCCTTTGTTTTCAATATCCTCTGCAGCAAACAAATGGTTGCAGTTACTTTCCTTAGGAACTGCTATAATGTGGGGTTAGCTAGATAAATTTGGTTTCATAATTAGGACATCTGCGCCTAACCTTCCACTACTAATCTTAAAACTAGGCCATTATATATCAAGGGTAGGCAGAAAGTGAACTAAATGCCTTTCTGTGGATATCTGGATATCAGTCTGTGTAGGTTGCCACAAATATTAAAGTGATCATCTATGGCTCGTATTCTTTCCCCTTTACACAGTAGATATAGAGCCATATCTTTCCCCTTTATGCCTTGTTTTACTTTCTGCTGAATTCTCTTTTCACTTATCTAACTAAATAGTTACAGAAGCCACTGAAGTGTAGTCTAAACCACATAACATGTACAAATAAGAAACAGTTCCCCAAAATCCATTAGTAAGAAACAAATGAATTCAATGATTAATAAAGCATTTCAACAAATCTACTTCTGTCACATTCCAAAATCAGAGAGAATCAAACCTTGATGTCCACTTCTTCCATCAACAATGCTGATGAAGGATTGGAGATGTACTCCTTCACCCGGCTCATTTCATGAGCAACATCCTGCATATTTGGTCTCAGTGAAGGATTGTGCTGACCAATCTCAATCAACTCCAGAACTAAATCCCCCCATATTTTGTTATAATGCTTTGGCATCGAACGTGGGGCACACCTTTCTACTGCTTGTTGGAATATAGGCTCGAGCCTCTTGGGGGTAGTGAGTTTTGATCCAATCTTGTAAGCTTGAACCTTTGTGAAAATCATCATCTGTTGGCCTCCTTCCTGTAACAATTTCTAACAGAAGCACCCCATAGCTGAATACATCTCCCTGAGTCGAAGCGCACTTTCCCATTCCATATTCTGCATATAGTGAAATATCAATATGATTATTACTAGCTGAATGAACATTTGAATTTTGTTATTGTAGAAAAAAGTAAATACCAGGAGCTATATAGCCGATGGATCCACATAACAAGCCATCTGCTGAGTTGAAGGATGTCGAGTCATTCATGGGAACACTCTTGTCTTCACCTTTAACCAGTCTTGCAATTCCAAAATCAGTAACCAAAGCTGTCATGTCATCATCTAGTAGAATGTTGCTTGGTTTGAGATCAGTGTACAACTCTAACTGGAGAATGATGATGCAGATAGGCCACTCCTTCAGCTACATCACTGCAGATGCTTTTGACCTGTGCATGAGGGGGTAACCAACTACGCAAAAAATGGGAGTGATTACTAATGACACCAAGACTGAGATTATAGACAAATGATGAGAATTCTTCTTTTTGCAGCTTGGCATGCCTTTTCTTGAGCCACAGAGACCAGCATTTCCGAGGAAAGAATCTGCTGTCAGCGAAGAAAAGGCGCCTTTGTTTGATACATTCCCAGAGAAGTTGTTGAAAGAGAAGTTAAGTTCCTTGAGAGTCAAGGATTGCTCCAGAGATTCTGGTATTTCTCCATCCAACTGGTTTGAAGATACATCGAGTTTCTCTAGAAAAGGCAACTTTCCTATTGAGACTGGGACAGGACCTTGTAAGGAATTTGATGAAATGTTTAGGGACTCGAGGGCAATGCAGCTCCCAAGCTGCGAAGGGATTGTGCCAGAAAGATTATTGGAAGACAGGTCTATTGCTAGCACCATGTCCATTTTACTTAGCTCCATTGGTACCTCTCCATGTAAGTGATTACTTGACAAGTTCAAGTATAACTTCAAGCTCCTTAACTCTGCAACTTCACTAGGAATCACCCCAGACATTTGATTGTGAGAAAGGTCTAGAATCCCTAGGTTTATGCAGTTTCCTAGACTTGGTGGTATCGTCCCCGAGAGTTGATTCTGGTAGAGCAACAGCCTTCTTAACTGGGATAGGTTTTGAAGCTATCTGGGATCGAACCAGATAGCATGTTTCTCGATAAATCTAGAAGGCCTAGATGGCGAATGCCACCAAGTTCAGATGGAATCTCGCCAGAGAGTGAATTGTTGGACAGATACACCCGCTCCAGCTTTCTCATTAGGCATAGTTTGGATGGGATGGTTCCATTTAAATGGTTACTAGACAAGTTCAAAAGGGTGAGGTTAACAAGGTTTGAAATGTGAGGAGGGATTGAACCATAAAGAAGGTTATCATCTAAATGAACTTGTACAAGATTGGTCGAAAGATCACCAATAATAGGCGGTATCTCTCCCCGAGATTATTCCCAGCTAATTCAAGCTCTTGAAAGTTATTGGCAGTAACTAAAGAGGTTAAAAAAGGTTCAAGGTTAGTGTTACCGTCATGGCTCACAAAGTCATTGTAGGACAAGTAGAGGTACTGCAACTGTGGCATTTTTGGTATAATCTCTTATGGAAGCTCCCCGCTTAGCATGTGGGACGCTAAGTCCAGCCATTCCAGTTTGGAGGAGTTTGAAAGTGCTGCAGGAACCTGTCCAACTAAATGGTTGGACCGAAGTAGAAGAAACCTCAGTTTTTTCAGCTCACATCCTTTTGTTAGAGGAATTTTGTCGCTCAAATAATTTTTAGACAAGTCTATAGACTGCAGAGAATCAGAAGAGTGATTGCAGAAAAGCGGCATTGGAATTTCTCCCTCCAGCCGGTTGCTTCCTAAATCAAGATACACCAATCTGTGAAGTAAACCAAGCTCAGCTGCAATATTTCCTTCAAGACGATTAGATGACAAGCTGAGTTCTGTGAGAAAAGAAAGAAATCCCAAATCTCTTGGAATGTGACCTTCAAAAAAGTTTCTTGGCAAATCAAGAATGGTTAAGGAAGAAAGTTGGATAGAGCTGGTGAATTAGTGCCTCTTAAAGACTTTCCACTAAGATCAAGCTCCACAACTTGGTCTCTAGCATTGTTGCATTTGATGCCAGTCCAATTACAGAAATGAACATCGTCCAAATTAGAATTCCAGTCCTCTAGAGCATGGTGAGGATCTGAAACAATCCCGGACATGAATGAAACCAACGATGCCTTGTCTCTCATTGCCTGAAGATGATGAATATTTTCTTGGCTTGAAGCCGTCACCACCGCTGCGGAGGCAGACAAGAAAACGATGATCAAACAGAGAAAAATGAACATGAAAGTTCTATGGTGAAGTAAACCCATCACGTTTGTGAAACTTGTTGATCAGATGAGTACAACAAAGTGATGGGAAAATAGAGAGTGATGAAAATAAGAGAGGTGGGATTGCATTGAAGATTTGTAGGAAAACATGCATGCACCTACTTATATGAGATTAACAAGATGATGCAGAGGGAATTAGATTATGATAATAGCAAGTTTGTGCCTAACTGCCGTTGAAAGGAATTGCCGCCGGTGATGTTTGACTGTTGAAATAGTGCCAATGGTAGCCGTACAAGTGTGAAATATGGCAACCTGACAAGTAAGCGTCGTTAAAGCCGTACGTGGAGTAGTAATGCTCTACATGTCAGCATGATCACCATGCCTAACCATTTTCATCTTATGGCTGATTAATTAATTTGGATGATTATGTTGCTAATCAATTGATTAAGATGTGAGCTTCGAGATGTGCTGTGGATCGGATATGGGTTTGGGGAGAATGTCAAGAACTTTAAGATACAGATGGACGATAAGCATGTTTCTACAGTTCTATTAAGGCTTCAAGAAATGAGAAGTTCGAATGTGGCGAGATAATCACATCATGACACGTTACACTCATAAATCACATAATATCTAGTATATTTATTAATAAAAAGGAAAAATTTCAAGAACAATACACAAAGTTTAATCGATTTCTAACTTTAGTATATTATGTATTCTTTTTTTTCAAAACAGTACATGATGTTTGTAAGCCGATACATCATTCATACATGTTATGTGCTCCGTTAATAAATATGTCATTACGAAACAAATTGAGGGGTAAAATTGTATTTCCTCCAGACCTCTCTCTCCATTGATTCATCAAGCACAACACATAATGAAACATAAAAGAGGAAGAATTTTTGTTCTGGGCGGCCTAATCTATGAAGGATCAGAGCAGATTATTTGGGTTGTAGAAGACCAGATCGAAGAAAAAACTATCAAGAAATAATCTGCTCTGATCGCTCCGATGGGATCAGAGCATATTATTTCTCAAGAAACTAAATAGATTGGAGCAAATTAATCTTCAATGTGATTATACTATCAAAAAAGAAAATCCTCACAACCATTCAAACCCATTGAAAAATAAAAATAGTTTTCTTCCATGTTCAAACAAATGAATATAAGCAGTAAAGCAGTAAATCATAAGACACATACACATCAGAACTTCAGCTTGCAAACAAAGCATATCAAGAACTAAATCAAGCTTTGAATTACCTATGAATCAATATCCAAGGTAGCTAGGATCTCCAGTAAACTCAGCTATATGCTCATCAAGCTTCACATTGAGCAATTCATGGGTATCAGCATCCTTTACAACACCAGTTTCCCTGTTAGAATGACTCCTCGTCTTGTCACTCCTCCCCACCTTCACTTCCTGCTCCCTCAATCTCCTCCACTTCTCTTCCTCGAACCAACCTCCACAACATCATCCACATTCACTATAACTTCCACTTCCTCTTTCACCTTTTTCTCAAGCTTCAAAACCACCTTCCCATTCCCCAGTCTCTCCACAACCCTCCCTCTCGACCCCATATAATCTCTTCCCATTCGGAGAGCAGAGCCGCATTGAATCCCTCCACCGGCATCCCCTTGTGATCCGACAAACGCTCCAAATCGCTCTTGAATTTCTGAAGCAGAATTTCCTCCACGCTGCCGCTGGATCTCAGCCTCTCTCCCACTGCCGTTAACAAAATTCTCCTTCTCTGATTCAGACGTCTTCCTTACATTGAGGCCGTACGAGATGTTGGAGTCTGGCTCGATGTCGAGCGTCTCCAGTTCAAATTTAAGGCCATGGTCGCCTGGCTTGGTGATCGGAAGCTTGAGATTCTTCATCTTCTTGTGAGGGCGCCATTCGTTTTCGATCAGAGCGATGACAGGGGCTTTGGGGCCGGAGGTTAGGGGTTTGGAGGTGTCAAATTCTTTGACGAATTGCTTTGAAAAGTCACCGTTTTGGCGACCGGTGGCGTCATCGAAGGTCTTGGAGGGAAGATTGAAGGAGAGAAGGAGAATTATGTACCTAGTATTGAGATACTAAGAATGAAAGATTGGGATTG
Source organism: Comarum palustre (assembly GCA_951800085.1). Taxonomy (NCBI): domain Eukaryota; kingdom Viridiplantae; phylum Streptophyta; class Magnoliopsida; order Rosales; family Rosaceae; genus Comarum; species Comarum palustre. Next base: position 385,918 of record OX637588.1, on the reverse strand, counting down.
ATGTGTGATCAGGTCAATACGAATAGTCGGCATAAGCTCCATAGCCTCGATCTGCTCTGTCCAAGAGAATGATTCAATCCAAGTTCAACCAATTCAACACCATCAATCTTTTATGAGTTTATCTCACAATTGCATCACTAATCACTCCTCCAAATCAATATTTTTTCTCATTCACCTGTGACGAGAACAAAGAGCTCATTCTCGATCGGAATTGATATCGACATCGACTTAGTTCCTCATCTTCCTCGGTGAGCCGACTTCTACCTTCGATTCTAATGTCAGTTAATCATGAACTTACATATATATGCCCTTCTGATTTTATTTTGTAAACAATATCACGACACGTGTCTCGGGTCTGCATTTGTGTATGGTACTACATGTGTATTCTAGTGTTTTCCATATAAAAACATCATATCAATAAATATGAGGATTTTTTTAATATAGCTAATTTTATCTCTATTTTGTTATTACCAATCATAATTCAGAATCACTTCTTAAAGGTGAGACAATTGAATAGAAGAGAATTATATATATCATTTTTCTATTTTCCTCTTATGGACCATAACCACTAGGCCCAAGAGAACGAATCTTGGTTCAACTGGGTCTATGCCGCATGCGAAGCCCTCTTTGTGGAAAAAAAAAATCTTTGGAAATGGACAAGAGAAAAGGTTTAAGCGAGGTTTTCATTTCTCTCTCAGTGGTTGTTGTTGGTGTTGCTATCAATGGCTTCCACAGCCTCCTGCTCAACCCCTCATGCTCACAACTGGAGAAGACCCCCCAAGCTCAACCCCACCACCAAGTCCCTCAAAACCCTCCACTTCCTCTTCAGCTCAACCTCCAACTCCCTCTTCTTTAAACCCTCACTCTCTTCCTCTACTCACTTCCCTCTCAGCCTCAAACCCTCCCCCGACCCAATCCAATTCCACCAACTCAAAGACTCCGTGCAGCACAACCTCGTCGAGAATTCAATCAAGTTTCAGGTACCCATCAGCGAACCAAGAATCTTTATCCACGACCCACCATGGATTGCGTCGCTGTTTTTAAAGGGTATGTTCAAGAAAGTGAATAAGGAGTTGAAATTGGAGTCCAAGGAGATTGATAGGAGGAAGTATAATCTGCTGAGGAGGAGGCAGATTAAGGCGGAGACGGAGGCGTGGGAGAAGATGGTGGAGGAGTATAAGGATTTGGAGAGAGTAATGCGGGAGAAGAAGCTGGCGCCGAGCTTGCCGTATGTTAAGGCATTGTTTTTGGGGTGGTTTGAGCCTCTGAGGGAGGCTATTGCTAAGGAGCAGAAGGCGCAGCAGACTAAGAAGCATAAGCAGGCGTTTGCGCCGCACATTGATTTGCTGCCCGCGGATAAGATGGCATTGATTGTAATGCATAAGCTTATGGGGTTGGTGATGATGGGGAACCAAGATGGGTGTGTTCAGGTGGTTCAGGCTGCTGTGCACATTGGGATGGCGATAGAGCAGGAGGTGAGTGAGTGTTGTTGGTTTCGTAATGAGCTTGTTTAGATTTTAGTTAATGCAATTTAGTTGTGTTATGGGAGTTTCCTTGTTTGAACATTTTGAAACTGAAGTGAAGTTGGAATGTGACAAGAAGTTATGTGAACTGTACTGTAGGTTCGGATTCATAGCTTTTTGGAGAAGTCCAAAAGTCTACAAAGAAAGAAGACTGGGGTTGCTGATGAAGATGGTCTGAGCAAGGAGAAGGAGATACTGAGGAAACGTGTAAATGGTTTGATGAAAAGGAAAAGACTGGTAGAGGTGCAAAAGCTACTGAAAAAAGAAGATATAAAGCCCTGGGGCCGGGATACACAGGCCAAGGTTTGTTCAATTGTTGCCTGTATTCTCTTAATGTGGCTAATGAGTCCTTTATTGATTTAAGATTTCGTCATTTCATTGACTGTGGTAATGTCATATTTCAGCTGGGAAGTCGTCTGATAGAACTATTAACAGAAACAGCTCATGTGCAACCTCCACTTGACCAGTTAGCATATGGTCCACCAGACGTGAGACCTGCATTTAGGCACAGATTAAAGGCTGCTGCCAAAAGTCCAGGGTAAGTCTTCAACCCATTAGTCTTCGTCAGCAGTTTATTTTTGAGAACTAGATCATATGATTCTATACTATAACCCATCATAGTTTCTTTTCATTTGATTTTCTTAGATAAGACTTGTTTATATAGTATGAATTGCATTTTATTCCTTTGCAATAAGATGTCTTCCTTGGTCCTCACAGGCAGAAACTTGTAAAGAACTATGGTGTTATTGAATGTGATCCCCTAGTTCTTGCCGGACTCGATAAGACTGTAAGTTGAGATATCTCTTTTTGTTTCTTTTCATCTGTTCAGTTTACTTGAGATTAGTTGTATTGTGATTTACACATAACCTACTGCCAATTTCTGGCTTACAAAGATGAAATTTCCCATGCTCACCTATTCTTTCCACATTCTTAAGGCAGCGTTTTCTAATATGTATCCCCATGTTCTGGCTTCCATAATCCTACATGTGATGTCTAGTAACATGTAACTGCCATTTCTAAGCCTTGTGTATATGCCAAGTATGCATTGTATTGATCATGTCTAAATTCTCATCGCACTTGCGCCCTGTGCATGGTTATATTGAACATACCCTTACTCTCATTGTGTCACAACCCTACTTAACATTAACTTTTTGCTTTGTTCATCACAGGCTAAGCATATGTTGATTCCGTATGTGCCAATGTTGGTGCCTCCCAAAAGATGGAAAGGGTAAATAAAGGAAGTTTAATTACATATTGAAAAAAAATTGTGTCAGATAAATCACAAGCCTGATCTCAGCTGTCTATGACATTTAATCATTTTCAATATTTCCAGGTACGACAAAGGTGGGCACTTGTTCCTACCTTCTTATGTCATGCGTACACATGGATCCAGGAAGCAGGTAGATACAATGAGAAATATTCCTGGAAGACAGATGCAGAAAGTATTTGAGGTACTTAACAATGGTACTAGTTTCTGGTCCAATATGATATTTGTGTTAATTATGATGTGTGCATAGGCCCTCGATATGCTTGGAAGCACCAAATGGCGGATTAATAAAAAGGTTCTTAACGTGGTGGAGAGCATCTGGGCTAGAGGTGGCAACATTGCAGGCCTGGTTGATCGTGAAGATGTGAGGATATCTTTTCATTACTATTTCCATCATTTAATCAAACTCAGCATGATATTGTACAAATATTTTACTCCAGAGTGGCATTTTCCTGTAGGTTCCTGTACCAGAGAAACCACCATCTGAGGATCCGACAGAAATTCAGGAATGGAGATGGAGTGCGAGAAAAGCAAAGAAGCTTAACCAAGAGAGGCATTCTCAACGATGTGACACTGAACTTAAGCTCTCTGTAAGATCTCCTTCTGATCATATAAAATTTTATTGCATCTTGTAATGTCGAGAACCCTTTTAATTTGCATTGATAGTTGATCCAGTGCCTGCCCAGTCAAAATATAAAATTCCAGCGACTCTTGCCTCTAATTTGTTCACACAATACATGTGGTCAATGGGATAGTGGATAACCAGGTCGCATTTGTGTTTGAGTTGCATATCTATGAGACACTAAGCAATCATTTTAATGGAATCTGACAATATCTCTGGAACAACTGTATACACCATCACATTTCGGTCTGCCAAAATAATAAGTCGACTGATTCTGGTATAGGTTGCTCGCAGAATGAAGGACGAGGATGGCTTTTATTATCCCCACAATCTTGATTTTCGTGGCAGAGCATACCCAATGCATCCCCATTTGAATCATTTGAGTTCTGATCTATGTCGAGGTGTCCTTGAGTTTGCTGAAGGGCGGCCTTTGGGGAAGTCCGGATTGCGATGGCTGAAGATTCATTTAGCAAACTTGTATTCAGGTGGTGTTGAAAAGCTTTCATATGATGGGCGGATAGCATTTGTGGATAACCACATTGATGATATATTTGATTCAGCAACAAACCCTGTCAATGGAAATCGTTGGTGGTTAACAGCTGAAGATCCTTTACAGTGCCTAGCTGCTTGTATCAATCTATCAGAAGCCTTAAATAGTCCTTCACCACATACTGTCATTTCTCATTTGCCCATCCATCAGGTAAAATGTTTCCTTGGGTTGTGGATAGACCAATAAATGGATCGGATCTGGACCGGATCGACCTAGATCCGGAGCCGCATCCGTAATAGAAACTTCAGATCCGGATCTGACCCGTTACCTGTCGGATCTTTAATAGCTTGATCCAAATTCAGATCCGGCGGGTTAACGGATACTCGACCCGTTAATCCTATCCGTTTATAATAATAAATATTTCAAATTTTAATAATAATTTCATAGTTTTATCATAAAACATTGATGAAATTTTATAAGAAAATAAAGGTTTACATCAAATGTTGAATTACATGCTTAAAATACTCATTAGGGGTACACTAATATAATTAAAATATTTGACCTCCAATATCTTTTAGCATATATACATAAGCATTAACAACCTTCAACTTCATCAAATCATACTATATAGGCAATTTTGATATAAATGTTTAGATTATCTTGATAATTATCATATTATTTAATATTTATTAATAATATTATATTTATAAAAATATTATTTAATTATTTTTAAACGGATCCGGGTCCTTAACGAATCGGATCAACCAAGATTCGGATCCGATCCGTTTAGTAAACGGGTTAACGGATCCGGGTCCTTAACGGATCAACTGGTCAAATTTTCGATCCAAACCCGTTTAAAAACCACGGATCCGGAGCGGGTCTGGATAAGATCCGGTCCATTTACAGGTAGTTGTGGAGTAATAAAAGGAATACTTTAGTTTATGCAAATTAATCATGTGTGTTCTTTTATGTACTATTTAAAGCCATATTATTTTTTGAATATTTACAAAAAAGATAAGTTTTTCAGGTAACTGGTAACATCTTCGCAAGTTATGAACATAACGCCTAGATCTGAATCATGCTTCAATTTATCATTTTATTTCATTTACTTTGGTTGTCTATATTTCTTGGAAGAGTGCATTAACAACAATTTTAAAATCTTCTAGGATGGTTCATGCAATGGCTTACAGCATTATGCAGCCTTGGGAAGAGATACTGTACGTGTTTTATCCTCATAGAATTGAGTTTCTCTGTGGTTCTCATGTTCTGCATGCTACATCATGCTTTTTGTTATATATGCCTTAATATTGTGTATTTACTATGGTATCTTGTTATGTTCACATGATCAAACAGTTCAATTTGTTCTGTTCACACCTTCCACTTTCTTGTTCATATGTTGTAAAGTGCTTGGTACTTTGCGTTGCTGATGTTATTTTAATTTTGAATTGTTTTATGTTTTCAGTTGGAAGCAGCTGCAGTCAACTTAGTTGCTGGAGAGAAACCTGCTGATGTATACTCAGAAATAGCTATGAGGTACAACTTTTGAAATGCAATAGATTTGTGTCGTCTATCCCATGTGTTTAAATTTGTAAGAAAGACCATCTCTAACAAGCCAGGGCATTTAAAGTTTGGGGTAGATGCACCTTTCATAAGTTCTAGCCCATGAGGCATGTGTGTCACTAGCCCCTTACGTTATACAAACTGCATTTGTGATTTGTAGATGCACTCCTTAACACCACTTATTTTGACTTATCTTTGCATGTATATGTTGCCAGGGTACACGACATAATGAAAAGAGACAGCAATAAGGACCCAACTTCCAGCCCAAATGCTTTATTGGCTAGAGTCTTAGTCGATCAGGTTGATCTTTCTCGGTTCTTCTGGATTTCAAATTGCAATATATAATGAAGTTTTTTCCTTCTTGGTCAATGTATCCACATGCATATTTGTCAACTGACAATTTATGGTTTTGGAAGCTTTCAGATTGATCGGAAATTGGTGAAACAAACTGTGATGACTTCAGTATATGGTGTCACTTACGTTGGGGCGCGTGAACAGATAAAAAGAAGATTAGAGGAAAAAGGTCTTATCACTGATGATAGACTTTTATTCACCGCAGCTTGTTATGCGGCCAAAGTAAGCATCCAGAGACCAAAACTTTTTGATTTATTTATGAAACAACAACTAAGCGGAGAATTTCTTGGATTTCATTTAATCAGTTGGATAATTGAGTGAATATAAAGCGCTTCGGTTTATCTGTTTAACATGTTAGGTTTATAGATTATTAGGCCATGGATCTTCTTAGACTTTCCTAACTACCTGAAGTTATTTTACCTATCAATCTAGTACAAGCTTATAGTGTTTTACTGTTATACAATTTCAAATTTCATGTGGTTATTTCTTAATATACACTCATCTAATTACTACCTCTTGTCATTCTTTTAAAGGACCTCTTGTTATTCTCATGTATTAGGTAGTTTTGTTACACTGTAAATTTGTTCCTGATTTCTCCCTAATATTTTTCCAGGTGACTCTGGCTGCTCTTGGAGAGATTTTCCAAGCTGCACGTGCCATAATGAGCTGGCTTGGTGATTGTGCCAAGGTACTTATTCCATCAATGATTTGGTCACTAACTGATAGACCTGACTGCCTGGTAGATCTGAGAGTTAAGTTGTTATCTGAAATTTTTTCAGGTAATTGCTTCAGAAAATCAGCCTGTTCGTTGGACAACTCCTCTGGGTCTTCCTGTTGTGCAACCATACTGTAAAAGTGAACGCCACCTCGTAAGTTTTGACAGATTGTAGAAAATTCACTTCTGACGAATAAAATGACCCCTTTCATGATGCTACGACTTGATTAAAATGATGATTTAGTAAATACTATCTCCTTGAATTTGCAGATAAGAACTTCTCTTCAGGTTCTGGCCTTGCAGCGGGAGAGTAACTTGGTAAGCTTACATTACCAACTCTTTTCTTCCTGGGTTTGATTTTTTTATTCATATATTTGTTTCCAATCAGTAAAGATCTGATATTTGTCAACTCCAGGTAGATGTAAGGAAACAAAGAACGGCATTTCCCCCAAATTTTGTACACTCACTTGACGGTTCACACATGATGATGACAGCTCTTGCCTGCAGGGATGCTGGCATACGCTTTGCAGGTTTGTCACGTAGTTTGTATCTCTGTATTAGACTAGAAGTGACTATTTCAAGTAGATATTTCAAATGGAGGCATGTTAGTCATCAAGACGGTGTCAAATGTGTGTATCAAGATGAAGATTCTTACAAATGTGGATTTTACTGTACATTGGTGTTTGGAATTAAAAATGATTAGTATAGTTGATAAGAGTAAATGATTTTACTGCATCATATATCTCCACTTGTTTGCAAGAAACTAAAATGTAGATGCTACCTCCACTAAAAATTTTATGTTGTTTTTGATAATACTGTGAAATGGGCACTCATGCCCATGCACCCAAATCGTGATTGTAGGTCTTAGTGTAAAACAGTTAAAAGTCAAAAGCTCAATCTAATGGTTCACAAATTTGAGGGGTTCCCCCCTCCAAAAGTACTCATTTTTTTGTTTAAAATATATTTGAGCTAACATCCTGCTTAAAGTTCTCTGTACAAGATTATTAGATAGCAGACTAAAAAAATAAAGTCTGGTGCAGAGTGGTTTGAAATCTGATAAATATGTTCTTCTCACACACATGTCAAACTATGTTATATTCTCATACATGTGCAGGGGTGCATGACTCCTTCTGGACTCATGCATGTGATGTGGATCAAATGAATAAGATACTTCGGGAAAACTTTGTGGAGCTCTATAGCAAGCCGATACTTGAGAATGTGAGTAAATAGGCATGTTTTTTTTGTTAAACTATGGCTGCTTTAAATCCCTTTAATGCAACTAAGGAAGGAAGTAGATTTTAAAAAGAATAAAAATGTTTAATGAGAAACAAACTTTCAATAAACTATTCTTTGACCTTTATACCATGATATAATGAAATGGTGGAAAAAAGACGCATTTAAAAAGTTGTTTTACATCCTTTCAAACTCTTTACTTTTGATTTGTAACTGTTTTCCAGCAAATAAGAAAATTTCTGAGCTGCCTTATCCTAAAATTATATTTTTGTTCTTAATTTCCATGGAGTGACTTTGTGATAACTCTGGTTGTTTTCAGTTGCTTAAAAGCTTCCAAGAAGCATATCCAGAGTTGACATTTCCTCCCCTCCCTGAAAGAGGTGACTTTGACTTGCAAGAGGTTCTAAAATCTCCATACTTTTTCAACTGAATCTTCATACATAAATGGCGATAACATGGGGATAGCAATCTCACTTGGACCATACATGTCAACCGCAAATGACCGAAAGCTTTATCAAGAGTTCATAAAGATATGGACATAACAGAAGGTTGCTTCTGAGAGAGCTGATAGGGAAATGTTTGATTTCCAATGCTCTGAAGCAAGTCTGTGATTCTGATGGGGTGATGATTATCTTCAAGGTTAATGATCTGGTTCCCTATTTAGAGGCAAACGATGTACAGCAGAAGACTCTTCCTGGGAAGGCCACGGTTCAAGATCTCTCTTAAGTGGGAAATGTTCATGGAGGCTCGAGACATACAAGCTAGGAAGTGCGTCCTGGCATGGCCGTAGGAGCCAATTTAGCAAATTTCATACGAGTACCGAAAAATTCTTGTATCGGAATAGAAAGAGGGTAAAAAGAGATCGTAACATGTTATTTTTGGCATACAGTGGGAAATTCTTGCAAATTTTTGCGCAAGAAGTGTAAAGAAATGAAATACTGTATTGATGGTTCTATACAAATGTACACGTTTCACTATCATCTTGAAACAAGATCTTAAATGAGGTGTGCGCTCCTGTGTTGAGACTTGAGATAGATTTTTGTCCATGACTTTGATTTTACTTACAAGCATTCTTTAGCAACCACAACAAGAGCGTGCTTCAAGCCTTCGAAAGTAATTGTCTCGTTTGCGTGTTGGCCGAAATTCTAACCAGAAAGATTATAATTTGCTGTAACACCTACTCATAAGAATGCTAAAAGCTTCCACTACAAGACGGTAATTCCTGGCTGCACTAGGTAGGACTAGCTGATGAAATGAACAGGCTGTAGATTTATAAGACCACCAGTGGAGGCGGTGTACAATATGTTCAAATTGGATAAGCAAAACTGTATGTTATATACATTAGCATCATCAACTTTAGAATCCCATCTGCTTCATCCACAAGGACCACTTTACAGCCTCCAGATACTGATCATTTTTTCGCAGTGCAGTCATCAGATTGATGTATGTAATCTTATCAGCTTCTATACCATTTTCTCTCATTTCCTTGAGCAAGTGGACAGCATCTTCAACCATTCCTGCAATTCCATATGCCTTAATCAATGTGTTATAGCTGCACAGATCAGGTCCCAGCCCACATTCTTTCAACTCAGTCAGCACCCCAGCAACTTCATCAATCCATCCTTGCTCTCCATAGATATTGATCATAGTGTTGTAGGTGTGATGGTCCGAACCACAGCTTGTCTCCTTCATTCTTTGCAAAACGTTTCTAAACTGCTCCATTTGGTTTTCTTTCCCATAAGCATTCAGCATACTATTGTAGACTTGAAGGGAAACTGAAAACCTATTTAATTGCATCTCTCGTACTGCTGAAGACATGCTTTTGAAGTCTTTGTTTCTCCCATACGCAGCTATAATAGTATTGTAAGAGATTGTATCTACCAGATCCCATTTCTGGGCCATCTAGAACAACGACCTAGCCTTCTTTTAAGAGTTTTGCTTTCCCATATACATCAAGCATGACATTGAAGGTTATCGTATTAGGTACAAACCCACATTTAAGCATCTGATCAAACATATCTGAGATCTCATCAATTGGCAAAGCGCGAGAACATCAGTTTATGACACAGTTGTACATTTCCTGATCCCAAGTCACTCTAGTCTTCAAGATTCGATAGTACAGATCTTTCAACTTATCAAGTCTGCCGCATTTTTGATAAATACGGAACATATCACGAAGCATATAGATGTCAGGAACTAGGCCCTCCCGTTTTCCCATCAAGTCCAGAACAGAGCAGGCATCTTCCAAAGAACCAGCTTTGACATACATTCTTACAGCTATACCATAAGCAATCATGTCCAAGGCGATTCCAGAGGTTTTCAACTCAAGATAAACTTTCTCCGCTTCAGAGAAGAGATCCATGATGCTGTAAATGTCAATCATAGTGCACATGATGTGCAGGTTTGGCTTGCCATCATGTCTGGGCATTTGATTGTATATTGTAACAGCATTCTTAGGATGACCCAACTCTTTACATGAGCAAATTAACAAATGGTTCAAATTATCTTCAAAATGTGGATCCTTCCACTGTTTTTCCCTCAACACTCTCATAGTATCATCCACCAATCCGTGCTTCACATAAGACATGACAAGACTCGAACAAGAAGTCCGGCTGATAAGAACATGTTGATATAAAGCACCTCTCAAAAGGAAATGCACTTTATCAATCCTTCTTGCCTTCTCATATGCCTGCAAAAGAATACCAAGGATTGATGAATATTGGCATCCTATCTTCTGCATATCATCAAGTGACAAACATTAACAAGTCCATTAACGAAAGCTTTTGATTTGCTGCTGTTGGGAGCAGCTCTTCCACCCAAAAGCAGAAATTTTGGACGTTACCACACCATGGAATCGCTTTTGAACCAAAAGCTATCCCATCCCAAACTGGGTGTGCAAAATTCGCTTCACAATCCCAATATTTGCGCGTTATATAAATATACACACAGGGTGAGTCTGGGAGACATGCATGAAGTCGCACTGTCGCAGCTTCTGGTTTGGGACAATATGAAGAGGCATAGAAAGATAAATTTGATGGATCTACCAATGGAAATCCTAAAGAGAGTGTCAGTATGCCACATCCGTTGTGTATCTAAGATGTTGTTAACCATAGTGGACTCTCCCTCTTTTGTTACGCTGCACTCTGCTTTGGTATTTGCTACTGATTCTCATGAAACACCTGCTCCCCCTCGATTCATCCTGCATTATGGCCTATCAGATTGGCATTACGATTACGATCGCAAAGAAGAGTACTGAATATCCGCCGTTCATTCACTTCGTTAAGACCCTGCCAATGCCCAAGGTCCTCAACTCAATCCAAGACTTATTTTGCAGTCATCCACAATGCCTTTTTACAGTGTACAGTTTGTTTTCTGCAACTTGTTTGGCTTCAAATTTGTGTTCGATCATGCCCTCAGCTTCTTGATCAATCCTCTTCGGGGAGAAGCTCTAAAGCTCCCACCAAGTCACAGCATTGCTCAGCAAGTTTGTGGTACGTATGCCAATGCAAACCATGTTTCGATTGGTATGGGATTTGATAGTATAACCAATACCTACAAGATTCTTCGTGTTACAGATATTTTCATTAACAATCCAAAATATGATACTCGGCACTGCTGTGTATCCCAAGTGCTTGTGCTCGGCACAAGCGAATGGCGACATGTAACCTCACCTTCACCTCCGGGTTTGCCATTACATTGCGTCAGGAATGTGTTGCATATGGAGATATGCATCGGCTCTTGTATGATTACATAAGAGAAGGAATTCAAGGACATGTCCATATACTTGCTTTCGACTTCAAGAAAGAACAGTTCTTTTGGATTCTCAATCCCTACAATTCTAAACTCTATGAAAAAGACTTCTTTAGTACATGAATAATTCGATCGTCATAACTTTAGGCGATATCAACGTAAACTGATAAAGTAGTCTGGGGTTCAACTCCAAAACCAATTGGCAATAGAGAGAGTAGCCCAAACCCTTATAAATCCCAGGCAAGGTCTCATATTCCCGATGTGGGATATATATCTCAACATAAACCTCCCCGCATGTCAAAAGTCTGAAAAACAAAATTTTCCTCACGAATGAATAAATAGCTCAGCCATATACATTACCGTCATTAAGAAACCAAGATCCTATGAAACAAAAATGCTAATGAAGGCTTCTTCAAGGGCCCTCTTCCTGCTTATCTTTGGACTCCATCCCCCAGCCCTCGGTCCTCTCTCTGCTCGCAGGTGCATCATTTCTTCATCATCATATCCATGCGTATCATGCATTCCTCCGAGTGGCAGTGGCTGCGGGCCGCCCATGCCCACCGGTCGTGGTTGACCCGAAATTGTGGGTGCATATTGCCCCTGAATGCTAGTACCAAATCCTGCTTGAGAGCCTTGGTTCAGCGCCTATCAATGAGCACAAAAAATCCGTTCAGAAAAATTTGGTGTCCAGGAATTGGTACAACTAACAATAAGTCATTTACATGGTGCACTATCAGTCTATCAGACTATCACTAACTCAAGAAAATTGATATTCTTACCATATCAGTATCATTTTGTACAGGCTGACCCTTGCTTGCTGCTAGAGCTGCGGCTAGTTCTTCAGCCTATATGATTAATTCCACCAGCATTAGAACCTTGAAATAAAATTTCCAGAATGTGTTATATTTCCCTATTTTCAGCATAGGAGCTACATATTTTAATTTTCTTTACTTTCCATGATCAGTAGTATATAACAAATTACAAAAAACAGCAGCCCAAAACTTCACCACTTATAAGGGGCAAAATCCACCGAGTAGAAACATCAAAAGCAAGGGAACTTTATTTTTATTTATGGATTACCTTGCGGGCTCTATTAATCATTATTTGTTCAGCATTTTCTTCCTGGTACTGTGCAATTTTGGCTTCAATAGCAGGGACATCTATTCCTTCGATCAAGTTAAACGCTACCACCGAATAATTTTCCTTTTAGTCAGCCTAAACTTTTTGTTAACAATAAAAGTAGCTATTGAGCTAAAAATAATAATAATAATAATAATAATGATGATGATGATGATGATGATAAAAAGGAAAAAACTTACTCATATCCTCTACTTCCTCCAAGTAATCATTATATTCTCTCAAGGAAGGAAAATCATCTTCTCGTTTATTGAATCTAGACAATCCATTGTCACCATCAGTGATGAATTAAATAAAGCGATGTCTTTATTGGCCAAAAGTACAACTGTACAAATAATAAACCAATGTGTCATCCCAGTTTATACATTCTACAGTTTCAAAATAGCAATGCTAATCCCCTTTTCCACTGATCTTCTTAACTCCTCTAGTGATTGATTTGAAACTTATAAAATATCAATTTAGTCTGTCACAGGATTAAGAGGCAGTAACAGTAAAGTCCTTTCTAAATGCAAAAGAGAAAATATTGTGATGAGACCCACTATTCTACTCTTTCTACATAGTTATCTCTTAAAGGATTGTTGAGTTGATTATGAGTGCAGCATTGTATAAATCAAGTTTCCTATTATTTTCAGCAACTAAAAAGTAATATAGTGCAATACACCTACCGAAATGCTAAGGTCTTAATGCCTGTGAGAAAAGCTGTACACATTTTAAACACTAGTTGCATAATTACTTGTGTACAGACGAAAGAAAAAAAAAGTTCCGCAAGTATGTGAGAGAGAGAGATTTACATGCTCTCGATCCGTCTCCTGATACTTATCTCCCTGTTGTAGGAACTAGAACTGCCAACCGCCATTGTGCTGCCTGCCCCAAAGCCTCCTCCCTTTTGCTCCTGTAACATTAAAAGAATCATAAGTTTTATGCTCTGAACAGAATAACATATCTATTCTAAGACGAAATCTGAAGATGCTTACTCAGACCTATATGTGGCAACCTTTTATGAGACGGCTCTTAAAAAATTAAGCCCTCAAATTCCAATCACCAAACGCAAACTGTCTGCAAAATGAACTACCAAGTCAATTTTCAGGCTAGACTGAAATCATAGGCATCTTGACAAACTTCTGATACTTAGGAAATAGCATTCTTCATCTTTCTAATACAGATTTCATTATGAAAGTGTAACATACAACATACTGTATAATACAAGAAGCAAACACCAAGACAATGAACTTTAATCCCCTGAAAGCAGTTTTTTTCTTCTACTAATTTATTTAATATCTATAAATAGGTGAACCCAGTTGGGATTTTGTAAAACTAAACACCAGAAAACCTTAAATCCCACGAAAAATATAAGAAAAGGAAGCTCCTTTCATGTTTGGTTACTTCCAGATCGGTGTGAAATACATATAAGCTCGATCAGGGCATGAGTTTGTAAGATTGGAAACTGCGAAGGAGAGAGTTAGATTGATACCTGGCTTGGTTTTGATGAGTGAGCTCTCATGGCCACGAACAGAGAGGGGAGAGAGGTTTTACAGACGAGAGGACGACAGAGAAAAGACTGGGCCGGGCCGGGCCGGGTCGGGTGCAAGTGACGAAGCCCAACAAGAATATTGACTACCTCAATTAGAATATTAAAAAGAACGTGAACATCCCAGTGGACCCAGAAGTTTGGGTACTTCGGTCCTTTAATGTTTCAAACAGTACAACACAGAGTCGCAGATATGTCCTCTTCCAGCTATGATTGTAGTGTAATTGCTATCCTTTAATTCACTGTACTCCAAGCCATTCAGACCAACTTTGTCTGATACTCTAATTACTTGCTATTATTCTACTTGCTCCCTTTGAATCTGAAAATATTTTTGAAGTTTTGATATTATGCAATGAGAAAAGCTTTGGATATTAAGTATGTTTTTCTTTCCTTTTTGCAGGGATAAGTGTACATCTTTGTTCCTAAAGGTCTGGCAGTTGCCTGTAGCAGTCAACTTCAGAAAGCCAACTTGTCTAGTTGCCAGTTCGGCTCCTTCTTAGTCTTCCTTACTAAACAAGACCAAATTTGTTGTTAGTATTGGCTGCTAGTCTGCTACAGTCTTCCTTCACATGATGTCCCGAATGAGAAATGTAATTATTCTTGTATCTTTGATGTACAACACTTAATAGGATGGGCAAAAAATATGCTGTAATTCTGCACAAAGGTTGATGTTTCAAACACATCAACAGACGACTATGCTTCTGATAGATCCCCGTTCTCATTCGCTGGGTTTGTTGATCCAGGCGATGGGATGCTATCATTATCAGGTGGTTGAGATTGATGCTTTGCAGCCGCCTGCAAGACCCGGTTTTTGACATCTGAGGATGAAGGAGATGTTGGTAGACCGTTGCCATTTGATTCCAATTTTCCAGCGGCCCACGAGAATGCCTGAACTCCAAATTGTGCCGGAACAAGCAGCAGCCTTCATGAAACCATTGACCGGAATTCACAATCAGACAACATTGAATCAACAGTAGAACCATGGAGTTTTTTCCTAGTGATATTACTTCAAGTCAGTAGTGCACTTCTCTACCTACAAGACTATAAACACGCATACTGGTTTAGAATTATCATATTTGTAGACAGCAGTTCCAAGCGACTCCTATTTTCCCAGGACTTCATATCCTAGCTCTTGATAGGCCTTAAGGAATTATCGAGCTGACTTACCTCACATCTTGTTTAAAATCTTCAGCGTTCTCATAAGATGCCACCCTCCGGAAGATTGTCTGGTGAATTTAAAATGAAAAGAATAATAAGAACGGGAAAGATTCAGAGATTGTAGGATATTCTTTAAAAGCGAGTTTCTTATTAAAATAAATACAAGTCTTCAGCATGAAATCAAAACCATATGGTTTTCTTTTTCCAGACAACACATGAAAAAAGAAAAAGAAAAAAAAGAACTCAACATACGCTGAGATATGAAAGCAATTAAATAATGAACTCATTCTACGAAGATCATAATACCTGACCAATGCCAACAACGCCAATCAGTTGTAATGTCTTTTCCCACTCTGAAACCCCAAGAAAATAAGAAAGTCATTATGTTACCATCAATAGTAAATGATTTTGCTAATTGCTATAAAAATTCCCTAGAAAAAAAACTATGTCCCATATCCTAAACAGTATTATAGACAAAGTGCAACTGATATATAACTTGTTACAAATCACAAATCGAAGTTCAGAATCGACAATATGCAAATAAATAAACTTATACACACCTAGTAATGCATACAGTCCCGCAATCAAACCCTGTATAGAAGGTAGTTAAAACATTAGTAAAGAATGCATGGTACTGCATATGATAGAATAATCCATCTTTGTAAATGGCATACGGAACGAGAGATAAATTAAGCAGAATCCTACAGGAAACCCAACTTTAGATCATGACCAGACACTTAGAATAAGGTTCTCAAAGTGAAACTCAGATGCAAGTTCACAAAAAATATTAATATCCATCATGTGCAATTCATCCAATCTGTTATCAATATTTTGAGAATATCTTGTATGAAGGACGTAACAATACCAATGTTAACTATGGTGGAGATAATAATGAAGATATCAGACAAGCAATTTTTCTTACCACACCATACCCTAGAACCTGCAGTGGAGAAGGACTGATTTCCTCCAGAATAGCCTCAGCATCCTGGAATGATAAGATGCTTGCGATTATGTGAAATGAAAATCTTGAAAATAGTGTTGTACCATTTACCAGAGAATAGAAAAGCAAGATATTAATTACAACATCATCTAAGTTTGTGTGGAATGCATTTATATCCTTAACAAAATGGTAATTTATTGATCATTTTAAAAATGATACAATGACTGTGCACAAGAGGTTCACATCTGAGATAATTTATAAAGAAGTAAATATGATCACCTGTTTCATTATGTTCAGATCTTTCCTTCTTTCTTTTCTTAACAGCAGAGTCCAAAATTTGTTCTTTTGCACTTTAATAATAGTAGACCCTTTCCTTTTGATTACAATATTAAAGTAATTTCCTATTCCAGATTTTTTTAGAAAATGGTCACTGCAAACAATGTTGTAAATAAGCAAGAAACACAGTGATTGTTGTCAAGGTGTTACAGTTCACCCGTACTCACCAATTAGAATATTGTCATCTCTTGAGACATGAAATTAGAAGAAGCAGCATTCAAAAGTGATAACTACCTCATTGAGTATGGTAAGTGTTGTCTCAGGTTTGAGTTCTTTAATTCGAAGACCATGTTTCACCCAAGATTGAAATCCACCTTGAACCAAGTAAGGTTGCTGTCAATTATTTAAAAACCACCAGTGTATTAGCATCACTACCTAAAGAATTTAATGAGCATGTTGTTGAGAATACGGCATAGCTATTTTCATATTTTTCTAAGACCAGTTAATATGTTATCTTACAGAAAAGAGCATTAACTTGCCTTATGTCCCAGCTTTCTCAAGGATCTTGCAATTGCTTTGGCACGAGTACCATCAGCATCCATAATTATGACCTTGGACCTGTCCTACACAGAGTATAAAACAAAAAACCTTATTATTCATTACTCAAGACAAATGCTTGATCAGGGAGAAATTAGAAGGTAGTGAATGATATAGGAACCTGAAGAATCATGTCTCATTAGAATTTCCCTAGTTTTGGGCATCAGATCTAGGTGTCGGATTCAGGATCTGAACTTATGAAATCTTCCCTTAAGAACTTCATAAATATAAAATAGACTGAAACTACTTACCTGAACAATCTTCAAGTTTCGAATGACAGCAGCAGTTAAGGTGTCATCAAGATCTCTTCCATTCTTCAACAGCTTCCCTACCGCGGCATCAATCTGAAAATCCATTGAATATTTTTAACTCTAAATTGCAGAATGTGTACAGAGCTAAAGCTTTAGTAGCACATCATTCAAATTTTGAACTTTTGACATAACACTACTTAACAACACAGATACTGTTCTTTTCTTTTAATTTATTAAAGCACCAGAATGCTTGCATAATACAATAGCTTCATTCACTAAATTGTTACTTACCTCAGGTAGAGTCACACTTGCATAGCGATAGCGAGCTGCTCGTCTTAGATCAGGAATACCTTCTTTTTCTCTCAGAACCTTCGCTCCAAAAATAATAAATAAAAGAGAATAAAGAACCGAAACCAAATATTATTGGCAATTTAAAAAAGGGCAAACGTTGAAGGAATATTCGTATTACCTTTTAGACAAAATCATTACATTTCAAAATGGGTCCGAAGATCTATCCTTTTTCTTGATCATATGCATTTGAATATAATATTTTCATAGTTAACCCAAAAAAGAAGCAGAATTTAATAATTTTTTTCTTGAAAATTAAAAGAATTAAGTTTGTCTTAGCTTAGGTTGAGAGAAATAAGTCAAATAACAATTTATAATATCATCAGCTCGACAAAGTATAACGGTCATATCTTGCCTCGGGTCGGACGTCAACCAGAACGGCATTCTTCTTCCCTGTCAACAGCTCCAATGTAGATTGAGGAGATAAATCTCCAGAATAACCACTGTATGTCCACACCAAATAAATGACCCTGCAGCATATCTGGTAAGAAATATAAGTTTCTCACACTACAATATATTTATATTTCTTAATGTATAAATAAACAGGAAACACAACTGGAATAAGAAAAAAGGATATCCATACCATAAAGTGGCAGAGATGCCAAGTAATAGAACAAATGGAATAATCGGATCATTTGGATTCAAGCCAAGACTTTCCTCCAACCCCTCGATAGCAAGATAAACCTGCTTTCAATACATTAGCTTCAGCTTATCCATGATTGAATGCATAATATTACATAATTCCCGATTAACTACTTGCTAGCTTAATTGATGCACCACTGCACCACTATAAAAAAATGTGGCAGTTCGCAAAAAGGACATATTTAATGACTAGTTTGAAATCTAGGCACAAATTGTCAAGTGGAAGTCCCCAAGAACAACAATACCTGTTGAAAAGCATCCTTGGCAGGCCCCAAAAGCTCTGATGCTCTCTTTTCTGACAAATTTAGTGCATTACTGATGTCAGGAGGAAGAAATGCCTTGGAGAATTGATAAGAATTAACAGTGAAGGAAGCCCCATTTGCTAGAGTATCCTTCACCACGACAATCGTGTGTCTCAAAAGGTCAACAGCAAACACACTTCCTTTACTTGTGGCTTCCTTAAAGTCACTTGAAAAATTCGTCAGTTTAGTACTACTTAATTGTCCTGTTTGATCAACAGTCGAAGAAATTTTGCTCACAGCATTGTCAACTGCTTCATTAACCCTTTCAACAACTGATGATATTGACGAAGAGATTGTATCTAGTGAGCTTTTCAAAGCATTTTCTCCCTTATCCACAGACGCACTGAAGGACTTTGTAACTCCATCAATAAGATCCTCAATACTAGGTTTCACGCTGGACAATTGTTCACTGTTCATGTCTAGGGTGTCTGATACAGATGTGGAACTTCCTTGTGTCAAATCAGTAGCTGATAAGGTTTCCGGTTCTACTTGTGTAAATAAAGTACCAGCATTCTCAGTGGACTGGTCAGTAAACTCCACGAGTCCTTCATCTGTGGTCAATAGGCTAGAATTCTCTACATATTTCAGGTCAAACCTTCCCAACGAATTCTGGTAATCTCCAGTTCCTCCAAAAGAACTCCAAACATCTGAGTACTTGCAACTAATATTGTCTGATTCATTCGAGCAACTCCTTTTAACAAAATCCATGGGAATCGACTGTTCTTTGCTTTTTGCAACACTAGAGTAGAAAGACTTCGTAGCATGAGCTTTGATGGAGTCTCTCTGGAAATGCATTGCATTCGACAAGCTCCTGTAGTCCACAACATATCTTGCCTCAAAATCCTTGTGGAATGGAGAAATTGGATGCAGACCTCCATTTAACAAAACCTGTAACATCCGCATAGGCACATACGCAAACATAAACCGGAAAGTTCAAATACTTGCTACAACTGTCAACACAGAAATGCCATGATCTCAAACAAAGCAATCATACTCCAATGCATGACACCATATCTCAGTTTAAAAATTAATAAATGAAAATGAATCGAAATTCATACAAGAGCAGCAGAATCTGAGCATTTGGGCTTGAAAATTCAAGACCAAAGAACCATTTTTGCATTTAAAAAATTAAGGGTCACACTGTTCAGCCTGAAAATCCTGACCTGAGAATGAGAGGAACAGCAGCTTGAGGTGGCTGAACAAACAGGCATCATTGTAGTCATGTCAACTAATAATCAAGCATTTAGTTTCATCCTCTGCACTTGAAACACACACAAATATTGTAAGTCAGATAAAGCATTGAAGAGCAACTGAACCAAAACTCAAGAATGAAACTTTGAATGAAAATTGGAAGAGTGAAGGAATATTTACTCAGTAGATTGTACTTACTTTGAGGTTTGAAGCAATCTGAAAATGGGTTTTTTTTTCCTTTCTAAATCCAGGAAAGATAGAATGAAGAGATATGCGGATGATGATAATGAAGAAAAATCGTGTGGCTTGTTCAATCCATTAGCTTCATCTTTGTTTGGCTCCTCTTTGCCTCCCGTATTCTTGTGGGGTCATTTGCTGACTATTTTTTTGGGCTTTTCTTCTTCCTGGTGAGATAGTGGGCCAAAGCCCAAATATATGCTAGCAGACGCCGTAGTTTATTCTACTGTAAAAAGAGAGATAAATATATCCTCTAAATCTATAGAATTTTTACAAATTTGTATCTTCATGTAAACTTTATTGCTTACCTTTTTGAATTCATTTTCTTTCTTAAAGAAAGAACAAAACGTCATTAAGTTAAAACAATTAACCAAATAATTAAGATTTGATTTGAATGAATTTGTATATTTTTATAAATTTATTAAATTATACGGAAAATATTTGATTTTGTATATAAAAATAGAAGAGCCGTTGGAGTTTATCTCATTTTCTTATAGAGATTTTGTGATTTTCTCCTCTATAATAAAGAATTAATACAAAAACTGTTAGAGATGCTCTAATAGATTCGAGAAAATGTCAGTCTATTCACATTCTTATTTGTAGAAATGTTCACCTAACTGGTAACTAATTAAACGAACAACGCATCAGTTAAGTAACTTGATCCTCGTTAGTTGTTAGTTTATTTTATCTGTCTTATTAAACATCATTGTTTTATTTTATGAAACAATTGATTTATTATAATGATCGGTGTTTATTACTCGATCCATCAAAATTGTGAGTCTGTGACAACCTGACATATGGTTTGTTTATGTATGTTATACGTGGTTATATTATCATCTTGTAAAAACTTCCTACTATGAAAACAAATGTAAAAGGTGAGGCCGTCACTCGACCTTTTTACAAGTTATCCTACAAATTAAGTGGCTCCTACAAGTTATCCTACAAACCTAGTTCTCAAACATGGCGATCGATTTTGATCTCCATCCTAAGTGCAGACTTGTTCTCCACATCCCTAAATTCAATTTCAACCCCTAAACGTTGTCTTACCCAGAAAACCACCCATCAAAACCAAGGTTTTGCAACATTCAGGAATTTTCTGACTAAATCCGATCTAGACTATGGCGAAAGACCTTCAAGGTTGAGTCTCAATATCTCCCATCCATGCGGCGCAACATCATGACATTTGGAGCGAGTAGAGTCTCCAACAATCGATGGTATGAAAATTATGCTATTATTGTTTCTGTGAATTTGGGTCTCTGATCTACTTCTTATGAATATTTTGGCGGATTATTTTGGAATCGTGTTTGGTATCCAAGAAAGCTGAAGAGATCAGTGATAGATGACAATGAGAAGAATAAAAGAGGACGCAAGCTTGGGTCCAAAAACAAGAATCTGATTACAAGTGCTGCTAAGAGTGCGGCTATAATAGCTGCTAAGAAGGCTGATGAAGGAATTACATCTTCAAAAAGTTGTGAAGAAAGTTGTTGAAATGGTCACACCAAGTGATGCTTTCTTCTGTGTTGCTCCACCTTCATGTCCTAACGTGAAGGGCAAGGAAAACATTTAAGTTTTTTATTTTAAACTTTGCCTATAACTTTGTTTTGTCATGCTTAGTTTGTAGGCTCTCAATAAATATAACGTCTTAACGTCTTAATATGTATCATTGTGATCTCTGGATCATAAACTCTTTATCCATCCCTAGTCGGTGGAGGGAGGACATGTAACGGTCTTCTCTGAGTTGAACTTATATATCATTCTTGATATTTTAAAAAAATGGCTCCTTATTGTGACATTTTTAACTTTTTGAATAAAATTACCAATTGTTCATTAAAATGTTTCATGGTCTTAAAGCATTTTGTAAAAGGAGAACTTAGATTTTAGAAATTAGCATTTTGTAAAGGGCATTCCTATAGGGCCTAACATTTTTGGTCTTAATCCTATATACCATGCAATATCACATTGACACATCATCAGTTTAAAAAATAATTTCATATCATTTTTAAGTAAAAATACAACTTTATCCTTCACAATTCATTTTCGTTTCATTTTCTATAAAGATAATTTAGTTACCTTAAATGAACACTATTAAATGTAGTTCCTAATACAATATAACATTATAATAAATTATCTTATTATAGGGTCATAATTAAGATTATATAAATTTATTTTCATCTTTGTGAATCAAAATTCAAATTTAAACGTTTTGATTCATCATTATTTTTCAGTTATACAATTAATATAGATACATATAGAAGTACAATGTTCATATACATATTGTACATTGATCAAAATATATACATATATTCATCCAATAAATATATACTATATTCATCAAAAGTTAAATATAAATTATGTAATAATAATAATAAATAAATAAAACCTCTAATCGAATCTTTTTTTGAATGAATTATATATGAACATTTTTTCTGACGAATATGTGTATATTTTTTCTTTGAAAAAAAAACTATATATATATATATATTCAAATAAATTCATATTTTCAAACAAGCATAATTTGAAGTGTGTATATATATACATACACATCATGTATTATATATTTAATGTTTTAATTTAAGTATGAATGAAAGAAAATAGCTTTAGAAAATAATTTAATATAGAATAAAGATAAAAATAATGTAGAACATTGGATTTGCGAGGAGTATGATTTTATTTTTACTTAAGAATGACATGACATGTTTTTGTCAATTAATGATATATTTATGTGACATGTTATGTCATCTATGATTAACACCATAAATCTTAGATCTTAATAAGACCTAGAATCATTTTACTTTTGTAAATGAATCATCTTCTTAGATATTAAAATTTTGTAAATGATTTTAGATTTTACTAAAATAAAAATGCGTTTCGGTTTCTCCAGTCCCAAACGAAGAAAATGTTTTCTTCATGGAAAATACAATACGTATGAAATTTACTACTGTTCTCCTTCAATAAAATTGACTACTTCGCTGATGAAAGAAGAAGAGTAAAAAGGAGAACGAAGATATAAATGTTCATCTTTGCTACCGTTTTTCATATTTTCCGTTCTGTAATAGACCGGAGAAGAAGTGCTATGAGTTTCCCGGAGCCGGCCGCCTCCAATTGACTCGTTTCATTTTCTTCCAGATCGAGATCTCGCGTCCATGGAATCACTTGGTAATCTATCCATCTGATCTCTCGCTCTTTAATTTCTAATCCTTCAATTTCAACTTCTCGATTCTCTATACGTATTCGTAAAGCTTCGGCAAGATCATTCGATCTCAACCTGTATATCTTTGTTTAGGACTTGTATATATTGTTGCTTGATATTTAGTTGTTAGGTTTCTGGTAGCATAATCCTGAGTAGGAGGAGTTGATTTGCTAAATTGAATTTTGATTTTTTATTGTGATTGTTTCAGTTGGAGGTTTGAGGCAAACATCTGTGATAGTTGTGACATTGGAGACTGGTGAAGTGTATGTGATTGCGAGTCTATCGTCTAGGCTAGACACTCAGGTTATATATATTGATCCAACAACTGGAGCTCTTTGCTACAATGCGAAGCCTGGATTGGATGTTTTTAAATCCGAAAAAGAAGCTTTGAATTACATTACAAATGGCTCGGAGTGGTTGTGTAGGAGCACGACTTATGCACGTGCGATCTTGGGGTATGCTGCATTAGGCAGCTTTGGTTTGCTTCTTGTGGCTACCAAGTTGACTGCTACTGTTCCGGATCTGCCTGGCGGAGGGGCAGTGTATACTGTGACCGAGAGCCAATGGATCAAGGTTTTGCTTCAGAATCCGCAACCGCAGGGGAAAGGGGAAGTGAAGAATGTTAATGAGTTGACTGATATGGACATCGATGGGAAGCATTACTTTTGTGAGGCAAGAGATATCACTAGGCCATTTCCCAGCCGAATGTGCTTGCGTGAACCTGACAATGAATTCGTTTGGAATGCTTGGTTCTCGATGCCTTTCAAAAACATTGGGCTCCCACACCATTGTGTCACTCTTCTTCAGGTTTTACTTTGTTCTTGGTATCTTCATAATCTGATCGTTACTTTCTCTTGCATGACCTTTATTCTAAAGCATCAAAGCACTGTTCTTGTCCAACTTTTAGTTCTACCTTGTGCTGTTCAATCAATTTCTTTTATTACAGTTATCTTTCTGATTTCCAGTCACAATAAAAGCCAACACTACAACTAAAAGAGATTGATTGCGGTTAAGATAGCTTATGGAATACTGTAATTTCATGTACAGTTTACTTGTTTGTACTGTTCTCTTACCTGATATTAATGTTTAGGGTTTTGCAGAATATCGAAATTTTGGGTCCTCAGGGAATCTGGAAGGAGTTGTTGCTCTCATAGCTCGTCGTAGCAGGCTGCATCCTGGTACTCGGTACTTGGCTAGGGGATTAAATTCATGTGCTAGCACAGGTAATAATTATCCATCAACAAAATTTTCACGGTGTTTATGTACTAGTGATTTTTTTTTATTTAGTAGCGTGATACATTTTGTAATCAGCTTATGTTTTTTGGCTTGGGTTAATGTGTTTCCTAGGTAGGTATGCTTTTCTGATGTTTGTTTCTTGAAAATGACAGGTAACGAGGTGGAGTGTGAGCAACTTGTATGGGTCCCTAAAAGGGCTGGCCAAACTGTTCCTTTCAACACGTATGTTTGGCGGCGGGGTACAATTCCAATCTGGTGGGGTGCAGAGTTAAAGATCACTGCTGCTGAAGCAGAAATATATGTTTCAGACTGCGATCCTTATAAAGGGAGCGCAGATTACTACCAGAGGCTGAGTAAGAGGTATGATGCACGGAATTTAGATGTAGCTGTTGGGTGGACTCAGAATAGAAAAGCACTAGTTCCAATTTTTTGTATCAACTTGCTTAGGAATGGAGAAGGAAAGTCAGAATCCATTTTAGTACAGCATTTTGAGGAAACTTTAAACTACATCAGATCAACAGGAAAACTTCCTTATACTAGAATTCATCTAGTTAATTATGACTGGCATGCAAGTATAAAGTTAAAAGGCGAACAGCAAACTATTGAAGGATTGTGGAAACATCTAAAAGCACCCACTGTATCTATAGCCATTTCTGAAGGAGATTATTTACCTTCACGGGATAGAATTAAGGACTGCAGAGGTGAAATTATATACAATGATGACTTTGATGGAGCTTTCTGCTTAAGATCCCATCAAAATGGTGTAATACGTTTCAACTGCGCTGATTCTTTGGACAGAACAAATGCTGCAAGTTATTTTGGCGCTCTCCAGGTTTTTGTGGAACAGTGTAGGAGGCTAGGTATATCACTTGACAGTGATTTGGCATTTGGTTATCAATCAATGACTAATTATGCCGGATATACAGCTCCTTTGCCACCAGGCTGGGAGAAGAGGTCGGATGCAGTAACAGGGAAAACATACTACATTGATCACAATACAAGGACCACAACATGGATGCATCCATGTCCTGATAAACCTTGGAAGAGATTTGATATGTCATTTGAGGAATTTAAGAGATCAACAATTTTATCTCCAGTATCCCAGCTTGCAGATCTTTTTCTTCTCGCTGGTGATATTCATGCAACACTTTATACTGGTTCCAAAGCTATGCATAGCCAAATCCTCAGCATTTTCAATGAAGATGCTGGAAAGTTTAAACAATTTTCTGCAGCACAGAATATGAAAATAACTTTACAGAGGCGATACAAAAATGCAGTTGTAGACAGCTCTCGTCAAAAGCAACTGGAAATGTTCCTTGGAATGAGATTATTCAAGCATCTTCCATCAGTTTCTTTTCACCCTCTCAATGTATGTTATTGTGGACTCTCGGAATCAATTTTAGTGATTCTCTATTTCAGTTCTACTGTTTTTCTTTTCATCCTAGCATTGTCTGACATTCTGATAATTGCAGGTAGTCTCTCGACCATCAGGTTTCTTCCTTAAGCCAGTTGCTAACATGTTTCCAAGTTCCAGTGGTGAAGCCGGTCTTCTGAGTTTCAGAAGAAAAGACTTAATATGGGTACCCTTTATAGTTTTCATTGCAAGGTCTATTATGAGGTAAATCTTTTCAGTAACAATTCTCACTTGAAATAGTTTTTATCTCAGGTTTGCCCACAAGCTGCCGATGTGGTTGAACTTTTTATCTATCTTGGTGAGCCTTGCCATGTATGTCAGCTTCTTCTCACGGTATCTCATGGTGCAGATGACTCGACCTATCCATCAACAGTTGATGTAAGGACGGGACGCTGTTTAGACGGGCTAAAACTGGTCTTGGAGGTCTGTAATCACGCTTCCATTGCTCTTACAACTTTGAATTTGAAGTTGTGCCTCTGAACTTAGTTTCATCATGAAGAGGATGAAAATTAATGATCTAATTGAAATTTTAATACTGCTCTGTTTACTGATTGTGCAAATTAATCATTGCATAATGAGCTAATATATGTTAAACAATAAACGAAGGTATACGTTTGGTTTCGGTAGCTATTGAAGAGGTAGTGTTTTTAGTTTCTTTTACATGAAGCAAATGTACTTGGTGAAAGTTACGTAACTTTGTCTAAAGTTCTAATCTTTCATTGGATTATGATGACAGGGTGCTTCCATACCTCACTGTGTAAATGGAACAAACCTCATGATACCCATACCTGGGCCTATTGGTCCAGAGGATATGGCTGTAACTGGAGCTGGTTCACGCCTTCATGCTGAAGATATATCCACCCTTCCATTTTTGTATGATTTTGAAGAATTGGAAGGAGAACTTGACTTCCTTACTCGTGTAGTTGCCCTTACATTTTATCCTGCTGCCTCGGGAAGAACCCCTATCACTCTTGGTGAGGTAAAAGAACCTCGCATAATTATTAAGGATTCGTCTAGTCTTTCATTTGTGACCTTTCATTTAAGGCATTATCATACATTGTTTTGTTCCTAAGCTTCCTACATGCACATGTCTGCAAGAATTTAACGCAGTTTTTCTCTAAAGGGATGCAATTCTGCAGCAATTTCAATCGGACCATATTGTTTTGTGAACTTTTATTTTATTTTATCCTGTTTTTTATTTTATTGTATATTTTGTTTTGCAGATAGAAGTCCTTGGAGTTTCTCTTCCTTGGAAGGGTGCATTTAATAAAGAAGGGCCTGGTGCAAGATTACCTGAACAAGCTAAATTCTTCCAGAATGAAACCAAATCATCTCTTTCTCGTTCAAATACCAATCCATTTTATGGTGCTTCATCTAAGATTGTGCCACCACCAGTGCAACCAAGTGCATCCGCAAACAAGTTGGTTGACCTGTTGACTGGAGAGATCATCCATTCAGAACACATTGCTCAGCCAGTGATAGGAAATGCTGTAGACAAGGGAGGTGACTTGCTTGATTTTTTAGACCAAGCTGTTGTTGAATATCATGGTGCTCAAAATGATCTTAATTTGTCTTCATCACACGGTGATAGATCTTCAGATAGCAGTTCCCAGCAGTACATTGATCGATTGAAATCACTTACTGGGCCATGTATGGTATGATACTGTTTCTTATCCACCTTTGAACTTGTAATTGTTTGTTAATTATTTCAATGGACTGGCTTAGCTGTTTGACCAGGCAACATAGTTGGAGATAAAAAATAGCACGTACTTTGATAGCTCAAGCTAGCTTGACGACCCTATTAACAACCTATTACGTTTGCAGGAAAGAAAACTAGACTTCATGGAAGCAATGAAACTTGAAATTGAGCGGCTCCAGCTGAATATTTCTGCGGCTGAAAGGGATAGAGCTTTATTATCAATAGGAACTGATCCTGCTACAATAAATCCTAATGTGTTACTTGATGAACGTTACATTGTAAGATTGTGCAGAGTTGCGAACTCCCTTGCACTTCTTGGACAAGCGTCCATGGAAGACAGAATTACATCTGCTATTGGTCTTGAGACTACTGTTGACAATGTGATAGATTTTTGGAATATAAATAGACTTGGTGAGTGTTGTTATGGTGGCACGTGTGAGGTGCGTGCTGAAACTGATCCGCGTACAAGCAAATCCTTTTCAGGATCATCAGGTGGAGGGTCTCCTTCGATCTTGTTATGTTTTCAATGTCAAAGGAAAGTTTGTAAAGTTTGTTGTGCTGGGAGAGGAGCCTTTCTGGTTTCAGGCTACGGCCCAAGGGACGCCACAAATTATAATGGTGTGGTAAGGCAGGGGGGATCAAGCCATGGTAGCCAGGTTGATATCACTACTAATCGTTCTACAGGGCTTGATGGTGTTGTATGCAAACGATGCTGCAATGAGATTGTGCTTGATGCTTTGATATTGGACTACGTCAGGGTTTTGGTAAGCATGAGGAGAAGTTCCCGTGCAGATGCTGCTGCACATGAAGCCTTGAACCATGTGACTGGATTTTCCTTAAACAGTGGTCTTTCTGAGAGTAATCAGTTTACTGGAAAGAGATCCATTAAATCTCTGCGACAAGTACTTGACGGAGAGGAATCCTTGGCTGAGTTTCCCTTTGCCAGCTTCTTAAACTCGGTATTGTTTCAAGCTTTTAGCTCATTCTATATTCTTACTCCAGGCTGGTTACATTAATGTCTTAATACAATGACTGGATTTGGTTGCATTAATTGTTTTTATTATTACAAATATAGGTTGAAACGGCTACTGATTCAGCACCACTCTTATCATTGCTTGCTCCTCTTGATTGTGGATCACAGCATTCTTACTGGAAAGCTCCTCCTAGTACAACCTGTGTTGAATTTATTATTGTTATCGGTACCCTTTCTGATGTCAGTGGGGTCTCTTTGCTTATTAGTCCATGTGGTTACTCTGAGGCTGAAGCTCCCACAGTAAGTCTATTTCTATACAGTGTCTTGTTTATAAAATAACGCCGTCTTGATTTGTGTGCCTTATATTAGGCTTCCTGTGGTCATGTTTCTTGCTTATTTGCTTTAGGTTGTTTGCTTATGGTAAAGTTGGTTCTATCTTTCTGTTGACTGAGATTTTTTTTATGAGAGATGTTGCATATAAAGCGATTATGGTGTTCTGCATTTCTGGCATCTAGTTGTTAGTGGTGGATAAGGAATATTGGCATTCCGTTTAGGACCGAAGCAAAATTCTTGTGGTGGTCTTTGACTAAGCAATATAGGGAAGTTCCCTTCAGTGAGATGAAGACTATTTTGCAGTTATCACTGAATCTGATAGCTTCTTTTCCCCTTGAGTTCTAGGTCACAGCGTGGGTTGATTGTTGGTTTAAGGTCCTTGTTTCCTACAGCGTTCTTGACCATTTTTTTATCTTTTTTCCTCCCGCGGTACTTTGCACTATCATAATGATTAATGAAAAAGAATCATCTATCGTGGCTTCACCCTTCATATGCTATAATAGTATATTGTATGCATATATTTCGGGAATGTTGTCAAGTGGATAACATATCTTTATTTTTGTGACCCTTTTACTTCTGTAAATTCTGTGGACAAGTCAACCTAACCTGTTGTTGGTACAGGTGCAAATCTGGGCAAGCAATAAAATACACAAGGAAGAAAGGTCATGCATGGGAAAATGGGATGTGCAGTCCATGATCAAGTCTTCCTCAGAATATTTTGGACCAGAAAAATTGGATAGAGAAGATCAAGTGCCTAGGCATGTGAAGTTTGCATTTAAGAATCCAGTTCGATGTCGCATCATTTGGATAACCTTACGTCTTCAGCGACCTGGTTCTAGTTCTCTAAATTTTGAGAACTTGAATCTGTTGTCTCTTGATGAAAATCCATTTGCAGAAGTAACTCGACGTGCATCTTTTGGAGGAGCAGTTGAAAGAGAGCCCTGTCTTCATGCAAAAAGGATACTGGTAGTAGGAAGCCCAGTGAAAAAAGATCTTGCACGCACATCTTCACAAGGCTCTGATCAGATGAATATGAAAAGCTGGCTGGAGAGAGATCCACAATTAAATAGATTTAGGGTAAAGCATCACTTATCTGCTTTATTCTTTCTACGTTCTTGTCTCCTTTCTCATTTAGTGCTTGCAAATTTATGCATATTCGTGTTTTATTCTTCCAGGTTCCAATTGAGGCTGAGAGGTTGTTGGATAATGATATAGTCTTGGAACAGTTCCTATCTCCTGCTTCTCCTTTGCTTGCTGGGTTTCGTCTTGATGCTTTTGGTGCGATAAAACCTTTGGTTACCCATTCGCCCTCTTCAAATTCACGCATATGGGATGTGTCAGCCACACTTTTAGATGAGAGACACATCTCTCCTGCTGTGCTTTATATACAAGTTTCTATTTTCCAGGTACTTACGAGACCTGTTTTACTAATATGCTATTCGTCAGCTTCTTAGTGAAGATAATTAGGTGTTATGTCTGTTATATTAAGCTGATTATCTACTCGGTGCATTTCAACTTTCAACTGAACTTTCGAAACATGCATCATCACAGGAACCCCACAACATGGTAACCGTCGCAGAATATAGGTTGCCAGAGGCTAAGCCTGGGACTGCTATGTACTTTGATTTCCCTAGAAAAATACAGACGCGCAGAATTACATTTAAACTTCTTGGAGATGTTACAGCATTTGCTGATGACCCAACAGAACAGGAAGATCCAGGTTCCAGAGGCCTATCAGTAGCAGCCGGATTGTCATTAGCTAATAGAATTAAGTTGTACTACTATGATGACCCCTACGAACTTGGAAAATGGGCAAGCCTTTCAGCAGTTTGAATTGAATTATGGCTCACTTAAACACGGAGGAAAGAAGAACCGGGTTTTGGATCATGGGTTATTGATTTTGATCGGTTTTGTGGGTATATTTTCTTACTTTTTGTTTGTTGTAATATTATCATTCGTTGATGTAATGGTATCATTAGAAATAGGAAATCAGAAATGTAATTCTTTGTGCAAGAATCTGGTGTGTTTTTCTGGAGTTGAGAATCGTCTGTTACATTCCATTTTAAAGACAAGCATCTTGAGGTCCGCAGCAGTCGGCCTCAGAGCAAAAGGTGATTCATTCATTGAGGTGCAAGCTATGGTCATCTTGATTTTTCTTTATATCTGCATTATGTATGATTAGCACTTACAGAGCATTTGACTGGATAATGAAATTTGAACAAAATCAATGGAACTAAACAAATCAATAGCTTTTCCTTTCTTATTCCATAAAGATCACCAGAGTTTATTCACTTAAATTCAGTAGATATGCATCTTCAGTATTCAAAGACCACAGAAGTTCTTAACACAAACCCTGCTTGTAGTTAGAGCCAGTTGTGAAGCAAGGTATTCAAGATGATTCAGTGGCTTATATTTCAGAGGGTGTTCGTCATCGATCAACTCCTCAGGCACAGTTATGATCCCATTGTGGAATGTAGAGAGCAGAACTGAGTATCTCACTGCGTTTTCGCTCATCGTCACTCTATGCAGACAAGGTTGAATTCTGTCATTGCTCCATACCTGAAACCCGTCCCCAGTCATGAAGATGAAAGAGTTAGGGGAGGCATCAAAGCCAATCCACTGATCACCATGCTTTGTTTTGACCTCCAAGCCATTTACATGGTTTTGATGAATAATGGTGGTGAGGTTCAAGTCTGTGTGCTCCGGAAGAGCCTCGTGGGTTTTCTCCTTGTCAGCTGCATTGTATTTGTGAAGTCGAAGAACATAATCAGTGGAACCAATATGAGAATCACAGTACTTCTCCACATTATAGTGCTCAAATATCATTCTTGTCACAGTCTGATCTAGCCCCGTCACCAGCTTGGCATATGAATTTGCAGTCTCACTAACAAATTAAACCAGCAACAAACTAGTAAGATATATATGAACTTGAAACTTCATATGATTTCTTTAGTAATTTGGCATGTTACAGCAACATGCATGATGACCTAGGCTTGGGGTTTTGGCATTAGAACCTTGATTTGATATCAAATGAAACATGCATGATTATCAAGCTGTTTGTCATTGAAAATATAAACATAGCATAGTATAATTCAGATAGTCAAATCAATAATCAGCAGGATGATATTAGTGTATGTACTGACCAGAAATGAGGATTTCCATGGGGCCAGAAGAGTTTGGTAAACTTATGAATAGCCTCAGGGTCTGTCGGATCATCGATCCCCAAGCCTTCATGAACAGAATTAGGTGAATGGTAACCACGGAAAGGCTTCTGATAAGTGTTCTGGAGCTTGATCTCTTTGGGAAAATCAAACAAGTCGTCCAAGCTACCAAAGATGCTGTTGTGAAGCTCTAGACAGTCTGCACCTGACAGTGCTGCCACAAAGCAACCGTAGTCTTCGAGTGCGTTGCAGACTTTGTTGCAGACTTCGAGCCATGAACTTGTTCCGGGCTTTAAGTCGTCGCCGGAGAAGTCTATGACCGGAATCTTGGCTTCCGTGTTAGGAATACTACCCATGATTGATCGAGTTTAACTCGATTTTGTGACCCTCGCTTTGCTACGTATACTAGTAAGTCAGTGTCAGCCTCCACTTCTGACTCCAACATGGTTTGTTTAGTCCGGCTGCCATTGTTGATTTAAGCAAACAAACGTACGTGCAAACACAAAAGTGTATACGGGCTTGTTTACCTATGTGACAAATCTTGCATAAAATTCAAAGTCTATAGTAGCCAAAAATTGTGTCATTCACACTTCGTTTTGATGACTTCTGATTATTTTTTTAATGAATAAGTGTAAAAAGAAAATATACATTCAATACAATACGATACGACACATCTACATTATACCTATAAATAGACTGGATCTTATCCAGACCCGTTTCTAGATCCGTAGCTTTTAAACGAGTTTGGATTAAAAATTTAACTCGTTGATCCGTTAAGGACCCGGATTCGTTAATCCGTTTACTAAACGGATCAGATCCAGATCTTGGTTGATCCGATCCGTTAAGGACCCGGATCCGTTTAAAAATAATTAAATAATATTTATATAATATAATATTATTAATAAATATTAAATAATAGGATAATTATCTAGATAATCAAACATTTATATTTAAATTGCATATAAAGTATATTTTGATGAAGTTGAAGGTTGTTAATGTCTATATATCTATGCTAAAAAACATTGGAGATCAAATATTTAAATTATATTAGTGTACCGTTAAAGAATATTTTATGCATGTAATTCAACTTTTGATATAAAACTTTATTTTCTTATATAATGTCATCAATATTTTATGAAAAAACTATGAAATTATTATTAAATTTGAAATATTTATTATTATAAGTGGATCAGATTAACGGGTCAGGTATCTGTTAACCCGCCGGATCCGGATTTGGATCGAGCAATTAAAGATCCGGCGGGTAACAGGTTGGATCCGGATCTAAAGTTTCTATTACGGATCTGAATCCGGATCTAGATCTATCCGGTCAAGATTCGATCCATTTACAAGTCCAATATAAGGCTTGGTGCAGCTGGGCTTATAAGATATAAGCTGACTTTTAGCTTATAAGCAGAAGGTGGGTGTTTGCAGCTTCTCCTTTTTCCCTCAAAACACTGTATACTTTTTTAAAAAGTAGTTTATTTTTAGACTTACCAAACACCAAAACCTTTAATGTTTAAAAACAAAAGAACTTATAAGGTCTTAACTTTAGATGAAATTTACATTAGCTTAAGCACAGTCTCACGTAAATCTCATCATTCCACATATACGACACCTAAAAATTTGTAAAATGAAAAAAAACAACGACTCGAGTAAAGTGATTAAAATACCCCTGAATATTTCCCGTAATTACCATGAAAACCCATTCAAACCACACACCAATCAGAGCCGTCAACCAACCACAAAACCCTAAATCATCACAGCCGTGGATCCTTGATACCACTTAGCACGCTTAGTATATAAAACCCATCGTCTCTATTTGCGAACCCTAGCCGTGTCTCTGCTCACTCCGTCTGAGCTCCCAATCTCCAATGGTCAGTCTCCTCCTTCTCCGTTCTCAATTTCTTCATTTCGTAATAAAATTTTAATATTTATTTTGTATTTCTACTCTCAGAATCGTTCATAGCACACAAGTTTCAATCAATCAATTGCTTCTATAAATTTAGGGCTTTTCAATTTTTGATTTCCCATCTCTCTCTGTTAATCTCAATCTAAGGACATAGCAGCAGGTTCCATCTCTTGTATTATTTAGGTTTTGGTTTCAATTTTCAGTTATATTTTTGTGGAATCTAGGGATTTTAGGATGTGCATCGTTTTCGATTGGTACTGTTTGTTTTGATCTGCGTCGATGATGTGCATTGTATCGTAATGTATGTACTTGCGAAATTGTTTGGGGATCGTTGTTACTTTGGACTTGAATTGTGAAGTGAGTTTGTTTGAATTGTGAATTACAGGCTTTTGTCAAGTCTCAAAAGTCCAAGGCCTACTTCAAGAGGTTCCAAGTCAAATACAAGAGAAGGCGAGGTATTAGATTCATTTGTGTTTTGTGGTCGATTATCATTTCCTGTTTATGTCTTGTTGTAATTATATGAACATTGTATTATTGTTTACAGAGGGTAAGACTGACTACCGAGCAAGAATTAGGCTCATCAATCAAGACAAGAACAAATACAACACACCCAAGTACCGGTTTGTGGTGAGATTTACAAACAAGGATATTGTTGCCCAGATCGTCTCTGCCAGCATTGCTGGTGATTTGGTCCTTGCATCAGCTTATGCTCATGAGCTGCCACAATATGGGCTTGATTTTGGTCTCACAAACTATGCTGCAGGTATTCCCATCAATATATTTGATGTTACCCTTTTCTATCTGCATTAGCTTGTGTGTTTATCTTCAGATAGTAACAGTCTAAATGTGATCAGCTTACTGCACTGGGCTTCTCTTGGCTCGCCGTGTCTTGAAGACGCTTGAGATGGATGCTGAGTATGAAGGCAATGTTGAGGTAATTTGATGTGTCTTCATTTTTTTCTCTACTGTTTTGTACTTGATAGCTTTTGCCTCATGTGCTTCTTCTTACCGTTGTACTAATCCAAATGGTTTCTGGCATGCAGGCTACTGGTGAGGATTACTCTGTTGAGCCAACTGAGAACAGAAGGCCATTCCGTGCTCTTCTTGATGTTGGCTTAATTAGGACTACTACGGGAAACCGTGTGTTTGGTGCCCTGAAGGTATCATAACTTATTTTTTTATTGTGCCTTGTTCCAGAGTAAATATGTTAATTCACACACACTGAAATATTACATTGTAGATGTAGTGCCTTTTCATTTGGTAGTCAAACTTTGTTTGTTTTAGCTTTGAGTTTCTAATTGTCAGTTTTGTGCCCTTCTACTCAGTAGCATCTTTGTTCTGTTATCTATCTGTGTTTCCTTGTCAATATAAATTGTTCTTGTATATTGCTTCATTCTGCACACACTTTTTGGGTATGGAATTGAGTTTTTACTCTCTTGTCATTAATATTGTTACAGGGAGCTTTGGACGGTGGCTTGGATATTCCACACAGTGAAAAGAGGTTTGCTGGATTCTCCAAGGACGACAAGCAGCTTGATGCTGAGGTCCATCGCAAGTATATCTATGGTGGCCATGTTGCCGCATATATGAGGGTAAGAATCAAATGACTGTTTGAGGCTTGCTTCTTTTCTTGGTTCTTGTTTTCTGAATTTCGTGATTATCTGTGTTCCAGACTTTGATGGAGGATGAACCAGAAAAGTATCAGTCTCATTTTAGTGAATATCTCAAGAAGGGAATTGAAGCTGATAACATTGAAGAGGTTTACAAGAAAGTGCATGCAGCCATCAGGACTGACCCTACAATGAAGAAAGCTTCAAAGCCACAACCCTCGGAACATAAGAGGTAAAAGTTGAATCACCTGTTTAGTTGCAGATGTGAATTTTGTGCATGATCTTTATATTTGTTGTGTTTGAAGTTGTTCTTGCCCCTATTCTCATCATTGCACAGCATGCTTCCTTGAGTTGAATCATCACGTGTATGTAGCCTATTTTTGAATGCAACACAGTTCAAGCTGTAGATTATGGATTGCATAACAAGTCATTAGTGTTGGCAGATGGCAATTCATTCTTACCGTTGTTTCCTGCAACACATTCTTCTGTGCTTTCCTCTTGTGTGGTTCTGAAGTATAATCTATACGATAGAAACTCCATTGAGATTGCTATTTTACTTGGAACAGGTGGAATCTCAAGAAGCTTACCTATGAGGAAAGGAAGAACAAATTGATTGAGAGACTGAATGCCTTCAACTCAGCTGCCCATGCTGACTATGACGATGATGAGTGATCAAGAGAGTTGTTTCCTTTAGCTTGTCTACCCTAAGCATGCAGTGAGATTGAGTTATAATATTCACATAGGACTTCTTTTAAATTTTATTCTCCAGAATATGGATCCTATTTGGTCCTTGTTTGGTGATGAAAAAGCTAGAAATGGACTAAAATTTTGACGGCTATTAATTTATTTATCTATTTTCTCGTTACATCTGTTTGTTTAATTTTACTGGACAAGAGCTTTTTATTCAAAACTACAAAGAAACCAGAATGAGATCGGATAAGAGTATAGCAACCGTATCTCACTGAGGAGATTTCAGAGATTTGAGAATGAAAGGCAGTAAATAGGAAATGAGATACTAGAGGGTGCACAACTAAATGGTATCTTATCTAGTTCCAGCCAATAGCGTTCTATTTCCAGTTACATCTAAAGCTCCAGAGGCTTGAAAACCATCCCAAAACATGCTTCCCCAACCGGCTAGAGAAGAGTGATGGCTCATTCTCTAACCTCACCTCCGGCTACTGCGACAACGCCTATCTCTGCAGGGACAAACACCAACATCCATTTTCCGTCGTCTCTCAAAGTTAAGGCTTGCCATCAAGTTTCGATGGCCCTAACGAACTTGTTCACCGCAGGTTTGTGTATGCCTTCATGTTGTGACACGCATTGTGTAGTATTCGATTTGATGTAGCACATAATGTTGTTGATGTGGTAGTGCCGGGCTGCGGGAATGGGTTTGGCCGGCACTGTGATTAGCTTCATTGTAGGCGACCGGAGTGCCAGAAGGCCGCCGCCGCCGCCTCTGGTTGATGAGAAAAATGAGAAGGATCCCAATGAGTGGTGTGCTAGCAAGTGTTGGTTAGCAAAAAGAGAAAGGAAGCCATGAAGGAACAGATGGCTAAACTAAGGGAGAAGGGGAGGCTTGTTCCAGAGTAGTAGCTAGGATTACTTCTTTTAAAGCTGCTTGTCATTGTTCACAAGATACATAGATTTTCTTTGCATTAAAGAGACTTGTTTACTTTAATAAAACGTTGCGTTTGACGGAATTTGATTCAGCCTAAACGTTGCGTTGGTGCCAATACAAATGCCATCTTTGGTATTTATTCCAGATCAGAAAACATAAGATAAACCTGATCATCTTGGCCGGTATTTTTGAATTGATCAATTCATAACTTCATAATGTTTTGATTTGCATGATAAAATGAAAGCATAGTGATCAGTTATCAGCACAAGGGAAGAGCTCTTTTATCATAAGATAAACCAATCTCCTCAAACCTTTGTCTGTTGGGTTCGGTAGATACAAAAGCTGTGTGATAACTTGGTAACATCTTCTTGAAGCGAGCTGAGCATCATTGAACAACAAACCCTTGTGTGCTTGTTTTCCCATGTCATATGCATAAAATCTCCATCTCTGACTACATTATTATCTAACTTTTGGCAGAAAAAACTCGCTATTCGATACTGAAATGAAAAGGAAAACATAGTTACAGACCAGCTATGTCTCTCCAACAACTCAAAACCTTCAAAAATAGAAACCCAGTTCAGATTTTATTTCCACATGCCAGACAGCTTAGAGAAGGAGACGAAGCAAGAATGGTCGACCAACCTGAATGATAATAGGATGTGCAAGCCTCTGAGCTTCAAGCTTTGCCTAACCCGGCGTTAATGGTCGTTTACTCGTGCTTAAACCTCTCATATATTGGGTTTTTTTCAAATGGTGGGTCCCACGGCCCGTTAGGCCCTGTCCGTCGTATCCATTTTTTGCCTTTTTTAAATGGTGGATTTCATTGTACGCTAGGCCCATCAAAATAGGCACCGCCATGACAGCCCATGTCCGTCTAGCCCACTAATACACGGTCCACCGTCTAAATGTTTTTTTTCCTATTTTATTTTTTCAGCTGAAACTGACAGAGTCTAACCAGAACAAGAGACGCACCAAACAAAACCAACGACGAGAAGACGAAGAAGAAGATGATGCCCAGATGCTCCGTTCAATCCCCAGATGTTCACCTCTTTCAGACCTTAAATGGCCTTCAACAGCTCGCCCAAACCCACCGTTTCAAGGTTCCCATTACTTCACCACTGTGAAAAATCTATCATTTCTTTGTATGCTAATGTGTGTTTAGGCTTACATTATGATTCAATGAACTTGAACTCAGTCCATTACCTTACCCTAAATTTGATATCTTGCAAATATATTCAAGACATCACTTTGAAAGATTTTTCATATATTTAGATTAAAGTGTTTGGTTATATGTGAAAATGCAGGCCTGGTTATTAGATCAGTTTGGAGTACTCCACGATGGGAAGCAGCCTTATCCCGGAGCAATTACAACATGTATGTTTTCATCTATATTAGTTTTGGGATTTGGGTAAGCTTTAAATGAAACCAGAACTTGTTCTAGTTTCAATTTGGCAATTTTGTGGTGCTTATTGGGTTGTTTGATCTTTCTTGTTTTATAGTGAAGAAGCTAGCAAACAGTGGCGCAAAGATGGTGATTATAAGTAACTCCTCTAGACGAGCGTCTACAACATTGGAGAAATTGGGAAGCCTTGGGTTTGATCCTTCTCTCTTTGTAGGAGCTGTTACTAGTGGAGAGCTAACACATCAGAGCTTGCAAAGGTGAACCATCATCTTATCATATATTTATCTTTTTTTCCTTTGAAAGTATTGAAAATTCAAAACCATAGGTTAGAACTTGTTTCAGATATTCATTTTCTCATATGATGATCTGATGATGGAGAATCCAGAAACAATTTCGTTTGCCTTTGAAGAAGTCATCTTACCAACTTGATGTGGTTCATTTTATCAGCTGAAAACTGTAAGAGGACAGGCATGTATGCTTTCAAAAATAAAAAGTTCCCAGTTTGCATTTATATCAATCTGAATTCTATATTCTGCAAATATTAGTATATGTGAAAAAGATCACATTTTTCTTTGGTAATACTACACTTCACTGTTATAATCGGAAAAAAAAATAATGTACTTCACTATGCAGATAAATTAAATCTATGTGGCTCAACTGCATTCATTATCTTGTTGATGTATCAAATCGTTTTGTTGTAAGTAGTGACTTATTCTGCATGCTACAATGAAACAGGAGAGATGATGCTTGGTTTGCTGCGCTAGGAAAGTGTTGCATTCATATGACTTGGAGTGGTCGTGGTGCAATATCTCTTGAGGTATATTGATTGTTAAATTTTGAGATCATTCTAGAAAAGAGACAGGAATTGATATTGCACATACTGATAAAATGATTCTTGAATGTTTGTGAAACTGAGTTTGTCATTCTCTTGCAGGGCCTTGAATTACAAGTTGTGGAAAATGTTAAAGATGCTGACTTTATTTTGGCCCATGGCACTGAAGCCTTGGGGCGTCCGTCTGCTGATGCAATTCCCATGAAACTGGAGGAACTTGAGAATATATTGGAACAATGTGCTGCTAAGCACATTCCTATGGTGGTGGCCAATCCTGATTTTGTTACTGTTGAGGCTAGAGCTTTGCGTGTAATGCCAGGTTAAACTAGCTGCTTTTACTGAGCACATCCCTATGGATGCACTCACATGATATAGAATGACATATATTAGTTAACATGTTGGACTTACTACATGAATAGATGCAGCCTGAATACTCATATTGTTGGTTATATGGGCCTCATGGAGATAACTTATTTCATGTTAGGGACTCTGGCTGCCAAATATGAAAAGCTGGGGGGTGAAGTGAAATGGATGGGCAAGCCTGATAAGGTGATTTAGTCACATTTGGCTTGATTATGTTTACTTAACTTCATGTGAACTTTTACCTTCATACATATTTCTGATGCTCTCGACTTACATTCTATCTCTAGGTTGCGTCCAAGTATCTAATATGCTCAAAATACCAAGCTTTTTCTGTAGTGTTTATCTTAATCTAGTTTACAACATTTTAC
This sequence comes from Comarum palustre, assembly GCA_951800085.1. Classification (NCBI taxonomy): domain Eukaryota; kingdom Viridiplantae; phylum Streptophyta; class Magnoliopsida; order Rosales; family Rosaceae; genus Comarum; species Comarum palustre. Next base: position 345,686 of record OX637588.1, on the reverse strand, counting down.
ACAGATCATCTATAAAGCAGCCATGGAGTTGGTTGGTGTAGACCCTATTGATTCCATTGCAGTGGGAGATTCTCTTCATCATGACATCAAGGGTGCAAATGCAGCTGCAATTCAATCAGTTTTAGTCACTGGTGGAATCCATGCAGCTGAACTTGGACTTGATAGTTTTGCAGACGTAGCAGATTTATCTTCTGTGCAAGCTCTTGCTTCCAAATATGATGCTTATCCATCGTATGTGTTACCTGCGTTTACATGGTAGATTATTATCCACTAAGCATTTTGGAGTTTCTTGTCACACAAAATTAAATATGACATATTGACAAATTCATGTACTTGTGACTAGTTGGCTTGGGATTCTTTAGTCCCTTTCATGAGCTCATCATATGATGTTCTTTGTTGTAAAGCTGAGTGGCTAAATGGGAAACTGTTCGGTTTATAATTATATTATGTTTTTTTGTCTGAATTCTATTATGTTATGAAACTAGAATTTGTTTTCAGCATATGGTTGAACCTGTTGTATTGAAGTGCGGCACATTATCTTTAGGATGGCGATTCGGATCACAAGCATCACAGTTTGGCATCAAATATAGGACACGGACAATAGAGCTGAGAGACATCGCCGGGGACTAGTTAGGTAAGAGTGTTATTCATTGAAGTAAAAATGATCTGAATAGTGTCTGACCTTTTAGAGAAACAAAGTTTTGGTATCTCATGTTTCAAAAACTTCAAAATGATATATCCCACGTTCTTATCACGACTGAAAAAATGTATTTGGAACAATTAGTTCCGTTTAAAAAACTAAAGGCACACATTTTTTGACGTGAAAAGACTAATTTACCCTTTGTTAATAGTGTCTGACGTTTTAGAGAATCAAAGTTTTGGTTTCTCATGTTTCAAAAATTTCAAAACGATATCTCATGTTCTTACCCCGATTGAAGAAATATATATATAACCGTTAGTTCCGTTAAAAAAATTCTTTTTTATTCCTTTTATCACTAAAATTCTATGTCTTTAAAATTAAGAACAATAATTAATTGAAATTTTATGTAAGAGTGAATATAACTTAGTAAATTAAAAAGAAAAGAAAACAATTGTCATCTTCGTCTCCATCGGAGAAAAAGAGAAGGGAGAAGCGCCGTCATCGAGAAAGAGAGAAGAGAGATGCGTCGTTGGAGGAGAAGAGAGAAAATAGCAGTGTCGCCGTTGAAAAACAATTTTGTCGCGGTAGTCATCGTTATTGTCGAATAGACTTTGCCAAACCGGTAAACCCTTCTTAAACACAACTGTTTGTAGTTGGCACTCAAGGAAGTTCTCCACAGTTAAAGCCAAAACAAAATCAAGCTTGCTCTAACCCTCCTATAAAAACTCATAACGATCAAGTAAACTATGACTTATTCACTCCGTCACGACGGCCTCTCTCTCTCAGATAATAATACAGTTTATGATGTTAATACTTGACTTTATGCACTTGATAGTCAACATTAACCAACCATAGCCACCTAAACTATTTTGTATAAGTCATATTGTCCAAATCTTTACGGTTCATGCTAAAATTGGAGAACATATGTGATCAATTGGTGGCTATCAAAAACAAAAGTAGTCAGATGTGGTCAATTTGAGATTCAGATGTTGCACCAGATCTTAAAATAGTCATCTATACCATGCAATCTCGACGATAAGACAAAGTCATGACTGAAAGTGAATTGGAGGAGGGCGAGGAGCTTATATGGGAGCATAGTTGTGAGACCCCGATTATTTTATTTAATTTTCTGACACATTTAGGGTTTAATTCCAGTTACTTTTCGGTACGTCGTAAATTTTGTTTAACGCTTATACGTTAGGACACACGTCGCCACATGCGTAAAAGTATTTACGAAATATTTTCCGCCACTTCACGTATTTTTGCGTATAATTTTTACGATTCAATTTGACGTTCGGTTGTATTTAAATGACTTTTTGAAAATGAATTTGGTTTAAAAATTATTTTGAAAGTTTGGTTGAATGGTGACCGTTGATTCGATCGTCGAATCATGGCCACCCATTTTTTCTTTAAAACCCCTTATCCTCTCCCTCACTTATCCACCTTTCATTTTCTTCCCTTTCCTGATCTCCTTCTCTTTCCCTTTCTGTCTCCCTTTCATTTCGGTCGAGAGAGACTTTCTCTCTCTTCTCCTTCGATCAACTCCACAGAGCCACCAGGCGCTCAACCCAGGCGCGCGTCGACCCTCACCGCCACCACCAGTGGCCTCGCCTTACCTCAGCGACCCAGCTCAAACCACCAACGACGCCAGCGCTTCCCAACAGCAAGGAGAAGAAGGGAATGCATTGGAGATCGAACCGATCCAGATCTTTTGGAGAGCAAGGAAGCTTTCAGGCACCACCAGGAGCTGCCCAGGAGGAAGGAGGAGGCCAGCGGAGCTCCGCCGGAGGAGGTTTACTGGAAAACCCAGGAAGAATCTTTGAGGTATAAAAACTCGACCTTTTCTTGTGTTCTTGGTGTTGTTGGATAGCCTAGGACGTGTAAAAGAAGAAAATACAGGCCTAGGGACTCGATTTGGCCAGAAAACGAAGCTTTTCCGGCGACACAATAAAAACCATGGTTTTTACCGCGTCACTTTTACCTATTACAGTTTTACCAATTTACCTCTGTCAGATTTACTTTTTACTATTTTACATTTACTATTTTTTACATTTATTGTTTTACTTTTACTTTTTACTGTTTAACTGTTACTCTTTACTAGGTGACTTTGACTATTCACCAGTTGACTTTGATCGTGATTTTACTATTTACCTGTTGACTTTTGACCGTTGATTTTACTATTCACATGTTGACTGTTGACTTTCCACTATTTATCAGTTGACTTTTGACCGTTAACTTTTACTATCCTAAAGTTGACTTTTGATTTTTACTGTAGAACACTTACTTTTACGTTTTTAATCACAACTGTTAAATGATTTAAAAGTTTTTGAATTAAAAACGCGACGAAAACGACGTAAGTACCGAATAATAAATAATCCTGAATTCTCGCCGGTTCGAGAATCGGAGTGTCAAAAATAAATTAGACTCAAATGTCGGAAAGATAAGCAGAAAATGTTTATGAATTCGTAATTGTAGAAAGTAAATCTTCGAATTATATTTGTCTAACCATGTCATTATTATCTCACCCACACACTCAAGAGCATATATATCGACGTCGGCCTCAGGAGGATCAGGAGTTGGAGCACAGCCAGCTGTATCATCATATCAGGTAGCAGGGGGCACGCCCAATGGGTGAGCCGAAACCCTCTCGGGTTGGTGGCTTTTCTTTACTTATATATAAAAATATAGCTACATTGTTATACTGTATGACCACACGCTTCTTATAGCATTTGGTGTGCGTGTGTGTGTTTGGATCAAAAAGTAGTACCGTTGTCCTGATTTTCGGTGCTTGGCCTGAGAGCGACGGGTTCTAGTGTTTAGACTACGCTTCCCACGGTGTCGATGACCGTGAACCTCCGGAGGGGCAATGCCCTGTTTATTTTATTTATACCACTTACGCTCGTCTCGTACAGAGTTAAGCGAGACGCAAGTGCGGTGTGCTGTTATGAGATATTAGTTGTCATTAGCTGTAAATGGACGCCCTCGCTACTATTCATTTACAGATGCATAGGTAGTTGGCCCCGGTTTGCTGTGAAGACAAACCTGGGATTTCGGCCACGTGGATCTAGAGAGTTCTTTCATGTGTGGTCAACATGTTTTACTCAAGCTTTGGATGCGTGGCTATTGCATATGTTTTCAAATGCCCTGGACGTATACTTATAAGTATATCTACATATATAAGCTATATGTTTTCTCATAGGTTTTAAACCCTGACTTGGTTGGCCTTCGACCCCATTTGGGTTAGCGAGGACGAGTTGCTCACCCCTACATCTTTTCAGGTCTTCAGCACTCATCACTAGAGGAGCTGGACTAGGAGCTCGTGGAGTGACGTCGGTCATCGTGCACTTCCGCTTTCGGAGACACCCGTTCTGGTGTGGACTTCATATCATATGATTTCCGTATTTGATGTTTTTAATAATCTGTTACGTACTTTGAGACACTATACGGGCTTGTTTATTCTGAGACTTTTCCTTGTATTATATTCGTCTCGGGTATTTTCATTTGCTACCTTCCGCTTATAAAATATTTGTATGTTATTCTGCACATTTGTCATTTCATATTTGACATTCATATCATTTGTGTGTTGATTATTTTATTCATTGCCTTATAGTTTCGGTCTGAAGGGTAGTTAATACGTCAAAATACGTATTGATTACTCACTAGTCCGGGATTATGATGGTTACCATCGTGTTCTGGGGCCAGAAATAATCCCGGGATGCGACAATAGTTCTAAAAGACGCTAGTCGGTAGTCGGTCAACCGACCGGGAACTAGCGAGTAGAGGAGTAGTCGGGGGAGTACTCGGGGAGTACTCAGTTTTTAATTTTGGATTTATTTTTATTTTTAAAACATATAATTAAATATAATTTTTTTTTAAAAATGTAATATAATGCCAAAATAATAAAAAGTCAATAAAATGCCGAATTTAGCCGATTTTTTTCCGAGTTGAGCAAATTTTTTCTTGAGTTGGCCCAATTTTTCCTGAGTTAGGCCGATTTTTTGCCAAGTTGGGTCGATGTTTTGCTGAGCTTGGCTGATTTTTTGCGAGCTCGGCCAATTTTCTCCCGACCGACTTTGTACTCTGATTTTCCTAAAATCGTCTCCGGTGGACGCCGACCACCGAGTACTCACCCGTCTAGGCCGAGTTTTAGAACATTGGATGAGAGTGATGGTGAAGGAGATGTTGGTGACTCATAACTAACAGTTTTAAATACCTTTTTTGAGTCGAGGTATGAACGTAAGATACCGTTTTAAAATTTTTAAAACGTGAGATATCAAAATTTTACTTTTTTAAAAAGTTAGACAGTGTTTAGATTATTTTTAATTCGTTGCACAAGTTATTCTCATTCATCCTGATTCTATACGTCTTTAAAATGAGGGCGGGACGCAATGAAATGTGCCGATAGGTCTTTTACAAATGTCAAATCGAGTACTAGCTGTATATCATTATTGTATATATGATTGTCTTGACAAATAATCGAAAGAATAATGGTCTCGTACATCTAAATTTAATCTTAATTTTAAAATTAACCATCAATTACTAGTTATATCCAATAAATTGTATATGCCCGTAAATAACCAAAAGAAATGTTCTCTTAATGTATCGTCATTCTCATCGTCATACTAATCATCATCTTGATCTCTTTATTTCTCATATATTCACATGTTAATATGATATTATTTGAAAGCACAAATAATAGTCTCAAAACATAAATCTTCGACTTCTTAAAAGAGTTCATTGTCTCATTAGACAGCATGTGCAATGAACCTTTGTTAAAATTGTCCTGAGAATTCATCTTTAAAAAAAAGTTTGCGCTACTATAATTATTTATCAATGTTGTGTTGAATCATGTCTATATTAAGAAAACTTGTGAAATAACTTTATTTTGCAGAAATTACAATGTTTCCTATATAGTTTTTATTAATGTTCAAGTATGAACTGATTAGTATTAATAGTTTTTATTTTGCAGCTATTGTCTAGCACCTAACAGTTTAGGCGGAGTTTAATCGGTGATTAGACGGTAATTAAGTGGATTATTTTTTATATATTTATATGGTATATTATAATATAAATTATAAAGAAATGTCAACAAAACACATTGTTTCAAAATAATGTTATCAAACAATAGTTCAAAACTAAAAATCCAAATAAAAGCACACAAAAAAAATAATTTGGTTGTTTAGGGTTTAATAGCATTAGGCTGTTTAGGGATTAAATTTTTTAAAAAAATTAATAGCCTAATCCCGTTTAATTACAGCCTAATCGCTAAGCGTCCCGTTTAATTACCGATTAATCGGCATCGCCTAATGTGTCTGTCGAGCACCAAAATAAGCCTAGACGCTCCCTTATCTGTCTAGACGCCTGTTTTTTTTAACAGTGATATCACATTAGGATGAACCTATGGAGTTCTACTGTACTGAAGACTACTAATTCTTGCAAACGAAATAGAATATATACAGATAGAGATTTTACTTAGCTGTTGCAGAATTATGATGAAGGGGATAATCCGGATATAGATTTTGTAAAGATGTGTCTCACCAAAACGGGTAAGAGCAAAACAGTCGCACCCGAATTACAGTTCCACAGTCAAGTCCCCCCTCCATAACCATAACTATAGCCTCTTTCTAATAATCAGAACCATACACACACACTCTCTCTCTTCCTTTGTTTCTCTCTCTAAAAGCATTAGTTATTAGCTGAACTTAGGGCTGAGCTTGAGCTTCTCACTGCCTCAGCCATTTAGCCCAGACTCCAAGAATAGCAAAAACCCAGATCAGATATCAAACCAAAATGGAAACTGGAGGAGTTGGTCAATCAGGAGACACGGTGATGTCAGAGGCGGGCCCCACCCAGCATCAGCAGCAGCAGGCAGCTCCGGCAGAGGCCATTCCGGCGACGCTGAGCCATGGCGGCAGATTCATCCAGTACAACATCTTCGGCAACGTTTTCGAGGTCACAGCCAAGTACAAGCCCCCCATCATGCCCATCGGCAAAGGCGCCTATGGCATCGTCTGGTCTGTCTTCTTCTTCATTTCTGAAACAAAAGATTGAAACTTTATGTACCCAAAAGAAAAAAAAATTGAATCTTTAGAAATGAAACATGTTGTGTCTGCAAAAATATTGAATCTTTGGAAATGGAACAGCTCGGCTTTGAATTCGGAGACGAGCGAGCACGTGGCCATTAAGAAGATTGCGAATGCTTTCGACAACAAGATCGATGCAAAGAGGACACTGAGGGAGATCAAGCTGCTCCGACATATGGATCATGAAAACGTTGTTGCCATTAGGGACATTATCCCCCCACCGCAGAGGAATGTGTTCAACGATGTTTACATTGCCTATGAGCTCATGGACACTGATCTCCATCAGATCATTCGATCCAATCAAGCTCTCTCTGAGGAGCATTGTCAGGTTCTGCTCTCTGTTTCTCTTTCGATTTTGTAACATGTTGCATTTGCTGTAATATGTTGTCATGTTGTGTTTGCTGTTGTAAAATTAGTTCTTTGGCACTTGTTGATGTTTTTTTGTCACGAATTCAGGCAGTTGTTGAGCTGTTAATTGTTTCGTCTTGTTGCTGGCATTGAGAAAGATTAAGATGAGTTGGGGACTAATAGTTTTGGCTTGTAATTAAGTCATTTGTTCTTTGTTTTCTAGAATTCGTTAATCTAAACTTGAAGTTATTGTTCTTTGCTCAGCCAGTGCAGTTTGTTTTCCACGGAATGGTAGTTCCAATTTTCTGCTCTAAGAGATACAGAACTAGGAACTAGATTCTTTAGGGTAATTTTGCTGCTACATGTCAGTACTGAACACTTTAGAATATGCTGTCCCCACAACCATCTGGTGATTACTAGATCATCCCAAAACAGGAAATGGCAAGATAAAAGTTGGAAGATTGTTTATTTTGACATAATATGTCTATAATGAATGTCTTTTCCGTGAAATTAGAGGAGCCTTTTATTTCACTTTCTTCTAATTGGCTTCTTGGCTGTTGAACTTAAACTCTACTGCTTCTATTATGTAATTCAATTTAAGACGTGTTTAGCTAAGGTTGTCCTAATTTCAACATATAGATTGGTATATGATCAAATAATTGCTGTTTTTTTACCTGTGCAGTATTTCTTATACCAGATCCTCCGTGGGTTGAAATACATTCATTCCGCAAATGTTCTGCACAGGGACTTAAAGCCTAGCAATCTTCTCCTGAATGCCAACTGTGACTTGAAAATATGTGATTTTGGACTAGCTCGAGTCACCTCCGAGACTGATTTTATGACTGAGTACGTTGTTACACGATGGTACCGAGCCCCAGAGCTATTGCTAAACTCTTCCGATTACACTGCAGCTATCGATGTATGGTCAGTCGGTTGTGTTTTTATGGAATTGATGGATCGAAAGCCATTATTTCCTGGCAGGGATCATGTGCATCAGCTACGTCTGCTCATGGAGGTAAGTTAATTTTGTCCCTTTGTATCTGATTTTTTACTATGGCTCTAGTCATCTATTATTGATTCAGACCAGCATTTTGTTTTTGTATGTTTTCTTTAGTTTTGACAGGAGAGACTATACACGATAAAAGCTAATTGCATAGAAAGAGTAATATGGAATTCATGGTTCAGGGTCATCAAACTTCCTTGTTAGCATCCTTCCATGTCATTATTGTTTTACATTGTGCACAATGACTAGGATCTTAAAAGATAAGCATAACATCTCACATCATTCTGGATTTGATGTTGAGTTTGGATTTTGGAAATTTCAAATTTCTCAAGTCTTATGTGTGTAGTGTAGATCTCAATGAATCAGTGTAATTAATCATCATAAACTCCTTGCAGCTGATTGGCACCCCATCAGAGGCTGAACTGGGATTTTTAAATGAAAATGCTAAGAGATACATACGGCAACTTCAATATTACCGCCGGCAGTCATTTACTGAGAAGTTTCCTCAAGTTCATCCATCAGCTATTGATCTTGTTGAAAAGATGTTGACATTTGATCCTACAAAGAGAATTACTGGTAAAATTATTTTTTCTAATGCGCTCTACATAAGAATCACATTCTGTACTTCATATGTCCTTTTTTGTGTCAGCATAACCAAGCCTTCTACTTAGTGATTTCTATTCATATGTGGTAAATATTGTGGATATACTGCATCCGTGTTGTTTATTCTATTATTGAGGGCATCTTGGTGTATAGCAGGTTTGGGCTAGTATTAGTGACTTCTCCACATTCAATGATTGTGGTGTGTGTTGTGTTGGATGTCATTACTTTAGATTATTTTTCTCTTGTCAAAATATATTAAAAATTATCACCCATCAACATTTTGACTCCATATGGCATTTGGATAAGAGAAACTTCTGATGCAATTTCCCATGATTGGCCACACAAACTTTGGTTTATAAATTGGCACTTCCACCATTCCTTCAGGGCAAGCTGTGGCTAAAAATGTATGCAAGTGATTCTTAAGTCTCGTTCCTGTGGGGTTACCATATCATTGTTGCACTGATTTTTCTACCTGCCAAGGGCTACACTGGCCCTCTGATGGGTCATGACTGATGAAATTTAAAGAGCACACAGTACATCATGTGTGTATTTTTTAGGTATATAGTGATTGGTGTTAGAAGTTCTGATGAAAAACACTTGTTAAAATTGCCCGGAAAGCATATGTTACCGACATCTTTATTTCTGTTTCTGTTTTTGGTCTGATATACAAGCAGCTTTTGTTCCAATCTTGCTTTCAGTTTAGCATTGCTGCTCACTTTCTATTTTTTTATACATTGCAGTTGAAGATGCACTAGCTCATCCCTATTTAACTTCTCTCCACGACATCAGTGATGAACCTGTTTGCATGACTCCCTTCAGCTTTGACTTTGAGCAGCATGCACTGTCTGAGGAACAAATGAAAGAATTAATCTATCGAGAGGCTCTTGCATTTAACCCTGAGTATCAGCAGCATTGAGGAATCATATATTCCTCTTCATTTTGGTTTTCATTAGTGTGTTATCTACGTTCCATGTTCCATCTGTTTGGTGACGGGATTGATTTCTTCCTGTAAATATGTTCCATGCAAAAGTGGAAGGTATTAGATGGGCGCTATTTGATTAACTGGGTAGTCTGGAACAATGATGAACTGATATGATGTTTGTATCAGAAAGCATTCCTTCTGTTTATTTAGTTTTTGAATCAAGTACTGCTGGGATTAGTACTTGAATTAAGCTTGGAAATCAGTAAGATCTCCTAGCTGCAATTTTAGTTTCATTTATCATTTATACTCTTCTGCCAGTGCACGCTGTTACGCACTATCCCCGGCATTCTGGTGAAACTGTCGCTGGGTGAAGCCTCCAACAAAACATATAACAGGCAAACAAAATATTATAACTAAATTAACAGCAAAACCATTTGGTACCTGGGTTCAAAAATACTGGGTTTGTCTATAAGTCTAACTACCGAGTAAAAGGAAAATCCTTGGATAGCTACATTTTGATAAACTTGGTGAGCAAACATGAATTCTCTCTCGCACATCGGCTTTTATAACAGGTTACATCAATGCTTGTTGTACAACTGAGAGATTAAGCGAACTACTGTACCAAAAAGGAAGCAAATCTCATTGGCGAGAAGGCCTCAAAATATATCATGTGGATAAATAAAGAGAATTCTTACAGGCGAGAAGGAAAAAATAAGAGAAATGCAACTCATACTAATTTCCTATTGTAGGAAGATACACAACAATAGGTCATATAATGCCGCTAGCTCTTGACACTTTCAAAGAATCGCGAAAGTGGAACAGGGCCATCAGCCTCGTCACTGTCACTGCTAGAGTGCTTTGTTCTTGACTTGCGCTTCTTTTCCTTTTTTGTTCTCTTAGACCTGGATTTGGATCTTCTTGAATCTCTGTCGTCTTCTTCACTACTGGAAGAATCTGACGATGAAGATGAGGAGCTAGACTCTGAAGATCTTCTTGAATGCTGCAAAGAAAAAGATTGAAATGAGAGTCCACATTGTTGTTCATCATGACAACCTGGAGTTTAAAAGAACTAAACAATAAGCAATAGCACAGTTTCAGATCCTTATCAGAATTTTACAAAAAACTTCAGATGTTTAAATGTCAACAAATATGTGAAACATATCTTTCCAATACTACAAATCATTATGTACATTGATAATTCATGTAATTTACAAATTAGAGGACACAGCTCCGTTCACATCATGCAAAGACCAGTCCAGTAAAAGCACAGCCAACTTCCTGTCATCCTTTCTCAATTCATGTTTTTTATCTTTTTAATGGAGTGCACTATAGAAACACACAACCCACCATCACAGATATGAATGACACCAATAAATAGTAGGAAATAAGCACCTTTCTCTTTCTGCTGCTGCTGCTGCGTTTCTTTATATTTTTATCCTTCTTATCTGTAAGGAAACACGACGTTCAGTAAGAAGAACAGTAAAAGTAAAGGCATAGGCTGATATTCGTATTCACACTTTGACAACAACCTCTTTTGCGATCAGACTTGCTACTAGAGTGGTTTCTTCCATTGGCAAGCTTGCGAGCCCTCTCGGCATCCAGTTGAGCCCTGTATTCTCTCATCATCTTATCGGTATCTTTTTCTAGTTCCCCCTGTCTTAGTTCATCTTCCTAGTACATCAATACACAACTCAGCATATATGATTATAAAGGAAGACAATAGAATAAGAGAAAATGAAGAGGTAGTAGTTACTAAAATCTACGAATAGAAAACTGAATCTTCCAACAGACATAAAAAGAAAGAACTGAATCCTAAGAGGATTTCAATCTTGATCATCCGAGTTACGAGGGCAAACATCTAGTAATTCTGGGTATCGCTGAGATATATTTAACAGATCTTGTCATCTACTAGTAACTACTACTAGAGATGGGTGCAACTACTACTACTACTACAGTAGTAACCTTATTTCAACATGTAAAATAACACCTGGATGAACTAAAAAGATATGAATGCAGAAGAGTTACCTTTTGCTTCTTTTTATACTCCTCCCAGGTAATTGTATGAGAAGTTTTGAGGCTGGCCAAACGAGCAGCATGCCACTCTGGTGAATGAAACGAACCATCCACCTGCGACAGTCCTCATCAGTAAAAGTATAGGAAAACAATAACATCATTGGATTATTATAGCAAATTCAATACCAGAAACATCACAACTTCATCATTAATCCTTTATCTTGAGAATTTGAGTCTGATGCTTAGAAATCATTTTCTGCCCCTTTGGAAATTTTTGAGATTTTTCTTCTACTCTGCTTGCTACCTTTTCCAACATTTAAAACATCTCATAGGGATTCTGGGGTCAAAGATTTAAGGGTGCCATTCTTAGCACATTATCAGGCACTTGTCTTTGTGGCTCAAGAATGTCCACATTTTTCTTCACAATAGGACTGCTCCAGGATTTTTTCTTGGTATGAAAGCTTTGCCAAGCTTTGATAATGGGAGGAGCCGAAACAGGGCTCTCACTCACGCGAGGACGGAATCTCACTCACACGGAAACGAAATCTCATTCACAGAGGTAAATAATCTCAATCACATTGGTACATATTCTTACTCATGGGGGTAAGTAAAGCTACTCACACGGGTACATAATAATCTCAATCACATTGGTACATATTCTTACTCATGGGGGTAAGTAAAGCTACTCACACGGGTACATAATATCAATCATAGAGGTATAGAATCTCACTCACACGGTTAAGGCATCTCATTCAGACGGATACAGAATCTCACTCACAAAGGTACAGAATCTCAATCATATGGGTACATATTCTTACTCATAGGGGTAGCAATGTGAGTGTACAGATATAGAATCTCACTCACACGGGTACGAAATATTATCACACAGGTACAGAATCTCACTCACATGGATACATAATCTCTCACACGGGTATATAATCTCACTCATAGAGATACAAAAGCTCAGTCATTTGGGTATGTTTTCTTACTCAAGGAGGTAAATAAAGCTACTCACACGGGTACAAAATGTCAATCATAGAGGTACAAAATCTCACTCGGGTATAGAATCTCACTCACATAGATACAAAATATCGCTCACACGGATACATAATCTCACTCATATAGGTACAGAATCTTACTTACAGAGGTACAAAATCTCACTCATTTGGGTACGTATTCTTACTCATGGGGTAAGTAAAGCTATTCACACGGGTATAGAATGTCAATCATAGAGGTACGAAATCTCACACACGGTTAAGGTATCTCACTCACACGGATACAGAATCTCACTACATAATCTCAATCATAGAGGTAAAGAATCTCAATCCTATAGATACATATTCTTACTCATAGGGGTAGCAATGTGAGTACACAGATACAAAATCTCACTCACACGTGTACGAAATATTATCACACGGGTACATAATTTCACTCATACGCATACAGAATCTCACCCACAGGTACAAAATCTCACTCACATGGATATGTAATCTCTCTCACTCAAGGTACAAAATCTCAGTCATTTGGGTACATATTCCTACTCATGAAGGTAAGTAAAACTACTCACACTGGTACAAAATGTCAATCAGAGGTACATAATCTCACTCATACGCATACAGAATCTCACTTATTCGGGTATAGAATCTCACTCACATGGATACAGAATATCTCTCACACGGGTACATAATCTCACTCATAGAGGTATAGAATCTCACTCATTTGGATACGTATTCTTACTCATGGGGGTAAGTAAAGCTACTCACACGGGTACAGAATGTCAATCATAGAGATACAAAAACCTCACTCACGCGGTTAAGTTATCTCACTTACATAGATGCAGAATCTCACTCACACGGATACATAATCTCACTCACAAATATACAAAATCTCAATCACTGGATACATATTCTTACTCATAGGGGTAAGTATGCTACTCACATGGGTACAAAATGTTAATCATAGAGATACATAATGTCAATCATTAAGGTACAGAATCTCACTCACGCGCATACGGAATCTCACTCACACGAATACATAATCACACATACAGGTACAAAATCTCACTCACACGGGTACACAATCTCACTCATAGAGATACAGAATCTCAATCACATGGGTACGTATTCTTACTCATAAGGGTACCAGTGTGAGTACACGGTTACAGAATCTCAATCACATGGGTACGTATTCTTACTCATAGGGGTACCAGTGTGAGTACACGGTTACAGAATCTCACTCACACTGGTATAAAATATCACTCACGGGTAAATAATCTCACTCAACGTATTTCTCACACGGTTACATAATCTCCCTCATAGAGATACAAAATCTCACTCATGTGGGTATGTATTTTTACTCATGAGGGTAACTAAAGCTACTCACACGAGTACATGATGTCAATCATAGTGGTACATAATCTCACTCACGCGCATACGAGATCTCACTCACATGAAAACAAAATCTCACTTACATAGGTACATAATCTCAATCACATTGGTACATATTCTTACTCATGGGGGTAAGTAAAGCTACTCACACGAGTACAGAATGTCAATCATAGAGGTATAGAATCTCACTCACGCGGTTAAGTCATCACACTCACACAGATACATAATCTCACTCACAGAGGTACAAAATCTCAATCATATGAGTACATATTCTTACTCATAGGGTAGCAATGTGAGCACATATACAAAATCTCACTCATACGGGTACGAAATATTATTATACGGGTACATAATCTCACTCATACGCATATAGAATCTCTCTCACTCAAGTACAAAATCTCACTCATATAGATACATAATCTCTCTCTCACACGGGTATATAATCTCACTCATAGAGGTACAAAATCTCAGTCATTTGGGTATGTATTCTTACTCATGGAGATAAATAAAGCTGCTCACACGGGTATAGAATGTCAATCAAAGAGGTACAAAATCTCACTCATACGCATACAGAATCTCACTCACTCGAGTATAGAATCTCACTCACATGAATACAGAATATCTCTCACACAGGTGCATAATCTCACTCATAGAAGATACAAAATCTCACTCATTTGGATACATATTTTTACTCATGGGAGTAAGTAAAGCAACTCACACGGGTACAAAATGTCAATCATAGAGGTACATAATCTCATTCACATAGTTAAGGCATCTCACTTACACGGATACAGAATCTCACTACATAATCTCACTCTAAAGGTACAAAATCTCAATCACATGAGTATGTATTCTTACTCATGGGGGTAAGTATGTTACTCACACGGGTACAGAATGTTAATCATAGAGGTACATAATATCAACCAGAGGTACATAATCTCACTCACGGGCGTACGAAATATTACTCACACAGGTACGAAATATTACTCACACGGATATATAATCTCACTCATCCACACTAACAATGTTAATATACTATGACTACCAAGACTTAATTTCAGACTAAATGCTAGACAACCCCTCCAGGTCCACAAGAGTTCAAGGATGCAGCCATATCAATGAGCCTAAGCTAGCCTCATAACAAAGAAGCTAAATTGTAAACTGGGGATTCGTAATTCACGTTTCAAATACCTAAACCATACTATTCGTGAATGAAACTATATAGCAGAGCGAAGTACACAATTGGTAAAAGAAAGCATCAAACTTTACAAATCAAACACAAGAAACTAAGTTGGAATGGTGTGAAAGGGTACAAACCATGCCGTCTTCGACTTCATCAGGGCCAGCAGAGCTGGATCCCAGCTTCGCTCTCTGCATAGCTTTGTAAGCTTGATTCTTCCCCATTTTGGATACGATTCAAACCCAAACCCAGGACTAAGATTACACAACAAACAAGGACTAGAAGAAGAAGGGTCCAAAACCCAAGGCCATAAAGTAAGAAGAAGAAGAAGAAGAAGAAGAATTGGAATCCGAAACAAGGTAGCGGTTCAGGCAGGCCGAGCTAAGGTCAGACTTTGAGATATTAACCTCACGTGTCCAGATCTCATTCATCACCCACAAATGTCCAATTGAATCCGGGTACACAACCGTGCCGCACTTTGGGCCGTGCACAGAACCCTTTTTATGTCTTGTTTTGCATATTCTGGACCTTTCTTATATGTTGTGTTTGGGCTTGGTGGTTATTATGATCACGTAACATAACAGTGAATCTCAAGACCAGTTCGATATTAAGTTTTGAGAATTAAAATCATTTATAATCATTATTTTAAAACGTGTTATCTAAAATTTTTAAGTAACCACGCTTTTAGATATCCTATAAAATTAGAACAATATAGATGTTGGTGTACTTTTTCCGACACCAACGGGTCAACGAGAACTCCGTTGATGTCATACGTGTAATGTGGTGGAGTTGTTCTTTTGTAGCGAGCCTATCTTCGCCCTTCTGCTAGTTTGACTATTTTCATAGTTTTGGTCGTCTATGTTTGGCGATTGAAGATATGTCGCGATAACTATGTGTCCAGTCTTGGTAATCCAATGCATGCGACCGGAGGTATGACATCAATGAACTTACGCATTTGAATTCCTTGATTTGCTAGGGGGTACGACATCGGTGAACTTATGCATTTGACTTCCTCAACTTGCTTGAGGGACTTCCTCTACTCACTTGGGGGATTTCCTTCTCTCGTTCAGAGGACTTCCTCGACTCGTTTGGAGGACTTCATCCACTCACTTGGTGAACTACTTTTGAATGATGTTGGGCTTCACCCTCGGCTCATTTGGTGGACTTCCTCCACTCGCCTGATGAACTTCCTCCGGATGATGTTGGGTTTCTCCCTCGGCTCATTTGGTGGTCTTTCTCCTCGACTCCTTTGATGGCTTTCCTCTACTCGTTTGATGGACTTCCTCTAGATGATGTTGAGTTTCATCCTCAGCTCATTTGGTGGTCTTTCTCCTCAGCTCCTTTGATGGCCGTCCTCCACTCGTTGATGGACTTTTTCCGGATGATATTGAGTTTCATCCACGGCTCATTTGGTGGTATTTCTCCTCGACTCCTTTGATGGTCTTCCTCCACTCGTTTGGTAGACTTCATCCACTCATGTGATGGACTTCCTCCGGATGATGTTGAGGTTCATCCTCGGCTCATTTGGTGGAGTTCCTCCAATTGATGCATGAAGAATGACTAGGAATGTCCCAAAGATCACACTTGTTAAGGTCGACTTCGATCATGAGTGTGGAGTCGGAATGAGTCACCTTCTTCATCAGATAATCACAGACTAGCTCTTCATCTCTGTGATGAAACCTGAACTCAGGTGGCAACTTTGCCTTCACCATGCTTATGTTACCCATTTTCTGGTTCTTTGCCTTGTCTTAGAGAGAAACATAGAGAGAGAATATGCAATTGTGGAGATGGTGGTCTTCTGTGTTTTAGCCTTGAGAAGGCTTGTATTTATAGGAGGAAATGTTAGTGGCGTGGAAAGAAGGTGAGAGATAGAGTCGGTGAAAGCTCGAGGCATGTGTCGTAAATCTTTGTAATCACTCTCAAGTCATGCTCATAAGGTATGCTTGGAGTCGAAGCTCAAGGACTGTCTCGAGTCGAAGCTTGAGGCATGCATGAAGTCGAAGCTAGAGGCAAGCCTGGAATCAAAATTTGAGGCAAGACTGGAGTCGAATCTAGAGACATGCATGGAGTCATAGCTAGAAGCATGCTTAGAGTCGAAGCTCGAGGAATGCTTGGAGTCAAAGCTTGAGGTATGCATAGAGTAGATACTCGAGGTATTCCTGGAGTCAAAGATCGAGGCATGCATGGAGTCGACGCTCGACCCATGGTGACATTGGCAAAAGGTGTCGCATATCTACGACACCTTCTTCTTTCATCACTCTTAGGCATGTCTCCTAGACATGCCTGGTGGCGACTACAAGACATCCTAGAGAAAGCTTGAGCGTTGAGACTCTTAGGTCTTGGAGGTCCTTATGGCCTTGAAGACTCTTGGTTTAGTTATCATACGCTCTAGTCTTACGTGGGCTCTTTGACGTTTCAACGTTCCTTACGTGGAATGCGTTTAAAAGTTAAGTTTTTTTAACGAACCAAATTACGACATCAGCGTGCACGGTTGAAACCTTTATTCTAGATGGACTTCCTTGGTGACTAGTGTCCCTTGGTGTTAGACACCCAAGGTTGTCTAGTAAATTATGAATACCTTTATTCTAGATGGACTTCCTGCTGAGATAATTATATCTTTGTGTTCCAATAAACTTTTAGGTGTTTATACATATACATTTGTGGAACTGGTACCCCATTTGGTCCTCGTCTGGGCATTGACACATGTTCGTCAGTAATGAGCTGACGTACAAAGAACTAAGTAGTCATATGCTTAGCAAGAGGTTCTTTGTCTAATTGTTGAATAGATAGATATATTTTCATGCTAATTCGTTTGTGCAAATTCCAAGACCTCTAAGGGTCTGCTTTCATGTCATCAATGTTCGTCCTTCATTCTTTGCCATACATATTTAGCGACGTCCTTTCCTATAAATGGATTTATTTTCAGTAGCATGTGAGCAATGAGGCTCATGCGTGGCGTTGTTTATGAAGCATTGGTGGTGTGCACTCGAGCATGGGTCGCGCGCATTTGTTAGCTATATGTTATCAATGTAAGCTCAACTCTCTCCAATATTTGTGACTAATAGTGGAAGACTTCTTATTGTTGTAAGAGGCTTGCTAGGAGGCATGATATTGCGCTTGTCTCTTAGTGTGCTGATGGGGTACTTCATACTTCATTGGGTGATGAACATATACATCTCCATGAAGTACGAGGCTTCGTCCACTGTACGTTTAAGTTTTGTCTGCGGCATTTATTGGTTGTCATCTAGTGGCTTGGATGTTGAAGCTCGTTGTTGAACCTCTAGTATAGATATTCTCCACGCCATATGTCGCGCATGCAAATATCTTGAAGACACCGCTCGACGCACCTATAATGTTTAACTGGATCATCGTATTCTGAATTTCCTTATAGTGGTGGTGCTTTGATGGTGAAAATCCGATCGTCTCCCTCTAACGATGACAAAGAAAAGTGAAGGTGTGCTAGTTGTGCTCATCTACCTTCTCGACTTCTTTTTCATTAGTGGCATGTCAAAAAATATGCATGCGACAACACCATGTGAAGAGTGGGCTAGCTCATCTTCTATCGGATGGAGGTATATGGACCATGATTCTTGTCAGACGTCTGAACTCTGATTACTGTGGAAGACGAAAGTCTATGTTGACTTGGCATACATGTAATTGAATTTCTTTCTTTCACCCCTTCAAAGAGTGGCGTACTCATCCTTGTGCTCTTTCTCATATGCGGGTGAGACTCAAAGTCGTAGGCAAGACATTGGACGTTGGAGGTCCTTTTCGGCATGTAAGGCATCCATGCATGATATAGACCTCTTCTTGATAGTAAGCAAGCGTTAAGCGTTCATTTTTCCACAGACAGCGTCATTTTGTTGGTGTACTTTTTCCGGCACCAACGGGTCAACGAGAGCTTCGTTGATGTTATACGTGTAATGTGGTGGATTGTTCTCTTATAGTGGCCCTTCGGCTAGTTTGACAATTTTCATGGTTTTGGTCGTCTATGTTCGAGGATTGAAGATATGTCAGGATAGTTATGTGTCGAGTCTTGGTAATCCAATTCATGCGACTGAAGGTGCGCATCGATGAACTTACGCATTTGACTTCCTTGACTTGCTAAGGGGTACGACATCGGTGAACTTATGCATTTCACTTCCTCGACTTGCTTGAGGGACTTCCTCCTCTCTTTTAGAGGACTTCCTCTATTCACTTGGGGGACTTCCTCCTCTCGTTCGGAGGATTTCCTCGACTCGTTTGGGGGACTTTATCCACTCATTTAGTGAACTACTTTCGAATGATGTTGGGCTTCACCCTCGGCTCTTTTGGTGGACTTCCTCCACTCGCCTGATGAACTTCCTCCGGATAATGTTGGGTTTCGTCCTCGGCTCATTTGGTGGTCTTTCTCCTCGACTCCTTTGATGGCATTCCTTCTCTCGTTTGGTGGAGTTCCTCCACTCGTTCGATGGACTTCCTCTAGATGATGTTGAGTTTCATCCTCAGCTTATTTGGTGGTTTTTCTCCTCGGCTCCTTTGATGGTCTTCCTCCACTCATTTGGTGGAGTTCCTCCACTCGTTTAATGGACTTCCTCCAGATGATGTTGAGTTTCAACCTCGGCTCATTTGGTGGTCTTTCTCTTCGACTCCTTTTATGGTCTTCTTCCACTCGTTTGGTAGAGTTCCTCTACTCATTTGATGGACTTCCTCCGGATGATATTGAGTTTCATCCTCGGCTCATTTGGTGGTCTTTCTCCTCGACTCCTTTGATGGTCTTTCTCCACTCATTTGGTGGACTATCTCAGGATGATGTTGAGTTTCATCCTCGGCTCATTTGGTGGTCTTTCTGCTTGACTCGTTTGATGACCTTCCTCTACTCGTTTGGTAGAGTTCCTCCACTCGTTTGATGGGCTTCCTCTAGATGATGTTGAGTTTCATCCTCGGCTCATTTGGTGGTCTTTCTCCTCGATTCCTTTGATGACCTTCCTCCATTCGTTTGGTGGAGTTTCTCCAACTGATGCATGAAGAATGACCAGGAATGTCCCAAAGCTCACACCTTTTAAGGTTGATGAAATCTGAACTCAGGTGGCAACTTTGCCTCCACCATGCTTATGTTACCCATTTTCTGGTTCTTTGCCTTGTCCTAGAGAGAAACAAAAAGAGAGAGAGAGAGAGAGTATGGAACTGTGGAGATGGTGGTCTTCTGTGTTTTAGCCTTAAGAAGACTTGTATTTATAGGAAGAAATGTTGGTGGCGTGGAAGGAAGGTGCGAGATAGAGTCGATGGAAGCTTGAGTCATGTGTCACAATCTTTGAATCACTCTCAAGTCATGCTCAGAAGGTATGCTTGGAGTCGAAGCCCGAGGATTGTCTCGAGTCGAAGCTGGAGGCATGCATGAAGTCGAAGCTCGAGGCAAGCCTGGAGTCGAAATTTGAGGCAAGACTAGATCGAATCTGGAGACATGCATGGAGTCATAGCTGGAAGCATGCTTAGAGTCGAAGCTCGAGGAATGCTTGGAGACAAAGCTCAAGGTATGAATGGAGTCGATGCTCGAGGTATTCCTGGAATCAAAACTCGAGGCATGCATGGAGTCGACGCTCGACCTATGGTGACATTGGCGAAAAGTGTCGCATATCTACGACACCTTCTTTGAATCACTCTTAGACATGTCTGGTGGTGACTACAAGACATTCTAGAGAAAGCTCTTGAGACTCTTAGGTCTTGGAGATCCTTGTGGCCTTAAAGACTCTTGGTTTAGTTATGGTACGCTCTAGTCCTATGTGAGCTCTTTGAAGTTTCAATTTGCCTTACGTGGAATGTGTTGAAAAGTCAAGTTTTTTAGCGAACCAAATTACGACATCAACAAGCCCCCAGTTTACTAACAAACAACCATTTTTTGGATAGGAAACTCAATCGCAAGGATAATTTGGTGGGTGTGAGTCTTAGATCTGTGAATGCCCTTCGTAGCTCTTATGACTCATTCGGCCAATATGTTATGTGATTGGACTTTGAATGCACTCTTGTGAGTTAGTCTTAGTTAACAAGACTTCGTCATATATCTTGGTGACTAGTGTCTCTACGTGGACTATTTGACGTTTCAACACGTCTTATGTGAAATGCATTGAAAATACAAGTTTTTTAGCGAACCAAAAGTATTACTAGTACTAAAATTGATTATTGTATAGAAGAGGATTTATTTCGTGAATGAAATATATGGAGGAGCCGCACTTTATACTAAAAGAGTAGGTTACAATAGGACAGTAGCATCTGACTTGGGCTTGTTAGGTTGCACAAACTGTGACTGACTTGGGCTTGTTGGGTTGAACAGTCTTATCCATCTTAACAGTGAACCGTTTTTTTAAAACTGGGAACTGGGTTCGATTCTCATCTCTACTATATTATAAAACGAGGTCTGTTTGGTGTCATCGGCTTCACCAAACTTTTAAACTTCCAGAATTATCCTCCAGCAGATATATATTGGACGTTTTTCTAAACATGTATGGACGAAGGTTATTCCTGTAAAATGGCAATAAATAAGAGATGATATATAAACGGAAAAATACTGTGATTCCATCGAACTGCTCAGCCCACGACCTACAGACCACAGACGAAAACTACCATGGCACGATCTCAGTAGAAACGGAATCTCTGGACAACGTGGGAGCTGATCATGGGTTCATGCCTATATGAGTTCTCACCCCTCTCTCGATTTGCATTTCGTATCAAACCAAACCACAGAAAGAAAAGCCGTAGGGAAAACCCAAATCGAGAGAGAGAGAAGAACACTTCGTCATCTGATAATTTTCAGATTTCGACTTCCATTCATTTGGGTTTTATTTTTCAATTCTGATACATTAATTTATGTCCAATGTTATTATTGTATCAGTTGATGCAGTAGAGAAAGAGAACCGACTGAAGCGATGTTGTTGTTTGCCATGATCGACGTTTGTTGGGTAAGATTGTTGTTTGCCATGATCGTTTGGTTTTGATTTGTGCTTATGTACTCATGTTGTCTTTGATCTTTTCATTTAGGGCTTTTCCTCCATCATTTGGGGATTCTATTCTGTTGTTGATAGTTGAGTAGAGACTTTAGAACCCTGAACTGAAGAATGCTATGGTGAAGTTTGGCTTTGCAATCAAAACCTCTATTACATGTGGGTCAGAAGTTCAGTTGATTCTGAAATCACACTCAATTGAATCGTATTAAGGTATTAGGTTTTTATTTAGTAAATTTAATCGACTGTTTCCATGCGTTTATGTGACCTTCTGTGGTTTGTTTTGGCCAGAAACATTCCTTAATGCATCCTATTCGTCCAAAAAGTAATCTTGCATCTCATTTTACTTCCAATGCCATGTTTTTCCTTTACTTTTTTAGGGTTTCAATTGGTACTGGACATTTAAGATTTTTTTATTCGGTACCGAATGTAGATTCACCTGAAGACAGACTATCCAGTTTTATTTGATTAATAAATAAAGGAATCCATTGTTTGCATATAGGCTCTTTGTCAATTCCTTTGTGTTCTGATAAAACTCAAACAGTTTGTTGTGCATGTTTTAACCAGATCTTTTCTATTTTTATTTTTTCCTTTTGATATTGTGGCATTTGACAGTATCATTTGGCATCATTGTATTTGACTGAACTTGAATATGTTGTATACATTATTATATGGAAATCTTAACTTACTATATTGTGATACAGGATTTGATTGTCGGATTTGATCAAGAAGTCGCTGCTGTATACGTTATATTATATGGAAATCTTAACTTACTAGATTGTGATACATGACTTGATTGTCGGATTTGATCAAGAAGTCGTTGCTGTAGTTATATATGGCAGTGTGGCACGCCTAAAACAGGCCAGTTATTAATAGTTAAACAACTATCACCTCTCTCAAATTCAAATCAGTACCTACAGTAGAATGGGTCGTGTTCATCTGTTCATGTTGCGCCTACATCACCATAACAATGTATTTAATTTTCATGCATTCTGTTGTTGTTTCAAGTACAAAGAGGGGATAAAAAGACATTGTTTTATATCTCTGTTTCAATAACAAATACCACATGTTGTACATAAAAGATCTTATCATCCCGAAACTGTCATTATTATACACTCTCACCTCTCCGCTGAAGGCCAAGTAAAATGGTGTTGTACTGTTCTTCCTCTAATAGCTAGAGTTTAACAACGTTTGAAACGCTTCATTTTACTTCGTCATTTTTCAGTTTTATATTGGTGTTGTGCTTTTCAGTCTTCCTAGGATAATGTTTATAACAATTTATAATACTATACAGGGACCACCTCATGTTCATGCACCTGACTTAGAGAGACATCGTACAAATACCTCTCGAGGGAGGGGATAATTAATCAATAATTCTGAAGCTATTTCATCGCAATCCCGACCGTTTGATGTAGATCAGGTCAATTAGCATTCTGCATTGGTTCATTTTTGTTATATCTATATCAATTGATAAAAACCTTTTATGACTATCTTTGTATCAATCTGCTATATAGGTACACAGCCGTCTACATACACTAGACGCCGAAAGAAGACAACGTAGGAATAATTATCAAGAGAAAGGCGACAATCTCAGAGTTCTTCACAACGAGAGGAAAGTTTAGCCCGAAGACGTGCTAATTACCACTTACGACGGACAATGAGAAACACAACAGTGGAGAACACAAATTTGGCAGTGGAAACAATGGCTGGTAACTTTACTTTGGCTGGTATCCGAAGACAAACATCTTCAGAGATTTGTATAAATATTTGGAGCAGATTCTTTTCATAGCACCTGTGCTAAAAAGAGAAGTTAAAATAACCAATAGTAATTCTTTCTTCAATAATTGTTCTGTGATGTTCAGAGTGTCCCTAAATGCGTCAAAATAGATAGATATATGAGAATAGTTAGACTAATATTGCATGCCAAGTATCCATTTACACTAATTTCTTTTAGGCAGGAAACTAGAATCACATGTTAATATATGTCCAATTCCATGTTAAATCTAAATATACAAAAACTAGAGTTCAGTAGATGTGAGAATTTCCTACATTTGACCACGTTTGAATTAGAAGGCCAAGCATCCCCGTTTAGGATACATTTTATAGCTTAACCATCTCTTAAATATTGTACTGTTATACATCGTATCATACATGCTCTCTGATTCATTTCATTTCTAAAATCAATGCATCTCTTAATGCGTAAAACATAGGTGTTGAACCAGAAAACCAGTGCAATCACCAAACAACTCTATCTTCTGAAATAGAGAGTCAAAGGCTCGATGGCGAACAAATCAAACAATTAGGCGAGCTTCGATGAATCCAGAACAACGAGATGAGCACTTAGCACGTCGATGAGCCAGTTATCATCGTTACCGAAATCATGAAGACAATAACCAAGAACCGAATAGAATGCGGTTAAGCCATGTAATACGATTAGCACGGGTAAATGTGCCACAAGTGCCTGACAACGAAGTTAATCACAGCGCTACAAATGAAAATCCGGTCGACGACGGTAAACAAAGACTCCATTAATTTTGTCTCTTTCAGTATTTTGTTCAATCTCTTTTGGGTCTATTAGATTTTCATTTCCATGGTGTTTTTTTATAGCAGAGACCTCTTAAAATATAAGAATTTGCTTAAGCCATAGAAGACAAATAGCACAGTCAAACCGGTTGCAATTGCCTGAAAATGAAGTTAATCCGAGTTGTACCAACAACGGAGAAAGCACAACAGTGAATGAAGGTTATAAACTTAAACAATACCAGAGTATTGTTCAATATATTGGTTCAGTATCGACAACTGACATATTTTTTCTATTAAATAAGGACCTCTTAAAATGTAATTTCTAATAGCAATAGGGGTGCGCAAGTACGTCCCAGAGCTAGAGGTTGCAGACATAACAATTGTGCTCGAAATTTTCATGAGAATATTGGAGTCGCAAAGTACAATTTACCAGCACCAAAGACATGCCGACATTGTCATGCTCCCCTGTTCCATCATGAGAGCAACGATATGTGTTGCAAAAATGGCAAAACTGTGGTTCCTCCAGTTCAGGCTTCTCCATAAATGATTAAACTTTTTGCTGCTCAAACTCCACTAGGTGCCCATTTTAGGCAAAATATTCGTGCTTATAACCATGTATTTTCTTTCACTTAAATGGGTGTGCATGTGGATCAAAATCTAGCGACCGACAACAATATATCATAAGATCGGGAGTCTTTTACCAAATGAGGATAGCAGACCAAGATTTCTACCAAGATTTCGTGCCAGATTTGAAGAGCTAAAAGAGGATGTTATCAACAAATGGGTCTTAGGTAATGTTATGGCATATGTTTATGTCATTGAATTTCAAAAACGCGGTTTCCCACATGTTCATATGCTCCTCATCTTAAGTGAAGATGATAAGCTGAAAACACCTGATGATTATGACAATATTGTTCGAGCTGAAATATCAAGTCAAGATACATGGACATGATTACGATAAGCCGAAATTATACAATGCAGTACTAGGGCACATGATACATGGACCATGTGGAGTACATAAGAGAAATGCCCCATGTATGAAGAGTGGGAGTTGTAAACGAGGTTATCCCAAGTTGTTTTCAGCCAACATATATCAGGGGAATGACTCTTATCCCATTTATCGTAGGCGAGACATTCACTCAAATCAGAGTTTGATGATAATGTGAACAGACAAGTGGATAATAGATGGGTCGTTCCTTATAACCCTTGGCAACTAACAAAGTATGATTGTCATGTCAATGTCGAAGTCTGTTGTAGCATTAAAAACGTCAAGTATTTGTACAAGTATGTCTATAAAGGTCATGACAGAGTAACATTTGGAGTTCGACAAGAAGATAATGAAGATGAGGTAAGAAATTATGTGGACGTAAAAGGGTGTGTGCCCTAGAGGCTATATAGAAGATATTCAAATTTGTGATGAATCAGATGTATCTTTCAGTGGAACGGTTGCAAAATCATCTTCCAAACAAACATAATGTTGTGTTTAATGCAAATGAAAGCATAAAAAATGTTCTGGAAAATGATAGGAACTTAAAGACGACACTTATCGAGTTTTTTGCTACGAATGACAAATATGAAACTGCGCATCAGTACTTATATCGAGAGTTTTCTGAAAGATTCAGATGGATGGATAAGGATAAGAAGTGGGAAGAAAGGCAGACGAATCAGAAGGTAATTGGTAGAATATATATCATATCACCTTCCGAAAGAGAAAAATTCTACTTGCGTGTTCTTCTGAACTACGTTAGAGGGTCTAAGTTGTTTGAGGATTTGAGAACAGTGGACGGCATTTTGTAACAAACATTCAAGAAAGCAACTAAACAAAGAGGTTTGTTGGAAGACAATGATAATATCCGTCAATGTTTACGTGAGGCCTCAAGCATACGTATGTCTTCATGTTTAAGAAGATTGTTTGTCACCATCTTGGTTTATTGCCAGCGTCATGGAGTACAAAGTTTATGGGATGAATTTTATCAATTTATGATAGACGATTATGCTGCTTCTAGCTTCACAGATAATGCACGGATCACAAACAGACTGTTGCGAGAGTTAAACGGATTGCTGCAGCAACATGGTAAATCTGTTCTTCATTATGATTTGCAAGAAATGACCCAAGATCATGGTGAAGACTCGATCTTACCTCAGGTAATACAGGATGAATTTTCAATTATGATTCCTGAACAAGACCAAGATTCAGTTCATCCTCTCAATGAGGATCAGTATTTTGCATACCAAACAATATTAGCTTCCATCAATTGTAATGAAAGTGCCATGTTTTTCTTCGACGGTCCAGGTGGGACTGGGAAAATGTACTTATACCGTGCATTATTGGCAACCTTGAGAAGAAGTAATCATATTGTACTAGCTACTGCAACTTCAGGAATAACAGCAACATTATTGCCTGGTGGGAGAACGACGCACTCCAAGTTTAAAATTCCACTTAATCCTACTGCCTCATCTAGATGCTCACTTAGTAAATAGTCTGACGAAGCAGAATTGATACGAAGAACATCGACGGTTATTTTTGATGAAGCACCGATGATGAATAAATTTGCCTTTGAAGCACTCGATCGAACTTTTACTGGAGTTAATATGCCTTTTGGAGGTAAAGTCGTTATTTTTGAAGGAGTTTTCCATCAAGTTCTTCCTGTTGTTCGTAAGGGTACATGATCCCAGATGGTCAATGCCAGCTTCGTTAATTCTTCTTTTTGGAAACATGTGAGGATCATTCGTTTGAGACAAAATATGCGATCCATCAATGATCCAGATTTCTCAGAAGTTTTACTTAATGTTGGTAATGGAGAGCATCTCTTTGTTATTGAAGACATGATACAAGTACCGTCATGTATGGTCATACCATGGGAGGGCCAAGAATTAATCGACCAATTAATCAATCAAGTTTTTCCTAATTTGGTTTCTTAGGCAAATGATGCAGCGTACATGGTTGAAAGGGCGATCATTACTCCAAAGAATGATGATGTTGACCTGCTTAATGACATGATTATAAAACGACTTCCAGGACCAGAACATATTCTCTACTCTTTCGATTATGTTGAGGATGACACCCGAAATTTGTACCAACAAGAATTTTTATATTCAATATCACCTTATGGTATGCCCCCGTATCAGTTAACTATAAAAAGAGGTGCTCCCATTATGCTTTTGAGAAACATTGATCCCAAAATGGTTTTATATAATGGTACAAGATTGACTTGCCGTGGAACATATAACAACCTCATCAATGCAGAGATTTTAAGTGGTCAATTTATCGGAACTAGAGTATTCTTACATAGAATCTCCATAAAGAGCGGCGAGAATTTTGCTCCTTTTTGAGATGACAAGAATTTTTGAGATGACAAGAAAACAATTCCCGGTGAAGTTGAGTTTTGCACTTACTATAAACAATCACTAGGGCAAACAATACCAAATGTCAGGATCTATCTTCCGGATCATGTATGCAGTCATGGACAGTTATACGTAGCTTTATCTCGAGAAATTTCACGAGCTACCACCAAAATGTTGGTCAAGAAAGACTCAATCGTTGCCGAGGAAGGGGTGTTCATCAGAAATGTTGTGTATAAAGAGATCTTGCTTCCTTCATATTAATATGTTCATATGATGTGTATATAAGCATGAAGCCTGCTTACTGCTTAATGTTTATTGGTACGTATGAGTAAAAGAGTTTTACTTAGTATTGTAGCCATATAATTGTATATTTTTAACATTGCTGATGTTTTGTGTTACATAATAAAACAAAACATATGAAGGAAGGGTTCTATACGTAAAAAAATCAACAATATCAAATAACAGTCTCACATGAAGTATTAAGAAAATAAACGCACGTGTGAGCGCGCCCTTACACAGGCGCATCGCAGGAAGACTAGTGAAATATAATGTCACTGGCACACCAACTGCCCGCTAATTCCAACGTTGTATATATTAGAAGAATAATACTAAGGGATGGGTGTTCAATAGTTATGAGTGGTTGATTCTGTTAAACTAGTGATCGAAGAACCAACGTACGTAGAGTGATACAAAATTAACAAAATGCATTATGTTGGAGAATATTTGTCGGCACCGCGGTGTTATCTCGTTGGATTCATGCCCCCTTTCCACGGTCGAGTAGGACAATGCTTTGAGTAGACCATTTCCCAACTCTACGAGGAGCTTATTCTCTGCGCACTACAATTCCATTATATTGTAGTATGATCAGAGACAGATATGCTTCCTCTTTCCCGCTCCTTATCCTTGTCGACCCGTCATCACTTATCGATCGGTAAAATTGAAGTTTTTACGTGCATGCTATTTAGGGTTTATGAAAAGGGAGTTCGATAGTTACTTGTTTGGAGTGGTGCTGGGTCATGTACCTTTCTGTGTGGCAGACTCGAGGCGACGATTCAGAGGGCACTAGCCTCTAAGTCCGACGCGTTTCGGGTTGGACGCAGCAGCAGTGCGTCTGTGCGTGAACCACGGGTTCGCACTATTCCAGGCACCACCACCCTCCTCTCTCTACTTGTACGGCCTTTACTATTTTTTGGCGGGTAATTCTCTATTGGCCGACGCTCTAACGGTGTCGTCTCTCTACTGAGCAGTCATTCGTTTTAACGTAACCATGAATCATTGAATCTTCGTAGCATGGAAAACGACTTGTAGCAAACTCCAAATGCTGCTAGTGATGGATGCGAGTCATTTTCGATCATGATGTCTCTAAAGTGTTGACAAAAAAAAATTAGGGGAGCATATAGTTTTGTTTAGTGGACTTCCACTTCACGATCTTTGCAAATATACAAGTCTTCTTACTTATGTATGGGGCATTCTATATACTCCCACAGAGAACCCAATTCACTACTACAAGGTCCCAATCAAGATTCGTGGAGATAAATTTATTGATTTCATCACCATATTATTGAAGAACAAACTCTGTTTTTTTTTCCAATAAATTGAAGAACAAACTTGAAGCTAGACTTGTGAAGTACGAGTCAATTACAAGTATTTGATGGAATGATTAAACTCCCAACTACTTATGTATCAATGCTGTTTTCAATTGTAACCCAAAAAAATGTTGTTTTCAATTGCAGTCGCAAAGACGCCATAGTTGTGGCAATGATCAATGGCTGGCCATCTGATGGTCCTAACAAGTAGTCCAGTCCAAATTCAGAAGGCTAGGCTACCAATTACCTGTAGCTTTTAATTCCCTTCTTCCTAGAATAAGAAGAACACGCATAAAAACTTCAGAATACACTAGGCTATTGAATAATTGAGGGTTACAGGAGTTACATGCTAAACGTGTATATAGTTAATACAAGGAAGAATTCAAATGTGTGATGTTGATATCAAAATCGATAGGTAGCTCTTTTCGTGACAATGATCATATATTGGATTATTTCAAAGCCTGATTGATTAAGCTATATATATATGATCAAAACACTTCAGTTGACAAGGACGA
Organism: Comarum palustre; assembly: GCA_951800085.1. Classification (NCBI taxonomy): domain Eukaryota; kingdom Viridiplantae; phylum Streptophyta; class Magnoliopsida; order Rosales; family Rosaceae; genus Comarum; species Comarum palustre. The sequence goes on along the minus strand of OX637588.1, from coordinate 315,561 downwards.
GCTTATGGTGGAGACCCTATACGAGTTCGATTCCCTCTACCAACATGCCTCGTTTGGTTCGAGATCTGTAAATTCCTGTGAAAATCTATATCTAGATGCTGGTGTGACAGGTATGTGTCACTGTCAGTCTTTTAAAATTAAAATTATAGATATGTCCTGACGATAATTGTTTAACATAACTAAATTATCATCTAAACTTTCACCCCATACGTATATTATCACAACAGAGATACAGAAATGGGGCTCATCATTAGAGTTCGAATTGGTCAAAACATGAAGGGACTCCTTTTCTGGTAAAGAAATTCAAAGCGTCAATCCTTTTTACCTGGTATTGCAGGTAAATAATCAATGCGCGTGAGATTCAAATGTTCAAGGCCCTCCATTGTTTCAGAACTCACTGCTACCACATGACACCACCCCAGGTGAAGTGATAGGTGAGTGGGTCCTTTTCTGGAAAAAACAAGCTCAAAAACCGAGAATGACAGACAGTAAAGACTAAAGGAGCGTAGGGGAACGACAAGAGCCTAAAAAATCAACCTCATTTTCGATTGAGAACTAGCACAATAATGTGCAAAAAGCTAAGAATCCACACAGCACTGACCAGTGTTGCGGTGATAATTGTAAAAAAACTTTCACACAGTGACACAAGCAGGACTCTCCCAGATCTTCTTCAAGATCTTCTTCTCTTTACCTTCCACACCCTCATAATCATATTTACTCTGTACCTTTCTCAGCTCATCAAGTTTTCTCTTTCCTCTCCATTGGTGGTGAGAAAATGAGATATGGCCTCATAGGGGTTTAGTCAAGTCTGAACTACCATTCTCTATGCTGCTACTGTTCCCTTGCTCCTTCACTCAACTTCGCTTCACACCCACCACCATGTAAATTGTAGGCAAACAAACCCAGAACATTCATTCTGCATTTTCAGCTCCAAGAACCAATCACCAGCTTCAAATGAAAATCATACTCTCTGTCTAACCATCTCAGTTTCAAACTTCAACTAAAAAGGCACTTCCTTTATCCAATGGCAGCTCTCACTCTCACTCTGCTCATCTTCCTCCTCCGCCTCACCACCACCACTAGCCACCGCCACCTCCTCCACCAGCCCTTCTTCCCAGTCGAATCAAACCCTCCAACTCCATCACCATCTTCCTCTCCCCACCCCTCACCAATTCCCAAAATGCCCTTCTCCTCCGCCTCATCCTCCTCCCCTTCGCCGCCTGACAACAAGCCCTTCTTCCCCTCCATGAAACCCACACCGCCTCCTCCCTCCCCAACCGCCCTCACCTCATTCCCCGCCAACATTTCCTCCATCCTCTTCCCCCAACCCTCCTCCACTTCCCCCCACCGCCATGTCATCGCCATCGCCGCCTCCGTCTCCATCTCCGCCGTCCTCATCATCGTCTCCGCCGCCGCATTTCTCCTCTACCGCCGCCGCAAAAAACTCGAACCCACTTCGGCTGACGACAAGGCCTCCCGAACCGACAGCCTCCGTCTCTTCCCGCCAAACACCGTCACCTCCGACGGAGTCCACAAGCAGCGCTCCACACCCAACAGAAGCACCGAGAATTTCCTCTACCTTGGCACATTATCCAACGCTCAAGCTACCGACGCCCAAAGCGTCGCCACCACGAGCAATGCCAGCTCCAGGTTCGGTGTTTCTTCAAGCCGCTCCGGCTCGCCGTACCAGAAACTCGGCTCGCCGGAGCTGACGCCGCTTCCGCCGCTTCCCAAGCACAACTTCCGGCGGAGTGACAATCACGAACTGGGTTCCGACGACGATGAAGGAGAAGAGGAGTTCTTTTCTCCGAGAGGGTCCTCTGCTAGTCCCAAAAAGGTGGCCGGAGAAAGCTCAGATAGAGTGTTCAAGGCGGTAGAAGGCGAGAACTTCGGAAGAAGCTTCAATTCAAGAACTGCATCGTACCCATGTTCGAAATCTGGTTCTCCGGCGAGTTCTGTGGTCTCGCCGCAGTTGAATATAAGTCCCAAAAGCTTGAAATCGAACTCGCCGGACTCTGTGATCAATTTCATGGCTCCGGCTCGGCCTGCTCCGATTCCGGTAGCAGTTTCCCGGTCATTGTCTTGGTCGTCTATGGTTTCGGAGAGAGGTCCCGGGAATAATGTGCAGAATTCCCCTGACTTTTTGACACAGATGAAGCAGTCTTTACTGAGAAATAACAGTGCTCCTAAGCGGTTTGTTCCGATAAGACTGCCTCCGCCGCCTCCTCCACCGCTTCCGCCACCGCCGAGGTTTTGGGAAGCTCCGGTGGTGAATGCAGGCCCACCTGCTCTTGTCACGCCATGCAGGGCTTGTGTGTTTCAGAATACGGGTCCAGTTTTGGCTGGTGAACCATCAGAGAGGAATGAGATTGAGGAAAAAAGTGAGGAAATTCCTCTGCCAAAGTTGAAGCCTTTACATTGGGACAAAGTTAGGGCCAGCTCCGACCGCGCTATGGTCTGGGATCAGTTAAAATCAAGCTCCTTTCAGTAAGTGAATACACCACACTTCTTTCCTTTTGTATTACAAAGATGTTGCATTGTACCTGGAATCTTGCTTTTTAGTACATGAAGTGTGTACCTTTGCTTATACAGTGTGGTTTGGTCTGCAGGTTGAATGAGGAAATGATGGAGACACTTTTTATGGTAAACAATTCAAGTTTGACACCAAAAGAAAATGCTCGGCGGCAGATTTTGCCCACCTTTAATCAGGAGAACCGTGTGCTCGATCCAAAGAAGTCTCAGAATATTGCAATTTTGTTAAAGGCGCTCAATGTTACCATTGATGAAGTCTGTGAGGCACTCTTGGAAGGTAATTAACCTAAACACCAAATAATATACTAGACAGGTACTAGTTTCTGTAAATGTGTGTGGTGTTCTGCAAATAATCAAATGCATTCCTCACTTCATCCAGTTACTCCTCAGTTGATCCAATTTTAGTTTTTTGGTTTGGAATTAGTAATGCTGCATGTGACAATGTAGCTTGAACTTGACACATGATCTTGATACATCTTTCTGAGACTTAGTGGTGAACGTGTACCCAAGCTGTTTTCATGTTGTATAAACTGAAACTTTCAAGCATCAAATTTGCTTTGTCACTCTAGAATCCTTCATAATTTTTAAACTTGCAAGCAGGTAATTCGGATTCTCTTGGAACGGAACTTCTTGAAAGTTTATTAAAGATGGCTCCAACCAAAGATGAAGAGCGTAAGCTAAAAGAGTTCAAAGATGAATCACCTTTTAAGCTTGGCCCAGCTGAAAAATTTCTGAAGGCAGTGCTTGATATACCTTATGCATTTAAGAGAGTGGATGCAATGCTGTACATTGCCAATTTGGATTCAGAAGTAGACTATCTTAAAAGGTCTTTTGAGACATTGGAGGTAAATGAACACATGCTCTTCATTGTGCTCTGTTGTGCTCCAAACAAAAACTGATTGGCCTATTCACTGCCCAATCACTTGTGATGCCTATTTTTGAAATTGCTTCTTGGCCATAATGATTTCTCTGTTACATAAGTGGCGGTACTCATGCAATAAGTCAAAAGTTGAATAGTGAAAAAGGGGGCTATGTTTTACTTTTCTTCTTTAGTTTGAATTTGCATGTAAAGTACATCTTTAGTGTACAAGGCGTTTGATCCTGTTACCCCAGGATTATCCTTAATTGCTTTTCAACCAACATAATCAAGACATATAATCACATATGGTGTATTTGACTAGTATCATTATAATGTCCATGCATAGATTTATGTCCAGTTGTCCACGCATAGATTTTTCTGGCCAATGCTGAGTTTGTTCATTTGATTATAATCCATGTTCCCCTGCTGTGTCTTTTTGTCATCTCAAGTAATCTAAATTTCCTACTATCCAAAGTACAGTATAGTAGTAATGCAGTTGGTATTTTTCACACATACTTTTCAACTCTACTTGATTTGGCATGCATAAACTTTACTAGCCAATGCTAACATAACTATTTGTTTTTTTTCAGTCAGCTTGTGATGAATTGAAGAACAGCAGAATGTTCTATAAGCTTCTCGAAGCAGTGCTCAAAACTGGGAACCGCATGAATGTTGGCACCAACCGTGGCGATGCCCAAGCATTCAAGCTCGACACACTGCTCAAGCTGGTAGATGTGAAGGGCACTGATGGAAAAACTACTTTGTTGCATTTTGTTGTACAGGAGATCATCAGAGCTGAAGGTTCTCGTCTCTCGGGAATGAATCCGAATGAAACGGCTGAGACCAGTCAACAATCTTCTTTCCGGGATGATGTTGAGTTTAGGAAGCTTGGCCTGCAAGTTGTTTCAGGATTGAGTGGGGAGCTCATTAATGTAAAGAAAGCTGCTGGCATGGATTCAGATGTACTGAGCAATGAAGTTGCCAAGATTGCTAGGGGAGTTGCAAAAATAGAAGAAGTTGTAAAGCTAATTGAAGGAAGTGCATTGAAGGAGAGTAGCCAAAAGTTCTTTGACTCCATGAATGGGTTCTTGAACAAGGCAAGTGAAGAGATTGTGATGATTCAAGGTCGAGAGAAACTTGCATTGTGCATGGTAAAGGAAATTACAGAATATTTCCATGGGAACTCAGCTAAAGAAGAAGCTCATCCTTTTCGGATTTTCACGGTGGTGAGAGATTTCCTGTCCATTCTAGATCAGGCATGCAAGGTAGTTGGCAAAGTTAATGATAGAACCATAGTTGGGTCAGCACGTCAATTTCCTATTGTCATGAATCCAACCCTGCCACCAGTTTTTCCCGGACCAAGTTCAAAGCAACATTATGGTTCTGATGATGAAACTTTGCCTTGATCTTAGTTTTCAGTGCTTGGTTACATATGGATAGTCTGCATGGATTCTGCTGGAGCTGATAAGATGATCAACTTTTGGGTTGGGCACCTTTCTTGTACTTGTATATACAGACAAGATTTTGGAATCATTCGTCTTGTGTAATATATAGAGAGGGAATTAGATCAGAAAATAATGTTGTAGTGTTGGCACAATTATGATCTAATGTACATTTGGTAGTCGGTGGTATGTAAGCTGGTGGTCAGTAACTGAATTTTCCCCTTCCCCTATTGACATGATTGCAATGTATAATACATGGAAGGCAGTAACTCGAACCCCTATGTGGTGACCATTTATTCACAACGGCAAATTCAAGGAACATCCTTTTGAGATGGGAATGCATGAAACAAGTGGAGATTTTAATAGGAACACAGAATGTGCATAACAAAATCGTCCCATCACAAGATTGACTTCACTTGACTAATAGCCTTCCATGGATATTCATGACGCAGCAATTATACAATTCTACAATTATATATACCCACATTTGATCAAAACTTTGTACCCTGACAACTGCCTTTGGTTTGAGAAATGACAACTGCTATTAAAGTTTATGTTATGCGGAAGCGTAAACAAACGACAATATTGATATGAAACAATTTGGATAATCGAAGAACGGTAAAGAAAATAGAAGAAAAGAACACAAGATTTATAGTGGTTCACCCAATCAATGTGATTGAGCTATGTCCACTCTCGAAGCCGGCAAAGAATTCCACTATAACAATTGGAGAGAATACAATAGAGCTTTATGGCAAAACTCTCGACTACCCAAAACCCCAATGCTATACGTTCTCTGCTGATAGAGAAACATAGCTCTGCTCTAGGTTAAACGATTTCACTCTCTCTCTCTGCATCTAGTCATTGACAGCAGCACCTATATATATACATCTAATCCTAGTTAGGCTAGAATACATGCATATATGGGTTTCCTAATTAACCTAGACATAATATAGCCCACGTGATCAAGATGGGCTTCCAATGAGTTTTGGTCCACCTTCAAGATAAAGCCAATATTCAATAATCTCCACCTTGGCTTTAACTTGATACAAATCCTCCATAGTAGAAATTCAAACCATTCGCCGCTCCGACATCCCCGTAGGGATCTTCAAACTTTACAAACACCAATCAAGTCCAAGCAATGCTTGAACTTGCTGAATGGAACTGGCTTTGTCAACATATCTGCAGGATTATCTTCAGTCCCAATCTTGAGGAGTTGAATGTCACCATCCTCCACCATTTGACGAATCTTGTGATATCTGACACGAATATGTTTAGTACGTGCATGAGTAACCTGGTTCTCTGCTAAATGAATAGCACTTTGACTATCACAATGAATATCCACATATTCTTGAATAAGTCCCAAGTCCTCAAGCAAACCCCGAAGCCAAATTGCTTCTTTTGCACCCTCTACTGCTGCCATATATTCAGCTTCTGTAGTCGACAAAGCAATTGTATGCTCCAAGTTCGACTTCCAACTCACCGGTCCACTAGCAAGAGTAAACACATAAGTTGTAGTAGACCGACTCTTGTCCAAATCACCTGCGTAATCAGAGTCCACATATCCAACAACACATTGACTCGTCTTATCCTGCTGAAATACTAATCCAACATCCACAGTACCAAAAATATACCGTAGAATCCACTTCACAGCTTGCCAATGGCCTCTACCTGGATTATGCATATATCTGCACACCATAATTACAGCCTGTGAAATATCAGGTCTAGTACACACCATACAGTACATCAAGCTACCAACAGCACTGGCATAAGGAACTTTAGCCATATATTGCTTCTCATCATCTGTGCTAGGAGACATAGTAGCATCAAGTTTAAAATGAGAGCCAAGAGGTATACTTACAGGTTTAGTTTTATCATCCATGCCAAACCGATGTAGTACCTTCTTCAAATATTGCTTCTGTGACAAACAAACTCTGCCTCTTGATCTATCTCTCTCAATTTCCATGCCCAAAATCTTTTTAGCCTCTCCCAAGTCCTTCATCTCAAATTCACTACTCAATTACGACTTCAATTTCTCTATCTCCACCTTGCTCTTAGATGCAATTAACATTTCATCAACATATAAGAGCAAATAAATGAAGGTCTCATTCTGTAGCTTGCGAAAATAAACACATGGATCATAATGACTCCTGGTGTACTTCTGACCTGACATGAACTTATCAACCCGCCTATACCACTTCCTTGGAGACTGTTTCAATCCATATAAAGATCTCTGCAATTTACAAACCCAATTTTCCTTACCAGCAACCTTAAATCCTTCCGGTTGGGTCATGTAAATTTCTTATTTTAATTCTCCATGTAGAAAAGCAGTTTTCACATCAAGCTGTGCCAACTCAAGATCATATTGAGCAACCAAGGCTAATAAAATACGAATAGAAGAATGCTTAACAACAGGAGAAAATACCTCATTGTAGTCAATTCCTTCCTTTTGTGCGTAGCCTTTAGCTATCAATCTAGCCTTGTACCGTGATCCTTCCTTTTTAGCAAACACCCATTTACAACCAATTGCTCTCTTCCCATGCGGTAACTGAACCACCTCCCACGTTTTATTCTTGTAAAGAGAGTTCATCTCCTCACCCATAGCTTTCTCCCACTCAACATAATCTGCATGTACGACAGCTTCTTCATAGGTAGTAGAAATTTCTTCTTCAGTAATGGGAAGTGCATAAGTCACCATATCATTAAGCCAAGCTGGCTTTGGAGCATTCCTTTTTCCCTTTCTCGATGCAATAGGTTTGTTTTGTTGTGTAGGCTCTTGCGTTGGAGCCTCTACTTCAACACTCATGTCCTTATTATTTGAATCATCTGACTCAACTGTAGGACTCACTGGATCAACTGGAGTTTCAACAACTTTTCTCTGAACCTCCACCTGCTGCAAGTTCTCTTTGGTCTTTCTCTGCTCTTCAGAAATTTTCTGCTTATTCTGATCAACCATAATTGCTTCAACAAAAGTAACATCTCTGCTCACAACAATTTTCTTCTCATCCGGACACCAAAGCTTGAACCCTTTAACACCATCACTAAATCCCAAGAATATTGCTTTCTTGGCCCTTGGATCAAGCTTACTTTCTCTGACATGAAAATAAGCAGGACAACCAAAAATATGAAGATAACTATAATCAGTAGCAGGTTTACCAGACCATACCTCCATGGGAGTTTTACCCTCAATTGCAGAACATGGCAATCTATTAATTAGATGACCTGCATATGTGACTGCCTCAGCCCAAAACTCCTTGCCTAAACCATCATTAGACAACATACATCTAACTTTCTCCAATAAAGTCCTATTCATACGCTCTGCCACCCCGTTCTGCTGCGGTGTCCCTCTAACTGTGAAGTGTCTCACAATGCTCTCATCTTCGCATAATTTGAAGAACGGATCAGATTTATATTCATCACCATTATCTGACCTGAGCCTCTTAATTTTCCGACCGGTCTGAGTCTCAATCATCTTCTTCCACTTCACAAATATATTTAAGACTTCATCTCTATGCTTCATTGTGTACACCCATACTCTTCTAGAGAAGTCATCAACAAAAGAGACATAATAATGCATACCTCCTTTAGATGCTGTTTGGGTAGGTCCCCATACATCTGTGTGAACATAGTCTAGAGCTCCTTTAGTCTGATGAACTGCGGTACCAATTTTAACTCTAGTCTGCTTACCCAAAACACAGTGTTCACAAAATTCCAATTTGCAAGTCTTTGCACCTTTCAATAAGCCTTGCTTCACTAATTTCTGCATTGCTTTCTCACCAGCGTGACCAAGACGCATATGCTATAATCTGGTAGTGTCTGCATCATCTGCAGTCTCAGAAACTGCCGTCTCACTTGTCACAGTACTCCATTGTAGAAAATACAAGTTTCTTTCTCTAGTACCCTTCATCAAAACAAGTGAACCAGAAACAACTTTAGCAACATCATCCTTCAAAGTAATTGTGTGCCCCTTTTATTCCAAAGTACCCAAAGAGATCAGATTTTTCTTCAAGTTCGGAACATACCGAACATCAGTCAATTTTCTAACAACCCCATCATGCATCTTGAGACGAATTGTACCAATCCCTTTAGTTCTGCAAGGACTATCATCTCCCATAAGAACTACTCCACCATTTAATTCCCTCAAAGAAGAGAATCATTCCCTGTTGGGACACATGTGGTGAGTACAACCCGAATCCATAATCCACTGATTAGAATAATCACGTGTAGGTGAACTTGCTAGAGCCAAATCGATCTCATCATCTTCAAAATCTTCGAAAACCGAAGAACAACTCAATGCAAAACCGAAGTCATCATCATCTTCAAATTTTGCCATATTTACTTCAGAACCCTTCTTGTCTCTAGTCTTCAACTTGGGACAATCTTTCTTCCAATGACCATTTTGACGACAAAAGACACACTCATCTTTTGCAGGAAATTTAGTTCTTGACTTGGAACGCGACTTACCTCGATTTCCACCAAACTTTCTATCTTCTAATCTGCCTCTTGCAACAAGTACTTGTGCTTCACCACCTGAACCCCTTTGCAACTGCTTCTCCTTCTTCCGACATTCATTATTAATCAATGAATTACACACATCATCAAACTGCACTTCATTCTTTCCATGCAGCAAAGTTGTAATCAAATGCTCATACTCGTCAGGAAGAGAATTAAGCAAACATAAAGCTTTATCCTCATCATTAATTTGCACATCCAAATTAACCAAATCTGCAAGTATCTTATTGAAATCAATGATGTGTTCAGACATAGAAATACCTTGTCTGTAGTTGAATCAGAAAAGCCTTCTCTTCAGGTGAAAGCGGTTTTCAGCATTCTTGATCATGTACTGGTCCTCTAATTTCTTCCACATATCTTTTGCTGAAGTTTCCTTCATGATAAAGAATTTCACACTCTTTGCAAGACATAATCTGATAGAACCACAAGCCCACTTATTAATCTGCTTCCACTGCGCCTCGGTCATATCTGCTGGTTTCTCTTCGAGAGCTATATCTAATTCTTGTTGACACAAGACATCCATCATCTCACACTGCCACATACCAAAATTATTTGTTCCATCGAACTTCTCAACTTCAAATTTGGCATTGCCAACAGATGGCTTAGCATGTGTAGACTTTGTCCCTTTCTTCTTCTTATCAACTTCAGCACCTTCACCGTCACTCATGATTTCCAATCAATAATCAACTCCCAAATCAGAACCGGCTCTGGTACCAGTTTGTTATGCGGAAGCGTAAACAAACGACAATATTGATATGAAACAATTTGGATAATCGAAGAACGGTAAAGAAAATAGAAGACAAGAACACAAGATTTATAGAGGTTCACCCAATCAATGTGATTGAGCTATGTCCACTCTCGAAGCCGGCAAAGAATTCCACTATAACAATTGGAGAGAATATAATAGAGCTTTATGGCAAAACTCTCGACTACCCAAAACCCCAATGCTATACGTTCTCTGCTGATAGAGAAAGATAGCTCTGCTCTAGGTTAAACGATTTCTCTCTCTCTGCATCTAGTCATTGACAGCAGCACATATATATATATATATATATATATATATATATATATCTAATCCTAGTTAGGCTAGAATACATGCATATATGAGTTTCCTAATTAACCTAGACATAGTATAACCCACGTGATCAAGATGGGCTTCCAATGAGTTTTGGTCCACCTTCAAGATAAAGTCAATATTCAATAGTTTATCCATCATTGATTCTAGTGGTATTAGTTTCAGTTTGATGGAAGATTAAATGGTTTTCCAAAACCATGATCACATAAGAAAGAAGGCTAAGAAGAGTGGCTGAGTGCAGAGCAATTTTTTCAACAGTTTGCAAAGAGATTTCGATTGTAATTTTAACTGCTAGTTTAGACAGCCATACTGAATCTGATTAGCAAAATCTTCCTAGACTCCTAACACAAACACAATTTCCTAACAACCATATGGAGAACGTTAGTTTAAGGCGAGATTTGGTTAACAGGAGCTGATTTGCCAGTCTTAGAATCACGCGCTACAAATGTGAAATTTGCTATAAGAGCAACAGTCTGATGTCGTAACAAAATCCAAAAAAAAAATCATGATCTTGCTGGTGACAGCCCATTAGATGTTTTTTATTTTTTCTCTTTTACTCATTATTAAATTTTATCTTTTTATTGACGGAGCATGACATCATTCACCGTCATAACACAATACGTGTCAGCCTAGCCCATAGGTTTTTCATTTTACTTTTATTTCTGGGTTGTAATTAAACGAAATGGAATTTTAGCGGGCTAGGCGAAAAGATGACGTGTCATGGCGGTTGGGCTGTTGTGGACCTAAACGGGCTAAGTTTAAAACCCGACCCGGAGAAAGAGTGTTTTTCCCCAAATATAAACCCTTGAGCTGGTAGGGCTTGTTGTTTCAATTCAGCTCTTGTCTCGCAACCCTATAGGTACGATCTCCAAAGCCTTTTTGGTTCCCTAAGCCTATACCAACTCCTTGTTGTTCTTTTCATCTTCCAGAATCTGGGTTTTTCTTCAACTTGGACTTTAGGGTTGTTGAATCTGAGTTAAACTACGTAATTGCTAGGAAAACGTCAAATTCTGTGAAGGGGTTATAGAATTTGTTTGAGTTTTTTGGGTTACTGAGGTCTGCATTCATGAATTACCAGAATTTAAGCTCGATGCATAATTGTGTTGCATTATGTTAAATGACATCTTAATCTGTTTGGTGTGTATTAAGATACTTTGTAATACGCTCTTTTATTAATGATCTCTGGTGGGGTTGCTTGAAGTTAGCTTTGGTTTGTGTGGTATTTGTAGAGCTAAGCATCGTTTTAGTAATAGTCTGCTTTGTTAAACAGATTCCAGAACTGTGGCATTCTCTATTGGTCCTCTATACAATGTGCCAGTATTATTTGTTGAGTTCTATGCCAACAAGCTCGAATTTTTTGCTTAGATGGGCTGTCAGTTCCATTTAGGCTGTGGGTTTTGTGTTGCCAGATATGATTCCTATTTTGAGCATCTCAGACATGAAATGTGCTTCAGATTATGTATTTTGGCAGCAAATTCTATTCATTTAATTATCTTTTTTCCATATCGTGCGACTTTCTGTAACAATTGATATCATTCCTATAGGTGAAGCAAGTTCAGAGTTACAGTGAAAATGAGCGGAGCAGGAGCAGAGAGAGGATCTGGAACCACAAAAACTCCAGCAGATTTTCTTAAATCAATTCGGGGGCGACCTGTTGTTGTTAAACTGAATTCTGGTGTCGACTATCGAGGTTTGTCTCTCTAATCAATTTTTTGATGTCTTCTGTTTAGTATTCAACAATCATTAGTATCTGATACACAGATGCGACTTACTCCTAGAGGTTTCCATGCAATGCGCGGTAGTTTGTGTTTCTCCTATAAAAAAGTGTTACTGTACCCAGTAACTTTTGCCCAGGTCTGATGCAGCAGACATGTATTCCCCATTTTGATGACTTAAGCCTCTTGTGCAGGTATTCTGGCTTGTCTTGATGGGTATATGAATATAGCCATGGAGCAAACAGAGGAATATGTCAATGGACAGCTGAAAAATAAGTACGGTGATGCTTTTATTCGTGGAAATAATGGTAAGAGCATCTCCAGCCACTTCTCTATTTTTTTCGATTTTGTCAAATTTGGAGAATATTGAGTGTTTTTTAGTTCCAACAGCTTTCTCATATCATTCTCTAAAATGGGGATAGAGAAGAAAAATAAGCATTGCTTCCTCAAATTTGCAGCGAAGCTTTCATTCCCCAAAATTTAATTCTTCACGGGCTCCAACAAAATTTTTACAAAAATAGAATATTTTATTAATTATTTTGTTGTTACAATAAAATATATAATCTCTTTTGGTCATAATTAATTATAATGTACCATATTTTGTTGTTCTAATAAATGTCAAATCTTCAAAATAGAGAAGCTGTAGGAATTGGAGCATAATATTTTTAGAGAATTTGGTTTTTGCTTCTCCATTTTGAAGAAATTTTGAGAAAGCTGCTGGAGATGCTCTAAGATTGCAGCAATTGTGTTATTTACCTCTATTGTCGTTGCCCTGGTGAGATAACTGACTCATTTTTTGCTTTCATGCAGTTCTCTACATCAGTACAACAAAGATGGCAGTAGCAGATGGGGCATAGTTTATGATTTCAAGTGAGGAAGATCATCTATTATCTTGCATTTTGCAATTATGTTAGTATGTAAGCTTAGGTCGGATTCAAATGAGAATGTACCTAGAACTTCTCTACTTTGAAAGAAATCATCTGATGACTGATTGCTTAATCGTGTTGCATTCAATTTGTATTCTTAAGGATGATGATGACTGTTTCAACAGATCTTTAAGAAAAAGAAAAAATATGCTTTACAAAAGCTTTCGTGTCACCATTTGGATTTCGTTTGGGTTTGTGGAAATCTTGTTTCGTATGACTACATATAACAAGGAGCAGTAAAGTATATACACTACTAATCCTTTGTGTCGATCAATCTCCCATGAATGTTGCTGGCTGTCTATCACAAAACAAAAATGATCAAAATCCATTTAAAATCTCAGAACTGATTAAGGTATTGAATTCCCATGGGTGACACTCCAAGAGGAATTGAATTAGACTAATGTAAAGAGCCAAAATCAACAGCCTTGGATTCTTATTACCATATTAGGATTCATTGTACATTTTGGTTGTTATACAGACGGTCATAATAAACTTGACCGCGGACCAGAGATTGGCCACAGAGCATCCTTTGATGCTAGCACTTTACTCACCAACAGCTTCCACTTAGCCTCATCTTTCTTGGTCTGCTGCTGCATTTTCTCCTTGAAATGACTGAAACCAGAATTGCAAATTGTTACTCCAAGCTTCTAAACCACTGTTGCAGATGCAATTATGGCAATGACAATGTTTCACACAGATCATAACTTCGTAAAACAATAACACCGTGCATCGGCAAAAAAACCATTTCATACAGCAGCACACGGCACATGATCTACCAGCAGAACACTGAAGTACCAGACGCATTGGATACAACTACAACTAACGTTTTGTATCATCCACAGACAACAGCTATTCACATTTGTAGCAAATTTGACTACTTAATGCGACCGGATCAAGTTATCATGCTTACCTACACAAAGGAACCTTGCATTCATCAGGTTGATTGCAAATACGAGAGTGCAGCTCAAGAAGCTGCCACATGCGTTTGCAGTGAACACAGCCACCAGGTACTCGGGTTTTACAGCTGGAGAAATGACGAACTAAAGTCTCAAGCCCCTTGCAAGCAGGAAAACCACAAGCAACCTGACTTCCTTTAAACACTTTGTCACGGGGACCAATTGTCCTACATCCATCCTTACATATGTGAAGGAGGGCTTCCATCGCCTCATACAGATGCAAGTATACTTTTTTCTCTTCTCTTTTCTTCAACCTTTCCCCTTTCCCCTGGCACAGAATCAAATCTAAGAAACCGCATTTCAAGGACTGAACTGCTCCCAAATTTATAGGATTAAAAATTTATAGGAATTGAGTACTGATTGATTGCTCTTGTATTTGCATTTGCACTCAATTGAATTACATAACTACGACCATGATGATAATGCAAAGGGAAAGAAAAAAAGAGAAGAAAGAATCATGTAAAATATTTGAAAAGATATTTGGAAAAGATAGGAGATACTAACTTACAGAATCTGCTTCAACAACAAACTCTAGCAGCTCTTGTTCAAGTGCAGGATTTACTTGTTTCATCACTTTCCAGCCTTCAGTTGAAGATATGGCCTTAAAATCCTTCACAATCATAAGTACACAGATCAAAGAGAGCCGAGGTGCATCACAGTTCCTTGCCAATTGAAGCAAATCGACCACATTTTCTTTGGTAAGCCATCCCTGCTCAAGAAAGTTTATACAAACTCTCTTCAGTGACGGAACTGAGTAAGAGTGCGACAAAATCAACAAATGGAGAACATATTTCTTCATCTCTTCCTTCTCATAGCTGCACAGGACAAAATGGAATATGTTGTAAAAAAATTTAGCTAAAATGAGGACTAATGGGGGTGACGAGCTGATCACACAACGCAACTAGAACTTACCACGATGAGTAAAGAAAGCGAATGAATGAATAGACAGCTTCATACGGTACCCCAGGAATCTTAACATATCTCATTCTATTTTGCACTTTTGACTGCCGTAGGAAATTACCTAGCACTGGCGATGCAAGAGTCTGCACATTTAATAAAACACCCACCAAAAATAAATTGAAACCTTGAGCAACATTATCCATGTCCCATAAATCTCTGACCAATCCAATGACATTAAAATTTGCAAGTAAAGAGCTGGTGGATTCCATTCAATTCACTCACCAGAACACACAAATGAGCTGGTATATATGATTCGCCCACGGTGATAATATACACATCAGCACCACATCCTTCTTTGAAAATCTTATCCCATGTGTCTAATGTTTCCTTTGGGACAGAGCAACTCGCTGAAAGGCTTTTGATAGATTTATTTCCAGGATAGGTGATACCAGGAACAGGAGGTGGTTTTGGGATATTATGGCTATAGGATACAGAAGGAGCCGCGTCTTCCAGCATAGGTATAATATCGGCAGGATTCTGTTCCTCCATATGTATATTGAAAGATCCACAAAATAATATATCTCTTGGCGAGTCAAGAGCAGGTGAAGCCATCATCTACTATGGTTTATGTAAATTAAGTATAAAAAGCATGAGCAGAAGATCTGCACCAAAAGAACAATATTTTAGGAAAAAAATAATGCACTAATTGTATTATGATGAAGTAGAGCATTTGAATCAGAAGATATTCTGACAATTGATCTATTTATAAAGATGGCCTCGGCGGCATCTCATAGTTGGCTTATAACAGCAAAATCCACATGAGAAGGAAAACCAACAACTTTCAATGGAACAAACAAGAGATTTCATCACTTGACTTGAATACATGAAATTGGAAAGAATCAATTTCAGCAGCCTTCTTGACTAGTGGGCCAATCAAAAGAGAAAATGTCCATTTACTACAAATTTTTAGACCTCATTTCCCATTCCAACAGTTTTTTAAAAACATTGACAATTTCAACTTTTTTTTTTAAATTTGTGCCAATTCCAAGAAAACTCATAACTCTAAACAACCTATAATATTTCAATACTCATTCTACCCTCACCCATTAAAACATACTTAAAGAAAAGAAAATGGAAGAGAGAGGAGTCATGTCCGACACTTCACCAACTCCGGTCACCAGAATCTAGAATGAAGTTTATTAGCCCCAAATAAACACCCACTGAACCCCTAAACCTCATTTCTATTGTCACAACCAACTTTACTACCCCCTAATAAACTCCCACTGAATCGCATTCATATTGCACAGCCAACTTTACCCCCATAATAAACTCTCACTGAACCCCTAAACCGCATTCCTATTGCCACAACTAACTTTACTACCCCTAATAAACTCTCACTAAACCCCTAAACCACATTCTTATAGCACAACCAACTTTATTACCCCATAATAAACTCACTGAATCCCTAAACTGCATTCGTATTGCACAACCAACTTTGCTACCCCCTAATAAACTTCCACTGAACCCATAAACTACATTTCTATTGCACAACCAACTTTACTACCCCCTAATAAACTCCTAATGAACCCCAAATAATTCAATTACTGTCCTCCAGTAATCAAGTTACGAACCCAGTAATCAAGACACTGGTCCCATAAAACAAAAGAATATAGGAAGAAGAGACATTATGCCAATATATAGATCTGGTCAACAGAAAGTGGGCAGCTATTTTACCATAATCAAACAAAAGTACACAACCAATCCAAGCCAAATGCATATCTCATTCCGCCAAGACCAATATGTAGTAAATACAAATCAAACAAATCCACCAATACTCTATTGGAATCTCACATATCAAAAATCAAGGTCTGGACAATGAAAACATCTAGATCACAAAACCATAGATCGACGTCTACCTTTGGGCTTCTTCTCCGCTGAAAGTTTCATCCGCATCTACTATCCATTGCTCCTGTGACAACGGCGACTCCCATTCTCCAACAATCACCCCTCCCCACACCTTCGAGCTAGGCCACGACCGGGGTGATCTCCAGAGCTGACTTCGGCTTTTGGCGGCAAATAACTATGCAGCATCACCTCGGGTCGAAGTTTCGATTGGAGTCCTCGTTGACGCCGTTGGAGAGGTCAGGGTCGAGAAGCTCGCCAGCGAGGCGGCGCCACTTTTGCTTCAAAAGGAAGTCCAAATCTAGAAAATTTGATGAAGCTAGTGGATTTAGCATGATGGCCACTGCATCGATCCTCTTTCCGATGGTGATCGAATACTTCGACCTCGGTGATCTGTGGAGGAGACTAGGTCGTCGAAGGAGAGAGAGAGAGAGTAGGATCACATTTGTATGGGTAAAGAAAGATTTTTTTTTCAGATGGGAGAGAATAGGTAGTTGAGAAGGATAATTAGGTAAGGGATAATTTGGTAATTTTGGTCTAAAAAGTTGGAATAGGTTATGAAAATCTGTTTTAGTTGGAGTAGTCACTTTTTTTTTCAATTTGTATGAAATGGTCAATAACCCCTTCTTAGCAATCTGAATGCACAGGAAATTCATATTCCCCCAAAGTCGATTAAAAGCTTTTAACTGCAATCAGAATCATTCTGGTTCTGTTCAGATTAGGACTATGTTAAAAGTTATGGATTGTAAATTGTAATGCATACTGATGTGGAACATATAAAAAACAAGTATGCCAACACATTAGGACGCATAATCAGAGAACAATATTCACTAAAAAAACTCTGGGGAATATATGGAAGTCTGCTGATATAAATAATTATTGCACATTGGTGACATTGCAGGAAGAAATCTAAACTCGGCCATGCAACTCTGACTAGACACAGACCTGAGATCCCACGTGTGACGTGCAGCAAGAAAGCCAAATTTATCGTTCATTTTCGACATTCCACATCCATTTTTTATTTTTCAAGCAAAATTATTGTTCATATCCTTAACATTAAAATAAAATAATTTCCAAAATTAAATGGATAGATATTTAAAACCGGAATACTCGTGTATAAACCAGAGGAAGGGTTTACTAGTGTTTTGGTTACCGAGAAAATACCTTTGCTGTCTCTCTCGGGGGCAAAAAAAGCGAGATTTGCGCCGATCTTGATCACCGGAGAACGACATTCAATGCCAGGGAACCTCGATCAGACTGAAACCAACAAATTTAAACATTTCCATTAAACTTTCAGAGAATTTCTTCATCTTCTTGAAACAAAATAGTTAAAGACTCGATCGAGAGATAGGCAGATAATGAAATATGATGTGGTGCGATTATATATGTGGAATGCAAGATTATATGTAAAATTGGTCGGTTGGTATGAAATGCAAACAAGTAGTCGATGATCAGTTGAAATTGAAGAGGATGTGGAGTGCGAGAGATAATGAAACACCGTACCTGAACTGAAGATGAGAATGAAAGAGGAGTCGATTGTTCGAGACTGGAGAGGCACAGAGAGCAGAGCAGAGAACGAAGATATATGGTGGAGAGCGACGTGTGCCTAAAATACGAGGGAAATGGGCCAAATGGCTACTCACCATAACACCTCATAAATACGCGCCTCTCTCTCGTGAGATTATTACCTGCCACTAGTCAATACATTTTCATCTAAATTTCTCTTCCTTTTTTTGTTTTCCATTCCTTGAATTGTCTCGTGAGATTATATTTATTTTTTGTTTATTTCACATCGATAGATGCCAAATTGTCAAATAGGGCGAAGCTAATTAAGTAGCACCACTAGTAATGATGAAGGGAATTTGTTTTCTCAGTATAACCTAGCTAGCTAGATATTTCAAGTTGGCAATGCACGGTTGCAGAAATAAATAGTTCTAGTCCATTTAGTGGTAATGAGCAGACGATTAGTTAGCGAAAATAATTGTATGGATCTAGTCTCTGCTGAATCGAGCTCGCCGTTCTTTTCCGATTCCTTTCCAAAACAGCCTCGTCAAAAACGCAGTCAACGGCCGGTTCATATAAACTCAGTACATTATGAGATGATATTGAGAAGAGAATTAACGGAGGCGATATGATAAAGAGACTGTAGTGCGTGTGGAGTTGATGGTGATTAGATATTGTGGGCGGAGAGTGACGAGCAAATCAAGAACAGACACGTGGATGTGTTGATAGGACAGAGAAGCAGCGAAAGACGACAAAACAAGAACAAGTGGGGAGGGAGAGAGAGTTGTGGACGGCTACGACTACGACGGAAAAAAGAAAAAAAGCCAAAAAACGAAAGGGACGGTGATCAGATCATCCCCGTCGGAAAGCTGCCTCCTCCTGACCCCACCTTAGATTGCGATCCCCTCGGGCCCTCCCCACTTCGTACATTACTACAAGTCCATCTCCGTCTGGAGTGTTTCAGCCTGCCAGCCCATTCTCCCTACAACATTACAAGGCAAAAGCCCAACCCCATTTTTTTCCAGAATATTGTTGAGAGTTCTTATTCATAAACCTCAAATTTACTTAAAAAAAAATATTTACACCTTAATTTTCTCAAAACGCCCAGAGTCCAATAAAATTAATATAATGTTAAAGTAAAAGTGAAATTTGAATTGATCTCCTCATCTCATTACGTATACTCTTTATATAGATGTGTGATTACAATGATAATTACAATAAAGATAATGACTAATTGATAACTGATTGAGTAGTTACATCTGTTAATCGCTAATTGCATAATCAACTCTTCGTCAGTTATTTTGACGAATGCACATAATACGTATTTCCTTTAACATATAAATCATTTTCTCTTAAAAAAAATCTATACATACCTTCATATTCGGTAAATGGCAGTTAGACCTCCAATATTTGAGCATCTAATCATCTTATTATAGTTCAAAAATCTATCCAATTGGTTAAAACCCGTTATTATCTATATCTATCATCTCAAGCTTGTTGTTTAGGATCACAATAACAATTAGAAAATAAATAAGTCAAATGAAATACGAAATAAACTGATGAAGAAAAGAAGAACAAAAATTAAACAAATATCATGAACTTATATACAAAAAAATTAAAGAACAAGAAATTCATACCTTCTACAAGAATCTGTAAAGATCAATTGCTCAGTTATTGAATCTTCACTTTTTTGAGTTTCTTCCATAGTCTTTCACATATGTGGGGTTTACATATAGAGAGTGAAGTATTCTCTTGGTTAAGACTAAAATCGTAGAGATAACTTAAGAGTTGTTTTTGTTTTGTTTAACATTTTCTTATTGATATGTCCTTATTGGTAATTTCATATGAGTTGACAAAGTCAATACAAACTTTTAAACAAGTCAATTTGCTACAAAATTTGGCACTCTGCTTCCCATTCCAACATTTTTTTTAAAAAAAATATTGACCATTTGAAATTTTCAAAAGAGAATTTTGTGAATTAGGTCTAAACTCTTAAGACACTCTTAAGAACTTATATTATTTTAGTACTATTATATCCATCATCCCTTAAATATATATGCTTAAAGAGAAAATGCAAGAGAGAGAAGGGTTGACCTAAACCTCATCGACTCTGGTTGCCGGATTCCTATCACCGGTCTCTGGACACCAATCGTCGGTTGCCGGACTCTGATGACCGAAATCATGTGGCCGGAATTACAGACCCTAGTAAACATGTTATTGACCCTAAATAATAATCTCTATTTTTATAGCCTCCTTAGGTTAATCTATATATATAAACTATCATTCTGCTGGTTTAAAAATATATATATATATATATATATACTATTATAGAATATATTGAAGTTTTTTTTCACTAATCATATGAAATCCTAATCAAACACTACAAAATTGCATGTTTTCCACAACAAAAATAAACACATCTAAACAGATCAATTGTTCCTTTTATGAAGAATAAAGACATTGATATCTGTCAACAAAAAAAACAGATAAAAAACACACATAAAAATTAATCACCAAATTCTGCAAGA
Organism: Comarum palustre; assembly: GCA_951800085.1. Taxonomy (NCBI): domain Eukaryota; kingdom Viridiplantae; phylum Streptophyta; class Magnoliopsida; order Rosales; family Rosaceae; genus Comarum; species Comarum palustre. The sequence continues at coordinate 294,714 of OX637588.1, read as the reverse complement.
GTCGAAGTGGGACTATACTGATTAATTTTAGGCTAAACACCTAAATTTGGGATTTTGGTGTGATATCTATTAATCCATAATTATAACAATTACAATTCAGTATTATATTATGAGAGTGGATCGACCAAAAATAAAATAATAGAGTGAAGATAAATGCATATTTAGGTAATAGAATGTGGGTTAATAGGAAGGAAAAACAAATAATAAATTAAAAAAATTGTCAGACGCCACATGTTGAAAAGCTGGGTGGGGGCAATGACCCCCGCTGGCCCTCCTCTGGTTCCGCCTATGCTATAAACTATAAATTATAGCAAGCTCTTGCATGCCTTCTTTCATGAATGTGCCATCAGTTTTGACTCTCAACCTTAAACAGTGAGCAAAAACATTCAGGCTTGTTGAAAAGTTGGGGAAGCAGCTGAAGTATGCAAATTGATTGTATAGAGATGCCTGAAGAGTTTCCAACAAATTTTTCTGAAAATCTGTCAGTCTATTATCATGTAAAACACATAAAACTGAATAATTTTTTTTGAAATATAACCATAGGTTTTCCATTGATAGACAAAAACCAGAATGACGTCATACAAGAGTTCTGACAAAGAGGACAATAAAACACCATTACATTGAACCTTACACTCATGTCAACATGAACCTAGTAGAGACCAGACCCAACAAAGCCTATAATTTATGAGAAACATAAATTATAAGATATCATTCTACGCATAAAAAAGATTGAACACCCTATGAAACACATAGAACATAAGCATTTATTCTGAAAATTAAAAACATTTTTTAGGGTTTGCTTTGATCGTGAAGGGCGGTAGTAGGAGGATTGGTTGTATTCAAGATCAGGCTTCCTCCTAATCTAGGTTGATTGGTGCGGCTCATGCAAGATTCTGATTTGTGTGTGTGGCAAGTTTTGATCAACGGTGCAACCTTGAGTGGTGGTGCTGGCGTGGCAGAGTCGACCTCCGGAGCGGTGGCTGAAGGTAAGGATGAGGTGCCCAAGGCTATGGGTGCCCTTAGTAAAGTCTATTTTGAATATAGTCTATTTTGCTTTCCAGTTTAGTCAACTGATGGACTATATTTGGAAGTCTTTCTAGATATTCTATGTCCAGAAACTTCTGCTAAGGATTCTTGACGCCTCGCATCAATTTGTTGTACTAGAAAATCGAGCTTTTCTAGTATTTGTTCAATTCATGTTCCCATCTTGAATTGGGATTTCTTTTGAACACCAGCCAATTAATGGCTAGGCTTTGATATCAGTAAAACTACCAGAGTAATTCGAAACTATCCGAATAAATCCACTCGGATAAGGAAATGATATTCCCTTCAAATTTAGTGAAATCTTCTCGAGACTGATCACTAATTTATCCTATATTGAGATAATTTAGAGGTTCTTGATATACTTTGAGGGTTTCTTTAAAAAAATGATTTTATGCCTTATTAAGACCTAAGATTTGTAGCTTTAATCTTAGGTGGCATCACATGTCACATACACACATCATTAATTCAAAAACTCATGTTATATCATTTTAAAGTAAATGCATAATCTTATCATTCTTAAATCTAATGTTCTAGATTATTTTGTTTTTTATTTTCTATACAATTATTTTCAAAGTCATTTCTTTCATATTCATGCTTATATTTATACACCAAATACAATGTGATATATATATATATACTTGTTGGAAAATATGAATTCATTTGAATGTGTGTATGTATATATATATATATATTCATATACATATATAGTTTTTACAAAGAAAAAAAATTACGTATATGTATATTTATATTCAACAAATTTTTTTTGTATATAAATAATTCATCTAAAAGAGGATTCGATAGTGGTTTTTTCTATTCTATATTTTTTTTATATTGAAATTCGATGAAGGATATATATATATATATATGTATATATATGTAAAAGAAAAAAAAATTTAAAAATTTGAAATTAAATTTTGATTCACAAAATTTATTAATTTCATAATTTTGAATTATTATAGTGTTAGACTCCTTTAGGAAACATATTTAATATAATTTATGTAAGGTAACTAAATCAAACACGATGAAAAATGTAACTAAATCATGTAGATGAAACAATAATTTGATATAACTATTTCCTAATTTAGATTTAAAAAGGATACGATTGTATTTTTACATATAGATGACATGACATGACTTTTAAAATTATTGATTTGTTTATACACATGACATGTCATATAGGATTAAGACCATAAATCTTAGGCCTTATTAAGGCCTTATAGCAATGACATTTCTTTAATAATTCTAATATTCTTTTGAACCTTATAGATTTTTCTCTGAACTAAATAGATATTATCCCAATAATTAGGATCTTCTGTATTAAGTGCAGATCTAAAAACTTTTAGGATTTTCAATTGTTTTTGTTTTATTACCAATTCTTGTCTAGTTTGTTTGCAGATAGAAAACAATTGTGTTCTATTAAGGAGCGAAATTATGATATTTTAAAAAAATTAATTGTCTATCTTCCAATGTAGAGGATAGAGATTAGCTGTAAAATGTTGAAATAAACAAATTAATGAATATGGACCCACGTCAAAATTTATTTTTTGAAGAAATTAATAATAAAAAGTAAAAATGCTATTAAGAGAAAAAGGTTGTGAGTTTGTTGCAGGGTGATAACTTTCATAAAAAAAGGTCGCATATGCTATTACATTGTTTAAACAAACAAAGGTATTTCATTGTTTAATCTGATGACAGTTATTTTGATCCGTAAAATAATAGCCGCACTTGTCTTATTTCACGAACTCAAAAGCTGTCAACACCACATTAACAATGAAACAGCTTTGTGCGACCAGCATGCAGTCAAGGCCCAAACCTTAATCACTATAGTGGTATCAAATTAAGCAGCATACGCAGGGCCGGGTTAAATTTTCTCCATCATTTCAATGTTATCTTCCTATCTCTTGGTTACAGACACAAAACTCGTACGTAGTACTATTCCGAAATACAATACACGTACGCCGTACAACGAGCTCTAATTTTATTATTTAAGCATGAAACGTGCATGCGAGTTTGTTCCGTCTACCGGTCACCATATCTCTATATCATGCATGAACGATCGGTCATGAAGATTTTAAAAATTGCAATTGGTAGCCCTCTGATCTGCATGTGTGTACGTACGTCTCCAGTTTAGAGGCCGGTTTGTATGTACGTTTCTGCTAATTTGAATCCCTTTCGCCTCGATCTCGATAATCTGTTCTCTATCTATATATGCGCGCATGTTCTAACTAAGAAAAATTGAATAGTTTCTGTATGTACCTACAGGAAGTAAATTAATAACTAGAGAGACAAATTAATTAATTAACAAGAATCGTTCTGCTGTATGTACTTTCGTAATTTTATTAGTTTCATCAACATAAATATATAAACTTAGAACATCCATTGGGGTGTAATTTAACTAATTATATGCATGGTTCTTGAGGGATCATTAATTAATAAAAAGATGGGCACGCAGCTGAAATTTGTGCATAACTGCATATGCGCGGCCTGATGGAGCGAACAGGCAAATTAAGATCATTTCCTGCTAGCTTGTTCCCTCCATGCATCTTCGATTCATACTAGCTGCTAACACATGCATGCAGCTAGCTACTGGCACCATATATATATCAACAACTTATACATACAGACTATATAATAATCAGACAGCTACAAGCTAGTGGAATATTTGACATGATATATGATATATTAAAAACCCAGGAGGGTACTATATGATTAATTTAAAAATTAATGGTGCCAAATTATTATGTCAAACGGAAAATAAATTAATACAACTAGATTGATAAGATTCGATCTAGAAACCCAGAAAATGTGAGCTGCGCACATTGAAACGAAGTTAAATTATTACTTCCACTAGCTAGCATATATATATTTACGTTGGTACTGCAGCTGCAGGTTCATGTAGTTCAATCTTCAAATGCAACAATTTACATATTGAGCGAGAATGATTAAACACCATCCATCACCAGACACATTCTAGAAGCAACAATATATATATGCAATATGATTGAGATCGATATTAGTGTTATGAGTACTGCATGGCTGGGCATACTCAAAATATATATGGTAATTCTGATCCATTTACAAATCCGGTGCGTGCATTTGAACGGAATTTGCAGAGATCGATTGGCAGTTCCAAACCAGATGATCGACATCGGATGTGAATATGATGATGATCACTTTTCAGCTTCTTAATACTCGATCATGCATCCATCAGAGTGGTACTACTTTTTAACAGTGCGTAGATCGAGATACAAATCCTCAACTGCTAATCAACCTATGAACAGAACTATCAATCAACGACCGGCCACTAATTACATTGGATGCCCTAGCCAGCTATCATTCTTCTCATTTAATCTCAAGTAGACACTTATTTAACTCCTTGCCGTTAGTTGCACATCGGTATTCTATATATAATGTAGTGATCCATCCTCAGGCTAATTAGCAGAGAGAGAGAGAGAGCTACGTACTAGCATAGCGCAGCGACATTCAAGATGAAAATGGAGATGGGGGAAACACTGCAAATGGGCACTGCTACTCTGCCTCAAGCTCCTCAAAGCAGAAGCAGTACTACAAGTAGTGCTCATGTGCTAGTGTTCCCTTATCCATTCCAAGGCCACATTTGCCCCATGGTTGAATTCTCCAAACGCCTAGCTTCAAAGGGTGTTAGGGTCACCGTCGTGATCACAACCATTTCTGCAGCCACCGTGGCCATGAAGAAGTTGCTAGCAGCTCAGTCCAAAAACAAGACCTCTTTCAGGGTGGAAATTATTTCGGACGGCTCCGAACACCTTCAAAAGTCGGAAAACAAAGACGAGGTTTTCAACAGGGTAGCTACGCAAAACTTATCCAACCTTATCAGCGACATCAAGAACAAGAAAGATCTTGCCTCCGACAGTGATAGCAGTGATGAAGATGAGGATGACTACCCACTCAAATGCGTCATTTACCACTCAGCCATGCCATGGGTGCTAGATGTGGCGCGACAGCATGGCATAGATGGAGCTCCATTTTTTACCTGTGCAGCTGCGGTTACTGCCATCTTTCATCATTTCTATGAAGGAGTGTTGAAGATTCCTTCAAAAGATTCTGCAGCTAGATCTTCTAATACCACAATGCTCATACCTTCCATGCCTGGACCGCTAGGGTTCAATGATCTACCCTCGTTTCTATGTGACGTTGATGCCTACTCAAGTTATCTTAACTCCACCTTGAACCAGTTCTCCAATATCTCCCAAGTCAAATGGATCTTCCACAACACTTACGAGAAGTTGGAGGAACAGGTATAATTCAGTAAAGTAATTGTGAGAGCTATATAAAAATTAAGGAGAAAATAACTGGGATAATGTGCACATATGATCGAGTTATACAACATATATTTATTTACTTTTCCATGCTAGCTAGCTGTTCTTGTGGTTTATAAAATTCATATGTATGCTATCTATGTATGTCCAGGTACTTAAATGGATGGCAAGTCAGGACTGGCCGGTTAAGACAATAGGACCAACAATTCCATCATCATTTCTGGACAAACGATTGGATGATGAGAAAGACTATAGTCTGAGCTTATTCAAGCCTGATCATGTAGAGACTTGCATGAAGTGGCTAGATTCCAAGGAGACTGGCTCGGTGGTTTACGTATCGTTTGGAAGCTTGGCTAACCTAACCAAGGAGCAAATGGAGGAATTAGCATGGGGTTTAAACAACAGCAACTACCACTTCTTGTGGGTAATCAAAGAGTCAGAAAAGCAAAAGCTTCCGATCAATTTCTTCGAGGAGATATCAGAGAAGGGTCTTGTTGTGAGTTGGTGCTCCCAGCTGCAAGTCTTGGCTCACAAGGCCGTGGGGTGTTTTGTTACTCATTGTGGATGGAATTCGACACTCGAGGCATTGAGCTTGGGAGTGCCGATGGTGACGTTGCCGCAGTTTGCTGATCAAACAACGAATGGTAAGTTTGTTGCAGACGTGTGGAAAGTAGGAGTAAGAGTGAAGGTGAATGAGAAAGGGTTTATAAAGAAAGAAGAACTAGTAATGCGTGTTAAGCAGGTTATGGACAAGCAGGTAGGGGAGGAGATCAGAAAGGCTTCACAGATGTGGAAGAAGTTGGCGAAGGAGGCTGTGGATGAAGGAGGAAGTTCGGACAGGAACATTGAGGAGTTTGCAGCACAACTTCGATTATTGCCTTGATCCAAGTTACTATCAATTACTACGTATCGCATGTATTACTAGCATGTATCGTCGACCTTTTTAGTTTATGTGCCTGCACTATTTGGCAATGTACGTAATATCGTACTGAATTTGGTGATCAAGGTTTAATCGTACATTACTAAATGAATAATCTCCAGAACCATCAACAGTCCATATACTGTTGTACACATGCACACACAAAACTTCTTCGTCTTCTTTTTTATTTTTTTATGGGACTGAACACAAAGCTGACATTGAAAGAAATTGTAAGAATGAAAAATGGAAATCGAAAGCAGTAGGATTTACAGAGAAAACAAACCCGGTCATGTGCCCAACTTGATACAATTATTTGCGGAAGTTGACAATTGATCCATAATTGTGAAAGATACTGAATTGATTAATGGCCTAGCTAGTTAGGCTAGAAAGGAACTATTTTGCTTTGTTCTTTCATGACGACATTGGGACACTTGAAAGAAATGTTAAGGTTTTTATAATTATGTTGGAGCAGTTGACTGTACGTGTGTAATTATGATAATTGATGTAAGAAATAGCCAGCACTGCAGGCATACAAATCTCGTTGTTGTTTACCTGCTTCGGTTAAACCCCAGATAATCCGAACTCGATAATTTAACGTTGGGAATGGCAATGAAACACAAGGTGCAGAACCAACAGTTGCCACCAATGCTATTGGATTAGGTAAGCATGTAAAACAATCATCTGTGACACAGCTTCGACTCAAACCGGAAGCTCCTTTTCTAAGAAAGCACCAGACCTTGATTTTCAAGCAGCTAACATATCAATCATCTTCTATTTCAATTAAAGATTGACTCACCATATCATGTTCATGAGCCCAGAACTTTTATAGGGCATATATTTCTTAAGCCAAGTCGAACATAGTTTCTTAAGCTCCATGAAGCCGAACAAAAGAGGCCCCTATAAGTATCCGTACTTTCATACATCTGCAATGATTCTGATTTTGTACCTCTACTAGCATTGTCCGTATAGTTAACCATATTTGCTGCTGCCATGACAAAAACAACTCATAAAGAGTGATGAAGCTACCAACTATACTCGGCCGTTTTCATCTGGATTGTTTGCATCTTCACTCCGACTTCCTAACTTGACAATGTCTTCCACAAGAATTTTACCATCTGCACCACAGGGAAGAACATGAAACTGTAAGCAAGTGTAAACGCCACCATACTAGGAAAAAGGACTAAAGAAAATGTAAACCAAAAGGTGACTAGTACAACAGCTTAATCAAATCCTCATCATTTCTGGGTTCACATGGATACAGAACTGGGGGGCCCAAGCAAATAAACTTAAAAACAATTATTTTCCAGTACAGCGTTGCTTCATATCACCAAATGTTCCTTCATTATACTATAGATTCACTATCACCTCATTTCATTATACAACGACAACAACAACCACAACCACAACTACAACCACAACCACAACCACAACATCAACCACAACAACCACAACCACAACAACCACAACAACAACAAAAGACTAACCTCTGTCTTTTGAGAGGTTGCCTATGAGTTCTTGGACACCCTCCTTGCCTAAAGTATTCTTCAGATAGTTTGCAGCAGCTGCAACCTCCTCAGCTGTTACTTTACCATCAAAATCCCTGCACACATATTTTAACGCTTATAAATTTTGCTACAAAAAAATGCTAATACCATACATCAAAACTAAGCATTTTTATCACTCAAAAACAATTTAAATTAAAACCAATGACTGTAGGAATGGTGAAGGCAAACTAAAATATGTTTAGACAAATCTAAGTTGAAAGTAACGTGAAAATCTAGCAAAGGCTGTTAGTTTCTAAACATCTGTATGTATAAAACAAACACAATAAAGAGGACTGCCAAACTTTGGCTCATTTAAGTCTCGCTGGATGATAACAACCTAGGCCAAGAGCAGATAGATTCACTAACTACCATAACTTTACGATGTATGCATGTTGCCCCATTTCCAGCTCACTCAGCATATGCATATCCAATATTATAAATGTGACATTATCCAGTATTGGCTTGGCTAATGTACGACTAATATTTGAACCAAAAACATATGCTTCCATACAAGGAAATATGATTACCATGATGGCAAACTGTGACATGGCCTATAAAAGAGATGAAAGAATTTCAGAAAGGCAAAAGAGGAAGCAAGTTGTATAATAACAATTCACCTGTCAAGTAGTTGGTACCGGTCTCCAATTTGAGCATCCACATCATCAATTTCCTTTTCCAGATTTTGAAGCATTGAATCAACCTGAAATCCAGCAGAAGAAAAATAATTCATTGAGTGAAGAAAGACTAACACATCATAAGCTATTATATTTGGAGTCGAACATCAAACCTTATCTATGAGTGCTGATGAAACATGATCAGCTTCCTCTTCAACACCGGCAGTATCACTTTCATCCCGAGCAGCTCTATATGCCTTGAAGGCATCCTTTTCATTATCGGCACCATCCTTCTCCACCATGCTATTGTATAGTTCAATCTGGAAACATCAGAGTAATCAACTTCAAAAGAATATTCTAAGGAAAATGCAGATCAGATTGAAACATAAGCATACATTAAAAAGTAAAAAACATTCCGACTGAAAAATCATGGGAAGATAAAGTTGCATGCTTATAAAGACACCACTCTCTTGATGAAATGACACTGAAAAGTTGTTAATGTATACCACTCCAAACCAGAAGCATTAAAAACATATCAGCAGGAGAAATACTGAAATGGCTCAAAAGTCCTAACATGAAACTGTGTATATAGTATAGTTTCGATAATCACTTAATTGCAAGTATTTACACCTTCAAACATGCCTGCAAGATTTTGGCAGGCGATGACTAGCGTGCAGACACAAGGGAGGGACAAAAGATGAACAATTTTGTCTTTAAAGATGCCTAAGACGAATGAAGAGCAATTAAAGGTTTTGAATTACCTCCTTGCTTACGAGCCTCAGGAATTCTTCACGCTCCGTACTCACTGACTGAAACATTAAGTAGAAACAAAGTTAAATATAGTGTAGATGGCAATGCATCAAATCTCAAAAGGAGAATTAGAAGGTATAATCTTCGAGGGATACTAAGTTCAGTCCTTACAGATGCAGAAGCCAAAACAGCCAAAGCACGACTTAGTTCGCATAGCTGCTCTTGCTTTTCCAGAGTCCTTTCCTTGGCCTGCTCATGCACTTCTCTTGCTTTTGGAATAGTCATCTCTTTCAACGCCACATCTTCTTGACTAGCCTTAGATTCCTTAATTCTGCGTAGCTCGTCTTCCTCCCGCTCTTCCTCCTCCTTCAATATTAGAGATTACAATCAATAAAGTTATTCAGTAAAACTAAAGGCTGAATATGTAGACACAAGTTGACGGGTACATCTTACAAGTATTTAATAACCACAATTCTTAAGTCAGATATTCACAGCATTATTTCAGTACTGCCTTCCTAAACATTAATATCAATCCATCCAATAATAGGTTCAGAGTGAAGGCAGCAAAAACCAAATAAGATGCAATAAAACTGGCTAATAGAAATATCAGACCCGCAGATGGAACCAACTCAAATAAGCATTTCAGTTGTGGTTCTCAAGCACCCAATAACTGTTTATAAAGGCATAAAAAGCAAAGATTTTAACCTTGATCATTTCTTCCTGCATCTCTAAGTACTCCAATTTCCTCCTCCTTTCAGAAACAGAATCTTCAGATGGCAAAGACGTAACATTAATAGTATCCACCACTTCATCGGGCATAGAAGTAAGTGTAGCTCGAACAGCCTCCTCTGGCTTCAATTTTCCAGACACATAGAAAGCTCTGCATTGAGCATATCAAATAAAGACTGAGTTAGACCACCTCGGCTCTCAAGATTAACATGAATGATCCAGAAAAAAAATGTGATGGGGGCTACTCATTTTATGGAGCTAAAGAATACCTGGAAAGGATCAAAAGCGAGGATGGCATGGAGTGATTAAGAGACAAATCCAACCAATCACGAAGCTACATTGAGACAATAATGATTTCATGAGCGTGCAGAAACCTTTATGATTACAACTACTTATGGAACTGCAGAATAATTTCAAACATGCCAACATCTAAGCATAGTACACCTGCTGACGCATTTCTTCCACAGAACGCAATCCAAGCATACCCCTCTCCCTGCACTCCTCGCGAAGCTCAGCTTCTGAAAGTGACTCGACACCCTCCGCTTGAATTAACTTATCATCAGCTTTAATCCTGACATTAACGAAAGAAGAAAATAATATGTTCATAGACATTCCAAAAAAATCCTATTTGCTGATGGCTATTAACAGAAAAGATGGTGAACTGTTGCATGAGTTCATTTGTTACTTTCTCTTTCTGGTCACTATTAGCTACCTTAAGACAATTAGGATAACAGCAATTTGGAGAGATTCATTATGTTCACAGCAAGAATTCTTTAATTATTCAAGACAGTATAGTCTCGTCTCCAGAGGACAACTGAATTCATATGGTGACATAATTATGAAGAGACATATCAGCAAAAGACAAGTAAATGATTTTTACAAAAGCAGTTTTCAGAGATAATATTACCAATACACATAATTAGGATTGCAAAGGATAAATTAAAAACATTGAACAATGCCCGGCATTAAAAAAGTAAATATGACTTCAGATTCAATGAACTTTCAATTCTTGTCATATGCAAAACCAAAGCAAAAAACGTAATGGATATCTACTTTCTAGTGCAGATATATACATAAAAGATAATATACATCTTACCGACTGAGTCTTTTCCGGAGCATATATCTCAAATATGCATCTGTACCGTAAGGGCTTATCCCCATATATTTGCACATATTGACTAAACGAGGCCTGGAAACAAGAGGAAACAGAAACCGTTAATAGCAGAATTACAACACCGTCACAAGTCAAGCAGTAAATAATAAAGTAAAGTGTTAAAAGAAAACCTGCTGATGTTATCAAGGGTAAGTTCATCATTAAACAACTTGGCAAATCCTAAAATCTCCTCATTAGAGACCCCTGCACCCGTCCTTAGCTGCAGTTGCAGATAGTAAGGTATATAATATACAGGAGAAACAACTTGGAAACTGAACTATTGAAACATGAATCCTCACCCTGTTTAGAAACTCATCAAGATCTTCTGCTGTTTGTTTGATTTCTCCGCTCCTTGAGTTTTGAACTTCCTTTGCCATTTCTTTGGCTGTGTCCTGAAGGAACTTAGCATACTCTATTCTTGCCTTTAGCCTCCTTTTCATTGCTTCCTACACATTGAAAATTCAGTTGAACTCAAACATACTACTAAGAAAGCGGAAAAACATAAACACACTAACACATTAAGTTGAGCAAAATGTATCATGGTAAGCTAAGTATATTCAGCTTCACCAAAGGTTTTATCCTCAACTAGTTTGGTCTCTAACTTCTGAGTGAACAAGTTCTCAAGGGTAAAAGCCTATGTGAAACTGGAAATCATGTATATATAGTATCCCAATCTGAATTAGACTCTCATACAAGAATGTCTAAAACAAGAGAAAATACAACGCATACATGAAAAAAATGCACACAACTATAACAGATACAAAATAGGTTCAACATAAATTTGAACAAATTTAGAATTTCAGTACCTCTTCTTTCAATTTGTCTTGAAATGTCGAAGGTAACATGTTGGGAAACAATTTAAGGAACACTGGCAGCAAAAATTCCATGAAAGGAACAATGATAAACACAGCAAACGGAACAAGCCGAAAGATATCAGCAGTGGTACGCGTCAGCTGTTGCCTCTCCCTTCTCGAAAGAGTCTTGCCACCCGCAAGCTTGAGCAGCAGCCTCGAACAGATCTTGACATCTTTTCCCAGCAGCTTAAAACCAAGCCAGTAATGCTGCAATGTTGAAACAATCTCCTTCTTCCAATGTGTCAGCTTATTAGCCCAGTCCTCCCTAATTCGAACACGAAATCAATCAAAAATTTAATTTGTGATCAAACTTTAAATTAAAACAAAGCGAACCTGCTCATGGAGGCGACAGCTCTAAGAGCGGGCCCGATCCCCAAAAAAGTGGCCCAGACTTTCTTCAACATTTTGGAAACCTTTTGAGAATCCTGGAGCTTCTTGGCCTTGGCGGCCTTGGCGGTGGTGCTGAGGCCTTGCACGGCTTCATCGCAGTCCTCGGGAGAAGCTTGCTTTCTCTTCGCTTTGCATTGTTCATCATCGTCCGGCGGGGGCTTGGCGGGCGCGGCGGCGGCGGTGGTGACAGTACGAACGGAGTAAGCGATCCATCGGACGCCCAATGGGGATTGGGAGAGAGAGTCGAATTGCCGGTGGAATTCCGGTATGGAAATCGGAAACCTGTTGCTGCTGACGTCATCGTTGGAAGTCCGATTGTGAAAATGGGCGAGGGACGGGGTTGTGCGGGAGGAAGGAGTGACGTAATCCTTGAGCAATCTGCTCCTTCTGAAAATCGCTCTGGAAGCCATTGAGGAATTGAAGAGCGGACTCTCACTCAGATTTCGCAGGAAGAAGAAGGCATGGAGGCGTTTCGATGTTTCTAGAAGAGAGCGCGGTGGATTTGGGCTGTCCAATTTATACCGCAAAGGCAGCTCTTGTGCATTTTAGGGTTTAAGTTTGAGGGGTTTTGATTTTTTCTGCCATAGAAATGATTAAAATGAACGACTCTGTCCAAGAAAACTCAACACCCAAAAACCATTTTGGGCACTTATTACAGGTTCCAAATTTTCAGACCAATAATGGCATAAAACAAAGAATATTCTTCGTCACCAATTATATATATAATTAATTGAGGACCACTAGCCGGTACTAAAAAAATTCTGATTTCCGATAGCAGAGAGCTCTGATTTTAGATAGGAGAGTGATATTTGTGTCGAGAAAAACAATTCTCCGAAACAACAAAATTATATTTCCAAACTCTTTGACAGAACTTTTTTTTGGTAATGACTCTTTGACATGAGCTTGATCAGCATACAATTGGGGTAAAGGTGATTTATTTATATACCATCCTAGTTACCACCATTTCCATATCAATTTATCATGAAGCAACTCTGCGGAGGCTACTTTGCATCACAACAGATAGATGATCATCGCTATTATTCATGGAGGCAAAACGGGGGATATAATTAAATTCGAAGCTTAGATAATACTACAGAATTCATTGTCTATCAGCCTCAACTCGAAAGAAAAATTAAAACATCCAGATATTTTAATGTTCACTAATAATAAAAACACAGGAGGTTGCTGCAGAAACATCGATACTCAAAATGCGTAGAAGCTCATTTCTTCTTGGCAGCGTCACCAGCCTTGGTCTGCACATAACAGTTACAAATATACATCATAACCACAATTTAATGAAAACAAGTAAAGCCAATCACACTTGCCAAGCAGAAGAGAACAATTATGCTAACCAGCAAAAACAATAGTTCTTACCTTCTTGACTCCACGGATCTTCTTGGCCCTGTTCTTCCTTTCCTTGATTTGCTTCCTTGACTTTGCCACCTTAGTGTCCAGTCCATTCTGCACAAGTAGTCACATATAATGAGAGCAAGAGGGAGAGACTGTGCCTTAAACTTATAAGATCCAATAACCAAGCCCTATAACCATGTGAATTTCATGCCAGACCAATTATAGATTCTTTGAATATCCTCAGAATGCATATGAAAAAAGATGCTTTTGGTATATCATTGATTGCCCTATAACCACTGATATGTAGCAGAAGCATTAACAATACACAGCCAATGCTCTCAATAAGCTACCAGAAGTCCTCATATGGGAGCTAATAGAGAATGAAACTAGACTAATGAGCTGTCTAAGAGTAGAAGAACCGGTCTTTGTAACCATGAGTCAAAAGTAAATTAATTGGTATTGAGCTCACACTACCCAATTGACCACAGATGTTTAACAAAATCAGAAAAAGAATTGCAATGTACATGTAATGAACAAGAGGCAAGATGGAAACGTTACCCTGACGAGCCTGTACTTTGGCTCAAACTTCTTGGCATTCTCCACAGAATCATAAATCAGGCCGAAACCAGTGGATTTACCCCCTCCAAAATGGGTGCGGAACTTGAAAACAAAGATGGCATTTGTATCCTTGACTTCGTACATCCTTGCCAGTTTCTCCTTCAATTCAGCCTTCATCATGAGAAGAAGAAAAAACCAGATTAAATAAAGCTGCAGAATATATTTACTGAAGAACTTGAACAAACTTGAGATTAGAGAACTATTATGAACATGAAAGCTGAAACAAAAAAAGGTTGATAAACTGAAACTGAGCAAGCAAATCTCAAAATCAAAACTAAACTTCAGTATGGCACCATAGCTTGCAATAGTAAAAACTGAGCAAACACAACACAATTTCTGAATATCAAATTCAGTATATTCCACAATTTCAAAACAAGGGAAGTAAACAATCTTGTGAGCGAGGATACTCGAAAACCAGGGAGAGAGAACAAACCTTGGAGACGTTTGGTCTTCCTGGATGCAAAACATCGATGACCTGTGAATTCAAGAGAAAAGAACATAAGCAATGACTACACGGGATCTGCTATTGGAGATGGAAATGAGGGATTTAGTTAGAAGAATATAGAGGACTCACGAATTGCTTCCTGGAGAGAAGACGATTTGTCATGAACTTCCTTGTACGGACGGTCACGGCTTTGTTATCGGCCATTGCTCTCCTCCTCCTTCCTTGTGGCTGCGCCTCTTCTGCTCTTTCACAGTGATTTTTTAGGGTTTTTGTGGTATACTACAGGGTGCTATATTGGGCCAATCTCACCCTTCCAAGTTTGTAAACAAATAACCCGTGTACCTTTTTTGGAAGGACACTTCTGCCCCTTTTTTTTACAAAATAAAAAGAGAAAAATACGTACTCAAACTCTAATGACACGGTCAAAGTGGTACTCAGACTTTAAAAGTTATTAATGTGGTACCCAAACTCTATTTTCGCTACCAATGAAATGTCTGAGAACATTTTCCGTCACGATGTCGTCTATTTGCTGATGTATAAATGGTAAAATTGTCTTTTTCTATTACCAAATAAAAAAATATTTATTTTTCATATTAACTATTATTAAAAAAATTAATGGATCAATACTTCCAATTGAACCCAGATTCCCTTCTTAGAAAGCTAAAAAACCCAGCACTCCCTATTCTCATACCCCACTGTAGATCGTCAATACTCTCCAATACTCTCAACACGTCCTCTCAAGTGCAATCTGACTCAAGGCTTGCACGATGAAATAAGACGAAACAAACCGAGGGATACTTGGTGACAATCCAATCGAAACTTTTCGATGACGATATAAGCCCATACCAGACGAAGATAAGGAACCCACATCGGGTCCATAAGAGAAGTGGACGAGACATATAGCTTAGGAAATCAGAGAAGTAATTGGAGAGAGATCTGTTATGATACCATGTTAAACGGTGACAAGCGTGGCTCGTGGATCATCCGTGTACCGATATTGTCACAACTTAACCACCTTTAGATGTTGGGTTTTAACAACAAAAGGTCTCGGTACAATTATGAATAATCCACCCACTTATTAGTTATATTTTATTTGTCACTTTTCTGATGTGAGATATATTACCCTCTAATATTCTCAACACGCCCTCTCACATGCTACCTGACTCAAGGCTTGCACGTGATGAAATAAGACGGAACAAACCAAGAGACACTTGGTGACAATCCAATTGAAACTTTACGATGGTGATGTAAGCCTATACCGAGTGAAGATAAGGAACACACATCGGGCCCATAAGAGAACTAAACGAGACATATAGTCTAAGAGAATCTGAGAAGTAATTGAAGAGAGACCCGCTATGATACCAAGTTAAATGATGACAAACGTGACCCGTAGATCATCCTTGCACCGATACTGTCTCAACTTAACCACGTTTAAGGTGTTGAGTTTTAACCATAAAAGGTCTCGGTACAATTAGGAATTATCCATCCACTTATTAGTTATATTTTATTTGTCACTTTTCTGATATGAGATATATTACTCTCCAATACTCTCAACAGACAAGAGCCTAATTATTAGACGAGGATTGGAAAAACCCTGTCTTGAGACATTCGCATATTTGCACGCCTCATCACACACAGTAATATGGAATCACTGATAATCTGTGTGGGGGGTTTTTCTTCTGCAGCACACACAAGGCTGCAAGTAAACATGCACATATTAGAATTGAGTAGTGCCAACAACAAATCTCCAAGAACAAGCAAAGATAACCAGTTTTTGATTTCCAGAGGTATTAATCACCTTTTTGAAATTATCTGTCTTCAAAAACGAACAATCGAAAATCTCCAGACGGGTTCTACTTCCCATTTTTGGAAGCTTCCTACAATTTTGATACTCCATATATAGCAGTGCAGCCCAATCAACACCATGTACAAGGCTCTTCCATAATCGTGTTATATTTATACATGAATTTATTATCTTTGACTGCCAATATGGTGTTTATAGGGCCGCATTCTCATGCAGTGATATTATGTTGTGCACATTTTATCTGTGTATGTAAACAAATGATGTTTAAGAAAGCGTCTTCACGCATGATGGTAATGATGATACATAGAAAGAAACTGTTCCAGCCCCTTCACAAACATCAAATAATTCAACTTTCATGCTGACCCGATTGACGAGTCCAAGCCCCTCTCCAGTGATTAGTAACAACATTGCAACATATGGAGCCCCATAGAACACAGAGCCTACCCCAAAACTGTTCTCTCTTTGTTTCTGATGGAACGGAATGTCTCCTCTTGTTATTTCCTGCATGTGAACAAATCATTATGAATTACATTCTTAGAGTAACAGAGAGTACACGATAGAAAAACTAAATGCCAGACGCATCTGGAGATACTAAGCTCTAGGATATACTTAATAGGGAGACATACCAAGGAAGCTTAAAAGTATCTTTCCACCATCCCTGCTTTGTGCAGTTTGCAACTATCTTATCCAACCGTACAATTATCTCAGAGAATGTTGGCCTGCAATAAGGTTCTGGATTCCAACATTCCTCAATCAACCTGTATATACATCAATGAAGTATATAGAGCATTATCATTCCTTTATCAGAAATAATGAGAAACAAGTTAACTTTATTGACTTAAAAGAGATATCAAACTTACTCTTTTACTACAGAAGGATAACTTTTTGACTTCGTTCTCATTGGCGGTCTTTTCCCTTCTAAACACATCATTCTCAAAGCCTCTTCAATAGGCTTGGGATGGAATGGCTGTACACCCTCAACCATCTTTGCCGATCAAAACCAAAATGGGAAACAGTAAGTCAAGACTTTATGTACAACCAGTAGATAACTAAGAAAAAAAACTCCACAAGGTAAACAGTAAACACCATAAGCAAAGTGCCCCAAAACAAGTCCAGCAAACCAGTTACATAAGCCATATATGTGAATCTGTAGTTGACGTGCAATGAGCAGGCAAGACACCAATGAAATTGAAAATCCTTTCGAAGTGCTAAACAGGAAATAGGAGATTACCTCATATAATATGAGACCAAAAGAATATACATCCGCACTTCTATCAAAAATTTCATCTCTGTAAGTCTCAGGTGCCACATAGAGACCTACAGATCAGAAGAAAAATTATATCTCAAAACCATAATGAATATTTTCACATGAGGCTCAGTTATGCAACTTACTTGAATGGCCATTGTCTGCCCAAGGCTGTGCAAGTTTTGCTTTGTCAGGAGAAATATTTGACAACCTTATCCACCCGAACCCAGTTATCTTCAATTGACCTCCATTATCGAGCAAAATATTTCTGGCACCTTACCAACATTTCGAATATTAAAGAACAGCGCATCCCAACAACAACAGACAGAATTCAACAGGCAATTTTTACAGACATTTAAATCAACTTTGGCAGTTGGTTGCCTTACTTTGGCTTTAAGTCACAGTGGATTATCGGGTCTGGTTTACATTCGTGAAGATAATTCATGCCCCTGATAATTAACAACAATAAGTTAAAAAAAGTTGATATATGATAGACTAGCTGCAGAACAACAGAAGCATTTAGAAGGAACAACAAATGAGTAGCGTAAACAAATGACATGTGGTGATCTCTATTATAACGGGACCATAAAGCCCTTTAAACAATGGCTGGAAAATAAATCTCACATGCCTTGCAATGTCTACAGCAAATCTCAGTGCTTTTGATGGAGATAATCGTCCTTTCTTTTGAAGATAGCTTCCTAAGTCACCCTGAAAGATCACCATCCAAGAATGGTCAATTTATGGTTAAGATATATAAGTGGCTTATGCAAACGAGCTTGGGTGTGCAAAGATATGTATATCTTACTTTTGGATGATATTCTACAACAATCATCATGGGTATATTCTGCGTAACAGCACCAACAAACTGAACAACATTGGGATGCCGAACCTTCTCTAGCAACGTCAATTCATTGTTGAAAGCATTTCTGTTCAATTTAAAGAAAATTGGTATATCATAAAATCTGTAAGAAATAGAAAGCTGTAACATGGAAATATCCAGAATTGAACAGAATGGCGAAAAATTTAGCAACACCAAAAGACTTGAGGCTCACAGATATAAAATTTAAGTTTTCCATAATTTTTTTATCAAGTGGGGAAATTAACATATCACTGCCGACTAGGATTAAACCACAAGTGTCTGTGATTCAGTAAAGCACAATTTTATTTAAAGATAAAAGCCCAAGACCAATTCTTGATTGGGACAATCTTATGTAAGTAAGGGGATCTGAGCACATACATGCTTTCAGGGTCTGAATAGCTTTCCTTGTCTAGAATCTTTACAGAAACCTTTGTACCATTCCATTTAGCCACTTGATACGTTCCCTGTTTAGGTATACAGAAACCATATGCTTTGATCAAGCATCAGAAACAATGAACTTTGACATATCATTATCTAATTCTGAGTAAAAAGAACTTGAACTTTTAGGAGAGCATAAATGTAAGAATAGTGGAGAAAGGGACAACCTTTGCGATTCCGTCACTCTTCCGAACATGAAGCTCTAATGGATTAAGCTCATACTCTGGAATTTCTCGAGGATTTGCAACAGTCATTGGCGTCTTCCTGGTTTTCTAAATGAATGATACCAATTTGTTAATCTCCATACATATGCAGGCACCCCAAAGTTTCAAACTTTCAATCACAAATTAGAATAGAAAGTGTACCGGAACTTTGGCTCCTCGTGCCTTGAGAATGTTGTACACCTCTGTATTCCCATAATACTTGGCATCAGCAGCTGCCTGTCCACATATTGAGAACACCAACCAGATTAAAACACCAAAAACAAACTCATAAATAATTCCAAACATTACTACAATTTTTGAAGGTGGAGCCCTTTTAACCAAACAAGTAATATTTTTCTCAAAATCGAAAGCTATATGTGCTTACTTTAAGTGTTTAACAATTTAAGGTCCCTAATTGGAAAGCAAGAAAATGAAAGAAAGAGAGAAAGAAGTAGTACGGTACTGCCCCAGCGATCGCGAGCGTTGATGTTGGCCTTGCGGGAGAGCAGGAGCTTGGCAACGTCGACGTGGCCCTCGCAGGCGGAGATGTGCAGCGCCGTACGGCCGTCCAAGTCGATACTGTTGACGTCAATGCCTTGATTGAGAAGGTCCTCAACTCCGCTGACGTCACCGCGGCAGGCGAGGAAGAGCAACTGCATGGTGGAGTCGAGATTCTCCGGCACGGAGAGGTCGACGTCGTCCTCGCTGGGGCTGCGGCGGATGGGATCGAGAGAGGACTGGCGGCCGAAGCTGAAGCGGTGGTTGTTGCGCCGCGGGTCGAGGGAGGATTGGCGGCTGAACTGGCGGCTGAGGTTACGCCGGATGGAGCCGGTGGAGAACTGGCGGGAAATGCCGCGCTTGAGTTGCGCCGCGATGTGCTCCATTTTTTGGAGACGACTGATTGTCTGGGCAATCAGCGGGCTGGCTGCGCTTTCTGTTGTTGTGTTCCACACATGCAATTGTGGTGACGCTAGAGACACTTGATCATCGTCGAGCCTTTCTCTCTTGTCGTAGTCGTTGGTAATGATGGGTTCGGATCGAGAGCTGGAATGGGTGTGGGGATGCTCTCGATGCCGATGGAGAGGCGAAAAATGGAAGGAGGGGTCAGAAAAGAAAAACAACGAGGAAGAAGAGAGATCCGAGCGATGCGCGTCTGAATAATCAGGGAAGAGAGAGAGAGAAATGAGTTTTTTTTAACTAACGGTGGTGTGCTCTCTGTCTCCAGTTTCCACACACTGGTGCGCAAAAGCCTCCTCCTCTAGTTTTTTTTCTTTTTTTTTCATGAATCCATTTCTGTGTGTAGTTTTCACAAGTGTGTAACGCAGCAAACGCCCATTTGGGGAAGTAACCGGTGAATATGAAAAGTAACAGCAGACAGAGTGTGTTGATGTGGAGAAGAAGAAGTGGGAATTACGTTGAGAATGACAGGCTTGTATTTATTAATGTGCAGAAATTGAGTCCTTGACTGGATCCAGATGATAAGCTGTGTAAGAGTGTACTGTCCACTTGTAGGTCAACCCGGCCGACAAGCCTTTTCTTATATAATTTGCCCACGTATAAGCTTCTATGGGATTACCTAACTAATCACACGCTAATGGTTTAATCGAATGAAAGCCTATGCTTTATTGCCTATGCTTTATTGCCTTTCACAGATGATGATAATCATGATCTGATGTAGGGATGTGCCACTCCCATTTTGGTGGGTAAGTTTAGGTTTATGATAATCCATCTCAGGCTAATGAGGGTTTGTAGGAATGACGGCAATGGCAATGGTTGTGTGGAACCTCCATCGGGCATTTAACAAGCAGTCGTTGTGTATTGAAGACATGCGGGATCATATAACACTGATCAAAAGTGTTAGTATCTCTTGAGTCTGGATCATAATGAGACAACGAGACGGTTGCAGCTT
Organism: Comarum palustre; assembly: GCA_951800085.1. Lineage (NCBI taxonomy): Eukaryota > Viridiplantae > Streptophyta > Magnoliopsida > Rosales > Rosaceae > Comarum > Comarum palustre. The sequence goes on along the minus strand of OX637588.1, from coordinate 273,547 downwards.
ACAAAATGGGAAACCTCAAGCCAATGAGCTCTCAAATGGAAATTAACTTGCACCCGTATGTTAGTTGGATTTCTACACGCCATAGACGTCCATAAAGTTAATAATTTGGTATTTGTCGTTCTCAAATCCAATTATCATTTGTCAAGAAAACGAAAAAGAAATATACAAGACATTTAAGAGAAAAACCCATCTCTATATAATCAAGCCCATCATTTGGGCTGTTTTTTGGATCGAAACCATTAAACCTGGATCGGTGCGGCTCAGATCCAGACCGATCGGGTTAGATTTTGAAACTGAATTTTTCAAGTCAAGCTAAACCCGAACCTAATTAAATACTATTGGGTCCGGTTCCATGTCTTAAAACCCGGATTGGCTCGAAAACCCGAAATGTAGGTATTGCTAGCTTAGGTGTCGTATTTTTATTGGGTATTTGGGTTACTACTAACTAATAAATAGAAAAAAAACCATATTCCTTCACTCTTCAGTCTTTACTCTTAAATTGAGAATGAATCGAATCGGAAAAAAGATGAATTGGTTGACTTACAACATTGCCAAGAGCGACGACGTTAAGGAAAGTAGAAGCGCGGTGAGTGGAAGGGGCGGTGGAGATGTCTTCAAATTAAATATCCAACTCATGCTCACTTCTTTACCATAAAAACATCCAATTAAACTCGTTTTATAATCAAAAAAACGTGTTTCGCAAACCTTATTCATTAGTAAACTTGGATTTAAACTTTAGAAATTTTTTTTGACCCGAAAACCCAAAAAACCGACCTGAAAATTCCAAGTTCAAGTTCGGGTTTCGTTTTTTCTAACCCAGACCGGCCCGAAAATAGCCCTACCCATCATCATTTTGTTAGAAAAACACGTACCAACTCAACTATTTCATGGCCGCTCTATTGATTCTAGTTGATTCTAATACCGTCATCATATTTTGGAATTTTAAGAGAAATGTATATCATTTAAGATAAATATATATCATTCGAGTGTACACTCGCTCTCTGGCGCCTACATGATCATTTTTTTTGGCGAATCCTCCCACCCAATCGTCTAATTCTATGAAAATCCCACGAAAAACCAGGTTGAAACTCATAGTCGCCACCGAGAATACCGACTTCGGAGAAGTCCCCAAAGCGAGGAGTGCTTCACGAACTTCATCCTCATTGGCGTAATTGGTGAACCTTCAGCACTCAGGAAAGTTTGGATTCAACTTGTAGAAAATGTGTATTCCCCCACTAATGTGTCACGCCACCGAGCTCCCTCCTCGCTATACGACTGAAGTCCTTATTGCAGCACATTTATTGTCACAAGCATCGAAGTAAACAGATTCATTACAGTCCCCGTTAATTTTATTTAATTTTCCGACACATTTAGGGTTTAATTCTAGTTACTTTTCGGTACGTCGTAATTTTTGTCTAACACTTTTACGTTAGAACACACGTCGCCACATGCGTGAGAGTATTTACGGAATATTTTCCGGTACTCCACATATTTTTCGTACAGTTTTTACGATTTAATTTGACGTTCAGTTGTATTTAAATGATTTTTCGAAAATGGTTTTGGTTTTAACATTTTTTTAAAAATTTGGTTGAATCGTAGCTATTGATTCGATCATTAAATCGTGACCGTTGATTCATCTATAAAAACCCATTTTCTCTCATTATCCTCTTATCTCCTTCTTTCCTTTTCCCACCTTTCCTTTTTCTCTCTTTCTCTTTCTTCTCTTTCTGTTTTGGTTGAAAGAGAAACAAACTCTCTCTCTCCCTCTCTACTCGACAGTCCGATCCAGATTCCACCACTGGCGCACGTCGATCCTCACCGCCACCATCAGTGGCTTCGCACTGCTAGCCACCAGCCAATCCAGCGTCGTCATGAACGCAGCCCAGCCGAGAAGGAGAAACCCGAGACTACTGTAAATTCAATCTCGAGTCGAGTCAGTCCACCTGAGGAGCAAGGAAGGTCCTAGACACCATCAGGAGTTGCCCAGGAGCGAGGAGGAGGAATGAGGAGGCCAGCGGAGCTCCGCCGGAAGAGGTCTGTCGGAAAACACAGGAGGAAGCTTCGAGGTATGAAATCTCGACCATTTCTTGTGTTTGAAGGGTTGTTGAGTTGCCTAGGGTGTTTAGAAGATGAAAAAACAGGTCTAGAAGCTCGATTTGGCCGGAAAAGTTTAGTTTTCCTGCGACACAGTCGATCGGAGACGACGCGGTAAAAACTCTGGTTTTTACAACTTCAGTTTAACATTTTACCGTTTTATCGAGGGGTAAAGTTACCTAATTTACATTTACAAATTTACTTTTACCTTTACTGTTTTACTTTTACCATTTTACTGGTTACTGTTATTATTTACTATTGTCTTTTACTATTCACTGGTTGACTGTTGACCGTTAACTTTGACTGTTGATAGTTGACTTTTACTATTCTAAGTTGACTTTTGACTTTTACCGTAGAACACTTAGTTTTACGTTTTTAATCGCTACGGTTAAATGATTTAAAGGTTTTTAAATTAAAAACGCGGCGAAAACTACGTTAGTACCGAATAGGAAATAATCTCGAATTCTCACCGGTTTGAGAATCAGAGTGTCAAATAAATTAGACTCTAATGTTGGAAAGATAAACATAAGATGTTTATCAAGTCGTAAAGTGTAGATAGTAAATCCTCGAAGTCATTATTATCTCACCCACAAACTCAGGTGCACATCGAAGTCGGCTTTAAGAGGATTGAGAGTTGGAGCGCAACTTACACAATATAATAGATACTATTTTAGCAAGGTAGATACCGAAAGTTGCTATCGGCCTGCATCTGATTGTTTTTTTTGGTAAACCTGCATCTGATTGTTTGCATAAACTACCTGAAACATAAACTTCAAACAGATTTAGAATCAAAGCCATCGAACTTAATTCGTGTGATCGAGAAGATCAACAATAACAAGGAAGCACAGACAAAATCAGATAAATCAATCTGGAAGCGACGTCGACTCGATCGATCAGGACTGAGTGATCGATCGACGTTGAGACGGAAGAGGAGGCAAATGAATTATATCCCGCTCTTAAGTCCAAAGTCCAAAGATATGGATTACGACCAATTCACGGTACCATATATTAATCGATTGATTGCTTCACTATTTGGCCCCTAGCAAGCTAATTTCAAAGTTTCATTTTACTGAAAATGCGCTTAAAGTTAATTAGCCAAGGCCAATTCATGGCTTATAATTAATTGGTAATTACTAAGCCGTCTACTCCTATTTGGATAATATTAGTTTCTAATATCCGACTGGAAAAGCTCTTCAGAGTGAAATTTATGAACTCAAAAGTTACACACACAATCAAACTCAACTTTTACTTGGACGGAAATACATCACACAGCTTGCGTATGATATATCAGCAAAAATATCACTGATAAGTTTACGTACATGGCCAATTAAAAGGATTTATTCTTTCGAATCGAAACATAGTAGTACGTAATTCCATAGCTAAGTAGCTAGGATGCATGGTGATGAGGACGGTGCGTATATCCTTGGTGAAACTAGAGTCTCGAGGTATAAGGCCACTCGGGAAGAGCCTATGTCACCGTTGAATATGGTTCGGAATTTCCTCTGTCCGGGATTATATATCACAACTTTCTTGTGGTTGTGCAACATCATAAGAAGTTCTCCGTTCTTCAAGACGCACAGAACAGACATCAATCCTATGTACTCCTTAGAATCCTCCATCTTCTGTGGGATGGTTGTGAACACGCTCCAAGATGCCTTGACTCCGTACTCCTTCATAACCCACACTTGATAATCAGACCCATGGGGGCTGTGCAGCATACTCAGACATCCTCCTAACACCCCCAACCCGTAGAACGAGAACTGCTTGTCACCGTCGCATGGCAGCGGCACTTCTCTGTAGGTCTCCTCCGTCAGATCAAAGGAGACGATTCCGAAAGGTCTGTGGTCATGGCCATCGCTGTCAGCAGCAGTAGGACTGATGTTGATTCCTCGACGGACTGCCCAGTGCAGAGCCCCATTGAGAAGGGTACCCACCAAGCTGGACATGAAATAAAAGGGTAGGGTTTTGGTTTTCGTCCTCCAAGCGTTGGTCTTCAAAGTGAAGATGTCGAGTTGGGTCACGAAATTCCCATCCCTACTTGAAGAAGTGGCCCTCACTATCTTACAGTCGTCGTTGTGAGAATCGTAACCGAAACCGTAAAAGTAATCTTTACCCACTACAGTTTCCTCCGGGCTGGGGACTTCTTGAACATGCCTAGTTGAGGGGTTGTATATGATCATGTGCTGGGAGTCAAGCACCAGGCACAGCAAACCGTTGCAGGAACCGACGATCTTGATGTCTTTGACATCTGGCCGACTCACCGTGGACGTCACCGGATACTCAACTACGGATTCGAGTACTACTGCATCAGTTGCAGCTGGGACATCTTGTTCTTCTTGTTTGGTACAAGCAGCTGTGGTATCGGATAGCTGTAGATGGAGAGAGTGAATGAGAGATGTTGAGGAGAGCATGAGATGTGTGTTTGATGATACTCGATCAGCAGCTCCATCATGATCATGAGGATGAGGGTGTTGTTCGGTGGAGTGGTGAAGGTGTGACTTGATGAATTTGTGGTCGGAGATAAGATTGAGCCATGATTTGCTCACGCATTTGAAACGGAGTAGCGACTTGACAGGCAGCTGAAGCAGAATCTCCTCTATGATCTCGCAAGGAAGATCTGTGCTAGAAACAATGGAAAATGAGCTGCTACTGTTGCTTGCTTCCATTTTCATTGTGATTTGTGAGTTTGGGATGGTGGCTGAGGGAGCGTAGTGAAGGGTATGGTATATATAGGAAGGAGATGTTGATACAAGGGAAATTATTATTTGTACCTAGATATGGTTCATATTATTCTCATTGGTCCAAATATTTCGTCTTTATCTTTTGATTGATGTATTTAAAAACTTTTATTTTTTTTCATCTTTGCCTGGCCCCCACATGAATCTGAGCGACATAATTGGTTGGGAACAACAAATGGCAATGCCACATGCGTGGTGTTCCAGGTACATAGAATAATTATTCTTGATCAATGTTTTAAAAGACTAAGATGTAGCCTCAATCATACGTAAACCTTGAGGCAAAAGGCGTAAGCCTTGCAAACAAAATAGCTATTTTTATACAATTCAATCATCATAGATATAGAACATGTATTGTAAGTTTGTAACCTAATCAAACATCATAAATTGGTATCCATTCATAATAAACACATACTAAATCCTTGCAATACAACCAAATCACCATACACAATAAAAATTCAAAGATGAAAGCTTACACAATTTATGACTCCCTGAATCCCTGCATTACAATCCATTGTCCCTTACTCCCTACATTACACAATTTATGAAAGTATAACATTAACATCAACTGAAGCATTTGATCATTACAGGAAGCATTTGATCAACTGTGAGACATATTATGAACATTAGTATCAAACTATTAATCTGATCATTACAAGAAAGTAGGAAACTAACTGAAGCATTTGATCAAACAGGTGGTGAGCATCTAATATTAACATCAACTCAACAAAACCAGCACTCAATGCAAATACTAGCCTAAAAGTACACACCAATAGCCATAGAAGCAAAAACCATAACCATATATATCATTGATTTTAAGCAAAAACCCATACACCCAAATGACCCAACAAAAACTCAAACCTGCTCTTCTAATTCGGTGAGGACTTAAGGAGGCAGACTTGTTCGATGAGGAAGAAGAGGCTGAGGCAATTCAATGAGGAGATTGAGGAAGAAGAGGTTGAGGCAATTCAGTGAGGAGATTGAGGAAGAAGAGGCAATTCGATGAGGGTGGCAGAATGAACTAATGAAGAGTGAATCGATTCTGTTATGTGACCTAAATCCTCTGTTTTATCAAAAGTTCAAAACGACGTCGTTTTGATTCCTACTAAAAAACTGACGCATACGCCTTCAACGCTTTGCGCAGCACCTTCTACGCCTTGCGCAGCGCCTTCACCACCTGGGTGCCTAGGCAGCAAGGCTGAGGCTAGAGACTGCCGCCTCGCGTCTTTTACGCCTTGAGGCTCGCCTCGCGTCTTTTACACCTTGAAGCTCTCCTTTTAAAACCTTGCTCTTGATACAGTCAGTTGGATCGCTTAGATACACGTCAGTCAAGTGAGATCCACATGGTGAATCGAAGTCCAACTTCTACAAGTTGGTGGTCTGTGACATGTTAATGATTAATTTTTCATGTCAACCGACCAGTCCTATCTCCCATATGGATCGGTGATCACTAATGAAATATTCTTGTATTGATTTTTCTTCATATCGATTTATAATAATTTTCATTTCAAGTTAATAAATATGTCATAAGAGACAATTATTTTATTAATATGTTATCAGATGCCCAATGATGTACGGACTCTAGTGGGATAAAACCCACATCATATTTGAAAAATTATTCATTTTTAACTAAATTTTAGTTCAAAAAACTAAAATTTGAAATCTAGTCTATCTCAAAATTTTAAATTTAACTTTTAAGTTATTAAATTTAATTCGTATCTAATATAAATTAATATATATTTATTAAAAAAATTATAATTCATCTCATTATAGAATCTAGCTATGCCATTGTAGATGTTTGAATAATATATAGGCATGGAAATACTACTGTAACGTTTTCCAAAACCAAATGCCGATTGATCGAGCATATGCTAGCTAGCTAGCTATGTATGTATCTCTTTGACCCTGTACAGGCATATGACTTATCCACCGGCCATTTACATGAAGGTTGATTTAAAATATTTACAAAGTTTGGAAATTAAACAAAATTCAACTTTAAAAGATATATATTAATAATGCAAGTAGAAACTGCAAATAATAATTTATATGGAGTATAGATCGATTTACAAGGTAGAGATAGATAAGAGCAAGCTGTTGTGTTCTGTTTTATTTTTAGGAGAAATACAACGAATTTGGATGTGTGCTAATTAAGTAGCTAGGCTACAGACAAGACCCGCCAAGTTTTTCTTTGTTTTTGCCATAACTTTCAATTGAGTTCACATCCAACGCCCGACTTCTGTGTATATATAATTCAAGTAAGTAAGGAAATATCTTCAAAATTAATGTCACGGACAATGATCCATATTTGACGGACGTCAGATCGATATATACAGCTAGGGAGGAGCCACGGCTAGCAAGTTAAGTATGATCGATCAGTCAACGAATTTAGAATAGCATGGCCTGGAAATTCAATCCGATATATGGTAGCTAGCTACCTGCTCCATCCTTTACTTAATTTGTAACCAACTGCAAGGAATCAAGGCAACAAAGCAGGCTAAGGCATCAATTTTCCCAGTTCAACGGAATCCTTTTATCAGTTTTCCCTGTTCAACGAGCAGGGCATTAGTTCCATCTGTACCATGATCGATCATATAATTCAAACCCAGCCAGTTGCGGGTTATATTATTAGTTGAAATCTACTAAAATATTGATAATTATATAAATTTTGATGGTTTAAAAAATGATTATCTGAATTGTTATATTAAAAAATTATTGAATATTGATGATTTTTTTTTAAAAATTTTATATAAAATTATATATTTAATTAAACATAAATTAAATATAAAATATAAAAAAAACATAAAAATTAATATCAATATATATAAAACAATAAATTTTTTTAAAAAAATTATCAAAGATATTTTAAATATTTAAAAACAATAATCGATCCATAAAGATCCTAGCCGGAGAGATAGTCGTAGAGACACCCATACATTATTGTGATCCCCAACTTGTATTAATCTGTGTAGGTCATGCAGACCCACTACGTAGCAAAAGGTATATATTTCATTCTGACTTTAGTAATTATATTCGTAGTTATATGCTAAACGTAGGACTAACTGCAAAATTTCGTCTCCACCTACTGGCCGGGGTTTTACTTTATTTATTTTTAATCCACCGCGCTCCTGGTTTCCTACTTACATACTGCTAGTGTGTCGATCATATTTACATTTTAAAAACCAGCCTTTCGTTTGATTTGTCTAATTATAATTACATTATCATGCTAGCTTTTTCTTCTTCCATCCCTTTTCTGTGTTTTAGCGTCAAAGTCCATCCGATCAGTATATATTTGGTCAAAATTCTACTTCAGTACGTTTCCGGCACTCTATTAAGATATAATCTTAGATGAGATAAATGAGAACTTATTTGTGAGGTTATAAGGATTTGAGCTATTATTTTTTTTGTCAATTGGTTTTAGAGTTGAACCTCAGACTACTTTATTATAGTATCAGAGTAGGTTATCCACGTTCACGTGTGTTAGCGTTAACGACTATACGAACTCCACGTCACCTCATGTCGTCCACATGTTAGGTTTAAAGATTCGCAACACATGTGGGAGCGTGTTGAGATATAATCTCATATCGAGAAAATAAGACAGTCTGTGGGCTAATTATAAAAGTTTGAACTACTCTCTTCATTGCTAATTGATTTTGTAGTTGAATCTCAGACTACTTTATCGGTCTATATATGGTATATAGCATGTAGTCGATATATATATATAGAGAGAGCAGGCATGTACGTAATTTTAATAGAAGAATTTGATCGATTCCTGCAAGAGATTTATATTACCCTAATAAATATCTGCATATTCTCCTCCCTTTCATTATCTGGATCTAAAACATCTCTCTTTCTCGGCCGCAAAAGTAGTATGGATTCTAGCAGCTCCAGCAATCGATCACAACTCCGCGACATTCGTCAAATGGAAGCAGCGCTCGTCGGCGTCAGATCGACACGGTCGTCTTCGGATGTGAAGGCTTTCGGATGCGCCACGATTCAATCAGAGATCTGGAAAGGAGAGTTATAGGTGGTTCAATAGAAGCAGAGTGGCGGTGGCGGAGGTCGACACGGAGGTAAGTCAGTGGAGTGGAGAGATCTTGTGGTCTATGGAAATTATCTTTGATACGAGTGATGTGAGTCGGATAGGGCGAAGTTGGTGGTGGGAAATTAAGGAGTGAGAAATTCGGAGGGTCTTGTTTTTTGTTATAAGGGAGGGTTTTTGTTTAGCACCTCATCTTATCTCTAAGGTTTATGTTACAGTACGTTGCGTGGCAACAACAATGGTTTTATGTTTACTCCATTTTGTAGCTATTCACTTTTGAGGACTAGATCTATTGGTGCAGCTCGTTTTATTTCTACTGCCCTAGGCATTTGTGTTTTTACCCCTTATTAGGACTCAATTGCCATAGTGATAGTTATTAAGGATCGGAAATTGAGTTATTAGAGCTTAATAACCGACTTAGTGAGGAATATTGGGGTCAGAAAATGAGTCACCGGTAATTGGTATCTGACGACCGGAGAGAAAATTTGAGTTACTGGGGTCAATAACTGATTTAGTGGTGGTTATTGAAGGTCGGAAACTGAGTTATTAGGGGTCAATAACCGATTTACCAGTGACTAAAGGTCAGTAACCAATTTACCGATAATTGAAATCCGACGACCAGAGAAATTTCGTTAATTGACGTTCAGTGACCGGTGACCGGAGTCCGACAACTAGAGTTCGGCTATCAGAGTCCAGCAGCCAGAATCCGATGACCGGAGTCTCGCGGTGCTCCGACAAAAGTCTTTAAAATGTAAAATAAGAGACAAGAGTAAAAATTTCTTAAAAAATATTATTTTATATGGTTTTAATAAAGATTTATGGATTTGGGCACAAACAATGGCAGAGCCAAAAATGTCAATTAAGGGGGGCCGAGACATAAACTACGGAAAAAGAATATAATAATTTCAAATCGCACGACCAAGTTAATAAGTTATGTGTTAATTGAAACTAAAATTAATGTTTCCTCATATTCGAACAATGTTCTAAAAATCGGTGCCCATGGCCGCCTAGGCGTTGGGCGGCAGGTTACTATTCTGATTTTCCCCAAATAGGCTAAGTTGGGCGCCTGCGCAAAAATTGTCCGTCTAGGCGGGCTGGGCCTATGCGGGCTAGGCGGCCTGATTAGTTTTTTTATATTAAATTATAAAATACATAAAAGCCTATCAACAATTCGTAAAATTAAACGCGAAAAACACAATATTCTTCTTTAAAGTCTAAACAAATGACACAATATTTTATTATTAAGAACATTGCTGTTTTATTTTGTCCATTTTTAAAGTATTTTTGCTATTTTAGAACACAAAAGTTTTTTTTTATATAAATTTTATTTATATAATTGTATTTATTAAGTAAATAATAATATGTAAAATACAAAACCTCCTAGGCGCCACTTTGGCGCCGCCTGGGCGTCCTGGGCGCTGGCTGTACGCCCGGATAATGCCTAGCGTTTTTTAGAACCTTGTATTCGAAACATAATTGTTGGTCGTAAATTTCAATTATGTACATGTATAATGAAAATTTAGATGTATGTAATATGATTAGTTATTAACTAATTATTTGTGAGGTGATAGATCCATAAGGAAAAAGGCAATAGCCATTCAATCCTACATTCCTACTAATAGAATAGTACTAATTGACATTTTTTAAAAACATTGAGGTGTCAATAATTAGCATAATCATACAATACTACTAATAGTATAGTGTTAATTGACATTTTTTCTGAAACTTTGGGGTGTCTAGCACCCTTGGTCCTAAGGTAGCTCCGCTTGTGGGCACAAATAAGTGTATATTTCATTCAAGTGAATACGTTTTAAAATTTTATGAAAGTAAAAATGGACCCTCAAATTTTGTAGATTTAAATAATAGAATAAGATAAGAGATACTGAAATGGAATAACACCAGATTTGTTTATTACAGTGTAAACCTCCATTGAGGAAATATCACTGCGAGACTTTATAGTAGTTTATACTTAAAATCAATCCACTATGAGCATTCATTCTTACAGGTTAATCAAGCAGTGATCACAATCACTTTTACTAGTACAAACTAACTTGATCTATTACAACTGAATTGTTTTAATCTACTCACAATAGACTAACATACATAGAAGGAACTGAACAAACCTTCAACCTTTTCTTAATCACTGAATCAAAACAATTTGCTAATGAAGAACATAGTGAGATAATGGCCAAAGTTCTTAAACCTGCAAACACAACAGTATAGTTAATAATCAAAGTGATAACCTCGAACACTGTCATTCTAACAGACCTAGATGCTACATATATAGGAGAGCAAAAGACTCCCCTTCAACTAAACCTCCACATAATATGGCAAGCAATCTACACACAAGATCAATCAAATCCCTTAAAGTTAGTAAACAGATATGCTTTGATGAAATCCTGATTTTAAATAAAATCTTCCTTATTGAAAAACATTCTAATTGATATATATCTTAAATACCAAATGGAGTATAAAAATTTAAGTATTATCTTATAAAAACAAACCTGGTTTACTGCAGTAAAACAATCAAAACTGACTTTTCTAGTTGGATCCGAAGAACTCCTAGATGAACTAGGAAAACTGTTTTTACTGTCATAATCTCTTTTTCTTAAGTTGAATATGAGGGTCCTATACTTACATTTTATTTTTATTAGAATAAGATTTGACTTTTATTTTTTGTGTGCAAATCATCATTAGCCCATGCACACAGAGCAGCTAGCGCGCTCGATCACAGTCGTACGGAATCGATCAAAGTTGTGTTGCGTGTATATATGTTCTTGCAATTAGTGAATCCTGGATCTGTATTCCTTAATCACGACCGTAAGCTAGCAGCATGCTAGACGCGAGCGAGCGAGGAAAAACGTACGTACTCAGTCAAGGTCATTGTTTACGTACGGACGTATTAAAAACAAGAAAGAAAAGCAAATTAAACTTGAGTATCATCGACCAGAAAGATACAAATATATATATATATATATATATATATATATATATATATATATTGGGAAAATGTCAATCCCAGCTAACTAGCTAGCCCCGGGCTTGAGTTCTGATTAATTTGGATATAGCTAGTTATAGCGGCGGAGTTGGGTTTTAGTAACAAGGGGGGCTCCTACATACAATTATGAAAATCATGAACTGAATTGGCAAGTTTAAATGATAAATTTGTGCAAATTACACATATGAAAAGCTATCAACCTTGGGGTGCCATAGACACTGAGGGCCTGTATGTAGCTCCGCCACTTATATATCTGATCTCTTCAAGGTTACAAACCCTCTTCTCTGGCTAGATGTAGTGCAGATATATAGTATGAACTGATGCACGCAATTGTGAACAAAGTCTCTTCATTCTTAGCTCACAGTCCACTAATCAATTTATAAGTAGTCAGGTAACAACTCGGTAGAACATGGAGGAGAGTAGTAATATCCATGTGAGTTCATCTCGAAGAGCGTTATTAATTAACGAGTCGTTATTAATTGTTCAAGTCTCTTCTGGTTCCATTAGTTTGTTCGTTATTAATTGTTCAAGTCTCTTCTGGTTCCATTAGTTTGTTAATTCCAACCTGCTTGGCTCCACGTTACATCACATGGAGAGAAGTTAGCAGTCTGACTTAAGATTGCTAATTTTGATGTACCACTAAATCATATGTGATCCATCCTGCAGCATCTTTCAAATAAGCCACATATATATGTTGGGAGTACATCAAAAAGCAGTAGAAATTTATGGGAGCCACAAATAGTATAGTTGGCTCTTCAGGCCTTGCATTCCTAATGTTATGAAAGTTGGCTCAATGACATGCCCAAGCAGCGTAGGGTTAAAAAAGTGAAAATTGAGCCAAGTTCCCACATGCCCAGAACGAGCACCAAGAAGAGCAATTGTTGATCAATAGTCGCTACCACCAGAATCTGAAAACAATATTAGTTGAAAACGACAACATCAATGCCATGAAACAAACATCGACCCAATCCAAGGCGTAAGGTGACAAAATCTCCAAAACCAAATGATCTACCAAGAGAAGAGTGAGATAAAGTTAGCTACATCAATTCAGACTTCCAGCCTCTTCAAGGTTAGCTATTGTTTATATATCTGCACTACATCAATTCAGACTTCCAGCCTCTTCAAGGTTAGCTATTGCTATATATAAACATGGCTTGTTTGCGTTGTTAATGATTTTTGAATTGATTAGGGGGCATAGATTTTCCCTCACCATAATATAATAGTTAAAAGTCAGCTCTCCCATTCCTATCCCGATCCCGATCGATCCATTCAAATTCAACGTACGGAAATCCGGCCAGTTATAATAATCAAATTCAAAGTTGATCGAGCACTTCGATCATCAGCATGGCATGATCAATTCATGGTTCAAAAGTCCAGTACTTCAGTCTGTATGAAGGAATTATTATGTGAAAGTCTGCTGTGTGCATCAGCATGATCGAAGAATTTAATTCCTAGCTAGATATACGTACAGCAGCAGCGCAGCACGCATAGTCTTGGTTTCCTTGAGAAATTTCGATCGTACTGATCGATCAGTCGATTAAGATCGATGATAATTAAGATGGATGCAAGGATGGTTTAATTGATACAAAATCTATCAGTTTTATATAATTAGTTGAGGTAAATATAAAAATTTTAATAATAAAAAAATCAAATAGTAAAAGCCAGAGTATCATAATGTCCTTACTAAACTAAACATTTACTACCAACGTCTAATAAATAAAAAATACTCTATATTCATCAAAATAATATCTCATACAAAAAATAAAACTAATTCCTAATTTGCATACTAATATAGATCAAAAAATACATATTTTTGATAATGAGTCGATGATTAACAGTTTATTACAAAAAATAGTTTGGTTTAGCGTTAAATCAAGTATAATCAGATATCATATTAACCTTAAACCTTATTGGTATAGTTAACTTTGTTACATTTTTATATGTAGTAATCAAATATACTTATTCAAAATTTTTATCAAATGAATGTTTAGCCTAGATTGTTTTCAAATCATGGTTCCGTCCTTGGATGGATGTATAAGTAAGTATAAAAAAGAAGAAGAAGAAAATCTAGTAAACATACAATGTTGACTAGAAAGGTACCTGCTACAATTACAAACATGGGGTATTTGATATTACACCCAATTTTGTAGACATATTTTAAATTATACAAACATTTAAGATTGTTTAAAAATACACCTAAACTTATTAATTAAGTTTGTCTAAACAAAATAAACCTATTATTTAGGATAAATAATAAAACATATTTTTTTATAGAATTACAGAAGTTGTCATTATCTTAAATCATTAATGAAATGGTATCCCTAAACCCTATACCCAAAACTTAATTCATCCATAAATTCTAAACCCTAACCCTTAAACCCTAACCTAAATATCCAAAACTGAATTTCTCTATTTGTAACCTAACTTAAAAGTAGAAAACAAAATGAATGGTTGATACCTACATCATAATCACAAATTAAAATGGAGAAAACAAATTAACATATATACCTGTGTTCGAGAATGATTAACCACTTCGATAAACTAACACAATTTGATACAATCATATGCTAACTATATAGACAAACATGAGAGAGATAAATGAAAGGACAAACGGCAATGAAAACTTATAAACTCGAAGGAAAAATCAAAGCTTTGAGTGATTATATTGATTTCTAAATTTACGTTTTCAATTAATACAATTATATAAATCTGACAAAATTCAACAGCTTTATTTAAGGAATGTATTCATGTTAAAGCAGAATGACAAAAACTACTAAAAAACAAAATTAAAATCAAAAGGACAAAACCATAAGAAGAAAAATGGTAACAAATTTTAATTTTAGAAATGAAACTTATAAGACATGTTAAATTATTTGAATTATGTGTAAATTAAAATGAAATATGTGAATAATGTTTATCTTAAAAGAGACTCTATTTTTAGATTTTTCTCTAATTTTCTCTACAAACATCTTAATATCGATTGATTTTGTCTTCTTCACTCCTTATATATATATATATATATAAAATGAAATTCTCACCAAAACCATTGGTCTGACGTTTGTATATATATATACACACAAACGTCCGGACCAATGGTTTTGGTGCGAATTTCATTTTTTTACCACTTTTTGATCGAATTTTCTAATCTTCACCGTCTAGCAAGGTTCTAAAAGGCCCCGTCTAACATCGCCTAGGCTCTAGGCTACTACAAGCTGCCTCGTTTTTCTTTAAGGCCTTTGTGCCAGGCTGTGAGAAATTAGGTAGCCGCCTAGCCAGCTTAATCGTCGCCTATCCCGCATAGACGCCGCCTAAGGTTCTAAGCTCTCCGGCTAATTTTATTTAGATTTAGTGGTGGGATTGTTACATTGTGGGGAGCATGAAAGTATAAGTGTAAATGATGTTTTTAGAATTAGAAGTGTATGTGTTTATGTTAGGTAAATTTTGGTTATAATCTATTTTATAAATAGGTTTAACAAGATTTATGTTGAATAATTTATTCACATTTGACTATTTTCAAATATTGGAGTACATAAAATATATATTTTTAATTAATAAATATGAAAAGAATAAATCACCTAATCCCCGCCTAGGCTGTCCAAGCTCTAGGCTATGGGTCGCTGCTCGCTTACCGCCTAGCGTCTTTTAGACCATTGCCGTCTAGTATCTAAATAATATTATATAGATTATCTCTGCAAAATTTCAGCCAATTTGGTGATCGTTAAGGCCCTCAAAATTGTGTTTTTCTGTAATAAACATGAACGGTTTATTTTTGACAAAATTCAGTCCATCCATTTGTTTTTAAATTTTGAGGGTCTTAACGATCACCAAATTGGCTGAAATTTTGCAGAGATGATCTACACAATATTACCTAGATACTAGACGGTGGAGATGAGAAAATTCGATAAAAAAGTGGTACAAAATGAAAATCCTCACCAAAACCATTGGTGAGGACGTTTGTAGCCAAGAAGCCCTATATATATATATATTGGCGAAACAGAAAACAATTTCATTGAATCATTTACAAATGAAACAGAAAAGAGGTTACAAATCCCAATCACAATGAAACTGAAAAGAACAACAGACCCATTAACACCAGGACTCAAACCAGGTGAGTCCATTCTATCCCAAATCCCTTGTAGCCACAAGGAAGAAACAACAGCAGCTTTTTGTTGACCAAAAGAGTTATTCTCGCAGTCTTGAAAACCAAAGCTTCCAGACATCCAATCTGATCTTGTTTAATAATCATGAAAAGCTTCCATACCAGTTTCATACATAGTGAAACCAACAGGCAAAAATCCAGATGCAAAATCAAAGAACTCATACATCAAACCTTCTCCAAATGGGAGAACATCTTCCAGAAAATTTGGTTAAGCATAAAATGTGAGATCCAACCAGAAAATTTGGTTGAGCATAAAATGTGAGATCCACAAGGGGGTCGAAGAAACAAGCACTCAAAGGGTTCTCAACCTCTAGAAGCATCACAGGTGCTTTCCTAACGATTAAACCTCAATTTTATTTTGAGCTACAAGGAGCCTCAAATTCGGCGGAAAGTAACTGATAGTGGCCGCTAGCCGATGGTAACCGGTTCAAGAGTAAGAATGTGGATAGATCTGGATGAAAGTCATATGTGATCAAAGTGGATAGATCTAGAAGCAAACAAACAAACAAAAATGATAAAAGGCCGAGTATCCATGAGGAGAAGCATAGCTTCAGATCGGAGAAAAACTCAGGGGAAAACCAGTGAGAGCGGCTAGAGGATAAATCCCATAAGGGATGACTTCGATAGCAGAGACAAGACACTACAAAAGGGAAATAGGAAAATCGGAAAACATAGACTACCCTAACTCTCATACCAAGACTAGTCCTATATCTAAAACGATCTAGATCCGGCAAGAGAGGGGGGAGGAGAAAAACCACGTTGAAGGGTTTAGATAGAAGGGTTAGAGTTAAGGTAGAGAAAATAATGAAGTTGTTCCCCTTGTAATATAATTTCGTGCTTTCACAAACTAGCATGATCGATCATATTAATTAGTTAGGAAAATTTTACAAATTGTACACCAAGAGAAACTAATAATTTATGTACACGAAGTTTCAAATCTAACATTTTGGCACACAAAATTTGAAGTTCGGCTCATTATCAGTACATGACGATATTAACATCATTAGTTTCACAGTCACCTAGCAAAATTTGAGAGATAATTTGGTTCCTCTCTCTCTCTCTCACTCTGAGCAACATCTGTCTACCTCCCTCCCAATCCCGACCACCTCTACAGTTCCAACCATTACCAATTTATCATAAATCCTCTCAAAATTGTCTATCGAAACAATCTAATCCTAATAAGTGGTGGTGATGTGGGATGATATTTTGTTTATCTCAAAGGTGGTGGGGCGAGGATGGTGTGCGCTCGACAGATGTGGCGAGTGTGGAGATGTCGCGGCAATGACCTCGATGTGATTTGGACCGAGAGAGAGAGAGAGAGAGAGATGCCGTAGCAAATCGAGGATGATCAGCGACCAAAAGCGGAGCAAATATGTGAAGGGTTGATTGAGAATGCTCTCTTCACTCCAAAGGACCTGCCTCCACCACTTCATCACTCCCACCGTTGTGTTGATGTCAAGCTCTAATGAAAAATCCGACCATGATAATGGGTAAGATTGGGAATCCAGGTTGTAATAAGAGGTGGTGGGATTAAAATTAAACTTAGGGTTTTGGTTGAAATTAGAGGTGGTTGTGGTTTTGTGGATTTAGAAGATGGGCAGGTGGGATTGTGG
This sequence comes from Comarum palustre, assembly GCA_951800085.1. Taxonomy (NCBI): domain Eukaryota; kingdom Viridiplantae; phylum Streptophyta; class Magnoliopsida; order Rosales; family Rosaceae; genus Comarum; species Comarum palustre. Next base: position 255,909 of record OX637588.1, on the reverse strand, counting down.
GAAGGTATGGTGTCAATCATTAGGCTAAGTTTCTAGGTTTGTGTATATATGTTAGATATAGAGAGAGGAGAATGGTCCTAGAAGAGAGAGAAATGATTTTTGTTTTACAAAACAAAAATTAGTTATAATAAAGTATTGAACGACCCTTTGACAAATTAATAATGACATAGAGTTAACGGCGTCATTGACGTCGTGTATCATTAGTGGGTCAAAATTCAAATTTCGTGTATCAAAATGCTAGATTTGAAACTTTGTGTACCAAAATACGTAGACTACTAGAAAAACAACTTTAGCAGAAGAAAAAAAACAGGCAGACGAGAAAAAGTTTCATCTTTAGACGACAAAAATTTCTCCTCGTCGCCTAAAGTTTGAAAATTTCTTCGGCTAAAGTAGAGACCATAGGTGACGAAATTTTTAACTACATGTGATGAAAAATTTTCAGACTTTAGCTGACAAATTTATATTTTTCACCACCTAAAGTATTTTAGCTGATGAATTTGCATTTTTCGTCCCTAAAGTAATTTTTCTGTATTTTTCACAATTTAGCCGATGACTTAGGGTATTCGTTGGCTAAAGTGATCAGGTTTTAGGTCAAAACCTAGAAAACTTAGGGTATTCGTTCCGATCGAGCTCTTAACGTTGTCAGATCGAGTTGAATTTTTTACTATAGACATCTTTCGATATAATGATTATATCAGATGATAAAATTTTTGTTTGTGAATTTTTATCATTGGAATCAGAACAAACGTACTGTCATATAACGGTTCTTAAATTATTTTACGGTTGGTTACATTTTTACCATTTAAAGGGGTTTGAAGTCAATGGCATATGAGTAATTTCATAAAAAGGCTATAAATAGCCCAAAACCCAGAAAATCGGGCAGATTTTCTGCCGGACCTTCTCAGCGTCGCCGTCACTGATCCATGCCACCTCAGGCCGTCGCACCGGTCCCAAAAGGAGTACCTCTGAATCTACTTCAATTCTAGGTCAGCTTTTCGACATATCTTACCATGGTTTAGGAGAAATTTCAAGTTGATTACCGAGTGTAGAATAGGAGATCTAGATCGGATTTCACCCTCCTCAGGCCACCAATTTGTGAGTTCTATATATGGTTAGAATGAGTTTTAGGAGTACTACTCACCCCTAAAGTTAGTGTATTGATTTGGAGTGTGGAGGGAGAATCGAAGATATGAAGTTTAAAGATTTTGGATTTTTACATTTTTGTTCGATTGACCTAGTTAGAGGCTGAATTGGCATTCGAGTTGAATTAGAAAGTTGTTCCAAATGATGAGACGAAGCTACTATTAAGAATTGGTGGCGATTAGAGGTCGCCGAAATTTTGGCCGGAATTTCTGTCGGTGACGGCCGCCGGCGGCAAAGTTGGCGACGGCGCCGCCACTTTTTAAACAATTTTCATGACTATTAAATAGTATAAAATGAGAGAAGTCTATGGTTTAAATTTGGTAATTTTTGGAGGAGTTTTGGTTAAGTTTTAAAATTTTTCAAGTTTAATATTATTGGCGGATAATAAAATATTATTCCTGTCATCGGTTATTATCGGTTAAGTTTTAAAAAATATTTTAAGGACTACTAAGCTAATGTTGAATGTCGGGGATTTTTTGTTGATTAAATTTGAGAGTTTTGACCGAGGGTAACGCTATTGTCAATTTTAAGTAATTATTCGGTTGACAATTAAGATTTATAATTATTCGTTGAACAAGAGATGAAGAGTTTTCATTTGAGAAGTGATCCGGATTTTGTCAGGCTAAGGCCTAAGTCTGTGACTGAACATTTTTTTATTTTAAAACTTGCATGCTCAAATGTTTATGAAATTTACAAATAACATTATTTTATTGTTTTAATGTGCCGGTGGGACCAGGAAGGCGGGTTGCTCCCTTTCCGTAAGCTCCTTTGTTATGTTGGCCAAAATTTATGTTATATTGAGGATGGTCGGGGAATTATGCCTCATGCATGAGATAGATATTTTAATTTACGGGGGAGGAGTTATATAATAATGATTTTTCGTATTTGCTTGTTTTTCTTCACCATGAAGGGTCGTCATATATATAAATATGCTAGCTAGCCACAATAGTAGCCCTAGAGGGTTCCGACCCTAGCCTGAGAAGCTCATCATCATGGTGGAATCTCTCCGCCATGAAGGGTCATCATATTACTTAGTAGCCTTAAAGGTTCCGACCCAAGTCTGAGAGACTCTCCGTCATGGTGAAACATCTCCCCTATTTTTAATGTTGATTTACAAGCCAATGAGATTGGCATTTTACGTTTTTGTTTTGGGAACGATTATTTGAGATTCTTTCCCGACGAGGCATGCATATGAATTTTCTGGAAAATCAAAGGGAGAACATAAATTGATTATTTTCACACGCTTGGATATTCTTTTTGTCCACTCACTCTAACGTCTTGTTTTTTTAAATGTTTTTCCCTGGGCCATTCGTTTTCAAATGCCTAATGTTGCTGTAACACCCCGTCCCAAAAATTTACCTTTTTACCGGGATCAGACGAATTATAGAGGGTTGTAATCGCTCTGTTAACTTTCCCTGAATTAATATTCGTGTTTAATATCGAGATATTCTTTATTCTGGAAAAAATATAATTTATATCCCGGGATGATAGATTATGATAATACGAGTTCTCTGGTATGTTCGGAATGTTTCACGGAGCCACGAGCTTTTTATTATGGATTTATTTAATTTACAGGAGTAATAAACGTTATTTACTTTACCGTAAAAAGATGACTTTGCGATAAGCCTAGAATTTCAGGAAACTTCCTTCGGGAAAGTTGTAGAGGACGTTAATACGAACTTGTGTGTATGTCCTATGAATTAATCGAAGTTCGTATACGAAAGTTATTCAAGATAATGTGTTGTTACTGTGCGGTAAATAGTAAATGATAAAATATATATTTACTGTTCATGATAACTTTTTATAATTCAATCTGGACCGTTGGATTTTGTTTATATATAGGGGGAGGGGGTTGACTGGAGGGGATTCACTCTCTCTCACTCACTCACTCTCTCTCTCTCTCTCTCTCCCCGAGACGAAGATCACCGCTTCCCATTTTGAAAAGTAAAACCCGTCCATTAACTTGGGCCAGACCGGCTTTTGACCCATTTTTTAGGCTAAATTCGGGTATACCCGTCGGTTCTGGACTGAATTTACAGGCCTAGACTTTTTCCAACTTAGCATTTTAATAAAATTAGAAAGAAATTATTTTTTTTAGATAAAAAATAATGATCCAATAAGTTACCATTCGAAGACCTGAAATAATTTTAGATATGAGTCATATGACCCCTTTCAAATGACGTTTTGCAGTCTTGTACGTTTCTACTCCAGTGATAAATTTGTACAGGAAGAAAAATTAGTAATTGAGATATAGAATCTAACGGCAGATCGATCAGAGTAAGATACTGAAGAAACATGAAAAGGTAAAAAAGAACAAACATCATGTGTGGATGGCGCTGTCAGCAGTGGTTTGTTGCCGTCTCATACATATTTAGATATTTTCCTCGTATAATTTGTAATGGTTATTAATAATCATTATTAGTTGGTGTACACTCCACAAATTTATGGTGGTTTTTGTCCTCTCACTCATGCAACTGATCAAAGACTTGAAACTTGCAGAGCCAGCAAAAGAGAGAGAGCAAGGCCGGAGCTTTGGATCGATCTAATAATCAACTCTCTCTTCTTTTGAAGCCTTGATCGGTATGCCTCTCTAGTTTTTAGATTCTTCCGATACTAGCTTACTGGGTATTGATAATCAAGCTAGCTACTTTCTCATCTGCTGCTTCGATCATCACCTGTTAGCTTATTGCCTCCTGCTTTCTGGGGTTTTCTCGCTTTGATTGTTGATATCCTCCTGTATTTCAAATCAGTTTGGATGAGAATCAGCTTTTGAGATGCATCAGAAACAAAGTTGAAGTTCCAACTTGGATGAGATTGGAGAACATGGTTGCTTATTGAGATACACCTACCCTTATGTGTTTCCAACAACCAATTCATCCAGGAACTGGGATGACTGTGGCAAACGTAGATATAGGTGTTTGATTGGCATTGAACTCGGAGAATCCGGATCCCGGGTTTTGTGTTAGATCGATTAACTGCTAGAATTGATAATATGGAGAGACAAAGCAGTTTTCGAGCAGCAAGGATAGAAAAACAAGTGAGTTTCAATGGGGCAATCGAGAAACAGTCTAGTTTTCGTGGGGCAATGGAGAAACAGAAGAGTTTTCGCGGACTTATGGAGAAGCAGAAGAGTTTTCGAATAGTAATGGAGAAGCAGCTAGTTTCATCGGGGGCGGCAGTAGTGAAAGGAGGAAGAGCGAGGTGTCGCCTGGTAAAAGAGGTGTAGGAGATGGAAGTGTATTGGAACTCAAACTCTCAGTAAACTGGATATGCTTGCTGAGTTTATTGAGAGAGAACGATGGCTATATATATAGCCTACATCAGTAACAATAATGCTGAAAAATAGCTATTGAACTAAGTCACAAACGGCTATAAGACTAAATTAAAAAACTTATCTAATTCCTACAAACCAGGACTACTCCAACCAACAGAATGACTCTTTCAAAACAGAAATAACTAGACACGGACAGACCTCTTCATACCCTCCCTTAAACTGAACATGTTATTACTTGTTCAGCTTACTTGACTAACCTCGCACATCCCCAACATACTCCTCAGTTTAACAAAGGCATCAGATTTGAGAGGTTTAGTCATGATGTCTGCAATCTGATAAGTGCTTCCACAATGCAACAAAGCAATAGTACCTTCTTTGTTTAAGTCTCTAAGAAAGTGGTACCTTACACGAATGTGTCTGCTGCGACCATGTAAAACTGGATTCTTTGACAGCTTAATGGTTGATGTGTTATCACACATAATGCTGATACACTTCCCTTCTTCATAACCGAGCTGTTTCAAAATACCCTTCAACCACATGGCTTGACAAGCAGTAGATGCAGCTGCTACATATTCTGCCTCAGTGGTTGACAATGTCACAATAGGTTGTTTCTTTGAACTCCATGAGATAGCTCCCGAACTAAGCATAAACACATAACCACTGGTGCTTTTGCTATCTTCTACATCTCCTGCATAGTCACTGTCAGTAAATGCACTGAACTTGTTGTTAGCTGCATGCTTGTAGAAAATTCCATAATCCACAGTGCCTTTCAGATATCTTAGGGCTCTCTTAGCAGCTTGCAAATGTAGCTCTGTCGGACTAGCCATGAACCTACTCAGTAGACTAGTGATGAACATCAAGTCTGGTCTGGTGAAGGTTAAGTAGAATAGACTTCCAACAAGCTGTTTAAAAACCGTTGCATCAGCTGCTTTCCTATGCTCATCCTTGTCCAACTTCGAATCTGGAACAATCGGAGTACCCACCATATTGCTCTCTAACATGCCAAACTTCTTCAAAACTTCAAGAGCATATCTCCTTTGAAAGATGAAAATACCTTCCTCCTTCTGCAATACTTCTATTCCCAGAAAATAACTCATGCTCCCCATGTCGGTCATATCAAATTCTTTCATCATGGACCTTTTAAAATCAAATAGCATATGTGTACTATCACCAGTAAAGATCAAGTCATCCACATAAACACTTACAATGATTGTATGGCCTTCATTGCTTTGCTTAGTGAACAAAGTCTGTTCAGTTACACATTTCTGGAATCCTTCCTTCATGAAGTAGGCTTCAATATAAAGCCTTGTGGAGTTGATACACCATCTGCTCCTTTCCTTTCTGTTCATATCCCTTTGGTTGCTCCACATATACCTTTTCATCCAAATTACCATGCAGAAAAGCAGATTTCACGTCTAGCTGATATATTCTCCATTTCTTGTGTGCTGCCAATGCAATGATGGTTCGAACTGTATCTAGTCTTGCTACTGGTGCATAAACTTCTGAATAATCAACTCCTTCCCTTTGTGAATATCCCTTTGCCACAAGACGAGCTTTGTACTTGATTACCTCTCCATGCTCATCTTGCTTAGTTTTGTAAATCCACTTGACTCCAACTTTCCTAGCTCCACTAGGTAACTCTGTTAGAGACCAGGTTTTGTTCTTCTCAATTGATTTTATTTCATTATCCATTGCCTGCCTCCATTTTTCTTCCTTGACTGCATCCCCAAAACACACAGGATCTTCAAAATCACCCATCATTATATAGGCTGCTTCTTCTCCTTCTTCATCACTCAAGCCCTCTCCACTTACATAATCTCCCATCCATGGTGGCACTCTTCTTTCTCTCCCACCAGCAGTGTTGCTGGTCCCCTCTCCATTCCTAACTTCACTATTTTCCTCCCCACTGTCAAATTCCATATCTTCTTCTTCTACCCTGTCACCACAGCTCATACTCATGTGTTCTCCCTCACTCTCATCATCATCATCACCCCAAAATAATTCTTTATCTATTTGTTCTCTAAAATTAGTACCCCAATCCCAACTTTTCTCTTCCTCAAATACAACATCTTTGCTTATCACAACTCTCTTAGTTTTAGGATCAAACAAACGGTAACCCTTAGATTCATCACTCACACCCAGAAAAACACAAGCAAAACTCCTATCATCAAGTTTACCTCGTTTTTCCTTTGGAACATGTACATGCCCAACACAGCCCCAAACTCTGAAATGATCTACTGAAGGCTTGACTCCACTCCAGGCTTCTTGTGGAGTAATGTTCTTTACTGCCAGTGTAGGACACCGATTCAATACATAGAAGGTCCAATTCACAGCCTCTGTCCAGAAAGTCTTGGGAACCTTTCTAGTAATGAGCATACATCGTACCATATTCATAACTGTTCTATTCTTTCGTTCTGTAACTCCGTTCTGGTGTGGTGTATATGCTGTGGTCAGTTGTCTCTTAATCCCCTCCTCTTCACAGAAAGTCTTGAAGTTGAGAGAATTGAACTCTCCTCCTCTATCAGTTTGCAAGCACTTGATGAAAGCTCCTGTTTCTTTTTCCACCAATCTTTTGAAAACCTTAAAACACTCCAGTGCTTCTGACTTTTCAACAAGTAAATATGACCAAGCTTTGCGACTAAAATCATCAATGAAGCATAAAAGATACCTCTTTCCACTGTTGGAGATTGGCTCTATAGGGCCGCAAATGTCAGCATGTATGAGCTCCAGAACTTTGCTTGCGCGCCACTCACTTTTCTTTGGAATTGCAGTCCGATGTTGCTTGCCGGTGAAGCAATCAATGCAAGTGATGTTAGAGTTTTCCAACTGAGGCAGTCCATGCACCATTCTCTTTGTTTGTAGGGTCTTCAGCCCTTTGTAGCTCAAGTGACCATACCTTTGATGCCATAGATAGGTGAGGTCAGAAGTGGTGTGCAGACATTCTTCAACAATTGGAGCAGTAATGTTTGAGCCTTCATTTAGTAGTATGAACATTCGATTTGCATTCATGGTTGTATGTGCAACCAGACCCCTGCTAGAATGGTAGATATTGCAAGCTCCATTGTGTATGAGAATAGCAAGACCTTTCTCTTGCAGCTGTCCCACACTCAACAAATTGTTTCTAAGCTCTGGAACATAGTATACATCTCGAATATGAAAACCAACACCATTAAAAAACAACTTGACACTGCCTTTTCCAGCTACACTCATTCTAGAATTGTTTCCACACTTGACAAAATGCCGGCCACCATCAGACATATCTAAAAACATACCTTTGTGTCCACACATATGATTGGAGCATCCTGAATCAAGGAACCATGCATCACTCCTTTTTGCTTCTTTCTCTTCCACGTATGCCATTAAGAGCAGTTCTTCATCCTCCTCCAACTCTGCATAGTTGGCTTCCTTATTTCATTTAGGACATTCATATTGAAAATGTCCCAAATTATGACATTTAAAGCATTCTACTGTGGCCTTTGAGAACGATTGACGTCCTCTTCCTCTCCCTCTACCACGATAGACTTCTTTACCTCTGCCTCTGCTGCTTTCTACTTTGAGAGCTTGATCACCATAGTCTCTACCAAAATTCTTGAACTTCTGTTCATGGATCACAAGAGAGCTTTGAAGTTCATCAACTGACATTGTATCTGTGTTCTTTGATTCTTCTATAGACACAACCACATAGGTAAATTTGTCTGTTAGAGTTCGAAGGACCTTCTGCACAATTTGAGAGTCAAGCATTGCATCTCCATTGCTTCTCATCTGGTTTGCCACCACCATGACCCTTGCAAAATACTCAGTGATCGTCTCATCTTCTCTCATATTCAGCACCTCAAATTCTCTTCTGAGTGTGTTGAGAAGATGCTTCTTCACTCGATCATTTCCTCCAAACTTTCTCTTCAATGAATCCCACACAATCTTGGACGTGCGTCTGTCCAACACTTGTTCGAACACTACCCGATCAATTGCTCTGAAAAGATAGTGTTTCACCTTGTGATCCTTCGTTTTTGCATCCTGCAACTGCTCCTGTTGTGCATCTGTCAGATTCGTCAACTGCGTAGGCTCCTCAAAACCATTCTCAATTAGACTCCACAAGCCTTTGGCACGAAGAAGATTCTCCATCAACTCACTCCAATGATCATAATGAAGACCATCAAAGTGAGGGATTTTTGCAGCAAGCTTTTCTTCACTCATCTTTCGTGTTTCTCTCTTCTTTTTTCTATCTAAGCTGTTGCGTAGCTCTTTAATCAGGCCCAGTGGGGGCTCTGATATCAGTTTGTAGGAGATAGAAGTGTATTGGAACTCAAACTCTCAGTAAACTGGATATGCTTGCTGAGTTTATTGAGAGAGAACGATGGCTATATATATAGCCTACATCAGTAACAATAATGCTGAAAAATAGGTATTGAACTAAGCCACAAACGGCTATAAGACTAAATTAAAAAACTTATCTAATTCCTGCAAAACAGGACTACTCCAACCAACAGACTGACTCTTTCAAAACAGAAATAACTAGACACGGACAGACCTCTTCAAGAGGTGACTCCCAACTCCACTTGGCGGCTCGAGCAGGGAATTTAGCTAGAGTCAAAGAGATTGTTGAGAATTGTAATACTAGTACTAGTAGTAGTGATGCAATTGGTTTATTGATGTCAAAGACAAACCAGGAGGGAGAGACTCCCTTGTATGCCTCGGCAGAGAATGGTCACGCCATAGGTGTCCGGGAAATGTTGAAGCATATGGACCTTCAGTCCGCATCCATTGCAGCCAGAAATGGCTATGATCCATTCCACATTGCTGTAAGACAGGGCCATCTTGGTAAGGCACTAAGATAGATAATACTACTGTCATTTCAATATGTTACTATGCTTCAATTAATCAACTGCATGGTATATAGAGCAATTAATTGCATTTGGTTTTGATTCCTATTCTTTAGCACTTGGTATCCTTAGAGTGTAAGAAATGGAATAGTTAGAACTTGATCGTTTTTATTTATTGCCGATTACCTTTTCAAACTTCTAATCCACTATTGCTGCTTTCAGAGGCGTTGAAAGAACTTCTGCAAGTGTTCCCCAACTTGGCTATGACCACAGATCTATCAAATTCGATTGCCTTGCACACAGCTGCTACACAAGGCCACATTGAGATTGTAGATCTACTCTTGGAAACAGACTCAAATCTTGCTAAGATAGCCAGCAATAACGGTAAGACCGTGCTTCATTCAGCAGCAAGGATGGGGCACTTGGAAGTTGTCAAATCCCTACTAAGCAAGGATCCGCCCGCTGCCTTTAGAACAGACCTCAAAGGCCAAACTGCGCTCCACATGGCTGTGAAAGGCCATAATGAGGAGATTGTGCTGGAGCTGATAAAACGTGACCCCTCAGTTTTGTCTGTGGAAGATAACAAGGGAAATACAGCGTTGCACATCGCTACATGAAAGGGTCGTCTTGAGGTGATGACACAACATTCCTCTCTGTAGTTTCTGTGTGATTTCATGTTTCATCTCTATAGAATTAATTGGGAAGTTGGGGCAAGTATCATAAGTTGGTAACCTAAATTTCCTTTCAGTGGTCTCCATGCTCTCTCATATGGATATTTAATGTTATTGTAATTGCAATCAGTGAAGGAAACAATGTGGTATATTATGAAATAATATCAAATTCTGGAATGAAATGGAATAGTTGCTCCAATTTAGTTTACATATATCTTACTGAAGTTTAGCTTAATTTAAATATAAAATGTGATTGTAGAATGTACAGTGTCTATTGTCCATTGAAGGAATTAACATCAACGTAATTAACAAGGGTGGGGAGACTCCATCTGACATTGCAGAAAAGTTTGGAAGTTCTGAACTTGTGTCAGTGTTAAAGGAAGCAGGGGCCATAAATTCTGGAAAACCTTCGAATCCAGCTAAGCAGCTGAAGCAGACTGTGAGTGACATAAAGCACGACGTCCAGTCCCAACTCCAGCAGACACGTCAAACTGGTGCTGGAGTCAACAAAATTGCAAAGAAGTTGAAGAAGCTCCACATCAGCGGCCTTAACAATGCTATAAACTCTGCTACTGTAGTTGCTGTGCTCATTGCCACTGTAGCTTTTGCGGCCATCTTCATCATTCCAGGCCAGTTTGTGCAAGATGAAACACCGGGGTATACACTTGGTCAAGCCCTCATAGCAAAAAATGCAGCTTTCATCATCTTCGTGTTTGACAGCCTGTCACTGTTCATCTCCCTTGCTGTTGTGGTAGTGCAGACATCTGTGGTCGTGATTGAACAGAAGGCGAAAAAGCAGCTTGTTTTTGTGATAAACAAGCTCATGTGGCTGGCTTGCCTCGTATCGATTGCTTTTATTTCCTTGACTTATGTGGTGGTGGGTTCACAGTCAAGGTGGCTTGCTGTGTATGTGACTGTTATAGGCAGTACAATCATGCTCACTACTATCGGCTCCATGTGCTACTGTGTCATCTTACACAGGATGCAGGAGTCCAAATTGAGGAACATTCGGAAAGGTGAGAGCAGGTCTCGTTCCTCTATGTCCATGGCATCGGATCATGAGATCTTGAACAGTGAGTATAATAAGAGGATGTATGCATTGTAAGAAGCTTCAAGCACAATTGATTGATGCAAGTTGAGATTGGAGCCATGCTCTTTGAGAAGAAATCAAACACAAGGCTTCGGTGGCCAGGGTGACCAGTGTATTTAGGATACCAGACTAGATTCCTATTGTATGAACCAATCCACATGATGTAAATGAGGACAAGTAGAAACATGTAGGAATCTCTATTGAAGAGTACTTATTGGGTTAAGCAACCAAATACGAGAAGATGGTTTTTATTCTTGCCATTTCTTGATAATAACATTTGTAGAATGTCTTTTGTTCTCGTCTGCATATTCTAGCTTTTTGGGTGAGAACACATACAACTCTACGATCAGGAAGAATGAGAGATGATGATAGTATCACATACTCAGGCTAACATGTCCAGATTCTAGATGAACAAAATGGAACAAGAATCACTACATGAATGACCAGTTCAAATCTCACTACTTTCAGTTGGAGGCCACTGGATGCCTTCATTCATCAGAATGATAATCCTTGTCAAAGAGAGGATCTACTTGCAGACCTCTTCCACCTTCCTAGCTTCTCTCGTCCCTGCAAAATAATAATTGCATGTAGAATTTAAACAAAGTGCAAAGCAGCAAAGCTAGTATATGTGGTTTATCTCCATTTACATAAATAGGCAACTGATATGTATCAGCATCAATTGCACAGTCTAATTTCTTTGATCAGTTTAACTAGAGCAACTTCTATAAATATACCTTGCGAGGTTGGACGGCTAGATCATTATCCAAGATGGAGATTGCTTTAAAGCCCATGGGATGCAACACCTCTTCATAACTGCAAATTTAAATGAAAATATAAAGAATAATGAAAATATTCTTGTAAGCAGAAGTCTGTATCATGACAACATAACTTGGAACTCTTTCAAGAAAAAACAAAATAAAAAACGAAGAGATCTGGAGTAGGAACATACTCTGAAACTGAGACTTTGTATGGAGGTCCACCAACATGATCATCGATCTGCCATAAAACAGCTCTAGTAAAACAGAACTATGCGAAGCTATATTGGCAAATGAAGGTTGGAAAGATTGCAACTAATTACCCTAAACAAATGAATATTCAGAAGGAGATGAGCAGGGCTGTTTATTTCAATACCAGATTGATAGTTCATGTTCATTGAAAAAATACTATGCAAAGAAGAGATGCACACAGAAAAGGAAAGATAAGAATATTACCGGAAACATTAGCGTTAGGAGCTCTCCATCTGATTTTAAGATATCCCTCATCTTTTGTGCCCACGCTAATCTCATGTCTGGTTCAATAGCACAGAAGAACCTGTTCCCATGAACACGATCAATGAAGATATATTTGAAGGGAAAACAAATAGAGTGAATTTGAAGCTAACTTACGTATAATCAAAAATGAGATCAAACAAATCGGTTGGATGCCAGGTAAAGAAGTCCGCCTTTAAGAAGGTAAAATGCATTGCATTGGGAAGAGAGGAAAACAACTGCCATGACATATAAAACAAAAGACCAGTTCATTGTGCATCCTAATCCTACCAGAAACGATTCAGTGACAGCATAAAGGATACAAAAATTGAACCCAGATAAAAATGGAAAATTTGCAGGACCTGGAGGGACTTGTTAATGGCATTGTGTGAAATGTCTAAACCAGTAACATGGCGATCGGGGCATGCGATCTCTACAACATCATAACCCTGTCATCCAAATTGCTGTGTTGATGATTAGGGTCACACGCTCACAGCAGCAAAAGCAAAACATGAGTGATCAAACAAAGGAAGGAACATACAGTGCCGCATCCGGGGACAAGAGCCTGGCCCTTGGGAAGGCCACCCGACTTGTGAAGATTAGCAATAACAGGCGTTGGGCGTCCTAAATCCCAAGGGGTCAAACCTTGCTCCCAGCACTTGTCCCAGCCACCTAGAATATGATTCACTCGATCATATATATATCACAAAAGAAAAATTTCATTAATAAGAAGAGAATAGGAAGAGTACCGGTAGAGTCGCGGTGCAAGAGTTGGTGAAGCTCATTAACAGCTTCTCCTAGGTCTCTCTTCTTGTTCGTCATCATCCTGAATTGGAATTGGTACAACCTGCTAGGCCTCTTTCTTAGTAATGACGATGCAAACTGAGAGTACATACGAGGCTGATAATTGGAAGTAGGCTCTATGGGCTCAAGCATAGAAACTCATTTACCATACCTGGCTGAGATCTTCTCTTCGGGCACAGTTATTCTCTAGTCATTTGTTCCTCTTCCCTGTTTTTGAATCGACTTCAAAGCTCAGGTATCAAATTTTTCTTTAGTTTTGAAATCTTGGATTGGGATTTTTCTGCTATGCTCCACTTAGCGTAATAGAGACAGATTCCCCCTCATCATAGTGGATTGATGGAGGAGTTTATGGTTACAAAGTGATTCTCCTATTATTATACATATATTTAACATATCCTATGGGGTGAGATGACGTCATACTCCTCTTCATATTAGGGCAAAAGCGTCATTTCTCTGTTTGCTCTCGGGGAGGATTTGTGACCGCCCGATCTGTCATCTAACGCTCCAGAAGCTCTTCCCTTTTCTTAAACACTCGATCTCTCTCACCAGCCTCACCGCTCTCTTTCTTGACCTCGACAGCCTCAGAAGCAGAGACAGAATCAGAAGAAGCTCTGATAAGAAATCACCCTCCACTCAAATCGATGATTCTCCCGTGCCTGCTCCAAATTCGATCCAGCCGAAGCAACTCTTCCTTCCTCTTGCACCACTTGAGTTGATCTTCGATCGTTTCTTTGTCGGTCTCGGTAGGTCTTCGACACCAGTTCGTGATTCCAGTTTGGGTGTTCAATCGATTAAGTTTGGTTTGATTTGATTATGGTTTTTATTTTCTGTTATCGATTAAAGCTCTTGATCTTTCATTCCTGTCATTGATTTTCCTATCTTTGAGGAGAGGAATTCCAGAAATTTTGACAACTGTTGAGGAGATAGAGGAAGGGATAAAGGAAGAGGAATTTATCTGTGGCTTTATTTAAAAATTGCAGGCGTACGTAGGTAGTACCGGAATCCAATCTTTTTCAGATATCGGCTCCAAGAATTTCAGGTTAGTATATCTTTGCCTACTCTTCAAGCCTCAGGGGATTTACTATGAGACTGTGCTGCAATCGGTTCCTAAACATGACATCTTCTGCGTCGTTTTTGCAGTGAGAGAGGGGTTCGTGAAACAAAAGTCTGGATTGCTCTTCTCAATCGAATCGTAAATCGTTGAGGTATGGATGTTGTTATGTATAGGATCGATTTTGGGTTTCACGATCGTCTTTGATGTGAAATTGCCAATGCTTTCATCAATTGGTAAACAGGTTTCAATCGGCGATGGTCTGGCGGACTCTATGGGTCCATTCTTTGTCAGAATTTGTCTGTTGGATTGGTTCGGTGTTGGTTTGCATGTAATCGATTTCGTCAGTAGCATATCATCTACGGGTACGTTTTTTTTGGTTCTACCCTGCAGATGCAACATTTTCTGAATGAATTTTGTGTTGTATGTTGTTGATCTGATGGGGGTTTTAGTATTTGGCCTGAGTTTTACTTTTTATGGATGGCTATTCCTTACAGGAAGTTACGTAGTTGTTTGGTTAGTTGTATCTGTGTTGTAGGCGGTGTTTACTGTTTGGGTTCTGAATATGTCACATGAAATCAGTTGTATGAAATGGGTATGTAGACCAGATGCAGTGTGTTGTTTGCATGAGCCTTGGTTGTCCACTGAGTTGACTTTGATTCGATGGTTGTGGCATTATAATAGAATTGTTTGTGATTCTATATGCAAAATGAATCACTTTTGAGCTGGTATGCTTGTGTAGATACAGACATTGCATAAACATTGTCTATGGAACATTTAGATTCTAATTGAAAACCCATGTTAATTCACACTGATGGTTTGTGATTTTGTGTGAATGGAATTCAAATCATGAGGTCATCATCTTAGTAACTTCTTTCTGTATAATTTGTGTGTGTATTTATATACATGTGTTGCTCTATTTCAGGGACCAAGCTGAAGCCACATATGTGAAGTAGGCAAACTATCATGGCTTGGAATGTTTTGACATGTTTACTCAGCAATGTATTTGTTAAATTTGTGTATATGCAGTAGCTGGTATGAAATTATTACTTATGTATTGGATTCAAAAGTAGATGTACGGTTTTGAAGTTCAAATTTCATTTTTATCTGTAGGGCTATCTACTTATTAAATTATTGTATAGGTGTACAATTTCAATGGTGGCTTGAAACAGTAGATGTACGGTTTTGAAGTTCAAATTTCATTTTTATCTGTAGAGCTATCTACTTATTAAATTATTGTATAGGTGTACAATTTCAATGGTGGCTTGAAACAGATAATGTGTCTGGATTTAGTTATCCTCATATGGGGTAAGAATTGGTATGTTTTTTCTCTCATAATGTGTCTGGGTTTAGTTATCCTCATATGGCTTGGCAAATTTCGCTCTACAATTTCTTAGGTACGCAGTTTGTTTTCAGTTTCTATTTGATTTTGTGGTTCAAGTATTTTTGCAATTTTGGGAGAGAGCTATCAGGCACTATACGTGCACCTGTGCACCCAGATGTCGAGCACTGTGCACCAACGGTCAAGCGCTATGCCCAGCTACTGAGCACTGTGCACCCAGCTGCTGAGCGCTGTGCACACTAGCTGCCGAGCGTTGTGCATACAGCTGCTAGGCACCGTGCACATAGCTGTTGGCACTGAGTAATGTCACATTTGAGACATGTTAAAAGAGCATACAAGATGCCACATTGTCAAGACAGCTTCGTGGTCACTAAGGATCCGGAAATGCCTTATGATTGATCTTAAGATCAGGGGGAGATGCAGATTTGAAAGAAAGTCTAGCATATACATGTCATCATCAAATGTGAAAGGTGTGGTTGTTTGTGTCAACCATGTTGCACTCTTTTTCCCTTAGTCTATGCTTCTTGTCCCATTAGGTTTTTGCTTGACAAGGTTTTTAACGAGGCAACATTGCATGCATTGTTAAGACCATTGATCTCCATTTGTGGTTGATCATGACAGACTTGTTTAAGTCTTGGCTCACATATACTCTTGAGAAGCATGTTGGAATGCACCATTCATCAAGAAAATCCGATTGAAGTACACACCAGTGAGAGCATCACATGAGTTCTCAATAGAGTAGTCGGTGCGTTGTACTATTTTTCCTTCGACCAAGGTTTTGTTTTCCCACAAGGTTTTTATTACTTGACAAGGTTTTGATGAGACGACACCATAAGTACCATACCGGCATGAAGACACGCGACACAAGGGGGAGTATTCTAGGATATTTGATATATATGTGTCTTGGTCTATGTCTTGTATACGAGTTTTATGTAGTAATCCATGCTGTAATAGGGTTTTACACATATCTATGTAATAGGCTCGTTGACCCATGTAATAGCCCAAGAGGCTCATGTATTCTTTATATAAAGGAGCTTTATTCTATCAATAAAAAAATACATTCTCTCAATATTATTTTATAAGAGTGCACAACAAATTTCCAACTTTGCCCATATTTGTCTTCTTAATTTTCTAACTTAATTATAGCAACTTCTATACTAATACTGTCTCGATTGGTTGTCATACAGAATGATTAAAAACGGGCAGTTGTTAATTATCATCTTGTTGAATAACCTGAAAATATTCTAATGAAATATCACAGGTTCAAATCTCTTTTGAAAAGTCATTTATCTTGTCTTCTCAATATCCAGTATGCACTTTGATTTGGGCTATGCTTAAAGGATGATGATATCAATGATTAATCAGTTTCTTAGAGTTGTGTTGTTGAGTACTACTTGAATTCAAGGATGGCGGTTTGATGAGGGATTCTGAACAATGCATGATATCGATCATTCTTTTCTTATTTTAGAGCCAGTAGAAGAACCCTCGTTAGTTTGGCCTGCAGTTTTCAATAGTGAAAAGTGAAACTTGGGTTTGGGAGATGGAGTCGTGCTGCTATCCAAGTAAAGTTCGATCTCATCATCCTTGTTGGAATTAACACCTTCAAGTACTTGAATTAACTCATACTCCCCTCTGAATCGAATCGATCACACAATGATGGAATAATAAACCATCTTATTTCAATCTATTTGTCCATGTAGCTAATATATCAATATAATAGGGAGTGGCCGAGAGGGGAAGGCAGAGAGGGAGAGGAAGATGCAACACCTCCGCTGAGAATTGTAAGCAGAAGAGGAAGGAAACATGGGCAAAATTGGAAGTTTGTTGTGCAAAAAATCAAGAGAGGTACAAATAGTAAATTTGAAGGCCTAACTAGAACCGCTCGAAAAATAAAGCTTCCGGAGGAGAATTCAACTGGCGTAATGGGGGTGGTAAAAGATGGGACGATATCTGGGTTTCTTCCGAGAACCCAAGTTTTAGGTGTTCACTATCCGGGTTATCCTTCCTCCATGTCTCGAGCCATCGACACACTTGGCGGCACCCAAGCCATCCACAAGGTATCCTCTCAACTTCCCAATTCAGTTGCTTCTTTCTAGTTTCATTTACTGAATTGGAGCTGCTTCTGTGTTGGCAGGCTCACAGTTCAGCCTCCAACAACAACACGTTGGAGCTCCGTTTTCGGCATGACGACCCTTGTTCCCATCCTGCATTTGGTGACCTTCGTCCCTGCAACTCTTTTCTCCTTAAAATATCCAAATCTCCCGTGCAGCCGCCTCCAACTGATCAAGTAAACGTTTGCGCTGATATTGTTGCTCGTGTCCCAGAGGCTTATCACTTTGATGGTTAGAATTGAACTCTCTAACTTACGGGTTTTCCTTGCAATTTCAAATCTCAAACTTTTTTTTTGTTTTCACATTTTCTTTAGAGGAATGGCGGACTACCAGCATGTCATTGCTGTTCATGCTGATGTTCCACGCAAGAGAAAGAGAAATAGGGTCGAAACTGAGGAGCCACACTGTGGTACCCCATTTCTTTATCTTCACTGCTTCGTTTGGCTAGCTTGTATCTTGCTTATATCTATATACATTATTTTGTTTCTGTGTTTGTAGATAGAGGCGGTCTTATGGATATTGATCAGGAGGATGTGATGATTCTCCTGCCCCGGCTTTTCGCACCCAAGGATGTTCCAGATAATTTAGTGTAAGTTTCTGTAGATGATATGGATGATGTCTCAGTGTTATGATGCGGATGATATCTCGGTGTTACATTATCTCAAAATGGAAAACTTTTAGGGGACTCTTTCATTAATCTCATACTATCTATCAGGTTGAGACCATCAGGGACAGTGAGTGTAAAAAAGAATCAAGAACCTGTGCAGCACCAATTGGAGGTGAGTATATTTGATGGCCATCTCAAATGTACTTATAAGATCACTTCTTGCCTTAATGTTTATGGAACTGTTCCCCATGATCACCTCCATTTGATTTTCTTGAACTAAAGATGTTAGTTTCTATTATTATTCTAAGGATGTTTCTCTTCTTTATTTCCCATGCCTGTCTCTTTCTGCTCTTTTTTAATACATTTGTTCACTATGTGGTAAAAAAATGAGAAAACAAAAAGTGAATAAGTTATATTCTATTGATGTTCTGGGTTGGAACTTGTGTGCATTTTCTGGCAAGACGCAACATGGTTAATTATATGTAGACTAATTTTGAATCAGAAGCTTACTGTTCATTTCGATAAGGACCTTGTATCATGTAACATACTACAGAGAGTACATTTGTTACCAGTGTTTAGCTCTTATTTCAGCTTATTATGTAAGATCATAAGTAGCTGCGTAGTGTTCAAACTGACATGTATTTTGTTTTTCCCAGATGGATATGGAGCCAGTTCTTGCAATTGACTTTGGAATCGCTGATATCCAGTGGTTTATTTCAGTATGCTATTTACTGCATTATGTATATACAAGATTTATTTTGAAGTTCCATGTTTGAACTGCAGCTCATGTGTATCTAGTCATGAAAAGAAAACAGTTTGATTGACACAACGCTTCACACACAAATTTAGTTATGAAACCATGTTTTTATACACATCACAGTTCTCTTTATGTATAAGTTACAATGAAGTTCTTTTGGATTTTAATTTTTATGCATTTTTCGCTCAACAAACCGAAAAGTTAGGGATTTTCTTATCCATGGCATGGAAATTTTAAATACCGAAAACTCAACAGAGCTCCTCCAAAGTTGTGCATATGTCGTACTTAACAATCTTGCAGATTCCTAAGAGAACAAAGTGGGAGGAATATATACCTCAAGATTCAGATCAGTGGGAGTGACAGATGGCTGTGTCTAGCCTGTTTGATGAGCGGCCTGTGTGGCCAAAGGATTCAGTAACTGAACGATTGCTTAATAAGGGCTTCATTTTTTCATTTTTTCACATGCTGAGAAGGTTATCTACTTGTATACTCCCTCTCTCCAGTTCTGAGTCTTTGTTCTGTTGGTTGAGGTTATTCTCTTTTTGCAGGCTTCTTTCGAGAGTTGCATACTATTCTCGTGGACCGTTTCTTAGGTTCTGGATAAAAGAGGGTTTAATCCTCGGAAATATCCTGATTCTCACATGTGAGACTTATACTAGAGCAAGCTACTATTTAATATTTATCCTCTTTTGTCTCTTGCATATAATCAAAACATTCTCTTCATGTGAAAATGCTTATTAATTTGTTTTGTTTCAGATTTTTTATCAACAGAACTCCTTGAAACTATTTTTTGTTTTTGAAAACCAAGTCATGGATCTTACTAAGTAGAAGATAAGGATGCTTGTAATTGTATCATAATTGGACATACTAAACACACACACATATATTACAGAGACTATTGAATGCATAATTGAAATGATTGGATGTCTATCTTCATATTTGCTTACTTTAATTTTTCTCTAGCAAATATCAGAAAATTGATTATCGAGTAAAACCACCGTTACACGGTTATTATATTGTGAGGCTAATTCAGCTAACCAGTAAGTTTATCTTTCACGAATTCGTATTTTTATCTTCCTTTTGGCTATCCTTGTTTTGGACGAGTCCTCTCCTTAGAGGGCGAGGGGAGTAGCCTGAAATGTCAGCTCCATTGACAGAGAATATTCCTACAGTACAAGGTCCTTCACGGTCTAATACTTTTTCCTTTTCTGCACCAAGAACTGAAGAATCCGCCGCGAATGTCCCTCCTCAGGTGTACCTTAAAATTCATCTCGGGTAGATAATGTTGAACTTAGAAAATCATAGAGGGTTACTAAGGGTGTTCTGAAAAAACAATATGAACCAGACATCAAAGCCAATGCTAAATATCCTATAGCAAATTACATGTCTAACTATAGGTTGTCTGGGTTACATGCTCTTGTCATTAATCAATTATCCAGTGTTTCTATTCATAGTACTATACAGGACGCAATGGTAGATCCCAAGTGGACTCAAGCGATGAATGAAGAACTAGAGGCATTACAGAAAAACTCGACTTGAGATATTGTGACTATGCCTGCTGGGAAGAAGACCGCTGGGTGTCGTTGGGTATTCACTGTAAAGCTTAAGGTTGATAGGAGTATAGACAGGTATAAAGCCAGACTAGTTGCCAAAGATACACCCAGCGCTATGAGATCGACTATGAAGAGACGTTTGCACCTGTAGCAAAGATCAATACTGTTCGAATTTTGATTTCACTTGCAACAAATAGAGATTGGTCTCTACGACAGTTTGATGTGAAAAATGTTTTCCTTAATGGAAACTTGGAGGAAGAAGTGTATATGGACATGCCTCCAGGAGTCAAATGTAGACCTTGCGATGCCGGCAAAGTTTGTAAGTTGAAGAGGTCCTTGTATGAACTAAAGCAATCGCCGAGAGTGGTTTGGAAGGTTTTCTAAATCAATGAAGACGTTTGGTTACAGAAAAAGCAATTCAAATCATACTTTGTTCATTAAGCGTAGTCAGGGTAAGATTACCGCTCTGATTGTATATGTTGATGATATGATTGTCACAGGAGATGACCCAAAGGAGATGGAGGCTCTGCAGAAGTATCTTTCAAATGAGTTTGAGATGAAGGACCTTGGACAATTGAAGTATTTTCTTGGAATTGAAGTTGTAAGGTCAAAGAAGGGGATTTATTTATCCCAACACAAGTATGTCCTTGATTTGTTAGCTGAGATCGGAATGCTTGACTGCAAGCCTATTGAGACGCCAATTGAGATGAATCACAACCTCGCCATCTATCTGAATCAAGTTCTGACTGATAAAGAGAGGTACCAACATCTAGTAGGGAGACTTATTTATCTTTCTCACACTAGACCTGATATTACTTATGCTGTGAGTGTTGTTAGTCAATTTATGCATTATCCCAGTGAAGAACATATAGATGCAGTGTATCATATCTTAAAGTATTTGAAGATGGCACCGGGCAAAGGATTATTATTTGAGAAAAAGGTGAATTGGATGTTGTTAGATACACTGATGAAGATTGGACTGGTGATAAGACTGATAGACGGTCTACATCTGGGTATTTCACATTTGTTGGAGGAAACCTTGTCACTTGGCGTAGTAAAAAGTAGAAAGTCGTTGCAAGATCAAGTACTGAAGCAGAGTTTTGAGGTATGACACATGGAGTTTGTTAGATGCTATAAATTCGTAATGTGTTGAAAGAATTGGGTTTTAAACTCAAACAACCCATGCTATGGATTTGTGAGATCCCTTTTGTGTATACGGAAGACTAATTAGCAGATGTTCTTACGAAAGGAGTGTCAAGGAAAGTGTTTGACAACTCGGTTGGTAAGTTGGGCATGATCGATATCTATGCACCAACTTGAGGGGGAGTGCAGAATAGTTGTGAATATTTACTTTCCTTGCAAGTGTAGGTAAATATTATGTGTAGGTGTATGATATTATTTCCTATTAGTACTAAATTGTACCTCTATATAAACCTCTTATTTAGAAAGAAATAATATATTGTAACCATATCATATTATTCTTGTCTACTATAATTACTGATATACTATGGAAGTAAGAGTTTGTTTTTTTTGTATCATCATTTTTCCATTATATTTATTTGATTATTCTTGGGAATTACTTAACAAGTATGTTTCCGTAGAACTTAGAGGCGATGCAGATGCTGAGGAACCCAACAATGTTGAAGATGATGAGGAAGATTATATTGAGGTTGATAATGGTGAAGAAGCATTAGATGCATATGGTGGACATGATCCGGTATTAATTTTTCAATTATGTTATGTTAAATGTTATCTCTTTCAAATTATCTGTTACAGTTTTATTCCTTCTGCATCTTAATCGTATAGTGGGGTGCTTCCGTTTGCTGACTTATGTCATGTTAAACTTGTTTGTAGGCTGAGGATGGTGAAATTTCTTTGCAGCCTCATTCATGTATCCTTTTATGGCTAAACTATTATAGCCTTAGTATCTCAATTGCTTATCTGAGTCTTTTTTAGACTGAGAATTAATATTCTTGCATTGTGGTGATTTTCTTCACAGCCTCAAATCCTTGCCTACTAGCAATCCGAATCCAAATTCTGTAGAGAATAACAGCTCGAAGGCCACTGAGCACTGCATTGATCTTGATTTGGTTACAAGTGCAGCTAATTTTCTATTGAGAAAGCTTGACCTCACAGTCTTTGGCTTTGATGTTGTAGTAAGTACCGAATTTATGTTTGCTATTCTATTATAGAAATCTACAATTTCACCAAATGAAGCTGAAGGCGTATAGTGATTGTATCAATTGTGAAATATGTTGTGTGGATGCAGATCCAGGAGGGGACAAGTGATCATGTCATTGTAGATGTGAATTACCTTCCATCGTTCAAGGAATTACCCAACGAAGTTGCCATCCCCGTGTTTTGGGATGCTATCAAGAAGAAATATGAATTGAAAAAGAAGAAATAAGTAGCAACTAGCTAGTATGGGAAGGCAGGTTAGTGAAGATGTACTTTGATCATGGCAGGGGAGCAATGTGTAATAGTGGAACACTGAATGTGGAGATAAGTTGTGTAATTTATGACTTGTGCACTCTAAGCAATAAAAGAGTATCTTTCCATCATAAACCCTTAAGAAAGATGATCTGGAGTTATGTATTCTCTGAAATTAGTCTGTACGTCGTGATTTGGTTAGTTAATGTGTTTAACTTATAACTTTAAAGTTACAGATTCAAAACTCAAGAATTAATAATAAAAAGATTAAAAAACAATTAAGTAATAGAAATAATTTTGATGCTTAAATCTTATCTTATGATGAGTCGTAAATTCCAAACTATCTTTTAAACACGGCCTAAGAGATGAAGGGGTGATTTCGATGTTTAAAGCCTAATTTATGATAGTTGTAAAGCCCAGACAATCCCCCAAAGGCCAGTGCAAGAGAGAAGTTGCGAGCAGTAGCAGTAGCAGTAGCAGTAGCAGTAGCAGTAGCAGTAGGGCAGTGAGTGGAGCGAGAGAAATAAGAGGGGCCCACTGAACGAAAATCCAAAGGGACCAATAAGGATGGATGGGCAACGAAACGGTATAAATAGTCCACAATCGGAGGCAGCCTGAACTCCGAGGTCCTCTCCACTGTCGTCTCCGCCTCCACAGAGGAGAGCACTCAGTTCAGGTTAAGATTGAAATTGATTGAGAGATTATTATCAATAATAATGGCACAAGGCGAACCCAGTCTCTCCGATTCTGTGTTAGATCCATCTCTGTGTCGAAACTCTTCATTTAGCCGCCTCAATGCCCAGGCCCCAGAGTTCGTCCCCAGTCGGAGTGCCACCGCCGCATCCGCATCTCCTCCTCTCACTCCCGCTCCTTTCCATGTTCCGATCCAGGTCGTCCCTCCTCCTCCGCCTCCTCACGTGGTCCATCACCTTCATCACGTGCCCGTTCATTACCATCATCATCCTTATTATACTCCCGGATTTTCTGGAGAGCAAGAGCAACGGCCGTCGGATGAGCAACCTCAGCAGTTGGATCCTCACGCTACATCCTCCTCCAAGTCTCACAAGCTTTCCGATGAAGCGACTTCCAAGATTTTGAATCAGGTTTGCTGCGGTGTCCTTCATTATCTCTTGCTTTTTACTTTCTTCATCTCGGTTATAACTGATTCCGTTTTAGACTGAGATTTTGAACTCGGTACATAAGGAGATTATGTAGTAGTGATCACTTATACAAAGACTAATTACTAAAAGAGCTGATGACCTAGAGCAGTAGATTAGGAGGAAACAGTTGGTCAAACTTCAAAAATAGTAGTGGAAACAACGAAGCCTGAACTGATCATCTGTGATTAACTGTATATTGATAGAGTAACCATAACAATTCCCAGGAGGATAACTATTATTAAGATCAATTAGGAGATCTGCAGAAGGTTTAGTATCAAAGAGAGTATCACTGTGTCAAGGTTTTATTAGTGTAGTTTTTATATCACTGTCCTGATAACTAAAATGTTGATGTCTCGGTTCTGGTATCTAATGAATAGTTGCAATCTCAAGTTTCCTTACTCTTTACCTTACCTTATATTCTTGTTCTACTAACTTGCAGGTGGAGTATTATTTCAGTGATCTGAACTTAGCTACTACTGATCATCTTATGAGGTTCATAAGTAAAGACCCTGAAGGATTTGGTAAGTTACTATCTATTTATTTTTTCTTTGAAAAATGTGTATCGTTTTAAATGCAAGTTCGATTCAGTTTTTGTGGGCACTGTAATATACTTAATCTGATGCTTACCTTTCAAGTTAAAGGGCAAGATGTGTCCCTGCAGAAATAACTCATTTGTTTGTGGGTGTCACGAACCAGTTTTATATGCGAGGATGTATATTAACTCTGCATTGGAATTCAGTGGTCTGAGTTTTCATCACTATTAACTGTTTATTATTCATTCTGATATAGTGCCAATATCTGTTGTTGCATCTTTCAAGAAGATTAAGGCCCTCGTAAATAGTCATTCCCAGCTTGCAACTGTTTTGCGGAACTCCTCAAAGCTTGTGAGTCCACTTTGTGCTCTGGCTTCATGCCATGTTGTTGTCCTTAAGGGCTCTTCCTTTTTTCTCAAAGATATGTTTTGGGTCACTGATGATGCCATAATCTGCAGCTAGTGCATGAAGATGGGAAGAATGTTAGACGTCAGCATCCCCTGACTCAGTCAGATATGGAAGAGTTGCAAGTAGTTTTTATTTGTTTAATCTCTCTTTTCTTTGTTTCATATGCTTTGGTGCCTTGTCTATGATGATGTTTTGGTCCTTTACATCAAGAATTTTGTGAATAGTGCTATTACAAAAGATACACACATCCTTTTCTGTGCTCTTGTGCTATGAAGGTTATGTATTAGGTCATTGTTTAAAACTTTACATTGATAACTCTTGAGCTTTTATAAATTTCAACTTTTTTTTTTCATCTAATATTCATTCTGAAATGTAGTCTCGCATTGTTGTTGCTGAAAATTTACCCGAGGACCATTGCCACCAAAACCTCATGAAGATTTTCTCTGCTGCTGGGAGGTACTAAGATCAGTTCTTAGGAACTTTTAACTCTAATTCTTTATTTGGTGATCACAGATTCACAAACCGTTTCGCTGATCCTAATAAGTGTATGTTCTTTGACAGTGTAAAGACAATTCGTACATGTCAGCCACAAACCTCAAATAATAATTCTTCCTCAGCGTCCAGATCAGCAAAAGCAGATGGCATGCATTTCAGTAACAAGGTATACATTAACACATTTATATATATTTACAGAAAGAAAATGTACATATGTATGCAATTGCTTGTAGTAGCTTATGGATTGCAGTGTTAATTAGACTTTCATTGGCTTTGCAACTAAGATCCTATACCTACTGCAAAGTACCACTACAAGCACTAACATTGCAGTGCATGTATCAATGTTCTCACTGTGAATGGTTAGATATGTTTCTGACAGATTATTTTGTGGATGTTTGTTTTTTTTAAAACATACTTTGATGCTCTATGTCACTGTTAATGCAATTGTTACTCTTCCTTATATTAAATGGCTATTTTTGTTATTATATATAAACACATCTAGATGTCAGAATATGTGATATCTAAGCTTCTTTTCTGTAGTTGCATGCATTTGTGGAATATGAATCCCCTGAGCTGGCGGAGAAATCTGTAAGTACTCCTGTTTGATTCAACCTTGTTATGACTTTCCCTTGCTCTTTACTGAAGGGTAATTGTGCATTCCTATCATGCAGGTGGCTGAACTCAATGAAGAGGGGAACTGGAGGAGTGGACTTAGAGTCCGGTTAATGCTTAGACGCCCGGTATGCCAAATTATGGTTCCATATTCGTGTAATTCAGTTCTAGGAGTGGTCATATCGCTTATGTAGTTCTTTTAAGTTTATGGTCAAACTTAACACAAAGTGTTGGCTTATTGTTCAAATTCAAGAAAAAAGTTGGTTAAAATTTTCATTTTGTGCAGAATAATTGATATTTAGGGTATGTAATTATATGACTGAGTGCAGGCTTGTAAAGTCTGATTTCTTGTATATTTTAATGATCCAGTGTGATCAAACAAATCTAGAGACTAATTAATCACATTTGGGTTGGTCCCATACTCCTAGACTGAATGATCGTTTAAGTCGTTGAATCTTATTTGATCGAATAGATGGTTGATGGGTTTCTGTTTGTTTCATTCAGTCAAAACCTGGTCAAGTGCGAGGGAAAAAGGGGCATGATGGGGAAGTGCAATTAGAGGAAGAGGATGCTTCTGTATCTGAACAAATACAACATGCTAATGAGAAACAATCGGACGATTCTTCCCGGCAATTTGATGCTTGTTCACATGAACAAGTAAGTGCTAACAGACTTGCTAATTTACCCCTGATTGTTGTACACATTTATTTACATGATAGATGTTATTGATTGTAAAACTGGTCAACAGATCTCACCTCTCTTGAAGGGGTTACTTTGTTATAAAACAGATCATGCCTCTCTTGAAATGGCATCAAATAGACTTTAAGGGCAGGTGTTACTGACATCAAGTTGAAGATGACAATATTAATCCGTGTTCTTGTTTGTGCTAGGGGGAGGAACATGGCAATGATAAGGAGAGCGGGCAAAAGAAAGGGCGCAATCGACAAGGAGGACGCGGCAGGGGGCGTGGGCGGGGTCAATTCCACCACAATAATCGAAATCACCTTGGGACGACTCCTCACAACAGTTCAATTGGTAGTAGTGAGCAGCAAGGAACAGGTGTAGCCAAGCAGCCTCCTGGACCTCGTATGCCGGATGGCACAAGAGGATTTACACTGGGTCGGGGGAGGCCAGTTACTGTTAATATTGCACAATGACTGCGCTTGATAGAAGTTTTCTTGTTTTTACTTTTCTGTATGGGTGGCTGCAAAGTACATGGTCTGTCTTCTCGTCTGTAGTTTGATGGCAAAGGTTTTACAAGTGCTGTCAATCCAACGTAGTTTAAAGTCACTTGTTAGTATACGTTGAATTATTTTTCTCACTGGTTTGTATCAGGTAAAGATAATGCAGGAACCATAAATTACCTATAGATAAATGTGAGTGAAAAGTACTTAAAATAGAGCTGTTGATTACATTCTTTCTTTCTTCTCCTGTCTACGAAGTTGCCTCTATTAATATGACACGCACACATTTTGTCGCATTTATAATGTAAACCAGAAATTCCACCGATATATAATAATGAAAATGATAAAAAAAGGAAGGCTGCATACTCACAAGAGAAACACAATTGAATTGGGTCGATAGGGGTATTAGAATTACTAGTCCTTTTAGTAAATAATTTGTTTGTGTCGTAGAGAGCTGCCACGTGTTCTTATGTTCGCGTTTTCTCTCTATTTCTTCAACAAAATCAGTAAGATTTATTTCAAGCTAGCAAGCTGTTCGTTCAATTTCGATAGAAGATTCAGATAAGTTCATCGATTTGGTAGATTTTCTATTGAATTTTTAGCTATTGTCCAGATTATCAAAGCTATGGTTTTCGGTTTTTGAGTATATGATTACTGCAATTATAGTTGAAGATACACGAGTCTAAGAAATCTCTGCAATTTTACTTTTGCATTTGATACTTTGAAACCCAAGAATTTTTGGAGCTTCTCTTTTTCTGATTTGAGGCTGCTTCTAGAATTTGGTTGATAATCGATGAAATTGGTGAAAGAAAGAAGGATATCAATAGATCGATGGTGTTGATGTGATTGTTCTTGTCGAGAATCAAGTATGGGTGCTTTTCTGGTAGTTAAGGTAGATAGAGATATTGACTGTGTAAAAGATTGTTACTTGAAGTTGCTACACTAAAGACGGTATTGAAGGCATAGTTGTAGACTTGCAGCAGACTAGTTGTAAACTACTGATTTTTACAGTGTGCCTATATATAGTGGTATGTACAGTTTGCCTGCCCAATTAGTTTCTGACAAGTGTTGGGATACAGAATTCAGCATTGATATTCCTTTGCATCATTGTTTATTTCTGGTCTACAATCTTCATTTTAGCTTGGGCAGAGATATGTGGGATTGAGAAAGTTAGCTGAAAAAGAATGTGAAGATTTGTGAGTCTCTTTCAGGTTATTGATTATCTGTTGTCTTGCGTCATGGATAACAAAATTGTTTGTTGTCCAATTTCCACAATCTAATTTCGATTCGCTTAGACAATTCCAATTAGGTAACATGGAAGTTTTTGGTGGAGACAATGTTTGCCGGCTGTGGTCTTATTGGATATATTGATGGATCTTTTCCTTGTCCGCCACAAGACATGGTTATAAAAGAAGGTGAGGTTAAGTCTGATATGACAAAGGAGTACAAGGATTGGGTGCAAAATGATTCTGCTGTTATGTCTATACTTGCTGCTATTCTATTTAGTGATGCTCTCTCTTTTATTGTTGGAAGCAAGACTTCTAAGGAAATTGGGTGTCGACTGAAGGAGAAATATGTTGATGATTCTCGGTATAACATAATGAAGCTCAAAAACTCCTTCTACAACATCAAAAAAGGGTCAGACTCAGTTGACAAGTACTTATTTCGAGTGAAGTCAATATGTGATCAACTTGCTACAATGGCAGTTTATACGG
Organism: Comarum palustre; assembly: GCA_951800085.1. Classification (NCBI taxonomy): domain Eukaryota; kingdom Viridiplantae; phylum Streptophyta; class Magnoliopsida; order Rosales; family Rosaceae; genus Comarum; species Comarum palustre. Next base: position 226,902 of record OX637588.1, on the reverse strand, counting down.
ATGATGAAGATAGAGTGATCTCAGTTAATGGTCTCAGAGTTTGCTACCACTGAAGCTATAATAAGGATGAAGGCACTAAACTCCTCTGTTTCAATGAGTGAATTGAGATCACTTTTGTTGATTGTTGAAGATGAGATTGAACAAACTGTGAAGTCTCTTTTGAGAGATTCAAGGCTGAAAAGTTGGCACAAAGTGATAGTTTTGGAGGGTCTACCCCTGCATCAATACTTGATGCTCAAGGAATGACTTTACCATATGATTGTTCTATGTCAAATGGTATGAAGATTATGTGCAATACTCCTCTGCCGCAGCCTCTCTACTCTCCGCCTCTCACTCCCACTCCTTTCCATGTTCCGATCCAGGTCGTCCCTCCTCCTCCTCCTCCTCACGTGGTCCATCACCATCATCACTTGCCCGTTCAGTACCATCATCATCATCATCATCCCTATTATGCTCCTGGATTTTCTGGAGACCAAGAGCAACCGCCATCGGATGAGCAACCTCTGCCGGATCACGCTACCTCCTCCTCATCCAAGTCTCACAAGCTTTCCGATGAAGCTACTTCCAAGATTTTGAATCAGGTTGCCGCCTTTGCCTTCATTATCTCATGCTTTTACTTTCTTCATCTGCATTAACTGATTCTGTTTTAGACTTTTGTCTTGGATTATGCAGTTATTAGATATTTGAACTCTCTAGATAAGGAGATTTGAGATTGATCGCCTTTTATGTAATGATCGCCTACAAAAGAGTAATTACTTCCATTGTTTGACTAAAAGAGCAGAAGACCTAGAGTAGTGGATTACTTCCATCGGATCGAATAGTCGGTTGATGGGTTTCTGTTTGTTTCATTCAGTCAAAACCTGGTCAAGCGTGAGGGAAGAAGGGGCAGGATGGGGAAGTGCAATTTGATTCTACAGCTGAACAAATACATCATGCCAATGAGAAACAATCAGACGATTCTTCCCGGCATTTTGATGCTCAGTCACATGAACAAGTGCAAGCAGAGTTGTAATTTACCCTTAATTGCTGGTACATACTTATTTACATGGTAAAACTTAATGATTGTAATACACAAGAATAGAGAGTATATTTATTTTGATGAAAATTCAAACAAAATTTTGCATGTGTGCATCAACAGATCTCACCTCACTCTAAGGGGTTACCTTGGTATAAAACAGGCATCAAATCAAGACTTTAAGGCATTGTGTTAGTGACATCAAGTTGAAGATGACAATTTTAATCCTTGTTTTTATTTGTGCCAGGGAGAGGAACATGGCAATGATAAGGAGAGCGGGCAAAGGAAAGGGTGCAATCGACTAGGAGGAAGCCGCAGGGGCGTGGGCGGGTCAATACCACCACAATAATCGAAATCACGTTGCTGGGACTTATCACAACAGTTCAGTTGGTAGTAGTGAGCAGCCAGGAGTCGGTGTAGCCAAACAGCCTCATGGACCTCGTATGCCGGATGGGACAAGAGGATTTGCAGTGGGTCGGGGGAGGCCAGTTATAGTCCTGTAAAATTGGTCGGATCGACCCGATCCTAAGATATGATACTCACATACTACCTTGTCTAGGACGTTTTCAGCCCTTGGTGTTAAATGGGCAGAGTAGGGCTGACCATATCATAAATATGTGAAACCTAACCCTGACCCTTCGGTGGGTGAAGTGACCTGCAAAACCTGTCCTATTTTTAGCCCACGATTTATGTATAATGAAATAATTAACCTTTACTTTAAAAAGTTTGATTTTGTTAAGAGTCGAACTCTTGAGAATAAAACTATATTACATTTGCCTATTGAACTAAACCCTAAATAATCACAATTATAAGATATTAGAAATCAAGGTGAGTTATCATTTTATAAATATGGGTCGAGGTTGGGCAGGGTCATAGATCGGTCTTAAATTATACTATATGAGCTGGGCTTTAGGCCGGCTTAGGGCTTTGAAAGTTTTATCTATACCCTACCGCTTTTAAAATAGGCCGAGCAAAATCCGCCCATTAGTTTGGGCTGGGACGACTCATGACCCTATTTTTAGGCTTATTTGGGCATACCTGTCGGCGTTAGGCTGAATTTACATGTCTAGCCAGTTACTGTTAATATTACACAATGACTGCGCACTTGATATAAGTTTTCTTGTTTTTACTTTTCTGTATGGGTGGCTGCAAAGTACATGGTATATGTCATCTCGTATGTAGTTTGATGGCAAAGGTTTTACGAGGGCTGTCAATCCAACTTAGTTTTTTTTGGTATAAAAAAGTTTAGGTAAGAGGGAGACTTCCCTACTTACTAGGGCCAGGGCAAACCCTGCGACTTAGGTCCGGAGGCTTTCAGATTTGTGACTGGGTGGGAGTTTCACCCACGTTTGCGAGAGGTGGCACCCTCCTCAAAGGCCCGGAGGCATGCTCCAAGGAGACCACACTCTCACCCAGAGGCTCAAGGACTTTTTACAGCCCAAGGATCCAAGGACATTTTACAGATTACCCACCAATCATGGATTGTTGGTTACTAGACACTTAATCGTTGCAAACTATCACCAAAACAATGGTGAACCAACCGGAGGTCTGGCCCAAACAGTCAACCCCGGTCTAGAGTACCCCGGAGGTTGGGTCCTCAAGCCCCTCCCTGTTGAACGAAACGACTAGGGAAATGGCGTAGGTCGGTACCCTAGCGTTTGTCCAAGTGCGAGGATGACCTAAGGGTAGGTTTTGAGACCCACCTTCGGTTTAAAAGTAGATTTTGAAGCTCAAGGATCAAAAGACAAAAAGATTTAGGCAGTGGCTGTGTTTGAAGAAAGGAGAGGAAGATGAACAAAAGAGGGAAAAAAATCATGGCTAGGGTAAAATGGTCTCTGAAGTGCATTTGCTCCGCCCAACCTTCTCCTTTTTATAAAAAGGGGAAATGTAAACCACTTTCCACATGTCAAGCCTGCAACGAGTGGCTCCGAGATTTGGGTCGTTTTGAGGATAAGGATAAATACTAATGTTATTATCATTTCGGAGAAACATAAGCAAAAAAAGGTTCTGGTGGGCCACACAGGCTTGGATCAACCTAGAAGCCTTATACAACTCAACTCTAATGCCTTCTAAGGCTAACTTCTCGGTGTCAGCTTGGGTCTGCGCCTCATCGGCAGCGGCAATCGTGGAGGACAAGGCCTTTTGATCCGCGTTTGAGGCTTAGAGGCAATGTTTGAGCCCAATATACATTGGGTCTGAGGCTAATCAATTGAAAACTTCAGGCATCATTTGGACCAATACTAGTGGCCCAAAAATGAACTTTTTGATTTTCGACCCAAGGAAACAAGGATAGGTAAGGCGAAGTCCTAGGTGGACTATGCCACTTCACAAACATTTCTAGTGGTCGAGTTCGCGTTGGAAATTGAGAAGTTTTTAATAAGCGAAAGGTCAGTACATGTGACCTATATGAAATCCATTTACAGCTGGAGTCGCGTCATCCAATTGCTTCATTGCCAAGTAAAACGAAACCTTGTGCAATTCAAGTGGTAGAAACCTATTTAGATTGGTAAATATGCATCCTTATCAGATTATTATTTGAGCCAATATATAAGGAGGTCTCGGGGATCAGAACAGACACACAATCAATTAGCAAAACAATTACAACAAACAAACAGCTTGACCTGGTTGATACAAACTAAGACGCTAAAGCCCCACGCCTTAGAAAATCAATCCGCCTCCCCGGATTCATCATCAGTGCAAAGCTTTTCGGAGCGACATTTCGCCGTTCTTCCTAATGATAGCTCTGCTGACCTAATGTAAGTATAGATTGGAGTAGCGTCTACTCGTAAATATTTCCTTCTAAGGTGACACCGGCGACCTACATTAGTTTAACGCGAAGTGTAGGCGGTGCGCACCCTTACTCTGATACTATTCTCCTACATTCTGCACCCGTGCGGTAGCACGCTCGCACCTTCTTTTACTTTTATTGTATCCCGTAATTTATCTTTACTTTTATTTTTACCTCGCAGTCACCTGCAGTATTTAACTGGGTTCCCCTGCTTAGGAGCTTGACCAAAAAAGATTCACTACACTACCGATATATATAAAGGGGAGGGGTTCTATTGATGATCTCCATGTGAAAGACTAGTTGAAGACTTTTTCGTTTCATCCTATTTTTGATCTCATATTCACATCTCGACCGTTTAGTTTGTAGATATATATGAATAGATCATCCTTTTAAATTTTTATACAAATTGAAAATCGTTAAGGTATTTATAAATGTGATTCACCGATTATAAATTTGAATAACTCATATTTGACATATTTGGATCATCCATTGATTTGATCTATTTCGATGTCTTAATGATCACCAATTTGACTAAAAATTTATAGAAGTGATCTACTTATATAGATCTATAAACTGAACGATTGAGATGAAAAAATATGATTGAAAAGTTGATATAATAAATGATTAAAGAGAAAGTTATGAGACCCCGTATGTTGAATTACTGAGGTTTAAGCCGCGTTCGGTAACTTAACAAGTGAACGACCACGTTCATTATCCAGTTTTTCTAAACTCTTCAAATTCCTCATTTAAGGACTCGAAGTCATAGTACGCATCGACACGAGTCTCCCGGTATTTTCAAAATATTTTTCTGTCACACAGACTATTTTCTACAATTTTCCTTAGCACCCGGTAATTTAAATTACCATTCTCTATTTTTAATTCCACCAATTTCTATTTTAAACACTACATTCTGATTTTATTTTCCCTCATTAATTTTTAGCCCTTGATCTCCTTATTTTACTCTAGCTCTACTCTAGGCCTTTGGATCTAAGTATATAAACTAAAAACCCTATCTCCACTCCCTCATTTCTATCGAGGGAGAGAAACAGAGGGATCGAGAGAGTGAGAAAGGCAGTGTTGCTACCGTGCCCCGCGTCAGGCTGCCGCCGGCTGATCCAAGGCCACCGCAAGACTTGCCTCTCTCTCCCCTCTTTTATTTTTGTGCTCAATTTGGACATCCACCCACTCTCATCTTCCAATCTAAATCAAATCCCTAAATCCCCAAATCGGTTTCTCCCTCTGATTCTTCCTTCTCCGGCGAAGCCGTTGCTCCCCAAAGGTAATCTCATCCTTCTTTCTTTAATTTTGAAACCTAATCCCTTACCCATTCTTTCTTTTCCGGTTTCTATCCTGTCGTCGCCTTCCTTCTCGGCGTCGTTGTCACATTCGGAGTCCAACGTCACCGCCGTGGCAGGGAGGAGGAAGCCATAGCAGCTCGGACCGGAAGCAGCAGGGCAGGCCCGAGGCTGGGTCTCGGTGAAGAAGAAGAAGAAAAAGAGAGACTTGGGTGATTAAATGTGAGAAGTTTTTTTTTTCTTCTTCTCCTGGAATTTGTTTTTGGTGATATCATGGGATGTAATTGGATTATTGATATTGTTTGGGAGGAGAGGCAGCTTTGATGTAGCTCAGGAATAAGGCTACTGTGTTGGAGAAGCTATTGGATTCTTGGTTAGAGCTAATCGAAGGTAAATCAGAGTTCTAAATGCTACTTTGTTATTGTTGTGTTGGTTTCTGATGATGATTGGTGATTCATATCGTGTTTTTCTTTGTTTGTTTGTCTGTAACTTGGAATCGAAGAAAACGAGGAAGCTATGACGAAATTCTGACAAGTTGACAGGAATCCAGTAGAAGATTCTGACAAGTCACAAGAATCTGGTAAAATACTGAGGAGGTAGTCTTCGAGTCTTTAAACGTGTCATTTTCCGTAAAGTCGTGACGAAACTTCGGTTAAAGAAAACTTACCACTTTAGGAAGTTTCAATTTTTGGAAAGTTGACCGGTAAAAAGAAAAGTCAATAAGGGTTAACAGGTAAAAAGAAAAGTCAATAAAAGTTAACCGGTTAAGTGAAGTAAAGATGGAAACTTACTATATTTGGAAACTTTCTATTTTAGGAAAGCTTTCCAATTAAGGAAACCCTCTTATGTGTATATAGTAATTTCTAAAGATTCTGAATTAACATGTTTCGATATTCGAGTTAATGAATGGACTATTGATCGTTAAGATGAGTGTCCTTAGTAATTCAACGAATTATTAAGCAACACCTAAGTGTTTAACGTTTAGTATGAAATAAAGTAAAATGACTCGGATCGTTTAATCGGAAGTTAAGGCGCTGAAAGAACGTTAATTGGTCAACCCTTAGTCAAATGGTAAATTTCTGGTCAACTCAAGGAAAAAATTGGTCAACCTTGGTCAAACTAGGAAAAGGGTCAAATTCAACGATATTTCTAGAGATTTGTTTTAACGGAATCGTTTCTACAGTTATTGAAGGACTTGGAGTACGACTCGAGAACGTGGACGCTTTGAGGAGTGCGACACCAGAGCTTGCTATGTAGTCGGCATATCCAGGTACAGGGACCACACCCAATGGGTGAGCCGTAACATTTATGAGGTAATGACTTTTTATTTATAAAAGTATGAGCTGTCACGCCCCGAACCTTATAATTTCACTGCGAGTTACCTTCTTTCCGTTATCCATGAATTTACGGTGTCAACATTAAAGTTTGAACAATAAAAATTAACTGTCGGAAGTGTTGACGGTAATTTAAAATTATCGGGGATTTTTATTGGGGTAAATTCCGGTTTTGAACGAAGGAAAAATTTTAGGGGTTCCGTGTTTCTAGAAAGTTTCCTTGTTTGGAAACTTTCCCCTTTTATTTTTCTTTCCCTTACCTTTTTCGGGTCACTTTCCCTTTCTCTTTCTTTTTCTTCTTTCTTCTTTCTCTTCCTCTCCTCGCGTCGTCCCCTTCTCTGGTCAGTGTACACTCACTGTGCTCCGCCACCACCGGCCGCCGTGGGGCGCGTGACCGGCCTCTCTCGACTCGGTGGAGGTCCGGCAATCCAGCACGCCTGCGGATCGAAGCAGCGCCGCTGCGTGGAGGGAGAGAAAACCTGCTGCAAGGTTACTGTACAATCGGGTTTCAACCGGTTCCAGCCACCGGTGCCGTCGCCGGTCGTTCGGGGCAGGTCCACCGTCGTCCTCTGCGTCTTCCACTTCAAGAATTGGACGATTTTGAGCTAGGTGAGAGGATTGATCCGGATTTTCTCCAGAATTGGGATTTTATACTGTTCTTGTGATTTTGTTGTTGTTAGAGTTGTTTTTGGTTGTTGAGTTGTAAAGGGAAGTTGTAGGGGAGTTTGAGAGGAGCAAGAAGATGGTCGGAGATCGCCGGTCGGAGGTCATCTGGCCGGCGGCCGAACTTTACTGTTCACAGGGGCATTTCAGTCATTTCACGGGAAAAATTTACTTTTGACAGTTTGGTAATTGAGTTAGGATAAAGGTAAAAATATTTCTAAGTTAATTTGGAGGTAAAAGGTGATATTTGTGGAAAATTGGAAGTAATTGGATTATAGAACTTAATGTATATGAAACTTTGTGGAGGTGGGATTAATGGCCGAGTCGATTAAGTTTCGATTGTTATTCGAAATATCGTTCCGGTTCGGAAAAAGAATTACATGTTATCGTTGGTCGGGATTGACCGAAGATTTGCTAAGAGTATACAAGAATTAAGCAAGTTTATTACGGAGTTTATACTAATGTCACCGGATACCCGACTATACGGTTTGGGATAATTAACGTATTTATCTTTATTAAACAGGACGTGAGGATTTACGTTCCGGGGAGGCACAGGATCGTTCTCAGGGCTAGTCCCTTTACTGTGAGTGGACAGTTTATTTTTAAATGAATGCATGCCCTAATTATTGATTTAATTGCAAGATTTATACGATTGTTTCGAGCATTATAATTTCCTCGGGTTCTTGAATGTGTGTTTGGATGGATGCAAATATGTTGAGGATTAGTTTCATTTATTTGTTTTGGGAAGAGAATTGAGTAAAGTACTTATATGAAATTATATTATAAGGGTTGACCAAAGAATATGCTAGCTAGAGTAGCGTGAGGGCGCTACTAGAGCTCTTAGCTCCGACCCTAGCCTGAGAGGTCAGGCGAATTACGTAGTGCACTATGAGGGTTGACCATTTCCACTTTATTTAGAGCTCTTAGCTCCGACCCTGGTCTGAGAGGTCAGACAAACCTGAGAGGTCAGGTTGATACTATGAGGGTTGACCATTTCCACTTTATTTAGAGCTCTTAGCTCCGACCCTGGTCTGAGAGGTCAGACAAACCTGAGAGGTCAGGTTGATACTATAAGGGTTGACCGTTATCACATTATCTAGAGCTCTTAGCTCCGACCCTGGTCTGAGAGGACAGACAAGCCTGAGAGGTCAGGTTGATATTTCAAGGGTTGACCGTATTATTTTATATAGCTAGCATAGAGTAGCGTGAGGGCGCTACTAGAGCTCTTAGCTCCGACCCTAGTCTGAGAGGTCAGACTTATTATGTTTGTGCATATTTCTCTTCCCATAATCCTCACTTGGTTATTTTATCTTGCATTTGTGGAATTGTTATTATTTGTGGGCATGCATAAATGTTATTTTAATAAATAAATCTTTGGGAGAGCATGAAACATTGGTTCTAATTATTGTGGTGAATTTTTGGCGTTTCATGTATTATTTTCGTCCACTCACTCTAACGTTTTACATGTTTCTCCCCTGGGCCTTTGTTTTTCTTAAAATGCCCAGACTGCAGAGTTCGGCCAGCAAATTAGGAGGCGCATAGTGGTTACCTCTCCACACCGTTTTCACTAGTAGGTTTCTGAAAACCTACAAGTGCCCTTTTCCTCCTTTGTATTAGAGCTCTGATAACCTGGGTATATTATTATTATGTTTCGGGGTAGGGTACGGAACTTATTCATTATTATTCCAGGAAGTTCGGATATTTATTAAGTTGAAAGATGTTTGTGATTGTGTTATGTTATTGTGGTTGTATTTGGAGAGGTAGTTCTGTGTTGTTGTGAGCAGGTTGGATTTTTATAAGGGGGGGGATGAGATTAGAAGTGTACTGCATGTGTTTACTTGGATTTTAGGTGAAGGGTTACTCACTATTAGGGGACATTATGTCGAATTTTCGGTAACTACCCTTTTAGGTGGGTCCCGCAGGAGTCATTCTGGGATTTACTGGGAAATCTCGGGATGGGTCCTGTCATTGGTATCAGAGCACTAGGTTATTCGATTCCTTTTCTAAATGTCACTGCTTATGCCTTGTGTGAAACTAGTATCTATAGAGTGATGGACCGACCGCGGCGGATCCATCAGCATTTATGCTTAAGATACGAAGTGATCATCAGGTATTTGCAGTAGCTATTACGGTATTATGTGTGATACATGGTACTAAACATCTTGGTTTCAGGTTAATTATGCGCCGAGCACGTGGCCGAGCTCGTAGGGAGAATCTTTCCCCTCCACCGGAAGGAGAAAACCCTCTTCCTCCTCCTGGAAGAGGAAGTGAGGAGTCAGCTACTATGGGAGCGGGTTTGTTAGAGCGGTTAGTGCAGGGTATCCGTTCTGGTATGAGTTCTGAGCTTAACTATGAGAAGGCCCGCAAGCATGGTGCTAGGGTGTTTACCCATGCTAGTGAACCCATGGAAGCACTCAGTTGGTTGGAGGAGACTGAAAAGATGTTCCGCATAGTAGATTGTCCAGAGGAAAGGAAGGTGGCAATAGCTACGCAGTTTCTGGAGAGAGAAGCTTGGCATTGGTGGCTTGATGTAAGCCGCAGGGTGAGTGATGCAGCTCAGCAGATGTCCTGGGAGCAGTTTTCCGCCCAATTTAAGGAGCGTTATGTCAGCCGAGCACACATGAACCGCATGAGGGAAGAATTTCTAAATTTGAGGAAGAGTGATGACGTGTCGGTTTCAGCGTTTGAGCAGCGTTTCAGGGAGCTGGCCTACTACGTTCCTGAGTTGGTAAAGACAGAGCAGGATAAGGTCTATCAGTTTGTTAGAGGCCTTGGTGGTAACTACTCTGCGCAGATGATGGCTGTACCATATGCATCATTCATGGAGGCAGTGATGGCTGCTCTTAATCTTGAGGCCCAACAGTTTTCTTATGGTCGGCGTTCAGATGTTGGAGTTGCGAGTTCTGGCTCAGCTAGAAGATTGTTGACGAGGTCTAGTTCAGTATCCTCTGCTGGGAGTGGCTTTGATAGCAGCACGGGATCCGGGTCAGGATTCCGAGGGAGGCTTAAGAGCTTCTTCAAGAAGACCTCTAGGGGGTTTAGAAGAGGATCTAGCAGCCAAAGTGGGCCTTCTGGAGGTCAGAGTGCGCAGCAGAGTCAGAGACCGTCTCAGAGTTTTCAGCAGAGTCAGTGGGTACATGGTCAGTGCTATCAGTGTGGGCAGACAGGTCATTTCAGAAGAGATTGTCCTCTCTTGAGTCAGGGAACAGCATTGGCACCTACCCAGACTATGGGGCAGACGCATTCTGGTACTGTTAGTAGTGGTACCCCCTCTGTGACACAGACTAGAGGCGGCACACAGCAGAGCAGAGGTAGTAGAGGCCGTCCTGCCACACATGCGAGATTGCATGCCATGACTCAGCAAGAGGGTCGCTCTTCTCCGGATGTTATTATTGGTACGTTATTTATTTTTGGCCGACCCGCTTTTACATTAATAGACCCTGGAGCGTCGCATTCCTTTATGTCCAGTAGATTTTCCTTACATGCCAATGTGCCGTCATCACCACTTCCTGGGGAATGGCACGTGTCCTTGCCCTCTGGGGATGTGATGAAGATAGATTGGGTATTTAAGAGTTGTGAAGTGCTGATAAAGAGTTGCGGTTTTGAGGTTGATCTAATACCTCTTGATATTGTTGAGTTCGATGTGATCTTGGGGATGGACTTCTTGGAATCCCATAGGGCGATGGTGGATTGTTTCCGAAAGGAGGTAGTGTTAAGGAGTCCAGGGAAGCCTGAGATCACCATTCAAGGGGAAAGAAATGTTCTCCCAAACTGTGTGATTTCCGCTGTTACAGCTAGGAAATTGTTGAACAAGGGTTGTCAAGCCTACCTGGCACATGTAGTGGATACCAGGAAGGGTGAAGTGAACCTGGAAGACATTCCTGTGGTAAAGGAGTTTCCAGATGTATTTCCAGACGAATTGCCTGGATTACCGCCAGCAAGAGAGATCGATTTCACCATCGAGATGCTTCCTGGAACCGCTCCTATCTCTCAAGCTCCCTATAGAATGGCACCTGCGGAATTGAAGGAGTTAAAAACTCAATTGCAGGAGTTGGTGAACAAAGGTTTTATTCAACCTAGCACGTCTCCTTGGGGTGCTCCTGTACTTTTTGTTAAGAAGAAAGATGGCACCATGAGACTTTGCGTGGATTATCGGAAGCTGAATCAAGTGACGGTGAAGAATAAATACCCTTTGCCACGAATTGATGATTTATTCGACCAGTTGAGGGGAGCCTCTGTTTTCTCAAAGATTGATTTGAGATCGGGTTATCATCAGTTGCGGATTCGGGAAGGTGATATTCCCAAGACTGCATTCCGGTCACGGTATGGACACTATGAGTTCGTAGTGATGCCATTTGGACTTACTAATGCACCCGCCGCCTTCATGGATTTGATGAATAGGGTGTTTAGTCCATTTCTTGATCGTTTTGTGATCGTGTTTATTGATGATATTTTGGTTTACTCCAAAAGCTTGAAGGAGCATGCCAGGCATTTAAGGACGGTTCTGCGAGTTCTCAGAGGAGCTCAGCTGTATGCAAAACTTAGCAAATGTGAGTTTTGGCTGGATAGAGTGGGATTCTTGGGTCACATTGTGTCAGAAGAAGGTGTTAGTGTGGACCCTCAAAAAGTAGCTGCAGTGGCTAATTGGGGTAGACCCACCAATGTGACAGAGATTCGGAGTTTCTTGGGATTAGCAGGTTATTATCGTCGCTTCGTTCAAGATTTCTCCAAGATTGCTGCTCCACTTACAAGATTGACCCGGAAGGATATTAAGTTTGAATGGTCTGACAAGTGCGAGCAAAGTTTTCAGGAACTTAAAGAGCGTCTGACTAGTGCACCAGTTTTGGCACTACCAGATGATAGTGGGGAATATGAAGTCTATTGTGATGCCTCTAAACACGGATTGGGTAGTGTGTTGATGCAGCATGGGAGAGTGATCGCTTATGCTTCTAGACAATTGAAAACACATGAGGTAAATTATCCCACCCATGATTTGGAGCTTGCTGCTGTAGTGTTTGCTCTTAAAATTTGGAGACATTACCTTTATGGAGCCAAATGCCAAATTTTCACTGATCACAAGAGCTTGCAATATGTGTTCACTCAAAGGGATTTAAATATGCGTCAAAGGAGATGGATGGAATTAATTAAAGATTATGATTGCTCGATTGAGTACCATCCAGGAAGAGCTAATGTGGTGGCCGATGCTCTTAGTCGCAATCCCTCTTTATCCTTGGCATATTTGAGAATGATTCGGGTTCCACTTCTTTATGAGCTTCGAGCTACCGGTGTTGACTTAACAGTGGATGAAATGGGTGTTTTGGTGGCCTGTTTTCGTGTGAGGCCAGTACTCATTGATAGAGTTCGGGAGGCGCAATATAATGACCCTTCCATTGTACAGTTGGTTGAGAGGGCTCAGGAGGGCTCAGCAGAGGACTTTACGGTTAGGAAAGATGGAACCCTTTTATTTAAGGGTAGGTTGTGTGTACCGAAAAGGAATGAAGAGCTTAAACGGGAGATTATGGAGGAAGCTCATAGTTCCATTTATGCCGCCCATCCAGGTAGTACAAAGATGTATAGAACTTTGAAGAATTATTATTGGTGGCCGAATATGAAGAGGGAAATAGCAGCATTTGTTAGCAGGTGTTTGGTTTGTCAACAAGTGAAAGCTGAGAGACAAAAACCCTCGGGTTTGATGGAGCCATTGCCTATTCCGGTGTGGAAGTGGGACCATATTACTATGGATTTTGTCTTCGGCCTGCCTCGCACCCGTAATGGTATGATGGAGTTTGGGTGATTGTGGATCGTTTGACGAAATCTGCTCACTTTCTCCCGGTTAATAAAAAGTTTTCTCTTGATCGGTTGTCGGAGATTTATGTGAACGAGATAGTGAGACTACATGGGATTCCAGAATCCATTGTGTCAGATAGAGATCCACGGTTTGTTTCCCAATTTTGGGGAGCTTTGCAGGCAGCATTGGGCACTCAACTTCATTTCAGTACTGCTTTTCATCCTCAGACTGATGGGCAGTCAGAGAGGACCATTCAGACCTTGGAAGACATGTTGAGGTCATGTGTTCTACAGTTTCGGGGGAGTTGGGATAAAAATTTGATGTTAATGGAGTTTGCTTATAATAATAGCTACCACTCTAGCATTGGCATGTCACCATTTGAGGCATTATATGGAAGGCAATGCCGTACTCCCCTATGTTGGAATGAAGTTGGAGAAAGAGAGTTTTGTGGCCCGGATATCATCTTTGAGACCAATGAGAAAATCAAGGTGGTAAGAGATCGGCTCAAGGTGGCTCAAGATAGGCAAAAGACTTATGCGGATAACCGCAGGAAGGACTTGGAATTCCAAGTCGGTGATTGGGTATTTTTGAAATTATCTCCTTGGAAGGGAGTGGTGCGTTTTGGAAAGAAGGGCAAGCTTAGCCCTAGATATATTGGTCCTTATGAGATCCTCGAAAGAATTGGCCCACTTGCCTATCGATTGGATCTACCTCTTGAGTGGTCCAAGATCCATAATGTCTTTCACGTATCCATGCTTCGGAAGTACATTGCGGATCCTTCCCATGTGTTGCATGCGCCACCTGTTAGTCTGAATAAAGACTGGACCTACGTAGAGGAACCGGTGCAAATTATTGATCAAAAAGAGCAAGTGCTTCGGAACAAAACCATTCCTCTTGTTAAAGTGTTGTGGAGGAGTCATGAGGTGGAGGAAGCTACCTGGGAGCCCGAAGCTCAGATGCGACATCAGTATCCTCACCTATTTGAGTGACAGGTATGTAAATTTCGAGGACGAAATTTTTATAAGGGGGGGAGAATTGTCACGCCCCGAACCTTATAATTTCACTGCGAGTTACCTTCTTTCCGTTATCCATGAATTTACGGTGTCAACATTAAAGTTTGAACAATAAAAATTAACTGTCGGAAGTGTTGACGGTAATTTAAAATTATCGGGGATTTTTATTGGGGTAAATTCCGGTTTTGAACGAAGGAAAAATTTTAGGGGTTCCGTGTTTCTAGAAAGTTTCCTTGTTTGGAAACTTTCCCCTTTTATTTTTCTTTCCCTTACCTTTTTCGGGTCACTTTCCCTTTCTCTTTCTTTTTCTTCTTTCTTCTTTCTCTTCCTCTCCTCGCGTCGTCCCCTTCTCTGGTCAGTGTACACTCACTGTGCTCCGCCACCACCGGCCGCCGTGGGGCGCGTGACCGGCCTCTCTCGACTCGGTGGAGGTCCGGCAATCCAGCACGCCTGCGGATCGAAGCAGCGCCGCTGCGTGGAGGGAGAGAAAACCTGCTGCAAGGTTACTGTACAATCGGGTTTCAACCGGTTCCAGCCACCGGTGCCGTCGCCGGTCGTTCGGGGCAGGTCCACCGTCGTCCTCTGCGTCTTCCACTTCAAGAATTGGACGATTTTGAGCTAGGTGAGAGGATTGATCCGGATTTTCTCCAGAATTGGGATTTTATACTGTTCTTGTGATTTTGTTGTTGTTAGAGTTGTTTTTGGTTGTTGAGTTGTAAAGGGAAGTTGTAGGGGAGTTTGAGAGGAGCAAGAAGATGGCCGGAGATCGCCGGTCGGAGGTCATCTGGCCGGCGGCCGAACTTTACTGTTCACAGGGGCATTTCAGTCATTTCACGGGAAAAATTTACTTTTGACAGTTTGGTAATTGAGTTAGGATAAAGGTAAAAATATTTCTAAGTTAATTTGGAGGTAAAAGGTGATATTTGTGGAAAATTGGAAGTAATTGGATTATAGAACTTAATGTATATGAAACTTTGTGGAGGTGGGATTAATGGCCGAGTCGATTAAGTTTCGATTGTTATTCGAAATATCGTTCCGGTTCGGAAAAAGAATTACATGTTATCGTTGGTCGGGATTGACCGAAGATTTGCTAAGAGTATACAAGAATTAAGCAAGTTTATTACGGAGTTTATACTAATGTCACCGGATACCCGACTTTACGGTTTGGGATAATTAACGTATTTATCTTTATTAAACAGGACGTGAGGATTTACGTTCCGGGGAGGCACAGGATCGTTCTCAGGGCTAGTCCCTTTACTGTGAGTGGACAGTTTATTTTTAAATGAATGCATGCCCTAATTATTGATTTAATTGCAAGATTTATACGATTGTTTCGAGCATTATAATTTCCTCGGGTTCTTGAATGTGTGTTTGGATGGATGCAAATATGTTGAGGATTAGTTTCATTTATTTGTTTTGGGAAGAGAATTGAGTAAAGTACTTATATGAAATTATATTATAAGGGTTGACCAAAGAATATGCTAGCTAGAGTAGCGTGAGGGCGCTACTAGAGCTCTTAGCTCCGACCCTAGCCTGAGAGGTCAGGCGAATTACGTAGTGCACTATGAGGGTTGACCATTTCCACTTTATTTAGAGCTCTTAGCTCCGACCCTGGTCTGAGAGGTCAGACAAACCTGAGAGGTCAGGTTGATACTATGAGGGTTGACCATTTCCACTTTATTTAGAGCTCTTAGCTCCGACCCTGGTCTGAGAGGTCAGACAAACCTGAGAGGTCAGGTTGATACTATAAGGGTTGACCGTTATCACATTATCTAGAGCTCTTAGCTCCGACCCTGGTCTGAGAGGACAGACAAGCCTGAGAGGTCAGGTTGATATTTCAAGGGTTGACCGTATTATTTTATATAGCTAGCATAGAGTAGCGTGAGGGCGCTACTAGAGCTCTTAGCTCCGACCCTAGTCTGAGAGGTCAGACTTATTATGTTTGTGCATATTTCTCTTCCCATAATCCTCACTTGGTTATTTTATCTTGCATTTGTGGAATTGTTATTATTTGTGGGCATGCATAAATGTTATTTTAATAAATAAATCTTTGGGAGAGCATGAAACATTGGTTCTAATTATTGTGGTGAATTTTTGGCGTTTCATGTATTATTTTCGTCCACTCACTCTAACGTTTTACATGTTTCTCCCCTGGGCCTTTGTTTTTCTTAAAATGCCCAGACTGCAGAGTTCGGCCAGCAAATTAGGAGGCGCATAGTGGTTACCTCTCCACACCGTTTTCACTAGTAGGTTTCTGAAAACCTACAAGTGCCCTTTTCCTCCTTTGTATTAGAGCTCTGATAACCTGGGTATATTATTATTATGTTTCGGGGTAGGGTACGGAACTTATTCATTATTATTCCAGGAAGTTCGGATATTTATTAAGTTGAAAGATGTTTGTGATTGTGTTATGTTATTGTGGTTGTATTTGGAGAGGTAGTTCTGTGTTGTTGTGAGCAGGTTGGATTTTTATAAGGGGGGGGATGAGATTAGAAGTGTACTGCATGTGTTTACTTGGATTTTAGGTGAAGGGTTACTCACTATTAGGGGACATTATGTCGAATTTTCGGTAACTACCCTTTTAGGTGGGTCCCGCAGGAGTCATTCTGGGATTTACTGGGAAATCTCGGGATGGGTCCTGTCATGAGCTCCATGATTGTTTGTTTTACCACACGCTTTTACTCCCATTGGTGTGTGTGTGTGTTCTAAATCGAAAAGTAGTACTGTTGTCTTGATTTTCGATGTTTGGCCTGAGAGTGACGAGACCTAGTATTTAGACTAAGATTCCTACGGTGTCGATGACCGTGAACCTCTGGAGAGGCAATGCCCTGTTTATATTTTCCCCCGCTTACGCTCGTCTCGTACAGAGTTAAACGAGTTGTAAGTGTGGCATCCTGTTATGAGTGATCTGTTGGGCATTTGTTGTAAATGGACACTCTCGCTACTATTCGTCTTCGGACGTAATAGGTAGTTGACCCCGGTTTGCTGTAAAGACAAACCCAGGATTCAGTCGTCGAGATCTAGAGAGAAAATCCTGCAAGTGTCGCATGCATATTTAATTGAGCTCAGTGTGCACTTACGTACTTACATAAGTGTATATTTGATTATTTTCCTCATGATTTGAGATAAATTTTATTGTCGAGGTTTCTCTCAAGTATTTTCTCTTGAATATTTATCCTTTTGGATTTTGCACATTTGGTGTCACCCTTTTATATATCCCGCTTTTGGGTTTTTCAAACCCTAGCGTGGTTGGGTTTTGACCTCATCTGGGTTAGCGAGGATGAGTGTTCACCCCTACAATAGTTCATGGATACAGGTACTGTGTACTGAAACAGGACAAGTAAGGTGGGAGTTTTCTATCTCCATGTTTATCCGAGTGTTCACTTCTAGTATGACGTTTTTCTTCACTTGGTTGATTCATTACATATTTTCTATGTGTGCGGAATGTTTTACGTGTTGTCGCATGTTTTCAAAGTTAACCCATGTTTTATTTACTATTTTCCACAATTTCGCTATAAATTATATTTTCACACTGTGAAAAAAAAGAAAAAAAATATTGTAGATTGTAGTTTTATTTTTTCCAATTTCAACTTAATGAATGGTCAATACGGCTTCGGAATGCGACAAAAGTCAACTAGTGCTGAAGAAGAAAATTCTTCATAAATCCCCATCCTGTATAAATGAAAATGACAAAACAAAAATGGGAAGGCTGCAAAGCTGACAAGACAAACACATTTGGGTCAGTATCTACATTTCGGTCTCACCGAGCGAGCGAGTCTCACTGGATAGCTAGTAATGGCAGAGTCAGCAGATGCACCACCCACCCTTCCCCCAAACCCTACCTACCCGCCTCCTGATTCTCCACCTCCGCCACCGCCGCTGGCTCCGAATCCGATAGCGAGTTGCATCTCCTCCAAAATCAAAAGACCTTCCGTCCGAGTAACCTCGGAGTTCGACAGCGACTCGGCGGTGTTCTTCCACAAGGTTTCATGCAAGGTGTTGGACAGTCTGGCCAAGCTCAAGGTCTCCTTCAGCAACGACCACAAGGGCGACCTCTCTCCGCCTCACCTCTCCTTCATCTCTCGCTACCTCTCCGTCCACTACAACTTTGAAGATCAGTCCACCCTTGTCAACAGCTCCGTCGATGTGGGTCCCCGTTTGCAAGTCCGTGCCTCCCATGAACTCAACGCCCAACGAGGAGAGGTTTCCATGGTTGCCAAGCTTGCTGACCCTGGCTATGCTCTTCAACTCTCTTCTCCTTTCCCTTCTGCTGGTTTCGTAAGTCCCTTCCCCGCTACTCCGATCAACTTAAGTCTTAAATTGATTGATCTGCCATAAACATTGGATTTTTGAATTGCTAAATTGTTCTCCTTTTGCACATTTTACTAGTTCCGATATGCCTATCTTTTAGTAGGAATAGAAAATTAGACACCAAGTAGTTCACTATCTTCCTGTTGCTGACTTGCTGCTGACACAAAGATCCACTCATACTCCAATCGTTGATATTATAGCAGCGTTAAAAGAATAGGAGATTAAGATTAAACCACATGGCATGAAATAGTTTTTTTCTTGCTATCTTGCATGCCTAAATAGAATCATAGTAGAGTTATATTGCCTTGGCTACTTTTCTGGTGCAGCAGCCTAAAGCTACCCTTAAATTCCCCCTCGGTGAAGTTACTTTGGAGGAAAAAGAAGAGGAGGAGGCGAACAAAATACTTTCTGTAGATGGCATTGTTAAAGCCCAACTTTTGAACGGCCTCTGTACTGCTCACTATGTGCATGATGATTTGAAGTTACGATACTCATTCAAGGTACATTCTTGTTGCCTCTTTCTTTTTCTTTTTTTGCACTTGCAAAACATGCTTGGATTTGTTGTGTTGATACATAGTCCACAAGACTGCTGCTTTCTACAAACATTTTCTGTTTCTCTTTGGTTTTATTCTGTTGTTTCCTCTCTACGGTAATTGTTGCTGACAGTTTTTAAAATTCTTTACAGGATGAGGAGATGTCTTTTATCCCATCTTTTTCTCTGCCTTCAAATGCATTGTCATTTGCTTTTAAGCGTCGGTTCGGTCCTTCAGACAAGTTGAGGTTAGTAGTCTCTTCTATTTTTCTTTCTTCTCTGTAAGCGGCAATTTTTATTCATTTGTTTTGGTTTTGTTTGTTGAGTACATGTTTCCTTGCTTGGTGAGTGATGACAGATGTAATACTTTTTTTACGCTAGATATGAATGATATGTGAAACAAATATGATGCTTTGTATTGTGCTTATGAAATCCAGTTCAGGTTGAGTTGGTCACTTATTATAAGATGTTCTATGTCCTTTGCTGCTTGCCTAATATGGTAAATTCATGTGTGCCCTTGTAATGTTGCAAAGCAAATTCTCTCTCCAATAATTATTCGGTTTAGCATGATAGATTCTTGGAAATTGTTTCTCTCAAGCATTTGAGATTTGAAAATGGATGATTTGCACTCATCTGCCAAGCTATCTTGAGCAGTTTGATGTATATAAAGTTAATTGTTAAAGACTTTTCATCAAGCTGTTGTGTACATAACAGTTCAATGGTTCAATTTAGATCATCTATGTCATGTTATCGGAAAGGTTGTAATGCTATGTTATGATGATTTCATCCAGTTACTGGTACAATTTTGATTCCGACTACTGGAGTGCGGTTTACAAGCACACATATGGCAAGGACCTAAAACTTAAAGCTGGTTATGACTCAGAGGTGCGCCTCGGCTGGGCATCTCTTTGGGTAAGTTCTTACAGATATTTATTTTGTATTTTAAATCACATTGTGATAGGCTGAAATCATGAATGTTGAGATTGCCACAGTCATAGTTACTTTCCTTATTTTTGTTCTTGGAGAAGGCTTGTAAAGGTCACCACTGGGAACAAAAAAGAGGCATTTGCTGAACAGCCTGCAGTGTTTAATAAGAAAATTTGGAGGAACCATAGGATATATGTGGCGCTAGACAGGTCCTTGGCAAACAAATGCACACACACACACCCTAGTGCATTCACAATGTGTGGCGTTATATTGTGAATTATGAAATCACATCGTCTTTAAAATGAATTTTCATTATCTTTATTATGAATTATGAAATCGCATCGTCTTTAAAATGAATTTTCATCATCTTTATAATGACATTGTGCAATGGTTTGTTAATATTGTTAAAAAAACTGTGATTAAGAACTTTTGCTAGTATTTATGTAGAATTAAAACGTTTAGATTTCCATCACAAAATCAATAATGAGTTGGGAAACTGTCTGGTCTGATTGAGAAATTGGGTAGCTCACTCTGTGATAACATGATATTAATGAGAGTCCATCCTGTTTCAGGTTGGGGATGAAGCTGGCAAAGCAAAGACAGCTCCATTGAAGATGAAGGTTCAATTCATGCTCCAAGTACCGCAAGATGACATTAGATCATCTGCCTTGATGTTCCGGGTTAAAAAGAGATGGGACATATAGTCTCGTTGTAAAATTTGATGATGGTGTTCCTTTATTCCCTTTAATATATATACATACTCTGGTTCTATTTCACACAGTATAGATGTGATACAACATCTGGTATTCTAACTCTGTGTATTGCTGTGTAACGGGTTCAATTGTTTCATATTTATCAGTTAAATTTACATTGTGATAGGCAGATGGAAACGGGAAGCAGTTAGAGCATAAGCTCGATAAATGAATGTTCGATAAATTAATAACCTCGTATAAGTAATAATTTTCTTCGGTCCTGATTTATGACCAGTCCATATTACTAGGTTTTTTGCTAAATGCATAAGATAATAATTTGTTTGATTCTCTTTAGGTCCTAACAAATATATAAAGTAATAATTAGTTAGTTAAATAATTAAAAATATTATAAAATATAATAATAATAGATAAATACATAAAATAAGTGTAAATAATGTTCTTCATATAAAATAAGAAAATTTATAACAATTTTTACTTTTTCAATTTAGTTACTCCTAAAGTATCCATTTATGGTTTGTTTTTTCTTGTATCTAAACTAAATTGAATCTCATCCTTAATTTTTTGTAAAACATGCACTAGATTAGCTAGATTTTTCTCATTTTGAACTCCGGAGTAGCTTCACCATAGATTTTATGCAAAAAATCTTTTGCTTTCTTTTGGATAATTTCTCCAGTCATATTCACTTTCTCTTGATATTGAAGAAACCACTCATATAATACTTTTTTGTTAACTTGGGATATTTTGCCGGTTTGTGCCTCTTGACATTGCTAGCTTTCATATCTTCTGGCAAATACTCGGCTGACCTTTTAAGAGTGTTCGATACTGTTGACTGTCTGATTGAGAGCTGAAACTTTTGTTGAACCCATTGTTGTAAATCTTTTTGATTTGAATTCGGATGCTCGTTCCTATACTTGCACAATACTCTCCTCATCTCATTGGTTAGTGTCGATTTTTTCACTCATTTCAAATGAGACTCCATGGAGAAATAATTTTGAAATAATCTTAATAAGCTTCTATGTAGTTTTCTTTTTTCTTCATCTAATTAGAGTCATTTGTAGGCATTACATTGCCCCGAACTTGAAAAAGTATATAAATATAATACAAGTAGGAATCCAGTTAGAAATAGATAAGATAGTCAAACTAGACTAAGTTATTTAATTCAACTAGGAATAACATAAAACCCTAAAAAATGAATAATTTATTCATTTATTGATAATATAATAACCTCTTTTAAGTAATAATTTTGTCTAGTCCCGACTTTATTTATTTATAGAGGTTTTACTGTAAATCACAAAATGTGTGCTTCTGCGTTCAATATATTGATCATTGCTCTCGGTAGAAAATCAGAACAGATTTTCTTGGTCTCCAACAGTGAGCTTGGGGCAAATGTTAAATTCTTTTGCCAAATGAAACTTTAACTTGTACTACTTTAAAAGCCTTGGGTGGTGTTTTCTCATTTTCGGTAACCTAGAGCTTTTCCTGGTGGCTTCTCCTGATTTTGTTTTCTCCGCCCTTCCTATAAGAAGCGGCAGAGCTTCAAATCTCACGATGAGTCAAAGAAAACACTCCAAACATGGTGGTGATATCAGTTCAGATTTAGAAGCTCTTCAGATGGAGAATCTCGATCATACCCTTCAGAATTCAACCCCTGCTAGGCCGTTGTCTTATGCTAGTACTCTCAAGAACCCTGTAGAACGTTTTCATGAAACTATGAATGAGGATTTCGAGTTTTCGGATGCTGATTGCTCCTATACTCAAGGTAAGTATGGTATGCTGGCGTGAGTCAATCCATGTACTATTAGGATTATGTATTATTAGGAATATTTAGTATAATTAGTTTCTTATTAGAATTTATATATGTAATCTTGTATATATACTCCATTCTTAGAGCGTGTTAATATATTGCAGAATTCATAATCTCTTTAGTTCAAAGCCAATCAAGGTCCATTCAAACTCAATTGGTTTTGTTCCGCTGCGAATTTTGATTCTTTTGTTCATTGAAGTTTTCTTGGTCGTTTGGGTTTTTCGTTTTTCTTGTATACGTTGGGGTTGGTGATTTTTAGTTGTGAGGATAACTTTGTCAGTTTGGCTGTATCGAACAAGCTTTGTTCAATTATTTTGGAGGTGTCCAGCAAGTTTTTTGTTTAATTGGTTGAGGTGATTGTTGATTGACAAAGTGGAGAACAGAGGTGTGCGACAAACTTTGCTCATTCTAAAGTTTGTTTTTGGAGGTGAATTGAGAAGGAAGGAAGAAAAAAATAGAAGAAGAAGTAAACGTGTGTTGTGCAATAGTGTTTTGTCTTTGTTATTCCTTACATTCATTCTATTTGTGGTTTGTTGAAATAGATAGAAACAAGATGGTTAATTTGGCTCTCAACGACTATATGGCTGGCTATGATTCAAATGGTAATGGATTAATAACGACTAAAAAATTTCGAGGTAAAATTGGTGTTGCTTTACATGTTTCTGACTTTACTGGAAGTGACACCTGAGTTATTGATTCTGGTGCCTCAGATCACATGACTTATGATAAGTCCTTCTTTGTCACATTATCCTCTTCGTCTATAAAACAAGTTTCTAATGCCAATGATGAGTTTTTTCCGGTTATAGGTATTGGGTTTGTTCATGTTACACCCTCTATCGTTCTTCATAATGTCATATATGTACCCTCTTTGTCTCACCATTTCTTGTCTGTGTTTCAGTTAACCTCACAAAATAAGTGTTCTGTAACCTTTTATCCTATGTATGTTGTTTTTCAGGATCTGTGCACTCAGGCGATAATTGGAAAGGAAGACCTGAGAGTGGAACTGTTTCACTTGAATTGCATGTACACTGGAAAGATACCAACACCACAAGGACCAGTTGCTTTGAAAGTGAGTTCTGATCGGTTGAATGAAGTTTGGTTGTGGCATCAGCGTATGGGCCATTCGTCATCTGGTGTTATGAAGAAGTCCATGCCTTTTCTGTTTTATCGGATAAGTGATTCTAGCCTACACTGTGAAACTTGTGCCCTTGCTAAGAGTCATCGATCTAGTTATCCTTTTGAGTTAATTCATTTGGATTTATGGGGACCTTCCAAAAATTCTACCCTATCTGGTATGAATTACTTCGTTCTGTCCATTGATGACTTCACAAGATTAACTTGAGTTATTTTGCTTAAGAAGAAAGATGCTTGCACAGTTTTCTTTGCCTTTACAGCTTTCCATAGTTTTGTCCGTATCCAATATGATACTTGTATTAAGATATTTTGATCAGATAATGAAGGGCAATTTGTTAACTATTTGTTTCATGATTATTTTCCAATCTCATGAGATTATTCATCAAACCACTTGTCCTCAAACATCAGAACGGAATGGGGTCTGAAAGAAAAAATCGTCAATTGTTAGACATGGCTCGTGCCCTCCTGCTTAGTGCCAATATGCCCAAGTATCTTTGGGGGGAGGCTGTGTTGTGTGCCTCTCATCTTATCAATCGTCTCTCATCATCTTCTCTTAAAGATCGTATTCCTTTTAAGTTCTATCTAGTTATGTCTCAATTTCATCTCTTAATACACTTTCTGCCCGTGCTTTTGGTTGTGTAGCCTATGTCCTTTTTTATAAAAATCAACGATCAAAGTTGGATGATAGAACTCTCAAGTGTGTCTTTGTTGGGTATGAGACTCAACAGAAAGGGTACAAGTGTTATCATCATCCTTCCTAACGTTTTTATGTCACCATGGATGTTACTTTCAATGAGGATGCATGTTATTTTTCGCCATCTACTACTCATAGTCAGGGGGAAAGTGTTTACTTTGAAGATCAGTATGTATAACCCTATGACCGAAACAAGCCTTGAAATTACTCATTCATCCTAGAGACTTTCTGTTGAACTACTGCAACAAACGGTTCTTGAAGCCCTTGACCAGTTGATTGGGTTTGTTCGACTGATAAAAAAATCTTTGATCTGTCGAAGGGGGAGCGACCCATCGACAGTACATCATCGGAGTACAATATTTTACAAGGTGGATAACCTACTACTGCTAGTCTAATCACTCCCTCTCCATCAGTGGTCTCTTCTGTTCAAGAATCGCATGAGGTATGTACTGATTCTCTTCATCCGTCATCTAGTAGTGTTGATAATCCTTCTGCGTCTAGTGTTGTTGCTCCTTTATGTAGTTCTACACAAGGTCAAACTAAAATTTTACCAGATCGATTAATCCGTGGTCAACCCCCAAAGAAGTATGAACTAAGTTTAAGTACTAAGGCTAGGTATCTTGTTGTTAATTATATGTCGACCCATAGGTTATCTAAATCATATGTAGCCTTTGTGAATCAATTTTCTTCTGTTTCTCTTCCTAGTAAAGTGCAGGATGCCATGGAAGATGTGAAGTAGATGAAAGCAATGACAATTGAGATGGACGCTCTTGAGAAAAATTGTACGTGGAGAGTTAGTGTTATTGTCACCAAGAAAGAAGACAGTTGGTTGTAGGTGGGTGTACACAGTAAAACATAATCCTGATGGTTCGGTAGATAGATACAATGCAAGGTTAGTAGCTAAAGGCTACACTCAGAAGTACGGGATGGATTATGACGAGACATTTGCACTAGTGGTCAAAATTAAAATAATACGTGTACTTCTTTCGTCAGCCATTAACCTTGATTGGCCTGTACATCAGTTTGACGTCAATAATGCTTTCTTGCATGAGGAAGTCTATATGGATTTACATGGTGTTGTGAGTCAATTTATGCATAATCCCAGTGAGACTCATATGGAAGATGTATTTCGTATTTTACGATATTTGAAGTAGGCTCCAGGAAAAGGATTAATCTTTTCAAAACACAGACACTTGGATGTTTCCGAGTACACAGACGCAGACTAGGCAAGTAATATTATAGATCGCAGGTCTAATTCTGGCTACTTCACTTTCGTAGGTGGTAATTTGGTTACTTGGAAAAGTAAGAAGCAAAAAGTGGTAACTCGCTTTAGTGCTGAAGCAGAGTATCGTGGAATAGGTTTTGGAGTATGTGAGATGTTATGCTTGAGAAACTTGTTGAGAGATTTGGGATTCAAGCAAAAGAAGCCGATGTTCTTGTATTGTGATAGTAAAGCTGCTGTTGAAATTGCTCATAACCTAGTTCGGCATGACAAAACGAAACATGTGGAGGTCGATACACATTTCATTAAGGAAAAGTTGGATCAGGAGATTATTGCATTCCCATATGTACCTACTAAGGAGCAGCTAGCAGACATTCTTACGAAAACAATCTCCAGTAAGACATTTTATGACTCACTGGACAAGTTGGGCATTTGTGATCTGTATGAGGGAGTGTTGGCGTGACTCAATCCATGTACTATTAGGATTATGTATTGTTATGAATATTTAGTATAATTAGTTTCCTATTAGTATTGATATATGTAATCTTGTATATATATACTCCATTCTTGGAGAGTGTTAATATATTGCAGAATTCATAATCTCTTTAGTTCTTCTTGACTTGTCAAAGTGCGAGCGACAAACGTGACCTGTGGATCATCCTTGTACCGATATTGTCTCAACTTAACCACATTTAAGGTGTTGGGTTTTATCTACAAA
This sequence comes from Comarum palustre, assembly GCA_951800085.1. Classification (NCBI taxonomy): domain Eukaryota; kingdom Viridiplantae; phylum Streptophyta; class Magnoliopsida; order Rosales; family Rosaceae; genus Comarum; species Comarum palustre. The sequence goes on along the minus strand of OX637588.1, from coordinate 200,951 downwards.
AGGTCTCGGTACAATTAGGAATGATCCACCCACATATATGTTATATTTTATTTGTCACTTTTCTAATGTGAGATCTCTCCTCTCCAACACTCCCCCTCACGTGCAACCTAACTTGTAGGTCTGCACGTGAAACTGATTAAGAAACTGAACTCGGGCCTTATGGTTAACCGAAAGAACTTCAAACTTCGAACCCCAAACTACTCCAAACTCCGAAAGAACTTCAAACCAAACTCTGAAAGAACTTCAAACCAAACTCCGAAACAACTTCAACCAAACCTGAGCTATGACCTCTGAAAGAACGCACCCGGGCTCATAGTGAAGTAACTAGAGAGGGACCCGCTTTGATACCATGTCAAAGTGCGAGCGACAAGCGTGACCCGTGGATCATCCTTGTACCGATATTGTCCAAACTTAACCACCTTTAAGGTGTTAGATTTTATCTACAAAAGGTCTCGGTACAATTAGGAATGATCCACCCACATATATGTTATATTTTATTTGTCATTTTTCTGATGTGGATCTTTCCTCTCCAAATGTGTCTTTTTCTGGGAAAGTTCATAACAAGCTTGATTTTGATTGGAGGTGTTCTAAGCTTATGGGGAAACCTAATTCAACCAATACTTCTGATTTTATGCTTCGTGATTTAAGAAGAAAATGACAGGTTAAGGGTGGGTGGAAACTTATTGATCTCCTTAATGACTTTTTTCATTGTGAAATTCAATTAGAAGAGGATATGAATTTTGCTCTATGTGAAGGCCTTGGGATTTTGGCCGGTCAAACTCTTGTGGTTAGACAATGGAGACCTAACTTTGATCCGTTGAATGAATTTATTGGTAAGATGGCTTTGTGGGTTAAAATTTCTGGACTTCTTGTGAAGTACTTCAAAGAGTTTACTGTTGCTAAGATTGGTAAGATTTTGGGAGATGTTATTAAGGTGGATAAACTTACTTTGGGACAAGCTAGGGGTAAATTTGCTAGAGTTTTTGTAGAAGTTGATTTAATGAAGGGATCCTTATGTTGAAGTTGAGTCTGTTGCATATAATGTAGTTTATGAAGGGATTTCCATGATTTGCTTTGAATGTGGTTGTTTTGGTCATGCCAAAGATAAGTGTCCCTCCATTAAGATAACTGAAACTTCTGCCCCTATTACTACTGATGCTCCATGTGACCTTGTGAATGTCCTTACTTTTTCTGGTGAAAATGTTGTTTCGGATATGGATATGCAATCTAATAAAGAGTCTAGCTCTGTTGTTGGAGTTGTTAAAGAAAATATGGGACCATGGATGCTTATGAGCTCCAAAAATAAAAAGAAATTTTCTGATGGTAATGGTGGTAAGAAATCCTTTGATAGTGGTTCTAGATTTGTAGTTCTGCAGGATGATAATAATGATGAGCTTAATGTTATTGAGAAAGTCTCTTCTGACGTTATTTCTAATCCTTCACCTCCTGTTGTGAAGTTTTGGCAAATTTTTCAAGGAAAGAAGAAGTCATATTCCAGTTCTGTAAAGATCAACTCTGTTACAAATTGTGCAATTGCTTCTTCTAGCAAAGCCTCACTGCCTTCAGCTGCTTCTACAGTTAGTTCCAAACCCTATGTCTCCAATTGTAGGACTTCTCTTTTTGTTGTGTCTGATGTAGGAAATAGTGGTGGTTCCAAAGCTAAGATGCAATATCAAAGGAAAACCAAAAATATGAATTCTACTTCTAAACAACAAACACATGTTTTAAAAAAGCTATCTTTTGAAAATGTGAGTTCTGTTGCTTTAGGAAGTGAAGTTGCAGCTTCTTTTGGCCATAGTCCACCTAAGGAGACTCTCTTTAAGTCTGGTATGATTACTTCCTCTTCACTGGACTCTGATAGATTTGCTGAAACTGTTTTTGTTGATAATGGCATGATTCCTATTGATGACAATGGTATGGTTTCTACTGACGATTATTTGGCCTCTCATATTGGAGAGGACATGATTTCTGCCTAATTAGGGTGTCTGCCCTTTTTTCCTCCTCTTTTCCAATGATTAAAGTCTTATCCTGGAATGCTAGAGGTGCAGGAAGTGAGTTTTAGGTCTACTGTTTCTGACCTTGTTAGAATGAATTCAATTGATATTTTGTCAATTTGTGAACCTAAAGTTCAATTTAAAAAGTTAGTGATACCTTTAATTCACTTGGTTTTTCTGATTCAAGAGAGGTTGAAGCTAGAGGTTTTTCTGGTGGTCTTTGGCTCTTGTGGAAGAACAATAAATTTCAAGTAGATTTCATTGATGATAATTTTTAGTCTATTTCTGTTAACATCTCTATGAATGGTAAGCCTGTTTGGATGCTCACTGTGGTTTATGCAAGTCCTAATTATACCTCTAGAGCAACTCTCTGGTCGTATTTTGACAGCCTCATTGCAATTCATAATCTCCCTTGGTTGTTGATTGGTGATTTCAATGAGTTAGTTTCTAGTTCTGATAAAAGTGGAGGTTCTCTTTCTGGTTGTTTTGGTGGTTTGAGGAATTGGATTAATAGAAATGCTATGGTGGATATGGGATTCCTTGGTTCTTGTTTCACTTGGACTAATAATAGGGTTAAAGAAAGACTTGATAGGGTCTTTTGTAGCTGTTCTTGGAGAACTATTTTCAGTTAAGCTTTTATTCAGCACCTCCTTAGAACAAGATATGACCATTGTCCCATTGTTATGCAATTTGCCTCTAATAATAGGACCAATAAAAATCTCATCCCATTCAGGTTTCAAGCCATGTGATTTTCTCATTGTAATTATTCAGATTTTGTTTCTAGTTCTTGGAGCAAGCTTTCTGGTGACTTTTCATCTAAAATCAAAGCTCTCTCTTCTGCTTTATCAAATTGGAATAAAGAGGTTTTTGGTCATTTATTTTGAAGAACAAAGAAAATTCTGGTCAGGATTGGTGGTATTCAGAGAGCTTGTGATAGAGCTAACAACCCTTTTCTATCTAAACTTGAGGCTGAGCTGATACAAGAGTATGAGTAAATCCTTAATCAGGAGAACCTTTTTTGGAGACAAAATTCACGAGATAAGTGGATCAAAGATGGAGACAGAAATACAATTTTTTTTCCATTTAACTACCTTGGTTAGAAGGAGGAATAAGGAGGAATAAGATTGAGGCTCTTTTTGATTGTGATGGCAATTGGTTTTCTCAGACTATGAAAAAAATTGTTGTTGATTTCTTTTCCAATATTTTCTCTGTTCAGGAAACTGTTGATAACAGATTCATTACTAATTGGTGTTTTTCTGATATTGATCAAGTTCATTTGGATGAGATAACCAAGCATGTTTCCCTAATAGATGTGAAAAACTCTCTTTTCTCTATTGGAGGTCGAAAGACTCCTGGTTATGATGGATTCCCTGTCATTTTCTTCCAACATCATTGGCAAATCTACTCTTGCGAGATTTTTAATATAGTTAAAGAAGCTTTTAGATCTGGTTCAATACCTCTTGGCTTGAATCACACTATTATAACTCTCATTTCCAAGAAAGATTGTCCTCAGCATATGATCAATTTTAGACCTATTAGCCTGTGCACTCCTATATACAAGGTCTACAAGGTCATTTCCAAAATTATTGTTGGAAAAATTAGACCTCTGATGCAGCAGCTCATTAGTCCTAACCAGGTAATAAGTTATGTTCTAATGAGGCATGTATCTGACAATATTATGATAGCTCAAGAAATGCATTTCAAGTTTAAAAAATCAAGTGGTAAGTTGGGCTTCTTTGCTTGAAAAGTTGATTTATCTAAAGCTTATGAGTTGGTCTTTTATTGATCAAGTGCTTCATGATGCCAATTTTCCTCCTAATCTGATCAAGCTTATCATGAGTTGCATTACAACCACCATCTTCCAGATTTGTTTTAATGAGGAGCTAACTGACTCTTTTATGGCTCAAAGAGGTATTAGACAGGGAGATCCTCTTTCTCCTTACATTTGTGTTTTGTGCATGGAGAGATTGTCTCATATCATTAATACTACTGTTGATGATGGTGATTGGAGACCTGTAAAAGCTTCTCTTTATGGTCCCAAAGTTTCTCATCTCTTCTTTGCCGATGATCTAATGCTTTTTACTGAAGCTTCTTCCTATCAAGCCCATGTGCTTAAAAGTTGTTTGGATTCTTTCTGCTCTCTTTCAGGCCATGCTGTTAGTTTTGAGAAGTCCCTTATATATTGCTCTCCTAATACTCGCAATTCTCTTGCTCGTTTGATTAGCAGGAAATGTGGTTCCCCTCTTACCTCTGATCTTGGAAAATATTTGGGTATGCCTCTCATTCATTCCAGAACTAATAAACATACTTATGATATTACTTTTGATAAAATTCAAAGCAGGCTTTCTGGTTGGAAAAGCAAAACTCTTAGTATGGCTAGTAGAATTACCCTTGTGCAGTCTGTTACTTCTTCCGTTCCTATTTATTCTATGCAAACAGCTAAGCTTCCTATTAGTTTGTGTTAGAATTGATAAGCTTAACAAGGACTTTATTTGGGGTGATGATGTGGACAAAAAGAGGGTGCATCTTGTCAATTGTGAAACTGTTTGTCAACCTAAATGCCTTGATGGCCTGGGAATAAAAAAGATTGAGAATATGAACCAAGCTATGCTAGCTAAAGCTAGTTGGAGGCTTCTTCAACAAGATTCTGGTTTGTGGGCCTCCATTGATTCTGAAAAGTATCTGAAGGATGGTTGCATTTCTGATCAGTCCTATGTTGCCCCTGCTGTTTGCTCTAGTACCTGGAGGAGTATTGTTCATGGTGCTACTTTGATGAGGAAAAAATTAAAATGGCGTGTTGGTGATGGTAAAAGAATTAAGTTCTAGTATGACATTTGGGTTTTACCTGTTCCTCTTGTTAACTTTGCCTTGTCCAGTGCTTCTATTCATGCTACTGTTACTATTTGTGAGTTCTGGCGTGATACTGGTTGGAATGTTGATAGCTCACTAATATGGTCCCTCTAGAAATTGTGAATCTTATTGTGAATGTCCCTATTGGATTTGATGATAGTGGTAGTGATAAACTCATTTGGAGTGCTACTTCAAATGGAGCCTTTACTGTGATTTCGGCCTATAATTCCCTTTTTGATTTGACTGGTCCTTTAAATCCCTACTGGAAATTTGTTTGGTATCTTAATTGTCCTCCTAAGATGAAGACTTTCTTTTGGACTGTTTTGCATAAGAAGATTCTCACTAATGTTCAAAGGGCTAGAAGTTGTTTCACTACAAATGTTGTTTGTCCTATTGCAACATAGAAGATGAGAGTCTCTTACATCTATTCAGAGACTGTTAGAGATCTTAAGAATTTGGAGGTCTATTTCTCAACCTGTTTCTATTTCAAATTCATTTTATTTAGACTGGAATGGTTGGTTGGTTGCTCAAATGCATTGTCATACCACTGTGAGAAACAATGTCAAGTGGTGCAATCTTTTTGTCTTTGTTTGCTGGTTTATTTAGAAATGGAGGAACAAAGTGGTTTTCGATCCTAATTTTGTTTTGCCTCCTAATTCGACTCTAATCATTTAGAGTTATGCTGAAGAATGGACTATTGCCTAGTGCAAGCCTAATAACAGTAGCATGTTCAATTACACTTTTTTTATCTTGAAACAAAACCCCCCCTTAACTGTAAAGTAATATTGATGGAACTAGGATCAGTTCTTCTGGAAAAATTAGAGCTGGTGGAGTTCTGAGAGATCATGATGATAATTGGATCTTTGGTTATCAAATGAATTTAAGAGTTGGTGACATTTTGGATACTGAGGCCTGGGGCATTTTCTTTGGGCTGAAACTAGTTGCCAAATATCATTGTGTTCATCTTGAAATTGAGTCGGATTCTGCAATTCTGGTGCAACTTATTCAGAAAGACAATGTTTAGCTCCATCCCTTTGAATCCCTTCTTGCTGCTTGTTCCTCTTTAATGTCTAAAATGCAGAATGTCAAGCTCTCTCATATCTTTAAAGAGTGCAACATGGTGACAGATTCCCTAGCTAAAAACAGTATTACTCATCATCTGGGTTTGATAACCTTTGAGAGCCCTCTTGTTCATGCAGCTTAGGCTTTTTTAGATGATCTTGCTGATACTGTTAGAGCTAGAAAGACTGGAGCTTGTTCCGGTACTTAGTTTTTATGTTCTTTTTCTTGGGCCTTTTAGGTCCCTCTTTTAATAAAAAAAATATATTGATCATTGCTCTGTCTGTCTCTTTCAAGTCTCAAACTAACCAACACCAAAGGGTCGTTTGCTTATTTGTTTGTGATAGAATTATATTGTTCGACAGTTTGTTAAATAACAGTTGTTCGAGGAAGGAAAGAAGGGCCCTAAGGTTAATAACGAGAGTATGACAAATTTTGTTTGCTCCAGGCTTGAAAAGCGAACCATTTTCGTTTGGCAAATGTGTAGACGAAGCTACCTGGATTATCACCAACTGAAGCCTCTAATGGAAGCCCTGTACTGTATTCCACTTTGAATGATTCGGTAGAACAGAAATGAGGGCAATGGTTGGTTATGTCCCTTTAAGAGTTTTTTTTGAACAGTGATCCCTTTAAGAGTTTGATAATCAACAAAGTAATGTAGCTTTTATACGTGAATAAAATATGAAAGGTGAAGGTAAGGCTGGATCTGATGCTATGCTGCAAAAGAACAAAACTAGTGGCTGGATCTTTGGTATGGTTTTGTCATCAACCTGGGATGCCATGTGCCTGTTTCTGAGTACCAGCTGTGAGCTGAATCTAATCCAGTGCATCATCCTTAACCACTCCAACTCCAGTAGAATCCATCAAGCTCTTACATTTCTCATTTGCCGACGGCCCCAGAGCAGAACGCTACTGAAGTTGGTGTTTCTCGTCCATAGAGTAAATGATGAATGAGTGACACTGGACTCCTTCACGCTTTCATGTTCAGGATTGGTATAGGCATTGGGGGTCGAATAATAATGTGACCGTGTCAGCACTCCAAGAGAATATGAATATGGGTGAAAATATACAACTGTTGGAGCGAGTTGTGTGTCGGTCAAAAATAAGAAGAATAATTATTAAATAAGATAAATAGAAAATAATAAGAATGAATATAAGTTAATAATCAGACGCAGGCAGCAGTAGCCATTGAGATTGAGCCAAAAACACAAACAGAGAAACCTAAATCCCTGTTCCTTATTCCATACATTTTTTCAGTTCATTTCTAAAAGAGAGAGAGAGAGAGAGAGAGGTTTGGAATGAGCAGCCTCATACCTTTGAGGCTTTTGTTGCCTCCTCTATCCCCCACCCAATATCCTCCTTTCCAGTTACCCAAGTCCTCCTTCAAATCCTTCTCCTCCTCCTCCTCCTCTCTGCCATGTGCCTGGAACACCACCTCATCTTCCTCCAAACGCCGCCGCAAGGTATCTCTCTCTTTCTGTTTCTCGTTGCCTTTTGTGTTATCAATATTGTTATTTCCCAGAATTAAATCTTTTGTGATGGAAAGAACAATACTTTTAAGCTTTGGAATTGTTATCCTTCACTTACTTATTGATACAATTGGGTCTCCTTTATGTGTTATCACAAGAGCCTCCAATGAAGTTTTGTTCTTTGTTAATGTTCGTTTACTTTACACTGTTTGGTTATTGTAAGAATCAAGCATTTGTCTTGCATCATCAGAATTCTACTTTGGCTTCTTCCTAATCGCAGACCGAAGAGAAAGAAGGATCATTTCTTGTTTCTTTCAGTGTAATGTTTAGACTGCTTATCTTCCAGCTGCAGTTCTGCAGCCTCACATAAGCTAACTGTACAACCTTTATGGATTAAAACTTGAACCCTGAGCACCTGAACTTTTTGGGATCAAACAAGTAGCCAATGCAAGTCTTCACCAGAATAAGGCTTTGCATTGATCATACCAAGTCTTTGCAGAGTTTAGTTGGTATCACATGTTTCAATATTAGTGAAAAGCATGACTCCCTTTTTCAGACAGATTTTCATCTTTTCTTTCTTTTGATTGTGGTAAAGGCAACTATAACAACCAGTAATGACAATGTTTTTCTGGATCAAAATAGTGGCACATGCTAAAAGTAGTGTTGAGCTCAAACTCGTATAATCACCACTCTTTGTGGGCCGTTGGTTTCCACTAATGATTTACTACCAGGGGATCTCTTTTTGTGTACTGGTATAGTGGCTTTGCAGACATCTGAGAAGAGATCAATATATTGATAATCAATCAACTGAAGACAAGAGTGGCATGCAAATGTTTGGTTCTGATGAAGAAATAGGCACCCAAATCCCTACTCAGGCTCAATCTATTGTTGAAGGATCGGGATCAGTTATGGTCTCAGAGTTTAGACCTGCAGCTGATGTGGATTATCTGCAGGTGTGTTACTGCTCCTATTTGGCTTCATTTCATTCCTTCTATCTTTCTCTCTCATTTACTTTGTTTTTTTTATTTTATTTTAGTATGGGTGGTCAGTGTGGCACTTATGATTCCTTCCTTTACCAAACCTTGTCGAATTTTATTGTTGATGCATACTTTAAACCCATTAATTCACAATGTGTGACATATAGACTTGTGGTGCATTGTGGAACTGTTCACACAATTAGTGATATAGAAGAATTTTATTTTTTAAATTCTATCTAGCTAATCGATATTTGATTGGTTTTTAAAATAAATTCAATTTGAGACACCATTAAGGTTTCAGTTCTACCACAGATCTTCATAGCTCTTGTTTATGATTTCTAACTAACAAAATATCATGCTATATAAGAGACTGTCATGCATTTGTCTGTGGGTGCATACATGCGTATTTTCTTCTATGTTTCTAAATAATCTTCCCTTGTTTAGACATAGAATGATAAATTCTGCTGTTTACACAATCACACATCCATCTTCAGGTTTAAATTCAGAGAAAAATCATCAACTTGATTTTAATACAAAGAAATCACAAATTCATTGTTCATTAACTTGTTTGCACTATATAGTTAACATTTGAAACCACATATCTTGCATTGTGAAGCATACAACATATTTTAGCTGAACCATAAGCAATGCATCATTATTTAGTATACTTATTCTATGCAGACAGTTATTGCTCTAGGGACAATTAATGTAACAGTTTGTCAATCTTCAGTTTCATATTTATTCTCAATGTTTAGTAAACAAACCAATAATTTGGGGACTAAAAGGTATTATTTAGGACAGTAGTTAAAATGGGGTTTATTAGACAACTTTTGATAATCATTTCTGATTGTTTTTCTATACTTATGTGGACCTAGTTTGGTTCTATTGTATGTTATTATCTGAAGCATTATAAGACCTGTTTTATGTACTGACTTGTCACAAGCCAAAAGTTTGGGAATTGTGGGGTAGTTTTGCATTCTAAATTGGTTTGTTAGATGGTTTTTGAAAATCTTTTTGGAATAATTTTTCTTCTAGTTTCAACAGTCACAGTTCATATCATGGCTACAGTCATTTAGCAGCTTCTACTAACTGGCCCATCTCTTGGAAGATATCACATGCTTTGTTTAAGTGTATTTTGTCACTTTGTTCTATCTTTAACTTCCAAGTTTAGTAGCAACTTGAATTACTCTTTTGCTGCTAATTCAGCTGATACTTACAACCCAATGTTCAGGAGTTACTAGCCATTCAGCAACAAGGGCCCAGATCAATTGGCTTTTTTGGGACCCGGAATATGGGATTCATGCATCAAGAACTTATTGAGATACTTAGTTATGCAATGGTTATCACTGTAAGAGCTGTAAATACTTGTTGTTTTACATACTGGTGTATTGAGTTCTGAGTGCTGACTGAGAATGTCTAATGTTTAATAATACTGGCCTTCATCACTTTGATGCTGAATCTAAATGATTGAACCTTTCTTTGCAGAAAAATCACATTTATACATCAGGGGCATCTGGTACTAATGCAGCTGTTATCAGGGGTGCTTTAAGAGCAGAGAACCCAGAACTGCTTACTGTAATCTTGCCTCAAAGCTTGAAAAAGCAACCTCCTGAGAGCCAGGAACTATTGTCAAAAGTAAGAATTTCTTGAAAATAACATTTCTGTAGAGCTTTTTATCTTTAATATTACGTATCTTGAAATTTAGAACTGCAGTTATCAATAGGTTTTTGCATCATGGTTTTCAGTATCCTTCTTGGTTTTAAATGTGATTTGTGTATAGCGACTCCTTTGACCTCTATAGAAGGTCTTGTGTGCTACAATCTTGACCTCTGGATCGTTGATCAATCTTTTTGGTATAAGAACAGAATTTGATACTCATATGGTAGTTGATAATCTTCTGAAATTTGCAGGTCAAGAATGTGTTAGAGAAGCCTCACAATGATCATCTACCGCTTCTAGAAGCCAGCAGGTTGATAGTAGCTCTGCTTTATATCTTTATTTATTCTTTAATGTTTCAGTTTCCCTTTATTTACAGTATTATATAGCTAAAGATCTATATATTGTTCTATGCTGAAAATTCAGAAAGTATGATAAGAAATCAATTTATGAAAGCAGTTAATATTTAGCATCTCCCATCTTGAGGTGAAGTGCCATAGTTACTCTTGCATCACCTAATAGACTTGGGCGAAGGTGGGAGAAACTTGCCTTTGTGGAAGCATGTTGCCTTTAATATATATTTTCCATGATCAAACTTAAGCTTGTTGGTCAGCTAGAATTTTTGACCCAGACTTTGTCAAGACTGTTGAGTTTAAAGTTTGCCCAACAAGTAAATCCACATTATCTACTTGTATGCTCAAGTGCATTATAATAGATTTACTAGAAACTGGAAGAAAAAATATATACTTTGTTGATGTATCTTGCAATATATAGCTATCTATTACTCACTTTTTAGTCTGCTTACTTCTGTTGACATTGGCAAGTTCAATTGATCTCTTGCTATGCTTGACTCTCATTTGTGACTTCATGTGAGGAGCACTAGTGCAGGAATTAGTTGCACTCTTTTTTTTCCTTCAATCTCAGTCTTAGGAAGATTATAAGGACGGTGATGATCAAACTCCATTGTTTGTTAGCTTAGAGTATTAGCCTAGGCTGGGATATCTGTGATTAGTCCAAGTTTGCTGTTATGGGTTCTTACTTGGGCTCTTGCTTTGAATAAGCAGGTTGTGCAATATGGACATCATTTCACATGTACAGCAAGTAATATGCTTCGCCTTCCATGACAGTAAATTGTTAATGGAAACTTGTCAAGAGGCCAAAAATTTGCGGAAAATTGTGACGCTGTTCTACCTGGATTAAAACTATTGTTTTATGTCCATACATTTTAGGGATGGAGTGGGAGTGGGAGAGGGAGCCTATTTTTTGCTTGTAAAGAATTAGATGGAGTTATGAGTCAGATGACATGATTTTGTAGAGTGATAGTGAGGGGGATGGCCGAATTTTCGTAATTGGAAAGAGCATATATCTTGTTGGTATATCTAATCTTAAATGAAGTTCAATGGCATTCCTAGTGATTTGTCTCCAGGACAGGATCAATCGACACTATGGGCACAATGTAATTGTACCAACCGTGTCATGCTGGCTAATCTCCCCCTGTTTTGAAAGCCTTTCAAAAGTGATTTCTAAGGACTTCCGTATAATTTGTTTGTTCAGGGTTTAGGGTTTTCTGTTATGTTCTCCCTAGTTGGACACACCTTGAGTGGAATAGTTAACAATTATTTCAAGTTAGAAACACAGCTAATGAGTGTGAAACCTCATAGTTTAAGGCGTTTAAGCCCTACATGCTTAAAGCTTAACTATAGATCATGTTACCACAACTCCATAAGCTTTTTTTGGCTGAAAACACTCCATAAGTTAACAAAGCTCGTAAACCTATCAACTCTTTGCCTTGCCTCCATAGAGAATTTTGTTAATATGACAAGGTTATGATCGATTAGTTGATGTGACTCGTAGTATTGTGTTCCATTTTGATTTTTTCTCGTTGTCAAAATGTTAAAAAAGGGATAATTTTGGAGGTGTGTATGTGGATGGATAGGTATGGGAATGCTTGATATACTCATTGACCATATAACATGACATCCGATATTAGCATGCCATTAGCAAATGGGGTGGACAATCCTAAGCTAATTACCTTGAGTTCTTGACCTAGTCAACAACAAAGATATGCATCTTAATTCCGGCCAAACACAAACAAATCAGAATGATAACGATGATGATGGTGTTGCATTTGGTTGCTTGTTCAAATTGTCAATAGACGCAGACACCATGGATTGCTGACTACTAATATTTCCGAGAAATTAAGTGCTAGTTATCAGGATTTAAGAAAGAAAGTCACCCCAAGAAACCCTTTAATAAGGATCTTGGAAGTTGGCCAATAATGGAGGTGCTGCTGGGGGCGTTCGATTTTGATTGGCCTTTTAAAAGTGACTAACTAGCCAGCTAGCTAAATGACGTGTTGGACTGATTCCATGCCCGCCCCCAGTTTAATTGTTAGTTGTTACAAGATATTAATTAATCTAATGCAATCAATTAGCATGCCGATTAACCATCACAAATAGTCCAACCTCTTAACAGTACTGACTGAGATATGAATATATATACCTAGCCATCTATCATCGGCTTGCTTGCTCTCTCACTGGCCTCAACTTTGGAACCGAAGGAGGTGCTGATAATTGTTGCTTGTTTGGTTTAATATATTGGCAGCTGATCGATATACCGGTTGTGGTATTTGATAGATAATATGGAGGGTCTGATCCCATTGGTGTTCAAGGCGATTAAGAGGACCAGAAGTCGGCAGCAGCAGACGAGGAGCCTCTCTCTTCAAACCCCTTACTTCTTCGTCGACGACGACGACGATCATCATCGACATACGAGCACTAGTGCTGCAGCAGCTGTGCATGGAAGCGCTACCCAAACCAATTACCTCTATATCACACCTCCTGCTGTTAATGTCCTGCCGAATGCTATAACTGATCATCATCATCAGCATCTTCAGCACCGACGACACAACTCTCTTTCTGTAGTTGGTGATCGGAGCTATTCATTTGGCATCGCAGAGGAGCTAGATCAGGGCACTAATTACTACGACAATAACAACCAGCAGATAACAAAGGTAGATGATCATCATCAACGGAAAAAGCAACTTGTCCGGTATAGGAGCCATAGATCATCCTTGTTCTCATGCATTTCTGGTGCTGCCTAGCTATAAAATAATCCTGCTCGATCAATTATATATGGGTAAGTTTTCAAGTTCCTTGCTGTAGTGCTACGATTTCATCTCCATCAATTAATTCTGTAATCCTGTGCTTGGAAATGAAATTCTGAACAAAGTTCTCAAATGGGTTGGTTAGCTAGTGCTCTCCAAGTAACAATTTAATTAACTAATTATGGATCAATATACGATTACATGCGTTTTTTTAAAATATTTCTAGTATATCAATATCGGTGTTGAATGTCGACATATTTGACCGAATAATTTAGGTCGGTTGGAAAATGGAAACCGATGGATACCAACCATCAGGACACGTTCATACTAACATATTGATTGATGTATTTAAAGCATCTCTAATGTTTCTGAAGTAATTTTTTTATTATAAAAAAGAAAATTAAAAAATCTTTATAATAAAAAAAACTCAATTCCAACTGCTGGTTTATTTTATTTTATAAAATTAAATATTTTTTTTGTATAATTTAATTATTTATTCAAATCAAAATCATATTTTACATGTTTTAATCTTTCAATATATTTCCAAAGAGATGTAATGATTTCTTTTTTTAAGAACATAAAGTGAATTTTAAAAGAAAAATAATAAATTTTAGAGAATTGTTCACAAAATATATAAATTTTGAAAATTCTATAAATATAGAGACCAGATATGTTTCTCTCTGTAGCTTCTCACTTTTTCCTTTCTGAAAATAACTTAGGTCCCAAGTTCTTCGTTCAATCTCTTAAAAATATATATTATGTCTTTTACTCTAAAATAAATGTAATACTAATTTTACATAAATTGTTAAAGATGCTTTTAGTTCAAATTCAACTAATGCAACTATACTTGTTAGGTTGGTTGCCAATCAATATTAGACGCGGAGCCAGCATATAGCTTGGTTGGGCTTGAATTTTCGTGTTGTACTTGTTAAGTTGGTTGTCAATCATATTCATACATACATAGAGATACATACTAATTCGGATCGATGAAGGGATTATCCGCAATCAGAGAAACGTATGAAGGGATTATCCGCAATCAGAGAAACGTACATAGTCCACCAATGAACACAAATTAAGGAATTGTCTGAGATTTCGATCTACCAACTCTTCTTATATATCAATGAGATATTAACTAAGGAAATAATCCGAAATATAAAAGCAACTTTGCACCAGTTACACAAAATAAGGATGGTTAATGAATCTATACAAATTATTCTAAGTTAGAATGTAGATTAATTTCATAGTTAACATTGGACCTCGATCTCCTACACATTTAGTACCAAAAACTTAGAAGTGATGTGTTGGATTATAAAAATTGATGTGTTGGATTATAAAAATTCGCAAGGGAGATTTTGCACTTCTTAGATCTTCAAAAAGTCTTGGACGCATTCATTTTGCAATCAATCATTGGAAGAAGATACTTGCAAAACATAAACATACTCTGACGTCCGAGTCAATACCGATTCAAGCAAGTACAAGAAAAGAAATTAAATAGATATTTGTTACCATTGTCACCTGTTATTGTTTCACCCCCCATCATGCGTGTATATTAATAGAGCATTGATTTTTTGGTTCTCAATCGATCATTGGAAGAAGATACTTGCAAAACATAAACATACTCTGACGTCCGAGTCAATACCGATTCAAGCAAGTACAAGAAAAGAAATTAAATAGATATTTGTTACCATTGTCACCTGTTATTGTTTCACCCCCATCATGCGTGTATATTAATAGAGCATTGATTTTTTGGTTCTCACTTCACGATGTACTGGAGTAGTGGAAAGAGCACAATCATGTCACGTCATGTGCTTTATCTAAATGTTGTTCATCTTAGACTTGGATTATTGACTTCATTTAATGAGTGGAGGCCGAAACATGAATTTTTAAACCCTCACATGCTGGTAAGGAAAAGTGATCGATGAACCCCGATGGGTGGAACTGTTAAAACTGTATTGAAGCAGGCAGGTGAGAAGGCTATTGCATGCATATCATATAGCATGACGATTCATGAATGTGTTTGTTGATGGTCATCTAATCATAGAGAAACAGGCCAAATGAATTAAGCAGATGGAATATCTATCCAATAACTAGATGACCATAAACAAACATATCCACTGCTGCAAATCATAACGTACGTAGCTCGAGAGGATCCAAGTTCACAAGTAACCAGAAGAAATGCTCACTCAGTTGCATATACATGGTCGGTCTTAGCAGAGAGACAGAGACTAGCTGCGCATTGCGCATTGCTCAGTGAATGGGATCGAAATCCATGGATGACCTCCTATTCTTGTATATATAGAACAAAAGAATATACCAGCGTCATTGCGCATATACTCCGAGGATATACTCACCGATTGTTCTGATTCTTATTGCTTGCTCTACCCAATAGTCTTCTCTTCCAAATACTCGATCACTGCTGTTCGTGCCAGAATCTCATTTTAAATTATTCAGATACACCATCAAGGTCCGGCCAGGCACAAAGCGAAGCCCGAAAAGCTCACTTTCAGCAGGCTGAAGGGGATCTAATTAGCCATCGATATCAAGGTACGATGGACAAACATAGCTATTACCAGCTATTCTCTGCTTATAATAATGGACAAGCATGCAGATGGAATCCAAACTTAAGTTCCATACATCAGAATGATCATATTCAGAACAAAGACAAGTGACAAAATCAAGAACAAGAGAGCCTATATAACAAACACAATCTCTACTTTGAAATTACCATCAATAGAGTTATAAATAGAGATTAGAGAGAGACAGAGAACTACAAGATACAGACATGGAGAGGTACTACTCCTACCTTTCTCTCTGCCTGCTGCTTGTCCTGGCGACTTCTACAGCCCATGGGGAGACTCCAGTCCCGCATTTGAACAGTGTTCGGCTTTGCAACCAGTGCTCCAAATGCGACTCCAGTAAATGCCCTCCAAGTGAAGCCTATCCCCATATGACAGCCTTTGACGACACTCTTATTGCTGGTGCTTTACAGTCTGACTATGTGGACTTGCATGACAAAGGAGTTTATTCTGTGCCAAATGTCAAAGGTGGAGAATCAACAAAATACAATGCTTATTTTGGTTGGAAATCCATTTCTGGTTCAGCTTCTGGATATCACAGGTATGCTCATCGCCTCATCCTACTTTAATTTGTTACATATCTGCAATTGAAGAAAAGTAATATGAAGGAACCACAAAGTAAACAAGTAGGCAATATGCAAACATCAGAATAAATTGCCTGATGCCTCAAGAGTCAAGGCCCTCCAATTTTTCAGCAGTTTTCTTTCTCTGCTGCAGCTTCTATTAAGCAAATAATCTAATACTCTTAAGGAGTGTCTGGTACAAAGAAAAAGGAAGCTATGGCTAATTTTTCTCATTCTATAAATATTCCCAGTCCTAATGGAAGTGTAATCTGATCTCAGGTTTTTCAATAACACCAAATGAGGATAGCTCATGAGCGAGATGACCTGCCACCATCGACTAATTGTTTGCGTCAAACCTTGCAGGTTTAGCAACTACATGGACAAATGCTCGGGCGGACAAACCTACCTCACCGTGGACAAGCATGACAAAGTCAGCCTTCGACCACTGAAATCGCTGGAAACCTTAGCGGAAGCTGACTGGAAGTCTTACAATCCCCCTAAGAAACTAAATCACCGCGAGTTCCGTTTCTGGGTCTCTCGCAGTACAAGAAAATGCCTCACTGTTTTTGGAGGTAACAAAAAGAAACGAACTGTGGGTGTTGCGGACTGCAAGTTTAATGGCTCAAACCGTGGCCAGCTGTTTGCCTTCCGCTTTCATTACCACCAAGCCTTCTGTTGCTGTGGTGTTCATAATGAGTGATGTGATTCTAATGAATTTAAGGGCCCTATAGTCATCTAACCGTTGGCACAGTTCAAATAAATATTATGATGCAAACTGTACAATGTCATATATACAATTAAGATATACCAAATCATATTCCAATTTAAAAAATAAGTCTTGTAATTCTGTGTGTCTAGCTGTGTGCATACAATTGCACATAGCCAAGCACAGATTGCACTAGACTGGACCTTCTATGTTTATATAAGAAGGCAATTCCCAAATAAAAAGAATGTTTACTATCATGTGTCCATCCAGGAACTCACAGTTTCGATATCAACCGTGGGAGTCCCACTAATTTATGATAGATAACAGTAGCACTAGTAACTAGCTAGTTTCTCCTATCATTTTAATATCAGATAGGGATCAGAAAATTATGAACAACAATACCAGGTAGAGGTGAAATTACCGTTTCATTTTCAGCAAGACTTTGACATTCTAATATCATGGTTGGGCATTGATAGGAATGGATGGAATTTCTTCCTGCCTATCTCCAATTCCATTCAAACAAGGTGGTTTGGCTGCTCCATAGTAAAAGAAAGCCATCACTTTTGAGAGCTCCTCTCCACTTCGTATTGCTAGAAAAATGACAAAAACAAAATGAAGCGGATGTGTTCCTAAAATGAAAGCTACCTTTGTCGCGATACAATGTCTTCCAAGCCTTGGTGAAGATGATCTGAGGGTAGACAGACACTTGGAGAGCAGACACCAAGTCATGCTCAGTAACAGCATCAATTGCAACACACTGTTCAAGACAAAGCATTTAATAGCAATGGATGATGAACGTGGAGAACGACAGAAGATGCATGGTGGTAATCACAGTATAACTCGTAGTCTTACCCTTGGTGAAGGTAGCCCACACAATTCCATATAATTTGTACAGCCTTCTCCAGTTCAGTGCGAATTCTTTCATTTTCTTTTGGTCTGAAGAGAGTAATGCTTGTTAAAAGCATGATAAGAATGAGTTAGCACTTAGCAAGTAAAGAATCAAGAAGACAAAAGAAGTAAAGGCCAACCTTTTATAGCGATTATTATAGCGATAATGGACAAGAATGACCAAAGGGCTAATGTCCTTGAAGACGTTATCTTCCCACTGAAGTTTCTAAATCTTTGATGGGACGAATGTAATTATCATCTTGCCATACAATTTTGTCGTCACTATCGTCGTCGGTCATTCTCATTTCTTGGGAGTGTTGATAGTAATTGATAAGTGGTCAAAAATATATGATTGCAGTTACTCAGCTATTAGATATTTTATTGGTATTCTAATTATTTCAGATGTTTGAATTCACAAATATGATAGTTAGGCAGATGGACTCGAGCAAGTTAAAAAGAGCCAAAAGTGTTGCTGGCGCATAAACTTAGAAGTTGACTTATTGACTTTGGTCAATCATGCTATAAGTATAATTAACTTGAGATAAGAAGTGCCAAGCACGTCAACTTCGTCTTCTATCCTTCACATCTGAATAGCCATTTTCCTGAGTAATGAACAAAATAATTTATTTAGTTTATGAACGATCTTGGTTGAATTTATCTTTATAGTCATATTTCTTGAGTAAGTTTCAAAGAAAAGAGTCGAATTGATATAATTGCATAAGTGATTTAAGGTGGAACCCCGAACCTTAGTGTTTCTCATAATCGAATTTTCTATTAAATTAAACCCACTAAATTGTTTACTATTTCACTTTATAATCTTGTGTACTTTTTCATTGCTCTTAACGGAAACTACACTCGTACTTCGAGTCTATACTACTACGCAACTCCTGCACTTGGAATTAGCAAGCAATTTTTGGCGCTTTGTCAGGAAACATTTGACGAAGCACGCCGAATTTGTTTTCTCCATTCGGTACATTCGTTCTATTTTTATTTTCTGTTTGTTAGTTAGTTAGAGTACGTTTAGCTTAGTTTATTTTTATTTTTAGTTCTTTTATTTTCTTTTACATTTGTAATATCTAGGTAGATTTGCTAAGAAACTTGAGTTTGAACATAAGCCTAAGTGTGAAACTTTATTTAGTAACTTATTTGAGTCTTCTAGTTCGTCTACCTCATCAGAAAATAACAATGAAGAAAATAACGTTCTGAATAACAATGTTCTGAACAAAAATGTGCTGAATAACAATGTTCTAAATAATAATGTTTTGAACAACACTGTTAACAATAATTTGCTTCCACCACTTCCTCTTGTTGGGAGTTTGCATAATTACTTGCATCTCGCACGTAGTGCTCAGCTCTCTTGCATTATGTTACCACTAAACATTCCTAATGTTGATTTGAGACCTGGTATTGTTCAACTCCTTCATGTGTTTCATGGTTTGAAAAATGAAAATCCATATGTGCATGTTAAAGCATTTGAGGAAGCGGTTGTTGCATTTTATGATCTAGTTACAGATGTTGATCATGTCAAGCTAAAAGTTTTCCCATTTTCTTTGAGAGACAAAGCTAAAACTTGGTTATATTCTTTGGGGGCTAGATTTATAGGTTCTTGGGTTGAAATGACTGAAACATTTTTCAATGAATATTTTCCTAATCATAAGACAATTGCTTTAAAGAGAAAATTTTCTACTTTTGTTCAAAGTGAAAATGAATCATTGTATCACACATGAAAAAGATTTAAGGAATTTTTGAGTTTATGCCCACACCATGGTTTTGAAAGTTGGCGCTTAGCCAGCTATTTTTATGAGGGACTCCCTCGTGATCGTCAGTTTATTGAGTCTATGTGCAATGAAAATTTTATGAGAAAGGGTCCTGATGAAGCCAAAGCATTTTTAGATGAAATATCCATGAAAGTCCACCAATAGAATGATTCTTCTACTTTTGAGAGCATTGATCGTTCTAGACCTTCTGTAAGTAAAGTAATTTATCAATTAAGAGAGGAAGATCATTGGAAATGAAATATGAGTATTTAGTTGCTGGTTTAAATAAATCTCATGTGCCTCAAAATTCTTTATGTAATCAGGTTTGTGATTATTGTTATGAGATTGGTCACTTTGGTCAAAATTGTTATTCCTTACAGGTTATGAATGAACCACAGGTAGCTGCATTGGAAAATTATGAGCGACTATATCCACCATGTTCAGAGACTTACAATCATGCAACAAGGCATAATCACCCGAATTTTCGTTGGAGGAATGAACCACAACCCTATGTAAGTGTCTAACCCTCAATTTTCAGCACCTATTGCGTTCAATTCCAAGCCATTACTGAGTGACACTTTGCAAATATTCATGCAAGAGCAGCAGAAAAAAAAAACCAAAGGTATGATGCAATGTTTGGTCAGTTAATTGAGGAGAATAAGGAAATTAAAGGTCAAATCTCTAATGTGACTAATTCTCTAACGTTTAATGAAAAAGGGAGGTTTCCTTCCAATACTGAACCAAATCCAAAACGTGTCAATTCAGTTGAAATATTTGAACATGTTGACTCTCTTA
This sequence comes from Comarum palustre, assembly GCA_951800085.1. Classification (NCBI taxonomy): domain Eukaryota; kingdom Viridiplantae; phylum Streptophyta; class Magnoliopsida; order Rosales; family Rosaceae; genus Comarum; species Comarum palustre. The sequence goes on along the minus strand of OX637588.1, from coordinate 180,555 downwards.
CTCTTAGAAATGGAAGAATTATTGATAATGAACCCCCTGTGAAAGAGGTAGAAAAACCTAAAGATAAGAATGAGTTGAATAAACCTAAGAAGAATGAAGTTGCTAAAAATTACCATGCACCTGCACCGTTTCCTAAAACTTTTCTTCCTCTAAAGAAAGTGAACCAAAATTATGAAATTTTTGATCTTTTTAGGCAAGTAAAGATAAATATTCCTCTGTTAGATGCAATTAAGCAGGTGTCATCTTATGCTAAATTTTTGAAAGACTTGTGTACTGTGAAAATGAAGCATATATAATGTGAATAAAACTACATTCTTAGCTGCTTATGTTAGTTTAGTACTGCAAAATAAGATTCCTCCAAAATATAAAGATTCTGGTAGTCCTACTATTTCTTGTGTCATTGGAGATAATTTTATTGACCGTGTTTTACTTGACTTAGGTGCTAGTGTGAACTTACTTCCTTATTCAGTGTATTTGCAGCTAGGTCTTGGTGACTTGCAGCCTACAGGGCTCAAATTGCAGTTGGCTGATCGTTCTATTAAAATTCAAAGGGGAACGATTGAGGATGTGTTGGTCCAAGTGGACAAATTTTATTACTCAGTTGATTTTGTTGTTTTAGACACATAACATGTTCCACATGCTGAAAATCAAATTCCTATTATTTTAGGTCGTCCGTTCTTGGCTACATGTGATGCTAATATTAATTGCAGGAGTGGAGTAATGAAATTAAGTTTTAGGAAAATGATAATGGAAGTGAATATTTTCAATGTGTTTAGGCAGCCATATGAAGATGAGAAATGTGAATTTGTTGATTTTATTGACACTTTGGCTCATGAGAAATGTGTTAGGAGCAATGTTGTTGATGCATTAGAAAGTTTTCTCACAAATTCATATGATTCAAATTCTCATAACATTGCTGAAATTGCTTAAATAAGTTCATATTTTGACTCTTTTTAGGTCCAGAAAGAAAATATATGGACACCAAAGTTTGAGGAGCTGTGACCACGAATTGAGAGCAAACCATCAAGTGTTAAGGTACCACAAGTGGAGCTGAAACCTCTTCCAGCAGGTCTGAAACATGCATTTTTAGGCCTGAACGACATGTTTCCTGTGGTGATATCTTCTTCTCTTACATTTGAGCAGGAATGTAAGTTATTGAATGTTTTGAATGCCCACAAATTTGTTATTGGTTGGTCTATTGCTGATATTAAGGGAATTAGCCCTCTTATTTGTACGCATAAAATTCTTTTGGAAGAGGATTCTAAATCATCTAGGCAGCCACAACGTAGACTAAATCCAACAATGAAAGAAGTTAAAACCGAGGTTTGAAATTATGGGATGCAGGTATTATTTACCCAATCTTTGATAGTAAATGAGTTAGTCCTACACAAGTAGTACCTAAGAAATCTGGAATAATTATGGTGAAAAATGATAAAAATGAGTTGGTTCCTACTAGAGTTGTTTCTAGTTGGCGCATGTGCATAGATTACAAGAAACTTAACTCTGCAACTAGGAAAGATCATTTTCCCTTGCCCTTCATTGATCAAATTTTAGAAAGGGTTGTAGGTCATGTATTTTACTGTTTTCTGGATGGTTACTCAGGTTATTATCAAATTGAAATTGACATTGATGATCAAGAGAAAACTACTTTTACATGTCCTTTTGACACTTTTGATTTTCGTAGAATGACATTTGGTTTGTGTAATGCCCCTGCCACATTTCAAAGATGTATGATTATTATTTTTAGTGACATGGAAGAATGTGTTCAAGTTTTCATGGATGATATAACTATTTTTGGTGATTCGTTCGATGAATCCCTGTCTAGTCTTGAAAAAGTGTTGATAAGATGTGAAGAGAAAAATCTTTTGTTAAAGTGGGAAAAATGTAATTTCATGGTCTCTTCTCGAATTGTTCTTGATCACATTGTTTCTGCTAAAGGAATTGAGGTAGACAAGTCTAAAATTGAATTAATTGCTAAATTGTCTGTTCCAAAGAGTGAAAGATGTTAGATCATTTTTAGGACAGGCTGGTTTTTATAAGAGATTTATAAAGGATTTAAATGTCATATCTAGACCTTTGTGTAATCTTTTATCAAATGATATCCCATTTGTTTGGATTGATGTGTGTCAAGTTGCCTTTAAAAGATTAATTGAGATGCTAACTTCTGCTCCTATTGTGCAACCATCTGATTGGAATTTGCCTTTTGAAATTATGTGTGATGCTAGTGATTATGCAATAGATGCTGTTTTGGGGCAAAGAAAAGATAAGAAACCTTATGTCATTCACTTTGCAAGTAAAACTCTAGATAGTGCTCAAATGAATTATTCGACAACTAAGAAAGAGTTTTTGCTGTAGTATTTGCCTTAGATAAATTCCGTGCTTACCTTGTTGGATCCTCTATTGTTGTTTTTACTGACCATGCAGCTTTGAAGTACCTTCTCACCAAGAATGATGCAAAAGGTAGACTCATTCGGTGAATCCTACTACTCCAAGAATATGACATCACTATCAAAGACAAGAAGGGAGTAGAGAATGTGGTGGCAGATCATTTATCTCGTTTGGTTCTTGATGAAAAACCAGCCATGCATCCTATTAATGATTATTTTCCTGATGAGCAACTTTTTGCTATATTTGAGTTACCCTGGTTTGCTAATATTGTTAATTACCTTGTCACAGGTAAAATCCCTCCGGATTGGAATGCACAAGATAGAAAAAAAGTTTCTGGTGGAGGTACACAGTTTCTTTTGGGACGATCCATATTTATTTAAGTATTGTGCTGATCAGATTTATAGGAGATGTGTCCCTAATAATGAAGTGCATGATATGATTTCTTTTTGCCATGATGAAGCATGTGGTGGTCATTTTTCTGTTAGAAAGACAGTTGCTAAAATTTTGTAATGTGGTTTTTATTGGCCAAATTTATTTAAAGAAACTAATGCATATTGTCGAACATGTGAGCGTTGTCAAAGGTTAGGAGCGATAACTCGTAGAAATATGATGCCTATCAATCCTATTTTGGTCATTGAAATATTTAATTGTTGAGGCATTGATTTTATGGGTCTGTTTCCTGCATCATTTGGATATTTGTACATCTTGGTTGGTATGATTATGTTTCTAGATGGATTGACGCCGTTTCGACCCAATTCAGATTGATTAAACCCTTTGGAAGAAACCTAATCTTAAGCTTGTGAGCTTTTCAAGGAACCAAACCAAGCAGGTAGCTTTTTTAGGATTCCCTCAAGGCGAAGCTTTTGTAGAAATAGGGAGGTGAGAACGACACCAAGAGGACAAGTTTTTCCTGAGGGTACTTGTACTTTGTTTCTAAAGACAAGGAAAGAAGGCACAACATCTTCTCAATAGAGGCAAATAACTCAGTGACATTGTCCTCATCCACATCCATCACTCCGAGTCTTCTGAGCCCTATCAGGTTACCTACTTCAGCTGCAGTTCTACCATCAGCATATATACCTGTCAATGTCAGAAGATCTGTGAGTTTTCCTATTCCTGCTGGTAGCTTCATCCCACAAACGCCGCTGGTCTTGTACATTTTGAGGTGCCTCAACCTTACAAGATTGAGTATCTCAGCTGCCTGTTAAATCCCCACACCATCTAATATCCAAAGTTTGCAAAGCTTCTAATCTGCCTAGTCCCTCTGGAAGCTCTTGTATATTGGTATTTTTCAAGCCAAGATATCTTAGGTGTTTCAGGTCTCCCACTTCATCTGGTAACTTCTTCATTTTGGTATCTTTCAGCTCAAGCACTCTCACAGTGTTCACACCATCAAATTGTAGCCAACTATAATCATGTTGAGAGAGATCTTCATTTTGTAGCAGGAACAAAGCAGTAAGTTGAAAATTTTTCGTTTGAGATATAGTTCTGTCTGAAGTTCATACTATATATAGTATAGTGGATATGATGTGGAAGATTGAAGTGTATCTTTTTAATTAAGTTATTATACCTTTATTTTAATGTAATTAGAACCTTGTTTTTGAACCTTGTGAAGTACTATTTGAGGATGAATTTATGGTTGTAATAACAATTAAATATATTTTGTTATGTATTGAGATTATATAATTCTGAACATATATAATGTATTTATTTAATATTTGTTGGAAAGACGGTCGTCCCGTCGCCTTAAGGCTTTCGCCTTACGAGGCTTCCATAATTCGCCTTCGCTTTCGTTTTCGCCTTTGAAAACATTGGTCCATATATACTTAACAACTTTTTATGTCTGAACTTTTTGTTGCTCGTGCTATTGCTCTAAAATTCTACCTTCCAGCTCAGGAAAACCCTGTCAAACTCTAACCAGATAAACGTCTAGGATAAATTCAAAAATATATATCTATTAATAGGTGAATTTGTCCAGCACTAATTCTAGCATTTCACAATTCAGAGCGTGTTATTACGCAAAGAATAACTATTTACCAACTTTATACTTTGGTAGATTGTACATGATCTAATTGTTCTTTTTCTTCCCTCTCAGGTTGTCTGGGTTCCTGGTAGCTTTGAAATTGGTGTAGTTGCTCAAAAGCTTAGAAGTTAGAAATTCGGGGAGATATCATGCAGTTTTATGCATTGGAGCTGTGGTACAGTACCCAAGCAAATACAAAAAGTTGTCAAATTTACTTGCTTGGTGGGATTCCAATCATTCCATCACCTCAATTTTTTTAAAGATATATTATTTATCAGTTAAACAATAGATACTCTTGAAGTTGCTATGTATTTAGGAAGCTCTATTGACAATGAAAAATCTATACCCAACTCACAAGAGAAGAGCTGCAGCTAGCATAGTCCCTTGAGCATTGGTAGAACCCAGACTCCCCAAGATTTTTCTGGACGCTTACAATTATACTTGTGGTAGCGAGTGATGGTTCCCTCGTCGTCTAGACTGAAGATACGATAGGGTTGGCTCTCGGGATCTGCATAACCATGCAGGTCATGATTGGTATAGTATATGGAATTTGGCTTACACCTCCCCGGAAAGTTTGAAGACAACACAGACATTGAATGAGACACACCCACAAACAAAGCCTCGTCTCCAATGCTCTTTACCTTTACTTGCTCCACAACCGAACCATCTTGTGCATCAAACACCACCTTGTAAACCTTGAACCTCTCATTGAACCGGCCAGTCCTTTTTGAACACTTGACCAGTCTCCGAACGTGCCACACATGCTCTCCAGAGGTTGATTCCACCAGAAATGAATTTTTGATATATCCTCCTCCCTCGTGCACGGGTGCCGGGGCAGCTTGTTTTGCTTTTGGCAAGTCATTTACATCAAATGACATGATTCTTTGCTTGTGCGTTCCTTCAACTGCATACACTTGATTTCTATAAACGATGGCATCTCTGAATCGGCTTGCTCGTCTATCCACATAACTCCACCTCTCTTGTGCTCCTTTGATGAACGCCAGCTTGCAACCTTGATAACCGTAGAGTACAATAACTACGTAGTTATTCGGATTCGTTTTGGGATCGGAGGACAAGACAACTTTTTCAATATACTTCTGATAATTATTCCTCAATTCCATTAGGGACTCGTCGCTCATCCTCGTCGTCGTCAATCTCAAAAGAGGAAGACGAATGGAGTCCACTGATTTCTGGAAAGCGTGTTTCAGAACAATGCGGATATGTTCACCTTCTTCTAAAACTAACGAGGCCAACCAACCATGGCTAGAACCGCAACACCTCTCGCCATTAGCCACCGCGGAAGGGACATTGTCATATCTTGTAATTTTATCAGATACTGTGTAAGCTTGTAGTCCACCTTCCGAATTGGTCTCGGTACGTTGCAAGAAAAGGGGCAATAAGTTGCCCTTAGTGTTGCACCAGCGCTGCGTTGTATCGTTATACAGTTTCGAAATTGAGGACCACTCTTTGCATACCAGAGCAAAACGAAGATGGTCAACTGGTTCCATCAGCTTGTCAAGAATCATAAAGGTAACATAAAAAGGAAGACTTGCCAGAAGGTCCTTCTCATCATGCCTCAAAGAGTCTGTTCCCTCGTTCCTCAATTTCCCACTTATACAAACTTCTTCTGGATCAGTTTTCAGCCTCTTCCTTGCCATTGAACTTGAATCCGTGGACTCTGCTGCACGCTTTTGCTTGAGCACTGGGATTGGTTGGACCTCCTTTCTTGGCTTCTTTGCAATCGAACTAGCAAGCCTCTTATCCCCTTCGCGCTTTATAGTGTTGGTTTCACTGCTCATCGGATCTGCCTCTTGTTTTTGGTTTTCATTTTTGTGCTTCTTTGTAGTACTTCCAACTTCTAGGGCCATTATCTCTTTCACGCTTTCGTGCTGTTTTTGCTCTGTCATCGCACACACGAAAACAAATGAGAGTTGAACGTGATTAATTTTGGCAATGAAGAAGTGGGGCTGTTATTTAAGGGCGCTCCAAGAAAAGTTTCCTTCATCATCCAGGAGAGCCTCAGTAATATAATCCCGCAAACTCTGGGTTTGTTGTATCCTAGTTCATGTTGGATTCTCTGTTTTGAAGGGAAATTGCGGATATTTACCGAATTTTTTGCACCAACATATAGAAGACAAATATTACTTACTATGCTCACATGTACAGTTTTCCAATACACATGCAGGAAGGAAATAATTGCATTCTGAAAAAAAAATGCAGGAAGAAAAGAAAAAAAATAATATCAAAACTGCTAGTCATTCCCTTGATGCTTCATCTACCAAAGTAACAGTATTTTTCCCACATTCTACAAATTAGTTTTTTTGAAATGTTGATTACTGTTGGAGTGTGAAGCGAATGAAGAAAGAGGGTCGAACCAGTTCTGCTGAGAAAAGGCAGCCGTTGACGGCCGAGTCTGGGTCGTAGAGAGTGCCGCCGGCGAGAGACACTCATAAATTAGGGCACGACACGTGGATCCGCCTAGACATCTCATAAATTGGGCTGTTACGATTTTTCAAGAGTTGGACCCATGACCTGCCTAGGCCCAGCCAAGCCAGCCCAAAGCTCCGCCTAGCCCGCTGTCACGCGCCACACTCTCAACTCACTTTTGCTCAATTTCTCTGAGATTCAGATGGCTTCCGCCTCCGCTTCAACCCGGTGGTTGGTTCAGTCACGCCTCCCTCATCCTCGTAAGAACAGGATTCTACGACCCAACACCCTCCTCTCTCTTTCTTCTTCTTCTTCCAAAGGTAGTAAAGCTTCTCCATATTTTCTCAAGTTTTCATCTTAATAATTTTTTTAAGGGTTGAAGATTGATCCTTGCAGCAATTGTAGTTGCAATTTCAAATCCAACTGAGAGGAAGACGAGGGAGCAGCGTTCCTCTTTTGCTCAAACCGCGGCCGTTCGCCATCTCGTGGGTTCCGTTACCGCCGCCCACGGCCTTCGTTTTGCAGTCGTCAGTCCCTCTCTACTTGCTTATCACTTGTTTACATCACCTGCTTCAAATAATTCATCGATTTTTGTTCTCAGGTCGTTGCACGGTTTAATGAGATTATCACTAAGCCACTGCTAGAGGGAGCTTTGACTACTTTCCACAATTTTTCTGTTCAAGAAGAGGACATTGATGTATGTAGCCATTTCTTTTCTTCTCTCTTGCCTTTACTTCATCCCTGTTACTTTTTTTAATCCTTGTTTTATTCTGCTGTTTATCCCCTAACACTCCTCTTCCATAGTTAAGACACAAGTTGAAAAACAACTAAGAAACTTACGACGAACTTGGAGATAATCTACTAAAATGAATCCCAACTCCAGGGTCATGTTAGTAGTAGTCAGGGTTTGGGGTGTCCATACTTTGACAATTTCTCTTTTATGTCTGAACTTTCTATTGCCCTTGCTATTGCTATCGAATTCTACCTTCCGGCCCAGGAAAAACCCTGTCAGGCTCTCATCAGATAAAAGTCTAGGATAAATTCAAAAAACAAAAAATATATATAAGAAAAGGGGAAACTGTCCAGCACTACTGATTCTCAGCATTTCATAATTATGAGTCGTGTCGTTAGGAGGCATTTTTTTCACCCAAAGAATAACTATTTTCCAACTTATGCTTTGGTAGATTGTACATGATCTGATTATTTTTTGTTTCTTTTTTTCAACCCTCTCAGGTGGTCTGGGTTCCTGGTAGCTTTGAAATTGGTGTAGTTGCACAAAAGCTTGGAAGTTCGGGGAGATATCATGCAGTTTTATGCATTGGAGCTGTGGTACAGTATCCATGCAGATTTTGTGCATCTTTATTAAATATAATGTCTCCCCATGAGAGGTTCACACTTTACTATGCTGTATTTGCATCTACTACCCTAATTATAAACTGCTTGTTGTCAGTAGATAAGAGGTGATACAACCCACTATGATGCTGTCGCTAACTCAGCGGCTTCCGGAGTGCTTTCAGCTGGCTTAAAATCAGGTTTGTATCTGGTTTCCTTCGTTGCGGATTAGTTATATCTTGGAGTTCATACTTGCTAACTAAATTGGTAGGAGAGGGATTGTGAAATCTTTTCAAATCCTGAACTTGTGTGGTTGGTTGTATTGTTGATATTGTATTGGTGTTTCTTTTTTCAATGTAATTCCATGAATAATTGTTTCCTAATATATGCTTGTCATATGTTTTTTTAGGTGTTCCATGCATATTTGGTGTGTTGACTTGTGATAATATGGAGCAGGTAAACTTTTCATTTAAGTATTTATATGTAGCCCTTTTATCTTCTTGTTACCGGAGGGAGAACGATCTTACCTACCGTACCATCCATTACCGTTGCAGGCTTTAAATCGAGCTGGTGGTAAATCTGGAAATAAGGGTGTGGAGGCTGCCTTGACAGCTGTAAGTTTAACCAACTAGTTTCTATGCTTTCTTCCAACTAGTTTGGAACAAAGCATTATCCTATTCTTCCTGAATTTTGCCCTAGAGTACATGTTGCGTAAGATAAAATCTATTATATATAATATATATAGGCGATGTGAAGGAGTAAAATAAAAGTATTAAATTTAGAGTTTGATTCCAATAACATACATGTTTTCGTATAAAAGAACAATACACACTTAATAGTTAGAAGTCCCTTGGATAAGACATTAGTACTCTGGTTTTCTGAAATTTTATGTGAAACAGAAGGGTATTGAGTCAGTACCATGCTGAGACAAGAAATTGTTGCTTCTTTTATACACAATTACTTAAGTCATTCCGAGTGTAATTTCATTTTATATGTATTTGATATTTGGTACATCACTTTGATTTGTACTGCAGATTGAGATGGCATCTTTGTTTGTACACCAATTGAAGTAGTGCATTGTTTACTCTTGAGGAGAGGCAGGGATTTGTTAACTCGACCAGATAATGCTGTAATGAATGTGCTTGGTGTTCCTTGAACTGCTAGAAAATATGTGTGGGGGACGGTCAGACATGGTAGCCATACTGACCCAAACTTTGGCTATTTGTTGATTTTCTAAAGCCTTGCCAGATGAATCTTACAGCTGAAGATAAACAAAAAGTGAGTATTAAAGAGTTTTGAATAAAGTCTCTCTCTTGCAGTCTTGCTTCACACATTAGTTTTTGTGTTTCAATTTCACTCATTGTACGTGTCATAGCTACTTGAAATGTATTGTTGGCAGACTATCGTATTTTTGTTTGTGTACTTTGCACAATTGCACCCTAACTTTCATATTTAGGGAGTGGCTGTTACATAAGATGTTTAACAGTCGACCGTTTAGCCTAGATGCTTACAATAGCAATGTTTTTTTTGTTGAGGAGCCTCAAACCAAGAAATGCTGCAGACTTGCAGTGTTGCTTTGTTTATTTAGGATACCGAGCGTGGTTGCTTTGAGAGGGATGGGAAGAACGGTCTGTTAAGCTCGACCAAATTCTGTCTCTTTTACATTCCCTCCACAAAATATGAAGAAAATCCAAATTAATGTTCCTCCAATATGCTTCAAAGATCTCACTTTACTTAACCACTAGGGATAGTGGGGTGGAAAACACTGTCTTGGCTAACCATCAGGTCTGGTGTTCGAATTCTCATAAGTCCGATAAGTGGCCAGTCACGGTGAGGCCTTTGCAATCGGCCAATGTGCTTGCTGTCTTGTGCCGGTAGCTTATGGCCTCGTTGGCGATGCAAGAATTAGTCTGGCCTCTGCTAGGATATCCTGCATGGGTGTGTGTTGCTAACTCAGCTAACCTCCCTTAATCAAAAAAAAGATCTCACTTTACTTGGACGTGTATCAATCTGTATCTAATCATGTGTCAAGTTCAAATCAATACGTTTAGTTCCATATACAAAGTTTTATTTTGTTCTAACTAGGGCTGACAATGATACATAATTTCATTCCAACCAATTCATATACCAACCGTACCAAATACGTTGGTATACCATCAAATTGGTTCACGGTACAATATACTGTATCAACTTTAAATTATTGGTTGGTAGGTGGTACATGTTTTCTCTATACCATGGTATACTATACTTACCAACTTATACTATATTAAATTATTTAATATAAAAATATATATCTTTAAATTTTCAACCGTAGATTTACTGAAAAATAAATTCATACCGTAGATTTTTTCAATCGTTTTGAGAATTTATTACTTGTTAGTACTTTGGAAGTTTAGCTATTTGGACTTTGGCATTCAGTTTGTGACTTTTTATTTGGTATTTTGGTTGAAGTTGTATAAGACTGAATTTGTGTTGTTATTTTTTGTTACTTATTTGGATTAGACCTTTAAATTTTGGGGCCATAAATATGTTGATAGAAACACATTACCAACCGTACCAATTAGTTGGTATACCAACATTATTGGTTGGTATAAATGGTGAATTTTTAATACCAATCATATATTAGTTGGTACATAATATTAAAAAAATAAAGTTGATATACCTACCAATCGAGCCTAGTTCTAAGTAGAAAAGATGCATAAAAGCTGAGCCAATGCCTACCTTCAACCCCACTGATTCCAAAATCCTAACAGTCGCCACAACGCTTCAAGTTGAGTGTCAAATATACCCTCAGTATCTACTCCCTCCCCTACCAAGAATAAATTGAATGAAACGACCTTAAAATAAAGCACTTTTTTTGCTTTTTTTCTAGGATAGAATTCAATCTTTTCTCCCAATAGCATAAGGGTGTTAGGGTAAAAAGGTCATTTGGAGTTGGCATTTGGATGTAGAACAAGCTGTCGCTGCAGTAATCTCTTTGTGCATCTGTTAACTATGAATCACTTTCAAGTCCTATGAAACAGATAGCACAAATGAAAACAATTTACAAAAGGCATAAGAAGCTTAGAAAAGTTAAACATACACAGCAGAAATCCTTCATGTGTTTAGTGACATCTTCATTAGAAAAATGATATGCTGAGAAACCAAATGCTTGCCTCTTTCTTGACTCTAGGTTCTAACCTCTGGCCATGAAGGAAGATTTCGTCCTAGTCATGAGGTGGAAGAAAAAAAATATTCCCTACTCCTCTCTATTTAATCTTAACTCAGTTGGGAGGAAGGGAAGCAATATATGCCTTGAAAGATCAAGATATACATGAAATTTGCAACTTGTTCTTCTACATTGTCATGGTTATCTTGCAGGGTTGTCTTCCCACCCTTTTTAGTGGTACTACTCAAACAAAGCGTTCGGTTATTGTTGGATCAGATTACTATAATCATGAAAAACGATCACTGAAGCTTCATTCTAGTGTTCCTCCAAGCTCGTTGATATTCAGTTCACAGCAAACTCAATCTCCCACTGTATTGTTTCCTCCAGTTAATCAGGTTTAACTTCCTGCGTATATCCTGAAAATCCTACATAAAACTGAGGTTAAGATTAACTGCCTGCTTTCACTAATCGTTTTCAGGTATCATAATACATTGTACGATTTGTATCTAGGATAATCAATTTTTTTTTCAACATCGTTTCTGATAATTATGCAATGGCATTGATAAGGCCTCTCTAATGCTTGTATAAGAAGGGATATATTGTATCCACATTCCACACTAATGCAATCATTTCTTTTTTGACATGGTTTGTATAAGGTATCTCCAAATTACATTTCATTTGTACAATATTAATTTATTTCATACCACAGTGTGGCAGCTATTGTGTTTGGGGATGGGCCAGAATCACAACTTCATCCATTGACAAAGACAAGATCAGAAGCAGCCATACCAATCGCAGCGCGTTACAGACTGATTGATGCAGTTGTGAGCAACTGCATTAGCAGTAATATACACAGGATATATGCTCTAACACAATTTAACTCGACTTCTCTCAATTCCCACGTTTCCAGGGCTTATTCTGGACTTGGTTTTGTAAATGAGGGGTCTGTTGAAGTAATTGCAGCATATCAAGGCCCTGATAATAAGGGGTGGTTTCAGGTCTGCTAGTTGAGTTTTTTTGTATTACCTATATAGATAGGGATTCAGCCCCTCTAAAGTGAGGAGGGCGTAAAGTTAGTTAAAGTTCATAAAACTCTTCTGTCCTACAACTTCTAATACCTTGATTTTAGGGAACTGCTGATGCTGTTAGAAGATGCCTGTGGCTGCTGGAAGAATATCCAATGTCTGTGTTTTTGGTCCTTCCTGTTTACAATCTCTACAAAATGGACTACCAGGAACTGATCAAGGCCCATCGAAACAATAAGGCAGACATTACTATTGCAGCATCAGTTGCTGGGAGAATTCATGATCCCGGCTTTGGCTTTTTAGATGTGAATTCTGAGAATCAAGTTCTGAAATTCAGATTGAAGTTGGAGGAAGGGCCGATCGATATTCATTTAGTGAGTAATATTCAACACACTTCTTTCCAGAAATAGTTCCTTTTATTGTATTCTGCAGGAAGAATCTTTAATAATCTGAAACTTCAGGCCAAAGGCTCAAGACTCCTAGTAGAACATTTCCCATCGGAATTGGTGAATATACTCGAATAAGGAAGGCAGTTGTAGACAAGAATGCAAGGATTGGCAAGAATGTAGTGGTATGAAACTTATCCGAATACCGTGTTCTCACATTACCTTCATTGGTCAGATAAGTTGTGATTTCATCTGCAGATTGAAACAAAAAATCAAATAACTATTTACCAAAGAATTTTAACATGTACAGGGTTCATTTTATGTGTATATAGAGAACTATCTTCGTTAGCACTACAGATTATCACTCAGTTTTGAATTGTGCTACCTCTCCTTCATCCATAAATGTATGTCTGTACAGAAACCAGCGAAATGTAGGATTATTGATTTGCCTATATATCACCTCTTCAAAAGTCAGCCAGCTAGCTTGTGGTTATTGATGACTATGGTTTTGTGCAGATCATTAACAAGGACAATGCCCAGGAAGGGAACAGAGAGGCTGATGGCTGGCACCATTCTCTGAAAATTCTAAAACATTCTTTCTTTTGCCAACAGTGAGATGAAATAAAACTTGTACATCTTTGCTTCATCTACCCAACAAACTTCTTTCTTAGTAGACCCAGCAATTAAAAATTTTGCTTTGTATTTCATAATATTCTAAAAAACGCTAGGCGGTAGTCGGACGGACAACCGTGCTAGTCGGACAGTTAATCGCTTTTAGGTAGAGATAAATCGGTTTTAACCAAAACGGTGAAACACCGTCTAGCGTCTAGACGGAGGATTAATCAGTCTATCCGAGGATTTTTAGAACATTGGTATTTCAGGTTTGCCCTTATTATAATACACCCAGCAAACATCATCTCTAACACCAGGTCAAGACCAGAAAGAGAATTGATCTGAGAGGATGAAATCAAGAGCTTCCCATGTTTGATCTGCAATATCGGAACCGATTACCTTAAAAGAAAATAACATCTCACCCATATCGATCATCCTAAAACATATTGTTGAGAAATATTTCCCACATCAGGAATATGAGACCTTGTCTGTGGGTTTATAAGGGTTTGGGCTACTCTCTCTATAGCCAATTGGTTTTAGAGTTGAACCCCAGACTACTTTATCATGGTATCAGAGCGGGTTACCCACGTACACGTGTGAAGCCCAAAGGTCACACGAACCCCACGACCACCCAAGTTGTTATTCACGTGTTATGCTTAAAGATTCGCCACACGTGCGGGGGCGTGTTGAGAAATATATCCCACATCGGGAATATAGAACTTTGTCTGTGGGTTTATAAGGGTTTGGGCTACTCTCTCTCTCTCTATAGCCAATTGGTTTTAAAGTTGAACCCCACACTACTTTATCACATATCATTGTAGAACAGATTTCGGGATTTGTAAAAGAAGAAAAAAATTGGCTAAGGTCTCGTAATCAAAGAATTGACTCTGTAGGTGAGTTGATGACTGCAATTAATCACAAAATTTCAATTGAACTCAAAGGCAAAGCAACGATAGGAAGGTATGCCCAGATCCCACTTCAATCTCCTAAATGGGATGTTGTTTTTGATCATCTCTACTACATGATATGACTCTCAGAAGAATTTGTGTATGCGTTTTGTGGGTGGTAAACAAGTTAGTGTCATCCTGTTAAAAAAACAAGTTAGTGTCACCTAGGCTTGGTATGGATAACCTCAGACATGCAAGGAGATCCCCTATATTTTTGTATGTTCTATTTTTGTTTCTTTTTCTAACTCGTCTCCTTTATTTTACGAGCAGGTGAACTATATGGACGTTAAATGTTAGATGTGAAGAGACGGAACCAAGATTTCAAAACGTCTAAACCTTTTCTTGATAAACAAATTCAAAATGTAATGAAAATAAAACTTTTGCAATCCAAAATCAGATCATGAGAGTAAGTAGATTTCATTACTACACATATAAAAAAATAATCTAATAACCAATATGAGAAGATGAGAAGAGGAGGAGAAGCTTATTTAACTTTTTATATGGGCTAATGATTATATGTGGCCTAATTTATATATATCCCTAGCCTAAAGTATTTGAAAAGAAGAAAAAATGTCTTTGGGCTACAGCCCGGAGGAGCCACTACTATCCTCCGTCCCTGATGTGTAACATCAACTAATCCTAAACCCTAAACATAAATTTTTTTTCTTTTTTTTGATAATCGACCTGACATAAGTATGCTATAGGTGGGATGCAAAAATGTGTTTTCACTTGGGATTATTAATCAACTCCATTTTTAGCTCCACACCCTTCAACTTTTAGCTTCAAATTCATACCTTCAATGTGTGTGTATTGGACAATTGATCCAAGAAAAAAAGCACTGCATTGGTTCAAAAATAAAGTAAATCCTTTAAGTTCTTGTACACGATATTTTAATTTTCAAATCGTAGCAAATCGTAGTATGAGTGAAGCAACTTATTTAAATTTATTCTAGGATATTTGATATATATGTGTGTCTTAGTCCATGCCTTGTATACGGGTTTTATGTAGTAATCTATGTTGTAATAGGATTTTACACATATCCATGTAATAGGCCTATTGACCCATGTAATAGCCCAAGAGGCCCATGTATTTCCCTATATAAAGGGGCTTCATTCTATCAATAAGAAAATGAGAATTCATCCCTTCAATATTATTTTACAACAAAATTTATATAAAAAGAAAATACTTCAAAAGTAAGTAACCAGTGGGCTAATAGAACTGAGTGATGCCCAAAAGTATTGGATAAATTTGATAAGTGGGCTCTATTGTGGTCCGGAATGTATAAAGACAAAAGCTGCGTGGTGTTATCCTCCCAAAAGTGAGAGATGAAGTAGCTGGAGCAGCACAAGGCAGGAGCAGCTCATACCAGTCTCTTCCCAGCAAATCAATTCAATTATTTCCAGCAAATTACCGCGGTGAGTTTCCTACTTGACTCGTGTGCTTTTCTTTTCAATTTATTTCCAGTAGGATTGTAGACTTGTTTACGGCGGGTGTGGCAATCCTTAATAGTCAGTAAATCAGTTCAAGTCGCTTAGAATTGACCTGTAGATACTATCTCAAACTTGTTAGGTAAACATGCAAGGATTACTTAATGCCTTCTCTTATCAAATTCGTTTGAAACCCGAAATTCCTCACAAGCTTCCCACCTCGAAAACTGGGCTCCTCACCCAGAAATCGGAGCTGGTTTTCCCAAGAAGAAATTGCCTCAATGCCAGTAGCTCAACCAGTGTTGATGCTCATGGAGAAGAAGAAGCCAAAGGTACTTTGGATTGGGAATTGGAGTTTCTTGGAGAGCTTGACAACAAGAAGAAAAAACAACCTACATCTAAGCTGCTTCAAGAAACTGAGGGCATGGATTGGTGTTTGAGAGCAAGAAAGACTGCTCTTAAATCGATTGAAGCCAAGGGCTGGTCTCACAGAATGGAAGATATGATTACCAAAAATAGGAAAAAGAAAAAGAACAAGAAGAAACTGACGCCCAAAGAGAAAATGAGTAAGAAAAGCAAGCAACTGCTACACGATTTTGATTCAGAGGAAGACAATGATATAAAAGATATAGATGCATTGGATGGTTCTACCGATTTAAGAAGAACTGTGAGTATGCTTGGAGGTGGGATGTTTGAAGAGAAAAAGGAGAAGACTATGGAAGATTTTGTTCAGAGGCTTTCTCAATTCTCAGGGCCATCTGATCGGAAGAAGGAAATCAACTTGAACAAAGCAATTGTTGAAGCACAAACTGCTGGAGAAGTGTTGGAGGTTACGGCAGAGACAATCATGGCTGTGGGGAAAGGTTTGAGTCCCTCACCCCTCTCTCCTTTGAACATTGCCACCGCTCTTCATCGAATTGCTAGGAACATGGAGAAAGTTTTGATGCTAGAGACACGTAGGTTGGCTTTTGCTCGTCAAAGAGAGATGTCTGTGCTTGTAGGAATAACAATGACAGCCTTACCAGAGTGTTCAGCTCAAGGTATCTCTAATATATCATGGGCGTTGTCTAAGATAGGAGGTGAGCTGCTTTACTTGTCAGAAATGGATAGAGTTGCAGAGGTGGCCTTGACCAAGGTTGGGGAATTTAATTCACAGAATGTCGCTAATATTGCGGGTGCTTTTGCTTCCATGAAGCACTCTGCTTCTGATCTTTTTCTCGAGTTATCCAAGAGGGCATCAGTTATAATTCACACTTTCCAAGAGCAAGAGCTTGCTCAGGTTTTGTGGGCTTTTGCTTCTTTACATGAGTCTGCTGAACCTTTGCTGGACTCTTTAGATGAGGTTTTCAAAGATGCAGACCAATATATATGCTGTCCAAACAAAGAACAATCAGACCTCAACCGAGAAAATGGCGTGGACAACATAGGAGATCTTGACATCCATGGCATTGCACATGCTCCTGTGCTCAGTTTCACAAGGGAGCAGCTTGGGAACATAGCATGGTCTTATGCTGTTCTAGGACAAATGGACCGCAGTTTCTTTTCCAATGTGTGGAAAACTCTTTGCCAATTCGAAGAGCAAAGAATTTCAGAACAGTTTAGGGAGGATATCATGTTTGCTTCTCAAGTTCATCTAGTAAACCAGTGCTTGAAGCTTGAGTACCCACATCTTCATTTATCTTTGGAGAGAGATCTTGAGGAGAAAATAGTTCGTGCGGGTCAAACAAAGAGATTTAATCAGAAAAAGACATCATCTTTTCAAAAGGAGGTCGCTCATCTTCTTGTTAGCACCGGCCTTGATTGGATCAAAGAGTATGTTGTGGACGGGTACACTTTGGATGCCGTAGTTATTGATAAGAAGATTGCTATGGAGATTGATGGCCCTACTCATTTCTCAAGAAATACTGGTGAGTATCTTGAACATAACAATACTGCATGTATGTCTGCTTGGGTTTATTTGAGTCAGATAATTGCTTGTACACTCCTGGTTAGAATCCAGATGATCACCCTTTGTTCTGTGCAGGGGCTCCCTTGGGACACACTATACTCAAACGCCGGTACATAACAGCTGCTGGTTGGAAAGTTGTGTCTCTATCTTATCAAGAGGTGAGTTCTCACATTCATGGACTATTTAGAGGTTTATCTTGTTGAGTGAGTTTGTGGTGAGCTGAGCATATGTGCACAGAGGTTAAAACTGCATTGCTTAACTTTCATTTCAGATTGACTCAATCACTGCATCAGTTGTTTTAGTACCACTAATATTTGAAGTCCCTGATTCATCATTAGCAAATTTATGTGCATGGTTTTTTAACATTATAGCTTGTTTGTTTTATTGAAGTGGGAAGAACTTGAAGGTGGTTTTGAGCAGCTAGACTACCTAAGAGAAATTCTGAAGGAGCACCTTTAGACGTATGCGGTAAGAAGATTCAAAAAGGGGAAGAGGTGATAGTGTGAGGAAACCAAGGCAGATAAGTACATTTAGTTACGCACCTTATTAACATAACTATGGTTGTAACTTGCAAGTCTAACTATTGTAATGTCATGGCCTTGGAATTTCGGAAAATGATACGCAGTTTAGTGGAATAAAGGATATTGCCCGCCCTGACTTGGTGGTGTCGAACTTGGGTCACCTGTACTCTGAACGTGTGCCTTCAATATCAATATTTGATTATTCAGTTTCAAGAACACATTGGATATATTATCAAAACGAGACTATTGGTTGATTGGGAGCGAGATAGCAAGCCGTTTGGTTATGTTAGCATAGTGGTAGTGGCATAAGCACCAACAAACAGACCCTCAACCTAATTCTACCGATAATTTTGTTGTGGAATAATATTAAGGTAATGAATTCTACTCATTTAAAAAAAAATATTAATAACTCACACGTCTACATATGTTAATGAAGTTTGAACCTGTGACGTCAAAGTTGTAAGTTAAACACCTTAAAACTAAGCCATGATTCATCGACAAATTCTACGTATCTTATTGATAAGCCTGTATATAAGGTATAGATCAAGACACATATATATCAAATATCCTAGAACATTTCTTGTGTCGCGTGTCTTCATGTCGGAATGGTACTTATGGTGTTGCCTCATCAAAACCTTGCCAAGTAATAAAAATCTTGTGGGAAAACTAAATCTTGGTCGAAGGAAAAATAGTACAACGCACCAACTACTCTATTGAGAACTAACCATGTGATGCTCCCCCTGACGTGTGCTTCAATCAGATTTTCCTGATGAATGGTGCATTCCAACATGTTTCTCAAGAGTAGATGTGAGTCAAGACTTGAACAAGTCTGCCATGATCAACCACAAATGGTGATCAATGGTCTTAGCGGTGCATGTAATGTTGCCTAGTTAAAAAACTTGTCAAGCAAAAACCGAGTGGGACAAAAAAACTTAGACTAAGGGAAAAAAAGTGTAACATGGTTGACATAAACAACCACACCCTTCACATTTGATAATGATATGTATATGCTAGACTTTCTTTCAAATCTGCATCTCCCTCTGATCTTAAGATCAATCATAGTGCGCTTCCGGATCCTTAGTGACCACAGAGTTGTCTTGACAATCTAGCATATGTATGCTCTTTCAACATGTCTTAAATGTGGCATTGCTCAGCAGCTATGTGCATGGTGTCTAGCAGCTGTGTGCACAGTGCTCGAAAAATGGCGTGCACAGCCCTCGGCAAATGGCATGCACAGCGCCCGGCAGCTGGTGCACAGCGCCCGGCAGCTGGTGCATAGCGTCCGGCAGCTGGTGCACATGTGCACGTATAGTGCCTGGCAGTAGTGCACGTGTGCACAAGGACAAGCCCTGGAAGCAGCGCACAGGCAGTGCACAAGCAGTGTGAATAGGCAGCGCACAGACAGTGTGAATAGGCAGCGCACATGTAGCGTGCACAGTCAGCGCATATGCATCGTGCTATATGTCTTGCAACTCAGCCACTAAACCGACCGGTGACTAGATCCTGAATCCGCTTCTGATGCATTTTAATTCATGCATGGCTAGCGATGACATAGGCAATAACTGTTCTCTCATGTCACAGGGATTGAATATGCCAGATACTCTTAGAGTATTTAAGTAATGTCCTTTGTCATATCATTGACATTGCGTGGGCGTAAAGCTACTTAGCTTTATAATGAATGGAAGAGAGATCAAGTCTATCTTTTGATTAAACGGATAACTCTCTCTTGGAGTAAAGACTTTGACTAATCATGAGAGTATATGAAGATTCAACTCTTCTTTAGAGGACATAAGCCGATTGATGGAAATACATCATCAATACACAATTCATCGCCTTCAATACGAGATTGTGTATTTCCCAAGATATTCTTCATTCCAACATCGGACGTTCAGCATATACTGCGATCATCCGGAATCATACGTAGTGGCATTATTTATCATGTCCCATTCTAAAATCAAGGAGTCATGTACTATGCGTCCAAAACTCTTGGTCAATGCAAGCTCCATTTTATTTTGGCTTATGAAGTCTGTTTAAGATCTTCATGCATATCTCAGATCCCATAGAGACGTCACTATGATCATATTCATAGGGCTGCATGTACAGTTCTTGGGCAACTACCAAACTAACAAGGTAGTGGATTGCAATAACATCCATTACGAGAGTACTTCTCATTGTAGCCAATCTCAGTGCGTGTTTGTGAGAAACCTTGCGCCATAAGGAAATCTAAGACTCTTATTCTCACTACGCTAACTCACAAAGGTTTACTTGATGTGGTTTATGCTTGCGGTGTCGGCAACACCTACCCAAGGACCTATCCATTTGTCTGGGTCGCATCTTCCCATTTAGGTCAATACACTTTGTCGATTTATCAACAAAGTGTGGTTCGATAAACTCATCATCCCACGTCCTTATGTACACTAGTGTAGTCATTGTAGAGATCTATTTCTATGAATTGCATTTGTCGTTGAGGCGTCCCTCAACGATGTCACAATTCAGACTTCCATAAGACGGAGTGAGTATCACTGATCAATGGACCAGTAGTGCCAAACTCGTTTTCTCTCTCAGTGCGAGTATGTATCGAACCCAAGGATCTCAACCCTAACCTTTGGGGAGCCTCAAGGCCTAAGACACAATGTTTCCAGATTATGACGCCCTCATATCACCACGTATACAAGGTGACGACGTCAAGACCACATCAATATGGTCGAGCCATGGCATCTATACCACCTCAATCTGGTCGAGCCATGTTCTCTTGGTATGACATCATTCCTTACAGACATAAGCAACATTGATCTCGTCACTATAGTTCATTTAGGATCATGTTGAGACTTAGTGGTGACCAACCATGATATTCACGTCGTTTCCACTTGAACACTGGTGTTCGTATCTCCCTTTAACGGCGGGAATACAGTCTCAAAGTGACAATCTGCAGTGTAGAGGTTAAGAAGATCGTCTGTCAAGGAGAAAACATAAACGGACTTTAGGTGAAGAGTACCAAAGTGACTCATATCCAACCTTAGAACATGTTCATCTCATGCGACACATCATCATTGGACACTGTGGCAGTGTAATTTGGCACATTGTGGAACTCAAGACTTAAAAATCAGTTACTATCCCGCCGAGTTCAAGGGTTACAACTTTGTGTCAATCCGAGCACACAGTTACGAACTGTCGTGCATTAATGCAATGATGGTAAGCCATGGACGAAGTAATACATGCCGACATGTCTCTCTTTGGGGGTGGGTAGTGAGACCATAAATACATAAGAAGCATGTGGTAGACGATGGTGCAACACATGACCAGTGTGTTAGCCCTTCAACCAACACCATAAAAGTGTATACGGTGTCCATACGTTGGTTGCATCGGTCTACATAATTCTTCTTTGGATTTGTAATAAGTGATATCTTTTGTGGCATAGCATAAAAGAATATTTCACCTTACTTAGCTAAAGAACAAGCCTTACAAAACCAAACACTGAATGTCGGACAATGTCAACGACCAAGTAGAGCACGCTCAGCTGTGTACACAGCGAGTGCTGCTACCATGCGGTTGAGTACAACGTGAGTCTACCGAGGACATCATGTCGACGCACAAGCACAACGTACTATCATGGCATAGTTTCTGTTTTATCGGAAGAATGGATGCCCAAGAATATCAAACAATTCTAGCTCGCATATCCCTTTCGGTATGACCAAAATGTCATAGTTTTTCTGAGTCAATTGTCCCAAATATACTTAATGGTGACAACTTAGGACTCATGCTTTTCTCCATGATGTCTTCCATCAGCACTCATGAAAAGTATACACAAAAGTCTCTATCATTGTCATCATGGTAATCGTTGATGTGTATATGTATAACACACTTCAATGTTCGATTGTCTCTCTCAACATAAGGAGGGCATTTGTGACTTGGATCATCGAGCCAATAGACATTGAGAATTTATTCGACCATGTCATAAATGAAGGTAAAGATCCAATCAAACTTAGTCACAAAAAGTATTTACAATTTGCGAAGAGTATGCAGTTTTCATGCAGTATGACAGAAACTCACTAAAAAGGCAATAACTCTCTCGTCTGGATGGATATGAACGAACCGCTTGAACCATTAGAAACTAGATTCACATATCTTTCCAATGATATAAAGTAGGCATTCTAGTTCATCCGGAGTTGATCTAGGGCTCTGAAGAAGTTAGGGGACAGTAGGTTACAGTCACTGTCATTGTTTCCTAGCATTATGACATGTACGCACTTAAACTACCATAACTCTTTCTTTAAGACAGATATGAACTAACCGCTTAAACTACTGGAAACTAGGCTCACGTAGCTTTCCAATGATATAAAATTGGGGTTCTGGTTCATCTGGAGATGTTCAGAAAACTTTGACGAAATTATAATACAATATATTCAACTTACTGTGTTCGCAGATTTTGACATGATGAAGCTTTCAACTTTAAAGTGGCATCAAATGATTACACCTCGCCCAAAGGTAAAGCGTTCAAATGGCATTACAAGTCTTCAACGTCCATAAAGGACGACATTATACTAACAAAATTGTGGGGGGAATCCAAAATCAAGAGAGTGGGTAACCTTGGACGAGGTTAACCACACATTCCGATGATGGAAAATCTGTTGTGAAGACTAAACCATGAAAATTGGCACACCTTCATGAGGTTGTGTATGATCATGTCGTAGTGTGAATATACTTATCGAACCAACGATTTCATCGACGTCTCATATAGCTTGGAGAAAATTCAAAAGTCCTTCATGATGTCAAATGTTAGAGGCATCCGTTTGATTTTCCGTACTCTCTTTGTACGTTTGTTGTATGCATTCATTCTTAAAAATGATGAGCTCGATAATCATGAACCGGTGATCTAAGGATCTACAACCGGGATGTCTTGAGCTATTGTGAGGAAATAGGCATATGAAAAGGTGCACAAATGCAAACCCTTGTGCAACAAATTTTCTGGCAGCATGACCTTTGCTCACTCAAATAGTCATAACTCTTTCGTTATAAAGGATATGAACGAACCGTGAAAACCGTTGAAAACTAGACAGACGTACTTATCTAGTGATATAAGGTTTACATTCTAGTTCATCTGGATCTGATCACAAAGCTCTTCGGAAGTTACTATATAGAAGGTGTCAGTTTCACTGTTTTTGTTTATGATTGCCCGAATTTGCAGCTTGCACGTATGCCAATGCATCAAGCTCTCGGCAACATACGACAGCGCATTGCATCTACTCATATGCCGGTGCACTAAGCACTTGGCAATATTTGGTAATGCATTTGGAGCCACTCGTATGCCGGTGGACTAAGCACTGGGTAACAGTCGATGGCTACACAACTGCTGGAGCACATAGCGCATGGTATTGGGTAGCAAGACTCGACAGCTAGGGTCCAGTGCACGGCATTTGGTGCACATAGATTTGGCAGCTGGCAGCTAGGTGCACGTATAGTGTCTGACAGCAGCGCACGCGCACACAGGGACAAACCCTTGCAACAGTGTTTGGCAGCACCTAGGCAGGTGCACATGCGGTGTCTAGAAGCAGCGCGCGGCAGCAGCTCGGCAGGTGCACATGCGGTGCTTGGCAGCAGCGCATGCGTACACAGGAACGAGCCCTGGCAGCTCGCTGCAGCACCTAGGTTGGTGCACATTGAGTGCCTGGCAGCAATGTGCACGTGCACAGGGACAAGCCCTAGCAATAGTCCTTGGTAGCGTCTAAGATTCACTAAGTAGCTGCTTGTCTTTGTCATAAAACAATGTTGCTCAGCTTCTAATATCCCTGAGAGATTTAGAGCGGCATTTCAAGGGTCAATATATAAGTGAGCGACAAATTGTCTTGCTTATGCATACAAAACCAAGTTGTTGAGACTCGAGAGTTCTCATCTCGCTTTATTGTTTGGATTTTCAACGTAGGAAGCAGTGGGTGCTGGTGCTCGACAGTTGGGTGTTAGGCGCTTGGTAGCTAGGCAACCTGCACTCAAAAACTGATTCTCCTACCTTGTTCTCAACGAGATTTTAACCCGAAGAAATTTGCTAACGTTGATCAAACACAACGTGGGTTCAAGGAATGAGATGATTCTCTAATTCCGAACTCTCTTTAATAGCATAACATAAACCAACACTGGATACCTCACAACGAGGACCTAAAACATCTTGGTGCACGGCAGCTTGCGCTCGCCAGCGCGCGACAGCTGCCCTCGGCAATTCTCGGCAGCTATTGGAAACCAGCGCTTGACAGCGCTCGACAGGTGCACGCGTAAGCGCACAATGCTCAGCAAGTGCACGCGCCAGAGCACAACACTCGGTAGCATCGCTCATGTGCCAACGCACATTGCTCGACAGTTGTGCACGCGCCAGAGCACGGCTCTTGGCAGCGGTGCACACGCAAGTGCACAACACTCGGCATGTGCGTGCGTTAGAGCACAGTGCTTGGCAGCTGTGCACGCGCCAAAGCATAGCGCTCGACAGCAACGCACAACGAGCAGCAGCTAGGCTAGCGGTGTGGTAGCCAGGTGCACACATGTTTTAGGGTTTTCAAAATAACCAGCATGGACAAACATCCCAAGCATAGAATGAGGATGAAGAAGGGATAAACCGATTTTATCCTCACCAAGGTTATTAAACTTTGAAATACTCAAAATGCAAAGCTTACTTGTTAATCTGCCATATAGACTACATTTATATAAGCTGCTCCTTGTTTCCATGCTCAAATCCATGCGCATTGGCGATCATTCACGTAATTTCATTGTGAATTGTCATGCGGGGAGACCATGAAATACATGAAAATCATATAGTTAATTAAACTTGCGGTAAAACAGTAGCAAAACATTGAAACATCAACCATATGAAGGATTCAAGGAGAAACTAGGAATACAACTCTTTTTTTCTCAAGAAAAAATGATTCCTATGTGCGCTACAGTGATTGTGAGGCCGGTTCACTAACTTTTCCTCCAGTTCTAAAAGTGCCCTTTTGACTGAACAATATTGACATATGTGTGCATCTGCTATCCAAATTTCACGGCAATCGAACATTGGGAAATGCCTGAACCGGTTGGTTAAACAGGTCGGCCGGTTAGGGGATTTTGAAAGCCGTTTCGGTGTCTTCCCGACCGTTTCTTGGAGTCAGGCCGGCTGCTTTAGAATCGTGAGAACAATATCTTCAAGTTCTCTGTTGGTAACGAAAACCAATTCTAATTTTATTCTGTCGATATTGACTTGAGAAACTTGAGGTAGATTTTAAGGTTTCTTGGTGCGTAGGTGCACATCAGGTGCACAAGGGGTGTGCGGTAGTGCCCAGGGGGGGTGCACGGGGGTGCGCAGCGGTGCCCAAGAGGTGCGCAGCAGTGGTGCATGGTAAGAATTTTTTTATTTTATTTTATTTTTTTGTTTTGGGTGGCAACCTACTTGCTCTTTTAAAATTAGAGCTAAGTGGTGATAAATGTGTTGTAGAATAATATTAAGGGAATAAATTCTACTCTTCTTATTGATATAATGAAGGTCTTTATATAGGGGAATACACGAGCCTCTTGAGCTATTACATGGGCTAATAGACCTATTACATGAATATGTGTATAACCCTATTACAACATAGATTATTACATTAAGCTCGTATACAAAGCTTGTACCAAGACATACATATATATATATATATATATATCAAATATCCTAGAACAAATTTTAATATTTTAGTTTTTTCTTGTCATATTTCAAAAAGGAAAATTCTATTCATACCTTCATTTTTTGTAAAATTTATATTACTATTATGTCCCTCTAACTGAAATCATGCATCTGATCTCCCAAGTGCTGACACGGCGACGCCACCGTCTCAGTAGTTCACCCTTTGTATCCATCTTTGCCTCTCTTTTTTCTTATGAACATATATCTCTTGATTCTCTTCTTCCTTAATTGATAAAGCTCAGAACCAAACAGTGATTGACAAGGCTATGACCGGGAATATATTATAGAATCAAATTATAGAAAATCGATGGAGGATTCCATCAGCTGGAGGATTTCACCCAATACTGATTTTACTTTTGCCAACTTCAATCATATAGTTACTTAATTGCAGAAAAACTTCAATTATATGTTCACATCAATAGGTGATAAGTTAGACACGGATCTGGACGATATCATCATATAACTACATTCAACTATTGTTTCAAGCAACCAAGTGTATGGATGCTGGGCAACTTTGATGATCGAAGCCTTCGGCCAACACGCACAGGCTTACCTTAAACAGTGGAAAAACAAATTTTCTTAGCCTTTGACTGGTCCATTCTCATGGAGAGAAAGACGCATAGAAGGGATGATAATATCATAGAGAAGTAGAGTCAGACTCGAAACATAATTTATTTATTTTAAAAATGTTGTAGAATAATATATTGAGGGAATGAATGGAATCAATCATATTATGAATAGGAAGAAGCTCTTTATATAGAGACTCACTCTAAGTACAATGGACAAATCCTTCATGGATTGGGATAAGTCTATAATGTAAACCTATTACAACTAGGGCACATGCATAAGGCCCATTGGGCTAAGCCCATATACAAGGCATGGACCAAGACACACATATATATCAAATATCCTAGAACACTCCCCCTTGTGTCGCGTGTCTTCATGCCGGAATGGTGCTTACGGTGTTGTCTCATCAAAACCTTGCCAAGTAACAAAAACCCTGTGGGAAAACTAAACCTTGGTCGAAGGAAAAAGAGTACAACGCACCAACTACTCCATTGAGAACTCGCCATGTGATGCTCCTCCTGATGTGTACTTCAATCGGATTTTCCTGATGAATGGTGCATTCCAACATGCTTCTCAAGAGTGGATGTGAGTCAAGACTTAAACAAGTCTGCCATGATCAACCACAAATGGGGATCAATGGTCTTAGCGGTATATGCAATGTTACCTCGTTAAAAACCTTGTCAAGCAAAAACTCAGTGGGACAAAAAACTGTGACTAAGGGAAAAAGAGTGCAACATGGTTGACACAAACAACCACACCCTTCACATTTGACCATGACATGTATATGGTAGACTTTCTTTCAAATCTGCATCTCCCCCTGATCTCAAGATCATTCATAAGGCGCTTCCGGATCCTTAGTGACCACGGAGCTGTTTTGACAACTTGGCATATGTATGCTCTTTCAACATGTCTCAAATGTGGTATTACTCAGTGCCAGCAGCTATGTGCATGGTGCCTAGTAGCTGTATGCACAGCGCTCGGCAGCTGGCGTGCACAGCGCTCAGAAGCTGGGTGCACAGTGCTCGGCAGCTGGTGCACAGCGCTCGGCAGCAGGTGCACAGGTGCACGTATAGTGTCTGGCAGCAGTGCACAGGCAGCGCTCAGGCAGCGCGCACAGGCAGCGCGCACAGGCAGCGCGCACATGCAGCGCGCACAGGCAGCGCGCACAGGCAGCGTGCACAGGCAGCGCACAGGCAACGCGCACAGGCAGCGCACAGGCAGCGTGCCATATGTCCGGCAACTCGGCACTAAACCAACCGGTGCCTAGATCATGATTCCGCTTCCGATGCATCTCGATTCATGCATGGCTAGCAATGGCATAGGCAATAACCTTTCTCTCATGCCATAGGGATTGAATATGCCAGATACTCTTAGAGTATTCAAGTGATGTCCTTTGTCATATCATTGGCATTTGCGTGGGCGCAAAGCTACTTAGCTTTATTACGAATGAAGGTGAGGTCAAGTCTTTCTTTTGATTAAACGGATCACTCTCTCTTGGAGTAAAGACATTGACTAATCATGGGAGCATATGAAGGTTCCACTCTTCTTCAGAGGACCTAAGCCGATTGATGGAAATACATCATCAATACACAATCGATCGACTTCAATACGAGATTGTGTCTTTCCCAAGATACTTTTCATTCCAACATCGGATATCCAACATATACTGCGATCATCCGGAATCAATACACAATGGCATTATTCATCGTATCCCATCCGAAATCAAGGAGTCATGTACTATGCGTCCAAAACACTTGGCCAATGCAAGCTCCACTTGATTTGGCTTATGAAGTCTATTTAAGATCTTCATGCATATCTCTGATCCCATAGAGACGTTACTATGATCATATTCATAAGGCTGCATGTACAGTTATTGGGGAACTACCAAACTGACAAGGTAGTGGAGTGCAATAACATCCATTACGAGAGTACATCTCATCGTAGTCGATCCCAGTGCGTGTTTGTGAGAAACCTTGCGCCATAAGGGAGTCTGAGACTCTTGTTCTCACTACGCTAACTCACAAAGGTTTACTTGATAGGGTTTACACTTGCGGTGTCGGCAACACCTGCCCAAGGACCTATCCCTTTGTCCGGGTCGCATCTTCCCATTTTAGGTCAATACACTTTGTTGACATATCAACAAACGTGTGGTTCGATAAACTCATCATCCCACGTCCTCATGTACACTAGTGTAGTCATTGTAGAGATCTCTTTCTATGAATTGGATTTTGACGTTGAGGCGTCCCCCAACGATAGTTACAATTCAGACTAACATGAGACGGAGTGAGTATCACTGATTAATGGACCAGTAGTGCCAAACTCGCTTTCTCTCTCAGTGCGAGTGTATATCGAACCCAAGGGCCTCAACCTAACCTTCAGGGAGCCACAAGGCCTAGGACACCATGTTGCCACATTATGGCGCCCTCACATCACCACACAAGGTGACGGCGTCAAGACCATCTCAATATGGCCGAGCCATGGCATCAAGACCACCTCAATTCGGTCGAGCCATGTCCTCTTGGTAGGACATCATTCCTTACAGACATATGCAGCATTGATCTCGTCACTATAGTTCTATGGGGATCATGTTGAGACTTAGTGGTAACCAACCACGACATTCACGTCGTTCCCACTTGAACCCTGGTGTTCGTATCTCCCCCTAACGGCGGGAATACAGTCTCAAAGTGACAATCCGCTGTGTAGCGGCTAAGGAGATCGTTTGTCAAGGAGCTTAAGGTGGAGAGCAATAAAATGACTCCTATCCATCCTTAGAACATATTCATCTCATGCGACACATCATCATTGGGCACTGTGGCAGTCCAATTTGGCACATTGTGGAACTCATGGCTTGGAGATCCGTTACTATCCCGCCGAGTTCAAGGATTACAACTATGTGTCAATCCTAGCACACAATTACGAGCTGTCGTGCATCAATGCAATGATGGTAAGTCGTGGACGAATTAATACATGTCTGCATGTCCCTCTTCAGGGATGGGTAGTGAGCCCATAGATACATAAGCAGCATGTGGTAGACGATGGTGCAACACATGACCAGTGTGTTAGCCCTTCAACCAACACCATAAAAGCGTATACGGTGTCCATACGTTGGTTGCATCGGTCTACAAAATCCCTCTTTAGATTTTCAATAAGAATGACATCTTTTGTGGCATAGCATAAGAGGATCTTTCACCTTACTTAGCTAAAGATCAAGCTTTACACAACGAAAATATGAGTACTGTGCGGCTGCCGAGGACATCATGTCGGCGCACAAACACAACATACAATCATGGTGTAGTTCGTTGTTATCGGGGGAATGGACGTCCAAGAATATCAAACAATTCTGGCTCGCATATCTCACCCGGTATGACCAAATGTCATAGCTTGTCTGAGTCAAATGTCCCAAATATACTTATTGGCGACACCTTAGGACTCATGCTCTTCTCCATGATGCTCTTAATCGGCAGTCATGAGAATTATACACAAAAGTCATGGTCATTCTCATCACGGTAATCGTTGGTGTGTATGTTCATAACACACTTCAATGTTCGATTGCCTCTCTCACAATAAGGAGGGCATTTGTGACTTGGATCATCGAGCCAAAGGCATCAAGAATTGATTCAACCATATCATAAAATGATAGTGAAGATCCAATCAAACTTAGTCACAAAAAGGATTCACAATCTGCGAAGAGTATGCAGTTTTTGTGCAGTATGACCTATACTCACTAAAACGGCCATAACTCTTTCGTCTGGACGGATATGAACGAACTGCTTGAACCTTTGGAAACTAGATTCACATAGCTTTCCAATGATATAAAGTGCGCGTTCTAGTTCATCCGGAGTTGATCTGGGGGCTCTGACGAAGTTAAAGGACAGTAGGATACAGTCTGCTATGACCTGTACACACTTAAACTGCTATAACGCTTTCGTCGGGACAGGTATGAACGAGCCGCTTAAACCACTGGGAAACTAGACTCACGTAGCTTTCCAATGATATAAAATTCGGCATCTAGTTCATCCGGAGCCGTTCAGAAAACTCTGACGAAGTTACGATACAGTAGTTTCAACTTACTGTGGTCGCAGATTTAGACATGATTAAGCTTTCAACTTTAAAATGGCATCGCAGGAGTTATCCTCGACCCAAAAGTAAAGCGCACATATGGCATTACAAGTCTTCAATGTCCATGAAGGACGGCATTTGGTAACAGCAACATGGGGGGATCCAAAATCAAGGGAGTAGGTAACCTTTGCCAAGGTTAACCACGTCATCCGATGATGGAAAATCTGCTGTTAGGTGAAGACTAAACCACGAACATCGACACACCTTTATAAGGCTATGCATGATCATGTCATAGTGTGAATACACTTATCGAACCAACGATTTCATCAAGGTCTCATTTCGTTTGGAGAAAATCAAAGAGCCCTTCATGACGACAAATGTCAGAGGCATCCATTTGATGTTTCGTACGCCCTTTTTGTACGTTTATTTGTATGCATTCATTCTTTTGCTCAGGATTGTGTGGGTAGTCCCACCATCTGCAAGGCACTCAATTTCATCACATAATATACCTATCGAACAAGGTAGATACGTGAGAAAAAGACATAAACACCGAAGGCAACAATCGAAGGCAACCTTGTGCATTGCAGAATTCCTGGCAGCATGACCTTTGCTCACTCAAACAGTCATAACTTCTTCGTTATATTGGATATGAACGAACCGCGAAAACCATTGGAAACTAGACAAATGTAGCTTTCTAGGACCAAGACACACATATATATCAAATATCCTAGAACAAAAAAGGGGTAAAAATGACAGTTTGAGAAAGAAATAATGAGATTGAGGTGTACACAGCAAAAGTGGTGGAGGTGCAATTTCGAAAAAGAAAAGCGAGAAAATAAAGGATATGCGATACGTGTAAGACGTGGGTAGGTGGGGCCACTTGTGGCAATGGCAATTATCAGTCTCGGCTGGATATGAAGTTTAATGCATAAGAGGAGAGAAGCTAGGGATTCATAGCTGAAGCTGCCTGCTCCCTGCTGCTCTGAATTTTGATTTTGTTTGATCCTTGTGCTGCTCATCTCCTCTCCTCCATCCATCGGTCGCAGGTAATCAATCCCAAGCTTGGATCTCTGCCTCGCTTCTTACTGTTACTCTGATTAATCAAGATTATTTTTGATAACCTAGTTCTAGATCTGATGCATAACTCCTTCCGTCAATTTAAGAATTCCAGAATCATCATCCATCATTTCTGTTGTTGCGCTAGACTATATGTAGCTATCATCTTCTGTCACCTATATATGACTTGATCAATGAAAAAAGGCTT
This sequence comes from Comarum palustre, assembly GCA_951800085.1. Taxonomy (NCBI): domain Eukaryota; kingdom Viridiplantae; phylum Streptophyta; class Magnoliopsida; order Rosales; family Rosaceae; genus Comarum; species Comarum palustre. Next base: position 148,797 of record OX637588.1, on the reverse strand, counting down.
TCTGTTGTAGATCTGCATATCTATATGATTGATTTTTATGTATTCCGTCATTTGCTGAGCTGAGTTGAGTTGCTAATCTGTTGAAGGGCCTTACACTAGTTCGATGGCATCCTATGATGACGCGGAAAGATCTGATCGGGGAATTAAGAAGGTGGAGAAACATGAAGAAGAGGAAGGCGACGGGTTCATTGATAAGGTCAAGGATTTCATTCATGACATTGGCGAGAAACTCCAGGGAACTATCGGATTTGGTAAACCCACTGCGGATGTAGCTGCAATTCGCATCCCTTGCATTAATCTGGAGAAGGCAGAGATTGTGGTGGAGGTGCTCATTAAGAACCCAAATCCGGTGCCCATTCCGCTCGTTGACATTAACTACTTGATCGAAAGTGATGGAAGGAAACTCGTGTCTGGGTTGATCCCGGACGCTGGAACAATCCATGCCCATGGGGAAGAGACTGTCAAAGTTCCACTTCGCTTGATTTACGATGACATAAAGAGCACCTACGATGATATCAAGCCCGGAAGCATTATTCCCTACAGGATCAAGGTTGATCTCATTGTGGATGTCCCTGTGCTTGGCAGGCTCACTCTCCCACTTGAGAAAACTGGAGAGATTCCCATCCCATACAAACCTGATGTTGATGTTGACAAAATCAAGTTCCAAAAATTCTCCTTCGAAGAAACTGTTGCTGTGCTCCATTTGAAGCTCGAGAACATGAATGACTTTGACTTGGGCCTCAATGCTTTAGACTATGAGATTTGGCTCTCTGAGGTCAGCATTGGAGGCGCTGAGCTCTCCAAGTCTGCCAACCTTGCAAAGAAGGGTATCACTTTCGTTGATGTTCCTATTACCTTCAGGCCAAAGGATTTTGGCTCTGCGCTCTGGGATATGATCCGGGGTAAGGGTACTGGCTATACCATCAAAGGCCACATTGATGTTGACACTCCCTTTGGGGCCATGAAGTTACCCATTGTCAAGGAGGGGGGTACTACTCGCCTTAAGAAGAGCAAGGATGACGGTGGTGATGATGATGACGATGATGAGGTATGTAATCTTCATACTGGATTTTGATTCTCCTGCTACGAAGTAGTATATGCACTGCATTCTTTACATGTTCATAAAAAAACAAATAATATTTCTTCTAGAACGATTACTTGTACGAAATCCTGAAACAAATATCTACAAACATGTAAGATCATAGAACCACTGTTGAAAGGACCAAGATTTTGGGCACACCAATGTGGTTGGTGCAATGCTCTTACCCTGGATACATAAGATAAAGAGGGGTGTCTCTTAAGGACTGAACAATGGTACCTTAAGTATTATCATTCTGTATCATTTTTAGCAATGTACCCCTCCAACATACCTTGCTATCTGTTGGAAACCAAATGATTAAAGTGAGTTGCACTTTTAATTACTTTAATTAATTTATTGCATGCATGAATTTGTAATCCTTGTAATGAGGGCTATAAAATCATGTATTCGTATGCATAATTTGGTTGTGGGGTGAATGAGAAATTGTCACCCAAATATGGCTAGTTCAAATGAGAAAATGAACTGTCTCGCATTGGAAAAGTAAGAAAGGAATGAGACTTTAAATAGAATCTCACACCTTAAAGGTGTAACCATGACAATCACTTATGCTCTCTTGTGCCTGCATGGGGGTGCAAACCCCAGGTCGGAAGTCTAATTTCTTCACTTGGGCCCGCGCGATCTACGAACACGAATGCAGCTTAAATTTGTGGCTCGAGAGCCCAGGTTGTTTTTGAACTGACGGATTTTATTTTTTGACTTTTTCCATGTTTGAACTCTGTAACAGACCTTTTAAGTCTAGTTATGACTTTGTAACAGACCTATTAAGTCTGATTATGATTTCGTAACACTTATTGAGGGCTGTTTATGATTATAAATAACAGACAGAAATCCATCAATTTGTAGGTGATTTCCAACACTATATAAAGGCCACCAATCTCTCATTCTGAACACACCAACCGCAAACATTTCTCTTCCTCTCCAAAAAGCGTCTCTGCTCCTATTTAGTTCTCTCAGAAATTCGGTGATAGTTTGAAGGCTTTTCCTAGTTCGTTGAAGCTCTTGTTTGTAGTGCAACAACTTGAGCTTGATTGTCGTTTTATCCTGGGAGACCAAGCAGTATTGAGGTCATTGCACCGATTGAGACGTCGTAATTTGTCTTAAGGACACCGTGTGATACAAGGGACTCGACAAACTTCTATTGGCTGAATTCTTATTCTTAAATCCTCAATTTGTCATTTATAGTTCTGTTCATGTTTATGTAATTTGATTAATTATAATTAATTTTCGTTATTTCATTTTATTAGTATATAAACAATATAATCATCACATATTGCTAACACTATCTACTCCACCCCTTTTAGGCACTGTCAGAATCCTGCTGATAGATTTTTAACATTGAATCTTATAAAAGCTTGCTCTTGATGTCATCCATTACAAATTAAGCTGCACTTCTCTATTATCTCAATTAGTTGATTGATTATGCAGTCTTGTTCCTGTAACGAATTTCGTAAACTTCTATTTGCAGGACTAGAGAGAGGTACGGCTTCAGCTTTTGCTTCACCAGTCACTATTGTCTGTTGTCTTCTGTCGTCTGTTTTATCTGTTGATCTGTACCAGAGTATTATAGAAAATAATACTTACATATGCGCTTGAAGTTGAAGTTCGAACTTCTGGGCAGTGATTAAAACTGTGCGAGAAAGGTTGGGTTAAATATAATTAAGCTGTATTGTTGTAATAGATTATCCATTGTCAAATGCCTTGCTCATATTATTCTCTAGTTAATGTTTTGGTATAATGAATGATGATTAAGGGAGGGATGCTATGTATGAATCACAAGCGACTGTTGATTGGCGTCAATGTTATCAGACCACCAGATATTAGGTATGGTTGTCCACACCTACGGTCCTACCTAAGAATCTCATTTTCCTCTACAGAATTCAAGAATCAAAAGATAGAAGAGACCGGAAATTATCAAAATTAAGAATCTAAAAAACAGATTTTTGTGAGAATGATAAAAGAAACAGATTAAGTTTGATTGTTTTTTATTTTTCAGAAACTAATTGTAAATAACTGCTAATGCAGTTGGTAATTGGCAAAAACTGCTGCATTTATATTTTGAAATTACAATTAAAATCATTAGGCAATTAATTAAAGATTTTTTAATGTGTAATGATTGAGAACAATCCAGGAATTTTAAAAAATTGGTGAAGCTTTTGACATCAAATGCTTGCTTCCCATTAGGTCGCAAATAGGCTGTTGAGCACGGCACAAACACGGTACGTTTAAAAGAGGTCTGGCACTGCTTGAGCATTTTAACGACCTGGCATGACTCAAGCACGTTATTCTAATGGACCGGGTTAAGCTTAGAAAAATGAGTCCATGGGCTCGGCCCAACCTGACCTGAGCTAGTTATAGTCCTGAAAAATTGAGGCTCACGACCCGATCTGCTCTAAAATATATATATATATATATATATATTCTTTATAATATAAAAATACTATATTTATCAAATAAAATTATTTTAAGTGTGAACCCTAAACTTATATATGTTAATAATTATTTATTTTGATTCTGCTAGACCCATAAGAAGTTTTAGCTAAAATATTATTAGCTATAAACAATGATCATATGATTCATGTATCACATATTTCTTTAGTTGTTGACAAAGGAAAAAAATGATCGATAAAAAATATGAATTAGTTTTCATTTGTTATTATTTTGGTCTAATATAATATCAACTCTCGATTAATTTCAAGTTTCGACAAGAAACATGCCCGACACAGCCTATTAATGGGTCCGACCCGAGCAAGGCCTGACATGCTACTAGCCGGTAATGTGGAGAAGGGAAGCGGGTGCAAGGAATCCGATATCAAGGCATTCGGGGTGGTATCTAGCTTGCTGTTGTGGGGAGGGAAGAAATGAAGAATGGGAAGCCCTCTGGGCTCTAGCTCTTGGCGTGGCTACATGATGGGATTGCAATTACAAATAATTAAAATGGAGATGCGCTGAATTAGAGATCGAAAGATTAGAGAGAAGAAGGTATGTTATGTCCACATGACATGCCACTTGCCCGTTGTATGCCAAATAGCCCAGCATCTCCATCTCCCAATTGCCTGTTGTATGCCAAATTGCCAACCACTCCATTCTTTTTTTATATTGTTCTGTTAGGGTTATTTTGAATAAAGATGGCTAGATTTGTTAGGGCTTGGTTTTTTCTTTAAACCCTTTCTGAGTTCAAGGACTAGATCTAAAACTTTGAGAAGCTTTATGCATGTTTTCCTCAAACCTCCCTACAGTGGGATTGGCTTGCTGCAATCTATAATGACTTGTTGCTGGGATGATAGCATGTTATCTGTGACATCTCTCTTGTCATCTAGAGGTAGGAACTTAATGTGGTTTTGATAGTCTGGTGCATGAACAAAGTACACAAAAAGGCTTGCAAGGAGGCATGTGGCGTGGGAGCTAGAAGCACATAAGTTGCAAAAGATGAGGGTTGCTGTGTTGAGGGTTTGGTAAGGTACAATCTGAGCTTGCTTGAGTGAGAAGAAAAAAGGTATGATGGTATTTGACAGGTTTAGAGGCTATTTAGAGTTTGAGAATGGCTTTGGATTGGAGGTCAGGATATGAGATGTTGCTTGAGGCTTGCTTACTGGATATGAGATGCTTGAGGATTGTGTGGTTTGCTCCTTGGAAGTTGTTGTCTTTGTAGCAACTAAAGGCCTCAATTTATGGCAGGAGGAGGTGAGGCTAAGGTACAAGGTTATGGCATAAAACTATTAGATATTAAAGAGAACGATAATGTTGAGTTGAAATCTACAAAACGTATCCACGACCATAATCTTTTGATGGTGTTTGTTGCATTGGTATGTGTGATGTGGGATGAAAGAGAAGATTTGTAGGAGCTGATGTGTGAATATATTGATATGTATATTGATACAGAAACTTGTTGTAGGGCAAAAGAACAGAAACTTGCTGCATGGTAAAAGCAAAGTTGTTGGAGACTTGTGTCTGGTAGAGATAGAAGAGATGAATTACTGCTAGATAAAAGGTAGTGTGCCTAGAAAAGGTATTGGCATTAATGTCAAGGTAGATGAGTATATCTAGGCTAGTGAGTTGTATTCTCTCATCTTTGCATACCCATGTAAAGATTTAGATTATTGGGCCTAGATTTCGGTCCCAAGTCCAAAACTGCTAACAATGTAAAATCTAGAATGAGTTTCATGTACTTTTGTTACCTTCCACACCACACCCAAACTTGTAAGCCTCAAAAACGTGATTGTGGCTTAGGTCCACATGCGTGGCATGACTATTCAAATAAATACGTAACTTTTGTATTTTCGAATGTATTTTGTATGTATATTTCCTTATTGAGTTTGAAATATTTATTTAGTATGAATATTGTTTTGTTGGGTATCAACATTAGTCATCTTGATTATGTAGGCTATGAAATGTATATGAAACAGGATACATAATCAATAAGATAGTAACTCAATGTATGCATGAAGACTAAGTGTTTAGAAGCATGAAATTGGAATGTTAGTCGCATGTTGTGTAAAAGATATATTTGCTTCGCTCGGCTTATATATGCATGCTTGATTATGTGCTTGGCATGAGAATTTTCTTAAGCTAGGCTTTTATTTTCTTGAGCTTGTAACAACAATGCTAAGGCTTATGCATGAATGATTTCGGCTTGAGGTTGCCTTAGTTATTTAATTAATGAACCAAGGGAGTGTGCATAGAGTTTGAAATGTGCATGATTATAGGAATAAGCTCGGTGTGACTCTATAAGGTCTCGAATAGATGCACAACCTTGACAAAGAGGAGCTTGACGTTTTTGCATGGTATGAGCTTGTATTGAGCCCGACGTGCCTCTTTCGTCGTGAATCTGCTTGGCATTGTGTTAGATTGGCGTGGGGCTTGGAGTAGCTTGTTGATCTTTACAAAGAGAAGCTTGGCGTTTTTGATTAGTAAATGCTTGACATGAGCTTGTATTAGGCTTGACGTGCCTCTTTGGTAGCGAATCCACTTGACGTTGTGTCTAGCTTGACACGGGGCTTGGAGTGTGTGTTAGCTATCACATTATGACTTAGGCGTAGAGGCATGGGAAAAGTGTTAAATTCACTCTTACACATACTGCATGAGTGCATGGGTTCGTGATAGACTTGTTTTGATTTGTTTTTTTGCTAGACCAATAACTTGTTTTAGTAAAAACCAGCAGCTTGGGTCGAATATATTTTGGCATGAATGGTTCCTTTTCTTTTTAAATAGAGCACTTGATTTGAGTTTTGTATAGTAAAAGAACAGGTTATCTCTTTCTCCAATGCTGCAGAACAAAAGAGAAAAATGGTTTCCTTTTTCTCACCAAACTGAAGATTTAAGGATCAAGAAAAATTATATGCTTTTCAATGCAATGGCAAGGCTGATAAATTGTGGAAGCTCTTTCCCATAGACTGAGTTCCAGGAGATAAGATTAGCTTAGTATGACTATTGTAGTGACAAATTTTTCTCTGGGTTTCGAATGGGAAAGCTTGAAATTGCAGTAAAGCTTGATATCAAGGATGGGTAAGCTTGATTTATGATCTTCTAGCACTGGGTTTGAATTCAAATAAGGAAATTGGGTTTGAATAGATTGTTCAAATCAATGACTTCTAGTATATTTTGGGTTATTATTGCATATGAATTTTCATTCATAAAGCTTAATTTGATATAGGCATCTCTGAGGTATAGAGCTTTCAATTGAAGAGCATGAAGCTTCAAAAGTAGGCATGGATCTTCACATATTGTGGTGTCACCATATCAATTGGTCATGACCTAGGCGTTAATTGCGTAGCCCCTAAAGGCATTGAAGGAGTTACGGTGAAACTGTAACGCTATACCAGGCTTGGACATTTCATCTCCATCCTTTGCTTAAAATTGATTGTGTTGGTGCATCTCCATAATAGCCTATGTAAGTACATTTTCTTGTGTCCATTAACTTCTTTGAATGGATATATGAATTTTCTTATTGAATGCATATTGCATGACTGATGAGATGACTTATGGTAAATGTTAGCTTTGGCCTAGGTTTGAGTTTTGCTGCGTGGAATTTAATGGGTAGGGAATGTATTTGTGGATGTCAGATTTTTTTTGTTGCTTAAAAGGATGATGAAGTACACAAGCTATTTTAAATGGAAAAATCATGCATCAACTAAAACTTTGATGGAGTATTTGTTTGCTGCAATAGTAAAACTTTGGATAAGAAACAGATTATTTTGGTTCGAGAAAAATTACAATAATGGGCTACTGGTAAGGCATAGGACGTTGTATAACAAGATGTATATCAATTTCTCAGGGTGAGTTTAGAACATATATGCATGAATAACAAGATTGTATGATTGCATGAATACATTGGTCACTAGAATTTCACAATAACTCTGAACTGAATTATCACCCATCAGACCCCAAGGGTCATAGTATGTCTTTGAGAGACTGAAACTGAATAATGCATGTTGCTTGGAGTTGTCTTGATTAAGTATGTTTGAGTTTGATTTGATATTGATTGCTTGTTCTAACGGTTTTTGCTTGATTGAGTATTGCTTGTTGCTTAAGATTGTTACTCCTCCATGGTAGAGGACACAAATTGAAAAATAAAAGACATAAACTGGGCTAATGTTGTTACTGTATTGGGGTTCACCTTGCTGCAGGGGTTAAGCTTTAGATAGAGTATTGATAATCACGGTTTAAGAAAGACCTACACTAATGACATAGGTTTGACATTAGGCTTGGAATAAATGCATGCTTGGTTAGGCATAAGATAGAATGATGTGTGATTAATGTTAGTGAGATTTAGGTCCCACAGTAGAATAGTTACTGTAGTGAGTGTATTTGTCATGAAATTTTTGACGTGATAATAAAAATGGGTGAAATAGCTAGAGTTGCGAGGATAAATAAACAATCGGTTCTCTACCAATTGGAGAAAGATTTGTAACAGAAATGTCATAATGACATTAGGACCATTTAGAAATAGAAGGAGATATTGAACGAAACATGTGTGGTTAATTGGCTAGCATAGCTTAAAATGGATATTGGTTTTGTAGGTGGTATATCAAAAAAGAGTATTAATTTCAAGGTGTGGGATTTGAAAGATATGAATACAAATGGGATGATAACATGAGTATATTGCTCACTTAAAATTTCATAATAACCCCAAACCTATTCATTATTAGTCAACCCTCAAGGTTCCTAACATGCATTTTAGGGACTAATAATGAATAATGCATGAGGCTTGAAATTACCTTAATTAAGCATGTTTTGAGTTAGGCTAGAAATTAGCCTGATTAAACATGTTTTGAGTTAGATTTGGAATTAGCTTGATTAAGTATTGCTTATTGCTTGAGGTTTAGCTTGTGACAACCTTTCATGAGCATATATTAGGTATGTGTTTTGATTGTTTCGGTTTGTGGTGTCTTTTGTATTTGAATAACAATGTATGTGCTTGGCAGTGAACATGTCATACTTGGCTTGGCTTAATTTGCTTGAAATTGTTGCTTGTTTTAGTTGTTTGTTATATATAAGTCACACCCCGGCTTGGCTTGGCTTGGCCTGGCTTGATTTGATTGGCATTGTTACGTGTTGCTTATTGACCATGCTTGGAGTGAGCTATTGATAATAGATTCATTATGATAGGGTGTTTTGTAGTATGACATGTCTTGGCCCGGCTTTGCTTGATTTGCTTGGCATTGTTGCTTGTTGTGTCTAGATATGAGCTTGATATATGAATTTACATGGCATGCTCATCTTATGTGTCTGTAGAAACTAGGAAGAAGCATGTAGCTTGGTTTTATTAACCAAGTGCTTATAAAAAGCTTGGAATTGTAATAGGTAGGTTGATGTAGGCTTACTTGAGGAACTTGCAGAGTACTAGTAGTGATCTGTTGCAAGGGTAATAGTAATGGGAAAAATCATGTATCAATTAGAATGCTGGTGTGTCAGGATGACTGCAAAGTGTGTGTGTGTGTGTGTGTGTGTGTGTGTGTGTATATATATATATTTCCATATGGTGGTTTGTCTGCTGTAGGGGTAAAAATGTGGACCAAAAATATAATTGTTTTGAGAAAGACTTGCATTTTCAGACCTTGTTAGAGTATAAAGTTAAGTGTGGTGATGAAATATGAGACATGGTTGGGAGCTGTGTGGAAAAAGAATTATGATAGAATTCGTCTATTAGAGCACCAATTGGATACTTAACTTGGAGAAAGGCTTAGGACACAAATCCCAAATTGACGTGGGATGATCTCATAAATGAATTGGTGACTACGACAATGACCTAGAACAAAATCGTTATCACTCAGCCCCAAGTGCAGTTTCTTAAATAGTTAAAAAGACTTGACTAATTGTTGTTTAATACTTGATTGATTGTTGCTTAGTTGAGTATTGCATGCTTGCTTTAGTGGGTTTTAGCATGATACATAAGTGTTTACTAACTTGTTGTGGCAGTTTTAGCATGGTGTATTGCTTGCGGCTTGATTTTGATTGATTTCTTTATTCCTCGCTTAGCTTTTTGCTTAGTTGAGTAGTGATCGCTAACTCTGATGATTTTAGCTTGATTGAGTATGTCTGTGGCATGATTGAATATTGGTTGCATATTGCAAAGGCGTAACCTGACTAAGTATTTTGTGCATTTTCAGTTGATTGGTTAGGAATGTGCTTGGTTATTTGAAATAACATGTTTTGAGAGAGAGTACAAATTGTTTGATTGGTCTTTTGTGTTTGCACTTGGACACAAAGGTTGGATAACCTTGCATAAGTAAAAGAGTATATCAAGAAAAGTTCACAGCAGCTTAAAAATGTGATACGACAAGGTATCGGCCTGATTAAGTGGATAAATAGGTACGGATAAATAGATGAAAAGTTGGGTTAAAGTATAGTGTTGGAACTTGTGTGCTTGGCTAAAAGTTTGGTTTTGTTTATAGGACACAAAAACTAGGCATGATAGGATAGATCATGCTCGCTGAACAGTTGCTTTAGTTGTGCTGCAGGGTTTACTTTTGAATCACATATATTATTGTTGTGTAAAAGGTTCTTTCATATTGTGTAAAAATGTGTCTCTATTTTTCCTAACAGTGCAAAATTTTGAATTGTGCACGTTAGTAACAAGAACATAAATTTAATTGCTTGATTTGAATAAGACATTAAGTGCGCGATGCTTGAATTTCTGAGTGTGTTTTGTGCCTAATATTTTTTTCGCAACATGATCTATGGAGCACAGAGCATGAAACAAATTTGGTAAGCTTCTGAAAGAAAAAAGACTCAGGCTGCATAGTGATGAAGTTTCATTGATTTAAAGAATATGATTAAGGTGAGGTAGCTATTTGTAGTGCTTCCTTTGGTTGAGATCTAGTAGTGTAGCAGAGTAATGATGGAAGCACTAGTGGATGAAAGGTACATCATTATTTAGCATAAAGAATATATAGTTGGCTTGATTTGATCTGTACCTCTGTTTAAGATTGAAATAAGAGGATAAAGCTTATTGACATTTTGATACAACACTAGTGGATGAAAAAAATGGTTTGGGATAAACTGCAGTGTAGGGTGAATAATGGGAATCAAATATATGTGTAGTTGTTTGGTTCTGGTTATAAGACAAACCGGGGGCTTGGAGTTTATCTTGACCTAAGAGTATTTTTCTATGACATGGAATTTAGCATGTTAAGTTTTGGCAGGGTTTTTGGAAACCAGAAAGGTTGCATGAGTTTTATGAGAGAGAAAAAGTAAGAGATAATTTGGGGATATTAAACCCGGTCTCCAGCAGAGTCTCCATTTATGTTAAGGCCATTTTGAATAAAGGTGGCTAGAATTGTTTAAGACTTGATTTCCTCTTTAAACCCCTTCTGAGTTCAAGGACTAGGTCTAAAGCTTTGAGAAGCTTCGTGCATGTTTTCCTCAAACCTCCCTGCAATGAGATTGGCTTGCTGCAATCTGCAGTGACTTGTTGCTGGGATGATAGCATGTTGCCTGTGAAATGTCTCTTGTCATCTAGAGGTAGGAACTTAATGTGGTTTTGATAGCCTGATGCATGAACAAAGTACACAGAAGGGTTTGCAAGGAGACATGTAGCGTAAGAGCTAGAAGCACATGAGTTACAGAAGATGAGAGAATCTTATTATGTTGAGGGTTTGCTAAGGTACAATCTGGGCTTGCTGGAGTGAGGAGAAAAAGGGTCTGGTGGTATTTAACAGGTTTAAAGGCTATTTAGAGTTTGAGAATGGCTTTGGATTAGGGGTCAGGATACGGGATGTTGCTTGAGGCTTGCTTGTTGGATATGAGATGCTTTGCAACAACTAAAGACCTCAATATGGGTAAAAGCAAAGTTGTTGGGGACTTGTGTCTGGTAGAGGTAGAAGAGATGAATTACTGGTAGATAAAAGGTTGTGTTGTGTGTCTGGAAAATGTATTGGCATTAATGTCAAGGTAGATGATTATATCTAGCATAGTGAGTTGTATTCTCTCATCTTTGCATACCATGTAAATATTCACATTATTGGGCCTGAGTTTGGGTCTCAAGTTCGAAACCGTCAACAATGTAAAATCTAGAATGAGTTTCATGTATTTCCGTTACATTTCACTCCACACCCAAACTTGTAAGTTTTAAAAACGTGATTGTGGCTTGGGTCTACATGTGTAGCATGACTATTTAAATAAATACGTAAATTTTGTATTTTTAAATATATTCTGTATGTATATTTTTTGTTAAGCTTGAAATATTTATTTACCATGAATATTTGTTTTTTGGGTATTAATATATTCATTTTCATTTTATTTTTGGGCATCCTACTTCCCAGTGTACGTACTTTTCCATTGTTCTTGTCCACTGGCGGCTTCGGGTAGAAGATTAACCAAAAAAAATTATAGCTGACTATTCTTTTTCAAAAAAAAATGTTGGTATAAATTATGAAAATATAAGCAGTCAAAAAACGAAGACTCGAATCCCAAATCAGGTCAAAAGAAAGAAATTACTTTGTAGCTTTTGTCTAAATTGGAATACAAGTCTCAAAAGGTAAGATGCCGAAGTTGGGCTTTTTCTAGAGAGAGAGAAGAGACTAGGGGTGAAGAACCTTGGGGGGACACATCCCTGATTTTCCAAAACCAGCAACTTGTATGTCAGCAAGGCCCCCACTTGATTAAGGAATTCACTGAACCAGACCTCATTTCCTTCCTCTATCTCTCTCCATACATAACTTAATAATAATGATCCAAATGAATAGGAGGATGGTAATAATAATACAAATACACTGCAACAACCCAGAACCTATCAAATTTCATTCTTCCTTGCCTTGATTCATCTTCTCTCTATCCCCCACAAGCCTTTGCGGTTCATTGAACTTGGCAATCTACCAGGAATTCAGATTTATCTTATGAATTTAATCTTCGGACTCTGAGGAGAAAAGAGTCTTCCTGGCTGGAAATGCAAAAGGAGACCTCTCTTTCTCGCTGCTGCCTCGTTTGGAAATTCTCTTACCAAGATCGCCCTTGTCAAGCTCTAAACAATAACAGGTATGAACTCGTCCTTTGCTGCTTTTCTATCATCGATTCTCGTCTCTGAAAAACAAAACCAAAAACAGAGAGAGAGCCAGAAGCTTGTTTCAGGGAAAGGGCATTTTAGGCTTGCTTGCCAATCTACTAATTGCATGCTTAATGACCGTATGGTATTTGAATCTGAGTTTATGATTTCGCTTTCAATGTTTGGATTTTGATTGGATATTTTATCTCCAGTTGGCTGGCTTTTCCTTCTCATGGTTTCTGCCTTAGACATGACGTTTTCTTGAGATTTGTGGTTTGGATCTGGTTCACGTTCAAGGTTTGAGGCTCTGTGGGGGCATTGAGTGTTATTGTTCATTTGTATGAAACCGGCATTGTTTTAGGAATAGAGAGATTTGCTGAGATTTGAATTTAGGGGCTGCAAATTAAGGACTTCATATAAATGAAATTTGAAGTTCCTGAAGTAGACGTAAGACTTTCCAAAGGCTTTATCGATTTGCAAGCTCATTGTTCAAGTGGCCTTAATATGGATGTCAAAGCAAGACCCCAAGGAAATGAGCATCAACATTATCATCAAGGATCGTCTTTGTATCATCGATCATTATCACACGGCCGAGGTAGTGGCAGAAGACTGCTTCCAGCAAGCTACTTTAGCCTTGAGTCGTTGCTTTTGCTTGTATGCCTCACCGTGACTCTGCTCATCCTTCCGTTGATACTTCCCCCTTTACCTCCCCCGCCTTTCATGCTGCTATTGCTTCCCATTGGCATTCTAGCAGTGCTTATGATCTTGGCTTTCATGCCTTCTAATGTCACGGATTTGACTTATACATACGTGTAAGTAAACTGAAATGAACGTTGAGATTATGCATGCACATCTTCTTCAGTATTGTCTTTTCTTTTGATCATCATACAATTTTGTAATCAAATATTCAATACAACCTGATTTGTTTAGTTGAAATTCATGCTTATTGTATTCCTGAGTTATTACATGATAGATGCATTTCCCATTAGCTCCATTTTAGGAAGACATGGCAGTGTGTGGATCACATTTTGACTCCATTGATCATTCCTGCAGCCAATATTATGGCATAATTGACATCTCTTGTGAGGCTCACGAGCCATGATGGGACCGGTTTATAACGTGCAACACGAAGCCTGATATGAAAGTTACGTGTCGGTACCAAGAAGTCATCAAAAGTTTACCTGCAAGTCACTTTTTTGGCCTCACCAACACGTGTTCATGAAACATTTGAAGACTAGAATATGACTCATAGTCTCACGTTTAAGAATATGTAAAGGGGGGCCTCCTTCCTCTCTAAATGAGATTTCACCTTACTCATCTAGACATCATGACAAGTAGACAACACATCATTTGTAATACTTGTAAGGGTCAATTTAAGGCTTCCATCACCTAGTACATATTAAAATGGACGTAGCGTTGTCCATCGATGACAAGGTGAATCACTATAAACCTTGTGTTTTGCTATTACTTGCTACTAACTATCAACAACATTTCGTTAGTACATGAGATTTTTCCAACAATAATCTTATGCACAAACATTTGACGCCGTCTGTGGGAAGCCGATATAAGAGGCTTCGTCAATAACTACAAGGTAAGTTCACTCAACTAAACAATTCGTTCAATTACATAACTAGCAACAAGTCTATTTACAAAGAAACATTGGTCACTTTATTGTTTGACCCGCTGAAAATTACAAAATAAAATTATTACAGTCAGTCAACGCCCCATCTTACATGGCCCTGGTTTGATAAGCATTGCTCAACGGACGACATAAGACATTAGGACACTGTAAGTGCAAGCCTGGATAATGAGCAGACGAAGGAAATACGGAACAAAAAAACAAAGACAACGGGATGCCCATTTGGACTGGACACCCAAGTTACAATGAACCGCTGAAAAATCAGCGTACCGAAAATTTTTCTTTTCCCAATCAAAAGACAACAGCAAGTAGAGTTGAGCCGCATGAAAAAAGGGTAAGATGTTCGTCCAGAAGATGTTCGTCCGCCCCGACAGACATGGCGCAATTAGTTTTAACGCAAAAAAGGGAGAGAGAAGCCCTATGAAGGGAAAATATTTCATTAACAACAAAAAGCGATACATTTTCATCGTTGAAAAACGGACAACTAAATAAGCCTATACGGCTGAAAGGCCGTTGGGCTCTATTCATAGCTACCCATATAAGGATGTTTATCGTGATGGGGAACTACCCTCGTGGGATTGCCTCTGAATTTCAATTTGCTCCGCTTCGGCTTTTCCGCGGACATCTACCTCCGTCGAATCTGTCAGTTGCTTGTCTGCCGGTCCTACCTGCCAGGTTTTCCACTCGTCAAATTTGTCCATATCTAAGCAGCCAATGGAGTTAAGTTCGTCGAGGACCGTATCAAACACGGTCACACTGGAGTCCTCCGCGGCCCGTAATTTCTCCTCTACAACAAGCAACTTCTCCTCCGCCTCTTGAAGTTTTTTCTCCATGTCCTGAGCCCTTGCCTCCGCTTTAAGCGACTTCTTTTCCACTTCAGCTACAGTGGCCTGAACGGCCTCATTTTGAGCGGCAATACGGTCCTTAACTTCTTGTTCCTTCACATCCAGTGCCTTCTGTAGGGACTCCACCTCGTTGTCATGAGACGCTTGAAGTTTTTCCAGGCGGGCCAACTCAGACTCCAACGACGAGATCTTGGTGGCACGCTTATTAATTTGGGTAACACCAATCTCAACCTTCTTTCGCTTATCAGCCACCTCTGTCTTCAACTCTATCTGCTTGTTTTTCTCAGCAAATAGCTTCTTTTTCTGCTCGGCTAGCTCATTTTGAGAGGCGGCAAGCTTGTCCTTCAAGACGGTTTCGTAGTTACCCGCCACATGAAGGTCACATAACATATGGGCGGCCATGTCCATGCAACTATCCCGTTCTGAGCCGGCCATCTCTTTAGAAGCCCGTTACTCTGCAAACCTCGCAGAATCGTCAGATGAGTGATTCACCATATTTACTGGATCCTTGAACCAGCACTTCTCACCTAAAATTTGTCCACAGCCTCAGGAGCGGAAGAAAGGGAGTGGTACTGAATTTATTTGCTACAATTCACCAAAAATGCACAGTAAGAAACAAAGGGCAAGAAATGCAACATAAGTAAACAAAATAAAAGAGATTCAAAAATTACCAGGTTGACAAGCTAGTTAAAGCTCAAGAAGAGCGGGTCAAGATGTCAGCAAGCGTTGGTCACAACAAGAGTTTTCTCTTCGTAACCACAAGACCTTCACTCGCTCGAGCCGTTGGTTTTCTAAAACAGATAGAGAAAAGCGCTGACAATCTACAAAAAGAGCATGTCAGAGAGAACTAGACATTTTAGAAAAAAAACGAGTGTGGAACAAAGACACTTCTGAAAATCTACCATACCCTCTATTTTTTGAAATGTGGATGGAATGCAGTACATAGGCTCTCTAATTTCTCCTTGGAACCGCCCAAACTCCCAGTCGCTTGTGGCAACACATGCGTTGTCATACCAGTCGTACTCAAAATACGGCATGCCAGTAACGCATGTGTTCTTGTCCTGTTTCTTCTTTCAGTCTCGAAGACGTAGCGTCACGGTTCCTTGATTATTTTTACACAATGACTACACCAGGTCATAAAAATGCGTAATTTCAGCCATTGAAGGCTCTCCATAGTCGCACAGATCTCAAATAGCTCACATCACCAGGAGAGTCTTCATCATGTTGAACCCCATCTGACCCAACACAATCCCAAATTCAACCAAGACATATAGAAGCCACGGATCAAGAGGAACCCGCAAACCATGTCAGAGAAGGATGTCGCATATCAGGGCTCATCCAGAAGGGAGATCGCTACCTAGCTTTTTAGCAGCAACCTACTGCATCTTAATCGAACCAAGAATACGAAACATGCTGCAGTTATTTTCTATGGCCCGCTCATCCATAACGGATGCGGGTTCATCCACATTAGGGGTGGCCATACGAAACCGAAAACCGAAAAAAACCGAACCGAAACCGAACCGAAAACCGAAAAAAACCGAACCGAAGACAAACCGAACCGAAAAACAAAAACCGGACCGAACCGGGTATGTATGGTCCGGTTTGCGGTTTGGGGTCCGTAGAAACCGGACCGGACCGAAAAACCGGAAAAAAAATAAATAAATAAGTATATAAATAAACTCATAATTAAAAGGACTTTAATTATGTAGTAGGAAGGAAAAAGACTTTAATTATGGAAGAAAATTTATCAAAAATCTCGTAATATAAGATTTGTTAGGAATGGTGAAATAGGACTATGGTTAAAAAATCACGTAATTCGGATAACGTCTCGGTGTCGATAGTAGCGGTCAACCCTATTTACTGTTTTTATTCCCTATGGGGAGCCATATCGTCGGAAGGTAAATGTCCCAAAATTTTTATATGGACGGTTGCGTCTCATCTACGTGAGTGTTTTTCGTGTAGAAGGTTTGACAAAAATATGTAATATAGAGGTAGATATGAGCGTTTCCGTGTGATAACTAACGACGTATTAGGGTTGACTGTTTCGATCGATCCCTTAACTTTGTCGGATCTAGTTGAATTTTTTTCCACATACATATTTCTTCATAATGATCATATCTGACGGTCGAATTTTAATTTTTTACTTTTAGTCATCGGAATCACAATATGCATACTAATGTTGTATAACTTGTTTATTAGGTTTTAAGCAAATGCACAACTTTATGAACCAACTCTACATAGAAGCAAAATTATCAAAAAACTCGTGAAATAAGATGTGTTCGGAATGATGAAATACAACTCTGTTTAAAAAATCACGTAATTCGGGTAACGTCTCGGTGCCGATTGTAGCGGTCAACCCTATTTACCTTTATTATTCCCTAGGGGGAGCCCTATCGTCGGAAGGTAAATGTCCCAAAATTTTTATATGGGCGGTTGCGTCTCATCTACGTGAGTGTTTTTCGTGTACAAGGTTTGACAAAAATACGTAATATAGAGGTAGATATGAGTGTTTCCGTGTGATAAGTGACGATGGATCAGGGTTGACCGTTTCGATCGAGCCCTTAACTTTGTCGGATCCAGTTGAATTTTTTCCCACATACATATTTCTTCATAATGATCCTATCTGACGGTCGAATTTTAATTTTTTACTTTTAGTCATCGGAATCACAATATACATACTAATGTTGTATAACTTGTTTATTAGGTTTTAAGCAAATGCATAACTTTATGAACCAACTCTACATAGAAGCAAAATTATCAAAAAACTCGTGAAATAAGATATGTTCGGAATGATGAAATACAGCTCTGGTTAAAAAATCACGTAATTCGGGTAACGTCTAGGTGCCGATTGTAGCGGTCAACCCTATTTACCTTTATTATTCCCTAGGGGGAGCCCTATCGTCGGAAGGTAAATGTCTCAAAAATTTTATATGGGCGGTTGCGTCTCATCTACGTGAGTGTTTTTCGTGTAGAAGTTTTGACAAAAATACGTAATATAGAGGTAGATATGAGTGTTTCCGTGTGATAAGTGACGATGGATCAGGGTTGACCGTTTCGATCGAGCCCTTAACTTTGTCGGATCCAGTTGAATTTTTTCCCACATACATATTTCTTCATAATGATCCTATCTGACGGTCGAATTTTAATTTTTTACTTTTAGTCATCGGAATCACAATATGCATACTAATGTTGTATAACTTGTTTATTAGGTTTTAAGCAAATGCACAACTTTATGAACCAACTCTACATAGAAGCAAAATTATCAAAAAACTCGTGAAATAAGATATGTTCGGAATGATGAAATACAGCTCTGGTTAAAAAATCACGTAATTCGGGTAACGTCTCGGTGCCGATTGTAGCGGTCAACCCTATTTACCTTTATTATTCCCTAGGGGGAGCCCTATCGTCGGAAGGTAAATGTCTCAAAAATTTTATATGGGCGGTTGCGTCTCATCTACGTGAGTGTTTTTCGTGTAGAAGTTTTGACAAAAATACGTAATATAGAGGTAGATATGAGTGTTTCCGTGTGATAAGTGACGATGGATCAGGGTTGACCGTTTCGATCGAGCCCTTAACTTTGTCGGATCCAGTTGAATTTTTTCCCACATACATATTTCTTCATAATGATCATATCTGACGGTCGAATTTTAATTTTTTACTTTTAGTCATCAGAATCACAATATGCATACTAATGTTGTATAACTTGTTTATTAGGTTTTAAGCAAATGCACAACTTTATGAACCAACTCTACATAGAAGCAAAATTATCAAAAAACTCGTGAAATAAGATGTGTTCGGAATGATGAAATACAGCTCTGGTTAAAAAATCACGTAATTCGGGTAACGTCTCGGTGCCGATTGTAGCGGTCAACCCTATTTACCTTTATTATTCCCTAGGGGGAGCCCTATCGTCGGAAGGTAAATGTCTCAAAAATTTTATATGGGCGGTTGCGTCTCATCTACGTGAGTGTTTTTCGTGTAGAAGTTTTGACAAAAATACGTAATATAGAGGTAGATATGAGTGTTTCCGTGTGATAAGTGACGATGGATCAGGGTTGACCGTTTCGATCGAGCCCTTAACTTTGTCGGATCCAGTTGAATTTTTTCCCACATACATATTTCTTCATAATGATCATATCTGACGGTCGAATTTTAAGTTTTTACTTTTAGTCATCGGAATCACAATATGCATACTAATGTTGTATAACTTGTTTATTAGGTTGTAAATAAATGTGCAACTTTGTGAACTATAACCATTTTTCACTATAATGATAATAAGATGAAAAATTATGAATTTGGAAAAAAAAAACCGAAAAACCGAACCGAACCGCACCGAACCGTAGGTGTGGTTTGGTTTGCGGTTTGGCCTCTTGAATAGTAAAAAACCGAACCGAACCGAACCGAAGTATAACATTGGTTTGGTTCGCGGTTTGGGGTATAAACCGAACCGAAGTGGACCGGAGCCAGCTCTAATCCACATATACGCCATCTTCATACTCCCAGCCTCGTCGTTGGGCTGCTACGGCTTTCCTCTTCTTTATCGGTTTCTTCGTTGCGGGCTCTGAGGTGGTCGCCTCTTTACTCTTACTCGACCTGGCAACGAGTTCCTGCGGATCTCGCTTACGGCTCTGATTCTTTTCAGCACAGGACAAATATGCGTCTATGGCCGTATCAGACAACTCATTTATAAATACATACGACTCGACAACCTGCAGCGACACGAGTTGCCCCACAAAGATTGGCTCTGGACTCAGAGGCGATTGGTCGCGAGACGTTATTATCTGGTAGTAAAACAGGCGCACAACGTCATCAAATGTCCACACCACAGCTGAAGGCTGGAAGCCGGCTACGAAGTTAGCAAAAGGCAAAAAGACGGGCGGATAGGGACAGACGGTTACCTCTCTCGGACTTGAGCCGATTGCAGACGAGTCACCTGTTACCGACCCAGCGATGCCCATTGTTGACACACACGCTCTCCAAGTTAGATTGATCCACCATTATCAAAAACGCCCTACCCCAGAAAAGTTAGATATCAGTTCGATCAAAACCCAAAAGTTCCTCAGAAATCTTCAAGAATTTATAAGAACAGCCTAAACCCAGAAACCCAGTCTAAGAAATAACTACAAGATGAACAGATGCACCCATACCTAGAAAACGCATATTCACAGATTCAAGAACACATTCTGAATTCACGTGCAGAAAGCCAACACAAGAAACAAAAAGATAAATATAGAGGAGAGTAGTTGAGGAACAAGCCTAATCTGGAAGTGAGAATAAAGGAATGATTGTCGAACTGGGCGAGTTTCTTCGAATCTGGCAGAGTAGAAAACTCACAAGGACAAAGTTTGAAAGCAGAAATCAGGGAAACAAACCTCCATCCCTTTCTATACACCCCTTATATAGGGGATGATGGAGTAATCTCAGTCGTCCGTAACAAAAATCCGAGAACCGTCTGATGTGCGCCATGTGGCGTCCCATGTCGCACGTCTCTTCATCTTATTGAAGCGATAATTGAGTTGTCGCATAGATAACTACAGCCTAAATGGCGCGTGTTGTGTGCGTTATCAAAAGTTGTCAACCGCCCTCGACACCAGTACATGAGTGACACTTGTTACCCATAAAATTTGAAAATATAAGCTCTAACCGCATTCTCTTTGCTCTACACAGGCCGCACTGTAGCAGAATGACAAAGCCATGAATGTTGAAGTCATTATTACAATGTCAACCACCACACTATGACTCGGTCAACTTTCGAGCCGTACATATATGATTTATAGCTTCCGACTACATCTTTTGCCCTGCTTAGAACGCCTTCTTTGGAAAAAAATGGCTCATTTCTTACGGATCATCTCTCAAACACCAATAGGAGACGTGCTCACCCTCTCATCCAGCTCCAAACAAGGTCATCCACACATAACAACTCGCAGCTCTAAGATCAGTCAATCTACAGCCTAATCACCGTGGCCCAATAGACCGCGGCTCAGGCCCCGCCTCTTAACAATCTGCGGCCCAATACACATAAGTGAAACATTTTTAAGGCGCTTCAACTTATGTCTCACAATTGTCATATCATTACTGTTTTCAACTTTTCATGCATCTCTAACTACAAATTTATGTACAAATTCAAAGCCTAGGGACTACCCAACACATGAGGAGCCACTCTTCCATTATTTCAAAACTCGGGGACTACCTGGCACATGTAGATCCTCTCCTATACCGTTTTAAGGCCCGAGGACTACCCTAGGTGTCATATATTCAAGCATGCGCCAATCTTGTGAAACAAATTTTTAAGAACATACCATATTTTTGTGACGCTAACAAGCTACAATTCCTACAAATGAAACGTGCTTATCCCAACTATTATCATTGGGCAACCAATGATAAAGCTAATCCCCTAATGATTTCATTTGGCCCAAAAATATGGTGATCTATTTTGTGGGAATCGTTCAAAGTTCTTACTCACATGCAAGCAGATCGTTGAAAACATGATGAACCACATTCTACATTTCCTCGCGGCATGCGTGATGCCTCATTTTAGAGAGATTAGCTATGTTTTTCCACTATGATTTCCCGCTCCATGTGGGATGCCTTCCTTTGGAGAGTTCAGTGATACTTATCTGCTACGTTTCCTCGCGCCATAGGAATGCCTCCTCTTGGAGAGTTTCAGCGATGTTTATCCGCTACATTTCCTCGTACCATGCAGGATGTCTCCTCTTGGAGAGTTTCAGTGATGCTTATCCGCTACGTTCCCTTGCTCCATGCGGGATGCCTCCTCTTGGAGAGTTTCAGCGATGTTTAACCATTATGTTTCCTCGCGCCATGTGGGATATCTTCTCTTAGAGAGTTTCAACGATGTTTATCCGTTACAATCTCTTGCTCCATGTGAGACCTCATCTTGGAGAGTTTCAGAGATACTTATCCTCTACAACTCCTCGCTCCGCGCAGGATGACTCCCTAGGAGAGACATAATTCCTTGCTCCGTGCAGGTAGTTGCAGAGCTAGAAGTTAAACATTGAATGGGCTAAAACAAAAAGCTAACGATAACATTTTTTTGGGGTTTGGACCAAAACTCTAGTAGGCTCATCCTCACGTCTATTTCATTTTATGCATAAAAAAGTACAACTAAGGGGACTTGAGACCAAAACTCCGTTTTTAAAATCACAGTACAACCAAACTTTGAAGAAGAAGACTATTTAAACTGTGCCCTACGATGTTTCATAGAGCTAAAGTCATCTAGAATAGAATCATAACTGAAGCTCTTAGCAATTTCCCTCTCAATGTAGACTGATAAGTTATCTGCTAAGTAATCATCCTCCATTCTATTTCTACGCCTTGTTTGATGATTTTCATCACCGAAAATGCCCTTTCACCGATTGTCGTCGATACCGGAAGAGTTAAAATAAGATGAATTAATCTATCAATAAGAAAATACCTGCTTTCTCGTTCAGTTTCTACTAACTTTCTGCATAGTTGTGGAATAGACGACAATGATTGCAATTCGGGATGACTCTTCACATCAATTTCAAATGACCTCAATTGGAATCTCAAATTAACTTTCTCCTGCTCAATAAAATCAAAAGGATAATACTTCTCCACCAAAAGGCATATGTCATCAATATTAAAAGACTTGTATCCATTTTTAGGATCCAAAGCATTGCTAAGAGTCAAAAGTTCCATAGCAGATTCATCAAACCTGCAATTAAGCTCCTGCATTTGAACATCAATAGCAGCAACAAATATATCAAAATGAAAGTGATGCTCCACTGTAACATCTCTTTTCTGATGACAACTTCGGCCTTCAAAGTAAAGAACATTCAAGTCAGGAATGTCAATTTCATATTTATTAGAGAATGAAGTGACTTCCTCAAAAAAATTATCCCAACCATCATCTCTAAACTTTTGGATCAGAGCTTTCATATTAGAAACTAAATGCATAGCATTTAAAATGTATTGATTTTTCTATTACAAGGCTTGACAGAGATCATTTGTGATGCCCATGATCTCTTTCATTAAATGTTGAATGAAGATAAACTTAAAGGATGTTACCATCTTGCAAGCACGTTGGCTATTATTGGAGCTATCTTTCTCAATTTTTTCAAGCACGGCAGTAGTCAGACCAAATAACCTTACAAGGCTACAAAGGGAATGAAAATGTGAACTCTAACGAGTATCGCCATGTCGTTTCAAAGTCCCGATCTGATTAGCTCCCTTTCCGCTTTCAAGTTCATCAACAGATAACAAATGTGCAATTTCTTCTATTTGAGCAGCTTGTAAATCATCATGACGTTTGCAAGAAGAAACAACCACGTTAATAACAAAACTTAAGTGGGAGAAAAATTGGACTGGAATTACCTCTCTTGATGCAGCGACTAATGCCAATTGTAATCGAAGTGTGAAGCAATGCACATAATATGCATATGGACAATCATTAAGGAATAATGCTTGCAGCCCTCTCCATTCACCGCGCATGTTGCTTGCTCCATCATACCCTTGCCCATGAATATTTTGAACATCAAGTTCATGTCGAGAAAGAATGACACATATTTCACTCTTTAGAGTTTGAGTTGCAGTTTCTCTAACATGAGAAGGATCAAAGAATCGCTCTTGTATAAAACCTTCCTGATCAACAAATCTTAAAACAAGAACCATTTATTCTCTCTTAGACTCGTCATGGGCCTCATCAACAATGATTCAAAATTTAGAATCACCAAGATCTTCCCGAATCTTACTTCGCACTTTGGTTGCAATGACTTACAAAAACTCTTTTTGAATTTTAGGAGTTGTATACTTGGCATTTATAGGAGCTTTTTTCAAAACAGTGTGGGCTGCTTTTTCATTATATGATGCCAAAAGTTTGATCAACTCAACAAAGTTACCTTGATTGTGTGACTCTGGGGTTTCATCATGGCCTCTAAATACACATCCTTGAAGTGCAAGAAAGCGGATAACATCAATCGAGGTCTTCACTCACAATCGGTTATTTAAAATTTGCTCACGGGATTGTATATTAATAACTTTATCAATGTGTCTTGATTGCTTCAACAAATCTTCACAAGCTTGAACAACTTTGTTATGAGGTGAGCATGAGTCTCTCCAATATGAGTCAAAATGCACACCTATTTCCATCATTCAATTTCTTCCAATTCCTAAATCTCTTAAAACTAAATACATCCTAACCAGGACGACCAGCTGCTTTCATTGTAAAAGGAAAACATGGCAAGCAATATGTTGCATCTCCAGAAGGAGAATATTCTAGCCAAGAAGAAAATTGGTTGTATCATGACTCTTGAAAGCGACGACCAAACTTCTTTCCAGACTTAGGATATTGAGTAAGGCAAATTTGGTATGGCCCCAATTTTAGATAAGCACGTCTAATCTCATCACGCTTGTTGGGTGGACACTCCCACATTTTAAGATGTTTTATGGGATCTCATTTAATAGCAGCAATATCAATTTCACAAATATTTTCCAGTTGAGGTCTCAAATGTTCTTCAGTGTTTGGAGGATTAGAAAGAGGCTCGGCAGAACTCGATGGAGCAGAGGTCGGAGTTGCATTACTTGCACCATTCTCAACTTCTTCTCTTTTTGAAGAAGGAATCAATTGTTTTCAGTTTCGACATGAACCTGAAGTTTACAAATCAATTGTTTTCAGTTTCGACATGAACCTTAGAGTAGTTCTAGTCTTCTAGTTGAACTGGGTCTTGTCAAGGACGATGAACAAATCTAATTAACCTAGAGGTGGCAAACGGGTCGTAAAGCACTGGCACGGCACGAGCACGGCAAGTTTAAAAGTGATCCAGCACGGCACGAGCACGCTACCGGCCCGACACGACCCAAGCACTTTATCCTAATAGGTCGGGCAGGCCTAGAAAAATGAGCCCACATGTCAGGCCCGAGCCCGTTATAGGCCCGACCCAAGCACGATAAGTTAAGGCCCACGGCCCGACCCGCTTTAAAATATATATTTTTTCTTTATAATATGAAGATTATTTATTTATAAATAATATATAATTTGTTTTAAGTGTGAATAATAACTTATAAATACTAATAATTATTCATTTTGATTCTCTTAGACCCATAAAAAGTTTTGCTAAAATATTACCAAGTATAAATAATGATCATATGATTCATATATCATATATTTCTTTAGTTTGTTGGCAAATAAAACAAATGATCGATAGAAAATGTGAGTTTGTTTTCATTTGTTTTTGTTTTGGTATACTATGATATCAATTTTTGACTAATTTATATTTTTAACTACAAACGAGCCAGTTAATGGGCCCGGTCTGGCCCGAGCACGGCCCAATATGTTATGGGCTTGGGCAGTGGACCGGACTGGGCCTTAGATTTGAGTAAATGGGCCGGCCCGATCCCGTTAAGACGTGGGTCGTCGTGGGCCGGCCCAAGCATGGCCCGAAGCCCGATTAAATGGGTCAGGTCGGGCTGGACCTGTCACATGCCGATCCTAGAATTATTTTACGGCTGGGTACTTTGGTCTTTTACCATTTAAAGTAACCGTTTAACCGTACAATGATCGTAAAGTTGACTTTTTGTTAAGTAGAGAATTTGGAAAAACTATCTTCACTAAAGTTGTAGAGGACGTCGTTACGAGTTCGTGGACAAGTAACACACTCAAATCGAAGTTCGTATGGGAAAGTTATAAACAAAAATGTAAAGTTACTGGGCGGTAAAATGACTATATATAGGAGTTACCGGGGTGAAAAATCAGATTTTTAACCCGGCCTTCTCTCTCCTCAACCGATGGAAACCTCTGCCGGAACTTTCGGCTGCCACAGCGCCGCCGTCCGGCCACCACTCGCCGCCGCACCGGTCCCAAAAGCTCGGCCTCTGAGTCTACTTCATTCCTAGGTAAGTTTTCCGACCTAACTCGCCGTAAATCGGAAGAAATTCTGATTTTTTCATCATGTGTACAGTGATTTGTTCTTGATCGGATTTCTCCCTCCCTATATCACCATTTTTTGAGTTCTTTATAAGATTAGGATGAGTTTTAGGAGTACTATAATGTGTACGCTTATGCTATTTAATTATTATTCTTGAGTCCAGAAAATTAATATTAATTATGGAACAAGACGCGAATAGGCTCGTGTTGTGAAGACTTGGCTTGAGCGAAATCCGGGTTTTTGTCAGGCTAAGGCCTTAGTCTGTGAGTGGACTTTTATTTTAAATTTAATGCATGCAATAGATTTTATTTAGTTTCTCCTTTCTTTATGAATTTCCTCCATTTTAAGTTTATGGTGATTTTGGGAAAATGGAAATTTAATACTTTTTAAAGATAAGTGAGTCTGGGAAGAGGTTCCTACCTTTCCCGTGATTTTAAAGGATTTTCCCGAAATATGGTTTTTCTTTGTTATCACCATTTTGGGTTATGGAAGGGGATGATTTTTAAAAAGGGAAAACTTGTCTCTTGGATTTAACGATTTTAAAGTAAAGTCAGAGAACGGTTTTCGGGTTCCTGGAAATGTTTTAAATCCAATATATTTGGGGTAAAGTCATGGGAATTTTGACTTGGTTTTCGATTTATTTTACCACGAGGTTTTTAAAGGATTTTCAAGGATATGGTTGTATGTATTGCATGCTAGTATGGACCCTCTCCAGATGGAGATGGTACCCTCTCTGGATAGTAGCTGGTCTGACCCTCTTCGGTGGTAGCTGGTCAGTAGGACTCTCCCGGATAAAGCAGGTCAAGACCCTCTTCGGTGGTAGCTAGTCAGTAGGACCCTCCCGAATAGAGCAGGTCAGGACCCTCTTCGGTGGTAGCTGGTCAGTTGGACCCTCCTGAGTAGAGCGGGTCATGGGACCCTCTCCGATTGAGCTGGTCAATAGACTCTCTCGTGGTAGAGCGGGTCGGTTGTTTTTTCGTGGTTGAGGTTAATACCACACATCTTTAATTATAGATTTGAGCCAATGGATTTATTTATTCATTTCTTATTGGTTGCGTGCATGTGAAGTTTGGAAAATCAAAGGGAAAGCATGAAAAGATTTTTACCTTTTCATATTTGATTTTCGTCCACTCATGCTAATATTGTTTTTAAATGTTTTCCCCTGGGTCCTTCGTTTTCAAATGTCCTGTGTTGCAGGGTTCTTGAGAGGATGTCGCGCGTGCCGAAGTCGAGGCATGGCTAATTAATCCGTTGTTGCTCACTTAGTGTTTTAGGTATAACTTTCATGTAGACTGCTCTGATTACCCCAACCATGTTAGTGGAATAAGATAGTAAAGCGTAGTTGTGACTTGGGGAGCAGGATGACACCAGGAGTTGGGGGTGAGTTTTAAATGATTCATGGAAGTGTCGAGTTGGTTTGTAGGAAGGGTTGTCCATTTCAAGGGGGTTTCGGTAGGAAGTTTCCTAGCCAAAAATTGACCTGTGCAATTTAAAAAACCCTATCAGTGTAGTATGTGCAAGTAGGGATCGTTCTAACCAGGGACACTAGGGAAGGACTTTATATACTGCAAAAAAGAATGTTAGTAATTTCAAAAGAATACAAGTATAAACATATATACAAAATATTATGGGAGATTTATAGGGTGGTTCGAAACATATAAAGAAAAGAAGCAAAATATTTACATACATTGGTCAATCAATACTCAAGCACAAGATATAGCAAACACCGATTAGAGAACACATGAGTTTCATGAAAGAGCAAGTTATTACGTTTATGTTATCATAGATGCAAATTAATTCCAACTTTTTATGACTTCTCATGTAACTTAGAACTTACGACGCGCATCATCCTAAGTTATGTGTCATCTTGTTTAATGCTTACGACGCGCATCACATTAACACAAAATACACTTACTGTTCACTAGTCGTTTGAGACATGATCCTAGGTATGTCGTCACTCATCCTATTAGCATGTAAATCACTTACCCTACCACCCTATGCAGCAACTACAATTGAGAGCCCGACGCGGTGAACTCAACCCTAGATTACTACGGCATATTAAACTCCCCCCTTAGAAACATCCGTGCACAAGACTATCTTTAGGTTCGATTATGTGATCAGGTAAGCAATTAATCAATTTGACATCTACTAAACACAAACATAAACAACTTAAACTAAATCATAATCCTAACATGCAATCTAAATCGTTACACAACAAACATATTCATATGCAAATCACAAAGAAGAGTTCATAAACATGCTTATTATGCAAAACCAAAAACCAAATCGTATATATATCATAACAAATTGTTTTACACAGAAAATTAGTACACAAAATCATGAAGGATTTCATGCTTAACCTACCTATAAGGTTCGGCTAAGGATGAGAGGATGATCGGCGGAAGATGGCAGTCGGCAGCAAGGGTGCGGCGGCGGCGGCAAGGCTTTGTGTTTTTCTGTGTAGGGAGGGTTTTTAAGTAGAGCTAGGCTATTCTAAGGCTTAGAGCAATTGAGAGACCCGAAAATTGATGTACATAGGTCCTATTTATACAGAAAATTTAAGGGAAAAACCCTAGAGAAACTCGGCAGCTTCAAGGAGACACAACCTTTGTTGGGCTTGGTTTCCTCCTTTCATCTTTGGACAAGGATTTCGACTTGGACCTTGGATTTCTGATTTCTTGGACTCCTCTACATGTTATTGGATCCATGTAGGCCTTATACACAAGTTCTTGGGCTCATAGGCAGCCGAAATCATGGACAAACTCGTGTGACAACTTAGGCAGAAACTGCCCAGTTTTGCAGCTTGACCTCCGTCCATTTTTTTGATCATAACTACTTCATTTGAACTCCAAATGCTGCGATTCAAGAAGATCTGAAAACTAGACACATACAGCTTTCCAATGATATATGGCTCGCCCTCAGATTCCTCCTGAATCTTTAGATATGATTTTCCGAAGTTGATGTAGGGTTTCTGGAAATTTCTGCTCGGATCAAAATCTTATGTTTCGAAGTGTCTTCTTTTCCATAGCTTCTTTTGTTGTCTTCCATGAGTCCAATCTTCATGATTCTTGTTCTCATATGCTCATTTACATGTCATCTACACATTAAACCAAATTCATCAAAATTGACAATGTAAAGGTATAACGAATCATAAGAGAAAATAACCAAGTCTTTGTTCCAAATCGAATTTTTAACACTTAAGCACAATTTTCTGTATAAATGCACGTTTTAGCCATTGCTCTACAGAAAAACCCTTTTGACTCAAAATAAGTAAAAACGACATTACTAAGGAATAAACAAGGTACAAATGAGGGTAAAAACATAGCGTAAAATGCTCTTATCAGGTGGTCCTCGCAGGATTTACTTCGGGTTAAAGGGGTTTTAACCCGGGGTGGTTCATGACAGTTGGTATCAGAGCATTAGGTTATCGTTTCCTATTACTACCTCATGTACTTGGTAGCACTTAGCGTCTATAGAGTGATGGTCCGACCGCGGCGGATCCATCGGCATTTTATGTTTTGGACGCTTAGTGTTTATTAAGGATATAAGTTAGTACTTCTTTGTTGAGTTATGGACCGGGTGGATCCATAAATATTTGAATCTTCAAGACTATGCCTCAGTACGCCGACCTCTCAAAGTACCCTTAAGGAAAAGGTAAATTATCTACACTTTTCTTCTGAGTCGTTGAACTCTGACCGGAAATTTGTGTCTGGATGAAGGATATGAGTTGAGGACTCATGAATCCATTGTTTGATTGGTTCTTGATTTAAGTGCAATGTTGGGCATTTGATGTGTATTTTAGTAATTGAAATCTTAGATCATGCCCTGGAGGTGTCGGATAGATTTATCAAAGGAGGAAATTTTGGAAATATGATATTATGTCTCAGTATCAATCTATATTGCTCTTTAAGGGTGAAGAGCAGGGGAATGTTTTTGATGTAGTTGTGGTCTTTGATGCAAAAGATAGTGGAAATTTGCGTAGTGAAAGCATTTTGGAAAATGAGTATTGTGACGAGCTGATTGCTTAGTCACTATCAAGGAATTTCAGAAATTGCAAGGTGTCACTCATGTGTTGACTTTCGATCAATCTTTGATTGACGAGAGTGACAGTTGTCGGTTAAGCGTTTAATTATGAGGTCATGGTAAAATCTCCATGATAGTTGGATTAGGAGGTTAGACTCCTATGTTGTTGGATGTTTTGGTAAGGTCATAAGGTATGTAGCCTTATGTTTGTGGTAGGTCGGAAGTTGGACAGTAGAGGTCATTCCGGACTAAGATGAAGTTACGAGAATTTAAGAAAGTCAATAGCGACTGATCTACTGCATGTTGAGTCAGATGCATAGAATTCGAGGAAGGGATAGCAGGGGAGCAAAGCCCACTGTATCATGGACTAGTAGTAAACCATATTTATTTCAGATGGTATTGATAAAGAATTATTTCTATAAGCCTTGAATTTGTGGTGGAAGTGAATTATTGATATCATTTCTTTTTCATTTCTCTCGAAATGGGTGACTAGCTGTGAGGTGTTAAGATTAGGGTTTATTCACCCATTTTATTGTTGTTAAGCAAGTTGGACTAAAGTCCTCGATGGATGTGTTTTGGAAAATGTGAAATTTGTTGTTGCTACCGTTTGGGCAGCCTTCGCAGTTATTGAAGTTATAGAGTGTATACTCTATAATTTAGAAGTGAAAATTTCTTGTTGGTTTGCTATGTTTGTGAAATAAATAATTGATTATATTCTTTGATCGAAGTAGTGCGATGTGGTGAGTGTAAAGATACATAAGTTATCCTCACTGTATTAATGGGTAGTATACTCGAATTTCGAGTCTATGGAGTACGGACATTAATGTCTGGAGAATAAGGTTCTGATATAATTTTATCAGAAACCTAAGAGGAATGGAGAATCGATATTAGTGTTGTAGTCAGGGGTCGATTAAGTAGTGACCCTACTTAATCTGGGTTTCGATTTGGCGATAAATCCTAGAGCCTCATGTTTTGACGGATGACAAGAGAATCACGAGAAGTGGTTTACCTATCGGTTGCAGTACGGTGGTAATGTCTTGCGATGATTACGAGAAAGGAGTTTTCCTGGTTGATTCAAAGAGTATTTCTAGTGAAAGTTTGTGCTTGGTGAGCAGATTGCCCAAAAGGGGCGACGTTCCCAATAGATATCATGGTGTAGTGAGACCACATGCTAATCTCTGTATGACCTGAGAGGTCATCACATGTTGAGTATGTGTCCATCAGCCAGTAACTTGCGATGATTACGAGAAAGGAGTTTTCCTGGTTGATTCAAAGAGTATTTCTAGTGAAAGTTTGTGCTTGGTGAGCAGATTGCCCAAAAGGGGAGACGTTCCCAATAGATATCATGGTGTAGTGAGACCACATGCTAATCTCTGTATGACCTGAGAGGTCATCACATGTTGAGTATGTGTCCATCAGCCAGTATTAAGGTAATTGGCTAAAACTATTCTATGGACATATGGTATTAGCCACATATTTGAGTTTCTGAATGGTTTATTGGTGTCCTGGAAGAGTGCGGACTTGACTGCAGAGTGCAAGTCAAAGGTTATGGTTAATTAAGTGGTAATCCTATGTGAATTGAGGTTTGATGGAGTAACAGATCTGGGAACCACAAGAGTTTTAATGTAGCAAGGAGTGCGAGGTTCGGTTTATTAATTGTCTGTTTTACAACGAGTATGAACTGTGAGAGTAGAGGAAATGATTTCTTTATTGACTCGAGAAGTATCATGAGTTAAGGGTTATAAAGAGATTTATTATTGAATGTGGCAAATTTTCTACTAGGTAGAGCAGGAATCTTTATACGGATCGTGTTGTGGTAGAATACCATACTGATCCAGGACTGACATGTGAGGTCATTGTTGTTTGCGGTTGTGGTCATTATGCTGGGTTACAGAAATTGAACGAATCATGATGCTGACATGTGGTTCTGGTTACTAACTCAATTAGACTATTAATAATTGTTGGCGAGGTACAGGATTTTCGAGTTTGAAGTTAGAATATGGTTTCCTCTCGAGCTGGAGCCAAGAGTGGACGTGCAATTTGACTTTTGCCGAGGTATCAGACTTGGAAGATGGCAAAACCTTGTTGGTGATGATAGTTCCCAAGTGGAAACTATTTGTCTAATGAAAAGTAATTTGGTGTTCGTCGCACGTGCAGTGCGGTAGAATTTCAAGCAAGAATTTTATTGCGGGAAGTTGTGTACAGTGATAAGAAAAGTTAGGATCCCTCACTTCTCGGATGCCTCATTTTATTGCGGTTAAGTAGGACCCTCCCGGATAGAGCAGGTCATGACCCTCTTCGGTGGTAGCTGGTCAGTAGGACCCTCCCGGATAGAGCAGGTCAGGACCCTCTTCGGTGGTAGCTGGTCGGTTGGAGCCTCCTGAGTAGAGTGGGTCATGGGACCCTCTCTGATTGAGCTGGTCAATAGAACCTCTCGTGGTAGAGCTGGTCGGTTGTTTTCTCGTGGTTGGGGTTAATACCCCACATCTTTAATTATAGATTTGAGCCAAGAGATTTATTTTATGATTTATTTATTCATTTCTTATTGGTTGCGTGCATGTGAAGTTTGGAAAATCAAAGGGAAAGCATGAAAAGATTTTTACCTTTTCATATTTGATTTTTGTCCACTCACGCTAATATTGTTTTTAAATGTTTTCCCTTGGGCCCTTCGTTTTCAAATGCCTAGTGTTGCAGGGTTCCTGAGAGGAGGTCGCGTGTACCGAAGTCGAGGCATAGCTAATTAATCCGTTGTTGCTCACTTAGTGTTTTAGGTATAACTTTCATGTAGACTGCTCTGATTACCCCAACCATGTTAGTGGAATAAGATAGTAAAGCGTAGTTGTGACTTAGGGAGCAGGATGACACCAGGAGTTGGGGGTAACTTTTAAATGATTCATGGAAGTGCCGAGTTGGTTTTTAGGAAGGGTTATCCATTTCAAGGAGGTTTCGGTAAGAAATTCCCTTGAGGTGGTTCCCGCAGGATTTACTTCGGGTTAAAAGGGTTTTAACCTGGGGTGAGTCCTGACAGGACCGGCCCGTTCGCCACCTCTAGATTAACCCAAAAGACTCTTTTTTATTTTTACTCTCTTTACTAGTATGATTATTTATAGTAATAAGTTAAAA
Source organism: Comarum palustre (assembly GCA_951800085.1). Classification (NCBI taxonomy): domain Eukaryota; kingdom Viridiplantae; phylum Streptophyta; class Magnoliopsida; order Rosales; family Rosaceae; genus Comarum; species Comarum palustre. The sequence goes on along the minus strand of OX637588.1, from coordinate 115,688 downwards.
ACTATGAAGCAAAACATAATAATGATAATTATATTTATGGATATTGGGACATTCATGGTCACCATTGTGGGAATATCAAAAAACTAGAAGCCTAGAAAGTAGGAAAATCATATTTAAACAAATAAACCAAAATGGATAAAAAAAAATCAAATTTTAATGATTTAATACATTGAGGGGGCACTTAAATATAAATCTGTTAACTTTACCTATTTAATATGTGGTTTACATAGAAAATGCAAAAATCTTGTGGGGGCTGCAGCCCTTATTGGTCCCTTATAGGATCCGCCATTGCGTGCAAGAAGCTCCCCAGGAAAGAGTAGCACAGATCGCGACCGTAAGTAAGCCAACGATGATTTTTCGTTGCCACCGTCGGCAAGTACAATCGTTGACTTCTACTGGTATTTTCCCCATTCCTCTAGAGAACCTCGAGGACTGGGAGAACTGCAAGGCTGCCTGAAACTATATCTCACCGAACGTGTGTGGGATGCCTCGCCGAATGCGTGCGAGAAACGCCTAGGTATTCTCTTGTCAAACGCGCACAAGAAAATACCAAGGTAGGTAGAACCGCTCAAGTTCTCATACGACTATCTTCCAACGCTTCTGCGACCATCTCTCATATGACTATCCTCTAGCACTTCTGTGACCATCTCTCATACACTCAGCGCCTTAGCGCTTCAGTGACCATCTATTATACGGCCACCTCTCAGTATTTCAACGGCTATCTCTAATACGGCCAGTGCTTCAACGGGCATCTCTCAGTATTTCAGTGATCATCTCTTATACGGCCAGCGCCTCAGTATTTCAGTGGTCATCTATTATGCGGCCATCTCCCAGCTTTCATCCGTTTAGCGCCCATCTCTCATGCGGTCAGCGCCCATCTTTCATGTGGTCAACGCCCATCTTTCATGTGGTCAACGCTTAGCTTTGATACGACCATGTCCCAACTTTCATGCGGTTAGTGCCCAGTTTTCAAGTAGGCAACGCCCAACCAGCTTTTATGCGACCAGCGGCGCACGCCCACTCAGCTTTATGGCCAGGGTCAGGGCACACACATCTAGAAAACGGACAGCGCTCATCCAACAAGACAGATATCAGCTAGTAAGATGAACCACATAACTTTGGGAGCAGTTTGAAGAGTCCCTTCTTGCTTGAAGACTTCGGGAACTAGTAGGTGTTGGATGCCACCTTATTGTCACTTATGCTTAGTGACTTGGTTTAAGTTTTCAACCAAGAAGGTTCTCTTACTTAGGGACTTCAGGGACTTGTATGTGTAGCTAATATGCCTACATCCTAAGCATAATTGACACCCTCTTGAGGGGCCTACGAGCCATGGTGGGACCTGACTACGACGTGCAATATGAAACCCGACATACAAGCTACGCGTCGGTACCAAGAAGTCACCAAGAGCTTACTGGCAAGTCACTTTTTCAGCCTCACTAACATGTGCTCATGCAACACTTGGAGACTAAAATAGGACTCTTTGTCCCACATTGAATAATATGTAAAGGGGGAGCCTCCTTCTACAAAGAAGACTCCACTCCACTCATCGAGACATCATGACAAGTAGACAATACATCACTTGTAATATTTGTAGGGGCACATTCAAGACTCTCACAACCTAATACATATTAAAGTGGACGTAGCCTTACCCACCGATGTCAAGGTGAACCACTATAAACCTTGTGTCTCGCTATTACTTACTACTAACTATCAACATCTCGTTAGTACATGGAATTATCTCAAAGATAATCTTATGCACAAACACTCGTCAAGAAATCCATACCCACAGCAACGCCCGAGAATATTATCTAGTCGTGAACACTCAGGCATATGGGATGGGTCAAGGATTTTCCATAAACATTTTTAATGCAATGTCTTGAGATGGGAGAGGTGTCATTTGACATTTCAACAATAGGTTTACTTTAGCGAGGATGCACACATTTTAATCGATATTTTCATTTCGGTAATCACAATAATTCTCTATCAATCCCAATACTCTGCACAAATCATTTGGTAATTTGTCTGTAATAATGAAATTTCGCAAATTTTCTTATCACCAACCCGGCCATGTTTCAGATCTTCCTCCACAAACTGCCACTTTGAACCCTTGTTTTTGTCAAGATCATAGATACCTTCAAAGGCCCTTTTGAAGAGGGGAAGTAAAATCTACACTCAAATTGAAATCCACTCATGTTTTCTATTTTTAGTAATTTAAATTTTATCTTTAATTACTTAAATTTTGTACTCATATGAGAATGATGACTAAAAATAGAAAATGGAAGTATAGATTTCAATTTGAGGATTGTAAATTTCACTACGCTTGAAAAATTGTCATGTCAAATGCTTCCTTTTTAATCTTATCAGATTGAAATGTATCAATATGATTCAATTACAAATACACACCTAGACTGACCAGCCATAGTCGAGCAATTTCGGGTGTTCATGTGACAAAACATTATCTGACCCCTAAATTGCCATCCAAACAAATTTTTCAAAAAAAAATATAGTATTTTGAGCTTCCGGTATACAAAATAAGGATATTTGTGGTATATAATTTTTATTCAGGCAGTATGAATGGTCCGATAGAATTTAACTTCTCTGTTTCGATTTTTGTTCTTTAGATTTGCTTAGATAGTTTAAAATCATTTCATTGAATACAGTGTGATCTCATGATATAATCCTCATATCATCTTCCTTCAATCTAATAGATTTAAACTATCCAAATAAAACAAAACAGAGAAATCAATTCTGGTCCGATAGCCTACACAAGGCTCTACCAAGTGATGAGTGCCCATTTCATTATGCTGTTGGAGAGTAACATGAAAACAAAGAGGGGCAGACAAACTGATCGAATGTAGCATGATATCATATATATGATAACAGTGGTTCAGAGATACAAGACCATTTTTCAACAGATTAGTTGCTGTATCTCAGATTACAGATATCTAGATATGTTCTGTAAATGTGCAGTAATCTAAATTGCATATACGGAAAATTGGCAAATCTCAGCTTTGTCACCGGACCCAGCTAACATGTGATTATCCATTACATATGCCAGATAGTGAGGAAAAAATACAGAAGAGAAAACCAAAACATTGGGGAGAAATCATGCTACACAATGTTCGGCGGTCGAAGAAAAAATGGAGGAAGATGGTGCTCCAGAACAGCTAAGAGCTCTTTGCACTGGCTCACCCCTTCTAAGACCCCACCACCAAGAGATCTCACAGCCTCAATAAGCTGCCCTCTCAGCCTCTGTGACAACAAACAGCCACCTGCCTTGACACACTCCCTATACAGTGGCAGGTAAGCAATTGTTATCCTTAATGGGGCTGGAAGATCTCTTAAGCAGATAGGAGAGCCACCCCACTTTAAAATCCTCACAAGGTTCATGTAATGTTCTTGTTCCTGTCTTCTTCCATCCAAGAAAGCTTCCTCGGACCAGTGCTCTCTAAGAAAAGCCCTTAGCTCATGAGCTACACCCTCGTCATCGGACCGAGCAATATTGTCGGCAACAGCATAAGTAGCTGCAGGGTCTCCTAAGAAGTCAGAACGGAGAAGAAAGGCAACACCATCAAGAGACCCACCACTTCGTTCACCAGCAGCCTTCAGAATTTCAATGCTTAGTGTTGCAAGAACATGATGGGGAACATGAGGAAGGAGATACGCAGCAACTTCAACTTGGCTGCTAGAGGTCGCAGCTGTCAGAGCAAGGCACAGCTCCATGTCTCGGCAACCTCTTTTAACAAACCACTCAACTACCTGCATAGAGCCCCTCTCTGCAGCTCTCATCAGAGGGCCCAAGAAGGCTATGGCATTACCCTCTTCCACAAGACATTCCATAGTACCAATCTTGCAGTAGTGGGATGCAAAACCCAATGCTAGGTCAACATCAACATCCAAACTGTTGCGTTGGGCGATCTACCAAAACAAAACCCAGATACCAAGATGAGACAAAAGATGCCATTGAAGATATGTCAAAGCAAATTTTCAACCAATATCTTATTAAATCTTCTCAAAATCTGATACATATGCAGTTCAAAGTATGAATACAATTTAACAATATGCAAGCAACAGTAAAAAAATGTCTTTGTGGATGAATGTTTCAATGGTCCAGGTCTATAGAAATATGTATTGGTAGAACCACAAAAGAAGGAAAAATACAGTGCTGGAACTTGTCAAACAATAAGGAATACATATTTAAGGTAAAAAGAGTTGCACCACTAACCATACGACAATGTAAACAAAACGATTAATAGTATTCATATAGAAACTATAAGAAATAAGACATTTATATGATCATTATAGAATCTAATATTATTATATAATTATGATCTATACAAGGCATTAATAAGTTCTAGAGAGTCGATATGAGATAAGATTCAGTGATAACAGAAAGACTGTAAACTGTCAAGTGTCATGTATAGCAACAAATGTGTTTCTACTTAAAGATATACAAATACAATGTATATGTAGGGAGCCCTTCTATGAGGACCTCTATAATGAGGACTAATTGATCACATTTTGGCATCTCATCCATTCAGTTTTTAGGTTTATATGAGTACATCACTTCTACAAATTTTCAGCCAAATTGGTGATCGTTAAGGTAACGAATTAGATCAAATTAATGGGGGAACCAAATCCGTCAAACATAAACCGTTCAAGTTCATAATTGTAATTAATGCCTTAACGAATTTCAATATAGCTGAAAATTTGCATAAATGGCACATAAATACCTATGAACTGCACGGTCAAGATGTGGATATAAGATCGAAAATTAGGATAAACCGAAAGTCCTCAACTAGTCCTCATTAGAAAGGGCTCCATGTATATGTATACATATATATAATTCTGTCTTGTTCTAGTGAAGTGAGAAAACGTCTAACAATTCATTATATTACACGAAGTCACTAAGAATCAACTTCACTGGGAACGACCTTAAGGGAAAGAAGCTGATATGGTGTCTAAACTACAAAGTTTCATACAGACTTTCTGTAAACAGGAAAAAAACTACCATTGCTACTCTAGACTATGCCTATTATTCAGCTTCATGCAAATAAAAAGATTCTGCAGTGAACCCTTCCATTTTTCGCTTGTGCGGAATTGGCAATCTCATAAATTAGCTCATAATAATGCCAACCTTTTCTCTAAGGTCACCCAATGGTGTGTGATAGTGATACACTATACAGCTATATATATATTTAGGTTTAAAGTCTTGTAAGCAGCTTTGTTATTCTGAATACAATTATACATAGTTTCTCTGGGATATTAAACCCTAGAACTCACTATTTCATTCCAGCTTTAATCCTACTGGAATTTCTTTGCCTTGTTTCGTTAAGAACTTCCACTCTCAAGTACTTCTAGCCTAAATCAGCAGCAAGACAGAAACCTTCAGTTTCTGCCCTGCATCACAGCCATTTTAGGTTGTGCGGAATTGGCAATATCATGAAGTAGCCCATGATAATGCCAACCTTTTCTAATGTCACCTGATAGTGTGTTATAATGATATACTGTACAGCCTTCTGGGTTCAAAAGACTAATATGACAACCATAACATCAAAACACAAGAGGAAAAAATAAGATCCAAAAGCTTGGGCAACTTAAAATATCATAATGTTTAGATGAAATACTATATCACCTGCAATAAGATGCGCACAAGCTCTGTACTCCCAAAACGAGAGGCTTCAAGGAAACACTGATTAACATTGTCTGCACCCCCCTCCACCAGCATACCCAGAAGACCTTGAATTGCAGTTGCTGATATCCCAGATGCCCAGCCAGGGTAGAATGAAGTAGAGAAGAGAGTTAGGGGAAAGCAAGCAGCATCAAAGGCCTCTGTGAAGTCTTTCCCAGATAGCTGGTTACTAGCAATATCTAGAAATATCTTAAATGCAGATAACTGGAGTTGAATTTCAACACCTGGGCTGTTATTAACTCTATCTTTATTACCCTGACAACGCGAATGGAAGCCTATACATTTCAGAGCCCATTCGGTAAACTTTTGAACCTTAGCACCAGCCTCTGCCTTTAAGACCTCATCTCCATTGCATTCCTGGAGACGCTCATGCAATCTATCAAAACAAAATGCAGCAATTAAGCAAAACAACAGGCCCATTCCAAGGATAAGAGTAAAGATGCGCGTTGCAGGATCAATAATTACATCATATACTCTTGCTTCAAGGAAATAAATAAGATGAAAAACAAAGTTTCCAAGGAATGACATTTGTAAGCCAAGTATATAGCAACACACAAGTTTTCAACATGGTTCCTATAACATTACAGTAAATAGCAACACACGGTTTCAAGTTTCACATTCACTATAGTTTTTCTGGAAGGAGCCAGCAGGATTTGTAACAGAGAATTGATAACAGTGGAATTTAATCTGCTTGTAAAATTAATACACTTGGGGTTCTTACCTTTGGGCCATTAAAGTGACTGTATCTGCAAGACTCATTGTTCGGCTCTGACAAGCAGAGACGCATGAAGCAAGAAATGAAGTCCTCAGGGCAGCCCTTGTAAAGTCATATGCACCGTTGACAATGATTTTCTTAATCAAGCCTGTTATCCCATAGAGCTCTTGTTGTGTGGTCAAAAACCAAATTGAATCCAGTGTAGTGCACAAGGCATCATTCAGAGTTTGTGGATCGGCTAACAGGATCAAACTTTCTGCAAGTTCCCAATCATGGGAACTCACAGCACTCTGAAACAAGCGTCCAAATTCAATCCTGTCTTGTCTACTGAGCTTTTTCTCCTGCCAAGGTTTCTCTTTCTTCTCCGGGTCGGAATCCATCATGGCAACTCGAGATTTAAGTTTCTTGGTACTGCAACTACAGCTAGTTGACATTCTGGACTCTTTCCTAACAAGGGGTCCTTCTCTTGAAATTACCACATTACTCCCATCTGCTTTGTCTGATGTAAAACCTTGAAGTCCATTCATAGGACCATCAATTCCACTCTCTTCGGAGTCCATATCCATATATATGGGGTCTTCGGAATTAGTCTCATCCGCCACCACAATCAAGCTACCATTATTCTTAACAGATACCATCTCTTTTTCCCTCTCACCTTATATAGACTGCTACTCCTCTCTTCCCCTAATCACTTTGATTTAGTACAAAATTAAACATAAAAATAAACGGATAACCCTCTAATCAAGCTAAACATACCTAGAAATTGCTGAAGATTCTAATACCATGAAATACCAACTCGTTATCTTCCTCGACGCTCAAATCTCTCCTCCCTAAAATCATCGGTCACCAATACATGGTGCTGCTGAGAAACAATCGAAATCAAGTTCAAATCCACCGATCGCCATGTCAGAAACTCTGGAAACCCTTGAAATCCTCCTTTTAGCGAACCCAAAGGGATTCCAGCAACTTATCAAGGATCGAGAACCAACCCTACAACACCCAGAACCTCTTCTATCAACAATTCACAAACAAAGAAGGGAAAAAATCAACTAACTATAACTTGAACAGAATCTGTTAACGATGAGAGGAAAGCAAAAAGTGGGGGTATGGAAAATGACTGCTTAAATAGTAAGACCTATAAGAATGAAAAAAATAAAGGTTGTCGCTACCTCAGATTAATTGTGGTGGAGAGCACAGCTACTTACAATCATTGAAGAGATGTATTGCCCCTTCCTATAGGAAGATAGCAAAAAGTGATTTTATATTTCTACTAGCCTTTTGTCAACAATTGTTATATAAATTTTTATTAATTAGCTTTATCTTTGGTTTTATATTTATCTAGATTTTAATAGAAACTTCTTCACATTTTTCTCCTCTTTTTTTGTTATTTTTCTTGTTTTCTGATTTTATATTTTAATTTTCTATTCATTAGCTTTTATTTTTGGTTTTATATTTATCCAGATTTTAATAGAAACTTCTTCACCTTTTTCTCCTCCTATCTTGATTTTTTTTGTTTTCTGATTTTATATTTTTGAAATTACAATCAAACCCTTTAGACATTAAATTTAAGTTTTTAATGCTTAATAAAGCAAGGACAATTTTGACCCTTCAAAAATTTAACTGTTGACTAAAGTTAAAAAAGCCGTGTGACTTTATTAATAGAGATTCATTCTTCTTCACTTTCTTTTTCTTTTTTCTTTTTTTGGTTTTTTTTTTTAAATTACTCATTACTGAAGAGCAAAAAATACCCATCCGTACCGAATTTTTTTTATTATCTCTACATGTTTTTATTTTAAATCTTTTTATCTAAAAAGCTTAATTACCACTATGTTCAACAAGTAATACCATGATATAGGGTGGTGTGTTTGGTTGGGATCAAAGTCGATTTAATTCGATCCTATTCAAATAAGACGAATCTGATTGAATCTTGATTATAAAAAAAGAATACCATGCGGTGGATCCGATCTGTTTTAACAAAGTCTTGAATCCTGAAAAAAAAATGCAAAAATTCGAATAATTGTAGTATTAAACTATTTTTATTTTAGACCGTTAGATTCTTAAGATAAGAAAATATATAAAACACAAAATTTTAGGACTTTAACCCTAAACACATTATTCGTCTCTCTTAGTCGACCCTAATTCTATTGACTACCTCTGTCACACCCCGAATCTTTTGAAGTTAATAAAAGTTACTTTTCACAGAGATTCACGAGTTACCGAGGACTTTTAATTGCGATCGGTAATTCGATAAGTTATCGCTCGAGTTAATTTTCGAGTTTTTAAAAGTACTCCAAATACCTGATTGATGACTCGATGTTGTAGTACGTGTCGACACGAGTCTCCCGGTATTTTCGAAATATTTTTCGGAGCTTCCGGCTAATTTCTGTGAATTTCTGAAGTTTATGGTAACTTTTAATTATCCATCCGGTAAAAAGGAGAATTATCATTTAACCTTTTCACTTTTTACCTTCTTTAAATCGGAACCGTTAGATCGATTAGGGTTTTGATCTCAACCGTTGACTCGAGTATAAAAGGATTTAAGGGGAGTTGACTTCGGTCAGAAACCGAAGTGAGGGGTTGACCGGCTGTTCTTCCTCTCGACTCCGTCTCTGTGCTCCGATCGCACCTCCGTCAAATGTTCTTCTCTCGGCGGCGCACCGGTGACCCGAGCTTCGCCTCGCCGTCCCCAACACGTCTGTGGTTGTGGGTTTCCCTACAAAGCTGTAGAGAGAGAGAATCGGAGGAGAGAAGGCGACTGCCTTCGATTGGGTTTTCCGGCTTTAGCCGCGACGGCGAGTCTGGATGGGTCCGGGAGCTTCGCCTCGTCGTCCTTGTTCATTCTGTGTCCTCAGTTTTCAAAGAAGAGGCCTGAGGAAGGAGATTCGAACGGAAGAAGATTTGAGCTCCCGGCCGTCGTTCTGTGTCTTCCGGTCACCGGCGAAGACAAGTGAGGTATGAAAGATCACCTACTCATCAAGCTCTATGTATCTGTGTAATTATAATTGAGTATGGTTGAGTTTGGAAGAAATTGAGGTTTTGGCAGAGGAGGACCACCGTGCGTGCTGCCGTACAGTTTTGTTGAGGGATGAGAAATCTAGGTTTTGGGCAGTAGTGGCTGCTGTGTTTGACGGCGGGAGACGGCAGAAGTAGCTTGTGGTCATGAGTGTTTGAGTTGGTTTCTGGGCTGAACCTGTATGGGAATTAAGATGATAATTTGGAGCACTTGCAGTACGGTGATGATCTAGAAGCTTGTAGTGGAGAAGGTTAGTTGCAGAGCCATACCATGATGCTTTGAATGAGGACTTGATGATCTAGAAGCTTGATGAAGGTTAAGATTAATCGTTAAAAGTTTTGGTTGTCTTGTATGTTGGCTGGTTGATCTTCCATAGTTAATCATGGTGTTTCGTTTCCAAAAAGGGTGAAGAGTTGGATAATCATAACGAAGAACTAATGTTGGCTTTAGGTTGAATTGTTGCTGCTGTTATCAATAGTTGCTGCGGTTATCACTAGTTGCATGGTTGTTGCTGTTTTTGAAGTGGCTGTTATTTGCTGTTGATGACGAAAGTTGTTTGATTAGCATTGTTTTGGAAGAATTAAGATTATACTTGGTGACTTGCTGTCAAGCTAGAAGTGGAGTGCATGATAAAGATAGATTAGTATATAAGGGGGAAGTGTGATTGAGTGAAGAAGGAATAGAGTAATTATATTAGATACTTAGAAGTATTATTTGATGGTTGATGATGGATGAGTCAGACATCAAACGTGGAAGCACATTAAGAAGAGGTGGATGTTACTTTGGATTCAATGGATAGATATCCTATGGGTGTCCATAGTAGATATAGTGTTGAGATAACAATGAGTGTCGAAGTGAGCGAGCTGTACGCTTTTAAATGTGTACGCTTATGCTATTTAATTATTATTCTTGCGTTCAGAAGATTAATATTAATTTTGGAACAGGACGCGAAGAGGCTCGTGTTGGAGACTTGGCTTGAGCGGAATTCGGGTTTTCGTCAGGCTAAGGCCTCAGTCTGTGAGTGGACATATTATTTTTAAATGAATGCATGCCTTAATTATTGATTTTATTGCAGGGTTTTTATGATGGTTTCGAGAATTATATTTTCCTCGGGTTCATGAATGTTTTATGTGGATTTATGCATATAAGACGAGGAATGGTTTTACTTATTGTTTTGGGAAGAGTAATTGAGTAAAGTATTGTTATGAATTTTTGTTATAAGGGTTGTCAATGAATATGCTAGCTAGAGTAGCGTGAGGGCGCTACTAGAGCTCTTAGCTCCGACCCTAGCCTGAGAGGTCAGGCAAACTACGTAGTGCACTATGAGGGTTGTCCACTATCATTTTACCTAGAGCTCTTAGCTCCGACCCTGGTCTGAGAGGACAGACACGCCTGAGAGGTCAGGTGGATATTATAAGGGTTGTCCATTACCATTTTACCTAGAGCTCTTAGCTCCGACCCTGGTCTGAGAGGACAGACACGCCTGAGAGGTCAGGTGGATTTTATAAGGGTTGTCCATTACCATTTTACCTAGAGCTCTTAGCTCCGACCCTGGTCTGAGAGGACAGACACGCCTGAGAGGTCAGGTGGATATTATAAGGGTTGTCCATTACCATTTTATATAGCTAGCATAGCGTGAGGGCACAACTAGAGCTCTTAGCTCCGACCCTAGTCTGAGAGGTCAGACTTATTATGTTTGTGAACATTTCTCTTCCCATATTCCTTACTGGTTTATCTTACCATGCATTTGTGGAAATTTAGTAATTGTGGGCATGCATAAATGTTATTTAAATCATTAAAGTTTTAGGAGAGCATTAAAGGAAATAGAGTTTTCATATTTGATTTTCGTCCACTCACTCTAACAGTTTTTAAATGTTTCTCCCCTTGGCCTTTCGTTTTTAAATGCCCAGTGATGCAGGGTTCTTGAGAGGAGGTCGAGCGCGTACGAGAGTCGAGGCATAGTCGATCTTTCCGTTGCTGCTTGAAATTCTTTGGGGTAATCATCTCTGTAGACTGCTCTGACTAACCCGGTTTAGCTAGTTACGTAGGAAGGGTTGGCCATTTCAAGGGGGTTTCGGTAAGAAGTTCCCTTGAGGTGGTCCCCGCAGGATTTACTTCGGGTTAAAGGGGTTTAACCCGGGGTGAGTCCTGACAACCTCTCTTCCACCTATTTTTGGTTTTCTTACCTTCACATACTTGAGTTTATTATTGTAGACTTTTTTAAACAAAAGACATTAGTTTGTTTTATTGATTACAACTTGACAGTAAGTACAACAATATGATCACAATCCACCACGGTCCAGCTACATAACATAAAGAAATAAATCATGCAAAACTACTTAGTAGACACCAAGCAATCTCAATGTTGTGTACCATGGGATGACGCACCATGACCAATCTTTCGTGGTAGCAGACGAGAGAAGTATCCAGCCATCGAGAACAAGAAAGAAATGACAAGTCCTCAACCTATCATTATTGACTACATTCAGAACCACCATACACAAATGGGGTCACCCTAGAGCATCAACCACCCTAGTCACAAGCCAAATCCTAAAACTAATCCATAATAGAGCTCGAAATCCTAACCCAATTCTGCACACCAAGAATCTAAGCCCAAAAGACCTGAGGAGACAGCCTAGATCTCTGCCACACCACCTTCCTCTTGCCACCATGTTACCAGACCAGCAGCACGACGATGACACCATACAACCCACAACGATCATCGTCGATTGAAAACTTGCCACCAACTACCACCGATCGTCACTTCTCTGTAGAGAAACAAGCACCAAATAGAGAACAAGACTTCAACACAACCTGTAAACATCAACCAATCAAAGATCAGAACCTGCCTGAGTAGATGGACTCCCATCTCCGTTCAAGCCTAGCGTGCAAGCCGAGATCTCCTCCATCCTCCTTACATAAATCTCGTGCAGCCGAGATCTTCCTTCAAAAGCCACATGAAAGAGTCATCTGATCATCATCTCCAGTTCAAAGACTCATCCTAACAACCCATCCGGCCGTACCTGACACAGGCTGACAAGGCCAAAGGTCGTCACCAGGCCCGACCTTGGCCCAGTGTACTAGGTAGGGTCCAAGTCGAAAAAAAACCCATCAAAGCAATCCTTTCATGCACAGTCTTACACAAAATTAATGAAAATGTGAAAAATGTGCCCTTCAAGATTCGAACTGATGTTTCCTAGATACAAGTAAAATAACATAACCAACTCTCCTACATGGAGAATTGTTAATTGTTTACATATTTCTTTATCAAAACTTATATTTTTTTCTCATCAATTCTCAATAGGTTTTTTTTACATAAAGGGTCCAACTTTTATTTTAGCAAGGGACCTTCAATTCATCAAGGTCGGCCCTGGTCCTCACCATCGATGGGCACAACCGGACATGGAAGATTGGCCTCTGTGGTTTCTCTCTCTAACTAGGGTTCTTGTATTTTCTATTATTGGTTGAATACATAGTATATTGATCATATGAGAATAATAATTATATAACAAAAGTGAAGTAAATAACCAAATGCTTAGATTATTATAGACTTGTAGTGAATGTTTGTCAATATCCAGCTCTGATTTTAATTTGTATTAGAACTTCATGTTATGCTTTGAAGTTTGAGCATCCTCATATAATTTAATCACTTTAATATTGCTTTACAAACTTACAATTTAGAAACATATATTTCATGGAAAAATGTCTCAAATTCTAGGTTTCACATATCCGAACAAAAATCCAAAATTTGAACTGATTTTTTAGGATCTTGATCCGAACGGATCAAGTATTTAAAAATGCAAATCCGATCTGAAAAAATTACAAGGTTCAGATCGCTAATTCTATTTTTATTTAAAAAAAAATATGATCCGAACACATCCCTACCACAATACACAAAAAGAATTTCATGTATTCCAAAGAGATCAATAGAAATTTTGATGGTTTTGTCATCAACCACTATGTTGCTTCAGCCTTTTTCTTTCGTCACTCTCATAGTCTCTCTTTTCTCTCATATTTCTTTTGTCACTTCTGAAGCTAGTGTCATTTATGCCGGACTCATAACCACCTTTTTACCTCAGTTGAAGGAGGCTAAGTGATCTTCATTGACTGTGTGAGTGGTTTCGTTTTGTAAATTGTTTTGGTTTTGCTGAAAAAAAAACCTAGCCCAAAGAAGCTAAAGTAGGATTCCTCATAATTTCCCAACAACTCCAACTAGACGCCACCACCGCTAACAAAACGCCATTACCATTGTCAGAATGCTAAACCTACCTCACCAGGTGAGAACCAAATTTTGAGTAATCTCATGATCATAATCCACAAATGTGGGACTGACTAACACACATGGATGAAAGTTTTACCATTTCATCAAATGGGCGCTCACCGAGTGGGATGAAGAACTTTTAATATTCATATATTGTAGTTTTGTGCTAGTTTTTTTCATGTTGGAAGAAATAATCAGTTAAAACTAAAGAAAACCAATTGAATCTTTTTTTTGCTATTTTTTAACCTTAGAAGAGTACTACCGTTACTAAACAGTAAACACAAAACACGTTATGCGACAGTTACAAAAACAGTTCCACGCTTGTCGTGTCCATTGATTTTTCTCCATCCGGTGACCCGTCTAAGTGACGGTGTCACCAGACTTGTCAATTTCGTTGGTTTCATAGGTTTTCATAATCATTCCCCAAGTAAAGTTCAAAAACGAGAACGTCTGCTCTTTTGCTAACGATGTATGTGTCTACCAAATGTAGTCGCTGCAGCTCAGTACCTCAAAATTATTGGTGACGTCGACATATTCTCATATCCAGGGTTGTTTCCAAAAAAGATGAATTCTTGATTCTCATGCTATTTAGGCGTCGTTGTAATCTTTTCTCAATCCGGGTAGTGTTTCAAATTGGAATGGTGAGTGCACACCATGGCAACCCGCAATTATTTGATGTGCGGCAAGCGAGGTGGATAATTGTTGTCCCTGTTGGTGAGTTGGTAACATGGGTCGTCGGTGAGAAAGTAGAAGGTACTGGCAACATATCTGGATCAAGGGCTTGGTATGGGTCATGGGCCATTCATCCCTTGAGCTTGTACTTGTGGCCGGGTTGTCTTGAACTCTTGAGTAGGTTCCTATATTTTATAGGTTTATTATTATTTATGTAGGTTTGTATTTCCAATAAGACCCTATCATTTTACTATAAGATTTAGTGGGCTGGGTCTTGGCTTGTGTCGTAGTTGGCCTTTGTATGGTGGCAATTCTATACTAGATGGATGTCACCTCTACGTGCCAAGATGAAACAATGTGTCGTCGATACTTTATTCGTTGTTTGACTGGCAACATAGTGGAAGGGTTACGTGTATAGTTGTATTGGTAAATTGATGTTCTTCTTGAGTTTATCCTTTTTGATATGTCACTATTGTAAATCACGTGGAGTTGCCTTCGATGCAATCATTGTTATTCGTGCGTTTTAGAATACATTATTTTTGGTTGGATCCTGTTATTATTACGAGACATTTTGTTGTTGCTCAATATCTGAAATTAAGACACCATGCCCCTCTCCTTCTAATATGTTATCAATCGAGACGTGAGGGTCGCCGCATCAATCCTCATATCTCATTTGCCAAAAAAATAGTTTACCCCCCTTAAATCTTTGGTGTCAAAATCAGTTCAGTCTTGTAACTTTGTTTTAAAATCAGTTTATCCCTTTAATTTTTGTAAACACATCAACCGGTTCTAATTTTTTAATTCCCTTCGAAATGTGACATCACCAAAGCCGTTAGAACTGACAAGGAGACCTATAATTATGGTTTATTCCCTCATTTTCAACTAAATGTTTGAAATACCATTATTGTTTTTTATTCTTTATACTCAGATTAATCGAAAGTCGTAAAATAAAAGGAAACAAAATCCTCACTCAATCTTCGTGGATCTCTCTCTATCTCTCTCTCTCTCTATATATATATATATATGGCGTCATCATCTTTAAATTTTGCGAAATTCAGATTTACAAAAACTTAGATCTATGCTGCTAGGGGTTAGAAGATCAAATAGAAGCAGTTTTTTATCTTCTTTAATAATATTTTATCAAATTGGTTGTTTTACCCTTTTGAAGAGGGATAGAGCTGAATTATGGGTTCTCTTATCAGTTAATTTCAAGTAGAATTCAAAAATTAGACCCGACTAATGTGTATACAAAAGCTAAATAGACAAACTGATTTAAAAAAATTACGAATTAATTTTAACACTAAAACTTTTAGAAGATAAACTGAATTTAATAAAAAATAACCCTCATATCTCGGTTTTCCTACTAAACACAAACCATTTATTCTATTTTTTTGTTTTGGGGGAAGAAAGCATCTATTCGTTGGGTAATATATTACGGTACTATTGTAACCAAAAATATATATATTACGGTACTATTGAGTCGTGGGTAGAAATCCAATACCATATATGATTGACACAGCAAGACAGAGATAGACTGGGTCAGGTGAGGTGAGACGAAAGAGAAACAAACCCTAGGGAAGAAGAGGAATCGTGATCAAGCAAAGCAGAGCAGCAGGAAGAGGCGATGGATGAGCAGTATGACGTCATAGTGTTGGGAACTGGTCTCAAGGAATGCATCCTCAGCGGTCTTCTCTCCGTTGACGGCCTCAAGGTTTAGTTTCTACTCACTCTCCTTGTCTTGCCTCACAAATCGAGGATCCATGAGATCCGGCGGTTGCAATCGAAATCGGGCAGATCTAGTCACTTGATCTTAATTCGCATACTTGAAACTTCAACTGCTTTTCATCCCAAGACAATATGGATTTATTCCGCAAATTATTTTACTACAGCCCAAGTTTACTGATTCTGAATTCCCAATAAGTATTTATCTACTGCCTGTTTCAAGAATAGTCTGCACCTTTTACTCTTTTCTTCTTTAGCTGAAGATCTCTTGATGTTTGATACAGGTTCTACATATGGATAGGAATGATTATTATGGAGGAGAGTGCGCATCACTCAATCTTATCCAGGTCCCATTCTGCCACATATTCTTTAACTTGTGAACAAGTACCCGTTTTGTATTCTGGTTTACTGAACTTCTTTCGTGTGTTATGTCTTGTCATCTTTAAACTATTATCTTGCAGCTCTGGAAGAGGTTCAGAGGAGATGATAAGCCCCCAGCACAGTTGGGCTCTAGTAGGGATTACAATGTGGACATGGTCCCTAAGGTGCATTTTTTGTCTTGTATATTGCTTTGCATTGTGCTTTTGCTACACTCTACGGGTTACTTCTTATTTGCTTCAAGTTTCCCTAACCTGTTTTATTTTTTTATGTCTTAGTTTATGATGGCCAATGGAACTCTAGTGCGTGTCCTCATTCATACAGATGTTACCAAGTACTTGTCCTTCAAAGCTGTGGATGGCGGCTTTGTATATAATAAAGGAAAAGTAATATTTATGTTGACTATTCTCACACAGTGATGTGTAATTTTGGTCTGGATCCTTACAAGCGGTTTATCTATTGCATTAGGTTCACAAGGTTCCAGCAACTGATATGGAGGCACTCAAATCTCCACTCATGGGTCTGTTCGAAAAGCGCCGTGCCCGCAAGTTCTTCATATATGTACAAGATTATAATGAAAGAGATCCCAGAACTCACGAAGGAATGGATTTAACAAGAGTGACAACTAGAGAACTGATAGCGTAAGTGCTTTGATGTTACCTTTTCTGAAATTATTTTCCATGATGCATTTGACATGATTTTAGGTGTATTATTGATGAACTTGAGCATATTAAAAAGAAAAATTTAATTTTTTGAATCAACTGAATGCATATTATTTGTGGGAATAATACTTGATGGGTAAATTTAATTGACCAAGGGTTACATCTATTATATAGTGTATATAGTTACTTAAGAAAAGGAAGTGTTTAATTTTGGTTGATAACATACATGTAATTAACATGCATGCCCGAAAAACATTTTCTAATTCTTGTGTGTTCAATGTTGCAACAGAAAATATGGTCTTGATGACAACACTATTGACTTCATTGGGCATGCTTTAGCACTTCATAGAGATGATCGCTACCTGGATGAACCTGCACTGGATACTGTGAAGAGGATGAAGGTAAGTACTGGATTGGGATGAGTTGTTTTTTTGTATCTCTAGACATTTAGTTTTTCTGAATCAGATGTTTTGTCATCATTCACTTGAGTTTTCCCTGTTGTTTTCTTCATAGCTTTATGCGGAATCTATTGCACGTTTCCAAGGAGGGTCTCCATACATTTATCCGTTGTACGGACTAGGAGAGCTTCCTCAGGTTTGTCACTTTATATTCTATTATACGAGTATAACTGTCGGTGAAGGTCAGTAAAGATATTCATTTCTTTCTGAATGGGGCTTTATGCAGGCATTTGCAAGACTTAGTGCTGTGTATGGTGGCACTTATATGCTTAATAAACCTGAATGCAAGGTACCCCTACTGTGCTCATATTTTATGGATTTAACACTATCCTTCAACCATTGCATCATTTTTTTCTTTCTCTTTCTACTCGACAATTGGAAATTGCTGTTCTCATTTTATCTACTCTAGACACTGAATTTTATCCTGCCTGATCCCAGGTGGAGTTCAATGAGGAAGGGAAAGTTATTGGTGTTACATCTGAAGGTGAAACTGCTAGGTGCACGAAAGTTGTTTGTGACCCTTCTTACTTGCCCAACAAGGTAATTTGGGTGATTCTTCTGAGCAGTGCCGGCCTTGGCTACAGGCCTAGTAGGCACAAGCCTATGCCCCCGAAGTTCAAGGGCCCCGAATAATTATGAAAAAAATAAATAAAAAACTGGAAGTACATTCGTTTAGACTCTAATGTTGACTTTCCTTCCTAATTTCTGCATAAACTCGAGCACTATTTTCTCAAATCAAAAACCTAACTGGAAATTCATTATTAAATCAGTGTTTCATCATTGCCAAGATCATCATTGAACTGGCAAGAAGGAAAAAGTAATTGTATAGCGTAATTAAGTGCATCCTTGTTATTTTTTAATGAAATGATGAGACTCGTATAGCGTCGGCCGTAAACGGTGAGGCTGTGAGGCTCCCCTAGAGCCCCTAAAAACTCAGGGCCGGCCTTGCTTCTGAGTTTGCATAGAATTTGAGGTCGTTAGATTATCTTTGATAAGAAAGTAAAGTTTCGAAGAAAGTGCAAATAAGATGGACTATGAGTCTTCTGGAATTAAACAGAGTGCAGATGGATTGATCTTATAATCCCATCACACTTGGTGGTGGGGTCAATATATATACTGTTTGGAAATGCAAATGCTTGTATTTACTTGTTGGCTTGTTTATCTTGTTTCTTCTATGTCAAGCTTGATGGGTCAAGTATAATGCAGTTATCTTGTACTTAAACTGAAGATTTGTTGCATTTCAACAGGTCAGAAAGGTTGGTAAGGTTGCAAGGGCTATCGCCATAATGAGCCACCCAATCCCAAACACAAATGATTCTCATTCAGTGCAGGTTATCTTGCCACAAAAGCAGTTGGGTCGCAGATCAGATATGTAAGTTTTCCTGTAATCTGCAAGTAATACTCTCATTTCTGTTATATTAATGTTGCTGTTCTCTTAAGTAAGAGTAGAACTGGATTTATTATTATAATTATTATATTTCTTCTTATCATTCATTTGAGGGGTGTGACGGGGTTAAAGGAACTAAGTAATTAAGACGTTCAAGTGTCAGGAACTGGGTTTGTTCTACGTGTAGAATATGCTAAATGAGTCTGATTAGTTAAGAACTTGAGCATATGGACATATCATGGCTCTGTAAGAGTCTGGAAATCTCATATACCCTTTGAGCCCTATATGAGGGTATGCTCAGTCTGACATGATATTTTTTTCCTACTCAACATGGCTAGTTGGAAAGGTTTTTCTCAGTAAGGGTCTACCAACAAACTTCCATGACTAGCTTGTTTTATTTATATGAAAGAAACTGCTTCATTATGTTAAAGGAAGAAGGAAATTGTATAATTGTGTGACACAAATGCTAAATGTGTCGTAGTTGTTTTAATTATGCTGTACCAAGGGTTTTCCGTTTAGACCGACTGTTAAAAAGGCGTCTTGAGATCTAATATACCCTAGGCTATGACTCTTCTTCTCTCTCTGTCTCTCCCTCTGTCTCTGTATTATATTTGTTCAGACTGCAGTCTGATGTTTTAATGAATGAAACAGGTATCTTTTCTGTTCCTCTTATTCTCACAATGTTGCTCCAAAGGGAAAGTTTATTGCGTTTGTGTCAACGGAAGCAGAAACTGATAATCCACAGACTGAGCTAAAGCCAGGAATTGATCTTCTGGGGCCTGTTGAAGAGATATTTTTTGATATATATGACAGATATGAGCCGGTCAATGAACCCATTTTAGACAATTGCTTTATATCAACTGTGAGTCATGTTCAAGCCTTGGCTTCTATTTTCAAGTTTTATAAATGATGTACACTTAACAAGTGCCTTTTAATGGTTAACAGAGTTATGATGCAACAACACACTTTGAGTCCACTGTCATGGATGTACTCAACATGTATACCTTGATAACAGGGAAGGTAAGAAATTCAATCATACTAGGGTGAATCAGTACAGATGTTTTTTCCTGTCATCTGCCTTACTAGGCGTTTACTTTTGACTAACAAGCCCATCTTTCTTTTCACTGTGTCCGAGTGTGTTTTCTATGTAACAAGGTTTAACTAGTTACCTGGAATGCTTGATCAGGTTCTTGATCTAAGTGTGGACCTAAGTGCTGCCAGTGCTGCAGAAGAATGAGTGAAGCTGCCTGTTCTATTTGCAGCTACAATAGTCTTTTGGTCCAAGTACTGTGCGCCGGGCACACAGGTCTGGACTGTATGAGGGGCTTTTTACTTTTAATCATAGACTCTTATGTAATGTAATGTTGGTTTCTGTTCTTTAAAACATCCTTCGAAAGAAAGAAAAAAACTTGTTTGATCATGCTCGTTGCAAAATTTTGGTTGTGGTTGTGTGGAGGCATTAAGATGTGTGCCATATGGATATACTCAAGAGATGTGTTACTGTCTCTATCTTGGCCTGCCCTTTGTTTTCTACTGAAGAAAAAGGCGAAGATATCCTGGTACTGTCTGTGTTGTGGTATGAACTATGAAGTCATTCCGTTAAGAGATATCTTCCAGGGTTTTCATTTAGGGTCATATGAGAAATTAGCACGACTGATGCGTGACTTTCCAGGTAATAACTGGTTGTGATGTGATTTATAACTTCCAGGTAATCTTGCTCTTACTAATGAACTTGGGCCATAAATAAACTAAAAGGCACGGTAGCAATAGTAATGGTGGTATGATTGTGCTCTTGACTTTTTTTTGGTGGTATGATTGTGCTCTTGACTTGAATTTAGTATATTCTTCGAACATAGTATATACGGTCGATCACAACATGCGTAGAACAAAATCCACAATAAATTAAGCGGCTCGCCGGTAGAAAGTATAGCTCCACATTAAATGCTTAAAGGTCGACTTTTAGAAAATAGAAAATTCTGCTATATAACTGTATAGTAAGCAAATATGTTGTGAATTGTTTGATCAGTTGACTTTTTTAAATCGGTTGACTCATCTAACGGTTTACAACAAATCTGTATATATGCAGATCTGTATAGCAGACAAACCCAAAGAAAACGGGCAGAGACAGAGAGGAAGAAATACAATTGTGCCATGGAAGAGGAATATGAAAGGTTGTTCATGTGTAGCATCGTTCAGATATACGTTTTGGTCGATCCATTGATCGATTTTTTTATATATGATCATTGGCGGGTGGCTGGCGGGTGGCTGTTGTGGCTGAATTTCTCCCGCAGGGACGGAAACATGAGCCAATTCAAGTTCTTCCACGATGTTGTGTTGGACACAGAAGTTGCCTCTTCTTTTGCAATTTGTATTTGCTGCTATGACTGACTGCTAGAAGAACCACTACTACTGCCATTGTCATTAGTGGCTGCCTTCCTCAACGCCTCCTGGTGCTTCTTTGCTGATTTAGCCCACCCAACAAGCCCCTCTTGTACGTGTTCGTCGAATATTGCATTCTTAAAAGATGTTCCCATCTAACTCAATACACAAGTAGTCGATCATTAATTCAATTATACGTACGTCTCTCTGAAATCTACACAAGTCAATTTATATAATCCATCGACATATATTACTCACCTCACCTGTGTGACAATTGCATACAGTGGCAACGTACTGTAGCTGCAGACGAACCGGACACATGCTCTGATAATGGATATGATTCCCCGGCCCGGCATATATATTAAGGAGAGAGAGCAACAAACATGTCAGATCGAAATAGTTATCATCATATTCATACGTACACAACCAAATTAATCAAGTATGTATGTACGTACTCGTTACATGCAAACACACATGCATCTTGACAAGTGTTAGTTGCTGACCCGATTACAAGTCTTGGGATAACGTAACCAATTTTCCCCATCATGCAGGAATCAAATTTATATTGAATCTGCATACATGCAAGAGATCGATGGATCAATATATAGCTCTAATATTAATCAGTTAAGTATGATATACGTACATATATATATATATATATATATATATATATATATATATATATATGTCATGCAGTTACGTACACACGTACCCATATCCAGAAGAAAAGTGCGAGTTCAAAAGAATTTTGGAACAAGATGATATGAATAAGAGAACCAATCGAGGCCTGCGGAACCATAAGTGATCGTCTGAAGGTTGAACCACCAAGTCTCCTTCCATTGCAATGTACTTCTCGGCAACATCATGGGCTAATGGTTATAACATGCTCCAACTTGGTGCCAACAGCAAGTAAAAGCTGTACGTATCGTGGTATAAATGCTGTATGTATTGGAGAGACACGGGATCAAAATATATGGATCATGAGTACTATATATATACTCTCTCTGATTTTTTATATAGGTCGTTTTAGGAGTTTGTATAGAGATTAAGAAACAATTCTAATGACAATTTAACCCTAATTTAGTTTGCCTTATTTAATGTGTCTGCATGAATATATACACAGAAAATGAGTATTAACGTCAGAAAAAAAATCTTCAGAAAACTAATTATATGCAGAAAGGGCACAAAAGAAGCAAGATATATTAGAAATAACAGCAACTAATTTATTTACTTAGATTAGTTGCTGTTATTTCTAATATATATATAGCTAATTAAATTGAAGTGTTTTTTATTCAAGCATTTTAAACCTAGCTATTAATAAGTTAATTGCGGCACCAACTTTGGAGGTTGAATTCCTGATCTGCATTTATCAGATAAGCGCGCAATATTATTATAGAGCCATCTCAAGGCTAGCTAGCTATAAGATCGATCTATCCAGTATTCGATCAAAATTAAGCACAGGAAAGCTTGGCAACGAATTCTTGGTACGTAGTTAGTAGCATATATAAATATAAATGATAAAGCCAGTGTTGGAGAGAAGGGATCTCATATCAGAAAAGTAATAAATAAAATATAACATATATGTAGGTGAATCATTCTAAATTGTATCGAAACCTTTTGTAGATAAAAACCAACACCTTAAAGGTGGTTAAATTGAGACAATATCGGTACAAGGATGATCAACGGGTCACACTTGTCGCTCGCGCTTTGAAATGGTAACAGAGCGGGTCCCTCTCTAATTGCTTCTCCCACGAGCCCGGGTGTATTCTTTCAGAGGTCATGGCTCTGGTTTGGTTGAAGTTGTTTCAGAGATTGGTTTGGAGTTCTTTCGGAGTTTGGAGTTTGGGGTTTGGGGTTTGGGGTTCGGAGTTTGGAGTTCTTTCTGTTAACCATGGGGCTCGGGTTTAGTTTCACGTGTAGACCTAAAATTAGGTTGCACGTGAGGGGGAGTGTTGGAGAGGAGAGATCACACATCAGAAAAGTGAAAAATAAAATAAAACATATATGTGGGTGAATCATTCCTAATTGTACCGAGGTCTTTTATAGATAAAACCCAACACCTTAAAGGTGGTTAAGTTGGGACAATATCGGTATAAGGATGATCAACGGGCCACGCTTGTCGCTCGCGCTTTGACAGCCAGAGCGCTTTAGAAGGTACGTACCTTAATTCCTCCAAAAATAATGGTTAGAGCACAGAAAGTGACATGCACCACAGCTAGAACAAATATGAAAATATGTAGATGATGCAATGCAATGCAATCGTGGATATCAATGGTACCTTCCCCTGCATAAAGTATTTAGAACTAAATTTGAAACTTTAAGCTGGTTTCTCAAACTTTTTTTTGAGAGTTTATAACACCAACAGTGTCTGAACTCTTGAAGGACCGTGAATGTAGTACCTGAACTTACAAAGTGTATGATGTAGTACCCAGACTCTTCTTTTAGTATTAATGATATACCTGTTAGGGGTAAATTTGTAATTTTATGGTACTTGTATTTAGGATATTTTACAACCTAAAACATATTCACCTTTTAATTTAAGAACTAGCCTTCAACATGCTAAAATTTTACCTAACGACTTCTTGTCTAAAAGGTTACTATACTGACGGAATCACTGCTGTCTTAAATTGAAAGATTCGGAGATTTTAGTGTGCAAAAATATCTTAAATAAGAATTTCAAATTAACAACTTCAAATAAAATAATAAAACAAAATATTTTTGTGACGGAATTATGGGCACATGCTAGAATTTATTTAACTTAGCATAACTACAGATACAGAACCCAGAGCCTCGCTCTTGGGTAACCAGCTATAAGCTGTTTAGATACTCATAATTATAATTATAAGCATAAGATACTTACTTGTAATAAAAACACATCACACCGAATGATTATAGACTGAAATCTTCACACAGTACTTACACTCTCACTCTTATACTAGAGATATTGTTTACACACACTACTATTCTGACTTTCTGACTTTTGAGAGGAAGGTTGAGAGTGTTTCCAACTTCTATTCCAGGTTTTTCGAGGCATTCTCTCTGAAGTTTGGAGCTCCTTATATAGCACTCGGACTTTAAATTTGAATTAAACATAGCTAAGAGGAATCAAGTTTTACTTTAGCAAAAGTAAAGTTCTTTTTTTTTCATGTGTCGGCAGCAAAAGAAAAACACACTAACTTTAACAAAAAAAGTCTTTTGTCGTGATACGTCGGTCACCGTTCATTTATCTATCAGATGAGCGCACTGATTTTGACAAAAGAAAAGTCTTTTGTCTTGATGTGTCGGCCACCGCTCATTTCTCCATCATGTTTACTGTATTATAGTATTCTTTATCAGTGCAATCATAATCAGCCAACGAATCTTGGCCCTCTTGTTCTTTTGATACTTTTTCATATTTTTCTTCACTATCTAAGTCTGAATTATAAGGAAAGGGATAAAGAATCCTATATCTTCTTTCTTCACCACTTTTTCAAGTCATTCTGTAGTAGCTAGGGTGCAGTCTACTTCATTCCTCATAATGGCTGAGAAAAAGTCACAATTCACAGGTGAAGGATGATTATAGCAGAAAACCATTATCTTTTCTCCACTTGCCAGAAGGCTTGACTCATAATCTCTTCATACCATGTTTTTGATACACATGATTGTCATGACCTTCATCCATGGAATGCTCTAATTAAGACTACCATTTCCGCTCATCTTGTTCGCTCCTTTAATCGGACCTTGAATTATCCTGACATAATGATAAGGAGAGATATAGTTCATTTTCTCTTTCAGTATTATCCATTCTGGTGGAGTTGATATGAACTTTAATCTCAGGATACATCCGTCTGACCGAATGTTCTTGACAGCTTGAAATATCAATTTAAGGAATTCCTCTAAATATTCATTAGACTTTGTCCAAAGATTATGCACAAAACCATTTTCCAGTAGACATAGTTTTTGTTTCTGAGGGTGTTCCTCTTGGAAATTAACCAAATATCTCCTATAATATAGGCCAGGAACAACAGACAAAGTTGGTGGAATCGACAGTCCTTTTCCCAAGTGCTCATGAAATTTGAACCATTCAGACTGTTTCATTGTTGTCATAGGGATCTTTGCACTCTCTGGATTTTCTAGGTATACTATCCTAGATTTTTCCTTTTCTTTTGCATGGATTCCATGCAATTCTTCTGTAAGTGTTTCAAGGGTTCTAAGCAGATGATCTTCATTTTCTTCATGGAATGCATAAAGAATATTGTCTATGATAATCTTTTGCTTGAATGCTAACAATCTTTTCGTCTGGAACACTGGTTCTTTAAAAATCTTCAAAGACTGACCATGAACGGTTTTCTTTCTAGTAACCATGTGCGACCTTTTTCCCCTAAAAGGGGCAATTCTGCTTTTTGGCAAAGTAGCAACCATTAACGGACTTGTTATGCCTTTACCGTATGCCTTTGAGATGGGCTAGCCGGTCTTTTATCCTGAGACCGGTCGGTTGTGGTTGTATCTTTTGGATACAACAAATACTCCTGAGTGAGTTTTTCTTCTTCTTCACTTGATTTTCCGGACTGACTTTCATTCTTCAAGGAGAGTTCTGAACTTTTATCCCAATCAGCTGGATTTATCCTGTCATGACCTGTTGCTTGACTTGTTTCAGCTGATCCATAAGATACGATGAATTGATAATCTGGTCTGTCATGGAGAGGCTTGATATACTCATGAAGAAGATCAGAACCATACCTAGATTGCTCGAGATGGTGGCCTGAGGAAGGAGAAATTCGATGAGAGGTCCACATTGTACCACCGGCGTTCCAAGCTTAACTGCGCCCTAACGGCGGCGAACCACCCCCCAAAACCTGCCCATAAAAGTAGTAGAGGTGGAGGTGAACCGAACGGGACCAAGAAACCCCCTTAACTCCGCTTGATGGCGACAAATTGCGTCAGCGAAGCTGGCCGTCGATTTCGAGCTCAGGGAGCTCGAACAGTAACTTTTTCAAATTTCTTACCTTTCTCTCATTTCACCTCTGTAAAATCTATTTTTATATTGTTTTTACCGTGAACAGTAATTTTAGATATTTTGATTTTCTACAGTTTTACCACAATATAACTTTACATTTTTACGAATAACTTCCGCATACGAACTCTGATTAAAGTATATAGTATGCATACTAGTTTGTATAAAAGCCCTCTATGACTTTTCTGAAGAAAGTTTTTCTAAATTATTGATTTTATGAAAAGTCAACTTTTAGTTCAAACTCGATTACTATCAATAGTTAACAGTCAAAGTCATGAAAAGTAACTGACTGTAAAAATCATTTAAGGACGGGGAGGTGACAAAGAAGCCCTTTCTAAACTGACGTACTTCAGCAACGCTTACGCTGACCATAACCATCAAACCCGCCTAAACTAGAACCAGTAGCGGTAAGACAGCAGCCCCAGATGCAAGTAGAAGCAAACCGTTACCCAATTAGACTCTTTTTAATAAATTTTGATTTCCATTTACAAAAAAATGGTTTTCCAAACCAAGTAGCATCTAACATAAGGTCACATACATACATGTATGAACTTTAATCCAAGTTGAGACATCAGTGTTTAATGCCTAACATAAGGTCACATACATTCATGTATGCTAACATAATTTGATGTTATTTGCCAACCACTTTAATGCCTCTTCTTTTTGTCAGAAAAAAAAATGAAAACTATTAGAGTAAAAGTGAAATCAGAATTAGTCTACTCATCTCATTACGTATCCCCTTTATATAGAGATGTGATTATAATGATAATTATAATAAACATAATGACTAATTGATAACTAATTAAGTAATTGCATCTGTTAATCGTTAATTGCATAATCAACTCTTCGTCAGTTACTTTGACGAAGACACATAATACTTATTTTCTTTAACACATCTCCTTGTGCCAAGTCAAAGATAAAACAGTGTATGAGGTGCTGTCTCATTAAAACCCTTACCAAGTAACAAAACTCAATGGGACAAAATAAATTTTGGTCAAAGGGAAAAAGAACACAACACACCTATTGCATTTTGCGGGTGATGTGATGATACTAGACTCCCCCTGAGGTCTACACCATCCCCCTGATCCTTACATCAAATCAAGGGAGCTCGGAAAGTTTTCTCTTTCCGATATTTTCACATGCTTTTCAAATGTAGATTTAGGTTATGATTTGGTAAACAAATCTACCACATTCTCTTCGAGATTTATTTAATTCTTGAGGAGGATCTGTTGTTGCTGACTGTAGAAGAATTATGACGATATGTGTTTTGTGTTATCACCCTTGATATAGCCTAGCTTCATCTGTTCGATGTAGGCCGTATTATCTTCATAAATATATGTGGGCTCTTCAGTGGTAGAACATAAACCACTGGTTCCTCGAATATGTGTAATGATGGATCTTTACCATATACACTCATGGACTACTTCATGGATGAAAATGATCTCAGAGTGGTTTAATGAGATAGCCACTAGGGTTTTCTTGGTTGATCTCCAAGATATCGCCGTGTTCCCAATGGTGAATACATAACCAGTTCGGGAACGTCCTCTATGTGAGCCAAAGAGGTACCCAACATCAGCAAAACCAACAAAAACATTGTTTGGGGTTTCAATTTGTCATTGGGGATGTGCAGCTCCATCTGTTGTCCCATCTATGTTATTATAGAGATAGAGTAGGCTCATGCCAATGGCTCCCTTTAGGTATCGAAATATGTTCTTAATGTCATTCCAATGACGTTGTGTTGGCGCTGAGCTAAATCTAGCTAACAATTTCACTGAGAATGCAATATTTGGTCGAGTACATTGAGCTAAGTACAATAATGCACTTGTTGCACTTAGATTGGAAATTTCAGGTCCCAATACTTCCTCATTATCTTTCTTGAGATGAAATGGAATTTCCTTTACATCCAAACATCGACCGATCATTGGGAGTATTAACAGTATGCTTTTCGTCCATGTTAATCTCCTGAGAATATTTTGGACTCATGCACACATGTGGATTATTATTCCATAAATTTGTTGTTAACCGATTTTTCCAAGGTCATTCATCTCAATTCGGATTTAATCTATCTCGTAGTTTCTCTCATTTCATCAAGAGTACCTATTATGTTCATATCATCAACATAAATAGCTATAATTGTAAATCCATAACTCGTTTTATTTATGAGTACGCAGGAGCATAGTTTATCATCTTGTATCCCTTCCTAACCAAGTAGTCACTTCTATAAAGTGAGTGTTTCAATTCTAATTGCAAACACACTCTGTGGCTTAGAGTTACTTGAGTTGGATCGTTTAAGGCCATCAGACACTTTAGATATATCTCCAAATCAAGATCCCCATGGAGATATGTAACCACATCTATTAGATGCATTTCTTTTACTGGGAACATGTCCCCTTGTAGTCAATCTAGGGCATTGAGAGAAACCTTGACGCCATAAGGCAAGCCTTGTCCTTTAGAGCTTCATTCTTCTCATTACGCTTGTAAATAAAAAGTTGTTTATATCCTACAGGCTTTATTAGGTGAGGGCTTTTAACCTTGCAGGCATTTGCAGCTGGTATGTGTGATCTCGTCACTTTGAAATTATCCTTAAACTCATCAGGCATCGAAACTATTACGTTCTAGATATCAATTATATGGGGATCAGGATGAGACAAAGTGGTGACAAACCATAACAATTTCTGTCGTTCCTTTAGAAAATCCTTTTTCTTATCTCCCCATAACGACGGGAAGACTGTCTCATCAAAATGACAATTACGTATGAGTATTTACGGAATGTTTTTCCGACACTCTGCGTATTTTTCCTGTTTTACGAACGTGATTAGACTATTTATTTTTAATGTGTGTTTTACAGAAAACGTTTTCGAGTTTTCGTTATTTTAAAAGTCGGAAGAGATCGTAGCCGTTGGATTCGTTCGACGAATCGTGGCCGTTAAAAGGTTTTATAAAAACCTTTCTTTCTCTCTCCCTTATCTCTTTCCACTTTTTCTTCTTTCCTCTTTCTTTCTTTCTTTCCTCTTTCCACTTTTTCTTCTTTCCTCTTTCTTTCTTTCCTCTGTCTCTTTCTTCCCTTCTTCTTTTTACTTCTGCTCGACCTCTCTTCCTCTCTCTTCGAGCAGCGACAGCCGAACCAGCTGCTCCACCACCAGGCAGGCGTCGACCCTCACCGCCTCCACCATCGAGGTCGCACAGCCCCGGTGACCTAGCCTCGACCTTCAGCCACGCCAACGCTGCCGCGAGCACCATCCAGTCGAGGAAGACTCGAAGCACTGCGTTCACCATCGAGTCAAACAAGACCCTCCGAGGAGCAAGGAAGCTCCCAGGCGCCACGGAGGAGCCGAGTGGAGCTCCGCCGGAGGAGGTCAGAAAAACCCAGTAAAATGCTTCGAGGGTAAATTCTCCACCTTTTCTCTTGATTTTTAGCTTGATGTGTTGTTGGGATAGTCTAGAAGTTGTTTTTACAGGTGTTGGGGACTGGTTTGGCTGGAAAAGCTTCGTTTTCCGGTGAACCAGTCGATTGGTCATTTTACAGTTTTACCGTGAGGTGAATTGACCAAAATGCCCCTATCAATTTTCAATATTACAACCCGCCATTTCACTGGTTATTCATTAGTCCGGGATCACAGCGGTTACCGTCGTGTCTCGGGGCCGGAAATATTCCCGGGATGCGACAGTAATTACTTGGTATCAGAGCATCATTTTGGTACATTCCGTATCACTCTGGTACAACTTAGTTGTTTCATCGAGTCGTATTTTCTGCTTGTTTGCACGCAATGCAGATGTCATTGCATGAGCCGTTCGTTATTCCACTATTTCTATCATCGGAGATCGAGCCATTCTTATTTGGAGTCCGTACCTCTTTGGGATCCTTAGTGTTTGTTCACTTCATCTGAACCGAACGTTTGTTTCGGTATTGGGTATCCTCTTGTTTCCCAGTATTCATTCAGGATGTTGTCATGCCATAGAGTCACCGAAACGATCGTGAGCATTTTTCGTACCTTGGGAATGCACCACCTCCTACACTTGAGGAACAAGTGATTGTGAGGAGAGTTGAGTGTTTATTGAAGATTTTGAGGTAGAGATCATTTGAGTACTCGGTTACCTCGTGACTAGTATCGAGACTAGTAATGAACAACGTAGCCTTGGAGTGAAAGAAGACTTTCCGTGAACGTTTCTCTCAGCTTTTTCGCAGAAACGAGATGTCTAAGATTTCTTCACTCTTGGGTAAGACGACATGCGTGTTTACAAATACGTCGTGATATTCGCTGCACCAATCCGGTACAGGCTGAATTGAGACGAGTAACTAAGAGCGTTGGATTGGAGAAAACTACAGAGATTGTGAAGATGCCCCGCCATCTTCATGTGAATGGTATCTTCAGACGCATTTATGTGACGACCTCATGTTGCATTAAGGAGAGTTAAGGAAGTGATGGAACCCACTGCATGGGAAGTGTTGCCCCCATCGGTTGTACCACCTCGAGTCACGTGGTGCGTATGTGGTAGTTTTCGGAAGCAGTTATCGAGTTTCTTTAGAAACCGAAGTGAGTTACTCCGAGTTTGTACCACCATTTTCATGACTTAATCTCCTAGTTTTATAACCTGGACTTTGTTTGATCCTTGTTTCATCTTGTGGTCTATGCTTGCATTTTGGAGACTTTGTTTGTTATCAACACCACTTTGAGACGTGTCATCATTTAGGAGATTTTAGTGCCCTTGTGTTCCCTTATGGATTTGGAACTCCTCGTTTCATTGACCGTCAGGTTGTTGTGACCCATTTTATACTGACTAAGGTTGTTTTAAAGCTTGCTACTACCAGAAGAGTCCTTGTTGTTTAGCTCTCTCTTCCTAAATCGGACTTGACTTTGATTGTTCGAGTCCTTTGGTCTGTTTGTCTTATAATGAGGCCTGAGTGAATTTGTTCGATCCTTACGAGCGTCATTCACGTATCGTTGTGTTTTCTTAACTTGGGATCCTTACTCGTATTTGATTCTTGTTTCAGGTGTCAAATGACCCTTCTATCACTATTTATGTCAGCAACCCTTTGGTAACACGTTCTTGACTATTGCAGCTCTTTGACTTTCCCTTGAGTAGTCAGGAAATTTCTTATGACCAGTTCGTGCGGTTGTTATAAGCAGGAATGAAAGAAGTGAGGTATCTACTACCAAGTGTTGCGCGACTTCCTCTTACGTGGACGACCAGAAGTTCTTACTCGATCGTGTATCTTGAGCAACGAGACGATTTATTGACGCGACATTTTAGCTTTCGAGAAGACAAAATCGACGTGCCATTAGCGCGTGGAGGACTTACTTTGTCACTTGCCCATCGATGACTTGAAGACAATGGAGGAAAGCATAACCAGATAAAGTGACGCTAGAAGATGTAGCAACTCACAATTCAACCAAGTTCAAGATGAGTAAGCGAAAGTTCAAGATGAGTAAGCGAAAGTTTACTTACAGTTGTCATCGCGAGTTCGAAGTTAGATGCTGAAGACGACAACAGCTCTTCTACCAAAGACTTCTAGATATGAATGAGTACCAGTATGGAAGACCTACGTCTTTATGACTCAACGTTGCTAGTACGTGAAACTTTTCCACATGAACAGTGGAGCATGTGATGCTGTGTTATGTAAGTTGACATAGTGGATGAGGCAACGTGTCATCTTTCGAGGCACCTTGAGGCTACCTTGCCATCGACGTTCTAGCTGTTTCGACGCGAATGTGAGCGTCTTCTTCACGAACCATGCATCCACCTTGAGGAGCGTTGACCCTTACGTGTCCCGTCGATGTGGACCCTAATTGCAGGAGCATGAAGCTTTTCTTGACTTCAGTTTCCTTGACGACGTGTGATCTCATCCTTGCAATTCCATATCGTTTGGATTGAATCTTGTGATCATACAAGATTTTACCGTTTCGGCTTGGCGACGAGTTAGACTTGTGGATCTCGTTACGAGAGTGATTCTTCTTGAAGATTGACTCGTACCCTTGTTATCTTCAGTTACGAGTACCTGTGGAGTTTACCGAGACGATAAACCTCGATTGTTGTTTTGACACTTCGAGTCCGTCATGCAACTATCCAGATTTTTAAGCACGCCATTGATATGTTTGATTTGGTGGGCCATGAGTTCAGACTGTAAGTGGACCAGTCTATGGTTGTTTCTTTCGATGACCTACTTGCTCGAAGATTCGGGAGGATGTACGTCGGATTTGTTTCCCCGACCGTACGAGTATGTGATAGTCCCAATACGTGGACTACTAGAGATTTTAGTGTTCGGCTTTGACACTTGTTTCACATTGTTTATGGAGGAAAAGTCCAAGCAGAGTTTGGCTTGGCACAGTGTGTTGCGATGTTTGAGCAACCATGTTCGATCCTTACGCGGATCGTTTGTCCTAATGTGTACAGGAAGCTTTGAAAGAAATTCCGGTGATTTAAGAGAGACTGAGTATAGCCTGTAAATGGCAGAATCCATATGCATAGTTATTTTGGTAACCCCTTCAGTTTGTTATGGTCGACCTTGATTGTTTGAAAGGTAGTCTCTGTTTTGAGATTACGTGTTATGGGGTTACAGATCATGCTAGCTAACACCACTGAGCTGTTTATCTTATTGACTTTACAAGTCAGAGTTGAGGCGTGTAGATTTCTCTACCGCTATAGTTAGAGCATTACACAATAAATGTCACGGTTAGCCACTAGAGGCATCTTGTTGAGCATCCCCGCTGGAGACGTCGTGTAGATGCACCAGTTGATTGACGGAATCTGTTCATTTTCTTCCCGTCAAGATTAACTGACTCAGTACCTTGCCGATTTGTGCTTTAGTGAAGTGATCAGACTGCATGTGATACTAGAGAGTATCGATCATCTCGGATTGTGACCCACGAGTCACATCCAAACTTTAGTAATCATTGTAGGAAGAGTTGGGCCTTCCAGATAGCCCAGAGAGTTGGATATATTGCTTATCAGATGCACTTGCCACAACAGTTGCAGTGTATGTATGACGTGTCACACGTCACAATTACGGGAAGCTCATCGAGAGCCCCACAGATTATTGTTTGTACGGGTGTGCAGCTGCGCAGTGATGTTTCTTACGAGGAAAGTTCATACCGCATCTTAGATCATGATGTGAGAGAGCTCAGGAAGCGAGAGGTTCTAATTGTGAAAGTGCAATGAGATCACCATGGTGAGGAAAAGCTACTTGAGAGCTTCAGACAGTTATGCGGAAGACTTACCAGCACCTCGTTTGACGTCTTGTCTTATTTCGAGGACAAAATTTCTTTAAGTGGGGTAGAGTGTGAGACCCCGACTAATTTTATTAATTTTTCGACACATCTAGGGTTTATTTACGACTTCTTTTTGGTACGTCGAGAACGTACTCTAATATTTTAATGTTAGAGCGAACGTCGTCACTTGCGTATGAGTATTTACGGAATGTTTTTCCGACACTCTACGTATTTGTCCTGTTTTACAAACGTGATTTGACTATTTATTTTCAATGTGTGTTTTACAGAAAACGTTTTCGAGTTTTCGTTATTTTAAAAGTCAGAAGAGATAGTAGTCGTTGGATTCGTTCGATGAATCATGGCCGTTAAAAGGTTTTATAAAAACCTTTCTTTCTCTCTCCCTTATCTCTTTCCACTTTTTCTTCTTTCCTCTTTCTCTTTCTTCCCTTCTTCTTTCCTCTTCTGCTCGACCTCTCTTCCTCTCTCTTCGAGCAGCGACAGCCGAACCAGCTGCTCCACCACCAGGCGCGCGTCGACCCTTACCGTCGCCACCATCGAGGTCGCACAGCCCCGGTGACTTAGCCCCGACCTTCAACCACGTCAGTGCCGCAGCGAGCGCCGTCCAGTCGTGGAAGACTCGAAGCACTACGTTCACCATCGAGTCAAACCAGACCCTCCGAGGAGCAAGGAAGCTCCCAGGCGCCACCAGGAGCTGCCCAAGAGCGAGGAGGAGGAAGGAGGAGCCGAACGGAGCTTCGCCGGAGGAGGTCTGCCGGAAAAACCCAGGAAAATGCTTCGAGGGTAAATTCTCCACCTTTTCTCTTGATTTTTAGCTTGATGTGTTGTTGGGATAGTCTAGAAGTTGTTTTTGCAGGTGTTGGGGACTGGTTTGGCCGGAAAAGCTTCATTTTCCGGCAAACCAGTCGATCCATAAACAGAGGGGTAAAAACCCTGGTTTTTATCGCGGTAGATTTACATTTTTATAGTTTTACCGTGAGGTGAATTGACCAAAATGCCCCTGTCAGTTTTCAATATTACAACCTGCCATTTTCACTGTTCTACTGTTTAACTTTTACGGTTTTACCTTAGTTACTATTTACCGGTTGACTTTTGCTATTTACAATTTGATCGGTTGACTTTTACTATTTACTGGTTGACTTTTTCTATTTATAGTTTGACCGATTGACTTTTACTATTTTTCCGGTTGAATTTTACTATTTACAGTTTGACCGGTTGACTTTTACTATTTACCAGTTGATTGGTTGACTTTCACTATTTACTGGTTGACTTTACTATTCATGGTTGACCGTTGACTTTTACTATTCATGGTTGCCTTTTGACTCTTACCGTAGAAGACCAATTTTTATGTTTTACCGCTACGGTTAAATGGTTTAAAAGTTTTAAAAATTAAACAGGCGACGGAAAGACGTAAGTATCGAATGAGTAATAATCCCGATTCTCGCGCCGGTTCGAGAATCGAGACATCAAATAGTTAGACTCTATTTTCGGAGAACATAAACGGAAAGTTTGTCGAGTTCACCGAGTTTTGGTCAACTTTGACCAACTCAGTGGACTTGGTCAATTCCTTGACCCAGGAATGACTTGGTCAACCCTAAAGTCAACGTTTGACATTTCCTGGTCAAACTAGGAAAGTGGATAGTTGACCATAGAATGACCGTTACGTTTTTACTTTTGACTTGTTTAGTCGTTGACTTCTCTTCTGACGGATTCAGGATTTCGCCTACACTCAGAGCTTAAAGACTGCGCTTGGAGCACGAGGATTTCGGCTTCGTCATAACAGGTAGGGTGAGCCGCCCGCTAGGGTGAGCCGTAACTTCCGGGTTAGTGGCATTTTAATTTGTGTTGTGCTCTATGATATAAAAGTTATATGATATGATGTTTGATTATGCATAGTCGATGCCTCGCGATATATGTTTTCTTACTTTATCGCTTCATAAAATGTTTAGAAAACCGAGGCTAGACACATGTGATGTTTCAGATCAAAAAGTTGTACAGATGTCCTGATTTCCGGTACTTGGTCTGAGAGTGACGGGACCTAATGTTTAGCCTATGTTTTCCCACAGTGTCGATGACCGTGAACCTCCGGAGGGGCAATGCCCTGTTTATTTTATTTTTCCCGCTTACGCTCGTCTCGTACAGAGTTATGCGAGTCGTAAGTGCGGTGTTGTTATGAGTGATCTATTGGGCATTAGCTGTAAATGGACACTCTCGCTACTACGAGTTTTCAAGCGCATAAGTAGTTGGCCCCGGTTTGCTGTGAAGACAAATCCGGGATTCGGCCACCCAGATCCGTGAACCCTGCTGGCTGTTTGTTACTTTGAGCGCTCAGTCTTATTGATGTTAGCATTGGCACATGGGAAAATGAATTTATTTAAATCTGCCTATGGAAACTAAATACAGTTTTTGGTTGTTGCATGTTTTATGAACTGTTTAATCACCGGTGAAAGCTATATGTAGTATCTATTCATGAGAACTACACCTTTTTTTCAAACCCTATCTTGGTTGGGTTCGGCCCCTTTTGGGTTAGCGAGGACGAGTGCTCATCCCTACTTTGCAGGACCTGGTAGACTTGCTTTAGAAGAGATGGATCTGTGACTAGGGGCTTGGCAGCGCGTGCTGTTCAACATCTGTATTTTGGGATCACCCTTGAGGAGCTTTTCATCCTTCGTGGTACTTCAGCTTTTCGATCTCCATGACTGTTGGTATAGACGCATTTGGCACACTCTGACCTTTCGAGCATTATCCACATGTACTTGGCTCGTTGGCCCATGTTGTATATTTACTGACTTGGACTTTTCATGTATCTTGTAGTCTGAGTCTTGTTTGCTACCTTCCACACTTGTATACTACTTTATTTATTTATTTATTTATTCATCTGCTCCTCCCAATTATGTCATTTTATTTATATTAGCCTTGTGGTCTCGGCCTAGTGGGTAGTCAATACGACAGATAACGTATTGGTTATTCATTAGTCCGGGATCACGGCGGTTACCGTCGTGTCTCGGGGACAGAAATAGTCCTGGGATGCGACAATTGA
Source organism: Comarum palustre (assembly GCA_951800085.1). NCBI lineage: Eukaryota > Viridiplantae > Streptophyta > Magnoliopsida > Rosales > Rosaceae > Comarum > Comarum palustre. Next base: position 79,090 of record OX637588.1, on the reverse strand, counting down.
TCTTGATACATATGCAACAATCATCAAATCATTTTGATGTTAACTCCTACCATATTCAATTCTTATAGACTTTGTAATCAGAGTGGTGAACTCTTATAATATATGATATCGCTAAGAGTTTTCTAAATGCACCATTTATTGTGGACAAGTATTCGACATGTGACCAATGTGTCGAAACATTCTTCAAAACCATAAAGTGTTTTTGATGGTCTGTATTTCTTGATGAATAAGTCCACGATAATCACATTGTATTCTTTGCAGAATGAAATATTTTGGTTATCTTTAACATAGGAATGTCTTGATCCTGTTTTGTTAAAGACCAAACTTTGAAAAATGAGTTATGTGACTTTGACAAATCTATGATGTCATAATGGGAGGGAAGCTGGGCATCAGGTGCTTTAAAATGCAATTGCTACATTAGAGCAGCACTAGCTAGGACCGGTTAATGGTCAAAGTCATTACCGTCACCTTGCAGTGTGACGGACTTTTGTCCCATTTTATCATTCACTCAAAAGATAGGATGTTCATTTGAGTTCTTTCAAAGACAGGATGTCATGACTACGGTGTCTTTGATGATCATGTCAAAGTCTGTGGAGTCATTATACCATATTTCCTTGTAGGTGACTCGTTTAGTTCTTTAAAATGTGTTTCCTCTCACATTTATTTAAGGTAATTTAATTTCATTCTGATAGTGGATTTCCTTCCACATTCCATATATAATAGTCATTGTCATGAATTTCTTTGAAGCTAACATAGTTCGATTGACTCGTGGTACATACAGAGCTTTCAAGACATTAAACACTATACTATTAGGAAATAGAGATCAGGCAGTGTCTCGCCTTTTTATTATTTGTGCTAATCACTTTTTCATAGTGACAGAGAAATTATAAGACATAATCAACTACCTATCACATGCCTTAAAGCTGTATGAATAGTCTCACTCAGCACTTTGGTTCTCCTATATACATTCCATAAAGTATATAGGAGTATTTATAATTTGAGAGGTATAACTCATATCCTTTTAGAATATTTTGATTTAAGTAATGATATACTTCATTTTTATAACCTTTCTTTATTGGGTAAATGCATTGTTTTGCATTTTTATAGTGTTATTTCGAACCATAGATAAAATCAGATAAAATTAATGCTTCACAATATAATTTAAAATTTAAAAAGCCAACGATAATCAAATCAAAGTCTCATCTAATTCAGTAAGCATAATCCATAAGAACTTTAAGACCAAAACAACAGTCTAATTAAACAAGAATATCTTAGAAAAGCTCAGAGCATATTTAACCGAAGTATGAAACTGTCTCACATCATTTCTTTTTCTCACATTGGTAAGCTTATGAGAATTGATAATCCTCTCTCAATCCTGATGCTCCTATGATTCTTTGCACTTCTTGCAAGTCGCAGCTAATTCATTTGCTGGCTAACAATATATAAAAATAGTTTATTTATAAAGATAACAGTGTACGTTGCTGCTTATGTCACGTCCCTAGGCCCTCTTACACATGTCAATTACCCTTTGCTTTGGGTTTGTTTTCACCAGTAGTTATTTTGCATGTTATTTTTTAAACAATTCTTTGTCCTGACATTGTCATTGTATAAACTCTAAATTATGCTACTCAATTATTTACCTATTACTGATTTATTAATCATATTTCAACATATACTAATATAAAGCACAAGTGCTGAAGTAAGATTAATAAGATATTTCATATCATGTAATTATTTGTGATACACTTTTCACAAAATCATACATGTCCAATAGGCTTCAGTTGAATGCATTAACTGATTCATAGTCGAGCAAGTAGATTTCTATCCACTTAACTGTATGTTTTGAGATAAACATTATACTGTATTTTCCCAATATGTCACAAAAAACAGCTCATTGTTCAAGTGATAAATATTCTCAACAAGATAAGATAAATGTGGGCCTTATAAATATTAATGCTTTGAGTCTTGGTTGACTCAATAAATAGGGGAACTGGTACTCAAATTCTTTAGAGTCCATTATGTCGGAATCAGGTTGATGCTTTAGCTATCTGTAAAAATAGAGCAAGGAGAAGATATATTAAATTCGCAGTCTAAAGTAAACATCCACGATAATTATAATATTCCAAGATGCAGATTCAATTGTGAAATTTCATTATCACAATAACCTTTGATTTAATCATTTCTTTGAAATATAAGCTCATGAAATTTCATTATCATTTATTTCTATGCAGTCAAACAAACACATAAATATTCCAATAGATATGAATTAGATATGAGAACCGAGATTCATAGTGGTCACATTCTTTTTCGATGCTTTGTGAAAATGCTTTTTCACTATTAGAGGTTTGTCATTTTCGATGCTATAAGTTTACTTTATCATAGCAACACGATTTATATGATATGCTAATGAAAAATATTTAATAAAATTTAACATTCATAACATATCACATTATAATATGTGATGATATTTGCAAAATTAATTTCCTCATGTAATATGCATAATATCATGAGCAAAAATTTCACGAAAGTAGCAACTTTAATTTTAAAAACATACTTGTAGTTTGCCAAATAAACCGTATATTGATTTGTTCTCGCTCATAATGGTTGCGGTTGTTCTTGCAATGGTTGCTCTCGCCATTTATGTTTTGATCGGGTGCCACCATAATTGACATTTTGATTGGTACATGGCAATGAGTATATATGTCACATGTAAAAACAAAAAAATTTATATGATTAGTCACATTTAATCAAGTACCCATCATAAAATAATAAGTAATAAATGGTTTACTGTAAAATAGTAAATAACTTAAACAGTAATTACTTTTCTGTTTTACTATTTTAATTTCTATAAATAGTAAAAAAAATCTGTAAATAGTAAACAGTAACTCCAAATTCACCATATGGTCAAATTTCATAAAATTACCTTTCATAAAAATTTCTGATTTACCAGAAAAGGGTAAAACCTTTTTTTACTGGGTCGGGTTGGATCTAGCGATCCGGGTCGAGAGATCGAAACTGGAGGCGCGGAGGTCTTTGAGCTGTCTAAGCTCCTCGAGGTGCTGTCGGGTTCACGGCGAGGCCAGCTGAGGCCGAGGCACAACAGACAAGGGTTGGATGAGACTAGGCTGAGCACGCGAGGACGCTTCCGCGGTGGGTGGTCCGGTAAAGATCTGATCTGGGTTGCTGGGTTTGCAGCCACAGGGAGGGAATGGCGCTGGCGAGCCAATCATGTATGGGCCAGAACAGATTGAGGTCTCGTCGGAGTCAGGGCGCCTTGGGTTCGTCGAGGTGGGTTGACTTTGACGAAGACAAATAATACGTATTTACTTTAACACAAGGTCACATACATACATGTATGAACTTTAATGCAAGTTGAGACATCAGTGTTTAATGCCTAGCATTTTTTGAAAGAAGATACTGCTGATTTTATTGCCAATAGAAAGAAATACTCAAAATAGCTCGATTACAAGAGATAACTTGGTGACAAACTTTCCTAGACATATTCAAGTAGTCTGTATGGTGTGTCATTGAAGTTTTGAAATGAATCCAGATAACATTCTTGGATTGTTTCTGTATTTTGAAAAAATAAACTGCTAACACTGTTCCAAAGTATACACGATAGACCTGTCCGCTGTAATCTATAGACAAACAAGACGTTTTGGTAGTACCCACAGTGCAATGTCCGGTATTGCCCTCCTTCTTCATATTATGCTTTGTAGAATGTCTTGAATCATCCTTTGGTACTACTCCAGATAATTCAGTAGTACAATTTGTATCTCCTGGATCCCAAATACGAATCCCTAAAAAATTAGGGTTCATCCCTTTAAGTGCCCAAATTGGGCTAGGCCTCAAATTAGGTATGAGAATCGAAATTGTTGTGGGCACCCGATCCAACTGAGGCCGTCGTCCGGATCTATTGTCAGCATCCCTCCCTGTCCCAAACGGAGTCCTCTCCACTCCTGTCCTCCAACACTGAGACTAAGAGATGAACAATCCCAAATCCCCCTGATCCTCATATATGGATCCATGTTCATTTTGAATTCTTTGATCCCCAACAAATTCAACAACAAAACTCGTTGCTTCAATGAGAATTCCAGATGCAACTCCGGCCATGGTGGAACATCTTTGAGCCTCGCTCTACTAGGTCGGATCCGACCCGATCCATCATTCCCTAAAAGCCATCGATGCACCACCTCGCCGTCCCACAACCTCAGGCCAAATCTGTGTTGAAAGTTTTCAAGATGGGTCTCTGTTGTAAGAGTGAGTTTTGCCGATTGTCACAGCGACTGATACGATTGAATTGACAAAGGATCCTAAAACCAAGATAGAAAGGATAGTCGGGAGGCCGTAGATGGTTTACTTGATAGAGGGAAGGCTGACAAAGACCACCATGATAGAGAGGAGGCCAGAGATGATATTCTTGATTTCTTTCCTATACCAAGACGGCTAGAGTTTAATGTCTAACATAAGGTCACATACATTCATGTATGCTAACATAATTTGATGTTATTTGCCAACCACTTTAATGCCTCTTCTTTTTGTTAGAAAAAAAAACTGAAAACATTAATATGACGTTTTCAATTTTTTTATTCTATTTGCATTGGAAAACAAATAGAATCACATTTACCGTTTAGAAAATATGAAAATGCTTTATTTTCTGTGATAATCGTTTTTTAAATTTAATTTATTTTAATAATGAAGAGTGCTGGAGAGACAACTAGTAAAAGTTTAGTAGACGTAGCCAAAAAATACAACACCCGAACAGCGTCTCCCGTCGCAGCCACGATTTATCGTTATCCTCCGACTCCAGTCCTCAGTAGTACTCCACTCTCCTCCCAAAACCAACTGTCGCTGCAGGTCCCCGATTCTTAGTGCGATGCCTGCTATGAAGAAGGTCTTTTCTCCTTTCTTTCTTGTTCTTGCCTTTCTTTTCATCAATTCGTGGCTCAACCCGGATCCATAGATTTTTCCAGTTTTATTTCTTGAAATTTTTTCTTGATCTGAATGAAACTGATAATGTGACTTCATCTTTTACCGTCCTCACAATTTCTGTTATCTTTCGGATCTTCCTTTCCAATATGCCGTGTGGCTGGTCCGTTATTACTTGTTTGAATTCTGATATGTTTTTGGTTTTCCTTCTTGTTAGTATTCGTGTGGATTTGATTGGATATTATATTGGCTTTTTGCCAAGTAATGGTTGCTACTCTGGTACAGTTTACTTCATTTTTCTTTTATGCTTATGAGTTTTTGTGTTTTGTGCGTATCAGCCTACTGAGCGAAGTCACATTGGAAATGTATTCAACAAGTTGCTCAAGGAGGTTGGAAGTCCTGTGGATTTTGAACTTCCGGATTGGTTCAATAAATGGAAATCCATGAACTACACTTTTATAAAGCGCAGTATCCTTTTATCTTTTACTCAACGAATCTAGCATTTTGAAGATAGTTTTGTGATGTACTGTTTTCTTGGGAACTTTACTGCAACTCAATGATTCCAGGCACTGTCTGCATATTTCTTGTTTAAAAGCATCCCTGTGATAGTCTTACTTAACTCATGTGTGCATACTGTGTTAAACACTCCATCTGTGTTTTCATTTAATACTTTTGTTCATATTGAAGTACTTTCACTTCATTTATCTCTCTACTTTTTTAGTTTCTTTGACAATTTTTAAGATATATATCTCACTAAGAAAATTAAAAGACGACTTGAGGATGATGGAATATTCTGCTCATGCGGCCCATCATCTCCAGGATCTCTAAGTGTTTGTGGTAGAGATTGCCACTGTGGGTAAGGAAAATCTTGCGCAACAATGTTTACATAATTTGATGTTTCAACATGAGTCCTGAAATATAGTCTCTCACTCTCTCTACCTAATGTCAGATTTTGAACTGTCATTTTGATATAAAGTTTGCTTACATTTAGTAAGTTCTGCTCGTCTTTAGTCTTGGGCAGTGGTCCACTCTCTAGTGAGTGGTGCTTGTCTTTGGACATTGCCTCTCACCAAGGTAGCATAGCTATTAGGCAGTGTTGGAATGCTTTCTTATTGAGAAATGCACACCTACATTAATAGAATGATGCACTTTGTGGCTATATGATTCTGATTTATTTAGTCTCTTTGTTGTATGTAGTTAATGGATGAGGTAAGCATACAGTACCTGTCTACTTAATCTTAGGCATGAAACTTTTGGACGCTTGCAGATCTAGGAATAGGTTCTCAATTTTCTATGTGATAGTATAGTTGACATTCAGGCTGAAATACGTTGATTGTATTGTTCTACAGGATGCTACTGTCTAGCTGCTCCTCAGGCTGTAAATGTGGAAGTTCTTGTCTGAACAAACCATTCCAGCAGCGACCTGTGAAGAAGATGAAGCTGGTCCAGGTATCCGTTTTATGTTGAAGTGTTAAAATGTAATACATTTTCTGAAAAAGGAATAATGTATATACAGAAAGATTACGTAGACCGGAGATTTCAACCTTTGTAGTCTTTGTTTTAAACATAGAAAGTAACGTTGAAGGATAAGAAGTTCTTTTTGTATATAAATGACTGCCTGATCAAATGCTGGTCTCTTATGTTGGTGGTTCTTTATGAAAAACCTTGCATCCTGGGAAACTGATTAGGTGCTATGCCCTTTCAAAAAGAAAAAAGAACAGAAATCAGGTGCTAAGCTTCTACATTTGACTATTTGAACAATACTCATCCAGGATTTTCGATGTTAAACTTTCAAATAAGGGATCAACTGGGCTATTGTTTGTTGGGTAGCTTTGTTATGAATTTATCTATGGATAGTTTGTTCTATAATTTCGCTTGATTCTTAGTCACTTTTTGTACGCTGAGTTAAAGTAAGGTATTTATTGTAGACTGAGAAATGTGGTTCTGGAATTGTGGCGGATGAAGATATTAAGCAAGGAGAATTTGTGATAGAATACGTTGGAGAAGGTAACTATTTTTAGTCATTTTTTCTTTCTCTTTGAGTAAACATAGTTTGTTATGTAGTTGAACTCTATTAACCAATGCTGTTTCTTTCTTATAGTTATTGATGACAAAACATGTGAGGAAAGGCTCTGGAATATGAAACACCGTGGAGAAACAAACTTTTACTTATGTGAAATCAATCGAGATATGGTTATTGATGCCACATACAAGGGAAACAAATCAAGATACATAAACCACAGCTGTTGTCCGAATACTGAGATGCAAAAATGGTTTCTACGTGGCCTTCATACTGATTTAAACGTTTTAATAGTTATATCATATCTTACATGACTTTTTGGATATTGTTTTGTGAAGGATAATCGATGGTGAAACAAGAATAGGAATATTTGCAACTTGTGACATAAAAAGGGGCGATCACCTCACCTATGATTATCAGTATGGACACCTACATAACCTTTGATTGAGTACTTCTATTAATTGTTACATCTTTGCTCAAGAAGCATGTGTTTTTAGAATCTTCAACTTGGATTTCAATCGCGTATAGATGTACTAGCTGTTACCTTTATATCACAGTCCAGTCTAATAAATTCTGCAGGTTTGTTCAATTTGGTGCAGATCAAGATTGCCATTGTGGTGCTGTTGGTTGTCGTGAAAAACTCGGTGTCCGACCTACCAAACCGAAGATGTCATCAGTTGCTGCGTTGAAACTAGTAGCATGCCAGGTGGCGGTGTCCTCTCCCAAAGTAAAAGCAATGCTCTCTGCAAAAGATGTAAATGTTGGTTTGCTTGTCGTTCTTCCAAATATTTTTGTCCATTATTTTACGGTTTCATCTAATTATTGGTAGTATTCTCTTCCATAAAGGTCTTATAATACATGGTGTAAAGGGCATGCATGCGTTTATAATACATGTTAAGTTTGTGTTTAACTACCATGTTCTGCTGTGTGTGGGCATGCTAATGGCTAGTGTTTACTTCACACACGTTTGTAGATAGAGTAATTTTTTGATGTGTTTAGGCACATAGTTTGGATCATTCCATAACTAATATATTTAATGAGATGACGAGATAGGGGTACAGAACTAGACATTTCTTAGAACTATGGTAATATGTTCCTTGAAACAAAGAAGAGGAAGATACGAACAATAGTGTGACATGTACATATTTTTGATTTCTAAATTAGTACTTAAAGTTCAGTCAGAATTTATCGAATGCGTCTCGCTTAAACTTTTAAAATACGAATAACTAAAGCATAAGAATTGTAAGACGATACTGGTAACTTGAGAGGTGACATTAATATTTCTATTCAATGCATTTTTGGCTGTGTGCATGATATGTTTTTGCAAACCTGGACTAATTGTTGGACTCTTTTCTGTAAAAGGTTTATCCAAATGGTGGCTTTCCTATAGGTGAGCTTTCTTCTATTATGGACATTATCAATATTGTCAGCTTTTATAGTGATTCAAAGTTCCTGAAATATAATGTGAACTCATGTTACACGTCTTACCTTTTCTTTTAGGAAGTTCTCAACTTATCCGTAAGGACCATAGCCAAGGTGGCACTGCTTGTAATTGCATTGATGAAGTGATTCGAATACGTCGTCCCATAAATGAGAGGTAATTTCAGGATGTCTAGTAACCTTACATTCTTAGGAATTGTTGTGCGATATCAGGAAGGCAGGAATTAATAGTGTATAACTGGTTCTACTCCTGGTTTTGGTCTCTCACTTCCAAAAGATGGCTGTGAGTTTTTGTGAGGCCCTTTGGTGCTTTCTAAGATTTCCTATTCTTTCTGTGGACGAGCTTGGTCCTTGTAATTTGAGTCCGTTTTCATTTGATTCTGTGTTGTCATGCTGTTCTGACATACAGTACTGCAGGGACTGAAGTCTATATGAGCTAAATGAACTAAAACTAAATGAACTAAATTTTCCATATAATGAGCATTAAAAATGGCAGTCACCATGCACATAAGCCTCAAGTGACTATTCTGTCGTCCAAACAATGTTTTCAAAGGCGAAAACGAAAGCGAAGGCGAATTGTGGAAGCCCCGCGAGGCGAAAGCCTTAAGGCGACGGGGCGACCGCCTTTCCAACAAATATTAAAGAAAGAAGAGAATGTATAAAATGTATTCAAGATGATTATAGAGGCTTAATTATGCAATTTGGGTGTCCAAAGTAATCTGTAAGTTATTGTTTGAGTTAGAATCATTGTTCATCAGCTTATATGATTTATTAGGACCTTTTCTTTCAATTTTGGGTTGTGATTTCTACAATTGTACTCCTTGATATGGAGGATTATGTTAGTATAAATTTAAGCATTAGAATTAGGATGTTTTCTTGTTAATACCTACTGGGAACCCTTTTTGAAAAAGAAAACTCGTTTTTAGCCAAAGTTGTAATTTTTCCTGATGCATATCAGTAAACTTTGGAAAATCATAAGTAATTGTAGAAAAATGCTTTTGGTGCGATTCCAGTTCCAGATTAATCTTTAGGGTGTCTTTTACAAATGTCAAAAAGACACCAAAATCAAATTCCAAGCCGAACTATGTCGTTTTAAGCCAAGGATATTTCTGATCAGAGAGTCAGGAAGTTGTTTTTAATAGAAAGTTGTTTTAAAGAAGAGGAAAGAGAGTGGTGCATCCTTCTAAACTTTTCAAGTCTCACAGAGAACACTCTCCTTTCAATCTCATTCTCTGTAGACTTTCACCAGAAATCAGACCCCCATTTCCTGAAAAACCTTCATCTTCCCTCGAGTCATCGAAATCGAAAATCGGGTTCTCAATGGCAGTCCCTTGTGCATTTAGTGACCCTCTACAAAGAGGGCAAGTAGAATTAGACAGTAACCATGTGTCTATGCAATCAATGTGAAAAGCATGACTACATAATGGAAGCAATCTCAGCTGGTCCTTTTCAGTGAACTCACACAAACAAACAGGACAATCAAACGGCCGCCCGAAGCTTCTTCTTCTGCAAAAAGTGTCGCCTCAGCGCCTCGGCGGACGCTTTTCCAGCAGCACGCCTCAGTTTGATGTGGCGAGGCTTTTTTTGGTCGCCTCGCACCAAAGCACGCCCCGGGCTCGCCTCAATTTCGCCTTTGAAAACACTGCGTCCGAAAAAAAGAACGAAATTATTATGATTGCTACTGTTTTGAGTGAACTGAAGTTCACCTTAAAGTGTGTTAAAGTTATGCTACTTCACGTTTTAATTTCTTTCATAGGAGATTTCAGTCTAAAACTTTTGTGCAAGTTTCAATTTACATTTGTTGTAAAAGAATTTCATTTGCTGAGTAGTTCTTTTTATTTTATATTTTATGTTTATACATTGCAGGTCATTCGGGGTCATCAAACGGTTTGATAATCATTCCAAAAAACATGCGGTAAGAGCTTTTGATCTTTGTAGATAAACTTCCTGTCACATGACTCATGTCATGTGTAGGGTATTCTAAACTTAAGAATATGAAATGGGCATGTGTATTTGATCACAGAGCATGTTTGATGATGGATATGTGTTTTGGTTGCAGATCATGTTTGAAGATGGTGGCATTGAAATCCTGGACATGTCGAAAGAAGAATGGGAATTTGTAACGTTTTGATAGCATTATGAGGTTAGTACATCATTTTTTATGGATTAATTTCAGTTTACCAACCTGAGGTATGAGACTAACATCATTTCACCCCGTACTTTTAATTTGAAAGATTACCCTCTAAAGTTTCCAATTTTCATCAATCATGCCCTATTGCTGAATTTTCAACCAATTTGGACATTAAATGTTAATATGTAGTCTTATTAAAAGGTTTTAAAAGACGATTTTTGCTGTTAAATGACTATATTTGCAAAGTGAGTTATAAAGTTATAATTAACGTCCAATTTACACAGAATTTCAGCAATTGAGCATGATTGATGAAATTGAAAACTTTAGAGGATAAACTTTCAAAATTAAAAGTACGGGGTAAAATGATGTTAGCTCCAAATCTCAGGTAGGCAAACTAAAATTAATCATTTTTTTAACTATACATATATATTTGTTTGTGTGTATATATATCATAACCATCATCATCCCAATGCTTCTGGTGTCTCTCGATCATATTTTCCAACTCTTTTCACTTTTTAAATAAAGGTGATCTAATAAACAAAATTTTACTCTAGAGTTCTTTTGTTAGAGTTTATGAAGTACACATAACTACATTATGTAAGATTGTACATTCATATCTTGAAGTAGAAATGGAGTTATCATTCCTTTGGTTTATTTCCATGGAGAGGTTGCTGTACGTATTTGCCACTGTGTGATGGACCTTTCATGTTCCAGTATTTATTTTATATTACTGCTACTTGGAAGCCAAAAAACAGTGTTGCACTATTGCTCATTTCTTTTCTGCCTTACTACTTTCTTTCTGCAATGTTTAATGACATCTTTACTGGGTCGTTGTTTTAATGGTTGAAGGATTATGCTCTTGCAAGGATGACTTACGGTCGTCAGCAATTGTAACATGTAGAACAGTAAGTGCAGCCCCTTATGAGCCATCATGACTAAAAATTGCATTAAACTGAATGCACAACTAGGTGACTAATATTTACCGTTCTGTCGCAGGATCAGTAACTGGTAAAGTTAGTAACACGATTTACATCTCCCCTGCTGTCCCATTAACCAAGGATCTCAATTCTTTGCAATGCATGTTGTAACAAATGTATGGATGAAAGTTAATATTCCAAACCATCCCCTCCCGAAAGAAAAAGAAACGTACCGTATCAAATATATTTCCTTTTTTCTTTCAAATAGTGTAAACTGTTGTGTAGTTGCATAAGCACGCCAGGAATCAGTGGCTGTTAAACACTATTTGGCTGGACAGACTGGAATAAGATTATCCCAAGGACTAAAATTTTCATGATTTGGTGCTGAAAATGAATATTTCGATAGATATATCAAGAAATTATTGAATATTGATGAATTTTTTTAAAAAATTTGTATAAATTTTTATATTTGACTAAAAATAGGTTAAATGTAAAATATGGAAAAGATGTGAAAATTAATATTAGTATTGGTAAAAAAATAAAAATTTTAAAGAAATATCAAGGATAATTTAGATATTTAAGATGTTAGGTTATTCCTTGTAGAATTGCTGTAAATCCGTATATAATTAGGATTCTTATGTAATTAGGATATCATGTATTTATGGGTAGATTGTTTTCTATTAGAGTTAGATTACTCCTTTGTACTTGTATATATGCCCATATTGTGGGATGAATAGAATTATTGAATTAACCCTGAATTGAAGTATTCTTTTCTATTTGGTATCAGAGCAGGTTCAATCCTTTGAACTTGCTTTGCATCCTTTGAATCCTGAATCTCGAAGAACACCCAACTACCATCACAAACCGCTGCGTACCACCACTACCACCATTGAAATCGAACCATCTTGAAACCCTAAAAACCCAATCTTGAAAAAAATTCGAATTCCTCAATGGCATGACCTGTAATTGAAGGCGAACAATCAGATCCCCAGAAGGTAATTATGACAGAGCATCAACCATTCTCACAAATCATCCATCACCACTACACCACCCAACAAGACAACTCGACGTTCCCAACTAGTGTTGTCTTGAATGAGTCCAACTACACCATATGGGCTCCCCTCATGAAGATGTGCATTGGAGCACGGGGAAAGGTTGGTTATCGACTGGAGCAAAGGCTGATCCCGCCATGAATTCTGCAGAATATGAAACTTGGTCCACGGACAATGAAAAAGTGAAAAGTTGGCTCATTGACTCCATGGAGTTTTCTCTTATGAACCGGTATATTCGTCTTCCTACTGCAAAAGATATTTGGGAAGCTGTAGAGCAAACCTTTTATGATGACTTTGATGAAACCCGGATCTTTGAATTGAACAAGAAGTGCTTCGAAGCAAAGCAGAATGGATGGCATATTCCTACCTACTACAATGAATTGGTGGCCATGTTCCAGGAGATTGATCAAAGGGTAGCCTCTCAGAATGATAATGTTGCAGCTGTAGTTCAAGAGACTTCAGCAATGTCCCGGTTGCGTGTTCACATGTTTTTGAGTGGACTTGACTCGGAGTATGATCAGGTGCGCGGAGAGATCTTGCGAAAGGAACCAAGATTCTCCTTGGAGCAGAGCTATGCTTACATTCGCAAGGTACAGTCAGAGAAACATGCTATGGGGCGTTCTGTACCTACCGAATCCTCGGTTATGGCTGTTCAACGCAAGCAGGGTCCTCCTCCGGGCTTCGCGGGTCCTCCACGCCGTCCTTTAAGTAAACCAAGTCATTTTTGCAAACAGAAAGTGCATTCATTGTGGAGAAATAGGTCACACCAAGGAGCGATGCTATGAAGTGATTGGTTACCCCGATTGGTGGGACTTCACCAAAAAACCACGAAAGAATCTGGGCAAGGCTGCCGTTGCTACTACAGAGGAAGAGCATCTAGACAATGCCTCCGCTAATGTAGCGCAGTCAGGTATGAAGGGTAAGGTTATTTTGAATAATACATGGATAATTGATACAGGTGCATCTGACCATATGACCAATGACCCTAACCTTATGGCAAAGCTTAAACATTCCTCCCAAAATATTGTCTCTACTGCTGATGGTACTCCAACTCCGGTTACCGGAGAAGGTTCTGTTGTCTTGTCTAATAACTTAACCCTGGAGTCTGTCTTAGTTATTCCATCACTAGCTTATAATCTTCTCTCTGTTGGTCAAATTATTCTAGCTCTTGCATGTATTGTGACCTTTTATCCGTCTTTCTGTGTGTTTCAGGACATTCTGACTCGGTGGATTCTTGGTTATGGTGTTAGAAGGGGAATTTATACTACCTGGATCTGATAGAGAATGGAGAGAAACGGAAGCATCTTTTGGGGCAAGCTAATCAGATCACTGGGGTAGAGAATGCAAAGGAAGCTGTATGGTTATGGCATCCGCGTTTAGGTCATTTATCTTTTAGTTATCTTAAGAAGCTGCAACCTCATTTGTTTTCGGTGGTCAGTGATTTAGATTTCCATTGTGACATTTGTGAACTGGCCAAGAGCCACCGTATTTCATATTCACCAAGTCTGAATAAAAGTCCTATTCCTTTTATGAAGATTCACTCCGATGTTTGGGGTCCTGCGAAAATTCCTTCTCTTTCTGGTGCCCGATATTTTGTAACTTTTATTGATGATTGCACTCGCATGACTTGGGTATCATTACTGAAGAATAAGAGTGATGTCTTTGAAATGTTTACTGAATTTCACAAAATGGTAGCGACTCAGTATCAACAATCCATCAGAGTTTTCCAGTCTGACAATGGTGGAGAGTTTGTGAATGGACCTATGAATGAGTTTTGCCGGTCATATGGAATTCGTCATCAAACCTCAAACTCTTATACTCCCCAACAGAATGGTTTAGCAGAACGGAAGAATAGACAGTTGATGGAAGTTGTTCGTGCTTCCTTGTTTGGCATGAATGTACATCGGTCATATTGGGGAGAAGCTGTAAAATCTGCAGCATATCTCATTAACCGTACCCCTTCACGGGTAATCGAGTTTCAGAATCCTCACCAGAAGCTTCATCAACTTCTGTTAATCTCATCTATGCCTAATTTGGAGCCCCGAGTGTTTGGGTGCACAACTTATGTCCATATACCGAAGCCACAACGGAGCAAGCTTGATCCCCGTGCAAGGAAGTGTATTTTTGTGGGTTATGCAGAGTTTCAGAAGGGCTACAGATGTTATGACCCGCTCACCAACACAGTACATACATCTCTTGATGTCTCATTCCGTGAATCCGAGCCTTACTATTCAGGGGGAGTTCCTGAGTCTTCCCTTCAAGGGGAGAGAGGATGTGAAGGGAATCCTCAGTGTATCTTTGAGTTTGACGAATTTGAAGAGTTGAAAAACTTGGAGGCTCGTTTTGAAGGAGGAAACTTTGATAAAAATACGAATTGTGAGCAAGGAGCAAATATTTCGAATCAACAAGCAATTGCCGAATAGGGCGCTGTGAGTGCCGAATTAGAAAAAGCAATTGCCGAACAGGACAGTGTGAGTGCCGAATCAGAAAATGCGATTGCCGAATCAGAAAAGGCAATTGCCGAACAGGGCAGTGTGAGTGCCAAATCAGAAAATGTGATTGCTGAATCAGAAAAGCAAGTTCCGAATCCGAAGCTAGCACACAAGACATTCCCCCTTCTACATCAACAATTAAAGAATTCGCTCAGAATGATCCACCTCATGTAACCCCAAAGTTAAACGAGTCTTCTGGGTTAGAAAGTGTAGAACCTAGGAAATCACAAAGGGTTACTAAGGGTGTTTCTAAAAAACAATATGAACGAGACATTAAAGCAAAAGCCAAATATCCTGTAGCCAATTTTATGTCTAACCATAGGCTATCTGAGTCACATGCACTTGTTGTTGATCAATTATCTACTGTATCTATTCCTAGTAACGTGCAGGATGCATTGACGGATCCCAAATGGACAAAGACGATGAATGAAGAATTGGAAGCCCTTCAAAGGAATGCAACGTGGGAGTTAGTACCCATGCCTGTCGGAAAGAAGACTGTAGGGTGTCGTTGGGTGTTTACTGTGAAGCTTAAGGAAGATGGAACTATTGACAGATACAAGGCATGGTTGGTTTTCAAGGGATATACACAACGTTATAGAATTGATTATGAGGAGACTTTTGCACCTGTGGCAAAGATCAATACTGTCTGAATTCTAATTTCACTTGCAGCAAACAAAGATTGGCCCTTGCACCAGTTTGATGTGAAGAATGCTTTTCTCAATGGGAATTTGGAAGAAGAAGTGTATATGGATGTGCCCCCAGGTGTTAAGAATAACCCAAGTGACGTTGGCAAGGTGTGTAAACTGAAGAAGTCTTTGTATGGCTTGAAGTAGTCTCCAAGAGCTTGGTTCGGAAGATTTTCGAAATCCATGAGAGCCTTTGGATATAAACAGAGCAATTCTGACCATACCTTGTTTATCAAACGCAAGAATGGTAAGATTACAGCTCTGATTGTATATGTTGATGACATGATTGTTACAAGAGATGATCTGAAAGAGATGAATGAATTGCAAGAGTATCTGTCAAAGGAGTTTGAGATGAAGGATCTTGGACAACTGAAGTATTTTCTGAGTATTGAAGTTGCAAGGTCTAAGAAGGGGATTTCGCTTTCACAGAGGAAGTACGTCCTTGATTTACTGGCTGAAACTGGGATGCTGGACTGCAAACCAATTGAGACACCTATTGAGATGAATCACAGACTTGGTATTTATCCTGATCAAGTTCCGACTGATAAAGGAAGGTATCAACGTCTAGTAGGAAGGTTAATTTATCTTTCTCATACTAGACCTGATATTGCTTATGCTGTGAGTGTGGTTAGTCAGGTTATGCATTGTCCTTGTGAAGAACATATGGATTCAGTTTTTCGTATTTTGAGATATCTGAAGATGGCGCCAGGAAGAGGGTTACTGTTTGAAAAAGGGGTGAATTGGAAGTTGTTGGGTACACAGATGCAGATTGGGCTGGTGATAACACTGACAGACGTTCTACATCTGGGTACTTCACTTTTGTTGGAGGAAACCTTGTCACTTGGCGTAGTAAAAAGCAAAAAGTCGTTGCCAGATCGAGTGCAGATGCTGAATTTCGAGGTATGACACATGGAGTTTGTGAAATGTTATGGATCCGTAATATCCTGAAGAAACTGGGTTACAAGCTTAAGAGGCATATGGACTTGCATTGTGATAATACAGCTGCCATTGCAATTGCACATAATCCAGTTCAGCATGATCACACAAAACATGTGGAAGTTAATCGTCATTTCATTAAAGAGAATCTTGACAGAAAGGTTATTCGATTTCCATTGGTAACCTCAGAGGAGCAATTAGCTGATGTTCTTACTAAAGGAGTATCTAGAAGGGTGTTCGACAGCTCGATTGACAAGTTGGGCATGATAGACATCTATGCACCAACTTGAGGGGGAGTGTAGAATTGCTGTAAATCCGTATATAATTAGGATTCTTATGTAATTAGGATATCCTGTATTTATGGGTAGATTGTTTCCTATTAGAGTTAGATTACTCCTTTGTACTTGTATATATGCCCATATTGTGGGATGAATAGAATTATTGAATTAACCATAAATTGAAGTATTCTTTTATACTTTCCTCCTATGAAAAGCAAGCTTGAGCAGCGTTTGTTTTTGTGTTTTTTTTATATTTTATTTTATTTTTAAATTTTTTTAATACGATTTTAGGGTTGTCCATTAATAAAAAGAGGGCCGAGGTAGGTGAGTGGTGAGGAGCGAGTGGCTGGTAGTAGCCTAATAGGTGTATGCTGGGTCCATTGTCACCAACCCAATTAATTAGAAGGTGTTTTACCATTTTTGGGGTGCTGGTGAGTGAGGCCCGGGGTATCGAAGGATGTGACAGATTAAGGGTGTGGAGAATACCGCATAGAATTGGTAAACACACACATAATTGTATGAAGAACGTAAAATATGGAGTGTGCATCCAATTTCAGTTTGGTTTTTCCGTAAAAATATTATTTGACATGCGATTGGGAACACTAATTCTAATCTCGCCTAATCATTCTTTGTGTCTCCCTTGGTGTCTCGACCGTGAACCTAAGATTGAACTTGTCATGTAGAATGACAAAATGTATCTATTGGTTTTGGTCCAGTGAAAATATGTTAAACTGAAAGTGGGTCGGATGTTGTAAGATCACACCTGATAATATGATGTTTTTGGTTTGAACTCTAGTTTGTGAAAAATATTTCTTATATTTTAAATCACTCAGCAGTCTGAGAGTGATAATTCATTCAACCATCTTAAAATAGTTGTTGATTTGAATTCTGTTCGGTGACAAAACATCTCTCTAAGAGATGCCATATTTTAAATTACTCAAGTCTTTCAACCATCATAAAATAGTTTTCCAAACACAGTACATCTAGGGCATAAAATTCAGTCTTATCCTTACATTTCCTATATACCAATCTTGGAACAGAGCCGACACTGTTACTAAGAAGCCGATGAAAGAGTCAGTTTTAAGCGCGGCTTCAACCGAGCTGACTGGTCTTGTAGTTACCGTTTTGCCCTTTCCTCAACCCTACATATAAAAGGCTTCCACTCTCAGCAGCCTCACTCTTTCGTTTTTTCCTTCTCTCGCTTTTGTATCAGTTTTTGCTCTTCGTTGTTAATGGCCAGATTGGGTGGGTTCTTTGCTCTTTACAACGTTCTGTTTTTAGTGATTCCTTCAACATGTTTCGGGTTTTGGAGAAACATGTTTTTTCTGGGTATTTACTTCTTGCTGGGAAATCAGCGGTCTTTGGGTTCAATATACCAATCTTGGAACAGAGCCGACACTGTTACTAAGAAGCCGATGAAAGAGTCAGTTTTAAGCGCGGCTTCAACCGAGCTGACTGGTCTTGTAGTTACCGTTTTGCCCTTTCCTCAACCCTACATATAAAAGGCTTCCACTCTCAGCAGCCTCACTCTTTCGTTTTTTCCTTCTCTCGCTTTTGTATCAGTTTTTGCTCTTCGTTGTTAATGGCCAGATTGGGTGGGTTCTTTGCTCTTTACAACGTTCTGTTTTTAGTGATTCCTTCAACATGTTTCGGGTTTTGGAGAAACATGTTTTTTCTGGGTATTTACTTCTTGCTGGGAAATCAGCGGTCTTTGGGTTCAATTTGTATGATAATTTCGCTTCGCTTCTGTTTTGTATTTTGATTTGCAGATTCTTCTCTTTTTACAATATAGTAGCCGATTATTTTGTCTTCGTTTTGGGTATCGGATACGGAGGTGAGATTGAACTACCTGATTTCATGCGTATATGTTTGTATATATCATTCTTCATTTGTTATTTATCTGTTCTTATCTCTGCGATCGATTCTTGATTCGATATCTTCATGATTACTTCGTTTTACATTGCAGGTCTGGTACCTTTCTTCAGTAAACCAAGTCGAGACCCAATTTTTGCATCTCTTCTACAGGTTAATTTTATTCCAATTCATTCTATTGTTTTGTTTTCCTAAATGATTTTGTAAGAACTATTCTGAGAATGATAGTGTGGGAATGCTTTAATGGTTTCTTTGATGTTAAAAACTTTTGACACTTGCTTGATAACAAAAGGCGTTTTCAACTGTAATTTCTTTCATTCAGTAAGAGGCTTGGTGGAAATATAATCAGAGTTCAGGTGGTCATTTTATCAATTCAGATTAATACAAAAGAATGATATTCCAAGCTCTAAAGGCAAAATTGAAGGCTGTTAATTGTTCAAGGAAATGTATCAATTGTTCTATGTAAATTAAAATAAAAAACACTTGATTTACATATCATAAGTAGCAAAATTATAGAATTAACAAATCATTAATTTCAAATACAAATTAATTCTATAATTTTGCTACTTATGATAAGTGCAAGTTTATGTTTGTGTCATCCATACATGTCTTTTTACATGTCATCTATTAGTTACTCATGCAGCTGATGGTGAAGGCATATCAGTCTATTGCCATCTATTGCCATGTTTTCCTAAATTAATTCATAGTTACAATTGTTTGACAATTGGTTGTATAGTGATCTTTTGTTTCCTCTGCGCAAGTTTCATATGCCTCTTATTATCAATTGTAATCTTTTGCTGTTTTCACATCAAAACATGGAACTTTTAGGATTTTCTTGATTATATTGGGCTTTCTATTGGTGGCTTGCAAAATCTGATTCAGTTTATGTAAGTCTTTACTTCTCAATACTTTGCTTTGGACTTGGCTCAACACCTTTCACTTGATTATCTAAATATGATTATATATATATATTAGGTACCAGGGCAGTACATCTGTGGTCTCTGTAGGTAGAGGTGAAAATGCATTAGAAAGAAACCCAACATAACTAGGCATCTGTGAGCCTATAGGTGGAGGTGAAGATGCAATACCAACAGGTTGAGTATGTTTATAGCTTTGTTGAAACACTGCATCAGTACGGCTGATAACATTATTTTCTGCTGATACACTGTCGATATCAGTACAGGCTACAGATATATTGGCCAACATGGTTATGTTCTGTCCACAATAACAAAAAGATGCTCAAGCCCCCGCAGCAAGTTGCTGCAGGCAACCTTCCTAGTATATTTCAATTATTATCCTAATCTATTTCCTATTGGAACAGTTTTACCTTGGGTAAGAATGGTGACGTAAAGATTGAATCGGGTCGTGGTTGGTGTAACTATTTGGGGGTTGGTAGTATCTGTGACTGAGGATGTATAAATACATAAAAAGAAGGGAGGGAGATCGCACGCGTTTGTTACGCGGCTCCTTATTTTGGATCTGAATCCAAAAAAATATCCGAGAGAGCGGAGAGGAGGCGACGTCGTGTGGTGTCGGTAAGTCTGAGCTGGCAGGAGGCGGTGAGTGAGTAATAGAGATCTAGGAGTGTGTAGGGCCTAGTCTCTAGTCTCATAGTCATCATCATAAATACATACGAGGGGGAGTGTTGGGCACTGAAAAAAGAAGACGAAGGTGATCGACAAAATCCTTGAGGCATCGGCGGATGAGAAGAAGGTGGTGTTCTCGTTCGAGTTCTTCCCTCCGAAGACGGATGAAGGAGTGGAAAACCTTCTGGAGAGGATGGATCGGATGGTGGCTCACAATCCGGCATTCTGTGACATCACTTGGGGCGCCGGTGGCTCCACCGCGGATCTGACTCTTGACATCGCTAACAAAATGCAGAACATCATCTGCGTTGAGAGCATGATGCATTTGACCTGCACCAACATGCCCGTCGACAAGATCGACCACGCCCTCCAGACCATCAAGTCCAATGGCCTCCAGAACGTTCTTGCTCTCTGCGGCGACCCACCCCACGGCCAGGACAAGTTTGTTCAGATCCAAGGCGGCTTTGCCTGCGCCCTCGACTTGGTACCATTTCTTCTTGTGACTCTTTGCTTCATCTAATTATGGCTCTTGCTAATTATGACCGACTCTTGCTTGCTTCCTCAGGTCACTCATATCAGAGCCACATATGGCGACTACTTTGGTATCACTGTTGCTGGTTATCCAGGTACTGTCATCCTCTTCCAATTACATACACATTTCTTCTGATCTGATTAAAGACTGACCAATGCCAATGGTCAATGATATTTTATACAGAGGCACATCCAGATGCAATTGAAGCCAATGGCCTTGCCACTCCAGAATCCTATCAAAGTGATCTCGTTTACCTGAAGAGAAAGGTTGATGCTGGTGCTGATTTGATCGTCACTCAGTTATTCTATGATAGTGATGTTTTCCTCAAATTCTTCAATGACTGTCGCCAAATCGGAATCACTTGTCCTATTGTTCCTGGAATTATGCCTATTAATAACTACAAAGGTTTCATACGCATGACTGGTTTCTGCAAAACAAGGGTACTTGCCTTCATTTTTATTCATCAATCTTGGTACATGTCTTTAGATTCTCTTGCAGCCATACCTCCTTGTTACTGACTTCAACATATAGTATCTCTATGACAGTCCTTATTTGACTGATTGTGATTTCTTTTCTACTGTTTTACCTCGGCTGATTCAGTACATTTTCAATATCTCTGTAGCAGATCCCATACATTATTGGGTTTTTATCTTTTACTGCCTTTTAAAATTCTAGAAGATGATAAATTTTATTCTCTTGGCATATGAATGCTAAATGCTTATATATTCCGCCATTTAATGTCCTTGTTCTGGTTGTTGGTGTTGGACATGAGCATATGTCTGGCAGTAGAGGATTGGGGTTTTGTACAGTGACTTAGGTTTCTAAAGATTGGGTTCAATGGCTGATGGAAAGTGAGGGAAATGGTCCAAACACTGTCCCTTGATTCGTTGAGTACGTGCTAATATAATGTACAATTATTAATCAGCTGTTGTCACACATTAGACAAAGTATAATATGCGATGTTACCAAAATTTTAAATTACGTAGCAATACTGTGTGCTATTTGTCCTTTTAATTTCATTACCTTTGTTTTTTCTTTCTCTTTATTTAAATTAATTGTTTGCTATCAATGACATATTGTAGATACCTGCTGAAGTTACTGCTGCCTTGGAACCTATTAAGGACAATGAAGAAGCTGTCAGAGCTTATGGAATTCACCTTGGAACAGAGATGTGCAAGAAGATTTTAGCTCATGGGATTAGGACATTGCATCTTTATACACTGAACATGGAGAAATCAGCATTGGCTATACTAATGGTTTGGTCACATACATTTCTGTGTGTCAGACTTTATTTGTATACTTTACTTTAGACCACTGTCAGTTCTTACCCTCTAATCTCACCTCTGATTTGATTAATTTTGGCAGAATCTTGGTTTGATAGAAGAGGCTAAAATATCAAGGCCCTTACCGTAGAGACGTCCTGCTAATGTTTTTCGTGTTAAAGATGTTCGTCCAATTTTTTGGTATAGTCCACACCTTACTGTTCTGCACCCTCTACTTCATAGAAACTTAAATTAAAGAAGTGCATTTTTAATACTGTGTAATCATCCTCGCAACTGATGGTAGGGCTAATCATCCTAAGAGCTACATATCAAGAACCATAGGCTGGGACTTGTACCCACATGGGCGCTGGGGCGATTCTCGCAATCCTTCATATGGTGCACTAACTGATTACCAGGTACATAAGTCACTGAACTTTAGTCTTGGTGATTATCTAGGTTTGATTGATATCAGATCGTATTTTGTAATCCTCTATATATCGAAGCTGTTCTGTGATGATTTATTATGAAACTTATCAAAATTTGGAAACAGTTATATTCTTGAATTTTCCCAGTGATGTTATCTCAAAGAAACATTTACTTGTAACAAAATTCCAGTCACTCTTTGCGTTGGAGTGTTGGCTTGAATTTTCACATGATGTTTATCTCAAAGAAACATTTATTTGTAACAAAATCCATTTCACTTTTTGCTTAGAGTTTTAGCCATCACTTTTGCTGAAAGGCATGTCCTTTAAACTCTTATATTTCCCCTCTACACTAGAGTTAGTTATGTATGCCTGTAAGTCTCCTAACAGTTCATGCGACCACGTGCACGTGACAAGAAACTTGTTGAAGAATGGTTGTTCCACTGAAAAATGTTGAAGATATTCATGAGGTGAATTTCCATCCCCTTTATGTTTTCTGGTTTTACACTCGGTCAAATTAGATATAAAATTGACATATTGCATTTTCTACAAACAGAAATTTGAGAAATTCTGCCTCAGAAAGTTGAGAAGTAGCCCGTGGTCAGAACTAGATGGGCTTCAGCCGGAGACGAAGATCATAAATGAGAAGCTGGGGAAAATTAACACAAAGGGTTTCCTTACCATCAACAGCCAACCAGCAATAAATGGGGAAAGATCTGATTCACCAACTGTTGGTAAGTACAAACTTTTTATGCATGCATGGTCATGGTCTTGATTATCCAATTTCTGTGAAAGCCTTCTGAGACATTGCTTGAACTTTCGTGAGAAGAGATTGATTTGAATTACTGAAACTCACCTAATAATTATAGTGTAGTGATAGTCGGATGCTTTGGAGCCATAAATTGACATGACTTGATATTTCCACATTATATAGGTTCATTTTGATCTCATTTTTCTCAGAATGGACAACATTGAGATGTTTGTTCAATACTTGAAGTACCATTCTAGTGATTTTTTATATACCTTTAATCAACCCTTTGTACCTTTGTTGTATGAAACTGATTGTCTGATCTTATTGTTATGGAAAGTCTCCTATACCTCATATTTCACTAGACAACATTGATTTCAAAAGGTGATGACAAATTCCGGGGAAGTTTAGTCAATGCTAGTAGTACCATATTGTGGGATTTCATGACTATTCATGTCTGTTAGATTTTGAATCAATAGTCTGCGACTTTCATCAGACCTTTTTTGTGTGTAACTGATCTTATGGTTTGTGAAATCTCCTATACTTCAAATTTCACGAACTTTACATCTGCATTACGAATATACTTTGTGAAATTGATAAAGATCAT
The DNA here is from genome assembly GCA_951800085.1 of Comarum palustre. Taxonomy (NCBI): domain Eukaryota; kingdom Viridiplantae; phylum Streptophyta; class Magnoliopsida; order Rosales; family Rosaceae; genus Comarum; species Comarum palustre. The sequence continues at coordinate 55,180 of OX637588.1, read as the reverse complement.
CGTAGAAGCTTTTTAGTTTTTGTGTGCGTTGAAGGTCAATTCTCCTTGCTTAAAGAGTACCACTTCCTCCCTGCCTCCATATTTTAAAGATGTTCTTGAGTTTGTATTCTTCATCCTCTAAATGGTTACCCTCACCATGATTACATGAATACTAAATCTTAAAATATTCAATGTATCTGATTTGTGATTCAGGATGGGGTGGGCCTGGAGGATATGTTTATCAGAAAGCCTATGTGGAGTTTTTCTGTTCCAAGGAGAAGCTGGGCACTCTTGTTGACAACTGCAAGGCACTTCCATCTCTGACATACATGGCTGTCAACAGAGAAGGGAGTTGGATATCTAATATCGGTCAAACTGATGTGAATGCGGTAACATGGGGAGTCTTCCCAGAAAAGGAGATAATCCAACCGACTGTTGTGGATCCTGCTAGTTTTATGGTTTGGAAGGATGAGGCATTTGAAATCTGGTCTAGAGGATGGAGCCGCATGTACCCGGAGGGTGACTCATCTAGGAAATTACTTGAAGAGGTTTGCTTTCTTGAATCATCATTTACTTTGCTGAAAGTCAGTAGCATACTGTAGTAATCTTGACACAATTAATATTTGCAGGTGCAGAATAGCTACTTCTTGGTCAGCTTGGTAGATAACGACTACATTGATGGTGACCTTTTCACTGTTTTTGCTGATTCCTAGAGGGGCTTTATTTTCACTTGCATCCCATCAGCCGTTAGGCCGGTGCTTTAACATTGCATTGCATTAACAACACATAATTAGTTTCATTATTTATCTGTTTGAATATGCATTGCATTAACATTGCCGGGGAATATTTAGATCCAGATTGAAACCATGTACCTCTCACGGATGCTTTGTGCGTGGAGTGGTGGGTGTTGTGGATTCGATAACAATGAAGTTATCTGTTTTTACATTGATAGATCTTATGACAAAACCTGTGATGATGGTATATGTGTAGTAACATTGGATTCTAGCTCTTATCAAACAGTCCAGATTTCAATTGATTCTTGCAGAATGACTTTGAAAAGGGAAACAATTAGGTTTAAATTCCTAATTTAAACAATTAGGTTTAGATCCCTATGGATTTCAACTAAATTAGTCATTTTGGTATGTTGATCATCAGCCCATGTTTAGGTTCTCATTTCATTTTCCCTGTTAATTGACATGTGGCATGTTTACTTTCTTTCTGTGTTTGCAGGTTGCTTTTGGGGAAGTTGTGTTATTGAGGTAGGTTGCTTTTGAGGAAGTTGTGTTATTGAAGTAGGTTTGCTCAATTAAATTAGTTTCATTATTTATCTGTATTTTTGGTTATATTTATTGTGGCATATATGAGATGGGATGCCAGTTGATGCATATGGTCAACAACTTGCATACAGTTGTCAATTGTCACCTTTGCTTCATCTCCGAGACTTCCACTTTCACCTTGCATTTAGGCTTTGTTCTTACTTTTCTTTTTACATCAAGAATTTGACATGACTTAGGGTTGGTAATAATATATGGCTATGTAGTTTAGATTCGTCCTTGACTGAGGAGAATATTTTGAAGCTTTGTTGGTTATCCAGTTGAGTACCACTCATTGTCAGACTTATTTATCAATGAATTTGGATTTTTTTTATTTGTATTGATGAATTTTGTTGTTAATTTGGTATGGTAGAGCTCTCTGAGTAATCCGAATGATCGACATGAGATTATGAGGCAAGATGTGAAACATGTTTGAACATTGCTAATTTAATTTTACTGTTATTTTGAATTATAGTAGACTGTAGAGTGATTGATTGTGGATTTGGAATTGGTGTTGCATGTGGTGTGATTAATTTTACTGTTTTTCCAGCGGTTTGTTTTCTGTGTTTTGTTTGATTTAATCATATCACAGCTGTCTTGCAGGGTTTGATTTCACGTTTAGTGGCTGTGGTCATTGGAGGTTTCTCTCATCCAATCAGGTATTCATTTTCTTTCTCTTTCTATGATTTTTTAAAAATTGAAATTATGATCTAGGAAGTCATACAGTTTATTATTGTAAACCTCGACTGCTGAGATCTGCATTAATTTTGAATAAAATTATAACACTGCACATTTAGACCAAGTCACTCACAGTAACATAGCATATAGTACCTTCATCATAAACTTCCGGCCCTGAGCTTCTAAAATCTGGTTTAGTGACTGACGTATCAATCCCCTTTGCTCTGGAGGTTCTTGTTTTTCCATCATGGTATATGTTTTACCCGAACCTGTTTGCCCATAGACAAATATACAGACCTATTGGGAAAAGAGATGAGTACTTTTTAATATTTGGTAAATACACGCAAAAGAGGTACCGTATGATTACTTAATATTCCAAAACAAGTAAAACATGTATTCACCATTAAACAAAAGAAAGGAATTATGAATAAAATGACACCTTATGTCCGTCAATTACATTTTGTACAAGCGGAGATATATCAGCATAGACATCTCGTTGTGTCGCTGCTGCATCAAACACAAACAGACATATTTTCCATGCACAAATAATTAAACGGACCAAGTAAAACAAGTGTTATAAAGAATTTAATAGATTAATAACCGAAATGACCATAGCTTGTTATAGCAAGTCAATGGCACGACCTCGGTTGTCTGCAGTTGGATATGAAATGGTTGAATATGCACCTGACAGACACACACGGCAAAAGACCCGAATTTTGCCTTTCAAATCCAGGATTTCATGCAGCTGCCGTCTCCTCAGCATCTCCCTTTCCTTAATACTGAGCTGCAACCTATCAATCTCGGTTGACAATATTTGACACTCCTTGCATAGAGTTTGAGGTGCTAATGATTCCAACTCGGCTAAGCGTTCTCGCAATCTATAAATTTCAGTTGTCTGAGTCTCATGCCCGCTCTTTTCCTCCCTCAACTTCTCTTCTGCATAATTGGCTTGTTCTTGGAGGCCATAATTAAATGTTTCCAAATCTTTGTAGTCATCTTTTAAATCCTTATTTTCTGATCGAAGCCCTTCGTTTGCAATTATCAACTGCTCATTTTCCGATTGTAATTCTTCGCACCGCTTGCAGTTGGAGGGTCTTTCCAGTCGTAATGACTCTCTTCTTCTGTGGTCATTCGCTGATTACAATATCCTCTGGCGTTCAATTAAACAAATGTTAACTAGAATAATATCCAGTGTTAAACAATATCTCTATTTAAAACTTAGAGCATACAAGTACATTATACTATAAACTTATATCTCAAGTTCTTTGATGTTGTCCTTGTTTAAAAAGCCAGGCTGAAGAGACCACCTCATGAAAGTCGGCTCCTCATGCTCGAATCCAGATTTTTAACTCTGTATAAATGAGGTCTTAAAGAACCAATACTAACAAAAAAAAATAATTAGAAACTCAATTTGTTGCGTGTTCAAGAAGGAAAAAGAAGAAACAAAAACAAAATTGTTCACCTACCGGAATGAGAAGCAAGCAACCATCTAGACACGTCATTATCTTTGTCTTAGCCCTTTTTCTGAGTGCGTCAATCAAGAACTGGAGAACCACAATTTCCTAACACAGTTCTCATACGCTCCGAGTCAAGAAGCACCTCCAGGATGTTGAAACAGATCGTGCATTTGGAGGTGGGAAACAGTACAGTGACGCAAAGCAAGAGAATAAGCAAACATGCGATGTGGTCCGGGTTTTTTCTGCTCAAGCTCCACCTCTAGTGTCTTACCTACATCACTCTTGCTGATCTTTGTGCCTGAGAAATAACGTCGCACAATTATATAATCCGGCCGGGCTGCTTTGTCATCAAAAGATATCGCGTTACCACGGATAGGTAACCCAAAAATCCTCTCTACATCCTCGTAGGTGATCCGCTTCTCAATTTCCCCGAAAACGACTTCTTTCTCCCCGTCGAAGAGTCAAAGCTGTTCAATATCGAATTCAACTTTCTGCACTTGTTTGTAACCGACCTTGTCCTCGTAAAAAGGTCTGATCATCGGCCAGAAGGCTGTAACCTTCACTAACTCTCAGGCCTTTTCGGAAATCTTTTTGTGCTTCTGGTCTTTGAAGAATTTGCGGAATGTATCAAAGGTGCACGGTTGCTGTGTGTAGGTACCTTTCTTATATGCCTTTATCGTCATGATAATGTTCAGTAAGTCTAACTCTAGCCAAATTTTCAAACTTCTCTGCATACTCAAAAATCAAAATAGTCAAATTTTGATTCTTTTGATTTTTGTGTGCAGAGAAGTTTGAAAATTTGGTTAAAGTTAGACTTACTGAACATTATCACGACGATAAAGGCACATAAGAAATGTACCTACACACAACAGCTGTGCACATTTGATACATTCCACAAATTCTTTAAAGACCAGAAGCACAAAAAGATTCCTGAAGAGGCCAGGGAGTTAGTGAAGGTTACAGCCTTCTGGCCGATGATCAGACCTTTTTACGAGGACAAGTTCGGTTACAAATAAGTACAGAAAGTTGAATTCGATATTGAGCAGCTTCTTAACTCTTCGATGGGGAGAAAAAAGCCGTTGTTTTCGAGAAAATTGAGAAGCGGATCACCTACGAGGATGTAGAGAGGATTTTTGGGTTACTTATCCGTGGTGACCCGATATCTTTTGATGACAAGGCAACCCGGCCGGATCATCCAATTGTGCGACGTTATTTCTCGGGCACAACGATCAGCAAGAATGATGTAGGTAAGACACTGGAGGTGGAGCTTGAGCAGAAAAACCCAGACCACATCGTATGTTTGCTTATTCTCTTGCTTTGTGTCACTGTACTGTTTCCCATCTCTAAAGGTACGATCCGTTTCGACATCTTGAAAGTGCTTCTTGACTCCGAGCGTATGAGAACTGTGTTGGGGAACGGTGATTCTCCAGTTCTTGATTGACGCACTCAGGAAAAGAGCTGAGAAAAAGATAATGACGTGTCTAGATGGTTGTTTGCTTCTCATTCCGGTAGGTGAACAATTTTGTTTTTGTTTCTTTTTTCTTCTTGAACACGCAACAAATTGAGTTTTGATTATTGTTTTTTTGTTAGTATTGGTTCCTTGAGACCTTATTTATACGGAGTTATAAATCTGGATTCGAGCATGAGGAGCCGACTTTCATGAGGTGGTCCCTTCAGCCTGGCTTTTTAAACAAGGACAACATCAAAGAACTTGAGATATAAGTTTATAGTATAATGTACTTGTATGCTCTAAGTTTTAAATATCGATATTGTTTAACACTGGATATTATTCTAGTTAACATTTGTTTAATTGAACGCCATGGGATATTGTAATCAGCGGATGACCGCAGAAGAAGTGTCATTACGATTGGAAGGACCCTCCACCTACAAGCGGTGCGAAGAATTACAATCAGAAAATGAGCAGTTGATAATTGCAAACGAAAGGCTTCGATCAGAAAATAAGGATTTAAAAGATGACTACAAAGATTTGGAAACATTTAATTATGGCCTCCAAGAACAAGCCAATTATGCAGAAGAGAAGTTGAGGGAGGAAAAGAGCCGGAATGAGACTCAGACAACTGAAATTTATAGATTGCGAGAACGCTTAGCCGAGTTAGAATCATTAGCACGTCAAACTCTATGCAAGGAGTGTTAAATATGTCAACCGAGATTGATAGGTTGCAGCTCAGTATTTATGGAAGAGAAGATGCTAAGGAGACGGCAGCTGCATGAAATCCTGGATTTGAAAGGCAAAATTCGGGTCATTTGCCGTGTGTCTGTTGTCAGATGCATATTCAACCATTTCATATCCGACTGCAGACAACCGAGGTCGTGTCATTGACTTGCTATACCAAGGTATGGTCATTTCGGTTTTTAATCTATTAAATTCTTTATAACACTTGTTTTACTTGGTCCGTTTAATTATTTGTGCAGGGAAAATATGTCGGTTTGTGTTTGATGCAGCAGCGACACAACGAGATGTCTATGCTGATATATCTCCGCTTGTACAAAACGTAATTGACGGACATAAGGTGTCATTTTATTCATAATTCCTTTCTTTTGTTTAATGGTGAATACATGTTTTACTTGTTTTGAAATATTAAGTAATTATACGGTACATCTTTTGCGTGTATTTACTAAATATTAAAAAGTACTCTATCTCTTTTCCCAATAGGTTTGTATATTTGTCTATGGGCAAACAGGTTCGGGTAAAAATATACCATGATGGGAAAACAAGAACCTCCAGAGCAAAGGGGATTGGTACGTCGGTCACTAAACCAGATTTTAGAAGCTCAGGGCCGGAAGTTTATGAAGAAGGTACTATATGCTATGTTACTATAAGTGACTTGATCTAAATGTCCATTGTTTTAATTTTATTCAAAATTAATGCAGATCTCAGCGGTCGAGGTTTACAATAATCAATTGTATGACTTCTTAGAACATAATTTCAATTTTTAAAAAATCATAAAAAGAGAGAAAATGAATACCTATTGGATGAGAGAAACCTCCAATGACCACAGCCACTACACGTGAAATCAAACCCTGCAAGACTGCTGTACCAAAGACTGAATTCATCAATACAAATACCCACTCTTTGCTGCGGGTGGGTATGGTAGAGCTCTCTTAGGTTGAATTTGGTATAGTAGAGCTCTCTTAGGTTGAATTTGGCATCATTCTGCCCCAATATAAACAGTGAATTGAGACTCACCCTATAGTATATAGTAAACTAGATAATATGCCCACTCTTTGCTGCGGGTGCAACGTCCATTTTTATTCAACCTAAAATAGTCTTCAAGCAATGATGGCATATTGCTTCATTTATTTCATGTATAGCATTACTTCACTTGTGCACATGTACGCATTTAACTCTGCAGGTATCTCCTAAACTTTGAAATCATATGTCCATTTGCAACTTTGAAATCATATGTCCATTTGCAACTTTGAAATCACTATGATAAAGCTGAAATTATTTAATACAAGTGAAGTCTAAATCTAACACCAAAATCTCACTCACACGGGTATAAAATTTCACTCATACGGGTATAGAATCTCACTCACACGGTTACAGAATTTCAGTCACACGGGTACAGAATCTCACTCATAGGGGTACAAAATCTCACATACACGGGTATAGAATTTCACTTACACGGGTACAGAATCTCACTCATATGGTTACAGAATCTCACTCACACGGGTACAGTCACTCACCGCGGTACAGAATCTCACTCACATAGGTACATAATCTCACTCACATGGGTATGGAATCTCAGTCACACAGGTACAGAATCTCACTCACAAGGTTACAAAATTTCACTCACAGGGGTATCGAATCTCACTCACAGGGGTACAGAATCTCACTCACAGGGTGTGAGACCCCGACTAATTTTATTAATTTTCCGACACATTTAGGGTTTATTTACGACTTCTTTTCGGTACGTCGAGAATGCACTAATATTTTAATGTTAGAGCGAACGTCGCCACTTACGTATGAGTATTTACGGAATGTTTTTCTGACACTACGTATTTGTCCAGTTTTACGGACGTGATTTGACTATTTATTTTAATGTGTGTTTTACAGAAAACGTTTTCGAGTTTTTGTTATTTTAAAAGTCGGAAGAGATCGTAGCCGTTAGATTCGTTCGACGAATCGTGACCGTTAAAAGGTTTTATAAAAACCTTTCTTTCTCTCTCTCTTATCTCTTTCCACTTTCTTATTTCCTTTTCTTCCTTTCCTCTTTCTCTTTCTTCCTTTCTCCTGTCCTTTTCTGCTCGACCTCCCTCTCACTCACGTGGGTACAGAATCTCACTCACACGGATACAGAATCTCACTCACCACGGTACAGAAACTCACATGGGTACATAATCTCACTCACATGGGTATGGAATCTCAGTCACACAGGTATAGAATCTTAATCACACGGGTACAGAATTTCACTCACTCGGGTTTAGAATCTCACTCACACGGGTATAAAATCTCACTCATCGCGGTACAGAATCTCACTTACAGGGTACAGAATCACGCTCACACGAATACATAATCTCACTAACAAGGGTACATAATCTCACTCACACGAGTACAAAATCTCACTCACATGGGTACAGAATCTCAATCACACGGGCACAGAATCTCACTCACACGGGTAACGAATCTCACTCACACGGGTACAGAATCTCACTCACTGGGGTATAAAATCTCACCGTGATACAGAATCTCACTCACATGAGTACAGAATCTCAGTCACACAGGTACAGAATCTCACTCACAGGGGTATAGAATCTCACTCACCGCGGTACAGAATCTCATTCACATGGGTATAGAATCTCACTCACACAGGTACATAATCTCACTCACGGGGTGTGAGACCCCGACTAATTTTATTAATTTTCCGACACATCTAGGGTTTATTTACGACTTCTTTTCGGTACGACGAGAATGCACTCTAATATTTTAATGTTAGAGCGAACGTCGCCACTTACGTATGAGTATTTACGGAATGTTTTTCCGACACTCTACGTATTTGTCCAGTTTTACGAACGTGATTTGACTATTTATTTCAATATGTGTTTTACAGAAAACGTTTTCGAGTTTTTGTTATTTTAAAAGTCGGAAGAGATCGTAGCTGTTTGATTCGTTTGACGAATCGTGGCCGTTAAAAGGTTTTATAAAAACCTTTCTTTCTCTCTCCCTTATCTCTTTCCACTTTCTCTTATTTCCTTTTCTTCCTTTCCTCTTTCTCTTTCTTCCTTTCTCCTGTCCTTTTCTGCTCGACCTCCCTCTCACTCACGTGGGTACAAAATCTCACTCACACGGCTACAAAATTTCACTCACACGGATACAGAATCTCACTCACCACGGTACAGAAACTCACATGGGTACAGAATCTCACTCACACAGGTACATAATCTCACTCACATGGGTATGGAATCTCAGTCACAGGTATATAATCTCAGTCACACGGGTACAGAATCTCACTCACTCGGGTATAGAATCTCACTCACACGGGTACAGAATCTCGCTCATCGCGGTACAGAATCTCACTCACACGGGTAACGAATCTCACTCACAAGGGTACACAATCTCACTCACACGGGTACACAATCTCACTCACAGGGGTATAGAATCTCACCGCGGTACAGAATCTCACTCACAGGGGTACAGAATCTCACTCACCGCGGTACAGAATCTCATTCACACAGGTATAGAATCTCACTCACACAGGTACATAATCTCACTCACATGGGTATAGAATCTCAGTCACACAAGTATAGAATCTCACTCACGTGGGTACAGAATTTCACTCACAATGGTATAGAATCTCACTTACAGGGGTATAGAATCTCTCACAAAAAAGGGTACAGAATCTCACTCATAGGTGTACAAAATCTCACTCACAAGGGTACAAAATCTCACTCACAGGGGTATAGAATCACACTCACACGGGTACAGAATCTCACTCACACGAGTACAGAATCTCACTCACAAGGGTACATAATCTCACTCACATGAGTATAGAATCTCAGTCACACAAGTTTAGAATCACACTCACGTGGGTACAGAATCTTACTCACCGGGGTAAAAAATCTCACTTACAGGGGTATAGAATCTCACTCACAAGGGTACATAATCTCACTCACAGGGGTACAGAATCTCACTCACACGGGTACAGAATCTCTTTCACAAGGGTACAAAATCTCACTCACACTGGTACATAATCTCACTCACACGGGTACAGAATCTCACTCACAGGGTACAGAATCACACTCACACGGGTACATAATCTCACTCATAAAGGTACAAAATCTCACTCACACGGGTACAGAATCTCACTTAATCGGATACATAATCTCACTCACATGGGTACGGAATCTCTCTCATAGGGGTACGAAATCTCTCTCACACAGATACAGAATCTCACACACGGGTATAAAATCTCACTCACACGGATACAAAATCTCACTCACATAGGTATAGAATCTCACTCACCGCGGTACAGAATCTCACTCACACGAGTACAGAATCTCACTTACCGCAGTACAGAATCTCTCACATGGGTACAGAATCTCACTCACACGTGTACAGAATCTCACTCACACGGATACAGAATCTCACTCACCACGGTACAGAATTTCAATCACATGGGTACAGAATCTCACTCACACAGGTACATAATCTAACTCACATGGGTATGAAATCTCAATCACACGGGTACAGAATCTCACTTACTCGGGTATAGAATCTCACTCACACGGGTATAGAATCTCACTCACACGGGTATAGAATCTCACTCATCGCGGTACAGAATCTCACTCACACGGGTACAGAATCACGCTCACACGAATACATAATCTCACTAACAAGGGTACAAAATCTCACTCACATGGGTACAGAATCTCACTCACGTACAAAATGTCACTCAAACGGGTACAGAATCTCAATCACACGGGCACAAAATCTCACTCACACGGGTACCGAATCTCACTCACAAGGGTACAGAATCTCACTCACACGGGTAGACAATCTCACTCACAGGGGTATAGAATCTCATCACGGTACAGAATCTCACTCAAATGGGTATAGAATCTCACTCACACAGGTACATAATCCCTCTCACAGTGGTACGGAATCTCACTCACAGGGGTACGGAATCTCACACACACGGGTACGGAATCTCACTCACACAGGTACAAAATCTCACTCACAGGGCACGGGTACACAATCTCACTCACACGGGTATAGAATCTCACTCACACGGGTACATAATCTCACTCACAGGGGTACAGAATCTCACTCACACAGGTACACAATCTCACTTATATGGGTATAGAATCTCAGTCACACAGGTACAGAATCTCACTCACGTGGTTACAAAATCTCACTCATACGGGTAGAGAATCTCACTAACACGGGTAGAGAATCTCACTAACACATGTACATAATCTCAGTCACACGGATACAGAATCTCACTCTCACAGGTACAGAATCTCACTCATACGGGTACAGCATCTCACTCACAGGGGTATAGAATCTCACTCATACGGGTACAGCATCTCACTCATACGGGTATAGAATCTCACTCACCGCGGTACAGAATCTCATTCACATGGGTATAGAATCTCACTCACACAGGTACATAATCTCACTCACATGGGTATAGAATCTCAGTCACACATGTATAGAATCTCACTCACGTGGGTACAGAATCTCACTCACAGGGGTACAAAATCTCACTTACAGGGGTGTAGAATCTCACTCACAAAAAAGGTACAGAATCTCACTCATAGGGGTACAAAATTCTCACTCATAAGGGTACAGAATCTCACTCACATGGATACAGAATCTCACTCACACGGGTACAGAATCTCACTTACAGGGGTACACAATATCACTCACATGGGTATAGAATCTCAGTCACACAGGTACAGAATCTCACTCACACGGATACAGAATACAAGGGTACAGAATCTCACTCACACGGCTACAAAATCTCACTCACACGGGTTCAGAATCTCACTCATACGGATACATAATCTCACTCACCGCGGTACAGAATCTCACTCACATGGGTATGGAATCTCAGTCACACAGGAATAGAATCTCACTCACGTGGGTACAGAATCTCACTCACAGGGGTACAAAATCTCACTCATAGGGGTATCGAATCTCACTCACAGGGGTACAAAATCTCACTCACAGGGGTACAGAATCTCACTCACACGGGTATAGAATTTCACTTAGAGATTGATTTAACAACCAAAGTCGATCTTCCTATTCTTCGACGGCTAAGGAGAAATTGATTGTGACCTTCATCATCAACTCATTCTTTTAATTTTGATCATTTTGATTTTCATTATTACTCTTGTTATCATGACTAATCGTTTTTCTTTATCTGTCCAGGAATGGTTCTCTCCTTTAATTGGAGATAGTGTCTAGTTTTACAAGTTTTTGTTCTGGGTTTCATGTGGTTGTTCATTATTGATGTTCACCTTCGCCGGTGGTGCCTTTTCGACCGTCAAGAAAGTTAGTCTAGTTCTCAAAGACAGTTGCCAAGGATGCAGTTCATTTACAGTTTGCAGTCAATTTTCTTTGCAGTTACAAAAGAGTTATTTGGTTACCAAGAAGATAGTCAACTTGTTCTATCGGGCCTAGACTAAACTAGGCCTTCTGCCATAATGATACTCTTTTCTCGGTTTGAAGTTTTGTTCTTTAAGGTTTTATTTAAACAAGATTTTAACGAGACCATCACGTTTAAGCTTGAGAATAAGTGAAGACACTTTTCACCTTTCGATTTGGTCATAAGTATGTACTCAAGTGAAGGTTACAGACAACACATGTACACTTTTGTTTCCTGACTTTTATCTTTAGTGAAGGTCATAAGTATGTACTCAAGTGAAAGTTATAGACAGCGCATGTACACTTCTGTTTCCTGACTTTTATCTTTAATTTTGGATTGTCATATTTTACACTTTTGTTTCCTGTCTTTTATCTTTAGTAAAGGTCATAAATATGTACTCAAGTGAAAGTTATAGACAGCGCATGTACACTTCTGTTTCCTGACTTTTATCTTTAATTTTGGATTGTCATATTTTACACTTTTGTTTCCTGTCTTTTATCTTTAGTTTTAGATTGTCATATTTGGCTCTCCCATGTTTATATCTTGAACTTCTGTTCTGTTCATATGTTGTGATCTATTCGTATGAATATATTTTGTTTCTATCTCAAAAAACACAAATTATACATTTCAATAAAACGGAAAATCCACAACTAGATATAAGCAAATCTATGATAAACCAATTAAGACGGAACGTTGATGAACCTTGTTATAAGTAAGAGGACGCCGGATGCAATTTGCACCGTAAAGCATGGTATCAAAACATCCCATTGACAATAAATGAAAGCAGACTTGCAAGGAAAGCACCGGCCTAACGGCTGATGGGATGCAAGTGAAAACAAGCAAGCCCCTCTAGGTATCAGCAAAAACAGTGAAAAGGTCACCATCAATGTAGTCGTTATCTACCAAGCTGACCAAGAAGTAGCTATTCTGCACCTGCAAATATTAATTGTGTCAAGATTACTACAGTATGCTACTGGCTTTCAGCAGAGTAAATGATGATTCAAGAAAGCAACCTCTTCAAGTAATTTCCTAGATGAGTCACCCTCCGGGTACATGCGGCTCCATCCTCTAGACCAGATTTCAAATGCCTCATCCTTCCAAACCATAAAACTAGCAGGATCCACAACAGTCGGTTGGATTATCTCCTTTTCTGGGAAGACTCCCCATGTTACCGCATTCACATCAGTTTGACCGATATTAGATATCCAACTCCCTTCTCTGTTGACAGCCATGTATGTCAGAGATGGAAGTGCCTTGCAGTTGTCAACAAGAGTGCCCAGCTTCTCCTTGGAACAGAAAAACTCCACATAGGCTTTCTGATAAACATATCCTCCAGGCCCACCCCATCCTGAATCACAAGTCAGATACATTGAATATTTTAAGATTTAGTATTCATGTAATCATGGTGAGGGTAACCATTTAGAGGATGAAGAATACAAACTCAAGAACATCTTTAAAATATGGAGGCAGGGAGGAAGTGGTACTCTTTAAGCAAGGAGAATTGACCTTCAACGCACGCAAAAACTAAAAAGCTTCTATGATCTTTATCAATTTCACAAAGTATATTCGTAATGATGTAAAGTTCGTGAAATTTGAAGTATAGGAGATTTCCCAAACCATAAGATCAGTTACACACAAAAAAGGTCTGATGAAAGTCGCAGACTATTGATTCAAAATCTAACAAACATGAATAAAGTCATGAAATCCCACAATATGGTACTACTAGCATTGACTAAACTTCCCCGGAATTTGTCATCACCTTTTGAAATCAATGTTGTCCAGTGAAATTTGAGGTATAGGAGAATTTCCATAACAATAAGATCAGACAATCAGTTTCATACAACAAAGGTACAAAGGGTTGATTAAAGATATATAAAAAATCACTAGAATGGTACTTCAAGTATTGAACAAACATCTCAATGTTGTCCATTCTGAGAAAAATGAGATCAAAATGAACCTATATAATGTGGAAATATCAACTCATGTCGATTTATGGCTCCAAAGCATCCGACTATCACTACTATAATTATTAGGTGAGTTTCAGTAATTCAAATCAATCTCTTCTCACGAAAATTCAAGCAATGTCTCAGAAGGCTTTCACAGAAATTGGATAATCAAGACCATGACCATGCATGCATAAAAAAGTTTGTACTTACCAACAGTCGGTGAATCAGATCTTTCCCCATTTATTGCTGGTTGGCTGTTGATGGTAAGGAAACCCTTTGTGTTAATTTTCCCCAGCTTCTCATTTATGATCTTCGTCTCCGGCTGAAGCCCATCTAGTTCTGACCACGGGCTACTTCTCAACTTTCCGAGGCAGAATTTCTCAAATTTCTGTTTGTAGAAAATGCAATATGTCAATTTTATATCTAATTTGACCGAGTGTAAAACCAGAAAACATAAAGGGGATGAAAATTCACCTCATGAATATCTTCAACATTTTTCAGTGGAACAACCCATTCTTCAACAAGTTTCTTGTCACGTGCACGTGGTCGCATGAACTGTTAGGAGACTTACAGTCATACATAACTAACTCTAGTGTAGAGGGGAAATATAAGAGTTTAAAGGACATGCCTTTCAGCAAAAGTGATGGCTAAAACTCTAAGCAAAAAGTGAAATGGATTTTGTTACAAATAAATGTTTCTTTGAGATAACATCATGTGAAAATTCAAGCCAACACTCCAACGCAAAGAGTGACTGGAATTTTGTTACAAGTAAATGTTTCTTTGAGATAACATCACTGGGAAAATTCAAGAATATAACTGTTTCCAAATTTTGATAAGTTTCATAATAATCATCACAGAAAAGCCTCGATATATAGAGGATTACAAAATACGATCTGATATCAATCAAACCTAGATAATCACCAAGACTAAAGTTCAGTGACTTATGTACCTGGTAATCAGTTAGTGCACCATATGAAGGATTGCGAGAATCGCCCCAGCGCCCATGTGGGTACAAGTCCCAGCCTATGGTTCTTGATATGTAGCTCTTAGGACGATTAGCCCTACCATCAGTTGCGAGGATGATTACACAGTATTAAAAATGCACTTCTTTAATTTAAGTTTCTATGAAGTAGAGGGTGGAGAACAGTAAGGTGTGGTTTATACCAGAAAATTGGACGAACATCTTCTTTAACACGAAAAACATTAGCAGGACGTCTCCACGGTAAGGGCCTTGATATTTTAGCCTCTTCTATCAAACCAAGATTCTGCCAAAATTAATCAAATCAGAGGTGAGATTAGAGGGTAAGTACTGACAGTGGTCTAAAGTAAAGTATACAAATAAAGTCTGACACACAGAAATGTATGTGACCAAACCATTAGTATAGCCAATGCTGATTTCTCCATGTTCAGTGTATAAAGATGCAATGTCCTAATCCCATGAGCTAAAATCTTCTTGCACATCTCTGTTCCAAGGTGAATTCCATAAGCTCTGACAGCTTCTTCATTGTCCTTAATAGGTTCCAAGGCAGCAGTAACTTCAGCAGGTATCTACAATATGTCATTGATAGCAAACAATTAATTTAAATAAAGAGAAAGAAAAAACAAAGGTAATGAAATTAAAAGGACAAATAGCACACAGTATTGCTACGTAATTTAAAATTTTGGTAACATCGCATATTATACTTTGTCTAATGTGTGACAACAGCTGATTAATAATTGTACATTATATTAGCACGTACTCAACGAATCAAGGGACAGTGTTTGGACCATTTCCCTCACTTTCCATCGGCCATTGAACCCAATCTTTAGAAACCTAAATCACTGTACAAAACCCCAATCCTCTACTGCCAGACATATGCTCATGTCCAACACCAACAACCAGAACAAGGACATTAAATGGCGGAATATATAAGCATTTAGCATTCATATGCCAAGAGAATAAAATTTATCATCTTCTAGAATTTTAAAAGGCAGTAAAAGATAAAAACCCAATAATGTATGGGATCTGCTACAGAGATATTGAAAATGTACTGAATCAGCCGAGGTAAAACAGTAGAAAAGAAATCACAATCAGTCAAATAAGGACTGTCATAGAGATACTATATGTTGAAGTCAGTAACAAGGAGGTATGGCTGCAAGAGAATCTAAAGACATGTACCAAGATTGATGAATAAAAATGAAGGCAAGTACCCTTGTTTTGCAGAAACCAGTCATGCGTATGAAACCTTTGTAGTTATTAATAGGCATAATTCCAGGAACAATAGGACAAGTGATTCCGATTTGGCGACAGTCATTGAAGAATTTGAGGAAAACATCAGTATCATAGAATAACTGAGTGACGATCAAATCGGCACCAGCATCAACCTTTCTCTTCAGGTAAACGAGATCACTTTGATAGGATTCTGGAGTGGCAAGGCCATTGGCTTCAATTGCATCTGGATGTGCCTCTGTATAAAATATCATTGACCATTGGCATTGGTCAGTCTTTAATCAGATCAGAAGAAATGTGTATATAATTGGAAGAGGAGGATGACAGTACCTGGATAACCAGCAACAGTGATACCAAAGTAGTCGCCATATGTGGCTCTGATATGAGTGACCTGAGGAAGCAAGCAAGAGTCGGTCATAATTAGCAAGAGCCATAATTAGATGAAGCAAAGAGTCACAACAAGAAATGGTACCAAGTCGAGGGCGCAGGCAAAGCCGCCTTGGATCTGAACAAACTTGTCCTGGCCGTGGGGTGGGTCGCCGCGGAGAGCAAGAACGTTCTGGAGGCCATTGGACTTGATGGTCTGGAGGGCGTGGTCGATCTTGTCGACGGGCATGTTGGTGCAGGTCAAATGCATCATGCTCTCAACGCAGATGATGTTCTGCATTTTGTTAGCGATGTCAAGAGTCAGATCCGCGGTGGAGCCACCGGCGCCCCAAGTGATGTCACAGAATGCCGGATTGTGAGCCACCATCCGATCCATCCTCTCCAGAAGGTTTTCCACTCCTTCATCCGTCTTCGGAGGGAAGAACTCGAACGAGAACACCACCTTCTCATCCGCCGATGCCTCAAGGATTTTGTCGATCACCTTCATCTTCTTTTTTCAGTGCCCAACACTCCCCCTCGTATGTATTTATGATGATGACTAGAGACTAGGCCCTACACACTCCTAGATCTCTATTACTCACTCACTCACCGCCTCCTGCCAACTCAGACTTACCGACACCACACGACGTCGCCTCCTCTCCGCTCTCTCGGATATTTTTTTGGATTCAGATCCAAAATAAGGAGCCGAGTAACAAACGCGTGCGTTCTCCCTCCCTTCTTTTTATGTATTTATACATCCTCACTCAGATAGTACCAACCCCCAAATAGTTACACCAACCACGACCCGATTCAATCTTTACGTCACCATTCTTACCCAAGGTAAAACTGTTCCAATAGGAAATAGATTAGGATAATAATTGAAATATATGTTAGGATAAGACTGAATTTTATGCCCTAGAAGGTTGGAAAACTATTTTATGACGGTTGAAAGACTGTAGAGTAATTTAAAATATGACATCTCTTAGAGATGTTTTGTCACCAAACAGAATTCAAATCAAGAACTATTTTAGGATGGTTAAATGAATTGTTAAATGAATTATCACTGAGTGATTTAAAATATAAGAAATATTTTTTCACAAACTAGAGTTCAAACAAAAAACATCATATTATTAGGTGTGATCTTACAACATCCGACCCACTTTCAGTTTAACATATTTTTACTGGACCAAAACCAATAGATACATTTTGTCATTCTACATGACAAGTTTGATCTTAGATTCACCGTCGAGACACAAAGAATGATTAGGCGAGATTAGAATTAGTGTTCCCAATCGCATGTCAAATAATATTTTTATGGAAAAACCAAACTGAAATTAGATGCACACTCCATATTTTACGTTCTTCATACAATTACGTGTGTGTTTACCAATTCTATGCGGTATTCTCCACACACTTAATCTGTCACATCCTTCGGTACCCCGGGCCCCACTCACCAGCACGCCGAAAAATGGTAAAACACCTTCTAATTAATTGGGTTGGTGACAATGGACGCAGCATACACCTACTAGGCTACTACCAGCCACTCGCTCCTCACCACTCACCCATCTCGGCCCTCTTTTTTATTAATGAACAACCCTAAAATCGTATTAAAAAATTAAAAATTAAAATAAAATATAAAAAACACACAAAAACAAACGCTGCTCAAGCTTGCTTTTCACAGGAGGAATAACCTAACATCTTAAATATCTAAATTATTTTTAATATTTCTTTAAAATTTTTATTTTTTACCAATACTAATATTAATTTTCACATCTTTCCCATATTTTACATTTAACCTATTTTTAGTCAAATATAAAAATTTTATACAAATTTTTTAAAAAAATTCATCAATATTCGATAATTTCTCGATATATCGATCGAAATATTCATTTTCAGGGTTTAGGGTTTCTAGGTGGTTCTAAAGTTCGTCATTGATGCACTCAGAAAAAGGGCAGAGAAAAAGACAGACGTTTCTAGGTGGACGCTTGTTTTTTTCTTTCGGTAAGTGAACAATTTTATTTTTGTTTTTTCTTGAACCCGTAGCAAATTGAGTTTTTGATTATTGTTTTTTTGTTAGTATTGCTTTCTTGAGACCTCATTTATACGGAGTTATAAACCTGGATTTGAACATTATGAGCCGACTTTAATGAGGTGGTCCCTCCAACCGGGCTTTTTAAACAAAGACAATATCAAAAAACTTGAGGTAGAAGTTTATAGTATAATTTACTTGTATGCTGTTAAGAGTTGGAGTCATTAACATCTCAAACTCCCTGCAAGGAGTGTCTATTATTGACATCTGAGATTGATAGGCTACAGCTCAGTATTAAAGAAAAAGACACACGTGTCTAGGTGGATGCATGTTTTTTTTTTCGGTAAGTGAACAATTTGTTTTTGTTTTTTTCTTGAACCCGCAGCAAATTGAGTTTTTGATTATTGGTTTTTAGTAATTGTTCCTTGAGTCCTCATTTGTACGGAGTTATAAACCTGGATTTGAACATTTGGATCTGACTTTAATGAGGTGGTCCCTCCAACCGGGCTTTTTAAACAAAGACAATATCAAAAAACTTGAGGTAGAAGTTTATAGTATAATTTACTTGTATGCTGTAAGGAGTTGGAGTCATTAACATCTCAAACTCCCTGCAATGAGTGTCCAATATTGACAGTTGAGATTGATAGGCTGCAGCTCAGCATTAAGGAAAAAGAGATGTTGACAACGGACACACACGGCATAAGATCTGAATTTTGTCTTTTAAATCCAATATTTCATACAGCTGCTATCTCCTCAACATCTATCTTTCCTTGATGCTGCGCTACAGGCTATCAATCTCAGCTATCAATATTGGACACTCATTGCAGGAAGTTTGAGATGTTAAAGACTCCAACTCTTAACAGCATACAAGTACATTATCCTATAAACTTCTACCTCAAGTTTTTTGACATTGTCTTTGTTTAAAAAGCCCGGCTGGAGGGACCACCTCATTAAAGTCGGCTCCAAATGTTCAAATCCAGGTTTATAACTCCGTATAAATGAGGTATCTCTTAACCAATACTAAAAAACAATAATCAAAAACTCAATTTGCTGCGGGTTCAAGAAAAAACAAAAACAAAATTGTTCACTTACCGAAAAAAAACAAACAGTCATTAAGAAAAGCACCTAAGATTGAACTTGTCATGTAGAATGAAACAAAAACAAAATTGGGTGTATCTATTTTGGGTTCAATTTTGGGTGTTGAGGATTCAGAAAGAAACAAAAAAAAATTGTTTACTTACTGGAAAAAGAAGCAAACAGTCATCTAGACATGTTTATCATTTTATCGGGTATTTTCCTGAGTGCATCAATCAAGAACTGGAGAACCCCCATTCCCTAACACACTTCTAATACAGTTCGAGTTAAGGAGCACCTCTAGGATATTGAAACGGATCGTGCGTTTAGAGGTGGGAAACGGTACAGTGACGCAATGCAAGAGGATAAGTAAACGGGCGATGTGGTCCGGGGTTTTCTTCTCGAGCTCCTTCTCCTGTGCCTTACCGACATCATTCTTGTTGAGCTTTGTGCCCAAGAAATAACGTTGCACAATTGGATGATTCGGCCGAGCTGCCTTATCATCAAAAGATTTCGTGTCACTACAAATTGGTAACCCGAAAATCATCTCTACGTCCTCATAGGTGATTCGCAGTTTGATTTTCACAAAAACAAAGGCTTCTTTCTTTCCGTTGAAGAAGCTGCTCGATATCGTATTCAACATTTTGGACTTGTTTGTAAACGACCTTGCCCTCGTAAAAATGTTAAATCATCAGCCAGAAGGCTGTAACATTCACTAACTCTCAGGCCTCTTTGGGATATTTTGTGCTTCTGATCATTGAAGAATTTGTGGAAGATATCGAAGGTGCACGGCTGTTGTGTGTAGATGCTTTTCTTATCTGCCTTTATCGTCATTTTAGAGAGTATTTTAGGTGTGGGTGTGGGTGAGCCCAAGTCCTATTGCATATGTAAGTGTCAAGTACACTAGGTCCAGAACAAATTCCATGCCTATCTCTATGCAACCGCTTCTGGTAGGATCAGATCTCACCTACCTAAACTAGAACTAGCTCTCCCCCATCAGAATCTCATCACAACCTTACCCACACCCAAAATTCTCTCCTAAAATGACGATAAATGCAGATAAGAAAAGCACCTACACACAGCAGCCGTGCACCTTCGATACCTTACACAAATTCTTCAAAAACCAGAAGCACAAAAATATCTCTAAAGTGGACTGAGAGTTAGTGTTTCCGGGGATGCTCGTGGCCCCTTTAGCGGGTTGCACGGTTCCAGAAATAGCGAACTTCCTTGTGCTCCCGAGTTTTCCTGTGTAAAGAACAAACACGTCAAAGGGCGTCCCCGGGTTTACCGAGGGAAGCCACTCCGATGCTTAAGTCAGACACTGTCAGATAAGCAGAAAACTCAAGAGTAGTTAAGGAATTATCCGTCGTCTTACCGGGAGGTCCTCACCGGTATTTATAGTAGCATTAAAGGCTGCACTTTGTCTTTTTCCAATGTGGGAATGAACTCCCTTGCTTTGCCTCAAACTTACAATGAACTGGGCCCTGACAAAGGACCCAGAGTGGCTTCTCAAGTCTGACTGGCCTTTGGCCCTGTAAACAGTACTTCAAGCATAATAAACGATGCATATTTAATAATTGACCACACTTGGTGTTATTTCTTGAATTGTAACCCGGTAAAGGAGAAATATTAGGTTCCACATATAAACAAGTCCCCCAAGTCCTCAGTCAAGGGGTACGCTTGGGTGGGGACTTGAAACCATTTCTTTACCGGGTTACAAGGGTATCATCCAGACCCGGTGTACCCAGTCCCCCAAGTCCGTACGCAAGGGTGCCCCGCAGACACGTTGACTATGGGAACTGAAAATGACACCTCCGTATTTGTAGTGGGGGAATATGAAAAGTTTTCGGTTTGAAGTGGGGGAAAACGAAAAGTTTTCAGTTTTAAAGTGGGGGAAACAGAAAAGTTTTTCGGTTTTGGGACGTGGCATGCGCGACACGTGTCGATTTTCTCGAAAAACCGAAACGTCCTTTCAGTGTACGTCTCTCAAACGTCCCTTCAGTGTACGTCTCTTAACTGTATAAATAGGGGTTGAGGGTGACAGTTTTGTCGTACCTTCGAAATCGAAAACTTTTTCGTGCTTTTGCTCTCGTCCTCTGTTGTCGCTGTGCTTATTGGATTTCCAAACGTAAATCGACATCCAAATCCTTTGAAACCCTTACAAGTAAGGTACTGTTCTCTGTTCCGATGTTTTTGAATGTTTTGGGTCGATATTGTGTACTGTTTTCTGGGATCCAAACTGGGTTGCTGCGTTAGTGTGTGCGTTTATCGTTGTGGTCGCCGGGGTTATCTGGGTTTTTGACGATGTCCCCGTGTTTCTTGTTTTGCAGATGACAAACCCCGCAATGGATGCTCATGTCCCCGAGTTTGCCTCAGTTACCTTCACTGATGGTACCGCTCTTGACCCTCCCGGGTACTCGCTGACCGCGGAGGAGATTGTGGAGCTAAGGAGCAATTGGAAGATTCCCGAGTCTGTTGAAATTCGGACTTTAGAACCCGAGGATCAGTTATTCGCTCCCGGGGATGGGTGGACGCTATGCCATGAGTACCAGCTACGTTGCGGTCTGTCACTCCCGCTAAAGGTGGAGGTACAGTATCTCCTGGCTGCGAGCAACTTCGCCATCGGGCAAGTTGGCCCGAATATGTGGAGGCAGCTGCTAGGATTGTGCGTGATGTACAAGGTGTTGAAGCAGCAGATGCCGAGTTACCACGAGTTACACGCCATGTACCGGGCCGAGTACTCCCGGAAGGCGGGTTTCAGTGGGACCATCCAACTGAAGTCCAAAGGGGTCTTCAAGAAGATCGTGGAGGACCTGCCTACCTCCGTGAGCCGGACCTGGAGGGAAAAAAGTTTCTTGATAAGAAACTTTCAAGACCCGGGACACGCGTTTCAAGTACCGGGTGACTTCCAGCCACTGATGAGTAAGTCCTTTCTCTCAGGATTTTTCTTTCTTTTATCTTTCCCGGGTTATAATTATATTGTATGTTTTGCAGATGTTCCCGACATTCCTCTGGAGCCGGTGATGGAGAAGAGGATCCGGAGGATGCTATGGGCCTTCAGAGGTCAAGATGACCGGAGCTCGTACCGGCTTTGCAGGCTGTATGTGTACAGCCGTTGCCGATTGATGGAGCTTCCAGGTTTGTCTCGTTTCCTTTACAATTTTTGTTTACATGCTCCGGTCTAACAGGTTATATCTTTCGTTGCAGCTCTTCTCCCGATGGAGTTCACGAAGCGAAAGAACCCGGGAATGTACGACGGGTTCGAGGACAAGGCTGTATGGGCCGGGATCCGGGCGCAAGGCACGGAGGGGCTGGCGTACGACATCGACCTGACATCGAAGGCGGCTTTTCTGCGCCCAGACGCCGAGCAAGGGGAAACTCGGCAGTTCCACGTTGACGTCTCTTACTACAACGAGGTTCCCGCGTACTTGGCTGAGATTCTCGGGCCGGAAGTCTACCCAGAAGGAGAGGAGGTTGAAGGGAATCCCTCGGAGGCGGACGACAACCCGGTATTTGCAGAACCGTTTGCCGATGAGACTGAAGAACCGGTGATGAGCGCGGTTCCCTCGTCTGTGTTCCCGGGCGAGGAGGAATTTACCGAGGAGGATGACGAAGGGGGTGAAGAGGTTGGAGGGTTGGAAAGGGAAATAGGTAGTGAGAACCCGGAGGGGAGTGAGGGGAGTGACGAGGTTCTTGAAGTGGAGCCCGTGCCTTCTCGCAAGCGTACCCGGGAGGCATCCAGCTCGGGGAGGTCCGAGAGGAGGAAGAGAAGGAAGGAGAGGAAGGAGAGGAGGGAGAGAAAGCAGCAGCGGGACACTACTGAAAATAATGGAGGAGTTGGCGAGTGCAGGAATGGCGGACGCGGCCATCCAAAGGATGGTAGCGGATTTGAAGAATTGCGCCGCTGACTCCTATGTCCTGGAGCACGAGGACCCGTTGACTGTAGCCCGGAGGGCGCAGGAGAAGCTGATGCGGGTTAGTCTTCTGCTGTAACTCGTTATCTTTTTGTTTTTGGTTCCTTGTACTAACCCGTTGTTTTATTTGTGTAGGCTGTCAGGTTGTCGTACTTGGCGACTGACCGGCTCATAACCGAAGGCATCCCCGAGCGAGAGAGAGTACTCAGGGATGATCTCCGGGCCGCCCGGGACCAGGTGACGGCAAGCGAAGAAAACCTGGCTCGGGTCCGGGAATTCGCAAGCGCATCAGCGATCGCGTCGAGTGCGAAGTTAGCCGAGGCGGAAGAACACATAGCAGACCTGGTGGCCAAGAACTCTGAACTGGAGAATGTTATCGAAGGTCACCGGGAGGACCGGTGTGCTCAAGACGCCGCGATAGCCCAGCTGACCGAGCAAAACCAGGGGCTGCAGCAACAGGTCACCTCCCTGGAGCAACAAAAAGGAGACTTGCTACAGGCAGTTTCCCGGGCCAAGGACTTAGCGGTCTCCGAGTTTCTGGCGAGCGCAGAGTTTGACCTGAAGCTGCGGTCGGCCAGGGCCGAGGCTCGTGCCGAAATAGTGAGCGCTGGTATTCGCCAAGGCTGGCTGGACAAGGCGGGTTATGACGGTCATCAAGGTCATGTTAGACCCGACGAGGCTGCAGGCACCTCCCGGTCGACTCCTGCCGTGGCTGCGAACCCTAGGGCTCCTGCGAACCCGGCTCGGAGTCCCCCAGTTCGTTCTTCAGCAGCCGGGAGAGGTGCTTCCCGTGGTGGGATTGTGGGTGGTCCTAGGAACCGGCCACCTCTGCGTAGGGGTCAGTTCATCATACAGCCCCGGGGAGGTCGTGGCGGTTCTAGCACTGGCCGGGGTAGGGGGTCGTCAACGGAGCCTTAGGATGTTTTTCATTTCTGTAAGATTAGTCTACCTGTAGCGGTTTGCTACTTTTTTTGTAATCGATATTTTTGAAGTAATAAAATTTTTCCTTCTCGCAATCCTTCCTGTGCCAAAACACGGTAACCTGATAAGTACAAAATGTACATATAACGCCGGTTTTCTATGTGAATAAAGATAGTGTCGCTAAGGCTTTAAAGGTCGCTAGGGCTTTAAGGATCCGTTAGGAATTCCAACCCGATGCATAACCTGCAAGTGTTGAGAAAATTCACACATATAATGCCGGTTTATGGAAAATAAAAATAGTCCCGCTAGGGCTTTATGGGTTCATAAGGACTTTCAACCCGATGCATAACCTGCAAGTGTTGACAATTCATACATAGTGCCGGGTTGGCATGTTAACATTATAAAGTGAAAATAGGGCCAGTAAGGCTTTACGGGTCCGTTAGGACTTCCAAGGGCGTCTTTGCCAAACAACACGGTAATCTGATGCAAAATATGCAAGTGTGATAATTTACACATATAATGCCGGTTTAGCATGTAAGTAAAAATAATGCCGCTAGGGCTGTATGGGTTCGTTAAGACTTTCAAAGACTGAAACAAGGCCGTGATAGGCTTGCAATATTTCAAGTTATGGAGATTACCATAGATTATTAGAGATCTATCGGAGCTTGCCGAGTTTTGACCATGAAATAAGGCCGTGAAAGGCTTGCAATATTTCATGTCATGGAGATTATCGGAGCTTATCGGAGCTTGGCGAGTTTTGATCATGAAATAAGGCCGTGTAAGGCTCGCAATATTTCATGTCATGGAGATTATCGGAGATTATCGGAGCTTGGCGAGTTTTGACAATGAAATAAGGCCGTGAAAGGCTTGCAATATTTCATGTCATGGAGATTATCGGAGCTTGGCGAGTTTTGACCATGAAATAAGGCCGTGAAAGGCTTGCAATATTTCATGTCATGGAGATTATCGGAGATTATCGGAGCTTGGTGATTAAGGCATACAAGTAGGGCCGCTAAAGGCTGCATTCACTTCAACAAACTCTTTAATAAAACATAACCCGGTAGGGGAATTCATGCATTGTGGGCCTGAAAGGCTCTATATACAACATCATAAACAATAAAATTGGACATTCATAGATAACTCGGTACCTATTTGGGGAAGAGATGCAGATGTTGGGCGTTCCATGGTCGTGGAAGCGTAACTCCATCTGTACCCCGGATGTAAAACGTTGCCGGGCCCACGACTTCAACGATTTCATATGGACCCTCCCATGGAGCTCTAAACCCCGTTGGCTTAGGGATAACTTCCTTCATTACCCAGTCCCCGAGTTTGAGTGGGCGGTTGATAACCCGGGAATTGTAGTGTTTAGCCACCTTTTGCTTCTTGTTGATATTTCGGAGATGTGCACGCTCCCGGCGTTCCTCCAGGAGGTCCATGTTAAGGCGGATGCCTTCATCGTTGGTTTCCCTGTCAAACAGTTGTACCCGGTCACTCGGGACTTCCATCTCTACCGGGATCACTGCTTCAGATCCAAAAGTCATAAGAAATGGGCTCTCCCCATTGGCTTCTGTTGGAGTTGTTCTTAGTGCCCACAAAACCTCTGGAAGTTTCTCAGCCCATAAACCCTTTGCGTCCTCCAGCTTCTTCTTCAGAACTTGCTTGATGAGCTTGTTAACGGCTTCGGTTTGTCCATTAGTCTGCGGGTGTGCAGGGGAGGCATATAGGACCTTTGTCCCATTAGAGTGTAAGAATTCCCGGAACTCATCGTTGTCAAACTGCGTCCCATTATCTGTGATAAACGTCTCCGGGATTCCAAACCGGCAAAAGACATTGTTCCAAAGGAATTTCTTAACATTTGCGGTCGTGATCCGTGCCAGGGGTTGAGCTTCTATCCACTTGGAATTATAGTCCACTGAGACAATGGCATGTTTGAGCTGTCCCAGAGCTGTGGGTAGAGGCCCGATGAAATCAATCCCCCACATGCAAAATGGATATGGAGAAATTATTACTGATAGTGGGACTGATGGTGCACGTGGAAAGCTTGCAAATCGGTGACATTGAAGGCAGGAATCTACGACAATTCTGGCATCGTGTTCCAAAGAAGGCCAGTAATATCCCATTCTCAGGGTTTTGAAAGCCAGGTTACGGGCTCCAAAGTGATTTCCACATACCCCGCTATGAAGCGACTGCAAAACCCGGTCTCCTTCCTCGGGTGTAATACACTTCAAATCAGGAAAAGTTTGTCCTCGTCTGTACAGTTTCCCATCACGGATACTATACCGAGCCGCTCGAACCCGTAGTCGTTTGGCCGCTACCGGGTCCTCAGGTAGGGTTCCATGTTGGATGAAGTTGATGAACTCATCCATCCAAGACGGTGGCGGGTTTGCCTCTACCGCGAAAATCTCAGAAAAGGAGAGTGAGATGCTTGGTTTCTCCAATGTCTCGACCAGTAAGCTTTTAAACTCGGTATTGGAATCGTCCCCTGTTGCAATCCTAGCCAGGGTATCTGCTCTCACATTCTGCTGCCTCGGTATCTGAGTAACCTCAAAGCTATCAAATTTCTCCAGCAAGAAAGCCGCTAACTTTTGATAGGACGAAAGATGTGCTTCCTTTGCCTGAAATCCGCCGTTAACCTGCTGCACAACCAGCTGTGAATCACTTAGTATGCGGAGATGCCGGGCGCCCATATCTTTAGCGAGTTGGAGCCCTTTGATTAGGGCTTCGTACTCAGCCGTGTTGTTTGATGCTTTGAAGTTAAAGCGTAAGGCATAGTCAAACATATTACCCTCCGGGTCTACCAACGTGATAGGAGCCTAAAAGGTGACGTTATTATGTGCTAAACACTCTTGTTTATGCTTTGTTGAGTCTATTTAGGTTAAGATTGAGTCATAATATAGTTTAATGTTGTTTTGGAAGAGTTTTTGGTAAAATGTGCTAAAGTGTTGAAAAAATTGGCTAAGTGTTAAAAGTGTGATTTCAAGGATTTTGTAAGAGCGTTCGCAGTGTCTTAAACATGGTGGAAGTGCATGAAAATTTGGGAATATAATCTTTGGTTGCTGAAATACATTGTGTTAAAATTTCAGGTCAATTGGAGCACGGGAAGACCTTGCGAACGATACCAGAGTTGGCAGTCCGAGAAGAGAATGTTCCAGGGACTGAAGAAGTTTCGCTGCTACTGTGTCTGATCTTTCGGGGGCTGTATCTGACGCAATACTTGGAACTGGAAAACGTGCCATATACCATTTGAAAGGTCTTCGAGTCTAGTTTCTCTGGGACTTAGAATCACGGCAATTGAAGCACTACAGAAGGAGATATGCTGGAATTACTAAGGCAAGGTCATGCTGTCGAAAACTGCAGTATTTTCCTGGATGCATCAGGAAAGTTTCTTTGGACTTTTTGAATTACAATTTCGACAATCATGGACCTTGGGGCTTGATGGACATATCCATATGTGTTTAATGAAGAACTTCAAGCTGAAGATTCATCAAAGTGGCTGGCGAAGTGAAGGGAGAAAAGAGAAGCACATGACTTGCACATGGGAATAACCAAATCCACCTTGGTTTGGGATTGCTTTAGGGCCGATCCAAACCCTAGTTTTTCCCCTATAAAAAGCCTTGTAATCGCATGAGAAAAGGTATCATCAACATTGCAATACTCAAGCCAAAGCAGCTGCCGAAAATTCCATCACCATTCAAAGACCCCAATTCCGATTTCCATACTCCATCCTTTGATCCGAAGCACGTAGCCGAGGATCTCCTTGCACTTGAAGAATAGACCACGTAGGAATATTTTAAAGTGTATTCATCTGCTATTTTCGAATTGGTATGTCTTTGTTATGGTTGATATTTAGGTTTTTGTTTAAGTACGATTTAATTCTTGTCTATGAGATATTAAGTACTTTTGAATGATGTAAGAATTATAGTTTTTAGTTTTTAATCAATGATTTGAAGTTTATGCCGAGAATTTCTAAGTGTTTGGTTTTATTAATTTTCGATGTGCTTCATAATATTAACGTGTGATTAAGACAAGTAGTTGATGTTGCATTAGTTAATCCTTCAAAGAATTACAAGACTTTGATACACGTAGTGGATAGGTTGATGTGTTCTTTGTTGTGTTCGAAAATTACATGCTAGAATTGGATTTAGATGGTGCTAATGAACATGTTAGTTTATTTGTGTGATACGTAATTGCATAAGTGAATTAGTATGTTAGATTTCGTGTTTGATACGTTGAGCATGGATGTGTGAAAGTTTTCGAATGAAACAAGTAGTCGATTTCGAATGCATCTAATGGCTTAGGAACCACGTAGGAACCTAATGTGCATGTTTCAATTCTAGCATGATTTAGGTATTTCGGCATAGATTGATATGAGATTAGAAATTGTTTTCTATATTCTTGCATTGTTGTTTGGTGTTGGTTTGTGTAATTGTTGATCGATCACATGTATATATGTACAAAAGTAATCTAGGACTTTATTTCATTGCATCTTTCCGAAAATATAAAACTCCAAATCTTTAAAACTCTATGTTTATTTCGACAACTTTGATTAGATTAGATGGATCTACCCTGTGGTTGGATCCCCGGTTTAGAACGATACCCTTACTTGCTTTATACGATGACAATGACTGTGTACAGGGTTAATTGATGCGTGTGCAAATGCGTCTTATCAAATGGCGCCGTTGCCGGGGATCCTTCGGGATCCTCAATCTTTTTAATTGTCGAAATTTGCATTGTATATATGTCTAGATGTGAATATTTGTATAATTGATTCAATGTATATATTTGTGTGCTTTTGTAATTATAAAGATTGGTGCCATGTATGATTGTTGAAATGCTTTTGTAATTAATTTTCATGTTTAATTTTGTGTCGAAATGGGTGGAAGCCAAGGCCACCCGGACTAACGATTCTCGAGTTGTTGCAGATTTTCTACGTTCTAACATCTTCTCCAGGTTCGGCATGCCGAAATCTATCATCAGTGATGGAGGTTCTCACTTTTGCAACCGGACAATTGAAGCTCTTATGAAAAAGTATGGAATAAGGCATAAGGTTGCTAAACCTTATCACCCCCAAACAAGTGGACAAGTAGAGCTTAGTAACCGGGAGATCAAGCGGATTTTGGAGAAGAGTGTGAAGCCATCACGCAAAGATTGGAGCCAACGACTGGATGATGCTCTTTGGGCTTATAGGACGGCATACAAAAATCCTTTAGGCATGAGCCCTTTTCGAATGGTCTATGGTAAGGCATGTCACTTGCCTGTGGAGTTAGAGCACAAAGCTTGGTGGGCGGTGCAGCAGTTCAACATGGACATAGATGAGGCCGGATTGCATAGGAAGCTACAATTGTGTGAACTCGAGGAGATCCGGAATGAGGCCTACGATTCTGCCGTGATCTATAAAGAGAAAACCAAGGCGTTCCACGACAGGATGATTCAAAAGAAAGACTTTGTTATTGGCCAGAAAGTTCTCTTATTTAATTCTAGACTTAGATTGTTTCCGGGCAAACTACGCTCTAGGTGGATAGGACCTTTTGTTATCACTAATGTTTTTCCTTCTGGTGCAGTAATGATCAAAAGCATGGTCAAGGGATCTGAATTTCAAGTTAATGGTCATCGCTTGAAACCGTATTTGGAGAGCATGGTGGATCACACCATCGAGGAGGTTCCTCTTCAGGACCTCACGGCATGAGCATGAGGATGCATGAGTCTAGGCTAAAGGACTATAAACACCTAAGCGCTGCATGGGAGGCAACCCATAGAAGGAGCCGTCTACGAGCGTTTTCTTTTCTTAACCCTTATCTTCGTTCTTTCATTGTTTTAGATATTGAACATTGAGGACAATGTAAGTTTCAAGTGTGGGGTGGGGAATGGCTTATTGCAAGTTTCGGTGAACAGTGTTTTTGTGAACAGTGATTTTTAGGGTTTTGGTGAATAGTGATTTCGGTGAACAGTGATTTTTGAATTTTTGTTCTAGGTTCGGTTTTTGATTTTTAAGTTTAGGTTTGTATTTGTGATACTGTTTTAGGTGTTCTGGCAAATTTTCATGATTTTTGGAGTTTATTTTGATCTTTAAACTTGATTTTTAGTTTTTGAGTCTAGAAAGTCGCCTTTAACCGTTGATGATGAATTTTTGATCTTTGATCTCATAGTTGATTGGATTGCATGGACTTGATTTCTTGAATTACATTGCTATTGAATGGTTAATAGATGTGAAGAGATCGTGCACTTAAGTAGTAGATGAGGAACTGAAACCTAGGTACAGACAGAGCATGTTCATTACAATGTTTGATTTCATGTTTAACCTTGTGAGTTTCGAGCCATATATGTGCATTTTCATTGATGAGTGTTTAATCTATCGTTTCATTTGTTTTATGACCTCATATTACATTATTTGATCAATGTGCATGCCATAGAGATAAACCAATGAACTAGAGATTTACTAGAACTTGTTTGTGAAACATTCAAAGCTTTATATCATAACTTACTTTGATTTGGAAAAGGATTGTTGGATCTTTATTAGGTTATCACCACTTTATCTAAATAGCCATGAGTCCTATATGAGCCATGTTCGGGACACCTTAGTATGAACCCCCTTGAGCCTACGTTAAGCATTTTCTTTGATTACCAACATGTTTTTACCTTGCCTAGAATAGTTATCTCTACCTTGGTTGCAAACTTGATTGGAGATGTTGTTTTGTGGTATGAATATGGAGTGATCGAAAAGATATAAGTGTGGGGTTGGACTTGTGAATGCTATGATGCCGATTTTGGGTGAGAAACAAAAGAAAAAAAAGAAAAAAAAAGAGAAAAAAATATATGAACAGAAAAGATTATCTAAAAGAAAAGAAAAGAAGATTTCCGATGTGGAGATTTGATTTGGACACCCATGGTATGATTTATTTTTGTGAAATTGGAATTATGATATGTATTTGCTGAAGGCTCAATAAAGTTATACATAGCCTTTGTTCGATTTTACTATGTTTGTAGTGAAGGATGGGTCCAACATGATGAAATTTGGCCTTGATGTTAGTTGGTGATATAAGGAGGATATCCATGTTTTTATTAGCCTTGAGGATGACCTTTGTGATTCCTCTTTCATTGATTATATCCTACCTTATTCGAACCCTGAGCTATCTTTTTTTTAAAGATCCGCATGATTCTTAAGATAAGTAGCCTTTGATCTGTGGAGTTTGTTTCATAAATAAGCATATGGTTGTGGTTCATTTGTGCATGTAATTGGTATCTTTCTTGAGGTCTATTTTGAAATTCACTATCTATCTAATTCTTGTGTGTGGAAAGCTTTTAAGCATATGCCATGTTCTTGAGAGAAAAGATTTGGAGTGCATATCCCTTGTGAATTGAATTTGAACTTATTTTGAACATGTCGAGATTAATTCACCTTTGTTTCTACCATGTCTTACTTGTTACATCGAAATCTTATGTTTATTAACCAGTGAATTCATTCTTTCGATTTCGACTCTTGTGCTATTCTTGATACTATGATGTTGAAGATCTCTGAAACAATTTCGTTGAAGGCTTTAGATTGAGTCATCGTAGTATGTTTTTGTTTAGTGTTTGCTAAGGGACTAGCAAAGCTTAAGTGTGGGGTTGTTGATAGGAGCCTAAAAGGTGACGTTATTATGTGCTAAACACTCTTGTTTATGCTTTGTTGAGTCTATTTAGGTTAAGATTGAGTCATAATATAGTTTAATGTTGTTTTGGAAGAGTTTTTGGTAAAATGTGCTAAAGTGTTGAAAAAATTGGCTAAGTGTTAAAAGTGTGATTTCAAGGATTTTGTAAGAGCGTTCGCAGTGTCTTAAACATGGTGGAAGTGCATGAAAATTTGGGAATATAATCTTTGGTTGCTGAAATACATTGTGTTAAAATTTCAGGTCAATTGGAGCACGGGAAGACCTTGCGAACGATACCAGAGTTGGCAGTCCGAGAAGAGAATGTTCCAGGGACTGAAGAAGTTTCGCTGCTACTGTGTCTGATCTTTCGGGGGCTGTATCTGACGCAATACTTGGAACTGGAAAACGTGCCATATACCATTTGAAAGGTCTTCGAGTCTAGTTTCTCTGGGACTTGGAATCACGGCAATTGAAGCACTACAGAAGGAGATATGCTGGAATTACTAAGGCAAGGTCATGCTGTCGAAAACTGCAGTATTTTCCTGGATGCATCAGGAAAGTTTCTTTGGACTTTTTGAATTACAATTTCGACAATCATGGACCTTGGGGCTTGATGGACATATCCATATGTGTTTAATGAAGAACTTCAAGCTGAAGATTCATCAAAGTGGCTGGCGAAGTGAAGGGAGAAAAGAGAAGCACATGACTTGCACATGGGAATAACCAAATCCACCTTGGTTTGGGATTGCTTTAGGGCCGATCCAAACCCTAGTTTTTCCCCTATAAAAAGCCTTGTAATCGCATGAGAAAAGGTATCATCAACATTGCAATACTCAAGCCAAAGCAGCTGCCGAAAATTCCATCACCATTCAAAGACCCCAATTCCGATTTCCATACTCCATCCTTTGATCCGAAGCACGTAGCCGAGGATCTCCTTGCACTTGAAGAATAGACCACGTAGGAATATTTTAAAGTGTATTCATCTGCTATTTTCGAATTGGTATGTCTTTGTTATGGTTGATATTTAGGTTTTTGTTTAAGTACGATTTAATTCTTGTCTATGAGATATTAAGTACTTTTGAATGATGTAAGAATTATAGTTTTTAGTTTTTAATCAATGATTTGAAGTTTATGCCGAGAATTTCTAAGTGTTTGGTTTTATTAATTTTCGATGTGCTTCATAATATTAACGTGTGATTAAGACAAGTAGTTGATGTTGCATTAGTTAATCCTTCAAAGAATTACAAGACTTTGATACACGTAGTGGATAGGTTGATGTGTTCTTTGTTGTGTTCGAAAATTACATGCTAGAATTGGATTTAGATGGTGCTAATGAACATGTTAGTTTATTTGTGTGATACGTAATTGCATAAGTGAATTAGTATGTTAGATTTCGTGTTTGATACGTTGAGCATGGATGTGTGAAAGTTTTCGAATGAAACAAGTAGTCGATTTCGAATGCATCTAATGGCTTAGGAACCACGTAGGAACCTAATGTGCATGTTTCAATTCTAGCATGATTTAGGTATTTCGGCATAGATTGATATGAGATTAGAAATTGTTTTCTATATTCTTGCATTGTTGTTTGGTGTTGGTTTGTGTAATTGTTGATCGATCACATGTATATATGTACAAAAGTAATCTAGGACTTTATTTCATTGCATCTTTCCGAAAATATAAAACTCCAAATCTTTAAAACTCTATGTTTATTTCGACAACTTTGATTAGATTAGATGGATCTACCCTGTGGTTGGATCCCCGGTTTAGAACGATACCCTTACTTGCTTTATACGATGACAATGACTGTGTACAGGGTTAATTGATGCGTGTGCAAATGCGTCTTATCACAACGTAATGCCTGCTCCACATTGCCTCTGATTGACTGATCCATCTACAAATATTTGCCAACTCTCCGGTTCAGCTTGTGTAGGAAGAGTTTCAGCAACTGTTGAATCTGCTGGGATTAACTCGGCAATGAAGTCTGCTGCTGCTTGCCCTTTGATTGCCGTTCGCGGTTTAAAGTGCAAATCATGCTCCCCCAACTCAATTGCCCATTTGACCAGTCTGCCCGAAGTCGCCGGGTTTTGCAGAACCTGCCGTAGCGGTTGGTTGGTGAGTACATGGATGGAATGTGCTTGAAAATAGGGTCTTAACTTCCTTGCTGCTACAACCAAGGCCAGGGCCAGTTTTTCAATATCTGGATAACGAGTTTCAGGATCATTGAATCCTTTCCCAGTATAGTAGACCGGCAGTTCTTCAGAGTCTGGCTTTCTTATCAAGGCACAACTGACAGCTGTTTGAGACACCGCCAGGTACAGATAGAGTATTTCCCCAGGGTTTGGTCTGGATAAAGAAGGGACTGACGCCAAGTATTCCTTCAACTTTTCAAAAGCTTGATTGTGCTCTTCCTGCCATGTAATCCGCTCGCGGTGTTGACTCTTGAGAATTTTGAAGAAGGGGGCACATTTATCTGTTAACCTGGATATAAACCGGGATAAGGCTACCAGCCTGCCAGTAAGTTGCTGAACTTCATTCCTGGTTTTCGGCGGTTGCATGGCCAAGACGGCTTGAATTTTGTCGGGGTTTGCCTCAATTCCCCGAGCGCTGACCATGAACCCGAGAAACTTTCCTCCTGAAACACCGAACACACACTTCTCCGGGTTTAACCTCATCCCCTTGCTCAAGGCAATGTCGATGACGGTCTCCAAGTCATCCGGGTGTTTGCTTGTTTCCCGGCTTTTGACCAGCATATCGTCTATATAAACCTCCATAGTATCCCCGAGTTGGTTTGCAAACATGCCCACTACGAGGCGCTGGAACGTGGCTCCTGCATTCCGGAGTCCAAAAGGCATCACTCTGTAATAATACATCCCCTTGTCTGTTGTAAAAGATGTGTGCTGTTGATCCGCGGGATTCATCGGAACTTGGTTAAATCCCGAGTATGCATCTATAAAGCTCAACTGGGGGTGGCCCGCGGTTGAATCCACCAGTTGATCAATCTTTGGAAGGGGAAAACTATCCTTCGGGCAAGCCTTATTCAGATCTGTGTAGTCGACGCACATCCCCCACTTTCCGTTTGCCTTCTTGACCATCACCACATTGGCCAACCAATCCGGGTATGTTGCATCTCCAATGAACCCGATGTCTTTAAGACGTTTAACTTCTGCTTGAATGGCCTTGTACTTCTCTGCGCAAAATGCACGACGCTTCTGTCTTACCGGTTTAACACCCGGGATAATATTGAGAGAATGTGTCATAACGTCTGGAGAAATCCCGGGCATGTCTGCATATGACCATGCGAACACCTTCTGTTTTCGGGTTAGCAGCTCAACCATTCGGTTTCTGACCTCGGGGTCAAGGCCTGTGCCAATGCAAATCTTCCTCTCCGGGTATTCTTCTGAAATATGAATCCATTCTGTTGCTTCAATTGGGGCTGGCCGGGGGAACTTGGCAGGATACTTCTGGCTCTTCTTTTGTGCCGTCTTGCTGATGGGCAAAGAATCCGGGTCATCCCTGGGGTCATCGGGTTTGTCAAATGGAGACAAGGAAAAACCGGCCGAAAACATCTCGTGCTGGGACTGAGTTGCTATCGCGTTGCATCTGACAGCGGCTTCTTGGTCTCCGCGAATTGTAACCCAACCCCCGGGTGTAGGCACCTTCATAAGCAGCATGTGACCCGCTATAAAACTTTGTAGGCCCCAGAGTGCATCTCTCCCGAGTATGACATTGTAGGAGGATGGGCAGTCCACAATTATGAAAGGAACTACAATTCTTGTGGACTGGTGGCCGGTTCCAACTGTAACCGTTAGTTGATCAGACCCCAACGGTTGAGTCGTCTCTCCTGAAAAACTGATCAATGGCTCGTGGTTCCTATAGAGCTTTTCTCGTCCTCGTTTAAACCCCTTATAGCAACTGCTGAACATGACGCTGACAGCGGCTCCCGTGTCTATTAGAACCCTCCGAGTTCTCCAGTGGTCAATCTGAAGAGTGATAATGAAAGGATCATTGTGATGCACTTTCAGCGTGTCTTCAGACTGAGAAAATGACACGGTATCCCAAGGAACCAGCTCCTTGCGGCATTCCTGACGAAGCTGCATTATCTCAAACTCCGGGCCTCTTGGGCAGAGTCTTTTGGCCCGGTGACCGGACACCCCTTGGGTGCCACCCCCGTGAATCGTCATTATCTCCCCATATACTTCAATGAGGTTGACACCTGTGGCGGGTGACTTATACTGCTGTAACTTGCCGTTCTGGATCATGTACTCAATGGTGTTCCGAAGAGAAAAGCACCGGTCGGTTGTGTGGCCAGACTCGTTGTGATAGGCACAATGTTGCCCGTTGTCCGGCCCTGTCCTTTTGGGAAACTTTCTTTTTGGAGCCGGGGGAACTTCATTCCTATGGCGGTTCCAAATTTCTTCATAGGAGGCAGTCAAGTTGGTTAACACTTCATATCGAGGGATGTAAGTGTTCTTTTCCTCCCGGGTTGGATGACGAAGGTATGAAGCCTCTCTTGGTTTCTCCCTTGGTCTGTTTGAACTTTTGCCGTAGTATCCCTGGCCACTCTTATGCTGCCCTTCCTTTTTCCATCCATCAGCTCGCTGGCTTGTGAACCCGGTGTTCGTCCGGCGTTCCCCGAAGGTGTCGTACTCGGCTTGAGCTTGCCGAGTTACTTCATTAATTAGATCGTCGTAGCACCTGAACCGCTGCTTCCTGAGCTCCACCACAAAGCGGGTTGGTTTGAGCGCCTGTAAGAACGCCTCTGATGCTACTGACTCGTCCAAGTGCCCACACTTGGAAGTCGTGGACAGCCAACGGGTTACAAAAATTTTCAAGCTTTCATCATCCCTTTGCTGGACTTTGAATAACGAAGTGGTGCTTCGGTTGGCACTTGACAGCAGGATAAACCGGGACAGGAACCTCTGTGTCAACTGACCATAGGTCTCTATTGACAAAGCCGGTAACTTGAGGAACCAACTCAATGCCTCCTCACTGAGTGTTTCCTGGAAAGCATGGCATGCTTGGGCGTCTGTGAACCGGGTTGAATCCAACTGAGACTGGAACAACTCAAGGTGTGCATACGGGCACCCCATTCCGGCATATCTCTTAATCTTAAATGGCTTTGCTTCTGGTGGCTTTTTGTCTGCTTGAACCCGTGCGGAGAATGGGCTTGCACGGGTAATAAAGGGTTGATATTGTTGTGGTCCCGTTCCCGAGTTTAGCCGCTGCTCAAGTTGGGTCACAGTTTGTGTCAACTGTAACAGCAGCTGGGTCTGGGCATCTGCTGGGGGAAGTGGTTGATTTAACAACGGCTCTGGGGGTGGAGGAGGTCCTGTAAGATTGTGATTAAACAAAGGATTGGAGAGATGGATCATTTGTGGATTTGGGTTAGGGTGGGCAGTGGTTGGGAGAATAGCGGGTGGTATGTATGCACCGTCAAAAGTTCGCGGGTTTCCACAACCCGGAGGATTCCCTTCTGGGGTGATGATATCAGCAAGTCTGGCTGACGCCCCCATGACATTCGCTCTTTGAGTTAAGGTTGCTTGAAGAAGCCCATGCTCGGCCTGGATAGTCGCTAACTGCTCCCTTACCGTTATCAACTCGGCATGTTCTCGAGTAGATTGCTCCTTTTGAGCGAGAAAGTCCTTTTTCAAGAGCTCGAACGCTGCTGCTAAATCTGTTTGGCCAAACTGGGTCCCGGAGGTCCCTGGGTTATCATCCCCTGAGAAATTAAGCCTTCCAGTTGGATCTTGTTCTCCTGCCATTTCCATCGTTCTTCGAAATACGTGTTTGGGAGGTCTTGAGTTCGACTCTCAATGAGAGCACCAATTGTTTCCGGGGATGCTCGTGGCCCCTTTAGCGGGTTGCACGGTTCCAGAAATAGCGAACTTCCTTGTGCTCCCGAGTTTTCCTGTGTAAAGAACAAACACGTCAAAGGGCGTCCCCGGGTTTACCGAGGGAAGCCACTCCGATGCTTAAGTCAGACACTGTCAGATAAGCAGAAAACTCAAGAGTAGTTAAGGAATTGTCCGTCGTCTTACCGGGAGGTCCTCACCGGTATTTATAGTAGCATTAAAGGCTGCACTTTGTCTTTTTCCAATGTGGGAATGAACTCCCTTGCTTTGCCTCAAACTTACAATGAACTGGGCCCTGACAAAGGATCCAGAGTGGCTTCTCAAGTCTGACTGGCCTTTGGCCCTGTAAACAGTACTTCAAGCATAATAAACGATGCATATTTAATAATTGACCACACTTGGTGTTATTTCTTGAATTGTAACCCGGTAAAGGAGAAATATTAGGTTCCACATATAAACAGTTAGTGAAGGTTACAGTCTTATAGCCGATGATCTGGCCTTTTTACGAGGGCAAGGTCGTTTACAAACAAGTCTAAAAAGTTAAATACGATATCGAGTAGCTTCTCTAACGGGCAGAAAGAAGTCTTTGTTTTCAGGAAAATCGAGATGTGGATCATCCATGAGAACGTGGAGAGGATTTTCGGGTTACCTATCCGTAGTGACCCGATATGTTTTGATGATTAGGCAGCCTGACCGGATTATCCAAATGTGTAACGTTATTTTTTGGGCACAAAGCTCAACGAGAATGATGTCGGTAATGCACTGGAGTAGGAGCTCGAGGAGAAAAACCTGGACCACATCGCCTGTTTACTTATCCGCTTGCTTTGCGTCACTGTACTGTTTCCCCTCTAAAGATACGATCTGTTTCGAAATCCTAGAGGTGCTCTTTGACTCGGTGTGTATTAGAAGTGTGTTAGGGAACGGTGGTTCTCAAGTTTTTCATTGATGCACTCAGAAAAAGGGCAGAGAAAAAGACAGACGTTTCAAGGTGGATGCTTGTTTTTTTTCGGTAAGTGAACAATTTTGTTTTGGTTTTTTCTTGAACCCGCAACAAAATGAGTTTTTGATTATTGTTTTTTTTGTTAGTATTGGTTCCTTGAGACCTCATTTATACGGAGTTATAAACCAGGATTTGAACATTAGGAGCCGACTTTAATGAGGTGATCTCTCCATCCGGGCTTTTCAAACAAAGACGATATCAAAAAACTTGAGTTAGAAGTTTATAGTATAATTTATTTGTATGCTGTTAAGAGTTGGAGTCATTAACATCTCAAACACCCTGCAAGGAATGTCTATTATTGGCAGCTGAGATTGATAGGCTGCAGCTCAGCATTAAGGAAAAAGACAGACGTGTCTAGGTTGATGCTTGTTTTTTTCGATAAGTGAATAATTTTGTTTTTGTTTTTTCTTGAACCCGCAGCAAATTGAGTTTTTGATTATTGTTTTTTAGT
Organism: Comarum palustre; assembly: GCA_951800085.1. Classification (NCBI taxonomy): domain Eukaryota; kingdom Viridiplantae; phylum Streptophyta; class Magnoliopsida; order Rosales; family Rosaceae; genus Comarum; species Comarum palustre. The sequence continues at coordinate 15,751 of OX637588.1, read as the reverse complement.
ATTGGTTCCTTGAAACCTTATTTATATGGAGTTATAAACCTGGATTTGAACATTTAGAGCCGACTTTAATGAGGTGGTCCCTCCAACCGGGCTTTTTAAACAAAGACAATATCAAAAAACTTGAGGTAGAAGTTTATAGTATAATTTACTTGTATGCTGGTAAGAGTTGGAGTCATTAACATCTCAAACTCCCTGTAAGGAGTGTTTATTATTGACAACTGAGATTGATAGGCTGCAGCTCAGTATTAAGGAAAAAGACAGACGTGACTAAGTGGATGCTTGTTTTTTTTTTCGACAAGTGAACAATTTTGTTTTTGTTTTTCTTGAACCCGCAGCAAATTGAGTTTTGATTATTGTTTTTTAGTATTAGTTCCTTGAGACCTCATTTATACGGAGTTATAAACCTGGATTTGAACATTTAGAGCCGACTTTAATGAGGTGGTCCCTCCAACTGGGCTTTTTAAACAAAGACAATATCAAAAAAGTTGAGGTAGAAGTTTATAGTATAATTTACTTGTATGCTGTTAAAAGTTAGAGTCATTAACATCTCAAACTCCCTGCAAAGAGTGTCTATTATTGACAGCTGAGATTGATAGGCTGCAGCTCAGTATTAAGGAAAAAGACAGACGTGTCTAAGTGGATGCTTGCTTTTTTTTTTTCGGTAAGTGAACTATTTTGTTTTTGTTTTTTCTTTAGGGTTTGTTTTTGGTTAAGAGATACCTCATTTATACGGAGTTATAAACCTGAATTTGAATATTAGGAGCCGATTTTAATGAGGTGATCCCTCCAACCAAACTTTTTATACAAAGACAATATCAAAAAACTTGAGGTAGAAGTTTATAGTATAATTTATTTGTATGCTGTTAAGAGTTAGAGTCATTAACATCTCAAACTCCCTGCAAGGAATGTCTATTATTGACAGCTGAGATTGATAGTCTGCAGCTCAGCATTAAGGAAAAAAGATAGACGTGTCTAGGTGGGTGCTTGTTTTTTTTGGTAACTGAACATTTTTGTTTTTGTTTTTTCATGAACCCGCAGCAAATTGAGTTTTTGATTATTGTTTTTTTAGTATTGGTTAAGAGAGACCTCATTTATACGGAGTTATAAACCTGTATTTGAACATTTGGAGCCGACTTTAATGAGGTGGTCCCTCCAACCGGGCTTTTTAAACAAAGACAATATCAAAAAACTTGAGGTAGAAGTTTATAGTATAATTTACTTGTATGCTGTTAAGAGTTGGAGTCATTAACATCTCAAACTCCCTGCAATGAGTGTCCAATATTGACAGCTGAGATTGATAGGCGGCAGCTCAGCATTAAGGAAAAAGAGATGCTGACAACGGACACACATGGCAAAAGATCTGAATTTTGTCTTTTAAATCCAATATTTCATACAGATGCTATCTCCTCAGCATTTATCTTAACTTGATGTTGCGCTGCAGCCTATCAATCTCAGCTGTCAATATTGGATACTCATTGCAGGAAGTTTGAGATGTTAAAGACTCCAACTCTTAATAGCATACAAGTACATTATACTATAAACTTCTACCTCAAGTTTTTTGACATTGTCTTTGTTCAAAAAGCCCGGCTGGAGGGACCACCTTATTAAAGTCGGCTCCTAATGTTCAAATCCAGGTTTATAACTCAGTATAAATAAAGTATCAAAAAACCAATACTAACAAAAAAACAATAATCAGAAACTCAATTTAACTCGAATTGTATTAGAAGTGTGTTAGGGAATGGTGGTTCTCCAGTTCTTGATTGATGCACTCAGGAAAAGACCCGATAAAATGACAGACGTGTCTAGATGACTGTTTGCTTCTTTTTCCAGTAGTAAACAATTTTGTTTTTGTTTCTTTCTGAATCCGCAACAAATTGAGTTTCTGATTATTGTTTTTTTATTAGTATTGGTTTCTTGATACATTATTTATACAGAGTTATAAACCTGAATTTGAACATTAGGAGCCGACTTTAATGAGGTGGTTCCTCCAGCCGGACTTTTTAAACAAAGACAATGTCAAAAAACTTGAGGTAGAAGTTTATAGTATAATGTACTTGTATGCTGTTAAGAGTTGGAGTCTTTAACATCTCAAACTTCCTCAATGAGTGTCCAATATTGACAGCTGAGATTGATAGGCTGTAGCGCAGCATCAAGTTAGGATAGATGCTGAGGAGATAGCAGCTGTATGAAATATTGGATTTAAAAGACAAAATTCAGATCTTATGCCATGTGTGTCCGTTGTCAACATCTCTTTTTCCTTAATGCTGAGCTGCAGCCTATCAATCTCAGCTGTCAATATTGGACACTCATTGCAGGGAGTTTGAGATGTTAATGACTCCAACTCCTTACAGCATACAAGTAAATTATACTATAAACTTCTACCTCAAGTTTTTTGATATTGTCTTTGTTTAAAAAGCCCGGTTGGAGGGACCACCTCATTAAAGTCGGATCTAAATGTTCAAATCCAGGTTTATAACTCCGTATAAATGAGGTCTTAAGGAACCAATACTAAAAAAAACAATAATCAAAAACTCAATTTGCTGTGGGTTCAAGAAAAAACAAAAACAAAATTGTTCACTTACCGAAAAAAAAACATGCATCCACCTAGACACGTCTGTCTTTTTCCTTAATGCTGAGCTGCAGCCTATCAATCTCAGCTGCCAATAATAGACATTCCTTGCAGGGAGTTTGAGATGTTAATGACTCCAACTCTTAATATCATACAAATAAATTATACTATAAACTTCTAACTCAAGTTTTTTGATATTGTCTTTGTTTGAAAAACCCGGTTGGAGGGATCACCTCATTAAAGTCGGTTCCTAATGTTCAAATCCTAGTTTATAACTCCGTATAAATGAGGTCTCAAGGAACCAATACCAACAAAAAAAACAATAATCAAAAACTCAATTTGCTGCGGGTTCAAGAAAAAACAAAAACAAAATTGTTCACTTACCGAAAAAAACAAGCATCCACTTAGACTCGTTTGTCTTTTTCCTTAATACTGAGCTGCAGCCTATCAATCTCAGCTGTCAATAATAGACACTCCTTGCAGGGAGTTTGAGATGTTAATGACTCCAACTCTTAACAGCATACAAGTAAATTATACTATAAACTTTTACCTCAAGTTTTTTGATATTGTCTTTGTTTAAAAGCCCGGTTTGAGGGACCACCTCATTTAAGTCAGCTCTAAATGTTCAAATCCAGGTTTATAACTCGGTATAAATGAGGTCTCAAGGAACCAATACTAAAAAAACAATAATCAAAAACTCAATTTGCTACAGGCGATGTGGTCCGGGTTTTTCTCCTCGAGCTCCTACTCCAGTGCATTACCGACATCATTCTCGTTGAGCTTTGTGCCTGAAAAATAACGTTGCACAATTGGATAATCCAGTCGGGCTGCCTAATCATCAAAACATATCGGGTCACTACGGATAGGTAACCCGAAAATCCTCTCCACGTTCTCATGGATGATCCGCATCTCGATTTTCCCGAAAACAAAGGCTTCTTTCTGCCCATTAGAGTAGCTGCTCCATATCGTATTCAACTTTTTAGACTTGTTTGTAAACGACCTTGCCCTCGTAAAAAGGTCAGATCATCGGCTGTAAGGCTGTAACATTCACTAACTCTCAGTCCACTTTAGGGATATTTTTGTGCTTCTGGTTTTTGAAGAATTTGTGTAAGGTATCGAAGGTGCACGGCTGCTGTGTGTATGTGCTTTTCTTATATGCATTTATCGTCATTTTAGGAGAGAATTTTGGGTGTGGGTAAGGTTGTGATGAGATTCTAATGGAGGAGAGCTAGTTCTAATTTGGGTAGGTGAGATCTATCCGATCAGAAGCGGTTGCATAGAGATAGGCATGGAATTTGTTCTGGACCTAGTGTACTTGACACTTACATATGCAATAGGACTTGGGCTCACCCACACCCACACCCACACCCAAAATACTCTCCAAAATAACGATAAAGGCAGATAAGAAAAGCATCTACACACAACAGCCGTGCATCTTCGATATCTTCCACAAATTCTTCAATGATCAGAAGCACAAAAAAATCCCAAAGAGGCATGAGAGTTAGTGAATGTTACAGCCTTCTGGCCGATGATTTAACATTTTTATGAGGGCAAGGTCGTTTACAAACAAGTCCAAAATGTTGAATAAGATATCGAGAAGCTTCTTCAACGGAAAGAAAGAAGCCTTTGTTTTTGGGAAAATAAAACTGCGAATCACCTATGAGGACGTAGAGAGGATTTTTGGGTTACCAATCTGTAGTGACACAAAATCTTTTGATGATAAGGCAGCTCGGTCGAATCATCCAATTGTGCAACGTTATTTCTTGGGCAGAAAGCTCAACAAGAATGATGTCGGTAAGGCACAGGAGAAGGAGCTCGAGAAGAAAACCCCGGACCACATCGCCCGTTTACTTATTCTCTTGCTTTGCGTCACTGTACCGTTTCCCACCTCTAAACGCACGATCCTTTTTGATATCCTAGAGGTGCTCCTTAACTCGAACTGTATTAGAAGTGTGTTAGGGAATGGGGGTTCTCCAGTTCTTGATTGATGCACTCAGGAAAAGACCCGATAAAATGATAGACATGTCTAGATGACTGTTTGCTTCTTTTTCCAGTAAGTAAACAATTTTGTTTTTGTTTCTTTCTGAATCCTCAACAAATTGAGGTTCTGATTATTGTTTTTTTGTTAGTATTGGTTTCTTGATACCTTATTTATACGGAGTTATAAACCTGGATTTGAACATTAGGAGCCGACTTTAATGAGGTGGTCCCTCCAACCGGGCTTTTTAAACAAAGACGATGTCAAAAAACTTGAGTTAGAAGTTTATAGTATAATTTATTTGTATGCTGTTAAGAGTTGGAGTCATTAACATTTCAAACACCCTGCAAGGAATGTCTATTATTGGCAGCTGAAATTGATAGGCTGCAGTTCAGCATTAAGGAAAAAGACAAACGTGTCTAGGTGGATGCTTGTTTTTTTTCGGTAAGTGAACAATTTTGTTTTTGTTTTTTTTTGAACCCGCAACAAATTGAGTTTTTGATTATTGTTTTTTTAGGATTGGTTCCTTAAGACCTCATTTATACAGAGTTATAAACCTGGATTTGAACATTTAGAGCCGACTTTAATGAGGTGGTCCCTCCAACCGGGATTTTTAAACAAAGACAATATCAAAAAACTTGAGGTAGAAGTTTATAGTAAATTTACCTTTATGCTGTTAAGAGTTGGAGTCATTAACATCTCAAACTCCCTGCAAGGAGTGTCTTTTATTGACAGCTGAGATTGACAGGCTGCAGCTCAGTATTAAGGAAAAAGACAAACGTGTCTAAGTGGATGCTTTTTTTTCGGTAAGTGAACAATTTTGTTTTTGTTTTTTCTTTAGGGTTTATTTTTGGTTAAGAGAGACCTCATTTGTACGGAGTTATAAACCTGGATTTGAACATTTGGATCCAACTTTAATGAGGTGGTCCTTCCAACCGGGCATTTTAAACAAAGACAATATCAAAAAACTTGAGGTAGAAGTTTATACTATAATTTACTTTTATGCTGTTAAGAGTTGGAGTCATTAACATCTCAAACTCCCTGCAAGGAGTGTCTATTATTGACAGCTGAGATTGATAGGCTGCTGCTCAGTATTAAGGAAAAAGACAGACGTGTCTAAGTGGATGCTTGTTTTTTTTCGGTAAGTTAACAATTTTGTTTTCGTTTTTTCTTGAACCCGCAACAAATTGAGTTTTTGATTATTGTTTTTTTAGTATTGGTTCCTTGAGACCTCATTTATACGGAGTTATAAACCTGGATTTGAACATTTAGAGCCGACTTTAATGAGGTGGTCCCTCAAACCGGGCTTTTTAAATAAAGACAATACCAAAAAACTTGTGGTAGAAGTTTATAGTATAATTTACGTGTATGCTGTTAAAAGTTGGAGTCATTAACATCTCAAACTCCCTGCAAAGAGTGTCTATTATTGACAGCTGAGATTGATAGGCTGCAGCTTAGTATTAAGGAAAAAGACAGACGTGTCTAAGTGGATGCTTTTTTTTTCGGTAAGTGAACAATTTTGTTTTTGTTTTTTCTTTAGGGTTTGTTTTTGGTTAAGAGAGACCTCATTTATACGGAGTTATAAACCTGGATTTGAACATTTGGAGCCGACTTTAATGAGGTGGTTCCTCCAACCGGGCTTTTTAAACAAAGACAATATCAAAAAACTTGAGGTAGAAGTTTATAGTATAATTTACTTTTATGTTGTTAAGAGTTGGAGTCATTAACATCTCAAACTCCCTGCAAGGATTGTCTATTATTGACAGCTGAGATTGATAGGGTGCAGCTCAGTATTAAGGAAAAAGACAGACGTGTCTAAGTTTTTTTTCGGTAAGTGAACAATTTTGTTTATGTTTTTTCTTGAACCTGCGGCAAATTGAGTTTTTGATTATTGTTTTTTTAGTATTGGTTAAGAGAGACCTCATTTATACGGAGTTATAAACTTGGATTTGAACATTTGGAGCTGACATTAATGAGGTGGTCCCTCCAACTGGGCTTTTTAAACAAAGACAATATCAAAAAACTTGAGGTAAGAGTTTATAGTGTAATTTACTTATATGCTGTTAAGAGTTGGAGTCATTAACATCTCAAACTCCCTGCAAGGAGTGTCTTTTATTGACTGCTGAGATTGATAGGCTGCAGCTCAAAATTAAGGAAAAAGACAAACGTGTCTAAGTGGATGCTTGTTTTTTTTTTTCGGTAAGTGAACAATTTTGTTTTTGTTTTTTCTTTAGGGTTTGTTTTTGGTTAAGAGAGACCTCATTTATACGGAGTTATAAACCTGGATTTGAACATTTGGAGCTGACTTTAATGAGGTGTTCCTTCCAACCGGGCTTTTTAAACAAAGACAATATCAAAAAACTTGGGGTAGAAGTTTATACTATAATTTACTTTTATGCTGTTAAGAGTTGGAGTCATTAACATCTCAAACTCCCTGCAAGGAGTGTCTATTATTGACAGCTGAGATTGAAAGGCTGCTGCTCAGTATTAAGGAAAAAGACAGACGTGTCTAAGTGGATGCTTATTTTTTTTCGGTAAGTTAACAATTTTGTTTTCGTTTTTTCTTGAACCCGCAACAAATTGAGTTTTTGATTATTGTTTTTTTAGTATTGGTTCCTTGAGACCTCATTTATACGGAGTTATAAACCTGGATTTGAACATTTAGAGCCGACTTTAATGAGGTGGTCCCTCCAACCGGGCTTTTTAAATAAAGACAATACCAAAAAACTTGTGGTAGAAGTTTATAGTATAATTTACGTGTATGCTGTTAAAAGTTGGAGTCATTAACATCTCAAACTCCCTGCAAAGAGTGTCTATTATTGACAGCTGAGATTGATAGGCTGCAGCTTAGTATTAAGGAAAAAGACAGACGTGTCTAAGTGGATGCTTTTTTTTTCGGTAAGTGAACAATTTTGTTTTTGTTTTTTCTTTAGGGTTTGTTTTTGGTTAAGAGAGACCTCATTTATACGGAGTTATAAACCTGGATTTGAACATTTGGAGCCGACTTTAATGAGGTGGTTCCTCCAACCGGGCTTTTTAAACAAAGACAATATCAAAAAACTTGAGGTAGAAGTTTATAGTATAATTTACTTGTATGCTGTTAAGATTGGAGTCATTAACATCTTAAACACCCTGCAAGGAGTGTCTTTTAATTACAGCTGATATTCATAGGCTGCAGCTCAGTATTAAGGAAAAAGATAGACGTGACTAAGTGGATGCTTGTTTTTTTTCGATAAGTGTACAATTTTCTTTTTGTTTTTTCTTGAACCCGCAGCAAATTGAGTTTTTGATTATTGTTTTTTTAGTATTGGTTCCTTGAGACCTCATTTATACGGAGTTATAAACCTGGATTTGAACATTTAGAGTGTCACACCCTGTTTATAGGTGGAACCTAATATTTCACCTTTACCGGGTTACAATTAAATGTGAAGCCACTCTGGGCCCTTTGTCTGGGCCCAATTCGCCATAAAACTAAGTAAAGCAAGGGAAACTACTCCCACATTGGAAAGGGACAGGAATGCTGCCCTCAATGCTACTATAAATACCGGCACATGCCTCCCCATAAAGGGACGATGAAACTTCTTGACTATTCCCGAGTTTTATGCTTAGCTGACAGTGTCTAACTTAAGCATCGGAGTGGCTTCCCTCGGTAAACCTGGGGACGCCTCTTTGACGTGTTTGTTCTTTACACAGGAAAACTCGGAGTACAGGGAAGTTCGCTATTTCTGGAGCCGTGCCACCCGCTAAAGGGGCCACGAGCCACCTGGAAACAATTGGTGCTCTCGTTGAGAGGCGAACTCAAGACCTCACGCTTACCAAATGGACGCCAGCCAGACTTGCTAAGGTAATAAACCCAGTAGGGAAACCTCCGGGTTATGGAAACCCTTGCTAAGGTAATTTTGACAGCGCGTACATCCCAAGTAGGTACCGAGTTATCTGCAAATGTTCAAATTTATTATATTTTGATGTTATATATAGAGCCTTTTCAGGCCCACATAAAACCCTACCGGGTTAGGTTTATCAATCAGTTTGTTGAGTGAATGCAGGCGATCTCCATATGACGTGAAATATTGCAAGCCTTAACGGCCATATTTCACTGTCAAAACTCGACAAGCTCCGATAATCTCCGATAATCTCCATTTGACATGAAATATTGCAAGCCTTTCACGGCCTTATTTCATGGTCAAAACTCGGCAAGCTCCGATAAATCTCCGATAATCTCCGGTAATCTCCATTTGACATGAAATATTGCAAGCCTTTCACGGCCTTATTTCATGGTCAAAACTCGGCAAGCTCCGATAAATCTCTGATAATCTCTGGTAATCTCCATAACTTGAAATATTGCAAGCCTTTCACGGCCTTATTTCAGTCTTTGAAAGTCTTAACGGACCCATACAGCCCTAGCGGCACTATTTTTACTTACATGCCAAACCGGCATTATATGTACTCACATTTGCATATTTTGCATCAGATTACCGTGTTATTTGGCAGGAAGCCCTTGGAAGCCCTAACGGACCCGTAAAGCCTCACCAGCCCTATCTTCACTTTATAATGTTAACATGCCAACCCGGCACTCTATGTGAATTTTGTCAACACTTGCAGGTTATACATCGGGTTGGAAGTCCTAACGGACCCGTAAAGCCCTAGCGGTCCTTGAAAGTCCTTATGAACACGGAAAAAACCCGTGTTATAGAAAGACATTTTCGCGCAAGGCCTTAGCGGCCCATGGAAGTCTTAACGGACAAGTATACCTTAGCGGTCCTATTTTTATTTAATCACATTAAACATGCCAAACCGGCAATATGCGTAATTTTTTGTATATTATGCATCACATTACCGTGTTATTTGACAGGAAGCCCTAACGGACCGGTAAAGCCCTACCGGGCCTATTGTTATTTTATGACGATAACATGCCAGACCGGCACTATGTGTAAATTTTATCTACACTTGCGAGATATGCATCAACTCAACTTGTTATTTTACAGGGAACGAGTGTTATAGAATGACCCCCCCTGAAAAGCCCTAGCGGCCCATGGAGGTCCTAACGGACCCGTAAAGCCCTAGCGGCACCATTTTTATTTACATGCCAAACCGGCATTATATGTGCAAATTTTGTCACCACTTGCAGGTTATACATCGGGTTGAAAGTCCTTATGAACCCGTAAAGCCTTAGCGGCACTATTTTTATTTATATACCAAACCGGCATTATATGTGAAATGCCAACACTTGCAGGTTATGCATCAGGTTGGAAGTCATACTTGACCCGTAAAGCCCTAGCGGGCCTTAGAAGTCCTAACGGAACCGTAAAGCCCTAGCGGCCCATGGAAGTCCTAACGGACCCGTATACCCTAGCGGCATTATCTTTATTTACATGCCAAATCGGCATTATGTATAGAATGTCAACACTTGCAAATTGTGCATCAGATTAACGTGTTATTTTACAGGAAGAAATACCGTGTTATTGAATGGTATTCCCCCCCGTAAAAACCAGCGGTCCTTGGAAGTCCTAACGGACCCCTAAAGCCTTAGCGGCACTATCTTTATTTACATATCAAACCGGCATTATGTGTAAATTTTTATATACGCATCAAGTTACCGTGTTATTTGACAGGAAGAATTCTGCGAAGGAAAAGTTGCAAACTTTCATTCAGAGGTCAATTACAAAAGTAGCAAACCGCTAGAAAATGCATACTACACTACAAAAGCAAAAACAAACTCAGGAGATCCAGCTCACGGCACTGCAGAACCGCTACCCCCGCCGGCGCTCGACCCGCCATGTCCACCCCGGGGCCGTATGATAAACTGTCCCCTACGGAGCGGTGGCCGATTTTGAGGACCACCGACAATTCCACCTCGGGAAGTACCTCTCCGGGCTGCTGAAGAATGAACCGGGGGACTCCGAGCCGGGTTTGTAGAAGCCCTAGGCTTCGCCACCACAGCTGGACTCGACCGGGAGCCGCCTGCAGCCTCATCGGGTCTGACATGACCTTGGTGACCATCATACCCGGCTTTGTCAAGCCAGCCTTGGCGAATCCCGGCGCTAACAATTTCGGCACGAGCCTCGGCCCTTGCCGACCGCATCTTCAATTCAAACTCGGGACTCGCTAGAAACTCGGAGACAGCAGAATCCCTGGCCCGGGAAACGGCCTGCACCAACTCTCCTTTCTGCTGCTCCACAGAAGTCACTTGTTGCTGCAGCGCTTGATTCTGTTCAGTAAGCTGAGCAATGGCGGCATCTTGAGCACACCGGTCCTCCCGGTGACCCTCGATGACTTTCTCCAATTCCGTGTTCTTGGCCACCAAGTCTGCTACGTGTTCTTCTGCCTTGGCCAACTTTGCACTCGATGCAATGGCTGATGCGCTTGCGAATTCCCGGACCCGAGCCAGGTTTTCTTCACTCGCCGTTACCTGGTCCCGGGCGGCCCGGAGATCATCCCTGAGGACTCTCTCTCGCTCGGGGATGCCTTCGGTTATGAGCCGATCGGTTGCCAAGTACGACAACCTGACAGCCTACACGAATCAAACAACGGGTTAGTACAAGGAAACAAAAACAAAAGAAGAACGGGTTAAAAGAAAAAGACGCTTACCCGCATCAGTTTCTCCTGCGCCCTCCGGGCTACAGTCACCGGGTCCTCATGCTCCAGTACATAGGAGTCGGCGGCGCAGTTCTTCAGATCCGCTACCATTCTCTGGATGGCCACGTCCGCCATTCCCGCGCCCGCCAACTCCTCCATGATTTCAGTGGTGTCCCGGTGCTGCTTCCTCTCCCTCCTCTCTTTCCTCTCCTTCCTTCTCTTCTTCCTCTCGGACCTTGCCGAGCTGGATGCCTCCCGGGTGCGTTTGTGGGAGGGGACGGGTTCCACTTCGCGCACTTCGTCGCTCCCATCACTCCCCTCAGGGTTCTCACTCATCACCCCTTCGAAACCGACAACTTCTTCACCCCCGTTGTCAGCCTCATCTTCAGTCAACTCCTCTTCACCCGGGAGCATAGATGAGGGAACTGCGCTCATCACCGGTTCTTCAAACTCCACCTCTTCGTCTGCTTAGGGGAATTGAGTCACCGGTTCTTCAATCACCGGGTCTTCCGCCACCTCCGCGGGGCTCCCCACAATCTCTTCATCTAACTCCTGGTACATCTCCGTGCCAAGTACCTCAGCAAGGTACCCGGGGATCTCGTTGAAGTGCAAGGTGTCCACGAGGAATTTCTCAGTATCCCCTTGCTCTGCTTCTGGGCGCAAGAAAGCCGCTTTCGTGGTCAGGTTAATGTCGTATAATTGACCATCCGTTGCTTGTGTCCGGATCCCGGCCCAAACAGCCTTATCTTTAAACCCGTCGTATATTCCCGGGTTCTTCCGCTTCGTAAACTCCATTGGAAGAAGAGCTGCAGAAACACACATAGCCCGTTACACAAGAGCATTTAACAACAAAAGTTGAAGGAACACGAGACAAACCTGGGAGCTCCATCAACCGGCACCTGCTGTACACATACAGCCTACAAAGCCGGTATGAACTCCGGTCATCTTGACCCCGGAAGGCCCATAGCATCCTCCGGATCCTCTTCTCCATCACCGGCTCTAGAGGAATGTCGGGGACGTCTGCAACACAAGTAACATGATTATAACCCGGGACGGAGAAAAAAAAGAAACCCTGAGGAAGAAGACTTACTCATCAGTTGTTGGAAATCGACCGGTACTTGGAGCGCGTAGTCCGGGTCTTGAAAGTTTCTTATCAAGAAACTTTTCTCCCTCCAGGTCCGGCTCACGGAGGTTGGCAGGTCCTCGACGATCTTCTTGAAAACCGCTTTGGACTTCAGTTGGATGGTCCCACTGAAACCCGCCTTCCGGGAGTACTCGGCCCGGTACATGGCGTGTAACTCGTGATAGGTTGACATCTGCTGCTTCAGCACCTTGTACATAACGCACAACCCGAGTAGCTGCCTCCACATGTTCGGTCCAACTTGCCCGATTGCGAAGTTGCTCGCAGCCAAGAGATACTGCACCTCTACCTTCAGCGGGAGTGACAAGCCGCAGCGTAGCTGATACTCGTGGCACAGCGTCCACCCATCCCCGAGAGCGAAGAACTGGTCCTCGGGTTCTAAAGGCCAAATTTCTACAGACTCGGGGATCTTCCAGTTGCTCTTTAGCTCCACGATCTCCTCCGCTGTCAATGAGTACCCGGGAGGGTCAAGAGCGGTCCCATCAGTGAAGGTCACGGAGGCAAACTCGGGGACGTGAGTGTCCATTGTTTCGTTGGCCATCTGCAAAACAAAAAAACACGGGGGCGTCAACAAAACCCAGGTAACCCGGTGTCACGAAGCTAAATTCCCAAAACGCAGACCCAGAAAACCTTCCTGGGAACCCAGAAGCAGTACACAAATCGTCCCAAAACAATCAAAAAGGAGGGAAGAAGAAACAGTACCTTACTTTTGAGGGCTTGAAGGGGTTTTGAGATCGATTTGAGATTGAGAATCAAAAGAAACAGCGACAAAAGAAAGCGACAGCAAAAGCACGAAAAAGTTATCGGGTTTGGAGGTGAGACAAAACTGTCACCTTCAACCCCTATTTATACAGTTAGAGACGTACACTGAAGGGACGTTTCGGTTTTTCGATAAAATCGACACGTGTCGTGCATGCCGCGTCCCAAAACCGAAAAACTTTTCAGTTTCCCCCACTTCAAAACTGAAAACTTTTCGTTTTCCCCCACTTCAAACTGAAGACTTTTCAATTTCCCCCCACTACAACCCGGAGACGTCGTTTTGAATTCTCAACTACAGAGTGTCTACGGGTTACGCTTGCGTACGGACTTGGGGGACTGGGTACCCCGGGTTTGGTTGCTAACTTTGTAACCCGGTAAAGAAACGATTTTAAGTCCCCACCCAAGCGTACCCCTTGACTGAGGACTTGGGGGACTTGTTTATAGGTGGAACCTAATATTTCACCTTTACCGGGTTACAATTAAATGTGAAGCTACTCTGGGCCCTTTGTCTGGGCCCAATTCGCCATAAAACTAAGTAAAGCAAGGGAAACTACTCCCACATTGGAAAGGGACAGGAATGCTGCCCTCAATGCTACTATAAATACCGGCACATGCCTCCCCATAAAGGGACGATGAAACTTCTTGACTATTCCCGAGTTTTATGCTTAGCTGACAGTGTCTAACTTAAGCATCGGAGTGGCTTCCCTCGGTAAACCCGGGGACGCCTCTTTGACGTGTTTGTTCTTTACACAGGAAAACTCGGAGTACAGGGAAGTTCGCTATTTCTGGAGCCGTGCCACCCGCTAAAGGGGCCACGAGCCACCCGGAAACACACCCCGAATCTTTTGAAGTTAATAAAAGTTACCTTTCACAGAGATTCACGAGTTACCGAGGATTTTTTTTAATTGCGATCGGTAATTCGATAAGTTATCGCTCGAGTTAATTTTCGAGTTTTTAAAAGTACTCCAAATACCTGAATTTATGACTCGATGTTGTAGTACGTGTCGTCACGAGTCTCCCGGTATTTTCAGAATATTTTTTGGAGCTTCCGGCTAATTTCTGTGAATTTCTGAAGTTTATAGTAATTTCCAATTACTATTCCAGTAAAAAGGAGATTTACCATTTAACCTTTTTACTTTTCATCTTCTTTGAATCTGAACCGTTGGATCTTTTCAAGATTGAATCTCAACCGTTGATTTCTCTACAGCTTAGGACATAAATCACTAGCTGATTGTTACATCACCAAAATATAGGAAAAGTGGAAAACTAAGAAAGTCACCAACAGATAAATGACAAAAACTTAAATGGTGACTGAGACAGTTATATACTCGTCAACAACAGTGACCTATTCAAGATTCCAGAACAGGGACTTTCAGTTTTTCCAAATCTTGGTGTCCCTCCTCATGGCACCATTCTTTCAGTTTTGGGCAGTCTCGTATTATTAAAGACTTAAGTGAAGGGTTTAGGGTTTGGAATAATACGAGACTGCCCAAAACTGAAAGAATGGTGCCATGAGGAGGGACACCAAGATTTGGAAAAACCCTAAACCCTAAAGTCCCTGTTCTGGAATCTTGAATAGGTCACTGCTGTTGACCAGTATATAACTGTCTCAGTCACCATTTAAGTTTTTGTCATTTATCTGTTGGTGACTTTCTTAGTTTTCCACTTTTCCTATATTTTGGGTTTAGGGTTTAGGGTTTTAGGGTTTAGGGTTTAGGGTTTAGGGTTTAGGGTTTTAGGGTTTAGGGTTTAGGGTTTAGGGTTTAGGGTTTAGGGTTTAGGGTTTAGGGTTTAGGGTTTAGGGTTTAGGGTTTAGGGTTTAGGGTTTAGGGTTTAGGGTTTAGGGTTTAGGGTTTAGGGTTTAGGGTTTAGGGTTTAGGGTTTAGGGTTTAGGGTTTAGGGTTTTAGGGTTTAGGGTTTAGGGTTTTAGGGTTTAGGGTTTAGGGTTTAGGGTTTTAGGGTTTAGGGTTTAGGGTTTAGGGTTTAGGGTTTAGGGTTTAGGGTTTTAGGGTTTTAGGGTTTAGGGTTTAGGGTTTAGGGTTTAGGGTTTAGGGTTTAGGGTTTAGGGTTTTAGGGTTTAGGGTTTAGGGTTTAGGGTTTAGGGTTTAGGGTTTAGGGTTTAGGGTTTAGGGTTTAGGGTTTAGGGTTTAGGGTTTAGGGTTTAGGGTTTAGGGTTTAGGGTTTAGGGTTTAGGGTTTAGGGTTTAGGGTTTAGGGTTTAGGGTTTAGGGTTTAGGGTTTAGGGTTTAGGGTTTAGGGTTTAGGGTTTAGGGTTTAGGGTTTAGGGTTTAGGGTTTAGGGTTTAGGGTTTAGGGTTTAGGGTTTAGGGTTTAGGGTTTAGGGTTTAGGGTTTAGGGTTTAGGGTTTAGGGTTTAGGGTTTAGGGTTTAGGGTTTAGGGTTTAGGGTTTAGGGTTTAGGGTTTAGGGTTTAGGGTTTAGGGTTTAGGGTTTAGGGTTTAGGGTTTAGGGTTTAGGGTTTAGGGTTTAGGGTTTAGGGTTTAGGGTTTAGGGTTTAGGGTTTAGGGTTTAGGGTTTAGGGTTTAGGGTTTAGGGTTTAGGGTTTAGGGTTTAGGGTTTAGGGTTTAGGGTTTAGGGTTTAGGGTTTAGGGTTTAGGGTTTAGGGTTTAGGGTTTAGGGTTTTAGGGTTTAGGGTTTAGGGTTTAGGGTTTTAGGGTTTAGGGTTTAGGGTTTAGGGTTTAGGGTTTAGGGTTTAGGGTTTAGGGTTTAGG